>CM075606.1:2420833-4836666 GCA_037962945.1 Sarcoramphus papa | reverse complement strand
AGTAACAGTGGGGCTTTGCGCTTCTCTACCCACCAAACGTCACTGTCATTCTCTTTCCATCTCATAGACACGAGCTGAGAAATTGCAAACGTCCAGCAATTGCTCCGAGATGAAAAGTGCCAGCACTGAAAGCTCGTGCTAGCCAGCACCCTTCCTTGGAAGCGCTTTTGTAGGCCTAAGAACACTGGGGCTCTGGGCTTCTCTAGCCACCTAATCTGCTCATCCTCGCGCACTCTAAAGAGAGCTCAGGTGAGAAATTGCAAACGTCGAGCAATTGCTCAGAGATGAAAAGTGCCAGCACTGAAAGCTCTTGCTAGCCAGCACCCTTCCTTGGAAGCGCTTTCACAGGCGCAGCAACACTGGGGCTTTGCGCTTCTCTACCCACCAAACGTCACGGTCCTTCTCTTTCCGTCTCGTAGACACGAGCTGAGAAATTGCAAACGTCGAGCAATTGCTCAGAGATGAAAAGTGCCAGCACTGAAAGCTGTTGCTAGCCAGCACCCTTCCTTGGAAGCGCTTTCACAGGCGCAGTAACACTGGGGCTTTGCGCTTCTCTACGCACCAAACGTCACGGTCCTTCTCTTTCCGTCTCGTAGACACGAGCTGAGAAATTGCAAACGTCGAGCAATTGCTCAGAGATGAAAACTGCCAGCACTGAAAGCTGTTGCTAGCCAGCACCCTTCCTTGGAAGCGCTTTTGTAGGCCTAAGCACACTGGGGCTCTGGGCTTCTCTAGCCACCTAATCTTCTGCTCATCCTCTCGCGCACTATGAAGAGAGCTCAGGTGAGAAATTGCAAACGTCGAGCAATTGCTCAGAGATGAAAAGTGCCAGCACTGAATGCTGTTGCTAGGCAGCACCCTTCCTTGGAAGCGCTTTCACAGGCGCAGCAACACTGGGGCTTTGCGCTTCTCTACCCACCAAACGTCACGGTCACTATCTCTCCGTCTCGTAGACACGAGCTGAGAAATTGCAAACGTCGAGCAATTGCTCAGAGATGAAAAGTGCCAGCACTGAAAGCTGTTGCTAGCCAGCACCCTTCCTTGGAAGCGCTTTTGTAGGCCTAAGAACACTGGGGCTCTGGGCTTCTCTAGCCACCTCATCTTCTGCTCATCCTCTCGCGCACTCTAAAGAGAGCTCAGGTGAGAAATTGCAAACGTCGAGCAATTGCTCAGAGATGAAAAGTGCCAGCACTGAAAGCTGTTGCTAGCCAGCACCCTTCCTTGGAAGCGCTTTCACAGGTGCAGTAACAGTGGGGCTTTGCGCTTCTCTACCCACCAAACGTCACTGTCATTCTCTTTCCATCTCATAGACACGAGCTGAGAAATTGCAAACGTCCAGCAATTGCTCAGAGATGAAAAGTGCCAGCACTGAAAGCTCGTGCTAGCCAGCACCCTTCCTTGGAAGCGCTTTTGTAGGCCTAAGCACACTGGGGCTCTGGGCTTCTCTAGCCACCTCATCTTCTGCTCATCCTCTCGCGCACTCTAAAGAGAGCTCAGGTGAGAAATTGCAAACGTCCAGCAATTGCTCAGAGATGAAAAGTGCCAGCACTGAAAGCTGTTGCTAGCCAGCACCCCTCCTTGGAAGCGCTTTCACAGGCGCAGCAACACTGGGGCTTTGAGCTTCTCTAGCCACCAAACGTCACGGTCCTTCTCTTTCCGTCTCGTAGACACGAGCTGAGAAATTGCAAACGTCCAGCAATTGCTCAGAGATGAAAAGTGCCAGCACTGAAAGCTGTTGCTAGCCAGCACCCTTCCTTGGAAGCGCTTTTGTAGGCCTAAGAACACTGGGGCTCTGGGCTTCTCTAGCCACCTCATCTTCTGCTCATCCTCTCGCGCACTCTGAAGAGAGCTCAGGTGAGAAATTGCAAACGTCGAGCAATTGCTCAGAGATGAAAAGTGCCAGCACTGAAAGCTCTTGCTAGCCAGCACCCTTCCTTGGAAGCGCTTTCACAGGCGCAGTAACACTGGGGCTTTGCGCTTCTCTACCCACCAAACGTCACGGTCCTTCTCTTTCCGTCTCGTAGACACGAGCTGAGAAATTGCAAACGTCGAGCAATTGCTCAGAGATGAAAAGTGCCAGCACTGAAAGCTGTTGCTAGCCAGCACCCTTCCTTGGAAGCGCTTTCACAGGCGCAGTAACACTGGGGCTTTGCGCTTCTCTACGCACCAAACGTCACGGTCACTATCTCTCCGTCTCGTAGACACGAGCTGAGAAATTGCAAACGTCGAGCAATTGCTCAGAGATGAAAAGTGCCAGCACTGAAAGCTGTTGCTAGCCAGCACCCTTCCTTGGAAGCGCTTTTGTAGGCCTAAGAACACTGGGGCTCTGGGCTTCTCTAGCCACCTCATCTTCTGCTCATCCTCTCGCGCACTCTAAAGAGATCTCAGGTGAGAAATTGCAAACGTCGAGCAATTGCTCAGAGATGAAAAGTGCCAGCACTGAAAGCTCTTGCTAGCCAGCACCCTTCCTTGGAAGCGCTTTCACAGGTGCAGTAACACTGGGGCTTTGCGCTTCTCTACCCACCAAACGTCACGGTCATTCTCTTTCCGTCTCGTAGACACGAGCTGAGAAATTGCAAACGTCCAGCAATTGCTCAGAGATGAAAAGTGCCAGCACTGAAAGCTCTTGCTAGCCAGCACCCTTTCTTGGAAGCGCTTTTGTAGGCCTAAGAACACTGGGGCTCTGGGCTTCTCTAGCCACCTCATCTTCTGCTCATCCTCTCGCGCACTCTAAAGAGAGCTCAGGTGAGAAATTGCAAACTTCGAGCAATTGCTCAGAGATGAAAAGTGCCAGCACTGAAAGCTGTTGCTAGCCAGCACCCTTCCTTGGAAGCGCTTTCACAGGCGCAGCAACACTGGGGCTTTGCGCTTCTCTAGCCACCAAAAGTCACGGTCCTTCTCTTTCCGCCTCGTAGACACGAGCTGAGAAATTGCAAACGTCGAGCAATTGCTCAGAGATGAAAAGTGCCAGCACTGAAAGCTGTTGCTAGCCAGCACCCTTCCTTGGAAGCGCTTTCACAGGCGCAGCAACACTGGGGCTTTGCGCTTCTCTACCCACCAAACGTCACGGTCCTTCTCTTTCCGTCTCGTAGACACGAGCTGAGAAATTGCAAACGTCCAGCAATTGCTCAGAGATGAAAAGTGCCAGCACTGAAAGCTCTTGCTAGCCAGCACCCTTCCTTGGAAGCGCTTTTGTAGGCCTAAGAACACTGGGGCTCTGGGCTTCTCTAGCCACCTCATCTTCTGCTCATCCTCTCGCGCACTCTGAAGAGAGCTCAGGTGAGAAATTGCAAACGACGAGCAATTGCTCAGAGATGAAAAGTGCCAGCACTGAAAGCTGTTGCTAGCCAGCACCCTTGCTCGGAAGCGCTTTCACAGGCGCAGTAACACTGGGGCTTTGCGCTTCTCTAGCCACCAAACGTCACGGTCCTTCTCTTTCCATCTCATAGACACGAGCTGAGAAATTGCAAACGTCGAGCAATTGCTCAGAGAGGAAAAGTGCCAGCACTGAAAGCTGTTGCTAGCCAGCAACCTTCCTTGGAAGCGCTTTTGTAGGCCTAAGAACACTGGGGCTCTGGGCTTCTCTAGCCACCTAATCTTCTGCTCATCCTCTCGCGCACTCTAAAGAGAGCTCAGGTGAGAAATTGCAAACGTCGAGCAATTGCTCAGAGATGAAAAGTGCCAGCACTGAAAGCTGTTGCTAGCCAGCACCCTTCCTTGGAAGCGCTTTCACAGGCGCTGTAACACTGGGACTTTGCGCTTCTATACGCACCAAACGTCACGGTCCTTCTCTTTCCGTCTCGTAGACACGAGCTGAGAAATTGCAAACGTCGAGCAATTGCTCAGAGATGAAAAGTGCCAGCACTGAAAGCTGTTGCTAGCCAGCACCCTTCCTTGGAAGCGCTTTTGTAGGCCTAAGAACACTGGGGCTCTGGGCTTCTCTAGCCACCTCATCTTCTGCTCATCCTCTCGCGCACTCTAAAGAGAGCTCAGGTGAGAAATTGCAAACGTCGAGCAATTGCTCCGAGATGAAAAGTGCCAGCACTGAAAGCTCTTGCTAGCCAGCACCCTTCCTTGGAAACGCTTTCACAGGTGCAGCAACACTGGGGCTTTGCGCTTCTCTAGCCACCAAACGTCACGGTCCTTCTCTTTCCGTCTCGTAGACATGAGCTGAGAAATTGCAAACGTCGAGCAATTGCTCAGAGATGAAAAGTGCCAGCACTGAAAGCTGTTGCTAGCCAGCACCCTTCCTTGGAAGCGCTTTCACAGGCGCAGCAACACTGGGGCTTTGCGCTTCTCTAGCCACCAAACGTCACGGTCCTTCTCTTTCCGTCTCGTAGACACGAGCTGAGAAATTGCAAACGTCGAGCAATTGCTCAGAGATGAAAAGTGCCAGCACTGAAAGCTGTTGCTAGCCAGCACCCTTCCTTGGAAGCGCTTTCACAGGCGCAGTAACACTGGGACTTTGCGCTTCTCTAGCCACCAAACGTCACGGTCCTTCTCTTTCCGCCTCGTAGACACGAGCTGAGAAATTGCAAACGTCCAGCAATTGCTCAGAGATGAAAAGTGCCAGCACTGAAAGCTGTTGCTAGCCAGCACCCTTCCTTGGAAGCGCTTTTGTAGGCCTAAGAACACTGGGGCTCTGGGCTTCTCTAGCCACCTAATCTTCTGCTCATCCTCTCGCGCACTCTAAAGAGAGCTCAGGTGAGAAATTGCAAACGTCGAGCAATTGCTCAGAGATGAAAAGTGCCAGCACTGAAAGCTGTTGCTAGCCAGCACCCTTCCTTGGAAGCGCTTTTGTAGGCCTAAGAACACTGGGGCTCTGGGCTTCTCTAGCCACCTCATCTTCTGCTCATCCTCTCGCGCACTCTGAAGAGAGCTCAGGTGAGAAATTGCAAACGTCGAGCAATTGCTCAGAGATGAAAAGTGCCAGCACTGAAAGCTCTTGCTAGCCAGCACCCTTCCTTGGAAGCGCTTTTGAAGGCCTAAGAACACTGGGGCTCTGGGCTTCTCTAGCCACCTCATCTTCTGCTCATCCTCTCACGCACTCTAAAGAGAGCTCAGGTGAGAAATTGCAAACGTCGAGCAATTGCTCAGAGATGAAAAGTGCCAGCACTGAAAGCTGTTGCTAGCCAGCACCCTTCCTTGGAAGCGCTTTCACAGGCGCAGTAACACTGGGGCTTTGCACTTCTATACGCACCAAAAGTCACGGTCCTTCTCTTTCCGTCTCGTAGACACGAGCTGAGAAATTGCAAACGTCGAGCAATTGCTCAGAGATGAAAAGTGCCAGCACTGAAAGCTGTTGCTAGCCAGCACCCTTCCTTGGAAGCGCTTTCACAGGTGCAGTAACACTGGGGCTTTGCGCTTCTCTAGCCACCAAAGGTCACGGTCCTTCTCTTTCCGCCTCGTAGGCACGAGCTGAGAAATTGCAAACGTCGAGCAATTGCTCCGAGATGAAAAGTGCCAGCACTGAAAGCTGTTGCTAGCCAGCACCCTTCCTTGGAAGCGCTTTTGTAGGCCTAAGAACACTGGGGCTCTGGGCTTCTCTAGCCACCTAATCTGCTCATCCTCGCGCACTCTAAAGAGAGCTCAGGTGAGAAATTGCAAACGTCGAGCAATTGCTCAGAGATGAAAAGTGCCAGCACTGAAAGCTCTTGCTAGCCAGCACCCTTCCTTGGAAGCGCTTTCACAGGCGCAGCAACACTGGGGCTTTGCGCTTCTCTACCCACCAAACGTCACGGTCCTTCTCTTTCCGTCTCGTAGACACGAGCTGAGAAATTGCAAACGTCGAGCAATTGCTCAGAGATGAAAAGTGCCAGCACTGAAAGCTGTTGCTAGCCAGCACCCTTCCTTGGAAGCGCTTTCACAGGCGCAGTAACACTGGGGCTTTGCGCTTCTCTACCCACCAAACGTCACGGTCCTTCTCTTTCCGTCTCGTAGACACGAGCTGAGAAATTGCAAACGTCGAGCAATTGCTCAGAGATGAAAACTGCCAGCACTGAAAGCTGTTGCTAGCCAGCACCCTTCCTTGGAAGCGCTTTTGTAGGCCTAAGCACACTGGGGCTCTGGGCTTCTCTAGCCACCTAATCTTCTGCTCATCCTCTCGCGCACTCTGAAGAGAGCTCAGGTGAGAAATTGCAAACGTCGAGCAATTGCTCAGAGATGAAAAGTGCCAGCACTGAATGCTGTTGCTAGGCAGCACCCTTCCTTGGAAGCGCTTTCACAGGCGCAGCAACACTGGGGCTTTGCGCTTCTCTACGCACCAAACGTCACGGTCACTATCTCTCCGTCTCGTAGACACGAGCTGAGAAATTGCAAACGTCGAGCAATTGCTCAGAGATGAAAAGTGCCAGCACTGAAAGCTGTTGCTAGCCAGCACCCTTCCTTGGAAGCGCTTTTGTAGGCCTAAGAACACTGGGGCTCTGGGCTTCTCTAGCCACCTCATCTTCTGCTCATCCTCTCGCGCACTCTAAAGAGAGCTCAGGTGAGAAATTGCAAACGTCGAGCAATTGCTCAGAGATGAAAAGTGCCAGCACTGAAAGCTGTTGCTAGCCAGCACCCTTCCTTGGAAGCGCTTTCACAGGTGCAGTAACAGTGGGGCTTTGCGCTTCTCTACCCACCAAACGTCACTGTCATTCTCTTTCCATCTCATAGACACGAGCTGAGAAATTGCAAACGTCCAGCAATTGCTCAGAGATGAAAAGTGCCAGCACTGAAAGCTCGTGCTAGCCAGCACCCTTCCTTGGAAGCGCTTTTGTAGGCCTAAGCACACTGGGGCTCTGGGCTTCTCTAGCCACCTCATCTTCTGCTCATCCTCTCGCGCACTCTAAAGAGAGCTCAGGTGAGAAATTGCAAACGTCCAGCAATTGCTCAGAGATGAAAAGTGCCAGCACTGAAAGCTGTTGCTAGCCAGCACCCCTCCTTGGAAGCGCTTTCACAGGCGCAGCAACACTGGGGCTTTGAGCTTCTCTAGCCACCAAACGTCACGGTCCTTCTCTTTCCGTCTCGTAGACACGAGCTGAGAAATTGCAAACGTCCAGCAATTGCTCAGAGATGAAAAGTGCCAGCACTGAAAGCTGTTGCTAGCCAGCACCCTTCCTTGGAAGCGCTTTTGTAGGCCTAAGAACACTGGGGCTCTGGGCTTCTCTAGCCACCTCATCTTCTGCTCATCCTCTCGCGCACTCTGAAGAGAGCTCAGGTGAGAAATTGCAAACGTCGAGCAATTCCTCAGAGATGAAAAGTGCCAGCACTGAAAGCTCTTGCTAGCCAGCACCCTTCCTTGGAAGCGCTTTCACAGGCGCAGTAACACTGGGGCTTTGCGCTTCTCTACCCACCAAACGTCACGGTCATTCTCTTTCCGTCTCGTAGACACGAGCTGAGAAATTGCAAACGTCGAGCAATTGCTCAGAGATGAAAAGTGCCAGCACTGAAAGCTGTTGCTAGCCAGCACCCTTCCTTGGAAGCGCTTTCACAGGCGCAGTAACACTGGGACTTTGCGCTTCTCTAGCCACCAAACGTCACGGTCCTTCTCTTTCCGCCTCGTAGACACGAGCTGAGAAATTGCAAACGTCGAGCAATTGCTCAGAGATGAAAAGTGCCAGCACTGAAAGCTGTTGCTAGCCAGCACCCCTCCTTGGAAGCGCTTTCACAGGCGCAGCAACACTGGGGCTTTGCGCTTCTCTACGCACCAAACGTCACGGTCCTTCTCTTTCCGTCTCGTAGACATGAGCTGAGAAATTGCAAACGTCGAGCAATTGCTCCGAGATGAAAACTGCCAGCACTGAAAGATGTTGCTAGCCAGCACCCTTCCTTGGAAGCGCTTTTGTAGGCTTAAGCACACTGGGGCTCTGGGCTTCTCTAGCCACCTCATCTTCTGCTCATCCTCTCGCGCACTCTGAAGAGAGCTCAGCTGAGAAATTGCAAACGTCGAGCAATTGCTCAGAGATGAAAAGTGCCAGCACTGAAAGCTGTTGCTAGCCAGCACCCTTCCTTGGAAGCGCTTTCACAGGCGCAGCAACACTGGGGCTTTGCGCTTCTCTACGCACCAAACGTCACGGTCACTATCTCTCCGTCTCGTAGACACGAGCTGAGAAATTGCAAACGTCGAGCAATTGCTCAGAGATGAAAAGTGCCAGCACTGAAAGCTCTTGCTAGCCAGCACCCTTCCTTGGAAGCGCTTTTGTAGGCCTAAGAACACTGGGGCTCTGGGCTTCTCTAGCCACCTAATCTTCTGCTCATCCTCTCGCGCACTCTAAAGAGAGCTCAGGTGAGAAATTGCAAACGTCGAGCAATTGCTCAGAGATGAAAAGTGCCAGCACTGAAAGCTGTTGCTAGCCAGCACCCTTCCTTGGAAGCGCTTTCACAGGTGCAGTAACAGTGGGGCTTTGCGGTTCTCTACCCACCAAACGTCACGGTCCTTCTCTTTCCATCTCATAGACACGAGCTGAGAAATTGCAAACGTCCAGCAATTGCTCAGAGATGAAAAGTGCCAGCACTGAAAGCTGTTGCTAGCCAGCACCCTTCCTTGGAAGCGCTTTTGTAGGCCTAAGCACACTGGGGCTCTGGGCTTCTCTAGCCACCTCATCTTCTGCTCATCCTCTCGCGCACTCTGAAGAGAGCTCAGGTGAGAAATTGCAAACGTCGAGCAATTCCTCAGAGATGAAAAGTGCCAGCACTGAAAGCTGTTGCTAGCCAGCACCCTTCCTTGGAAGCGCTTTCACAGGCGCAGTAACACTGGATCATTGCGCTTCTCTACGCACCAAACGTCACGGTCACTATCTCTCCGTCTCGTAGACACGAGCTGAGAAATTGCAAACGTCCAGCAATTGCTCAGAGATGAAAAGTGCCAGCACTGAAAGCTGTTGCTAGCCAGCACCCTTCCTTGGAAGCGCTTTTGTAGGCCTAAGCACACTGGGGCTCTGGGCTTCTCTAGCCACCTCATCTTCTGCTCATCCTCTCATGCACTCTAAAGAGAGCTCAGGTGAGAAATTGCAAACGTCGAGCAATTGCTCAGAGATGAAAAGTGCCAGCACTGAAAGCTGTTGCTAGCCAGCACCCTTCCTTGGAAGCGCTTTCACAGGTGCAGTAACAGTGGGGCTTTGCGCTTCTCTACCCACCAAACGTCACTGTCATTCTCTTTCCATCTCATAGACACGAGCTGAGAAATTGCAAACGTCCAGCAATTGCTCAGAGATGAAAAGTGCCAGCACTGAAAGCTCGTGCTAGCCAGCACCCTTCCTTGGAAGCGCTTTTGTAGGCCTAAGAACACTGGGGCTCTGGGCTTCTCTAGCCACCTCATCTTCTGCTCATCCTCTCGCGCACTCTAAAGAGAGCTCAGGTGAGAAATTGCAAACGTCCAGCAATTGCTCAGAGATGAAAAGTGCCAGCACTGAAAGCTGTTGCTAGCCAGCACCCCTCCTTGGAAGCGCTTTCACAGGCGCAGCAACACTGGGGCTTTGAGCTTCTCTAGCCACCAAACGTCACGGTCCTTCTCTTTCCGTCTCGTAGACACGAGCTGAGAAATTGCAAACGTCCAGAAATTGCTCAGAGATGAAAAGTGCCAGCACTGAAAGCTGTTGCTAGCCAGCACCCTTCCTTGGAAGCGCTTTTGTAGGCCTAAGAACACTGGGGCTCTGGGCTTCTCTAGCCACCTCATCTTCTGCTCATCCTCTCGCGCACTCTGAAGAGAGCTCAGGTGAGAAATTGCAAACGTCGAGCAATTGCTCAGAGATGAAAAGTGCCAGCACTGAAAGCTCTTGCTAGCCAGCACCCTTCCTTGGAAGCGCTTTCACAGGCGCAGCAACACTGGGGCTTTGCGCTTCTCTAGCCACCAAACGTCACGGTCCTTCTCTTTCCGTCTCGTAGACACGAGCTGAGAAATTGCAAACGTCGAGCAATTGCTCAGAGATGAAAAGTGCCAGCACTGAAAGCTGTTGCTAGCCAGCACCCTTCCTTGGAAGCGCTTTCACAGGCGCAGTAACACTGGGACTTTGCGCTTCTCTAGCCACCAAACGTCACGGTCCTTCTCTTTCCGCCTCGTAGACACGAGCTGAGAAATTGCAAACGTGGAGCAATTGCTCAGAGATGAAAAGTGCCAGCACTGAAAGCTGTTGCTAGCCAGCACCCTTCCTTGGAAGCGCTTTTGTAGGCCTAAGAACACTGGGGCTCTGGGCTTCTCTAGCCACCTAATCTTCTGCTCATCCTCTCGCGCACTCTAAAGAGAGCTCAGGTGAGAAATTGCAAACGTCGAGCAATTGCTCAGAGATGAAAAGTGCCAGCACTGAAAGCTGTTGCTAGCCAGCACCCTTCCTTGGAAGCGCTTTTGTAGGCCTAAGAACACTGGGGCTCTGGGCTTCTCTAGCCACCTCATCTTCTGCTCATCCTCTCGCGCACTCTGAAGAGAGCTCAGGTGAGGAATTGCAAACGTCGAGCAATTGCTCAGAGATGAAAAGTGCCAGCACTGAAAGCTCTTGCTAGCCAGCACCCTTCCTTGGAAGCGCTTTCACAGGCGCAGTAACACTGGATCATTGCGCTTCTCTACGCACCAAACGTCACGGTCACTATCTCTCCGTCTCGTAGACACGAGCTGAGAAATTGCAAACGTCGAGCAATTGCTCAGAGATGAAAAGTGCCAGCACTGAAAGCTGTTGCTAGCCAGCACCCTTCCTTGGAAGCGCTTTTGTAGGCCTAAGCACACTGGGGCTCTGGGCTTCTCTAGCCACCTCATCTTCTGCTCATCCTCTCATGCACTCTAAAGAGAGCTCAGGTGAGAAATTGCAAACGTCGAGCAATTGCTCAGAGATGAAAAGTGCCAGCACTGAAAGCTGTTGCTAGGCAGCACCCTTCCTTGGAAGCGCTTTCACAGGTGCAGTAACAGTGGGGCTTTGCGCTTCTCTACCCACCAAACGTCACTGTCATTCTCTTTCCATCTCATAGACACGAGCTGAGAAATTGCAAACGTCCAGCAATTGCTCAGAGATGAAAAGTGCCAGCACTGAAAGCTCGTGCTAGCCAGCACCCTTCCTTGGAAGCGCTTTTGTAGGCCTAAGAACACTGGGGCTCTGGGCTTCTCTAGCCACCTCATCTTCTGCTCATCCTCTCGCGCACTCTAAAGAGAGCTCAGGTGAGAAATTGCAAATGTCCAGCAATTGCTCAGAGATGAAAAGTGCCAGCACTGAAAGCTGTTGCTAGCCAGCACCCCTCCTTGGAAGCGCTTTCACAGGCGCAGCAACACTGGGGCTTTGAGCTTCTCTAGCCACCAAACGTCACGGTCCTTCTCTTTCCGTCTCGTAGACACGAGCTGAGAAATTGCAAACGTCCAGAAATTGCTCAGAGATGAAAAGTGCCAGCACTGAAAGCTGTTGCTAGCCAGCACCCTTCCTTGGAAGCGCTTTTGTAGGCCTAAGAACACTGGGGCTCTGGGCTTCTCTAGCCACCTCATCTTCTGCTCATCCTCTCGCGCACTCTGAAGAGAGCTCAGGTGAGAAATTGCAAACGTCGAGCAATTGCTCAGAGATGAAAAGTGCCAGCACTGAAAGCTGTTGCTAGCCAGCACCCTTCCTTGGAAGCGCTTTCACAGGCGCAGTAACACTGGGACTTTGCGCTTCTCTAGCCACCAAACGTCACGGTCCTTCTCTTTCCGCCTCGTAGACACGAGCTGAGAAATTGCAAACGTCCAGCAATTGCTCAGAGATGAAAAGTGCCAGCACTGAAAGCTGTTGCTAGCCAGCACCCTTCCTTGGAAGCGCTTTTGTAGGCCTAAGAACAGTGGGGCTCTGGGCTTCTCTAGCCACCTAATCTTCTGCTCATCCTCTCGCGCACTCTAAAGAGAGCTCAGGTGAGAAATTGCAAACGTCGAGCAATTGCTCAGAGATGAAAAGTGCCAGCACTGAAAGCTGTTGCTAGCCAGCACCCTTCCTTGGAAGCGCTTTTGTAGGCCTAAGAACACTGGGGCTCTGGGCTTCTCTAGCCACCTCATCTTCTGCTCATCCTCTCGCGCACTCTGAAGAGAGCTCAGGTGAGGAATTGCAAACGTCGAGCAATTGCTCAGAGATGAAAAGTGCCAGCACTGAAAGCTGTTGCTAGCCAGCACCCTTCCTTGGAAGCGCTTTCACAGGTGCAGTAACACTGGGGCTTTGCGCTTCTCTAGCCACCAAAGGTCACGGTCCTTCTCTTTCCGCCTCGTAGGCACGAGCTGAGAAATTGCAAACGTCGAGCAATTGCTCCGAGATGAAAAGTGCCAGCACTGAAAGCTGTTGCTAGCCAGCACCCTTCCTTGGAAGCGCTTTTGTAGGCCTAAGCACACTGGGGCTCTGGGCTTCTCTAGCCACCTCATCTTCTGCTCATCCTCTCATGCACTCTAAAGAGAGCTCAGGTGAGAAATTGCAAACGTGGAGCAATTGCTCAGAGATGAAAAGTGCCAGCACTGAAAGCTGTTGCTAGGCAGCACCCTTCCTTGGAAGCGCTTTCACAGGTGCAGTAACAGTGGGGCTTTGCGCTTCTCTACCCACCAAACGTCACTGTCATTCTCTTTCCATCTCATAGACACGAGCTGAGAAATTGCAAACGTCCAGCAATTGCTCAGAGATGAAAAGTGCCAGCACTGAAAGCTCGTGCTAGCCAGCACCCTTCCTTGGAAGCGCTTTTGTAGGCCTAAGAACACTGGGGCTCTGGGCTTCTCTAGCCACCTCATCTTCTGCTCATCCTCTCGCGCACTCTAAAGAGAGCTCAGGTGAGAAATTGCAAACGTCCAGCAATTGCTCAGAGATGAAAAGTGCCAGCACTGAAAGCTGTTGCTAGCCAGCACCCCTCCTTGGAAGCGCTTTCACAGGCGCAGCAACACTGGGGCTTTGAGCTTCTCTAGCCACCAAACGTCACGGTCCTTCTCTTTCCGTCTCGTAGACACGAGCTGAGAAATTGCAAACGTCCAGAAATTGCTCAGAGATGAAAAGTGCCAGCACTGAAAGCTGTTGCTAGCCAGCACCCTTCCTTGGAAGCGCTTTTGTAGGCCTAAGAACACTGGGGCTCTGGGCTTCTCTAGCCACCTCATCTTCTGCTCATCCTCTCGCGCACTCTGAAGAGAGCTCAGGTGAGAAATTGCAAACGTCGAGCAATTGCTCAGAGATGAAAAGTGCCAGCACTGAAAGCTCTTGCTAGCCAGCACCCTTCCTTGGAAGCGCTTTCACAGGCGCAGCAACACTGGGGCTTTGCGCTTCTCTAGCCACCAAACGTCACGGTCCTTCTCTTTCCGTCTCGTAGACACGAGCTGAGAAATTGCAAACGTCGAGCAATTGCTCAGAGATGAAAAGTGCCAGCACTGAAAGCTGTTGCTAGCCAGCACCCTTCCTTGGAAGCGCTTTCACAGGCGCAGTAACACTGGGACTTTGCGCTTCTCTAGCCACCAAACGTCACGGTCCTTCTCTTTCCGCCTCGTAGACACGAGCTGAGAAATTGCAAACGTGGAGCAATTGCTCAGAGATGAAAAGTGCCAGCACTGAAAGCTGTTGCTAGCCAGCACCCTTCCTTGGAAGCGCTTTTGTAGGCCTAAGAACACTGGGGCTCTGGGCTTCTCTAGCCACCTAATCTTCTGCTCATCCTCTCGCGCACTCTAAAGAGAGCTCAGGTGAGAAATTGCAAACGTCGAGCAATTGCTCAGAGATGAAAAGTGCCAGCACTGAAAGCTGTTGCTAGCCAGCACCCTTCCTTGGAAGCGCTTTTGTAGGCCTAAGAACACTGGGGCTCTGGGCTTCTCTAGCCACCTCATCTTCTGCTCATCCTCTCGCGCACTCTGAAGAGAGCTCAGGTGAGGAATTGCAAACGTCGAGCAATTGCTCAGAGATGAAAAGTGCCAGCACTGAAAGCTCTTGCTAGCCAGCACCCTTCCTTGGAAGCGCTTTCACAGGCGCAGTAACACTGGATCATTGCGCTTCTCTACGCACCAAACGTCACGGTCACTATCTCTCCGTCTCGTAGACACGAGCTGAGAAATTGCAAACGTCGAGCAATTGCTCAGAGATGAAAAGTGCCAGCACTGAAAGCTGTTGCTAGCCAGCACCCTTCCTTGGAAGCGCTTTTGTAGGCCTAAGCACACTGGGGCTCTGGGCTTCTCTAGCCACCTCATCTTCTGCTCATCCTCTCATGCACTCTAAAGAGAGCTCAGGTGAGAAATTGCAAACGTCGAGCAATTGCTCAGAGATGAAAAGTGCCAGCACTGAAAGCTGTTGCTAGGCAGCACCCTTCCTTGGAAGCGCTTTCACAGGTGCAGTAACAGTGGGGCTTTGCGCTTCTCTACCCACCAAACGTCACTGTCATTCTCTTTCCATCTCATAGACACGAGCTGAGAAATTGCAAACGTCCAGCAATTGCTCAGAGATGAAAAGTGCCAGCACTGAAAGCTCGTGCTAGCCAGCACCCTTCCTTGGAAGCGCTTTTGTAGGCCTAAGAACACTGGGGCTCTGGGCTTCTCTAGCCACCTCATCTTCTGCTCATCCTCTCGCGCACTCTAAAGAGAGCTCAGGTGAGAAATTGCAAACGTCCAGCAATTGCTCAGAGATGAAAAGTGCCAGCACTGAAAGCTGTTGCTAGCCAGCACCCCTCCTTGGAAGCGCTTTCACAGGCGCAGCAACACTGGGGCTTTGAGCTTCTCTAGCCACCAAACGTCACGGTCCTTCTCTTTCCGTCTCGTAGACACGAGCTGAGAAATTGCAAACGTCCAGAAATTGCTCAGAGATGAAAAGTGCCAGCACTGAAAGCTGTTGCTAGCCAGCACCCTTCCTTGGAAGCGCTTTTGTAGGCCTAAGAACACTGGGGCTCTGGGCTTCTCTAGCCACCTCATCTTCTGCTCATCCTCTCGCGCACTCTGAAGAGAGCTCAGGTGAGAAATTGCAAACGTCGAGCAATTGCTCAGAGATGAAAAGTGCCAGCACTGAAAGCTCTTGCTAGCCAGCACCCTTCCTTGGAAGCGCTTTCACAGGCGCAGCAACACTGGGGCTTTGCGCTTCTCTAGCCACCAAACGTCACGGTCCTTCTCTTTCCGTCTCGTAGACACGAGCTGAGAAATTGCAAACGTCGAGCAATTGCTCAGAGATGAAAAGTGCCAGCACTGAAAGCTGTTGCTAGCCAGCACCCTTCCTTGGAAGCGCTTTCACAGGCGCAGTAACACTGGGACTTTGCGCTTCTCTAGCCACCAAACGTCACGGTCCTTCTCTTTCCGCCTCGTAGACACGAGCTGAGAAATTGCAAACGTGGAGCAATTGCTCAGAGATGAAAAGTGCCAGCACTGAAAGCTGTTGCTAGCCAGCACCCTTCCTTGGAAGCGCTTTTGTAGGCCTAAGAACACTGGGGCTCTGGGCTTCTCTAGCCACCTAATCTTCTGCTCATCCTCTCGCGCACTCTAAAGAGAGCTCAGGTGAGAAATTGCAAACGTCGAGCAATTGCTCAGAGATGAAAAGTGCCAGCACTGAAAGCTGTTGCTAGCCAGCACCCTTCCTTGGAAGCGCTTTTGTAGGCCTAAGAACACTGGGGCTCTGGGCTTCTCTAGCCACCTCATCTTCTGCTCATCCTCTCGCGCACTCTGAAGAGAGCTCAGGTGAGGAATTGCAAACGTCGAGCAATTGCTCAGAGATGAAAAGTGCCAGCACTGAAAGCTCTTGCTAGCCAGCACCCTTCCTTGGAAGCGCTTTCACAGGCGCAGTAACACTGGATCATTGCGCTTCTCTACGCACCAAACGTCACGGTCACTATCTCTCCGTCTCGTAGACACGAGCTGAGAAATTGCAAACGTCGAGCAATTGCTCAGAGATGAAAAGTGCCAGCACTGAAAGCTGTTGCTAGCCAGCACCCTTCCTTGGAAGCGCTTTTGTAGGCCTAAGCACACTGGGGCTCTGGGCTTCTCTAGCCACCTCATCTTCTGCTCATCCTCTCATGCACTCTAAAGAGAGCTCAGGTGAGAAATTGCAAACGTCGAGCAATTGCTCAGAGATGAAAAGTGCCAGCACTGAAAGCTGTTGCTAGGCAGCACCCTTCCTTGGAAGCGCTTTCACAGGTGCAGTAACAGTGGGGCTTTGCGCTTCTCTACCCACCAAACGTCACTGTCATTCTCTTTCCATCTCATAGACACGAGCTGAGAAATTGCAAACGTCCAGCAATTGCTCAGAGATGAAAAGTGCCAGCACTGAAAGCTCGTGCTAGCCAG
The DNA here is from genome assembly GCA_037962945.1 of Sarcoramphus papa. NCBI lineage: Eukaryota > Metazoa > Chordata > Aves > Accipitriformes > Cathartidae > Sarcoramphus > Sarcoramphus papa. The sequence goes on along the minus strand of CM075606.1, from coordinate 4,820,474 downwards.
CACCCTTCCTTGGAAGCGCTTTTGTAGGCCTAAGAACACTGGGGCTCTGGGCTTCTCTAGCCACCTCATCTTCTGCTCATCCTCTCGCGCACTCTAAAGAGAGCTCAGGTGAGAAATTGCAAACGTCCAGCAATTGCTCAGAGATGAAAAGTGCCAGCACTGAAAGCTGTTGCTAGCCAGCACCCCTCCTTGGAAGCGCTTTCACAGGCGCAGCAACACTGGGGCTTTGAGCTTCTCTAGCCACCAAACGTCACGGTCCTTCTCTTTCCGTCTCGTAGACACGAGCTGAGAAATTGCAAACGTCCAGAAATTGCTCAGAGATGAAAAGTGCCAGCACTGAAAGCTGTTGCTAGCCAGCACCCTTCCTTGGAAGCGCTTTTGTAGGCCTAAGAACAGTGGGGCTCTGGGCTTCTCTAGCCACCTAATCTTCTGCTCATCCTCTCGCGCACTCTAAAGAGAGCTCAGGTGAGAAATTGCAAACGTCGAGCAATTGCTCAGAGATGAAAAGTGCCAGCACTGAAAGCTGTTGCTAGCCAGCACCCTTCCTTGGAAGCGCTTTTGTAGGCCTAAGAACACTGGGGCTCTGGGCTTCTCTAGCCACCTCATCTTCTGCTCATCCTCTCGCGCACTCTGAAGAGAGCTCAGGTGAGGAATTGCAAACGTCGAGCAATTGCTCAGAGATGAAAAGTGCCAGCACTGAAAGCTGTTGCTAGGCAGCACCCTTCCTTGGAAGCGCTTTCACAGGTGCAGTAACAGTGGGGCTTTGCGCTTCTCTACCCACCAAACGTCACTGTCATTCTCTTTCCATCTCATAGACACGAGCTGAGAAATTGCAAACGTCCAGCAATTGCTCAGAGATGAAAAGTGCCAGCACTGAAAGCTCGTGCTAGCCAGCACCCTTCCTTGGAAGCGCTTTTGTAGGCCTAAGAACACTGGGGCTCTGGGCTTCTCTAGCCACCTCATCTTCTGCTCATCCTCTCGCGCACTCTAAAGAGAGCTCAGGTGAGAAATTGCAAACGTCCAGCAATTGCTCAGAGATGAAAAGTGCCAGCACTGAAAGCTGTTGCTAGCCAGCACCCCTCCTTGGAAGCGCTTTCACAGGCGCAGCAACACTGGGGCTTTGAGCTTCTCTAGCCACCAAACGTCACGGTCCTTCTCTTTCCGTCTCGTAGACACGAGCTGAGAAATTGCAAACGTCCAGAAATTGCTCAGAGATGAAAAGTGCCAGCACTGAAAGCTGTTGCTAGCCAGCACCCTTCCTTGGAAGCGCTTTTGTAGGCCTAAGAACAGTGGGGCTCTGGGCTTCTCTAGCCACCTAATCTTCTGCTCATCCTCTCGCGCACTCTAAAGAGAGCTCAGGTGAGAAATTGCAAACGTCGAGCAATTGCTCAGAGATGAAAAGTGCCAGCACTGAAAGCTGTTGCTAGCCAGCACCCTTCCTTGGAAGCGCTTTTGTAGGCCTAAGAACACTGGGGCTCTGGGCTTCTCTAGCCACCTCATCTTCTGCTCATCCTCTCGCGCACTCTGAAGAGAGCTCAGGTGAGGAATTGCAAACGTCGAGCAATTGCTCAGAGATGAAAAGTGCCAGCACTGAAAGCTGTTGCTAGCCAGCACCCTTCCTTGGAAGCGCTTTCACAGGTGCAGTAACACTGGGGCTTTGCGCTTCTCTAGCCACCAAAGGTCACGGTCCTTCTCTTTCCGCCTCGTAGGCACGAGCTGAGAAATTGCAAACGTCGAGCAATTGCTCCGAGATGAAAAGTGCCAGCACTGAAAGCTGTTGCTAGCCAGCACCCTTCCTTGGAAGCGCTTTTGTAGGCCTAAGCACACTGGGGCTCTGGGCTTCTCTAGCCACCTCATCTTCTGCTCATCCTCTCATGCACTCTAAAGAGAGCTCAGGTGAGAAATTGCAAACGTCGAGCAATTGCTCAGAGATGAAAAGTGCCAGCACTGAAAGCTGTTGCTAGGCAGCACCCTTCCTTGGAAGCGCTTTCACAGGTGCAGTAACAGTGGGGCTTTGCGCTTCTCTACCCACCAAACGTCACGGTCCTTCTCTTTCCGTCTCGTAGACACGAGCTGAGAAATTGCAAACGTCCAGAAATTGCTCAGAGATGAAAAGTGCCAGCACTGAAAGCTGTTGCTAGCCAGCACCCTTCCTTGGAAGCGCTTTTGTAGGCCTAAGAACACTGGGGCTCTGGGCTTCTCTAGCCACCTCATCTTCTGCTCATCCTCTCGCGCACTCTGAAGAGAGCTCAGGTGAGAAATTGCAAACGTCGAGCAATTGCTCAGAGATGAAAAGTGCCAGCACTGAAAGCTCTTGCTAGCCAGCACCCTTCCTTGGAAGCGCTTTCACAGGCGCAGCAACACTGGGGCTTTGCGCTTCTCTAGCCACCAAACGTCACGGTCCTTCTCTTTCCGTCTCGTAGACACGAGCTGAGAAATTGCAAACGTCGAGCAATTGCTCAGAGATGAAAAGTGCCAGCACTGAAAGCTGTTGCTAGCCAGCACCCTTCCTTGGAAGCGCTTTCACAGGCGCAGTAACACTGGGACTTTGCGCTTCTCTAGCCACCAAACGTCACGGTCCTTCTCTTTCCGCCTCGTAGACACGAGCTGAGAAATTGCAAACGTGGAGCAATTGCTCAGAGATGAAAAGTGCCAGCACTGAAAGCTGTTGCTAGCCAGCACCCTTCCTTGGAAGCGCTTTTGTAGGCCTAAGAACACTGGGGCTCTGGGCTTCTCTAGCCACCTAATCTTCTGCTCATCCTCTCGCGCACTCTAAAGAGAGCTCAGGTGAGAAATTGCAAACGTCGAGCAATTGCTCAGAGATGAAAAGTGCCAGCACTGAAAGCTGTTGCTAGCCAGCACCCTTCCTTGGAAGCGCTTTTGTAGGCCTAAGAACACTGGGGCTCTGGGCTTCTCTAGCCACCTCATCTTCTGCTCATCCTCTCGCGCACTCTGAAGAGAGCTCAGGTGAGGAATTGCAAACGTCGAGCAATTGCTCAGAGATGAAAAGTGCCAGCACTGAAAGCTCTTGCTAGCCAGCACCCTTCCTTGGAAGCGCTTTCACAGGCGCAGTAACACTGGATCATTGCGCTTCTCTACGCACCAAACGTCACGGTCACTATCTCTCCGTCTCGTAGACACGAGCTGAGAAATTGCAAACGTCGAGCAATTGCTCAGAGATGAAAAGTGCCAGCACTGAAAGCTGTTGCTAGCCAGCACCCTTCCTTGGAAGCGCTTTTGTAGGCCTAAGCACACTGGGGCTCTGGGCTTCTCTAGCCACCTCATCTTCTGCTCATCCTCTCATGCACTCTAAAGAGAGCTCAGGTGAGAAATTGCAAACGTCGAGCAATTGCTCAGAGATGAAAAGTGCCAGCACTGAAAGCTGTTGCTAGGCAGCACCCTTCCTTGGAAGCGCTTTCACAGGTGCAGTAACAGTGGGGCTTTGCGCTTCTCTACCCACCAAACGTCACTGTCATTCTCTTTCCATCTCATAGACACGAGCTGAGAAATTGCAAACGTCGAGCAATTGCTCAGAGATGAAAAGTGCCAGCACTGAAAGCTCTTGCTAGCCAGCACCCTTCCTTGGAAGCGCTTTTGTAGGCCTAAGAACACTGGGGCTCTGGGCTTCTCTAGCCACCTCATCTTCTGCTCATCCTCTCGCGCACTCTAAAGAGAGCTCAGCTGAGAAATTGCAAACGTCCAGCAATTGCTCAGAGATGAAAAGTGCCAGCACTGAAAGCTGTTGCTAGCCAGCACCCCTCCTTGGAAGCGCTTTCACAGGCGCAGCAACACTGGGGCTTTGAGCTTCTCTAGCCACCAAACGTCACGGTCACTATCTCTCCGTCTCGTAGACACGAGCTGAGAAATTGCAAACGTCGAGCAATTGCTCAGAGATGAAAAGTGCCAGCACTGAAAGCTGTTGCTAGCCAGCACCCTTCCTTGGAAGCGCTTTTGTAGGCCTAAGCACACTGGGGCTCTGGGCTTCTCTAGCCACCTCATCTTCTGCTCATCCTCTCATGCACTCTAAAGAGAGCTCAGGTGAGAAATTGCAAACGTCGAGCAATTGCTCAGAGATGAAAAGTGCCAGCACTGAAAGCTGTTGCTAGGCAGCACCCTTCCTTGGAAGCGCTTTCACAGGTGCAGTAACAGTGGGGCTTTGCGCTTCTCTACCCACCAAACGTCACTGTCATTCTCTTTCCATCTCATAGACACGAGCTGAGAAATTGCAAACGTCCAGCAATTGCTCAGAGATGAAAAGTGCCAGCACTGAAAGCTCGTGCTAGCCAGCACCCTTCCTTGGAAGCGCTTTTGTAGGCCTAAGAACACTGGGGCTCTGGGCTTCTCTAGCCACCTCATCTTCTGCTCATCCTCTCGCGCACTCTAAAGAGAGCTCAGGTGAGAAATTGCAAACGTCCAGCAATTGCTCAGAGATGAAAAGTGCCAGCACTGAAAGCTGTTGCTAGCCAGCACCCCTCCTTGGAAGCGCTTTCACAGGCGCAGCAACACTGGGGCTTTGAGCTTCTCTAGCCACCAAACGTCACGGTCCTTCTCTTTCCGTCTCGTAGACACGAGCTGAGAAATTGCAAACGTCCAGAAATTGCTCAGAGATGAAAAGTGCCAGCACTGAAAGCTGTTGCTAGCCAGCACCCTTCCTTGGAAGCGCTTTTGTAGGCCTAAGAACACTGGGGCTCTGGGCTTCTCTAGCCACCTCATCTTCTGCTCATCCTCTCGCGCACTCTGAAGAGAGCTCAGGTGAGAAATTGCAAACGTCGAGCAATTGCTCAGAGATGAAAAGTGCCAGCACTGAAAGCTGTTGCTAGCCAGCACCCTTCCTTGGAAGCGCTTTCACAGGCGCAGTAACACTGGGACTTTGCGCTTCTCTACCCACCAAACGTCACGGTCCTTCTCTTTCCGCCTCGTAGACACGAGCTGAGAAATTGCAAACGTCCAGCAATTGCTCAGAGATGAAAAGTGCCAGCACTGAAAGCTGTTGCTAGCCAGCACCCTTCCTTGGAAGCGCTTTTGTAGGCCTAAGAACAGTGGGGCTCTGGGCTTCTCTAGCCACCTAATCTTCTGCTCATCCTCTCGCACACTCTAAAGAGAGCTCAGGTGAGAAATTGCAAACGTCGAGCAATTGCTCAGAGATGAAAAGTGCCAGCACTGAAAGCTGTTGCTAGCCAGCACCCTTCCTTGGAAGCGCTTTTGTAGGCCTAAGAACACTGGGGCTCTGGGCTTCTCTAGCCACCTCATCTTCTGCTCATCCTCTCGCGCACTCTGAAGAGAGCTCAGGTGAGGAATTGCAAACGTCGAGCAATTGCTCAGAGATGAAAACTGCCAGCACTGAAAGCTGTTGCTAGCCAGCACCCTTCCTTGGAAGCGCTTTCACAGGTGCAGTAACACTGGGGCTTTGCGCTTCTCTAGCCACCAAAGGTCACGGTCCTTCTCTTTCCGCCTCGTAGGCACGAGCTGAGAAATTGCAAACGTCGAGCAATTGCTCCGAGATGAAAAGTGCCAGCACTGAAAGCTGTTGCTAGCCAGCACCCTTCCTTGGAAGCGCTTTTGTAGGCCTAAGAACACTGGGGCTCTGGGCTTCTCTAGCCACCTAATCTGCTCATCCTCGCGCACTCTAAAGAGAGCTCAGGTGAGAAATTGCAAACGTCGAGCAATTGCTCAGAGATGAAAAGTGCCAGCACTGAAAGCTGTTGCTAGCCAGCACCCTTCCTTGGAAGCGCTTTCACAGGCGCAGTAACACTGGGGCTTTGCACTTCTCTAGCCACCAAACGTCACGGTCCTGCTCTTTCCGTCTTGTAGACACGAGCTGAGAAATTGCAAACGTCGAGCAATTGCTCAGAAATGAAAAGTGCCAGCACTGAAAGCTCTTGCTAGCCAGCACCCTTCCTTGGAAGCGCTTTCACAGGCGCAGCAACACTGGGGCTTTGCGCTTCTCTACCCACCAAACGTCACGGTCCTTCTCTTTCCGTCTCGTAGACACGAGCTGAGAAATTGCAAACGTCGAGCAATTGCTCAGAGATGAAAAGTGCCAGCACTGAAAGCTGTTGCTAGCCAGCACCCTTCCTTGGAAGCGCTTTCACAGGCGCAGTAACACTGGGGCTTTGCGCTTCTCTAGCCACCAAATGTCACGGTCCTTCTCTTTCTGTCTCGTAGACACGAGCTGAGAAATTGCAAACGTCGAGCAATTGCTCAGAGATGAAAACTGCCAGCACTGAAAGCTGTTGCTAGCCAGCACCCTTCCTTGGAAGCGCTTTTGTAGGCCTAAGCACACTGGGGCTCTGGGCTTCTCTAGCCACCTAATCTTCTGCTCATCCTCTCGCGCACTCTGAAGAGAGCTCAGGTGAGAAATTGCAAACGTCGAGCAATTGCTCAGAGATGAAAAGTGCCAGCACTGAAAGCTGTTGCTAGGCAGCACCCTTCCTTGGAAGCGCTTTCACAGGCGCAGCAACACTGGGGCTTTGCGCTTTTCTACGCACCAAACGTCACGGTCACTATCTCTCCGTCTCGTAGACACGAGCTGAGAAATTGCAAACGTCGAGCAATTGCTCAGAGATGAAAAGTGCCAGCACTGAAAGCTGTTGCTAGCCAGCACCCTTCCTTGGAAGCGCTTTTGTAGGCCTAAGAACACTGGGGCTCTGGGCTTCTCTAGCCACCTCATCTTCTGCTCATCCTCTCGCGCACTCTAAAGAGAGCTCAGGTGAGAAATTGCAAACGTCGAGCAATTGCTCAGAGATGAAAAGTGCCAGCACTGAAAGCTGTTGCTAGCCAGCACCCTTCCTTGGAAGCGCTTTCACAGGTGCAGTAACAGTGGGGCTTTGCGCTTCTCTACCCACCAAACGTCACTGTCATTCTCTTTCCATCTCATAGACACGAGCTGAGAAATTGCAAACGTCCAGCAATTGCTCAGAGATGAAAAGTGCCAGCACTGAAAGCTGTTGCTAGCCAGCACCCTTCCTTGGAAGCGCTTTCACAGGCGCAGCAACACTGGGACTTTGCGCTTCTCTAGCCACCAAACGTCACGGTCCTTCTCTTTCCGCCTCGTAGACACGAGCTGAGAAATTGCAAACGTCCAGCAATTGCTCAGAGATGAAAAGTGCCAGCACTGAAAGCTGTTGCTAGCCAGCACCCTTCCTTGGAAGCGCTTTTGTAGGCCTAAGAACACTGGGGCTCTGGGCTTCTCTAGCCACCTCATCTTCTGCTCATCCTCTCGCGCACTCTAAAGAGAGCTCAGGTGAGAAATTGCAAACGTCGAGCAATTGCTCAGAGATGAAAAGTGCCAGCACTGAAAGCTGTTGCTAGCCAGCACCCTTCCTTGGAAGCGCTTTTGTAGGCCTAAGAACACTGGGGCTCTGGGCTTCTCTAGCCACCTCATCTTCTGCTCATCCTCTCGCGCACTCTGAAGAGAGCTCAGGTGAGGAATTGCAAACGTCGAGCAATTGCTCAGAGATGAAAAGTGCCAGCACTGAAAGCTCTTGCTAGCCAGCACCCTTCCTTGGAAGCGCTTTTGAAGGCCTAAGAACACTGGGGCTCTGGGCTTCTCTAGCCACCTCATCTTCTGCTCATCCTCTCACGCACTCTAAAGAGAGCTCAGGTGAGAAATTGCAAACGTCGAGCAATTGCTCAGAGATGAAAAGTGCCAGCACTGAAAGCTGTTGCTAGCCAGCACCCTTCCTTGGAAGCGCTTTCACAGGCGCAGTAACACTGGGGCTTTGCACTTCTATACGCACCAAAAGTCACGGTCCTTCTCTTTCCGTCTCGTAGACACGAGCTGAGAAATTGCAAACGTCGAGCAATTGCTCAGAGATGAAAAGTGCCAGCACTGAAAGCTGTTGCTAGCCAGCACCCTTCCTTGGAAGCGCTTTCACAGGTGCAGTAACACTGGGGCTTTGCGCTTCTCTAGCCACCAAAGGTCACGGTCCTTCTCTTTCCGCCTCGTAGGCACGAGCTGAGAAATTGCAAACGTCGAGCAATTGCTCCGAGATGAAAAGTGCCAGCACTGAAAGCTGTTGCTAGCCAGCACCCTTCCTTGGAAGCGCTTTTGTAGGCCTAAGAACACTGGGGCTCTGGGCTTCTCTAGCCACCTAATCTGCTCATCCTCGCGCACTCTAAAGAGAGCTCAGGTGAGAAATTGCAAACGTCGAGCAATTGCTCAGAGATGAAAAGTGCCAGCACTGAAAGCTGTTGCTAGCCAGCACCCTTCCTTGGAAGCGCTTTCACAGGCGCAGTAACACTGGGGCTTTGCACTTCTCTAGCCACCAAACGTCACGGTCCTGCTCTTTCCGTCTTGTAGACACGAGCTGAGAAATTGCAAACGTCGAGCAATTGCTCAGAAATGAAAAGTGCCAGCACTGAAAGCTCTTGCTAGCCAGCACCCTTCCTTGGAAGCGCTTTCACAGGCGCAGCAACACTGGGGCTTTGCGCTTCTCTACCCACCAAACGTCACGGTCCTTCTCTTTCCGTCTCGTAGACACGAGCTGAGAAATTGCAAACGTCGAGCAATTGCTCAGAGATGAAAAGTGCCAGCACTGAAAGCTCTTGCTAGCCAGCACCCTTCCTTGGAAGCGCTTTCACAGGCGCAGTAACACTGGGGCTTTGCGCTTCTCTAGCCACCAAATGTCACGGTCCTTCTCTTTCCGTCTCGTAGACACGAGCTGAGAAATTGCAAACGTCGAGCAATTGCTCAGAGATGAAAAGTGCCAGCACTGAAAGCTGTTGCTAGCCAGCACCCTTCCTTGGAAGCGCTTTTGTAGGCCTAAGCACACTGGGGCTCTGGGCTTCTCTAGCCACCTAATCTTCTGCTCATCCTCTCGCGCACTCTGAAGAGAGCTCAGGTGAGAAATTGCAAACGTCGAGCAATTGCTCAGAGATGAAAAGTGCCAGCACTGAAAGCTGTTGCTAGGCAGCACCCTTCCTTGGAAGCGCTTTCACAGGCGCAGCAACACTGGGGCTTTGCGCTTCTCTACGCACCAAACGTCACGGTCACTATCTCTCCGTCTCGTAGACACGAGCTGAGAAATTGCAAACGTGGAGCAATTGCTCAGAGATGAAAAGTGCCAGCACTGAAAGCTGTTGCTAGCCAGCACCCTTCCTTGGAAGCGCTTTTGTAGGCCTAAGAACACTGGGGCTCTGGGCTTCTCTAGCCACCTCATCTTCTGCTCATCCTCTCGCGCACTCTAAAGAGAGCTCAGGTGAGAAACTGCAAACGTCGAGCAATTGCTCAGAGATGAAAAGTGCCAGCACTGAAAGCTGTTGCTAGGCAGCACCCTTCCTTGGAAGCGCTTTCACAGGTGCAGTAACAGTGGGGCTTTGCGCTTCTCTACCCACCAAACGTCACTGTCATTCTCTTTCCATCTCATAGACACGAGCTGAGAAATTGCAAACGTCGAGCAATTGCTCAGAGATGAAAAGTGCCAGCACTGAAAGCTGTTGCTAGCCAGCACCCTTCCTTGGAAGCGCTTTCACAGGCGCAGTAACACTGGGACTTTGCGCTTCTCTAGCCACCAAACGTCACGGTCCTTCTCTTTCCGCCTCGTAGACACGAGCTGAGAAATTGCAAACGTCGAGCAATTGCTCAGAGATGAAAAGTGCCAGCACTGAAAGCTGTTGCTAGCCAGCACCCCTCCTTGGAAGCGCTTTCACAGGCGCAGCAACACTGGGGCTTTGCGCTTCTCTACGCACCAAACGTCACGGTCCTTCTCTTTCCGTCTCGTAGACATGAGCTGAGAAATTGCAAACGTCGAGCAATTGCTCCGAGATGAAAACTGCCAGCACTGAAAGCTGTTGCTAGCCAGCACCCTTCCTTGGAAGCGCTTTTGTAGGCTTAAGAACACTGGGGCTCTGGGCTTCTCTAGCCACCTCATCTTCTGCTCATCCTCTCGCGCACTCTGAAGAGAGCTCAGCTGAGAAATTGCAAACGTCGAGCAATTCCTCAGAGATGAAAAGTGCCAGCACTGAAAGCTGTTGCTAGCCAGCACCCTTCCTTGGAAGCGCTTTCACAGGCGCAGCAACACTGGGGCTTTGCGCTTCTCTACGCACCAAACGTCACGGTCACTATCTCTCCGTCTCGTAGACACGAGCTGAGAAATTGCAAACGTCGAGCAATTGCTCAGAGATGAAAAGTGCCAGCACTGAAAGCTGTTGCTAGCCAGCACCCTTCCTTGGAAGCGCTTTTGTAGGCCTAAGCACACTGGGGCTCTGGGCTTCTCTAGCCACCTCATCTTCTGCTCATCCTCTCGCGCACTCTAAAGAGAGCTCAGGTGAGAAATTGCAAACGTCGAGCAATTCCTCAGAGATGAAAAGTGCCAGCACTGAAAGCTGTTGCTAGCCAGCACCCTTCCTTGGAAGCGCTTTCACAGGCGCAGTAACACTGGATCATTGCGCTTCTCTACGCACCAAACGTCACGGTCACTATCTCTCCGTCTCGTAGACACGAGCTGAGAAATTGCAAACGTCGAGCAATTGCTCAGAGATGAAAAGTGCCAGCACTGAAAGCTGTTGCTAGCCAGCACCCTTCCTTGGAAGCGCTTTTGTAGGCCTAAGCACACTGGGGCTCTGGGCTTCTCTAGCCACCTCATCTTCTGCTCATCCTCTCATGCACTCTAAAGAGAGCTCAGGTGAGAAATTGCAAACGTCGAGCAATTGCTCAGAGATGAAAAGTGCCAGCACAGAAAGCTGTTGCTAGACAGCACCCTTCCTTGGAAGCGCTTTCACAGGTGCAGTAACAGTGGGGCTTTGCGCTTCTCTACCCACCAAACGTCACTGTCATTCTCTTTCCATCTCATAGACACGAGCTGAGAAATTGCAAACGTCCAGCAATTGCTCAGAGATGAAAAGTGCCAGCACTGAAAGCTTTTGCTAGCCAGCACCCTTCCTTGGAAGCGCTTTTGTAGGCCTAAGAACACTGGGGCTCTGGGCTTCTCTAGCCACCTCATCTTCTGCTCATCCTCTCGCGCACTCTAAAGAGAGCTCAGGTGAGAAATTGCAAACGTCGAGCAATTGCTCAGAGATGAAAAGTGCCAGCACTGAAAGCTGTTGCTAGCCAGCACCCCTCCTTGGAAGCGCTTTCACAGGCGCAGCAACACTGGGGCTTTGAGCTTCTCTAGCCACCAAACGTCACGGTCCTTCTCTTTCCGTCTCGTAGACACGAGCTGAGAAATTGCAAACGTGGAGCAATTGCTCAGAGATGAAAAGTGCCAGCACTGAAAGCTGTTGCTAGCCAGCACCCTTCCTTGGAAGCGCTTTTGTAGGCCTAAGAACACTGGGGCTCTGGGCTTCTCTAGCCACCTCATCTTCTGCTCATCCTCTCGCGCACTCTGAAGAGAGCTCAGGTGAGAAATTGCAAACGACGAGCAATTGCTCAGAGATGAAAAGTGCCAGCACTGAAAGCTGTTGCTAGCCAGCACCCTTCCTTGGAAGCGCTTTCACAGGCGCAGTAACACTGGGGCTTTGCGCTTCTCTACCCACCAAACGTCACGGTCCTTCTCTTTCCGTCTCGTAGACACGAGCTGAGAAATTACAAACGTCAAGCAATTGCTCAGAGATGAAAAGTGCCAGCACTGAAAGCTCTTGCTAGCCAGCACCCTTCCTTGGAAGCACTTTCACAGGCGCAGTAACACTGGGGCTTTGCGCTTCTCTACCCACCAAACGTCACGGTCCTTCTCTTTCCGCCTCGTAGACACGAGCTGAGAAATTGCAAACGTCGAGCAATTGCTCCGAGATGAAAAGTGCCAGCACTGAAAGCTGTTGCTAGCCAGCACCCTTCCTTGGAAGCGCTTTCACAGGCGCAGCAACACTGGGACTTTGCGCTTCTCTAGCCACCAAACGTCACGGTCCTTCTCTTTCCGTCTCGTAGACACGAGCTGAGAAATTGCAAACGTCCAGCAATTGCTCAGAGATGAAAAGTGCCAGCACTGAAAGCTCTTGCTAGCCAGCACCCTTCCTTGGAAGCGCTTTTGTAGCCTTTAGAACACTGGGGCTCTGGGCTTCTCTAGCCACCTCATCTTCTGCTCATCCTCTCGCGCCCTCTAAAGAGAGCTCAGGTGAGAAATTGCAAACGTCCAGCAATTGCTCAGAGATGAAAAGTGCCAGCACTGAAAGCTGTTGCTAGCCAGCACCCTTCCTTGGAAGCGCTTTTGTAGGCCTAAGAACACTGGGGCTCTGGGCTTCTCTAGCCACCTAATCTTCTGCTCATCCTCTCGCGCACTCTAAAGAGAGCTCAGGTGAGAAATTGCAAACGTCGAGCAATTGCTCAGAGATGAAAAGTGCCAGCACTGAAAGCTGTTGCTAGCCAGCACCCTTCCTTGGAAGCGCTTTCACAGGCGCAGTAACACTGGGGCTTTGCGCTTCTGTACGCACCAAACGTCACGGTCCTTCTCTTTCCGTCTCGTAGACACGAGCTGAGAAATTGCAAACGTCGAGCAATTGCTCCGAGATGAAAAGTGCCAGCACTGGAAGCTGTTGCTAGCCAGCACCCTTCCTTGGAAGCGCTTTTGTAGGCCTAAGCACACTGGGGCTCTGGGCTTCTCTAGCCACCTAATCTTGTGCTCATCCTCTCGCGCACTCTGAAGAGAGCTCAGGTGAGAAATTGCAAACGTCGAGCAATTGCTCAGAGATGAAAAGTGCCAGCACTGAAAGCTGTTGCTAGCCAGCACCCTTCCTTGGAAGCGCTTTTGTAGGCCTAAGAATACTGGGGCTCTGGGCTTCTCTAGCCACCTCATCTTCTGCTCATCCTCTCGCGCACTCTAAAGAGAGCTCAGGTGAGAAATTGCAAACGTCGAGCAATTGCTCAGAGATGAAAAGTGCCAGCACTGAAAGCTCTTGCTAGCCAGCACCCTTCCTTGGAAGCGCTTTCACAGGCTCCGTAACACTGGGGCTTTGCGCTTCTCTAGCCACCAAACGTCACGGTCCTTCTCTTTCCGTCTCGTAGACACGAGCTGAGAAATTGCAAACGTCGAGCAATTGCTCAGAGATGAAAAGTGCCAGCACTGAAAGCTCTTGCTAGCCAGCACCCTTCCTTGGAAGCGCTTTTGTAGGCCTAAGAACACTGGGGCTCTGGGCTTCTCTAGCCACCTCATCTTCTGCTCATCCTCTCGCGCACTCTAAAGAGAGCTCAGGTGAGAAATTGCAAATGTCGAGCAATTGCTCAGAGATGAAAAGTGCCAGCACTGAAAGCTGTTGCTAGCCAGCACCCTTCCTTGGAAGCGCTTTCACAGGCGCTGTAACACTGGGACTTTGCACTTCTGAACGCACCAAACGTCACGGTCACTATCTTTCCATCTCGTAGACACGAGCTGAGAAATTGCAAACGTGGAGCAATTGCTCAGAGATGAAAAGTGCCAGCACTGAAAGCTGTTGCTAGCCAGCACCCTTCCTTGGAAGCGCTTTTGTAGGCCTAAGAACACTGGGGCTCTGGGCTTCTCTAGCCACCTCATCTTCTGCTCATCCTCTCGCGCACTCTGAAGAGAGCTCAGGTGAGAAATTGCAAACGTCCAGCAATTGCTCAGAGATGAAAAGTGCCAGCACTGAAAGCTGTTGCTAGCCAGCACCCTTCCTTGGAAACGCTTTCACAGGCGCAGCAACACTGGGGCTTTGCGCTTCTCTACCCACCAAACGTCACGGTCCTTCTCTTTCCGTCTCGTAGACACGAGCTGAGAAATTGCAAACGTCGAGCAATTGCTCAGAGATGAAAAGTGCCAGCACTGAAAGCTGTTGCTAGCCAGCACCCTTCCTTGGAAGCGCTTTTGTAGGCCTAAGAACACTGGGGCTCTGGGCTTCTCTAGCCACCTCATCTTCTGCTCATCCTCTCGCGCACTCTAAAGAGAGCTCAGGTGAGAAATTGCAAACGTCGAGCAATTGCTCAGAGATGAAAAGTGCCAGCACTGAAAGCTGTTGCTAGCCAGCACCCTTCCTTGGAAGCGCTTTCACAGGTGCAGTAACACTGGGGCTTTGCGCTTCTCTACCCACCAAACGTCACGGTCATTCTCTTTCCATCTCATAGACACGAGCTGAGAAATTGCAAACGTGGAGCAATTGCTCAGAGATGAAAAGTGCCAGCACTGAAAGCTCGTGCTAGCCAGCACCCTTCCTTGGAAGCGCTTTTGTAGGCCTAAGCACACTGGGGCTCTGGGCTTCTCTAGCCACCTCATCTTCTGCTCATCCTCTCGCGCACTCTAAAGAGAGCTCAGGTGAGAAATTGCAAACGTCCAGCAATTGCTCAGAGATGAAAAGTGCCAGCACTGAAAGCTGTTGCTAGGCAGCACCCTTCCTTGGTAGCGCTTTCACAGGCGCAGCAACACTGGGGCTTTGCGCTTCTATACGCACCAAACGTCACGGTCCTTCTCTTTCCGTCTCGTAGACACGAGCTGAGAAATTGCAAACGTCGAGCAATTGCTCAGAGATGAAAAGTGCCAGCACTGAAAGCTGTTGCTAGCCAGCACCCTTCCTTGGAAGCGCTTTTGTAGGCCTAAGCACACTGGGGCTCTGGGCTTCTCTAGCCACCTAATCTTCTGCTCATCCTCTCGCGCACTCTAAAGAGAGCTCAGGTGAGAAATTGCAAACGTCCAGCAATTGCTCAGAGATGAAAAGTGCCAGCACTGAGAGCTGTTGCTAGCCAGCACCCTTCCTTGGTAGCGCTTTCACAGGCGCAGCAACACTGGGGCTTTGCGCTTCTATACGCACCAAACGTCACGGTCCTTCTCTTTCCGTCTCGTAGACACGAGCTGAGAAATTGCAAACGTCGAGCAATTGCTCAGAGATGAAAAGTGCCAGCACTGAAAGCTGTTGCTAGCCAGCACCCTTCCTTGGAAGCGCTTTTGTAGGCCTAAGAACACTGGGGCTCTGGGCTTCTCTAGCCACCTCATCTTCTGCTCATCCTCTCGCGCTCTAAGGAGAGCTCAGGTGAGAAATTGCAAACGTCGAGCAATTGCTCAGAGATGAAAAGTGCCAGCACTGAAAGCTCTTGCTAGCCAGCACCCTTCCTTGGAAGCGCTTTCACAGGCGCAGCAACACTGGGGCTTTGCGCTTCTCTACCCACCAAACGTCACGGTCCTTCTCTTTCCGCCTCGTAGACACGAGCTGAGAAATTGCAAACGTGGAGCAATTGCTCAGAGATGAAAAGTGCCAGCACTGAAAGCTGTTGCTAGCCAGCACCCCTCCTTGGAAGCGCTTTCACAGGCGCAGCAACACTGGGGCTTTGCGCTTCTCTACGCACCAAACGTCACGGTCATTCTCTTTCCGTCTCGTAGACACGAGCTGAGAAATTGCAAACGTCGAGCAATTGCTCAGAGATGAAAAGTGCCAGCACTGAAAGCTGTTGCTAGCCAGCCCCCTTCCTTGGAAGCGCTTTTGTAGGCCTAAGAACACTGGGGCTCTGGGCTTCTCTAGCCACCTCATCTTCTGCTCATCCTCTCGCGCACTCTGAAGAGAGCTCAGGTGAGAAATTGCAAACGACGAGCAATTGCTCAGAGCTGAAAAGTGCCAGCACTGAAAGCTGTTGCTAGCCAGCACCCTTCCTTGGAAGCGCTTTCACAGGCGCTGTAACACTGGGACTTTGCACTTCTGTACGCACCAAACGTCACGGTCCTTCTCTTTCCGTATCGTAGACACGAGCTGAGAAATTGCAAACGTCCAGCAATTGCTCCGAGATGAAAAGTGCCAGCACTGAAAGCTGTTGCTAGCCAGCACCCTTCCTTGGAAGCGCTTTTGTAGGCCTAAGAACACTGGGGCTCTGGGCTTCTCTAGCCACCTCATCTTCTGCTCATCCTCTCGCGCACTCTAAAGAGAGCTCAGGTGAGAAATTGCAAACGTCGAGCAATTGCTCAGAGATGAAAAGTGCCAGCACTGAAAGCTCTTGCTAGCCAGCACCCTTCCTTGGAAACGCTTTCACAGGCGCAGCAACACTGGGGCTTTGTGCTTCTCTAGCCACCAAACATCACGGTCCTTCTCTTTCCGTCTCGTAGACACGAGCTGAGAAATTGCAAACGTCGAGCAATTGCTCAGAGATGAAAAGTGCCAGCACTGAAAGCTCTTGCTAGCCAGCACCCTTCCTTGGAAGCGCTTTCACAGGCGCAGCAACACTGGGGCTTTGCGCTTCTCTAGCCACCAAACGTCACGGTCCTTCTCTTTCCGTCTCGTAGACACGAGCTGAGAAATTGCAAACGTCGAGCAATTGCTCAGAGATGAAAAGTGCCAGCACTGAAAGCTGTTGCTAGCCAGCACCCTTCCTTGGAAGCGCTTTTGTAGGCCTAAGAACACTGGGGCTCTGGGCTTCTCTAGCCTCCTCATCTTCTGCTCATCCTCTCGCGCACTCTAAAGAGAGCTCAGGTGAGAAATTGCAAACGTCCAGCAATTGCTCAGAGATGAAAAGTGCCAGCACTGAAAGCTGTTGCTAGCCAGCACCCTTCCTTGGAAGCGCTTTCACAGGCGCAGTAACACTGGGGCTTTGCACTTCTATACGCACCAAAAGTCACGGTCCTTCTCTTTCCGTCTCGTAGACACGAGCTGAGAAATTGCAAACATCAAGCAATTGCTCAGAGATGAAAAGTGCCAGCACTGAAAGCTGTTGCTAGCCAGCACCCTTCCTTGGAAGCGCTTTCACAGGCGCAGTAACACTGGGGCTTTGCGCTTCTCTAGCCACCAAACGTCACGGTCCTTCTCTTTCCGCCTCGTAGGCACGAGCTGAGAAATTGCAAACGTCGAGCAATTGCTCAGAGATGAAAAGTGCCAGCACTGAAAGCTCTTGCTAGCCAGCACCCTTCCTTGGAAGCGCTTTCACAGGCGCAGTAACACTGGGGCTTTACACTTCTCTAGCCACCAAACTTCACGGTCACTATCTCTCCGTCTCGTAGACACGAGCTGAGAAATTGCAAACGTCGAGCAATTGCTCAGAGATGAAAAGTGCCAGCACTGAAAGCTCGTGCTAGCCAGCACCCTTCCTTGGAAGCGCTTTCACAGGCGCAGTAACACTGGGGCTTTGCACTTCTATACGCACCAAACGTCACGGTCACTATCTCTCCGTCTCGTAGACACGAGCTGAGAAATTGCAAACGTCGAGCAATTGCTCAGAGATGAAAAGTGCCAGCACTGAAAGCTGTTGCTAGCCAGCACCCTTCCTTGGAAGCGCTTTCACAGGCGCAGCAACACTGGGGCTTTGCGCTTCTCTACGCACCAAACGTCACGGTCCTTCTCTTTCCGTCTCGTAGACACGAGCTGAGAAATTGCAAACGTCGAGCAATTGCTCAGAGATGAAAAGTGCCAGCACTGAAAGCTCTTGCTAGCCAGCACCCTTCCTTGGAAGCGCTTTTGTAGGCCTAAGCACACTGGGGCTCTGGGCTTCTCTAGCCACCTAATCTTCTGCTCATCCTCTCGCGCACTCTAAAGAGAGCTCAGGTGAGAAATTGCAAACGTCGAGCAATTGCTCAGAGATGAAAAGTGCCAGCACTGAAAGCTCTTGCTAGCCAGCACCCTTCCTTGGAAGCGCTTTTGTAGGCCTAAGAACACTGGGGCTCTGGGCTTCTCTAGCCACCTAATCTTCTGCTCATCCTCTCGCGCACTCTAAAGAGAGCTCAGCTGAGAAATTGCAAATGTCGAGCAATTGCTCAGAGATGAAAAGTGCCAGCACTGAAAGCTCTTGCTAGCCAGCACCCTTCCTTGGAAGCGCTTTCACAGGCGCAGCAACACTGGGCTTTGCGCTTCTATACCCACCAAACGTCACGGTCCTTCTCTTTCTGTCGGTAGACACGAGCTGAGAAATTGCAAACGTCGAGCAATTGCTCAGAGATGAAAAGTGCCAGCACTGAAAGCTGTTGCTAGCCAGCACCCTTCCTTGGAAGCGCTTTCACAGGCGCAGTAACACTGGGACTTTGCGCTTCTATACGCACCAAACGTCACGGTCCTTCTCTTTCCGCCTCGTAGACACGAGCTGAGAAATTGCAAACGTCGAGCAATTGCTCAGAGATGAAAAGTGCCAGCACTGAAAGCTGTTGCTAGCCAGCACCCTTCCTTGGAAGCGCTTTTGTAGGCCTAAGAACACTGGGGCTCTGGGCTTCTCTAGCCACCTCATCTTCTGCTCATCCTCTCGCGCACTCTAAAGAGAGCTCAGGTGAGAAATTGCAAACGTCGAGCAATTGCTCAGAGATGAAAAGTGCCAGCACTGAAAGCTGTTGCTAGCCAGCACCCTTCCTTGGAAGCGCTTTCACAGGCACAGTAACACTGGGGCTTTGCGCTTCTCTACCCACCAAACGTCACGGTCACTATCTCTCCATCTCGTAGACACGAGCTGAGAAATTGCAAACGTCGAGCAATTGCTCAGAGATGAAAAGTGCCAGCACTGAAAGCTGTTGCTAGCCAGCACCCTTCCTTGGAAGCGCTTTCACAGGTGCAGCAACACTGGTGCTTTGCGCTTCTATACGCACCAAACGTCACGGTCATTCTCTTTCCGTCTCGTAGACACGAGCTGAGAAATTGCAAACGTCGAGCAATTGCTCAGAGATGAAAAGTGCCAGCACTGAAAGCTGTTGCTAGCCAGCACCCTTCCTTGGAAGCGCTTTTGTAGGCCTAAGCACACTGGGGCTCTGGGCTTCTCTAGCCACCTCATCTTCTGCTCATCCTCTCGCGCACTCTAAAGAGAGCTCAGGTGAGAAATTGCAAACGTCGAGCAATTGCTCAGAGATGAAAAGTGCCAGCACTGAAAGCTCTTGCTAGCCAGCACCCTTCCTTGGAAGCGCTTTCACAGGCGCAGCAACACTGGGGCTTTGTGCTTCTCTAGCCACCAAACGTCACGGTCCTTCTCTTTCCGCCTCGTAGACACG
Organism: Sarcoramphus papa; assembly: GCA_037962945.1. Classification (NCBI taxonomy): domain Eukaryota; kingdom Metazoa; phylum Chordata; class Aves; order Accipitriformes; family Cathartidae; genus Sarcoramphus; species Sarcoramphus papa. The sequence continues at coordinate 4,801,656 of CM075606.1, read as the reverse complement.
AGCTGAGAAATTGCAAACGTCGAGCAATTGCTCCGAGATGAAAAGTGCCAGCACTGAAAGCTCTTGCTAGCCAGCACCCTTCCTTGGAAGCGCTTTTGTAGGCCTAAGAACACTGGGGCTCTGGGCTTCTCTAGCCACCTCATCTTCTGCTCATCCTCTCGCGCACTCTAAAGAGAGCTCAGGTGAGAAATTGCAAACGTCGAGCAATTGCTCAGAGATGAAAAGTGCCAGCACTGAAAGCTGTTGCTAGCCAGCACCCTTCCTTGGAAGCGCTTTCACAGGCGCAGTAACACTGGGGCTTTGCACTTCTGTACGCACCAAACGTCACGGTCCTTCTCTTTCCGTCTCGTAGACACGAGCTGAGAAATTGCAAACGTCGAGCAATTGCTCAGAGATGAAAAGTGCCAGCACTGAAAGCTCTTGCTAGCCAGCACCCTTCCTTGGAAGCGCTTTCACAGGCGCAGCAACACTGGGGCTTTGCGCTTCTCTACCCACCAAACGTCACGGTCCTTCTCTTTCCGTCTCGTAGACACGAGCTGAGAAATTGCAAACGTCCAGCAATTGCTCAGAGATGAAAAGTGCCAGCACTGAAAGCTGTTGCTAGCCAGCACCCTTCCTTGGAAGTGCTTTTGTAGGCCTAAGAACACTGGGGCTCTGGGCTTCTCTAGCCACCTCATCTTCTGCTCATCCTCTCGCGCACTCTGAAGAGAGCTCAGGTGAGAAATTGCAAACGTCGAGCAATTGCTCAGAGATGAAAAGTGCCAGCACTGAAAGCTGTTGCTAGCCAGCACCCTTCCTTGGAAGCGCTTTCACAGGCGCAGCAACACTGGGGCTTTGCGCTTCTCTAGCCACCAAACGTCACGGTCCTTCTCTTTCCGTCTCGTAGACACGAGCTGAGAAATTGCAAACGTCGAGCAATTGCTCAGAGATGAAAAGTGCCAGCACTGAAAGCTGTTGCTAGCCAGCACCCTTCCTTGGAAGCGCTTTCACAGGCGCAGCAACACTGGGGCTTTGCGCTTCTCTACCCACCAAACGTCACGGTCCTTCTCTTTCCGTCTCGTAGACACGAGCTGAGAAATTGCAAACGTCGAGCAATTGCTCAGAGATGAAAAGTGCCAGCACTGAAAGCTGTTGCTAGCCAGCACCCTTCCTTGGAAGCGCTTTTGTAGGCCTAAGAACACTGGGGCTCTGGGCTTCTCTAGCCACCTAATCTGCTCATCCTCTCGCGCACTCTAAAGAGAGCTCAGGTGAGAAATTGCAAACGTCGAGCAATTGCTCAGAGATGAAAAGTGCCAGCACTGAAAGCTGTTGCTAGCCAGCACCCTTCCTTGGAAGCGCTTTCACAGGCGCAGTAACACTGGGGCTTTGCAATTCTCTAGCCACCAAACGTCACGGTCCTCCTCTTTCCGTCTCGTAGACACGAGCTGAGAAATTGCAAACGTCGAGCAATTGCTCAGAGATGAAAAGTGCCAGCACTGAAAGCTCTTGCTAGCCAGCACCCTTCCTTGGAAGCGCTTTTGTAGGCCTAAGAACACTGGGGCTTTGCGCTTCTCTAGCCACCAAACGTCACGGTCCTTCTCTTTCCGTCTCGTAGACACGAGCTGAGAAATTGCAAACGTCGAGCAATTGCTCAGAGATGAAAAGTGCCAGCACTGAAAGCTGTTGCTAGCCAGCACCCTTCCTTGGAAGCGCTTTTGTAGCCCTTAGAACACTGGGGCTCTGGGCTTCTCTAGCCACCTCATCTTCTGCTCATCCTTCGCGCACTCTAAAGAGAGCTCAGGTGAGAAATTGCAAATGTCGAGCAATTGCTCAGAGATGAAAAGTGCCAGCACTGAAAGCTCTTGCTAGCCAGCACCCTTCCTTGGAAGCGCTTTCACAGGCGCAGTAACACTGGGGCTTTGCGCTTCTCTAGCCACCAAACGTCACGGTCACTATCTCTCCGTCTCGTAGACACGAGCTGAGAAATTGCAAACGTCGAGCAATTGCTCAGAGATGAAAAGTGCCAGCACTGAAAGCTCTTGCTAGCCAGCACCCTTCCTTGGAAGCGCTTTCACAGGCGCAGCAACACTGGGGCTTTGCGCTTCTATACGCACCAAACGTCACGGTCCTTCTCTTTCCGTCTCGTAGACACGAGCTGAGAAATTGCAAACGTCGAGCAATTGCTCAGAGATGAAAAGTGCCAGCACTGAAAGCTCTTGCTAGCCAGCACCCTTCCTTGGAAGCGCTTTTGTAGGACTAAGAACACTGGGGCTCTGGGCTTCTCTAGCCACCTCATCTTCTGCTCATCCTCTCGCGGACTCTAAAGAGAGCTCAGGTGAGAAATTGCAAACGTCGAGCAATTGCTCAGAGATGAAAAGTGCCAGCACTGAAAGCTGTTGCTAGCCAGCACCCTTCCTTGGAAGCGCTTTTGTAGGCGTAAGAACACTGGGGCTCTGGGCTTCTCTAGCCACCTAATCTTCTGCTCATCCTCTCGCGCACTCTAAAGAGAGCTCAGGTGAGAAATTGCAAATGTCGAGCAATTGCTCAGAGATGAAAAGTGCCAGCACTGAAAGCTCTTGCTAGCCAGCATCCTTCCTTGGAAACGCTTTCACAGGCGCAGCAACACTGGGGCTTTGCGCTTCTCTAGCCACCAAACGTCACGGTCATTCTCTTTCCGTCTCGTAGACACGAGCTGAGAAATTGCAAACGTCGAGCAATTGCTCAGAGATGAAAAGTGCCAGCACTGAAAGCTCTTGCTAGCCAGCACCCTTCCTTGGAAGCGCTTTTGTAGGCCTAAGAACACTGGGGCTTTGCGCTTCTCTAGCCACCAAATGTCACGGTCCTTCTCTTTCCGTCTCGTAGACACGAGCTGAGAAATTGCAAACGTCGAGCAATTGCTCAGAGATGAAAAGTGCCAGCACTGAAAGCTCTTGCTAGCCAGCACCCTTCCTTGGAAGCGCTTTTGTAGGCCTAAGAACACTGGGGCTCTGGGCTTCTCTAGCCACCTCATCTTCTGCTCATCCTCTCGCGCACTCTAAAGAGAGCTCAGGTGAGAAATTGCAAACGTCCAGCAATTGCTCAGAGATGAAAAGTGCCAGCACTGAAAGCTGTTGCTAGCCAGCACCCTTCCTTGGAAGCGCTTTCACAGGTGCAGTAACACTGGGGCTTTGCGCTTCTCTACCCACCAAACGTCACGGTCATTCTCTTTCCATCTCATAGACACGAGCTGAGAAATTGCAAACGTCGAGCAATTGCTCAGAGATGAAAAGTGCCAGCACTGAAAGCTCGTGCTAGCCAGCACCCTTCCTTGGAAGCGCTTTTGTAGGCCTAAGCACACTGGGGCTCTGGGCTTCTCTAGCCACCTAATCTTCTGCTCATCCTCTCGCGCACTCTAAAGAGAGCTCAGGTGAGAAATTGCAAACGTCCAGCAATTGCTCAGAGATGAAAAGTGCCAGCACTGAAAGCTGTTGCTAGCCAGCACCCTTCCTTGGTAGCGCTTTCACAGGCGCAGCAACACTGGGGCTTTGCGCTTCTCTAGCCACCAAACGTCACGGTCCTTCTCTTTCCGTCTCGTAGACACGAGCTGAGAAATTACAAACGTCCAGCAATTGCTCAGAGATGAAAAGTGCCAGCACTGAAAGCTGTTGCTAGCCAGCACCCTTCCTTGGAAGCGGTTTTGTAGGCCTAAGAACACTGGGGCTCTGGGCTTCTCTAGCCACCTCATCTTCTGCTCATCCTCTCGCGCACTCTAAAGAGAGCTCAGGTGAGAAATTGCAAATGTCGAGCAATTGCTCAGAGATGAAAAGTGCCAGCACTGAAAGCTGTTGCTAGCCAGCACCCTTCCTTGGAAGCGCTTTCACAGGCGCAGCAACACTGGGGCTTTGCGCTTCTCTACGCACCAAACGTCACGGTCCTTCTCTTTCCGTCTCGTAGACACGAGCTGAGAAATTGCAAACGTCGAGCAATTGCTCAGAGATGAAAAGTGCCAGCACTGAAAGCTCTTGCTAGCCAGCACCCTTCCTTGGAAGCGCTTTTGTAGGCCTAAGAACACTGGGGCTCTGGGCTTCTCTAGCCACCTCATCTTCTGCTCATCCTCTCGCGCGCTCTAAAGAGAGCTCAGGTGAGAAATTGCAAACGTCGAGCAATTGCTCAGAGATGAAAAGTGCCAGCACTGAAAGCTGTTGCTAGCCAGCACCCTTCCTTGGAAGCGCTTTCACAGGCGCAGTAACACTGGGGCTTTGCGCTTCTCTAGCCACCAAACGTCACGGTCCTTCTCTTTCCGTCTCGTAGACACGAGCTGAGAAATTGCAAACGTCGAGCAATTGCTCAGAGATGAAAAGTGCCAGCACTGAAAGCTGTTGCTAGCCAGCACCCTTCCTTGGAAGCGCTTTTGTAGGCCTAAGAACACTGGGGCTCTGGGCTTCTCTAGCCACCTCATCTTCTGCTCATCCTCTCGCGCACTCTGAAGAGAGCTCAGGTGAGAAATTGCAAACGTCGAGCAATTGCTCAGAGATGAAAAGTGCCAGCACTGAAAGCTGTTGCTAGCCAGCACCCTTCCTTGGAAGCGCTTTCACAGGCGCAGCAACACTGGGGCTTTGCGCTTCTCTAGCCACCAAACGTCACGGTCCTTCTCTTTCCGTCTCGTAGACACGAGCTGAGAAATTGCAAACGTCGAGCAATTGCTCAGAGATGAAAAGTGCCAGCACTGAAAGCTGTTGCTAGCCAGCACCCTTCCTTGGAAGCGCTTTCACAGGCGCAGCAACACTGGGGCTTTGCGCTTCTCTACCCACCAAACGTCACGGTCCTTCTCTTTCCGTCTCGTAGACACGAGCTGAGAAATTGCAAACGTCGAGCAATTGCTCAGAGATGAAAAGTGCCAGCACTGAAAGCTGTTGCTAGCCAGCACCCTTCCTTGGAAGCGCTTTTGTAGGCCTAAGAACACTGGGGCTCTGGGCTTCTCTAGCCACCTAATCTGCTCATCCTCTCGCGCACTCTAAAGAGAGCTCAGGTGAGAAATTGCAAACGTCGAGCAATTGCTCAGAGATGAAAAGTGCCAGCACTGAAAGCTGTTGCTAGCCAGCACCCTTCCTTGGAAGCGCTTTCACAGGCGCAGTAACACTGGGGCTTTGCAATTCTCTAGCCACCAAACGTCACGGTCCTCCTCTTTCCGTCTCGTAGACACGAGCTGAGAAATTGCAAACGTCGAGCAATTGCTCAGAGATGAAAAGTGCCAGCACTGAAAGCTCTTGCTAGCCAGCACCCTTCCTTGGAAGCGCTTTTGTAGGCCTAAGAACACTGGGGCTTTGCGCTTCTCTAGCCACCAAACGTCACGGTCCTTCTCTTTCCGTCTCGTAGACACGAGCTGAGAAATTGCAAACGTCGAGCAATTGCTCAGAGATGAAAAGTGCCAGCACTGAAAGCTGTTGCTAGCCAGCACCCTTCCTTGGAAGCGCTTTTGTAGCCCTTAGAACACTGGGGCTCTGGGCTTCTCTAGCCACCTCATCTTCTGCTCATCCTTCGCGCACTCTAAAGAGAGCTCAGGTGAGAAATTGCAAATGTCGAGCAATTGCTCAGAGATGAAAAGTGCCAGCACTGAAAGCTCTTGCTAGCCAGCACCCTTCCTTGGAAGCGCTTTCACAGGCGCAGTAACACTGGGGCTTTGCGCTTCTCTAGCCACCAAACGTCACGGTCACTATCTCTCCGTCTCGTAGACACGAGCTGAGAAATTGCAAACGTCGAGCAATTGCTCAGAGATGAAAAGTGCCAGCACTGAAAGCTCTTGCTAGCCAGCACCCTTCCTTGGAAGCGCTTTCACAGGCGCAGCAACACTGGGGCTTTGCGCTTCTATACGCACCAAACGTCACGGTCCTTCTCTTTCCGTCTCGTAGACACGAGCTGAGAAATTGCAAACGTCGAGCAATTGCTCAGAGATGAAAAGTGCCAGCACTGAAAGCTCTTGCTAGCCAGCACCCTTCCTTGGAAGCGCTTTTGTAGGACTAAGAACACTGGGGCTCTGGGCTTCTCTAGCCACCTCATCTTCTGCTCATCCTCTCGCGGACTCTAAAGAGAGCTCAGGTGAGAAATTGCAAACGTCGAGCAATTGCTCAGAGATGAAAAGTGCCAGCACTGAAAGCTGTTGCTAGCCAGCACCCTTCCTTGGAAGCGCTTTTGTAGGCGTAAGAACACTGGGGCTCTGGGCTTCTCTAGCCACCTAATCTTCTGCTCATCCTCTCGCGCACTCTAAAGAGAGCTCAGGTGAGAAATTGCAAATGTCGAGCAATTGCTCAGAGATGAAAAGTGCCAGCACTGAAAGCTCTTGCTAGCCAGCATCCTTCCTTGGAAACGCTTTCACAGGCGCAGCAACACTGGGGCTTTGCGCTTCTCTAGCCACCAAACGTCACGGTCATTCTCTTTCCGTCTCGTAGACACGAGCTGAGAAATTGCAAACGTCGAGCAATTGCTCAGAGATGAAAAGTGCCAGCACTGAAAGCTCTTGCTAGCCAGCACCCTTCCTTGGAAGCGCTTTTGTAGGCCTAAGAACACTGGGGCTTTGCGCTTCTCTAGCCACCAAATGTCACGGTCCTTCTCTTTCCGTCTCGTAGACACGAGCTGAGAAATTGCAAACGTCGAGCAATTGCTCAGAGATGAAAAGTGCCAGCACTGAAAGCTCTTGCTAGCCAGCACCCTTCCTTGGAAGCGCTTTTGTAGGCCTAAGAACACTGGGGCTCTGGGCTTCTCTAGCCACCTCATCTTCTGCTCATCCTCTCGCGCACTCTAAAGAGAGCTCAGGTGAGAAATTGCAAACGTCCAGCAATTGCTCAGAGATGAAAAGTGCCAGCACTGAAAGCTGTTGCTAGCCAGCACCCTTCCTTGGAAGCGCTTTCACAGGTGCAGTAACACTGGGGCTTTGCGCTTCTCTACCCACCAAACGTCACGGTCATTCTCTTTCCATCTCATAGACACGAGCTGAGAAATTGCAAACGTCGAGCAATTGCTCAGAGATGAAAAGTGCCAGCACTGAAAGCTCGTGCTAGCCAGCACCCTTCCTTGGAAGCGCTTTTGTAGGCCTAAGCACACTGGGGCTCTGGGCTTCTCTAGCCACCTAATCTTCTGCTCATCCTCTCGCGCACTCTAAAGAGAGCTCAGGTGAGAAATTGCAAACGTCCAGCAATTGCTCAGAGATGAAAAGTGCCAGCACTGAAAGCTGTTGCTAGCCAGCACCCTTCCTTGGTAGCGCTTTCACAGGCGCAGCAACACTGGGGCTTTGCGCTTCTCTAGCCACCAAACGTCACGGTCCTTCTCTTTCCGTCTCGTAGACACGAGCTGAGAAATTACAAACGTCCAGCAATTGCTCAGAGATGAAAAGTGCCAGCACTGAAAGCTGTTGCTAGCCAGCACCCTTCCTTGGAAGCGGTTTTGTAGGCCTAAGAACACTGGGGCTCTGGGCTTCTCTAGCCACCTCATCTTCTGCTCATCCTCTCGCGCACTCTAAAGAGAGCTCAGGTGAGAAATTGCAAATGTCGAGCAATTGCTCAGAGATGAAAAGTGCCAGCACTGAAAGCTGTTGCTAGCCAGCACCCTTCCTTGGAAGCGCTTTCACAGGCGCAGCAACACTGGGGCTTTGCGCTTCTCTACGCACCAAACGTCACGGTCCTTCTCTTTCCGTCTCGTAGACACGAGCTGAGAAATTGCAAACGTCGAGCAATTGCTCAGAGATGAAAAGTGCCAGCACTGAAAGCTCTTGCTAGCCAGCACCCTTCCTTGGAAGCGCTTTTGTAGGCCTAAGAACACTGGGGCTCTGGGCTTCTCTAGCCACCTCATCTTCTGCTCATCCTCTCGCGCGCTCTAAAGAGAGCTCAGGTGAGAAATTGCAAACGTCGAGCAATTGCTCAGAGATGAAAAGTGCCAGCACTGAAAGCTGTTGCTAGCCAGCACCCTTCCTTGGAAGCGCTTTCACAGGCGCAGTAACACTGGGGCTTTGCGCTTCTCTAGCCACCAAACGTCACGGTCCTTCTCTTTCCGTCTCGTAGACACGAGCTGAGAAATTGCAAACGTCGAGCAATTGCTCAGAGATGAAAAGTGCCAGCACTGAAAGCTGTTGCTAGCCAGCACCCTTCCTTGGAAGCGCTTTCACAGGCGCAGCAACACTGGGGCTTTGCGCTTCTCTACCCACCAAACGTCACGGTCCTTCTCTTTCCGTCTCCTAGACACGAGCTGAGAAATTGCAAACGTCGAGCAATTGCTCAGAGATGAAAAGTGCCAGCACTGAAAACTGTTGCTAGCCAGCACCCTTCCTTGGAAGCGCTTTTGTAGGCCTAAGCACACTGGGGCTCTGGGCTTCTCTAGCCACCTAATCTGCTCATCCTCTCGCGCGCTCTAAAGAGAGCTCAGGTGAGAAATTGCAAACGTCGAGCAATTGCTCAGAGATGAAAAGTGCCAGCACTGAAAGCTGTTGCTAGCCAGCACCCTTCCTTGGAAGCGCTTTCACAGGCGCAGTAACACTGGGGCTTTGCACTTCTCTAGCCACCAAACGTCACGGTCCTCCTCTTTCCGTCTCGTAGACACGAGCTGAGAAATTGCAAACGTCGAGCAATTGCTCAGAGATGAAAAGTGCCAGCACTGAAAGCTGTTGCTAGCCAGCACCCTTCCTTGGAAGCGCTTTTGTAGGCCTAAGAACACTGGGGCTCTGGGCTTCTCTAGCCACCTCATCTTCTGCTCATCCTCTCGCGCACTCTAAAGAGAGCTCAGGTGAGAAATTGCAAACGTCGAGCAATTGCTCAGAGATGAAAAGTGCCAGCACTGAAAGCTCTTGCTAGCCAGCACCCTTCCTTGGAAGCGCTTTCACAGGCGCAGTAACACTGGGGCTTTGCGCTTCTCTAGCCACCAAACGTCACGGTCACTATCTCTCCGTCTCGTAGACACGAGCTGAGAAATTGCAAACGTCGAGCAATTGCTCAGAGAGGAAAAGTGCCAGCACTGAAAGCTGTTGCTAGCCAGCACCCTTCCTTGGAAGCGCTTTCACAGGCGCAGCAACACTGGGGCTTTGCGCTTCTCTAGCCACCAAACGTCACGGTCCTTCTCTTTCCGTCTCGTAGACACGAGCTGAGAAATTGCAAACGTCGAGCAATTGCTCAGAGATGAAAAGTGCCAGCACTGAAAGCTCTTGCTAGCCAGCACCCTTCCTTGGAAGCGCTTTTGTAGGCCTAAGAACACTGGGGCTCTGGGCTTCTCTAGCCACCTCATCTTCTGCTCATCCTCTCGCGCACTCTAAAGAGAGCTCAGGTGAGAAATTGCAAACGTCGAGCAATTGCTCAGAGATGAAAAGTGCCAGCACTGAAAGCTGTTGCTAGCCAGCACCCTTCCTTGGAAGCGCTTTTGTAGCCCTTAGAACACTGGGGCTCTGGGCTTCTCTAGCCACCTAATCTTCTGCTCATCCTCTCGCGCACTCTAAAGAGAGCTCAGGTGAGAAATTGCAAATGTCGAGCAATTGCTCAGAGATGAAAAGTGCCAGCACTGAAAGCTCTTGCTAGCCAGCATCCTTCCTTGGAAACGCTTTCACAGGCGCAGCAACACTGGGGCTTTGCGCTTCTCTACCCACCAAACGTCACGGTCCTTCTCTTTCCGTCTCGTAGACACGAGCTGAGAAATTGCAAACGTCGAGCAATTGCTCAGAGATGAAAAGTGCCAGCACTGAAAGCTCTTGCTAGCCAGCACCCTTCCTTGGAAGCGCTTTTGTAGGCCTAAGAACACTGGGGCTTTGCGCTTCTCTAGCCACCAAACGTCACGGTCCTTCTCTTTCCGTCTCGTAGACACGAGCTGAGAAATTGCAAACGTCGAGCAATTGCTCCGAGATGAAAAGTGCCAGCACTGAAAGCTGTTGCTAGCCAGCCCCCTTCCTTGGAAGCGCTTTTGTAGGCCTAAGAACACTGGGGCTCTGGGCTTCTCTAGCCACCTCATCTTCTGCTCATCCTCTCGCGCACTCTAAAGAGAGCTCAGGTGAGAAATTGCAAACGTCGAGCAATTGCTCAGAGATGAAAAGTGCCAGCACTGAAAGCTGTTGCTAGCCAGCACCCTTCCTTGGAAGCGCTTTCACAGGCGCAGTAACACTGGGGCTTTGCGCTTCTCTACCCACCAAACGTCACGGTCATTCTCTTTCCATCTCATAGACACGAGCTGAGAAATTGCAAACGTCGAGCAATTGCTCAGAGATGAAAAGTGCCAGCACTGAAAGCTCTTGCTAGCCAGCACCCTTCCTTGGAAGCGCTTTTGTAGGCCTAAGCACACTGGGGCTCTGGGCTTCTCTAGCCACCTCATCTTCTGCTCATCCTCTCGCGCACTCTAAAGAGCGCTCAGGTGAGAAATTGCAAACGTCCAGCAATTGCTCAGAGATGAAAAGTGCCAGCACTGAAAGCTGTTGCTAGCCAGCACCCTTCCTTGGAAGCGCTTTCACAGGCGCAGCAACACTGGGGCTTTGCGCTTCTCTAGCCACCAAACGTCACGGTCCTTCTCTTTCCGTCTCGTAGACACGAGCTGAGAAATTGCAAACGTCGAGCAATTGCTCAGAGATGAAAAGTGCCAGCACTGAAAGCTGTTGCTAGCCAGCACCCTTCCTTGGAAGCGCTTTTGTAGGCCTAAGAACACTGGGGCTCTGGGCTTCTCTAGCCACCTCATCTTCTGCTCATCCTCTCGCGCTCTAAAGAGAGCTCAGGTGAGAAATTGCAAACGTCGAGCAATTGCTCAGAGATGAAAAGTGCCAGCACTGAAAGCTGTTGCTAGCCAGCACCCTTCCTTGGAAGCGCTTTCACAGGCGCAGCAACACTGGGGCTTTGCGCTTCTCTACGCACCAAACGTCACGGTCCTTCTCTTTCCGCCTCGTAGACACGAGCTGAGAAATTGCAAACGTCGAGCAATTGCTCAGAGATGAAAAGTGCCAGCACTGAAAGCTGTTGCTAGCCAGCACCCCTCCTTGGAAGCGCTTTCACAGGCGCAGCAACACTGGGGCTTTGCGCTTCTCTAGCCACCAAACGTCACGGTCATTCTCTTTCTGTCTCCTAGACACGAGCTGAGAAATTGCAAACGTCGAGCAATTGCTCAGAGATGAAAAGTGCCAGCACTGAAAACTGTTGCTAGCCAGCACCCTTCCTTGGAAGCTCTTTTGTAGGCCTAAGCACACTGGGGCTCTGGGCTTCTCTAGCCACCTCATCTTCTGCTCATCCTCTCGCGCAGTCTAAAGAGAGCTCAGGTGAGAAATTGCAAACGTCGAGCAATTGCTCAGCGATGAAAAGTGCCAGCACTGAAAGCTGTTGCTAGCCAGCACCCTTCCTTGGAAGCGCTTTCACAGGCGCAGTAACACTGGGGCTTTGCGCTTCTCTACGCACCAAACGTCACGGTCCTTCTCTTTCCGTCTCGTAGACACGAGCTGAGAAATTGCAAACGTCGAGCAATTGCTCAGAGATGAAAAGTGCCAGCACTGAAAGCTGTTGCTAGCCAGCACCCTTCCTTGGAAGCGCTTTCACAGGCGCAGCAACACTGGGGCTTTGCGCTTCTCTACCCACCAAACGTCACGGTCCTTCTCTTTCCGTCTCCTAGACACGAGCTGAGAAATTGCAAACGTCCAGCAATTGCTCAGAGATGAAAAGTGCCAGCACTGAAAACTGTTGCTAGCCAGCACCCTTCCTTGGAAGCGCTTTTGTAGGCCTAAGCACACTGGGGCTCTGGGCTTCTCTAGCCACCTAATCTGCTCATCCTCTCGCGCGCTCTAAAGAGAGCTCAGGTGAGAAATTGCAAACGTCGAGCAATTGCTCAGAGATGAAAAGTGCCAGCACTGAAAGCTGTTGCTAGCCAGCACCCTTCCTTGGAAGCGCTTTCACAGGCGCAGTAACACTGGGGCTTTGCACTTCTCTAGCCACCAAACGTCACGGTCCTCCTCTTTCCGTCTTGTAGACACGAGCTGAGAAATTGCAAACGTCGAGCAATTGCTCAGAGATGAAAAGTGCCAGCACTGAAAGCTGTTGCTAGCCAGCACCCTTCCTTGGAAGCGCTTTTGTAGGCCTAAGAACACTGGGGCTCTGGGCTTCTCTAGCCACCTCATCTTCTGCTCATCCTCTCGCGCACTCTAAAGAGAGCTCAGGTGAGAAATTGCAAACGTCGAGCAATTGCTCAGAGATGAAAAGTGCCAGCACTGAAAGCTCTTGCTAGCCAGCACCCTTCCTTGGAAGCGCTTTCACAGGCGCAGCAACACTGGGGCTTTGCGCTTCTCTAGCCACCAAACGTCACGGTCACTATCTCTCCGTCTCGTAGACACGAGCTGAGAAATTGCAAACGTCGAGCAATTGCTCAGAGATGAAAAGTGCCAGCACTGAAAGCTGTTGCTAGCCAGCACCCTTCCTTGGAAGCGCTTTCACAGGCGCAGCAACACTGGGGCTTTGCGCTTCTCTACCCACCAAACGTCACGGTCCTTCTCTTTCCGTCTCGTAGACACGAGCTGAGAAATTGCAAACGTCGAGCAATTGCTCAGAGATGAAAAGTGCCAGCACTGAAAGCTCTTGCTAGCCAGCACCCTTCCTTGGAAGCGCTTTTGTAGGCCTAAGAACACTGGGGCTCTGGGCTTCTCTAGCCACCTCATCTTCTGCTCATCCTCTCGCGCACTCTAAAGAGAGCTCAGGTGAGAAATTGCAAACGTCGAGCAATTGCTCAGAGATGAAAAGTGCCAGCACTGAAAGCTGTTGCTAGGCAGCACCCTTCCTTGGAAGCGCTTTCACAGGTGCAGTAACACTGGGGCTTTGCGCTTCTCTAGCCACCAAACGTCACGGTCACTATCTCTCCGTCTCGTAGACACGAGCTGAGAAATTGCAAACGTCGAGCAATTGCTCAGAGATGAAAAGTGCCAGCACTGAAAGCTGTTGCTAGCCAGCACCCTTCCTTGGAAGCGCTTTTGTAGGCCTAAGAACACTGGGGCTCTGGGCTTCTCTAGCCACCTCATCTTCTGCTCATCCTCTCGCGCACTCTAAAGAGAGCTCAGGTGAGAAATTGCAAACATCGAGCAATTGCTCAGAGATGAAAAGTGCCAGCACTGAAAGCTGTTGCTAGCCAGCACCCTTCCTTGGAAGCGCTTTTGTAGGCCTAAGAACACTGGGGCTCTGGGCTTCTCTAGCCACCTAATCTTCTGCTCATCCTCTCGCGCACTCTAAAGAGAGCTCAGGTGAGAAATTGCAAATGTCGAGCAATTGCTCAGAGATGAAAAGTGCCAGCACTGAAAGCTCTTGCTAGCCAGCATCCTTCCTTGGAAACGCTTTCACAGGCGCAGCAACACTGGGGCTTTGCGCTTCTCTACCCACCAAACGTCACGGTCCTTCTCTTTCCGTCTCGTAGACACGAGCTGAGAAATTGCAAACGTCGAGCAATTGCTCAGAGATGAAAAGTGCCAGCACTGAAAGCTGTTGCTAGCCAGCACCCTTCCTTGGAAGCGCTTTTGTAGGCCTAAGAACACTGGGGCTTTGCGCTTCTCTAGCCACCAAACGTCACGGTCCTTCTCTTTCCGTCTCGTAGACACGAGCTGAGAAATTGCAAACGTCGAGCAATTGCTCAGAGATGAAAAGTGCCAGCACTGAAAGCTCTTGCTAGCCAGCACCCTTCCTTGGAAGCACTTTTGTAGGCCTAAGAACACTGGGGCTCTGGGCTTCTCTAGCCACCTCATCTTCTGCTCATCCTCTCGCGCACTCTAAAGAGAGCTCAGGTGAGAAATTGCAAACGTCGAGCAATTGCTCAGACATGAAAAGTGCCAGCACTGAAAGCTGTTGCTAGGCAGCACCCTTCCTTGGAAGCGCTTTCACAGGTGCAGTAACACTGGGGCTTTGCGCTTCTCTACCCACCAAACGTCACGGTCATTCTCTTTCCATCTCATAGACACGAGCTGAGAAATTGCAAACGTCGAGCAATTGCTCAGAGATGAAAAGTGCCAGCACTGAAAGCTCGTGCTAGCCAGCACCCTTCCTTGGAAGCGCTTTTGTAGGCCTAAGCACACTGGGGCTCTGGGCTTCTCTAGCCACCTCATCTTCTGCTCATCCTCTCGCGCACTCTAAAGAGCGCTCAGGTGAGAAATTGCAAACGTCCAGCAATTGCTCAGAGATGAAAAGTGCCAGCACTGAAAGCTCTTGCTAGCCAGCACCCTTCCTTGGAAGCGCTTTCACAGGCGCAGCAACACTGGGGCTTTGCGCTTCTCTAGCCACCAAACGTCACGGTCCTTCTCTTTCCGTCTCGTAGACACGAGCTGAGAAATTGCAAACGTCGAGCAATTGCTCAGAGATGAAAAGTGCCAGCACTGAAAGCTGTTGCTAGCCAGCACCCCTCCTTGGAAGCGCTTTCACAGGCGCAGCAACACTGGGGCTTTGCGCTTCTCTAGCCACCAAACGTCACGGTCATTCTCTTTCCGTCTCCTAGACACGAGCTGAGAAATTGCAAACGTCGAGCAATTGCTCAGAGATGAAAAGTGCCAGCACTGAAAACTGTTGCTAGCCAGCACCCTTCCTTGGAAGCGCTTTTGTAGGCCTAAGAACACTGGGGCTCTGGGCTTCTCTAGCCACCTCATCTTCTGCTCATCCTCTCGCGCACTCTAAAGAGAGCTCAGGTGAGAAATTGCAAACGTCGAGCAATTGCTCAGCGATGAAAAGTGCCAGCACTGAAAGCTGTTGCTAGCCAGCACCCTTCCTTGGAAGCGCTTTCACAGGCGCAGTAACACTGGGGCTTTGCGCTTCTCTAGCCACCAAACGTCACGGTCCTTCTCTTTCCGTCTCGTAGACACGAGCTGAGAAATTGCAAACGTCGAGCAATTGCTCAGAGATGAAAAGTGCCAGCACTGAAAACTGTTGCTAGCCAGCACCCTTCCTTGGAAGCGCTTTTGTAGGCCTAAGCACACTGGGGCTCTGGGCTTCTCTAGCCACCTAATCTGCTCATCCTCTCGCGTGCTCTAAAGAGAGCTCAGGTGAGAAATTGCAAACGTCGAGCAATTGCTCAGAGATGAAAAGTGCCAGCACTGAAAGCTGTTGCTAGCCAGCACCCTTCCTTGGAAGCGCTTTCACAGGCGCAGTAACACTGGGGCTTTGCACTTCTCTAGCCACCAAACGTCACGGTCCTCCTCTTTCCGTCTCGTAGACACGAGCTGAGAAATTGCAAACGTCGAGCAATTGCTCAGAGATGAAAAGTGCCAGCACTGAAAGCTGTTGCTAGCCAGCACCCTTCCTTGGAAGCGCTTTTGTAGGCCTAAGAACAGTGGGGCTCTGGGCTTCTCTAGCCACCTCATCTTCTGCTCATCCTCTCGCGCACTCTAAAGAGAGCTCAGGTGAGAAATTGCAAACGTCGAGCAATTGCTCAGAGATGAAAAGTGCCAGCACTGAAAGCTGTTGCTAGCCAGCACCCTTCCTTGGAAGCGCTTTCACAGGCGCAGTAACACTGGGGCTTTGCGCTTCTCTAGCCACCAAACGTCACGGTCACTATCTCTCCGTCTCGTAGACACGAGCTGAGAAATTGCAAACGTCGAGCAATTGCTCAGAGATGAAAAGTGCCAGCACTGAAAGCTGTTGCTAGCCAGCACCCTTCCTTGGAAGCGCTTTCACAGGCGCAGCAACACTGGGGCTTTGCGCTTCTCTAGCCACCAAACGTCACGGTCCTTCTCTTTCCGTCTCGTAGACACGAGCTGAGAAATTGCAAACGTCGAGCAATTGCTCAGAGATGAAAAGTGCCAGCACTGAAAGCTGTTGCTAGCCAGCACCCTTCCTTGGAAGCGCTTTTGTAGGCCTAAGAACACTGGGGCTCTGGGCTTCTCTAGCCACCACATCTTCTGCTCATCCTCTCGCGCACTCTAAAGAGAGCTCAGGTGAGAAATTGCAAATGTCGAGCAATTGCTCAGAGATGAAAAGTGCCAGCACTGAAAGCTCTTGCTAGCCAGCATCCTTCCTTGGAAACGCTTTCACAGGCGCAGCAACACTGGGGCTTTGCGCTTCTCTAGCCACCAAACGTCACGGTCCTTCTCTTTCCGTCTCGTAGACACGAGCTGAGAAATTGCAAACGTCGAGCAATTGCTCAGAGATGAAAAGTGCCAGCACTGAAAGCTCTTGCTAGCCAGCACCCTTCCTTGGAAGCGCTTTTGTAGGCCTAAGAACACTGGGGCTTTGCGCTTCTCTAGCCACCAAACGTCACGGTCCTTCTCTTTCCGTCTCGTAGACACGAGCTGAGAAATTGCAAACGTCGAGCAATTGCTCAGAGATGAAAAGTGCCAGCACTGAAAGCTCTTGCTAGCCAGCACCCTTCCTTGGAAGCGCTTTTGTAGGCCTAAGCACACTGGGGCTCTGGGCTTCTCTAGCCACCTCATCTTCTGCTCATCCTCTCGCGCACTCTAAAGAGAGCTCAGGTGAGAAATTGCAAACGTCGAGCAATTGCTCAGAGATGAAAAGTGCCAGCACTGAAAGCTGTTGCTAGGCAGCACCCTTCCTTGGAAGCGCTTTCACAGGTGCAGTAACACTGGGGCTTTGCGCTTCTCTACCCACCAAACGTCACGGTCATTCTCTTTCCATCTCATAGACACGAGCTGAGAAATTGCAAACGTCGAGCAATTGCTCAGAGAGGAAAAGTGCCAGCACTGAAAGCTCGTGCTAGCCAGCACCCTTCCTTGGAAGCGCTTTTGTAGGCCTAAGCACACTGGGGCTCTGGGCTTCTCTAGCCACCTCATCTTCTGCTCATCCTCTCGCGCACTCTAAAGAGCGCTCAGGTGAGAAATTGCAAACGTCCAGCAATTGCTCAGAGATGAAAAGTGCCAGCACTGAAAGCTGTTGCTAGCCAGCACCCTTCCTTGGAAGCGCTTTCACAGGCGCAGCAACACTGGGGCTTTGCGCTTCTCTACCCACCAAACGTCACGGTCCTTCTCTTTCCGTCTCGTAGACACGAGCTGAGAAATTGCAAACATCCAGCAATTGCTCAGAGATGAAAAGTGCCAGCACTGAAAGCTGTTGCTAGCCAGCACCCTTCCTTGGAAGCGCTTTTGTAGGCCTAAGAACAGTGGGGCTCTGGGCTTCTCTAGCCACCTCATCTTCTGCTCATCCTCTCGCGCACTCTAAAGAGAGCTCAGGTGAGAAATTGCAAACGTCGAGCAATTGCTCAGAGATGAAAAGTGCCAGCACTGAAAGCTGTTGCTAGCCAGCACCCTTCCTTGGAAGCGCTTTCACAGGCGCAGTAACACTGGGGCTTTGCACTTCTCTAGCCACCAAACGTCACGGTCCTCCTCTTTCCGTCTCGTAGACACGAGCTGAGAAATTGCAAACGTCGAGCAATTGCTCAGAGATGAAAAGTGCCAGCACTGAAAGCTGTTGCTAGCCAGCACCCTTCCTTGGAAGCGCTTTTGTAGGCCTAAGAACAGTGGGGCTCTGGGCTTCTCTAGCCACCTCATCTTCTGCTCATCCTCTCGCGCACTCTAAAGAGAGCTCAGGTGAGAAATTGCAAACGTCGAGCAATTGCTCAGAGATGAAAAGTGCCAGCACTGAAAGCTGTTGCTAGCCAGCACCCTTCCTTGGAAACGCTTTCACAGGCGCAGTAACACTGGGGCTTTGCGCTTCTCTAGCCACCAAACATCACGGTCCTTCTCTTTCCGTCTCGTAGACACGAGCTGAGAAATTGCAAACGTCGAGCAATTGCTCAGAGATGAAAAGTGCCAGCACTGAAAGCTCTTGCTAGCCAGCACCCTTCCTTGGAAGCGCTTTCACAGGCGCAGCAACACTGGGGCTTTGCGCTTCTCTAGCCACCAAACGTCACGGTCCTTCTCTTTCCGTCTCGTAGACACGAGCTGAGAAATTGCAAACGTCGAGCAATTGCTCAGAGATGAAAAGTGCCAGCACTGAAAGCTGTTGCTAGCCAGCACCCTTCCTTGGAAGCGCTTTCACAGGCGCAGTAACACTGGGGCTTTGCACTTCTCTAGCCACCAAACGTCACGGTCCTCCTCTTTCCGTCTTGTAGACACGAGTTGAGAAATTGCAAACGTCGAGCAATTGCTCAGAAATGAAAAGTGCCAGCACTGAAAGCTCTTGCTAGCCAGCACCCTTCCTTGGAAGCGCTTTCACAGGCGCAGCAACACTGGGGCTTTGCGCTTCTCTAGCCACCAAAGGTCACGGTCCTTCTCTTTCCGTCTCGTAGACACGAGCTGAGAAATTGCAAACGTCGAGCAATTGCTCAGAGATGAAAAGTGCCAGCACTGAAAGCTGTTGCTAGCCAGCACCCTTCCTTGGAAGCGCTTTCACAGGCGCAGTAACACTGGGACTTTGCGCTTCTCTAGCCACCAAACGTCACGGTCCTTCTCTGTCCGCCTCGTAGACACGAGCTGAGAAATTGCAAACGTCGAGCAATTGCTCAGAGATGAAAAGTGCCAGCACTGAAAGCTGTTGCTAGCCAGCACCCTTCCTTGGAAGCGCTTTTGTCGGCCTAAGAACACTGGGGCTCTGGGCTTCTCTAGCCACCTCATCTTCTGCTCATCCTCTTGCGCAGTCTAAAGAGAGCTCAGGTGAGAAATTGCAAACGTCGAGCAATTGCTCAGAGATGAAAAGTGCCAGCACTGAAAGCTGTTGCTAGCCAGCACCCTTCCTTGGAAGCGCTTTCACAGGCGCAGCAACACTGGGGCTTTGCGCTTCTATACGCACCAAACGTCACGGTCCTTCTCTTTCCGCCTCGTAGACACGAGCTGAGAAATTGCAAACGTCGAGCAATTGCTCAGAGATGAAAAGTGCCAGCACTGAAAGCTGTTGCTAGCCAGCACCCCTCCTTGGAAGCGCTTTCACAGGCGCAGCAACACTGGGGCTTTGCGCTTCTCTAGCCACCAAACGTCACGGTCATTCTCTTTCCGTCTCCTAGACACGAGCTGAGAAATTGCAAACGTCGAGCAATTGCTCAGAGATGAAAAGTGCCAGCACTGAAAACTGTTGCTAGCCAGCACCCTTCCTTGGAAGCGCTTTTGTAGGCCTAAGAACACTGGGGCTCTGGGCTTCTCTAGCCACCTCATCTTCTGCTCATCCTCTCGCGCACTCTAAAGAGAGCTCAGGTGAGAAATTGCAAACGTCGAGCAATTGCTCAGCGATGAAAAGTGCCAGCACTGAAAGCTGTTGCTAGCCAGCACCCTTCCTTGGAAGCGCTTTCACAGGCGCAGTAACACTGGGGCTTTGCGCTTCTCTAGCCACCAAACGTCACGGTCCTTCTCTTTCCGTCTCGTAGACACGAGCTGAGAAATTGCAAACGTCGAGCAATTGCTCAGAGATGAAAAGTGCCAGCACTGAAAACTGTTGCTAGCCAGCACCCTTCCTTGGAAGCGCTTTTGTAGGCCTAAGCACACTGGGGCTCTGGGCTTCTCTAGCCACCTAATCTGCTCATCCTCTCGCGTGCTCTAAAGAGAGCTCAGGTGAGAAATTGCAAACGTCGAGCAATTGCTCAGAGATGAAAAGTGCCAGCACTGAAAGCTGTTGCTAGCCAGCACCCTTCCTTGGAAGCGCTTTCACAGGCGCAGTAACACTGGGGCTTTGCACTTCTCTAGCCACCAAACGTCACGGTCCTCCTCTTTCCGTCTCGTAGACACGAGCTGAGAAATTGCAAACGTCGAGCAATTGCTCAGAGATGAAAAGTGCCAGCACTGAAAGCTGTTGCTAGCCAGCACCCTTCCTTGGAAGCGCTTTTGTAGGCCTAAGAACAGTGGGGCTCTGGGCTTCTCTAGCCACCTCATCTTCTGCTCATCCTCTCGCGCACTCTAAAGAGAGCTCAGGTGAGAAATTGCAAACGTCGAGCAATTGCTCAGAGATGAAAAGTGCCAGCACTGAAAGCTGTTGCTAGCCAGCACCCTTCCTTGGAAGCGCTTTCACAGGCGCAGTAACACTGGGGCTTTGCGCTTCTCTAGCCACCAAACGTCACGGTCACTATCTCTCCGTCTCGTAGACACGAGCTGAGAAATTGCAAACGTCGAGCAATTGCTCAGAGATGAAAAGTGCCAGCACTGAAAGCTGTTGCTAGCCAGCACCCTTCCTTGGAAGCGCTTTCACAGGCGCAGCAACACTGGGGCTTTGCGCTTCTCTAGCCACCAAACGTCACGGTCCTTCTCTTTCCGTCTCGTAGACACGAGCTGAGAAATTGCAAACGTCGAGCAATTGCTCAGAGATGAAAAGTGCCAGCACTGAAAGCTGTTGCTAGCCAGCACCCTTCCTTGGAAGCGCTTTTGTAGGCCTAAGAACACTGGGGCTCTGGGCTTCTCTAGCCACCACATCTTCTGCTCATCCTCTCGCGCACTCTAAAGAGAGCTCAGGTGAGAAATTGCAAATGTCGAGCAATTGCTCAGAGATGAAAAGTGCCAGCACTGAAAGCTCTTGCTAGCCAGCATCCTTCCTTGGAAACGCTTTCACAGGCGCAGCAACACTGGGGCTTTGCGCTTCTCTAGCCACCAAACGTCACGGTCCTTCTCTTTCCGTCTCGTAGACACGAGCTGAGAAATTGCAAACGTCGAGCAATTGCTCAGAGATGAAAAGTGCCAGCACTGAAAGCTCTTGCTAGCCAGCACCCTTCCTTGGAAGCGCTTTTGTAGGCCTAAGAACACTGGGGCTTTGCGCTTCTCTAGCCACCAAACGTCACGGTCCTTCTCTTTCCGTCTCGTAGACACGAGCTGAGAAATTGCAAACGTCGAGCAATTGCTCAGAGATGAAAAGTGCCAGCACTGAAAGCTCTTGCTAGCCAGCACCCTTCCTTGGAAGCGCTTTTGTAGGCCTAAGCACACTGGGGCTCTGGGCTTCTCTAGCCACCTCATCTTCTGCTCATCCTCTCGCGCACTCTAAAGAGAGCTCAGGTGAGAAATTGCAAACGTCGAGCAATTGCTCAGAGATGAAAAGTGCCAGCACTGAAAGCTGTTGCTAGGCAGCACCCTTCCTTGGAAGCGCTTTCACAGGTGCAGTAACACTGGGGCTTTGCGCTTCTCTACCCACCAAACGTCACGGTCATTCTCTTTCCATCTCATAGACACGAGCTGAGAAATTGCAAACGTCGAGCAATTGCTCAGAGAGGAAAAGTGCCAGCACTGAAAGCTCGTGCTAGCCAGCACCCTTCCTTGGAAGCGCTTTTGTAGGCCTAAGCACACTGGGGCTCTGGGCTTCTCTAGCCACCTCATCTTCTGCTCATCCTCTCGCGCACTCTAAAGAGCGCTCAGGTGAGAAATTGCAAACGTCCAGCAATTGCTCAGAGATGAAAAGTGCCAGCACTGAAAGCTGTTGCTAGCCAGCACCCTTCCTTGGAAGCGCTTTCACAGGCGCAGCAACACTGGGGCTTTGCGCTTCTCTACCCACCAAACGTCACGGTCCTTCTCTTTCCGTCTCGTAGACACGAGCTGAGAAATTGCAAACATCCAGCAATTGCTCAGAGATGAAAAGTGCCAGCACTGAAAGCTGTTGCTAGCCAGCACCCTTCCTTGGAAGCGCTTTTGTAGGCCTAAGAACAGTGGGGCTCTGGGCTTCTCTAGCCACCTCATCTTCTGCTCATCCTCTCGCGCACTCTAAAGAGAGCTCAGGTGAGAAATTGCAAACGTCGAGCAATTGCTCAGAGATGAAAAGTGCCAGCACTGAAAGCTGTTGCTAGCCAGCACCCTTCCTTGGAAGCGCTTTCACAGGCGCAGTAACACTGGGGCTTTGCACTTCTCTAGCCACCAAACGTCACGGTCCTCCTCTTTCCGTCTCGTAGACACGAGCTGAGAAATTGCAAACGTCGAGCAATTGCTCAGAGATGAAAAGTGCCAGCACTGAAAGCTGTTGCTAGCCAGCACCCTTCCTTGGAAGCGCTTTTGTAGGCCTAAGAACAGTGGGGCTCTGGGCTTCTCTAGCCACCTCATCTTCTGCTCATCCTCTCGCGCACTCTAAAGAGAGCTCAGGTGAGAAATTGCAAACGTCGAGCAATTGCTCAGAGATGAAAAGTGCCAGCACTGAAAGCTGTTGCTAGCCAGCACCCTTCCTTGGAAACGCTTTCACAGGCGCAGTAACACTGGGGCTTTGCGCTTCTCTAGCCACCAAACATCACGGTCCTTCTCTTTCCGTCTCGTAGACACGAGCTGAGAAATTGCAAACGTCGAGCAATTGCTCAGAGATGAAAAGTGCCAGCACTGAAAGCTCTTGCTAGCCAGCACCCTTCCTTGGAAGCGCTTTCACAGGCGCAGCAACACTGGGGCTTTGCGCTTCTCTAGCCACCAAACGTCACGGTCCTTCTCTTTCCGTCTCGTAGACACGAGCTGAGAAATTGCAAACGTCGAGCAATTGCTCAGAGATGAAAAGTGCCAGCACTGAAAGCTGTTGCTAGCCAGCACCCTTCCTTGGAAGCGCTTTCACAGGCGCAGTAACACTGGGGCTTTGCACTTCTCTAGCCACCAAACGTCACGGTCCTCCTCTTTCCGTCTTGTAGACACGAGTTGAGAAATTGCAAACGTCGAGCAATTGCTCAGAAATGAAAAGTGCCAGCACTGAAAGCTCTTGCTAGCCAGCACCCTTCCTTGGAAGCGCTTTCACAGGCGCAGCAACACTGGGGCTTTGCGCTTCTCTAGCCACCAAAGGTCACGGTCCTTCTCTTTCCGTCTCGTAGACACGAGCTGAGAAATTGCAAACGTCGAGCAATTGCTCAGAGATGAAAAGTGCCAGCACTGAAAGCTGTTGCTAGCCAGCACCCTTCCTTGGAAGCGCTTTCACAGGCGCAGTAACACTGGGACTTTGCGCTTCTCTAGCCACCAAACGTCACGGTCCTTCTCTGTCCGCCTCGTAGACACGAGCTGAGAAATTGCAAACGTCGAGCAATTGCTCAGAGATGAAAAGTGCCAGCACTGAAAGCTGTTGCTAGCCAGCACCCTTCCTTGGAAGCGCTTTTGTCGGCCTAAGAACACTGGGGCTCTGGGCTTCTCTAGCCACCTCATCTTCTGCTCATCCTCTTGCGCAGTCTAAAGAGAGCTCAGGTGAGAAATTGCAAACGTCGAGCAATTGCTCAGAGATGAAAAGTGCCAGCACTGAAAGCTGTTGCTAGCCAGCACCCTTCCTTGGAAGCGCTTTCACAGGCGCAGCAACACTGGGGCTTTGCGCTTCTATACGCACCAAACGTCACGGTCCTTCTCTTTCCGCCTCGTAGACACGAGCTGAGAAATTGCAAACGTCGAGCAATTGCTCAGAGATGAAAAGTGCCAGCACTGAAAGCTGTTGCTAGCCAGCACCCTTCCTTGGAAGCGCTTTCACAGGCGCAGCAACACTGGGACTTTGCGCTTCTCTACCCACCAAACGTCACGGTCATTCTCTTTCCGCCTCGTAGACACGAGCTGAGAAATTGCAAACGTCGAGCAATTGCTCAGAGATGAAAAGTGCCAGCACTGAAAGCTGTTGCTAGCCAGCACCCTTCCTTGGAAGCGCTTTCACAGGCGCAGTAACACTGGGGCTTTGCGCTTCTCTAGCCACCAAACGTCACGGTCACTATCTCTCCGTCTCGTAGACACGAGCTGAGAAATTGCAAACGTCGAGCAATTGCTCAGAGATGAAAAGTGCCAGCACTGAAAGCTCTTGCTAGCCAGCACCCTTCCTTGGAAGCGCTTTCACAGGCGCAGCAACACTGGGGCTTTGCGCTTCTCTAGCCACCAAACGTCACGGTCCTTCTCTTTCCGCCTCGTAGACACGAGCTGAGAAATTGCAAACGTCGAGCAATTGCTCAGAGATGAAAAGTGCCAGCACTGAAAGCTGTTGCTAGCCAGCACCCCTCCTTGGAAGCGCTTTCACAGGCGCAGCAACACTGGGGCTTTGCGCTTCTCTAGCCACCAAACGTCACGGTCATTCTCTTTCCGTCTCCTAGACACGAGCTGAGAAATTGCAAACGTCGAGCAATTGCTCAGAGATGAAAAGTGCCAGCACTGAAAACTGTTGCTAGCCAGCACCCTTCCTTGGAAGCTCTTTTGTAGGCCTAAGCACACTGGGGCTCTGGGCTCCTCTAGCCACCTCATCTTCTGCTCATCCTCTCGCGCAGTCTAAAGAGAGCTCAGGTGAGAAATTGCAAACGTCGAGCAATTGCTCAGCGATGAAAAGTGCCAGCACTGAAAGCTGTTGCTAGCCAGCACCCTTCCTTGGAAGCGCTTTCACAGGCGCAGTAACACTGGGGCTTTGCACTTCTCTAGCCACCAAACGTCACGGTCCTCCTCTTTCCGTCTCGTAGACACGAGCTGAGAAATTGCAAACGTCGAGCAATTGCTCAGAGATGAAAAGTGCCAGCACTGAAAGCTGTTGCTAGCCAGCACCCTTCCTTGGAAGCGCTTTTGTAGGCCTAAGAACACTGGGGCTCTGGGCTTCTCTAGCCACCTCATCTTCTGCTCATCCTCTCGCGCACTCTAAAGAGAGCTCAGGTGAGAAATTGCAAACGTCGAGCAATTGCTCAGAGATGAAAAGTGCCAGCACTGAAAGCTCTTGCTAGCCAGCACCCTTCCTTGGAAGCGCTTTCACAGGCGCAGTAACACTGGGGCTTTGCGCTTCTCTACCCACCAAACGTCACGGTCACTATCTCTCCGTCTCGTAGACACGAGCTGAGAAATTGCAAACGTCGAGCAATTGCTCAGAGATGAAAAGTGCCAGCACTGAAAGCTGTTGCTAGCCAGCACCCTTCCTTGGAAGCGCTTTCACAGGTGCAGCAACACTGGGGCTTTGCGCTTCTCTACCCACCAAACGTCACGGTCCTTCTCTTTCCGTCTCGTAGACACGAGCTGAGAAATTGCAAACGTCGAGCAATTGCTCAGAGATGAAAAGTGCCAGCACTGAAAGCTCTTGCTAGCCAGCACCCTTCCTTGGAAGCGCTTTTGTAGGCCTAAGAACACTGGGGCTCTGGGCTTCTCTAGCCACCTCATCTTCTGCTCATCCTCTCGCGCACTCTAAAGAGAGCTCAGGTGAGAAATTGCAAACATCGAGCAATTGCTCAGAGATGAAAAGTGCCAGCACTGAAAGCTGTTGCTAGCCAGCACCCTTCCTTGGAAGCGCTTTTGTAGCCCTTAGAACACTGGGGCTCTGGGCTTCTCTAGCCACCTAATCTTCTGCTCATCCTCTCGCGCACTCTAAAGAGAGCTCAGGTGAGAAATTGCAAATGTCGAGCAATTGCTCAGAGATGAAAAGTGCCAGCACTGAAAGCTCTTGCTAGCCAGCATCCTTCCTTGGAAGCGCTTTCACAGGCGCAGCAACACTGGGGCTTTGCGCTTCTCTACCCACCAAACGTCACGGTCCTTCTCTTTCCGTCTCGTAGACACGAGCTGAGAAATTGCAAACGTCGAGCAATTGCTCAGAGATGAAAAGTGCCAGCACTGAAAGCTCTTGCTAGCCAGCACCCTTCCTTGGAAGCGCTTTTGTAGGCCTAAGAACACTGGGGCTCTGGGCTTCTCTAGCCACCTCATCTTCTGCTCATCCTCTCGCGCACTCTAAAGAGAGCTCAGGTGAGAAATTGCAAACGTCGAGCAATTGCTCAGAGATGAAAAGTGCCAGCACTGAAAGCTGTTGCTAGGCAGCACCCTTCCTTGGAAGCGCTTTCACAGGTGCCGTAACACTGGGGCTTTGCGCTTCTCTAGCCACCAAACGTCACGGTCACTATCTCTCCGTCTCGTAGACACGAGCTGAGAAATTGCAAACGTCGAGCAATTGCTCAGAGATGAAAAGTGCCAGCACTGAAAGCTGTTGCTAGCCAGCACCCTTCCTTGGAAGCGCTTTTGTAGGCCTAAGAACACTGGGGCTCTGGGCTTCTCTAGCCACCTCATCTTCTGCTCATCCTCTCGCGCACTCTAAAGAGAGCTCAGGTGAGAAATTGCAAACATCGAGCAATTGCTCAGAGCTGAAAAGTGCCAGCACTGAAAGCTCTTGCTAGCCAGCACCCTTCCTTGGAAGCGCTTTCACAGGCGCAGCAACACTGGGGCTTTGCGCTTCTCTAGCCACCAAACGTCACGGTCCTTCTCTTTCCGTCTCGTAGACACGAGCTGAGAAATTGCAAACGTCGAGCAATTGCTCAGAGATGAAAAGTGCCAGCACTGAAAGCTGTTGCTAGCCAGCACCCTTCCTTGGAAGCGCTTTTGTAGGCCTAAGAACACTGGGGCTTTGCGCTTCTCTAGCCACCAAACGTCACGGTCCTTCTCTTTCCGTCTCGTAGACACGAGCTGAGAAATTGCAAACGTCGAGCAATTGCTCAGAGATGAAAAGTGCCAGCACTGAAAGCTCTTGCTAGCCAGCACCCTTCCTTGGAAGCACTTTTGTAGGCCTAAGAACACTGGGGCTCTGGGCTTCTCTAGCCACCTCATCTTCTGCTCATCCTCTCGCGAACTCTAAAGAGAGCTCAGGTGAGAAATTGCAAACGTCGAGCAATTGCTCAGAGATGAAAAGTGCCAGCACTGAAAGCTGTTGCTAGGCAGCACCCTTCCTTGGAAGCGCTTTCACAGGTGCAGTAACACTGGGGCTTTGCGCTTCTCTACCCACCAAACGTCACGGTCATTCTCTTTCCATCTCATAGACACGAGCTGAGAAATTGCAAACGTCGAGCAATTGCTCAGAGATGAAAAGTGCCAGCACTGAAAGCTCGTGCTAGCCAGCACCCTTCCTTGGAAGCGCTTTTGTAGGCCTAAGCACACTGGGGCTCTGGGCTTCTCTAGCCACCTCATCTTCTGCTCATCCTCTCGCGCACTCTAAAGAGCGCTCAGGTGAGAAATTGCAAACGTCCAGCAATTGCTCAGAGATGAAAAGTGCCAGCACTGAAAGCTGTTGCTAGCCAGCACCCTTCCTTGGAAGCGCTTTCACAGGCGCAGCAACACTGGGGCTTTGCGCTTCTCTAGCCACCAAACGTCACGGTCCTTCTCTTTCCGTCTCGTAGACACGAGCTGAGAAATTGCAAACGTCGAGCAATTGCTCAGAGATGAAAAGTGCCAGCACTGAAAGCTGTTGCTAGCCAGCACCCTTCCTTGGAAGCGCTTTTGTAGGACTAAGAACACTGGGGCTCTGGGCTTCTCTAGCCACCTCATCTTCTGCTCATCCTCTCGCGCTCTAAAGAGAGCTCAGGTGAGAAATTGCAAACGTCGAGCAATTGCTCAGAGATGAAAAGTGCCAGCACTGAAAGCTCTTGCTAGCCAGCACCCTTCCTTGGAAGCGCTTTCACAGGCGCAGCAACACTGGGGCTTTGCGCTTCTCTAGCCACCAAACGTCACGGTCCTTCTCTTTCCGCCTCGTAGACACGAGCTGAGAAATTGCAAACGTCGAGCAATTGCTCAGAGATGAAAAGTGCCAGCACTGAAAGCTGTTGCTAGCCAGCACCCCTCCTTGGAAGCGCTTTCACAGGCGCAGCAACACTGGGGCTTTGCGCTTCTCTAGCCACCAAACGTCACGGTCATTCTCTTTCCGTCTCCTAGACACGAGCTGAGAAATTGCAAACGTCGAGCAATTGCTCAGAGATGAAAAGTGCCAGCACTGAAAACTGTTGCTAGCCAGCACCCTTCCTTGGAAGCGCTTTTGTAGGCCTAAGCACACTGGGGCTCTGGGCTTCTCTAGCCACCTCATCTTCTGCTCATCCTCTCGCGCAGTCTAAAGAGAGCTCAGGTGAGAAATTGCAAACGTTGAGCAATTGCTCAGCGATGAAAAGTGCCAGCACTGAAAGCTGTTGCTAGCCAGCACCCTTCCTTGGAAGCGCTTTCACAGGCGCAGTAACACTGGGGCTTTGCGCTTCTCTAGCCACCAAACGTCACGGTCCTTCTCTTTCCGTCTCGTAGACACGAGCTGAGAAATTGCAAACGTCGAGCAATTGCTCAGAGATGAAAAGTGCCAGCACTGAAAGCTCTTGCTAGCCAGCACCCTTCCTTGGAAGCGCTTTCACAGGTGCAGTAACACTGGGGCTTTGCACTTCTCTAGCCACCAAACGTCACGGTCCTCCTCTTTCCGTCTCGTAGACACGAGCTGAGAAATTGCAAACGTCGAGCAATTGCTCAGAGATGAAAAGTGCCAGCACTGAAAGCTGTTGCTAGCCAGCACCCTTCCTTGGAAGCGCTTTTGTAGGCCTAAGAACAGTGGGGCTCTGGGCTTCTCTAGCCACCTCATCTTCTGCTCATCCTCTCGCGCGCTCTAAAGAGAGCTCAGGTGAGAAATTGCAAACGTCGAGCAATTGCTCAGAGATGAAAAGTGCCAGCACTGAAAGCTGTTGCTAGCCAGCACCCTTCCTTGGAAGCGCTTTCACAGGCGCAGTAACACTGGGGCTTTGCGCTTCTCTAGCCACCAAACGTCACGGTCAATATCTCTCCGTCTCGTAGACACGAGCTGAGAAATTGCAAACGTCGAGCAATTGCTCAGAGATGAAAAGTGCCAGCACTGAAAGCTGTTGCTAGCCAGCACCCTTCCTTGGAAGCGCTTTCACAGGCGCAGCAACACTGGGGCTTTGCGCTTCTCTAGCCACCAAACGTCACGGTCCTTCTCTTTCCGTCTCGTAGACACGAGCTGAGAAATTGCAAACGTCGAGCAATTGCTCAGAGATGAAAAGTGCCAGCACTGAAAGCTCTTGCTAGCCAGCACCCTTCCTTGGAAGCGCTTTTGTAGGCCTAAGAACACTGGGGCTCTGGGCTTCTCTAGCCACCACATCTTCTGCTCATCCTCTCGCGCACTCTAAAGAGAGCTCAGGTGAGAAATTGCAAACGTCGAGCAATTGCTCAGAGATGAAAAGTGCCAGCACTGAAAGCTGTTGCTAGCCAGCACCCTTCCTTGGAAGCGCTTTTGTAGCCCTTAGAACACTGGGGCTCTGGGCTTCTCTAGCCACCTAATCTTCTGCTCATCCTCTCGCGCACTCTAAAGAGAGCTCAGGTGAGAAATTGCAAATGTCGAGCAATTGCTCAGAGATGAAAAGTGCCAGCACTGAAAGCTCTTGCTAGCCAGCATCCTTCCTTGGAAACGCTTTCACAGGCGCAGCAACACTGGGGCTTTGCGCTTCTCTAGCCACCAAACGTCACGGTCCTTCTCTTTCCGTCTCGTAGACACGAGCTGAGAAATTGCAAACGTCGAGCAATTGCTCAGAGATGAAAAGTGCCAGCACTGAAAGCTCTTGCTAGCCAGCACCCTTCCTTGGAAGCGCTTTTGTAGGCCTAAGAACACTGGGGCTTTGCGCTTCTCTAGCCACCAAACGTCACGGTCCTTCTCTTTCCATCTCGTAGACACGAGCTGAGAAATTGCAAACGTCGAGCAATTGCTCAGAGATGAAAAGTGCCAGCACTGAAAGCTGTTGCTAGCCAGCACCCTTCCTTGGAAGCGCTTTTGTAGGCCTAAGCACACTGGGGCTCTGGGCTTCTCTAGCCACCTCATCTTCTGCTCATCCTCTCGCGCGCTCTAAAGAGAGCTCAGGTGAGAAATTGCAAACGTCGAGCAATTGCTCAGAGATGAAAAGTGCCAGCACTGAGAGCTGTTGCTAGGCAGCACCCTTCCTTGGAAGCGCTTTCACAGGTGCAGTAACACTGGGGCTTTGCGCTTCTCTACCCACCAAACGTCACGGTCATTCTCTTTCCATCTCATAGACACGAGCTGAGAAATTGCAAACGTCGAGCAATTGCTCAGAGATGAAAAGTGCCAGCACTGAAAGCTCGTGCTAGCCAGCACCCTTCCTTGGAAGCGCTTTTGTAGGCCTAAGCACACTGGGGCTCTGGGCTTCTCTAGCCACCTCATCTTCTGCTCATCCTCTCGCGCACTCTAAAGAGCGCTCAGGTGAGAAATTGCAAACGTCCAGCAATTGCTCAGAGATGAAAAGTGCCAGCACTGAAAGCTGTTGCTAGCCAGCACCCTTCCTTGGAAGCGCTTTCACAGGCGCAGCAACACTGGGGCTTTGCGCTTCTCTAGCCACCAAACGTCACGGTCCTTCTCTTTCCGTCTCGTAGACACGAGCTGAGAAATTGCAAACGTCGAGCAATTGCTCAGAGATGAAAAGTGCCAGCACTGAAAGCTGTTGCTAGCCAGCACCCTTCCTTGGAAGCGCTTTTGTAGGCCTAAGAACACTGGGGCTCTGGGCTTCTCTAGCCACCTCATCTTCTGCTCATCCTCTCGCGCTCTAAAGAGAGCTCAGGTGAGAAATTGCAAACGTCGAGCAATTGCTCAGAGATGAAAAGTGCCAGCACTGAAAGCTCTTGCTAGCCAGCACCCTTCCTTGGAAGCGCTTTCACAGGCGCAGCAACACTGGGGCTTTGCGCTTCTCTAGCCACCAAACGTCACGGTCCTTCTCTTTCCGCCTCGTAGACACGAGCTGAGAAATTGCAAACGTCGAGCAATTGCTCAGAGATGAAAAGTGCCAGCACTGAAAGCTGTTGCTAGCCAGCACCCTTCCTTGGAAGCGCTTTCACAGGCGCAGCAACACTGGGGCTTTGCGCTTCTCTAGCCACCAAACGTCACGGTCCTTCTCTTTCCGTCTCGTAGACACGAGCTGAGAAATTGCAAACGTCGAGCAATTGCTCAGAGATGAAAAGTGCCAGCACTGAAAGCTCTTGCTAGCCAGCACCCTTCCTTGGAAGCCCTTTTGTAGGCCTAAGAACACTGGGGCTCTGGGCTTCTCTAGCCACCTCATCTTCTGCTCATCCTCTCGCGCACTCTGAAGAGAGCTCAGGTGAGAAATTGCAAACGTCGAGCAATTGTTCAGAGCTGAAAAGTGCCAGCACTGAAAGCTGTTGCTAGCCAGCACCCTTCCTTAGAAGCGCTTTCACAGGTGCAGCAACACTGGGGCTTTGCGCTTCTCTAGCCACCAAACGTCACGGTCCTTCTCTTTCCGTCTCGTAGACACGAGCTGAGAAATTGCAAACGTCGAGCAATTGCTCCGAGATGAAAAGTGCCAGCACTGAAAGCTGTTGCTAGCCAGCACCCTTCCTTGGAAGCGCTTTTGTAGGCCTAAGAACAGTGGGGCTCTGGGCTTCTCTAGCCACCTCATCTTCTGCTCATCCTCTCGCGCACTCTAAAGAGAGCTCAGGTGAGAAATTGCAAACGTCGAGCAATTGCTCAGAGATGAAAAGTGCCAGCACTGAAAGCTGTTGCTAGCCAGCACCCTTCCTTGGAAGCGCTTTCACAGGCGCAGCAACACTGGGACTTTGCACTTCTGTACGCACCAAAAGTCACGGTCATTCTCTTTCCGTCTCGTAGACCCGAGGTGAGAAATTGCAAACGTCGAGCAATTGCTCGGAGATGAAAAGTGCCAGCACTGAAAGCTGTTGCTAGCCAGCACCCTTCCTTGGAAGCGCTTTTGTAGGCCTAAGAACACTGGGGCTCTGGGCTTCTCTAGCCACCTCATCTTCTGCTCATCCTCTCGCGCACTCTAAAGAGAGCTCAGGTGAGAAATTGCAAACGTCGAGCAATTGCTCAGAGATGAAAAGTGCCAGCACTGAAAGCTGTTGCTAGCCAGCACCCTTCCTTGGAAACGCTTTCACAGGCGCAGTAACACTGGGGCTTTGCGCTTCTCTAGCCACCAAACGTCACGGTCTTTCTCTTTCCGTCTCGTAGACACGAGCTGAGAAATTGCAAACGTCGAGCAATTGCTCAGAGATGAAAAGTGCCAGCACTGAAAGCTCTTGCTAGCCAGCACCCTTCCTTGGAAGCGCTTTCACAGGCGCAGTAACACTGGGGCTTTGCGCTTCTCTAGCCACCAAACGTCACGGTCCTTCTATTTCCGTCTCGTAGACACGAGCTGAGAAATTGCAAACGTCGAGCAATTGCTCAGAGATGAAAAGTGCCAGCACTGAAAGCTGTTGCTAGCCAGCACCCTTCCTTGGAAGCGCTTTCACAGGCGCAGTAACACTGGGGCTTTGCACTTCTCTAGCCACCAAACGTCACGGTCCTCCTCTTTCCGTCTCGTAGACACGAGCTGAGAAATTGCAAACGTCGAGCAATTGCTCAGAGATGAAAAGTGCCAGCACTGAAAGCTGTTGCTAACCAGCACCCTTCCTTGGAAGCGCTTTCACAGGTGCAGCAACACTGGGGCTTTGCGCTTCTCTAGCCACCAAACGTCACTGTCCTTCTCTTTCTGTCTCGTAGACACGAGCTGAGAAATTGCAAACG
The DNA here is from genome assembly GCA_037962945.1 of Sarcoramphus papa. NCBI lineage: Eukaryota > Metazoa > Chordata > Aves > Accipitriformes > Cathartidae > Sarcoramphus > Sarcoramphus papa. The sequence goes on along the minus strand of CM075606.1, from coordinate 4,769,590 downwards.
TGGAGCAATTGCTCAGAGATGAAAAGTGCCAGCACTGAAAGCTGTTGCTAGCCAGCACCCTTCCTTGGAAGCGCTTTTGTAGGCCTAAGAACAGTGGGGCTCTGGGCTTCTCTAGCCACCTCATCTTCTGCTCATCCTCTCGCGCACTCTAAAGAGAGCTCAGGTGAGAAATTGCAAACGTCGAGCAATTGCTCAGAGATGAAAAGTGCCAGCACTGAAAGCTCTTGCTAGCCAGCACCCTTCCTTGGAAGCGCTTTCACAGGTGCAGTAACACTGGGGCTTTGCGCTTCTCTACCCACCAAACGTCACGGTCCTTCTCTTTCCGTCTCGTAGACACGAGCTGAGAAATTGCAAACGTCGAGCAATTGCTCAGAGATGAAAAGTGCCAGCACTGAAAGCTGTTGCTAGCCAGCCCCCTTCCTTGGAAGCGCTTTTGTAGGCCTAAGCACACTGGGGCTCTGGGCTTCTCTAGCCACCTAATCTTCTGCTCATCCTCTCACGCACTCTAAAGAGAGCTCAGGTGAGAAATTGCAAACGTCGAGCAATTGCTCAGCGATGAAAAGTGCCAGCACTGAAAGCTGTTGCTAGCCAGCACCCTTCCTTGGTAGCGCTTTCACAGGCGCAGCAACACTGGGGCTTTGCGCTTCTATACCCACCAAACGTCACGGTCATTCTCTTTCCGTCTCGTAGACACGAGCTGAGAAATTGCAAACGTCGAGCAATTGCTCAGAGATGAAAAGTGCCAGCACTGAAAGCTCTTGCTAGCCAGCACCCTTCCTTGGAAGCGCTTTTGTAGGCCTAAGAACACTGGGGCTCTGGGCTTCTCTAGCCACCTAATCTTCTGCTCATCCTCTCGCGCTCTAAAGAGAGCTCAGGTGAGAAATTGCAAACGTCGAGCAATTGCTCAGAGATGAAAAGTGCCAGCACTGAAAGCTGTTGCTAGCCAGCACCCTTCCTTGGAAGCGCTTTCACAGGCGCAGCAACACTGGGGCTTTGCGCTTCTCTACCCACCAAACGTCACGGTCCTTCTCTTTCCGTCTCGTAGACACGAGCTGAGAAATTGCAAACGTCCAGCAATTGCTCAGAGATGAAAAGTGCCAGCACTGAAAGCTGTTGCTAGCCAGCACCCTTCCTTGGAAGCGCTTTCACAGGCGCAGTAACACTGGGGCTTTGCGCTTCTCTAGCCACCAAACGTCACGGTCCTTCTCTTTCCGTCTCGTAGACACGAGCTGAGAAATTGCAAACGTCCAGCAATTGCTCAGAGATGAAAAGTGCCAGCACTGAAAGCTGTTGCTAGCCAGCACCCTTCCTTGGAAGCGCTTTTGTAGACCTAAGAACACTGGGGCTCTGGGCTTCTCTAGCCACCTAATCTTCTGCTCATCCTCTCGCGCACTCTAAAGAGAGCTCAGGTGAGAAATTGCAAACGTCGAGCAATTGCTCAGAGATGAAAAGTGCCAGCACTGAAAGCTGTTGCTAGCCAGCACCCTTCCTTGGAAGCGCTTTCACAGGCGCTGTAACACTGGGACTTTGCACTTCTGTACGCACCAAACGTCACGGTCCTTCTCTTTCCGTCTCGTAGACACGAGCTGAGAAATTGCAAACGTCGAGCAATTGCTCAGAGATGAAAAGTGGCAGCACTGAAAGCTCTTGCTAGCCAGCACCCTTCCTTGGAAGCGCTTTCACAGGCGCAGCAACACTGGGGCTTTGCGCTTCTCTAGCCACCAAACGTCACGGTCCTTCTCTTTCCGTCTCGTAGACACGAGCTGAGAAATTGCAAACGTCCAGCAATTGCTCAGAGATGAAAAGTGCCAGCACTGAAAGCTCTTGCTAGCCAGCACCCTTCCTTGGAAGCGCTTTTGTAGGCCTAAGAACACTGGGGCTCTGGGCTTCTCTAGCCACCTCATCTTCTGCTCATCCTCTCGCGCACTCTGAAGAGAGCTCAGGTGAGAAATTGCAAACGTCGAGCAATTGCTCAGAGATGAAAAGTGCCAGCACTGAAAGCTGTTGCTAGCCAGCACCCTTCCTTGGAAGCGCTTTCACAGGCGCAGCAACACTGGGGCTTTGCGCTTCTCTACCCACCAAACGTCACGGTCCTTCTCTTTCCGTCTCGTAGACACGACCTGAGAAATTGCAAACGTCGAGCAATTGCTCAGAGATGAAAAGTGCCAGCACTGAAAGCTGTTGCTAGCCAGCACCCTTCCTTGGAAGCGCTTTTGTAGGCCTAAGAACACTGGGGCTCTGGGCTTCTCTAGCCACCTCATCTTCTGCTCATCCTCTCGCGCACTCTAAAGAGAGCTCAGGTGAGAAATTGCAAACGTCGAGCAATTGCTCAGAGATGAAAAGTGCCAGCACTGAAAGCTGTTGCTAGCCAGCACCCTTCCTTGGAAGCGCTTTCACAGGCGCAGTAACACTGGGGCTTTGCGCTTCTCTACCCACCAAACGTCACGGTCCTTCTCTTTCCGCCTCGTAGACACGAGCTGAGAAATTGCAAACGTCGAGCAATTGCTCAGAGATGAAAAGTGCCAGCACTGAAAGCTGTTGCTAGCCAGCACCCTTCCTTGGAAGCGCTTTTGTAGGCCTAAGAACACTGGGGCTCTGGGCTTCTCTAGCCACCTAATCTTCTGCTCATCCTCTCGCGCACTCTGAAGAGAGCTAAGGTGAGAAATTGCAAACGTCGAGCAATTGCTCAGAGATGAAAAGTGCCAGCACTGAAAGCTCTTGCTAGCCAGCACCCTTCCTTGGAAGCGCTTTCACAGGCGCAGTAACACTGGGGCTTTGCACTTCTCTAGCCACCAAACGTCACGGTCCTCCTCTTTCCGTCTTGTAGACACGAGCTGAGAAATTGCAAACGTCGAGCAATTGCTCAGAGATGAAAAGTGCCAGCACTGAAAGCTGTTGCTAGCCAGCACCCTTCCTTGGAAGCGCTTTTGTAGGCCTAAGAACACTGGGGCTCTGGGCTTCTCTAGCCACCTCATCTTCTGCTCATCCTCTCGCGCACTCTAAAGAGAGCTCAGGTGAGAAATTGCAAACGTCGAGCAATTGCTCAGAGATGAAAAGTGCCAGCACTGAAAGCTGTTGCTAGCCAGCACCCTTCCTTGGAAGCGCTTTCACAGGCGCAGTAACACTGGGGCTTTGCGCTTCTCTAGCCACCAAACGTCACGGTCACTATCTCTCCGTCTCGTAGACACGAGCTGAGAAATTGCAAACGTCGAGCAATTGCTCAGAGATGAAAAGTGCCAGCACTGAAAGCTGTTGCTAGCCAGCACCCCTCCTTGGAAGCGCTTTCACAGGCGCAGCAACACTGGGGCTTTGCGCTTCTCTACGCACCAAACGTCACGGTCCTTCTCTTTCCGTCTCGTAGACACGAGGTGAGAAATTGCAAACGTCGAGCAATTGCTCGGAGATGAAAAGTGCCAGCACTGAAAGCTGTTGCTAGCCAGCACCCTTCCTTGGAAGCGCTTTTGTAGGCCTAAGAACAGTGGGGCTCTGGGCTTCTCTAGCCACCTCATCTTCTGCTCATCCTCTCGCGCACTCTAAAGAGAGCTCAGGTGAGAAATTGCAAATGTCGAGCAATTGCTCAGAGATGAAAAGTGCCAGCACTGAAAGCTGTTGCTAGCCAGCACCCTTCCTTGGAAGCGCTTTCACAGGCGCAGCAACACTGGGGCTTTGCGCTTCTATACGCACCAAACGTCACGGTCCTTCTCTTTCTGTCGGTAGACACGAGCTGAGAAATTGCAAACGTCGAGCAATTGCTCAGAGATGAAAAGTGCCAGCACTGAAAGCTGTTGCTAGCCAGCACCCTTCCTTGGAAGCGCTTTTGTAGGCCTAAGAACACTGGGGCTCTGGGCTTCTCTAGCCACCTCATCTTCTGCTCATCCTCTCGCGCACTCTAAAGAGAGCTCAGGTGAGAAATTGCAAACGTCGAGCAATTGCTCAGAGATGAAAAGTGCCAGCACTGAAAGCTGTTGCTAGCCAGCATCCTTCCTTGGAAGCGCTTTCACAGGCGCGGTAACACTGGGGCTTTGCGCTTCTCTAGCCACCAAACGTCACGGTCATTCTCTTTCCGCCTCGTAGACACGAGCTGAGAAATTACAAACGTCAATCAATTGCTCAGAGATGAAAAGTGCCAGCACTGAAAGCTGTTGCTAGCCAGCACCCTTCCTTGGAAGCGCTTTCACAGGCGCAGTAACACTGGGGCTTTGCGCTTCTCTACCCACCAAACGTCACGGTCCTTCTCTTTCCGCCTCGTAGACACGAGCTGAGAAATTGCAAACGTCGAGCAATTGCTCAGAGATGAAAAGTGCCAGCACTGAAAGCTCTTGCTAGCCAGCACCCTTCCTTGGAAGCGCTTTTGTAGGCCTAAGAACACTGGGGCTCTGGGCTTCTCTAGCCACCTCATCTTCTGCTCATCCTCTCGCGCTCTAAAGAGAGCTCAGGTGAGAAATTGCAAACGTCGAGCAATTGCTCAGAGATGAAAAGTGCCAGCACTGAAAGCTGTTGCTAGCCAGCACCCTTCCTTGGAAGCGCTTTCACAGGCGCAGCAACACTGGGGCTTTGCGCTTCTCTAGCCACCAAACGTCACGGTCCTTCTCTTTCCGTCTCGTAGACACGAGCTGAGAAATTGCAAACGTCGAGCAATTGCTCAGAGATGAAAAGTGGCAGCACTGAAAGCTCTTGCTAGCCAGCACCCTTCCTTGGAAGCGCTTTCACAGGCGCAGCAACACTGGGGCTTTGCGCTTCTCTAGCCACCAAACGTCACGGTCCTTCTCTTTCCGTCTCGTAGACACGAGCTGAGAAATTGCAAACGTCGAGCAATTGCTCAGAGATGAAAAGTGCCAGCACTGAAAGCTCTTGCTAGCCAGCACCCTTCCTTGGAAGCGCTTTTGTAGGCCTAAGAACACTGGGGCTCTGGGCTTCTCTAGCCACCTCATCTTCTGCTCATCCTCTCGCGCACTCTGAAGAGAGCTCAGGTGAGAAATTGCAAACGTCGAGCAATTGCTCAGAGATGAAAAGTGCCAGCACTGAAAGCTGTTGCTAGCCAGCACCCTTCCTTGGAAGCGCTTTCACAGGCGCAGTAACACTGGGGCTTTGCACTTCTCTACCCACCAAACGTCACGGTCCTTCTCTTTCCGTCTCGTAGACACGAGCTGAGAAATTGCAAACGTCGAGCAATTGCTCAGAGATGAAAAGTGCCAGCACTGAAAGCTGTTGCTAGCCAGCACCCTTCCTTGGAAGCGCTTTTGTAGGCCTAAGAACACTGGGGCTCTGGGCTTCTCTAGCCACCTAATCTGCTCATCCTCTCGCGCACTCTAAAGAGAGCTCAGGTGAGAAATTGCAAACGTCGAGCAATTGCTCCGAGATGAAAAGTGCCAGCACTGAAAGCTGTTGCTAGCCAGCACCCTTCCTTGGAAGCGCTTTCACAGGCGCAGTAACACTGGGGCTTTGCGCTTCTCTAGCCACCAAACGTCACGGTCCTCCTCTTTCCGTCTTGTAGACACGAGCTGAGAAATTGCAAACGTCGAGCAATTGCTCAGAGATGAAAAGTGCCAGCACTGAAAGCTGTTGCTAGCCAGCACCCTTCCTTGGAAGCGCTTTCACAGGCGCAGCAACACTGGGGCTTTGCGCTTCTCTACGCACCAAACGTCACGGTCCTTCTCTTTCCGTCTCGTAGACACGAGGTGAGAAATTGCAAACGTCGAGCAATTGCTCGGAGATGAAAAGTGCCAGCACTGAAAGCTGTTGCTAGCCAGCACCCTTCCTTGGAAGCGCTTTTGTAGGCCTAAGAACACTGGGGCTCTGGGCTTCTCTAGCCACCTCATCTTCTGCTCATCCTCTCGCGCACTCTAAAGAGAGCTCAGGTGAGAAATTGCAAATGTCGAGCAATTGCTCAGAGATGAAAAGTGCCAGCACTGAAAGCTGTTGCTAGCCAGCACCCTTCCTTGGAAGCGCTTTCACAGGCGCAGCAACACTGGGGCTTTGCGCTTCTATACGCACCAAACGTCACGGTCCTTCTCTTTCTGTCGGTAGACACGAGCTGAGAAATTGCAAACGTCGAGCAATTGCTCAGAGATGAAAAGTGCCAGCACTGAAAGCTGTTGCTAGCCAGCACCCTTCCTTGGAAGCGCTTTTGTAGGCCTAAGAACACTGGGGCTCTGGGCTTCTCTAGCCACCTCATCTTCTGCTCATCCTCTCGCGCACTCTAAAGAGAGCTCAGGTGAGAAATTGCAAACGTCGAGCAATTGCTCAGAGATGAAAAGTGCCAGCACTGAAAGCTGTTGCTAGCCAGCATCCTTCCTTGGAAGCGCTTTCACAGGCGCGGTAACACTGGGGCTTTGCGCTTCTCTAGCCACCAAACGTCACGGTCATTCTCTTTCCGCCTCGTAGACACGAGCTGAGAAATTACAAACGTCAATCAATTGCTCAGAGATGAAAAGTGCCAGCACTGAAAGCTGTTGCTAGCCAGCACCCTTCCTTGGAAGCGCTTTCACAGGCGCAGTAACACTGGGGCTTTGCGCTTCTCTACCCACCAAACGTCACGGTCCTTCTCTTTCCGCCTCGTAGACACGAGCTGAGAAATTGCAAACGTCGAACAATTGCTCAGAGATGAAAAGTGCCAGCACTGAAAGCTCTTGCTAGCCAGCACCCTTCCTTGGAAGCGCTTTTGTAGGCCTAAGAACACTGGGGCTCTGGGCTTCTCTAGCCACCTAATCTTCTGCTCATCCTCTCGCGCTCTAAAGAGAGCTCAGGTGAGAAATTGCAAACGTCGAGCAATTGCTCAGAGATGAAAAGTGCCAGCACTGAAAGCTGTTGCTAGGCAGCACCCTTCCTTGGAAGCGCTTTCACAGGCGCAGCAACACTGGGGCTTTGCGCTTCTCTAGCCACCAAACGTCACGGTCCTTCTCTTTCCGTCTCGTAGACACGAGCTGAGAAATTGCAAACGTCGAGCAATTGCTCAGAGATGAAAAGTGGCAGCACTGAAAGCTCTTGCTAGCCAGCACCCTTCCTTGGAAGCGCTTTCACAGGCGCAGCAACACTGGGGCTTTGCGCTTCTCTAGCCACCAAACGTCACGGTCCTTCTCTTTCCGTCTCGTAGACACGAGCTGAGAAATTGCAAACGTCGAGCAATTGCTCAGAGATGAAAAGTGCCAGCACTGAAAGCTCTTGCTAGCCAGCACCCTTCCTTGGAAGCGCTTTTGTAGGCCTAAGAACACTGGGGCTCTGGGCTTCTCTAGCCACCTCATCTTCTGCTCATCCTCTCGCGCACTCTGAAGAGAGCTCAGGTGAGAAATTGCAAACGTCGAGCAATTGCTCAGAGATGAAAAGTGCCAGCACTGAAAGCTGTTGCTAGCCAGCACCCTTCCTTGGAAGCGCTTTCACAGGCGCAGTAACACTGGGGCTTTGCACTTCTCTACCCACCAAACGTCACGGTCCTTCTCTTTCCGTCTCGTAGACACGAGCTGAGAAATTGCAAACGTCGAGCAATTGCTCAGAGATGAAAAGTGCCAGCACTGAAAGCTGTTGCTAGCCAGCACCCTTCCTTGGAAGCGCTTTTGTAGGCCTAAGAACACTGGGGCTCTGGGCTTCTCTAGCCACCTAATCTGCTCATCCTCTCGCGCACTCTAAAGAGAGCTCAGGTGAGAAATTGCAAACGTCGAGCAATTGCTCAGAGATGAAAAGTGCCAGCACTGAAAGCTGTTGCTAGCCAGCACCCTTCCTTGGAAGCGCTTTCACAGGCGCAGTAACACTGGGGCTTTGCGCTTCTCTAGCCACCAAACGTCACGGTCCTCCTCTTTCCGTCTTGTAGACACGAGCTGAGAAATTGCAAACGTCGAGCAATTGCTCAGAGATGAAAAGTGCCAGCACTGAAAGCTGTTGCTAGCCAGCACCCTTCCTTGGAAGCGCTTTCACAGGCGCAGCAACACTGGGGCTTTGCGCTTCTCTAGCCACCAAACGTCACGGTCCTTCTCTTTCCGTCTCGTAGACACGAGCTGAGAAATTGCAAACGTCGAGCAATTGCTCAGAGATGAAAAGTGCCAGCACTGAAAGCTCTTGCTAGCCAGCACCCTTCCTTGGAAGCGCTTTTGTAGGCCTAAGAACACTGGGGCTCTGGGCTTCTCTAGCCACCTCATCTTCTGCTCATCCTCTCGCGCACTCTAAAGAGAGCTCAGGTGAGAAATTGCAAACGTCGAGCAATTGCTCAGAGATGAAAAGTGCCAGCACTGAAAGCTCTTGCTAGCCAGCACCCTTCCTTGGAAGCGCTTTTGTAGCCCTTAGAACACTGGGGCTCTGGGCTTCTCTAGCCACCTCATCTTCTGCTCATCCTCTCGCGCACTCTAAAGAGAGCTCAGGTGAGAAATTGCAGATGTCGAGCAATTGCTCAGAGATGAAAAGTGCCAGCACTGAAAGCTGTTGCTAGCCAGCACCCTTCCTTGGAAGCGCTTTCACAGGCGCAGCAACACTGGGGCTTTGCGCTTCTATACGCACCAAACGTCACGGTCCTTCTCTTTCTGTCGGTAGACACGAGCTGAGAAATTGCAAACGTCGAGCAATTGCTCAGAGATGAAAAGTGCCAGCACTGAAAGCTGTTGCTAGCCAGCACCCTTCCTTGGAAGCGCTTTTGTAGGCCTAAGAACACTGGGGCTCTGGGCTTCTCTAGCCACCTCATCTTCTGCTCATCCTCTCGCGCACTCTAAAGAGAGCTCAGGTGAGAAATTGCAAACGTCGAGCAATTGCTCAGAGATGAAAAGTGCCAGCACTGAAAGCTGTTGCTAGCCAGCACCCTTCCTTGGAAGCGCTTTCACAGGCGCGGTAACACTGGGGCTTTGCGCTTCTCTAGCCACCAAACGTCACGGTCCTTCTCTTTCCGTCTCGTAGACACGAGCTGAGAAATTGCAAACGTCGAGCAATTGCTCAGAGATGAAAAGTGCCAGCACTGAAAGCTGTTGCTAGCCAGCACCCTTCCTTGGAAGCGCTTTTGTAGGCCTAAGAACAGTGGGGCTCTGGGCTTCTCTAGCCACCTCATCTTCTGCTCATCCTCTCGCGCACTCTAAAGAGAGCTCAGGTGAGAAATTGCAAACGTCGAGCAATTGCTCAGAGATGAAAAGTGCCAGCACTGAAAGCTGTTGCTAGCCAGCACCCTTCCTTGGAAGCGCTTTCACAGGCGCAGCAACACTGGGACTTTGCACTTCTGTACGCACCAAAAGTCACGGTCATTCTCTTTCCGTCTCGTAGACCCGAGGTGAGAAATTGCAAACGTCGAGCAATTGCTCCGAGATGAAAAGTGCCAGCACTGAAAGCTGTTGCTAGCCAGCACCCTTCCTTGGAAGCGCTTTTGTAGGCCTAAGAACAGTGGGGCTCTGGGCTTCTCTAGCCACCTCATCTTCTGCTCATCCTCTCGCGCACTCTAAAGAGAGCTCAGGTGAGAAATTGCAAACGTCGAGCAATTGCTCAGAGATGAAAAGTGCCAGCACTGAAAGCTGTTGCTAGCCAGCACCCTTCCTTGGAAACGCTTTCACAGGCGCAGTAACACTGGGGCTTTGCGCTTCTCTAGCCACCAAACGTCACGGTCCTTCTCTTTCCGTCTCGTAGACACGAGCTGAGAAATTGCAAACGTCGAGCAATTGCTCAGAGATGAAAAGTGCCAGCACTGAAAGCTCTTGCTAGCCAGCACCCTTCCTTGGAAGCGCTTTCACAGGCGCAGTAACACTGGGGCTTTGCGCTTCTCTAGCCACCAAACGTCACGGTCCTTCTCTTTCCGTCTCGTAGACACGAGCTGAGAAATTGCAAACGTCGAGCAATTGCTCCGAGATGAAAAGTGCCAGCACTGAAAGCTGTTGCTAGCCAGCACCCTTCCTTGGAAGCGCTTTCACAGGCGCAGTAACACTGGGGCTTTGCACTTCTCTAGCCACCAAACGTCACGGTCCTCCTCTTTCCGTCTCGTAGACACGAGCTGAGAAATTGCAAACGTCGAGCAATTGCTCAGAGATGAAAAGTGCCAGCACTGAAAGCTGTTGCTAACCAGCACCCTTCCTTGGAAGCGCTTTCACAGGTGCAGCAACACTGGGGCTTTGCGCTTCTCTAGCCACCAAACGTCACGGTCCTTCTCTTTCTGTCTCGTAGACACGAGCTGAGAAATTGCAAACGTGGAGCAATTGCTCAGAGATGAAAAGTGCCAGCACTGAAAGCTGTTGCTAGCCAGCACCCTTCCTTGGAAGCGCTTTTGTAGGCCTAAGAACAGTGGGGCTCTGGGCTTCTCTAGCCACCTCATCTTCTGCTCATCCTCTCGCGCACTCTAAAGAGAGCTCAGGTGAGAAATTGCAAACGTCGAGCAATTGCTCAGAGATGAAAAGTGCCAGCACTGAAAGCTGTTGCTAGCCAGCACCCTTCCTTGGAAGCGCTTTCACAGGTGCAGTAACACTGGGGCTTTGCGCTTCTCTAGCCACCAAACGTCACGGTCCTTCTCTTTCCGTCTCGTAGACACGAGCTGAGAAATTGCAAACGTCGAGCAATTGCTCAGAGATGAAAAGTGCCAGCACTGAAAGCTCTTGCTAGCCAGCCCCCTTCCTTGGAAGCGCTTTTGTAGGCCTAAGCACACTGGGGCTCTGGGCTTCTCTAGCCACCTAATCTTCTGCTCATCCTCTCACGCACTCTAAAGAGAGCTCAGGTGAGAAATTGCAAACGTCGAGCAATTGCTCAGCGATGAAAAGTGCCAGCACTGAAAGCTGTTGCTAGCCAGCACCCTTCCTTGGTAGCGCTTTCACAGGCGCAGCAACACTGGGGCTTTGCGCTTCTATACCCACCAAACGTCACGGTCATTCTCTTTCCGTCTCGTAGACACGAGCTGAGAAATTGCAAACGTCGAGCAATTGCTCAGAGATGAAAAGTGCCAGCACTGAAAGCTCTTGCTAGCCAGCACCCTTCCTTGGAAGCGCTTTTGTAGGCCTAAGAACACTGGGGCTCTGGGCTTCTCTAGCCACCTAATCTTCTGCTCATCCTCTCGCGCTCTAAAGAGAGCTCAGGTGAGAAATTGCAAACGTCGAGCAATTGCTCAGAGATGAAAAGTGCCAGCACTGAAAGCTGTTGCTAGCCAGCACCCTTCCTTGGAAGCGCTTTCACAGGCGCAGCAACACTGGGGCTTTGCGCTTCTCTACCCACCAAACGTCACGGTCCTTCTCTTTCCGTCTCGTAGACACGAGCTGAGAAATTGCAAACGTCCAGCAATTGCTCAGAGATGAAAAGTGCCAGCACTGAAAGCTGTTGCTAGCCAGCACCCTTCCTTGGAAGCGCTTTCACAGGCGCAGTAACACTGGGGCTTTGCGCTTCTCTAGCCACCAAACGTCACGGTCCTTCTCTTTCCGTCTCGTAGACACGAGCTGAGAAATTGCAAACGTCCAGCAATTGCTCAGAGATGAAAAGTGCCAGCACTGAAAGCTGTTGCTAGCCAGCACCCTTCCTTGGAAGCGCTTTTGTAGACCTAAGAACACTGGGGCTCTGGGCTTCTCTAGCCACCTCATCTTCTGCTCATCCTCTCGCGCACTCTAAAGAGAGCTCAGGGGAGAAATTGCAAACGTCGAGCAATTGCTCAGAGATGAAAAGTGCCAGCACTGAAAGCTGTTGCTAGCCAGCACCCTTCCTTGGAAGCGCTTTCACAGGCGCTGTAACACTGGGACTTTGCACTTCTGTACGCACCAAACGTCACGGTCCTTCTCTTTCCGTCTCGTAGACACGAGCTGAGAAATTGCAAACGTCGAGCAATTGCTCAGAGATGAAAAGTGGCAGCACTGAAAGCTCTTGCTAGCCAGCACCCTTCCTTGGAAGCGCTTTCACAGGCGCAGCAACACTGGGGCTTTGCGCTTCTCTACCCACCAAACGTCACGGTCCTTCTCTTTCCGTCTCGTAGACACGAGCTGAGAAATTGCAAACGTCCAGCAATTGCTCCGAGATGAAAAGTGCCAGCACTGAAAGCTCTTGCTAGCCAGCACCCTTCCTTGGAAGCGCTTTTGTAGGCCTAAGAACAGTGGGGCTCTGGGCTTCTCTAGCCACCTCATCTTCTGCTCATCCTCTCGCGCACTCTGAAGAGAGCTCAGGTGAGAAATTGCAAACGTCGAGCAATTGCTCAGAGATGAAAAGTGCCAGCACTGAAAGCTGTTGCTAGCCAGCACCCTTCCTTGGAAGCGCTTTCACAGGCGCAGCAACACTGGGGCTTTGCGCTTCTCTACCCACCAAACGTCACGGTCCTTCTCTTTCCGTCTCGTAGACACGAGCTGAGAAATTGCAAACGTCGAGCAATTGCTCAGAGATGAAAAGTGCCAGCACTGAAAGCTGTTGCTAGCCAGCACCCTTCCTTGGAAGCGCTTTTGTAGGCCTAAGAACACTGGGGCTCTGGGCTTCTCTAGCCACCTCATCTTCTGCTCATCCTCTCGCGCACTCTAAAGAGAGCTCAGGTGAGAAATTGCAAACGTCGAGCAATTGCTCAGAGATGAAAAGTGCCAGCACTGAAAGCTGTTGCTAGCCAGCACCCTTCCTTGGAAGCGCTTTCACAGGCGCAGTAACACTGGGGCTTTGCGCTTCTCTACCCACCAAACGTCACGGTCCTTCTCTTTCCGCCTCGTAGACACGAGCTGAGAAATTGCAAACGTCGAGCAATTGCTCAGAGATGAAAAGTGCCAGCACTGAAAGCTGTTGCTAGCCAGCACCCTTCCTTGGAAGCGCTTTTGTAGGCCTAAGAACACTGGGGCTCTGGGCTTCTCTAGCCACCTCATCTTCTGCTCATCCTCTCGCGCACTCTGAAGAGAGCTAAGGTGAGAAATTGCAAACGTCGAGCAATTGCTCAGAGATGAAAAGTGCCAGCACTGAAAGCTCTTGCTAGCCAGCACCCTTCCTTGGAAGCGCTTTCACAGGCGCAGTAACACTGGGGCTTTGCACTTCTCTAGCCACCAAACGTCACGGTCCTCCTCTTTCCGTCTTGTAGACACGAGCTGAGAAATTGCAAACGTCGAGCAATTGCTCAGAGATGAAAAGTGCCAGCACTGAAAGCTGTTGCTAGCCAGCACCCTTCCTTGGAAGCGCTTTTGTAGCCCTTAGAACACTGGGGCTCTGGGCTTCTCTAGCCACCTCATCTTCTGCTCATCCTCTCGCGCACTCTAAAGAGAGCTCAGGTGAGAAATTGCAAACGTCGAGCAATTGCTCAGAGATGAAAAGTGCCAGCACTGAAAGCTGTTGCTAGCCAGCACCCTTCCTTGGAAGCGCTTTCACAGGCGCAGTAACACTGGGGCTTTGCGCTTCTCTAGCCACCAAACGTCACGGTCACTATCTCTCCGTCTCGTAGACACGAGCTGAGAAATTGCAAACGTCGAGCAATTGCTCAGAGATGAAAAGTGCCAGCACTGAAAGCTGTTGCTAGCCAGCACCCCTCCTTGGAAGCGCTTTCACAGGCGCAGCAACACTGGGGCTTTGCGCTTCTCTACGCACCAAACGTCACGGTCCTTCTCTTTCCGTCTCGTAGACACGAGGTGAGAAATTGCAAACGTCGAGCAATTGCTCGGAGATGAAAAGTGCCAGCACTGAAAGCTGTTGCTAGCCAGCACCCTTCCTTGGAAGCGCTTTTGTAGGCCTAAGAACACTGGGGCTCTGGGCTTCTCTAGCCACCTCATCTTCTGCTCATCCTCTCGCGCACTCTAAAGAGAGCTCAGGTGAGAAATTGCAAATGTCGAGCAATTGCTCAGAGATGAAAAGTGCCAGCACTGAAAGCTGTTGCTAGCCAGCACCCTTCCTTGGAAACGCTTTCACAGGCGCAGCAACACTGGGGCTTTGCGCTTCTATACGCACCAAACGTCACGGTCCTTCTCTTTCTGTCGGTAGACACGAGCTGAGAAATTGCAAACGTCGAGCAATTGCTCAGAGATGAAAAGTGCCAGCACTGAAAGCTGTTGCTAGCCAGCACCCTTCCTTGGAAGCGCTTTTGTAGGCCTAAGAACACTGGGGCTCTGGGCTTCTCTAGCCACCTCATCTTCTGCTCATCCTCTCGCGCACTCTAAAGAGAGCTCAGGTGAGAAATTGCAAACGTCCAGCAATTGCTCAGAGATGAAAAGTGCCAGCACTGAAAGCTGTTGCTAGCCAGCATCCTTCCTTGGAAGCGCTTTCACAGGCGCGGTAACACTGGGGCTTTGCGCTTCTCTAGCCACCAAAAGTCACGGTCATTCTCTTTCCGCCTCGTAGACACGAGCTGAGAAATTACAAACGTCCAGCAATTGCTCAGAGATGAAAAGTGCCAGCACTGAAAGCTCTTGCTAGCCAGCACCCTTCCTTGGAAGCGCTTTCACAGGCGCAGCAACACTGGGGCTTTGCGCTTCTCTAGCCACCAAACGTCACGGTCCTTCTCTTTCCGTCTCGTAGACACGAGCTGAGAAATTGCAAACGTCGAGCAATTGCTCAGAGATGAAAAGTGCCAGCACTGAAAGCTCTTGCTAGCCAGCACCCTTCCTTGGAAGCGCTTTTGTAGGCCTAAGAACACTGGGGCTCTGGGCTTCTCTAGCCACCTCATCTTCTGCTCATCCTCTCGCGCACTCTGAAGAGAGCTCAGGTGAGAAATTGCAAACGTCGAGCAATTGCTCAGAGATGAAAAGTGCCAGCACTGAAAGCTGTTGCTAGCCAGCACCCTTCCTTGGAAGCGCTTTCACAGGCGCAGTAACACTGGGGCTTTGCACTTCTCTACCCACCAAACGTCACGGTCCTTCTCTTTCCGTCTCGTAGACACGAGCTGAGAAATTGCAAACGTCGAGCAATTGCTCAGAGATGAAAAGTGCCAGCACTGAAAGCTGTTGCTAGCCAGCACCCTTCCTTGGAAGCGCTTTTGTAGGCCTAAGAACACTGGGGCTCTGGGCTTCTCTAGCCACCTAATCTGCTCATCCTCTCGCGCACTCTAAAGAGAGCTCAGGTGAGAAATTGCAAACGTCGAGCAATTGCTCCGAGATGAAAAGTGCCAGCACTGAAAGCTGTTGCTAGCCAGCACCCTTCCTTGGAAGCGCTTTCACAGGCGCAGTAACACTGGGGCTTTGCGCTTCTCTAGCCACCAAACGTCACGGTCCTCCTCTTTCCGTCTTGTAGACACGAGCTGAGAAATTGCAAACGTCGAGCAATTGCTCAGAGATGAAAAGTGCCAGCACTGAAAGCTGTTGCTAGCCAGCACCCTTCCTTGGAAGCGCTTTCACAGGCGCAGCAACACTGGGGCTTTGCGCTTCTCTACGCACCAAACGTCACGGTCCTTCTCTTTCCGTCTCGTAGACACGAGGTGAGAAATTGCAAACGTCGAGCAATTGCTCGGAGATGAAAAGTGCCAGCACTGAAAGCTGTTGCTAGCCAGCACCCTTCCTTGGAAGCGCTTTTGTAGGCCTAAGAACACTGGGGCTCTGGGCTTCTCTAGCCACCTCATCTTCTGCTCATCCTCTCGCGCACTCTAAAGAGAGCTCAGGTGAGAAATTGCAAATGTCGAGCAATTGCTCAGAGATGAAAAGTGCCAGCACTGAAAGCTGTTGCTAGCCAGCACCCTTCCTTGGAAGCGCTTTCACAGGCGCAGCAACACTGGGGCTTTGCGCTTCTATACGCACCAAACGTCACGGTCCTTCTCTTTCTGTCGGTAGACACGAGCTGAGAAATTGCAAACGTCGAGCAATTGCTCAGAGATGAAAAGTGCCAGCACTGAAAGCTGTTGCTAGCCAGCACCCTTCCTTGGAAGCGCTTTTGTAGGCCTAAGAACACTGGGGCTCTGGGCTTCTCTAGCCACCTCATCTTCTGCTCATCCTCTCGCGCACTCTAAAGAGAGCTCAGGTGAGAAATTGCAAACGTCGAGCAATTGCTCAGAGATGAAAAGTGCCAGCACTGAAAGCTGTTGCTAGCCAGCATCCTTCCTTGGAAGCGCTTTCACAGGCGCGGTAACACTGGGGCTTTGCGCTTCTCTAGCCACCAAACGTCACGGTCATTCTCTTTCCGCCTCGTAGACACGAGCTGAGAAATTACAAACGTCAATCAATTGCTCAGAGATGAAAAGTGCCAGCACTGAAAGCTGTTGCTAGCCAGCACCCTTCCTTGGAAGCGCTTTCACAGGCGCAGTAACACTGGGGCTTTGCGCTTCTCTACCCACCAAACGTCACGGTCCTTCTCTTTCCGCCTCGTAGACACGAGCTGAGAAATTGCAAACGTCGAACAATTGCTCAGAGATGAAAAGTGCCAGCACTGAAAGCTCTTGCTAGCCAGCACCCTTCCTTGGAAGCGCTTTTGTAGGCCTAAGAACACTGGGGCTCTGGGCTTCTCTAGCCACCTAATCTTCTGCTCATCCTCTCGCGCTCTAAAGAGAGCTCAGGTGAGAAATTGCAAACGTCGAGCAATTGCTCAGAGATGAAAAGTGCCAGCACTGAAAGCTGTTGCTAGGCAGCACCCTTCCTTGGAAGCGCTTTCACAGGCGCAGCAACACTGGGGCTTTGCGCTTCTCTAGCCACCAAACGTCACGGTCCTTCTCTTTCCGTCTCGTAGACACGAGCTGAGAAATTGCAAACGTCGAGCAATTGCTCAGAGATGAAAAGTGGCAGCACTGAAAGCTCTTGCTAGCCAGCACCCTTCCTTGGAAGCGCTTTCACAGGCGCAGCAACACTGGGGCTTTGCGCTTCTCTACCCACCAAACGTCACGGTCCTTCTCTTTCCGTCTCGTAGACACGAGCTGAGAAATTGCAAACGTCGAGCAATTGCTCAGAGATGAAAAGTGCCAGCACTGAAAGCTCTTGCTAGCCAGCACCCTTCCTTGGAAGCGCTTTTGTAGGCCTAAGAACACTGGGGCTCTGGGCTTCTCTAGCCACCTCATCTTCTGCTCATCCTCTCGCGCACTCTGAAGAGAGCTCAGGTGAGAAATTGCAAACGTCGAGCAATTGCTCAGAGATGAAAAGTGCCAGCACTGAAAGCTGTTGCTAGCCAGCACCCTTCCTTGGAAGCGCTTTCACAGGCGCAGTAACACTGGGGCTTTGCACTTCTCTACCCACCAAACGTCACGGTCCTTCTCTTTCCGTCTCGTAGACACGAGCTGAGAAATTGCAAACGTCGAGCAATTGCTCAGAGATGAAAAGTGCCAGCACTGAAAGCTGTTGCTAGCCAGCACCCTTCCTTGGAAGCGCTTTTGTAGGCCTAAGAACACTGGGGCTCTGGGCTTCTCTAGCCACCTAATCTGCTCATCCTCTCGCGCACTCTAAAGAGAGCTCAGGTGAGAAATTGCAAACGTCGAGCAATTGCTCCGAGATGAAAAGTGCCAGCACTGAAAGCTGTTGCTAGCCAGCACCCTTCCTTGGAAGCGCTTTCACAGGCGCAGTAACACTGGGGCTTTGCGCTTCTCTACCCACCAAACGTCACGGTCCTTCTCTTTCCGCCTCGTAGACACGAGCTGAGAAATTGCAAACGTCGAACAATTGCTCAGAGATGAAAAGTGCCAGCACTGAAAGCTCTTGCTAGCCAGCACCCTTCCTTGGAAGCGCTTTTGTAGGCCTAAGAACACTGGGGCTCTGGGCTTCTCTAGCCACCTAATCTTCTGCTCATCCTCTCGCGCTCTAAAGAGAGCTCAGGTGAGAAATTGCAAACGTCGAGCAATTGCTCAGAGATGAAAAGTGCCAGCACTGAAAGCTGTTGCTAGGCAGCACCCTTCCTTGGAAGCGCTTTCACAGGCGCAGCAACACTGGGGCTTTGCGCTTCTCTAGCCACCAAACGTCACGGTCCTTCTCTTTCCGTCTCGTAGACACGAGCTGAGAAATTGCAAACGTCGAGCAATTGCTCAGAGATGAAAAGTGGCAGCACTGAAAGCTCTTGCTAGCCAGCACCCTTCCTTGGAAGCGCTTTCACAGGCGCAGCAACACTGGGGCTTTGCGCTTCTCTAGCCACCAAACGTCACGGTCCTTCTCTTTCCGTCTCGTAGACACGAGCTGAGAAATTGCAAACGTCGAGCAATTGCTCAGAGATGAAAAGTGCCAGCACTGAAAGCTGTTGCTAGCCAGCACCCTTCCTTGGAAGCGCTTTTGTAGGCCTAAGAACACTGGGGCTCTGGGCTTCTCTAGCCACCTCATCTTCTGCTCATCCTCTCGCGCACTCTGAAGAGAGCTCAGGTGAGAAATTGCAAATGTCGAGCAATTGCTCAGAGATGAAAAGTGCCAGCACTGAAAGCTGTTGCTAGCCAGCACCCTTCCTTGGAAGCGCTTTCACAGGCGCAGTAACACTGGGGCTTTGCACTTCTCTACCCACCAAACGTCACGGTCCTTCTCTTTCCGTCTCGTAGACACGAGCTGAGAAATTGCAAACGTCGAGCAATTGCTCAGAGATGAAAAGTGCCAGCACTGAAAGCTGTTGCTAGCCAGCACCCTTCCTTGGAAGCGCTTTTGTAGGCCTAAGAACACTGGGGCTCTGGGCTTCTCTAGCCACCTAATCTGCTCATCCTCTCGCGCACTCTAAAGAGAGCTCAGGTGAGAAATTGCAAACGTCGAGCAATTGCTCCGAGATGAAAAGTGCCAGCACTGAAAGCTGTTGCTAGCCAGCACCCTTCCTTGGAAGCGCTTTCACAGGCGCAGTAACACTGGGGCTTTGCGCTTCTCTAGCCACCAAACGTCACGGTCCTCCTCTTTCCGTCTCGTAGACACGAGCTGAGAAATTGCAAACGTCGAGCAATTGCTCAGAGATGAAAAGTGCCAGCACTGAAAGCTCTTGCTAGCCAGCACCCTTCCTTGGAAGCGCTTTTGTAGGCCTAAGAACACTGGGGCTCTGGGCTTCTCTAGCCACCTCATCTTCTGCTCATCCTCTCGCGCACTCTAAAGAGAGCTCAGGTGAGAAATTGCAAACGTCGAGCAATTGCTCAGAGATGAAAAGTGCCAGCACTGAAAGCTCTTGCTAGCCAGCACCCTTCCTTGGAAGCGCTTTTGTAGCCCTTAGAACACTGGGGCTCTGGGCTTGTCTAGGCACCTAATCTTCTGCTCATCCTCTCGCGCACTCTAAAGAGAGCTCAGGTGAGAAATTGCAAATGTCGAGCAATTGCTCAGAGATGAAAAGTGCCAGCACTGAAAGCTCTTGCTAGCCAGCACCCTTCCTTGGAAGCGCTTTCACAGGCGCAGCAACACTGGGGCTTTGCGCTTCTATACGCACCAAACGTCACGGTCCTTCTCTTTCTGTCGGTAGACACGAGCTGAGAAATTGCAAACGTCGAGCAATTGCTCAGAGATGAAAAGTGCCAGCACTGAAAGCTGTTGCTAGCCAGCACCCTTCCTTGGAAGCGCTCTTGTAGGCCTAAGAACACTGGGGCTCTGGGCTTCTCTAGCCACCTCATCTTCTGCTCATCCTCTCGCGCACTCTAAAGAGAGCTCAGGTGAGAAATTGCAAACGTCGAGCAATTGCTCAGAGATGAAAAGTGCCAGCACTGAAAGCTGTTGCTAGCCAGCACCCTTCCTTGGAAGCGCTTTCACAGGCGCGGTAACACTGGGGCTTTGCGCTTCTCTAGCCACCAAACGTCACGGTCATTCTCTTTCCGCCTCGTAGACACGAGCTGAGAAATTACAAACGTCAAGCAATTGCTCCGAGATGAAAAGTGCCAGCACTGAAAGCTGTTGCTAGCCAGCACCCTTCCTTGGAAGCGCTTTCACAGGCGCAGTAACACTGGGGCTTTGCGCTTCTCTACCCACCAAACGTCACGGTCCTTCTCTTTCCGCCTCGTAGACACGAGCTGAGAAATTGCAAACGTCGAGCAATTGCTCAGAGATGAAAAGTGCCAGCACTGAAAGCTGTTGCTAGCCAGCACCCTTCCTTGGTAGCGCTTTCACAGGCGCAGCAACACTGGGGCTTTGCGCTTCTCTAGCCACCAAACGTCACGGTCCTTCTCTTTCCGTCTCGTAGACACGAGCTGAGAAATTGCAAACGTCGAGCAATTGCTCAGAGATGAAAACTGCCAGCACTGAAAGCTCTTGCTAGCCAGCACCCTTCCTTGGAAGCGCTTTTGTAGGCCTAAGAACACTGGGGCTCTGGGCTTCTCTAGCCACCTCATCTTCTGCTCATCCTCTCGCGCACTCTAAAGAGAGCTCAGGTGAGAAATTGCAAACGTCGAGCAATTGCTCAGAGATGAAAAGTGCCAGCACTGAAAGCTGTTGCTAGCCAGCACCCTTCCTTGGAAGCGCTTTCACAGGTGCAGTAACACTGGGGCTTTGCGCTTCTCTACCCACCAAACGTCACGGTCATTCTCTTTCCATCTCATAGACACGAGCTGAGAAATTGCAAACGTCGAGCAATTGCTCGGAGATGAAAAGTGCCAGCACTGAAAGCTGTTGCTAGCCAGCACCCTTCCTTGGAAGCGCTTTTGTAGGCCTAAGAACACTGGGGCTCTGGGCTTCTCTAGCCACCTAATCTTCTGCTCATCCTCTCGCGCACTCTAAAGAGAGCTCAGGTGAGAAATTGCAAACGTCCAGCAATTGCTCAGAGATGAAAAGTGCCAGCACTGAAAGCTGTTGCTAGCCAGCACCCTTCCTTGGTAGCGCTTTCACAGGCGCAGCAACACTGGGGCTTTGCGCTTCTATACGCACCAAACGTCACGGTCCTTCTCTTTCCGTCTCGTAGACACGAGCTGAGAAATTGCAAACGTCGAGCAATTGCTCAGAGATGAAAAGTGCCAGCACTGAAAGCTGTTGCTAGCCAGCACCCTTCCTTGGAAGCGCTTTTGTAGGCCTAAGAACACTGGGGCTCTGGGCTTCTCTAGCCACCTCATCTTCTGCTCATCCTCTCGCACTCTAAAGAGAGCTCAGGTGAGAAATTGCAAACGTCGAGCAATTGCTCAGAGATGAAAAGTGCCAGCACTGAAAGCTGTTGCTAGCCAGCACCCTTCCTTGGAAGCGCTTTCACAGGCGCAGCAACACTGGGACTTTGCGCTTCTCTACCCACCAAACGTCACGGTCCTTCTCTTTCCGCCTCGTAGACACGAGCTGAGAAATTGCAAACGTCGAGCAATTGCTCAGAGATGAAAAGTGCCAGCACTGAAAGCTGTTGCTAGCCAGCACCCCTCCTTGGAAGCGCTTTCACAGGCGCAGCAACACTGGGGCTTTGCGCTTCTCTAGCCACCAAACGTCACGGTCCTTCTCTTTCCGTCTCGTAGACATGAGCTGAGAAATTGCAAACGTCGAGCAATTGCTCCGAGATGAAAAGTGCCAGCACTGAAAGCTGTTGCTAGCCAGCACCCTTCCTTGGAAGCGCTTTTGTAGGCCTAAGAACACTGGGGCTCTGGGCTTCTCTAGCCACCTCATCTTCTGCTCATCCTCTCGCGCAGTCTAAAGAGAGCTCAGGTGAGCAATTGCAAACGTCGAGCAATTGCTCAGAGATGAAAAGTGCCAGCACTGAAAGCTGTTGCTAGCCAGCACCCTTCCTTGGAAGCGCTTTCACAGGCGCTGTAACACTGGGACTTTGCACTTCTGTACGCACAAACGTCACGGTCCTTCTCTTTCCGTCTCGTAGACACGAGCTGAGAAATTGCAAACGTCGAGCAATTGCTCAGAGATGAAAAGTGCCAGCACTGAAAGCTGTTGCTAGCCAGCACCCTTCCTTGGAAGCGCTTTCACAGGCGCAGTAACACTGGGGCTTTGCACTTCTCTAGCCACCAAACGTCACGGTCCTCCTCTTTCCGTCTTGTAGACACGAGCTGAGAAATTGCAAACGTCCAGCAATTGCTCAGAAATGAAAAGTGCCAGCACTGAAAGCTCTTGCTAGCCAGCACCCTTCCTTGGAAGCGCTTTCACAGGCGCAGCAACACTGGGGCTTTGCGCTTCTCTAGCCACCAAACGTCACGGTCCTTCTCTTTCCGTCTCGTAGACACGAGCTGAGAAATTGCAAACGTCGAGCAATTGCTCAGAGATGAAAAGTGCCAGCACTGAAAGCTCTTGCTAGCCAGCACCCTTCCTTGGAAGCGCTTTTGTAGGCCTAAGAACACTGGGGCTCTGGGCTTCTCTAGCCACCTCATCTTCTGCTCATCCTCTCGCGCACTCTAAAGAGAGCTCAGGTGAGAAATTGCAAACGTCGAGCAATTGCTCAGAGATGAAAAGTGCCAGCACTGAAAGCTGTTGCTAGCCAGCACCCTTCCTTGGAAGCGCTTTCACAGGCGCAGTAACACTGGGGCTTTGCGCTTCTCTACCCACCAAACGTCACGGTCACTATCTCTCCGTCTCGTAGACACGAGCTGAGAAATTGCAAACGTCGAGCAATTGCTCAGAGATGAAAAGTGCCAGCACTGAAAGCTCTTGCTAGCCAGCACCCTTCCTTGGAAGCGCTTTTGTAGGCCTAAGAACACTGGGGCTCTGGGCTTCTCTAGCCACCTCATCTTCTGCTCATCCTCTCGCGCACTCTGAAGAGCGCTCAGGTGAGAAATTGCAAACGTCGAGCAATTGCTCCGAGATGAAAAGTGCCAGCACTGAAAGCTGTTGCTAGCCAGCACCCTTCCTTGGAAGCGCTTTCACAGGCGCAGCAACACTGGGGCTTTGCGCTTCTATACGCACCAAACGTCACGGTCCTTCTCTTTCTGTCGGTAGACACGAGCTGAGAAATTGCAAACGTCAAGCAATTGCTCAGAGATGAAAAGTGCCAGCACTGAAAGCTGTTGCTAGCCAGCACCCTTCCTTGGAAGCGCTTTCACAGGCGCAGCAACACTGGGGCTTTGCGCTTCTCTAGCCACCAAACGTCACGGTCCTTCTCTTTCCGTCTCGTAGACACGAGCTGAGAAATTGCAAACGTCGAGCAATTGCTCAGAGATGAAAAGTGCCAGCACTGAAAGCTGTTGCTAGCCAGCACCCTTCCTTGGAAGCGCTTTTGTAGGCCTAAGAACACTGGGGCTCTGGGCTTCTCTAGCCACCTCATCTTCTGCTCATCCTCTCGCGCACTCTAAAGAGAGCTCAGGTGAGAAACTGCAAACGTCGAGCAATTGCTCCGAGATGAAAAGTGCCAGCACTGAAAGCTGTTGCTAGCCAGCACCCTTCCTTGGAAGCGCTTTCACAGGCGCAGTAACACTGGGGCTTTGCGCTTCTCTAGCCACCAAACGTCACGGTCACTATCTCTCCGTCTCGTAGACACGAGCTGAGAAATTGCAAACGTCGAGCAATTGCTCAGAGATGAAAAGTGCCAGCACTGAAAGCTGTTGCTAGCCAGCACCCTTCCTTGGAAGCGCTTTCACAGGCGCAGCAACACTGGGGCTTTGCGCTTCTATACGCACCAAACGTCACGGTCCTTCTCTTTCCGTCTCGTAGACACGAGCTGAGAAATTGCAAACGTCGAGCAATTGCTCCGAGATGAAAAGTGCCAGCACTGAAAGCTGTTGCTAGCCAGCACCCTTCCTTGGAAGCGCTTTTGTAGGCCTAAGCACACTGGGGCTCTGGGCTTCGCTAGCCACCTCATCTTCTGCTCATCCTCTCGCGCCCTCTAAAGAGAGCTCAGGTGAGAAATTGCAAACGTCGAGCAATTGCTCAGAGATGAAAAGTGCCAGCACTGAAAGCTGTTGCTAGCCAGCACCCTTCCTTGGAAGCGCTTTTGTAGCCCTTAGAACACTGGGGCTCTGGGCTTCTCTAGCCACCTCATCTTCTGCTCATCCTCTCGCGCACTCTAAAGAGAGCTCAGGTGAGAAATTGCAAAGGTCGAGCAATTGCTCAGAGATGAAAAGTGCCAGCACTGAAAGCTCTTGCTAGCCAGCACCCTTCCTTGGAAGCGCTTTCACAGGCGCAGCAACACTGGGGGTTTGCGCTTCTCTAGCCACCAAACGTCACGGTCCTTCTCTTTCTGTCTCGTAGACACGAGCTGAGAAATTGCAAACGTGGAGTAATTGCTCAGAGATGAAAAGTGCCAGCACTGAAAGCTGTTGCTAGCCAGCCCCCTTCCTTGGAAGCGCTTTTGTAGGCCTAAGAACACTGGGGCTCTGGGCTTCTCTAGCCACCTCATCTTCTGCTCATCCTCGCGCGCTCTAAAGAGAGCTCAGGTGAGAAATTGCAAACGTCGAGCAATTGCTCAGAGATGAAAAGTGCCAGCACTGAAAGCTCTTGCTAGCCAGCACCCTTCCTTGGAAGCGCTTTTGTAGGCCTAAGAACAGTGGGGCTCTGGGCTTCTCTAGCCACCTCATCTTCTGCTCATCCTCTCGCGCACTCTGAAGAGAGCTCAGGTGAGAAATTGCAAACGTCGAGCAATTGCTCAGAGATGAAAAGTGCCAGCACTGAAAGCTGTTGCTAGCCAGCACCCTTCCTTGGAAGCGCTTTCACAGGCGCAGCAACAATGGGGCTTTGCGCTTCTCTAGCCACCAAACGTCACGGTCCTTCTCTTTCCGTCTCGTAGACACGAGCTGAGAAATTGCAAATGTCGAGCAATTGCTCCGAGATGAAAACTGCCAGCACTGAAAGCTGTTGCTAGCCAGCACCCTTCCTTGGAAGCGCTTTTGTAGGCCTAAGAACACTGGGGCTCTGGGCTTCTCTAGCCACCTAATCTTCTGCTCATCCTCTCGCGCACTCTGAAGAGAGCTCAGGTGAGAAATTGCAAACGTCGAGCAATTGCTCAGAGATGAAAAGTGCCAGCACTGAAAGCTGTTGCTAGCCAGCACCCTTCCTTGGAAGCGCTTTCACAGGCGCAGTAACACTGGGGCTTTGCGCTTCTATACGCACCAAACGTCAAGGTCACTATCTCTCCGTCTCGTAGACACGAGCTGAGAAATTGCAAACGTCGAGCAATTGCTCCGAGATGAAAAGTGCCAGCACTGAAAGCTCTTGCTAGCCAGCACCCTTCCTTGGAAGCGCTTTCACAGGCGCAGTAACACTGGGGCTTTGCGCTTCTCTAGCCACCAAACGTCACGGTCATTCTCTTTCCGTCTCGTAGACACGAGCTGAGAAATTGCAAACGTCGAGCAATTGCTCAGAGATGAAAAGTGCCAGCACTGAAAGCTGTTGCTAGCCAGCACCCTTCCTTGGAAGCGCTTTTGTAGGCCTAAGCACACTGGGGCTCTGGGCTTCTCTAGCCACCTAATCTTCTGCTCATCCTCTCGCGCACTCTAAAGAGAGCTCAGGTGAGAAATTGCAAACGTCGAGCAATTGCTCCGAGATGAAAAGTGCCAGCACTGAAAGCTGTTGCTAGCCAGCACCCTTCCTTGGTAGCGCTTTCACAGGCGCAGCAACACTGGGGCTTTGCGCTTCTCTACCCACCAAACGTCACGGTCCTTCTCTTTCCGTCTCGTAGACACGAGCTGAGAAATTGCAAACGTCGAGCAATTGCTCAGAGATGAAAAGTGCCAGCACTGAAAGCTCTTGCTAGCCAGCACCCTTCCGTGGAAGCGCTTTTGTAGGCCTAAGAACACTGGGGCTCTGGGCTTCTCTAGCCACCTCATCTTCTGCTCATCCTCTCGCGCTCTAAAGAGAGCTCAGTTGAGAAATTGCAAACGTCGAGCAATTGCTCAGAGATGAAAAGTGCCAGCACTGAAAGCTGTTGCTAGCCAGCACCCTTCCTTGGAAGCGCTTTCACAGGCGCAGCAACACTGGGGCTTTGCGCTTCTCTAGCCACCAAACGTCACGGTCCTTCTCTTTCCGTCTCGTAGACACGAGCTGAGAAATTGCAAACGTCGAGCAATTGCTCAGAGATGAAAAGTGCCAGCACTGAAAGCTCTTGCTAGCCAGCACCCTTCCTTGGAAGCGCTTTCACAGGCGCAGTAACACTGGGACTTTGCGCTTCTCTACGCACCAAACGTCACGGTCCTTCTCTTTCCGCCTCGTAGACACGAGCTGAGAAATTGCAAACGTCGAGCAATTGCTCAGAGATGAAAAGTGCCAGAACTGAAAGCTGTTGCTAGCCAGCACCCTTCCTTGGAAGCGCTTTTGTAGGCCTAAGAACACTGGGGCTCTGGGCTTCTCTAGCCACCTCATCTTCTGCTCATCCTCTCGCGCACTCTAAAGAGAGCTCAGGTGAGAAATTGCAAACGTCGAGCAATTGCTCAGAGATGAAAAGTGCCAGCACTGAAAGCTGTTGCTAGCCAGCACCCTTCCTTGGAAGCGCTTTCACAGGCGCAGTAACACTGGGGCTTTGCGCTTCTCTACCCACCAAACGTCACGGTCACTATCTCTCCGTCTCGTAGACACGAGCTGAGAAATTGCAAACGTCGAGCAATTGCTCCGAGATGAAAAGTGCCAGCACTGAAAGCTCTTGCTAGCCAGCACCCTTCCTTGGAAGCGCTTTTGTAGGCCTAAGAACACTGGGGCTCTGGGCTTCTCTAGCCACCTCATCTTCTGCTCATCCTCTCGCGCACTCTGAAGAGCGCTCAGGTGAGAAATTGCAAACGTCGAGCAATTGCTCCGAGATGAAAAGTGCCAGCACTGAAAGCTGTTGCTAGCCAGCACCCTTCCTTGGAAGCGCTTTCACAGGCGCAGCAACACTGGGGCTTTGCGCTTCTATACGCACCAAACGTCACGGTCCTTCTCTTTCTGTCGGTAGACACGAGCTGAGAAATTGCAAACGTCAAGCAATTGCTCAGAGATGAAAAGTGCCAGCACTGAAAGCTGTTGCTAGCCAGCACCCTTCCTTGGAAGCGCTTTCACAGGCGCAGCAACACTGGGGCTTTGCGCTTCTCTAGCCACCAAACGTCACGGTCCTTCTCTTTCCGTCTCGTAGACACGAGCTGAGAAATTGCAAACGTCGAGCAATTGCTCAGAGATGAAAAGTGCCAGCACTGAAAGCTGTTGCTAGCCAGCACCCTTCCTTGGAAGCGCTTTTGTAGGCCTAAGAACACTGGGGCTCTGGGCTTCTCTAGCCACCTCATCTTCTGCTCATCCTCTCGCGCACTCTAAAGAGAGCTCAGGTGAGAAATTGCAAACGTCGAGCAATTGCTCCGAGATGAAAAGTGCCAGCACTGAAAGCTGTTGCTAGCCAGCACCCTTCCTTGGAAGCGCTTTCACAGGCGCAGTAACACTGGGGCTTTGCGCTTCTCTACCCACCAAACGTCACGGTCACTATCTCTCCGTCTCGTAGACACGAGCTGAGAAATTGCAAACGTCGAGCAATTGCTCAGAGATGAAAAGTGCCAGCACTGAAAGCTGTTGCTAGCCAGCACCCTTCCTTGGAAGCGCTTTCACAGGCGCAGCAACACTGGGGCTTTGCGCTTCTATACGCACCAAACGTCACGGTCCTTCTCTTTCCGTCTCGTAGACACGAGCTGAGAAATTGCAAACGTCGAGCAATTGCTCAGAGATGAAAAGTGCCAGCACTGAAAGCTGTTGCTAGCCAGCACCCTTCCTTGGAAGCGCTTTTGTAGGCCTAAGCACACTGGGGCTCTGGGCTTCGCTAGCCACCTCATCTTCTGCTCATCCTCTCGCGCACTCTAAAGAGAGCTCAGGTGAGAAATTGCAAACGTCGAGCAATTGCTCAGAGATGAAAAGTGCCAGCACTGAAAGCTGTTGCTAGCCAGCACCCTTCCTTGGAAGCGCTTTTGTAGCCCTTAGAACACTGGGGCTCTGGGCTTCTCTAGCCACCTCATCTTCTGCTCATCCTCTCGCGCACTCTAAAGAGAGCTCAGGTGAGAAATTGCAAAGGTCGAGCAATTGCTCAGAGATGAAAAGTGCCAGCACTGAAAGCTCTTGCTAGCCAGCACCCTTCCTTGGAAGCGCTTTCACAGGCGCAGCAACACTGGGGCTTTGCGCTTCTCTACCCACCAAACGTCACGGTCCTTCTCTTTCTGTCTCGTAGACACGAGCTGAGAAATTGCAAACGTGGAGTAATTGCTCCGAGATGAAAAGTGCCAGCACTGAAAGCTGTTGCTAGCCAGCACCCTTCCTTGGAAGTGCTTTTGTAGGCCTAAGAACACTGGGGCTCTGGGCTTCTCTAGCCACCTCATCTTCTGCTCATCCTCGCGCGCTCTAAAGAGAGCTCAGGTGAGAAATTGCAAACGTCGAGCAATTGCTCAGAGATGAAAAGTGCCAGCACTGAAAGCTGTTGCTAGCCAGCACCCTTCCTTGGAAGCGCTTTTGTAGGCCTAAGAACACTGGGGCTCTGGGCTTCTCTAGCCACCTCATCTTCTGCTCATCCTCTCGCGCACTCTGAAGAGAGCTCAGGTGAGAAATTGCAAACGTCGAGCAATTGCTCAGAGATGAAAAGTGCCAGCACTGAAAGCTGTTGCTAGCCAGCACCCTTCCTTGGAAGCGCTTTCACAGGCGCAGCAACAATGGGGCTTTGCGCTTCTCTAGCCACCAAACGTCACGGTCCTTCTCTTTCCGTCTCGTAGACACGAGCTGAGAAATTGCAAATGTCGAGCAATTGCTCCGAGATGAAAACTGCCAGCACTGAAAGCTGTTGCTAGCCAGCACCCTTCCTTGGAAGCGCTTTTGTAGGCCTAAGAACACTGGGGCTCTGGGCTTCTCTAGCCACCTAATCTTCTGCTCATCCTCTCGCGCACTCTGAAGAGAGCTCAGGTGAGAAATTGCAAACGTCGAGCAATTGCTCAGAGATGAAAAGTGCCAGCACTGAAAGCTGTTGCTAGCCAGCACCCTTCCTTGGAAGCGCTTTCACAGGCGCAGTAACACTGGGGCTTTGCGCTTCTATACGCACCAAACGTCAAGGTCACTATCTCTCCGTCTCGTAGACACGAGCTGAGAAATTGCAAACGTCGAGCAATTGCTCCGAGATGAAAAGTGCCAGCACTGAAAGCTCTTGCTAGCCAGCACCCTTCCTTGGAAGCGCTTTCACAGGCGCAGTAACACTGGGGCTTTGCGCTTCTCTAGCCACCAAACGTCACGGTCATTCTCTTTCCGTCTCGTAGACACGAGCTGAGAAATTGCAAACGTCGAGCAATTGCTCAGAGATGAAAAGTGCCAGCACTGAAAGCTGTTGCTAGCCAGCACCCTTCCTTGGAAGCGCTTTTGTAGGCCTAAGAACACTGGGGCTCTGGGCTTCTCTAGCCACCTAATCTTCTGCTCATCCTCTCGCGCACTCTGAAGAGAGCTCAGGTGAGAAATTGCAAACGTCGAGCAATTGCTCCGAGATGAAAAGTGCCAGCACTGAAAGCTGTTGCTAGCCAGCACCCTTCCTTGGAAGCGCTTTCACAGGCGCAGCAACACTGGGGCTTTGCGCTTCTCTACCCACCAAACGTCACGGTCCTTCTCTTTCCGTCTCGTAGACACGAGCTGAGAAATTGCAAACGTCGAGCAATTGCTCAGAGATGAAAAGTGCCAGCACTGAAAGCTCTTGCTAGCCAGCACCCTTCCTTGGAAGCGCTTTCACAGGCGCAGCAACACTGGGGCTTTGCGCTTCTCTAGCCACCAAACGTCACGGTCCTTCTCTTTCCGTCTCGTAGACACGAGCTGAGAAATTGCAAACGTCCAGCAATTGCTCACAGATGAAAAGTGCCAGCACTGAAAGCTCTTGCTAGCCAGCACCCTTCCTTGGAAGCGCTTTTGTAGGCCTAAGAACACTGGGGCTCTGGGCTTCTCTAGCCACCTCATCTTCTGCTCATCCTCTCGCGCACTCTAAAGAGAGCTCAGGTGAGAAATTGCAAACGTCGAGCAATTGCTCAGAGATGAAAAGTGCCAGCACTGAAAGCTGTTGCTAGCCAGCACCCTTCCTTGGAAGCGCTTTCACAGGCGCAGCAACACTGGGGCTTTGCACTTCTATACGCACCAAAAGTCACGGTCCTTCTCTTTCCATCTCGTAGACACGAGCTGAGAAATTGCAAACGTCGAGCAATTGCTCAGAGATGAAAAGTGCCAGCACTGAAAGCTGTTGCTAGCCAGCACCCTTCCTTGGAAGCGCTTTCACAGGCGCAGCAACACTGGGGCTTTGCGCTTCTCTAGCCACCAAACGTCACGGTCCTTCTCTTTCCGTCTCGTAGACACGAGCTGAGAAATTGCAAACGTCGAGCAATTGCTCAGAGATGAAAAGTGCCAGCACTGAAAGCTGTTGCTAGCCAGCCCCCTTCCTTGGAAGCGCTTTCACAGGCGCAGTAACACTGGGGCTTTGCGCTTCTCTACCCACCAAACGTCACGGTCCTTCTCTTTCCGTCTCGTAGACACGAGCTGAGAAATTGCAAACGTCGAGCAATTGCTCAGAGATGAAAAGTGCCAGCACTGAAAGCTGTTGCTAGCCAGCACCCTTCCTTGGAAGCGCTTTCACAGGCGCAGCAACACTGGGGCTTTGCGCTTCTCTAGCCACCAAACGTCACGGTCCTTCTCTTTCCGCCTCGTAGACACGAGCTGAGAAATTGCAAACGTCGAGCAATTGCTCAGAGATGAAAAGTGCCAGCACTGAAAGCTCTTGCTAGCCAGCACCCTTCCTTGGAAGCGCTTTTGTAGGCCTAAGAACAGTGGGGCTCTGGGCTTCTCTAGCCACCTCATCTTCTGCTCATCCTCTCGCGCACTCTAAAGAGAGCTCAGGTGAGAAATTGCAAACGTCGAGCAATTGCTCAGAGATGAAAAGTGCCAGCACTGAAAGCTGTTGCTAGCCAGCACCCTTCCTTGGAAGCGCTTTCACAGGCGCAGCAACACTGGGGCTCTGCGCTTCTCTAGCCACCAAACGTCACGGTCCTTCTCTTTCCGTCTCGTAGACACGAGCTGAGAAATTGCAAACGTCCAGCAATTGCTCAGAGATGAAAAGTGCCAGCACTGAAAGCTGTTGCTAGCCAGCACCCTTCCTTGGAAGCGCTTTTGTAGGCCTAAGAACAGTGGGGCTCTGGGCTTCTCTAGCCACCTAATCTTCTGCTCATCCTCTCGCGCACTCTAAAGAGAGCTCAGGTGAGAAATTGCAAACGTCGAGCAATTGCTCAGAGATGAAAAGTGCCAGCACTGAAAGCTGTTGCTAGCCAGCACCCTTCCTTGGAAGCGCTTTCACAGGCGCAGTAACACTGGGGCTTTGCGCTTCTATACGCACCAAACGTCAAGGTCACTATCTCTCCGTCTCGTAGACACGAGCTGAGAAATTGCAAACGTCGAGCAATTGCTCAGAGATGAAAAGTGCCAGCACTGAAAGCTCTTGCTAGCCAGCACCCTTCCTTGGAAGCGCTTTCACAGGTGCAGTAACACTGGGGCTTTGCGCTTCTCTAGCCACCAAACGTCACGGTCATTCTCTTTCCGTCTCGTAGACACGAGCTGAGAAATTGCAAACGTCGAGCAATTGCTCAGAGATGAAAAGTGCCAGCACTGAAAGCTGTTGCTAGCCAGCACCCTTCCTTGGAAGCGCTTTTGTAGGCCTAAGCACACTGGGGCTCTGGGCTTCTCTAGCCACCTAATCTTCTGCTCATCCTCTCGCGCACTCTAAAGAGAGCTCAGGTGAGAAATTGCAAACGTCGAGCAATTGCTCCGAGATGAAAAGTGCCAGCACTGAAAGCTGTTGCTAGCCAGCACCCTTCCTTGGTAGCGCTTTCACAGGCGCAGCAACACTGGGGCTTTGCGCTTCTCTAGCCACCAAACGTCACGGTCCTTCTCTTTCCGTCTCGTAGACACGAGCTGAGAAATTGCAAACGTCGAGCAATTGCTCAGAGATGAAAAGTGCCAGCACTGAAAGCTCTTGCTAGCCAGCACCCTTCCGTGGAAGCGCTTTTGTAGGCCTAAGAACAGTGGGGCTCTGGGCTTCTCTAGCCACCTAATCTTCTGCTCATCCTCTCGCGCTCTAAAGAGAGCTCAGGTGAGAAATTGCAAACGTCGAGCAATTGCTCAGAGATGAAAAGTGCCAGCACTGAAAGCTGTTGCTAGCCAGCACCCTTCCTTGGAAGCGCTTTCACAGGCGCAGCAACACTGGGGCTTTGCGCTTCTCTAGCCACCAAACGTCACGGTCCTTCTCTTTCCGTCTCGTAGACACGAGCTGAGAAATTGCAAACGTCGAGCAATTGCTCAGAGATGAAAAGTGCCAGCACTGAAAGCTCTTGCTAGCCAGCACCCTTCCTTGGAAGTGCTTTCACAGGCGCAGTAACACTGGGGCTTTGCGCTTCTCTAGCCACCAAACGTCACGGTCCTTCTCTTTCCGTCTCGTAGACACGAGCTGAGAAATTGCAAACGTCCAGCAATTGCTCAGAGATGAAAAGTGCCAGCACTGAAAGCTGTTGCTAGCCAGCACCCTTCCTTGGAAGCGCTTTTGTAGACCTAAGAACACTGGGGCTCTGGGCTTCTCTAGCCACCTCATCTTCTGCTCATCCTCTCGCGCACTCTAAAGAGAGCTCAGGTGAGAAATTGCAAACGTTGAGCAATTGCTCAGAGATGAAAAGTGCCAGCACTGAAAGCTCTTGCTAGCCAGCACCCTTCCTTGGAAGCGCTTTCACAGGCGCAGCAACACTGGGGCTTTGCGCTTCTCTAGCCACCAAACGTCACGGTCCTTCTCTTTCCGTCTCGTAGACACGAGCTGAGAAATTGCAAACGTCCAGCAATTGCTCACAGATGAAAAGTGCCAGCACTGAAAGCTGTTGCTAGCCAGCACCCTTCCTTGGAAGCGCTTTTGTAGACCTAAGAACACTGGGGCTCTGGGCTTCTCTAGCCACCTCATCTTCTGCTCATCCTCTCGCGCACTCTAAAGAGAGCTCAGGTGAGAAATTGCAAACGTCGAGCAATTGCTCAGAGATGAAAAGTGCCAGCACTGAAAGCTGTTGCTAGCCAGCACCCTTCCTTGGAAGCGCTTTCACAGGCGCAGTAACACTGGGGCTTTGCGCTTCTCTACGCACCAAACGTCACGGTCCTTCTCTTTCCGTCTCGTAGACACGAGCTGAGAAATTGCAAACGTCGAGCAATTGCTCCGAGATGAAAAGTGCCAGCACTGAAAGCTCTTGCTAGCCAGCACCCTTCCTTGGAAGCGCTTTTGTAGGCCTAAGAACACTGGGGCTCTGGGCTTCTCTAGCCACCTCATCTTCTGCTCATCCTCTCGCGCACTCTAAAGAGACCTCAGGTGAGAAATTGCAAACGTCGAGCAATTGCTCAGAGATGAAAAGTGCCAGCACTGAAAGCTGTTGCTAGCCAGCACCCTTCCTTGGAAACGCTTTCACAGGCGCAGCAACACTGGGGCTTTGCGCTTCTCTAGCCACCAAACGTCACGGTCCTTCTCTTTCCGTCTCGTAGACACGAGCTGAGAAATTGCAAACGTCGAGCAATTGCTCAGAGATGAAAAGTGCCAGCACTGAAAGCTGTTGCTAGCCAGCACCCTTCCTTGGAAGCGCTTTCACAGGCGCAGCAACACTGGGGCTTTGCGCTTCTCTACCCACCAAACGTCACGGTCCTTCTCTTTCCGTCTCGTAGACACGAGCTGAGAAATTGCAAACGTGGAGCAATTGCTCAGAGATGAAAAGTGCCAGCACTGAAAGCTCTTGCTAGCCAGCACTCTTCCTTGGAAGCGCTTTCACAGGCGCAGCAACACTGGGGCTTTGCGCTTCTCTAGCCACCAAACGTCACGGTCCTTCTCTTTCCGTCTCGTAGACACGAGCTGAGAAATTGCAAACGTCGAGCAATTGCTCAGAGATGAAAAGTGCCAGCACTGAAAGCTGTTGCTAGCCAGCACCCTTCCTTGGAAGCGCTTTTGTAGGCCTAAGAACACTGGGGCTCTGGGCTTGTCTAGCCACCTAATCTTCTGCTCATCCTCTCGCGCACTCTGAAGAGAGCTCAGGTGAGAAATTGCAAACGTCGAGCAATTGCTCAGAGATGAAAAGTGCCAGCACTGAAAGCTGTTGCTAGCCAGCACCCTTCCTTGGAAGCGCTTTCACAGGCGCAGCAACACTGGGGCTTTGCGCTTCTCTAGCCACCAAACGTCACGGTC
Organism: Sarcoramphus papa; assembly: GCA_037962945.1. Taxonomy (NCBI): domain Eukaryota; kingdom Metazoa; phylum Chordata; class Aves; order Accipitriformes; family Cathartidae; genus Sarcoramphus; species Sarcoramphus papa. Next base: position 4,735,816 of record CM075606.1, on the reverse strand, counting down.
CTTCTCTTTCCGTCTCGTAGACACGAGCTGAGAAATTGCAAACGTCGAGCAATTGCTCAGAGATGAAAAGTGCCAGCACTGAAAGCTCTTGCTAGCCAGCACCCTTCCTTGGAAGTGCTTTCACAGGCGCAGTAACACTGGGGCTTTGCGCTTCTCTAGCCACCAAACGTCACGGTCCTTCTCTTTCCGTCTCGTAGACACGAGCTGAGAAATTGCAAACGTCCAGCAATTGCTCAGAGATGAAAAGTGCCAGCACTGAAAGCTGTTGCTAGCCAGCACCCTTCCTTGGAAGCGCTTTTGTAGACCTAAGAACACTGGGGCTCTGGGCTTCTCTAGCCACCTCATCTTCTGCTCATCCTCTCGCGCACTCTAAAGAGAGCTCAGGTGAGAAATTGCAAACGTCGAGCAATTGCTCAGAGATGAAAAGTGCCAGCACTGAAAGCTGTTGCTAGCCAGCACCCTTCCTTGGAAGCGCTTTCACAGGCGCAGCAACACTGGGGCTTTGCGCTTCTCTACCCACCAAACGTCACGGTCCTTCTCTTTCCGTCTCGTAGACACGAGCTGAGAAATTGCAAACGTCCAGCAATTGCTCACAGATGAAAAGTGCCAGCACTGAAAGCTGTTGCTAGCCAGCACCCTTCCTTGGAAGCGCTTTTGTAGACCTAAGAACACTGGGGCTCTGGGCTTCTCTAGCCACCTCATCTTCTGCTCATCCTCTCGCGCACTCTAAAGAGAGCTCAGGTGAGAAATTGCAAACGTCGAGCAATTGCTCAGAGATGAAAAGTGCCAGCACTGAAAGCTGTTGCTAGCCAGCACCCTTCCTTGGAAGCGCTTTCACAGGCGCAGCAACACTGGGGCTTTGCGCTTCTCTACCCACCAAACGTCACGGTCCTTCTCTTTCCGCCTCGTAGACACGAGCTGAGAAATTGCAAACGTTGAGCAATTGCTCAGAGATGAAAAGTGCCAGCACTGAAAGCTCTTGCTAGCCAGCACCCTTCCTTGGAAGCGCTTTCACAGGCGCAGCAACACTGGGGCTTTGCGCTTCTCTACCCACCAAACGTCACGGTCCTTCTCTTTCCGTCTCGTAGACACGAGCTGAGAAATTGCAAACGTCGAGCAATTGCTCAGAGATGAAAAGTGCCAGCACTGAAAGCTCTTGCTAGCCAGCACCCTTCCTTGGAAGCGCTTTTGTAGGCCTAAGAACAGTGGGGCTCTGGGCTTCTCTAGCCACCTCATCTTCTGCTCATCCTCTCGCGCACTCTGAAGAGAGCTCAGGTGAGAAATTGCAAACGTCGAGCAATTGCTCAGAGATGAAAAGTGCCAGCACTGAAAGCTCTTGCTAGCCAGCACCCTTCCTTGGAAGCGTTTTCACAGGCGCAGCAACACTGGGGCTTTGCGCTTCTCTACCCACCAAACGTCACGGTCCTTCTCTTTCCGTCTCGTAGACACGAGCTGAGAAATTGCAAACGTCCAGCAATTGCTCACAGATGAAAAGTGCCAGCACTGAAAGCTCTTGCTAGCCAGCACCCTTCCTTGGAAGCGCTTTTGTAGGCCTAAGAACAGTGGGGCTCTGGGCTTCTCTAGCCACCTCATCTTCTGCTCATCCTCTCGCGCACTCTAAAGAGAGCTCAGGTGAGAAATTGCAAACGTCGAGCAATTGCTCAGAGATGAAAAGTGCCAGCACTGAAAGCTGTTGCTAGCCAGCACCCTTCCTTGGAAGCGCTTTCACAGGCGCAGTAACACTGGGGCTTTGCGCTTCTCTACCCACCAAACGTCACGGTCCTTCTCTTTCCGTCTCGTAGACACGAGCTGAGAAATTGCAAACGTCGAGCAATTGCTCAGAGATGAAAAGTGCCAGCACTGAAAGCTGTTGCTAGCCAGCACCCTTCCTTGGAAGCGCTTTCACAGGCGCAGCAACACTGGGGCTTTGCGCTTCTCTAGCCACCAAACGTCACGGTCCTTCTCTTTCCGCCTCGTAGACACGAGCTGAGAAATTGCAAACGTCGAGCAATTGCTCAGAGATGAAAAGTGCCAGCACTGAAAGCTCTTGCTAGCCAGCACCCTTCCTTGGAAGCGCTTTTGTAGGCCTAAGAACAGTGGGGCTCTGGGCTTCTCTAGCCACCTCATCTTCTGCTCATCCTCTCGCGCACTCTGAAGAGAGCTCAGGTGAGAAATTGCAAACGTCGAGCAATTGCTCAGAGATGAAAAGTGCCAGCACTGAAAGCTGTTGCTAGCCAGCACCCTTCCTTGGAAGCGCTTTCACAGGCGCAGTAACACTGGGGCTTTGCGCTTCTATACGCACCAAACGTCAAGGTCACTATCTCTCCGTCTCGTAGACACGAGCTGAGAAATTGCAAACGTCGAGCAATTGCTCAGAGATGAAAAGTGCCAGCACTGAAAGCTCTTGCTAGCCAGCACCCTTCCTTGGAAGCGCTTTCACAGGTGCAGTAACACTGGGGCTTTGCGCTTCTCTACCCACCAAACGTCACGGTCATTCTCTTTCCGTCTCGTAGACACGAGCTGAGAAATTGCAAACGTCGAGCAATTGCTCAGAGATGAAAAGTGCCAGCACTGAAAGCTCTTGCTAGCCAGCACCCTTCCTTGGAAGCGCTTTTGTAGGCCTAAGCACACTGGGGCTCTGGGCTTCTCTAGCCACCTAATCTTCTGCTCATCCTCTCGCGCACTCTAAAGAGAGCTCAGGTGAGAAATTGCAAACGTCGAGCAATTGCTCCGAGATGAAAAGTGCCAGCACTGAAAGCTGTTGCTAGCCAGCACCCTTCCTTGGTAGCGCTTTCACAGGCGCAGCAACACTGGGGCTTTGCGCTTCTCTACCCACCAAACGTCACGGTCCTTCTCTTTCCGTCTCGTAGACACGAGCTGAGAAATTGCAAACGTCGAGCAATTGCTCAGAGATGAAAAGTGCCAGCACTGAAAGCTCTTGCTAGCCAGCACCCTTCCTTGGAAGCGCTTTTGTAGGCCTAAGAACACTGGGGCTCTGGGCTTCTCTAGCCACCTCATCTTCTGCTCATCCTCTCGCGCTCTAAAGAGAGCTCAGTTGAGAAATTGCAAACGTCGAGCAATTGCTCAGAGATGAAAAGTGCCAGCACTGAAAGCTGTTGCTAGCCAGCACCCTTCCTTGGAAGCGCTTTCACAGGCGCAGCAACACTGGGGCTTTGCGCTTCTCTAGCCACCAAACGTCACGGTCCTTCTCTTTCCGTCTCGTAGACACGAGCTGAGAAATTGCAAACGTCGAGCAATTGCTCAGAGATGAAAAGTGCCAGCACTGAAAGCTCTTGCTAGCCAGCACCCTTCCTTGGAAGCGCTTTCACAGGCGCAGTAACACTGGGGCTTTGCGCTTCTCTAGCCACCAAACGTCACGGTCCTTCTCTTTCCGTCTCGTAGACACGAGCTGAGAAATTGCAAACGTGGAGCAATTGCTCAGAGATGAAAAGTGCCAGCACTGAAAGCTGTTGCTAGCCAGCACCCTTCCTTGGAAGCGCTTTTGTAGACCTAAGAACACTGGGGCTCTGGGCTTCTCTAGCCACCTCATCTTCTGCTCATCCTCTCGCGCACTCTAAAGAGAGCTCAGGTGAGAAATTGCAAACGTCGAGCAATTGCTCAGAGATGAAAAGTGCCAGCACTGAAAGCTGTTGCTAGCCAGCACCCTTCCTTGGAAGCGCTTTCACAGGCGCAGCAACACTGGGGCTTTGCGCTTCTCTACCCACCAAACGTCACGGTCCTTCTCTTTCCGCCTCGTAGACACGAGCTGAGAAATTGCAAACGTTGAGCAATTGCTCAGAGATGAAAAGTGCCAGCACTGAAAGCTCTTGCTAGCCAGCACCCTTCCTTGGAAGCGCTTTCACAGGCGCAGCAACACTGGGGCTTTGCGCTTCTCTAGCCACCAAACGTCACGGTCCTTCTCTTTCCGTCTCGTAGACACGAGCTGAGAAATTGCAAACGACGAGCAATTGCTCAGAGATGAAAAGTGCCAGCACTGAAAGCTCTTGCTAGCCAGCACCCTTCCTTGGAAGCGCTTTTGTAGGCCTAAGAACAGTGGGGCTCTGGGCTTCTCTAGCCACCTCATCTTCTGCTCATCCTCTCGCGCACTCTGAAGAGAGCTCAGGTGAGAAATTGCAAACGTCGAGCAATTGCTCAGAGATGAAAAGTGCCAGCACTGAAAGCTGTTGCTAGCCAGCACCCTTCCTTGGAAGCGCTTTCACAGGCGCAGCAACACTGGGGCTTTGCGCTTCTCTAGCCACCAAACGTCACGGTCCTTCTCTTTCCGTCTCGTAGACACGAGCTGAGAAATTGCAAACGTCCAGCAATTGCTCACAGATGAAAAGTGCCAGCACTGAAAGCTGTTGCTAGCCAGCACCCTTCCTTGGAAGCGCTTTTGTAGGCCTAAGAACACTGGGGCTCTGGGCTTCTCTAGCCACCTCATCTTCTGCTCATCCTCTCGCGCACTCTAAAGAGAGCTCAGGTGAGAAATTGCAAACGTCGAGCAATTGCTCAGAGATGAAAAGTGCCAGCACTGAAAGCTGTTGCTAGCCAGCACCCTTCCTTGGAAGCGCTTTCACAGGCGCAGTAACACTGGGGCTTTGCGCTTCTCTACGCACCAAACGTCACGGTCCTTCTCTTTCCGTCTCGTAGACACGAGCTGAGAAATTGCAAACGTCGAGCAATTGCTCAGAGATGAAAAGTGCCAGCACTGAAAGCTGTTGCTAGCCAGCACCCTTCCTTGGAAGCGCTTTTGTAGGCCTAAGAACACTGGGGCTCTGGGCTTCTCTAGCCACCTCATCTTCTGCTCATCCTCTCGCGCACTCTAAAGAGAGCTCAGGTGAGAAATTGCAAACGTCGAGCAATTGCTCAGAGATGAAAAGTGCCAGCACTGAAAGCTGTTGCTAGCCAGCACCCTTCCTTGGAAACGCTTTCACAGGCGCAGCAACACTGGGGCTTTGCGCTTCTCTAGCCACCAAACGTCACGGTCCTTCTCTTTCCGTCTCGTAGACACGAGCTGAGAAATTGCAAACGTCGAGCAATTGCTCAGAGATGAAAAGTGCCAGCACTGAAAGCTGTTGCTAGCCAGCACCCTTCCTTGGAAGCGCTTTCACAGGCGCAGCAACACTGGGGCTTTGCGCTTCTCTACCCACCAAACGTCACGGTCCTTCTCTTTCCGTCTCGTAGACACGAGCTGAGAAATTGCAAACGTTGAGCAATTGCTCAGAGATGAAAAGTGCCAGCACTGAAAGCTCTTGCTAGCCAGCACTCTTCCTTGGAAGCGCTTTCACAGGCGCAGCAACACTGGGGCTTTGCGCTTCTCTAGCCACCAAACGTCACGGTCCTTCTCTTTCCGTCTCGTAGACACGAGCTGAGAAATTGCAAACGTCGAGCAATTGCTCAGAGATGAAAAGTGCCAGCACTGAAAGCTGTTGCTAGCCAGCACCCTTCCTTGGAAGCGCTTTTGTAGGCCTAAGAACACTGGGGCTCTGGGCTTGTCTAGCCACCTAATCTTCTGCTCATCCTCTCGCGCACTCTGAAGAGAGCTCAGGTGAGAAATTGCAAACGTCGAGCAATTGCTCAGAGATGAAAAGTGCCAGCACTGAAAGCTGTTGCTAGCCAGCACCCTTCCTTGGAAGCGCTTTCACAGGCGCAGCAACACTGGGGCTTTGCGCTTCTCTAGCCACCAAACGTCACGGTCCTTCTCTTTCCGTCTCGTAGACACGAGCTGAGAAATTGCAAACGTCGAGCAATTGCTCAGAGATGAAAAGTGCCAGCACTGAAAGCTCTTGCTAGCCAGCACCCTTCCTTGGAAGCGCTTTTGTAGGCCTAAGAACACTGGGGCTCTGGGCTTCTCTAGCCACCTCATCTTCTGCTCATCCTCTCGCGCACTCTAAAGAGAGCTCAGGTGAGAAATTGCAAACGTCGAGCAATTGCTCCGAGATGAAAAGTGCCAGCACTGAAAGCTGTTGCTAGCCAGCACCCTTCCTTGGAAGCGCTTTCACAGGCGCAGTAACACTGGGGCTTTGCACTTCTATACGCACCAAAAGTCACGGTCCTTCTCTTTCCGTCTCGTAGACACGAGCTGAGAAATTGCAAACGTCAAGCAATTGCTCAGAGATGAAAAGTGCCAGCACTGAAAGCTGTTGCTAGCCAGCACCCTTCCTTGGAAGCGCTTTCACAGGCGCAGCAACACTGGGGCTTTGCGCTTCTCTAGCCACCAAACGTCACGGTCCTTCTCTTTCCGTCTCGTAGACACGAGCTGAGAAATTGCAAACGTCGAGCAATTGCTCAGAGATGAAAAGTGCCAGCACTGAAAGCTGTTGCTAGCCAGCACCCTTCCTTGGAAGCGCTTTTGTAGGCCTAAGAACACTGGGGCTCTGGGCTTCTCTAGCCACCTAATATTCTGCTCATCCTCTCGCGCTCTAAAGAGAGCTCAGGTGAGAAATTGCAAACGTCGAGCAATTGCTCAGAGATGAAAAGTGCCAGCACTGAAAGCTGTTGCTAGCCAGCACCCCTCCTTGGAAGCGCTTTCACAGGCGCAGCAACACTGGGGCTTTGCGCTTCTCTACGCACCAAACGTCACGGTCCTTCTCTTTCCGTCTCGTAGACACGAGCTGAGAAATTGCAAACGTCGAGCAATTGCTCCGAGATGAAAAGTGCCAGCACTGAAAGCTCTTGCTAGCCAGCACCCTTCCTTGGAAGCTCTTTTGTAGGCCTAAGCACACTGGGGCTCTGGGCTTCTCTAGCCACCTCATCTTCTGCTCATCCTCTCGCGCACTCTGAAGAGAGCTCAGGTGAGAAATTGCAAACGTCGAGCAATTGCTCAGAGATGAAAAGTGCCAGCACTGAAAGCTGTTGCTAGCCAGCACCCTTCCTTGGAAGCGCTTTCACAGGCGCAGCAACACTGGGGCTTTGCGCTTCTCTAGCCACCAAACGTCACGGTCCTTCTCTTTCCGTCTCGGAGACACGAGCTGAGAAATTGCAAACGTCGAGCAATTGCTCAGAGATGAAAAGTGCCAGCACTGAAAGCTGTTGCTAGCCAGCACCCTTCCTTGGAAGCGCTTTTGAAGGCCTAAGAACACTGGGGCTCTGGGCTTCTCTAGCCACCTCATCTTCTGCTCATCCTCTCGCGCACTCTAAAGAGAGCTCAGGTGAGAAATTGCAAACGTCGAGCAATTGCTCAGAGATGAAAAGTGCCAGCACTGAAAGCTGTTGCTAGCCAGCACCCTTCCTTGGAAGCGCTTTCACAGGCGCAGCAACACTGGGGCTTTGCGCTTCTCTAGCCACCAAACGTCACGGTCACTATCTCTCCGTCTCGTAGACACGAGCTGAGAAATTGCAAACGTCGAGCAATTGCTCAGAGATGAAAAGTGCCAGCACTGAAAGCTGTTGCTAGCCAGCACCCTTCCTTGGAAGCGCTTTTGTAGGCCTAAGAACAGTGGGGCTCTGGGCTTCTCTAGCCACCTAATCTTCTGCTCATCCTCTCGCGCACTCTAAAGAGAGCTCAGGTGAGAAATTGCAAACGTCGAGCAATTGCTCAGAGATGAAAAGTGCCAGCACTGAAAGCTCTTGCTAGCCAGCACCCTTCCTTGGAAGCGCTTTCACAGGCGCAGTAACACTGGGGCTTTGCGCTTCTATACGCACCAAACGTCAAGGTCACTATCTCTCCGTCTCGTAGACACGAGCTGAGAAATTGCAAACGTCGAGCAATTGCTCAGAGATGAAAAGTGCCAGCACTGAAAGCTCTTGCTAGCCAGCACCCTTCCTTGGAAGCGCTTTCACAGGTGCAGTAACACTGGGGCTTTGCGCTTCTCTAGCCACCAAACGTCACGGTCATTCTCTTTCCGTCTCGTAGACACGAGCTGAGAAATTGCAAACGTCGAGCAATTGCTCAGAGATGAAAAGTGCCAGCACTGAAAGCTGTTGCTAGCCAGCACCCTTCCTTGGAAGCGCTTTTGTAGGCCTAAGCACACTGGGGCTCTGGGCTTCTCTAGCCACCTAATCTTCTGCTCATCCTCTCGCGCACTCTAAAGAGAGCTCAGGTGAGAAATTGCAAACGTCGAGCAATTGCTCCGAGATGAAAAGTGCCAGCACTGAAAGCTGTTGCTAGCCAGCACCCTTCCTTGGAAGCGCTTTCACAGGCGCAGCAACACTGGGGCTTTGCGCTTCTCTAGCCACCAAACGTCACGGTCCTTCTCTTTCCGTCTCGTAGACACGAGCTGAGAAATTGCAAACGTCGAGCAATTGCTCCGAGATGAAAAGTGCCAGCACTGAAAGCTCTTGCTAGCCAGCACCCTTCCTTGGAAGCGCTTTCACAGGCGCAGTAACACTGGGGCTTTGCGCTTCTCTACCCACCAAACGTCACGGTCCTTCTCTTTCCGTCTCGTAGACACGAGCTGAGAAATTGCAAACGTCGAGCAATTGCTCAGAGATGAAAAGTGCCAGCACTGAAAGCTGTTGCTAGCCAGCACCCTTCCTTGGAAGCGCTTTTGTAGGCCTAAGAACACTGGGGCTCTGGGCTTCTCTAGCCACCTCATCTTCTGCTCATCCTCTCGCGCACTCTAAAGAGAGCTCAGGTGAGAAATTGCAAACGTCGAGCAATTGCTCAGAGATGAAAAGTGCCAGCACTGAAAGCTCTTGCTAGCCAGCACCCTTCCTTGGAAGCGCTTTCACAGGCGCAGCAACACTGGGGCTTTGCGCTTCTCTACCCACCAAACGTCACGGTCCTTCTCTTTCCGTCTCGTAGACACGAGCTGAGAAATTGCAAACGTCCAGCAATTGCTCAGAGATGAAAAGTGCCAGCACTGAAAGCTGTTGCTAGCCAGCACCCTTCCTTGGAAGCGCTTTTGTAGACCTAAGAACACTGGGGCTCTGGGCTTCTCTAGCCACCTCATCTTCTGCTCATCCTCTCGCGCACTCTAAAGAGAGCTCAGGTGAGAAATTGCAAACGTCGAGCAATTGCTCAGAGATGAAAAGTGCCAGCACTGAAAGCTCTTGCTAGCCAGCACCCTTCCTTGGAAGCGCTTTCACAGGCGCAGCAACACTGGGGCTTTGCGCTTCTCTACCCACCAAACGTCACGGTCCTTCTCTTTCCGCCTCGTAGACACGAGCTGAGAAATTGCAAACGTTGAGCAATTGCTCAGAGATGAAAAGTGCCAGCACTGAAAGCTCTTGCTAGCCAGCACCCTTCCTTGGAAGCGCTTTCACAGGCGCAGCAACACTGGGGCTTTGCGCTTCTCTAGCCACCAAACGTCACGGTCCTTCTCTTTCCGTCTCGTAGACACGAGCTGAGAAATTGCAAACGTCGAGCAATTGCTCAGAGATGAAAAGTGCCAGCACTGAAAGCTCTTGCTAGCCAGCACCCTTCCGTGGAAGCGCTTTTGTAGGCCTAAGAACAGTGGGGCTCTGGGCTTCTCTAGCCACCTCATCTTCTGCTCATCCTCTCGCGCACTCTGAAGAGAGCTCAGGTGAGAAATTGCAAACGTCGAGCAATTGCTCAGAGATGAAAAGTGCCAGCACTGAAAGCTCTTGCTAGCCAGCACCCTTCCTTGGAAGCGCTTTCACAGGCGCAGCAACACTGGGGCTTTGCGCTTCTCTAGCCACCAAACGTCACGGTCCTTCTCTTTCCGTCTCGTAGACACGAGCTGAGAAATTGCAAACGTCGAGCAATTGCTCCGAGATGAAAAGTGCCAGCACTGAAAGCTGTTGCTAGCCAGCACCCTTCCTTGGAAGCGCTTTTGTAGGCCTAAGAACACTGGGGCTCTGGGCTTCTCTAGCCACCTCATCTTCTGCTCATCCTCTCGCGCACTCTAAAGAGAGCTCAGGTGAGAAATTGCAAACGTCGAGCAATTGCTCAGAGATGAAAAGTGCCAGCACTGAAAGCTGTTGCTAGCCAGCACCCTTCCTTGGAAGCGCTTTCACAGGCGCAGTAACACTGGGGCTTTGCGCTTCTCTACCCACCAAACGTCACGGTCCTTCTCTTTCCGTCTCGTAGACACGAGCTGAGAAATTGCAAACGTCGAGCAATTGCTCAGAGATGAAAAGTGCCAGCACTGAAAGCTGTTGCTAGCCAGCACCCTTCCTTGGAAGCGCTTTCACAGGCGCAGCAACACTGGGGCTTTGCGCTTCTCTAGCCACCAAACGTCACGGTCCTTCTCTTTCCGCCTCGTAGACACGAGCTGAGAAATTGCAAACGTCGAGCAATTGCTCAGAGATGAAAAGTGCCAGCACTGAAAGCTCTTGCTAGCCAGCACCCTTCCTTGGAAGCGCTTTCACAGGCGCAGCAACACTGGGGCTTTGCGCTTCTCTAGCCAACAAACGTCACGGTCCTTCTCTTTCCGTCTCGTAGACACGAGCTGAGAAATTGCAAACGTCGAGCAATTGCTCAGAGATGAAAAGTGCCAGCACTGAAAGCTCTTGCTAGCCAGCACCCTTCCTTGGAAGCGCTTTTGTAGGCCTAAGAACAGTGGGGCTCTGGGCTTCTCTAGCCACCTCATCTTCTGCTCATCCTCTCGCGCACTCTGAAGAGAGCTCAGGTGAGAAATTGCAAACGTCGAGCAATTGCTCAGAGATGAAAAGTGCCAGCACTGAAAGCTGTTGCTAGCCAGCACCCTTCCTTGGAAGCGCTTTCACAGGCGCAGCAACACTGGGGCTTTGCGCTTCTCTAGCCACCAAACGTCACGGTCCTTCTCTTTCCGTCTCGTAGACACGAGCTGAGAAATTGCAAACGTCCAGCAATTGCTCAGAGATGAAAAGTGCCAGCACTGAAAGCTGTTGCTAGCCAGCACCCTTCCTTGGAAGCGCTTTTGTAGGCCTAAGAACACTGGGGCTCTGGGCTTCTCTAGCCACCTCATCTTCTGCTCATCCTCTCGCGCACTCTAAAGAGAGCTCAGGTGAGAAATTGCAAACGTCGAGCAATTGCTCAGAGATGAAAAGTGCCAGCACTGAAAGCTGTTGCTAGCCAGCACCCTTCCTTGGAAGCGCTTTCACAGGCGCAGTAACACTGGGGCTTTGCGCTTCTCTACGCACCAAACGTCACGGTCCTTCTCTTTCCGTCTCGTAGACACGAGCTGAGAAATTGCAAACGTCGAGCAATTGCTCCGAGATGAAAAGTGCCAGCACTGAAAGCTGTTGCTAGCCAGCACCCTTCCTTGGAAGCGCTTTTGTAGGCCTAAGAACACTGGGGCTCTGGGCTTCTCTAGCCACCTCATCTTCTGCTCATCCTCTCGCGCACTCTAAAGAGAGCTCAGGTGAGAAATTGCAAACGTCGAGCAATTGCTCAGAGATGAAAAGTGCCAGCACTGAAAGCTGTTGCTAGCCAGCACCCTTCCTTGGAAACGCTTTCACAGGTGCAGCAACACTGGGGCTTTGCGCTTCTCTAGCCACCAAACGTCACGGTCCTTCTCTTTCCGTCTCGTAGACACGAGCTGAGAAATTGCAAACGTCGAGCAATTGCTCAGAGATGAAAAGTGCCAGCACTGAAAGCTGTTGCTAGCCAGCACCCTTCCTTGGAAGCGCTTTCACAGGCGCAGCAACACTGGGGCTTTGCGCTTCTCTACCCACCAAACGTCACGGTCCTTCTCTTTCCGTCTCGTAGACACGAGCTGAGAAATTGCAAACGTTGAGCAATTGCTCAGAGATGAAAAGTGCCAGCACTGAAAGCTGTTGCTAGCCAGCACTCTTCCTTGGAAGCGCTTTCACAGGCGCAGCAACACTGGGGCTTTGCGCTTCTCTAGCCACCAAACGTCACGGTCCTTCTCTTTCCGTCTCGTAGACACGAGCTGAGAAATTGCAAACGTCGAGCAATTGCTCAGAGATGAAAAGTGCCAGCACTGAAAGCTGTTGCTAGCCAGCACCCTTCCTTGGAAGCGCTTTTGTAGGCCTAAGAACACTGGGGCTCTGGGCTTGTCTAGCCACCTAATCTTCTGCTCATCCTCTCGCGCACTCTGAAGAGAGCTCAGGTGAGAAATTGCAAACGTCGAGCAATTGCTCAGAGATGAAAAGTGCCAGCACTGAAAGCTGTTGCTAGCCAGCACCCTTCCTTGGAAGCGCTTTCACAGGCGCAGCAACACTGGGGCTTTGCGCTTCTCTAGCCACCAAACGTCACGGTCCTTCTCTTTCCGTCTCGTAGACACGAGCTGAGAAATTGCAAACGTCGAGCAATTGCTCAGAGATGAAAAGTGCCAGCACTGAAAGCTCTTGCTAGCCAGCACCCTTCCTTGGAAGCGCTTTTGTAGGCCTAAGAACACTGGGGCTCTGGGCTTCTCTAGCCACCTCATCTTCTGCTCATCCTCTCGCGCACTCTAAAGAGACCTCAGGTGAGAAATTGCAAACGTCGAGCAATTGCTCCGAGATGAAAAGTGCCAGCACTGAAAGCTGTTGCTAGCCAGCACCCTTCCTTGGAAGCGCTTTCACAGGCGCAGTAACACTGGGGCTTTGCACTTCTATACGCACCAAAAGTCACGGTCCTTCTCTTTCCGTCTCGTAGACACGAGCTGAGAAATTGCAAACGTCAAGCAATTGCTCAGAGATGAAAAGTGCCAGCACTGAAAGCTGTTGCTAGCCAGCACCCTTCCTTGGAAGCGCTTTCACAGGCGCAGCAACACTGGGGCTTTGCGCTTCTCTAGCCACCAAACGTCACGGTCCTTCTCTTTCCGTCTCGTAGACACGAGCTGAGAAATTGCAAACGTCGAGCAATTGCTCAGAGATGAAAAGTGCCAGCACTGAAAGCTGTTGCTAGCCAGCACCCTTCCTTGGAAGCGCTTTTGTAGGCCTAAGAACACTGGGGCTCTGGGCTTCTCTAGCCACCTCATCTTCTGCTCATCCTCTCGCGCTCTAAAGAGAGCTCAGGTGAGAAATTGCAAACGTCGAGCAATTGCTCAGAGATGAAAAGTGCCAGCACTGAAAGCTGTTGCTAGCCAGCACCCTTCCTTGGAAGCGCTTTTGTAGACCTAAGAACACTGGGGCTCTGGGCTTCTCTAGCCACCTCATCTTCTGCTCATCCTCTCGCGCACTCTAAAGAGAGCTCAGGTGAGAAATTGCAAACGTCGAGCAATTGCTCAGAGATGAAAAGTGCCAGCACTGAAAGCTGTTGCTAGCCAGCACCCTTCCTTGGAAGCGCTTTCACAGGCGCAGTAACACTGGGGCTTTGCGCTTGTCTACCCACCAAACGTCACGGTCCTTCTCTTTCCGCCTCGTAGACACGAGCTGAGAAATTGCAAACGTTGAGCAATTGCTCAGAGATGAAAAGTGCCAGCACTGAAAGCTCTTGCTAGCCAGCACCCTTCCTTGGAAGCGCTTTCACAGGCGCAGCAACACTGGGGCTTTGCGCTTCTCTAGCCACCAAACGTCACGGTCCTTCTCTTTCCGTCTCGTAGACACGAGCTGAGAAATTGCAAACGTCGAGCAATTGCTCAGAGATGAAAAGTGCCAGCACTGAAAGCTCTTGCTAGCCAGCACCCTTCCGTGGAAGCGCTTTTGTAGGCCTAAGAACACTGGGGCTCTGGGCTTCTCTAGCCACCTCATCTTCTGCTCATCCTCTCGCGCACTCTGAAGAGAGCTCAGGTGAGAAATTGCAAACGTCGAGCAATTGCTCAGAGATGAAAAGTGCCAGCACTGAAAGCTCTTGCTAGCCAGCACCCTTCCTTGGAAGCGCTTTCACAGGCGCAGCAACACTGGGGCTTTGCGCTTCTCTACCCACCAAACGTCACGGTCCTTCTCTTTCCGTCTCGTAGACACGAGCTGAGAAATTGCAAACGTCCAGCAATTGCTCACAGATGAAAAGTGCCAGCACTGAAAGCTCTTGCTAGCCAGCACCCTTCCTTGGAAGCGCTTTTGTAGGCCTAAGAACACTGGGGCTCTGGGCTTCTCTAGCCACCTCATCTTCTGCTCATCCTCTCGCGCACTCTAAAGAGAGCTCAGGTGAGAAATTGCAAACGTCGAGCAATTGCTCAGAGATGAAAAGTGCCAGCACTGAAAGCTCTTGCTAGCCAGCACCCTTCCTTGGAAGCGCTTTCACAGGCGCAGTAACACTGGGGCTTTGCGCTTCTCTACCCACCAAACGTCACGGTCCTTCTCTTTCCATCTCGTAGACACGAGCTGAGAAATTGCAAACGTCGAGCAATTGCTCAGAGATGAAAAGTGCCAGCACTGAAAGCTGTTGCTAGCCAGCACCCTTCCTTGGAAGCGCTTTCACAGGCGCAGCAACACTGGGGCTTTGCGCTTCTCTAGCCACCAAACGTCACGGTCCTTCTCTTTCCGCCTCGTAGACACGAGCTGAGAAATTGCAAACGTCGAGCAATTGCTCAGAGATGAAAAGTGCCAGCACTGAAAGCTCTTGCTAGCCAGCACCCTTCCTTGGAAGCGCTTTTGTAGGCCTAAGAACAGTGGGGCTCTGGGCTTCTCTAGCCACCTCATCTTCTGCTCATCCTCTCGCGCACTCTGAAGAGAGCTCAGGTGAGAAATTGCAAACGTCGAGCAATTGCTCAGAGATGAAAAGTGCCAGCACTGAAAGCTGTTGCTAGCCAGCACCCTTCCTTGGAAGCGCTTTCACAGGCGCAGTAACACTGGGGCTTTGCGCTTCTATACGCACCAAACGTCAAGGTCACTATCTCTCCGTCTCGTAGACACGAGCTGAGAAATTGCAAACGTCGAGCAATTGCTCAGAGATGAAAAGTGCCAGCACTGAAAGCTCTTGCTAGCCAGCACCCTTCCTTGGAAGCGCTTTCACAGGCGCAGTAACACTGGGGCTTTGCGCTTCTCTACCCACCAAACGTCACGGTCATTCTCTTTCCGTCTCGTAGACACGAGCTGAGAAATTGCAAACGTCGAGCAATTGCTCAGAGATGAAAAGTGCCAGCACTGAAAGCTCTTGCTAGCCAGCACCCTTCCTTGGAAGCGCTTTTGTAGGCCTAAGCACACTGGGGCTCTGGGCTTCTCTAGCCACCTAATCTTCTGCTCATCCTCTCGCGCACTCTAAAGAGAGCTCAGGTGAGAAATTGCAAACGTCGAGCAATTGCTCCGAGATGAAAAGTGCCAGCACTGAAAGCTGTTGCTAGCCAGCACCCTTCCTTGGTAGCGCTTTCACAGGCGCAGCAACACTGGGGCTTTGCGCTTCTATACCCACCAAACGTCACGGTCCTTCTCTTTCCGTCTCGTAGACACGAGCTGAGAAATTGCAAACGTCGAGCAATTGCTCAGAGATGAAAAGTGCCAGCACTGAAAGCTCTTGCTAGCCAGCACCCTTCCGTGGAAGCGCTTTTGTAGGCCTAAGAACACTGGGGCTCTGGGCTTCTCTAGCCACCTCATCTTCTGCTCATCCTCTCGCGCTCTAAAGAGAGCTCAGTTGAGAAATTGCAAACGTCGAGCAATTGCTCAGAGATGAAAAGTGCCAGCACTGAAAGCTGTTGCTAGCCAGCACCCTTCCTTGGAAGCGCTTTCACAGGCGCAGCAACACTGGGGCTTTGCGCTTCTCTAGCCACCAAACGTCACGGTCCTTCTCTTTCCGTCTCGTAGACACGAGCTGAGAAATTGCAAACGTCGAGCAATTGCTCAGAGATGAAAAGTGCCAGCACTGAAAGCTCTTGCTAGCCAGCACCCTTCCTTGGAAGCGCTTTCACAGGCGCAGTAACACTGGGGCTTTGCGCTTCTCTACCCACCAAACGTCACGGTCATTCTCTTTCCGTCTCGTAGACACGAGCTGAGAAATTGCAAACGTCGAGCAATTGCTCAGAGATGAAAAGTGCCAGCACTGAAAGCTGTTGCTAGCCAGCACCCTTCCTTGGAAGCGCTTTTGTAGACCTAAGAACACTGGGGCTCTGGGCTTCTCTAGCCACCTCATCTTCTGCTCATCCTCTCGCGCACTCTAAAGAGAGCTCAGGTGAGAAATTGCAAACGTCGAGCAATTGCTCAGAGATGAAAAGTGCCAGCACTGAAAGCTGTTGCTAGCCAGCACCCTTCCTTGGAAGCGCTTTCACAGGCGCAGCAACACTGGGGCTTTGCGCTTCTCTACCCACCAAACGTCACGGTCCTTCTCTTTCCGCCTCGTAGACACGAGCTGAGAAATTGCAAACGTTGAGCAATTGCTCAGAGATGAAAAGTGCCAGCACTGAAAGCTCTTGCTAGCCAGCACCCTTCCTTGGAAGCGCTTTCACAGGCGCAGCAACACTGGGGCTTTGCGCTTCTCTAGCCACCAAACGTCACGGTCCTTCTCTTTCCGTCTCGTAGACACGAGCTGAGAAATTGCAAACGTCGAGCAATTGCTCAGAGATGAAAAGTGCCAGCACTGAAAGCTCTTGCTAGCCAGCACCCTTCCTTGGAAGCGCTTTTGTAGGCCTAAGAACACTGGGGCTCTGGGCTTCTCTAGCCACCTCATCTTCTGCTCATCCTCTCGCGCACTCTGAAGAGAGCTCAGGTGAGAAATTGCAAACGTCGAGCAATTGCTCAGAGATGAAAAGTGCCAGCACTGAAAGCTGTTGCTAGCCAGCACCCTTCCTTGGAAACGCTTTCACAGGCGCAGCAACACTGGGGCTTTGCGCTTCTCTAGCCACCAAACGTCACGGTCCTTCTCTTTCCGTCTCGTAGACACGAGCTGAGAAATTGCAAACGTCGAGCAATTGCTCAGAGATGAAAAGTGCCAGCACTGAAAGCTGTTGCTAGCCAGCACCCTTCCTTGGAAGCGCTTTTGTAGCCCTTAGAACACTGGGGCTCTGGGCTTCTCTAGCCACCTCATCTTCTGCTCATCCTCTCGCGCACTCTAAAGAGAGCTCAGGTGAGAAATTGCAAACGTCGAGCAATTGCTCAGAGATGAAAAGTGCCAGCACTGAAAGCTGTTGCTAGCCAGCACCCTTCCTTGGAAGCGCTTTCACAGGCGCAGTAACACTGGGGCTTTGCGCTTCTCTACGCACCAAACGTCACGGTCCTTCTCTTTCCGTCTCGTAGACACGAGCTGAGAAATTGCAAACGTCGAGCAATTGCTCCGAGATGAAAAGTGCCAGCACTGAAAGCTGTTGCTAGCCAGCACCCTTCCTTGGAAGCGCTTTTGTAGGCCTAAGAACACTGGGGCTCTGGGCTTCTCTAGCCACCTCATCTTCTGCTCATCCTCTCGCGCACTCTAAAGAGAGCTCAGGTGAGAAATTGCAAACGTCGAGCAATTGCTCAGAGATGAAAAGTGCCAGCACTGAAAGCTGTTGCTAGCCAGCACCCTTCCTTGGAAACGCTTTCACAGGCGCAGCAACACTGGGGCTTTGCGCTTCTCTAGCCACCAAACGTCACGGTCCTTCTCTTTCCGTCTCGTAGACACGAGCTGAGAAATTGCAAACGTCGAGCAATTGCTCAGAGATGAAAAGTGCCAGCACTGAAAGCTGTTGCTAGCCAGCACCCTTCCTTGGAAGCGCTTTCACAGGTGCAGCAACACTGGGGCTTTGCGCTTCTCTACCCACCAAACGTCACGGTCCTTCTCTTTCCGTCTCGTAGACACGAGCTGAGAAATTGCAAACGTTGAGCAATTGCTCAGAGATGAAAAGTGCCAGCACTGAAAGCTCTTGCTAGCCAGCACTCTTCCTTGGAAGCGCTTTCACAGGCGCAGCAACACTGGGGCTTTGCGCTTCTCTAGCCACCAAACGTCACGGTCCTTCTCTTTCCGTCTCGTAGACACGAGCTGAGAAATTGCAAACGTCGAGCAATTGCTCAGAGATGAAAAGTGCCAGCACTGAAAGCTGTTGCTAGGCAGCACCCTTCCTTGGAAGCGCTTTCACAGGCGCAGTAACACTGGGGCTTTGCACTTCTATACGCACCAAAAGTCACGGTCCTTCTCTTTCCGTCTCGTAGACACGAGCTGAGAAATTGCAAACGTCGAGCAATTGCTCAGAGATGAAAAGTGCCAGCACTGAAAGCTGTTGCTAGCCAGCACCCTTCCTTGGAAGCGCTTTCACAGGCGCAGCAACACTGGGGCTTTGCGCTTCTCTAGCCACCAAACGTCACGGTCCTTCTCTTTCCGTCTCGTAGACACGAGCTGAGAAATTGCAAACGTCGAGCAATTGCTCAGAGATGAAAAGTGCCAGCACTGAAAGCTGTTGCTAGCCAGCACCCTTCCTTGGAAGCGCTTTTGTAGGCCTAAGAACACTGGGGCTCTGGGCTTCTCTAGCCACCTAATATTCTGCTCATCCTCTCGCGCTCTAAAGAGAGCTCAGGTGAGAAATTGCAAACGTCGAGCAATTGCTCAGAGATGAAAAGTGCCAGCACTGAAAGCTGTTGCTAGCCAGCACCCCTCCTTGGAAGCGCTTTCACAGGTGCAGCAACACTGGGGCTTCGCGCTTCTCTACGCACCAAACGTCACGGTCATTCTCTTTCCGTCTCGTAGACACGAGCTGAGAAATTGCAAACGTCGAGCAATTGCTCCGAGATGAAAAGTGCCAGCACTGAAAGCTCTTGCTAGCCAGCACCCTTCCTTGGAAGCGCTTTTGTAGGCCTAAGAACACTGGGGCTCTGGGCTTCTCTAGCCACCTCATCTTCTGCTCATCCTCTCGCGCACTCTGAAGAGAGCTCAGGTGAGAAATTGCAAATGTCGAGCAATTGCTCAGAGATGAAAAGTGCCAGCACTGAAAGCTGTTGCTAGCCAGCACCCTTCCTTGGAAGCGCTTTCACAGGCGCAGTAACACTGGGGCTTTGCGCTTCTCTAGCCACGAAACGTCACGGTCCTTCTCTTTCCGTCTCGTAGACACGAGCTGAGAAATTGCAAACGTCGAGCAATTGCTCAGAGATGAAAAGTGCCAGCACTGAAAGCTGTTGCTAGCCAGCACCCTTCCTTGGAAGCGCTTTTGAAGGCCTAAGAACACTGGGGCTCTGGGCTTCTCTAGCCACCTCATCTTCTGCTCATCCTCTCGCGCACTCTAAAGAGAGCTCAGGTGAGAAATTGCAAACGTCGAGCAATTGCTCAGAGATGAAAAGTGCCAGCACTGAAAGCTGTTGCTAGCCAGCACCCTTCCTTGGAAGCGCTTTCACAGGCGCAGTAACACTGGGGCTTTGCGCTTCTATACGCACCAAACGTCACGGTCCTTCTCTTTCCATCTCGTAGACACGAGCTGAGAAATTGCAAACGTCGAGCAATTGCTCCGAGATTAAAAGTGCCAGCACTGAAAGCTGTTGCTAGCCAGCACCCTTCCTTGGAAGCGCTTTTGTAGGCCTAAGAACACTGGGGCTCTGGGCTTCTCTAGCCACCTCATCTTCTGCTCATCCTCTCGCGCACTCTAAAGAGAGCTCAGGTGAGAAATTGCAAACGTCGAGCAATTGCTCAGAGATGAAAAGTGCCAGCACTGAAAGCTGTTGCTAGCCAGCACCCTTCCTTGGAAACGCTTTCACAGGCGCAGCAACACTGGGGCTTTGCGCTTCTCTAGCCACCAAACGTCACGGTCCTTCTCTTTCCGTCTCGTAGACACGAGCTGAGAAATTGCAAACGTCGAGCAATTGCTCCGAGATGAAAAGTGCCAGCACTGAAAGCTCTTGCTAGCCAGCACCCTTCCTTGGAAGCGCTTTCACAGGCGCAGCAACACTGGGGCTTTGCGCTTCTCTAGCCACCAAACGTCACGGTCCTTCTCTTTCCGTCTCGTAGACACGAGCTGAGAAATTGCAAACGTCGAGCAATTGCTCAGAGATGAAAAGTGCCAGCACTGAAAGCTGTTGCTAGCCAGCACCCTTCCTTGGAAGCGCTTTTGTAGGCCTAAGAACACTGGGGCTCTGGGCTTCTCTAGCCACCTCATCTTCTGCTCATCCTCTCGCGCACTCTGAAGAGAGCTCAGGTGAGAAATTGCAAATGTCGAGCAATTGCTCAGAGATGAAAAGTGCCAGCACTGAAAGCTCTTGCTAGCCAGCACCCTTCCTTGGAAGCGCTTTCACAGGCGCAGCAACACTGGGGCTTTGCGCTTCTCTACCCACCAAACGTCACGGTCCTTCTCTTTCCGTCTCGTAGACACGAGCTGAGAAATTGCAAACGTCCAGCAATTGCTCAGAGATGAAAAGTGCCAGCACTGAAAGCTCTTGCTAGCCAGCACCCTTCCTTGGAAGCGCTTTCACAGGCGCAGCAACACTGGGGCTTTGCGCTTCTATACGCACCAAATGTCACGGTCCTTCTCTTTCCGTCGGTAGACACGAGCTGAGAAATTGCAAACGTCCAGCAATTGCTCCGAGATGAAAAGTGCCAGCACTGAAAGCTCTTGCTAGCCAGCACCCTTCCTTGGAAGCGCTTTTGTAGGCCTAAGAACACTGGGGCTCTGGGCTTCTCTAGCCACTTAATCTTCCGCTCGTCCTCTCGCGCACTCTAAAGAGAGCTCAGGTGAGAAATTGCAAACGTCGAGCAATTGCTCAGAGATGAAAAGTGCCAGCACTGAAAGCTGTTGCTAGCCAGCACCCTTCCTTGGAAGCGCTTTCACAGGCGCAGTAACACTGGGGCTTTGCACTTCTCTAGCCACCAAACGTCACGGTCCTCCTATTTCCGTCTTGTAGACACGAGCTGAGAAATTGCAAACGTCGAGCAATTGCTCAGAAATGAAAAGTGCCATCACTGAAAGCTGTTGCTAGCCAGCACCCTTCCTTGGAAGCGCTTTCACAGGCGCAGTAACACTGGGGCTTTGCGCTTCTCTACCCACCAAACGTCACGGTCCTTCTCTTTCCGTCTCGTAGACACGAGCTGAGAAATTGCAAACGTCGAGCAATTGCTCAGAGATGAAAAGTGCCAGCACTGAAAGCTCTTGCTAGCCAGCACCCTTCCTTGGAAGCGCTTTCACAGGCGCAGTAACACTGGGGCTTTGCGCTTCTCTACCCACCAAACGTCACGGTCCTTCTCTTTCCGTCTCGTAGACACGAGCTGAGAAATTGCAAACGTCCAGCAATTGCTCAGAGATGAAAAGTGCCAGCACTGAAAGCTCTTGCTAGCCAGCACCCTTCCTTGCAAGCGCTTTTGTAGGCCTAAGAACAGTGGGGCTCTGGGCTTCTCTAGCCACCTCATCTTCTGCTCATCCTCTCGCGCACTCTGAAGAGAGCTCAGGTGAGAAATTGCAAACGTCCAGCAATTGCTCAGAGATGAAAAGTGCCAGCACTGAAAGCTCTTGCTAGCCAGCACCCTTCCTTGGAAGCGCTTTCACAGGCGCAGTAACACTGGGGCTTTGCGCTTCTCTAGCCACCAAACGTCACGGTCACTATCTCTCCGTCTCCTAGACACGAGCTGAGAAATTGCAAACGTCGAGCAATTGCTCAGAGATGAAAAGTGCCAGCACTGAAAGCTGTTGCTAGCCAGCACCCTTCCTTGGAAGCGCTTTCACAGGTGCAGCAACACTGGGGCTTTGCGCTTCTATACGCACCAAACGTCACGGTCCTTCTCTTTCCGTCTCGTACACACGAGCTGAGAAATTGCAAACGTCGAGCAATTGCTCAGAGATGAAAAGTGCCAGCACTGAAAGCTCTTGCTAGCCAGCACCCTTCCTTGGAAGCGCTTTTGTAGGCCTAAGAACACTGGGGCTCTGGGCTTCTCTAGCCACCTCATCTTCTGCTCATCCTCTCGCGCACTCTAAAGAGAGCTCAGGTGAGAAATTGCAAACGTCGAGCAATTGCTCAGAGATGAAAAGTGCCAGCACTGAAAGCTCTTGCTAGCCAGCACCCTTCCTTGGAAGCGCTTTTGTAGCCCTTAGAACACTGGGGCTCTGGGCTTCTCTAGCCACCTAATCTTCTGCTCATCCTCTCGCGCACTCTAAAGAGAGCTCAGGTGAGAAATTGCAAATGTCGAGCAATTGCTCAGAGATGAAAAGTGCCAGCACTGAAAGCTGTTGCTAGCCAGCACCCTTCCTTGGAAGCGCTTTCACAGGCGCAGCAACACTGGGGCTTTGCGCTTCTATACGCACCAAACGTCACGGTCCTTCTCTTTCTGTCGGTAGACACGAGCTGAGAAATTGCAAACGTCGAGCAATTGCTCAGAGATGAAAAGTGCCAGCACTGAAAGCTCTTGCTAGCCAGCACCCTTCCTTGGAAGCGCTTTTGTAGGCCTAAGAACAGTGGGGCTCTGGGCTTCTCTAGCCACCTCATCTTCTGCTCATCCTCTCGCGCACTCTGAAGAGAGCTCAGGTGAGAAATTGCAAACGTCGAGCAATTGCTCAGAGATGAAAAGTGCCAGCACTGAAAGCTGTTGCTAGCCAGCACCCTTCCTTGGAAGCGCTTTCACAGGCGCAGCAACACTGGGGCTTTGCGCTTCTCTACCCACCAAACGTCACGGTCATTCTCTTTCCGTCTCGTAGACACGAGCTGAGAAATTGCAAACGTCGAGCAATTGCTCAGAGATGAAAAGTGCCAGCACTGAAAGCTCTTGCTAGCCAGCACCCTTCCTTGCAAGCGCTTTCACAGGCGCAGCAACACTGGGGCTTTGCGCTTCTCTACCCACCAAACGTCACGGTCCTTCTCTTTCCGTCTCGTAGACACGAGCTGAGAAATTGCAAACGTCGAGCAATTGCTCAGAGATGAAAAGTGCCAGCACTGAAAGCTGTTGCTAGCCAGCACCCTTCCTTGGAAGCGCTTTTGTAGGCCTAAGAACACTGGGGCTCTGGGCTTCTCTAGCCACCTCATCTTCTGCTCATCCTCTCGCGCACTCTAAAGAGAGCTCAGGTGAGAAATTGCAAACGTCGAGCAATTGCTCAGAGATGAAAAGTGCCAGCACTGAAAGCTGTTGCTAGCCAGCACCCTTCCCTGGAAGCGCTTTCACAGGCGCTGTAACACTGGGACTTTGCACTTCTATACGCACCAAACGTCACGGTCCTTCTCTTTCCGTCTCGTAGACACGAGCTGAGAAATTGCAAACGTCGAGCAATTGCTCCGAGATGAAAAGTGCCAGCACTGAAAGCTGTTGCTAGCCAGCACCCTTCCTTGGAAGCGCTTTTGTAGGCCTAAGAACAGTGGGGCTCTGGGCTTCTCTAGCCACCTCATCTTCTGCTCATCCTCTCACGCACTCTAAAGAGAGCTCAGATGAGAAATTGCAAACGTCGAGCAATTGCTCAGAGATGAAAAGTGCCAGCACTGAAAGCTGTTGCTAGCCAGCACCCTTCCTTGGAAACGCTTTCACAGGCGCAGCAACACTGGGGCTTTGCGCTTCTCTAGCCACCAAACGTCACGGTCCTTCTCTTTCCGTCTCGTAGACACGAGCTGAGAAATTGCAAACGTCGAGCAATTGCTCAGAGATGAAAAGTGCCAGCACTGAAAGCTCTTGCTAGCCAGCACCCTTCCTTGGAAGCGCTTTCACAGGCGCAGCAACACTGGGGCTTTGTGCTTCTCTAGCCACCAAACGTCACGGTCCTTCTCTTTCCGTCTCGTAGACACGAGCTGAGAAATTGCAAACGTCGAGCAATTGCTCAGAGATGAAAAGTGCCAGCACTGAAAGCTCTTGCTAGCCAGCACCCTTCCTTGGAAGCGCTTTTGTAGGCCTAAGAACACGGGGGCTCTGGGCTTCTCTAGCCACCTCATCTTCTGCTCATCCTCTCGCGCACTCTAAAGAGAGCTCAGGTGAGAAATTGCAAACGTCGAGCAATTGCTCAGAGATGAAAAGTGCCAGCACTGAAAGCTGTTGCTAGCCAGCACCCTTCCCTGGAAGCGCTTTCACAGGCGCTGTAACACTGGGACTTTGCACTTCTATACGCACCAAACGTCACGGTCCTTCTCTTTCCGTCTCGTAGACACGAGCTGAGAAATTGCAAACGTCGAGCAATTGCTCCGAGATGAAAAGTGCCAGCACTGAAAGCTCTTGCTAGCCAGCACCCTTCCTTGGAAGCGCTTTTGTAGGCCTAAGAACAGTGGGGCTCTGGGCTTCTCTAGCCACCTCATCTTCTGCTCATCCTCTCACGCACTCTAAAGAGAGCTCAGGTGAGAAATTGCAAACGTCGAGCAATTGCTCCGAGATGAAAAGTGCCAGCACTGAAAGCTGTTGCTAGCCAGCACCCTTCCTTGGAAACGCTTTCACAGGCGCAGCAACACTGGGGCTTTGCGCTTCTCTAGCCACCAAACGTCACGGTCCTTCTCTTTCCGTCTCGTAGACACGAGCTGAGAAATTGCAAACGTCGAGCAATTGCTCAGAGATGAAAAGTGCCAGCACTGAAAGCTCTTGCTAGCCAGCACCCTTCCTTGGAAGCGCTTTCACAGGCGCAGCAACACTGGGGCTTTGTGCTTCTCTAGCCACCAAACGTCACGGTCCTTCTCTTTCCGTCTCGTAGACACGAGCTGAGAAATTGCAAACGTCGAGCAATTGCTCAGAGATGAAAAGTGCCAGCACTGAAAGCTCTTGCTAGCCAGCACCCTTCCTTGGAAGCGCTTTTGTAGGCCTAAGAAGACTGGGGCTCTGGGCTTCTCTAGCCACCTCATCTTCTGCTCATCCTCGCGCGCACTCTAAAGAGAGCTCAGGTGAGAAATTGCAAACGTCGAGCAATTGCTCAGAGATGAAAAGTGCCAGCACTGAAAGCTGTTGCTAGCCAGCACCCTTCCTTGGAAGCGCTTTCACAGGCGCAGTAACACTGGGGCTTTGCACTTCTATACGCACCAAAAGTCACGGTCCTTCTCTTTCCGTCTCGTAGACACGAGCTGAGAAATTGCAAACGTCAAGCAATTGCTCCGAGATGAAAAGTGCCAGCACTGAAAGCTCTTGCTAGCCAGCACCCTTCCTTGGAAGCGCTTTCACAGGCGCAGTAACACTGGGGCTTTGCACTTCTCTAGCCACCAAACGTCACGGTCCTTCTCTTTCCGCCTCGTAGGCACGAGCTGAGAAATTGCAAACGTCGAGCAATTGCTCCGAGATGAAAAGTGCCAGCACTGAAAGCTGTTGCTAGCCAGCACCCTTCCTTGGAAGCGCTTTTGTAGGCCTAAGAACACTGGGGCTCTGGGCTTCTCTAGCCACCTAATCTGCTCATCCTCGCGCGCTCTAAAGAGAGCTCAGGTGAGAAATTGCAAACGTCGAGCAATTGCTCAGAGATGAAAAGTGCCAGCACTGAAAGCTCTTGCTAGCCAGCACCCTTCCTTGGAAGCGCTTTCACAGGCGCAGCAACACTGGGGCTTTGCGCTTCTCTAGCCACCAAACGTCACGGTCCTTCTCTTTCCGTCTCGTAGACACGAGCTGAGAAATTGCAAACGTCGAGCAATTGCTCAGAGATGAAAAGTGCCAGCACTGAAAGCTCTTGCTAGCCAGCACCCTTCCTTGGAAGCGCTTTCACAGGCGCAGCAACACTGGGGCTTTGCGCTTCTCTAGCCACCAAACGTCACGGTCCTTCTCTTTCCGTCTCGTAGACACGAGCTGAGAAATTGCAAACGTCCAGCAATTGCTCAGAGATGAAAAGTGCCAGCACTGAAAGCTGTTGCTAGCCAGCACCCTTCCTTGGAAGCGCTTTTGTAGGCCTAAGAACACTGGGGCTCTGGGCTTCTCTAGCCACCTCATCTTCTGCTCATCCTCTCGCGCACTCTAAAGAGAGCTCAGGTGAGAAATTGCAAACGTCGAGCAATTGCTCAGAGATGAAAAGTGCCAGCACTGAAAGCTCTTGCTAGCCAGCACCCTTCCTTGGAAGCGCTTTCACAGGCGCAGTAACACTGGAGCTTTGCGCTTCTCTAGCCACCAAACGTCACGGTCACTATCTCTCCGTCTCCTAGACACGAGCTGAGAAATTGCAAACGTGGAGCAATTGCTCAGAGATGAAAAGTGCCAGCACTGAAAGCTGTTGCTAGCCAGCACCCTTCCTTGGAAGCGCTTTCACAGGCGCAGCAACACTGGGGCTTTGCGCTTCTCTACCCACCAAACGTCACGGTCATTCTCTTTCCGTCTCGTAGACACGAGCTGAGAAATTGCAAACGTCGAGCAATTGCTCAGAGATGAAAAGTGCCAGCACTGAAAGCTGTTGCTAGCCAGCACCCTTCCTTGGAAGCGCTTTTGTAGGCCTAAGAACACTGGGGCTCTGGGCTTGTCTAGCCACCTCATCTTCTGCTCATCCTCTCGCGCACTCTAAAGAGAGCTCAGGTGAGAAATTGCAAACGTCGAGCAATTGCTCGGAGATGAAAAGTGCCAGCACTGAAAGCTGTTGCTAGCCAGCACCCTTCCTTGGAAGCGCTTTTGTAGCCCTTAGAACACTGGGGCTCTGGGCTTCTCTAGCCACCTAATCTTCTGCTCATCCTCTCGCGCACTCTAAAGAGAGCTCAGGTGAGAAATTGCAAATGTCGAGCAATTGCTCAGAGATGAAAAGTGCCAGCACTGAAAGCTGTTGCTAGCCAGCACCCTTCCTTGGAAGCGCTTTCACAGGCGCAGCAACACTGGGGCTTTGCGCTTCTATACGCACCAAACGTCACGGTCCTTCTCTTTCTGTCGGTAGACACGAGCTGAGAAATTGCAAACGTCGAGCAATTGCTCAGAGATGAAAAGTGCCAGCACTGAAAGCTGTTGCTAGCCAGCACCCTTCCTTGGAAGCGCTTTTGTAGGCCTAAGAACACTGGGGCTCTGGGCTTCTCTAGCCACCTCATCTTCTGCTCATCCTCTCGCGCTCTAAAGAGAGCTCAGGTGAGAAATTGCAAACGTCGAGCAATTGCTCAGAGATGAAAAGTGCCAGCACTGAAAGCTGTTGCTAGCCAGCACCCTTCCTTGGAAGCGCTTTCACAGGCGCAGCAACACTGGGGCTTTGCGCTTCTCTAGCCACCAAACGTCACGGTCATTCTCTTTCCGTCTCGTAGACACGAGCTGAGAAATTGCAAACGTCGAGCAATTGCTCAGAGATGAAAAGTGCCAGCACTGAAAGCTGTTGCTAGCCAGCACCCTTCCTTGGAAGCGCTTTCACAGGCGCAGTAACACTGGGGCTTTGCGCTTCTCTAGCCACCAAACGTCACGGTCATTCTCTTTCCGCCTCGTAGACACGAGCTGAGAAATTGCAAACGTCGAGCAATTGCTCAGAGATGAAAAGTGCCAGCACTGAAAGCTGTTGCTAGCCAGCACCCCTCCTTGGAAGCGCTTTCACAGGCACAGTAACACTGGGGCTTTGCGCTTCTCTACGCACCAAACGTCACGGTCCTTCTCTTTCCGTCTCGTAGACACGAGCTGAGAAATTGCAAACGTCCAGCAATTGCTCAGAGATGAAAAGTGCCAGCACTGAAAGCTGTTGCTAGCCAGCACCCTTCCTTGGAAGCGCTTTCACAGGCGCAGCAACACTGGGGCTTTGCGCTTCTATACGCACCAAACGTCACGGTCCTTCTCTTTCCGTCTCGTAGACACGAGCTGAGAAATTGCAAACGTCGAGCAATTGCTCAGAGATGAAAAGTGCCAGCACTGAAAGCTCTTGCTAGCCAGCACCCTTCCTTGGAAGCGCTTTTGTACCCTTTAGAGCACTGGGGCTCTGGGCTTCTCTAGCCACCTCATCTTCTGCTCATCCTCTCGCGCACTCTAAAGAGAGCTCAGGTGAGAAATTGCAAACGTCGAGCAATTGCTCAGAGATGAAAAGTGCCAGCACTGAAAGCTCTTGCTAGCCAGCACCCTTCCTTGGAAGCGCTTTTGTAGGCCTAAGAACACTGGGGCTCTGGGCTTCTCTAGCCACCTCATCTTCTGCTCATCCTCTCGCGCACTCTAAAAAGAGCTCAGGTGAGAAATTGCAAATGTCGAGCAATTGCTCAGAGATGAAAAGTGCCAGCACTGAAAGCTGTTGCTAGCCAGCACCCTTCCTTGGAAGCGCTTTCACAGGCGCAGCAACACTGGGGCTTTGCGCTTCTCTACCCACCAAACGTCACGGTCCTTCTCTTTCTGTCGGTAGACACGAGCTGAGAAATTGCAAACGTCGAGCAATTGCTCAGAGATGAAAAGTGCCAGCACTGAAAGCTGTTGCTAGCCAGCACCCTTCCTTGGAAGCGCTTTTGTAGGCCTAAGAACACTGGGGCTCTGGGCTTCTCTAGCCACCTCATCTTCTGCTCATCCTCTCGCGCACTCTAAAGAGAGCTCAGGTGAGAAATTGCAAACGTCGAGCAATTGCTCAGAGATGAAAAGTGCCAGCACTGAAAGCTCTTGCTAGCCAGCACCCTTCCTTGGAAGCGCTTTCACAGGCGCAGTAACACTGGGACTTTGCGCTTCTCTAGCCACCAAACGTCACGGTCCTTCTCTTTCCGTCTCGTAGACACGAGCTGAGAAATTGCAAACGTCGAGCAATTGCTCAGAGATGAAAAGTGCCAGCACTGAAAGCTCTTGCTAGCCAGCACCCCTCCTTGGAAGCGCTTTCACAGGTGCAGCAACACTGGGGCTTCGCGCTTCTCTAGCCACCAAACGTCACGGTCATTCTCTTTCCGTCTCGTAGACACGAGCTGAGAAATTGCAAACGTCGAGCAATTGCTCAGAGATGAAAAGTGCCAGCACTGAAAGCTCTTGCTAGCCAGCACCCTTCCTTGGAAGCGCTTTTGTAGCCTTTAGAACACTGGGGCTCTGGGCTTCTCTAGCCACCTCATCTTCTGCTCATCCTCTCGCGCACTCTGAAGAGAGCTCAGGTGAGAAATTGCAAACGTCGAGCAATTGCTCAGAGATGAAAAGTGCCAGCACTGAAAGCTGTTGCTAGCCAGCACCCTTCCTTGGAAGCGCTTTCACAGGCGCAGCAACACTGGGGCTTTGCGCTTCTCTACCCACCAAACGTCACGGTCCTTCTCTTTCCGTCTCGTAGACACGAGCTGAGAAATTGCAAACGTCCAGCAATTGCTCAGAGATGAAAAGTGCCAGCACTGGAAGCTGTTGCTAGCCAGCACCCTTCCTTGCAAGCGCTTTTGTAGGCCTAAGAACACTGGGGCTCTGGGCTTCTCTAGCCACCTCATCTTCTGCTCATCCTCTCGCGCACTCTAAAGAGAGCTCAGGTGAGAAATTGCAAACGTCGAGCAATTGCTCAGAGATGAAAAGTGCCAGCACTGAAAGCTCTTGCTAGCCAGCCCCCTTCCTTGGAAGCGCTTTCACAGGCGCAGCAACACTGGGGCTTTGCGCTTCTCTAGCCACCAAACGTCACGGTCCTTCTCTTTCCGTCTCCTAGACACGAGCTGAGAAATTGCAAACGTCCAGCAATTGCTCAGAGATGAAAAGTGCCAGCACTGGAAGCTGTTGCTAGCCAGCACCCTTCCTTGGAAGCGCTTTTGTAGGCCTAAGAACACTGGGGCTCTGGGCTTCTCTAGCCACCTAATCTTCTGCTCATCCTCTCGCGCACTCTAAAGAGAGCTCAGGTGAGAAATTGCAAACGTCGAGCAATTGCTCAGAGATGAAAAGTGCCAGCACTGAAAGCTCTTGCTAGCCAGCACCCTTCCTTGGAAGCGCTTTCACAGGCGCAGCAACACTGGGGTTTTGCGCTTCTCTACCCACCAAACGTCACGGTACTTCTCTTTCCGTCTCGTAGACACGAGCTGAGAAATTGCAAACGTCGAGCAATTGCTCAGAGATGAAAAGTGCCAGCACTGAAAGCTGTTGCTAGCCAGCACCCTTCCTTGGAAGCGCTTTCACAGGTGCAGCAACACTGATGCTTTGCGCTTCTCTACCCACCAAACGTCACGGTCCTTCTCTTTCCGTCTCGTAGACACGAGCTGAGAAATTGCAAACGTCGAGCAATTGCTCAGAGATGAAAAGTGCCAGCACTGAAAGCTCTTGCTAGCCAGCACCCTTCCTTGGAAGCGCTTTTGTAGGCCTAAGAACACGGGGGCTCTGGGCTTCTCTAGCCACCTCATCTTCTGCTCATCCTCTCGCGCACTCTAAAGAGAGCTCAGGTGAGAAATTGCAAATGTCGAGCAATTGCTCAGAGATGAAAAGTGCCAGCACTGAAAGCTGTTGCTAGCCAGCCCCCTTCCTTGGAAGCGCTTTCACAGGCGCAGCAACACTGGGGCTTTGCGCTTCTCTAGCCACCAAACGTCACGGTTCTTCTCTTTCTGTCGGTAGACACGAGCTGAGAAATTGCAAACGTCGAGCAATTGCTCAGAAATGAAAAGTGCCAGCACTGAAAGCTGTTGCTAGCCAGCACCCTTCCTTGGAAGCGCTTTCACAGGCGCAGCAACACTGGGGCTTTGCGCTTCTCTAGCCACCAAACGTCACGGTCCTTCTCTTTCCGTCTCGTAGACACGAGCTGAGAAATTGCAAACGTCGAGCAATTGCTCCGAGATGAAAAGTGCCAGCACTGAAAGCTGTTGCTAGCCAGCACCCTTCCTTGGAAGCGCTTTCACAGGCGCAGTAACACTGGGACTTTGCGCTTCTCTAGCCACCAAACGTCACGGTCCTTCTCTTTCCGTCTCGTAGACACGAGCTGAGAAATTGCAAACGTCGAGCAATTGCTCAGAGATGAAAAGTGCCAGCACTGAAAGCTCTTGCTAGCCAGCACCCTTCCTTGGAAGCGCTTTTGTAGGCCTAAGAACACTGGGGTTCTGGGCTTCTCTAGCCACCTCATCTTCTGCTCATCCTCTCGCGCACTCTAAAGAGAGCTCAGGTGAGAAATTGCAAACGTCGAGCAATTGCTCAGAGATGAAAAGTGCCAGCACTGAAAGCTGTTGCTAGCCAGCACCCTTCCTTGGAAGCGCTTTCACAGGCGCAGTAACACTGGGGCTTTGCGCTTCTCTACCCACCAAACGTCACGGTCACTATCTCTCAGTCTCGTAGACACGAGCTGAGAAATTGCAAACGTCGAGCAATTGCTCAGAGATGAAAAGTGCCAGCACTGAAAGCTGTTGCTAGCCAGCACCCTTCCTTGGAAGCGCTTTCACAGGCGCAGCAACACTGGGGCTTTGCGCTTCTATACGCACCAAACGTCACGGTCCTTCTCTTTCCGTCTCGTAGACACGAGCTGAGAAATTGCAAACGTCGAGCAATTGCTCAGAGATGAAAAGTGCCAGCACTGAAAGCTGTTGCTAGCCAGCACCCTTCCTTGGAAGCGCTTTTGTAGCCTTTAGAACACTGGGGCTCTGGGCTTCTCTAGCCACCTCATCTTCTGCTCATCCTCTCGCGCACTCTAAAGAGAGCTCAGGTGAGAAATTGCAAACGTCGAGCAATTGCTCAGAGATGAAAAGTGCCAGCACTGAAAGCTCTTGCTAGCCAGCACCCTTCCTTGGAAGCGCTTTTGTAGCCCTTAGAACACTGGGGCTCTGGGCTTCTCTAGCCACCTCATCTTCTGCTCATCCTCTCGCGCACTCTAAAAAGAGCTCAGGTGAGAAATTGCAAATGTCGAGCAATTGCTCAGAGATGAAAAGTGCCAGCACTGAAAGCTGTTGCTAGCCAGCACCCTTCCTTGGAAGCGCTTTCACAGGCGCAGCAACACTGGGGCTTTGCGCTTCTCTACCCACCAAACGTCACGGTCCTTCTCTTTCTGTCGGTAGACACGAGCTGAGAAATTGCAAACGTCGAGCAATTGCTCCGAGATGAAAAGTGCCAGCACTGAAAGCTGTTGCTAGCCAGCACCCTTCCTTGGAAGCGCTTTTGTAGGCCTAAGAACAGTGGGGCTCTGGGCTTCTCTAGCCACCAAACGTCACGGTCACTATCTCTCCGTCTCGTAGACACGAGCTGAGAAATTGCAAACGTCCAGCAATTGCTCCGAGATGAAAAGTGCCAGCACTGAAAGCTCTTGCTAGCCAGCACCCTTCCTTGGAAGCGCTTTTGTAGGCCTAAGAACACTGGGGTTCTGGGCTTGTCTAGCCACCTCATCTTCTGCTCATCCTCTCGCGCACTCTAAAGAGAGCTCAGGTGAGAAATTGCAAACGTCGAGCAATTGCTCAGAGATGAAAAGTGCCAGCACTGAAAGCTGTTGCTAGCCAGCACCCTTCCTTGGAAGCGCTTTCACAGGCGCAGTAACACTGGGGCTTTGCGCTTCTCTACCCACCAAACGTCACGGTCACTATCTCTCAGTCTCGTAGACACGAGCTGAGAAATTGCAAACGTCGAGCAATTGCTCAGAGATGAAAAGTGCCAGCACTGAAAGCTGTTGCTAGCCAGCACCCTTCCTTGGAAGCGCTTTCACAGGCGCAGCAACACTGGGGCTTTGCGCTTCTATACGCACCAAACGTCACGGTCCTTCTCTTTCCGTCTCGTAGACACGAGCTGAGAAATTGCAAACGTCCAGCAATTGCTCAGAGATGAAAAGTGCCAGCACTGAAAGCTCTTGCTAGCCAGCACCCTTCCTTGGAAGCGCTTTTGTAGCCTTTAGAACACTGGGGCTCTGGGCTTCTCTAGCCACCTCATCTTCTGCTCATCCTCTCGCGCACTCTAAAGAGAGCTCAGGTGAGAAATTGCAAACGTCGAGCAATTGCTCAGAGATGAAAAGTGCCAGCACTGAAAGCTCTTGCTAGCCAGCACCCTTCCTTGGAAGCGCTTTTGTAGCCCTTAGAACACTGGGGCTCTGGGCTTCTCTAGCCACCTCATCTTCTGCTCATCCTCTCGCGCACTCTAAAAAGAGCTCAGGTGAGAAATTGCAAATGTCGAGCAATTGCTCAGAGATGAAAAGTGCCAGCACTGAAAGCTCTTGCTAGCCAGCACCCTTCCTTGGAAGCGCTTTCACAGGCGCAGCAACACTGGGGCTTTGCGCTTCTCTACGCACCAAACGTCACGGTCCTTCTCTTTCTGTCGGTAGACACGAGCTGAGAAATTGCAAACGTCGAGCAATTGCTCCGAGATGAAAAGTGCCAGCACTGAAAGCTGTTGCTAGCCAGCACCCTTCCTTGGAAGCGCTTTTGTAGGCCTAAGAACAGTGGGGCTCTGGGCTTCTCTAGCCACCTCATCTTCTGCTCATCCTCTCGCGCACTCTGAAGAGAGCTCAGGTGAGAAATTGCAAACGTCGAGCAATTGCTCAGAGATGAAAAGTGCCAGCACTGAAAGCTCTTGCTAGCCAGCACCCTTCCTTGGAAGCGCTTTCACAGGCGCAGTAACACTGGGACTTTGCGCTTCTCTACGCACCAAAAGTCACGGTCCTTCTCTTTCCGTCTCGTAGACACGAGCTGAGAAATTGCAAACGTCGAGCAATTGCTCAGAGATGAAAAGTGCCAGCACTGAAAGCTGTTGCTAGCCAGCACCCCTCCTTGGAAGCGCTTTCACAGGTGCAGCAACACTGGGGCTTCGCGCTTCTCTACGCACCAAACGTCACGGTCATTCTCTTTCCGTCTCGTAGACACGAGCTGAGAAATTGCAAACGTCGAGCAATTGCTCAGAGATGAAAAGTGCCAGCACTGAAAGCTCTTGCTAGCCAGCACCCTTCCTTGGAAGCGCTTTTGTACCCTTTAGAACACTGGGGCTCTGGGCTTCTCTAGCCACCTCATCTTCTGCTCATCCTCTCGCGCACTCTGAAGAGAGCTCAGGTGAGAAATTGCAAACGTCGAGCAATTGCTCAGAGATGAAAAGTGCCAGCACTGAAAGCTGTTGCTAGCCAGCACCCTTCCTTGGAAGCGCTTTCACAGGCGCAGCAACACTGGGGCTTTGCACTTCTCTAGCCACCAAATGTCACGGTCCTTCTCTTTCCGTCTCGTAGACACGAGCTGAGAAATTGCAAACGTCGAGCAATTGCTCAGAGATGAAAAGTGCCAGCACTGAAAGCTGTTGCTAGCCAGCACCCTTCCTTGGAAGCGCTTTTGTAGGCCTAAGCACACTGGGGCTCTGGGCTTCTCTAGCCACCTCATCTTCTGCTCATCCTCTCGCGCACTCTAAAGAGAGCTCAGGTGAGAAATTGCAAACGTCGAGCAATTGCTCAGAGATGAAAAGTGCCAGCACTGAAAGCTGTTGCTAGCCAGCACCCTTCCTTGGAAGCGCTTTCACAGGCGCAGCAACACTGGGGCTTTGCGCTTCTATACGCACCAAACGTCACGGTCATTCTCTTTCCGTCTCGTAGACACGAGCTGAGAAATTGCAAACGTCCAGCAATTGCTCAGAGATGAAAAGTGCCAGCACTGAAAGCTGTTGCTAGCCAGCACCCTTCCTTGGAAGCGCTTTTGTAGGCCTAAGAACACTGGGGCTCTGGGCTTGTCTAGGCACCTAATCTTCTGCTCATCCTCTCGCGCACTCTAAAGAGAGCTCAGGTGAGAAATTGCAAACGTCGAGCAATTGCTCAGAGATGAAAAGTGCCAGCACTGAAAGCTCTTGCTAGCCAGCACCCTTCCTTGGAAGCGCTTTCACAGGCGCAGCAACACTGGGGCTTTGCGCTTCTCTAGCCACCAAACGTCACGGTCCTTCTCTTTCCGTCTCGTAGACACGAGCTGAGAAATTGCAAACGTCCAGCAATTGCTCAGAGAAGAAAAGTGCCAGCACTGGAAGCTGTTGCTAGCCAGCACCCTTCCTTGGAAGCGCTTTTGTAGGCCTAAGAACACTGGGGCTCTGGGCTTGTCTAGCCACCTCATCTTCTGCTCATCCTCTCGCGCACTCTGAAGAGAGCTCAGGTGAGAAATTGCAAACGTCGAGCAATTGCTCAGAGATGAAAAGTGCCAGCACTGAAAGCTCTTGCTAGCCAGCACCCTTCCTTGGAAGCGCTTTCACAGGCGCAGCAACACTGGGGCTTTGCGCTTCTCTAGCCACCAAACGTCACGGTCCTTCTCTTTCCGTCTCGTAGACACGAGCTGAGAAATTGCAAACGTCGAGCAATTGCTCAGAGATGAAAAGTGCCAGCACTGAAAGCTGTTGCTAGCCAGCACCCTTCCTTGGAAGCGCTTTCACAGGCGCAGCAACACTGGGGCTTTGCGCTTCTCTACCCACCAAACGTCACGGTCCTTCTCTTTCCGTCTCGTAGACACGAGCTGAGAAATTGCAAACGTGGAGCAATTGCTCAGAGATGAAAAGTGCCAGCACTGAAAGCTGTTGCTAGCCAGCACCCTTCCTTGGAAGCGCTTTTGTAGGCCTAAGAACAGTGGGGCTCTGGGCTTCTCTAGCCACCTCATCTTCTGCTCATCCTCTCGCGCACTCTAAAGAGAGCTCAGGTGAGAAATTGCAAATGTCGAGCAATTGCTCAGAGATGAAAAGTGCCAGCACTGAAAGCTCTTGCTAGCCAGCCCCCTTCCTTGGAAGCGCTTTCACAGGCGCAGCAACACTGGGGCTTTGCGCTTCTCTAGCCACCAAACGTCACGGTCCTTCTCTTTCTGTCGGTAGACACGAGCTGAGAAATTGCAAACGTCGAGCAATTGCTCAGAGATGAAAAGTGCCAGCACTGAAAGCTGTTGCTAGCCAGCACCCTTCCTTGGAAGCGCTTTCACAGGCGCAGCAACAATGGGGCTTTGCGCTTCTCTAGCCACCAAACGTCACGGTCCTTCTCTTTCCGTCGGTAGACACGAGCTGAGAAATTGCAAACGTCGAGCAATTGCTCAGAGATGAAAAGTGCCAGCACTGAAAGCTGTTGCTAGCCAGCACCCTTCCTTGGAAGCGCTTTTGTAGGCCTAAGAACACTGGGGCTCTGGGCTTCTCTAGCCACCTCATCTTCTGCTCATCCTCGCGCCCTCTAAAGAGAGCTCAGGTGAGAAATTGCAAACGTCGAGCAATTGCTCAGAGATGAAAAGTGCCAGCACTGAAAGCTGTTGCTAGCCAGCACCCTTCCTTGGAAGCGCTTTCACAGGCGCAGTAACACTGGGGCTTTGCGCTTCTCTACGCACCAAACGTCACGGTCACTATCTCTCCGTCTCGTAGACACGAGCTGAGAAATTGCAAACGTCCAGCAATTGCTCAGAGATGAAAAGTGCCAGCACTGAAAGCTGTTGCTAGGCAGCACCCTTCCTTGGAAGAGCTTTACAGGTGCAGTAACACTGGGGCTTTGCGCTTCTCTACCCACCAAACGTCACGGTCATTCTCTTTCCATCTCATAGACACGAGCTGAGAAATTGCAAACGTCGAGCAATTGCTCCGAGATGAAAAGTGCCAGCACTGAAAGCTGTTGCTAGCCAGCACCCTTCCTTGGAAGCGCTTTTGTAGGCCTTAGAACACTGGGGCTCTGGGCTTCTCTAGCCACCTCATCTTCTGCTCATCCTCTCGCGCACTCTAAAGAGAGCTCAGGTGAGAAATTGCAAACGTCCAGCAATTGCTCAGAGATGAAAAGTGCCAGCACTGAAAGCTGTTGCTAGCCAGCACCCTTCCTTGGAAGCGCTTTCACAGGCGCAGCAACACTGGGGCTTTGCGCTTCTATACGCACCAAACGTCACGGTCATTCTCTTTCCGTCTCGTAGACACGAGCTGAGAAATTGCAAACGTCGAGCAATTGCTCAGAGATGAAAAGTGCCAGCACTGGAAGCTGTTGCTAGCCAGCACCCTTCCTTGGAAGCGCTTTTGTAGGCCTAAGAACAGTGGGGCTCTGGGCTTCTCTAGCCACCTAATCTTCTGCTCATCCTCTCGCGCTCTAAAGAGAGCTCAGGTGAGAAATTGCAAACGTCGAGCAATTGCTCAGAGATGAAAAGTGCCAGCACTGAAAGCTCTTGCTAGCCAGCACCCTTCCTTGGAAGCGCTTTCACAGGCGCAGTAACACTGGGGCTTTGCGCTTCTCTACCCACCAAACGTCACGGTCATTCTCTTTCCGCCTCGTAGACACGAGCTGAGAAATTACAAACGTCAAGCAATTGCTCAGAGATGAAAAGTGCCAGCACTGAAAGCTGTTGCTAGCCAGCACCCTTCCTTGGAAGCGCTTTCACAGGCGCAGTAACACTGGGGCTTTGCGCTTCTCTACCCACCAAACGTCACGGACCTTCTCTTTCCGCCTCGTAGACACGAGCTGAGAAATTGCAAACGTCGAGCAATTGCTCAGAGATGAAAAGTGCCAGCACTGAAAGCTGTTGCTAGCCAGCACCCCTCCTTGGAAGCGCTTTCACAGGCGCAGCAACACTGGGGCTTTGCGCTTCTCTACGCACCAAACGTCACGGTCACTATCTCTCCGTCTCGTAGACACGAGCTGAGAAATTGCAAACGTCGAGCAATTGCTCAGAGATGAAAAGTGCCAGCACTGAAAGCTGTTGCTAGCCAGCACCCTTCCTTGGAAGCGCTTTCACAGGCGCAGCAACACTGGGGCTTTGCGCTTCTATACGCACCAAACGTCACGGTCCTTCTCTTTCCGTCTCGTAGACACGAGCTGAGAAATTGCAAACGTCGAGCAATTGCTCAGAGATGAAAAGTGCCAGCACTGAAAGCTCTTGCTAGCCAGCACCCTTCCTTGGAAGCGCTTTTGTAGGCCTAAGAACACTGGGGCTCTGGGCTTCTCTAGCCACCTCATCTTCTGCTCATCCTCTCGCGCACTCTAAAGAGAGCTCAGGTGAGAAATTGCAAACGTCCAGCAATTGCTCAGAGATGAAAAGTGCCAGCACTGAAAGCTCTTGCTAGCCAGCACCCTTCCTTGGAAGCGCTTTCACAGGCGCAGCAACACTGGGGCTTTGCGCTTCTCTAGCCACCAAACGTCACGGTCCTTCTCTTTCCGTCTCCTAGACACGAGCTGAGAAATTGCAAACGTCCAGCAATTGCTCAGAGAAGAAAAGTGCCAGCACTGAAAGCTGTTGCTAGCCAGCACCCTTCCTTGGAAGCGCTTTTGTAGGCCTAAGAACACTGGGGCTCTGGGCTTGTCTAGCCACCTCATCTTCTGCTCATCCTCTCGCGCACTCTGAAGAGAGCTCAGGTGAGAAATTGCAAACGTCGAGCAATTGCTCAGAGATGAAAAGTGCCAGCACTGAAAGCTCTTGCTAGCCAGCACCCTTCCTTGGAAGCGCTTTCACAGGCGCAGCAACACTGGGGCTTTGCGCTTCTCTAGCCACCAAACGTCACGGTCCTTCTCTTTCCGTCTCGTAGACACGAGCTGAGAAATTGCAAACGTCCAGCAATTGCTCAGAGATGAAAAGTGCCAGCACTGAAAGCTGTTGCTAGCCAGCACCCTTCCTTGGAAGCGCTTTCACAGGCGCAGCAACACTGGGGCTTTGCGCTTCTCTACCCACCAAACGTCACGGTCCTTCTCTTTCCGTCTCGTAGACACGAGCTGAGAAATTGCAAACGTGGAGCAATTGCTCAGAGATGAAAAGTGCCAGCACTGAAAGCTGTTGCTAGCCAGCACCCTTCCTTGGAAGCGCTTTTGTAGGCCTAAGAACACGGGGGCTCTGGGCTTCTCTAGCCACCTCATCTTCTGCTCATCCTCTCGCGCACTCTAAAGAGAGCTCAGGTGAGAAATTGCAAATGTCGAGCAATTGCTCAGAGATGAAAAGTGCCAGCACTGAAAGCTGTTGCTAGCCAGCCCCCTTCCTTGGAAGCGCTTTCACAGGCGCAGCAACACTGGGGCTTTGCGCTTCTCTAGCCACCAAACGTCACGGTCCTTCTCTTTCTGTCGGTAGACACGAGCTGAGAAATTGCAAACGTCGAGCAATTGCTCAGAGATGAAAAGTGCCAGCACTGAAAGCTGTTGCTAGCCAGCACCCTTCCTTGGAAGCGCTTTCACAGGCGCAGCAACAATGGGGCTTTGCGCTTCTCTAGCCACCAAACGTCACGGTCCTTCTCTTTCCGTCGGTAGACACGAGCTGAGAAATTGCAAACGTCGAGCAATTGCTCCGAGATGAAAAGTGCCAGCACTGAAAGCTGTTGCTAGCCAGCACCCTTCCTTGGAAGCGCTTTTGTAGGCCTAAGAACAGTGGGGCTCTGGGCTTCTCTAGCCACCTCATCTTCTGCTCATCCTCGCGCCCTCTAAAGAGAGCTCAGGTGAGAAATTGCAAACGTCGAGCAATTGCTCAGAGATGAAAAGTGCCAGCACTGAAAGCTGTTGCTAGCCAGCACCCTTCCTTGGAAGCGCTTTCACAGGCGCAGTAACACTGGGGCTTTGCGCTTCTCTACGCACCAAACGTCACGGTCACTATCTCTCCGTCTCGTAGACACGAGCTGAGAAATTGCAAACGTCCAGCAATTGCTCAGAGATGAAAAGTGCCAGCACTGAAAGCTGTTGCTAGGCAGCACCCTTCCTTGGAAGAGCTTTACAGGTGCAGTAACACTGGGGCTTTGCGCTTCTCTACCCACCAAACGTCACGGTCATTCTCTTTCCATCTCATAGACACGAGCTGAGAAATTGCAAACGTCGAGCAATTGCTCCGAGATGAAAAGTGCCAGCACTGAAAGCTGTTGCTAGCCAGCACCCTTCCTTGGAAGCGCTTTTGTAGCCCTTAGAACACTGGGGCTCTGGGCTTCTCTAGCCACCTCATCTTC
Source organism: Sarcoramphus papa (assembly GCA_037962945.1). Classification (NCBI taxonomy): domain Eukaryota; kingdom Metazoa; phylum Chordata; class Aves; order Accipitriformes; family Cathartidae; genus Sarcoramphus; species Sarcoramphus papa. The sequence continues at coordinate 4,696,665 of CM075606.1, read as the reverse complement.
TGCTCATCCTCTCGCGCACTCTAAAGAGAGCTCAGGTGAGAAATTGCAAACGTCCAGCAATTGCTCAGAGATGAAAAGTGCCAGCACTGAAAGCTGTTGCTAGCCAGCACCCTTCCTTGGAAGCGCTTTCACAGGCGCAGCAACACTGGGGCTTTGCGCTTCTATACGCACCAAACGTCACGGTCATTCTCTTTCCGTCTCGTAGACACGAGCTGAGAAATTGCAAACGTCGAGCAATTGCTCAGAGATGAAAAGTGCCAGCACTGAAAGCTGTTGCTAGCCAGCACCCTTCCTTGGAAGCGCTTTTGTAGGCCTAAGAACACTGGGGCTCTGGGCTTCTCTAGCCACCTAATCTTCTGCTCATCCTCTCGCGCTCTAAAGAGAGCTCAGGTGAGAAATTGCAAACGTCGAGCAATTGCTCAGAGATGAAAAGTGCCAGCACTGAAAGCTGTTGCTAGCCAGCACCCTTCCTTGGAAGCGCTTTCACAGGCGCAGTAACACTGGGGCTTTGCGCTTCTCTACCCACCAAACGTCACGGTCATTCTCTTTCCGCCTCGTAGACACGAGCTGAGAAATTACAAACGTCAAGCAATTGCTCAGAGATGAAAAGTGCCAGCACTGAAAGCTGTTGCTAGCCAGCACCCTTCCTTGGAAGCGCTTTCACAGGCGCAGTAACACTGGGGCTTTGCGCTTCTCTACCCACCAAACGTCACGGACCTTCTCTTTCCGCCTCGTAGACACGAGCTGAGAAATTGCAAACGTCGAGCAATTGCTCAGAGATGAAAAGTGCCAGCACTGAAAGCTGTTGCTAGCCAGCACCCCTCCTTGGAAGCGCTTTCACAGGCGCAGCAACACTGGGGCTTTGCGCTTCTCTACGCACCAAACGTCACGGTCACTATCTCTCCGTCTCGTAGACACGAGCTGAGAAATTGCAAACGTCGAGCAATTGCTCAGAGATGAAAAGTGCCAGCACTGAAAGCTCTTGCTAGCCAGCACCCTTCCTTGGAAGCGCTTTCACAGGCGCAGCAACACTGGGGCTTTGCGCTTCTATACGCACCAAACGTCACGGTCCTTCTCTTTCCGTCTCGTAGACACGAGCTGAGAAATTGCAAACGTCGAGCAATTGCTCAGAGATGAAAAGTGCCAGCACTGAAAGCTCTTGCTAGCCAGCACCCTTCCTTGGAAGCGCTTTTGTAGCCTTTAGAACACTGGGGCTCTGGGCTTCTCTAGCCACCTCATCTTCTGCTCATCCTCTCGCGCACTCTAAAGAGAGCTCAGGTGAGAAATTGCAAACGTCGAGCAATTGCTCAGAGATGAAAAGTGCCAGCACTGAAAGCTCTTGCTAGCCAGCACCCTTCCTTGGAAGCGCTTTTGTAGCCCTTAGAACACTGGGGCTCTGGGCTTCTCTAGCCACCTCATCTTCTGCTCATCCTCTCGCGCACTCTAAAAAGAGCTCAGGTGAGAAATTGCAAATGTCGAGCAATTGCTCAGAGATGAAAAGTGCCAGCACTGAAAGCTCTTGCTAGCCAGCACCCTTCCTTGGAAGCGCTTTCACAGGCGCAGCAACACTGGGGCTTTGCGCTTCTATACCCACCAAACGTCACGGTCCTTCTCTTTCTGTCGGTAGACACGAGCTGAGAAATTGCAAACGTCGAGCAATTGCTCCGAGATGAAAAGTGCCAGCACTGAAAGCTGTTGCTAGCCAGCACCCTTCCTTGGAAGCGCTTTTGTAGGCCTAAGAACACTGGGGCTGTGGGCTTCTCTAGCCACCTCATCTTCTGCTCATCCTCTCGCGCACTCTGAAGAGAGCTCAGGTGAGAAATTGCAAACGTCGAGCAATTGCTCAGAGATGAAAAGTGCCAGCACTGAAAGCTGTTGCTAGCCAGCACCCTTCCTTGGAAGCGCTTTCACAGGCGCAGTAACACTGGGACTTTGCGCTTCTCTACCCACCAAACGTCACGGTCCTTCTCTTTCCGTCTCGTAGACACGAGCTGAGAAATTGCAAACGTCGAGCAATTGCTCAGAGATGAAAAGTGCCAGCACTGAAAGCTCTTGCTAGCCAGCACCCCTCCTTGGAAGCGCTTTCACAGGTGCAGCAACACTGGGGCTTCGCGCTTCTCTACGCACCAAACGTCACGGTCATTCTCTTTCCGTCTCGTAGACACGAGTTGAGAAATTGCAAACGTCGAGCAATTGCTCAGAGATGAAAAGTGCCAGCACTGAAAGCTCTTGCTAGCCAGCACCCTTCCTTGGAAGCGCTTTTGTAGGCCTAAGAACACTGGGGCTCTGGGCTTGTCTAGGCACCTAATCTTCTGCTCATCCTCTCGCGCACTCTAAAGAGAGCTCAGGTGAGAAATTGCAAACGTCGAGCAATTGCTCAGAGATGAAAAGTGCCAGCACTGAAAGCTGTTGCTAGCCAGCACCCTTCCTTGGAAGCGCTTTCACAGGCGCAGCAACACTGGGGCTTTGCGCTTCTCTAGCCACCAAACGTCACGGGTATTCTCTTTCCGTCTCGTTGACACGAGCTGAGAAATTGCAAACGTCCAGCAATTGCTCAGAGAAGAAAAGTGCCAGCACTGAAAGCTGTTGCTAGCCAGCACCCTTCCTTGGAAGCGCTTTTGTAGGCCTAAGAACACTGGGGCTCTGGGCTTGTCTAGCCACCTCATCTTCTGCTCATCCTCTCGCGCACTCTGAAGAGAGCTCAGGTGAGAAATTGCAAACGTCGAGCAATTGCTCAGAGATGAAAAGTGCCAGCACTGAAAGCTCTTGCTAGCCAGCACCCTTCCTTGGAAGCGCTTTCACAGGCGCAGCAACACTGGGGCTTTGCGCTTCCCTAGCCACCAAACGTCACGGTCCTTCTCTTTCTGTCTCGTAGACACGAGCTGAGAAATTGCAAACGTCGAGCAATTGCTCAGAGATGAAAAGTGCCAGCACTGAAAGCTGTTGCTAGCCAGCACCCTTCCTTGGAAGCGCTTTCACAGGCGCAGCAACACTGGGGCTTTGCGCTTCTCTACCCACCAAACGTCACGGTCCTTCTCTTTCCGTCTCGTAGACACGAGCTGAGAAATTGCAAACGTCGAGCAATTGCTCCGAGAGGGAAAGTGCCAGCACTGAAAGCTGTTGCTAGCCAGCACCCTTCCTTGGAAGCGCTTTTGTAGGCCTAAGAACACGGGGGCTCTGGGCTTCTCTAGCCACCTCATCTTCTGCTCATCCTCTCGCGCACTCTAAAGAGAGCTCAGGTGAGAAATTGCAAATGTCGAGCAATTGCTCAGAGATGAAAAGTGCCAGCACTGAAAGCTGTTGCTAGCCAGCCCCCTTCCTTGGAAGCGCTTTCACAGGCGCAGCAACACTGGGGCTTTGCGCTTCTCTAGCCACCAAACGTCACGGTCCTTCTCTTTCTGTCGGTAGACATGAGCTGAGAAATTGCAAACGTCGAGCAATTGCTCAGAGATGAAAAGTGCCAGCACTGAAAGCTGTTGCTAGCCAGCACCCTTCCTTGGAAGCGCTTTCACAGGTGCAGTAACACTGGGGTTTTGCGCTTCTCTAGCCACCAAACGTCACGGTCCTTCTCTTTCCGTCGGTAGACACGAGCTGAGAAATTGCAAACGTCGAGCAATTGCTCAGAGATGAAAAGTGCCAGCACTGAAAGCTGTTGCTAGCCAGCACCCTTCCTTGGAAGCGCTTTTGTAGGCCTAAGAACAGTGGGGCTCTGGGCTTCTCTAGCCACCTCATCTTCTGCTCATCCTCGCGCCCTCTAAAGAGAGCTCAGGTGAGAAATTGCAAACGTCCAGCAATTGCTCAGAGATGAAAAGTGCCAGCACTGAAAGCTCTTGCTAGCCAGCACCCTTCCTTGGAAGCGCTTTCACAGGCGCAGTAACACTGGGGCTTTGCGCTTCTCTACGCACCAAACGTCACGGTCACTATCTCTCCGTCTCGTAGACACGAGCTGAGAAATTGCAAACGTCCAGCAATTGCTCAGAGATGAAAAGTGCCAGCACTGAAAGCTGTTGCTAGGCAGCACCCTTCCTTGGAAGAGCTTTACAGGTGCAGTAACACTGGGGCTTTGCGCTTCTCTACGCACCAAACGTCACGGTCATTCTCTTTCCATCTCATAGACACGAGCTGAGAAATTGCAAACGTCGAGCAATTGCTCCGAGATGAAAAGTGCCAGCACTGAAAGCTGTTGCTAGCCAGCACCCTTCCTTGGAAGCGCTTTTGTAGGCCTAAGAACACTGGGGCTCTGGGCTTCTCTAGCCACCTCATCTTCTGCTCATCCTCTCGCGCACTCTAAAGAGAGATCAGGTGAGAAATTGCAAACGTCCAGCAATTGCTCAGAGATGAAAAGTGCCAGCACTGAAAGCTGTTGCTAGCCAGCACCCTTCCTTGGAAGCGCTTTCACAGGCGCAGCAACACTGGGGCTTTGCGCTTCTATACGCACCAAACGTCACCGTCATTCTCTTTCCGTCTCGTAGACACGAGCTGAGAAATTGCAAACGTCGAGCAATTGCTCAGAGATGAAAAGTGCCAGCACTGAAAGCTGTTGCTAGCCAGCACCCTTCCTTGGAAGCGCTTTTGTAGGCCTAAGAACACTGGGGCTCTGGGCTTCTCTAGCCACCTAATCTTCTGCTCATCCTCTCGCGCTCTAAAGAGAGCTCAGGTGAGAAATTGCAAACATCGAGCAATTGCTCAGAGATGAAAAGTGCCAGCACTGAAAGCTCTTGCTAGCCAGCACCCTTCCTTGGAAGCGCTTTCACAGGCGCAGTAACACTGGGGCTTTGCGCTTCTCTACCCACCAAACGTCACGGTCATTCTCTTTCCGCCTCGTAGACACGAGCTGAGAAATTACAAACGTCCAGCAATTGCTCAGAGATGAAAAGTGCCAGCACTGAAAGCTGTTGCTAGCCAGCACCCTTCCTTGGAAGCGCTTTCACAGGCGCAGTAACACTGGGGCTTTGCGCTTCTCTACCCACCAAACGTCACGGTCCTTCTCTTTCCGCCTCGTAGACACGAGCTGAGAAATTGCAAACGTCGAGCAATTGCTCAGAGATGAAAAGTGCCAGCACTGAAAGCTGTTGCTAGCCAGCACCCCTCCTTGGAAGCGCTTTCACAGGCGCAGCAACACTGGGGCTTTGCGCTTCTCTACGCACCAAACGTCACGGTCACTATCTCTCCGTCTCGTAGACACGAGCTGAGAAATTGCAAACGTCGAGCAATTGCTCAGAGATGAAAAGTGCCAGCACTGAAAGCTCTTGCTAGCCAGCACCCTTCCTTGGAAGCGCTTTTGTAGGCCTAAGAACACTGGGGCTCTGGGCTTGTCTAGGCACCTAATCTTCTGCTCATCCTCTTGCGCACTCTAAAGAGAGCTCAGGTGAGAAATTGCAAACGTCGAGCAATTGCTCAGAGATGAAAAGTGCCAGCACTGAAAGCTGTTGCTAGCCAGCACCCTTCCTTGGAAGCGCTTTCACAGGCGCAGCAACAATGGGGCTTTGCGCTTCTCTAGCCACCAAACGTCACGGTCCTTCTCTTTCCGTCTCGTAGACACGAGCTGAGAAATTGCAAACGTCGAGCAATTGCTCAGAGATGAAAAGTGCCAGCACTGAAAGCTGTTGCTAGCCAGCACCCTTCCTTGGAAGCGCTTTTGTAGGCCTAAGAACACTGGGGCTCTGGGCTTCTCTAGCCACCTCATCTTCTGCTCATCCTCGCACCCCCTAAAGAGAGCTCAGGTGAGAAATTGCAAACGTCGAGCAATTGCTCAGAGATGAAAAGTGCCAGCACTGAAAGCTCTTGCTAGCCAGCACCCTTCCTTGGAAGCGCTTTTGTAGGCCTAAGAACACTGGGGCTCTGGGCTTCTCTAGCCACCTCATCTTCTGCTCATCCTCTCGCGCACTCTAAAGAGAGCTCAGGTGAGAAATTGCAAACGTCGAGCAATTGCTCAGAGATGAAAAGTGCCAGCACTGAAAGCTGTTGCTAGCCAGCACCCTTCCTTGGAAGCGCTTTCACAGGCGCAGTAACACTGGGGCTTTGCGCTTCTCTAGCCACCAAACGTCACGGTCACTATCTCTCCGTCTCGTAGACACGAGCTGAGAAATTGCAAACGTCGAGCAATTGCTCAGAGATGAAAAGTGCCAGCACTGAAAGCTGTTGCTAGCCAGCACCCTTCCTTGGAAGCGCTTTCACAGGCGCAGCAACACTGGGGCTTTGCGCTTCTCTAGCCACCAAACGTCACGGTCCTTCTCTTTCCGTCTCGTAGACACGAGCTGAGAAATTGCAAACGTCGAGCAATTGCTCCGAGATGAAAAGTGCCAGCACTGAAAGCTGTTGCTAGCCAGCACCCTTCCTTGGAAGCGCTTTTGTAGGCCTAAGAACACTGGGGCTGTGGGCTTCTCTAGCCACCTCATCTTCTGCTCATCCTCTCGCGCACTCTGAAGAGAGCTCAGGTGAGAAATTGCAAACGTCGAGCAATTGCTCAGAGATGAAAAGTGCCAGCACTGAAAGCTGTTGCTAGCCAGCACCCTTCCTTGGAAGCGCTTTCACAGGCGCAGTAACACTGGGACTTTGCGCTTCTCTACCCACCAAACGTCACGGTCCTTCTCTTTCCGTCTCGTAGACACGAGCTGAGAAATTGCAAACGTCGAGCAATTGCTCAGAGATGAAAAGTGCCAGCACTGAAAGCTCTTGCTAGCCAGCACCCCTCCTTGGAAGCGCTTTCACAGGTGCAGCAACACTGGGGCTTCGCGCTTCTCTATGCACCAAACGTCACGGTCATTCTCTTTCCGTCTCGTAGACACGAGTTGAGAAATTGCAAACGTCGAGCAATTGCTCAGAGATGAAAAGTGCCAGCACTGAAAGCTCTTGCTAGCCAGCACCCTTCCTTGGAAGCGCTTTTGTAGCCTTTAGAACACTGGGGCTCTGGGCTTCTCTAGCCACCTCATCTTCTGCTCATCCTCTCGCGCACTCTGAAGAGAGCTCAGGTGAGAAATTGCAAACGTCGAGCAATTGCTCAGAGATGAAAAGTGCCAGCACTGAAAGCTGTTGCTAGCCAGCACCCTTCCTTGGAAGCGCTTTCACAGGCGCAGCAACACTGGGGCTTTGCACTTCTCTAGCCACCAAATGTCACGGTCCTTCTCTTTCCGTCTCGTAGACACGAGCTGAGAAATTGCAAACGTCGAGCAATTGCTCAGAGATGAAAAGTGCCAGCACTGAAAGCTGTTGCTAGCCAGCACCCTTCCTTGGAAGCGCTTTTGTAGGCCTAAGAACACTGGGGCTCTGGGCTTCTCTAGCCACCTCATGTTCTGCTCATCCTCTCGCGCACTCTAAAGAGAGCTCAGGTGAGAAATTGCAAACGTCCAGCAATTGCTCAGAGATGAAAAGTGCCAGCACTGAAAGCTGTTGCTAGCCAGCACCCTTCCTTGGTAGCGCTTTCACAGGCGCAGCAACACTGGGGCTTTGCGCTTCTATACGCACCAAACGTCACGGTCCTTCTCTTTCCGTCTCGTAGACACGAGCTGAGAAATTGCAAACGTCGAGCAATTGCTCAGAGATGAAAAGTGCCAGCACTGAAAGCTCTTGCTAGCCAGCACCCTTCCTTGGAAGCGCTTTTGTAGGCCTAAGAACACTGGGGCTCTGGGCTTGTCTAGGCACCTAATCTTCTGCTCATCCTCTCGCGCACTCTAAAGAGAGCTCAGGTGAGAAATTGCAAACGTCGAGCAATTGCTCAGAGATGAAAAGTGCCAGCACTGAAAGCTGTTGCTAGCCAGCACCCTTCCTTGGAAGCGCTTTCACAGGCGCAGCAACACTGGGGCTTTGCGCTTCTCTAGCCACCAAACGTCACGGGTATTCTCTTTCCGTCTCGTTGACACGAGCTGAGAAATTGCAAACGTCCAGCAATTGCTCAGAGAAGAAAAGTGCCAGCACTGAAAGCTGTTGCTAGCCAGCACCCTTCCTTGGAAGCGCTTTTGTAGGCCTAAGAACACTGGGGCTCTGGGCTTGTCTAGCCACCTCATCTTCTGCTCATCCTCTCGCGCACTCTGAAGAGAGCTCAGGTGAGAAATTGCAAACGTCGAGCAATTGCTCAGAGATGAAAAGTGCCAGCACTGAAAGCTCTTGCTAGCCAGCACCCTTCCTTGGAAGCGCTTTCACAGGCGCAGCAACACTGGGGCTTTGCGCTTCCCTAGCCACCAAACGTCACGGTCCTTCTCTTTCTGTCTCGTAGACACGAGCTGAGAAATTGCAAACGTCGAGCAATTGCTCAGAGATGAAAAGTGCCAGCACTGAAAGCTGTTGCTAGCCAGCACCCTTCCTTGGAAGCGCTTTCACAGGCGCAGCAACACTGGGGCTTTGCGCTTCTCTACCCACCAAACGTCACGGTCCTTCTCTTTCCGTCTCGTAGACACGAGCTGAGAAATTGCAAACGTCGAGCAATTGCTCCGAGAGGGAAAGTGCCAGCACTGAAAGCTGTTGCTAGCCAGCACCCTTCCTTGGAAGCGCTTTTGTAGGCCTAAGAACACGGGGGCTCTGGGCTTCTCTAGCCACCTCATCTTCTGCTCATCCTCTCGCGCACTCTAAAGAGAGCTCAGGTGAGAAATTGCAAATGTCGAGCAATTGCTCAGAGATGAAAAGTGCCAGCACTGAAAGCTGTTGCTAGCCAGCCCCCTTCCTTGGAAGCGCTTTCACAGGCGCAGCAACACTGGGGCTTTGCGCTTCTCTACCCACCAAACGTCACGGTCCTTCTCTTTCTGTCGGTAGACATGAGCTGAGAAATTGCAAACGTCGAGCAATTGCTCAGAGATGAAAAGTGCCAGCACTGAAAGCTGTTGCTAGCCAGCACCCTTCCTTGGAAGCGCTTTCACAGGTGCAGTAACACTGGGGTTTTGCGCTTCTCTAGCCACCAAACGTCACGGTCCTTCTCTTTCCGTCGGTAGACACGAGCTGAGAAATTGCAAACGTCGAGCAATTGCTCAGAGATGAAAAGTGCCAGCACTGAAAGCTGTTGCTAGCCAGCACCCTTCCTTGGAAGCGCTTTTGTAGGCCTAAGAACAGTGGGGCTCTGGGCTTCTCTAGCCACCTCATCTTCTGCTCATCCTCGCGCCCTCTAAAGAGAGCTCAGGTGAGAAATTGCAAACGTCCAGCAATTGCTCAGAGATGAAAAGTGCCAGCACTGAAAGCTCTTGCTAGCCAGCACCCTTCCTTGGAAGCGCTTTCACAGGCGCAGTAACACTGGGGCTTTGCGCTTCTCTACGCACCAAACGTCACGGTCACTATCTCTCCGTCTCGTAGACACGAGCTGAGAAATTGCAAACGTCCAGCAATTGCTCAGAGATGAAAAGTGCCAGCACTGAAAGCTGTTGCTAGGCAGCACCCTTCCTTGGAAGAGCTTTACAGGTGCAGTAACACTGGGGCTTTGCGCTTCTCTACGCACCAAACGTCACGGTCATTCTCTTTCCATCTCATAGACACGAGCTGAGAAATTGCAAACGTCGAGCAATTGCTCCGAGATGAAAAGTGCCAGCACTGAAAGCTGTTGCTAGCCAGCACCCTTCCTTGGAAGCGCTTTTGTAGGCCTAAGAACACTGGGGCTCTGGGCTTCTCTAGCCACCTCATCTTCTGCTCATCCTCTCGCGCACTCTAAAGAGAGATCAGGTGAGAAATTGCAAACGTCCAGCAATTGCTCAGAGATGAAAAGTGCCAGCACTGAAAGCTGTTGCTAGCCAGCACCCTTCCTTGGAAGCGCTTTCACAGGCGCAGCAACACTGGGGCTTTGCGCTTCTATACGCACCAAACGTCACCGTCATTCTCTTTCCGTCTCGTAGACACGAGCTGAGAAATTGCAAACGTCGAGCAATTGCTCAGAGATGAAAAGTGCCAGCACTGAAAGCTGTTGCTAGCCAGCACCCTTCCTTGGAAGCGCTTTTGTAGGCCTAAGAACACTGGGGCTCTGGGCTTCTCTAGCCACCTAATCTTCTGCTCATCCTCTCGCGCTCTAAAGAGAGCTCAGGTGAGAAATTGCAAACATCGAGCAATTGCTCAGAGATGAAAAGTGCCAGCACTGAAAGCTCTTGCTAGCCAGCACCCTTCCTTGGAAGCGCTTTCACAGGCGCAGTAACACTGGGGCTTTGCGCTTCTCTACCCACCAAACGTCACGGTCATTCTCTTTCCGCCTCGTAGACACGAGCTGAGAAATTACAAACGTCCAGCAATTGCTCAGAGATGAAAAGTGCCAGCACTGAAAGCTGTTGCTAGCCAGCACCCTTCCTTGGAAGCGCTTTCACAGGCGCAGTAACACTGGGGCTTTGCGCTTCTCTACCCACCAAACGTCACGGTCCTTCTCTTTCCGCCTCGTAGACACGAGCTGAGAAATTGCAAACGTCGAGCAATTGCTCAGAGATGAAAAGTGCCAGCACTGAAAGCTGTTGCTAGCCAGCACCCCTCCTTGGAAGCGCTTTCACAGGCGCAGCAACACTGGGGCTTTGCGCTTCTCTACGCACCAAACGTCACGGTCACTATCTCTCCGTCTCGTAGACACGAGCTGAGAAATTGCAAACGTCGAGCAATTGCTCAGAGATGAAAAGTGCCAGCACTGAAAGCTCTTGCTAGCCAGCACCCTTCCTTGGAAGCGCTTTTGTAGGCCTAAGAACACTGGGGCTCTGGGCTTGTCTAGGCACCTAATCTTCTGCTCATCCTCTTGCGCACTCTAAAGAGAGCTCAGGTGAGAAATTGCAAACGTCGAGCAATTGCTCAGAGATGAAAAGTGCCAGCACTGAAAGCTGTTGCTAGCCAGCACCCTTCCTTGGAAGCGCTTTCACAGGCGCAGCAACAATGGGGCTTTGCGCTTCTCTAGCCACCAAACGTCACGGTCCTTCTCTTTCCGTCTCGTAGACACGAGCTGAGAAATTGCAAACGTCGAGCAATTGCTCAGAGATGAAAAGTGCCAGCACTGAAAGCTGTTGCTAGCCAGCACCCTTCCTTGGAAGCGCTTTTGTAGGCCTAAGAACACTGGGGCTCTGGGCTTCTCTAGCCACCTCATCTTCTGCTCATCCTCGCACCCCCTAAAGAGAGCTCAGGTGAGAAATTGCAAACGTCGAGCAATTGCTCAGAGATGAAAAGTGCCAGCACTGAAAGCTCTTGCTAGCCAGCACCCTTCCTTGGAAGCGCTTTTGTAGGCCTAAGAACACTGGGGCTCTGGGCTTCTCTAGCCACCTCATCTTCTGCTCATCCTCTCGCGCACTCTAAAGAGAGCTCAGGTGAGAAATTGCAAACGTCGAGCAATTGCTCAGAGATGAAAAGTGCCAGCACTGAAAGCTGTTGCTAGCCAGCACCCTTCCTTGGAAGCGCTTTCACAGGCGCAGTAACACTGGGGCTTTGCGCTTCTCTAGCCACCAAACGTCACGGTCACTATCTCTCCGTCTCGTAGACACGAGCTGAGAAATTGCAAACGTCGAGCAATTGCTCAGAGATGAAAAGTGCCAGCACTGAAAGCTGTTGCTAGCCAGCACCCTTCCTTGGAAGCGCTTTCACAGGCGCAGCAACACTGGGGCTTTGCGCTTCTCTAGCCACCAAACGTCACGGTCCTTCTCTTTCCGTCTCGTAGACACGAGCTGAGAAATTGCAAACGTCGAGCAATTGCTCAGAGATGAAAAGTGCCAGCACTGAAAGCTGTTGCTAGCCAGCACCCTTCCTTGGAAGCGCTTTTGTAGGCCTAAGAACACTGGGGCTGTGGGCTTCTCTAGCCACCTCATCTTCTGCTCATCCTCTCGCGCACTCTAAAGAGAGCTCAGGTGAGAAATTGCAAACGTCGAGCAATTGCTCAGAGATGAAAAGTGCCAGCACTGAAAGCTGTTGCTAGCCAGCACCCTTCCTTGGAAGCGCTTTCACAGGCGCAGTAACACTGGGGCTTTGCGCTTCTCTACGCACCAAACGTCACGGTCACTATCTCTCCGTCTCGTAGACACGAGCTGAGAAATTGCAAACGTCCAGCAATTGCTCAGAGATGAAAAGTGCCAGCACTGAAAGCTGTTGCTAGGCAGCACCCTTCCTTGGAAGAGCTTTACAGGTGCAGTAACACTGGGGCTTTGCGCTTCTCTACCCACCAAACGTCACGGTCATTCTCTTTCCATCTCATAGACACGAGCTGAGAAATTGCAAACGTCGAGCAATTGCTCCGAGATGAAAAGTGCCAGCACTGAAAGCTCGTGCTAGCCAGCACCCTTCCTTGGAAGCGCTTTTGTAGGCCTAAGCACACTGGGGCTCTGGGCTTCTCTAGCCACCTCATCTTCTGCTCATCCTCTCGCGCACTCTAAAGAGAGCTCAGGTGAGAAATTGCAAACGTCGAGCAATTGCTCAGAGATGAAAAGTGCCAGCACTGAAAGCTGTTGCTAGCCAGCACCCTTCCTTGGAAGCGCTTTCACAGGCGCAGCAACAATGGGGCTTTGCGCTTCTCTACCCACCAAACGTCACGGTCCTTCTCTTTCCGTCTCGTAGACACGAGCTGAGAAATTGCAAACGTCGAGCAATTGCTCAGAGATGAAAAGTGCCAGCACTGAAAGCTGTTGCTAGCCAGCACCCTTCCTTGGAAGCGCTTTTGTAGGCCTAAGAACACTGGGGCTCTGGGCTTCTCTAGCCACCTAATCTTCTGCTCATCCTCTCGCGCTCTAAAGAGAGCTCAGGTGAGAAATTGCAAACGTCGAGCAATTGCTCAGAGATGAAAAGTGCCAGCACTGAAAGCTCTTGCTAGCCAGCACCCTTCCTTGGAAGCGCTTTCACAGGCGCAGTAACACTGGGGCTTTGCGCTTCTCTACCCACCAAACGTCACGGTCCTTCTCTTTCCGCCTCGTAGACACGAGCTGAGAAATTGCAAACGTCGAGCAATTGCTCAGAGATGAAAAGTGCCAGCACTGAAAGCTGTTGCTAGCCAGCACCCCTCCTTGGAAGCGCTTTCACAGGCGCAGCAACACTGGGGCTTTGCGCTTCTCTAGCCACCAAACGTCACGGTCCTTCTCTTTCCGTCTCGTAGACACGAGCTGAGAAATTGCAAACGTCGAGCAATTGCTCCGAGATGAAAAGTGCCAGCACTGAAAGCTGTTGCTAGCCAGCACCCTTCCTTGGAAGCGCTTTTGTAGGCCTAAGAACAGTGGGGCTCTGGGCTTCTCTAGCCACCTAATCTTCTGCTCATCCTCTCGCGCACTCTAAAGGGAGCTCAGGTGAGAAATTGCAAACGTCGAGCAATTGCTCAGAGATGAAAAGTGCCAGCACTGAAAGCTGTTGCTAGCCAGCACCCTTCCTTGGAAGCGCTTTCACAGGCGCAGCAACACTGGGGCTTTGCGCTTCTCTAGCCACCAAACGTCACGGTCCTTCTCTTTCCGTCTCGTAGACACGAGCTGAGAAATTGCAAACGTTGAGCAATTGCTCAGAGATGAAAAGTGCCAGCACTGAAAGCTGTTGCTAGCCAGCACCCTTCCTTGGAAGCGCTTTTGTAGGCCTAAGAACACTGGGGCTCTGGGCTTCTCTAGCCACCTCATCTTCTGCTCATCCTCGCACCCCCTAAAGAGAGCTCAGGTGAGAAATTGCAAACGTCGAGCAATTGCTCAGAGATGAAAAGTGCCAGCACTGAAAGCTGTTGCTAGCCAGCACCCTTCCTTGGAAGCGCTTTTGTAGGCCTAAGAACACTGGGGCTCTGGGCTTCTCTAGCCACCTCATCTTCTGCTCATCCTCTCGCGCACTCTAAAGAGAGCTCAGGTGAGAAATTGCAAACGTCGAGCAATTGCTCCGAGATGAAAAGTGCCAGCACTGAAAGCTGTTGCTAGCCAGCACCCTTCCTTGGAAGCGCTTTCACAGGCGCAGTAACACTGGGGCTTTGCGCTTCTCTACGCACCAAACGTCACGGTCACTATCTCTCCGTCTCGTAGACACGAGCTGAGAAATTGCAAACGTCCAGCAATTGCTCAGAGATGAAAAGTGCCAGCACTGAAAGCTGTTGCTAGGCAGCACCCTTCCTTGGAAGAGCTTTACAGGTGCAGTAACACTGGGGCTTTGCGCTTCTCTACCCACCAAACGTCACGGTCATTCTCTTTCCATCTCATAGACACGAGCTGAGAAATTGCAAACGTCGAGCAATTGCTCCGAGATGAAAAGTGCCAGCACTGAAAGCTCGTGCTAGCCAGCACCCTTCCTTGGAAGCGCTTTTGTAGGCCTAAGCACACTGGGGCTCTGGGCTTCTCTAGCCACCTCATCTTCTGCTCATCCTCTCGCGCACTCTAAAGAGAGCTCAGGTGAGAAATTGCAAACGTCGAGCAATTGCTCAGAGATGAAAAGTGCCAGCACTGAAAGCTGTTGCTAGCCAGCACCCTTCCTTGGAAGCGCTTTCACAGGCGCAGCAACAATGGGGCTTTGCGCTTCTCTACCCACCAAACGTCACGGTCACTATCTCTCCGTCTCGTAGACACGAGCTGAGAAATTGCAAACGTGGAGCAATTGCTCAGAGATGAAAAGTGCCAGCACTGAAAGCTGTTGCTAGCCAGCACCCTTCCTTGGAAGCGCTTTTGTAGGCCTAAGAACAGTGGGGCTCTGGGCTTCTCTAGCCACCTCATCTTCTGCTCATCCTCGCACCCCCTAAAGAGAGCTCAGGTGAGAAATTGCAAACGTCGAGCAATTGCTCAGAGATGAAAAGTGCCAGCACTGAAAGCTGTTGCTAGCCAGCACCCTTCCTTGGAAGCGCTTTCACAGGCGCAGCAACACTGGGGCTTTGCGCTTCTCTAGCCACCAAACGTCACGGTCCTTCTCTTTCTGTCGGTAGACACGAGCTGAGAAATTGCAAACGTGGAGCAATTGCTCAGAGATGAAAAGTGCCAGCACTGAAAGCTGTTGCTAGCCAGCACCCTTCCTTGGAAGCGCTTTCACAGGCGCAGCAACACTGGGGCTTTGCGCTTCTATACGCACCAAACGTCACGGTCCTTCTCTTTCCGTCTTGTAGACACGAGCTGAGAAATTGCAAACGTCGAGCAATTGCTCAGAGATGAAAAGTGCCAGCACTGAAAGCTGTTGCTAGCCAGCACCCTTCCTTGGAAGCGCTTTTGTAGGCCTAAGAACACTGGGGCTCTGGGCTTCTCTAGCCACCTAATCTTCTGCTCATCCTCTCGCGCACTCTAAAGAGAGCTCAGGTGAGAAATTGCAAACGTCGAGCAATTGCTCAGAGATGAAAAGTGCCAGCACTGAAAGCTCTTGCTAGCCAGCACCCTTCCTTGGAAGCGCTTTCACAGGCGCAGCAACACTGGGGCTTTGCGCTTCTCTACCCACCAAACGTCACGGTCATTCTCTTTCCGTCGGTAGACATGAGCTGAGAAATTGCAAACGTCGAGCAATTGCTCCGAGATGAAAAGTGCCAGCACTGAAAGCTCTTGCTAGCCAGCACCCTTCCTTGGAAGCGCTTTTGTAGGCCTAAGAACACTGGGGCTCTGGGCTTCTCTAGCCACCTCATCTTCTGCTCATCCTCGCGCCCTCTAAAGAGAGCTCAGGTGAGAAATTGCAAACGTCAAGCAATTGCTCAGAGATGAAAAGTGCCAGCACTGAAAGCTGTTGCTAGCCAGCACCCTTCCTTGGAAGCGCTTTCACAGGCGCAGCAACACTGGGGCTTTGCGCTTCGCTACGCACCAAACGTCACGGTCACTATCTCTCCGTCTCGTAGACACGAGCTGAGAAATTGCAAACGTCGAGCAATTGCTCAGAGATGAAAAGTGCCAGCACTGAAAGCTGTTGCTAGCCAGCACCCTTCCTTGGAAGCGCTTTCACAGGCGCAGCAACACTGGGGCTTTGCGCTTCTCTAGCCACCAAACGTCACGGTCCTTCTCTTTCCGTCTCGTAGACACGAGCTGAGAAATTGCAAACGTCGAGCAATTGCTCAGAGATGAAAAGTGCCAGCACTGAAAGCTCTTGCTAGCCAGCACCCTTCCTTGGAAGCGCTTTTGTAGGCCTAAGAACACTGGGGCTCTGGGCTTCTCTAGCCACCTCATCTTCTGCTCATCCTCTCGCGCACTCTAAAGAGAGCTCAGGTGAGAAATTGCAAACGTCGAGCAATTGCTCAGAGATGAAAAGTGCCAGCACTGAAAGCTCTTGCTAGCCAGCACCCTTCCTTGGAAGCGCTTTCACAGGCGCAGCAACACTGGGGCTTTGTGCTTCTCTAGCCACCAAACGTCACGGTCCTTCTCTTTCTGTCGGTAGACACGAGCTGAGAAATTACAAACGTCGAGCAATTGCTCAGAGATGAAAAGTGCCAGCACTGAAAGCTCTTGCTAGCCAGCACCCTTCCTTGGAAGCGCTTTTGTAGGCCTAAGAACAGTGGGGCTCTGGGCTTCTCTAGCCACCTCATCTTCTGCTCATCCTCTCGCGCACTCTAAAGAGAGCTCAGGTGAGAAATTGCAAACGTCGAGCAATTGCTCAGAGATGAAAAGTGCCAGCACTGAAAGCTGTTGCTAGCCAGCACCCTTCCTTGGAAGCGCTTTCACAGGCGCAGCAACACTGGGGCTTTGCGCTTCGCTACGCACCAAACGTCACGGTCACTATCTCTCCGTCTCGTAGACACGAGCTGAGAAATTGCAAACGTCGAGCAATTGCTCAGAGATGAAAAGTGCCAGCACTGAAAGCTCTTGCTAGCCAGCACCCTTCCTTGGAAGAGCTTTACAGGTGCAGTAACACTGGGGCTTTGCGCTTCTCTACCCACCAAACGTCACGGTCATTCTCTTTCCATCTCATAGACACGAGCTGAGAAATTGCAAACGTCCAGCAATTGCTCCGAGATGAAAAGTGCCAGCACTGAAAGCTGTTGCTAGCCAGCACCCTTCCTTGGAAGCGCTTTTGTAGGCCTAAGCACACTGGGGCTCTGGGCTTCTCTAGCCACCTCATCTTCTGCTCATCCTCTCGCGCACTCTAAAGAGAGCTCAGGTGAGAAATTGCAAACGTCCAGCAATTGCTCAGAGATGAAAAGTGCCAGCACTGAAAGCTGTTGCTAGCCAGCACCCTTCCTTGGAAGCGCTTTCACAGGCGCAGCAACACTGGGGCTTTGCGCTTCTATACGCACCAAACGTCACGGTCCTTCTCTTTCCGTCTCGTAGACACGAGCTGAGAAATTGCAAACGTCCAGCAATTGCTCAGAGATGAAAAGTGCCAGCACTGAAAGCTGTTGCTAGCCAGCACCCTTCCTTGGAAGCGCTTTTGTAGGCCTAAGAACACTGGGGCTCTGGGCTTCTCTAGCCACCTAATCTTCTGCTCATCCTCTCGCGCTCTAAAGAGAGCTCAGGTGAGAAATTGCAAACGTCGAGCAATTGCTCAGAGATGAAAAGTGCCAGCACTGAAAGCTCTTGCTAGCCAGCACCCTTCCTTGGAAGCGCTTTCACAGGCGCAGTAACACTGGGGCTTTGCGCTTCTCTACCCACCAAACGTCACGGTCATTCTCTTTCCGCCTCGTAGACACGAGCTGAGAAATTACAAACGTCCAGCAATTGCTCCGAGATGAAAAGTGCCAGCACTGAAAGCTCTTGCTAGCCAGCACCCTTCCTTGGAAGCGCTTTTGTAGGCCTAAGAACACTGGGGCTCTGGGCTTCTCTAGCCACCTAATCTTCTGCTCATCCTCTCGCGCACTCTAAAGAGAGCTCAGGTGAGAAATTGCAAACGTCGAGCAATTGCTCAGAGATGAAAAGTGCCAGCACTGAAAGCTGTTGCTAGCCAGCACCCTTCCTTGGTAGCGCTTTCACAGGCGCAGCAACACTGGGGCTTTGCGCTTCTATACGCACCAAACGTCACGGTCATTCTCTTTCCGTCTCGTAGACACGAGCTGAGAAATTGCAAACGTCCAGCAATTGCTCAGAGATGAAAAGTGCCAGCACTGAAAGCTGTTGCTAGCCAGCACCCTTCCTTGGAAGCGCTTTTGTAGGCCTAAGCACACTCGGGCTCTGGGCTTCTCTAGCCACCTCATCTTCTGCTCATCCTCTCGCGCACTCTAAAGAGAGCTCACGTGAGAAATTGCAAACGTCGAGCAATTGCTCCGAGATGAAAAGTGCCAGCACTGAAAGCTGTTGCTAGGCAGCACCCTTCCTTGGAAGCGCTTTCACAGGCGCAGCAACACTGGGGCTTTGCACTTCTCTAACCACCAAACGTCACGGTCCTTCTCTTTCCGTCTCGTAGACACGAGCTGAGAAATTGCAAACGTCGAGCAATTGCTCAGAGATGAAAAGTGCCAGCACTGAAAGCTGTTGCTAGCCAGCACCCTTCCTTGGAAGCGCTTTTGTAGGCCTAAGAACACTGGGGCTCTGGGCTTCTCTAGCCACCTCATCTTCTGCTCATCCTCTCGCGCACTCTAAAGAGAGCTCAGGTGAGAAATTGCAAATGACGAGAAATTGCTCAGAGATGAAAAGTGCCAGCACTGAAAGCTGTTGCTAGCCAGCACCCTTCCTTGGAAGCGCTTTCACAGGCGCAGCAACACTGGGACTTTGCACTTCTATATGCACCAAACGTCACGGTCCTTCTCTTTCCGTCTCGTAGACACGAGCTGAGAAATTGCAAACGTCGAGCAATTGCTCAGAGATGAAAAGTGCCAGCACTGAAAGCTGTTGCTAGCCAGCACCCTTCCTTGGAAGCACTTTTGTAGGCCTAAGAACACTGGGGCTCTGGGCTTCTTTAGCCACCTCATCTTCTTCTCATCCTCTCGCGCACTCTGAAGAGAGCTCAGGTGAGAAATTGCAAACGTCGAGCAATTGCTCAGAGACGAAAAGTGCCAGCACTGAAAGCTGTTGCTAGCCAGCACCCTTCCTTGGAAGCGCTTTCACAGGCGCAGCAACACTGGGGCTTTGCGCTTCTCTAGCCACCAAACGTCACGGTCATTCTCTTTCCGTCTCGTAGACACGAGCTGAGAAATTGCAAACGTGGAGCAATTGCTCAGAGGTGAAAAGTGCCAGCACTGAAAGCTCTTGCTAGCCAGCACCCTTCCTTGGAAGCGCTTTTGTAGGCCTAAGAACACTGGGGCTCTGGGCTTCTCTAGCCACCTCATCTTCTGCTCATCCTCTCGCGCACTCTAAAGAGAGCTCAGGTGAGAAATTGCAAACGTCGAGCAATTGCTCAGAGATGAAAAGTGCCAGCACTGAAAGCTCTTGCTAGCCAGCACCCTTCCTTGGAAGCGCTTTCACAGGCGCAGCAACACTGGGGCTTTGCACTTCTATACGCACCAAACGTCACGGTCCTTCTCTTTCCGTCTCGTAGACACGAGCTGAGAAATTGCAAACGTCAAGCAATTGCTCAGAGATGAAAAGTGCCAGCACTGAAAGCTGTTGCTAGCCAGCACCCTTCCTTGGAAGCGCTTTCACAGGCGCAGTAACACTGGGGCTTTGCGCTTCTATACGCACCAAACGTCACGGTCCTTCTCTTTCCGTCTCGTAGACACGAGCTGAGAAATTGCAAACGTCGAGCAATTGCTCCGAGATGAAAAGTGCCAGCACTGAAAGCTGTTGCTAGGCAGCACCCTTCCTTGGAAGCGCTTTCACAGGCGCAGCAACACTGGGGCTTTGCGCTTCTCTACCCACCAAACGTCACGGTCATTCTCTTCCAATCTCGTAGACACGAGCTGAGAGATTGCAAACGTCGAGCAATTGCTCAGAGATGAAAAGTGCCAGCACTGAAAGCTGTTGCTAGCCAGCACCCTTCCTTGGAAGCGCTTTTGTAGAACTAAGAACACTGGGGCTCCTTGTTTCTCTACCCACCTAATCTTCTGCTCATCCTCTCGCGTAGTCTAAACAGCGCTCAGGTGAGAAATTGCAAAGATCGAGCAATTGCTCAGAGAAGAAAAGTGCCAGCACTGAAAGCTCTTGCTAGCCAGCACCCTTCCTTGGAAGCGCTTTTGTAGGCCTAAGAACAGTGGGGCTCTGGGCTTCACTAGCCACCTAATCTTCTGCTCATCCTCTCGCGTAGTCTAAAGAGCGCTCAGGTGAGAAATTGCAAACGTCGAGCAATTGCTCAGAGATGAAAAGTGCCAGCACTGAAAGCTCTTGCTAGCCAGCACCCTTCCTTGGAAGCGCTTTTGTAGGCCTAAGAACACTGGGGCTCTGGGCTTCTCTAGCCACCTCATCTTCTGCTCATCCTCTCGCGTCGTCTAAAGAGCGATCAGGTGAGAAATTGCAAACGTCGAGCAATTGCTCAGAGATGAAAAGTGCCAGCACTGAAAGCTGTTGCTAGCCAGCACCCTTCCTTGGAAGCGCTTTCACAGGCGCAGCAACAATGGGGCTTTGCGCTTCTCTACCCACCAAACGTCACGGTCATTCTCTTTCCATCTCGTAGACACGAGCTGAGAGATTGCAAACGTCGAGCAATTGCTCAGAGATGAAAAGTGCCAGCACTGAAAGCTGTTGCTAGCCAGCACCCTTCCTTGGAAGCGCTTTTGTAGACCTAAGAACACTGGGGCTCTGGGCTTCTCTAGCCACCTAATCTTCTGCTCATCCTCTCGCGTAGTCTAAAGAGCGCTCAGGTGAGAAATTGCAAACGTCGAACAATTGCTCAGAGATGAAAAGTGCCAGCACTGAAAGCTCTTGCTAGCCAGCCCCCTTCCTTGGAAGCGCTTTCACAGGCGCAGCAACACTGGGGCTTTGCGCTTCTCTACCCACCAAACGTCACGGTCATTCTCTTTCCATCTCGTAGACACGAGCTGAGAGATTGCAAACGTCGAGCAATTGCTCAGAGATGAAAAGTGCCAGCACTGAAAGCTGTTGCTAGCCAGCACCCTTCCTTGGAAGCGCTTTTGTAGAACTAAGAACACTGGGGCTCCTTGTTTCTCTACCCACCTAATCTTCTGCTCATCCTCTCGCGTAGTCTAAAGAGCGCTCAGGTGAGAAATTGCAAACGTCGAGCAATTGCTCAGAGATGAAAAGTGCCAGCACTGAAAGCTCTTGCTAGCCAGCACCCTTCCTTGCAAGCGCTTTCACAGGAGCAGCAACACTGGGGCTTTGCGCTTCGCTACCCACCAAACGTCACGGTCATTCTCTTTCCGTCTCGTAGACACGAGCTGAGAAATTGCAAACGTCCAGCAATTGCTCAGAGATGAAAAGTGCCAGCACTGAAAGCTGTTGCTAGCCAGCACCCTTCCTTGGAAGCGCTTTTGTAGGCCTAAGCACACTCGGGCTCTGGGCTTCTCTAGCCACCTCATCTTCTGCTCATCCTCTCGCGCACTCTAAAGAGAGCTCACGTGAGAAATTGCAAACGTCGAGCAATTGCTCCGAGATGAAAAGTGCCAGCACTGAAAGCTGTTGCTAGGCAGCACCCTTCCTTGGAAGCGCTTTCACAGGCGCAGCAACACTGGGGCTTTGCACTTCTCTACCCACCAAACGTCACGGTCCTTCTCTTTCCGTCTCGTAGACACGAGCTGAGAAATTGCAAACGTCGAGCAATTGCTCAGAGATGAAAAGTGCCAGCACTGAAAGCTGTTGCTAGCCAGCACCCTTCCTTGGAAGCGCTTTTGTAGGCCTAAGAACACTGGGGCTCTGGGCTTCTCTAGCCACCTCATCTTCTGCTCATCCTCTCGCGCACTCTAAAGAGAGCTCAGGTGAGAAATTGCAAACGATGAGAAATTGCTCAGAGATGAAAAGTGCCAGCACTGAAAGCTGTTGCTAGCCAGCACCCTTCCTTGGAAGCGCTTTCACAGGCGCAGCAACACTGGGACTTTGCACTTCTATATGCACCAAACGTCACGGTCCTTCTCTTTCCGTCTCGTAGACACGAGCTGAGAAATTGCAAACGTCGAGCAATTGCTCAGAGATGAAAAGTGCCAGCACTGAAAGCTCTTGCTAGCCAGCACCCTTCCTTGGAAGCACTTTTGTAGGCCTAAGAACACTGGGGCTCTGGGCTTCTTTAGCCACCTCATCTTCTTCTCATCCTCTCGCGCACTCTGAAGAGAGCTCAGGTGAGAAATTGCAAACTTCGAGCAATTGCTCAGAGATGAAAAGTGCCAGCACTGAAAGCTGTTGCTAGCCAGCACCCTTCCTTGGAAGCGCTTTCACAGGCGCAGCAACACTGGGGCTTTGCGCTTCTCTAGCCACCAAACGTCACGGTCATTCTCTTTCCGTCTCGTAGACACGAGCTGAGAAATTGCAAACGTGGAGCAATTGCTCAGAGGTGAAAAGTGCCAGCACTGAAAGCTCTTGCTAGCCAGCACCCTTCCTTGGAAGCGCTTTTGTAGGCCTAAGAACACTGGGGCTCTGGGCTTCTCTAGCCACCTCATCTTCTGCTCATCCTCTCGCGCACTCTAAAGAGAGCTCAGGTGAGAAATTGCAAACGTCCAGCAATTGCTCAGAGATGAAAAGTGCCAGCACTGAAAGCTCTTGCTAGCCAGCACCCTTCCTTGGAAGCGCTTTCACAGGCGCAGCAACACTGGGGCTTTGCACTTCTATACGCACCAAACGTCACGGTCCTTCTCTTTCCGTCTCGTAGACACGAGCTGAGAAATTGCAAACGTCAAGCAATTGCTCAGAGATGAAAAGTGCCAGCACTGAAAGCTGTTGCTAGCCAGCACCCTTCCTTGGAAGCGCTTTCACAGGCGCAGTAACACTGGGGCTTTGCGCTTCTCTAGCCACCAAACGTCACGGTCCTTCTCTTTCCGTCTCGTAGACACGAGCTGAGAAATTGCAAACGTCGAGCAATTGCTCCGAGATGAAAAGTGCCAGCACTGAAAGCTCTTGCTAGCCAGCACCCTTCCTTGGAAGCGCTTTTGTAGAACTAAGAACACTGGGGCTCCTTGTTTCTCTACCCACCTAATCTTCTGCTCATCC
This sequence comes from Sarcoramphus papa, assembly GCA_037962945.1. NCBI lineage: Eukaryota > Metazoa > Chordata > Aves > Accipitriformes > Cathartidae > Sarcoramphus > Sarcoramphus papa. The sequence goes on along the minus strand of CM075606.1, from coordinate 4,673,875 downwards.
TCTCGCGTAGTCTAAAGAGCGCTCAGGTGAGAAATTGCAAAGATCGAGCAATTGCTCAGAGAAGAAAAGTGCCAGCACTGAAAGCTCTTGCTAGCCAGCACCCTTCCTTGGAAGCGCTTTTGTAGGCCTAAGAACAGTGGGGCTCTGGGCTTCACTAGCCACCTAATCTTCTGCTCATCCTCTCGCGTAGTCTAAAGAGCGCTCAGGTGAGAAATTGCAAACGTCGAGCAATTGCTCAGAGATGAAAAGTGCCAGCACTGAAAGCTGTTGCTAGCCAGCACCCTTCCTTGGAAGCGCTTTTGTAGACCTAAGAACACTGGGGCTCTGGGCTTCTCTAGCCACCTAATCTTCTGCTCATCCTCTCGCGTAGTCTAAAGAGCGCTCAGGTGAGAAATTGCAAACGTCGAACAATTGCTCAGAGATGAAAAGTGCCAGCACTGAAAGCTCTTGCTAGCCAGCCCCCTTCCTTGGAAGCGCTTTCACAGGCGCAGCAACACTGGGGCTTTGCGCTTCTCTACCCACCAAACGTCACGGTCATTCTCTTTCCATCTCGTAGACACGAGCTGAGAGATTGCAAACGTCGAGCAATTGCTCAGAGATGAAAAGTGCCAGCACTGAAAGCTGTTGCTAGCCAGCACCCTTCCTTGGAAGCGCTTTTGTAGAACTAAGAACACTGGGGCTCCTTGTTTCTCTACCCACCTAATCTTCTGCTCATCCTCTCGCGTAGTCTAAAGAGCGCTCAGGTGAGAAATTGCAAACGTCGAGCAATTGCTCAGAGATGAAAAGTGCCAGCACTGAAAGCTCTTGCTAGCCAGCACCCTTCCTTGCAAGCGCTTTCACAGGCGCAGCAACACTGGGGCTTTGCGCTTCGCTACCCACCAAACGTCACGGTCATTCTCTTTCCATCTCGTAGACACGAGCTGAGAGATTGCAAACGTCGAGCAATTGCTCCGAGATGAAAAGTGCCAGCACTGAAAGCTGTTGCTAGCCAGCACCCTTCCTTGGAAGCGCTTTTGTAGGCCTAAGAACACTGGGGCTCCTTGTTTCTCTAGCTGCCTAAACTTCTGCTCGTCCTCTCGCGCACTCTAAAGAGAGCTCAGGTGAGAAATTGCAAACGTCGAGCAATTGCTCAGAGATGAAAAGTGCCAGCACTGAAAGCTGTTGCTAGCCAGCACCCTTCCTTGCAAGCGCTTTTGTAGACCTAAGAACACTGGGGCTCTGTGCTTCTCTAGCCACCTAATCTTCTGCTCATCTCTCGCGTAGTCTAAAGAGCGCTCAGGTGAGAAATTGCAAACGTCCAGCAATTGCTCAGAGATGAAAAGTGCCAGCACTGAAAGCTGTTGCTAGCCAGCACCCTTCCTTGGAAGCGCTTTTGTAGACCTAAGAACACTGGGGCTCTGGGCTTCTCTAGCCACCTAATCTTCTGCTCATCCTCTCGCGTCGTCTAAAGAGCGCTCAGGTGAGATATTGCAAACGTCGAGCAATTGCTCAGAGATGAAAAGTGCCAGCACTGAAAGCTCTTGCTAGCCAGCACCCTTCCTTGGAAGCGCTTTCACAGGCGCAGCAACACTGGGGCTTTGCGCTTCTCTACCCACCAAACGTCACGGTCCTTCTCTTTCCGTCTCGTAGACACGAGCTGAGAAATTGCAAACGTCAAGCAATTGCTCAGAGATGAAAAGTGCCAGCACTGAAAGCTGTTGCTAGCCAGCACCCTTCCTTGGAAGCGCTTTCACAGGCGCAGTAACACTGGGGCTTTGCGCTTCTCTAGCCACCAAACGTCACGGTCCTTCTCTTTCCGTCTCGTAGACACGAGCTGAGAAATTGCAAACGTCGAGCAATTGCTCCGAGATGAAAAGTGCCAGCACTGAAAGCTCTTGCTAGCCAGCACCCTTCCTTGGAAGCGCTTTTGTAGAACTAAGAACACTGGGGCTCCTTGTTTCTCTACCCACCTAATCTTCTGCTCATCCTCTCGCGTAGTCTAAAGAGCGCTCAGGTGAGAAATTGCAAAGATCGAGCAATTGCTCAGAGAAGAAAAGTGCCAGCACTGAAAGCTCTTGCTAGCCAGCACCCTTCCTTGGAAGCGCTTTTGTAGGCCTAAGAACAGTGGGGCTCTGGGCTTCACTAGCCACCTAATCTTCTGCTCATCCTCTCGCGTAGTCTAAAGAGCGCTCAGGTGAGAAATTGCAAACGTCGAGCAATTGCTCAGAGATGAAAAGTGCCAGCACTGAAAGCTCTTGCTAGCCAGCACCCTTCCTTGGAAGCGCTTTTGTAGGCCTAAGAACACTGGGGCTCTGGGCTTCTCTAGCCACCTCATCTTCTGCTCATCCTCTCGCGTCGTCTAAAGAGCGATCAGGTGAGAAATTGCAAACGTCGAGCAATTGCTCAGAGATGAAAAGTGCCAGCACTGAAAGCTGTTGCTAGCCAGCACCCTTCCTTGGAAGCGCTTTCACAGGCGCAGCAACAATGGGGCTTTGCGCTTCTCTACCCACCAAACGTCACGGTCATTCTCTTTCCATCTCGTAGACACGAGCTGAGAGATTGCAAACGTCGAGCAATTGCTCAGAGATGAAAAGTGCCAGCACTGAAAGCTGTTGCTAGCCAGCACCCTTCCTTGGAAGCGCTTTTGTAGACCTAAGAACACTGGGGCTCTGGGCTTCTCTAGCCACCTAATCTTCTGCTCATCCTCTCGCGTAGTCTAAAGAGCGCTCAGGTGAGAAATTGCAAACGTCGAACAATTGCTCACAGATGAAAAGTGCCAGCACTGAAAGCTCTTGCTAGCCAGCCCCCTTCCTTGGAAGCGCTTTCACAGGCGCAGCAACACTGGGGCTTTGCGCTTCTCTACCCACCAAACGTCACGGTCATTCTCTTTCCATCTCGTAGACACGAGCTGAGAGATTGCAAACGTCGAGCAATTGCTCAGAGATGAAAAGTGCCAGCACTGAAAGCTGTTGCTAGCCAGCACCCTTCCTTGGAAGCGCTTTTGTAGAACTAAGAACACTGGGGCTCCTTGTTTCTCTACCCACCTAATCTTCTGCTCATCCTCTCGCGTAGTCTAAAGAGCGCTCAGGTGAGAAATTGCAAACGTCGAGCAATTGCTCAGAGATGAAAAGTGCCAGCACTGAAAGCTCTTGCTAGCCAGCACCCTTCCTTGGAAGCGCTTTCACAGGCGCAGCAACACTGGGGCTTTGCGCTTCGCTACCCACCAAACGTCACGGTCATTCTCTTTCCATCTCGTAGACACGAGCTGAGAGATTGCAAACGTCGAGCAATTGCTCAGAGATGAAAAGTGCCAGCACTGAAAGCTGTTGCTAGCCAGCACCCTTCCTTGGAAGCGCTTTTGTAGGCCTAAGAACACTGGGGCTCCTTGTTTCTCTAGCTGCCTAAACTTCTGCTCGTCCTCTCGTGCACTCTAAAGAGAGCTCAGGTGAGAAATTGCAAACGTCGAGCAATTGCTCAGAGATGAAAAGTGCCAGCACTGAAAGCTGTTGCTAGCCAGCACCCTTCCTTGCAAGCGCTTTTGTAGACCTAAGAACACTGGGGCTCTGTGCTTCTCTAGCCACCTAATCTTCTGCTCATCTCTCGCGTAGTCTAAAGAGCGCTCAGGTGAGAAATTGCAAACGTCCAGCAATTGCTCAGAGATGAAAAGTGCCAGCACTGAAAGCTGTTGCTAGCCAGCACCCTTCCTTGGAAGCGCTTTTGTAGACCTAAGAACACTGGGGCTCTGGGCTTCTCTAGCCACCTAATCTTCTGCTCATCCTCTCGCGTCGTCTAAAGAGCGCTCAGGTGAGATATTGCAAACGTCGAGCAATTGCTCAGAGATGAAAAGTGCCAGCACTGAAAGCTCTTGCTAGCCAGCACCCTTCCTTGGAAGCGCTTTCACAGGCGCAGCAACACTGGGGCTTTGCGCTTCTCTACCCACCAAACGTCACGGTCACTATCTCTCCGTCTCGTAGACACGAGCTGAGAAATTGCAAACGTCGAGCAATTGCTCAGAGATGAAAAGTGCCAGCACTGAAAGCTGTTGCTAGCCAGCACCCTTCCTTGCAAGCGCTTTCACAGGCGCAGCAACACTGGGGCTTTGCGCTTCTCTACCCACCAAACGTCACGGTCATTCTCTTTCCATCTCGTAGACACGAGCTGAGAAATTGCAAACGTCGAGCAATTGCTCAGAGATGAAAAGTGCCAGCACTGAAAGCTGTTGCTAGCCAGCCCCCTTCCTTGGAAGCGCTTTTGTAGACCTAAGAACAGTGGGGCTCTGGGCTTCTCTAGCCACCTAATCTTCTGCTCATCCTCTCGCGTCGTCTAAAGAGCGCTCAGGTGAGAAATTGCAAACGTCGAGCAATTGCTCAGAGATTGAAAGTGCCAGCACTGAAAGCTGTTGCTAGCCAGCACCCTTCCTTGGAAGCGCTTTTGTAGGCCTAAGAACACTGGGGCTCTGGGCTTCTCTAGCCACCTCATCTTCTGCTCATCCTCTCGCGCACTCTAAAGAGAGCTCAGGTGAGAAATTGCAAACGTCGAGCAATTGCTCAGAGATGAAAAGTGCCAGCACTGAAAGCTGTTGCTAGCCAGCACCCTTCCTTGGAAGCGCTTTCACAGGCGCAGTAACACTGGGGCTTTGCGCTTCTCTAGCCACCAAACGTCACGGTCACTATCTCTCCGTCTCGTAGACACGAGCTGAGAAATTGCAAACGTCGAGCAATTGCTCAGAGATGAAAAGTGCCAGCACTGAAAGCTGTTGCTAGCCAGCACCCTTCCTTGGAAGCGCTTTCACAGGCGCAGCAACACTGGGGCTTTGCGCTTCTATACGCACCAAACGTCACGGTCCTTCTCTTTCCGTCTCGTAGACACGAGCTGAGAAATTGCAAACGTCGAGCAATTGCTCAGAGATGAAAAGTGCCAGCACTGAAAGCTCTTGCTAGCCAGCACCCTTCCTTGGAAGCGCTTTTGTAGGCCTAAGAACACTGGGGCTCTGGGCTTGTCTAGCCACCTCATCTTCTGCTCATCCTCTCGCGCACTCTGAAGAGAGCTCAGGTGAGAAATTGCAAATGTCGAGCAATTGCTCAGAGATGAAAAGTGCCAGCACTGAAAGCTCTTGCTAGCCAGCACCCTTCCTTGGAAGCGCTTTCACAGGCGCAGCAACACTGGGGCTTTGCGCTTCTCTAGCCACCAAACGTCACGGTCCTTCTCTTTCCGTCGGTAGACACAAGCTGAGAAATTGCAAACGTCGAGCAATTGCTCCGAGATGAAAAGTGCCAGCACTGAAAGCTGTTGCTAGCCAGCACCCTTCCTTGGAAGCGCTTTTGTAGGCCTAAGAACACTGGGGCTCTGGGCTTCTCTAGCCACCTCATCTTCTGCTCATCCTCGCGCACTCTAAAGAGAGCTCAGGTGAGAAATTGCAAACGTCGAGCAATTGCTCAGAGATGAAAAGTGCCAGCACTGAAAGCTGTTGCTAGCCAGCACCCTTCCTTGGAAGCGCTTTCACAGGCGCAGTAACACTGGGGCTTTGCGCTTCTCTAGCCACCAAACGTCACGGTCACTATCTCTCCGTCTCGTAGACACGAGCTGAGAAATTGCAAACGTCGAGCAATTGCTCAGAGATGAAAAGTGCCAGCACTGAAAGCTGTTGCTAGCCAGCACCCTTCCTTGGAAGAGCTTTACAGGTGCAGTAACACTGGGGCTTTGCGCTTCTCTACCCACCAAACGTCACGGTCATTCTCTTTCCATCTCATAGACACGAGCTGAGAAATTGCAAACGTCGAGCAATTGCTCCGAGATGAAAAGTGCCAGCACTGAAAGCTCGTGCTAGCCAGCACCCTTCCTTGGAAGCGCTTTTGTAGGCCTAAGCACACTGGGGCTCTGGGCTTCTCTAGCCACCTCATCTTCTGCTCATCCTCTCGCGCACTCTAAAGAGAGCTCAGGTGAGAAATTGCAAACGTCCAGCAATTGCTCAGAGATGAAAAGTGCCAGCACTGAAAGCTGTTGCTAGCCAGCACCCTTCCTTGGAAGCGCTTTCACAGGCGCAGCAACACTGGGGCTTTGCGCTTCTATACGCACCAAACGTCACGGTCCTTCTCTTTCCGTCTCGTAGACACGAGCTGAGAAATTGCAAACGTCGAGCAATTGCTCAGAGATGAAAAGTGCCAGCACTGAAAGCTGTTGCTAGCCAGCACCCTTCCTTGGAAGCGCTTTTGTAGGCCTAAGAACAGTGGGGCTCTGGGCTTCTCTAGCCACCTAATCTTCTGCTCATCCTCTCGCGCTCTAAAGAGAGCTCAGGTGAGAAATTGCAAACGTCGAGCAATTGCTCAGAGATGAAAAGTGCCAGCACTGAAAGCTCTTGCTAGCCAGCACCCTTCCTTGGAAGCGCTTTCACAGGCGCAGTAACACTGGGGCTTTGCGCTTCTCTACCCACCAAACGTCACGGTCATTCTCTTTCCGCCTCGTAGACACGAGCTGAGAAATTACAAACGTCGAGCAATTGCTCCGAGATGAAAAGTGCCAGCACTGAAAGCTCTTGCTAGCCAGCACCCTTCCTTGGAAGCGCTTTCACAGGCGCAGTAACATCGGGGCTTTGCGCTTCTCTAGCCACCAAACGTCACGGTCCTTCTCTTTCCGTCGGTAGACACGAGCTGAGAAATTGCAAACGTCGAGCAATTGCTCAGAGATGAAAAGTGCCAGCACTGAAAGCTGTTGCTAGCCAGCACCCCTCCTTGGAAGCGCTTTCACAGGCGCAGCAACACTGGGGCTTTGCGCTTCTCTACGCACCAAACGTCACGGTCCTTCTCTTTCCGTCTCGTAGACACGAGCTGAGAAATTGCAAACGTCCAGCAATTGCTCCGAGATGAAAAGTGCCAGCACTGAAAGCTCTTGCTAGCCAGCACCCTTCCTTGGAAGCGCTTTTGTAGGCCTAAGAACACTGGGGCTCTGGGCTTCTCTAGCCACCTAATCTTCTGCTCATCCTCTCGCGCTCTAAAGAGAGCTCAGGTGAGAAATTGCAAACGTCGAGCAATTGCTCAGAGATGAAAAGTGCCAGCACTGAAAGCTGTTGCTAGCCAGCACCCTTCCTTGGAAGCGCTTTCACAGGCGCAGTAACACTGGGGCTTTGCGCTTCTCTACCCACCAAACGTCACGGTCATTCTCTTTCCGCCTCGTAGACACGAGCTGAGAAATTACAAACGTCAAGCAATTGCTCAGAGATGAAAAGTGCCAGCACTGAAAGCTGTTGCTAGCCAGCACCCTTCCTTGGAAGCGCTTTCACAGGCGCAGTAACACTGGGGCTTTGCGCTTCTCTAGCCACCAAACGTCACGGTCCTTCTCTTTCCGTCTCGTAGACACGAGCTGAGAAATTGCAAACGTCGAGCAATTGCTCAGAGATGAAAAGTGCCAGCACTGAAAGCTGTTGCTAGCCAGCACCCCTCCTTGGAAGCGCTTTCACAGGCGCAGCAACACTGGGGCTTTGCGCTTCTCTAGCCACCAAACGTCACGGTCCTTCTCTTTCCGTCTCGTAGACACGAGCTGAGAAATTGCAAACGTCCAGCAATTGCTCCGAGATGAAAAGTGCCAGCACTGAAAGCTCTTGCTAGCCAGCACCCTTCCTTGGAAGCGCTTTTGTAGGCCTAAGAACACTGGGGCTCTGGGCTTGTCTAGGCACCTAATCTTCTGCTCATCCTCTCGCGCACTCTAAAGAGAGCTCAGGTGAGAAATTGCAAACGTCGAGCAATTGCTCAGAGATGAAAAGTGCCAGCACTGAAAGCTGTTGCTAGCCAGCACCCTTCCTTGGAAGCGCTTTCACAGGCGCAGCAACACTGGGGCTTTGTGCTTCTCTAGCCACCAAACGTCACGGTCATTCTCTTTCCGTCTCGTAGACACAAGCTGAGAAATTGCAAACGTCGAGCAATTGCTCCGAGATGAAAAGTGCCAGCACTGAAAGCTGTTGCTAGCCAGCACCCTTCCTTGGAAGCGCTTTTGTAGGCCTAAGAACACTGGGGCTCTGGGCTTCTCTAGCCACCTCATCTTCTGCTCATCCTCGCACCCCCTAAAGAGAGCTAAGGTGAGAAATTGCAAACGTCGAGCAATTGCTCAGAGATGAAAAGTGCCAGCACTGAAAGCTGTTGCTAGCCAGCACCCTTCCTTGGAAGCGCTTTCACAGGCGCAGTAATACTGGGGCTTTGCGCTTCTCTACCCACCAAACGTCACGGTCCTTCTCTTTCCATCTCGTAGACACGAGCTGAGAAATTGCAAACGTCGAGCAATTGCTCAGAGATGAAAAGTGCCAGCACTGAAAGCTGTTGCTAGCCAGCACCCTTCCTTGGAAGCGCTTTTGTAGGCCTAAGAACACTGGGGCTCTGGGCTTCTCTAGCCACCTCATCTTCTGCTCATCCTCTCGCGCACTCTAAAGAGAGCTCAGGTGAGAAATTGCAAACGTCGAGCAATTGCTCAGAGATGAAAAGTGCCAGCACTGAAAGCTGTTGCTAGCCAGCACCCTTCCTTGGAAGCGCTTTCACAGGCGCAGTAACACTGGGGCTTTGCGCTTCTCTACCCACCAAACGTCACGGTCACTATCTCTCCGTCTCGTAGACACGAGCTGAGAAATTGCAAACGTCGAGCAATTGCTCAGAGATGAAAAGTGCCAGCACTGAAAGCTGTTGCTAGCCAGCACCCTTCCTTGGAAGCGCTTTCACAGGCGCAGCAACACTGGGGCTTTGCGCTTCTCTACCCACCAAACGTCACGGTCCTTCTCTTTCCGTCTCGTAGACACGAGCTGAGAAATTGCAAACGTCGAGCAATTGCTCAGAGGTGAAAAGTGCCAGCACTGAAAGCTGTTGCTAGCCAGCACCCTTCCTTGGAAGCGCTTTTGTAGGCCTAAGAACACTGGGGCTCTGGGCTTCTCTAACCACCTCATCTTCTGCTCATCCTCTCGCGCACTCTAAAGAGAGCTCAGGTGAGAAATTGCAAATGTCGAGCAATTGCTCAGAGATGAAAAGTGCCAGCACTGAAAGCTGTTGCTAGCCAGCACCCTTCCTTGGAAGCGCTTTCACAGGCGCAGCAACACTGGGGCTTTGCGCTTCTCTAGCCACCAAACGTCACGGTCCTTCTCTTTCTGTCGGTAGACACGAGCTGAGAAATTGTAAACGTGGAGCAATTGCTCAGAGATGAAAAGTGCCAGCACTGAAAGCTGTTGCTAGCCAGCACCCTTCCTTGGAAGCGCTTTCACAGGCGCAGCAACACTGGGGCTTTGCGCTTCTATACGCACCAAACGTCACGGTCCTTCTCTTTCCGTCTTGTAGACACGAGCTGAGAAATTGCAAACGTCGAGCAATTGCTCAGAGATGAAAAGTGCCAGCACTGAAAGCTGTTGCTAGCCAGCACCCTTCCTTGGAAGCGCTTTTGTAGGCCTAAGAACACTGGGGCTGTGGGCTTCTCTAGCCACCTCATCTTCTGCTCATCCTCTCGCGCACTCTAAAGAGAGCTCAGGTGAGAAATTGCAAACGTCGAGCAATTGCTCAGAGATGAAAAGTGCCAGCACTGAAAGCTCTTGCTAGCCAGCACCCTTCCTTGGAAGCGCTTTTGTAGGCCTAAGAACACTGGGGCTCTGGGCTTCTCTAGCCACCTCATCTTCTGCTCATCCTCGCGCCCTCTAAAGAGAGCTCAGGTGAGAAATTGCAAACGTCGAGCAATTGCTCAGAGATGAAAAGTGCCAGCACTGAAAGCTGTTGCTAGCCAGCACCCTTCCTTGGAAGCGCTTTCACAGGCGCAGCAACACTGGGGCTTTGCGCTTCTCTACCCACCAAACGTCACGGTCACTATTTCTCCGTCTTGTAGACACGAGCTGAGAGATTGCAAACGTCGAGCAATTGCTCAGAGATGAAAAGTGCCAGCACTGAAAGCTGTTGCTAGGCAGCACCCTTCCTTGGAAGCGCTTTTGTAGGCCTAAGAACACTGGGGCTCTGGGCTTCTCTAGCCACCTCATCTTCTGCTCATCCTCGCACCCCCTAAAGAGAGCTCAGGTGAGAAATTGCAAACGTCGAGCAATTGCTCAGAGATGAAAAGTGCCAGCACTGAAAGCTGTTGCTAGCCAGCACCCTTCCTTGGAAGCGCTTTCACAGGCGCAGCAACACTGGGGCTTTGCGCTTCTCTAGCCACCAAACGTCACGGTCCTTCTCTTTCCGTCTCGTAGACACGAGCTGAGAAATTGCAAACGTCGAGCAATTGCTCAGAGATGAAAAGTGCCAGCACTGAAAGCTGTTGCTAGCCAGTACCCTTCCTTGGAAGCGCTTTTGTAGGTCTAAGAACACTGGGACTCCTTGTTTCTCTAGCTGCCTAAACTTCTGCTCGTCCTCTCGTGCAGTCTAAAGAGCGCTCAGGTGAGAAATTGCAAACGTCGAGCAATTGCTCAGAGATGAAAAGTGCCAGCACTGAAAGCTGTTGCTAGCCAGCACCCTTCCTTGGAAGCGCTTTTGTAGACCTAAGAACACTGGGGCTCTGGGCTTCTCTAGCCACCAAACGTCACGGTCATTCTCTTTCCGTCTCGTAGACACGAGCTGAGAGATTGCAAACGTCGAGCAATTGCTCAGAGATGAAAAGTGCCAGCACTGAAAGCTCTTGCTAGCCAGCACCCTTCCTTGCAAGCGCTTTTGTAGGCCTAAGAACACTGGGGCTCTGGGCTTCTCTAGCCACCTCATCTTCTGCTCATCCTCTCGCGCACTCTAAAGAGAGCTCAGGTGAGAAATTGCAAACGTCGAGCAATTGCTCAGAGATGAAAAGTGCCAGCACTGAAAGCTGTTGCTAGCCAGCACCCTTCCTTGCAAGCGCTTTCACAGGCGCAGCAACACTGGGTCTTTGCCCTTCTCTACCCACCAAACGTCACGGTCCTTCTCTTTCCATCTCGTAGACACGAGCTGAGAAATTGCAAACGTCGAGCAATTGCTCAGAGATGAAAAGTGCCAGCACTGAAAGCTGTTGCTAGCCAGCCCCCTTCCTTGGAAGCGCTTTTGTAGACCTAAGAACAGTGGGGCTCTGGGCTTCTCTAGCCACCTAATCTTCTGCTCATCCTCTCGCGTCGTCTAAAGAGCGCTCAGGTGAGAAATTGCAAACGTCGAGCAATTGCTCAGAGATTGAAAGTGCCAGCACTGAAAGCTGTTGCTAGCCAGCACCCTTCCTTGGAAGCGCTTTTGTAGGCCTAAGAACACTGGGGCTCTGGGCTTCTCTAGCCACCTCATCTTCTGCTCATCCTCTCGCGCACTCTAAAGAGAGCTCAGGTGAGAAATTGCAAACGTCGAGCAATTGCTCAGAGATGAAAAGTGCCAGCACTGAAAGCTGTTGCTAGCCAGCACCCTTCCTTGGAAGCGCTTTCACAGGCGCAGTAACACTGGGGCTTTGCGCTTCTCTAGCCACCAAACGTCACGGTCACTATCTCTCCGTCTCGTAGACACGAGCTGAGAAATTGCAAACGTCGAGCAATTGCTCAGAGATGAAAAGTGCCAGCACTGAAAGCTGTTGCTAGCCAGCACCCTTCCTTGGAAGCGCTTTCACAGGCGCAGCAACACTGGGGCTTTGCGCTTCTATACGCACCAAACGTCACGGTCCTTCTCTTTCCGTCTCGTAGACACGAGCTGAGAAATTGCAAACGTCGAGCAATTGCTCAGAGATGAAAAGTGCCAGCACTGAAGGCTCTTGCTAGCCAGCACCCTTCCTTGGAAGCGCTTTTGTAGGCCTAAGAACACTGGGGCTCTGGGCTTGTCTAGCCACCTCATCTTCTGCTCATCCTCTCGCGCACTCTGAAGAGAGCTCAGGTGAGAAATTGCAAATGTCGAGCAATTGCTCAGAGATGAAAAGTGCCAGCACTGAAAGCTCTTGCTAGCCAGCACCCTTCCTTGGAAGCGCTTTCACAGGCGCAGCAACACTGGGGCTTTGCGCTTCTCTAGCCACCAAACGTCACGGTCCTTCTCTTTCCGTCGGTAGACACAAGCTGAGAAATTGCAAACGTCGAGCAATTGCTCCGAGATGAAAAGTGCCAGCACTGAAAGCTGTTGCTAGCCAGCACCCTTCCTTGGAAGCGCTTTTGTAGGCCTAAGAACACTGGGGCTCTGGGCTTCTCTAGCCACCTCATCTTCTGCTCATCCTCGCGCACTCTAAAGAGAGCTCAGGTGAGAAATTGCAAACGTCGAGCAATTGCTCAGAGATGAAAAGTGCCAGCACTGAAAGCTGTTGCTAGCCAGCACCCTTCCTTGGAAGCGCTTTCACAGGCGCAGTAACACTGGGGCTTTGCGCTTCTCTAGCCACCAAACGTCACGGTCACTATCTCTCCGTCTCGTAGACACGAGCTGAGAAATTGCAAACGTCGAGCAATTGCTCAGAGATGAAAAGTGCCAGCACTGAAAGCTGTTGCTAGCCAGCACCCTTCCTTGGAAGAGCTTTACAGGTGCAGTAACACTGGGGCTTTGCGCTTCTCTACCCACCAAACGTCACGGTCATTCTCTTTCCATCTCATAGACACGAGCTGAGAAATTGCAAACGTCGAGCAATTGCTCCGAGATGAAAAGTGCCAGCACTGAAAGCTCGTGCTAGCCAGCACCCTTCCTTGGAAGCGCTTTTGTAGGCCTAAGCACACTGGGGCTCTGGGCTTCTCTAGCCACCTCATCTTCTGCTCATCCTCTCGCGCACTCTAAAGAGAGCTCAGGTGAGAAATTGCAAACGTCCAGCAATTGCTCAGAGATGAAAAGTGCCAGCACTGAAAGCTGTTGCTAGCCAGCACCCTTCCTTGGAAGCGCTTTCACAGGCGCAGCAACACTGGGGCTTTGCGCTTCTATACGCACCAAACGTCACGGTCATTCTCTTTCCGTCTCGTAGACACGAGCTGAGAAATTGCAAACGTCGAGCAATTGCTCAGAGATGAAAAGTGCCAGCACTGAAAGCTCTTGCTAGCCAGCACCCTTCCTTGGAAGCGCTTTCACAGGCGCAGTAACATCGGGGCTTTGCGCTTCTCTAGCCACCAAACGTCACGGTCCTTCTCTTTCCGTCGGTAGACACGAGCTGAGAAATTGCAAACGTCGAGCAATTGCTCAGAGATGAAAAGTGCCAGCACTGAAAGCTGTTGCTAGCCAGCACCCCTCCTTGGAAGCGCTTTCACAGGCGCAGCAACACTGGGGCTTTGCGCTTCTCTACGCACCAAACGTCACGGTCCTTCTCTTTCCGTCTCGTAGACACGAGCTGAGAAATTGCAAACGTCCAGCAATTGCTCCGAGATGAAAAGTGCCAGCACTGAAAGCTCTTGCTAGCCAGCACCCTTCCTTGGAAGCGCTTTTGTAGGCCTAAGAACACTGGGGCTCTGGGCTTCTCTAGCCACCTAATCTTCTGCTCATCCTCTCGCGCACTCTAAAGAGAGCTCAGGTGAGAAATTGCAAACGTCGAGCAATTGCTCAGAGATGAAAAGTGCCAGCACTGAAAGCTGTTGCTAGCCAGCACCCTTCCTTGGAAGCGCTTTCACAGGCGCAGCAACACTGGGGCTTTGTGCTTCTCTAGCCACCAAACGTCACGGTCATTCTCTTTCCGTCTCGTAGACACGAGCTGAGAAATTGCAAACGTCGAGCAATTGCTCCGAGATGAAAAGTGCCAGCACTGAAAGCTGTTGCTAGCCAGCACCCTTCCTTGGAAGCGCTTTTGTAGGCCTAAGAACACTGGGGCTCTGGGCTTCTCTAGCCACCTCATCTTCTGCTCATCCTCTCGCGCCCTCTAAAGAGAGCTCAGGTGAGAAATTGCAAACGTCGAGCAATTGCTCAGAGATGAAAAGTGCCAGCACTGAAAGCTGTTGCTAGCCAGCACCCTTCCTTGGAAGCGCTTTCACAGGCGCAGTAACACTGGGGCTTTGCGCTTCTCTAGCCACCAAACGTCACGGTCACTATCTCTCCGTCTCGTAGACACGAGCTGAGAAATTGCAAACGTCGAGCAATTGCTCAGAGATGAAAAGTGCCAGCACTGAAAGCTCTTGCTAGCCAGCACCCTTCCTTGGAAGCGCTTTTGTAGGCCTAAGCACACTGGGGCTCTGGGCTTCTCTAGCCACCTCATCTTCTGCTCATCCTCTCGCGCACTCTGAAGAGAGCTCAGGTGAGAAATTGCAAACGTCCAGCAATTGCTCAGAGATGAAAAGTGCCAGCACTGAAAGCTGTTGCTAGCCAGCACCCTTCCTTGGAAGCGCTTTCACAGGCGCAGCAACACTGGGGCTTTGCGCTTCTCTACGCACCAAACGTCACGGTCATTCTCTTTCCGTCTCGTAGACACGAGCTGAGAAATTGCAAACGTCCAGCAATTGCTCAGAGATGAAAAGTGCCAGCACTGAAAGCTGTTGCTAGCCAGCACCCTTCCTTGGAAGCGCTTTTGTAGGCCTAAGAACACTGGGGCTCTGGGCTCCTCTAGCCACCTAATCTTCTGCTCATCCTCTCGCGCTCTAAAGAGAGCTCAGGTGAGAAATTGCAAACGTCGAGCAATTGCTCAGAGATGAAAAGTGCCAGCACTGAAAGCTGTTGCTAGCCAGCACCCTTCCTTGGAAGCGCTTTCACAGGCGCAGTAACACTGGGGCTTTGCGCTTCTCTACCCACCAAACGTCACGGTCATTCTCTTTCCGCCTCGTAGACACGAGCTGAGAAATTACAAACGTCAAGCAATTGCTCAGAGATGAAAAGTGCCAGCACTGAAAGCTGTTGCTAGCCAGCACCCTTCCTTGGAAGCGCTTTCACAGGCGCAGTAACACTGGGGCTTTGCGCTTCTCTACGCACCAAACGTCACGGTCCTTCTCTTTCCGTCTCGTAGACACGAGCTGAGAAATTGCAAACGTCGAGCAATTGCTCAGAGATGAAAAGTGCCAGCACTGAAAGCTGTTGCTAGCCAGCACCCCTCCTTGGAAGCGCTTTCACAGGCGCAGCAACACTGGGGCTTTGCGCTTCTCTACGCACCAAACGTCACGGTCCTTCTCTTTCCGTCTCGTAGACACGAGCTGAGAAATTGCAAACGTCCAGCAATTGCTCCGAGATGAAAAGTGCCAGCACTGAAAGCTCTTGCTAGCCAGCACCCTTCCTTGGAAGCGCTTTTGTAGGCCTAAGAACACTGGGGCTCTGGGCTTGTCTAGGCACCTAATCTTCTGCTCATCCTCTCGCGCACTCTAAAGAGAGCTCAGGTGAGAAATTGCAAACGTCGAGCAATTGCTCAGAGATGAAAAGTGCCAGCACTGAAAGCTGTTGCTAGCCAGCACCCTTCCTTGGAAGCGCTTTCACAGGCGCAGCAACACTGGGGCTTTGTGCTTCTCTAGCCACCAAACGTCACGGTCATTCTCTTTCCGTCTCGTAGACACGAGCTGAGAAATTGCAAACGTCGAGCAATTGCTCCGAGATGAAAAGTGCCAGCACTGAAAGCTGTTGCTAGCCAGCACCCTTCCTTGGAAGCGCTTTTGTAGGCCTAAGAACACTGGGGCTCTGGGCTTCTCTAGCCACCTCATCTTCTGCTCATCCTCGCACCCCCTAAAGAGAGCTAAGGTGAGAAATTGCAAACGTCGAGCAATTGCTCAGAGATGAAAAGTGCCAGCACTGAAAGCTGTTGCTAGCCAGCACCCTTCCTTGGAAGCGCTTTCACAGGCGCAGTAATACTGGGGCTTTGCGCTTCTCTACCCACCAAACGTCACGGTCCTTCTCTTTCCGTCTCGTAGACACGAGCTGAGAAATTGCAAACGTCGAGCAATTGCTCAGAGATGAAAAGTGCCAGCACTGAAAGCTGTTGCTAGCCAGCACCCTTCCTTGGAAGCGCTTTTGTAGGCCTAAGAACACTGGGGCTCTGGGCTTCTCTAGCCACCTAATCTTCTGCTCATCCTCTCGCGCACTCTAAAGAGAGCTCAGGTGAGAAATTGCAAACGTCGAGCAATTGCTCAGAGATGAAAAGTGCCAGCACTGAAAGCTGTTGCTAGCCAGCACCCTTCCTTGGAAGCGCTTTCACAGGCGCAGCAACACTGGGGCTTTGCGCTTCTCTACCCACCAAACGTCACGGTCACTATCTCTCCGTCTCGTAGACACGAGCTGAGAAATTGCAAACGTCGAGCAATTGCTCAGAGATGAAAAGTGCCAGCACTGAAAGCTGTTGCTAGCCAGCACCCTTCCTTGGAAGCGCTTTCACAGGCGCAGCAACACTGGGGCTTTGCGCTTCTCTACCCACCAAACGTCACGGTCCTTCTCTTTCCGTCTCGTAGACACGAGCTGAGAAATTGCAAACGTCGAGCAATTGCTCAGAGGTGAAAAGTGCCAGCACTGAAAGCTGTTGCTAGCCAGCACCCTTCCTTGGAAGCGCTTTTGTAGGCCTAAGAACACTGGGGCTCTGGGCTTCTCTAGCCACCTCATCTTCTGCTCATCCTCTCGCGCACTCTAAAGAGAGCTCAGGTGAGAAATTGCAAATGTCGAGCAATTGCTCAGAGATGAAAAGTGCCAGCACTGAAAGCTGTTGCTAGCCAGCACCCTTCCTTGGAAGCGCTTTCACAGGCGCAGCAACACTGGGGCTTTGCGCTTCTCTAGCCACCAAACGTCACGGTCCTTCTCTTTCCGTCGGTAGACACAAGCTGAGAAATTGCAAACGTCGAGCAATTGCTCCGAGATGAAAAGTGCCAGCACTGAAAGCTGTTGCTAGCCAGCACCCTTCCTTGGAAGCGCTTTTGTAGGCCTAAGAACACTGGGGCTCTGGGCTTCTCTAGCCACCTCATCTTCTGCTCATCCTCGCGCACTCTAAAGAGAGCTCAGGTGAGAAATTGCAAACGTCGAGCAATTGCTCAGAGATGAAAAGTGCCAGCACTGAAAGCTGTTGCTAGCCAGCACCCTTCCTTGGAAGCGCTTTCACAGGCGCAGTAACACTGGGGCTTTGCGCTTCTCTAGCCACCAAACGTCACGGTCACTATCTCTCCGTCTCGTAGACACGAGCTGAGAAATTGCAAACGTCGAGCAATTGCTCAGAGATGAAAAGTGCCAGCGCTGAAAGCTGTTGCTAGCCAGCACCCTTCCTTGGAAGAGCTTTACAGGTGCAGTAACACTGGGGCTTTGCGCTTCTCTACCCACCAAACGTCACGGTCATTCTCTTTCCATCTCATAGACACGAGCTGAGAAATTGCAAACGTCGAGCAATTGCTCCGAGATGAAAAGTGCCAGCACTGAAAGCTCGTGCTAGCCAGCACCCTTCCTTGGAAGCGCTTTTGTAGGCCTAAGCACACTGGGGCTGTGGGCTTCTCTAGCCACCTCATCTTCTGCTCATCCTCTCGCGCACTCTAAAGAGAGCTCAGGTGAGAAATTGCAAACGTCGAGCAATTGCTCAGAGATGAAAAGTGCCAGCACTGAAAGCTGTTGCTAGCCAGCACCCTTCCTTGGAAGCGCTTTCACAGGCGCAGCAACACTGGGGCTTTGCGCTTCTATACGCACCAAACGTCACGGTCATTCTCTTTCCGTCTCGTAGACACGAGCTGAGAAATTGCAAACGTCCAGCAATTGCTCAGAGATGAAAAGTGCCAGCACTGAAAGCTGTTGCTAGCCAGCACCCTTCCTTGGAAGCGCTTTTGTAGGCCTAAGAACAGTGGGGCTCTGGGCTTCTCTAGCCACCTAATCTTCTGCTCATCCTCTCGCGCTCTAAAGAGAGCTCAGGTGAGAAATTGCAAACGTCGAGCAATTGCTCAGAGATGAAAAGTGCCAGCACTGAAAGCTCTTGCTAGCCAGCACCCTTCCTTGGAAGCGCTTTCACAGGCGCAGTAACACTGGGGCTTTGCGCTTCTCTACCCACCAAACGTCACGGTCATTCTCTTTCCGCCTCGTAGACACGAGCTGAGAAATTACAAACGTCGAGCAATTGCTCCGAGATGAAAAGTGCCAGCACTGAAAGCTCTTGCTAGCCAGCACCCTTCCTTGGAAGCGCTTTCACAGGCGCAGTAACATCGGGGCTTTGCGCTTCTCTAGCCACCAAACGTCACGGTCCTTCTCTTTCCGTCGGTAGACACGAGCTGAGAAATTGCAAACGTCGAGCAATTGCTCAGAGATGAAAAGTGCCAGCACTGAAAGCTGTTGCTAGCCAGCACCCCTCCTTGGAAGCGCTTTCACAGGCGCAGCAACACTGGGGCTTTGCGCTTCTCTACGCACCAAACGTCACGGTCCTTCTCTTTCCGTCTCGTAGACACGAGCTGAGAAATTGCAAACGTCCAGCAATTGCTCCGAGATGAAAAGTGCCAGCACTGAAAGCTCTTGCTAGCCAGCACCCTTCCTTGGAAGCGCTTTTGTAGGCCTAAGAACACTGGGGCTCTGGGCTTCTCTAGCCACCTCATCTTCTGCTCATCCTCTCGCGCACTCTAAAGAGAGCTCAGGTGAGAAATTGCAAACGTCGAGCAATTGCTCAGAGATGAAAAGTGCCAGCACTGAAAGCTGTTGCTAGCCAGCACCCTTCCTTGGAAGCGCTTTCACAGGCGCAGCAACACTGGGGCTTTGTGCTTCTCTAGCCACCAAACGTCACGGTCATTCTCTTTCCGTCTCGTAGACACGAGCTGAGAAATTGCAAACGTCGAGCAATTGCTCCGAGATGAAAAGTGCCAGCACTGAAAGCTGTTGCTAGCCAGCACCCTTCCTTGGAAGCGCTTTTGTAGGCCTAAGAACACTGGGGCTCTGGGCTTCTCTAGCCACCTCATCTTCTGCTCATCCTCTCGCGCACTCTGAAGAGAGCTCAGGTGAGAAATTGCAAACGTCCAGCAATTGCTCAGAGATGAAAAGTGCCAGCACTGAAAGCTGTTGCTAGCCAGCACCCTTCCTTGGAAGCGCTTTCACAGGCGCAGCAACACTGGGGCTTTGCGCTTCTATACGCACCAAACGTCACGGTCATTCTCTTTCCGTCTCGTAGACACGAGCTGAGAAATTGCAAACGTCCAGCAATTGCTCAGAGATGAAAAGTGCCAGCACTGAAAGCTGTTGCTAGCCAGCACCCTTCCTTGGAAGCGCTTTTGTAGGCCTAAGAACACTGGGGCTCTGGGCTCCTCTAGCCACCTAATCTTCTGCTCATCCTCTCGCGCTCTAAAGAGAGCTCAGGTGAGAAATTGCAAACGTCGAGCAATTGCTCAGAGATGAAAAGTGCCAGCACTGAAAGCTGTTGCTAGCCAGCACCCTTCCTTGGAAGCGCTTTCACAGGCGCAGTAACACTGGGGCTTTGCGCTTCTCTACCCACCAAACGTCACGGTCATTCTCTTTCCGCCTCGTAGACACGAGCTGAGAAATTACAAACGTCAAGCAATTGCTCAGAGATGAAAAGTGCCAGCACTGAAAGCTGTTGCTAGCCAGCACCCTTCCTTGGAAGCGCTTTCACAGGCGCAGTAACACTGGGGCTTTGCGCTTCTCTAGCCACCAAACGTCACGGTCCTTCTCTTTCCGTCTCGTAGACACGAGCTGAGAAATTGCAAACGTCGAGCAATTGCTCAGAGATGAAAAGTGCCAGCACTGAAAGCTGTTGCTAGCCAGCACCCCTCCTTGGAAGCGCTTTCACAGGCGCAGCAACACTGGGGCTTTGCGCTTCTCTACGCACCAAACGTCACGGTCCTTCTCTTTCCGTCTCGTAGACACGAGCTGAGAAATTGCAAACGTCCAGCAATTGCTCCGAGATGAAAAGTGCCAGCACTGAAAGCTCTTGCTAGCCAGCACCCTTCCTTGGAAGCGCTTTTGTAGGCCTAAGAACACTGGGGCTCTGGGCTTGTCTAGGCACCTAATCTTCTGCTCATCCTCTCGCGCACTCTAAAGAGAGCTGAGCTGAGAAATTGCAAACGTCGAGCAATTGCTCAGAGATGAAAAGTGCCAGCACTGAAAGCTGTTGCTAGCCAGCACCCTTCCTTGGAAGCGCTTTCACAGGCGCAGCAACACTGGGGCTTTGTGCTTCTCTAGCCACCAAACGTCACGGTCATTCTCTTTCCGTCTCGTAGACACGAGCTGAGAAATTGCAAACGTCGAGCAATTGCTCCGAGATGAAAAGTGCCAGCACTGAAAGCTGTTGCTAGCCAGCACCCTTCCTTGGAAGCGCTTTTGTAGGCCTAAGAACACTGGGGCTCTGGGCTTCTCTAGCCACCTCATCTTCTGCTCATCCTCGCACCCCCTAAAGAGAGCTAAGGTGAGAAATTGCAAACGTCGAGCAATTGCTCAGAGATGAAAAGTGCCAGCACTGAAAGCTGTTGCTAGCCAGCACCCTTCCTTGGAAGCGCTTTCACAGGCGCAGTAATACTGGGGCTTTGCGCTTCTCTACCCACCAAACGTCACGGTCCTTCTCTTTCCGTCTCGTAGACACGAGCTGAGAAATTGCAAACGTCGAGCAATTGCTCAGAGATGAAAAGTGCCAGCACTGAAAGCTGTTGCTAGCCAGCACCCTTCCTTGGAAGCGCTTTTGTAGGCCTAAGAACACTGGGGCTCTGGGCTTCTCTAGCCACCTAATCTTCTGCTCATCCTCTCGCGCACTCTAAAGAGAGCTCAGGTGAGAAATTGCAAACGTCGAGCAATTGCTCAGAGATGAAAAGTGCCAGCACTGAAAGCTGTTGCTAGCCAGCACCCTTCCTTGGAAGCGCTTTCACAGGCGCAGTAACACTGGGGCTTTGCGCTTCTCTACCCACCAAACGTCACGGTCACTATCTCTCCGTCTCGTAGACACGAGCTGAGAAATTGCAAACGTCGAGCAATTGCTCAGAGATGAAAAGTGCCAGCACTGAAAGCTGTTGCTAGCCAGCACCCTTCCTTGGAAGCGCTTTCACAGGCGCAGCAACACTGGGGCTTTGCGCTTCTCTACCCACCAAACGTCACGGTCCTTCTCTTTCCGTCTCGTAGACACGAGCTGAGAAATTGCAAACGTCGAGCAATTGCTCAGAGGTGAAAAGTGCCAGCACTGAAAGCTGTTGCTAGCCAGCACCCTTCCTTGGAAGCGCTTTTGTAGGCCTAAGAACAGTGGGGCTCTGGGCTTCTCTAGCCACCTCATCTTCTGCTCATCCTCTCGCGCACTCTAAAGAGAGCTCAGGTGAGAAATTGCAAATGTTGAGCAATTGCTCAGAGATGAAAAGTGCCAGCACTGAAAGCTGTTGCTAGCCAGCACCCTTCCTTGGAAGCGCTTTCACAGGCGCAGCAACACTGGGGCTTTGCGCTTCTCTAGCCACCAAACGTCACGGTCCTTCTCTTTCTGTCGGTAGACACGAGCTGAGAAATTGTAAACGTGGAGCAATTGCTCAGAGATGAAAAGTGCCAGCACTGAAAGCTGTTGCTAGCCAGCACCCTTCCTTGGAAGCGCTTTCACAGGCGCAGCAACACTGGGGCTTTGCGCTTCTATACGCACCAAACGTCACGGTCCTTCTCTTTCCGTCTTGTAGACACGAGCTGAGAAATTGCAAACGTCGAGCAATTGCTCAGAGATGAAAAGTGCCAGCACTGAAAGCTGTTGCTAGCCAGCACCCTTCCTTGGAAGCGCTTTTGTAGGCCTAAGAACACTGGGGCTGTGGGCTTCTCTAGCCACCTCATCTTCTGCTCATCCTCTCGCGCACTCTAAAGAGAGCTCAGGTGAGAAATTGCAAACGTCGAGCAATTGCTCAGAGATGAAAAGTGCCAGCACTGAAAGCTGTTGCTAGCCAGCACCCTTCCTTGGAAGCGCTTTTGTAGGCCTAAGAACACTGGGGCTCTGGGCTTCTCTAGCCACCTCATCTTCTGCTCATCCTCGCACCCCCTAAAGAGAGCTCAGGTGAGAAATTGCAAACGTCGAGCAATTGCTCAGAGATGAAAAGTGCCAGCACTGAAAGCTGTTGCTAGCCAGCACCCTTCCTTGGAAGCGCTTTCACAGGCGCAGCAACACTGGGGCTTTGCGCTTCTCTAGCCACCAAACGTCACGGTCCTTCTCTTTCCGTCTCGTAGACACGAGCTGAGAAATTGCAAACGTCGAGCAATTGCTCAGAGATGAAAAGTGCCAGCACTGAAAGCTGTTGCTAGCCAGTACCCTTCCTTGGAAGCGCTTTTGTAGGCCTAAGAACACTGGGACTCCTTGTTTCTCTAGCTGCCTAAACTTCTGCTCGTCCTCTCGTGCAGTCTAAAGAGCGCTCAGGTGAGAAATTGCAAACGTCGAGCAATTGCTCAGAGATGAAAAGTGCCAGCACTGAAAGCTGTTGCTAGCCAGCACCCTTCCTTGGAAGCGCTTTTGTAGACCTAAGAACACTGGGGCTCTGGGCTTCTCTAGCCACCAAACGTCACGGTCATTCTCTTTCCGTCTCGTAGACACGAGCTGAGAGATTGCAAACGTCGAGCAATTGCTCAGAGATGAAAAGTGCCAGCACTGAAAGCTCTTGCTAGCCAGCACCCTTCCTTGCAAGCGCTTTTGTAGACCTAAGAACACTGGGGCTCTGTGTTTCTCTAGCCACCTAATCTTCTGCTCATCCTCTCGCGTAGTCTAAAGAGCGCTCAGGTGAGAAATTGCAAACGTCGAGCAATTGCTCAGAGATGAAAAGTGCCAGCACTGAAAGCTCTTGCTAGCCAGCACCCTTCCTTGGAAGCGCTTTTGTAGACCTAAGAACACTGGGGCTCTGTGTTTCTCTAGCCACCTAATCTTCTGCTCATCCTCTCGCGTCGTCTAAAGAGCGCTCAGGTGAGAAATTGCAAACCTCGAGCAATTGCTCAGAGATGAAAAGTGCCAGCACTGAAAGCTGTTACTAGCCAGCACCCTTCCTTGGAAGCGCTTTCACAGGCGCAGCAACACTGGGGCTTTGCGCTTCTCTACCCACCAAACGTCACGGTCACTATTTCTCCGTCTTGTAGACACGAGCTGAGAGATTGCAAACGTCGAGCAATTGCTCAGAGATGAAAAGTGCCAGCACTGAAAGCTGTTGCTAGGCAGCACCCTTCCTTGGAAGCGCTTTTGTAGAACTAAGAACACTGGGACTCCTTGTTTCTCTAGCTGCCTAAACTTCTGCTCGTCCTCTCGTGCAGTCTAAAGAGCGCTCAGGTGAGAAATTGCAAACGTTGAGCAATTGCTCAGAGATGAAAAGTGCCAGCACTGAAAGCTGTTGCTAGCCAGCACCCTTCCTTGGAAGCGCTTTCACAGGCGCAGCAACACTGGGGCTCTGGGCTTCTCTAGCCACCAAACGTCACGGTCCTTCTCTTTCCGTCTCGTAGACACGAGCTGAGAGATTGCAAACGTCGAGCAATTGCTCAGAGATGAAAAGTGCCAGCACTGAATGCTGTTGCTAGCCAGCACCCTTCCTTGCAAGCGCTTTTGTAGGCCTAAGAACACTGGGGCTCTGGGCTTGTCTAGGCACCTAATCTTCTGCTCATCCTCTCGCGCACTCTAAAGAGAGCTCAGCTGAGAAATTGCAAACGTCGAGCAATTGCTCAGAGATGAAAAGTGCCAGCACTGAAAGCTGTTGCTAGCCAGCACCCTTCCTTGGAAGCGCTTTCACAGGCGCAGCAACACTGGGCCTTTGCGCTTCTCTAGCCACCAAACGTCACGGTCCTTCTCTTTCCGTCTCGTAGACACGAGCTGAGAAATTGCAAACGTCGAGCAATTGCTCAGAGATGAAAAGTGCCAGCACTGAAAGCTGTTGCTAGCCAGCACCCTTCCTTGGAAGCGCTTTTGTAGGCCTAAGAACACTGGGGCTCTGGGCTTCTCTAGCCACCTCATCTTCTGCTCATCCTCGCACCCCCTAAAGAGAGCTCAGGTGAGAAATTGCAAACGTCGAGCAATTGCTCAGAGATGAAAAGTGCCAGCACTGAAAGCTCTTGCTAGCCAGCACCCTTCCTTGGAAGCGCTTTCACAGGCGCAGTAACACTGGGGCTTTGCGCTTCTCTAGCCACCAAACGTCACGGTCACTATCTCTCCGTCTCGTAGACACGAGCTGAGAAATTGCAAACGTCGAGCAATTGCTCAGAGATGAAAAGTGCCAGCACTGAAAGCTGTTGCTAGCCAGCACCCTTCCTTGGAAGCGCTTTCACAGGCGCAGCAACACTGGGGCTTTGCGCTTCTATACGCACCAAACGTCACGGTCCTTCTCTTTCCGTCTCGTAGACACGAGCTGAGAAATTGCAAACGTCGAGCAATTGCTCAGAGATGAAAAGTGCCAGCACTGAAAGCTGTTGCTAGCCAGCACCCTTCCTTGGAAGCGCTTTTGTAGGCCTAAGAACACTGGGGCTCTGGGCTTCTCTAGCCACCTCATCTTCTGCTCATCCTCTCGCGCACTCTGAAGAGAGCTCAGGTGAGAAATTGCAAATGTCGAGCAATTGCTCAGAGATGAAAAGTGCCAGCACTGAAAGCTGTTGCTAGCCAGCACCCTTCCTTGGAAGCGCTTTCACAGGCGCAGTAACACTGGGGCTTTGCGCTTTTGTAGCCACCAAACGTCACGGTCACTATCTCTCCGTCTCGTAGACACGAGCTGAAAAATTGCAAACGTCGAGCAATTGCTCAGAGATGAAAAGTGCCAGCACTGAAAGCTGTTGCTAGCCAGCACCCTTCCTTGGAAGCGCTTTCACAGGCGCAGCAACACTGGGGCTTTGCGCTTCTATACGCACCAAACGTCACGGTCCTTCTCTTTCCGTCTCGTAGACACGAGCTGAGAAATTGCAAACGTCGAGCAATTGCTCAGAGATGAAAAGTGCCAGCACTGAAAGCTCTTGCTAGCCAGCACCCTTCCTTGGAAGCGCTTTTGTAGGCCTAAGAACACTGGGGCTCTGGGCTTCTCTAGCCACCTCATCTTCTGCTCATCCTCTCGCGCACTCTGAAGAGAGCTCAGGTGAGAAATTGCAAATGTCGAGCAATTGCTCAGAGATGAAAAGTGCCAGCACTGAAAGCTGTTGCTAGCCAGCACCCTTCCTTGGAAGCGCTTTCACAGGCGCAGCAACACTGGGGCTTTGCGCTTCTATACGCACCAAACGTCACGGTCCTTCTCTTTCCGTCGGTAGACACGAGCTGAGAAATTGCAAACGTCGAGCAATTGCTCAGAGATGAAAAGTGCCAGCACTGAAAGCTCTTGCTAGCCAGCACCCTTCCTTGGAAGCGCTTTTGTAGGCCTAAGAACACTGGGGCTCTGGGCTTCTCTAGCCACCTCATCTTCTGCTCATCCTCGCGCCCTCTAAAGAGAGCTCAGGTGAGAAATTGCAAACGTCGAGCAATTGCTCAGAGATGAAAAGTGCCAGCACTGAAAGCTGTTGCTAGCCAGCACCCTTCCTTGGAAGCGCTTTCACAGGCGCAGTAACACTGGGGCTTTGCGCTTCTCTAGCCACCAAACGTCACGGTCACTATCTCTCCGTCTCGTAGACACGAGCTGAGAAATTGCAAACGTCGAGCAATTGCTCAGAGATGAAAAGTGCCAGCACTGAAAGCTGTTGCTAGCCAGCACCCTTCCTTGGAAGAGCTTTACAGGTGCAGTAACACTGGGGCTTTGCGCTTCTCTACCCACCAAACGTCACGGTCATTCTCTTTCCGTCTCATAGACACGAGCTGAGAAATTGCAAACGTCGAGCAATTGCTCCGAGATGAAAAGTGCCAGCACTGAAAGCTGTTGCTAGCCAGCACCCTTCCTTGGAAGCGCTTTTGTAGGCCTAAGCACACTGGGGCTCTGGGCTTCTCTAGCCACCTCATCTTCTGCTCATCCTCTCGCGCACTCTAAAGAGAGCTCAGGTGAGAAATTGCAAACGTCCAGCAATTGCTCAGAGATGAAAAGTGCCAGCACTGAAAGCTGTTGCTAGCCAGCACCCTTCCTTGGAAGCGCTTTCACAGGCGCAGCAACACTGGGGCTTTGCGCTTCTATACGCACCAAACGTCACGGTCATTCTCTTTCCGTCTCGTAGACACGAGCTGAGAAATTGCAAACGTCCAGCAATTGCTCAGAGATGAAAAGTGCCAGCACTGAAAGCTGTTGCTAGCCAGCACCCTTCCTTGGAAGCGCTTTCACAGGCGCAGTAACACTGGGGCTTTGCGCTTCTCTACCCACCAAACGTCACGGTCACTATCTCTCCGTCTCGTAGACACGAGCTGAGAAATTGCAAACGTCGAGCAATTGCTCCGAGATGAAAAGTGCCAGCACTGAAAGCTGTTGCTAGCCAGCACCCTTCCTTGGAAGCGCTTTCACAGGCGCAGCAACACTGGGGCTTTGCGCTTCTCTACGCACCAAACGTCACGGTCCTTCTCTTTCCGTCTCGTAGACACGAGCTGAGAAATTGCAAACGTCGAGCAATTGCTCAGAGATGAAAAGTGCCAGCACTGAAAGCTGTTGCTAGCCAGCACCGTTCCTTGGAAGCGCTTTTGTAGGCCTAAGAACACTGAGGCTCTGGGCTTCTCTAGCCACCTCATCTTCTGCTCATCCTCTCGCGCACTCTGAAGAGAGCTCAGGTGAGAATTTGCAAATGTCGAGCAATTGCTCAGAGATGAAAAGTGCCAGCACTGAAAGCTCTTGCTAGCCAGCACCCTTCCTTGGAAGCGCTTTCACAGGCGCAGCAACACTGGGGCTCTGGGCTTCTCTAGCCACCAAACGTCACGGTCCTTCTCTTTCCGTCTCGTAGACACGAGCTGAGAAATTGCAAACGTCGAGCAATTGCTCAGAGATGAAAAGTGCCAGCACTGAAAGCTGTTGCTAGCCAGCACCCTTCCTTGGAAGCGCTTTTGTAGGCCTAAGAACACTGGGGCTCTGGGCTTCTCTAGCCACCTCATCTTCTGCTCATCCTCTCGCGCACTCTGAAGAGAGCTCAGGTGAGAAATTGCAAATGTCGAGCAATTGCTCAGAGATGAAAAGTGCCAGCACTGAAAGCTGTTGCTAGCCAGCACCCTTCCTTGGAAGCGCTTTCACAGGCGCAGTAACACTGGGGCTTTGCGCTTTTGTAGCCACCAAACGTCACGGTCACTATCTCTCCGTCTCGTAGACACGAGCTGAAAAATTGCAAACGTCGAGCAATTGCTCAGAGATGAAAAGTGCCAGCACTGAAAGCTGTTGCTAGCCAGCACCCTTCCTTGGAAGCGCTTTCACAGGCGCAGCAACACTGGGGCTTTGCGCTTCTATACGCACCAAACGTCACGGTCCTTCTCTTTCCGTCTCGTAGACACGAGCTGAGAAATTGCAAACGTCGAGCAATTGCTCAGAGATGAAAAGTGCCAGCACTGAAAGCTCTTGCTAGCCAGCACCCTTCCTTGGAAGCGCTTTTGTAGGCCTAAGAACACTGGGGCTCTGGGCTTCTCTAGCCACCTCATCTTCTGCTCATCCTCTCGCGCACTCTGAAGAGAGCTCAGGTGAGAAATTGCAAATGTCGAGCAATTGCTCAGAGATGAAAAGTGCCAGCACTGAAAGCTGTTGCTAGCCAGCACCCTTCCTTGGAAGCGCTTTCACAGGCGCAGCAACACTGGGGCTTTGCGCTTCTATACGCACCAAACGTCACGGTCCTTCTCTTTCCGTCGGTAGACACGAGCTGAGAAATTGCAAACGTCGAGCAATTGCTCCGAGATGAAAAGTGCCAGCACTGAAAGCTCTTGCTAGCCAGCACCCTTCCTTGGAAGCGCTTTTGTAGGCCTAAGAACACTGGGGCTCTGGGCTTCTCTAGCCACCTCATCTTCTGCTCATCCTCGCGCCCTCTAAAGAGAGCTCAGGTGAGAAATTGCAAACGTCGAGCAATTGCTCAGAGATGAAAAGTGCCAGCACTGAAAGCTGTTGCTAGCCAGCACCCTTCCTTGGAAGCGCTTTCACAGGCGCAGTAACACTGGGGCTTTGCGCTTCTCTAGCCACCAAACGTCACGGTCACTATCTCTCCGTCTCGTAGACACGAGCTGAGAAATTGCAAACGTCGAGCAATTGCTCAGAGATGAAAAGTGCCAGCACTGAAAGCTGTTGCTAGCCAGCACCCTTCCTTGGAAGAGCTTTACAGGTGCAGTAACACTGGGGCTTTGCGCTTCTCTACCCACCAAACGTCACGGTCATTCTCTTTCCGTCTCATAGACACGAGCTGAGAAATTGCAAACGTCGAGCAATTGCTCCGAGATGAAAAGTGCCAGCACTGAAAGCTGTTGCTAGCCAGCACCCTTCCTTGGAAGCGCTTTTGTAGGCCTAAGCACACTGGGGCTCTGGGCTTCTCTAGCCACCTCATCTTCTGCTCATCCTCTCGCGCACTCTAAAGAGAGCTCAGGTGAGAAATTGCAAACGTCCAGCAATTGCTCAGAGATGAAAAGTGCCAGCACTGAAAGCTGTTGCTAGCCAGCACCCTTCCTTGGAAGCGCTTTCACAGGCGCAGCAACACTGGGGCTTTGCGCTTCTATACGCACCAAACGTCACGGTCCTTCTCTTTCCGTCTCGTAGACACGAGCTGAGAAATTGCAAACGTCCAGCAATTGCTCAGAGATGAAAAGTGCCAGCACTGAAAGCTGTTGCTAGCCAGCACCCTTCCTTGGAAGCGCTTTCACAGGCGCAGTAACACTGGGGCTTTGCGCTTCTCTACCCACCAAACGTCACGGTCACTATCTCTCCGTCTCGTAGACACGAGCTGAGAAATTGCAAACGTCGAGCAATTGCTCCGAGATGAAAAGTGCCAGCACTGAAAGCTGTTGCTAGCCAGCACCCTTCCTTGGAAGCGCTTTCACAGGCGCAGCAACACTGGGGCTTTGCGCTTCTCTACGCACCAAACGTCACGGTCCTTCTCTTTCCGTCTCGTAGACACGAGCTGAGAAATTGCAAACGTCGAGCAATTGCTCAGAGATGAAAAGTGCCAGCACTGAAAGCTGTTGCTAGCCAGCACCGTTCCTTGGAAGCGCTTTTGTAGGCCTAAGAACACTGAGGCTCTGGGCTTCTCTAGCCACCTCATCTTCTGCTCATCCTCTCGCGCACTCTGAAGAGAGCTCAGGTGAGAATTTGCAAATGTCGAGCAATTGCTCAGAGATGAAAAGTGCCAGCACTGAAAGCTCTTGCTAGCCAGCACCCTTCCTTGGAAGCGCTTTCACAGGCGCAGCAACACTGGGGCTCTGGGCTTCTCTAGCCACCAAACGTCACGGTCATTCTCTTTCCGTCTCGTAGACACGAGCTGAGAGATTGCAAACGTCGAGCAATTGCTCCGAGATGAAAAGTGCCAGCACTGAAAGCTGTTGCTAGCCAGCACCCTTCCTTGCAAGCGCTTTTGTAGACCTAAGAACACTGGGGCTCTGGGCTTCTCTAGCCACCTAATCTTCTGCTCATCCTCTCGCGTAGTCTAAAGAGCGCTCAGGTGAGAAATTGCAAACCTCGAGCAATTGCTCAGAGATGAAAAGTGCCAGCACTGAAAGCTGTTACTAGCCAGCACCCTTCCTTGGAAGCGCTTTCACAGGCGCAGCAACACTGGGGCTTTGCGCTTCTCTAGCCACCAAACGTCACGGTCACTATTTCTCCGTCTTGTAGACACGAGCTGAGAGATTGCAAACGTCGAGCAATTGCTCCGAGATGAAAAGTGCCAGCACTGAAAGCTGTTGCTAGCCAGCACCCTTCCTTGGAAGCGCTTTTGTAGGCCTAAGAACACTGGGGCTCTGGGCTTCTCTAGCCACCTCATCTTCTGCTCATCCTCGCACCCCCTAAAGAGAGCTCAGGTGAGAAATTGCAAACGTCGAGCAATTGCTCAGAGATGAAAAGTGCCAGCACTGAAAGCTGTTGCTAGCCAGCACCCTTCCTTGGAAGCGCTTTCACAGGCGCAGCAACACTGGGGCTTTGCGCTTCTCTAGCCACCAAACGTCACGGTCCTTCTCTTTCCGTCTCGTAGACACGAGGTGAGAAATTGCAAACGTCGAGCAATTGCTCCGAGATGAAAAGTGCCAGCACTGAAAGCTGTTGCTAGCCAGCACCCTTCCTTGGAAGCGCTTTTGTAGAACTAAGAACACTGGGACTCCTTGTTTCTCTAGCTGCCTAAACTTCTGCTCGTCCTCTCGTGCAGTCTAAAGAGCGCTCAGGTGAGAAATTGCAAACGTCGAGCAATTGCTCAGAGATGAAAAGTGCCAGCACTGAAAGCTGTTGCTAGCCAGCACCCTTCCTTGGAAGCGCTTTTGTAGGCCTAAGAACACTGGGGCTCTGGGCTTCTCTAGCCACCAAACGTCACGGTCCTTCTCTTTCCGTCTCGTAGACACGAGCTGAGAGATTGCAAACGTCGAGCAATTGCTCAGAGATGAAAAGTGCCAGCACTGAAAGCTGTTGCTAGCCAGCACCCTTCCTTGCAAGCGCTTTTGTAGACCTAAGAGCACTGGGGCTCTGTGTTTCTCTAGCCACCTAATCTTCTGCTCATCCTCTCGCGTAGTCTAAAGAGCGCTCAGGTGAGAAATTGCAAACGTCGAGCAATTGCTCAGAGATGAAAAGTGCCAGCACTGAAAGCTCTTGCTAGCCAGCACCCTTCCTTGGAAGCGCTTTTGTAGACCTAAGAACACTGGGGCTCTGTGTTTCTCTAGCCACCTAATCTTCTGCTCATCCTC
Organism: Sarcoramphus papa; assembly: GCA_037962945.1. Lineage (NCBI taxonomy): Eukaryota > Metazoa > Chordata > Aves > Accipitriformes > Cathartidae > Sarcoramphus > Sarcoramphus papa. Next base: position 4,643,431 of record CM075606.1, on the reverse strand, counting down.
TCGCGTCGTCTAAAGAGCGCTCAGGTGAGAAATTGCAAACCTCGAGCAATTGCTCAGAGATGAAAAGTGCCAGCACTGAAAGCTGTTGCTAGCCAGCACCCTTCCTTGGAAGCGCTTTTGTAGGCCTAAGAACACTGGGGCTCTGGGCTTCTCTAGCCACCTCATCTTCTGCTCATCCTCGCACCCCCTAAAGAGAGCTAAGGTGAGAAATTGCAAACGTCGAGCAATTGCTCAGAGATGAAAAGTGCCAGCACTGAAAGCTGTTGCTAGCCAGCACCCTTCCTTGGAAGCGCTTTCACAGGCGCAGTAATACTGGGGCTTTGCGCTTCTCTACCCACCAAACGTCACGGTCATTCTCTTTCCGTCTCGTAGACACGAGCTGAGAAATTGCAAACGTCGAGCAATTGCTCAGAGATGAAAAGTGCCAGCACTGAAAGCTGTTGCTAGCCAGCACCCTTCCTTGGAAGCGCTTTTGTAGGCCTAAGAACACTGGGGCTCTGGGCTTCTCTAGCCACCTAATCTTCTGCTCATCCTCTCGCGCACTCTAAAGAGAGCTCAGGTGAGAAATTGCAAACGTCGAGCAATTGCTCAGAGATGAAAAGTGCCAGCACTGAAAGCTGTTGCTAGCCAGCACCCTTCCTTGGAAGCGCTTTCACAGGCGCAGTAACACTGGGGCTTTGCGCTTCTCTACCCACCAAACGTCACGGTCACTATCTCTCCGTCTCGTAGACACGAGCTGAGAAATTGCAAACGTCGAGCAATTGCTCAGAGATGAAAAGTGCCAGCACTGAAAGCTGTTGCTAGCCAGCACCCTTCCTTGGAAGCGCTTTCACAGGCGCAGCAACACTGGGGCTTTGCGCTTCTCTACCCACCAAACGTCACGGTCCTTCTCTTTCCGTCTCGTAGACACGAGCTGAGAAATTGCAAACGTCGAGCAATTGCTCAGAGGTGAAAAGTGCCAGCACTGAAAGCTGTTGCTAGCCAGCACCCTTCCTTGGAAGCGCTTTTGTAGGCCTAAGAACACTGGGGCTCTGGGCTTCTCTAGCCACCTCATCTTCTGCTCATCCTCTCGCGCACTCTAAAGAGAGCTCAGGTGAGAAATTGCAAATGTTGAGCAATTGCTCAGAGATGAAAAGTGCCAGCACTGAAAGCTGTTGCTAGCCAGCACCCTTCCTTGGAAGCGCTTTCACAGGCGCAGCAACACTGGGGCTTTGCGCTTCTCTAGCCACCAAACGTCACGGTCCTTCTCTTTCTGTCGGTAGACACGAGCTGAGAAATTGTAAACGTGGAGCAATTGCTCAGAGATGAAAAGTGCCAGCACTGAAAGCTGTTGCTAGCCAGCACCCTTCCTTGGAAGCGCTTTCACAGGCGCAGCAACACTGGGGCTTTGCGCTTCTATACGCACCAAACGTCACGGTCCTTCTCTTTCCGTCTTGTAGACACGAGCTGAGAAATTGCAAACGTCGAGCAATTGCTCAGAGATGAAAAGTGCCAGCACTGAAAGCTGTTGCTAGCCAGCACCCTTCCTTGGAAGCGCTTTTGTAGGCCTAAGAACACTGGGGCTGTGGGCTTCTCTAGCCACCTCATCTTCTGCTCATCCTCTCGCGCACTCTAAAGAGAGCTCAGGTGAGAAATTGCAAACGTCGAGCAATTGCTCAGAGATGAAAAGTGCCAGCACTGAAAGCTGTTGCTAGCCAGCACCCTTCCTTGGAAGCGCTTTTGTAGGCCTAAGAACACTGGGGCTCTGGGCTTCTCTAGCCACCTCATCTTCTGCTCATCCTCGCACCCCCTAAAGAGAGCTCAGGTGAGAAATTGCAAACGTCGAGCAATTGCTCAGAGATGAAAAGTGCCAGCACTGAAAGCTGTTGCTAGCCAGCACCCTTCCTTGGAAGCGCTTTCACAGGCGCAGCAACACTGGGGCTTTGCGCTTCTCTAGCCACCAAACGTCACGGTCCTTCTCTTTCCGTCTCGTAGACACGAGCTGAGAAATTGCAAACGTCGAGCAATTGCTCAGAGATGAAAAGTGCCAGCACTGAAAGCTGTTGCTAGCCAGTACCCTTCCTTGGAAGCGCTTTTGTAGGCCTAAGAACACTGGGACTCCTTGTTTCTCTAGCTGCCTAAACTTCTGCTCGTCCTCTCGTGCAGTCTAAAGAGCGCTCAGGTGAGAAATTGCAAACGTCGAGCAATTGCTCAGAGATGAAAAGTGCCAGCACTGAAAGCTGTTGCTAGCCAGCACCCTTCCTTGGAAGCGCTTTTGTAGACCTAAGAACACTGGGGCTCTGGGCTTCTCTAGCCACCAAACGTCACGGTCATTCTCTTTCCGTCTCGTAGACACGAGCTGAGAGATTGCAAACGTCGAGCAATTGCTCAGAGATGAAAAGTGCCAGCACTGAAAGCTCTTGCTAGCCAGCACCCTTCCTTGCAAGCGCTTTTGTAGACCTAAGAACACTGGGGCTCTGTGTTTCTCTAGCCACCTAATCTTCTGCTCATCCTCTCGCGTAGTCTAAAGAGCGCTCAGGTGAGAAATTGCAAACGTCGAGCAATTGCTCAGAGATGAAAAGTGCCAGCACTGAAAGCTCTTGCTAGCCAGCACCCTTCCTTGGAAGCGCTTTTGTAGACCTAAGAACACTGGGGCTCTGTGTTTCTCTAGCCACCTAATCTTCTGCTCATCCTCTCGCGTCGTCTAAAGAGCGCTCAGGTGAGAAATTGCAAACCTCGAGCAATTGCTCAGAGATGAAAAGTGCCAGCACTGAAAGCTGTTACTAGCCAGCACCCTTCCTTGGAAGCGCTTTCACAGGCGCAGCAACACTGGGGCTTTGCGCTTCTCTACCCACCAAACGTCACGGTCACTATTTCTCCGTCTTGTAGACACGAGCTGAGAGATTGCAAACGTCGAGCAATTGCTCAGAGATGAAAAGTGCCAGCACTGAAAGCTGTTGCTAGGCAGCACCCTTCCTTGGAAGCGCTTTTGTAGAACTAAGAACACTGGGACTCCTTGTTTCTCTAGCTGCCTAAACTTCTGCTCGTCCTCTCGTGCAGTCTAAAGAGCGCTCAGGTGAGAAATTGCAAACGTTGAGCAATTGCTCAGAGATGAAAAGTGCCAGCACTGAAAGCTGTTGCTAGCCAGCACCCTTCCTTGGAAGCGCTTTCACAGGCGCAGCAACACTGGGGCTCTGGGCTTCTCTAGCCACCAAACGTCACGGTCCTTCTCTTTCCGTCTCGTAGACACGAGCTGAGAGATTGCAAACGTCGAGCAATTGCTCAGAGATGAAAAGTGCCAGCACTGAATGCTGTTGCTAGCCAGCACCCTTCCTTGCAAGCGCTTTTGTAGGCCTAAGAACACTGGGGCTCTGGGCTTGTCTAGGCACCTAATCTTCTGCTCATCCTCTCGCGCACTCTAAAGAGAGCTCAGCTGAGAAATTGCAAACGTCGAGCAATTGCTCAGAGATGAAAAGTGCCAGCACTGAAAGCTGTTGCTAGCCAGCACCCTTCCTTGGAAGCGCTTTCACAGGCGCAGCAACACTGGGGCTTTGCGCTTCTCTAGCCACCAAACGTCACGGTCCTTCTCTTTCCGTCTCGTAGACACGAGCTGAGAAATTGCAAACGTCGAGCAATTGCTCAGAGATGAAAAGTGCCAGCACTGAAAGCTGTTGCTAGCCAGCACCCTTCCTTGGAAGCGCTTTTGTAGGCCTAAGAACACTGGGGCTCTGGGCTTCTCTAGCCACCTCATCTTCTGCTCATCCTCGCACCCCCTAAAGAGAGCTCAGGTGAGAAATTGCAAACGTCGAGCAATTGCTCAGAGATGAAAAGTGCCAGCACTGAAAGCTCTTGCTAGCCAGCACCCTTCCTTGGAAGCGCTTTCACAGGCGCAGTAACACTGGGGCTTTGCGCTTCTCTAGCCACCAAACGTCACGGTCACTATCTCTCCGTCTCGTAGACACGAGCTGAGAAATTGCAAACGTCGAGCAATTGCTCAGAGATGAAAAGTGCCAGCACTGAAAGCTGTTGCTAGCCAGCACCCTTCCTTGGAAGCGCTTTCACAGGCGCAGCAACACTGGGGCTTTGCGCTTCTATACGCACCAAACGTCACGGTCCTTCTCTTTCCGTCTCGTAGACACGAGCTGAGAAATTGCAAACGTCGAGCAATTGCTCAGAGATGAAAAGTGCCAGCACTGAAAGCTGTTGCTAGCCAGCACCCTTCCTTGGAAGCGCTTTTGTAGGCCTAAGAACACTGGGGCTGTGGGCTTCTCTAGCCACCTCATCTTCTGCTCATCCTCTCGCGCACTCTGAAGAGAGCTCAGGTGAGAAATTGCAAATGTCGAGCAATTGCTCAGAGATGAAAAGTGCCAGCACTGAAAGCTGTTGCTAGCCAGCACCCTTCCTTGGAAGCGCTTTCACAGGCGCAGTAACACTGGGGCTTTGCGCTTTTGTAGCCACCAAACGTCACGGTCACTATCTCTCCGTCTCGTAGACACGAGCTGAAAAATTGCAAACGTCGAGCAATTGCTCAGAGATGAAAAGTGCCAGCACTGAAAGCTGTTGCTAGCCAGCACCCTTCCTTGGAAGCGCTTTCACAGGCGCAGCAACACTGGGGCTTTGCGCTTCTATACGCACCAAACGTCACGGTCCTTCTCTTTCCGTCTCGTAGACACGAGCTGAGAAATTGCAAACGTCGAGCAATTGCTCAGAGATGAAAAGTGCCAGCACTGAAAGCTCTTGCTAGCCAGCACCCTTCCTTGGAAGCGCTTTTGTAGGCCTAAGAACACTGGGGCTCTGGGCTTCTCTAGCCACCTCATCTTCTGCTCATCCTCTCGCGCACTCTGAAGAGAGCTCAGGTGAGAAATTGCAAATGTCGAGCAATTGCTCAGAGATGAAAAGTGCCAGCACTGAAAGCTGTTGCTAGCCAGCACCCTTCCTTGGAAGCGCTTTCACAGGCGCAGCAACACTGGGGCTTTGCGCTTCTATACGCACCAAACGTCACGGTCCTTCTCTTTCCGTCGGTAGACACGAGCTGAGAAATTGCAAACGTCGAGCAATTGCTCAGAGATGAAAAGTGCCAGCACTGAAAGCTCTTGCTAGCCAGCACCCTTCCTTGGAAGCGCTTTTGTAGGCCTAAGAACACTGGGGCTCTGGGCTTCTCTAGCCACCTCATCTTCTGCTCATCCTCGCGCCCTCTAAAGAGAGCTCAGGTGAGAAATTGCAAACGTCGAGCAATTGCTCAGAGATGAAAAGTGCCAGCACTGAAAGCTGTTGCTAGCCAGCACCCTTCCTTGGAAGCGCTTTCACAGGCGCAGTAACACTGGGGCTTTGCGCTTCTCTAGCCACCAAACGTCACGGTCACTATCTCTCCGTCTCGTAGACACGAGCTGAGAAATTGCAAACGTCGAGCAATTGCTCAGAGATGAAAAGTGCCAGCACTGAAAGCTGTTGCTAGCCAGCACCCTTCCTTGGAAGAGCTTTACAGGTGCAGTAACACTGGGGCTTTGCGCTTCTCTACCCACCAAACGTCACGGTCATTCTCTTTCCGTCTCATAGACACGAGCTGAGAAATTGCAAACGTCGAGCAATTGCTCCGAGATGAAAAGTGCCAGCACTGAAAGCTGTTGCTAGCCAGCACCCTTCCTTGGAAGCGCTTTTGTAGGCCTAAGCACACTGGGGCTCTGGGCTTCTCTAGCCACCTCATCTTCTGCTCATCCTCTCGCGCACTCTAAAGAGAGCTCAGGTGAGAAATTGCAAACGTCCAGCAATTGCTCAGAGATGAAAAGTGCCAGCACTGAAAGCTCTTGCTAGCCAGCACCCTTCCTTGGAAGCGCTTTCACAGGCGCAGTAACACTGGGGCTTTGCGCTTCTCTACCCACCAAACGTCACGGTCACTATCTCTCCGTCTCGTAGACACGAGCTGAGAAATTGCAAACGTCGAGCAATTGCTCAGAGATGAAAAGTGCCAGCACTGAAAGCTGTTGCTAGCCAGCACCCTTCCTTGGAAGCGCTTTCACAGGCGCAGCAACACTGGGGCTTTGCGCTTCTCTACGCACCAAACGTCACGGTCCTTCTCTTTCCGTCTCGTAGACACGAGCTGAGAAATTGCAAACGTCGAGCAATTGCTCAGAGATGAAAAGTGCCAGCACTGAAAGCTGTTGCTAGCCAGCACCGTTCCTTGGAAGCGCTTTTGTAGGCCTAAGAACACTGAGGCTCTGGGCTTCTCTAGCCACCTCATCTTCTGCTCATCCTCTCGCGCACTCTGAAGAGAGCTCAGGTGAGAATTTGCAAATGTCGAGCAATTGCTCAGAGATGAAAAGTGCCAGCACTGAAAGCTCTTGCTAGCCAGCACCCTTCCTTGGAAGCGCTTTCACAGGCGCAGCAACACTGGGGCTCTGGGCTTCTCTAGCCACCAAACGTCACGGTCCTTCTCTTTCCGTCTCGTAGACACGAGCTGAGAAATTGCAAACGTCGAGCAATTGCTCAGAGATGAAAAGTGCCAGCACTGAAAGCTGTTGCTAGCCAGCACCCTTCCTTGGAAGCGCTTTTGTAGGCCTAAGAACACTGGGGCTCTGGGCTTCTCTAGCCACCTCATCTTCTGCTCATCCTCTCGCGCACTCTGAAGAGAGCTCAGGTGAGAAATTGCAAATGTCGAGCAATTGCTCAGAGATGAAAAGTGCCAGCACTGAAAGCTGTTGCTAGCCAGCACCCTTCCTTGGAAGCGCTTTCACAGGCGCAGTAACACTGGGGCTTTGCGCTTTTGTAGCCACCAAACGTCACGGTCACTATCTCTCCGTCTCGTAGACACGAGCTGAAAAATTGCAAAAGTCGAGCAATTGCTCAGAGATGAAAAGTGCCAGCACTGAAAGCTGTTGCTAGCCAGCACCCTTCCTTGGAAGCGCTTTCACAGGCGCAGCAACACTGGGGCTTTGCGCTTCTATACGCACCAAACGTCACGGTCCTTCTCTTTCCGTCTCGTAGACACGAGCTGAGAAATTGCAAACGTCGAGCAATTGCTCAGAGATGAAAAGTGCCAGCACTGAAAGCTCTTGCTAGCCAGCACCCTTCCTTGGAAGCGCTTTTGTAGGCCTAAGAACACTGGGGCTCTGGGCTTCTCTAGCCACCTCATCTTCTGCTCATCCTCTCGCGCACTCTGAAGAGAGCTCAGGTGAGAAATTGCAAATGTCGAGCAATTGCTCAGAGATGAAAAGTGCCAGCACTGAAAGCTGTTGCTAGCCAGCACCCTTCCTTGGAAGCGCTTTCACAGGCGCAGCAACACTGGGGCTTTGCGCTTCTATACGCACCAAACGTCACGGTCCTTCTCTTTCCGTCGGTAGACACGAGCTGAGAAATTGCAAACGTCGAGCAATTGCTCAGAGATGAAAAGTGCCAGCACTGAAAGCTCTTGCTAGCCAGCACCCTTCCTTGGAAGCGCTTTTGTAGGCCTAAGAACACTGGGGCTCTGGGCTTCTCTAGCCACCTCATCTTCTGCTCATCCTCGCGCCCTCTAAAGAGAGCTCAGGTGAGAAATTGCAAACGTCGAGCAATTGCTCAGAGATGAAAAGTGCCAGCACTGAAAGCTGTTGCTAGCCAGCACCCTTCCTTGGAAGCGCTTTCACAGGCGCAGTAACACTGGGGCTTTGCGCTTCTCTAGCCACCAAACGTCACGGTCACTATCTCTCCGTCTCGTAGACACGAGCTGAGAAATTGCAAACGTCGAGCAATTGCTCAGAGATGAAAAGTGCCAGCACTGAAAGCTGTTGCTAGCCAGCACCCTTCCTTGGAAGAGCTTTACAGGTGCAGTAACACTGGGGCTTTGCGCTTCTCTACCCACCAAACGTCACGGTCATTCTCTTTCCGTCTCATAGACACGAGCTGAGAAATTGCAAACGTCGAGCAATTGCTCCGAGATGAAAAGTGCCAGCACTGAAAGCTGTTGCTAGCCAGCACCCTTCCTTGGAAGCGCTTTTGTAGGCCTAAGCACACTGGGGCTCTGGGCTTCTCTAGCCACCTCATCTTCTGCTCATCCTCTCGCGCACTCTAAAGAGAGCTCAGGTGAGAAATTGCAAACGTCCAGCAATTGCTCAGAGATGAAAAGTGCCAGCACTGAAAGCTGTTGCTAGCCAGCACCCTTCCTTGGAAGCGCTTTCACAGGCGCAGCAACACTGGGGCTTTGCGCTTCTATACGCACCAAACGTCACGGTCCTTCTCTTTCCGTCTCGTAGACACGAGCTGAGAAATTGCAAACGTCCAGCAATTGCTCAGAGATGAAAAGTGCCAGCACTGAAAGCTGTTGCTAGCCAGCACCCTTCCTTGGAAGCGCTTTCACAGGCGCAGTAACACTGGGGCTTTGCGCTTCTCTACCCACCAAACGTCACGGTCACTATCTCTCCGTCTCGTAGACACGAGCTGAGAAATTGCAAACGTCGAGCAATTGCTCCGAGATGAAAAGTGCCAGCACTGAAAGCTGTTGCTAGCCAGCACCCTTCCTTGGAAGCGCTTTCACAGGCGCAGCAACACTGGGGCTTTGCGCTTCTCTACGCACCAAACGTCACGGTCCTTCTCTTTCCGTCTCGTAGACACGAGCTGAGAAATTGCAAACGTCGAGCAATTGCTCAGAGATGAAAAGTGCCAGCACTGAAAGCTGTTGCTAGCCAGCACCGTTCCTTGGAAGCGCTTTTGTAGGCCTAAGAACACTGAGGCTCTGGGCTTCTCTAGCCACCTCATCTTCTGCTCATCCTCTCGCGCACTCTGAAGAGAGCTCAGGTGAGAATTTGCAAATGTCGAGCAATTGCTCAGAGATGAAAAGTGCCAGCACTGAAAGCTCTTGCTAGCCAGCACCCTTCCTTGGAAGCGCTTTCACAGGCGCAGCAACACTGGGGCTCTGGGCTTCTCTAGCCACCAAACGTCACGGTCATTCTCTTTCCGTCTCGTAGACACGAGCTGAGAGATTGCAAACGTCGAGCAATTGCTCAGAGATGAAAAGTGCCAGCACTGAAAGCTGTTGCTAGCCAGCACCCTTCCTTGCAAGCGCTTTTGTAGACCTAAGAACACTGGGGCTCTGTGTTTCTCTAGCCACCTAATCTTCTGCTCATCCTCTCGCGTAGTCTAAAGAGCGCTCAGGTGAGAAATTGCAAACCTCGAGCAATTGCTCAGAGATGAAAAGTGCCAGCACTGAAAGCTGTTACTAGCCAGCACCCTTCCTTGGAAGCGCTTTCACAGGCGCAGCAACACTGGGGCTTTGCGCTTCTCTACCCACCAAACGTCACGGTCACTATTTCTCCGTCTTGTAGACACGAGCTGAGAGATTGCAAACGTCGAGCAATTGCTCCGAGATGAAAAGTGCCAGCACTGAAAGCTGTTGCTAGCCAGCACCCTTCCTTGGAAGCGCTTTTGTAGGCCTAAGAACACTGGGGCTCTGGGCTTCTCTAGCCACCTCATCTTCTGCTCATCCTCGCACCCCCTAAAGAGAGCTCAGGTGAGAAATTGCAAACGTCGAGCAATTGCTCAGAGATGAAAAGTGCCAGCACTGAAAGCTCTTGCTAGCCAGCACCCTTCCTTGGAAGCGCTTTCACAGGCGCAGCAACACTGGGGCTTTGCGCTTCTCTAGCCACCAAACGTCACGGTCCTTCTCTTTCCGTCTCGTAGACACGAGGTGAGAAATTGCAAACGTCGAGCAATTGCTCCGAGATGAAAAGTGCCAGCACTGAAAGCTGTTGCTAGCCAGCACCCTTCCTTGGAAGCGCTTTTGTAGAACTAAGAACACTGGGACTCCTTGTTTCTCTAGCTGCCTAAACTTCTGCTCGTCCTCTCGTGCAGTCTAAAGAGCGCTCAGGTGAGAAATTGCAAACGTCGAGCAATTGCTCAGAGATGAAAAGTGCCAGCACTGAAAGCTGTTGCTAGCCAGCACCCTTCCTTGGAAGCGCTTTTGTAGGCCTAAGAACACTGGGGCTCTGGGCTTCTCTAGCCACCAAACGTCACGGTCCTTCTCTTTCCGTCTCGTAGACACGAGCTGAGAGATTGCAAACGTCGAGCAATTGCTCAGAGATGAAAAGTGCCAGCACTGAAAGCTGTTGCTAGCCAGCACCCTTCCTTGCAAGCGCTTTTGTAGACCTAAGAACACTGGGGCTCTGTGTTTGTCTAGCCACCTAATCTTCTGCTCATCCTCTCGCGTAGTCTAAAGAGCGCTCAGGTGAGAAATTGCAAACGTCGAGCAATTGCTCAGAGATGAAAAGTGCCAGCACTGAAAGCTCTTGCTAGCCAGCACCCTTCCTTGGAAGCGCTTTTGTAGACCTAAGAACACTGGGGCTCTGTGTTTCTCTAGCCACCTAATCTTCTGCTCATCCTCTCGCGTCGTCTAAAGAGCGCTCAGGTGAGAAATTGCAAACCTCGAGCAATTGCTCAGAGATGAAAAGTGCCAGCACTGAAAGCTGTTACTAGCCAGCACCCTTCCTTGGAAGCGATTTCACAGGCGCAGCAACACTGGGGCTTTGCGCTTCTCTACCCACCAAACGTCACGGTCACTATTTCTCCGTCTTGTAGACACGAGCTGAGAGATTGCAAACGTCGAGCAATTGCTCAGAGATGAAAAGTGCCAGCACTGAAAGCTGTTGCTAGGCAGCACCCTTCCTTGGAAGCGCTTTTGTAGAACTAAGAACACTGGGACTCCTTGTTTCTCTAGCTGCCTAAACTTCTGCTCGTCCTCTCGTGCAGTCTAAAGAGCGCTCAGGTGAGAAATTGCAAACGTCGAGCAATTGCTCAGAGATGAAAAGTGCCAGCACTGAAAGCTGTTGCTAGCCAGCACCCTTCCTTGGAAGCGCTTTCACAGGCGCAGCAACACTGGGGCTCTGGGCTTCTCTAGCCACCAAACGTCACGGTCCTTCTCTTTCCGTCTCGTAGACACGAGCTGAGAGATTGCAAACGTCGAGCAATTGCTCAGAGATGAAAAGTGCCAGCACTGAATGCTGTTGCTAGCCAGCACCCTTCCTTGCAAGCGCTTTTGTAGGCCTAAGAACACTGGGGCTCTGGGCTTGTCTAGGCACCTAATCTTCTGCTCATCCTCTCGCGCACTCTGAAGAGAGCTCAGCTGAGAAATTGCAAACGTCGAGCAATTGCTCAGAGATGAAAAGTGCCAGCACTGAAAGCTGTTGCTAGCCAGCACCCTTCCTTGGAAGCGCTTTCACAGGCGCAGCAACACTGGGGCTTTGCGCTTCTCTAGCCACCAAACGTCACGGTCCTTCTCTTTCCGTCTCGTAGACACGAGCTGAGAAATTGCAAACGTCGAGCAATTGCTCAGAGATGAAAAGTGCCAGCACTGAAAGCTGTTGCTAGCCAGCACCCTTCCTTGGAAGCGCTTTTGTAGGCCTAAGAACACTGGGGCTCTGGGCTTCTCTAGCCACCTCATCTTCTGCTCATCCTCGCACCCCCTAAAGAGAGCTCAGGTGAGAAATTGCAAACGTCGAGCAATTGCTCAGAGATGAAAAGTGCCAGCACTGAAAGCTGTTGCTAGCCAGCACCCTTCCTTGGAAGCGCTTTCACAGGCGCAGTAACACTGGGGCTTTGCGCTTCTCTAGCCACCAAACGTCACGGTCACTATCTCTCCGTCTCGTAGACACGAGCTGAGAAATTGCAAACGTCGAGCAATTGCTCAGAGATGAAAAGTGCCAGCACTGAAAGCTGTTGCTAGCCAGCACCCTTCCTTGGAAGCGCTTTCACAGGCGCAGCAACACTGGGGCTTTGCGCTTCTATACGCACCAAACGTCACGGTCCTTCTCTTTCTGTCTCGTAGACACGAGCTGAGAAATTGCAAACGTCGAGCAATTGCTCAGAGATGAAAAGTGCCAGCACTGAAAGCTGTTGCTAGCCAGCACCCTTCCTTGGAAGCGCTTTTGTAGGCCTAAGAACACTGGGGCTCTGGGCTTCTCTAGCCACCTCATCTTCTGCTCATCCTCTCGCGCACTCTGAAGAGAGCTCAGGTGAGAAATTGCAAATGTCGAGCAATTGCTCAGAGATGAAAAGTGCCAGCACTGAAAGCTGTTGCTAGCCAGCACCCTTCCTTGGAAGCGCTTTCACAGGCGCAGTAACACTGGGGCTTTGCGCTTCTCTAGCCACCAAACGTCACGGTCACTATCTCTCCGTCTCGTAGACACGAGCTGAGAAATTGCAAACGTCGAGCAATTGCTCAGAGATGAAAAGTGCCAGCACTGAAAGCTGTTGCTAGCCAGCACCCTTCCTTGGAAGCGCTTTCACAGGCGCAGCAACACTGGGGCTTTGCGCTTCTATACGCACCAAACGTCACGGTCCTTCTCTTTCCGTCTCGTAGACACGAGCTGAGAAATTGCAAACGTCGAGCAATTGCTCAGAGATGAAAAGTGCCAGCACTGAAAGCTGTTGCTAGCCAGCACCCTTCCTTGGAAGCGCTTTTGTAGGCCTAAGAACACTGGGGCTCTGGGCTTCTCTAGCCACCTCATCTTCTGCTCATCCTCTCGCGCACTCTGAAGAGAGCTCAGGTGAGAAATTGCAAACGTCGAGCAATTGCTCAGAGATGAAAAGTGCCAGCACTGAAAGCTGTTGCTAGCCAGCACCCTTCCTTGGAAGCGCTTTCACAGGCGCAGCAACACTGGGGCTTTGCGCTTCTCTAGCCACCAAACGTCACGGTCCTTCTCTTTCCGTCGGTAGACACGAGCTGAGAAATTGCAAACGTCGAGCAATTGCTCCGAGATGAAAAGTGCCAGCACTGAAAGCTCTTGCTAGCCAGCACCCTTCCTTGGAAGCGCTTTTGTAGGCCTAAGAACACTGGGGCTCTGGGCTTCTCTAGCCACCTCATCTTCTGCTCATCCTCGCGCCCTCTAAAGAGAGCTCAGGTGAGAAATTGCAAACGTCGAGCAATTGCTCAGAGATGAAAAGTGCCAGCACTGAAAGCTCTTGCTAGCCAGCACCCTTCCTTGGAAGCGCTTTCACAGGCGCAGTAACACTGGGGCTTTGCGCTTCTCTAGCCACCAAACGTCACGGTCACTATCTCTCCGTCTCGTAGACACGAGCTGAGAAATTGCAAACGTCGAGCAATTGCTCAGAGATGAAAAGTGCCAGCACTGAAAGCTGTTGCTAGCCAGCACCCTTCCTTGGAAGAGCTTTACAGGTGCAGTAACACTGGGGCTTTGCGCTTCTCTACCCACCAAACGTCACGGTCATTCTCTTTCCGTCTCATAGACACGAGCTGAGAAATTGCAAACGTCGAGCAATTGCTCCGAGATGAAAAGTGCCAGCACTGAAAGCTGTTGCTAGCCAGCACCCTTCCTTGGAAGCGCTTTTGTAGGCCTAAGCACACTGGGGCTCTGGGCTTCTCTAGCCACCTCATCTTCTGCTCATCCTCTCGCGCACTCTAAAGAGAGCTCAGGTGAGAAATTGCAAACGTCCAGCAATTGCTCAGAGATGAAAAGTGCCAGCACTGAAAGCTGTTGCTAGCCAGCACCCTTCCTTGGAAGCGCTTTCACAGGCGCAGCAACACTGGGGCTTTGCGCTTCTATACGCACCAAACGTCACGGTCATTCTCTTTCCGTCTCGTAGACACGAGCTGAGAAATTGCAAACGTCCAGCAATTGCTCAGAGATGAAAAGTGCCAGCACTGAAAGCTGTTGCTAGCCAGCACCCTTCCTTGGAAGCGCTTTTGTAGGCCTAAGAACACTGGGGCTCTGGGCTTCTCTAGCCACCTAATCTTCTGCTCATCCTCTCGCGCTCTAAAGAGAGCTCAGGTGAGAAATTGCAAACGTCGAGCAATTGCTCAGAGATGAAAAGTGCCAGCACTGAAAGCTCTTGCTAGCCAGCACCCTTCCTTGGAAGCGCTTTCACAGGTGCAGTAACACTGGGGCTTTGCGCTTCTCTAGCCACCAAACGTCACGGTCATTCTCTTTCCATCTCGTAGACACGAGCTGAGAAATTACAAACGTCCAGCAATTGCTCAGAGATGAAAAGTGCCAGCACTGAAAGCTGTTGCTAGCCAGCACCCTTCCTTGGAAGCGCTTTCACAGACGCAGTAACACTGGGGCTTTGCGCTTCTCTAGCCACCAAACGTCACGGTCCTTCTCTTTCCGTCGGTAGACACGAGCTGAGAAATTGCAAACGTCGAGCAATTGCTCAGAGATGAAAAGTGCCAGCACTGAAAGCTGTTGCTAGCCAGCACCCCTCCTTGGAAGCGCTTTCACAGGCGCAGCAACACTGGGGCTTTGCGCTTCTCTACCCACCAAACGTCACGGTCCTTCTCTTTCCGTCTCGTAGACACGAGCTGAGAAATTGCAAACGTCCAGCAATTGCTCCGAGATGAAAAGTGCCAGCACTGAAAGCTCTTGCTAGCCAGCACCCTTCCTTGGAAGCGCTTTTGTAGGCCTAAGAACACTGGGGCTCTGGGCTTCTCTAGCCACCTAATCTTCTGCTCATCCTCTCGCGCACTCTAAAGAGAGCTCAGGTGAGAAATTGCAAACGTCGAGCAATTGCTCAGAGATGAAAAGTGCCAGCACTGAAAGCTGTTGCTAGCCAGCACCCTTCCTTGGAAGCGCTTTCACAGGCGCAGCAACACTGGGGCTTTGTGCTTCTCTAGCCACCAAACGTCACGGTCATTCTCTTTCCGTCTCGTAGACACGAGCTGAGAAATTGCAAACGTCGAGCAATTGCTCAGAGATGAAAAGTGCCAGCACTGAAAGCTGTTGCTAGCCAGCACCCTTCCTTGGAAGCGCTTTTGTAGGCCTAAGAACAGTGGGGCTCTGGGCTTCTCTAGCCACCTCATCTTCTGCTCATCCTCGCACCCCCTAAAGAGAGCTAAGGTGAGAAATTGCAAACGTCGAGCAATTCCTCAGAGATGAAAAGTGCCAGCACTGAAAGCTCTTGCTAGCCAGCACCCTTCCTTGGAAGCGCTTTCACAGGCGCAGTAACACTGGGGCTTTGCGCTTCTCTAGCCACCAAACGTCACGGTCCTTCTCTTTCCGTCTCGTAGACACGAGCTGAGAAATTGCAAACGTCGAGCAATTGCTCAGAGATGAAAAGTGCCAGCACTGAAAGCTGTTGCTAGCCAGCACCCTTCCTTGGAAGCGCTTTTGTAGGCCTAAGAACACTGGGGCTCTGGGCTTCTCTAGCCACCTCATCTTCTGCTCATCCTCTCGCGCACTCTAAAGAGAGCTCAGGTGAGAAATTGCAAACGTCGAGCAATTGCTCCGAGATGAAAAGTGCCAGCACTGAAAGCTGTTGCTAGCCAGCACCCTTCCTTGGAAGCGCTTTCACAGGCGCAGTAACACTGGGACTTTGCGCTTCTCTACCCACCAAACGTCACGGTCACTATCTCTCCGTCTCGTAGACACGAGCTGAGAAATTGCAAACGTCGAGCAATTGCTCAGAGATGAAAAGTGCCAGCACTGAAAGCTGTTGCTAGCCAGCACCCTTCCTTGGAAGCGCTTTCACAGGCGCAGCAACAATGGGGCTTTGCGCTTCTATACGCACCAAACGTCACGGTCCTTCTCTTTCCGTCTTGTAGACACGAGCTGAGAAATTGCAAACGTCGAGCAATTGCTCCGAGATGAAAAGTGCCAGCACTGAAAGCTGTTGCTAGCCAGCACCCTTCCTTGGAAGCGCTTTTGTAGGCCTAAGAACACTGGGGCTCTGGGCTTCTCTAGCCACCTCATCTTCTGCTCATCCTCTCGCGCACTCTAAAGAGAGCTCAGGTGAGAAATTGCAAATGTCGAGCAATTGCTCAGAGATGAAAAGTGCCAGCACTGAAAGCTGTTGCTAGGCAGCACCCTTCCTTGGAAGCGCTTTTGTAGGCCTAAGAACACTGGGGCTCTGGGCTTCTCTAGCCACCTCATTTTCTGCTCATCCTCGCGCCCTCTAAAGAGAGCTCAGGTGAGAAATTGCAAACGTCGAGCAATTGCTCAGAGATGAAAAGTGCCAGCACTGAAAGCTGTTGCTAGCCAGCACCCTTCCTTGGAAGCGCTTTCACAGGCGCAGTAACACTGGGGCTTTGCGCTTCTCTAGCCACCAAACGTCACGGTCACTATCTCTCCGTCTCGTAGAAACGAGCTGAGAAATTGCAAACGTCGAGCAATTGCTCAGAGATGAAAAGTGCCAGCACTGAAAGCTGTTGCTAGGCAGCACCCTTCCTTGGAAGAGCTTTACAGGTGCAGTAACACTGGGGCTTTGCGCTTCTCTACCCACCAAACGTCACGGTCCTTCTCTTTCCATCTCAAAGACACGAGCTGAGAAATTGCAAACGTCGAGCAATTGCTCAGAGATGAAAAGTGGCAGCACTGAAAGCTGTTGCTAGCCAGCACCCTTCCTTGGAAGCGCTTTTGTAGGCCTAAGCATACTGGGGCTCTGGGCTTCTCTAGCCACCTCATCTTCTGCTCATCCTCTCGCGCACTCTAAAGAGAGCTCAGGTGAGAAATTGCAAACGTCGAGCAATTGCTCAGAGATGAAAAGTGCCAGCACTGAAAGCTGTTGCTAGCCAGCACCCTTCCTTGGTAGCGCTTTCACAGGCGCAGCAACACTGGGGCTTTGTGCTTCTCTACCCACCAAACGTCACGGTCCTTCTCTTTCCGTCTCGTAGACACGAGCTGAGAAATTACAAACGTCAAGCAATTGCTCAGAGATGAAAAGTGCCAGCACTGAAAGCTGTTGCTAGCCAGCACCCTTCCTTGGAAGCGCTTTCACAGGCGCAGTAACACTGGGGCTTTGCGCTTCTCTACCCACCAAACGTCACGGTCCTTCTCTTTCCGCCTCGTAGACACGAGCTGAGAAATTGCAAACGTCGAGCAATTGCTCAGAGATGAAAAGTGCCAGCACTGAAAGCTGTTGCTAGCCAGCACCCCTCCTTGGAAGCGCTTTCACAGGCGCAGCAACACTGGGGCTTTGCGCTTCTCTACCCACCAAACGTCACGGTCCTTCTCTTTCCGTCTCGTAGACACGAGCTGAGAAATTGCAAACGTCCAGCAATTGCTCCGAGATGAAAAGTGCCAGCACTGAAAGCTGTTGCTAGCCAGCACCCTTCCTTGGAAGCGCTTTTGTAGGCCTAAGCACACTGGGGCTCTGGGCTTCTCTAGCCACCTCATCTTCTGCTCATCCTCTCGCGCACTCTAAAGAGAGCTCAGGTGAGAAATTGCAAACGTCGAGCAATTGCTCAGAGATGAAAAGTGCCAGCACTGAAAGCTGTTGCTAGCCAGCACCCTTCCTTGGTAGCGCTTTCACAGGCGCAGCAACACTGGGGCTTTGCGCTTCTATACGCACCAAACGTCACGGTCATTCTCTTTCCGTCTCGTAGACACGAGGTGAGAAATTGCAAACGTCGAGCAATTGCTCAGAGATGAAAAGTGCCAGCACTGAAAGCTGTTGCTAGCCAGCACCCTTCCTTGGAAGCGCTTTTGTAGGCCTAAGAACACTGGGGCTCTGGGCTTCTCTAGCCACCTCATCTTCTGCTCATCCTCTCGCGCACTCTGAAGAGAGCTCAGGTGAGAAATTGCAAACGTCGAGCAATTGCTCAGAGATGAAAAGTGCCAGCACTGAAAGCTGTTGCTAGCCAGCACCCTTCCTTGGAAGCGCTTTCACAGGCGCAGCAACACTGGGGCTTTGCACTTCTATACGCACCAAACGTCACGGTCCTTCTCTTTCCGTCTCGTAGACACGAGCTGAGAAATTGCAAACGTCAAGCAATTGCTCAGAGATGAAAAGTGCCAGCACTGAAAGCTGTTGCTAGCCAGCACCCTTCCTTGGAAGCACTTTTGTAGGCCTAAGAACACTGGGGCTCTGGGCTTCTTTAGCCACCTCATCTTCTTCTCATCCTCTCGCGCACTCTGAAGAGAGCTCAGGTGAGAAATTGCAAACGTCGAGCAATTGCTCAGAGATGAAAAGTGCCAGCACTGAAAGCTGTTGCTAGCCAGCACCCTTCCTTGGAAGCGCTTTCACAGGCGCAGTAACACTGGGGCTTTGCGCTTCTCTAGCCACCAAACGTCACGGTCATTCTCTTTCCGTCTCGTAGACACGAGCTGAGAAATTGCAAACGTGGAGCAATTGCTCAGAGGTGAAAAGTGCCAGCACTGAAAGCTCTTGCTAGCCAGCAGCCTTCCTTGGAAGCGCTTTTGTAGGCCTAAGAACACTGGGGCTCTGGGCTTCTCTAGCCACCTCATCTGCTCATCCTCTCGCGCACTCTAAAGAGAGCTCAGGTGAGAAATTGCAAACGTCGAGCAATTGCTCAGAGATGAAAAGTGCCAGCACTGAAAGCTCTTGCTAGCCAGCACCCTTCCTTGGAAGCGCTTTCACAGGCGCAGTAACACTGGGGCTTTGCGCTTCTCTAGACACCAAATGTCACGGTCCTTCTCTTTCTGTCTCGTAGACACAAGCTGAGAAATTGCAAACGTCGAGCAATTGCTCAGAGATGAAAAGTGCCAGCACTGGAAGATGTTGCTAGCCAGCACCCTTCCTTGGAAGCGCTTTTGTAGGCCTAAGAACACTGGGGCTCTGGGCTTCTCTAGCCACCTCATCTGCTCATCCTCTCGCGCACTCTAAAGAGAGCTCAGGTGAGAAATTGCAAACGTCGAGCAATTGCTCAGAGATGAAAAGTGCCAGCACTGAAAGCTCTTGCTAGCCAGCACCCTTCCTTGGAAGCGCTTTCACAGGCGCAGTAACACTGGGGCTTTGCACTTCTATACGCACCAAACGTCACGGTCCTTCTCTTTCCGTCTCGTAGACACGAGCTGAGAAATTGCAAACGTCAAGCAATTGCTCAGAGATGAAAAGTGCCAGCACTGAAAGCTGTTGCTAGCCAGCACCCTTCCTTGGAAGCGCTTTCACAGGCGCAGCAACACTGGGGCTTTGCGCTTCTCTACCCACCAAACGTCACGGTCCTTCTCTTTCCGTCTCGTAGACACGAGGTGAGAAATTGCAAACGTCGAGCAATTGCTCCGAGATGAAAAGTGCCAGCACTGAAAGCTGTTGCTAGCCAGCACCCTTCCTTGGAAGCGCTTTTGTAGGCCTAAGAACACTGGGGCTCTGGGCTTCTCTAGCCACCTAATCTTCTGCTCATCCTCTCGCGCACTCTGAAGAGAGCTCAGGTGAGAAATTGCAAACGTCCAGCAATTGCTCAGAGATGAAAAGTGCCAGCACTGAAAGCTCTTGCTAGCCAGCACCCTTCCTTGGAAGCGCTTTCACAGGCGCAGTAACACTGGGGCTTTGCACTTCTATACGCACCAAACGTCACGGTCCTTCTCTTTCCGTCTCGTAGACACGAGCTGAGAAATTGCAAACGTCAAGCAATTGCTCAGAGATGAAAAGTGCCAGCACTGAAAGCTCTTGCTAGCCAGCACCCTTCCTTGGAAGCGCTTTTGTAGGCCTAAGAACACTGGGGCTCTGGGCTTCTCTAGCCACCAAACGTCACGGTCCTTCTCTTTCCGCCTCGTAGACACGAGCTGAGAAATTGCAAACGTCGAGCAATTGCTCCGAGATGAAAAGTGCCAGCACTGAAAGCTGTTGCTAGCCAGCACCCTTCCTTGGAAGCGCTTTCACAGGCGCAGTAACACTGGGGCTTTGCGCTTCTCTAGCCACCAAACGTCACGGTCACTATCTCTCCGTCTCGTAGACACGAGCTGAGAAATTGCAAACGTCGAGCAATTGCTCAGAGATGAAAAGTGCCAGCACTGAAAGCTGTTGCTAGCCAGCACCCTTCCTTGGAAGCGCTTTTGTAGGCGTAAGAACACTGGGGCTCTGGGCTTCTCTAGCCACCTCATCTTCTGCTCATCCTCTCGCGCACTCTAAAGAGAGCTCAGGTGAGAAATTGCAAATGTCGAGCAATTGCTCAGAGATGAAAAGTGCCAGCACTGAAAGCTGTTGCTAGGCAGCACCCTTCCTTGGAAGCGCTTTTGTAGGCCTAAGAACACTGGGGCTCTGGGCTTCTCTAGCCACCTCATCTTCTGCTCATCCTCGCGCCCTCTAAAGAGAGCTCAGGTGAGAAATTGCAAACGTCGAGCAATTGCTCAGAGATGAAAAGTGCCAGCACTGAAAGCTGTTGCTAGCCAGCACCCTTCCTTGGAAGCGCTTTCACAGGCGCAGTAACACTGGGGCTTTGCGCTTCTCTAGCCACCAAACGTCACGGTCACTATCTCTCCGTCTCGTAGAAACGAGCTGAGAAATTGCAAACGTCGAGCAATTGCTCAGAGATGAAAAGTGCCAGCACTGAAAGCTGTTGCTAGGCAGCACCCTTCCTTGGAAGAGCTTTACAGGTGCAGTAACACTGGGGCTTTGCGCTTCTCTACCCACCAAACGTCACGGTCCTTCTCTTTCCATCTCAAAGACACGAGCTGAGAAATTGCAAACGTCGAGCAATTGCTCAGAGATGAAAAGTGGCAGCACTGAAAGCTGTTGCTAGCCAGCACCCTTCCTTGGAAGCGCTTTTGTAGGCCTAAGCATACTGGGGCTGTGGGCTTCTCTAGCCACCTCATCTTCTGCTCATCCTCTCGCGCACTCTAAAGAGAGCTCAGGTGAGAAATTGCAAACGTCGAGCAATTGCTCAGAGATGAAAAGTGCCAGCACTGAAAGCTGTTGCTAGCCAGCACCCTTCCTTGGTAGCGCTTTCACAGGCGCAGCAACACTGGGGCTTTGTGCTTCTCTACCCACCAAACGTCACGGTCCTTCTCTTTCCGTCTCGTAGACACGAGCTGAGAAATTACAAACGTCAAGCAATTGCTCAGAGATGAAAAGTGCCAGCACTGAAAGCTGTTGCTAGCCAGCACCCTTCCTTGGAAGCGCTTTCACAGGCGCAGTAACACTGGGGCTTTGCGCTTCTCTACCCACCAAACGTCACGGTCCTTCTCTTTCCGCCTCGTAGACACGAGCTGAGAAATTGCAAACGTCGAGCAATTGCTCAGAGATGAAAAGTGCCAGCACTGAAAGCTGTTGCTAGCCAGCACCCCTCCTTGGAAGCGCTTTCACAGGCGCAGCAACACTGGGGCTTTGCGCTTCTCTACCCACCAAACGTCACGGTCCTTCTCTTTCCGTCTCGTAGACACGAGCTGAGAAATTGCAAACGTCCAGCAATTGCTCCGAGATGAAAAGTGCCAGCACTGAAAGCTGTTGCTAGCCAGCACCCTTCCTTGGAAGCGCTTTTGTAGGCCTAAGCACACTGGGGCTCTGGGCTTCTCTAGCCACCTCATCTTCTGCTCATCCTCTCGCGCACTCTAAAGAGAGCTCAGGTGAGAAATTGCAAACGTCCAGCAATTGCTCAGAGATGAAAAGTGCCAGCACTGAAAGCTGTTGCTAGCCAGCACCCTTCCTTGGTAGCGCTTTCACAGGCGCAGCAACACTGGGGCTTTGCGCTTCTATACGCACCAAACGTCACGGTCATTCTCTTTCCGTCTCGTAGACACGAGGTGAGAAATTGCAAACGTCGAGCAATTGCTCAGAGATGAAAAGTGCCAGCACTGAAAGCTGTTGCTAGCCAGCACCCTTCCTTGGAAGCACTTTTGTAGGCCTAAGAACACTGGGGCTCTGGGCTTCTTTAGCCACCTCATCTTCTTCTCATCCTCTCGCGCACTCTGAAGAGAGCTCAGGTGAGAAATTGCAAACGTCGAGCAATTGCTCAGAGATGAAAAGTGCCAGCACTGAAAGCTGTTGCTAGCCAGCACCCTTCCTTGGAAGCGCTTTCACAGGCGCAGTAACACTGGGGCTTTGCGCTTCTCTAGCCACCAAACGTCACGGTCATTCTCTTTCCGTCTCGTAGACACGAGCTGAGAAATTGCAAACGTGGAGCAATTGCTCAGAGGTGAAAAGTGCCAGCACTGAAAGCTCTTGCTAGCCAGCACCCTTCCTTGGAAGCGCTTTTGTAGGCCTAAGAACACTGGGGCTCTGGGCTTCTCTAGCCACCTCATCTGCTCATCCTCTCGCGCACTCTAAAGAGAGCTCAGGTGAGAAATTGCAAACGTCGAGCAATTGCTCAGAGATGAAAAGTGCCAGCACTGAAAGCTCTTGCTAGCCAGCACCCTTCCTTGGAAGCGCTTTCACAGGCGCAGTAACACTGGGGCTTTGCGCTTCTCTAGACACCAAATGTCACGGTCCTTCTCTTTCTGTCTCGTAGACACAAGCTGAGAAATTGCAAACGTCGAGCAATTGCTCAGAGATGAAAAGTGCCAGCACTGGAAGATGTTGCTAGCCAGCACCCTTCCTTGGAAGCGCTTTTGTAGGCCTAAGAACACTGGGGCTCTGGGCTTCTCTAGCCACCTCATCTGCTCATCCTCTCGCGCACTCTAAAGAGAGCTCAGGTGAGAAATTGCAAACGTCGAGCAATTGCTCAGAGATGAAAAGTGCCAGCACTGAAAGCTCTTGCTAGCCAGCACCCTTCCTTGGAAGCGCTTTCACAGGCGCAGTAACACTGGGGCTTTGCACTTCTATACGCACCAAACGTCACGGTCCTTCTCTTTCCGTCTCGTAGACACGAGCTGAGAAATTGCAAACGTCAAGCAATTGCTCAGAGATGAAAAGTGCCAGCACTGAAAGCTGTTGCTAGCCAGCACCCTTCCTTGGAAGCGCTTTCACAGGCGCAGCAACACTGGGGCTTTGCGCTTCTCTACCCACCAAACGTCACGGTCCTTCTCTTTCCGTCTCGTAGACACGAGGTGAGAAATTGCAAACGTCCAGCAATTGCTCAGAGATGAAAAGTGCCAGCACTGAAAGCTGTTGCTAGCCAGCACCCTTCCTTGGAAGCGCTTTTGTAGGCCTAAGAACACTGGGGCTCTGGGCTTCTCTAGCCACCTAATCTTCTGCTCATCCTCTCGCGCACTCTGAAGAGAGCTCAGGTGAGAAATTGCAAACGTCCAGCAATTGCTCAGAGATGAAAAGTGCCAGCACTGAAAGCTCTTGCTAGCCAGCACCCTTCCTTGGAAGCGCTTTCACAGGCGCAGTAACACTGGGGCTTTGCGCTTCTCTACGCACCAAACGTCACGGTCCTTCTCTTTCCGTCTCGTAGACACGAGCTGAGAAATTGCAAACGTCAAGCAATTGCTCAGAGATGAAAAGTGCCAGCACTGAAAGCTCTTGCTAGCCAGCACCCTTCCTTGGAAGCGCTTTTGTAGGCCTAAGAACACTGGGGCTCTGGGCTTCTCTAGCCACCAAACGTCACGGTCCTTCTCTTTCCGCCTCGTAGACACGAGCTGAGAAATTGCAAACGTCGAGCAATTGCTCCGAGATGAAAAGTGCCAGCACTGAAAGCTGTTGCTAGCCAGCACCCTTCCTTGGAAGCGCTTTCACAGGCGCAGTAACACTGGGGCTTTGCGCTTCTCTAGCCACCAAACGTCACGGTCACTATCTCTCCGTCTCGTAGACACGAGCTGAGAAATTGCAAACGTCGAGCAATTGCTCAGAGATGAAAAGTGCCAGCACTGAAAGCTGTTGCTAGCCAGCACCCTTCCTTGGAAGCGCTTTTGTAGGCGTAAGAACACTGGGGCTCTGGGCTTCTCTAGCCACCTCATCTTCTGCTCATCCTCTCGCGCACTCTAAAGAGAGCTCAGGTGAGAAATTGCAAATGTCGAGCAATTGCTCAGAGATGAAAAGTGCCAGCACTGAAAGCTGTTGCTAGGCAGCACCCTTCCTTGGAAGCGCTTTTGTAGGCCTAAGAACACTGGGGCTCTGGGCTTCTCTAGCCACCTCATCTTCTGCTCATCCTCGCGCCCTCTAAAGAGAGCTCAGGTGAGAAATTGCAAACGTCGAGCAATTGCTCAGAGATGAAAAGTGCCAGCACTGAAAGCTGTTGCTAGCCAGCACCCTTCCTTGGAAGCGCTTTCACAGGCGCAGTAACACTGGGGCTTTGCGCTTCTCTAGCCACCAAACGTCACGGTCACTATCTCTCCGTCTCGTAGAAACGAGCTGAGAAATTGCAAACGTCGAGCAATTGCTCAGAGATGAAAAGTGCCAGCACTGAAAGCTGTTGCTAGGCAGCACCCTTCCTTGGAAGAGCTTTACAGGTGCAGTAACACTGGGGCTTTGCGCTTCTCTACCCACCAAACGTCACGGTCCTTCTCTTTCCATCTCAAAGACACGAGCTGAGAAATTGCAAACGTCGAGCAATTGCTCAGAGATGAAAAGTGGCAGCACTGAAAGCTGTTGCTAGCCAGCACCCTTCCTTGGAAGCGCTTTTGTAGGCCTAAGCATACTGGGGCTCTGGGCTTCTCTAGCCACCTCATCTTCTGCTCATCCTCTCGCGCACTCTAAAGAGAGCTCAGGTGAGAAATTGCAAACGTCGAGCAATTGCTCAGAGATGAAAAGTGCCAGCACTGAAAGCTGTTGCTAGCCAGCACCCTTCCTTGGAAGCGCTTTTGTAGGCCTAAGAACACTGGGGCTCTGGGCTTCTCTAGCCACCTAATCTTCTGCTCATCCTCTCGCGCACTCTGAAGAGAGCTCAGGTGAGAAATTGCAAACGTCCAGCAATTGCTCAGAGATGAAAAGTGCCAGCACTGAAAGCTCTTGCTAGCCAGCACCCTTCCTTGGAAGCGCTTTCACAGGCGCAGTAACACTGGGGCTTTGCACCTCTATACGCACCAAACGTCACGGTCCTTCTCTTTCCGTCTCGTAGACACGAGCTGAGAAATTGCAAACGTCAAGCAATTGCTCAGAGATGAAAAGTGCCAGCACTGAAAGCTCTTGCTAGCCAGCACCCTTCCTTGGAAGCGCTTTTGTAGGCCTAAGAACACTGGGGCTCTGGGCTTCTCTAGCCACCAAACGTCACGGTCCTTCTCTTTCCGCCTCGTAGACACGAGCTGAGAAATTGCAAACGTCGAGCAATTGCTCCGAGATGAAAAGTGCCAGCACTGAAAGCTGTTGCTAGCCAGCACCCTTCCTTGGAAGCGCTTTCACAGGCGCAGTAACACTGGGGCTTTGCGCTTCTCTAGCCACCAAACGTCACGGTCACTATCTCTCCGTCTCGTAGACACGAGCTGAGAAATTGCAAACGTCGAGCAATTGCTCAGAGATGAAAAGTGCCAGCACTGAAAGCTGTTGCTAGCCAGCACCCTTCCTTGGAAGCGCTTTTGTAGGCCTAAGAACACTGGGGCTCTGGGCTTCTCTAGCCACCTAATCTTCTGCTCATCCTCTCGCGCACTCTGAAGAGAGCTCAGGTGAGAAATTGCAAACGTCCAGCAATTGCTCAGAGATGAAAAGTGCCAGCACTGAAAGCTCTTGCTAGCCAGCACCCTTCCTTGGAAGCGCTTTCACAGGCGCAGTAACACTGGGGCTTTGCACTTCTATACGCACCAAACGTCACGGTCCTTCTCTTTCCGTCTCGTAGACACGAGCTGAGAAATTGCAAACGTCAAGCAATTGCTCAGAGATGAAAAGTGCCAGCACTGAAAGCTCTTGCTAGCCAGCACCCTTCCTTGGAAGCGCTTTTGTAGGCCTAAGAACACTGGGGCTCTGGGCTTCTCTAGCCACCAAACGTCACGGTCCTTCTCTTTCCGCCTCGTAGACACGAGCTGAGAAATTGCAAACGTCGAGCAATTGCTCCGAGATGAAAAGTGCCAGCACTGAAAGCTGTTGCTAGCCAGCACCCTTCCTTGGAAGCGCTTTCACAGGCGCAGTAACACTGGGGCTTTGCGCTTCTCTAGCCACCAAACGTCACGGTCACTATCTCTCCGTCTCGTAGACACGAGCTGAGAAATTGCAAACGTCGAGCAATTGCTCAGAGATGAAAAGTGCCAGCACTGAAAGCTGTTGCTAGCCAGCACCCTTCCTTGGAAGCGCTTTTGTAGGCGTAAGAACACTGGGGCTCTGGGCTTCTCTAGCCACCTCATCTTCTGCTCATCCTCTCGCGCACTCTAAAGAGAGCTCAGGTGAGAAATTGCAAATGTCGAGCAATTGCTCAGAGATGAAAAGTGCCAGCACTGAAAGCTGTTGCTAGGCAGCACCCTTCCTTGGAAGCGCTTTTGTAGGCCTAAGAACACTGGGGCTCTGGGCTTCTCTAGCCACCTCATCTTCTGCTCATCCTCGCGCCCTCTAAAGAGAGCTCAGGTGAGAAATTGCAAACGTCGAGCAATTGCTCAGAGATGAAAAGTGCCAGCACTGAAAGCTGTTGCTAGCCAGCACCCTTCCTTGGAAGCGCTTTCACAGGCGCAGTAACACTGGGGCTTTGCGCTTCTCTAGCCACCAAACGTCACGGTCACTATCTCTCCGTCTCGTAGAAACGAGCTGAGAAATTGCAAACGTCGAGCAATTGCTCAGAGATGAAAAGTGCCAGCACTGAAAGCTGTTGCTAGGCAGCACCCTTCCTTGGAAGAGCTTTACAGGTGCAGTAACACTGGGGCTTTGCGCTTCTCTACCCACCAAACGTCACGGTCCTTCTCTTTCCATCTCAAAGACACGAGCTGAGAAATTGCAAACGTCGAGCAATTGCTCAGAGATGAAAAGTGGCAGCACTGAAAGCTGTTGCTAGCCAGCACCCTTCCTTGGAAGCGCTTTTGTAGGCCTAAGCATACTGGGGCTGTGGGCTTCTCTAGCCACCTCATCTTCTGCTCATCCTCTCGCGCACTCTAAAGAGAGCTCAGGTGAGAAATTGCAAACGTCGAGCAATTGCTCAGAGATGAAAAGTGCCAGCACTGAAAGCTGTTGCTAGCCAGCACCCTTCCTTGGTAGCGCTTTCACAGGCGCAGCAACACTGGGGCTTTGTGCTTCTCTACCCACCAAACGTCACGGTCCTTCTCTTTCCGTCTCGTAGACACGAGCTGAGAAATTACAAACGTCAAGCAATTGCTCAGAGATGAAAAGTGCCAGCACTGAAAGCTGTTGCTAGCCAGCACCCTTCCTTGGAAGCGCTTTCACAGGCGCAGTAACACTGGGGCTTTGCGCTTCTCTACCCACCAAACGTCACGGTCCTTCTCTTTCCGCCTCGTAGACACGAGCTGAGAAATTGCAAACGTCGAGCAATTGCTCAGAGATGAAAAGTGCCAGCACTGAAAGCTGTTGCTAGCCAGCACCCCTCCTTGGAAGCGCTTTCACAGGCGCAGCAACACTGGGGCTTTGCGCTTCTCTACCCACCAAACGTCACGGTCCTTCTCTTTCCGTCTCGTAGACACGAGCTGAGAAATTGCAAACGTCCAGCAATTGCTCCGAGATGAAAAGTGCCAGCACTGAAAGCTGTTGCTAGCCAGCACCCTTCCTTGGAAGCGCTTTTGTAGGCCTAAGCACACTGGGGCTCTGGGCTTCTCTAGCCACCTCATCTTCTGCTCATCCTCTCGCGCACTCTAAAGAGAGCTCAGGTGAGAAATTGCAAACGTCCAGCAATTGCTCAGAGATGAAAAGTGCCAGCACTGAAAGCTGTTGCTAGCCAGCACCCTTCCTTGGTAGCGCTTTCACAGGCGCAGCAACACTGGGGCTTTGCGCTTCTATACGCACCAAACGTCACGGTCATTCTCTTTCCGTCTCGTAGACACGAGGTGAGAAATTGCAAACGTCGAGCAATTGCTCAGAGATGAAAAGTGCCAGCACTGAAAGCTGTTGCTAGCCAGCACCCTTCCTTGGAAGCACTTTTGTAGGCCTAAGAACACTGGGGCTCTGGGCTTCTTTAGCCACCTCATCTTCTTCTCATCCTCTCGCGCACTCTGAAGAGAGCTCAGGTGAGAAATTGCAAACGTCGAGCAATTGCTCAGAGATGAAAAGTGCCAGCACTGAAAGCTGTTGCTAGCCAGCACCCTTCCTTGGAAGCGCTTTCACAGGCGCAGTAACACTGGGGCTTTGCGCTTCTCTAGCCACCAAACGTCACGGTCATTCTCTTTCCGTCTCGTAGACACGAGCTGAGAAATTGCAAACGTGGAGCAATTGCTCAGAGGTGAAAAGTGCCAGCACTGAAAGCTCTTGCTAGCCAGCACCCTTCCTTGGAAGCGCTTTTGTAGGCCTAAGAACACTGGGGCTCTGGGCTTCTCTAGCCACCTCATCTGCTCATCCTCTCGCGCACTCTAAAGAGAGCTCAGGTGAGAAATTGCAAACGTCGAGCAATTGCTCAGAGATGAAAAGTGCCAGCACTGAAAGCTCTTGCTAGCCAGCACCCTTCCTTGGAAGCGCTTTCACAGGCGCAGTAACACTGGGGCTTTGCGCTTCTCTAGACACCAAATGTCACGGTCCTTCTCTTTCTGTCTCGTAGACACAAGCTGAGAAATTGCAAACGTCGAGCAATTGCTCAGAGATGAAAAGTGCCAGCACTGGAAGATGTTGCTAGCCAGCACCCTTCCTTGGAAGCGCTTTTGTAGGCCTAAGAACACTGGGGCTCTGGGCTTCTCTAGCCACCTCATCTGCTCATCCTCTCGCACACTCTAAAGAGAGCTCAGGTGAGAAATTGCAAACGTCGAGCAATTGCTCAGAGATGAAAAGTGCCAGCACTGAAAGCTCTTGCTAGCCAGCACCCTTCCTTGGAAGCGCTTTCACAGGCGCAGTAACACTGGGGCTTTGCACTTCTATACGCACCAAACGTCACGGTCCTTCTCTTTCCGTCTCGTAGACACGAGCTGAGAAATTGCAAACGTCAAGCAATTGCTCAGAGATGAAAAGTGCCAGCACTGAAAGCTGTTGCTAGCCAGCACCCTTCCTTGGAAGCGCTTTCACAGGCGCAGCAACACTGGGGCTTTGCGCTTCTCTACCCACCAAACGTCACGGTCCTTCTCTTTCCGTCTCGTAGACACGAGGTGAGAAATTGCAAACGTCCAGCAATTGCTCAGAGATGAAAAGTGCCAGCACTGAAAGCTGTTGCTAGCCAGCACCCTTCCTTGGAAGCGCTTTTGTAGGCCTAAGAACACTGGGGCTCTGGGCTTCTCTAGCCACCTAATCTTCTGCTCATCCTCTCGCGCACTCTGAAGAGAGCTCAGGTGAGAAATTGCAAACGTCCAGCAATTGCTCAGAGATGAAAAGTGCCAGCACTGAAAGCTCTTGCTAGCCAGCACCCTTCCTTGGAAGCGCTTTCACAGGCGCAGTAACACTGGGGCTTTGCGCTTCTCTACGCACCAAACGTCACGGTCCTTCTCTTTCCGTCTCGTAGACACGAGCTGAGAAATTGCAAACGTCAAGCAATTGCTCAGAGATGAAAAGTGCCAGCACTGAAAGCTCTTGCTAGCCAGCACCCTTCCTTGGAAGCGCTTTTGTAGGCCTAAGAACACTGGGGCTCTGGGCTTCTCTAGCCACCAAACGTCACGGTCCTTCTCTTTCCGCCTCGTAGACACGAGCTGAGAAATTGCAAACGTCGAGCAATTGCTCCGAGATGAAAAGTGCCAGCACTGAAAGCTGTTGCTAGCCAGCACCCTTCCTTGGAAGCGCTTTCACAGGCGCAGTAACACTGGGGCTTTGCGCTTCTCTAGCCACCAAACGTCACGGTCACTATCTCTCCGTCTCGTAGACACGAGCTGAGAAATTGCAAACGTCGAGCAATTGCTCAGAGATGAAAAGTGCCAGCACTGAAAGCTGTTGCTAGCCAGCACCCTTCCTTGGAAGCGCTTTTGTAGGCGTAAGAACACTGGGGCTCTGGGCTTCTCTAGCCACCTCATCTTCTGCTCATCCTCTCGCGCACTCTAAAGAGAGCTCAGGTGAGAAATTGCAAATGTCGAGCAATTGCTCAGAGATGAAAAGTGCCAGCACTGAAAGCTGTTGCTAGGCAGCACCCTTCCTTGGAAGCGCTTTTGTAGGCCTAAGAACACTGGGGCTCTGGGCTTCTCTAGCCACCTCATCTTCTGCTCATCCTCGCGCCCTCTAAAGAGAGCTCAGGTGAGAAATTGCAAACGTCGAGCAATTGCTCAGAGATGAAAAGTGCCAGCACTGAAAGCTGTTGCTAGCCAGCACCCTTCCTTGGAAGCGCTTTCACAGGCGCAGTAACACTGGGGCTTTGCGCTTCTCTAGCCACCAAACGTCACGGTCACTATCTCTCCGTCTCGTAGAAACGAGCTGAGAAATTGCAAACGTCGAGCAATTGCTCAGAGATGAAAAGTGCCAGCACTGAAAGCTGTTGCTAGGCAGCACCCTTCCTTGGAAGAGCTTTACAGGTGCAGTAACACTGGGGCTTTGCGCTTCTCTACCCACCAAACGTCACGGTCCTTCTCTTTCCATCTCAAAGACACGAGCTGAGAAATTGCAAACGTCGAGCAATTGCTCAGAGATGAAAAGTGGCAGCACTGAAAGCTGTTGCTAGCCAGCACCCTTCCTTGGAAGCGCTTTTGTAGGCCTAAGCATACTGGGGCTCTGGGCTTCTCTAGCCACCTCATCTTCTGCTCATCCTCTCGCGCACTCTAAAGAGAGCTCAGGTGAGAAATTGCAAACGTCGAGCAATTGCTCAGAGATGAAAAGTGCCAGCACTGAAAGCTGTTGCTAGCCAGCACCCTTCCTTGGAAGCGCTTTTGTAGGCCTAAGAACACTGGGGCTCTGGGCTTCTCTAGCCACCTAATCTTCTGCTCATCCTCTCGCGCACTCTGAAGAGAGCTCAGGTGAGAAATTGCAAACGTCCAGCAATTGCTCAGAGATGAAAAGTGCCAGCACTGAAAGCTCTTGCTAGCCAGCACCCTTCCTTGGAAGCGCTTTCACAGGCGCAGTAACACTGGGGCTTTGCACCTCTATACGCACCAAACGTCACGGTCCTTCTCTTTCCGTCTCGTAGACACGAGCTGAGAAATTGCAAACGTCAAGCAATTGCTCAGAGATGAAAAGTGCCAGCACTGAAAGCTCTTGCTAGCCAGCACCCTTCCTTGGAAGCGCTTTTGTAGGCCTAAGAACACTGGGGCTCTGGGCTTCTCTAGCCACCAAACGTCACGGTCCTTCTCTTTCCGCCTCGTAGACACGAGCTGAGAAATTGCAAACGTCGAGCAATTGCTCCGAGATGAAAAGTGCCAGCACTGAAAGCTGTTGCTAGCCAGCACCCTTCCTTGGAAGCGCTTTCACAGGCGCAGTAACACTGGGGCTTTGCGCTTCTCTAGCCACCAAACGTCACGGTCACTATCTCTCCGTCTCGTAGACACGAGCTGAGAAATTGCAAACGTCGAGCAATTGCTCAGAGATGAAAAGTGCCAGCACTGAAAGCTGTTGCTAGCCAGCACCCTTCCTTGGAAGCGCTTTTGTAGGCCTAAGAACACTGGGGCTCTGGGCTTCTCTAGCCACCTAATCTTCTGCTCATCCTCTCGCGCACTCTGAAGAGAGCTCAGGTGAGAAATTGCAAACGTCCAGCAATTGCTCAGAGATGAAAAGTGCCAGCACTGAAAGCTCTTGCTAGCCAGCACCCTTCCTTGGAAGCGCTTTCACAGGCGCAGTAACACTGGGGCTTTGCACTTCTATACGCACCAAACGTCACGGTCCTTCTCTTTCCGTCTCGTAGACACGAGCTGAGAAATTGCAAACGTCAAGCAATTGCTCAGAGATGAAAAGTGCCAGCACTGAAAGCTCTTGCTAGCCAGCACCCTTCCTTGGAAGCGCTTTTGTAGGCCTAAGAACACTGGGGCTCTGGGCTTCTCTAGCCACCAAACGTCACGGTCCTTCTCTTTCCGCCTCGTAGACACGAGCTGAGAAATTGCAAACGTCGAGCAATTGCTCCGAGATGAAAAGTGCCAGCACTGAAAGCTGTTGCTAGCCAGCACCCTTCCTTGGAAGCGCTTTCACAGGCGCAGTAACACTGGGGCTTTGCGCTTCTCTAGCCACCAAACGTCACGGTCACTATCTCTCCGTCTCGTAGACACGAGCTGAGAAATTGCAAACGTCGAGCAATTGCTCAGAGATGAAAAGTGCCAGCACTGAAAGCTGTTGCTAGCCAGCACCCTTCCTTGGAAGCGCTTTTGTAGGCGTAAGAACACTGGGGCTCTGGGCTTCTCTAGCCACCTCATCTTCTGCTCATCCTCTCGCGCACTCTGAAGAGAGCTCAGGTGAGAAATTGCAAACATCGAGCAATTGCTCAGAGATGAAAAGTGCCAGCACTGAAAGCTGTTGCTAGCCAGCACCCTTCCTTGGAAGCGCTTTCACAGGCGCAGTAACACTGGGGCTTTGCGCTTCTCTACGCACCAAACGTCACGGTCCTTCTCTTTCCGTCTCGTAGACACGAGCTGAGAAATTGCAAACGTCGAGCAATTGCTCCGAGATGAAAAGTGCCAGCACTGAAAGCTGTTGCTAGCCAGCACCCTTCCTTGGAAGCGCTTTTGTAGGCCTAAGAACACTGGGGCTCTGGGCTTCTCTAGCCACCTCATCTTCTGCTCATCCTCGCGCGCACTCTGAAGAGAGCTCAGGTGAGAAATTGCAAACGTCGAGCAATTGCTCAGAGATGAAAAGTGCCAGCACTGAAAGCTCTTGCTAGCCAGCACCCTTCCTTGGAAGCGCTTTCACAGGCGCAGTAACACTGGGGCTTTGCACTTCTATACGCACCAAACGTCACGGTCCTTCTCTTTCCGTCTCGTAGACACGAGCTGAGAAATTGCAAACGTCAAGCAATTGCTCAGAGATGAAAAGTGCCAGCACTGAAAGCTGTTGCTAGCCAGCACCCTTCCTTGGAAGCGCTTTCACAGGCGCAGCAACACTGGGGCTTTGCGCTTCTCTACCCACCAAACGTCACGGTCCTTCTCTTTCCGTCTCGTAGACACGAGGTGAGAAATTGCAAACGTCCAGCAATTGCTCAGAGATGAAAAGTGCCAGCACTGAAAGCTGTTGCTAGCCAGCACCCTTCCTTGGAAGCGCTTTTGTAGGCCTAAGAACACTGGGGCTCTGGGCTTCTCTAGCCACCTAATCTTCTGCTCATCCTCTCGCGCACTCTGAAGAGAGCTCAGGTGAGAAATTGCAAACGTCCAGCAATTGCTCAGAGATGAAAAGTGCCAGCACTGAAAGCTCTTGCTAGCCAGCACCCTTCCTTGGAAGCGCTTTCACAGGCGCAGTAACACTGGGGCTTTGCGCTTCTCTACGCACCAAACGTCACGGTCCTTCTCTTTCCGTCTCGTAGACACGAGCTGAGAAATTGCAAACGTCAAGCAATTGCTCAGAGATGAAAAGTGCCAGCACTGAAAGCTCTTGCTAGCCAGCACCCTTCCTTGGAAGCGCTTTTGTAGGCCTAAGAACACTGGGGCTCTGGGCTTCTCTAGCCACCAAACGTCACGGTCCTTCTCTTTCCGCCTCGTAGACACGAGCTGAGAAATTGCAAACGTCGAGCAATTGCTCCGAGATGAAAAGTGCCAGCACTGAAAGCTGTTGCTAGCCAGCACCCTTCCTTGGAAGCGCTTTCACAGGCGCAGTAACACTGGGGCTTTGCGCTTCTCTAGCCACCAAACGTCACGGTCACTATCTCTCCGTCTCGTAGACACGAGCTGAGAAATTGCAAACGTCGAGCAATTGCTCAGAGATGAAAAGTGCCAGCACTGAAAGCTGTTGCTAGCCAGCACCCTTCCTTGGAAGCGCTTTTGTAGGCGTAAGAACACTGGGGCTCTGGGCTTCTCTAGCCACCTCATCTTCTGCTCATCCTCTCGCGCACTCTAAAGAGAGCTCAGGTGAGAAATTGCAAATGTCGAGCAATTGCTCAGAGATGAAAAGTGCCAGCACTGAAAGCTGTTGCTAGGCAGCACCCTTCCTTGGAAGCGCTTTTGTAGGCCTAAGAACACTGGGGCTCTGGGCTTCTCTAGCCACCTCATCTTCTGCTCATCCTCGCGCCCTCTAAAGAGAGCTCAGGTGAGAAATTGCAAACGTCGAGCAATTGCTCAGAGATGAAAAGTGCCAGCACTGAAAGCTGTTGCTAGCCAGCACCCTTCCTTGGAAGCGCTTTCACAGGCGCAGTAACACTGGGGCTTTGCGCTTCTCTAGCCACCAAACGTCACGGTCACTATCTCTCCGTCTCGTAGAAACGAGCTGAGAAATTGCAAACGTCGAGCAATTGCTCAGAGATGAAAAGTGCCAGCACTGAAAGCTGTTGCTAGGCAGCACCCTTCCTTGGAAGAGCTTTACAGGTGCAGTAACACTGGGGCTTTGCGCTTCTCTACCCACCAAACGTCACGGTCCTTCTCTTTCCATCTCAAAGACACGAGCTGAGAAATTGCAAACGTCGAGCAATTGCTCAGAGATGAAAAGTGGCAGCACTGAAAGCTGTTGCTAGCCAGCACCCTTCCTTGGAAGCGCTTTTGTAGGCCTAAGCATACTGGGGCTCTGGGCTTCTCTAGCCACCTCATCTTCTGCTCATCCTCTCGCGCACTCTAAAGAGAGCTCAGGTGAGAAATTGCCAACGTCGAGCAATTGCTCAGAGATGAAAAGTGCCAGCACTGAAAGCTGTTGCTAGCCAGCACCCTTCCTTGGAAGCGCTTTTGTAGGCCTAAGAACACTGGGGCTCTGGGCTTCTCTAGCCACCTAATCTTCTGCTCATCCTCTCGCGCACTCTGAAGAGAGCTCAGGTGAGAAATTGCAAACGTCCAGCAATTGCTCAGAGATGAAAAGTGCCAGCACTGAAAGCTCTTGCTAGCCAGCACCCTTCCTTGGAAGCGCTTTCACAGGCGCAGTAACACTGGGGCTTTGCACCTCTATACGCACCAAACGTCACGGTCCTTCTCTTTCCGTCTCGTAGACACGAGCTGAGAAATTGCAAACGTCAAGCAATTGCTCAGAGATGAAAAGTGCCAGCACTGAAAGCTCTTGCTAGCCAGCACCCTTCCTTGGAAGCGCTTTTGTAGGCCTAAGAACACTGGGGCTCTGGGCTTCTCTAGCCACCAAACGTCACGGTCCTTCTCTTTCCGCCTCGTAGACACGAGCTGAGAAATTGCAAACGTCGAGCAATTGCTCCGAGATGAAAAGTGCCAGCACTGAAAGCTGTTGCTAGCCAGCACCCTTCCTTGGAAGCGCTTTCACAGGCGCAGTAACACTGGGGCTTTGCGCTTCTCTAGCCACCAAACGTCACGGTCACTATCTCTCCGTCTCGTAGACACGAGCTGAGAAATTGCAAACGTCGAGCAATTGCTCAGAGATGAAAAGTGCCAGCACTGAAAGCTGTTGCTAGCCAGCACCCTTCCTTGGAAGCGCTTTTGTAGGCCTAAGAACACTGGGGCTCTGGGCTTCTCTAGCCACCTAATCTTCTGCTCATCCTCTCGCGCACTCTGAAGAGAGCTCAGGTGAGAAATTGCAAACGTCCAGCAATTGCTCAGAGATGAAAAGTGCCAGCACTGAAAGCTCTTGCTAGCCAGCACCCTTCCTTGGAAGCGCTTTCACAGGCGCAGTAACACTGGGGCTTTGCACTTCTATACGCACCAAACGTCACGGTCCTTCTCTTTCCGTCTCGTAGACACGAGCTGAGAAATTGCAAACGTCAAGCAATTGCTCAGAGATGAAAAGTGCCAGCACTGAAAGCTCTTGCTAGCCAGCACCCTTCCTTGGAAGCGCTTTTGTAGGCCTAAGAACACTGGGGCTCTGGGCTTCTCTAGCCACCAAACGTCACGGTCCTTCTCTTTCCGCCTCGTAGACACGAGCTGAGAAATTGCAAACGTCGAGCAATTGCTCCGAGATGAAAAGTGCCAGCACTGAAAGCTGTTGCTAGCCAGCACCCTTCCTTGGAAGCGCTTTCACAGGCGCAGTAACACTGGGGCTTTGCGCTTCTCTAGCCACCAAACGTCACGGTCACTATCTCTCCGTCTCGTAGACACGAGCTGAGAAATTGCAAACGTCGAGCAATTGCTCAGAGATGAAAAGTGCCAGCACTGAAAGCTGTTGCTAGCCAGCACCCTTCCTTGGAAGCGCTTTTGTAGGCGTAAGAACACTGGGGCTCTGGGCTTCTCTAGCCACCTCATCTTCTGCTCATCCTCTCGCGCACTCTGAAGAGAGCTCAGGTGAGAAATTGCAAACATCGAGCAATTGCTCAGAGATGAAAAGTGCCAGCACTGAAAGCTGTTGCTAGCCAGCACCCTTCCTTGGAAGCGCTTTCACAGGCGCAGTAACACTGGGGCTTTGCGCTTCTCTACGCACCAAACGTCACGGTCCTTCTCTTTCCGTCTCGTAGACACGAGCTGAGAAATTGCAAACGTCGAGCAATTTCTCCGAGATGAAAAGTGCCAGCACTGAAAGCTGTTGCTAGCCAGCACCCTTCCTTGGAAGCGCTTTTGTAGGCCTAAGAACACTGGGGCTCTGGGCTTCTCTAGCCACCTCATCTTCTGCTCATCCTCGCGCGCACTCTGAAGAGAGCTCAGGTGAGAAATTGCAAACGTCGAGCAATTGCTCAGAGATGAAAAGTGCCAGCACTGAAAGCTGTTGCTAGCCAGCACCCTTCCTTGGAAGCGCTTTCACAGGCGCAGTAACACTGGGGCTTTGCGCTTCTCTAGCCACCAAACGTCACGGTCCTTCTCTTTCCGCCTCGTAGACACGAGCTGAGAAATTGCAAACGTCGAGCAATTGCTCAGAGATGAAAAGTGCCAGCACTGAAAGCTGTTGCTAGCCAGCACCCTTCCTTGGAAGCGCTTTCACAGGCGCTGTAACACTGGGACTTTGCACTTCTGTACGCACCAAACGTCACGGTCCTTCTCTTTCCATCTCGTAGACACGAGGTGAGAAATTGCAAACGTCGAGCAATTGCTCAGAGATGAAAAGTGCCAGCACTGAAAGCTGTTGCTAGCCAGCACCCTTCCTTGGAAGCGCTTTTGTAGGCCTAAGAACACTGGGGCTCTGGGCTTCTCTAGCCACCTCATCTTCTGCTCATCCTCGCGCGCACTCTGAAGAGAGCTCAGGTGAGAAATTGCAAACGTCGAGCAATTGCTCAGAGATGAAAAGTGCCAGCACTGAAAGCTGTTGCTAGCCAGCACCCTTCCTTGGAAGCGCTTTCACAGGCGCAGTAACACTGGGGCTTTGCGCTTCTCTAGCTACCAAACGTCACGGTCCTTCTCTTTCCGCCTCGTAGACACGAGCTGAGAAATTGCAAACGTCGAGCAATTGCTCAGAGATGAAAAGTGCCAGCACTGAAAGCTGTTGCTAGCCAGCACCCTTCCTTGGAAGCGCTTTCACAGGCGCTGTAACACTGGGACTTTGCACTTCTGTACGCACCAAACGTCACGGTCCTTCTCTTTCCATCTCGTAGACACGAGGTGAGAAATTGCAAACGTCGAGCAATTGCTCCGAGATGAAAAGTGCCAGCACTGAAAGCTGTTGCTAGCCAGCACCCTTCCTTGGAAGCGCTTTTGTAGGCCTAAGAACACTGGGGCTCTGGGCTTCTCTAGCCACCTCATCTTCTGCTCATCCTCTCGCGCACTCTAAAGAGAGCTCAGGTGAGAAATTGCAAACGTCGAGCAATTGCTCAGAGATGAAAAGTGCCAGCACTGAAAGCTGTTGCTAGCCAGCACCCTTCCTTGGAAGCGCTTTCACAGGCGCAGCAACACTGGGGCTTTGCGCTTCTATACGCAACAAACGTCACGGTCCTTCTCTTTCCGTCTCGTAGACACGAGCTGAGAAATTGCAAACGTCGAGCAATTGCTCAGAGATGAAAAGTGCCAGCACTGAAAGCTGTTGCTAGCCAGCACCCTTCCTTGGAAGCGCTTTCACAGGCGCAGCAACACTGAGGCTTTGCGCTTCTCTAGCCACCAAACGTCACGGTCCTTCTCTTTCCGTCTCGTAGACACGAGCTGAGAAATTGCAAACGTCGAGCAATTGCTCCGAGATGAAAAGTGCCAGCACTGAAAGCTGTTGCTAGCCAGCCCCCTTCCTTGGAAGCGCTTTTGTAGGCCTAAGAACACTGGGGCTCTGGGCTTCTCTAGCCACCTCATCTTCTGCTCATCCTCTCGCGCACTCTGAAGAGAGCTCAGGTGAGAAATTGCAAACGTCGAGCAATTGCTCAGAGATGAAAAGTGCCAGCACTGAAAGCTCTTGCTAGCCAGCACCCATCCCTGGAAGCGCTTTCACAGGCGCAGTAACACTGGGGTTTGCGCTTCTCTACCCACCAAACGTCACGGTCCTTCTCTTTCCGTCTCGTAGACACGAGCTGAGAAATTGCAAACGTCGAGCAATTGCTCCGAGATGAAAAGTGCCAGCACTGAAAGCTGTTGCTAGCCAGCACCCTTCCTTGGAAGCGCTTTTGTAGGCCTAAGAACACTGGGGCTCTGGGCTTCTCTAGCCACCTCATCTTCTGCTCATCCTCTCGCGCACTCTGAAGAGAGCTCAGGTGAGAAATTGCAAACGTCGAGCAATTGCTCAGAGATGAAAAGTGCCAGCACTGAAAGCTCTTGCTAGCCAGCACCCTTCCTTGGAAGCGCTTTCACAGGCGCAGCAACACTGGGGCTTTGCGCTTCTCTAGCCACCAAACGTCACGGTCCTTCTCTTTCTGTCTTGTAGACACGAGCTGAGAAATTGCAAACGTCGAGCAATTGCTCAGAAATGAAAAGTGCCAGCACTGAAAGCTGTTGCTAGCCAGCACCCTTCCTTGGAAGCGCTTTCACAGGCGCAGCAACACTGGGGCTTTGCGCTTCTCTAGCCACCAAACGTCACGGTCCTTCTCTTTCCGTCTCGTAGACACGAGCTGAGAAATTGCAAACGTCGAGCAATTGCTCAGAGATGAAAAGTGCCAGCACTGAAAGCTCTTGCTAGCCAGCACCCTTCCTTGGAAGCGCTTTCACAGGCGCAGCAACACTGGGGCTTTGCGCTTCTATACGCACCAAACGTCACGGTCATTCTCTTTCCGTCTCGTAGACACGAGCTGAGAAATTGCAAACGTCGAGCAATTGCTCAGAGATGAAAAGTGCCAGCACTGAAAGCTGTTGCTAGCCAGCACCCTTCCTTGGAAGCGCTTTTGTAGGCCTAAGCACACTGGGGCTCTGGGCTTCCCTAGCCACCTCATCTTCTGCTCATCCTCTCGCGCACTCTAAAGAGAGCTCAGGTGAGAAATTGCAAACGTCGAGCAATTGCTCAGAGATGAAAAGTGCCAGCACTGAAAGCTCTTGCTAGCCAGCACCCTTCCTTGGAAGCGCTTTTGTAGGCCTAAGAACACTGGGGCTCTGGGCTTCTCTAGCCACCTCATCTTCTGCTCATCCTCTCGCGCACTCTGAAGAGAGCTCAGGTGAGAAATTGCAAATGTCGAGCAATTGCTCAGAGATGAAAAGTGCCAGCACTGAAAGCTGTTGCTAGCCAGCACCCTTCCTTGGAAGCGCTTTTGTAGGCCTAAGAACACTGGGGCTCTGGGCTTCTCTAGCCACCTCATCTTCTGCTCATCCTCTCGCGCACTCTGAAGAGAGCTCAGGTGAGAAATTGCAAACGTCCAGCAATTGCTCAGAGATGAAAAGTGCCAGCACTGAAAGCTGTTGCTAGGCAGCACCCTTCCTTGGAAGCGCTTTCACAGGCGCAGCAACACTGGGGCTTTGCACTTCTATACGCACCAAACGTCACGGTCCTTCTCTTTCCGTCTCGTAGACACGAGCTGAGAAATTGCAAACGTCAAGCAATTGCTCAGAGATGAAAAGTGCCAGCACTGAAAGCTCTTGCTAGCCAGCACCCTTCCTTGGAAGCGCTTTTGTAGGCCTAAGAACACTGGGGCTCTGGGCTTCTCTAGCCACCAAACGTCACGGTCCTTCTCTTTCCGCCTCGTAGACACGAGCTGAGAAATTGCAAACGTCGAGCAATTGCTCCGAGATGAAAAGTGCCAGCACTGAAAGCTGTTGCTAGCCAGCACCCTTCCTTGGAAGCGCTTTCACAGGCGCAGTAACACTGGGGCTTTGCGCTTCTCTAGCCACCAAACGTCACGGTCACTATCTCTCCGTCTCGTAGACACGAGCTGAGAAATTGCAAACGTCCAGCAATTGCTCAGAGATGAAAAGTGCCAGCACTGAAAGCTGTTGCTAGCCAGCACCCTTCCTTGGAAGCGCTTTTGTAGGCCTAAGAACACTGGGGCTCTGGGCTTCTCTAGCCACCTCATCTTCTGCTCATCCTCTCGCGCACTCTGAAGAGAGCTCAGGTGAGAAATTGCAAACATCGAGCAATTGCTCAGAGATGAAAAGTGCCAGCACTGAAAGCTCTTGCTAGCCAGCACCCTTCCTTGGAAGCGCTTTCACAGGCGCAGTAACACTGGGGCTTTGCGCTTCTCTACGCACCAAACGTCACGGTCCTTCTCTTTCCGTCTCGTAGACACGAGCTGAGAAATTGCAAACGTCGAGCAATTGCTCAGAGATGAAAAGTGCCAGCACTGAAAGCTGTTGCTAGCCAGCACCCTTCCTTGGAAGCGCTTTTGTAGGCCTAAGAACACTGGGGCTCTGGGCTTCTCTAGCCACCTCATCTTCTGCTCACCCTCGCGCGCACTCTGAAGAGAGCTCAGGTGAGAAATTGCAAACGACGAGCAATTGCTCAGAGATGAAAAGTGCCAGCACTGAAAGCTGTTGCTAGCCAGCACCCTTCCTTGGAAGCGCTTTCACAGGCGCAGTAACACTGGGGCTTTGCGCTTCTCTAGCCACCAAACGTCACGGTCCTTCTCTTTCCGCCTCGTAGACACGAGCTGAGAAATTGCAAACGTCGAGCAATTGCTCAGAGATGAAAAGTGCCAGCACTGAAAGCTGTTGCTAGCCAGCACCCTTCCTTGGAAGCGCTTTCACAGGCGCTGTAACACTGGGACTTTGCACTTCTGTACGCACCAAACGTCACGGTCCTTCTCTTTCCATCTCGTAGACACGAGGTGAGAAATTGCAAACGTCCAGCAATTGCTCAGAGATGAAAAGTGCCAGCACTGAAAGCTGTTGCTAGCCAGCACCCTTCCTTGGAAGCGCTTTTGTAGGCCTAAGAACACTGGGGCTCTGGGCTTCTCTAGCCACCTCATCTTCTGCTCATCCTCTCGCGCACTCTAAAGAGAGCTCAGGTGAGAAATTGCAAACGTCCAGCAATTGCTCAGAGATGAAAAGTGCCAGCACTGAAAGCTGTTGCTAGCCAGCACCCTTCCTTAGAAGCGCTTTCACAGGCGCAGCAACACTGGTGCTTTGCGCTTCTCTACCCACCAAACGTCACGGTCCTTCTCTTTCCGTCTCGTAGACACGAGCTGAGAAATTGCAAACGTCGAGCAATTGCTCAGAGATGAAAAGTGCCAGCACTGAAAGCTCTTGCTAGCCAGCACCCTTCCTTGGAAGCGCTTTCACAGGCGCAGCAACACTGAGGCTTTGCGCTTCTCTAGCCACCAAACGTCACGGTCCTTCTCTTTCCGTCTCGTAGACACGAGCTGAGAAATTGCAAACGTCGAGCAATTGCTCAGAGATGAAAAGTGCCAGCACTGAAAGCTCTTGCTAGCCAGCACCCTTCCTTGGAAGCGCTTTTGTAGGCCTAAGAACACTGGGGCTCTGGGCTTCTCTAGCCACCTCATCTTCTGCTCATCCTCTCGCACACTCTGAAGAGAGCTCAGGTGAGAAATTGCAAACGTCGAGCAATTGCTCAGAGATGAAAAGTGCCAGCACTGAAAGCTCTTGCTAGCCAGCACCCATCCCTGGAAGCGCTTTCACAGGCGCAGTAACACTGGGGCTTTGCGCTTCTCTAGCCACCAAACGTCACGGTCCTTCTCTTTCCGTCTCGTAGACACGAGCTGAGAAATTGCAAACGTCGAGCAATTGCTCAGAGATGAAAAGTGCCAGCACTGAAAGCTGTTGCTAGCCAGCACCCTTCCTTGGAAGCGCTTTTGTAGGCCTAAGAACACTGGGGCTCTGGGCTTCTCTAGCCACCTCATCTTCTGCTCATCCTCTCGCGCACTCTGAAGAGAGCTCAGGTGAGAAATTGCAAACGTCGAGCAATTGCTCAGAGATGAAAAGTGCCAGCACTGAAAGCTCTTGCTAGCCAGCACCCTTCCTTGGAAGCGCTTTCACAGGCGCAGTAACACTGGGGCTTTGCACTTCTCTAGCCACCAAATGTCACGGTCCTTCTCTTTCTGTCTTGTAGACACGAGCTGAGAAATTGCAAACGTCGAGCAATTGCTCAGAAATGAAAAGTGCCAGCACTGAAAGCTGTTGCTAGGCAGCACCCTTCCTTGGAAGCGCTTTCACAGGCGCAGCAACACTGGGGCTTTGCGCTTCTCTAGCCACCAAACGTCACGGTCCTTCTCTTTCCGTCTCGTAGACACGAGCTGAGAAATTGCAAACGTCGAGCAATTGCTCAGAGATGAAAAGTGCCAGCACTGAAAGCTCTTGCTAGCCAGCACCCTTCCTTGGAAGCGCTTTCACAGGCGCAGCAACACTGGGGCTTTGCGCTTCTCTACCCACCAAACGTCACGGTCATTCTCTTTGCGTCTCGTAGACACGAGCTGAGAAATTGCAAACGTCGAGCAATTGCTCAGAGATGAAAAGTGCCAGCACTGAAAGCTGTTGCTAGCCAGCACCCTTCCTTGGAAGCGCTTTTGTAGGCCTAAGAACACTGGGGCTCTGGGCTTCCCTAGCCACCTCATCTTCTGCTCATCCTCTCGCGCACTCTAAAGAGAGCTCAGGTGAGAAATTGCAAACGTCGAGCAATTGCTCAGAGATGAAAAGTGCCAGCACTGAAAGCTCTTGCTAGCCAGCACCCTTCCTTGGAAGCGCTTTTGTAGCCCTTAGAACACTGGGGCTCTGGGCTTCTCTAGCCACCTCATCTTCTGCTCATCCTCTCGCGCACTCTGAAGAGAGCTCAGGTGAGAAATTGCAAACGTCGAGCAATTGCTCAGAGATGAAAAGTGCCAGCACTGAAAGCTGTTGCTAGCCAGCACCCTTCCTTGGAAGCGCTTTCACAGGCGCAGCAACACTGGGGCTTTGCGCTTCTCTAGCCACCAAACGTCACGGTCCTTCTCTTTCTGTCGGTAGACACGAGCTGAGAAATTGCAAACGTGGAGCAATTGCTCAGAGATGAAAAGTGCCAGCACTGAAAGCTGTTGCTAGCCAGCACCCTTCCTTGGAAGCGCTTTTGTTGGCCTAAGAACACTGGGGCTCCGGGCTTCTCTAGCCACCTAATCTTCTGCTCATCCTCGCGCGCTCTGAAGAGAGCTCAGGTGAGAAATTGCAAACGTCGAGCAATTGCTCAGAGATGAAAAGTGCCAGCACTGAAAGCTCTTGCTAGCCAGCACCCTTCCTTGGAAGCGCTTTCACAGGCGCAGTAACACTGGGACTTTGCGCTTCTCTAGCCACCAAACGTCACGGTCCTTCTCTTTCCGTCTTGTAGACACGAGCTGAGAAATTGCAAACGTCGAGCAATTGCTCCGAGATGAAAAGTGCCAGCACTGAAAGCTCTTGCTAGCCAGCACCCTTCCTTGGAAGCGCTTTTGTAGGCCTAAGAACACTGGGGCTCTGGGCATCTCTAGCCACCTCATCTTCTGCTCATCCTCTCGCGCACTCTAAAGAGAGCTCAGGTGAGAAATTGCAAACGTCCAGCAATTGCTCAGAGATGAAAAGTGCCAGCACTGAAAGCTGTTGCTAGCCAGCACCCTTCCTTGGAAGCGCTTTCACAGGCGC
The DNA here is from genome assembly GCA_037962945.1 of Sarcoramphus papa. Taxonomy (NCBI): domain Eukaryota; kingdom Metazoa; phylum Chordata; class Aves; order Accipitriformes; family Cathartidae; genus Sarcoramphus; species Sarcoramphus papa. The sequence goes on along the minus strand of CM075606.1, from coordinate 4,600,067 downwards.
AGCAACACTGGGGCTTTGCGCTTCTATACGCACCAAACGTCACGGTCCTTCTCTTTCCGTCGGTAGACACGAAATGAGAAATTGCAAACGTCGAGCAATTGCTCAGAGATGAAAAGTGCCAGCACTGAAAGCTGTTGCTAGCCAGCACCCTTCCTTGGAAGCGCTTTTGTAGGCCTAAGAACACTGGGGCTCTGGGCTTCTCTAGCCACCTCATCTTCTGCTCATCCTCTCGCGCACTCTGAAGAGAGCTCAGGTGAGAAATTGCAAACGTCGAGCAATTGCTCAGAGATGAAAAGTGCCAGCACTGAAAGCTGTTGCTAGCCAGCACCCTTCCTTGGAAGCGCTTTCACAGGCGCAGCAACACTGGGGCTTTGCGCTTCTCTACCCACCAAACGTCACGGTCCTTCTCTTTCCGTCTTGTAGACATGAGCTGAGAAATTGCAAACGTCGAGCAATTGCTCAGAGATGAAAAGTGCCAGCACTGAAAGCTGTTGCTAGCCAGCACCCTTCCTTGGAAGCGCTTTTGTAGGCCTAAGAACACTGGGGCTCTGGGCTTCTCTAGCCACCTCATCTTCTGCTCATCCTCTCGCGCACTCTAAAGAGAGCTCACGTGAGAAATTGCAAACGTCGAGCAATTGCTCAGAGATGAAAAGTGCCAGCACTGAAAGCTGTTGCTAGCCAGCACCCTTCCTTGGAAGCGCTTTCACAGGCGCAGTAACACTGGGGCTTTGCGCTTCTCTACCCACCAAACGTCACGGTCCTTCTCTTTCCGTCTCGTAGACACGAGCTGAGAAATTGCAAACGTCGAGCAATTGCTCAGAGATGAAAAGTGCCAGCACTGAAAGCTGTTGCTAGCCAGCACCCTTCCTTGGAAGCGCTTTCACAGGCGCAGCAACACTGGGGCTTTGCGCTTCTCTACCCACCAAACGTCACGGTCCTTCTCTTTCCGTCTTGTAGACACGAGCTGAGAAATTGCAAACGTCGAGCAATTGCTCCGAGATGAAAAGTGCCAGCACTGAAAGCTGTTGCTAGCCAGCACCCTTCCTTGGAAGCGCTTTTGTAGGCCTAAGAACACTGGGGCTCTGGGCTTCTCTAGCCACCTCATCTTCTGCTCATCCTCTCGCGCACTCTAAAGAGAGCTCAGGTGAGAAATTGCAAACGTCGAGCAATTGCTCCGAGATGAAAAGTGCCAGCACTGAAAGCTGTTGCTAGCCAGCACCCTTCCTTGGAAGCGCTTTCACAGGCGCAGCAACACTGGGGCTTTGCGCTTCTCTACGCACCAAACGTCACGGTCCTTCTCTTTCCGTCTCGTAGACACGAGCTGAGAAATTGCAAACGTCGAGCAATTGCTCAGAGATGAAAAGTGCCAGCACTGAAAGCTCTTGCTAGCCAGCACCCTTCCTTGGAAGCGCTTTCACAGGCGCAGCAACACTGGGGCTTTGCGCTTCTCTACGCACCAAACGTCACGGTCCTTCTCTTTCCGTCTCGTAGACACGAGCTGAGAAATTGCAAACGTCGAGCAATTGCTCCGAGATGAAAAGTGCCAGCACTGAAAGCTCTTGCTAGCCAGCACCCTTCCTTGGAAGCGCTTTTGTAGCCCTTAGAACACTGGGGCTCTGGGCTTCTCTAGCCACCTAATCTTCTGCTCATCCTCGCGCGCTCTAAAGAGAGTTCAGGTGAGAAATTGCAAACGTCGAGCAATTGCTCAGAGATGAAAAGTGCCAGCACTGAAAGCTGTTGCTAGCCAGCACCCTTCCTTGGAAGCGCTTTCACAGGCGCAGTAACACTGGGACTTTGCGCTTCTCTAGCCACCAAACGTCACGGTCCTTCTCTTTCCGTCTCGTAGACACGAGCTGAGAAATTGCAAACGTCGAGCAATTGCTCCGAGATGAAAAGTGCCAGCACTGAAAGCTGTTGCTAGCCAGCACCCTTCCTTGGAAGCGCTTTTGTAGGCCTAAGAACACGGGGGCTCTGGGCTTCTCTAGCCACCTCATCTTCTGCTCATCCTCTCGCGCACTCTAAAGAGAGCTCAGGTGAGAAATTGCAAACGACGAGCAATTGCTCAGAGATGAAAAGTGCCAGCACTGAAAGCTGTTGCTAGCCAGCACCCTTCCTTGGAAGCGCTTTCACAGGCGCAGCAACACTGGGGCTTTGCGCTTCTATACGCACCAAACGTCACGGTCCTTCTCTTTCCGTCGGTAGACACGAAATGAGAAATTGCAAACGTCGAGCAATTGCTCAGAGATGAAAAGTGCCAGCACTGAAAGCTGTTGCTAGCCAGCAGCCTTCCTTGGAAGCGCTTTTGTAGGCCTAAGAACACTGGGGCTCTGGGCTTCTCTAGCCACCTCATCTTCTGCTCATCCTCTCGCGCACTCTGAAGAGAGCTCAGGTGAGAAATTGCAAACGTCGAGCAATTGCTCAGAGATGAAAAGTGCCAGCACTGAAAGCTGTTGCTAGCCAGCACCCTTCCTTGGAAGCGCTTTCACAGGCGCAGTAACACTGGGGCTTTGCGCTTCTCTAGCCACCAAACGTCACGGTCCTTCTCTTTCCGTCTCGTAGACACGAGCTGAGAAATTGCAAACGTCGAGCAATTGCTCCGAGATGAAAAGTGCCAGCACTGAAAGCTGTTGCTAGCCAGCACCCTTCCTTGGAAGCGCTTTTGAAGGCCTAAGAACACTGGGGCTCTGGGCTTCTCTAGCCACCTCATCTTCTGCTCATCCTCTCGCGCACTCTAAAGAGAGCTCAGGTGAGAAATTGCAAACGTCGAGCAATTGCTCAGAGATGAAAAGTGCCAGCACTGAAAGCTGTTGCTAGCCAGCACCCTTCCTTGGAAGCGCTTTCACAGGCGCTGTAACACTGGGACTTTGCACTTCTGTACGCACCAAACGTCACGGTCCTTCTCTTTCCGTCTCGTAGACACGAGGTGAGAAATTGCAAACGTCGAGCAATTGCTCCGAGATGAAAAGTGCCAGCACTGAAAGCTGTTGCTAGCCAGCACCCTTCCTTGGAAGCGCTTTTGTAGCCTTTAGAACACTGGGGCTCTGGGCTTCTCTAGCCACCTCATCTTCTGCTCATCCTCTCGCGCACTCTAAAGAGAGCTCAGGTGAGAAATTGCAAACGTCGAGCAATTGCTCAGAGATGAAAAGTGCCAGCACTGAAAGCTGTTACTAGCCAGCACCCTTCCTTGGAAGCGCTTTCACAGGCGCAGCAACACTGGGGCTTTGCACTTCTCTAGCCACCAAATGTCACGGTCCTTCTCTTTCCGTCTCGTAGACACGAGCTGAGAAATTGCAAACGTCCAGCAATTGCTCCGAGATGAAAAGTGCCAGCACTGAAAGCTGTTGCTAGCCAGCACCCTTCCTTGGAAGCGCTTTTGTAGGCCTAAGAACACTGGGGCTCTGGGCTTCTCTAGCCACCTCATCTTCTGCTCATCCTCTCGCGCACTCTAAAGAGAGCTCAGGTGAGAAATTGCAAACGTCCAGCAATTGCTCAGAGATGAAAAGTGCCAGCACTGAAAGCTCTTGCTAGCCAGCACCCTTCCTTGGTAGCGCTTTCACAGGCGCAGCAACACTGGGGCTTTGCGCTTCTATACGCACCAAACGTCACGGTCCTTCTCTTTCCGTCTCGTAGACACGAGCTGAGAAATTGCAAACGTCCAGCAATTGCTCCGAGATGAAAAGTGCCAGCACTGAAAGCTGTTGCTAGCCAGCACCCTTCCTTGGAAGCGCTTTTGTAGGCCTAAGAACACTGGGGCTCTGGGCTTCTCTAGCCACCTCATCTTCTGCTCATCCTCTCGCGCACTCTGAAGAGAGCTCAGGTGAGAAATTGCAAACGTCGAGCAATTGCTCAGAGATGAAAAGTGCCAGCACTGAAAGCTGTTGCTAGCCAGCACCCTTCCTTGGAAGCGCTTTCACAGGCGCAGCAACACTGGGGCTTTGCGCTTCTATACGCACCAAACGTCACGGTCCTTCTCTTTCCGTCGGTAGACACGAAATGAGAAATTGCAAACGTCGAGCAATTGCTCAGAGATGAAAAGTGCCAGCACTGAAAGCTGTTGCTAGCCAGCAGCCTTCCTTGGAAGCGCTTTTGTAGGCCTAAGAACACTGGGGCTCTGGGCTTCTCTAGCCACCTCATCTTCTGCTCATCCTCTCGCGCACTCTGAAGAGAGCTCAGGTGAGAAATTGCAAACGTCGAGCAATTGCTCAGAGATGAAAAGTGCCAGCACTGAAAGCTCTTGCTAGCCAGCACCCTTCCTTGGAAGCGCTTTCACAGGCGCAGCAACACTGGGGCTTTGCGCTTCTCTAGCCACCAAACGTCACGGTCATTCTCTTTCCGTCTTGTAGACACGAGCTGAGAAATTGCAAACGTCGAGCAATTTCTCCGAGATGAAAAGTGCCAGCACTGAAAGCTGTTGCTAGCCAGCACCCTTCCTTGGAAGCGCTTTTGTAGGCCTAAGAACACTGGGGCTCTGGGCTTCTCTAGCCACCTCATCTTCTGCTCATCCTCTCGCGCACTCTAAAGAGAGCTCAGGTGAGAAATTGCAAACGTCGAGCAATTGCTCAGAGATGAAAAGTGCCAGCACTGAAAGCTGTTGCTAGCCAGCACCCTTCCTTGGAAGCGCTTTCACAGGCGCTGTAACACTGGGACTTTGCACTTCTGTACGCACCAAACGTCACGGTCCTTCTCTTTCCGTCTCGTAGACACGAGCTGAGAAATTGCAAACGTCCAGCAATTGCTCCGAGATGAAAAGTGCCAGCACTGAAAGCTGTTGCTAGCCAGCACCCTTCCTTGGAAGCGCTTTTGTAGCCTTTATAACACTGGGGCTCTGGGCTTCTCTAGCCACCTCATCTTCTGCTCATCCTCTCGCGCACTCTAAAGAGAGCTCAGGTGAGAAATTGCAAACGTCGAGCAATTGCTCAGAGATGAAAAGTGCCAGCACTGAAAGCTGTTACTAGCCAGCACCCTTCCTTGGAAGCGCTTTCACAGGTGCAGCAACACTGGGGCTTTGCACTTCTCTAGCCACCAAATGTCACGGTCCTTCTCTTTCCGTCTCGTAGACACGAGCTGAGAAATTGCAAACGTCGAGCAATTGCTCCGAGATGAAAAGTGCCAGCACTGAAAGCTGTTGCTAGCCAGCACCCTTCCTTGGAAACGCTTTTGTAGGCCTAAGAACACTGGGGCTCTGGGCTTCTCTAGCCACCTCATCTTCTGCTCATCCTCTCGCGCACTCTAAAGAGAGCTCAGGTGAGAAATTGCAAACGTCCAGCAATTGCTCAGAGATGAAAAGTGCCAGCACTGAAAGCTCTTGCTAGCCAGCACCCTTCCTTGGAAGCGCTTTCACAGGCGCAGCAACACTGGGGCTTTGCGCTTCTCTAGCCACCAAACGTCACGGTCCTTCTCTTTCCGTCTCGTAGACACGAGCTGAGAAATTGCAAACGTCGAGCAATTGCTCAGAGATGAAAAGTGCCAGCACTGGAAGCTGTTGCTAGCCAGCAGCCTTCCTTGGAAGCGCTTTTGTAGGCCTAAGAACACTGGGGCTCTGGGCTTCTCTAGCCACCTAATCTTCTGCTCATCCTCTCGCGCACTCTGAAGAGAGCTCAGGTGAGAAATTGCAAACGACGAGCAATTGCTCAGAGATGAAAAGTGCCAGCACTGAAAGCTCTTGCTAGCCAGCACCCTTCCTTGGAAGCGCTTTTGTAGGCCTAAGAACACTGGGGCTCTGGGCTTCTCTAGCCACCTCATCTTCTGCTCATCCTCTCGCGCACTCTAAAGAGAGCTCAGGTGAGAAATTGCAAACGTCGAGCAATTGCTCAGAGATGAAAAGTGCCAGCACTGAAAGCTGTTGCTAGCCAGCACCCTTCCTTGGAAGCGCTTTCACAGGCGCAGTAACACTGGGGCTTTGCACTTCTCTACCCACCAAACGTCACGGTCCTTCTCTTTCCATCTCGTAGACACGAGCTGAGAAATTGCAAACGTCGAGCAATTGCTCAGAGATGAAAAGTGCCGGCACTGAAAGCTGTTGCTAGCCAGCCCCCTTCCTTGGAAGCGCTTTTGTAGGCCTAAGAACACTGGGGCTCTGGGCTTCTCTAGCCACCTCATCTTCTGCTCATCCTCTCGCGCACTCTGAAGAGAGCTCAGGTGAGAAATTGCAAACGTCGAGCAATTGCTCCGAGATGAAAAGTGCCAGCACTGAAAGCTCTTGCTAGCCAGCACCCTTCCTTGGAAGCGCTTTCACAGGCGCAGTAACACTGGGGCTTTGCGCTTCTCTAGCCACCAAACGTCACGGTCCTTCTCTTTCCGTCTCGTAGACACGAGCTGAGAAATTGCAAACGTCCAGCAATTGCTCAGAGATGAAAAGTGCCAGCACTGAAAGCTGTTGCTAGCCAGCACCCTTCCTTGGAAGCGCTTTTGTAGGCCTAAGAACACTGGGGCTCTGGGCTTCTCTAGCCACCAAACGTCACGGTCCTTCTCTTTCCGCCTCGTAGACACGAGCTGAGAAATTGCAAACGTCGAGCAATTGCTCCGAGATGAAAAGTGCCAGCACTGAAAGCTGTTGCTAGCCAGCACCCTTCCTTGGAAGCGCTTTCACAGGCGCAGTAACACTGGGGCTTTGCGCTTCTCTAGCTACCAAACGTCACGGTCACTATCTCTCCGTCTCGTAGACACGAGCTGAGAAATTGCAAACGTCGAGCAATTGCTCCGAGATGAAAAGTGCCAGCACTGAAAGCTGTTGCTAGCCAGCACCCTTCCTTGGAAGCGCTTTTGTAGGCCTAAGAACACTGGGGCTCTGGGCTTCTCTAGCCACCAAACGTCACGGTCCTTCTCTTTCCGCCTCGTAGACACGAGCTGAGAAATTGCAAACGTCGAGCAATTGCTCAGAGATGAAAAGTGCCAGCACTGAAAGCTGTTGCTAGCCAGCACCCTTCCTTGGAAGCGCTTTCACAGGCGCAGTAACACTGGGGCTTTGCGCTTCTCTAGCCACCAAACGTCACGGTCACTATCTCTCCGTCTCGTAGACACGAGCTGAGAAATTGCAAACGTCGAGCAATTGCTCCGAGATGAAAAGTGCCAGCACTGAAAGCTGTTGCTAGCCAGCACCCTTCCTTGGAAGCGCTTTTGAAGGCCTAAGAACACTGGGGCTCTGGGCTTCTCTAGCCACCTCATCTTCTGCTCATCCTCTCGCGCACTCTGAAGAGAGCTCAGGTGAGAAATTGCAAACATCGAGCAATTGCTCAGAGATGAAAAGTGCCAGCACTGAAAGCTCTTGCTAGCCAGCACCCTTCCTTGGAAGCGCTTTCACAGGCGCAGTAACACTGGGGCTTTGCACTTCTCTACGCACCAAACGTCACGGTCCTTCTCTTTCCGTCTCGTAGACACGAGCTGAGAAATTGCAAATGTCGAGCAATTGCTCCGAGATGAAAAGTGCCAGCACTGAAAGCTGTTGCTAGCCAGCACCCTTCCTTGGAAGCGCTTTTGTAGGCCTAAGAACACTGGGGCTCTGGGCTTCTCTAGCCACCTCATCTTCTGCTCATCCTCTCGCGCACTCTGAAGAGAGCTCAGGTGAGAAATTGCAAACGTCGAGCAATTGCTCAGAGATGAAAAGTGCCAGCACTGAAAGCTGTTGCTAGCCAGCACCCTTCCTTGGAAGCGCTTTCACAGGCGCAGCAACACTGGGGCTTTGCGCTTCTCTACCCACCAAACGTCACGGTCCTTCTCTTTCCGTCTTGTAGACACGAGCTGAGAAATTGCAAACGTCGAGCAATTGCTCCGAGATGAAAAGTGCCAGCACTGAAAGCTGTTGCTAGCCAGCACCCTTCCTTGGAAGCGCTTTTGTAGGCCTAAGAACACTGGGGCTCTGGGCTTGTCTAGCCACCTAATCTTCTGCTCATCCTCTCGCGCACTCTAAAGAGAGCTCAGGTGAGAAATTGCAAACGTCGAGCAATTGCTCAGAGATGAAAAGTGCCAGCACTGAAAGCTGTTGCTAGCCAGCACCCTTCCTTGGAAGCGCTTTCACAGGCGCAGTAACACTGGGGCTTTGCGCTTCTCTAGCCACCAAACGTCACGGTCCTTCTCTTTCCGTCTCGTAGACACGAGCTGAGAAATTGCAAACGTCGAGCAATTGCTCAGAGATGAAAAGTGCCAGCACTGAAAGCTCTTGCTAGCCAGCACCCTTCCTTGGAAGCGCTTTCACAGGCGCAGCAACACTGGGGCTTTGCGCTTCTCTACGCACCAAACGTCACGGTCCTTCTCTTTCCGTCTCGTAGACACGAGCTGAGAAATTGCAAACGTCGAGCAATTGCTCAGAGATGAAAAGTGCCAGCACTGAAAGCTGTTGCTAGCCAGCACCCTTCCTTGGAAGCGCTTTTGAAGGCCTAAGAACACTGGGGCTCTGGGCTTCTCTAGCCACCTCATCTTCTGCTCATCCTCTCGCGCACTCTAAAGAGAGCTCAGGTGAGAAATTGCAAACGTCGAGCAATTGCTCAGAGATGAAAAGTGCCAGCACTGAAAGCTGTTGCTAGCCAGCACCCTTCCTTGGAAGCGCTTTCACAGGCGCAGTAACACTGGGGCTTTGCGCTTCTATACGCACCAAACGTCACGGTCCTTCTCTTTCCGTCTCGTAGACACGAGCTGAGAAATTGCAAACGTCGAGCAATTGCTCAGAGATGAAAAGTGCCAGCACTGAAAGCTGTTGCTAGCCAGCACCCTTCCTTGGAAGCGCTTTCACAGGCGCAGCAACACTGGGGCTTTGCGCTTCTCTACCCACCAAACGTCACGGTCCTTCTCTTTCCGTCTTGTAGACACGAGCTGAGAAATTGCAAACGTCGAGCAATTGCTCAGAGATGAAAAGTGCCAGCACTGAAAGCTGTTGCTAGCCAGCACCCTTCCTTGGAAGCGCTTTTGTAGGCCTAAGAACACTGGGGCTCTGGGCTTCTCTAGCCACCTCATCTTCTGCTCATCCTCTCGCGCACTCTAAAGAGAGCTCAGGTGAGAAATTGCAAACGTCGAGCAATTGCTCAGAGATGAAAAGTGCCAGCACTGAAAGCTGTTGCTAGCCAGCACCCTTCCTTGGAAGCGCTTTCACAGGCGCAGCAACACTGGGGCTTTGCGCTTCTCTACGCACCAAACGTCACGGTCCTTCTCTTTCCGTCTCGTAGACACGAGCTGAGAAATTGCAAACGTCGAGCAATTGCTCCGAGATGAAAAGTGCCAGCACTGAAAGCTCTTGCTAGCCAGCACCCTTCCTTGGAAGCGCTTTCACAGGCGCAGCAACACTGGGGCTTTGCGCTTCTCTACGCACCAAACGTCACGGTCCTTCTCTTTCCGTCTCGTAGACACGAGCTGAGAAATTGCAAACGTCGAGCAATTGCTCCGAGATGAAAAGTGCCAGCACTGAAAGCTCTTGCTAGCCAGCACCCTTCCTTGGAAGCGCTTTTGTAGCCCTTAGAACACTGGGGCTCTGGGCTTCTCTAGCCACCTAATCTTCTGCTCATCCTCGCGCGCTCTAAAGAGAGTTCAGGTGAGAAATTGCAAACGTCGAGCAATTGCTCAGAGATGAAAAGTGCCAGCACTGAAAGCTGTTGCTAGCCAGCACCCTTCCTTGGAAGCGCTTTCACAGGCGCAGTAACACTGGGACTTTGCGCTTCTCTAGCCACCAAACGTCACGGTCCTTCTCTTTCCGTCTCGTAGACACGAGCTGAGAAATTGCAAACGTCGAGCAATTGCTCCGAGATGAAAAGTGCCAGCACTGAAAGCTGTTGCTAGCCAGCACCCTTCCTTGGAAGCGCTTTTGTAGGCCTAAGAACACGGGGGCTCTGGGCTTCTCTAGCCACCTCATCTTCTGCTCATCCTCTCGCGCACTCTAAAGAGAGCTCAGGTGAGAAATTGCAAACGACGAGCAATTGCTCAGAGATGAAAAGTTCCAGCACTGAAAGCTGTTGCTAGCCAGCACCCTTCCTTGGAAGCGCTTTCACAGGCGCAGTAACACTGGGGCTTTGCGCTTCTATACGCACCAAACGTCACGGTCCTTCTCTTTCCGTCGGTAGACACGAAATGAGAAATTGCAAACGTCGAGCAATTGCTCCGAGATGAAAAGTGCCAGCACTGAAAGCTGTTGCTAGCCAGCACCCTTCCTTGGAAGCGCTTTTGTAGGCCTAAGAACACTGGGGCTCTGGGCTTCTCTAGCCACCTCATCTTCTGCTCATCCTCTCGCGCACTCTGAAGAGAGCTCAGGTGAGAAATTGCAAACGTCCAGCAATTGCTCAGAGATGAAAAGTGCCAGCACTGAAAGCTCTTGCTAGCCAGCACCCTTCCTTGGAAGCGCTTTCACAGGCGCAGCAACACTGGGGCTTTGCGCTTCTCTAGCCACCAAACGTCACGGTCATTCTCTTTCCGTCTTGTAGACACGAGCTGAGAAATTGCAAACGTCGAGCAATTGCTCAGAGATGAAAAGTGCCAGCACTGAAAGCTGTTGCTAGCCAGCACCCTTCCTTGGAAGCGCTTTTGTAGGCCTAAGAACACTGGGGCTCTGGGCTTGTCTAGCCACCTAATCTTCTGCTCATCCTCTCGCGCACTCTAAAGAGAGCTCAGGTGAGAAATTGCAAACGTCGAGCAATTGCTCAGAGATGAAAAGTGCCAGCACTGAAAGCTCTTGCTAGCCAGCACCCTTCCTTGGAAGCGCTTTCACAGGCGCTGTAACACTGGGACTTTGCACTTCTGTACGCACCAAACGTCACGGTCCTTCTCTTTCCGTCTCGTAGACACGAGGTGAGAAATTGCAAACGTCGAGCAATTGCTCCGAGATGAAAAGTGCCAGCACTGAAAGCTGTTGCTAGCCAGCACCCTTCCTTGGAAGCGCTTTTGTAGCCTTTAGAACACTGGGGCTCTGGGCTTCTCTAGCCACCTCATCTTCTGCTCATCCTCTCGCGCACTCTAAAGAGAGCTCAGGTGAGAAATTGCAAACGTCGAGCAATTGCTCAGAGATGAAAAGTGCCAGCACTGAAAGCTGTTACTAGCCAGCACCCTTCCTTGGAAGCGCTTTCACAGGCGCAGCAACACTGGGGCTTTGCACTTCTCTAGCCACCAAATGTCACGGTCCTTCTCTTTCCGTCTCGTAGACACGAGCTGAGAAATTGCAAACGTCCAGCAATTGCTCCGAGATGAAAAGTGCCAGCACTGAAAGCTGTTGCTAGCCAGCACCCTTCCTTGGAAGCGCTTTTGTAGGCCTAAGAACACTGGGGCTCTGGGCTTCTCTAGCCACCTCATCTTCTGCTCATCCTCTCGCGCACTCTAAAGAGAGCTCAGGTGAGAAATTGCAAACGTCCAGCAATTGCTCAGAGATGAAAAGTGCCAGCACTGAAAGCTCTTGCTAGCCAGCACCCTTCCTTGGTAGCGCTTTCACAGGCGCAGCAACACTGGGGCTTTGCGCTTCTATACGCACCAAACGTCACGGTCCTTCTCTTTCCGTCTTGTAGACACGAGCTGAGAAATTGCAAACGTCGAGCAATTGCTCCGAGATGAAAAGTGCCAGCACTGAAAGCTGTTGCTAGCCAGCACCCTTCCTTGGAAGCGCTTTTGTAGGCCTAAGAACACTGGGGCTCTGGGCTTCTCTAGCCACCTCATCTTCTGCTCATCCTCTCGCGCACTCTGAAGAGAGCTCAGGTGAGAAATTGCAAACGTCGAGCAATTGCTCAGAGATGAAAAGTGCCAGCACTGAAAGCTGTTGCTAGCCAGCACCCTTCCTTGGAAGCGCTTTCACAGGCGCAGCAACACTGGGGCTTTGCGCTTCTATACGCACCAAACGTCACGGTCCTTCTCTTTCCGTCGGTAGACACGAAATGAGAAATTGCAAACGTCGAGCAATTGCTCAGAGATGAAAAGTGCCAGCACTGAAAGCTGTTGCTAGCCAGCAGCCTTCCTTGGAAGCGCTTTTGTAGGCCTAAGAACACTGGGGCTCTGGGCTTCTCTAGCCACCTCATCTTCTGCTCATCCTCTCGCGCACTCTGAAGAGAGCTCAGGTGAGAAATTGCAAACGTCGAGCAATTGCTCAGAGATGAAAAGTGCCAGCACTGAAAGCTGTTGCTAGCCAGCACCCTTCCTTGGAAGCGCTTTCACAGGCGCAGCAACACTGGGGCTTTGCGCTTCTCTAGCCACCAAACGTCACGGTCATTCTCTTTCCGTCTTGTAGACACGAGCTGAGAAATTGCAAACGTCGAGCAATTTCTCCGAGATGAAAAGTGCCAGCACTGAAAGCTGTTGCTAGCCAGCACCCTTCCTTGGAAGCGCTTTTGTAGGCCTAAGAACACTGGGGCTCTGGGCTTGTCTAGCCACCTAATCTTCTGCTCATCCTCTCGCGCACTCTAAAGAGAGCTCAGGTGAGAAATTGCAAACGTCGAGCAATTGCTCAGAGATGAAAAGTGCCAGCACTGAAAGCTGTTGCTAGCCAGCACCCTTCCTTGGAAGCGCTTTCACAGGCGCTGTAACACTGGGACTTTGCACTTCTGTACGCACCAAACGTCACGGTCCTTCTCTTTCCGTCTCGTAGACACGAGCTGAGAAATTGCAAACGTCCAGCAATTGCTCCGAGATGAAAAGTGCCAGCACTGAAAGCTGTTGCTAGCCAGCACCCTTCCTTGGAAGCGCTTTTGTAGCCTTTAGAACACTGGGGCTCTGGGCTTCTCTAGCCACCTCATCTTCTGCTCATCCTCTCGCGCACTCTAAAGAGAGCTCAGGTGAGAAATTGCAAACGTCGAGCAATTGCTCAGAGATGAAAAGTGCCAGCACTGAAAGCTGTTACTAGCCAGCACCCTTCCTTGGAAGCGCTTTCACAGGCGCAGCAACACTGGGGCTTTGCACTTCTCTAGCCACCAAATGTCACGGTCCTTCTCTTTCCGTCTCCTAGACACGAGCTGAGAAATTGCAAACGTCCAGCAATTGCTCCGAGATGAAAAGTGCCAGCACTGAAAGCTGTTGCTAGCCAGCACCCTTCCTTGGAAGCGCTTTTGTAGGCCTAAGAACACTGGGGCTCTGGGCTTCTCTAGCCACCTCATCTTCTGCTCATCCTCTCGCGCACTCTAAAGAGAGCTCAGGTGAGAAATTGCAAACGTCCAGCAATTGCTCAGAGATGAAAAGTGCCAGCACTGAAAGCTCTTGCTAGCCAGCACCCTTCCTTGGTAGCGCTTTCACAGGCGCAGCAACACTGGGGCTTTGCGCTTCTATACGCACCAAACGTCACGGTCCTTCTCTTTCCGTCTCGTAGACACGAGCTGAGAAATTGCAAACGTCGAGCAATTGCTCAGAGATGAAAAGTGCCAGCACTGGAAGCTGTTGCTAGCCAGCAGCCTTCCTTGGAAGCGCTTTTGTAGGCCTAACAACACTGGGGCTCTGGGCTTCTCTAGCCACCTAATCTTCTGCTCATCCTCTCGCGCACTCTGAAGAGAGCTCAGGTGAGAAATTGCAAACGACGAGCAATTGCTCCGAGATGAAAAGTGCCAGCACTGAAAGCTGTTGCTAGCCAGCACCCTTCCTTGGAAGCGCTTTTGTAGGCCTAAGAACACGGGGGCTCTGGGCTTCTCTAGCCACCTCATCTTCTGCTCATCCTCTCGCGCACTCTAAAGAGAGCTCAGGTGAGAAATTGCAAACGACGAGCAATTGCTCAGAGATGAAAAGTTCCAGCACTGAAAGCTGTTGCTAGCCAGCACCCTTCCTTGGAAGCGCTTTCACAGGCGCAGTAACACTGGGGCTTTGCGCTTCTATACGCACCAAACGTCACGGTCCTTCTCTTTCCGTCGGTAGACACGAAATGAGAAATTGCAAACGTCGAGCAATTGCTCCGAGATGAAAAGTGCCAGCACTGAAAGCTGTTGCTAGCCAGCACCCTTCCTTGGAAGCGCTTTTGTAGGCCTAAGAACACTGGGGCTCTGGGCTTCTCTAGCCACCTCATCTTCTGCTCATCCTCTCGCGCACTCTGAAGAGAGCTCAGGTGAGAAATTGCAAACGTCGAGCAATTGCTCAGAGATGAAAAGTGCCAGCACTGAAAGCTGTTGCTAGCCAGCACCCTTCCTTGGAAGCGCTTTCACAGGCGCAGCAACACTGGGGCTTTGCGCTTCTCTAGCCACCAAACGTCACGGTCATTCTCTTTCCGTCTTGTAGACACGAGCTGAGAAATTGCAAACGTCCAGCAATTGCTCAGAGATGAAAAGTGCCAGCACTGAAAGCTGTTGCTAGCCAGCACCCTTCCTTGGAAGCGCTTTTGTAGGCCTAAGAACACTGGGGCTCTGGGCTTGTCTAGCCACCTAATCTTCTGCTCATCCTCTCGCGCACTCTAAAGAGAGCTCAGGTGAGAAATTGCAAACGTCGAGCAATTGCTCAGAGATGAAAAGTGCCAGCACTGAAAGCTGTTGCTAGCCAGCACCCTTCCTTGGAAGCGCTTTCACAGGCGCTGTAACACTGGGACTTTGCACTTCTGTACGCACCAAACGTCACGGTCCTTCTCTTTCCGTCTCGTAGACACGAGGTGAGAAATTGCAAACGTCGAGCAATTGCTCCGAGATGAAAAGTGCCAGCACTGAAAGCTGTTGCTAGCCAGCACCCTTCCTTGGAAGCGCTTTTGTAGCCTTTAGAACACTGGGGCTCTGGGCTTCTCTAGCCACCTCATCTTCTGCTCATCCTCTCGCGCACTCTAAAGAGAGCTCAGGTGAGAAATTGCAAACGTCGAGCAATTGCTCAGAGATGAAAAGTGCCAGCACTGAAAGCTGTTACTAGCCAGCACCCTTCCTTGGAAGCGCTTTCACAGGCGCAGCAACACTGGGGCTTTGCACTTCTCTAGCCACCAAATGTCACGGTCCTTCTCTTTCCGTCTCGTAGACACGAGCTGAGAAATTGCAAACGTCCAGCAATTGCTCCGAGATGAAAAGTGCCAGCACTGAAAGCTGTTGCTAGCCAGCACCCTTCCTTGGAAGCGCTTTTGTAGGCCTAAGAACACTGGGGCTCTGGGCTTCTCTAGCCACCTCATCTTCTGCTCATCCTCTCGCGCACTCTAAAGAGAGCTCAGGTGAGAAATTGCAAACGTCCAGCAATTGCTCAGAGATGAAAAGTGCCAGCACTGAAAGCTCTTGCTAGCCAGCACCCTTCCTTGGTAGCGCTTTCACAGGCGCAGCAACACTGGGGCTTTGCGCTTCTATACGCACCAAACGTCACGGTCCTTCTCTTTCCGTCTTGTAGACACGAGCTGAGAAATTGCAAACGTCGAGCAATTGCTCAGAGATGAAAAGTGCCAGCACTGAAAGCTGTTGCTAGCCAGCACCCTTCCTTGGAAGCGCTTTTGTAGGCCTAAGAACACTGGGGCTCTGGGCTTCTCTAGCCACCTCATCTTCTGCTCATCCTCTCGCGCACTCTGAAGAGAGCTCAGGTGAGAAATTGCAAACGTCGAGCAATTGCTCAGAGATGAAAAGTGCCAGCACTGAAAGCTGTTGCTAGCCAGCACCCTTCCTTGGAAGCGCTTTCACAGGCGCAGCAACACTGGGGCTTTGCGCTTCTATACGCACCAAACGTCACGGTCCTTCTCTTTCCGTCGGTAGACACGAAATGAGAAATTGCAAACGTCGAGCAATTGCTCAGAGATGAAAAGTGCCAGCACTGAAAGCTGTTGCTAGCCAGCAGCCTTCCTTGGAAGCGCTTTTGTAGGCCTAAGAACACTGGGGCTCTGGGCTTCTCTAGCCACCTCATCTTCTGCTCATCCTCTCGCGCACTCTGAAGAGAGCTCAGGTGAGAAATTGCAAACGTCGAGCAATTGCTCAGAGATGAAAAGTGCCAGCACTGAAAGCTGTTGCTAGCCAGCACCCTTCCTTGGAAGCGCTTTCACAGGCGCAGCAACACTGGGGCTTTGCGCTTCTCTAGCCACCAAACGTCACGGTCATTCTCTTTCCGTCTTGTAGACACGAGCTGAGAAATTGCAAACGTCGAGCAATTTCTCCGAGATGAAAAGTGCCAGCACTGAAAGCTGTTGCTAGCCAGCACCCTTCCTTGGAAGCGCTTTTGTAGGCCTAAGAACACTGGGGCTCTGGGCTTGTCTAGCCACCTAATCTTCTGCTCATCCTCTCGCGCACTCTAAAGAGAGCTCAGGTGAGAAATTGCAAACGTCGAGCAATTGCTCAGAGATGAAAAGTGCCAGCACTGAAAGCTGTTGCTAGCCAGCACCCTTCCTTGGAAGCGCTTTCACAGGCGCTGTAACACTGGGACTTTGCACTTCTGTACGCACCAAACGTCACGGTCCTTCTCTTTCCGTCTCGTAGACACGAGCTGAGAAATTGCAAACGTCCAGCAATTGCTCCGAGATGAAAAGTGCCAGCACTGAAAGCTGTTGCTAGCCAGCACCCTTCCTTGGAAGCGCTTTTGTAGCCTTTAGAACACTGGGGCTCTGGGCTTCTCTAGCCACCTCATCTTCTGCTCATCCTCTCGCGCACTCTAAAGAGAGCTCAGGTGAGAAATTGCAAACGTCGAGCAATTGCTCAGAGATGAAAAGTGCCAGCACTGAAAGCTGTTACTAGCCAGCACCCTTCCTTGGAAGCGCTTTCACAGGCGCAGCAACACTGGGGCTTTGCACTTCTCTAGCCACCAAATGTCACGGTCCTTCTCTTTCCGTCTCGTAGACACGAGCTGAGAAATTGCAAACGTCGAGCAATTGCTCCGAGATGAAAAGTGCCAGCACTGAAAGCTGTTGCTAGCCAGCACCCTTCCTTGGAAACGCTTTTGTAGGCCTAAGAACACTGGGGCTCTGGGCTTCTCTAGCCACCTCATCTTCTGCTCATCCTCTCGCGCACTCTAAAGAGAGCTCAGGTGAGAAATTGCAAACGTCGAGCAATTGCTCAGAGATGAAAAGTGCCAGCACTGAAAGCTCTTGCTAGCCAGCACCCTTCCTTGGTAGCGCTTTCACAGACGCAGCAACACTGGGGCTTTGCGCTTCTATACGCACCAAACGTCACGGTCCTTCTCTTTCCGTCTCGTAGACACGAGCTGAGAAATTGCAAACGTCGAGCAATTGCTCAGAGATGAAAAGTGCCAGCACTGGAAGCTGTTGCTAGCCAGCAGCCTTCCTTGGAAGCGCTTTTGTAGGCCTAAGAACACTGGGGCTCTGGGCTTCTCTAGCCACCTAATCTTCTGCTCATCCTCTCGCGCACTCTGAAGAGAGCTCAGGTGAGAAATTGCAAACGACGAGCAATTGCTCAGAGATGAAAAGTGCCAGCACTGAAAGCTGTTGCTAGCCAGCACCCTTCCTTGGAAGCGCTTTTGTAGGCCTAAGAACACTGGGGCTCTGGGCTTCTCTAGCCACCTCATCTTCTGCTCATCCTCTCGCGCACTCTAAAGAGAGCTCAGGTGAGAAATTGCAAACGTCGAGCAATTGCTCAGAGATGAAAAGTGCCAGCACTGAAAGCTGTTGCTAGCCAGCACCCTTCCTTGGAAGCGCTTTCACAGGCGCAGTAACACTGGGGCTTTGCACTTCTCTACCCACCAAACGTCACGGTCCTTCTCTTTCCATCTCGTAGACACGAGCTGAGAAATTGCAAACGTCGAGCAATTGCTCAGAGATGAAAAGTGCCGGCACTGAAAGCTGTTGCTAGCCAGCACCCTTCCTTGGAAGCGCTTTTGTAGGCCTAAGAACACTGGGGCTCTGGGCTTCTCTAGCCACCTCATCTTCTGCTCATCCTCTCGCGCACTCTGAAGAGAGCTCAGGTGAGAAATTGCAAACGTCGAGCAATTGCTCCGAGATGAAAAGTGCCAGCACTGAAAGCTCTTGCTAGCCAGCACCCTTCCTTGGAAGCGCTTTCACAGGCGCAGTAACACTGGGGCTTTGCGCTTCTCTAGCCACCAAACGTCACGGTCCTTCTCTTTCCGTCTCGTAGACACGAGCTGAGAAATTGCAAACGTCGAGCAATTGCTCCGAGATGAAAAGTGCCAGCACTGAAAGCTGTTGCTAGCCAGCACCCTTCCTTGGAAGCGCTTTTGTAGGCCTAAGAACACTGGGGCTCTGGGCTTCTCTAGCCACCAAACGTCACGGTCCTTCTCTTTCCGCCTCGTAGACACGAGCTGAGAAATTGCAAACGTCGAGCAATTGCTCCGAGATGAAAAGTGCCAGCACTGAAAGCTGTTGCTAGCCAGCACCCTTCCTTGGAAGCACTTTCACAGGCGCAGTAACACTGGGGCTTTGCGCTTCTCTAGCTACCAAACGTCACGGTCACTATCTCTCCGTCTCGTAGACACGAGCTGAGAAATTGCAAACGTCGAGCAATTGCTCCGAGATGAAAAGTGCCAGCACTGAAAGCTGTTGCTAGCCAGCACCCTTCCTTGGAAGCGCTTTTGTAGGCCTAAGAACACTGGGGCTCTGGGCTTCTCTAGCCACCAAACGTCACGGTCCTTCTCTTTCCGCCTCGTAGACACGAGCTGAGAAATTGCAAACGTCGAGCAATTGCTCAGAGATGAAAAGTGCCAGCACTGAAAGCTCTTGCTAGCCAGCACCCTTCCTTGGAAGCGCTTTCACAGGCGCAGTAACACTGGGGCTTTGCACTTCTCTACGCACCAAACGTCACGGTCCTTCTCTTTCCGTCTCGTAGACACGAGCTGAGAAATTGCAAATGTCGAGCAATTGCTCCGAGATGAAAAGTGCCAGCACTGAAAGCTGTTGCTAGCCAGCACCCTTCCTTGGAAGCGCTTTTGTAGGCCTAAGAACACGGGGGCTCTGGGCTTCTCTAGCCACCTCATCTTCTGCTCATCCTCTCGCGCACTCTAAAGAGAGCTCAGGTGAGAAATTGCAAACGACGAGCAATTGCTCAGAGATGAAAAGTGCCAGCACTGAAAGCTGTTGCTAGCCAGCACCCTTCCTTGGAAGCGCTTTCACAGGCGCAGCAACACTGGGGCTTTGCGCTTCTATACGCACCAAATGTCACGGTCCTTCTCTTTCCGTCGGTAGACACGAAATGAGAAATTGCAAACGTCGAGCAATTGCTCCGAGATGAAAAGTGCCAGCACTGAAAGCTGTTGCTAGCCAGCACCCTTCCTTGGAAGCGCTTTTGTAGGCCTAAGAACACTGGGGCTCTGGGCTTCTCTAGCCACCTCATCTTCTGCTCATCCTCTCGCGCACTCTGAAGAGAGCTCAGGTGAGAAATTGCAAACGTCGAGCAATTGCTCAGAGATGAAAAGTGCCAGCACTGAAAGCTGTTGCTAGCCAGCACCCTTCCTTGGAAGCGCTTTCACAGGCGCAGCAACACTGGGGCTTTGCGCTTCTCTACCCACCAAACGTCACGGTCCTTCTCTTTCCGTCTTGTAGACACGAGCTGAGAAATTGCAAACGTCGAGCAATTGCTCCGAGATGAAAAGTGCCAGCACTGAAAGCTGTTGCTAGCCAGCACCCTTCCTTGGAAGCGCTTTTGTAGGCCTAAGAACACTGGGGCTCTGGGCTTGTCTAGCCACCTAATCTTCTGCTCATCCTCTCGCGCACTCTAAAGAGAGCTCAGGTGAGAAATTGCAAACGTCGAGCAATTGCTCAGAGATGAAAAGTGCCAGCACTGAAAGCTGTTGCTAGCCAGCACCCTTCCTTGGAAGCGCTTTCACAGGCGCAGTAACACTGGGGCTTTGCGCTTCTCTAGCCACCAAACGTCACGGTCCTTCTCTTTCCGTCTCGTAGACACGAGCTGAGAAATTGCAAACGTCGAGCAATTGCTCAGAGATGAAAAGTGCCAGCACTGAAAGCTCTTGCTAGCCAGCACCCTTCCTTGGAAGCGCTTTCACAGGCGCAGCAACACTGGGGCTTTGCGCTTCTCTACGCACCAAACGTCACGGTCCTTCTCTTTCCGTCTCGTAGACACGAGCTGAGAAATTGCAAACGTCGAGCAATTGCTCAGAGATGAAAAGTGCCAGCACTGAAAGCTGTTGCTAGCCAGCACCCTTCCTTGGAAGCGCTTTTGAAGGCCTAAGAACACTGGGGCTCTGGGCTTCTCTAGCCACCTCATCTTCTGCTCATCCTCTCGCGCACTCTAAAGAGAGCTCAGGTGAGAAATTGCAAACGTCCAGCAATTGCTCAGAGATGAAAAGTGCCAGCACTGAAAGCTGTTGCTAGCCAGCACCCTTCCTTGGAAGCGCTTTCACAGGCGCAGTAACACTGGGGCTTTGCGCTTCTCTACCCACCAAACGTCACGGTCCTTCTCTTTCCGTCTCGTAGACACGAGCTGAGAAATTGCAAACGTCGAGCAATTGCTCAGAGATGAAAAGTGCCAGCACTGAAAGCTGTTGCTAGCCAGCACCCTTCCTTGGAAGCGCTTTCACAGGCGCAGCAACACTGGGGCTTTGCGCTTCTCTACCCACCAAACGTCACGGTCCTTCTCTTTCCGTCTTGTAGACACGAGCTGAGAAATTGCAAACGTCGAGCAATTGCTCCGAGATGAAAAGTGCCAGCACTGAAAGCTGTTGCTAGCCAGCACCCTTCCTTGGAAGCGCTTTTGTAGGCCTAAGAACACTGGGGCTCTGGGCTTCTCTAGCCACCTCATCTTCTGCTCATCCTCTCGCGCACTCTAAAGAGAGCTCAGGTGAGAAATTGCAAACGTCGAGCAATTGCTCCGAGATGAAAAGTGCCAGCACTGAAAGCTGTTGCTAGCCAGCACCCTTCCTTGGAAGCGCTTTCACAGGCGCAGCAACACTGGGGCTTTGCGCTTCTCTACGCACCAAACGTCACGGTCCTTCTCTTTCCGTCTCGTAGACACGAGCTGAGAAATTGCAAACGTCGAGCAATTGCTCAGAGATGAAAAGTGCCAGCACTGAAAGCTCTTGCTAGCCAGCACCCTTCCTTGGAAGCGCTTTCACAGGCGCAGCAACACTGGGGCTTTGCGCTTCTCTACGCACCAAACGTCACGGTCCTTCTCTTTCCGTCTCGTAGACACGAGCTGAGAAATTGCAAACGTCGAGCAATTGCTCCGAGATGAAAAGTGCCAGCACTGAAAGCTCTTGCTAGCCAGCACCCTTCCTTGGAAGCGCTTTTGTAGCCCTTAGAACACTGGGGCTCTGGGCTTCTCTAGCCACCTAATCTTCTGCTCATCCTCGCGCGCTCTAAAGAGAGTTCAGGTGAGAAATTGCAAACGTCGAGCAATTGCTCAGAGATGAAAAGTGCCAGCACTGAAAGCTGTTGCTAGCCAGCACCCTTCCTTGGAAGCGCTTTCACAGGCGCAGTAACACTGGGACTTTGCGCTTCTCTAGCCACCAAACGTCACGGTCCTTCTCTTTCCGTCTCGTAGACACGAGCTGAGAAATTGCAAACGTCGAGCAATTGCTCCGAGATGAAAAGTGCCAGCACTGAAAGCTGTTGCTAGCCAGCACCCTTCCTTGGAAGCGCTTTTGTAGGCCTAAGAACACGGGGGCTCTGGGCTTCTCTAGCCACCTCATCTTCTGCTCATCCTCTCGCGCACTCTAAAGAGAGCTCAGGTGAGAAATTGCAAACGACGAGCAATTGCTCAGAGATGAAAAGTGCCAGCACTGAAAGCTGTTGCTAGCCAGCACCCTTCCTTGGAAGCGCTTTCACAGGCGCAGCAACACTGGGGCTTTGCGCTTCTATACGCACCAAACGTCACGGTCCTTCTCTTTCCGTCGGTAGACACGAAATGAGAAATTGCAAACGTCGAGCAATTGCTCCGAGATGAAAAGTGCCAGCACTGAAAGCTGTTGCTAGCCAGCAGCCTTCCTTGGAAGCGCTTTTGTAGGCCTAAGAACACTGGGGCTCTGGGCTTCTCTAGCCACCTCATCTTCTGCTCATCCTCGCGCGCACTCTGAAGAGAGCTCAGGTGAGAAATTGCAAACGTCGAGCAATTGCTCAGAGATGAAAAGTGCCAGCACTGAAAGCTGTTGCTAGCCAGCACCCTTCCTTGGAAGCGCTTTCACAGGCGCAGCAACACTGGGGCTTTGCGCTTCTCTACCCACCAAACGTCACGGTCCTTCTCTTTCCGTCTTGTAGACACGAGCTGAGAAATTGCAAACGTCGAGCAATTGCTCCGAGATGAAAAGTGCCAGCACTGAAAGCTGTTGCTAGCCAGCACCCTTCCTTGGAAGCGCTTTTGTAGGCCTAAGAACACTGGGGCTCTGGGCTTGTCTAGCCACCTAATCTTCTGCTCATCCTCTCGCGCACTCTAAAGAGAGCTCAGGTGAGAAATTGCAAACGTCGAGCAATTGCTCAGAGATGAAAAGTGCCAGCACTGAAAGCTCTTGCTAGCCAGCACCCTTCCTTGGAAGCGCTTTCACAGGCGCAGTAACACTGGGGCTTTGCGCTTCTCTAGCCACCAAACGTCACGGTCCTTCTCTTTCCGTCTCGTAGACACGAGCTGAGAAATTGCAAACGTCGAGCAATTGCTCCGAGATGAAAAGTGCCAGCACTGAAAGCTGTTGCTAGCCAGCACCCTTCCTTGGAAGCGCTTTTGAAGGCCTAAGAACACTGGGGCTCTGGGCTTCTCTAGCCACCTCATCTTCTGCTCATCCTCTCGCGCACTCTAAAGAGAGCTCAGGTGAGAAATTGCAAACGTCGAGCAATTGCTCAGAGATGAAAAGTGCCAGCACTGAAAGCTGTTGCTAGCCAGCACCCTTCCTTGGAAGCGCTTTCACAGGCGCTGTAACACTGGGACTTTGCACTTCTGTACGCACCAAACGTCACGGTCCTTCTCTTTCCGTCTCGTAGACACGAGGTGAGAAATTGCAAACGTCGAGCAATTGCTCCGAGATGAAAAGTGCCAGCACTGAAAGCTGTTGCTAGCCAGCACCCTTCCTTGGAAGCGCTTTTGTAGCCTTTAGAACACTGGGGCTCTGGGCTTCTCTAGCCACCTCATCTTCTGCTCATCCTCTCGCGCACTCTAAAGAGAGCTCAGGTGAGAAATTGCAAACGTCGAGCAATTGCTCAGAGATGAAAAGTGCCAGCACTGAAAGCTGTTACTAGCCAGCACCCTTCCTTGGAAGCGCTTTCACAGGCGCAGCAACACTGGGGCTTTGCACTTCTCTAGCCACCAAATGTCACGGTCCTTCTCTTTCCGTCTCGTAGACACGAGCTGAGAAATTGCAAACGTCCAGCAATTGCTCCGAGATGAAAAGTGCCAGCACTGAAAGCTGTTGCTAGCCAGCACCCTTCCTTGGAAGCGCTTTTGTAGGCCTAAGAACACTGGGGCTCTGGGCTTCTCTAGCCACCTCATCTTCTGCTCATCGTCTCGCGCACTCTAAAGAGAGCTCAGGTGAGAAATTGCAAACGTCCAGCAATTGCTCAGAGATGAAAAGTGCCAGCACTGAAAGCTCTTGCTAGCCAGCACCCTTCCTTGGTAGCGCTTTCACAGGCGCAGCAACACTGGGGCTTTGCGCTTCTATACGCACCAAACGTCACGGTCCTTCTCTTTCCGTCTCGTAGACACGAGCTGAGAAATTGCAAACGTCGAGCAATTGCTCCGAGATGAAAAGTGCCAGCACTGAAAGCTGTTGCTAGCCAGCACCCTTCCTTGGAAGCGCTTTTGTAGGCCTAAGAACAGTGGGGCTCTGGGCTTCTCTAGCCACCTCATCTTCTGCTCATCCTCTCGCGCACTCTGAAGAGAGCTCAGGTGAGAAATTGCAAACGTCGAGCAATTGCTCAGAGATGAAAAGTGCCAGCACTGAAAGCTGTTGCTAGCCAGCACCCTTCCTTGGAAGCGCTTTCACAGGCGCAGCAACACTGGGGCTTTGCGCTTCTCTAGCCACCAAACGTCACGGTCATTCTCTTTCCGTCTTGTAGACACGAGCTGAGAAATTGCAAACGTCGAGCAATTTCTCCGAGATGAAAAGTGCCAGCACTGAAAGCTGTTGCTAGCCAGCACCCTTCCTTGGAAGCGCTTTTGTAGGCCTAAGAACACTGGGGCTCTGGGCTTGTCTAGCCACCTCATCTTCTGCTCATCCTCTCGCGCACTCTAAAGAGAGCTCAGGTGAGAAATTGCAAACGTCGAGCAATTGCTCAGAGATGAAAAGTGCCAGCACTGAAAGCTGTTGCTAGCCAGCACCCTTCCTTGGAAGCGCTTTCACAGGCGCTGTAACACTGGGACTTTGCACTTCTGTACGCACCAAACGTCACGGTCCTTCTCTTTCCGTCTCGTAGACACGAGCTGAGAAATTGCAAACGTCCAGCAATTGCTCCGAGATGAAAAGTGCCAGCACTGAAAGCTGTTGCTAGCCAGCACCCTTCCTTGGAAGCGCTTTTGTAGCCTTTAGAACACTGGGGCTCTGGGCTTCTCTAGCCACCTCATCTTCTGCTCATCCTCTCGCGCACTCTAAAGAGAGCTCAGGTGAGAAATTGCAAACGTCGAGCAATTGCTCAGAGATGAAAAGTGCCAGCACTGAAAGCTGTTACTAGCCAGCACCCTTCCTTGGAAGCGCTTTCACAGGCGCAGCAACACTGGGGCTTTGCACTTCTCTAGCCACCAAATGTCACGGTCCTTCTCTTTCCATCTCGTAGACACGAGCTGAGAAATTGCAAACGTCGAGCAATTGCTCCGAGATGAAAAGTGCCAGCACTGAAAGCTGTTGCTAGCCAGCACCCTTCCTTGGAAACGCTTTTGTAGGCCTAAGAACACTGGGGCTCTGGGCTTCTCTAGCCACCTCATCTTCTGCTCATCCTCTCGCGCACTCTAAAGAGAGCTCAGGTGAGAAATTGCAAACGTCCAGCAATTGCTCAGAGATGAAAAGTGCCAGCACTGAAAGCTCTTGCTAGCCAGCACCCTTCCTTGGTAGCGCTTTCACAGGCGCAGCAACACTGGGGCTTTGCGCTTCTATACGCACCAAACGTCACGGTCCTTCTCTTTCCGTCTCGTAGACACGAGCTGAGAAATTGCAAACGTCGAGCAATTGCTCAGAGATGAAAAGTGCCAGCACTGGAAGCTGTTGCTAGCCAGCAGCCTTCCTTGGAAGCGCTTTTGTAGGCCTAAGAACACTGGGGCTCTGGGCTTCTCTAGCCACCTAATCTTCTGCTCATCCTCTCGCGCACTCTGAAGAGAGCTCAGGTGAGAAATTGCAAACGACGAGCAATTGCTCAGAGATGAAAAGTGCCAGCACTGAAAGCTGTTGCTAGCCAGCACCCTTCCTTGGAAGCGCTTTTGTAGGCCTAAGAACACTGGGGCTCTGGGCTTCTCTAGCCACCTCATCTTCTGCTCATCCTCTCGCGCACTCTAAAGAGAGCTCAGGTGAGAAATTGCAAACGTCCAGCAATTGCTCAGAGATGAAAAGTGCCAGCACTGAAAGCTGTTGCTAGCCAGCACCCTTCCTTGGAAGCGCTTTCACAGGCGCAGTAACACTGGGGCTTTGCACTTCTCTACCCACCAAACGTCACGGTCCTTCTCTTTCCATCTCGTAGACACGAGCTGAGAAATTGCAAACGTCGAGCAATTGCTCAGAGATGAAAAGTGCCGGCACTGAAAGCTGTTGCTAGCCAGCACCCTTCCTTGGAAGCGCTTTTGTAGGCCTAAGAACACTGGGGCTCTGGGCTTCTCTAGCCACCTCATCTTCTGCTCATCCTCTCGCGCACTCTGAAGAGAGCTCAGGTGAGAAATTGCAAACGTCGAGCAATTGCTCCGAGATGAAAAGTGCCAGCACTGAAAGCTCTTGCTAGCCAGCACCCTTCCTTGGAAGCGCTTTCACAGGCGCAGTAACACTGGGGCTTTGCGCTTCTCTAGCCACCAAACGTCACGGTCCTTCTCTTTCCGTCTCGTAGACACGAGCTGAGAAATTGCAAACGTCGAGCAATTTCTCCGAGATGAAAAGTGCCAGCACTGAAAGCTGTTGCTAGCCAGCACCCTTCCTTGGAAGCGCTTTTGTAGGCCTAAGAACACTGGGGCTCTGGGCTTCTCTAGCCACCAAACGTCACGGTCCTTCTCTTTCCGCCTCGTAGACACGAGCTGAGAAATTGCAAACGTCGAGCAATTGCTCCGAGATGAAAAGTGCCAGCACTGAAAGCTGTTGCTAGCCAGCACCCTTCCTTGGAAGCGCTTTCACAGGCGCAGTAACACTGGGGCTTTGCGCTTCTCTAGCTACCAAACGTCACGGTCACTATCTCTCCGTCTCGTAGACACGAGCTGAGAAATTGCAAACGTCGAGCAATTGCTCCGAGATGAAAAGTGCCAGCACTGAAAGCTGTTGCTAGCCAGCACCCTTCCTTGGAAGCGCTTTTGTAGGCCTAAGAACACTGGGGCTCTGGGCTTCTCTAGCCACCAAACGTCACGGTCCTTCTCTTTCCGCCTCGTAGACACGAGCTGAGAAATTGCAAACGTCGAGCAATTGCTCAGAGATGAAAAGTGCCAGCACTGAAAGCTGTTGCTAGCCAGCACCCTTCCTTGGAAGCGCTTTCACAGGCGCAGTAACACTGGGGCTTTGCGCTTCTCTAGCCACCAAACGTCACGGTCACTATCTCTCCGTCTCGTAGACACGAGCTGAGAAATTGCAAACGTCGAGCAATTGCTCCGAGATGAAAAGTGCCAGCACTGAAAGCTGTTGCTAGCCAGCACCCTTCCTTGGAAGCGCTTTTGAAGGCCTAAGAACACTGGGGCTCTGGGCTTCTCTAGCCACCTCATCTTCTGCTCATCCTCTCGCGCACTCTGAAGAGAGCTCAGGTGAGAAATTGCAAACATCGAGCAATTGCTCAGAGATGAAAAGTGCCAGCACTGAAAGCTCTTGCTAGCCAGCACCCTTCCTTGGAAGCGCTTTCACAGGCGCAGTAACACTGGGGCTTTGCACTTCTCTACGCACCAAACGTCACGGTCCTTCTCTTTCCGTCTCGTAGACACGAGCTGAGAAATTGCAAATGTCGAGCAATTGCTCCGAGATGAAAAGTGCCAGCACTGAAAGCTGTTGCTAGCCAGCACCCTTCCTTGGAAGCGCTTTTGTAGGCCTAAGAACACGGGGGCTCTGGGCTTCTCTAGCCACCTCATCTTCTGCTCATCCTCTCGCGCACTCTAAAGAGAGCTCAGGTGAGAAATTGCAAACGACGAGCAATTGCTCAGAGATGAAAAGTGCCAGCACTGAAAGCTGTTGCTAGCCAGCACCCTTCCTTGGAAGCGCTTTCACAGGCGCAGCAACACTGGGGCTTTGCGCTTCTATACGCACCAAATGTCACGGTCTTTCTCTTTCCGTCGGTAGACACGAAATGAGAAATTGCAAACGTCGAGCAATTGCTCAGAGATGAAAAGTGCCAGCACTGAAAGCTCTTGCTAGCCAGCACCCTTCCTTGGAAGCGCTTTTGTAGGCCTAAGAACACTGGGGCTCTGGGCTTCTCTAGCCACCTCATCTTCTGCTCATCCTCTCGCGCACTCTGAAGAGAGCTCAGGTGAGAAATTGCAAATGTCGAGCAATTGCTCAGAGATGAAAAGTGCCAGCACTGAAAGCTGTTGCTAGCCAGCACCCTTCCTTGGAAGCGCTTTCACAGGCGCAGCAACACTGGGGCTTTGCGCTTCTCTACCCACCAAACGTCACGGTCCTTCTCTTTCCGTCTTGTAGACACGAGCTGAGAAATTGCAAACGTCGAGCAATTGCTCCGAGATGAAAAGTGCCAGCACTGAAAGCTGTTGCTAGCCAGCACCCTTCCTTGGAAGCGCTTTTGTAGGCCTAAGAACAGTGGGGCTCTGGGCTTCTCTAGCCACCTCATCTTCTGCTCATCCTCTCGCGCACTCTGAAGAGAGCTCAGGTGAGAAATTGCAAACGTCGAGCAATTGCTCCGAGATGAAAAGTGCCAGCACTGAAAGCTCTTGCTAGCCAGCACCCTTCCTTGGAAGCGCTTTCACAGGCGCAGTAACACTGGGGCTTTGCGCTTCTCTAGCCACCAAACGTCACGGTCCTTCTCTTTCCGTCTCGTAGACACGAGCTGAGAAATTGCAAACGTCGAGCAATTGCTCAGAGATGAAAAGTGCCAGCACTGAAAGCTCTTGCTAGCCAGCACCCTTCCTTGGAAGCGCTTTCACAGGCGCAGCAACACTGGGGCTTTGCGCTTCTCTACGCACCAAACGTCACGGTCCTTCTCTTTCCGTCTCGTAGACACGAGCTGAGAAATTGCAAACGTCGAGCAATTGCTCCGAGATGAAAAGTGCCAGCACTGAAAGCTGTTGCTAGCCAGCACCCTTCCTTGGAAGCGCTTTTGAAGGCCTAAGAACACTGGGGCTCTGGGCTTCTCTAGCCACCTCATCTTCTGCTCATCCTCTCGCGCACTCTAAAGAGAGCTCAGGTGAGAAATTGCAAACGTCGAGCAATTGCTCCGAGATGAAAAGTGCCAGCACTGAAAGCTGTTGCTAGCCAGCACCCTTCCTTGGAAGCGCTTTCACAGGCGCTGTAACACTGGGACTTTGCACTTCTGTACGCACCAAACGTCACGGTCCTTCTCTTTCCGTCTCGTAGACACGAGGTGAGAAATTGCAAACGTCGAGCAATTGCTCCGAGATGAAAAGTGCCAGCACTGGAAGCTGTTGCTAGCCAGCACCCTTCCTTGGAAGCGCTTTTGTAGCCTTTAGAACACTGGGGCTCTGGGCTTCTCTAGCCACCTCATCTTCTGCTCATCCTCTCGCGCACTCTAAAGAGAGCTCAGGTGAGAAATTGCAAACGTCGAGCAATTGCTCAGAGATGAAAAGTGCCAGCACTGAAAGCTGTTACTAGCCAGCACCCTTCCTTGGAAGCGCTTTCACAGGCGCAGCAACACTGGGGCTTTGCACTTCTCTAGCCACCAAATGTCACGGTCCTTCTCTTTCCGTCTCGTAGACACGAGCTGAGAAATTGCAAACGTCGAGCAATTGCTCCGAGATGAAAAGTGCCAGCACTGAAAGCTGTTGCTAGCCAGCACCCTTCCTTGGAAGCGCTTTTGTAGGCCTAAGAACACTGGGGCTCTGGGCTTCTCTAGCCACCTCATCTTCTGCTCATCCTCTCGCGCACTCTAAAGAGAGCTCAGGTGAGAAATTGCAAACGTCCAGCAATTGCTCAGAGATGAAAAGTGCCAGCACTGAAAGCTCTTGCTAGCCAGCACCCTTCCTTGGTAGCGCTTTCACAGGCGCAGCAACACTGGGGCTTTGCGCTTCTATACGCACCAAACGTCACGGTCCTTCTCTTTCCGTCTCGTAGACACGAGCTGAGAAATTGCAAACGTCCAGCAATTGCTCAGAGATGAAAAGTGCCAGCACTGAAAGCTGTTGCTAGCCAGCACCCTTCCTTGGAAGCGCTTTTGTAGGCCTAAGAACACTGGGGCTCTGGGCTTCTCTAGCCACCTCATCTTCTGCTCATCCTCTCGCGCACTCTAAAGAGAGCTCAGGTGAGAAATTGCAAACGTCGAGCAATTGCTCAGACATGAAAAGTGCCAGCACTGAAAGCTGTTGCTAGCCAGCACCCTTCCTTGGAAGCGCTTTCACAGGCGCAGCAACACTGGGGCTTTGCGCTTCTCTAGCCACCAAACGTCACGGTCATTCTCTTTCCGTCTCGTAGACACGAGCTGAGAAATTGCAAACGTCGAGCAATTGCTCAGAGATGAAAAGTGCCAGCACTGGAAGCTGTTGCTAGCCAGCAGCCTTCCTTGGAAGCGCTTTTGTAGGCCTAAGAACACTGGGGCTCTGGGCTGCTCTAGCCACCTAATCTTCTGCTCATCCTCTCGCGCACTCTGAAGAGAGCTCAGGTGAGAAATTGCAAACGACGAGCAATTGCTCCGAGATGAAAAGTGCCAGCACCGAAAGCTCGTGCTAGCCAGCACCCTTCCTTGGAAGCGCTTTTGTAGGCCTAAGAACACTAGGGCTCTGGGCTTCTCTAGCCACCTCATCTTCTGCTCATCCTCTCGCGCACTCTAAAGAGAGCTCAGGTGAGAAATTGCAAACGTCGAGCAATTGCTCAGAGATGAAAAGTGCCAGCACTGAAAGCTGTTGCTAGCCAGCACCCTTCCTTTGAAGCGCTTTCACAGGCGCAGTAACACTGGGGCTTTGCACTTCTCTACCCACCAAACGTCACGGTCCTTCTCTTTCCATCTCGTAGACACGAGCTGAGAAATTGCAAACGTCGAGCAATTGCTCAGAGAGGAAAAGTGCCAGCACTGAAAGCTGTTGCTAGCCAGCCCCCTTCCTTGGAAGCGCTTTTGTAGGCCTAAGAACACTGGGGCTCTGGGCTTCTCTAGCCACCTCATCTTCTGCTCATCCTCTCGCGCACTCTGAAGAGAGCTCAGGTGAGAAATTGCAAACGTCGAGCAATTGCTCCGAGATGAAAAGTGCCAGCACTGAAAGCTCTTGCTAGCCAGCACCCTTCCTTGGAAGCGCTTTCACAGGCGCAGTAACACTGGGGCTTTGCGCTTCTCTAGCCACCAAACGTCACGGTCCTTCTCTTTCCGTCTCGTAGACACGAGCTGAGAAATTGCAAACGTCCAGCAATTGCTCAGAGATGAAAAGTGCCAGCACTGAAAGCTGTTGCTAGCCAGCCCCCTTCCTTGGAAGCG
The DNA here is from genome assembly GCA_037962945.1 of Sarcoramphus papa. Taxonomy (NCBI): domain Eukaryota; kingdom Metazoa; phylum Chordata; class Aves; order Accipitriformes; family Cathartidae; genus Sarcoramphus; species Sarcoramphus papa. The sequence continues at coordinate 4,569,598 of CM075606.1, read as the reverse complement.
CTTTTGTAGGCCTAAGAACACTGGGGCTCTGGGCTTCTCTAGCCACCTCATCTTCTGCTCATCCTCTCGCGCACTCTAAAGAGAGCTCAGGTGAGAAATTGCAAACGTCCAGCAATTGCTCCGAGATGAAAAGTGCCAGCACTGAAAGCTCTTGCTAGCCAGCACCCTTCCTTGGAAGCGCTTTCACAGGCGCAGTAACACTGGGGCTTTGCGCTTCTCTAGCCACCAAACGTCACGGTCCTTCTCTTTCCGTCTCGTAGACACGAGCTGAGAAATTGCAAACGTCCAGCAATTGCTCAGAGATGAAAAGTGCCAGCACTGAAAGCTGTTGCTAGCCAGCACCCTTCCTTGGAAGCGCTTTTGTAGGCCTAAGAACACTGGGGCTCTGGGCTTCTCTAGCCACCTCATCTTCTGCTCATCCTCTCGCGCACTCTAAAGAGAGCTCAGGTGAGAAATTGCAAACGTCCAGCAATTGCTCAGAGATGAAAAGTGCCAGCACTGAAAGCTCTTGCTAGCCAGCACCCTTCCTTGGTAGCGCTTTCACAGGCGCAGCAACACTGGGGCTTTGCGCTTCTATACGCACCAAACGTCACGGTCCTTCTCTTTCCGTCTCGTAGACACGAGCTGAGAAATTGCAAACGTCCAGCAATTGCTCAGAGATGAAAAGTGCCAGCACTGAAAGCTGTTGCTAGCCAGCACCCTTCCTTGGAAGCGCTTTTGTAGGCCTAAGAACACTGGGGCTCTGGGCTTCTCTAGCCACCTCATCTTCTGCTCATCCTCTCGCGCACTCTAAAGAGAGCTCAGGTGAGAAATTGCAAACGTCGAGCAATTGCTCAGACATGAAAAGTGCCAGCACTGAAAGCTGTTGCTAGCCAGCACCCTTCCTTGGAAGCGCTTTCACAGGCGCAGCAACACTGGGGCTTTGCGCTTCTCTAGCCACCAAACGTCACGGTCATTCTCTTTCCGTCTCGTAGACACGAGCTGAGAAATTGCAAACGTCGAGCAATTGCTCAGAGATGAAAAGTGCCAGCACTGAAAGCTGTTGCTAGCCAGCAGCCTTCCTTGGAAGCGCTTTTGTAGGCCTAAGAACACTGGGGCTCTGGGCTGCTCTAGCCACCTAATCTTCTGCTCATCCTCTCGCGCACTCTGAAGAGAGCTCAGGTGAGAAATTGCAAACGACGAGCAATTGCTCCGAGATGAAAAGTGCCAGCACCGAAAGCTCGTGCTAGCCAGCACCCTTCCTTGGAAGCGCTTTTGTAGGCCTAAGAACACTAGGGCTCTGGGCTTCTCTAGCCACCTCATCTTCTGCTCATCCTCTCGCGCACTCTAAAGAGAGCTCAGGTGAGAAATTGCAAACGTCGAGCAATTGCTCAGAGATGAAAAGTGCCAGCACTGAAAGCTGTTGCTAGCCAGCACCCTTCCTTTGAAGCGCTTTCACAGGCGCAGTAACACTGGGGCTTTGCACTTCTCTACCCACCAAACGTCACGGTCCTTCTCTTTCCATCTCGTAGACACGAGCTGAGAAATTGCAAACGTCGAGCAATTGCTCAGAGATGAAAAGTGCCGGCACTGAAAGCTGTTGCTAGCCAGCCCCCTTCCTTGGAAGCGCTTTTGTAGGCCTAAGAACAGTGGGGCTCTGGGCTTCTCTAGCCACCTCATCTTCTGCTCATCCTCTCGCGCACTCTGAAGAGAGCTCAGGTGAGAAATTGCAAACGTCGAGCAATTGCTCCGAGATGAAAAGTGCCAGCACTGAAAGCTCTTGCTAGCCAGCACCCTTCCTTGGAAGCGCTTTCACAGGCGCAGTAACACTGGGGCTTTGCGCTTCTCTAGCCACCAAACGTCACGGTCCTTCTCTTTCCGTCTCGTAGACACGAGCTGAGAAATTGCAAACGTCCAGCAATTGCTCAGAGATGAAAAGTGCCAGCACTGAAAGCTGTTGCTAGCCAGCACCCTTCCTTGGAAGCGCTTTTGTAGGCCTAAGAACACTGGGGCTCTGGGCTTCTCTACGCACCAAACGTCACGGTCCTTCTCTTTCCGCCTCGTAGACACGAGCTGAGAAATTGCAAACGTCGAGCAATTGCTCAGAGATGAAAAGTGCCAGCACTGAAAGCTGTTGCTAGCCAGCACCCTTCCTTGGAAGCGCTTTCACAGGCGCAGTAACACTGGGGCTTTGCGCTTCTCTACCCACCAAACGTCACGGTCACTATCTCTCCGTCTCGTAGACACGAGCTGAGAAATTGCAAACGTCCAGCAATTGCTCCGAGATGAAAAGTGCCAGCACTGAAAGCTGTTGCTAGCCAGCACCCTTCCTTGGAAGCGCTTTTGTAGGCCTAAGAACACTGGGGCTCTGGGCTTCTCTAGCCACCAAACGTCACGGTCCTTCTCTTTCCGCCTCGTAGACACGAGCTGAGAAATTGCAAACGTCGAGCAATTGCTCCGAGATGAAAAGTGCCAGCACTGAAAGCTGTTGCTAGCCAGCACCCTTCCTTGGAAGCGCTTTCACAGGCGCAGTAACACTGGGGCTTTGCGCTTCTCTAGCCACCAAACGTCACGGTCACTATCTCTCCGTCTCGTAGACACGAGCTGAGAAATTGCAAACGTCCAGCAATTGCTCAGAGATGAAAAGTGCCAGCACTGAAAGCTCTTGCTAGCCAGCACCCTTCCTTGGAAGCGCTTTTGTAGGCCTAAGAACACTGGGGCTCTGGGCTTCTCTAGCCACCTAATCTTCTGCTCATCCTCTCGCGCACTCTGAAGAGAGCTCAGGTGAGAAATTGCAAACATCGAGCAATTGCTCAGAGATGAAAAGTGCCAGCACTGAAAGCTCTTGCTAGCCAGCACCCTTCCTTGGAAGCGCTTTCACAGGCGCAGTAACACTGGGGCTTTGCGCTTCTGTACGCACCAAACGTCACGGTCCTTCTCTTTCCGTCTCGTAGACACGAGCTGAGAAATTGCAAACGTCGAGCAATTGCTCAGAGATGAAAAGTGCCAGCACTGAAAGCTGTTGCTAGCCAGCACCCTTCCTTGGAAGCGCTTTTGTAGGCCTAAGAACACTGGGGCTCTGGGCTTCTCTAGCCACCTCATCTTCTGCTCATCCTCGCGCGCACTCTAAAGAGAGCTCAGGTGAGAAATTGCAAACGTCGAGCAATTGCTCAGAGATGAAAAGTGCCAGCACTGAAAGCTGTTGCTAGCCAGCACCCTTCCTTGGAAGCGCTTTCACAGGCGCAGTAACACTGGGGCTTTGCGCTTCTCTAGCCACCAAACGTCACGGTCATTCTCTTTCCGCCTCGTAGACACGAGCTGAGAAATTGCAAACATCGAGCAATTGCTCAGAGATGAAAAGTGCCAGCACTGAAAGCTGTTGCTAGCCAGCACCCTTCCTTGGAAGCGCTTTCACAGGCGCTGTAACACTGGGACTTTGCACTTCTGTACGCACCAAACGTCACGGTCCTTCTCTTTCCGTCTCGTAGACACGAGGTGAGAAATTGCAAACGTCCAGCAATTGCTCAGAGATGAAAAGTGCCAGCACTGAAAGCTGTTGCTAGCCAGCACCCTTCCTTGGAAGCGCTTTTGTAGGCCTAAGAACACTGGGGCTCTGGGCTTCTCTAGCCACCTCATCTTCTGCTCATCCTCTCGCGCACTCTAAAGAGAGCTCAGGTGAGAAATTGCAAACGTCCAGCAATTGCTCAGAGATGAAAAGTGCCAGCACTGAAAGCTGTTGCTAGCCAGCACCCTTCCTTAGAAGCGCTTTCACAGGCGCAGCAACACTGGGGCTTTGCGCTTCTCTACCCACCAAACGTCACGGTCCTTCTCTTTCCGTCTCGTAGACACGAGCTGAGAAATTGCAAACGTCGAGCAATTGCTCCGAGATGAAAAGTGCCAGCACTGAAAGCTCTTGCTAGCCAGCACCCTTCCTTGGAAGCGCTTTCACAGGCGCAGCAACACTGGGGCTTTGCGCTTCTCTACCCACCAAACGTCACGGTCCTTCTCTTTCCGTCTCCTAGACACGAGCTGAGAAATTGCAAACGTCGAGCAATTGCTCAGAGATGAAAAGTGCCAGCACTGAAAGCTGTTGCTAGCCAGCCCCCTTCCTTGGAAGCGCTTTTGTAGGCCTAAGAACACTGGGGCTCTGGGCTTCTCTAGCCACCTCATCTTCTGCTCATCCTCTCGCGCACTCTGAAGAGAGCTCAGGTGAGAAATTGCAAACGTCGAGCAATTGCTCAGAGATGAAAAGTGCCAGCACTGAAAGCTCTTGCTAGCCAGCACCCTTCCTTGGAAGCGCTTTCACAGGCGCAGTAACACTGGGGCTTTGCGCTTCTCTACCCACCAAACGTCACGGTCCTTCTCTTTCCGTCTTGTAGACATGAGCAGAGAAATTGCAAACGTCGAGCAATTGCTCCGAGATGAAAAGTGCCAGCACTGAAAGCTCTTGCTAGCCAGCACCCTTCCTTGGAAGCGCTTTCACAGGCGCAGCAACACTGGGCCTTTGCGCTTCTCTAGCCACCAAACGTCACGGTCCTTCTCTTTCCGCCTCGTAGACACGAGCTGAGAAATTGCAAACGTCGAGCAATTGCTCAGAGATGAAAAGTGCCAGCACTGAAAGCTCTTGCTAGCCAGCACCCTTCCTTGGAAGCGCTTTCACAGGCGCAGCAACACTGGGGCTTTGCGCTTCTCTAGCCACCAAACGTCACGGTCCTTCTCTTTCCGTCTCGTAGACACGAGCTGAGAAATTGCAAACGTCGAGCAATTGCTCAGAGATGAAAAGTGCCAGCACTGAAAGCTGTTGCTAGCCAGCACCCTTCCTTGGAAGCGCTTTTGTAGGCCTAAGAACACTGGGGCTCTGGGCTTCTCTAGCCACCTAATCTTCTGCTCATCCTCGCGCGCTCTAAAGAGAGCTCAGGTGAGAAATTGCAAACGTCGAGCAATTGCTCAGAGATGAAAAGTGCCAGCACTGAAAGCTCTTGCTAGCCAGCACCCTTCCTTGGAAGCGCTTTCACAGGCGCAGTAACACTGGGACTTTGCGCTTCTCTAGCCACCAAACGTCACGGTCCTTCTCTTTCCGTCTCGTAGACACGAGCTGAGAAATTGCAAACGTCCAGCAATTGCTCAGAGATGAAAAGTGCCAGCACTGAAAGCTGTTGCTAGCCAGCACCCTTCCTTGGAAGCGCTTTTGTAGGCCTAAGAACACTGGGGCTCTGGGCTTCTCTAGCCACCTAATCTTCTGCTCATCCTCGCGCGCACTCTAAAGAGAGCTCAGGTGAGAAATTGCAAACGTCGAGCAATTGCTCAGAGATGAAAAGTGCCAGCACTGAAAGCTGTTGCTAGCCAGCACCCTTCCTTGGAAGCGCTTTCACAGGCGCAGTAACACTGGGGCTTTGCGCTTCTCTAGCCACCAAACGTCACGGTCATTCTCTTTCCGCCTCGTAGACACGAGCTGAGAAATTGCAAACATCGAGCAATTGCTCAGAGATGAAAAGTGCCAGCACTGAAAGCTGTTGCTAGCCAGCACCCTTCCTTGGAAGCGCTTTCACAGGCGCTGTAACACTGGGACTTTGCACTTCTGTACGCACCAAACGTCACGGTCCTTCTCTTTCCGTCTCGTAGACACGAGGTGAGAAATTGCAAACGTCCAGCAATTGCTCAGAGATGAAAAGTGCCAGCACTGAAAGCTGTTGCTAGCCAGCACCCTTCCTTGGAAGCGCTTTTGTAGGCCTAAGAACACTGGGGCTCTGGGCTTCTCTAGCCACCTCATCTTCTGCTCATCCTCTCGCGCACTCTAAAGAGAGCTCAGGTGAGAAATTGCAAACGTCCAGCAATTGCTCAGAGATGAAAAGTGCCAGCACTGAAAGCTGTTGCTAGCCAGCACCCTTCCTTAGAAGCGCTTTCACAGGCGCAGCAACACTGGGGCTTTGCGCTTCTCTACCCACCAAACGTCACGGTCCTTCTCTTTCCGTCTCGTAGACACGAGCTGAGAAATTGCAAACGTCGAGCAATTGCTCAGAGATGAAAAGTGCCAGCACTGAAAGCTCTTGCTAGCCAGCACCCTTCCTTGGAAGCGCTTTCACAGGCGCAGCAACACTGGGGCTTTGCGCTTCTCTAGCCACCAAACGTCACGGTCCTTCTCTTTCCGTCTCGTAGACACGAGCTGAGAAATTGCAAACGTCGAGCAATTGCTCAGAGATGAAAAGTGCCAGCACTGAAAGCTGTTGCTAGCCAGCCCCCTTCCTTGGAAGCGCTTTTGTAGGCCTAAGAACACTGGGGCTCTGGGCTTCTCTAGCCACCTCATCTTCTGCTCATCCTCTCGCGCACTCTGAAGAGAGCTCAGGTGAGAAATTGCAAACGTCGAGCAATTGCTCAGAGATGAAAAGTGCCAGCACTGAAAGCTCTTGCTAGCCAGCACCCTTCCTTGGAAGCGCTTTCACAGGCGCAGTAACACTGGGGCTTTGCGCTTCTCTACCCACCAAACGTCACGGTCCTTCTCTTTCCGTCTTGTAGACATGAGCAGAGAAATTGCAAACGTCGAGCAATTGCTCCGAGATGAAAAGTGCCAGCACTGAAAGCTCTTGCTAGCCAGCACCCTTCCTTGGAAGCGCTTTCACAGGCGCAGCAACACTGGGCCTTTGCGCTTCTCTAGCCACCAAACGTCACGGTCCTTCTCTTTCCGCCTCGTAGACACGAGCTGAGAAATTGCAAACGTCGAGCAATTGCTCAGAGATGAAAAGTGCCAGCACTGAAAGCTCTTGCTAGCCAGCACCCTTCCTTGGAAGCGCTTTCACAGGCGCAGCAACACTGGGGCTTTGCGCTTCTCTAGCCACCAAACGTCACGGTCCTTCTCTTTCCGTCTCGTAGACACGAGCTGAGAAATTGCAAACGTCGAGCAATTGCTCAGAGATGAAAAGTGCCAGCACTGAATGCTGTTGCTAGCCAGCACCCTTCCTTGGAAGCGCTTTTGTAGGCCTAAGAACACTGGGGCTCTGGGCTTCTCTAGCCACCTAATCTTCTGCTCATCCTCGCGCGCTCTAAAGAGAGCTCAGGTGAGAAATTGCAAACGTCGAGCAATTGCTCAGAGATGAAAAGTGCCAGCACTGAAAGCTCTTGCTAGCCAGCACCCTTCCTTGGAAGCGCTTTCACAGGCGCAGTAACACTGGGACTTTGCGCTTCTCTAGCCACCAAACGTCACGGTCCTTCTCTTTCCGTCTCGTAGACACGAGCTGAGAAATTGCAAACGTCGAGCAATTGCTCCGAGATGAAAAGTGCCAGCACTGAAAGCTGTTGCTAGCCAGCACCCTTCCTTGGAAGCGCTTTTGTAGGCCTAAGAACACTGGGGCTCTGGGCTTCTCTAGCCACCTAATCTGCTCATCCTCGCGCGCTCTAAAGAGAGCTCAGGTGAGAAATTGCAAACGTCGAGCAATTGCTCAGAGATGAAAAGTGCCAGCACTGAAAGCTGTTGCTAGCCAGCACCCTTCCTTGGAAGCGCTTTCACAGGCGCAGTAACACTGGGGCTTTGCACTTCTCTACGCACCAAACGTCACGGTCCTTCTCTTTCCGTCTCGTAGACACGAGCTGAGAAATTGCAAACGTCGAGCAATTGCTCAGAGATGAAAAGTGCCAGCACTGAAAGCTGTTGCTAGCCAGCAGCCTTCCTTGGAAGCGCTTTTGTAGGCCTAAGAACACTGGGGCTCTGGGCTTCTCTAGCCACCTCATCTTCTGCTCATCCTCTCGCGCACTCTGAAGAGAGCTCAGGTGAGAAATTGCAAACGTCGAGCAATTGCTCAGAGATGAAAAGTGCCAGCACTGAAAGCTGTTGCTAGCCAGCACCCTTCCTTGGAAGCGCTTTCACAGGCGCAGCAACACTGGGGCTTTGCGCTTCTCTACCCACCAAACGTCACGGTCCTTCTCTTTCCGTCTTGTAGACACGAGCTGAGAAATTGCAAACGTCGAGCAATTGCTCCGAGATGAAAAGTGCCAGCACTGAAAGCTGTTGCTAGCCAGCACCCTTCCTTGGAAGCGCTTTCACAGGCGCAGCAACACTGGGCCTTTGCGCTTCTCTAGCCACCAAACGTCACGGTCCTTCTCTTTCCGCCTCGTAGACACGAGCTGAGAAATTGCAAACGTCGAGCAATTGCTCAGAGATGAAAAGTGCCAGCACTGAAAGCTCTTGCTAGCCAGCACCCTTCCTTGGAAGCGCTTTCACAGGCGCAGCAACACTGGGGCTTTGCGCTTCTCTACGCACCAAACGTCACGGTCCTTCTCTTTCCGTCTCGTAGACACGAGCTGAGAAATTGCAAACGTCGAGCAATTGCTCAGAGATGAAAAGTGCCAGCACTGAAAGCTGTTGCTAGCCAGCACCCTTCCTTGGAAGCGCTTTTGTAGGCCTAAGAACACTGGGGCTCTGGGCTTCTCTAGCCACCTAATCTTCTGCTCATCCTCGCGCGCTCTAAAGAGAGCTCAGGTGAGAAATTGCAAACGTCGAGCAATTGCTCAGAGATGAAAAGTGCCAGCACTGAAAGCTCTTGCTAGCCAGCACCCTTCCTTGGAAGCGCTTTCACAGGCGCAGTAACACTGGGACTTTGCGCTTCTCTAGCCACCAAACGTCACGGTCCTTCTCTTTCCGTCTCGTAGACACGAGCTGAGAAATTGCAAACGTCGAGCAATTGCTCAGAGATGAAAAGTGCCAGCACTGAAAGCTGTTGCTAGCCAGCACCCTTCCTTGGAAGCGCTTTTGTAGGCCTAAGAACACTGGGGCTCTGGGCTTCTCTAGCCACCTCATCTTCTGCTCATCCTCGCGCGCACTCTAAAGAGAGCTCAGGTGAGAAATTGCAAACGTCGAGCAATTGCTCAGAGATGAAAAGTGCCAGCACTGAAAGCTGTTGCTAGCCAGCACCCTTCCTTGGAAGCGCTTTCACAGGCGCAGTAACACTGGGGCTTTGCGCTTCTCTAGCCACCAAACGTCACGGTCATTCTCTTTCCGCCTCGTAGACACGAGCTGAGAAATTGCAAACATCGAGCAATTGCTCAGAGATGAAAAGTGCCAGCACTGAAAGCTGTTGCTAGCCAGCACCCTTCCTTGGAAGCGCTTTCACAGGCGCTGTAACACTGGGACTTTGCACTTCTGTACGCACCAAACGTCACGGTCCTTCTCTTTCCGTCTCGTAGACACGAGGTGAGAAATTGCAAACGTCCAGCAATTGCTCAGAGATGAAAAGTGCCAGCACTGAAAGCTGTTGCTAGCCAGCACCCTTCCTTGGAAGCGCTTTTGTAGGCCTAAGAACACTGGGGCTCTGGGCTTCTCTAGCCACCTCATCTTCTGCTCATCCTCTCGCGCACTCTAAAGAGAGCTCAGGTGAGAAATTGCAAACGTCCAGCAATTGCTCAGAGATGAAAAGTGCCAGCACTGAAAGCTGTTGCTAGCCAGCACCCTTCCTTAGAAGCGCTTTCACAGGCGCAGCAACACTGGGGCTTTGCGCTTCTCTACCCACCAAACGTCACGGTCCTTCTCTTTCCGTCTCGTAGACACGAGCTGAGAAATTGCAAACGTCGAGCAATTGCTCAGAGATGAAAAGTGCCAGCACTGAAAGCTCTTGCTAGCCAGCACCCTTCCTTGGAAGCGCTTTCACAGGCGCAGCAACACTGGGGCTTTGCGCTTCTCTAGCCACCAAACGTCACGGTCCTTCTCTTTCCGTCTCGTAGACACGAGCTGAGAAATTGCAAACGTCGAGCAATTGCTCAGAGATGAAAAGTGCCAGCACTGAAAGCTGTTGCTAGCCAGCCCCCTTCCTTGGAAGCGCTTTTGTAGGCCTAAGAACACTGGGGCTCTGGGCTTCTCTAGCCACCTCATCTTCTGCTCATCCTCTCGCGCACTCTGAAGAGAGCTCAGGTGAGAAATTGCAAACGTCGAGCAATTGCTCAGAGATGAAAAGTGCCAGCACTGAAAGCTCTTGCTAGCCAGCACCCTTCCTTGGAAGCGCTTTCACAGGCGCAGTAACACTGGGGCTTTGCGCTTCTCTACCCACCAAACGTCACGGTCCTTCTCTTTCCGTCTTGTAGACATGAGCAGAGAAATTGCAAACGTCGAGCAATTGCTCCGAGATGAAAAGTGCCAGCACTGAAAGCTCTTGCTAGCCAGCACCCTTCCTTGGAAGCGCTTTCACAGGCGCAGCAACACTGGGCCTTTGCGCTTCTCTAGCCACCAAACGTCACGGTCCTTCTCTTTCCGCCTCGTAGACACGAGCTGAGAAATTGCAAACGTCGAGCAATTGCTCAGAGATGAAAAGTGCCAGCACTGAAAGCTCTTGCTAGCCAGCACCCTTCCTTGGAAGCGCTTTCACAGGCGCAGCAACACTGGGGCTTTGCGCTTCTCTAGCCACCAAACGTCACGGTCCTTCTCTTTCCGTCTCGTAGACACGAGCTGAGAAATTGCAAACGTCGAGCAATTGCTCAGAGATGAAAAGTGCCAGCACTGAAAGCTGTTGCTAGCCAGCACCCTTCCTTGGAAGCGCTTTTGTAGGCCTAAGAACACTGGGGCTCTGGGCTTCTCTAGCCACCTAATCTTCTGCTCATCCTCGCGCGCTCTAAAGAGAGCTCAGGTGAGAAATTGCAAACGTCGAGCAATTGCTCAGAGATGAAAAGTGCCAGCACTGAAAGCTCTTGCTAGCCAGCACCCTTCCTTGGAAGCGCTTTCACAGGCGCAGTAACACTGGGACTTTGCGCTTCTCTAGCCACCAAACGTCACGGTCCTTCTCTTTCCGTCTCGTAGACACGAGCTGAGAAATTGCAAACGTCGAGCAATTGCTCCGAGATGAAAAGTGCCAGCACTGAAAGCTGTTGCTAGCCAGCACCCTTCCTTGGAAGCGCTTTTGTAGGCCTAAGAACACTGGGGCTCTGGGCTTCTCTAGCCACCTAATCTGCTCATCCTCGCGCGCTCTAAAGAGAGCTCAGGTGAGAAATTGCAAACGTCGAGCAATTGCTCAGAGATGAAAAGTGCCAGCACTGAAAGCTGTTGCTAGCCAGCACCCTTCCTTGGAAGCGCTTTTGTAGGCCTAAGAACACTGGGGCTCTGGGCTTCTCTAGCCACCTCATCTTCTGCTCATCCTCTCGCGCACTCTAAAGAGAGCTCAGGTGAGAAATTGCAAACGTCGAGCAATTGCTCAGAGATGAAAAGTGCCAGCACTGAAAGCTGTTGCTAGCCAGCACCCTTCCTTGGAAGCGCTTTCACAGGCGCAGTAACACTGGGGCTTTGCGCTTCTCTAGCCACCAAACGTCACGGTCCTTCTCTTTCCGTCTCGTAGACACGAGCTGAGAAATTGCAAACGTCCAGCAATTGCTCAGAGATGAAAAGTGCCAGCACTGAAAGCTGTTGCTAGCCAGCACCCTTCCTTGGAAGCGCTTTCACAGGCGCAGCAACACTGGGGCTTTGCGCTTCTCTAGCCACCATACGTCACGGTCCTTCTCTTTCCGTCTCGTAGACACGAGGTGAGAAATTGCAAACGTCGAGCAATTGCTCCGAGATGAAAAGTGCCAGCACTGAAAGCTCTTGCTAGCCAGCACCCTTCCTTGGAAGCGCTTTTGTAGGCCTAAGAACACTGGGGCTCTGGGCTTCTCTAGCCACCTAATCTGCTCATCCTCACGCGCTCTAAAGAGAGCTCAGGTGAGAAATTGCAAACGTCGAGCAATTGCTCAGAGATGAAAAGTGCCAGCACTGAAAGCTCTTGCTAGCCAGCACCCTTCCTTGGAAGCGCTTTCACAGGCGCAGTAACACTGGGGCTTTGCGCTTCTCTAGCCACCAAACGTCACGGTCCTTCTCTTTCCGTCTCGTAGACACGAGCTGAGAAATTGCAAACGTCCAGCAATTGCTCCGAGATGAAAAGTGCCAGCACTGAAAGCTGTTGCTAGCCAGCACCCTTCCTTGGAAGCGCTTTTGTAGGCCTAAGAACACTGGGGCTCTGGGCTTCTCTAGCCACCTCATCTTCTGCTCATCCTCTCGCGCACTCTGAAGAGAGCTCAGGTGAGAAATTGCAAACGTCGAGCAATTGCTCAGAGATGAAAAGTGCCAGCACTGAAAGCTGTTGCTAGCCAGCACCCTTCCTTGGAAGCGCTTTCACAGGCGCAGTAACACTGGGGCTTTGCACTTCTCTACGCACCAAACGTCACGGTCCTTCTCTTTCCGTCTCGTAGACACGAGCTGAGAAATTGCAAACGTCGAGCAATTGCTCAGAGATGAAAAGTGCCAGCACTGAAAGTTGTTGCTAGCCAGCTCCCTTCCTTGGAAGCGCTTTCACAGGCGCAGCAACACTGGGGCTTTGCGCTTCTCTACGCACCAAACGTCACGGTCCTTCTCTTTCCGTCTCGTAGACACGAGCTGAGAAATTGCAAACGTCCAGCAATTGCTCAGAGATGAAAAGTGCCAGCACTGAAAGCTGTTGCTAGCCAGCACCCTTCCTTGGAAGCGCTTTTGTAGGCCTAAGAACACTGGGGCTCTGGGCTTCTCTAGCCACCTAATCTTCTGCTCATCCTCTCGCGCACTCTGAAGAGAGCTCAGGTGAGAAATTGCAAACGACGAGAAATTGCTCAGAGATGAAAAGTGCCAGCACTGAAAGCTGTTGCTAGCCAGCACCCTTCCTTGGAAGCGCTTTCACAGGCGCAGTAACACTGGGGCTTTGCGCTTCTCTACGCACCAAACGTCACGGTCCTTCTATTCCGTCTCGTAGACACGAGCTGAGAAATTGCAAACGTCCAGCAATTGCTCAGAGATGAAAAGTGCCAGCACTGAAAGCTGTTGCTAGCCAGCACCCTTCCTTGGAAGCGCTTTCACAGGCGCAGCAACACTGGGGCTTTGCGCTTCTCTACCCACCAAACGTCACGGTCCTTCTCTTTCCGTCTTGTAGACACGAGCTGAGAAATTGCAAACGTCGAGCAATTGCTCCGAGATGAAAAGTGCCAGCACTGAAAGCTGTTGCTAGCCAGCACCCTTCCTTGGAAGCGCTTTTGTAGGCCTAAGAACACTGGGGCTCTGGGCTTCTCTAGCCACCTCATCTTCTGCTCATCCTCTCGCGCACTCTAAAGAGAGCTCAGGTGAGAAATTGCAAACGTCGAGCAATTGCTCAGAGATGAAAAGTGCCAGCACTGAAAGCTGTTGCTAGCCAGCACCCTTCCTTGGAAGCGCTTTCACAGGCGCAGTAACACTGGGGCTTTGCGCTTCTCTAGCCACCAAACGTCACGGTCCTTCTCTTTCCGTCTCGTAGACACGAGCTGAGAAATTGCAAACGTCCAGCAATTGCTCAGAGATGAAAAGTGCCAGCACTGAAAGCTGTTGCTAGCCAGCACCCTTCCTTGGAAGCGCTTTCACAGGCGCAGCAACACTGGGGCTTTGCGCTTCTCTAGCCACCATACGTCACGGTCCTTCTCTTTCCGTCTCGTAGACACGAGCTGAGAAATTGCAAACGTCCAGCAATTGCTCAGAGATGAAAAGTGCCAGCACTGAAAGCTGTTGCTAGCCAGCACCCTTCCTTGGAAGCGCTTTTGAAGGCCTAAGAACACTGGGGCTCTGGGCTTCTCTAGCCACCTCCTCTTCTGCTCATCCTCTCGCGCACTCTAAAGAGAGCTCAGGTGAGAAATTGCAAACGTCGAGCAATTGCTCAGAGATGAAAAGTGCCAGCACTGAAAGCTGTTGCTAGCCAGCACCCTTCCTTGGAAGCGCTTTCACAGGCGCTGTAACACTGGGACTTTGCGCTTCTCTACGCACCAAACGTCACGGTCCTTCTCTTTCCGTCTCGTAGACACGAGGTGAGAAATTGCAAACGTCGAGCAATTGCTCCGAGATGAAAAGTGCCAGCACTGAAAGCTGTTGCTAGCCAGCACCCTTCCTTGGAAGCGCTTTTGTAGGCCTAAGAACAGTGGGGCTCTGGGCTTCTCTAGCCACCTCATCTTCTGCTCATCCTCTCGCGCACTCTGAAGAGAGCTCAGGTGAGAAATTGCAAACGTCGAGCAATTGCTCAGAGATGAAAAGTGCCAGCACTGAAAGCTGTTGCTAGCCAGCACCCTTCCTTGGAAGCGCTTTCACAGGCGGAGTAACACTGGGGCTTTGCGCTTCTCTAGCCACCAAACGTCACGGTCCTTCTCTTTCCGTCTCGTAGACACGAGCTGAGAAATTGCAAACGTCGAGCAATTGCTCCGAGATGAAAAGTGCCAGCACTGAAAGCTGTTGCTAGCCAGCACCCTTCCTTGGAAGCGCTTTTGTAGGCCTAAGAACACTGGGGCTCTGGGCTTCTCTAGCCACCTAATCTGCTCATCCTCGCACGCTCTAAAGAGAGCTCAGGTGAGAAATTGCAAACGTCGAGCAATTGCTCAGAGATGAAAAGTGCCAGCACTGAAAGCTGTTGCTAGCCAGCACCCTTCCTTGGAAGCGCTTTCACAGGCGCAGTAACACTGGGGCTTTGCACTTCTCTACGCACCAAACGTCACGGTCCTTCTCTTTCCGTCTCGTAGACACGAGCTGAGAAATTGCAAACGTCGAGCAATTGCTCAGAGATGAAAAGTGCCAGCACTGAAAGTTGTTGCTAGCCAGCTCCCTTCCTTGGAAGCGCTTTCACAGGCGCAGCAACACTGGGGCTTTGCGCTTCTCTAGACACCAAATGTCACGGTCCTTCTCTTTCCGTCTCGTAGACACGAGCTGAGAAATTGCAAACGTCGAGCAATTGCTCCGAGATGAAAAGTGCCAGCACTGAAAGCTGTTGCTAGCCAGCACCCTTCCTTGGAAGCGCTTTTGTAGGCCTAAGAACAGTGGGGCTCTGGGCTTCTCTAGCCACCTCATCTTCTGCTCATCCTCTCGCGCACTCTGAAGAGAGCTCAGGTGAGAAATTGCAAACGTCGAGCAATTGCTCCGAGATGAAAAGTGCCAGCACTGAAAGCTGTTGCTAGCCAGCACCCTTCCTTGGAAGCGCTTTCACAGGCGCAGTAACACTGGGGCTTTGCGCTTCTCTAGCCACCAAACGTCACGGTCCTTCTCTTTCCGTCTCGTAGACACGAGCTGAGAAATTGCAAACGTCCAGCAATTGCTCAGAGATGAAAAGTGCCAGCACTGAAAGCTGTTGCTAGCCAGCACCCTTCCTTGGAAGCGCTTTTGTAGGCCTAAGAATACTGGGGCTCTGGGCTTCTCTAGCCACCTCATCTGCTCATCCTCGCGCGCTCTAAAGAGAGCTCAGGTGAGAAATTGCAAACGTCGAGCAATTGCTCAGAGATGAAAAGTGCCAGCACTGAAAGCTGTTGCTAGCCAGCACCCTTCCTTGGAAGCGCTTTCACAGGCGCAGCAACACTGGGGCTCTGCGCTTCTCTAGCCACCAAACGTCACGGTCCTTCTCTTTCCGTCTCGTAGACACGAGCTGAGAAATTGCAAACATCGAGCAATTGCTCAGAGATGAAAAGTGCCAGCACTGAAAGCTGTTGCTAGCCAGCACCCTTCCTTGGAAGCGCTTTTGTAGGCCTAAGAACAGTGGGGCTCTGGGCTTCTCTAGCCACCTCATCTTCTGCTCATCCTCTCGCGCACTCTGAAGAGAGCTCAGGTGAGAAATTGCAAACGTCGAGCAATTGCTCCGAGATGAAAAGTGCCAGCACTGAAAGCTCTTGCTAGCCAGCACCCTTCCTTGGAAGCGCTTTCACAGGCGCAGTAACACTGGGGCTTTGCGCTTCTCTAGCCACCAAACGTCACGGTCCTTCTCTTTCCGTCTCGTAGACACGAGCTGAGAAATTGCAAACGTCCAGCAATTGCTCAGAGATGAAAAGTGCCAGCACTGAAAGCTGTTGCTAGCCAGCACCCTTCCTTGGAAGCGCTTTTGTAGGCCTAAGAACACTGGGGCTCTGGGCTTCTCTAGCCACCTAATCTGCTCATCCTCGCGCGCTCTAAAGAGAGCTCAGGTGAGAAATTGCAAACGTCGAGCAATTGCTCAGAGATGAAAAGTGCCAGCACTGAAAGCTGTTGCTAGCCAGCACCCTTCCTTGGAAGCGCTTTCACAGGCGCAGTAACACTGGGGCTTTGCACTTCTCTACGCACCAAACGTCACGGTCCTTCTCTTTCCGTCTCGTAGACACGAGCTGAGAAATTGCAAACGTCGAGCAATTGCTCAGAGATGAAAAGTGCCAGCACTGAAAGTTGTTGCTAGCCAGCCCCCTTCCTTGGAAGCGCTTTCACAGGCGCAGCAACACTGGGGCTTTGCGCTTCTCTACGCACCAAACGTCACGGTCCTTCTCTTTCCGTGTCGTAGACACGAGCTGAGAAATTGCAAACGTCGAGCAATTGCTCCGAGATGAAAAGTGCCAGCACTGAAAGCTGTTGCTAGCCAGCACCCTTCCTTGGAAGCGCTTTTGTAGGCCTAAGAACACTGGGGCTCTGGGCTTCTCTAGCCACCTAATCTTCTGCTCATCCTCTCGCGCACTCTGAAGAGAGCTCAGGTGAGAAATTGCAAACGACGAGAAATTGCTCAGAGATGAAAAGTGCCAGCACTGAAAGCTGTTGCTAGCCAGCACCCTTCCTTGGAAGCGCTTTCACAGGCGCAGTAACACTGGGGCTTTGCGCTTCTCTACGCACCAAACGTCACGATCCTTCTATTCCGTCTCGTAGACACGAGCTGAGAAATTGCAAACGTCGAGCAATTGCTCAGAGATGAAAAGTGCCAGCACTGAAAGCTCTTGCTAGCCAGCACCCTTCCTTGGAAGCGCTTTCACAGGCGCAGCAACACTGGGGCTTTGCGCTTCTCTACGCACCAAACGTCACGGTCCTTCTCTTTCCGTCTCGTAGACACGAGCTGAGAAATTGCAAACGTCGAGCAATTGCTCAGAGATGAAAAGTGCCAGCACTGAAAGCTGTTGCTAGCCAGCACCCTTCCTTGGAAGCGCTTTTGAAGGCCTAAGAACACTGGGGCTCTGGGCTTCTCTAGCCACCTCATCTTCTGCTCATCCTCTCGCGCACTCTAAAGAGAGCTCAGGTGAGAAATTGCAAACGTCGAGCAATTGCTCAGAGATGAAAAGTGCCAGCACTGAAAGCTGTTGCTAGCCAGCACCCTTCCTTGGAAGCGCTTTCACAGGCGCTGTAACACTGGGGCTTTGCGCTTCTCTAGCCACCAAACGTCACGGTCCTTCTCTTTCCGTCTCGTAGACACGAGCTGAGAAATTGCAAACGTCGAGCAATTGCTCCGAGATGAAAAGTGCCAGCACTGAAAGCTGTTGCTAGCCAGCACCCTTCCTTGGAAGCGCTTTCACAGGCGCAGTAACACTGGGGCTTTGCGCTTCTCTAGCCACCAAACGTCACGGTCCTTCTCTTTCCGTCTCGTAGACACGAGGTGAGAAATTGCAAACATCGAGCAATTGCTCAGAGATGAAAAGTGCCAGCACTGAAAGCTGTTGCTAGCCAGCACCCTTCCTTGGAAGCGCTTTTGTAGGCCTAAGAACAGTGGGGCTCTGGGCTTCTCTAGCCACCTCATCTTCTGCTCATCCTCTCGCGCACTCTGAAGAGAGCTCAGGTGAGAAATTGCAAACGTCGAGCAATTGCTCAGAGATGAAAAGTGCCAGCACTGAAAGCTCTTGCTAGCCAGCACCCTTCCTTGGAAGCGCTTTCACAGGCGCAGTAACACTGGGGCTTTGCGCTTCTCTAGCCACCAAACGTCACGGTCATTCTCTTTCCGTCTCGTAGACACGAGCTGAGAAATTGCAAACGTCCAGCAATTGCTCAGAGATGAAAAGTGCCAGCACTGAAAGCTGTTGCTAGCCAGCACCCTTCCTTGGAAGCGCTTTTGTAGGCCTAAGAACACTGGGGCTCTGGGCTTCTCTAGCCACCTAATCTGCTCATCCTCGCGTGCCCTAAAGAGAGCTCACGTGAGAAATTGCAAACGTCGAGCAATTGCTCAGAGATGAAAAGTGCCAGCACTGAAAGCTGTTGCTAGCCAGCACCCTTCCTTGGAAGCGCTTTCACAGGCGCAGTAACACTGGGGCTTTGCACTTCTCTACGCACCAAACGTCACGGTCCTTCTCTTTCCGTCTCGTAGACACGAGCTGAGAAATTGCAAACGTCGAGCAATTGCTCAGAGATGAAAAGTGCCAGCACTGAAAGTTGTTGCTAGCCAGCCCCCTTCCTTGGAAGCGCTTTCACAGGCGCAGCAACACTGGGGCTTTGCGCTTCTCTAGCCACCAAACGTCACGGTCCTTCTCTTTCCGTCTCGTAGACACGAGCTGAGAAATTGCAAACGTCGAGCAATTGCTCCGAGATGAAAAGTGCCAGCACTGAAAGCTGTTGCTAGCCAGCACCCTTCCTTGGAAGCGCTTTTGTAGGCCTAAGAACACTGGGGCTCTGGGCTTCTCTAGCCACCTAATCTTCTGCTCATCCTCTCGCGCACTCTGAAGAGAGCTCAGGTGAGAAATTGCAAACGACGAGAAATTGCTCAGAGATGAAAAGTGCCAGCACTGAAAGCTGTTGCTAGCCAGCACCCTTCCTTGGAAGCGCTTTTGTAGGCCTAAGAACACTGGGGCTCTGGGCTTCTCTAGCCACCTCATCTTCTGCTCATCCTCTCGCGCACTCTAAAGAGAGCTCAGGTGAGAAATTGCAAACGTCGAGCAATTGCTCAGAGATGAAAAGTGCCAGCACTGAAAGCTGTTGCTAGCCAGCACCCTTCCTTGGAAGCGCTTTCACAGGCGCAGTAACACTGGGGCTTTGCGCTTCTCTAGCCACCAAACGTCACGGTCCTTCTCTTTCCGTCTCGTAGACACGAGCTGAGAAATTGCAAACGTCGAGCAATTGCTCAGAGATGAAAAGTGCCAGCACTGAAAGCTGTTGCTAGCCAGCACCCTTCCTTGGAAGCGCTTTCACAGGCGCAGCAACACTGGGGCTTTGCGCTTCTCTACGCACCAAACGTCACGGTCCTTCTCTTTCCGTCTCGTAGACACGAGGTGAGAAATTGCAAACGTCGAGCAATTGCTCCGAGATGAAAAGTGCCAGCACTGAAAGCTGTTGCTAGCCAGCAGCCTTCCTTGGAAGCGCTTTTGTAGGCCTAAGAACACTGGGGCTCTGGGCTTCTTTAGCCACCTCATTTTCTGCTCATCCTCTCGCGCGCTCTGAAGAGAGCTCAGGTGAGAAATTGCAAACGTCGAGCAATTGCTCAGAGATGAAAAGTGCCAGCACTGAAAGCTCTTGCTAGCCAGCACCCTTCCTTGGAAGCGCTTTTGTAGGCCTAAGAACAGTGGGGCTCTGGGCTTCTCTAGCCACCTCATCTTCTGCTCATCCTCTCGCGCACTCTGAAGAGAGCTCAGGTGAGAAATTGCAAACATCGAGCAATTGCTCAGAGATGAAAAGTGCCAGCACTGAAAGCTCTTGCTAGCCAGCACCCTTCCTTGGAAGCGCTTTCACAGGCGCAGTAACACTGGGGCTTTGCACTTCTCTACGCACCAAACGTCACGGTCCTTCTCTTTCCGTCTCGTAGACACGAGGTGAGAAATTGCAAACGTCGAGCAATTGCTCAGAGATGAAAAGTGCCAGCACTGAAAGCTGTTGCTAGCCAGCACCCTTCCTTGGAAGTGCTTTTGTAGGCCTAAGAACACTGGGGCTATGGGCTTCTCTAGCCACCTCATCTTCTGCTCATCCTCTCGCGCACTCTAAAGAGAGCTCAGGTGAGAAATTGCAAACGTCCACCAATTGCTCAGAGATGAAAAGTGCCAGCACTGAAAGCTCTTGCTAGCCAGCACCCTTCCTTGGAAGCGCTTTTGTAGGCCTAAGAACACTGGGGCTCTGGGCTTCTCTAGCCACCTCATCTTCTGATCATCCTCTCGCGCACTCTGACGAGAGCTCAGGTGAGAAATTGCAAACGACGAGCAATTGCTCAGAGATGAAAAGTGCCAGCACTGAAAGCTGTTGCTAGCCAGCACCCTTCCTTGGAAGCGCTTTTGTAGCCCTTAGAACACTGGGGCTCTGGGCTTCTCTAGCCACCTCATCTTCTGCTCATCCTCTCGCGCACTCTGAAGAGAGCTCAGGTGAGAAATTGCAAACGTCGAGCAATTGCTCAGAGATGAAAAGTGCCAGCACTGAAAGCTGTTGCTAGCCAGCACCCTTCCTTGGAAGCGCTTTCACAGGCGCAGTAACACTGGGGCTTTGCGCTTCTCTAGCCACCAAACGTCACGGTCCTTCTCTTTCCGTCTCGTAGACACGAGGTGAGAAATTGCAAACATCGAGCAATTGCTCAGAGATGAAAAGTGCCAGCACTGAAAGCTGTTGCTAGCCAGCACCCTTCCTTGGAAGCGCTTTTGTAGGCCTAAGAACAGTGGGGCTCTGGGCTTCTCTAGCCACCTCATCTTCTGCTCATCCTCTCGCGCACTCTGAAGAGAGCTCAGGTGAGAAATTGCAAACGTCGAGCAATTGCTCAGAGATGAAAAGTGCCAGCACTGAAAGCTCTTGCTAGCCAGCACCCTTCCTTGGAAGCGCTTTCACAGGCGCAGTAACACTGGGGCTTTGCGCTTCTCTAGCCACCAAACGTCACGGTCCTTCTCTTTCCGTCTCGTAGACACGAGCTGAGAAATTGCAAACGTCCACCAATTGCTCAGAGATGAAAAGTGCCAGCACTGAAAGCTGTTGCTAGCCAGCACCCTTCCTTGGAAGCGCTTTTGTAGGCCTAAGAACACTGGGGCTCTGGGCTTCTCTAGCCACCTAATCTGCTCATCCTCGCGCGCCCTAAAGAGAGCTCACGTGAGAAATTGCAAACGTCGAGCAATTGCTCAGAGATGAAAAGTGCCAGCACTGAAAGCTGTTGCTAGCCAGCACCCTTCCTTGGAAGCGCTTTCACAGGCGCAGTAACACTGGGGCTTTGCACTTCTCTACGCACCAAACGTCACGGTCCTTCTCTTTCCGTCTCGTAGACACGAGCTGAGAAATTGCAAACGTGGAGCAATTGCTCAGAGATGAAAAGTGCCAGCACTGAAAGCTGTTGCTAGCCAGCACCCTTCCTTGGAAGCGCTTTCACAGGCGCAGCAACACTGGGGCTTTGCGCTTCTCTACCCACCAAACGTCACGGTCCTTCTCTTTCCGTCTCGTAGACACGAGCTGAGAAATTGCAAACGTCGAGCAATTGCTCCGAGATGAAAAGTGCCAGCACTGAAAGCTGTTGCTAGCCAGCACCCTTCCTTGGAAGCGCTTTTGTAGGCCTAAGAACACTGGGGCTCTGGGCTTCTCTAGCCACCTAATCTTCTGCTCATCCTCTCGCGCACTCTGAAGAGAGCTCAGGTGAGAAATTGCAAACGACGAGAAATTGCTCAGAGATGAAAAGTGCCAGCACTGAAAGCTGTTGCTAGCCAGCACCCTTCCTTGGAAGCGCTTTTGTAGGCCTAAGAACACTGGGGCTCTGGGCTTCTCTAGCCACCTCATCTTCTGCTCATCCTCTCGCGCACTCTAAAGAGAGCTCAGGTGAGAAATTGCAAACGTCGAGCAATTGCTCAGAGATGAAAAGTGCCAGCACTGAAAGCTGTTGCTAGCCAGCACCCTTCCTTGGAAGCGCTTTCACAGGCGCAGTAACACTGGGGCTTTGCGCTTCTCTAGCCACCAAACGTCACGGTCATTCTCTTTCCGTCTCGTAGACACGAGCTGAGAAATTGCAAACGTCGAGCAATTGCTCAGAGATGAAAAGTGCCAGCACTGAAAGCTCTTGCTAGCCAGCACCCTTCCTTGGAAGCGCTTTCACAGGCGCAGCAACACTGGGGCTTTGCGCTTCTCTACGCACCAAACGTCACGGTCCTTCTCTTTCCGTCTCGTAGACACGAGGTGAGAAATTGCAAACGTCGAGCAATTGCTCCGAGATGAAAAGTGCCAGCACTGAAAGCTGTTGCTAGCCAGCAGCCTTCCTTGGAAGCGCTTTTGTAGGCCTAAGAACACTGGGGCTCTGGGCTTCTTTAGCCACCTCATTTTCTGCTCATCCTCTCGCGCGCTCTGAAGAGAGCTCAGGTGAGAAATTGCAAACGTCCAGCAATTGCTCAGAGATGAAAAGTGCCAGCACTGAAAGCTCTTGCTAGCCAGCACCCTTCCTTGGAAGCGCTTTTGTAGGCCTAAGAACACTGGGGCTCTGGGCTTCTCTAGCCACCTCATCTTCTGCTCATCCTCTCGCGCACTCTGAAGAGAGCTCAGGTGAGAAATTGCAAACGTCGAGCAATTGCTCAGAGATGAAAAGGGCCAGCACTGAAAGCTCTTGCTAGCCAGCACCCTTCCTTGGAAGCGCTTTCACAGGCGCAGTAACACTGGGGCTTTGCACTTCTCTACGCACCAAACGTCACGGTCCTTCTCTTTCCGTCTCGTAGACACGAGCTGAGAAATTGCAAACGTCGAGCAATTGCTCCGAGATGAAAAGTGCCAGCACTGAAAGCTGTTGCTAGCCAGCACCCTTCCTTGGAAGTGCTTTTGTAGGCCTAAGAACACTGGGGCTCTGGGCTTCTCTAGCCACCTCATCTTCTGCTCATCCTCTCGCGCACTCTAAAGAGAGCTCAGGTGAGAAATTGCAAACGTCCACCAATTGCTCAGAGATGAAAAGTGCCAGCACTGAAAGCTCTTGCTAGCCAGCACCCTTCCTTGGAAGCGCTTTTGTAGGCCTAAGAACACTGGGGCTCTGGGCTTCTCTAGCCACCTCATCTTCTGCTCATCCTCGCGCGCACTCTGAAGAGAGCTCAGGTGAGAAATTGCAAACGACGAGCAATTGCTCAGAGATGAAAAGTGCCAGCACTGAAAGCTGTTGCTAGCCAGCACCCTTCCTTGGAAGCGCTTTCACAGGCGCAGTAACACTGGGGATTTGCGCTTCTCTAGCCACCAAACGTCACGGTCATTCTCTTTCCGCCTCGTAGACACGAGCTGAGAAATTGCAAACGTCGAGCAATTGCTCAGAGATGAAAAGTGCCAGCACTGAAAGCTGTTGCTAGCCAGCACCCTTCCTTGGAAGCGCTTTCACAGGCGCTGTAACACTGGGACTTTGCGCTTCTCTACCCACCAAACGTCACGGTCCTTCTCTTTCCGTCTCGTAGACACGAGGTGAGAAATTGCAAACGTCCAGCAATTGCTCAGAGATGAAAAGTGCCAGCACTGAAAGCTGTTGCTAGCCAGCACCCTTCCTTGGAAGCGCTTTCACAGGCGCAGCAACACTGGGGCTTTGCGCTTCTATACGCAACAAACGTCACAGTCCTTCTCTTTCCGTCTCGTAGACACGAGCTGAGAAATTGCAAACGTCGAGCAATTGCTCAGAGATGAAAAGTGCCAGCACTGAAAGCTCTTGCTAGCCAGCACCCTTCCTTGGAAGCGCTTTCACAGGCGCAGCAACACTGGGGCTTTGCGCTTCTCTAGCCACCAAACGTCACGGTCCTTCTCTTTCCGTCTCCTAGACACGAGCTGAGAAATTGCAAACGTCGAGCAATTGCTCAGAGATGAAAAGTGCCAGCACTGAAAGCTGTTGCTAGCCAGCCCCCTTCCTTGGAAGCGCTTTTGTAGGCCTAAGAACACTGGGGCTCTGGGCTTCTCTAGCCACCTCATCTTCTGCTCATCCTCTCGCGCACTCTGAAGAGAGCTCAGGTGAGAAATTGCAAACGTCGAGCAATTGCTCAGAGATGAAAAGTGCCAGCACTGAAAGCTGTTGCTAGCCAGCACCCTTCCTTGGAAGCGCTTTCACAGGTGCAGTAACACTGGGGCTTTGCGCTTCTCTACCCACCAAACGTCACGGTCCTTCTCTTTCCGTCTCGTAGACACGAGCTGAGAAATTGCAAACGTCCAGCAATTGCTCCGAGATGAAAAGTGCCAGCACTGAAAGCTGTTGCTAGCCAGCACCCTTCCTTGGAAGCGCTTTTGTAGGCCTAAGAACACTGGGGCTCTGGGCTTCTCTAGCCACCTCATCTTCTGCTCATCCTCTCGCGCACTCTGAAGAGAGCTCAGGTGAGAAATTGCAAACGTCAAGCAATTGCTCAGAGATGAAAAGTGCCAGCACTGAAAGCTGTTGCTAGCCAGCACCCTTCCTTGGAAGCGCTTTCACAGGCGCAGTAACACTGGGGCTTTGCACTTCTCTAGCCACCAAACGTCACGGTCCTTCTCTTTCTGTCTTGTAGACACGAGCTGAGAAATTGCAAACGTCGAGCAATTGCTCAGAGATGAAAAGTGCCAGCACTGAAAGCTGTTGCTAGCCAGCACCCTCCCTTGGAAGCGCTTTTGTAGGCCTAAGAACACTGGGGCTCTGGGCTTCTCTAGCCACCTAATCTTCTGCTCATCCTCGCGCGCTCTAAAGAGAGCTCAGGTGAGAAATTGCAAACGTCGAGCAATTGCTCAGAGATGAAAAGTGCCAGCACTGAAAGCTGTTGCTAGCCAGCACCCTTCCTTGGAAGCGCTTTCACAGGCGCAGCAACACTGGGGCTTTGCGCTTCTCTACGCACCAAACGTCACGGTCCTTCTCTTTCCGTCGGTAGACACGAGCTGAGAAATTGCAAACGTCGAGCAATTGCTCCGAGATGAAAAGTGCCAGCACTGAAAGCTGTTGCTAGCCAGCAGCCTTCCTTGGAAGCGCTTTCACAGGCGCAGCAACACTGGGGCTTTGCGCTTCTCTAGCCACCAAACGTCACGGTCCTTCTCTTTCCGTCTCGTAGACACGAGCTGAGAAATTGCAAACGTCCAGCAATTGCTCAGAGATGAAAAGTGGCAGCACTGAAAGCTGTTGCTAGCCAGCACCCTTCCTTGGAAGCGCTTTTGTAGGCCTAAGAACACTGGGGCTCTGGGCTTCTCTAGCCACCTCATCTTCTGCTCATCCTCTCGCGCACTCTAAAGAGAGCTCAGGTGAGAAATTGCAAACGTCGAGCAATTGCTCAGAGATGAAAAGTGCCAGCACTGAAAGCTGTTGCTAGCCAGCACCCTTCCTTGGAAGCGCTTTCACAGGCGCAGCAACACTGGGGCTTTGCGCTTCTCTACGCACCAAACGTCACGGTCCTTCTATTCCGTCTCGGAGACACGAGCTGAGAAATTGCAAACGTCGAGCAATTGCTCAGAGATGAAAAGTGCCAGCACTGAAAGCTCTTGCTAGCCAGCACCCTTCCTTGGAAGCGCTTTTGAAGGCCTAAGAACACTGGGGCTCTGGGCTTCTCTAGCCACCTCATCTTCTGCTCATCCTCTCGCGCACTCTAAAGAGAGCTCAGGTGAGAAATTGCAAACGTCGAGCAATTGCTCAGAGATGAAAAGTGCCAGCACTGAAAGCTGTTGCTAGCCAGCACCCTTCCTTGGAAGCGCTTTCACAGGCGCTGTAACACTGGGACTTTGCGCTTCTCTAGCCACCAAACGTCACGGTCCTTCTCTTTCCGTCTCGTAGACACGAGCTGAGAAATTGCAAACGTCGAGCAATTGCTCCGAGATGAAAAGTGCCAGCACTGAAAGCTGTTGCTAGCCAGCACCCTTCCTTGGAAGCGCTTTTGTAGCCCTTAGAACACTGGGGCTCTGGGCTTCTCTAGCCACCTCATCTTCTGCTCATCCTCTTGCGCACTCTGAAGAGAGCTCAGGTGAGAAATTGCAAACGTCGAGCAATTGCTCAGAGATGAAAAGTGCCAGCACTGAAAGCTCTTGCTAGCCAGCACCCTTCCTTGGAAGCGCTTTCACAGGCGCAGTAACACTGGGGCTTTGCGCTTCTCTAGCCACCAAACGTCACGGTCCTTCTCTTTCCGTCTCGTAGACACGAGGTGAGAAATTGCAAACGTCCAGCAATTGCTCAGAGATGAAAAGTGCCAGCACTGAAAGCTGTTGCTAGCCAGCACCCTTCCTTGGAAGCGCTTTTGTAGGCCTAAGAACAGTGGGGCTCTGGGCTTCTCTAGCCACCTAGTCTTCTGCTCATCCTCTCGCGCACTCTGAAGAGCGCTCAGGTGAGAAATTGCAAACGTCGAGCAATTGCTCAGAGATGAAAAGTGCCAGCACTGAAAGCTGTTGCTAGCCAGCACCCTTCCTTGGAAGCGGTTTCACAGGCGCAGTAACACTGGGGCTTTGCGCTTCTCTAGCCACCAAACGTCACGGTCCTTCTCTTTCCGTCTCGTAGACACGAGCTGAGAAATTGCAAACGTCCAGCAATTGCTCAGAGATGAAAAGTGCCAGCACTGAAAGCTGTTGCTAGCCAGCACCCTTCCTTGGAAGCGCTTTTGTAGGCCTAAGAACACTGGGGCTCTGGGCTTCTCTAGCCACCTAATCTGCTCATCCTCGCGCCCTCTAAAGAGAGCTCAGGTGAGAAATTGCAAACGTCGAGCAATTGCTCAGAGATGAAAAGTGCCAGCACTGAAAGCTGTTGCTAGCCAGCACCCTTCCTTGGAAGCGCTTTCACAGGCGCAGTAACACTGGGGCTTTGCACTTCTCTACGCACCAAACGTCACGGTCCTTCTCTTTCCGTCTCGTAGACACGAGCTGAGAAATTGCAAACGTCGAGCAATTGCTCAGAGATGAAAAGTGCCAGCACTGAAAGTTGTTGCTAGCCAGCCCCCTTCCTTGGAAGCGCTTTCACAGGCGCAGCAACACTGGGGCTTTGCACTTCTCTACGCACCAAACGTCACGGTCCTTCTCTTTCCGTCTCGTAGACACGAGCTGAGAAATTGCAAACGTCGAGCAATTGCTCAGAGATGAAAAGTGCCAGCACTGAAAGCTGTTGCTAGCCAGCACCCTTCCTTGGAAGCGCTTTTGTAGGCCTAAGAACACTGGGGCTCTGGGCTTCTCTAGCCACCTCATCTTCTGCTCATCCTCTCGCGCACTCTGAAGAGAGCTCAGGTGAGAAATTGCAAACGTCGAGCAATTGCTCAGAGATGAAAAGTGCCAGCACTGAAAGCTGTTGCTAGCCAGCACCCTTCCTTGGAAGCGCTTTCACAGGCGCAGCAACACTGGGGCTTTGCGCTTCTCTAGCCACCAAACGTCACGGTCCTTCTCTTTCCGTCTCGTAGACACGAGCTGAGAAATTGCAAACGTCCAGCAATTGCTCAGAGATGAAAAGTGGCAGCACTGAAAGCTGTTGCTAGCCAGCACCCTTCCTTGGAAGCGCTTTTGTAGGCCTAAGAACACTGGGGCTCTGGGCTTCTCTAGCCACCTCATCTTCTGCTCATCCTCTCGCGCACTCTAAAGAGAGCTCAGGTGAGAAATTGCAAACGTCGAGCAATTGCTCAGAGATGAAAAGTGCCAGCACTGAAAGCTGTTGCTAGCCAGCACCCTTCCTTGGAAGCGCTTTCACAGGCGCAGCAACACTGGGGCTTTGCGCTTCTCTACGCACCAAACGTCACGGTCCTTCTATTCCGTCTCGGAGACACGAGCTGAGAAATTGCAAACGTCGAGCAATTGCTCAGAGATGAAAAGTGCCAGCACTGAAAGCTCTTGCTAGCCAGCACCCTTCCTTGGAAGCGCTTTTGAAGGCCTAAGAACACTGGGGCTCTGGGCTTCTCTAGCCACCTCATCTTCTGCTCATCCTCTCGCGCACTCTAAAGAGAGCTCAGGTGAGAAATTGCAAACGTCGAGCAATTGCTCAGAGATGAAAAGTGCCAGCACTGAAAGCTGTTGCTAGCCAGCACCCTTCCTTGGAAGCGCTTTCACAGGCGCTGTAACACTGGGACTTTGCGCTTCTCTAGCCACCAAACGTCACGGTCCTTCTCTTTCCGTCTCGTAGACACGAGCTGAGAAATTGCAAACGTCGAGCAATTGCTCCGAGATGAAAAGTGCCAGCACTGAAAGCTGTTGCTAGCCAGCACCCTTCCTTGGAAGCGCTTTTGTAGCCCTTAGAACACTGGGGCTCTGGGCTTCTCTAGCCACCTCATCTTCTGCTCATCCTCTTGCGCACTCTGAAGAGAGCTCAGGTGAGAAATTGCAAACGTCGAGCAATTGCTCAGAGATGAAAAGTGCCAGCACTGAAAGCTCTTGCTAGCCAGCACCCTTCCTTGGAAGCGCTTTCACAGGCGCAGTAACACTGGGGCTTTGCGCTTCTCTAGCCACCAAACGTCACGGTCCTTCTCTTTCCGTCTCGTAGACACGAGGTGAGAAATTGCAAACGTCCAGCAATTGCTCAGAGATGAAAAGTGCCAGCACTGAAAGCTGTTGCTAGCCAGCACCCTTCCTTGGAAGCGCTTTTGTAGGCCTAAGAACAGTGGGGCTCTGGGCTTCTCTAGCCACCTAGTCTTCTGCTCATCCTCTCGCGCACTCTGAAGAGCGCTCAGGTGAGAAATTGCAAACGTCGAGCAATTGCTCCGAGATGAAAAGTGCCAGCACTGAAAGCTGTTGCTAGCCAGCACCCTTCCTTGGAAGCGGTTTCACAGGCGCAGTAACACTGGGGCTTTGCGCTTCTCTAGCCACCAAACGTCACGGTCCTTCTCTTTCCGTCTCGTAGACACGAGCTGAGAAATTGCAAACGTCCAGCAATTGCTCAGAGATGAAAAGTGCCAGCACTGAAAGCTGTTGCTAGCCAGCACCCTTCCTTGGAAGCGCTTTTGTAGGCCTAAGAACACTGGGGCTCTGGGCTTCTCTAGCCACCTAATCTGCTCATCCTCGCGCCCTCTAAAGAGAGCTCAGGTGAGAAATTGCAAACGTCGAGCAATTGCTCAGAGATGAAAAGTGCCAGCACTGAAAGCTGTTGCTAGCCAGCACCCTTCCTTGGAAGCGCTTTCACAGGCGCAGTAACACTGGGGCTTTGCACTTCTCTACGCACCAAACGTCACGGTCCTTCTCTTTCCGTCTCGTAGACACGAGCTGAGAAATTGCAAACGTCGAGCAATTGCTCAGAGATGAAAAGTGCCAGCACTGAAAGTTGTTGCTAGCCAGCCCCCTTCCTTGGAAGCGCTTTCACAGGCGCAGTAACACTGGGGCTTTGCACTTCTCTACGCACCAAACGTCACGGTCCTTCTCTTTCCGTCTCGTAGACACGAGCTGAGAAATTGCAAACGTCGAGCAATTGCTCAGAGATGAAAAGTGCCAGCACTGAAAGCTGTTGCTAGCCAGCACCCTTCCTTGGAAGCGCTTTTGTAGGCCTAAGAACACTGGGGCTCTGGGCTTCTCTAGCCACCTCATCTTCTGCTCATCCTCTCGCGCACTCTGAAGAGAGCTCAGGTGAGAAATTGCAAACGACGAGAAATTGCTCAGAGATGAAAAGTGCCAGCACTGAAAGCTGTTGCTAGCCAGCACCCTTCCTTGGAAGCGCTTTCACAGGCGCAGTAACACTGGGGCTTTGCGCTTCTCTACGCACCAAACGTCACGGTCCTTCTATTCCGTCTCGTAGACACGAGCTGAGAAATTGCAAACGTCGAGCAATTGCTCAGAGATGAAAAGTGCCAGCACTGAAAGCTGTTGCTAGCCAGCACCCTTCCTTGGAAGCGCTTTCACAGGCGCAGCAACACTGGGGCTTTGCGCTTCTCTACGCACCAAACGTCACGGTCATTCTCTTTCCGTCTCGTAGACACGAGCTGAGAAATTGCAAACGTCGAGCAATTGCTCAGAGATGAAAAGTGCCAGCACTGAAAGCTGTTGCTAGCCAGCACCCTTCCTTGGAAGCGCTTTTGAAGGCCTAAGAACACTGGGGCTCTGGGCTTCTCTAGCCACCTCATCTTCTGCTCATCCTCTCGCGCACTCTAAAGAGAGCTGAGCTGAGAAATTGCAAACGTCGAGCAATTGCTCAGAGATGAAAAGTGCCAGCACTGAAAGCTGTTGCTAGCCAGCACCCTTCCTTGGAAGCGCTTTCACAGGCGCTGTAACACTGGGACTTTGCGCTTCTCTAGCCACCAAACGTCACGGTCCTTCTCTTTCCGTCTCGTAGACACGAGGTGAGAAATTGCAAACGTCGAGCAATTGCTCCGAGATGAAAAGTGCCAGCACTGAAAGCTGTTGCTAGCCAGCACCCTTCCTTGGAAGCGCTTTTGTAGCCCTTAGAACACTGGGGCTCTGGGCTTCTCTAGCCACCTCATCTTCTGCTCATCCTCTCGCGCACTCTGAAGAGAGCTCAGGTGAGAAATTGCAAACGTCGAGCAATTGCTCAGAGATGAAAAGTGCCAGCACTGAAAGCTGTTGCTAGCCAGCACCCTTCCTTGGAAGCGCTTTCACAGGCGCAGTAACACTGGGGCTTTGCGCTTCTCTAGCCACCAAACGTCACGGTCCTTCTCTTTCCGTCTCGTAGACACGAGGTGAGAAATTGCAAACATCGAGCAATTGCTCAGAGATGAAAAGTGCCAGCACTGAAAGCTCTTGCTAGCCAGCACCCTTCCTTGGAAGCGCTTTTGTAGGCCTAAGAACACTGGGGCTCTGGGCTTCTCTAGCCACCTCATCTTCTGCTCATCCTCTCGCGCACTCTGAAGAGAGCTCAGGTGAGAAATTGCAAACGTCGAGCAATTGCTCCGAGATGAAAAGTGCCAGCACTGAAAGCTCTTGCTAGCCAGCACCCTTCCTTGGAAGCGCTTTCACAGGCGCAGTAACACTGGGGCTTTGCGCTTCTCTAGCCACCAAACGTCACGGTCCTTCTCTTTCCGTCTCGTAGACACGAGCTGAGAAATTGCAAACGTCCAGCAATTGCTCAGAGATGAAAAGTGCCAGCACTGAAAGCTGTTGCTAGCCAGCACCCTTCCTTGGAAGCGCTTTTGTAGGCCTAAGAACACTGGGGCTCTGGGCTTCTCTAGCCACCTAATCTGCTCATCCTCGCGCGCTCTAAAGAGAGCTCAGGTGAGAAATTGCAAACGTCGAGCAATTGCTCAGAGATGAAAAGTGCCAGCACTGAAAGCTGTTGCTAGCCAGCACCCTTCCTTGGAAGCGCTTTCACAGGCGCAGTAACACTGGGGCTTTGCACTTCTCTACCCACCAAACGTCACGGTCCTTCTCTTTCCGTCTCGTAGACACGAGCTGAGAAATTGCAAACGTGGAGCAATTGCTCAGAGATGAAAAGTGCCAGCACTGAAAGTTGTTGCTAGCCAGCCCCCTTCCTTGGAAGCGCTTTCACAGGCGCAGCAACACTGGGGCTTTGCGCTTCTCTACGCACCAAACGTCACGGTCCTTCTCTTTCCGTCTCATAGACATGAGCTGAGAAATTGCAAACGTCGAGCAATTGCTCCGAGATGAAAAGTGCCAGCACTGAAAGCTGTTGCTAGCCAGCACCCTTCCTTGGAAGCGCTTTTGTAGGCCTAAGAACACTGGGGCTCTGGGCTTCTCTAGCCACCTCATCTTCTGCTCATCCTCTCGCGCACTCTGAAGAGAGCTCAGGTGAGAAATTGCAAACGACGAGAAATTGCTCAGAGATGAAAAGTGCCAGCACTGAAAGCTGTTGCTAGCCAGCACCCTTCCTTGGAAGCGCTTTTGTAGCCCTTAGAACACTGGGGCTCTGGGCTTCTCTAGCCACCTCATCTTCTGCTCATCCTCTCGCGCACTCTAAAGAGAGCTCAGGTGAGAAATTGCAAACGTCGAGCAATTGCTCAGAGATGAAAAGTGCCAGCACTGAAAGCTGTTGCTAGCCAGCACCCTTCCTTGGAAGCGCTTTCACAGGCGCAGTAACACTGGGGCTTTGCGCTTCTCTAGCCACCAAACGTCACGGTCATTCTCTTTCCGTCTCGTAGACACGAGCTGAGAAATTGCAAACGTCGAGCAATTGCTCAGAGATGAAAAGTGCCAGCACTGAAAGCTCTTGCTAGCCAGCACCCTTCCTTGGAAGCGCTTTCACAGGCGCAGCAACACTGGGGCTTTGCGCTTCTCTACCCACCAAACGTCACGGTCATTCTCTTTCCGTCTCGTAGACACGAGCTGAGAAATTGCAAACGTCGAGCAATTGCTCCGAGATGAAAAGTGCCAGCACTGAAAGCTGTTGCTAGCCAGCACCCTTCCTTGGAAGCGCTTTTGTAGGCCTAAGAACACTGGGGCTCTGGTCTTCTTTAGCCACCTCATTTTCTGCTCATCCTCTCGCGCGCTCTGAAGAGAGCTCAGGTGAGAAATTGCAAACGTCCAGCAATTGCTCAGAGATGAAAAGTGCCAGCACTGAAAGCTGTTGCTAGCCAGCACCCTTCCTTGGAAGCGCTTTTGTAGGCCTAAGAACACTGGGGCTCTGGGCTTCTCTAGCCACCTCATCTTCTGCTCATCCTCGCGCGCTCTAAAGAGAGCTCAGGTGAGAAATTGCAAACGTCCAGCAATTGCTCAGAGATGAAAAGTGCCAGCACTGAAAGCTGTTGCTAGCCAGCCCCCTTCCTTGGAAGCGCTTTCACAGGCGCAGTAACACTGGGGCTTTGCACTTCTCTACCCACCAAACGTCACGGTCCTTCTCTTTCCGTCTCGTAGACACGAGCTGAGAAATTGCAAACGTGGAGCAATTGCTCAGAGATGAAAAGTGCCAGCACTGAAAGTTGTTGCTAGCCAGCCCCCTTCCTTGGAAGCGCTTTCACAGGCGCAGCAACACTGGGGCTTTGCGCTTCTCTACGCACCAAACGTCACGGTCCTTCTCTTTCCGTCTCATAGACACGAGCTGAGAAATTGCAAACGTCGAGCAATTGCTCCGAGATGAAAAGTGCCAGCACTGAAAGCTGTTGCTAGCCAGCACCCTTCCTTGGAAGCGCTTTTGTAGGCCTAAGAACACTGGGGCTCTGGGCTTCTCTAGCCACCTCATCTTCTGCTCATCCTCTCGCGCACTCTGAAGAGAGCTCAGGTGAGAAATTGCAAACGACGAGAAATTGCTCAGAGATGAAAAGTGCCAGCACTGAAAGCTGTTGCTAGCCAGCACCCTTCCTTGGAAGCGCTTTTGTAGGCCTAAGAACACTGGGGCTCTGGGCTTCTCTAGCCACCTCATCTTCTGCTCATCGTCTCGCGCACTCTAAAGAGAGCTCAGGTGAGAAATTGCAAACGTCGAGCAATTGCTCAGAGATGAAAAGTGCCAGCACTGAAAGCTGTTGCTAGCCAGCACCCTTCCTTGGAAGCGCTTTCACAGGCGCAGTAACACTGGGGCTTTGCGCTTCTCTAGCCACCAAACGTCACGGTCATTCTCTTTCCGTCTCGTAGACACGAGCTGAGAAATTGCAAACGTCGAGCAATTGCTCAGAGATGAAAAGTGCCAGCACTGAAAGCTGTTGCTAGCCAGCACCCTTCCTTGGAAGCGCTTTCACAGGCGCAGCAACACTGGGGCTTTGCGCTTCTCTACCCACCAAAACGTCACGGTCATTCTCTTTCCGTCTCGTAGACACGAGCTGAGAAATTGCAAACGTCGACCAATTGCTCCGAGATGAAAAGTGCCAGCACTGAAAGCTGTTGCTAGCCAGCACCCTTCCTTGGAAGCGCTTTTGTAGGCCTAAGAACACTGGGGCTCTGGTCTTCTTTAGCCACCTCATTTTCTGCTCATCCTCTCGCGCGCTCTGAAGAGAGCTCAGGTGAGAAATTGCAAACGTCCAGCAATTGCTCAGAGATGAAAAGTGCCAGCACTGAAAGCTGTTGCTAGCCAGCACCCTTCCTTGGAAGCGCTTTTGTAGGCCTAAGAACACTGGGGCTCTGGGCTTCTCTAGCCACCTCATCTTCTGCTCATCCTCTCGCGCACTCTAAAGAGAGCTCAGGTGAGAAATTGCAAACGTCCAGCAATTGCTCAGAGATGAAAAGTGCCAGCACTGAAAGCTCTTGCTAGCCAGCACCCTTCCTTGGAAGCGCTTTCACAGGCGCAGCAACACTGGGGCTTTGCACTTCTCTACCCACCAAATGTCACGGTCCTTCTCTTTCCGTCTCCTAGACACGAGCTGAGAAATTGCAAACGTCGAGCAATTGCTCAGAGATGAAAACTGTCAGCACTGAAAGCTGTTGCTAGCCAGCACCCTTCCTTGGAAGCGCTTTTGTAGGCCTAAGAACTCTGGGGCTCTGGGCTTCTCTAGCCACCTAATCTTCTGCTCATCCTCTCGCGCACTCTAAAGAGAGCTCAGGTGAGAAATTGCAAACGTCGAGCAATTGCTCAGAGATGAAAAGTGCCAGCACTGAAAGCTGTTGCTAGCCAGCACCCTTCCTTGGAAGCGCTTTCACAGGCGCAGTAACACTGGGGCTTTGCGCTTCTCTAGCCACCAAACGTCACGGTCACTATCTCTCCGTCTCGTAGACACGAGCTGAGAAATTGCAAACGTCGAGCAATTGCTCAGAGATGAAAAGTGCCAGCACTGAAAGCTGTTGCTAGCCAGCACCCTTCCTTGGAAGAGCTTTACAGGTGCAGTAACACTGGGGCTTTGCGCTTCTCTACCCACCAAACGTCACGGTCCTTCTCTTTCCATCTCATAGACACGAGCTGAGAAATTGCAAACGTCCAGCAATTGCTCAGAGATGAAAAGTGCCAGCACTGAAAGCTGTTGCTAGCCAGCACCCTTCCTTGGAAGCGCTTTTGTAGGCCTAAGAACACTGGGGCTCTGGGCTTCTCTAGCCACCTCATCTTCTGCTCATCCTCTCGCGCACTCTGAAGAGAGCTCAGGTGAGAAATTGCAAACGTCGAGCAATTGCTCAGAGATGAAAAGTGCCAGCACTGAAAGCTGTTGCTAGCCAGCACCCTTCCTTGGAAGCGCTTTCACAGGCGCAGCAACACTGGGGCTTTGCGCTTCTCTACCCACCAAACGTCACGGTCCTTCTCTTTCCGTCTTGTAGACACGAGCTGAGAAATTGCAAACGTCGAGCAATTGCTCCGAGATGAAAAGTGCCAGCACTGAAAGCTGTTGCTAGCCAGCACCCTTCCTTGGAAGTGCTTTTGTAGGCCTAAGAACACTGGGGCTCTGGGCTTCTCTAGCCACCTAATCTTCTGCTCATCCTCTCGCGCACTCTAAAGAGAGCTCAGGTGAGAAATTGCAAACGTCGAGCAATTGCTCAGAGATGAAAAGTGCCAGCACTGAAAGCTGTTGCTAGCCAGCACCCTTCCTTGGAAGCGCTTTCACAGGCGCAGTAACACTGGGGCTTTGCGCTTCTCTACACACCAAACGTCACGGTCACTATCTCTCCGTCTCGTAGACACGAGCTGAGAAATTGCAAACGTCCAGCAATTGCTCAGAGATGAAAAGTGCCAGCACTGAAAGCTGTTGCTAGCCAGCACCCTTCCTTGGAAGAGCTTTACAGGTGCAGTAACACTGGGGCTTTGCGCTTCTCTACCCACCAAACGTCACGGTCATTCTCTTTCCATCTCATAGACACGAGCTGAGAAATTGCAAACGTCCAGCAATTGCTCAGAGATGAAAAGTGCCAGCACTGAAAGCTCTTGCTAGCCAGCAGCCTTCCTTGGAAGCGCTTTTGTAGGCCTAAGCACACTGGGGCTCTGGGCTTCTCTAGCCACCTCATCTTCTGCTCATCCTCTCGCGCGCTCTGAAGAGAGCTCAGGTGAGAAATTGCAAACGTCCAGCAATTGCTCAGAGATGAAAAGTGCCAGCACTGAAAGCTCTTGCTAGCCAGCACCCTTCCTTGGAAGCGCTTTCACAGGCGCAGTAACACTGGGGCTTTGCGCTTCTCTAGCCACCAAACGTCACGGTCATTCTCTTTCCGTCTCGTAGACACGAGGTGAGAAATTGAAAACGTCAAGCAATTGCTCAGAGATGAAAAGTGCCAGCACTGAAAGCTCTTGCTAGCCAGCACCCTTCCTTGGAAGAGCTTTACAGGTGCAGTAACACTGGGGCTTTGCGCTTCTCTACCCACCAAACGTCACGGTCATTCTCTTTCCATCTCATAGACACGAGCTGAGAAATTGCAAACGTCCAGCAATTGCTCAGAGATGAAAAGTGCCAGCACTGAAAGCTGTTGCTAGCCAGCACCCTTCCTTGGAAGCGCTTTTGTAGGCCTAAGAACACTGGGGCTCTGGGCTTCTCTAGCCACCTCATCTTCTGCTCATCCTCTCGCGCACTCTAAAGAGAGCTCAGGTGAGAAATTGCAAACGTCGAGCAATTGCTCAGAGATGAAAAGTGCCAGCACTGAAAGCTGTTGCTAGCCAGCACCCTTCCTTGGAAGCACTTTCACAGGCGCAGTAACACTGGGGCTTTGCGCTTC
Organism: Sarcoramphus papa; assembly: GCA_037962945.1. Taxonomy (NCBI): domain Eukaryota; kingdom Metazoa; phylum Chordata; class Aves; order Accipitriformes; family Cathartidae; genus Sarcoramphus; species Sarcoramphus papa. The sequence continues at coordinate 4,533,624 of CM075606.1, read as the reverse complement.
TCTACGCACCAAACGTCACGGTCATTCTCTTTCCGTCTCGTAGACACGAGCTGAGAAATTGCAAACGTCGAGCAATTGCTCAGAGATGAAAAGTGCCAGCACTGAAAGCTCTTGCTAGCCAGCACCCTTCCTTGGAAGCGCTTTTGAAGGCCTAAGAACACTGGGGCTCTGGGCTTCTCTAGCCACCTCATCTTCTGCTCATCCTCTCGCGCACTCTAAAGAGAGCTCAGGTGAGAAATTGCAAACGTCGAGCAATTGCTCAGAGATGAAAAGTGCCAGCACTGAAAGCTGTTGCTAGCCAGCACCCTTCCTTGGAAGCGCTTTCACAGGCGCTGTAACACTGGGACTTTGCACTTCTGTACGCACCAAACGTCACGGTCCTTCTCTTTCCGTCTCGTAGACACGAGGTGAGAAATTGCAAACGTCCAGCAATTGCTCCGAGATGAAAAGTGCCAGCACTGAAAGCTGTTGCTAGCCAGCACCCTTCCTTGGAAGTGCTTTTGTAGGCCTAAGAACAGTGGGGCTCTGGGCTTCTCTAGCCACCTCATCTTCTGCTCATCCTCTCGCGCACTCTAAAGAGAGCTCAGGTGAGAAATTGCAAACGTCCAGCAATTGCTCAGAGATGAAAAGTGCCAGCACTGAAAGCTGTTGCTAGCCAGCACCCTTCCTTGGAAGCGCTTTCACAGGCGCATCAACACTGGGGCTTTGCGCTTCTATACACACCAAACGTCACGGTCCTTCTCTTTCCGTCTCGTAGACACGAGCTGAGAAATTGCAAACATCCAGCAATTGCTCAGAGATGAAAAGTGCCAGCACTGAAAGCTGTTGCTAGCCAGCACCCTTCCTTGGAAGCGCTTTTGTAGGCCTAAGAACACTGGGGCTCTGGGCTTCTCTAGCCACCTAATCTTCTGCTCATCCTCTCGCGCACTCTAAAGAGAGCTCAGGTGAGAAATTGCAAACGTCGAGCAATTGCTCAGAGATGAAAAGTGCCAGCACTGAAAGCTGTTGCTAGCCAGCACCCTTCCTTGGAAGCGCTTTCACAGGCGCAGCAACACTGGGGCTTTGCGCTTCTATACGCACCAAACGTCACGGTCCTTCTCTTTCCGTCTCGTAGACACGAGCTGAGAAATTGCAAACGTCGAGCAATTGCTCCGAGATGAAAAGTGCCAGCACTGGAAGCTGTTGCTAGCCAGCAGCCTTCCTTGGAAGCGCTTTTGTAGGCCTAAGAACACTGGGGCTCTGGGCTTCTCTAGCCACCTAATCTTCTGCTCATCCTCTCGCGCACTCTGAAGAGAGCTCAGGTGAGAAATTGCAAACGACGAGCAATTGCTCAGAGATGAAAAGTGCCAGCACTGAAAGCTGTTGCTAGCCAGCACCCTTCCTTGGAAACGCTTTTGTAGGCCTAAGAACACTAGGGCTCTGGGCTTCTCTAGCCACCTAATCTTCTGCTCATCCTCTCGCGCACTCTAAAGAGAGCTCAGGTGAGAAATTGCAAATGTCGAGCAATTGCTCAGAGATGAAAAGTGCCAGCACTGAAAGCTGTTGCTAGCCAGCACCCTTCCTTGGAAGCGCTTTCACAGGCGCAGTAACACTGGGGCTTTGCGCTTCTCTAGCCACCAAACGTCACGGTCATTCTCTTTCCGTCTCGTAGACACGAGCTGAGAAATTGCAAACGTCGAGCAATTGCTCAGAGATGAAAAGTGCCAGCACTGAAAGCTGTTGCTAGCCAGCACCCTTCCTTGGAAGCGCTTTCACAGGCGCAGCAACACTGGGGCTTTGCGCTTCTCTACCCACCAAAACGTCACGGTCATTCTCTTTCCGTCTCGTAGACACGAGCTGAGAAATTGCAAACGTCGACCAATTGCTCCGAGATGAAAAGTGCCAGCACTGAAAGCTGTTGCTAGCCAGCACCCTTCCTTGGAAGCGCTTTTGTAGGCCTAAGAACAGTGGGGCTCTGGGCTTCTTTAGCCACCTCATTTTCTGCTCATCCTCTCGCGCGCTCTGAAGAGAGCTCAGGTGAGAAATTGCAAACGTCCAGCAATTGCTCAGAGATGAAAAGTGCCAGCACTGAAAGCTGTTGCTAGCCAGCACCCTTCCTTGGAAGCGCTTTTGTAGGCCTAAGAACACTGGGGCTCTGGGCTTCTCTAGCCACCTCATCTTCTGCTCATCCTCTCGCGCACTCTAAAGAGAGCTCAGGTGAGAAATTGCAAACGTCCAGCAATTGCTCAGAGATGAAAAGTGCCAGCACTGAAAGCTCTTGCTAGCCAGCACCCTTCCTTGGAAGCGCTTTCACAGGCGCAGCAACACTGGGGCTTTGCACTTCTCTACCCACCAAATGTCACGGTCCTTCTCTTTCCGTCTCCTAGACACGAGCTGAGAAATTGCAAACGTCGAGCAATTGCTCAGAGATGAAAACTGTCAGCACTGAAAGCTGTTGCTAGCCAGCACCCTTCCTTGGAAGCGCTTTTGTAGGCCTAAGAACTCTGGGGCTCTGGGCTTCTCTAGCCACCTAATCTTCTGCTCATCCTCTCGCGCACTCTAAAGAGAGCTCAGGTGAGAAATTGCAAACGTCGAGCAATTGCTCAGAGATGAAAAGTGCCAGCACTGAAAGCTGTTGCTAGCCAGCACCCTTCCTTGGAAGCGCTTTCACAGGCGCAGTAACACTGGGGCTTTGCGCTTCTCTAGCCACCAAACGTCACGGTCACTATCTCTCCGTCTCGTAGACACGAGCTGAGAAATTGCAAACGTCGAGCAATTGCTCAGAGATGAAAAGTGCCAGCACTGAAAGCTGTTGCTAGCCAGCACCCTTCCTTGGAAGAGCTTTACAGGTGCAGTAACACTGGGGCTTTGCGCTTCTCTACCCACCAAACGTCACGGTCCTTCTCTTTCCATCTCATAGACACGAGCTGAGAAATTGCAAACGTCCAGCAATTGCTCAGAGATGAAAAGTGCCAGCACTGAAAGCTGTTGCTAGCCAGCACCCTTCCTTGGAAGCGCTTTTGTAGGCCTAAGAACACTGGGGCTCTGGGCTTCTCTAGCCACCTCATCTTCTGCTCATCCTCTCGCGCACTCTGAAGAGAGCTCAGGTGAGAAATTGCAAACGTCGAGCAATTGCTCAGAGATGAAAAGTGCCAGCACTGAAAGCTGTTGCTAGCCAGCACCCTTCCTTGGAAGCGCTTTCACAGGCGCAGCAACACTGGGGCTTTGCGCTTCTCTACCCACCAAACGTCACGGTCCTTCTCTTTCCGTCTTGTAGACACGAGCTGAGAAATTGCAAACGTCGAGCAATTGCTCCGAGATGAAAAGTGCCAGCACTGAAAGCTGTTGCTAGCCAGCACCCTTCCTTGGAAGCGCTTTCACAGGCGCAGTAACACTGGGGCTTTGCGCTTCTCTACACACCAAACGTCACGGTCACTATCTCTCCGTCTCGTAGACACGAGCTGAGAAATTGCAAACGTCCAGCAATTGCTCAGAGATGAAAAGTGCCAGCACTGAAAGCTGTTGCTAGCCAGCACCCTTCCTTGGAAGAGCTTTACAGGTGCAGTAACACTGGGGCTTTGCGCTTCTCTACCCACCAAACGTCACGGTCATTCTCTTTCCATCTCATAGACACGAGCTGAGAAATTGCAAACGTCCAGCAATTGCTCAGAGATGAAAAGTGCCAGCACTGAAAGCTCTTGCTAGCCAGCAGCCTTCCTTGGAAGCGCTTTTGTAGGCCTAAGCACACTGGGGCTCTGGGCTTCTCTAGCCACCTCATCTTCTGCTCATCCTCTCGCGCGCTCTGAAGAGAGCTCAGGTGAGAAATTGCAAACGTCCAGCAATTGCTCAGAGATGAAAAGTGCCAGCACTGAAAGCTCTTGCTAGCCAGCACCCTTCCTTGGAAGCGCTTTCACAGGCGCAGTAACACTGGGGCTTTGCGCTTCTCTAGCCACCAAACGTCACGGTCATTCTCTTTCCGTCTCGTAGACACGAGGTGAGAAATTGAAAACGTCAAGCAATTGCTCAGAGATGAAAAGTGCCAGCACTGAAAGCTCTTGCTAGCCAGCACCCTTCCTTGGAAGAGCTTTACAGGTGCAGTAACACTGGGGCTTTGCGCTTCTCTACCCACCAAACGTCACGGTCATTCTCTTTCCATCTCATAGACACGAGCTGAGAAATTGCAAACGTCCAGCAATTGCTCAGAGATGAAAAGTGCCAGCACTGAAAGCTGTTGCTAGCCAGCACCCTTCCTTGGAAGCGCTTTTGTAGGCCTAAGAACACTGGGGCTCTGGGCTTCTCTAGCCACCTAATCTTCTGCTCATCCTCTCGCGCACTCTAAAGAGAGCTCAGGTGAGAAATTGCAAACGTCGAGCAATTGCTCAGAGATGAAAAGTGCCAGCACTGAAAGCTGTTGCTAGCCAGCACCCTTCCTTGGAAGCACTTTCACAGGCGCAGTAACACTGGGGCTTTGCGCTTCTCTACGCACCAAACGTCACGGTCATTCTCTTTCCGTCTCGTAGACACGAGCTGAGAAATTGCAAACGTCGAGCAATTGCTCAGAGATGAAAAGTGCCAGCACTGAAAGCTGTTGCTAGCCAGCACCCTTCCTTGGAAGCGCTTTTGAAGGCCTAAGAACACTGGGGCTCTGGGCTTCTCTAGCCACCTCATCTTCTGCTCATCCTCTCGCGCACTCTAAAGAGAGCTCAGGTGAGAAATTGCAAACGTCGAGCAATTGCTCAGAGATGAAAAGTGCCAGCACTGAAAGCTGTTGCTAGCCAGCACCCTTCCTTGGAAGCGCTTTCACAGGCGCTGTAACACTGGGACTTTGCACTTCTGTACGCACCAAACGTCACGGTCCTTCTCTTTCCGTCTCGTAGACACGAGGTGAGAAATTGCAAACGTCCAGCAATTGCTCCGAGATGAAAAGTGCCAGCACTGAAAGCTGTTGCTAGCCAGCACCCTTCCTTGGAAGTGCTTTTGTAGGCCTAAGAACAGTGGGGCTCTGGGCTTCTCTAGCCACCTCATCTTCTGCTCATCCTCTCGCGCACTCTAAAGAGAGCTCAGGTGAGAAATTGCAAACGTCGAGCAATTGCTCAGAGATGAAAAGTGCCAGCACTGAAAGCTGTTGCTAGCCAGCACCCTTCCTTGGAAGCGCTTTCACAGGCGCATCAACACTGGGGCTTTGCGCTTCTATACACACCAAACGTCACGGTCCTTCTCTTTCCGTCTCGTAGACACGAGCTGAGAAATTGCAAACATCCAGCAATTGCTCAGAGATGAAAAGTGCCAGCACTGAAAGCTGTTGCTAGCCAGCACCCTTCCTTGGAAGCGCTTTTGTAGGCCTAAGAACACTGGGGCTCTGGGCTTCTCTAGCCACCTAATCTTCTGCTCATCCTCTCGCGCACTCTAAAGAGAGCTCAGGTGAGAAATTGCAAACGTCGAGCAATTGCTCAGAGATGAAAAGTGCCAGCACTGAAAGCTGTTGCTAGCCAGCACCCTTCCTTGGAAGCGCTTTCACAGGCGCAGCAACACTGGGGCTTTGCGCTTCTATACGCACCAAACGTCACGGTCCTTCTCTTTCCGTCTCGTAGACACGAGCTGAGAAATTGCAAACGTCGAGCAATTGCTCCGAGATGAAAAGTGCCAGCACTGGAAGCTGTTGCTAGCCAGCAGCCTTCCTTGGAAGCGCTTTTGTAGGCCTAAGAACACTGGGGCTCTGGGCTTCTCTAGCCACCTAATCTTCTGCTCATCCTCTCGCGCACTCTGAAGAGAGCTCAGGTGAGAAATTGCAAACGACGAGCAATTGCTCAGAGATGAAAAGTGCCAGCACTGAAAGCTGTTGCTAGCCAGCACCCTTCCTTGGAAACGCTTTTGTAGGCCTAAGAACACTAGGGCTCTGGGCTTCTCTAGCCACCTAATCTTCTGCTCATCCTCTCGCGCACTCTAAAGAGAGCTCAGGTGAGAAATTGCAAATGTCGAGCAATTGCTCAGAGATGAAAAGTGCCAGCACTGAAAGCTGTTGCTAGCCAGCACCCTTCCTTGGAAGCGCTTTCACAGGCGCAGTAACACTGGGGCTTTGCACTTCTCTACCCACCAAACGTCACGGTCCTTCTCTTTCCATCTCGTAGACACGAGCTGAGAAATTGCAAACGTCGAGCAATTGCTCAGAGATGAAAAGTGCCAGCACTGAAAGCTGTTGCTAGCCAGCACCCTTCCTTGGAAGCGCTTTTGTAGGCCTAAGAACACTGGGGCTCTGGGCTTCTCTAGCCACCTCATCTTCTGCTCATCCTCTCGCGCACTCTGAAGAGAGCTCAGGTGAGAAATTGCAAACGTCGAGCAATTGCTCAGAGATGAAAAGTGCCAGCACTGAAAGCTCTTGCTAGCCAGCACCCTTCCTTGGAAGCGCTTTCACAGGCGCAGTAACACTGGGGCTTTGCGCTTCTCTACCCACCAAACGTCACGGTCCTTCTCTTTCCGTCTCGTAGACACGAGCTGAGAAATTGCAAACGTCCAGCAATTGCTCAGAGATGAAAAGTGCCAGCACTGAAAGCTGTTGCTAGCCAGCACCCTTCCTTGGAAGCGCTTTTGTAGGCCTAAGAACACTGGGGCTCTGGGCTTCTCTAGCCACCTAATCTGCTCATCCTCGCGCGCTCTAAAGAGAGCTCAGGTGAGAAATTGCAAACGTCGAGCAATTGCTCAGAGATGAAAAGTGCCAGCACTGAAAGCTGTTGCTAGCCAGCACCCTTCCTTGGAAGCTCTTTCACAGGCGCAGTAACACTGGGGCTTTGCACTTCTCTAGCCACCAAACGTCACGGTCCTTCTCTTTCCGTCTCGTAGACACGAGCTGAGAAATTGCAAACGTCGAGCAATTGCTCAGAGATGAAAAGTGCCAGCACTGAAAGCTCTTGCTAGCCAGCACCCTTCCTTGGAAGCGCTTTCACAGGCGCAGCAACACTGGGGCTTTGCGCTTCTCTACGCACCAAACGTCACGGTCCTTCTCTTTCCGTCTCGTAGACACGAGCTGAGAAATTGCAAACGTCGAGCAATTGCTCAGAGATGAAAAGTGCCAGCACTGAAAGCTGTTGCTAGCCAGCACCCTTCCTTGGAAGCGCTTTTGTAGGCCTAAGAACACTGGGGCTCTGGGCTTCTCTAGCCACCTCATCTTCTGCTCATCCTCTCGCGCACTCTAAAGAGAGCTCAGGTGAGAAATTGCAAACGTCGAGCAATTGCTCAGAGATGAAAAGTGCCAGCACTGAAAGCTGTTGCTAGCCAGCACCCTTCCTTGGAAGCGCTTTCACAGGCGCTGTAACACTGGGACTTTGCACTTCTGTACGCACCAAACGTCACGGTCCTTCTCTTTCCGTCTCGTAGACACGAGGTGAGAAATTGCAAACGTCCAGCAATTGCTCCGAGATGAAAAGTGCCAGCACTGAAAGCTGTTGCTAGCCAGCACCCTTCCTTGGAAGTGCTTTTGTAGGCCTAAGAACAGTGGGGCTCTGGGCTTCTCTAGCCACCTCATCTTCTGCTCATCCTCTCGCGCACTCTAAAGAGAGCTCAGGTGAGAAATTGCAAACGTCGAGCAATTGCTCAGAGATGAAAAGTGCCAGCACTGAAAGCTGTTGCTAGCCAGCACCCTTCCTTGGAAGCGCTTTCACAGGCGCATCAACACTGGGGCTTTGCGCTTCTATACACACCAAACGTCACGGTCCTTCTCTTTCCGTCTCGTAGACACGAGCTGAGAAATTGCAAACATCCAGCAATTGCTCAGAGATGAAAAGTGCCAGCACTGAAAGCTGTTGCTAGCCAGCACCCTTCCTTGGAAGCGCTTTTGTAGGCCTAAGAACACTGGGGCTCTGGGCTTCTCTAGCCACCTAATCTTCTGCTCATCCTCTCGCGCACTCTAAAGAGAGCTCAGGTGAGAAATTGCAAACGTCGAGCAATTGCTCAGAGATGAAAAGTGCCAGCACTGAAAGCTGTTGCTAGCCAGCACCCTTCCTTGGAAGCGCTTTCACAGGCGCAGCAACACTGGGGCTTTGCGCTTCTATACGCACCAAACGTCACGGTCCTTCTCTTTCCGTCTCGTAGACACGAGCTGAGAAATTGCAAACGTCGAGCAATTGCTCCGAGATGAAAAGTGCCAGCACTGGAAGCTGTTGCTAGCCAGCAGCCTTCCTTGGAAGCGCTTTTGTAGGCCTAAGAACACTGGGGCTCTGGGCTTCTCTAGCCACCTAATCTTCTGCTCATCCTCTCGCGCACTCTGAAGAGAGCTCAGGTGAGAAATTGCAAACGACGAGCAATTGCTCAGAGATGAAAAGTGCCAGCACTGAAAGCTGTTGCTAGCCAGCACCCTTCCTTGGAAACGCTTTTGTAGGCCTAAGAACACTAGGGCTCTGGGCTTCTCTAGCCACCTAATCTTCTGCTCATCCTCTCGCGCACTCTAAAGAGAGCTCAGGTGAGAAATTGCAAATGTCGAGCAATTGCTCAGAGATGAAAAGTGCCAGCACTGAAAGCTGTTGCTAGCCAGCACCCTTCCTTGGAAGCGCTTTCACAGGCGCAGTAACACTGGGGCTTTGCACTTCTCTACCCACCAAACGTCACGGTCCTTCTCTTTCCATCTCGTAGACACGAGCTGAGAAATTGCAAACGTCGAGCAATTGCTCAGAGATGAAAAGTGCCAGCACTGAAAGCTGTTGCTAGCCAGCACCCTTCCTTGGAAGCGCTTTTGTAGGCCTAAGAACACTGGGGCTCTGGGCTTCTCTAGCCACCTCATCTTCTGCTCATCCTCTCGCGCACTCTGAAGAGAGCTCAGGTGAGAAATTGCAAACGTCGAGCAATTGCTCAGAGATGAAAAGTGCCAGCACTGAAAGCTCTTGCTAGCCAGCACCCTTCCTTGGAAGCGCTTTCACAGGCGCAGTAACACTGGGGCTTTGCGCTTCTCTACCCACCAAACGTCACGGTCCTTCTCTTTCCGTCTCGTAGACACGAGCTGAGAAATTGCAAACGTCCAGCAATTGCTCAGAGATGAAAAGTGCCAGCACTGAAAGCTGTTGCTAGCCAGCACCCTTCCTTGGAAGCGCTTTTGTAGGCCTAAGAACACTGGGGCTCTGGGCTTCTCTAGCCACCTAATCTGCTCATCCTCGCGCGCTCTAAAGAGAGCTCAGGTGAGAAATTGCAAACGTCGAGCAATTGCTCAGAGATGAAAAGTGCCAGCACTGAAAGCTGTTGCTAGCCAGCACCCTTCCTTGGAAGCTCTTTCACAGGCGCAGTAACACTGGGGCTTTGCACTTCTCTAGCCACCAAACGTCACGGTCCTTCTCTTTCCGTCTCGTAGACACGAGCTGAGAAATTGCAAACGTCGAGCAATTGCTCAGAGATGAAAAGTGCCAGCACTGAAAGCTCTTGCTAGCCAGCACCCTTCCTTGGAAGCGCTTTCACAGGCGCAGCAACACTGGGGCTTTGCGCTTCTCTACGCACCAAACGTCACGGTCCTTCTCTTTCCGTCTCGTAGACACGAGCTGAGAAATTGCAAACGTCGAGCAATTGCTCAGAGATGAAAAGTGCCAGCACTGAAAGCTGTTGCTAGCCAGCACCCTTCCTTGGAAGCGCTTTTGTAGGCCTAAGAACACTGGGGCTCTGGGCTTCTCTAGCCACCTCATCTTCTGCTCATCCTCTCGCGCACTCTGAAGAGAGCTCAGGTGAGAAATTGCAAACGACGAGAAATTGCTCAGAGATGAAAAGTGCCAGCACTGAAAGCTGTTGCTAGCCAGCACCCTTCCTTGGAAGCGCTTTTGTAGGCCTAAGAACACTGGGGCTCTGGGCTTCTCTAGCCACCTCATCTTCTGCTCATCCTCTCGCGCACTCTAAAGAGAGCTCAGGTGAGAAATTGCAAACGTCGAGCAATTGCTCAGAGATGAAAAGTGCCAGCACTGAAAGCTGTTGCTAGCCAGCACCCTTCCTTGGAAGCGCTTTCACAGGCGCAGTAACACTGGGGCTTTGCGCTTCTCTAGCCACCAAACGTCACGGTCATTCTCTTTCCGTCTCGTAGACACGAGCTGAGAAATTGCAAACGTCGAGCAATTGCTCAGAGATGAAAAGTGCCAGCACTGAAAGCTCTTGCTAGCCAGCACCCTTCCTTGGAAGCGCTTTCACAGGCGCAGCAACACTGGGGCTTTGCGCTTCTCTACCCACCAAACGTCACGGTCCTTCTCTTTCCGTCTCGTAGACACGAGCTGAGAAATTGCAAACGTCCAGCAATTGCTCCGAGATGAAAAGTGCCAGCACTGAAAGCTGTTGCTAGCCAGCAGCCTTCCTTGGAAGCGCTTTTGTAGGCCTAAGAACACTGGGGCTCTGGGCTTCTTTAGCCACCTCATCTTCTGCTCATCCTCTCGCGCACTCTGAAGAGAGCTCAGGTGAGAAATTGCAAACGTCGAGCAATTGCTCAGAGATGAAAAGTGCCAGCACTGAAAGCTGTTGCTAGCCAGCACCCTTCCTTGGAAGCGCTTTCACAGGCGCAGCAACACTGGGGCTTTGCGCTTCTCTAGCCACCAAACGTCACGGTCCTTCTCTTTCCGTCTCGTAGACACGAGCTGAGAAATTGCAAACGTCGAGCAATTGCTCCGAGATGAAAAGTGCCAGCACTGAAAGCTGTTGCTAGCCAGCACCCTTCCTTGGAAGCGCTTTTGTAGGCCTAAGAACACTGGGGCTCTGGGCTTCTCTAGCCACCTCATCTTCTGCTCATCCTCTCGCGCACTCTAAAGAGAGCTCAGGTGAGAAATTGCAAACGTCGAGCAATTGCTCAGAGATGAAAAGTGCCAGCACTGAAAGCTCTTGCTAGCCAGCACCCTTCCTTGGAAGCGCTTTCACAGGCGCAGCAACACTGGGGCTTTGCACTTCTCTAGCCACCAAATGTCACGGTCCTTCTCTTTCCGTCTCCTAGACACGAGCTGAGAAATTGCAAACGTCGAGCAATTGCTCCGAGATGAAAAGTGCCAGCACTGAAAGCTGTTGCTAGCCAGCACCCTTCCTTGGAAGCGCTTTTGTAGGCCTAAGAACACTGGGGCTCTGGGCTTCTCTAGCCACCTCATCTTCTGCTCATCCTCTCGCGCACTCTAAAGAGAGCTCAGGTGAGAAATTGAAAACGTCGAGCAATTGCTCAGAGATGAAAAGTGCCAGCACTGAAAGCTGTTGCTAGCCAGCACCCTTCCTTGGTAGCGCTTTCACAGGCGCAGCAACACTGGGGCTTTGCGCTTCTATACGCACCAAACGTCACGGTCCTTCTCTTTCCGTCTCGTAGACACGAGCTGAGAAATTGCAAACGTCAAGCAATTGCTCAGAGATGAAAAGTGCCAGCACTGAAAGCTGTTGCTAGCCAGCACCCTTCCTTGGAAGCGCTTTTGTAGGCCTAAGAACAGTGGGGCTCTGGGCTTGTCTAGCCACCTAATCTTCTGCTCATCCTCTCGCGTACTCTAAAGAGAGCTCAGGTGAGAAATTGCAAACGTCGAGCAATTGCTCAGAGATGAAAAGTGCCAGCACTGAAAGCTGTTGCTAGCCAGCACCCTTCCTTGGAAGCGCTTTCACAGGCGCAGCAACACTGGGGCTTTGCGCTTCTCTAGCCACCAAACGTCACGGTCCTTCTCTTTCCGTCTCGTAGACACGAGCTGAGAAATTGCAAACGTCGAGCAATTGCTCAGAGATGAAAAGTGCCAGCACTGAAAGCTGTTGCTAGCCAGCACCCTTCCTTGGAAGCGCTTTTGTAGGCCTAAGAACACTGGGGCTCTGGGCTTCTCTAGCCACCTCATCTTCTGCTCATCCTCTCGCGCACTCTGAAGAGAGCTCAGGTGAGAAATTGCAAACGACGAGCAATTGCTCAGAGATGAAAAGTGCCAGCACTGAAAGCTGTTGCTAGCCAGCACCCTTCCTTGGAAGCGCTTTTGTAGGCCTAAGAACACTAGGGTTCTGGGCTTCTCTAGCCACCTAATCTTCTGCTCATCCTCTCGCGCACTCTGAAGAGAGCTCAGGTGAGAAATTGCAAACGTCGAGCAATTGCTCAGAGATGAAAAGTGCCAGCACTGAAAGCTGTTGCTAGCCAGCACCCTTCCTTGGAAGCGCTTTCACAGGCGCAGTAACACTGGGGCTTTGCGCTTCTCTACCCACCAAACGTCACGGTCCTTCTCTTTCCGTCTCGTAGACACGAGCTGAGAAATTGCAAACGTCGAGCAATTGCTCCGAGATGAAAAGTGCCAGCACTGAAAGCTGTTGCTAGCCAGCAGCCTTCCTTGGAAGCGCTTTTGTAGGCCTAAGCACACTGGGGCTCTGGGCTTCTCTAGCCACCTCATCTTCTGCTCATCCTCTCGCGCACTCTGAAGAGAGCTCAGGTGAGAAATTGCAAACGTCAAGCAATTGCTCAGAGATGAAAAGTGCCAGCACTGAAAGCTGTTGCTAGCCAGCACCCTTCCTTGGAAGCGCTTTCACAGGTGCAGCAACACTGGGGCTTTGCGCTTCTATACACACCAAACGTCACGGTCCTTCTCTTTCCGTCTTGTAGACACGAGCTGAGAAATTGCAAACGTCGAGCAATTGCTCCGAGATGAAAAGTGCCAGCACTGAAAGCTCTTGCTAGCCAGCACCCTTCCTTGGAAGCGCTTTTGTAGGCCTAAGAACACTGGGGCTCTGGGCTTGTCTAGCCACCTAATCTTCTGCTCATCCTCTCGCGCACTCTAAAGAGAGCTCAGGTGAGAAATTGCAAATGTCCAGCAATTGCTCAGAGATGAAAAGTGCCAGCACTGAAAGCTGTTGCTAGCCAGCACCCTTCCTTGGAAGCGCTTTCACAGGCGCAGCAACACTGGGGCTTTGCGCTTCTCTACGCACCAAACGTCACGGTCCTTCTCTTTCCGTCTCGTAGACACGAGTTGAGAAATTGCAAACGTCGAGCAATTGCTCAGAGATGAAAAGTGCCAGCACTGGAAGCTGTTGCTAGCCAGCACCCTTCCTTGGAAGCGCTTCTGTAGGCCTAAGAACACTCGGGCTCTGGGCTTCTCTAGCCACCTCATCTTCTGCTCATCCTCTCGCGCACTCTGAAGAGAGCTCAGGTGAGAAATTGCAAACGACGAGCAATTGCTCCGAGATGAAAAGTGCCAGCACTGAAAGCTGTTGCTAGCCAGCACCCTTCCTTGGAAGCGCTTTTGTAGGCCTAAGAACAGTGGGGCTCTGGGCTTCTCTAGCCACCTCATCTTCTGCTCATCCTCTCGCGCACTCTGAAGAGAGCTCAGGTGAGAAATTGCAAACGTCGAGCAATTGCTCCGAGATGAAAAGTGCCAGCACTGAAAGCTGTTGCTAGCCAGCACCCTTCCTTGGAAGCGCTTTCACAGGCGCAGCAACACTGGGGCTTTGCGCTTCTCTACCCACCAAACGTCACGGTCCTTCTCCTTCCGTCTTGTAGACACGAGCTGAGAAATTGCAAACGTCGAGCAATTGCTCCGAGATGAAAAGTGCCAGCACTGAAAGCTGTTGCTAGCCAGCACCCTTCCTTGGAAGCGCTTTTGTAGGCCTAAGAACAGTGGGGCTCTGGGCTTCTCTAGCCACCTCATCTTCTGCTCATCCTCTCGCGCACTCTGAAGAGCGCTCAGGTGAGAAATTGCAAACGTCGAGCAATTGCTCAGAGATGAAAAGTGCCAGCACTGAAAGCTGTTGCTAGCCAGCACCCTTCCTTGGAAGCGCTTTCACAGGCGTAGTAACACTGGGGCTTTGCGCTTCTCTACGCACCAAACGTCACGGTCACTATCTCTCCATCTCGTAGACACGAGCTGAGAAATTGCAAACGTCCAGCAATTGCTCAGAGATGAAAAGTGCCAGCACTGAAAGCTGTTGCTAGCCAGCACCCTTCCTTGGAAGCGCTTTTACAGGTGCAGTAACACTGGGGCTTTGCGCTTCTCTACCCACCAAACGTCACGGTCATTCTCTTTCCGTCTCATAGACACGAGCTGAGAAATTGCAAACGTCCAGCAATTGCTCAGAGATGAAAAGTGCCAGCACTGAAAGCTCTTGCTAGCCAGCACCCTTCCTTGGAAGCGCTTTTGTAGGCCTAAGAACACTGGGGCTCTGGGCTTCTCTAGCCACCTAATCTTCTGCTCATCCTCTCGCGCACTCTAAAGAGAGCTCAGGTGAGAAATTGCAAACGTCGAGCAATTGCTCAGAGATGAAAAGTGCCAGCACTGAAAGCTGTTGCTAGCCAGCACCCTTCCTTGGAAGCACTTTCACAGGCGCAGTAACACTGGGGCTTTGCGCTTCTCTACGCACCAAACGTCACGGTCCTTCTCTTTCCGTCTCGTAGACACGAGCTGAGAAATTACAAACGTCCAGCAATTGCTCAGAGATGAAAAGTGCCAGCACTGAAAGCTGTTGCTAGCCAGCACCCTTCCTTGGAAGCGCTTTTGAAGGCCTAAGAACACTGGGGCTCTGGGCTTCTCTAGCCACCTCATCTTCTGCTCATCCTCTCGCGCACTCTAAAGAGAGCTCAGGTGAGAAATTGCAAACGTCGAGCAATTGCTCAGAGATGAAAAGTGCCAGCACTGAAAGCTGTTGCTAGCCAGCACCCTTCCTTGGAAGCGCTTTCACAGGCGCTGTAACACTGGGACTTTGCACTTCTGTACGCACCAAACGTCACGGTCCTTCTCTTTCCGTCTCGTAGACACGAGCTGAGAAATTGCAAACGTCGAGCAATTGCTCCGAGATGAAAAGTGCCAGCACTGAAAGCTGTTGCTAGCCAGCACCCTTCCTTGGAAGTGCGTTTGTAGGCCTAAGAACAGTGGGGCTCTGGGCTTCTCTAGCCACCTCATCTTCTGCTCATCCTCTCGCGCACTCTAAAGAGAGCTCAGGTGAGAAATTGCAAACGTCGAGCAATTGCTCAGAGATGAAAAGTGCCAGCACTGAAAGCTCTTGCTAGCCAGCACCCTTCCTTGGAAGCGCTTTCACAGGCGCATCAACACTGGGGCTTTGCGCTTCTATACACACCAAACGTCACGGTCCTTCTCTTTCCGTCTCGTAGACACGAGCTGAGAAATTGCAAACGTCGAGCAATTGCTCCGAGATGAAAAGTGCCAGCACTGAAAGCTGTTGCTAGCCAGCACCCTTCCTTGGAAGCGCTTTTGTAGGCCTAAGAACACTGGGGCTCTGGGCTTCTCTAGCCACCTAATCTTCTGCTCATCCTCTCGCGCACTCTAAAGAGAGCTCAGGTGAGAAATTGCAAACGTCGAGCAATTGCTCAGAGATGAAAAGTGCCAGCACTGAAAGCTGTTGCTAGCCAGCACCCTTCCTTGGAAGCGCTTTCACAGGCGCAGCAACACTGGGGCTTTGCGCTTCTATACGCACCAAACGTCACGGTCCTTCTCTTTCCGTCTCGTAGACACGAGCTGAGAAATTGCAAACGTCGAGCAATTGCTCCGAGATGAAAAGTGCCAGCACTGAAAGCTGTTGCTAGCCAGCACCCTTCCTTGGAAGCGCTTTTGTAGGCCTAAGAACACTGGGGCTCTGGGCTTCTCTAGCCACCTCATCTTCTGCTCATCCTCTCGCGCACTCTGAAGAGAGCTCAGGTGAGAAATTGCAAACGACGAGCAATTGCTCAGAGATGAAAAGTGCCAGCACTGAAAGCTGTTGCTAGCCAGCACCCTTCCTTGGAAACGCTTTTGTAGGCCTAAGAACACTGGGGCTCTGGGCTTCTCTAGCCACCTCATCTTCTGCTCATCCTCTCGCGCACTCTGAAGAGAGCTCAGGTGAGAAATTGCAAACGACGAGCAGTTGCTCAGAGATGAAAAGTGCCAGCACTGAAAGCTGTTGCTAGCCAGCACCCTTCCTTGGAAGTGCTTTTGTAGGCCTAAGAACACTGGGGCTCTGGGCTTCTCTAGCCACCTCATCTTCTGCTCATCCTCTCGCGCACTCTGAAGAGAGCTCAGGTGAGAAATTGCAAACGTCGAGCAATTGCTCAGAGATGAAAAGTGCCAGCACTGAAAGCTCTTGCTAGCCAGCCCCCTTCCTTGGAAGCGCTTTCACAGGCGCAGCAACACTGGGGCTTTGCGCTTCTCTACGCACCAAACGTCACGGTCCTTCTCTTTCCGTCTCGTAGACACGAGCTGAGAAATTGCAAACGTCCAGCAATTGCTCAGAGATGAAAAGTGCCAGCACTGAAAGCTGTTGCTAGCCAGCACCCTTCCTTGGAAGCGCTTTTGTAGGCCTAAGAACACTGGGGCTCTGGGCTTCTCTAGCCACCTCATCTTCTGCTCATCCTCTCGCGCACTCTGAAGAGAGCTCAGGTGAGAAATTGCAAACGACGAGAAATTGCTCAGAGATGAAAAGTGCCAGCACTGAAAGCTGTTGCTAGCCAGCACCCTTCCTTGGAAGCGCTTTTGTAGGCCTAAGAACACTGGGGCTCTGGGCTTCTCTAGCCACCTCATCTTCTGCTCATCCTCTCGCGCACTCTAAAGAGAGCTCAGGTGAGAAATTGCAAACGTCGAGCAATTGCTCAGAGATGAAAAGTGCCAGCACTGAAAGCTGTTGCTAGCCAGCACCCTTCCTTGGAAGCGCTTTCACAGGCGCAGCAACACTGGGGCTTTGCGCTTCTCTACGCACCAAACGTCACGGTCCTTCTCTTTCCGTCTCGTAGACACGAGTTGAGAAATTGCAAACGTCCAGCAATTGCTCAGAGATGAAAAGTGCCAGCACTGAAAGCTGTTGCTAGCCAGCACCCTTCCTTGGAAGCGCTTCTGTAGGCCTAAGAACACTGGGGCTCTGGGCTTCTCTAGCCACCTCATCTTCTGCTCATCCTCTCGCGCACTCTGAAGAGAGCTCAGGTGAGAAATTGCAAACGACGAGCAATTGCTCAGAGATGAAAAGTGCCAGCACTGAAAGCTGTTGCTAGCCAGCACCCTTCCTTGGAAGCGCTTTTGTAGGCCTAAGAACAGTGGGGCTCTGGGCTTCTCTAGCCACCTCATCTTCTGCTCATCCTCTCGCGCACTCTGAAGAGAGCTCAGGTGAGAAATTGCAAACGTCGAGCAATTGCTCAGAGATGAAAAGTGCCAGCACTGAAAGCTGTTGCTAGCCAGCACCCTTCCTTGGAAGCGCTTTCACAGGCGCAGCAACACTGGGGCTTTGCGCTTCTCTACCCACCAAACGTCACGGTCCTTCTCTTTCCGTCTTGTAGACACGAGCTGAGAAATTGCAAACGTCGAGCAATTGCTCAGAGATGAAAAGTGCCAGCACTGAAAGCTGTTGCTAGCCAGCACCCTTCCTTGGAAGCGCTTTTGTAGGCCTAAGAACACTGGGGCTCTGGGCTTCTCTAGCCACCTCATCTTCTGCTCATCCTCTCGCGCACTCTGAAGAGCGCTCAGGTGAGAAATTGCAAACGTCGAGCAATTGCTCAGAGATGAAAAGTGCCAGCACTGAAAGCTGTTGCTAGCCAGCACCCTTCCTTGGAAGCTCTTTCACAGGCGCAGTAACACTGGGGCTTTGCGCTTCTCTACGCACCAAACGTCACGGTCACTATCTCTCCGTCTCGTAGACACGAGCTGAGAAATTGCAAACGTCCAGCAATTGCTCAGAGATGAAAAGTGCCAGCACTGAAAGCTGTTGCTAGCCAGCACCCTTCCTTGGAAGAGCTTTACAGGTGCAGTAACACTGGGGCTTTGCGCTTCTCTACCCACCAAACGTCACGGTCATTCTCTTTCCGTCTCATAGACACGAGCTGAGAAATTGCAAACGTCCAGCAATTGCTCAGAGATGAAAAGTGCCAGCACTGAAAGCTGTTGCTAGCCAGCACCCTTCCTTGGAAGCGCTTTTGTAGGCCTAAGCACACTGGGGCTCTGGGCTTCTCTAGCCACCTCATCTTCTGCTCATCCTCTCGCGCACTCTAAAGAGAGCTCAGGTGAGAAATTGCAAACGTCGAGCAATTGCTCAGAGATGAAAAGTGCCAGCACTGAAAGCTGTTGCTAGCCAGCACCCTTCCTTGGAAGCACTTTCACAGGCGCAGTAACACTGGGGCTTTGCGCTTCTCTACGCACCAAACGTCACGGTCCTTCTCTTTCCGTCTCGTAGACACGAGCTGAGAAATTGCAAACGTCGAGCAATTGCTCAGAGATGAAAAGTGCCAGCACTGAAAGCTGTTGCTAGCCAGCACCCTTCCTTGGAAGCGCTTTTGAAGGCCTAAGAACACTGGGGCTCTGGGCTTCTCTAGCCACCTCATCTTCTGCTCATCCTCTCGTGCACTCTAAAGAGAGCTCAGGTGAGAAATTGCAAACGTCGAGCAATTGCTCAGAGATGAAAAGTGCCAGCACTGAAAGCTCTTGCTAGCCAGCACCCTTCCTTGGAAGCGCTTTCACAGGCGCTGTAACACTGGGACTTTGCACTTCTGTACGCACCAAACGTCACGGTCCTTCTCTTTCCGTCTCGTAGACACGAGCTGAGAAATTGCAAACGTCCAGCAATTGCTCAGAGATGAAAAGTGCCAGCACTGAAAGCTGTTGCTAGCCAGCACCCTTCCTTGGAAGCGCTTTTGTAGGCCTAAGAACACTGGGGCTCTGGGCTTCTCTAGCCACCTAATCTGCTCATCCTCGCGCGCTCTAAAGAGAGCTCAGGTGAGAAATTGCAAACGTCGAGCAATTGCTCAGAGATGAAAAGTGCCAGCACTGAAAGCTCTTGCTAGCCAGCACCCTTCCTTGGAAGCGCTTTCACAGGCGCATCAACACTGGGGCTTTGCGCTTCTATACACACCAAACGTCACGGTCCTTCTCTTTCCGTCTCGTAGACACGAGCTGAGAAATTGCAAACGTCCAGCAATTGCTCAGAGATGAAAAGTGCCAGCACTGAAAGCTGTTGCTAGCCAGCACCCTTCCTTGGAAGCGCTTTTGTAGGCCTAAGAACACTGGGGCTCTGGGCTTGTCTAGCCACCTAATCTTCTGCTCATCCTCTCGCGCACTCTAAAGAGAGCTCAGGTGAGAAATTGCAAACGTCGAGCAATTGCTCAGAGATGAAAAGTGCCAGCACTGAAAGCTGTTGCTAGCCAGCACCCTTCCTTGGAAGCGCTTTCACAGGCGCAGCAACACTGGGGCTTTGCGCTTCTATACGCACCAAACGTCACGGTCCTTCTCTTTCCGTCTCGTAGACACGAGCTGAGAAATTGCAAACGTCCAGCAATTGCTCCGAGATGAAAAGTGCCAGCACTGGAAGCTGTTGCTAGCCAGCACCCTTCCTTGGAAGCGCTTTTGTAGGCCTAAGAACACTGGGGCTCTGGGCTTCTCTAGCCACCTAATCTTCTGCTCATCCTCTCGCGCACTCTGAAGAGAGCTCAGGTGAGAAATTGCAAACGACGAGCAATTGCTCAGAGATGAAAAGTGCCAGCACTGAAAGCTGTTGCTAGCCAGCACCCTTCCTTGGAAACGCTTTTGTAGGCCTAAGAACACTAGGGCTCTGGGCTTCTCTAGCCACCTCATCTTCTGCTCATCCTCTCGCGCACTCTAAAGAGAGCTCAGGTGAGAAATTGCAAATGTCGAGCAATTGCTCAGAGATGAAAAGTGCCAGCACTGAAAGCTGTTGCTAGCCAGCACCCTTCCTTGGAAGCGCTTTCACAGGCGCAGTAACACTGGGACTTTGCACTTCTCTACCCACCAAACGTCACTGTCCTTCTCTTTCCATCTCGTAGACACGAGCTGAGAAATTGCAAACGTCGAGCAATTGCTCAGAGATGAAAAGTGCCAGCACTGAAAGCTGTTGCTAGCCAGCACCCTTCCTTGGAAGCGCTTTTGTAGGCCTAAGAACACTGGGGCTCTGGGCTTCTCTAGCCACCTCATCTTCTGCTCATCCTCTCGCGCACTCTGAAGAGAGCTCAGGTGAGAAATTGCAAACGTCGAGCAATTGCTCAGAGATGAAAAGTGCCAGCACTGAAAGCTCTTGCTAGCCAGCACCCTTCCTTGGAAGCGCTTTCACAGGCGCAGTAACACTGGGGCTTTGCGTTTCTCTACCCACCAAACGTCACGGTCCTTCTCTTTCCGTCTCGTAGACACGAGCTGAGAAATTGCAAACGTCCAGCAATTGCTCAGAGATGAAAAGTGCCAGCACTGAAAGCTGTTGCTAGCCAGCACCCTTCCTTGGAAGCGCTTTTGTAGGCCTAAGAACACTGGGGCTCTGGGCTTCTCTAGCCACCTAATCTGCTCATCCTCGCGCGCTCTAAAGAGAGCTCAGGTGAGAAATTGCAAACGTCGAGCAATTGCTCAGAGATGAAAAGTGCCAGCACTGAAAGCTGTTGCTAGCCAGCACCCTTCCTTGGAAGCTCTTTCACAGGCGCAGTAACACTGGGGCTTTGCACTTCTCTACGCACCAAACGTCACGGTCCTTCTCTTTCCGTCTCGTAGACACGAGGTGAGAAATTGCAAACGTCGAGCAATTGCTCAGAGATGAAAAGTGCCAGCACTGAAAGCTGTTGCTAGCCAGCACCCTTCCTTGGAAGCGCTTTTGTAGGCCTAAGAACACTGGGGCTCTGGGCTTCTCTAGCCACCTCATCTTCTGCTCATCCTCTCGCGCACTCTGAAGAGAGCTCAGGTGAGAAATTGCAAACGTCCAGCAATTGCTCAGAGATGAAAAGTGCCAGCACTGAAAGCTGTTGCTAGCCAGCACCCTTCCTTGGAAGCGCTTTTGTAGGCCTAAGAACACTGGGGCTCTGGGCTTCTCTAGCCACCTCATCTTCTGCTCATCCTCTCGCGCACTCTAAAGAGAGCTCAGGTGAGAAATTGCAAACGTCGAGCAATTGCTCAGAGATGAAAAGTGCCAGCACTGAAAGCTGTTGCTAGCCAGCACCCTTCCTTGGAAGCGCTTTCACAGGCGCAGCAACACTGGGGCTTTGCACTTCTCTAGCCACCAAACGTCACGGTCATTCTCTTTCCGTCTCGTAGACACGAGCTGAGAAATTGCAAACGTCGAGCAATTGCTCCGAGATGAAAAGTGCCAGCACTGAAAGCTGTTGCTAGCCAGCACCCTTCCTTGGAAGCGCTTTTGTAGGCCTAAGAACACTGGGGCTCTGGGCTTCTTTAGCCACCTCATCTTCTGCTCATCCTCTCGCGCACTCTGAAGAGAGCTCAGGTGAGAAATTGCAAACGTCCAGCAATTGCTCAGAGATGAAAAGTGCCAGCACTGAAAGCTGTTGCTAGCCAGCACCCTTCCTTGGAAGCGCTTTCACAGGCGCAGCAACACTGGGGCTTTGCGCTTCTCTAGCCACCAAACGTCACGGTCCTTCTCTTTCCGTCTCGTAGACACGAGCTGAGAAATTGCAAACGTCGAGCAATTGCTCAGAGATGAAAAGTGCCAGCACTGAAAGCTGTTGCTAGCCAGCACCCTTCCTTGGAAGCGCTTTTGTAGGCCTAAGAACACTGGGGCTCTGGGCTTCTCTAGCCACCTCATCTTCTGCTCATCCTCTCGCGCACTCTAAAGAGAGCTCAGGTGAGAAATTGCAAACGTCGAGCAATTGCTCAGAGATGAAAAGTGCCAGCACTGAAAGCTCTTGCTAGCCAGCACCCTTCCTTGGAAGCGCTTTCACAGGCGCAGCAACACTGGGGCTTTGCACTTCTCTAGCCACCAAACGTCACGGTCCTTCTCTTTCCGTCTCGTAGACACGAGCTGAGAAATTGCAAACGTCGAGCAATTGCTCCGAGATGAAAAGTGCCAGCACTGAAAGCTGTTGCTAGCCAGCACCCTTCCTTGGAAGCGCTTTTGTAGGCCTAAGAACAGTGGGGCTCTGGGCTTCTCTAGCCACCTCATCTTCTGCTCATCCTCTCGCGCACTCTAAAGAGAGCTCAGGTGAGAAATTGCAAACGTCCAGCAATTGCTCAGAGATGAAAAGTGCCAGCACTGAAAGCTGTTGCTAGCCAGCACCCTTCCTTGGTAGCGCTTTCACAGGCGCAGCAACACTGGGGCTTTGCGCTTCTATACGCACCAAACGTCACGGTCCTTCTCTTTCCATCTCGTAGACACGAGCTGAGAAATTGCAAACGTCGAGCAATTGCTCAGAGATGAAAAGTGCCGGCACTGAAAGCTGTTGCTAGCCAGCACCCTTCCTTGGAAGCGCTTTTGTAGGCCTAAGAACACTGGGGCTCTGGGCTTCTCTAGCCACCTCATTTTCTGCTCATCCTCTCGCGCAGTCTAAAGAGAGCTCAGGTGAGAAATTGCAAACGTCGAGCAATTGCTCAGAGATGAAAAGTGCCAGCACTGAAAGCTGTTGCTAGCCAGCACCCTTCCTTGGAAGCGCTTTCACAGGCGCAGTAACACTGGGGCTTTGCGCTTCTCTAGCCACCAAACGTCACGGTCCTTCTCTTTCCGTCTCGTAGACACGAGCTGAGAAATTGCAAACGTCGAGCAATTGCTCAGAGATGAAAAGTGCCAGCACTGAAAGCTGTTGCTAGCCAGCAGCCTTCCTTGGAAGCGCTTTTGTAGGCCTAAGCACACTGGGGCTCTGGGCTTCTCTAGCCACCTAATCTTCTGCTCATCCTCTCGCGCACTCTAAAGAGAGCTCAGGTGAGAAATTGCAAACGTCGAGCAATTGCTCAGAGATGAAAAGTGCCAGCACTGAAAGCTGTTGCTAGCCAGCACCCTTCCTTGGAAGCGCTTTCACAGGCGCAGCAACAATGGGGCTTTGCGCTTCTATACACACCAAACGTCACGGTCCTTCTCTTTCCGTCTCGTAGACACGAGGTGAGAAATTGCAAACGTCGAGCAATTGCTCAGAGATGAAAAGTGCCAGCACTGGAAGCTGTTGCTAGCCAGCAGCCTTCCTTGGAAGCGCTTTTGTAGGCCTAAGAACACTGGGGCTCTGGGCTTCTCTAGCCACCTCATCTTCTGCTCATCCTCTCGCGCACTCTGAAGAGAGCTCAGGTGAGAAATTGCAAACGTCGAGCAATTGCTCAGAGATGAAAAGTGCCAGCACTGAAAGCTGTTGCTAGCCAGCACCCTTCCTTGGAAGCGCTTTCACAGGCGCAGTAACACTGGGGCTTTGCGCTTCTATACGCACCAAACGTCACGGTCCTTCTCTTTCCGTCTCGTAGACACAAGCTGAGAAATTGCAAACGTCGAGCAATTGCTCAGAGATGAAAAGTGCCAGCACTGAAAGCTGTTGCTAGCCAGCACCCTTCCTTGGAAGCGCTTTCACAGGCGCAGTAACACTGGGGCTTTGCGCTTCTCTGGCCACCAAACGTCACGGTCCTTCTGTTTCCGCCTCGTAGACACGAGCTGAGAAATTGCAAACGTCGAGCAATTGCTCAGAGATGAAAAGTGCCAGCACTGAAAGCTGTTGCTAGCCAGCACCCTTCCTTGGAAGCGCTTTTGTAGGCCTAAGCACACTGGGGATCTGGGCTTCTCTAGCCACCTAATCTGCTCATCCTCGCGCGCTCTAAAGAGAGCTCAGGTGAGAAATTGCAAACGTCGAGCAATTGCTCAGAGATGAAAAGTGCCAGCACTGAAAGCTGTTGCTAGCCAGCACCCTTCCTTGGTAGCGCTTTCACAGGCGCAGCAACACTGGGGCTTTGCGCTTCTATACGCACCAAACGTCACGGTCCTTCTCTTTCCGTCTCGTAGACACGAGCTGAGAAATTGCAAACGTCAAGCAATTGCTCAGAGATGAAAAGTGCCAGCACTGAAAGCTGTTGCTAGCCAGCACCCTTCCTTGGAAGCGCTTTTGTAGGCCTAAGAACACTGGGGCTCTGGGCTTGTCTAGCCACCTAATCTTCTGCTCATCCTCTCGCGTACTCTAAAGAGAGCTCAGGTGAGAAATTGCAAACGTCGAGCAATTGCTCAGAGATGAAAAGTGCCAGCACTGAAAGCTGTTGCTAGCCAGCACCCTTCCTTGGAAGCGCTTTCACAGGCGCAGCAACACTGGGGCTTTGCGCTTCTCTAGCCACCAAACGTCACGGTCCTTCTCTTTCCGTCTCGTAGACACGAGCTGAGAAATTGCAAACGTCGAGCAATTGCTCAGAGATGAAAAGTGCCAGCACTGAAAGCTGTTGCTAGCCAGCACCCTTCCTTGGAAGCGCTTTTGTAGACCTAAGAACACTGGGGCTCTGGGCTTCTCTAGCCACCTCATCTTCTGCTCATCCTCTCGCGCACTCTGAAGAGAGCTCAGGTGAGAAATTGCAAACGACGAGCAATTGCTCAGAGATGAAAAGTGCCAGCACTGAAAGCTGTTGCTAGCCAGCAGCCTTCCTTGGAAGCGCTTTTGTAGGCCTAAGAACACTGGGGCTCTGGGCTTCTCTAGCCACCTAATCTTCTGCTCATCCTCTCGCGCACTCTAAAGAGAGCTCAGGTGAGAAATTGCAAACGTCGAGCAATTGCTCAGAGATGAAAAGTGCCAGCACTGAAAGCTGTTGCTAGCCAGCACCCTTCCTTGGAAGCGCTTTCACAGGCGCAGTAACACTGGGGCTTTGCACTTCTCTAGCCACCAAACGTCACGGTCCTTCTCTTTCCATCTCGTAGACACGAGCTGAGAAATTGCAAACGTCGAGCAATTGCTCAGAGATGAAAAGTGCCGGCACTGAAAGCTGTTGCTAGCCAGCACCCTTCCTTGGAAGCGCTTTTGTAGGCCTAAGAACACTGGGGCTCTGGGCTTCTCTAGCCACCTCATCTTCTGCTCATCCTCTCGCGCACTCTGAAGAGAGCTCAGGTGAGAAATTGCAAACGTCGAGCAATTGCTCAGAGATGAAAAGTGCCAGCACTGAAAGCTGTTGCTAGCCAGCACCCTTCCTTGGAAGCGCTTTCACAGGCGCAGTAACACTGGGGCTTTGCGCTTCTCTAGCCACCAAACGTCACGGTCCTTCTCTTTCCGTCTCGTAGACACGAGCTGAGAAATTGCAAACGTCGAGCAATTGCTCAGAGATGAAAAGTGCCAGCACTGAAAGCTGTTGCTAGCCAGCAGCCTTCCTTGGAAGCGCTTTTGTAGGCCTAAGCACACTGGGGCTCTGGGCTTCTCTAGCCACCTAATCTTCTGCTCATCCTCTCGCGCACTCTAAAGAGAGCTCAGGTGAGAAATTGCAAACGTCGAGCAATTGCTCAGAGATGAAAAGTGCCAGCACTGAAAGCTGTTGCTAGCCAGCACCCTTCCTTGGAAGCGCTTTCACAGGCGCAGCAACAATGGGGCTTTGCGCTTCTATACACACCAAACGTCACGGTCCTTCTCTTTCCGTCTCGTACACACGAGCTGAGAAATTGCAAACGTCGAGCAATTGCTCAGAGATGAAAAGTGCCAGCACTGGAAGCTGTTGCTAGCCAGCACCCTTCCTTGGAAGCGCTTTTGTAGGCCTAAGAACACTGGGGCTCTGGGCTTCTCTAGCCACCTCATCTTCTGCTCATCCTCTCGCGCACTCTGAAGAGAGCTCAGGTGAGAAATTGCAAACGTCGAGCAATTGCTCAGAGATGAAAAGTGCCAGCACTGAAAGCTGTTGCTAGCCAGCACCCTTCCTTGGAAGCGCTTTCACAGGCGCAGTAACACTGGGGCTTTGCGCTTCTATACGCACCAAACGTCACGGTCCTTCTCTTTCCGTCTCGTAGACACAAGCTGAGAAATTGCAAACGTCGAGCAATTGCTCAGAGATGAAAAGTGCCAGCACTGAAAGCTGTTGCTAGCCAGCACCCTTCCTTGGAAGCGCTTTCACAGGCGCAGTAACACTGGGGCTTTGCGCTTCTCTGGCCACCAAACGTCACGGTCATTCTCTTTCTGTCTCGTAGACACGAGCTGAGAAATTGCAAACGTCGAGCAATTGCTCAGAGATGAAAAGTGCCAGCACTGAAAGCTGTTGCTAGCCAGCACCCTTCCTTGGAAGCGCTTTTGTAGGCCTAAGCACACTGGGGATCTGGGCTTCTCTAGCCACCTAATCTGCTCATCCTCGCGCGCTCTAAAGAGAGCTCAGGTGAGAAATTGCAAACGTCGAGCAATTGCTCAGAGATGAAAAGTGCCAGCACTGAAAGCTGTTGCTAGCCAGCACCCTTCCTTGGAAGCGCTTTCACAGGCGCAGTAACACTGGGGCTTTGCACTTCTCTACGCACCAAACGTCACGGTCCTTCTCTTTCCGTCTCGTAGACACGAGCTGAGAAATTGCAAAAGTCGAGCAATTGCTCAGAGATGAAAAGTGCCAGCACTGAAAGCTCTTTCTAGCCAGCCCCCTTCCTTGGAAGCGCTTTCACAGGCGCAGCAACACTGGGGCTTTGCGCTTCTCTACGCACCAAACGTCACGGTCCTTCTCTTTCCGTCTCGTAGACGCGAGCTGAGAAATTGCAAACGTCGAGCAATTGCTCAGAGATGAAAAGTGCCAGCACTGAAAGCTCTTGCTAGCCAGCACCCTTCCTTGGAAGCGCTTTTGTAGGCCTAAGAACACTGGGGCTCTGGGCTTCTCTAGCCGCCTCATCTTCTGCTCATCCTCTCGCGCACTCTGAAGAGAGCTCAGGTGAGAAATTGCAGACGACGAGAAATTGCTCAGAGATGAAAAGTGCCAGCACTGAAAGCTGTTGCTAGCCAGCACCCTTCCTTGGAAGCGCTTTTGTAGGCCTAAGAACACTGGGGCTCTGGGCTTCTCTAGCCACCTCATCTTCTGCTCATCCTCTCGCGCACTCTAAAGAGAGCTCAGGTGAGAAATTGCAAACGTCGAGCAATTGCTCAGAGATGAAAAGTGCCAGCACTGAAAGCTCTTGCTAGCCAGCACCCTTCCTTGGAAGCGCTTTCACAGGCGCAGTAACACTGGGGCTTTGCACTTCTATACGCACCAAACGCCACGGTCCTTCTCTTTCCGTCTCGTAGACACGAGGTGAGAAATTGCAAACGTCGAGCAATTGCTCAGAGATGAAAAGTGCCAGCACTGAAAGCTCTTGCTAGCCAGCACCCTTCCTTGGAAGCGCTTTCACAGGCGCAGCAACACTGGGGCTTTGCGCTTCTCTAGCCACCAAACGTCACGGTCCTTCTCTTTCCGTCTCGTAGACACGAGCTGAGAAATTGCAAACGTCCAGCAATTGCTCAGAGATGAAAAGTGCCGGCACTGAAAGCTGTTGCTAGCCAGCACCCTTCCTTGGAAGCGCTTTTGTAGGCCTAAGAACACTAGGGCTCTGGGCTTCTCTAGCCACCTAATCTTCTGCTCATCCTCTCGCGCAGTCTAAAGAGAGCTCAGGTGAGAAATTGCAAACGTCGAGCAATTGCTCCGAGATGAAAAGTGCCAGCACTGAAAGCTGTTGCTAGCCAGCACCCTTCCTTGGAAGCGCTTTCACAGGCGCAGCAACACTGGGGCTTTGCGCTTCTATACGCACCAAACGTCACGGTCCTTCTCTTTCCGTCTCGTAGACACGAGCTGAGAAATTGCAAACGTCGAGCAATTGCTCAGAGATGAAAAGTGCCAGCACTGAAAGCTGTTGCTAGCCAGCACCCTTCCTTGGAAGCGGTTTTGTAGGCCTAAGAACACTGGGGCTCTGGGCTTGTCTAGCCACCTAATCTTCTGCTCATCCTCTCGCGCAATCTAAAGAGAGCTCAGGTGAGAAATTGCAAATGTCCAGCAATTGCTCAGAGATGAAAAGTGCCAGCACTGAAAGCTGTTGCTAGCCAGCACCCTTCCTTGGAAGCGCTTTCACAGGCGCAGCAACACTGGGGCTTTGCGCTTCTCTACGCACCAAACGTCACGGTCCTTCTCTTTCCGTCTCGTAGACACGAGTTGAGAAATTGCAAACGTCGAGCAATTGCTCAGAGATGAAAAGTGCCAGCACTGGAAGCTGTTGCTAGCCAGCACCCTTCCTTGGAAGCGCTTCTGTAGGCCTAAGAACACTGGGGCTCTGGGCTTCTCTAGCCACCTCATCTTCTGCTCATCCTCTCGCGCACTCTGAAGAGCGCTCAGGTGAGAAATTGCAAACGTCGAGCAATTGCTCAGAGATGAAAAGTGCCAGCACTGAAAGCTGTTGCTAGCCAGCACCCTTCCTTGGAAGCGCTTTCACAGGCGCAGTAACACTGGGGCTTTGCGCTTCTATACGCACCAAACGTCACGGTCCTTCTCTTTCCGTCTCGTAGACACAAGCTGAGAAATTGCAAACGTCGAGCAATTGCTCAGAGATGAAAAGTGCCAGCACTGAAAGCTCTTGCTAGCCAGCACCCTTCCTTGGAAGCGCTTTCACAGGCGCAGTAACACTGGGGCTTTGCGCTTCTGTAGCCACCAAACGTCACGGTTCTTCTGTTTCCGCCTCGTAGACACGAGCTGAGAAATTGCAAACGTCGAGCAATTGCTCAGAGATGAAAAGTGCCAGCACTGAAAGCTGTTGCTAGCCAGCACCCTTCCTTGGAAGCGCTTTTGTAGGCCTAAGCACACTGGGGCTCTGGGCTTCTCTAGCCACCTAATCTGCTCATCCTCGCGCGCTCTAAAGAGAGCTCAGGTGAGAAATTGCAAACGTCGAGCAATTGCTCAGAGATGAAAAGTGCCAGCACTGAAAGCTGTTGCTAGCCAGCACCCTTCCTTGGAAGCGCTTTCACAGGCGCAGTAACACTGGGGCTTTGCACTTCTCTACGCACCAAACGTCACGGTCCTTCTCTTTCCGTCTCGTAGACACGAGCTGAGAAATTGCAAACGTCGAGCAATTGCTCAGAGATGAAAAGTGCCAGCACTGAAAGCTCTTGCTAGCCAGCCCCCTTCCTTGGAAGCGCTTTCACAGGCGCAGCAACACTGG
Organism: Sarcoramphus papa; assembly: GCA_037962945.1. Taxonomy (NCBI): domain Eukaryota; kingdom Metazoa; phylum Chordata; class Aves; order Accipitriformes; family Cathartidae; genus Sarcoramphus; species Sarcoramphus papa. The sequence goes on along the minus strand of CM075606.1, from coordinate 4,504,938 downwards.
GGCTTTGCGCTTCTCTACGCACCAAACGTCACGGTCCTTCTCTTTCCGTCTCGTAGACACGAACTGAGAAATTGCAAACGTCGAGCAATTGCTCAGAGATGAAAAGTGCCAGCACTGAAAGCTGTTGCTAGCCAGCACCCTTCCTTGGAAGCGCTTTTGTAGGCCTAAGAACACTGGGGCTCTGGGCTTCTCTAGCCGCCTCATCTTCTGCTCATCCTCTCGCGCACTCTGAAGAGAGCTCAGGTGAGAAATTGCAGACGACGAGAAATTGCTCAGAGATGAAAAGTGCCAGCACTGAAAGCTGTTGCTAGCCAGCACCCTTCCTTGGAAGCGCTTTTGTAGGCCTAAGAACACTGGGGCTCTGGGCTTCTCTAGCCACCTCATCTTCTGCTCATCCTCTCGCGCACTCTAAAGAGAGCTCAGGTGAGAAATTGCAAACGTCGAGCAATTGCTCAGAGATGAAAAGTGCCAGCACTGAAAGCTCTTGCTAGCCAGCACCCTTCCTTGGAAGCGCTTTCACAGGCGCAGTAACACTGGGGCTTTGCACTTCTATACGCACCAAACGCCACGGTCCTTCTCTTTCCGTCTCGTAGACACAAGCTGAGAAATTGCAAACGTCGAGCAATTGCTCAGAGATGAAAAGTGCCAGCACTGAAAGCTCTTGCTAGCCAGCACCCTTCCTTGGAAGCGCTTTCACAGGCGCAGCAACACTGGGGCTTTGCGCTTCTCTAGCCACCAAACGTCACGGTCCTTCTCTTTCCGTCTCGTAGACACGAGCTGAGAAATTGCAAACGTCGAGCAATTGCTCAGAGATGAAAAGTGCCAGCACTGAAAGCTGTTGCTAGCCAGCAGCCTTCCTTGGAAGCGCTTTCACAGGCGCAGTAACACTGGGGTTTGCGCTTCTCTAGCCACCAAACGTCACGGTCCTTCTCTTTCCGTCTCGTAGACACGAGCTGAGAAATTGCAAACGTCGAGCAATTGCTCAGAGATGAAAAGTGCCAGCACTGAAAGCTGTTGCTAGCCAGCAGCCTTCCTTGGAAGCACTTTTGTAGGCCTAAGCACACTGGGGCTCTGGGCTTCTCTAGCCACCTCATCTTCTGCTCATCCTCTCGCGCACTCTGAAGAGCGCTCAGGTGAGAAATTGCAAACGTCGAGCAATTGCTCAGAGATGAAAAGTGCCAGCACTGAAAGCTGTTGCTAGCCAGCACCCTTCCTTGGAAGCGCTTTCACAGGCGCAGCAACACTGGGGCTTTGCGCTTCTATACACACCAAACGTCACGGTCCTTCTCTTTCCGTCTCGTAGACACGAGCTGAGAAATTGCAAACGTCCAGCAATTGCTCAGAGATGAAAAGTGCCAGCACTGAAAGCTGTTGCTAGCCAGCACCCTTCCTTGGAAGCGGTTTTGTAGGCCTAAGAACACTGGGGCTCTGGGCTTCTCTAGCCACCTAATCTTCTGCTCATCCTCTCGCGCACTCTAAAGAGAGCTCAGGTGAGAAATTGCAAACGTCGAGCAATTGCTCAGAGATGAAAAGTGCCAGCACTGAAAGCTGTTGCTAGCCAGCACCCTTCCTTGGAAGCGCTTTCACAGGCGCAGAAACACTGGGGCTTTGCGCTTCTCTACGCACCAAACGTCACGGTCCTTCTCTTTCCGTCTCGTAGACACGAGTTGAGAAATTGCAAACGTCGAGCAATTGCTCAGAGATGAAAAGTGCCAGCACTGGAAGCTGTTGCTAGCCAGCACCCTTCCTTGGAAGCGCTTTTGTAGGCCTAAGAACACTGGGGCTCTGGGCTTCTCTAGCCACCTCATCTTCTGCTCATCCTCTCGCGCACTCTGAAGAGCGCTCAGGTGAGAAATTGCAAACGTCGAGCAATTGCTCAGAGATGAAAAGTGCCAGCACTGAAAGCTGTTGCTAGCCAGCACCCTTCCTTGGAAGCGCTTTCACAGGCGCAGTAACACTGGGGCTTTGCGCTTCTATACGCACCAAACGTCACGGTCCTTCTCTTTCCGTCTCGTAGACACAAGCTGAGAAATTGCAAACGTCGAGCAATTGCTCAGAGATGAAAAGTGCCAGCACTGAAAGCTGTTGCTAGCCAGCACCCTTCCTTGGAAGCGCTTTCACAGGCGCAGTAACACTGGGGCTTTGCGCTTCTCTAGCCACCAAACGTCACGGTCCTTCTGTTTCCGCCTCGTAGACACGAGCTGAGAAATTGCAAACGTCGAGCAATTGCTCAGAGATGAAAAGTGCCAGCACTGAAAGCTGTTGCTAGCCAGCACCCTTCCTTGGAAGCGCTTTTGTAGGCCTAAGCACACTGGGGCTCTGGGCTTCTCTAGCCACCTAATCTGCTCATCCTCGCGCGCTCTAAAGAGCGCTCAGCTGAGAAATTGCAAACGTCCAGCAATTGCTCAGAGATGAAAAGTGCCAGCACTGAAAGCTGTTGCTAGCCAGCACCCTTCCTTGGAAGCGCTTTTGTAGGCCTAAGAACACTGGGGCTCTGGGCTTCTCTAGCCGCCTCATCTTCTGCTCATCCTCTCGCGCACTCTGAAGAGAGCTCAGGTGAGAAATTGCAGACGACGAGAAATTGCTCAGAGATGAAAAGTGCCAGCACTGAAAGCTGTTGCTAGCCAGCACCCTTCCTTGGAAGCGCTTTTGTAGGCCTAAGAACACTGGGGCTCTGGGCTTCTCTAGCCACCTCATCTTCTGCTCATCCTCTCGCGCACTCTAAAGAGAGCTCTGGTGAGAAATTGCAAACGTCGAGCAATTGCTCAGAGATGAAAAGTGCCAGCACTGAAAGCTCTTGCTAGCCAGCACCCTTCCTTGGAAGCGCTTTCACAGGCGCAGTAACACTGGGGCTTTGCACTTCTATACGCACCAAACGCCACGGTCCTTCTCTTTCCGTCTCGTAGACACAAGCTGAGAAATTGCAAACGTCGAGCAATTGCTCAGAGATGAAAAGTGCCAGCACTGAAAGCTCTTGCTAGCCAGCCCCCTTCCTTGGAAGCGCTTTCACAGGCGCAGCAACACTGGGGCTTTGCGCTTCTCTAGCCACCAAACGTCACGGTCCTTCTCTTTCCGTCTCGTAGACACGAGCTGAGAAATTGCAAACGTCGAGCAATTGCTCAGAGATGAAAAGTGCCGGCACTGAAAGCTGTTGCTAGCCAGCACCCTTCCTTGGAAGCGCTTTTGTAGGCCTAAGAACACTAGGGCTCTGGGCTTCTCTAGCCACCTAATCTTCTGCTCATCCTCTCGCGCACTCTAAAGAGAGCTCAGGTGAGAAATTGCAAACGTCGAGCAATTGCTCAGAGATGAAAAGTGCCAGCACTGAAAGCTGTTGCTAGCCAGCACCCTTCCTTGGAAGCGCTTTCACAGGCGCAGCAACACTGGGGCTTTGCGCTTCTATACACACCAAACGTCACGGTCCTTCTCTTTCCGTCTCGTAGACACGAGCTGAGAAATTGCAAACGTCGAGCAATTGCTCAGAGATGAAAAGTGCCAGCACTGAAAGCTGTTGCTAGCCAGCACCCTTCCTTGGAAGCGGTTTTGTAGGCCTAAGAACACTGGGGCTCTGGGCTTGTCTAGCCACCTAATCTTCTGCTCATCCTCTCGCGCACTCTAAAGAGAGCTCAGGTGAGAAATTGCAAATGTCCAGCAATTGCTCAGAGATGAAAAGTGCCAGCACTGAAAGCTGTTGCTAGCCAGCACCCTTCCTTGGAAGCGCTTTCACAGGCGCAGCAACACTGGGGCTTTGCGCTTCTCTACGCACCAAACGTCACGGTCCTTCTCTTTCCGTCTCGTAGACACGAGTTGAGAAATTGCAAACGTCGAGCAATTGCTCAGAGATGAAAAGTGCCAGCACTGGAAGCTGTTGCTAGCCAGCACCCTTCCTTGGAAGCGCTTCTGTAGGCCTAAGAACACTCGGGCTCTGGGCTTCTCTAGCCACCTCATCTTCTGCTCATCCTCTCGCGCACTCTGAAGAGCGCTCAGGTGAGAAATTGCAAACGTCGAGCAATTGCTCAGAGATGAAAAGTGCCAGCACTGAAAGCTGTTGCTAGCCAGCACCCTTCCTTGGAAGCGCTTTCACAGGCGCAGTAACACTGGGGCTTTGCGCTTCTATACGCACCAAACGTCACGGTCCTTCTCTTTCCGTCTCGTAGACACAAGCTGAGAAATTGCAAACGTCGAGCAATTGCTCAGAGATGAAAAGTGCCAGCACTGAAAGCTCTTGCTAGCCAGCACCCTTCCTTGGAAGCGCTTTCACAGGCGCAGTAACACTGGGGCTTTGCGCTTCTGTAGCCACCAAACGTCACGGTTCTTCTGTTTCCGCCTCGTAGACACGAGCTGAGAAATTGCAAACGTCGAGCAATTGCTCAGAGATGAAAAGTGCCAGCACTGAAAGCTGTTGCTAGCCAGCACCCTTCCTTGGAAGCGCTTTTGTAGGCCTAAGCACACTGGGGCTCTGGGCTTCTCTAGCCACCTAATCTGCTCATCCTCGCGCGCTCTAAAGAGAGCTCAGGTGAGAAATTGCAAACGTCGAGCAATTGCTCAGAGATGAAAAGTGCCAGCACTGAAAGCTGTTGCTAGCCAGCACCCTTCCTTGGAAGCGCTTTCACAGGCGCAGTAACACTGGGGCTTTGCACTTCTCTACGCACCAAACGTCACGGTCCTTCTCTTTCCGTCTCGTAGACATGAGCTGAGAAATTGCAAACGTCGAGCAATTGCTCAGAGATGAAAAGTGCCAGCACTGAAAGCTCTTGCTAGCCAGCCCCCTTCCTTGGAAGCGCTTTCACAGGCGCAGCAACACTGGGGCTTTGCGCTTCTCTACGCACCAAACGTCACGGTCCTTCTCTTTCCGTCTCGTAGACACGAGCTGAGAAATTGCAAACGTCGAGCAATTGCTCAGAGATGAAAAGTGCCAGCACTGAAAGCTGTTGCTAGCCAGCACCCTTCCTTGGAAGCGCTTTTGTAGGCCTAAGAACACTGGGGCTCTGGGCTTCTCTAGCCGCCTCATCTTCTGCTCATCCTCTCGCGCACTCTGAAGAGAGCTCAGGTGAGAAATTGCAGACGACGAGAAATTGCTCAGAGATGAAAAGTGCCAGCACTGAAAGCTGTTGCTAGCCAGCACCCTTCCTTGGAAGCGCTTTTGTAGGCCTAAGAACACTGGGGCTCTGGGCTTCTCTAGCCACCTCATCTTCTGCTCATCCTCTCGCGCACTCTAAAGAGAGCTCAGGTGAGAAATTGCAAACGTCGAGCAATTGCTCAGAGATGAAAAGTGCCAGCACTGAAAGCTCTTGCTAGCCAGCACCCTTCCTTGGAAGCGCTTTCACAGGCGCAGTAACACTGGGGCTTTGCACTTCTATACGCACCAAACGCCACGGTCCTTCTCTTTCCGTCTCGTAGACACAAGCTGAGAAATTGCAAACGTCGAGCAATTGCTCAGAGATGAAAAGTGCCAGCACTGAAAGCTCTTGCTAGCCAGCACCCTTCCTTGGAAGCGCTTTCACAGGCGCAGCAACACTGGGGCTTTGCGCTTCTCTAGCCACCAAACGTCACGGTCCTTCTCTTTCCGTCTCGTAGACACGAGCTGAGAAATTGCAAACGTCGAGCAATTGCTCAGAGATGAAAAGTGCCAGCACTGAAAGCTGTTGCTAGCCAGCAGCCTTCCTTGGAAGCGCTTTCACAGGCGCAGTAACACTGGGGTTTGCGCTTCTCTAGCCACCAAACGTCACGGTCCTTCTCTTTCCGTCTCGTAGACACGAGCTGAGAAATTGCAAACGTCGAGCAATTGCTCAGAGATGAAAAGTGCCAGCACTGAAAGCTGTTGCTAGCCAGCAGCCTTCCTTGGAAGCACTTTTGTAGGCCTAAGCACACTGGGGCTCTGGGCTTCTCTAGCCACCTAATCTTCTGCTCATCCTCTCGCGCACTCTAAAGAGAGCTCAGGTGAGAAATTGCAAACGTCGAGCAATTGCTCAGAGATGAAAAGTGCCAGCACTGAAAGCTGTTGCTAGCCAGCACCCTTCCTTGGAAGCGCTTTCACAGGCGCAGCAACACTGGGGCTTTGCGCTTCTATACACACCAAACGTCACGGTCCTTCTCTTTCCGTCTCGTAGACACGAGCTGAGAAATTGCAAACGTCGAGCAATTGCTCAGAGATGAAAAGTGCCAGCACTGAAAGCTGTTGCTAGCCAGCACCCTTCCTTGGAAGCGGTTTTGTAGGCCTAAGAACACTGGGGCTCTGGGCTTCTCTAGCCACCTCATCTTCTGCTCATCCTCTCGCGCACTCTAAAGAGAGCTCAGGTGAGAAATTGCAAACGTCGAGCAATTGCTCAGAGATGAAAAGTGCCAGCACTGAAAGCTGTTGCTAGCCAGCACCCTTCCTTGGAAGCGCTTTCACAGGCGCAGAAACACTGGGGCTTTGCGCTTCTCTACGCACCAAACGTCACGGTCCTTCTCTTTCCGTCTCGTAGACACGAGTTGAGAAATTGCAAACGTCGAGCAATTGCTCAGAGATGAAAAGTGCCAGCACTGGAAGCTGTTGCTAGCCAGCACCCTTCCTTGGAAGCGCTTTTGTAGGCCTAAGAACACTGGGGCTCTGGGCTTCTCTAGCCACCTCATCTTCTGCTCATCCTCTCGCGCACTCTGAAGAGCGCTCAGGTGAGAAATTGCAAACGTCGAGCAATTGCTCAGAGATGAAAAGTGCCAGCACTGAAAGCTGTTGCTAGCCAGCACCCTTCCTTGGAAGCGCTTTCACAGGCGCAGTAACACTGGGGCTTTGCGCTTCTATACGCACCAAACGTCACGGTCCTTCTCTTTCCGTCTCGTAGACACAAGCTGAGAAATTGCAAACGTCGAGCAATTGCTCAGAGATGAAAAGTGCCAGCACTGAAAGCTGTTGCTAGCCAGCACCCTTCCTTGGAAGCGCTTTCACAGGCGCAGTAACACTGGGGCTTTGCGCTTCTCTAGCCACCAAACGTCACGGTCCTTCTGTTTCCGCCTCGTAGACACGAGCTGAGAAATTGCAAACGTCGAGCAATTGCTCAGAGATGAAAAGTGCCAGCACTGAAAGCTGTTGCTAGCCAGCACCCTTCCTTGGAAGCGCTTTTGTAGGCCTAAGCACACTGGGGCTCTGGGCTTCTCTAGCCACCTAATCTGCTCATCCTCGCGCGCTCTAAAGAGCGCTCAGCTGAGAAATTGCAAACGTCCAGCAATTGCTCAGAGATGAAAAGTGCCAGCACTGAAAGCTCTTTCTAGCCAGCACCCTTCCTTGGAAGCGCTTTCACAGGCGCAGCAACACTGGGGCTTTGCGCTTCTCTACGCACCAAACGTCACGGTCCTTCTCTTTCCGTCTCGTAGACACGAGCTGAGAAATTGCAAACGTCGAGCAATTGCTCAGAGATGAAAAGTGCCAGCACTGAAAGCTGTTGCTAGCCAGCACCCTTCCTTGGAAGCGCTTTTGTAGGCCTAAGAACAGTGGGGCTCTGGGCTTCTCTAGCCGCCTCATCTTCTGCTCATCCTCTCGCGCACTCTGAAGAGAGCTCAGGTGAGAAATTGCAGACGACGAGAAATTGCTCAGAGAGGAAAAGTGCCAGCACTGAAAGCTGTTGCTAGCCAGCACCCTTCCTTGGAAGCGCTTTTGTAGGCCTAAGAACACTGGGGCTCTGGGCTTCTCTAGCCACCTCATCTTCTGCTCATCCTCTCGCGCACTCTGAAGAGAGCTCAGGTGAGAAATTGCAAACGTCGAGCAATTGCTCAGAGATGAAAAGTGCCAGCACTGAAAGCTGTTGCTAGCCAGCACCCTTCCTTGGAAGCGCTTTCACAGGCGCAGTAACACTGGGGCTTTGCGCTTCTCTAGCCACCAAACGTCACGGTCATTCTCTTTCCGTCTCGTAGACACGAGCTGAGAAATTGCAAACGTCGAGCAATTGCTCCGAGATGAAAAGTGCCAGCACTGAAAGCTGTTGCTAGCCAGCACCCTTCCTTGGAAGCGCTTTCACAGGCGCAGCAACACTGGGGCTTTGCGCTTCTCTAGCCACCAAACGTCACGGTCATTCTCTTTCCGTCTCGTAGACACGAGCTGAGAAATTGCAAACGTCGAGCAATTGCTCAGAGATGAAAAGTGCCAGCACTGAAAGCTGTTGCTAGCCAGCACCCTTCCTTGGAAGCGCTTTTGTAGGCCTAAGAACACTGGGGCTCTGGGCTTCTTTAGCCACCTCATCTTCTGCTCATCCTCTCGCGCACTCTGAAGAGAGCTCAGGTGAGAAATTGCAAACGTCGAGCAATTGCTCAGAGATGAAAAGTGGCAGCACTGAAAGCTGTTGCTAGCCAGCACCCTTCCTTGGAAGCGCTTTCACAGGCGCAGCAACACTGGGGCTTTGCGCTTCTCTACGCACCAAACGTCACGGTCCTTCTCTTTCCGTCTCGTAGACACGAGGTGAGAAATTGCAAACGTCGAGCAATTGCTCAGAGATGAAAAGTGCCAGCACTGAAAGCTGTTGCTAGCCAGCACCCTTCCTTGGAAGCGCTTTCACAGGCGCAGTAACACTGGGGCTTTGCGCTTCTCTAGCCACCAAACATCACGGTCCTTCTCTTTCCGTCTCGTAGACACGAGCTGAGAAATTGCAAACGTCGAGCAATTGCTCAGAGATGAAAAGTGCCAGCACTGAAAGCTGTTGCTAGCCAGCACCCTTCCTTGGAAGCGCTTTTGTAGGCCTAAGAACACTGGGGCTCTGGGCTTCTCTAGCCACCTAATCTGATCATCCTCGCGCGCTCTAAAGAGAGCTCAGGTGAGAAATTGCAAAGGTCGAGCAATTGCTCAGAGATGAAAAGTGCCAGCACTGAAAGCTCTTGCTAGCCAGCACCCTTCCTTGGAAGCGCTTTCACAGGCGCAGTAACACTGGGGCTTTGCGCTTCTCTAGCCACCAAACGTCACGGTCCTTCTCTTTCCGTCTCGTAGACACGAGGTGAGAAATTGCAAACGTCGAGCAATTGCTCAGAGATGAAAAGTGCCAGCACTGAAAGCTCTTGCTAGCCAGCCCCCTTCCTTGGAAGCGCTTTTGTAGGCCTAAGAACACTGGGGCTCTGGGCTTCTCTAGCCACCTCATCTTCTGCTCATCCTCTCGCGCACTCTGAAGAGAGCTCAGGTGAGAAATTGCAAACGTCGAGCAATTGCTCCGAGATGAAAAGTGCCAGCACTGAAAGCTGTTGCTAGCCAGCACCCTTCCTTGGAAGCGCTTTCACAGGCGCAGTAACACTGGGGCTTTGCGCTTCTCTAGCCACCAAACGTCACGGTCCTTCTCTTTCCGTCTCGTAGACACGAGCTGAGAAATTGCAAACGTCGAGCAATTGCTCAGAGATGAAAAGTGCCAGCACTGGAAGCTGTTGCTAGCCAGCACCCTTCCTTGGAAGCGCTTTTGTAGGCCTAAGAACACTGGGGCTCTGGGCTTCTCTAGCCACCTCATCTTCTGCTCATCCTCTCGCGCGCTCTGAAGAGAGCTCAGGTGAGAAATTGCAAACGTCGAGCAATTGCTCAGAGATGAAAAGTGCCAGCACTGAAAGCTCTTGCTAGCCAGCACCCTTCCTTGGAAGCGCTTTCACAGGCGCAGTAACACTGGGGCTTTGCACTTCTATACGCACCAAACGCCACGGTCCTTCTCTTTCCGTCTCGTAGACACAAGCTGAGAAATTGCAAACGTCGAGCAATTGCTCAGAGATGAAAAGTGCCAGCACTGAAAGCTCTTGCTAGCCAGCACCCTTCCTTGGAAGCGCTTTCACAGGCGCAGCAACACTGGGGCTTTGCGCTTCTCTAGCCACCAAACGTCACGGTCCTTCTCTTTCCGTCTCGTAGACACGAGCTGAGAAATTGCAAACGTCGAGCAATTGCTCAGAGATGAAAAGTGCCAGCACTGAAAGCTGTTGCTAGCCAGCAGCCTTCCTTGGAAGCGCTTTCACAGGCGCAGTAACACTGGGGTTTGCGCTTCTCTAGCCACCAAACGTCACGGTCCTTCTCTTTCCGTCTCGTAGACACGAGCTGAGAAATTGCAAACGTCGAGCAATTGCTCAGAGATGAAAAGTGCCAGCACTGAAAGCTGTTGCTAGCCAGCAGCCTTCCTTGGAAGCACTTTTGTAGGCCTAAGCACACTGGGGCTCTGGGCTTCTCTAGCCACCTAATCTTCTGCTCATCCTCTCGCGCACTCTAAAGAGAGCTCAGGTGAGAAATTGCAAACGTCGAGCAATTGCTCAGAGATGAAAAGTGCCAGCACTGAAAGCTGTTGCTAGCCAGCACCCTTCCTTGGAAGCGCTTTCACAGGCGCAGCAACACTGGGGCTTTGCGCTTCTATACACACCAAACGTCACGGTCCTTCTCTTTCCGTCTCGTAGACACGAGCTGAGAAATTGCAAACGTCGAGCAATTGCTCAGAGATGAAAAGTGCCAGCACTGAAAGCTGTTGCTAGCCAGCACCCTTCCTTGGAAGCGGTTTTGTAGGCCTAAGAACACTGGGGCTCTGGGCTTCTCTAGCCACCTCATCTTCTGCTCATCCTCTCGCGCACTCTAAAGAGAGCTCAGGTGAGAAATTGCAAACGTCGAGCAATTGCTCAGAGATGAAAAGTGCCAGCACTGAAAGCTGTTGCTAGCCAGCACCCTTCCTTGGAAGCGCTTTCACAGGCGCAGAAACACTGGGGCTTTGCGCTTCTCTACGCACCAAACGTCACGGTCCTTCTCTTTCCGTCTCGTAGACACGAGTTGAGAAATTGCAAACGTCGAGCAATTGCTCAGAGATGAAAAGTGCCAGCACTGGAAGCTGTTGCTAGCCAGCACCCTTCCTTGGAAGCGCTTTTGTAGGCCTAAGAACACTGGGGCTCTGGGCTTCTCTAGCCACCTCATCTTCTGCTCATCCTCTCGCGCACTCTGAAGAGCGCTCAGGTGAGAAATTGCAAACGTCGAGCAATTGCTCAGAGATGAAAAGTGCCAGCACTGAAAGCTGTTGCTAGCCAGCACCCTTCCTTGGAAGCGCTTTCACAGGCGCAGTAACACTGGGGCTTTGCGCTTCTATACGCACCAAACGTCACGGTCCTTCTCTTTCCGTCTCGTAGACACAAGCTGAGAAATTGCAAACGTCGAGCAATTGCTCAGAGATGAAAAGTGCCAGCACTGAAAGCTGTTGCTAGCCAGCACCCTTCCTTGGAAGCGCTTTCACAGGCGCAGTAACACTGGGGCTTTGCGCTTCTCTAGCCACCAAACGTCACGGTCCTTCTGTTTCCGCCTCGTAGACACGAGCTGAGAAATTGCAAACGTCGAGCAATTGCTCAGAGATGAAAAGTGCCAGCACTGAAAGCTGTTGCTAGCCAGCACCCTTCCTTGGAAGCGCTTTTGTAGGCCTAAGCACACTGGGGCTCTGGGCTTCTCTAGCCACCTAATCTGCTCATCCTCGCGCGCTCTAAAGAGCGCTCAGCTGAGAAATTGCAAACGTCCAGCAATTGCTCAGAGATGAAAAGTGCCAGCACTGAAAGCTCTTTCTAGCCAGCCCCCTTCCTTGGAAGCGCTTTCACAGGCGCAGCAACACTGGGGCTTTGCGCTTCTCTACGCACCAAACGTCACGGTCCTTCTCTTTCCGTCTCGTAGACACGAGCTGAGAAATTGCAAACGTCGAGCAATTGCTCAGAGATGAAAAGTGCCAGCACTGAAAGCTGTTGCTAGCCAGCACCCTTCCTTGGAAGCGCTTTTGTAGGCCTAAGAACAGTGGGGCTCTGGGCTTCTCTAGCCGCCTCATCTTCTGCTCATCCTCTCGCGCACTCTGAAGAGAGCTCAGGTGAGAAATTGCAGACGACGAGAAATTGCTCAGAGAGGAAAAGTGCCAGCACTGAAAGCTGTTGCTAGCCAGCACCCTTCCTTGGAAGCGCTTTTGTAGGCCTAAGAACACTGGGGCTCTGGGCTTCTCTAGCCACCTCATCTTCTGCTCATCCTCTCGCGCACTCTGAAGAGAGCTCAGGTGAGAAATTGCAAACGTCGAGCAATTGCTCAGAGATGAAAAGTGCCAGCACTGAAAGCTGTTGCTAGCCAGCACCCTTCCTTGGAAGCGCTTTCACAGGCGCAGTAACACTGGGGCTTTGCGCTTCTCTAGCCACCAAACGTCACGGTCATTCTCTTTCCGTCTCGTAGACACGAGCTGAGAAATTGCAAACGTCGAGCAATTGCTCCGAGATGAAAAGTGCCAGCACTGAAAGCTGTTGCTAGCCAGCACCCTTCCTTGGAAGCGCTTTCACAGGCGCAGCAACACTGGGGCTTTGCGCTTCTCTACGCACCAAACGTCACGGTCATTCTCTTTCCGTCTCGTAGACACGAGCTGAGAAATTGCAAACGTCGAGCAATTGCTCAGAGATGAAAAGTGCCAGCACTGAAAGCTGTTGCTAGCCAGCACCCTTCCTTGGAAGCGCTTTTGTAGGCCTAAGAACACTGGGGCTCTGGGCTTCTTTAGCCACCTCATCTTCTGCTCATCCTCTCGCGCACTCTGAAGAGAGCTCAGGTGAGAAATTGCAAACGTCGAGCAATTGCTCAGAGATGAAAAGTGGCAGCACTGAAAGCTGTTGCTAGCCAGCACCCTTCCTTGGAAGCGCTTTCACAGGCGCAGCAACACTGGGGCTTTGCGCTTCTCTACGCACCAAACGTCACGGTCCTTCTCTTTCCGTCTCGTAGACACGAGGTGAGAAATTGCAAACGTCGAGCAATTGCTCAGAGATGAAAAGTGCCAGCACTGAAAGCTGTTGCTAGCCAGCACCCTTCCTTGGAAGCGCTTTCACAGGCGCAGTAACACTGGGGCTTTGCGCTTCTCTAGCCACCAAACATCACGGTCCTTCTCTTTCCGTCTCGTAGACACGAGCTGAGAAATTGCAAACGTCGAGCAATTGCTCAGAGATGAAAAGTGCCAGCACTGAAAGCTGTTGCTAGCCAGCACCCTTCCTTGGAAGCGCTTTTGTAGGCCTAAGAACACTGGGGCTCTGGGCTTCTCTAGCCACCTAATCTGATCATCCTCGCGCGCTCTAAAGAGAGCTCAGGTGAGAAATTGCAAAGGTCGAGCAATTGCTCAGAGATGAAAAGTGCCAGCACTGAAAGCTCTTGCTAGCCAGCACCCTTCCTTGGAAGCGCTTTCACAGGCGCAGTAACACTGGGGCTTTGCGCTTCTCTAGCCACCAAACGTCACGGTCCTTCTCTTTCCGTCTCGTAGACACGAGGTGAGAAATTGCAAACGTCGAGCAATTGCTCAGAGATGAAAAGTGCCAGCACTGAAAGCTCTTGCTAGCCAGCCCCCTTCCTTGGAAGCGCTTTTGTAGGCCTAAGAACACTGGGGCTCTGGGCTTCTCTAGCCACCTCATCTTCTGCTCATCCTCTCGCGCACTCTGAAGAGAGCTCAGGTGAGAAATTGCAAACGTCGAGCAATTGCTCCGAGATGAAAAGTGCCAGCACTGAAAGCTGTTGCTAGCCAGCACCCTTCCTTGGAAGCGCTTTCACAGGCGCAGTAACACTGGGGCTTTGCGCTTCTCTAGCCACCAAACGTCACGGTCCTTCTCTTTCCGTCTCGTAGACACGAGCTGAGAAATTGCAAACGTCGAGCAATTGCTCAGAGATGAAAAGTGCCAGCACTGGAAGCTGTTGCTAGCCAGCACCCTTCCTTGGAAGCGCTTTTGTAGGCCTAAGAACACTGGGGCTCTGGGCTTCTCTAGCCACCTCATCTTCTGCTCATCCTCTCGCGCGCTCTGAAGAGAGCTCAGGTGAGAAATTGCAAACGTCGAGCAATTGCTCCGAGATGAAAAGTGCCAGCACTGAAAGCTGTTGCTAGCCAGCACCCTTCCTTGCAAGCGCTTTCACAGGGGCAGCAACACTGGGGCTTTGCGCTTCTCTAGCCACCAAACGTCACGGTCCTTCTCTTTCCGTCTCGTAGACACGAGCTGAGAAATTGCAAACGTCGAGCAATTGCTCAGAGATGAAAAGTGCCAGCACTGAAAGCTCTTGCTAGCCAGCACCCTTCCTTGGAAGCGCTTTTGTAGGCCTAAGAACACTGGGGCTCTGGGCTTCTCTAGCCACCTAATCTGCTCATCCTCGCGCGCTCTAAAGAGAGCTCAGGTGAGAAATTGCAAACGTCGAGCAATTGCTCAGAGATGAAAAGTGCCAGCACTGAAAGCTCTTGCTAGCCAGCACCCTTCCTTGGAAGCGCTTTCACAGGCGCAGCAACACTGGGGCTTTGCACTTCTCTAGCCACCAAACGTCACGGTCATTCTCTTTCCGTCTCGTAGACACGAGCTGAGAAATTGCAAACGTCGAGCAATTGCTCAGAAATGAAAAGTGCCAGCACTGAAAGCTGTTGCTAGCCAGCACCCTTCCTTGCAAGCGCTTTCACAGGCGCAGCAACACTGGGGCTTTGCGCTTCTCTAGCCACCAAACGTCACGGTCCTTCTCTTTCCGTCGGTAGACACGAAATGAGAAATTGCAAACGTCGAGCAATTGCTCAGAGGTGAAAAGTGCCAGCACTGAAAGCTGTTGCTAGCCAGCACCCTTCCTTGGAAGCGCTTTTGTAGGCCTAAGAACACTGGGGCTCTGGGCTTGTCTAGCCACCTCATCTTCTGCTCATCCTCTCGCGCACTCTGAAGATAGCTCAGGTGAGAAATTGCAAACGTCGAGCAATTGCTCAGAGATGAAAAGTGCCAGCACTGAAAGCTGTTGCTAGCCAGCACCCTTCCTTGGAAGCGCTTTCACAGGCGCAGCAACACTGGGGCTTTGCGCTTCTCTAGCCACCAAACGTCACGGTCCTTCTCTTTCCGTCTCGTAGACACGAGCTGAGAAATTGCAAATGTCGAGCAATTGCTCCGAGATGAAAAGTGCCAGCACTGAAAGCTGTTGCTAGCCAGCACCCTTCCTTGGAAGCGCTTTTGTAGGCCTAAGAACAGTGGGGCTCTGGGCTTCTCTAGCCACCTCATCTTCTGCTCATCCTCTCGCGCACTCTGAAGAGCGCTCAGGTGAGAAATTGCAAACGTCGAGCAATTGCTCAGAGATGAAAAGTGCCAGCACTGAAAGCTGTTGCTAGCCAGCACCCTTCCTTGGAAGCGCTTTCACAGGCGCTGTAACACTGGGACTTTGCGCTTCTCTAGCCACCAAACGTCACGGTCCTTCTCTTTCCGTCTCGTAGACACGAGCTGAGAAATTGCAAACGTCGAGCAATTGCTCAGAGGTGAAAAGTGCCAGCACTGAAAGCTGTTGCTAGCCAGCACCCTTCCTTGGAAGCGCTTTTGTAGGCCTAAGAACACTGGGGCTCTGGGCTTCTCTAGCCACCTCATCTTCTGCTCATCCTCTCGTGCACTCTAAAGAGAGCTCAGGTGAGAAATTGCAAACGTCGAGCAATTGCTCAGAGATGAAAAGTGCCAGCACTGAAAGCTCTTGCTAGCCAGCACCCTTCCTTGGAAGCGCTTTCACAGGCGCAGTAACACTGGGGCTTTGCGCTTCTCTAGCCACCAAACGTCACGGTCCTTCTCTTTCCGTCTCGTAGACACAAGCTGAGAAATTGCAAACGTCAAGCAATTGCTCAGAGATGAAAAGTGCCAGCACTGAAAGCTCTTGCTAGCCAGCACCCTTCCTTGGAAGCGCTTTCACAGGCGCAGTAACACTGGGGCTTTGCGCTTCTCTAGCCACCAAACGTCACGGTCCTTCTCTTTCCGTCTCCTAGACACGAGCTGAGAAATTGCAAACGTCGAGCAATTGCTCCGAGATGAAAAGTGCCAGCACTGAAAGCTCTTGCTAGCCAGCACCCTTCCTTGGAAGCGCTTTTGTAGGCCTAAGAACACTGGGGCTCTGGGCTTCTCTAGCCACCTCATCTTCTGCTCATCCTCTCGCGCACTCTAAAGAGAGCTCAGGTGAGAAATTGCAAACGTCGAGCAATTGCTCAGAGATGAAAAGTGCCAGCACTGAAAGCTGTTGCTAGCCAGCACCCTTCCTTGGAAGCGCTTTCACAGGCGCTGTAACACTGGGACTTTGCGCTTCTATACGCACCAAACGTCACGGTCCTTCTCTTTCCGTCTCGTAGACACGAGCTGAGAAATTGCAAACGTCCAGCAATTGCTCAGAGGTGAAAAGTGCCAGCACTGAAAGCTCTTGCTAGCCAGCACCCTTCCTTGGAAGCGCTTTTGTAGGCCTAAGAACACTGGGGCTCTGGGCTTCTCTAGCCACCTCATCTTCTGCTCATCCTCTCGCGCACTCTGAAGAGAGCTCAGGTGAGAAATTGCAAACGTCGAGCAATTGCTCAGAGATGAAAAGTGCCAGCACTGAAAGCTGTTGCTAGCCAGCACCCTTCCTTGGAAGCGCTTTTGTAGGCCTAAGAACACTGGGTCTCTGGGCTTCTCTAGCCACCTAATCTGCTCATCCTCGCGCGCTCTAAAGAGAGCTCAGGTGAGAAATTGCAAACGTCGAGCAATTGCTCAGAGGTGAAAAGTGCCAGCACTGAAAGCTGTTGCTAGCCAGCACCCTTCCTTGGAAGCGCTTTTGTAGGCCTAAGAACACTGGGGCTCTGGGCTTCTCTAGCCACCTCATCTTCTGCTCATCCTCTCGCGCACTCTGAAGAGAGCTCAGGTGAGAAATTGCAAACGACGAGCAATTGCTCAGAGATGAAAAGTGCCAGCACTGAAAGCTCTTGCTAGCCAGCACCCTTCCTTGGAAGCGCTTTCACAGGCGCAGCAACACTGGGGCTTTGCGCTTCTCTAGCCACCAAACGTCACGGTCCTTCTCTTTCCGTCTCCTAGACACGAGCTGAGAAATTGCAAACGTCGAGCAATTGCTCAGAGGTGAAAAGTGCCAGCACTGAAAGCTGTTGCTAGCCAGCACCCTTCCTTGGAAGCGCTTTTGTAGGCCTAAGAACACTGGGGCTCTGGGCTTCTCTAGCCACCTCATCTTCTGCTCATCCTCTCGTGCACTCTGAAGAGAGCTCAGGTGAGAAATTGCAAACGACGAGCAATTGCTCAGAGATGAAAAGTGCCAGCACTGAAAGCTCTTGCTAGCCAGCCCCCTTCCTTGGAAGCGCTTTTGTAGGCCTAAGAACAGTGGGGCTCTGGGCTTCTTTAGCCACCTCATCTTCTGCTCATCCTCTCGCGCACTCTAAAGAGAGCTCAGGTGAGAAATTGCAAACGTCGAGCAATTGCTCAGAGATGAAAAGTGCCAGCACTGAAAGCTGTTGCTAGCCAGCACCCTTCCTTGGAAGCGCTTTCACAGGCGCAGCAACACTGGGGCTTTGCGCTTCTCTAGCCACCAAACGTCACGGTCCTTCTCTTTCCGTCTCCTAGACACGAGCTGAGAAATTGCAAACGTCGAGCAATTGCTCCGAGATGAAAAGTGCCAGCACTGAAAGCTCTTGCTAGCCAGCACCCTTCCTTGGAAGCGCTTTCACAGGCGCAGTAACACTGGGGCTTTGCGCTTCTCTAGCCACCAAACGTCACGGTCCTTCTCTTTCCGTCTCCTAGACACGAGCTGAGAAATTGCAAACGTCGAGCAATTGCTCCGAGATGAAAAGTGCCAGCACTGAAAGCTCTTGCTAGCCAGCACCCTTCCTTGGAAGCGCTTTTGTAGGCCTAAGAACACTGGGGCTCTGGGCTTCTCTAGCCACCTCATCTTCTGCTCATCCACTCGCGCACTCTAAAGAGAGCTCAGGTGAGAAATTGCAAACGTCGAGCAATTGCTCAGAGATGAAAAGTGCCAGCACTGAAAGCTGTTGCTAGCCAGCACCCTTCCTTGGAAGCGCTTTCACAGGCGCTGTAACACTGGGACTTTGCGCTTCTATACGCACCAAACGTCACGGTCCTTCTCTTTCCGTCTCGTAGACACGAGCTGAGAAATTGCAAACGTCCAGCAATTGCTCAGAGGTGAAAAGTGCCAGCACTGAAAGCTGTTGCTAGCCAGCACCCTTCCTTGGAAGCGCTTTTGTAGGCCTAAGAACACTGGGGCTCTGGGCTTCTCTAGCCACCTCATCTTCTGCTCATCCTCTCGCGCACTCTGAAGAGAGCTCAGGTGAGAAATTGCAAACGTCGAGCAATTGCTCAGAGATGAAAAGTGCCAGCACTGAAAGCTCTTGCTAGCCAGCACCCTTCCTTGGAAGCGCTTTTGTAGGCCTAAGAACACTGGGGCTCTGGGCTTCTCTAGCCACCTAATCTGCTCATTCTCGCGCGCTCTAAAGAGAGCTCAGGTGAGAAATTGCAAACGTCGAGCAATTGCTCAGAGATGAAAAGTGCCAGCACTGAAAGCTGTTGCTAGCCAGCACCCTTCCTTGGAAGCGCTTTCACAGGCGCAGCAACACTGGGGCTTTGCGCTTCTCTAGCCACCAAACGTCACGGTCCTTCTCTTTCCGTCTCGTAGACACGAGCTGAGAAATTGCAAACGTCGAGCAATTGCTCAGAGGTGAAAAGTGCCAGCACTGAAAGCTGTTGCTAGCCAGCACCCTTCCTTGGAAGCGCTTTTGTAGGCCTAAGAACACTGGGGCTCTGGGCTTCTCTAGCCACCTCATCTTCTGCTCATCCTCTCGCGCACTCTAAAGAGAGCTCAGGTGAGAAATTGCAAACGACGAGCAATTGCTCAGAGATGAAAAGTGCCAGCACTGAAAGCTGTTGCTAGCCAGCACCCTTCCTTGGAAGCGCTTTCACAGGCGCAGCAACACTGGGGCTTTGCGCTTCTCTAGCCACCAAACGTCACGGTCCTTCTCTTTCCGTCTCGTAGACACGAGCTGAGAAATTGCAAACGTCGAGCAATTGCTCAGAGGTGAAAAGTGCCAGCACTGAAAGCTGTTGCTAGCCAGCACCCTTCCTTGGAAGCGCTTTTGTAGGCCTAAGAACACTGGGTCTCTGGGCTTCTCTAGCCACCTCATCTTCTGCTCATCCTCTCGTGCACTCTGAAGAGAGCTCAGGTGAGAAATTGCAAACGACGAGCAATTGCTCAGAGATGAAAAGTGCCAGCACTGAAAGCTCTTGCTAGCCAGCACCCTTCCTTGGAAGCGCTTTTGTAGGCCTAAGAACACTGGGGCTCTGGGCTTCTTTAGCCACCTCATCTTCTGCTCATCCTCTCGCGCACTCTAAAGAGAGCTCAGGTGAGAAATTGCAAACGTCGAGCAATTGCTCAGAGATGAAAAGTGCCAGCACTGAAAGCTGTTGCTAGCCAGCACCCTTCCTTGGAAGCGCTTTTGTAGGCCTAAGAACAGTGGGGCTCTGGGCTTCTCTAGCCACCTCATCTGCTCATCCTCGCGCGCTCTAAAGAGAGCTCAGGTGAGAAATTGCAAACGTCGAGCAATTGCTCAGAGATGAAAAGTGCCAGCACTGAAAGCTGTTGCTAGCCAGCACCCTTCCTTGGAAGCGCTTTCACAGGCGCAGCAACACTGGGGCTTTGCGCTTCTCTAGCCACCAAACGTCACGGTCCTTCTCTTTCCGTCTCCTAGACACGAGCTGAGAAATTGCAAACGTCGAGCAATTGCTCAGAGGTGAAAAGTGCCAGCACTGAAAGCTGTTGCTAGCCAGCACCCTTCCTTGGAAGCGCTTTTGTAGGCCTAAGAACACTGGGGCTCTGGGCTTCTCTAGACACCTCATCTTCTGCTCATCCTCTCGCGCACTCTGAAGAGAGCTCAGGTGAGAAATTGCAAACGACGAGCAATTGCTCAGAGATGAAAAGTGCCAGCACTGAAAGCTGTTGCTAGCCAGCACCCTTCCTTGGAAGCGCTTTCACAGGCGCAGCAACACTGGGGCTTTGCGCTTCTCTAGCCACCAAACGTCACGGTCCTTCTCTTTCCGTCTCCTAGACACGAGCTGAGAAATTGCAAACGTCGAGCAATTGCTCAGAGGTGAAAAGTGCCAGCACTGAAAGCTGTTGCTAGCCAGCACCCTTCCTTGGAAGCGCTTTTGTAGGCCTAAGAACACTGGGTCTCTGGGCTTCTCTAGCCACCTCATCTTCTGCTCATCCTCTCGTGCACTCTGAAGAGAGCTCAGGTGAGAAATTGCAAACGACGAGCAATTGCTCAGAGATGAAAAGTGCCAGCACTGAAAGCTCTTGCTAGCCAGCACCCTTCCTTGGAAGCGCTTTTGTAGGCCTAAGAACACTGGGGCTCTGGGCTTCTTTAGCCACCTCATCTTCTGCTCATCCTCTCGCGCACTCTAAAGAGAGCTCAGGTGAGAAATTGCAAACGTCGAGCAATTGCTCAGAGATGAAAAGTGCCAGCACTGAAAGCTGTTGCTAGCCAGCACCCTTCCTTGGAAGCGCTTTCACAGGTGCAGTAACACTGGGGCTTTGCGCTTCTCTAGCCACCAAACGTCACGGTCCTTCTCTTTCCGTCTCGTAGACACGAGCTGAGAAATTGCAAACGTCCAGCAATTGCTCAGAGATGAAAAGTGCCAGCACTGAAAGCTGTTGCTAGCCAACCCCCTTCCTTGGAAGCGCTTTTGTAGGCCTAAGAACACTGGGGCTCTGGGCTTCTCTAGCCACCTCATCTTCTGCTCATCCTCTCGCGCACTCTAAAGAGAGCTCAGGTGAGAAATTGCAAACGTCGAGCAATTGCTCAGAGATGAAAAGTGCCAGCACTGAAAGCTGTTGCTAGCCAGCACCCTTCCTTGGAAGCGCTTTCACAGGCGCAGTAACACTGGGGCTTTGCGCTTCTATACGCACCAAACGTCACGGTCCTTCTCTTTCCGTCTCGTAGACACGAGCTGAGAAATTGCAAACGTCGAGCAATTGCTCAGAGATGAAAAGTGCCAGCACTGAAAGCTCTTGCTAGCCAGCACCCTTCCTTGGAAGCGCTTTCACAGGCGCAGTAACACTGGGTCTTTGCGCTTCTCTACCCACCAAACGTCACGGTCCTTCTCTTTCCGTCTCGTAGACACGAGCTGAGAAATTGCAAACGTCGAGCAATTGCTCAGAGATGAAAAGTGCCAGCACTGAAAGCTGTTGCTAGCCAGCACCCTTCCTTGGAAGCGCTTTCACAGGCGCAGCAACACTGGGGCTTTGCGCTTCTCTACACATCAAACGTCACGGTCCTTCTCTTTCCGTCTCGTAGACACGAGCTGAGAAATTGCAAACGTCGAGCAATTGCTCAGAGGTGAAAAGTGCCAGCACTGAAAGCTGTTGCTAGCCAGCACCCTTCCTTGGAAGCGCTTTTGTAGGCCTAAGAACACTGGGGCTCTGGGCTTCTCTAGCCACCTCATCTTCTGCTCATCCTCTCGCGCACTCTAAAGAGAGCTCAGGTGAGAAATTGCAAACGTCGAGCAATTGCTGAGATGAAAAGTGCCAGCACTGAAAGCTCTTTCTAGCCAGCACCCTTCCTTGGAAGCGCTTTCACAGGCGCAGTAACACTGGGGCTTTGCACTTCTCTAGCCACCAAACGTCACGGTCCTTCTCTTTCCGTCTCGTAGACACGAGCTGAGAAATTGCAAACGTCGAGCAATTGCTCAGAGATGAAAAGTGCCAGCACTGAAAGCTGTTGCTAGCCAGCACCCTTCCTTGGAAGCGCTTTTTTACGCCTAAGAACACTGGGGCTCTGGGCTTCTCTAGCCACCTAATCTGCTCATCCTCGCGCGCTCTAAAGAGAGCTCAGGTGAGAAATTGCAAACGTCGAGCAATTGCTCAGAGATGAAAAGTGCCAGCACTGAAAGCTCTTGCTAGCCAGCACCCTTCCTTGGAAGCGCTTTCACAGGCGCAGCAACACTGGGGCTTTGCACTTCTCTAGCCACCAAACGTCACGGTCATTCTCTTTCCGTCTCGTAGACACGAGCTGAGAAATTGCAAACGTCGAGCAATTGCTCCGAGATGAAAAGTGCCAGCACTGAAAGCTGTTGCTAGCCAGCACCCTTCCTTGGAAGCGCTTTCACAGGCGCAGCAACACTGGGGCTTTGCGCTTCTCTAGCCACCAAACGTCACGGTCCTTCTCTTTCCGTCGGTAGACACGAAATGAGAAATTGCAAACGTCGAGCAATTGCTCAGAGGTGAAAAGTGCCAGCACTGAAAGCTGTTGCTAGCCAGCACCCTTCCTTGGAAGCGCTTTTGTAGGCCTAAGAACACTGGGGCTCTGGGCTTGTCTAGCCACCTCATCTTCTGCTCATCCTCTCGCGCACTCTGAAGATAGCTCAGGTGAGAAATTGCAAACGACGAGCAATTGCTCAGAGATGAAAAGTGCCAGCACTGAAAGCTGTTGCTAGCCAGCACCCTTCCTTGGAAGCGCTTTTGTAGGCCTAAGAACACTGGGGCTCTGGGCTTCTCTAGCCACCTCATCTTCTGCTCATCCTCTCGCGCACTCTAAAGAGAGCTCAGGTGAGAAATTGCAAACGTCGAGCAATTGCTCAGAGATGAAAAGTGCCAGCACTGAAAGCTGTTGCTAGCCAGCACCCTTCCTTGGAAGCGCTTTCACAGGCGCAGTAACACTGGGGCTTTGCGCTTCTCTACCCACCAAACGTCACGGTCATTCTCTTTCCGTCTCGTAGACACGAGCTGAGAAATTGCAAACGTCGAGCAATTGCTCAGAGATGAAAAGTGCCAGCACTGAAAGCTGTTGCTAGCCAGCACCCTTCCTTGGAAGCGCTTTTGTAGACCTAAGAACACTGGGGCTCTGGGCTTCTCTAGCCACCTCATCTTCTGCTCATCCTCTCGTGCACTCTAAAGAGCGCTCAGGTGAGAAATTGCAAACGACGAGAAATTGCTCAGAGATGAAAAGTGCCAGCACTGAAAGCTGTTGCTAGCCAGCACCTTTCCTTGGAAGCGCTTTCACAGGCGCAGTAACACTGGGGCTTTGCACTTCTATACGCACCAAACGTCACGGTCCTTCTCTTTCCGTCTCGTAGACACGAGCTGAGAAATTGCAAAGGTCAAGCAATTGCTCAGAGATGAAAAGTGCCAGCACTGAAAGCTGTTGCTAGCCAGCACCCTTCCTTGGAAGCGCTTTCACAGGCGCAGTAACACTGTGTCCTGGTTTCATCTGGGACAGAGTTAACTTTCTTCTTAGTAGCTGCTACAGTGCTGTGTGTTGGATTTAGTGTGAGAATGATGTTGATAACACTCCGATGTTTTAGTTGTTGCTAAGTAGCGCTTATCTTCAGCCAAGGACTTTTCAGTTTCCCGTGCTCTGCCAGCAAGCAGGTGTGCAAGAAGCTGGGAGGGAGCAGAGCCGGGGCAGCTGACCTGAACTAGCCAAAGGGGTATTCCATACCATGGAACGTCATGCCCAGTATATAAACAGGGGGGAGTTGGCCGGGCGGCGCGGATCGTGGCTCGGGAACTAACTGGGCATCGGTCAGCGGGTGGTGAGCAATTCCATTGTGCATCACTGGTGGTTTTTTTTTTTTTTTTTTTGCGTTTGTTTGGTTGGGTTTTTTTTCCCCCTTCCTCCCCTTCCTTTTTTGTTATATTCCTTTTCATTACTATTATTATTATTATATTTCATTATTACTATTGTTAGTATTATATTTTACTTTAGTTATTAAACTGTTCTTATCTCAACCCACGAGTTTTACTTTTTTTTTTCCCCCTCTTTCCTCCTCCTCACCTCACTGGGAGGGGGAAGGGGGAAGCGGCTGCGTGGTGCTTAGTTGCTGGCTGGGGTTAAACCACGACAGTTTTTGGCGCCCAACGTGGGGCGTAAAGGGTTGAGATAACAACAGATCTGACCAGAGCGTGTTAAAACGAATTTGTTATTTGTTGTATTGTATTAGTTTAGTGGTCGCCGGTCACAATGTTGGGTTATTGGCTCTTAGTGTTGTGGCGTTCGTTCTTAGAGTTTTGTTATGTATCACCTCACTTGCCGTATATAGTCCCTGTGCTGCTGCTTATCACCCATAAGGTGAGGTGGATTAAGGTTTTCGCTTTGCTTTACTATGTAACACTGGTTTATGGTACGATAAAATTATCGGTCGTGGGACTAATCCGGTATTTGTACTCAGCATTGCCGTTATCTCCGTACTTCGGGAGCTATCTAGCGGAAACTGTTAATAATTACACCCTTTACCTTTTCTCCTCGGAGAGCCAATCTACGGGGGAGACACCTTCCTTCACCTTCCCCTCCTCCTCCAGGCTAATTACAGTAGTGTTTGAGAATTTTGAAAATTTTGAATATCTTTGGAATGTTGAAACTAACATGGTTCTATTGCTAGGAACTAGCTTGTTCCTGAATGTGGTTCAGGCGTTGTTTAGGGTTAAACAACTATTTAGGAGATCTGCCCCAAAGAGATCTGCCCCAAAGCTGCAGAGTTATGAGTGGCAGGGTGTGTGGGGTAGCATGAGTAAATGCCTAGGACGGTGGGGAACTCCAGTGTTTTGGAACTTCACCCTTGAACAAGTGCAGAATCCTGAAAAACTAGTAGAACATTTGGAAAAAGTATGCTGTCACCCCGACAATTCCAGGGAGACACAGATCACTGCAATGTGCTGGGGCCTGGCTCATGCCTACCGAGCTCTGTTTAACATTATTCAAGGGGAAGCCAAGGTCTCTGGATCTGACAACAAGATGACAGCCACTGCAGCCCCTCCAGCCCCAGCGACAGACGCTGCAGCCACTCCGACCCCAGCAACAGACGCTGCAGCCACTTCGACCCCCGTGACAGACGCTGCAGCCACTTCGACCCCCGTGACAGACACTGCACCCACTTCGACCCCCGTGACAGACACTGCAGCCTCTCCGGCCCCGGCAACAGGTACTACAGTTACTGCAACGCCTGTGACGGGCACTGCAGCTGAACCAGAGAACCAATCTGTGCCAGTATCAGTCGCTCCTATACAGAAGAAGAAATATACAAAAAAATCCGTTCGTTTAGCGAAGGATGAAGATGAACCAGGGCCATCACGAGAACAGGAGGAAGAGGCAGAACCAGAAGTAATCACCCGATCTCTATCCCTGAGTGAGCTGCGGGATATGCGAAAAGATTTCAGCCGTCGTCCAGGTGAGCACATTATCACCTGGCTGCTCCGATGCTGGGACAATGGGGCTAGTAGCCTGGAATTAGAGGGTAAGGAAGCCAAGCAGCTGGGATCACTTGCTAGGGAAGGTGGCATTGATAAGGCGATTGGAAAAGGGACACAAGCCCTCAGCCTCTGGAGGCGACTCCTGTCAAGTGTGAAGGAAAGGTATCCCTTCAAGGAAGATGTTATATGTCAACCAGGCAAGTGGACTACCATGGAAAGAGGTATTCAGTACCTGAGGGAATTAGCCGTGCTAGAGATGATTTATTATGACCCGGACAGTTTACAATTACCCAGAGATCCAGATGAAGTTCAATGCACACGACCCATGTGGCGGAAGTTTGTACGGAGCGCACCATCATCGTATGCCAACCCATTGGCAGTACTAACTTGGAAAGACGAAGAGGCACCGACAGTGGATGAAATGGCTCGCCAACTCCGGCAATATGAAGAAAATCTCTCTTCATCCCTACGAGCCTGTGTCTCGGCTGTGGAAAAACTGTCCGAAAAGTCCGAAGAACTGATCGAACTGATCAAAACCTCCTACTCCCCACCTGCACAGACCAATATCTCAGCTATGAGGAGTGAGCATTCCTCTGATCAAGAGAGAGAATATAGAAGGTATACACCACGGGGTACCCTGTGGTTTTACCTGCGTGACCACGGAGAGGACATGAGGAAGTGGGATAGAAAACCTACCTCGGTCCTAGATGCACGGGTACGTGAATTGAAAGGAAAAACAACCAGGAAAGGGGATTCTTCCAGGAAAGATACCGCTCCGGTTTCCAGACAAAGTAGAAGGGCTTCTGACCCTCTTGAAGGGACCTCTAAGTCATTTTTACAAGAAGTGAGTAATAAATACTCTGACCAGGATTAGAGGGGCCCTGCCTCCAGCCAGGTGGAGGAAAGGGACAACCGGGTTTATTGGACTGTGTGGATTCGATGGCCTGGCACATCACACCCACAGGAGTATAAGGCTCTAGTGGATACTGGTGCACAGTGTACTCTAATGCCATCAAGTTATAAAGGGGCAGAACCCATCTGTATCTCTGGGGTGACAGGGGGATCTCAACAGCTAACTGTATTGGAGGCTGAAATAAGCCTAACTGGGAATGAGTGGCAGAAACACCCCATTGTGACTGGCCCAGAGGCCCCATGCATCCTTGGCATAGACTTTCTCAGGAGAGGGTATTTTAAAGACCCAAGGGGGTATCGGTGGGCTTTTGGTATAGCTGCCTTGGAGACAGAGGGAATTGAACAGTTGTCCACCTTGCCTGGTCTCTCTGTTGACCCTTCGGTTGTGGGGTTGCTGAAGGTTGAAGAACAACAGGTGCCGATCGCTACCACAACGGTGCACCGGCGGCAATATCGCACCAACCGAGACTCCCTGATTCCCATCCATACGCTGATTCGTCAACTGGAGAGCCAAGGAGTGATCAGCAGAACTCGCTCACCCTTTAACAGCCCCATATGGCCAGTGCGAAAGTCTAATGGAGAATGGAGACTAACAGTAGACTATCGTGGCCTGAATGAAGTCACACCACCGCTGAGTGCTGCTGTGCCAGATATGCTAGAACTTCAATATGAACTGGAGTCAAAAGCAGCCAAGTGGTACGCCACAATTGATATTGCTAATGCATTTTTCTCAATCCCTTTGGCAGCAGAGTGCCGGCCACAGTTTGCTTTCACTTGGAGGGGCGTCCAGTACACCTGGAATCGACTGCCCCAGGGGTGGAAACACAGCCCCACCATTTGCCACGGACTAATCCAAAATGCACTGGAAAAAGGTGGAGCTCCAGAACACCTGCAGTACATTGATGACATCATCGTATGGGGCAACACAGCAGAAGAAGTTTTTGAGAAAGGGGAGAAAATAATCCAAATTCTTCTGAAAGCCGGTTTTGCCATAAAACAGAGTAAGGTGAAGGGACCTGCACAGGAGATTCAATTTTTAGGAATAAAATGGCAAGATGGACGTCGTCACATCCCAATGGATGTGATCAACAAAATAGCAGCTATGTCTCCACCAACTAGTAAACAGGAAACGCAAGCTTTCTTAGGTGTTGTAGGTTTTTGGAGAATGCATATTCCAAATTATAGTATGATTGTAAGCCCTCTCTATCAAGTGACCCGGAAGAAGAATGATTTTAAATGGGGCCCTGAGCAACAACAAGCCTTTGAACAGATTAAACGGGAGATAGTTCATGCAGTAGCCCTTGGGCCAGTCCGGGCAGGACCAGATGTTAAAAATGTGCTCTACACCGCAGCCGGGGAGAATGGCCCTACGTGGAGTCTCTGGCAGAAAGCACCAGGGGAGACCCGAGGTCGACCTCTAGGGTTTTGGAGTCGGGGATATCGAGGATCTGAGGCCCGCTATACTCCAACTGAAAAGGAGATATTAGCAGCATATGAAGGAGTTCGAGCTGCTTCAGAAGTGGTTGGTACTGAAACACAGCTCCTATTAGCACCTCGACTGCCGGTGCTAGGCTGGATGTTCAAAGGGAAGGTCCCTTCTACACATCATGCAACTGATGCTACATGGAGTAAGTGGATTGCACTGATCACACAACGAAGTTGAATAGGAAACCCCAGTCGCCCAGGAATTCTGGAAGTGATCACAGATTGGCCAGAAGGCAAAGATTTTGGAATATCACCAGAGGAGGAGGTAACACGTGCTGAAGAGGCCCCAATGTATAATAAACTGCCAGAAAATGAGAGGCAATATGCCCTGTTCACTGATGGGTCCTGTCGCATTGTAGGAAAGCATCGGAGGTGGAAGGCGGCTGTATGGAGTCCTATACGACAAGTTGCAGAAACTGCAGAAGGAGAAGGTGAATCAAGTCAGTTTGCAGAGGTGAAAGCCATCCAGCTGGCTTTAGACATTGCTGAACGAGAAAAATGGCCAATACTTTATCTCTATACTGACTCATGGATGGTGGCAAATGCTTTGTGGGGGTGGTTGCAGCAATGGAAGCGGAGTAATTGGCAACGCAGAGGTAAACCCATCTGGGCTGCTGCATTGTGGCAAGATATTGCTGCCCGGCTAGAGAATCTGGTTGTGAAAGTACGTCATGTAGATGCCCACGTACCTAAGAGCCGGGCCACTGAAGAACATCAAAACAATCAACAGGTAGACAAGGCTGCTAGGATTGAAGTAGCTCAGGTAGATCTGGATTGGCAGCATAAGGGTGAATTATTCATGGCTCGGTGGGCCCACGACACCTCAGGCCATCAGGGAAGAGATGCAACATATAGATGGGCTCGCGATCGAGGGGTGGACCTGACCATGGACACTATCGCACAGGTCATCCATGAATGTGAAACACGCGCTGCAATTAAGCAAGCCAAACGGTTAAAGCCTCTTTGGTATGGAGGACGATGGCTGAAATATAAATATGGGGAGGCCTGGCAGATTGACTATATCACACTCCCACAAACCCGCCAAGGTAAGCGCTATGTGCTTACAATGGTGGAAGCAACCACCGGCTGGCTGGAAACATATCCCGTGCCCCATGCCACCGCCCGGAACACTATCCTGGGCCTTGAGAAGCAAATCTTGTGGCGACATGGTACCCCAGAAAGAATTGAGTCAGACAACGGGACTCATTTCCGGAACAATCTTATAGACACCTGGGCCAAAGAGCATGGCATTGAGTGGGTGTATCACATCCCCTATCATGCACCAGCCTCCGGAAAAATCGAGCGATACAATGGACTGTTAAAGACTACACTGAGAGCAATGGGTGGTGGGACTTTCAAACATTGGGATACACATCTAGCAAAGGCCACCTGGTTAGTCAACACTAGAGGATCTGCCAATCGAGCTGGCCCTGCCCAATCAGAACTTTTACCTACTGTAGAAGGGGATAAAGTCCCTGTAGTGCACATAAAAAATATGCTAGGAAAAACAGTTTGGGTTACTCCTGCCTCAGGCAAAGGCAAACCCATTCGTGGGATTGCTTTTGCTCAAGGGCCTGGGTGCACTTGGTGGGTGATGCGGAAGGATGGGGAAGTCCGATGTGTGCCTCAAGGGGATTTGATTTTAGGTGAGAACAGCCAATAGATTAAATTGTATGCTATATAATCCTGCCACTGTATGTCATCATTATTATAACTGTTATGTGCTATATTAATGGTATTACAGTAAGAATTACTTAGATTAATGAAGAATGAACTTTGACAAAACTGAGTGAAATGCAGTAGTGATGGAACCAGGACTGACCTCAGCATGCAACAATCCGACACCACACACCATCCTCCTGCTGCGCCCAATGTCACCTGCCTGCCACATCACACCGAAGCCCAATCCTGTTCTGCCGACTGAGCGGACTTTGCATCATCCCTCCTGCCCAGACAGACTGTGCAGACGATAGATGGAGCTCAAAGTCATGGACTGAATGAACTCAACAGACATTTGATAGAGATGGCCTATAGACTGCGGGAATGATATCTATATGTATATATTAAAAGATAGGAAAGGTGATGGTGATTAATTGGAAATGTATTGGAAAGTGTGTGATCTGGGCATAACGTAAATGGTATAGAATAAGGGGTGGATGTTGTCCTGGTTTCAGCTGGGACAGAGTTAACTTTCTTCTTAGTAGCTGCTACAGTGCTGTGTTTTGGATTTAGTGTGAGAATGATGTTGATAACACTCCGATGTTTTAGTTGTTGCTAAGTAGCGCTTATCTTCAGCCAAGGACTTTTCAGTTTCCCGTGCTCTGCCAGCAAGCAGGTGTGCAAGAAGCTGGGAGGGAGCAGAGCCGGGGCAGCTGACCTGAACTAGCCAAAGGGGTATTCCATACCATGGAACGTCATGCCCAGTATATAAACAGGGGGGAGTTGGCCGGGCGGCGCGGATCGTGGCTCGGGAACTAACTGGGCATCGGTCAGCGGGTGGTGAGCAATTCCATTGTGCATCACTGGTGGTTTTTTTTTTTTTTTTTTGCGTTTGTTTGGTTGGGTTTTTTTTCCCCCTTCCTCCCCTTCCTTTTTTGTTATATTCCTTTTCATTACTATTATTATTATTTCATTATTACTATTGTTAGTATTATATTTTACTTTAGTTATTAAACTGTTCTTATCTCAACCCACGAGTTTTACTTTTTTTTTCCCCCTCTTTCCTCCTCCTCACCTCACTGGGAGGGGGAAGGGGGAAGCGGCTGCGTGGTGCTTAGTTGCTGGCTGGGGTTAAACCACGACACACTGGGGCTTTGCACTTCTCTAGCCACCAAACGTCACGGTCCTTCTCTTTCCGTCTCGTACACACGAGCTGAGAAATTGCAAACGTCGAGCAATTGCTCAGAGATGAAAAGTGCCAGCACTGAAAGCTGTTGCTAGCCAGCACCCTTCCTTGGAAGCGCTTTTGTAGGCGTAAGAACACTGGGGCTCTGGGCTTCTCTAGCCACCTAATCTGCTCCTCCTCGCGCGCTCTAAAGAGAGCTCAGGTGAGAAATTGCAAACGTCGAGCAATTGCTCAGAGATGAAAAGTGCCAGCACTGAAAGCTGTTGCTAGCCAGCACCCTTCCTTGGAAGCGCTTTCACAGGCGCAGTAACACTGGGGCTTTGTGCTTCTCTAGCCACCAAACGTCACGGTCCTTCTCTTTCCGTCTCGTAGACACGAGCTGAGAAATTGCAAACGTCGAGCAATTGCTCAGAGGTGAAAAGTGCCAGCACTGAAAGCTGTTGCTAGCCAGCACCCTTCCTTGGAAGCGCTTTCACAGGCGCAGTAACACTGGGGCTTTGCGCTTCTCTAGCCACCAAACGTCACGGTCACTATCTCTCCGTCTCGTAGACACGAGCTGAGAAATTGCAAACGTCGAGCAATTGCTCCGAGATGAAAAGTGCCAGCACTGAAAGCTGTTGCTAGCCAGCACCCTTCCTTGGAAGCGCTTTTGTAGGCCTAAGAACACTGGGGCTCTGGGCTTCTCTAGCCACCTCATCTTCTGCTCATCGTCTCGCGCACTCTAAAGAGAGCTCAGGTGAGAAATTGCAAACGTCGAGCAATTGCTCAGAGATGAAAAGTGCCAGCACTGAAAGCTCTTGCTAGCCAGCACCCTTCCTTGGAAGCGCTTTCACAGGCGCAGCAACACTGGGGCTTTGCGCTTCTCTAGCCACCAAACGTCACGGTCCTTCTCTTTCCGTCTCGTAGACACGAGCTGAGAAATTGCAAACGTCGAGCAATTGCTCAGAGATGAAAAGTGCCAGCACTGAAAGCTGTTGCTAGCCAGCACCCTTCCTTGGAAGCGCTTTTGTAGGCGTAAGAACACTGGGGCTCTGGGCTTCTTTAGCCACCTCATCTTCTGCTCATCTTCTCGCGCACTCTGAAGAGAGCTCAGGTGAGAAATTGCAAACGTCGAGCAATTGCTCAGAGATGAAAAGTGCCAGCACTGAAAGCTCTTGCTAGCCAGCACCCTTCCTTGGAAGCGCTTTCACAGGCGCAGTAACACTGGGGCTTTGCGCTTCTCTAGCCACCAAACGTCACGGTCCTTCTCTTTCCGTCTCGGAGACACGAGCTGAGAAATTGCAAACGTCGAGCAATTGCTCAGAGGTGAAAAGTGCCAGCACTGAAAGCTGTTGCTAGCCAGCACCCTTCCTTGGAAGCGCTTTTGTAGGCCTAAGAACAGTGGGGCTCTGGGCTTCTCTAGCCACCTCATCTTCTGCTCATCCTCTCGCGCACTCTGAAGAGCGCTCAGGTGAGAAATTGCAAACGTCGAGCAATTGCTCAGAGATGAAAAGTGCCAGCACTGAAAGCTCTTGCTAGCCAGCACCTTTCCTTGGAAGCGCTTTCACAGGCGCAGCAACACTGGGGCTTTGCACTTCTCTAGCCAACAAACGTCACGGTCCTTCTCTTTCCGTCTCGTAGACACGAGCTGAGAAATTGCAAACGTCCAGCAATTGCTCAGAGATGAAAAGTGCCAGCACTGAAAGCTCTTGCTAGCCAGCACCCTTCCTTGGAAGCGCTTGCACAGGCGCAGTAACACTGGGGCTTTGCACTTCTCTAGCCACCAAACGTCACGGTCATTCTCTTTCCGTCTCGTACACACGAGCTGAGAAATTGCAAACGTCGAGCAATTGCTCAGAGATGAAAAGTGCCAGCACTGAAAGCTGTTGCTAGCCAGCACCCTTCCTTGGAAGCGCTTTTGTAGGCCTAAGAACACTGGGGCTCTGGGCTTGTCTAGCCACCTCATCTTCTGCTCATCCTCTCGCGCACTCTGAAGAGAGCTCAGGTGAGAAATTGCAAACGTCGAGCAATTGCTCAGAGATGAAAAGTGCCAGCACTGAAAGCTGTTGCTAGCCAGCACCCTTCCTTGGAAGCGCTTTCACAGGCGCAGTAACACTGGGGCTTTGCACTTCTATACGCACCAAACGTCACGGTCCTTCTCTTTCCGTCTCGTAGACACGAGCTGAGAAATTGCAAACGTCGAGCAATTGCTCAGAGATGAAAAGTGCTAGCACTGAAAGCTGTTGCTAGCCAGCACCCTTCCTTGGAAGCGCTTTCACAGGCGCAGTAACACTGGGGCTTTGCACTTCTCTAGCCACCAAACGTCAGGGTCATTCTCTTTCCGTCTCGTACACACGAGCTGAGAAATTGCAAACGTCGAGCAATTGCTCAGAGATGAAAAGTGCCAGCACTGAAAGCTCTTGCTAGCCAGCACCCTTCCATGGAAGCGCTTTTGTAGGCCTAAGAACACTGGGGCTCTGGGCTTCTCTAGCCACCTAATCTGCTCATCCTCGCGCGCTCTAAAGAGAGCTCAGGTGAGAAATTGCAAACGTCGAGCAATTGCTCAGAGATGAAAAGTGCCAGCACTGAAAGCTGTTGCTAGCCAGCACCCTTCCTTGGAAGCGCTTTCACAGGCGCAGTAACACTGGGGCTTTGCGCTTCTCTAGCCACCAAACGTCACGGTCCTTCTCTTTCCGTCTCGTAGACACGAGCTGAGAAATTGCAAACATCGAGCAATTGCTCAGAGATGAAAAGTGCCAGCACTGAAAGCTGTTGCTAGCCAGCACCCTTCCTTGGAAGCGCTTTCACAGGCGCAGTAACACTGGGGCTTTGCGCTTCTCTAGCCACCAAACGTCACGGTCACTATCTCTCCGTCTCGTAGACACGAGCTGAGAAATTGCAAACGTCGAGCAATTGCTCCGAGATGAAAAGTGCCAGCACTGAAAGCTGTTGCTAGCCAGCACCCTTCCTTGGAAGCGCTTTTGTAGGACTAAGAACACTGGGGCTCTGGGCTTCTCTAGCCACCTTATCTTCTGCTCATCCTCCCGCGCACTCTGAAGAGAGCTCAGGTGAGAAATTGCAAACGTCGAGCAATTGCTCAGAGATGAAAAGTGCCAGCACTGAAAGCTGTTGCTAGCCAGCACCCTTCCTTGGAAGCGCTTTCACAGGCGCAGTAACACTGGGGCTTTGCGCTTCTCTAGCCACCAAACGTCACGGTCCTTCTCTTTCCGTCTCGTAGACACGAGCTGAGAAATTGCAAACGTCGAGCAATTGCTCAGAGATGAAAAGTGCCAGCACTGAAAACTGTTGCTAGCCAGCACCCTTCCTTGGAAGCGCTTTTGTAGGCCTAAGAACACTGGGGCTCTGGGCTTCTCTAGCCACCTAATCTTCTGCTCATCCTCGCGCGCACTCTAAAGAGAGCTCAGGTGAGAAATTGCAAACGTCGAGCAATTGCTGAGAGATGAAAAGTGCCAGCACTGAAAGCTGTTGCTAGCCAGCACCCTTCCTTGGAAGCGCTTTCGCAGGTGCAGTAACACTGGGGCTTTGCGCTTCTCTAGCCACCAAACGTCACGGTCCTTCTCTTTCCGTCTCGTAGACACGAGCTGAGAAATTGCAAACGTCCAGCAATTGCTCCGAGATGAAAAGTGCCAGCACTGAAAGCTCTTGCTAGCCAGCACCCTTCCTTGGAAGCGCTTTTGTAGGCCTAAGAACACTGGGGCTCTGGGCTTCTCTAGCCACCTCATCTTCTGCTCATCCTCTCACGCACTCTAAAGAGAGCTCAGGTGAGAAATTGCAAACGTCCAGCAATTGCTCAGAGATGAAAAGCGGCAGCACTGAAAGCTCTTGCTAGCCAGCACCCTTCCTTGGAAGCGCTTTCACAGGCGCAGTAACACTGGGGCTTTGCGCTTCTCTAGCCACCAAACGTCACGGTCCTTCTCTTTCCGTCTCGTAGACACGAGCTGAGAAATTGCAAACGTCGAGCAATTGCTCCGAGATGAAAAGTGCCAGCACTGAAAACTGTTGCTAGCCAGCACCCTTCCTTGGAAGCGCTTTTGTAGGCCTAAGAACAGTGGGGCTCTGGGCTTCTCTAGCCACCTCATCTTCTGCTCATGCTCGCGCGCACTCTAAAGAGAGCTCAGGTGAGAAATTGCAAACGTCCAGCAATTGCTCAGAGATGAAAAGTGCCAGCACTGAAAGCTCTTGCTAGCCAGCACCCTTCCTTGGAAGCGCTTTCACAGGCGTAGTAACACTGGGGCTTTGCGCTTCTCTACCCACCAAACGTCACGGTCCTTCTCTTTCCGTCTCGTAGACATGAGCTGAGAAATTGCAAACATCGAGCAATTGCTCAGAGATGAAAAGTGCCAGCACTGAAAGCTGTTGCTAGCCAGCACCCTTCCTTGGAAGCGCTTTCACAGGCGCAGCAACACTGGGGCTTTGTGCTTCTATACGCACCAAACGTCACGGTCATTCTCTTTCCGTCTCCTAGACACGAGCTGAGAAATTGCAAACGTCCAGCAATTGCTCAGAGATGAAAAGTGCCAGCACTGAAAGCTGTTGCTAGCCAGCACCCTTCCTTGGAAGCGCTTTTGTAGGCGTAAGAACACTGGGGCTCTGGGCTTCTCTAGCCACCTCATCTTCTGCTCATCCTCGCGCGCACTCTAAAGAGAGCTCAGGTGAGAAATTGCAAACGTCGAGCAATTGCTCCGAGATGAAAAGTGCCAGCACTGAAAGCTGTTGCTAGCCAGCACCCTTCCTTGGAAGCGCTTTCACAGGCGCAGTAACACTGGGGCTTTGCACTTCTCTAGCCACCAAACGTCACGGTCCTTCTCTTTCCGTCTCGTAGACACGAGCTGAGAAATTGCAAACATCGAGCAATTGCTCAGAGATGAAAAGTGCCAGCACTGAAAGCTGTTGCTAGCCAGCACCCTTCCTTGGAAGCGCTTTCACAGGCGCAGCAACACTGGGGCTTTGCGCTTCTATACGCACCAAACGTCACGGTCCTTCTCTTTCCGTCTTGTAGACACGAGCTGAGAAATTGCAAACGTCGAGCAATTGCTCAGAGATGAAAAGTGCCAGCACTGAAAGCTGTTGCTAGCCAGCACCCTTCCTTGGAAGCGCTTTTGTAGGCCTAAGAACACTGGGGCTCTGGGCTTCTCTAGCCACCTCATCTTCTGCTCATCCTCCCGCGCACTCTGAAGAGAGCTCAGGTGAGAAATTGCAAACGTCGAGCAATTGCTCAGAGATGAAAAGTGCCAGCACTGAAAGCTGTTGCTAGCCAGCACCCTTCCTTGGAAGCGCTTTCACAGGCGCAGTAACACTGGGGCTTTGCGCTTCTCTAGCCACCAAACGTCACGGTCCTTCTCTTTCCGTCTCGTAGACACGAGCTGAGAAATTGCAAACGTCGAGCAATTGCTCAGAGATGAAAAGTGCCAGCACTGAAAACTGTTGCTAGCCAGCACCCTTCCTTGGAAGCGCTTTTGTAGGCCTAAGAACAGTGGGGCTCTGGGCTTCTCTAGCCACCTCATCTTCTGCTCATGCTCGCGCGCACTCTAAAGAGAGCTCAGGTGAGAAATTGCAAACGTCCAGCAATTGCTCAGAGATGAAAAGTGCCAGCACTGAAAGCTGTTGCTAGCCAGCACCCTTCCTTGGAAGCGCTTTCACAGGCGCAGCAACACTGGGGCTTTGCGCTTCTCTAGCCACCAAACGTCACGGTCACTATCTCTCCGTCTCGTAGACACGAGCTGAGAAATTGCAAACGTCGAGCAATTGCTCAGAGATGAAAAGTGCCAGCACTGAAAGCTGTTGCTAGCCAGCACCCTTCCTTGGAAGCGCTTTTGTAGGCCTAAGAACAGTGGGGCTCTGGGCTTCTCTAGCCACCTAATCTTCTGCTCATCCTCTTGCGCACTCTAAAGAGAGCTCAGGTGAGAAATTGCAAACGTCGAGCAATTGCTCAGAGATGAAAAGTGCCAGCACTGAAAGCTGTTGCTAGCCAGCCCCCTTCCTTGGAAGCGCTTTTGTAGGCCTAAGAACACTGGGGCTTTGCGCTTCTCTACCCACCAAACGTCACGGTCCTTCTCTTTCCGTCTCGTAGACACGAGCTGAGAAATTGCAAACGTCGAGCAATTGCTCAGAAATGAAAAGTGCCAGCACTGAAAGCTGTTGCTAGCCAGCACCCTTCCTTGGAAGCGCTTTCACAGGCGCAGCAACACTGGGGCTTTGCGCTTCTCTAGCCACCAAACGTCACGGTCATTCTCTTTCCGTCTCGTAGACACGAGCTGAGAAATTGCAAACGTCGAGCAATTGCTCAGAGATGAAAAGTGCCAGCACTGAAAACTGTTGCTAGCCAGCACCCTTCCTTGGAAGCGCTTTTGTAGGCCTAAGAACACTGGGGCTCTGGGCTTCTCTAGCCACCTAATCTTCTGCTCATGCTCGCGCGCACTCTAAAGAGAGCTCAGGTGAGAAATTGCAAACGTCCAGCAATTGCTCAGAGATGAAAAGTGCCAGCACTGAAAGCTGTTGCTAGCCAGCACCCTTCCTTGGAAGCGCTTTCACAGGCGTAGTAACACTGGGGCTTTGCGCTTCTCTACCCACCAAACGTCACGGTCCTTCTCTTTCCGTCTCGTAGACATGAGCTGAGAAATTGCAAACATCGAGCAATTGCTCAGAGATGAAAAGTGCCAGCACTGAAAGCTGTTGCTAGCCAGCACCCTTCCTTGGAAGCGCTTTCACAGGCGCAGCAACACTGGGGCTTTGCGCTTCTCTAGCCACCAAACGTCACGGTCCTTCTCTTTCCGTCTTGTAGACACGAGCTGAGAAATTGCAAACGTCGAGCAATTGCTCAGAGATGAAAAGTGCCAGCACTGAAAGCTGTTGCTAGCCAGCACCCTTCCTTGGAAGCGCTTTTGTAGGCCTAAGAACACTGGGGCTCTGGGCTTCTCTAGCCACCTCATCTTCTGCTCATCCTCTCGCGCACTCTGAAGAGAGCTCAGGTGAGAAATTGCAAACGTCGAGCAATTGCTCAGAGATGAAAAGTGCCAGCACTGAAAGCTGTTGCTAGCCAGCACCCTTCCTTGGAAGCGCTTTCACAGGCGCAGTAACACTGGGGCTTTGCGCTTCTCTAGCCACCAAACGTCACGGTCCTTCTCTTTCCGTCTCGTAGACACGAGCTGAGAAATTGCAAACGTCGAGCAATTGCTCAGAGATGAAAAGTGCCAGCACTGAAAACTGTTGCTAGCCAGCACCCTTCCTTGGAAGCGCTTTTGTAGGCCTAAGAACACTGGGGCTCTGGGCTTCTCTAGCCACCTACTCTTCTGCTCATCCTCGCGCGCACTCTAAAGAGAGCTCAGGTGAGAAATTGCAAACGTCGAGCAATTGCTCAGAGATGAAAAGTGCCAGCACTGAAAGCTCTTGCTAGCCAGCACCCTTCCTTGGAAGCGCTTTCACAGGCGCAGCAACACTGGGGCTTTGCGCTTCTCTAGCCACCAAACGTCACGGTCACTGTCTCTCCGTCTCGTAGACACGAGCTGAGAAATTGCAAACGTCGAGCAATTGCTCAGAGATGAAAAGTGCCAGCACTGAAAGCTGTTGCTAGCCAGCACCCTTCCTTGGAAGCGCTTTTGTAGGCCTAAGAACACTGGGGCTCTGGGCTTCTCTAGCCACCTCATCTTCTGCTCATCGTCTTGCGCACTCTAAAGAGAGCTCAGGTGAGAAATTGCAAACGTCGAGCAATTGCTCAGAGATGAAAAGTGCCAGCACTGAAAGCTGTTGCTAGCCAGCCCCCTTCCTTGGAAGCGCTTTTGTAGGCCTAAGAACACTGGGGCTTTGCGCTTCTCTACCCACCAAAAGTCACGGTCCTTCTCTTTCCGTCTCGTAGACACGAGCTGAGAAATTGCAAACGTCGAGCAATTGCTCAGAAATGAAAAGTGCCAGCACTGAAAGCTGTTGCTAGCCAGCACCCTTCCTTGGAAGCGCTTTCACAGGCGCAGCAACACTGGGGCTTTGCGCTTCTCTAGCCACCAAACGTCACGGTCATTCTCTTTCCGTCTCGTAGACACGAGCTGAGAAATTGCAAACGTCGAGCAATTGCTCAGAGATGAAAAGTGCCAGCACTGAAAGCTGTTGCTAGCCAGCAGCCTTCCTTGGAAGCGCTTTTGTAGGCCTAAGAACACTGGGGCTCTGGGCTTCTTTAGCCACCTCATCTTCTGCTCATCCTCTCGCGCACTCTGAAGAGAGCTCAGGTGAGAAATTGCAAATGTCGAGCAATTGCTCAGAGATGAAAAGTGCCAGCACTGAAAGCTCTTGCTAGCCAGCACCCTTCCTTGGAAGCGCTTTCACAGGCGCAGTAACACTGGGGCTTTGCGCTTCTCTAGCCACCAAACGTCACGGTCCTTCTCTTTCCGTCTCGCAGACATGAGCTGAGAAATTGCAAACGTCGAGCAATTGCTCAGAGATGAAAAGTGCCAGCACTGAAAGCTGTTGCTAGCCAGCACCCTTCCTTGGAAGCGCTTTCACAGGCGCAGCAACACTGGGGCTTTGCGCTTCTCTAGCCACCAAACGTCACGGTCCTTCTCTTTCCGTCGGTAGACACGAGCTGAGAAATTGCAAACGTCGAGCAATTGCTCAGAGATGAAAAGTGCCAGCACTGAAAGCTGTTGCTAGCCAGCACCCTTCCTTGGAAGCGCTTTTGTAGGCCTAAGAACACTGGGGCTCTGGGCTTCTCTAGCCACCTCATCTTCTGCTCATCCTCGCGCGCACTCTGAAGAGAGCTCAGGTGAGAAATTGCAAACGTCGAGCAATTGCTCAGAGATGAAAAGTGCCAGCACTGAAAGCTGTTGCTAGCCAGCACCCTTCCTTGGAAGCGCTTTCACAGGCGCAGTAACACTGGGGCTTTGCGCTTCTCTAGCCACCAAACGTCACGGTCCTTCTCTTTCCGTCTCGTAGACACGAGCTGAGAAATTGCAAACGTCGAGCAATTGCTCCGAGATGAAAAGTGCCAGCACTGAAAACTGTTGCTAGCCAGCACCCTTCCTTGGAAGCGCTTTTGTAGGCCTAAGAACACTGGGGCTCTGGGCTTCTCTAGCCACCTAATCTTCTGCTCATCCTCTCGCGCACTCTAAAGAGAGCTCAGGTGAGAAATTGCAAACGTCGAGCAATTGCTCAGAGATGAAAAGTGCCAGCACTGAAAGCTCTTGCTAGCCAGCACCCTTCCTTGGAAGCGCTTTCACAGGCGCAGTAACACTGGGGCTTTGCGCTTCTCTAGCCACCAAACGTCACGGTCACTATCTCTCCGTCTCGTA
Organism: Sarcoramphus papa; assembly: GCA_037962945.1. NCBI lineage: Eukaryota > Metazoa > Chordata > Aves > Accipitriformes > Cathartidae > Sarcoramphus > Sarcoramphus papa. Next base: position 4,465,478 of record CM075606.1, on the reverse strand, counting down.
GACACGAGCTGAGAAATTGCAAACGTCGAGCAATTGCTCCGAGATGAAAAGTGCCAGCACTGAAAGCTGTTGCTAGCCAGCACCCTTCCTTGGAAGCGCTTTTGTAGGCCTAAGAACACTGGGGCTCTGGGCTTCTCTAGCCACCTCATCTTCTGCTCATCCTCTCGCGCACTCTAAAGAGAGCTCAGGTGAGAAATTGCAAACGTCGAGCAATTGCTCAGAGATGAAAAGTGCCAGCACTGAAAGCTGTTGCTAGCCAGCACCCTTCCTTGGAAGCGCTTTCACAGGCGCAGTAACACTGGGGCTTTGCGCTTCTCTACCCACCAAACGTCACGGTCATTCTCTTTCCGTCTCGCAGACACGAGCTGAGAAATTGCAAACGTCGAGCAATTGCTCAGAGATGAAAAGTGCCAGCACTGAAAGCTGTTGCTAGCCAGCACCCTTCCTTGGAAGCGCTTTCACAGGCGCAGTAACACTGGGGCTTTGCGCTTCTCTAGCCACCAAACGTCACAGTCCTTCTCTTTCCGTCTCGTACACACGAGCTGAGAAATTGCAAACGTCGAGCAATTGCTCAGAGGTGAAAAGTGCCAGCACTGAAAGCTGTTGCTAGCCAGCACCCTTCCTTGGAAGCGCTTTTGTAGGCCTAAGAACACTGGGGCTCTGGGCTTCTCTAGCCACCTCATCTTCTGCTCATCCTCTCGCGCACTCTGAAGAGCGCTCAGGTGAGAAATTGCAAACGTCGAGCAATTGCTCAGAGATGAAAAGTGCCAGCACTGAAAGCTCTTGCTAGCCAGCACCTTTCCTTGGAAGCGCTTTCACAGGCGCAGTAACACTGGGGCTTTGCACTTCTCTACGCACCAAACGTCACGGTCCTTCTCTTTCCGTCTCGTAGACACGAGCTGAGAAATTGCAAACGTCCAGCAATTGCTCAGAGATGAAAAGTGCCAGCACTGAAAGCTGTTGCTAGCCAGCACCCTTCCTTGGAAGCGCTTTCACAGGCGCAGCAACACTGGGGCTTTGCACTTCTCTACCCACCAAACGTCACGGTCATTCTCTTTCCGTCTCGTACACACGAGCTGAGAAATTGCAAACGTCGAGCAATTGCTCAGAGATGAAAAGTGCCAGCACTGAAAGCTGTTGCTAGCCAGCACCCTTCCTTGGAAGCGCTTTTGTAGGCCTAAGAACACTGGGGCTCTGGGCTTCTCTAGCCACCTAATCTTCTGCTCATCCTCCCGCGCACTCTGAAGAGAGCTCAGGTGAGAAATTGCAAACGTCGAGCAATTGCTCAGAGATGAAAAGTGCCAGCACTGAAAGCTGTTGCTAGCCAGCACCCTTCCTTGGAAGCGCTTTCACAGGCGCAGTAACACTGGGGCTTTGCGCTTCTCTAGACACCAAACGTCACGGTCCTTCTCTTTCCGTCTCGTAGACACGAGCTGAGAAATTGCAAACGTCGAGCAATTGCTCAGAGATGAAAAGTGCCAGCACTGAAAGCTGTTGCTAGCCAGCACCCTTCCTTGGAAGCGCTTTTGTAGGCCTAAGAACACTGGGGCTCTGGGCTTCTCTAGCCACCTCATCTTCTGCTCATCCTCTCGCGCACTCTGAAGAGAGCTCAGGTGAGAAATTGCAAACGTCGAGCAATTGCTCAGAGATGAAAAGTGCCAGCACTGAAAGCTGTTGCTAGCCAGCACCCTTCCTTGGAAGCGCTTTCACAGGCGCAGTAACACTGGGGCTTTGCGCTTCTCTACCCACCAAACGTCACGGTCATTCTCTTTCCGTCTCGTAGACACGAGCTGAGAAATTGCAAACGTCGAGCAATTGCTCAGAAATGAAAAGTGCCAGCACTGAAAGCTGTTGCTAGCCAGCACCCTTCCTTGGAAGCGCTTTCACAGGCGCAGCAACACTGGGGCTTTGCGCTTCTCTAGCCACCAAACGTCACGGTCCTTCTCTTTCCGTCTCGTAGACACGAGGTGAGAAATTGCAAACGTCGAGCAATTGCTCAGAGATGAAAAGTGCCAGCACTGAAAGCTGTTGCTAGCCAGCACCCTTCCTTGGAAGCGCTTTTGTAGGCCTAAGAACACTGGGGCTCTGGGCTTCTTTAGCCACCTCATCTTCTGCTCATCCTCTCGCGCACTCTGAAGAGAGCTCAGGTGAGAAATTGCAAACGTCGAGCAATTGCTCAGAGATGAAAAGTGCCAGCACTGAAAGCTCTTGCTAGCCAGCACCCTTCCTTGGAAGCGCTTTCACAGGCGCAGCAACACTGGGGCTTTGCGCTTCTCTACCCACCAAACGTCACGGTCATTCTCTTTCCGTCTCGCAGACACGAGCTGAGAAATTGCAAACGTCGAGCAATTGCTCAGAGATGACAAGTGCCAGCACTGAAAGCTGTTGCTAGCCAGCACCCTTCCTTGGAAGCGCTTTCACAGGCGCAGTAACGCTGGGGCTTTGCGCTTCTCTAGCCACCAAACGTCACGGTCCTTCTCTTTCCGTCTCGTAGACACGAGCTGAGAAATTGCAAACGTCGAGCAATTGCTCAGAGGTGAAAAGTGCCAGCACTGAAAGCTGTTGCTAGCCAGCACCCTTCCTTGGAAGCGCTTTTGTAGGCCTAAGAACACCGGGGCTCTGGGCTTCTCTAGCCACCTAATCTTCTGCTCATCCTCTCGCGCACTCTAAAGAGAGCTCAGGTGAGAAATTGCAAACGTCGAGCAATTGCTCAGAGATGAAAAGTGCCAGCACTGAAAGCTCTTGCTAGCCAGCACCCTTCCTTGGAAGCGCTTTCACAGGCGCAGTAACACTGGGGCTTTGCGCTTCTCTACGCACCAAACGTCACGGTCACTATCTCTCCGTCTTGTAGACACGAGCTGAGAAATTGCAAACGTCGAGCAATTGCTCAGAGATGAAAAGTGCCAGCACTGGAAGCTGTTGCTAGCCAGCACCCTTCCTTGGAAGCGCTTTTGTAGGCCTAAGAACACTGGGGCTCTGGGCTTCTCTAGCCACCTCATCTTCTGCTCATCGTCTCGCGCACTCTAAAGAGAGCTCAGGTGAGAAATTGCAAACGTCGAGCAATTGCTCAGAGATGAAAAGTGCCAGCACTGAAAGCTGTTGCTAGCCAGCACCCTTCCTTGGAAGCGCTTTCACAGGCGCAGTAACACTGGGGCTTTGCGCTTCTCTACCCACCAAACGTCACGGTCATTCTCTTTCCGTCTCGTAGACACGAGCTGAGAAATTGCAAACGTCGAGCAATTGCTCAGAAATGAAAAGTGCCAGCACTGAAAGCTCTTGCTAGCCAGCACCCTTCCTTGGAAGCGCTTTCACAGGCGCAGCAACACTGGGGCTTTGCGCTTCTCTAACCACCAAACGTCACGGTCATTCTCTTTCCGTCTCGTAGACACGAGTTGTGAAATTGCAAACGTCGAGCAATTGCTCAGAGGTGAAAAGTGCCAGCACTGAAAGCTGTTGCTAGCCAGCACCCTTCCTTGGAAGCGCTTTTGTAGGCCTAAGAACACTGGGGCTCTGGGCTTCTTTAGCCACCTCATCTTCTGCTCATCCTCTCGCGCACTCTGAAGAGAGCTCAGGTGAGAAATTGCAAACGTCGAGCAATTGCTCAGAGATGAAAAGTGCCAGCACTGAAAGCTCTTGCTAGCCAGCACCCTTCCTTGGAAGCGCTTTCACAGGCGCAGTAACACTGGGGCTTTGCGCTTCTCTACCCACCAAACGTCACGGTCATTCTCTTTCCGTCTCGCAGACACGAGCTGAGAAATTGCAAACGTCGAGCAATTGCTCAGAGATGAAAAGTGCCAGCACTGAAAGCTGTTGCTAGCCAGCACCCTTCCTTGGAAGCGCTTTCACAGGCGCAGTAACACTGGGGCTTTGCGCTTCTCTAGCCACCAAACGTCACGGTCCTTCTCTTTCCGTCTCGTACACACGAGCTGAGAAATTGCAAACGTCGAGCAATTGCTCAGAGATGAAAAGTGCCAGCACTGAAAGCTGTTGCTAGCCAGCACCCTTCCTTGGAAGCGCTTTTGTAGGCCTAAGAACACTGGGGCTCTGGGCTTCTCTAGCCACCTCATCTTCTGCTCATCCTCTCGCGCACTCTGAAGAGCGCTCAGGTGAGAAATTGCAAACGTCGAGCAATTGCTCAGAGATGAAAAGTGCCAGCACTGAAAGCTCTTGCTAGCCAGCACCTTTCCTTGGAAGCGCTTTCACAGGCGCAGTAACACTGGGGCTTTGCACTTCTCTACGCACCAAACGTCACGGTCCTTCTCTTTCCGTCTCGTAGACACGAGCTGAGAAATTGCAAACGTCGAGCAATTGCTCAGAGATGAAAAGTGCCAGCACTGAAAGCTCTTGCTAGCCAGCACCCTTCCTTGGAAGCGCTTTCACAGGCGCAGTAACACTGGGGCTTTGCGCTTCTCTACCCACCAAACGTCACGGTCCTTCTCTTTCCGTCTCGTAGACACGAGCTGAGAAATTGCAAACGTCGAGCAATTGCTCAGAGATGAAAAGTGCCAGCACTGAAAGCTGTTGCTAGCCAGCACCCTTCCTTGGAAGCGCTTTTGTAGGCCTAAGAACACTGGGGCTCTGGGCTTCTCTAGCCACCTAATCTTCTGCTCATCCTCCCGCGCACTCTGAAGAGAGCTCAGGTGAGAAATTGCAAACGTCGAGCAATTGCTCAGAGATGAAAAGTGCCAGCACTGAAAGCTGTTGCTAGCCAGCACCCTTCCTTGGAAGCGCTTTCACAGGCGCAGTAACACTGGGGCTTTGCGCTTCTCTAGCCACCAAACGTCACGGTCCTTCTCTTTCCGTCTCGTAGACACGAGCTGAGAAATTGCAAACGTCGAGCAATTGCTCAGAGATGAAAAGTGCCAGCACTGAAAGCTGTTGCTAGCCAGCACCCTTCCTTGGAAGCGCTTTTGTAGGCCTAAGAACACTGGGGCTCTGGGCTTCTCTAGCCACCTCATCTTCTGCTCATCCTCTCGCGCACTCTGAAGAGAGCTCAGGTGAGAAATTGCAAACGTCCAGCAATTGCTCAGAGATGAAAAGTGCCAGCACTGAAAGCTGTTGCTAGCCAGCACCCTTCCTTGGAAGCGCTTTCACAGGCGCAGTAACACTGGGGCTTTGCGCTTCTCTACCCACCAAACGTCACGGTCCTTCTCTTTCCGTCTCGTAGACACGAGCTGAGAAATTGCAAACGTCCAGCAATTGCTCAGAGATGAAAAGTGCCAGCACTGAAAGCTCTTGCTAGCCAGCACCCTTCCTTGGAAGCGCTTTTGTAGGCCTAAGAACACTGGGGCTCTGGGCTTCTCTAGCCACCTCATCTTCTGCTCATCCTCTCGCGCACTCTAAAGAGAGCTCAGGTGAGAAATTGCAAACGTCCAGCAATTGCTCAGAGATGAAAAGTGGCAGCACTGAAAGCTCTTGCTAGCCAGCACCCTTCCTTGGAAGCGCTTTCACAGGCGCAGCAACACTGGGGCTTTGTGCTTCTATACGCACCAAACGTCACGGTCATTCTCTTTCCGTCTCCTAGACACGAGCTGAGAAATTGCAAACGTCCAGCAATTGCTCAGAGATGAAAAGTGCCAGCACTGAAAGCTGTTGCTAGCCAGCACCCTTCCTTGGAAGCGCTTTTGTAGGCCTAAGAACACTGGGGCTCTGGGCTTCTCTAGCCACCTCATCTTCTGCTCATCCTCTCGCGCACACTGAAGAGAGCTCAGGTGAGAAATTGCAAACGTCCAGCAATTGCTCAGAGATGAAAAGTGCCAGCACTGAAAGCTGTTGCTAGCCAGCACCCTTCCTTGGAAGCGCTTTCACAGGCGCAGCAACACTGGGGCTTTGCGCTTCTCTAGCCACCAAACGTCACGGTCCTTCTCTTTCCGTCTCGTAGACACGAGCTGAGAAATTGCAAACGTCGAGCAATTGCTCAGAGATGAAAAGTGCCAGCACTGAAAGCTGTTGCTAGCCAGCACCCTTCCTTGGAAGCGCTTTTGTAGGCCTAAGAACACTGGGGCTCTGGGCTTCTCTAGCCACCTCATCTTCTGCTCATCCTCGCGCGCACTCTAAAGAGAGCTCAGGTGAGAAATTGCAAACGTCGAGCAATTGCTCAGAGATGAAAAGTGCCAGCACTGAAAGCTCTTGCTAGCCAGCACCCTTCCTTGGAAGCGCTTTCACAGGCGCAGTAACACTGGGGCTTTGCACTTCTCTATGCACCAAACGTCACGGTCCTTCTCTTTCCGTCTCGTAGACACGAGCTGAGAAATTGCAAACATCGAGCAATTGCTCAGAGATGAAAAGTGCCAGCACTGAAAGCTCTTGCTAGCCAGCACCCTTCCTTGGAAGCGCTTTCACAGGCGCAGCAACACTGGGGCTTTGTGCTTCTATACGCACCAAACGTCACGGTCCTTCTCTTTCCGTCTCGTAGACACGAGCTGAGAAATTGCAAACGTCGAGCAATTGCTCAGAGGTGAAAAGTGCCAGCACTGAAAGCTGTTGCTAGCCAGCACCCTTCCTTGGAAGCGCTTTTGTAGGCCTAAGAACACTGGGGCTCTGGGCTTCTCTAGCCACCTCATCTTCTGCTCATCCTCTCGCGCACTCTAAAGAGAGCTCAGGTGAGAAATTGCAAACGTCGAGCAATTGCTCAGAGATGAAAAGTGCCAGCACTGAAAGCTGTTGCTAGCCAGCACCCTTCCTTGGAAGCGCTTTCACAGGCGCAGTAACACTGGGGCTTTGCGCTTCTCTAGCCACCAAACGTCACGGTCCTTCTCTTTCCGTCTCGTAGACACGAGCTGAGAAATTGCAAACGTCGAGCAATTGCTCAGAGATGAAAAGTGCCAGCACTGAAAGCTGTTGCTAGCCAGCACCCTTCCTTGGAAGTGCTTTTGTAGGCCTAAGAACACTGGGGCTCTGGGCTTCTCTAGCCACCTCATCTTCTGCTCATCCTCTCGCGCACTCTAAAGAGAGCTCAGGTGAGAAATTACAAACGTCGAGCAATTGCTCAGAGATGAAAAGTGCCAGCACTGAAAGCTGTTGCTAGCCAGCACCCTTCCTTGGAAGCGCTTTCACAGGCGCAGCAACACTGGGGCTTTGCGCTTCTCTACCCACCAAACGTCACGGTCCTTCTCTTTCCGTCTTGTAGACACGAGCTGAGAAATTGCAAACGTCGAGCAATTGCTCCGAGATGAAAAGTGCCAGCACTGAAAGCTGTTGCTAGCCAGCACCCTTCCTTGGAAGCGCTTTCACAGGCGCAGCAACACTGGGGCTTTGCGCTTCTCTAGCCACCAAACGTCACGGTCCTTCTCTTTCCGTCGGTAGACACGAGCTGAGAAATTGCAAACGTCGAGCAATTGCTCAGAGATGAAAAGTGCCAGCACTGAAAGCTGTTGCTAGCCAGCACCCTTCCTTGGAAGCGCTTTTGTAGGCCTAAGAACACTGGGGCTCTGGGCTTCTCTAGCCACCTCATCTTCTGCTCATCCTCTCGCGCACTCTGAAGAGAGCTCAGGTGAGAAATTGCAAACGTCGAGCAATTGCTCAGAGATGAAAAGTGCCAGCACTGAAAGCTGTTGCTAGCCAGCACCCTTCCTTGGAAGCGCTTTCACAGGCGCAGCAACACTGGGGCTTTGCGCTTCTCTAGCCACCAAACGTCACGGTCCTTCTCTTTCCGTCTCGTAGACACGAGCTGAGAAATTGCAAACGTCGAGCAATTGCTCAGAGATGAAAAGTGCCAGCACTGAAAACTGTTGCTAGCCAGCACCCTTCCTTGGAAGCGCTTTTGTAGGCCTAAGAACACTGGGGCTCTGGGCTTCTCTAGCCACCTCATCTTCTGCTCATCCTCGCGCGCACTCTAAAGAGAGCTCAGGTGAGAAATTGCAAACGTCGAGCAATTGCTCAGAGATGAAAAGTGCCAGCACTGAAAGCTCTTGCTAGCCAGCACCCTTCCTTGGAAGCGCTTTCACAGGCGCAGCAACACTGGGGCTTTGCGCTTCTCTAGCCACCAAACGTCATGGTCCTTCTCTTTCCGTCTCGTAGACACGAGCTGAGAAATTGCAAACGTCGAGCAATTGCTCAGAGATGAAAAGTGCCAGCACTGAAAGCTCTTGCTAGCCAGCACCCTTCCTTGGAAGCGCTTTTGTAGGCCTAAGAACACTGGGGCTCTGGGCTTCTCTAGCCACCTCATCTTCTGCTCATCCTCGCGCGCACTCTAAAGAGAGCTCAGGTGAGAAATTGCAAACGTCCAGCAATTGCTCAGAGATGAAAAGTGGCAGCACTGAAAGCTCTTGCTAGCCAGCACCCTTCCTTGGAAGCGCTTTCACAGGCGCAGCAACACTGGGGCTTTGCGCTTCTCTACGCTCCAAACGTCACGGTCCTTCTCTTTCCGTCTCGTAGACACGAGCTGAGAAATTGCAAACGTCGAGCAATTGCTCCGAGATGAAAAGTGCCAGCACTGAAAACTGTTGCTAGCCAGCACCCTTCCTTGGAAGCGCTTTTGTAGGCCTAAGAACACTGGGGCTCTGGGCTTCTCTAGCCACCTCATCTTCTGCTCATCCTCTCGCGCACTCTAAAGAGAGCTCAGGTGAGAAATTGCAAACGTCGAGCAATTGCTCCGAGATGAAAAGTGCCAGCACTGAAAGCTGTTGCTAGCCAGCACCCTTCCTTGGAAGCGCTTTCACAGGCGCAGTAACACTGGGGCTTTGCGCTTCTCTATGCACCAAACGTCACGGTCCTTCTCTTTCCGTCTCGTAGACACGAGCTGAGAAATTGCAAACATCGAGCAATTGCTCAGAGATGAAAAGTGCCAGCACTGAAAGCTGTTGCTAGCCAGCACCCTTCCTTGGAAGCGCTTTCACAGGCGCAGCAACACTGGGGCTTTGCACTTCTATACGCACCAAACGTCACGGTCATTCTCTTTCCGTCTCGTAGACACGAGCTGAGAAATTGCAAACGTCGAGCAATTGCTCAGAGATGAAAAGTGCCAGCACTGAAAGCTGTTGCTAGCCAGCACCCTTCCTTGGAAGCGCTTTTGTAGGCCTAAGAACACTGGGGCTCTGGGCTTCTCTAGCCACCTCATCTTCTGCTCATCCTCCCGCGCACTCTAAAGAGAGCTCAGGTGAGAAATTACAAACGTCGAGCAATTGCTCAGAGATGAAAAGTGCCAGCACTGAAAGCTGTTGCTAGCCAGCACCCTTCCTTGGAAGCGCTTTCACAGGCGCAGCAACACTGGGGCTTTGCACTTCTCTACCCACCAAACGTCACGGTCCTTCTCTTTCCGTCTTGTAGACACGAGCTGAGAAATTGCAAACGTCGAGCAATTGCTCAGAGATGAAAAGTGCCAGCACTGAAAGCTGTTGCTAGCCAGCACCCTTCCTTGGAAGCGCTTTTGTAGGCCTAAGAACACTGGGGCTCTGGGCTTCTCTAGCCACCTCATCTTCTGCTCATCCTCTCGCGCACTCTGAAGAGAGGTCAGGTGAGAAATTGCAAACGTCGAGCAATTGCTCAGAGATGAAAAGTGCCAGCACTGAAAGCTCTTGCTAGCCAGCACCCTTCCTTGGAAGCGCTTTCACAGGTGCAGTAACACTGGGGCTTTGCGCTTCTCTACCCACCAAACGTCACGGTCCTTCTCTTTCCGTCTCGTAGACACGAGTTGAGAAATTGCAAACGTCGAGCAATTGCTCAGAGATGAAAAGTGCCAGCACTGAAAGCTCTTGCTAGCCAGCACCCTTCCTTGGAAGCGCTTTCACAGGCGCAGCAACACTGGGTCTTTGCGCTTCTCTAGCCACCAAACGTCACGGTCCTTCTCTTTCCGTCTCGTAGACACGAGCTGAGAAATTGCAAACGTCGAGCAATTGCTCCGAGATGAAAAGTGGCAGCACTGAAAGCTGTTGCTAGCCAGCACCCTTCCTTGGAAGCGCTTTTGTAGGCCTAAGAACACTGGGTCTCTGGGCTTGTCTAGCCACCTCATCTTCTGCTCATCCTCTCGCGCACTCTAAAGAGAGCTCAGGTGAGAAATTGCAAACGTCCAGCAATTGCTCAGAGATGAAAAGTGCCAGCACTGAAAGCTCTTGCTAGCCAGCACCCTTCCTTGGAAGTGCTTTCACAGGCGTAGCAACACTGGGGCTTTGCGCTTCTCTACCCACCAAACGTCACGGTCCTTCTCTTTCCGTTGGTAGACACGAGCTGAGAAATTGCAAACGTCGAGCAATTGCTCAGAGATGAAAAGTGCCAGCACTGAAAACTGTTGCTAGCCAGCACTCTTCCTTGGAAGCGCTTTCTCAGGCGCAGCAACACTGGGGCTTTGCGCTTCTCTAGCCACCAAACGTCACGGTCCTTCTCTTTCCGTCTCCTAGACACGAGCTGAGAAATTGCAAACGTCGAGCAATTGCTCCGAGATGAAAAGTGCCAGCACTGAAAGCTGTTGCTAGCCAGCACCCTTCCTTGGAAGCGCTTTTGTAGGCCTAAGAACACTGGGGCTCTGGGCTTCTCTAGCCACCTCATCTTCTGCTCATCCTCTCGCGCACTCTAAAGAGAGCTCAGGTGAGAAATTGCAAACGTCGAGCAATTGCTCAGAGATGAAAAGTGCCAGCACTGAAAGCTGTTGCTAGCCAGCACCCTTCCTTGGAAGCGCTTTCACAGGCGCAGCAACACTGGGGCTTTGCGCTTCTCTACCCACCAAACGTCACGGTCCTTCTCTTTCCGTCTTGTAGACATGAGCTGAGAAATTGCAAACGTCGAGCAATTGCTCAGAGATGAAAAGTGCCAGCACTGAAAGCTGTTGCTAGCCAGCACCCTTCCTTGGAAGCGCTTTTGTAGGCCTAAGAACACTGGGGCTCTGGGCTTCTCTAGCCACCTCATCTTCTGCTCATCCTCTCGCGCACTCTAAAGAGAGCTCAGGTGAGAAATTGCAAACGTCGAGCAATTGCTCAGAGATGAAAAGTGCCAGCACTGAAAGCTCTTGCTAGCCAGCACCCTTCCTTGGAAGCGCTTTCACAGGCGCAGCAACACTGGGGCTTTGCGCTTCTCTAGCCACCAAACGTCACGGTCCTTCTCTTTCCGTCTTGTAGACATGAGCTGAGAAAGTGCAAACGTCGAGCAATTGCTCCGAGATGAAAAGTGCCAGCACTGAAAGCTGTTGCTAGCCAGCACCCTTCCTTGGAAGCGCTTTCACAGGCGCAGCAACACTGGGGCTTTGCGCTTCTCTAGCCACCAAAAGTCACGGTCCTTCTCTTTCCGTCTCGTAGACACGAGCTGAGAAATTGCAAACGTCGAGCAATTGCTCAGAGATGAAAAGTGCCAGCACTGAAAGCTGTTGCTAGCCAGCACCCTTCCTTGGAAGCGCTTTTGTAGGCCTAAGAACACTGGGGCTCTGGGCTTCTTTAGCCACCTCATCTTCTGCTCATCCTCTCGCGCACTCTGAAGAGAGCTCAGGTGAGAAATTGCAAACGTCGAGCAATTGCTCAGAGATGAAAAGTGCCAGCACTGAAAGCTCTTGCTAGCCAGCACCCTTCCTTGGAAGCGCTTTCACAGGCGCAGCAACACTGGGGCTTTGCGCTTCTCTACCCACCAAACGTCACGGTCATTCTCTTTCCGTCTCGCAGACACGAGCTGAGAAATTGCAAACGTCGAGCAATTGCTCAGAGATGAAAAGTGCCAGCACTGAAAGCTGTTGCTAGCCAGCACCCTTCCTTGGAAGCGCTTTCACAGGCGCAGTAACACTGGGGCTTTGCGCTTCTCTAGCCACCAAACGTCACGGTCCTTCTCTTTCCGTCTCGTAGACACGAGCTGAGAAATTGCAAACGTCGAGCAATTGCTCAGAGGTGAAAAGTGCCAGCACTGAAAGCTGTTGCTAGCCAGCACCCTTCCTTGGAAGCGCTTTTGTAGGCCTAAGAACACTGGGGCTCTGGGCTTCTCTAGCCACCTAATCTTCTGCTCATCCTCTCGCGCACTCTAAAGAGAGCTCAGGTGAGAAATTGCAAACGTCGAGCAATTGCTCAGAGATGAAAAGTGCCAGCACTGAAAGCTCTTGCTAGCCAGCACCCTTCCTTGGAAGCGCTTTCACAGGCGCAGTAACACTGGGGCTTTGCGCTTCTCTACGCACCAAACGTCACGGTCACTATCTCTCCGTCTTGTAGACACGAGCTGAGAAATTGCAAACGTCGAGCAATTGCTCCGAGATGAAAAGTGCCAGCACTGAAAGCTGTTGCTAGCCAGCACCCTTCCTTGGAAGCGCTTTTGTAGGCCTAAGAACACTGGGGCTCTGGGCTTCTCTAGCCACCTCATCTTCTGCTCATCGTCTCGCGCACTCTAAAGAGAGCTCAGGTGAGAAATTGCAAACGTCCAGCAATTGCTCAGAGATGAAAAGTGCCAGCACTGAAAGCTGTTGCTAGCCAGCACCCTTCCTTGGAAGCGCTTTCACAGGCGCAGTAACACTGGGGCTTTGCGCTTCTCTACCCACCAAACGTCACGGTCATTCTCTTTCCGTCTCGTAGACACGAGCTGAGAAATTGCAAACGTCGAGCAATTGCTCAGAAATGAAAAGTGCCAGCACTGAAAGCTCTTGCTAGCCAGCACCCTTCCTTGGAAGCGCTTTCACAGGCGCAGCAACACTGGGGCTTTGCGCTTCTCTAACCACCAAACGTCACGGTCATTCTCTTTCCGTCTCGTAGACACGAGTTGTGAAATTGCAAACGTCGAGCAATTGCTCAGAGGTGAAAAGTGCCAGCACTGAAAGCTGTTGCTAGCCAGCACCCTTCCTTGGAAGCGCTTTTGTAGGCCTAAGAACACTGGGGCTCTGGGCTTCTTTAGCCACCTCATCTTCTGCTCATCCTCTCGCGCACTCTGAAGAGAGCTCAGGTGAGAAATTGCAAACGTCGAGCAATTGCTCAGAGATGAAAAGTGCCAGCACTGAAAGCTCTTGCTAGCCAGCACCCTTCCTTGGAAGCGCTTTCACAGGCGCAGTAACACTGGGGCTTTGCGCTTCTCTACCCACCAAACGTCACGGTCATTCTCTTTCCGTCTCGCAGACACGAGCTGAGAAATTGCAAACGTCCAGCAATTGCTCAGAGATGAAAAGTGCCAGCACTGAAAGCTGTTGCTAGCCAGCACCCTTCCTTGGAAGCGCTTTCACAGGCGCAGTAACACTGGGGCTTTGCGCTTCTCTAGCCACCAAACGTCACGGTCCTTCTCTTTCCGTCTCGTAGACACGAGCTGAGAAATTGCAAACGTCGAGCAATTGCTCAGAGGTGAAAAGTGCCAGCACTGAAAGCTGTTGCTAGCCAGCACCCTTCCTTGGAAGCGCTTTTGTAGGCCTAAGAACACTGGGGCTCTGGGCTTCTCTAGCCACCTCATCTTCTGCTCATCCTCTCGCGCACTCTGAAGAGCGCTCAGGTGAGAAATTGCAAACGTCGAGCAATTGCTCAGAGATGAAAAGTGCCAGCACTGAAAGCTCTTGCTAGCCAGCACCTTTCCTTGGAAGCGCTTTCACAGGCGCAGTAACACTGGGGCTTTGCACTTCTCTACGCACCAAACGTCACGGTCCTTCTCTTTCCGTCTCGTAGACACGAGCTGAGAAATTGCAAACGTCGAGCAATTGCTCAGAGATGAAAAGTGCCAGCACTGAAAGCTCTTGCTAGCCAGCACCCTTCCTTGGAAGCGCTTTCACAGGCGCAGTAACACTGGGGCTTTGCACTTCTCTACCCACCAAACGTCACGGTCCTTCTCTTTCCGTCTCGTAGACACGAGCTGAGAAATTGCAAACGTCGAGCAATTGCTCAGAGATGAAAAGTGCCAGCACTGAAAGCTCTTGCTAGCCAGCACCCTTCCTTGGAAGCGCTTTTGTAGGCCTAAGAACACTGGGGCTCTGGGCTTCTCTAGCCACCTAATCTTCTGCTCATCCTCCCGCGCACTCTGAAGAGAGCTCAGGTGAGAAATTGCAAACGTCGAGCAATTGCTCAGAGATGAAAAGTGCCAGCACTGAAAGCTGTTGCTAGCCAGCACCCTTCCTTGGAAGCGCTTTCACAGGCGCAGTAACACTGGGGCTTTGCGCTTCTCTAGCCACCAAACGTCACGGTCCTTCTCTTTCCGTCTCGTAGACACGAGCTGAGAAATTGCAAACGTCGAGCAATTGCTCAGAGATGAAAAGTGCCAGCACTGAAAGCTGTTGCTAGCCAGCACCCTTCCTTGGAAGCGCTTTTGTAGGCCTAAGAACACTGGGGCTCTGGGCTTCTCTAGCCACCTCATCTTCTGCTCATCCTCTCGCGCACTCTGAAGAGAGCTCAGGTGAGAAATTGCAAACGTCCAGCAATTGCTCAGAGATGAAAAGTGCCAGCACTGAAAGCTGTTGCTAGCCAGCACCCTTCCTTGGAAGCGCTTTCACAGGCGCAGTAACACTGGGGCTTTGCGCTTCTCTACCCACCAAACGTCACGGTCATTCTCTTTCCGTCTCGTAGACACGAGCTGAGAAATTGCAAACGTCGAGCAATTGCTCAGAAATGAAAAGTGCCAGCACTGAAAGCTCTTGCTAGCCAGCACCCTTCCTTGGAAGCGCTTTCACAGGCGCAGCAACACTGGGGCTTTGCGCTTCTCTAGCCACCAAAAGTCACGGTCCTTCTCTTTCCGTCTCGTAGACACGAGGTGAGAAATTGCAAACGTCGAGCAATTGCTCAGAGATGAAAAGTGCCAGCACTGAAAGCTGTTGCTAGCCAGCACCCTTCCTTGGAAGCGCTTTTGTAGGCCTAAGAACACTGGGGCTCTGGGCTTCTTTAGCCACCTCATCTTCTGCTAATCCTCTCGCGCACTCTGAAGAGAGCTCAGGTGAGAAATTGCAAACGTCGAGCAATTGCTCAGAGATGAAAAGTGCCAGCACTGAAAGCTGTTGCTAGCCAGCACCCTTCCTTGGAAGCGCTTTCACAGGCGCAGTAACACTGGGGCTTTGCGCTTCTCTAGCCACCAAACGTCACGGTCATTCTCTTTCCGTCTCAAGACACGAGCTGAGAAATTGCAAACGTCGAGCAATTGCTCAGAGGTGAAAAGTGCCAGCACTGAAAGCTGTTGCTAGCCAGCACCCTTCCTTGGAAGCGCTTTTGTAGGCCTAAGAACAGTGGGGCTCTGGGCTTCTCTAGCCACCTCATCTTCTGCTCATCCTCTCGCGCACTCTGAAGAGCGCTCAGGTGAGAAATTGCAAACGTCGAGCAATTGCTCAGAGATGAAAAGTGCCAGCACTGAAAGCTCTTGATAGCCAGCACCTTTACTTGGAAGCGCTTTCACAGGCGCGGTAACACTGGGGCTTTGCACTTCTATACGCACCAAACGTCACGGTCCTTCTCTTTCCGTCTCGTAGACACGAGCTGAGAAATTGCAAACGTCAAGCAATTGCTCAGAGATGAAAAGTGCCAGCACTGAAAGCTGTTGCTAGCCAGCACCCTTCCTTGGAAGCGCTTTCACAGGCGCAGTAACACTGGGGCTTTGCACTTCTCTAGCCACCAAACGTCACGGTCCTTCTCTTTCCGTCTCGTACACACGAGCTGAGAAATTGCAAACGTCGAGCAATTGCTCAGAGATGAAAAGTGCCAGCACTGAAAGCTGTTGCTAGCCAGCACCCTTCCTTGGAAGCGCTTTTGTAGGCCTAAGAACACTGGGGCTCTGGGCTTCTCTAGCCACCTCATCTTCTGCTCATCCTCTCGCGCACTCTGAAGAGAGCTCAGGTGAGAAATTGCAAACGTCGAGCAATTGCTCAGAGATGAAAAGTGCCAGCACTGAAAGCTGTTGCTAGCCAGCACCCTTCCTTGGAAGCGCTTTCACAGGCGCAGTAACACTGGGGCTTTGCGCTTCTCTACCCACCAAACGTCACGGTCCTTCTCTTTCCGTCTCCTAGACACGAGCTGAGAAATTGCAAACGTCGAGCAATTGCTCAGAGATGAAAACTGCCAGCACTGAAAGCTGTTGCTAGCCAGCACCCTTCCTTGGAAGCGCTTTTGTAGGCCTAAGAACACTGGGGCTCTGGGCTTCTCTAGCCACCTCATCTTCTGCTCATCCTCGCGCGCACACTAAAGAGAGCTCAGGTGAGAAATTGCAAACGTCCAGCAATTGCTCAGAGATGAAAAGTGCCAGCACTGAAAGCTCTTGCTAGCCAGCACCCTTCCTTGGAAGCGCTTTCACAGGCGCAGCAACACTGGGGCTTTGCGCTTCTCTACCCACCAAACGTCACGGTCCTTCTCTTTCCGTCTCGTAGACACGAGCTGAGAAATTGCAAACGTCCAGCAATTGCTCAGAGATGAAAAGTGCCAGCACTGAAAGCTGTTGCTAGCCAGCACCCTTCCTTGGAAGCGCTTTTGTAGGCCTAAGAACACTGGGGCTCTGGGCTTCTCTAGCCACCTCATCTTCTGCTCATCCTCTCGCGCACTCTAAAGAGAGCTCAGGTGAGAAATTGCAAACGTCCAGCAATTGCTCAGAGATGAAAAGTGGCAGCACTGAAAGCTGTTGCTAGCCAGCACCCTTCCTTGGAAGCGCTTTCACAGGCGCAGCAACACTGGGGCTTTGCGCTTCTCTAGCCACCAAACGTCACGGTCCTTCTCTTTCCGTCTCGTAGACACGAGCTGAGAAATTGCAAACATCGAGCAATTGCTCAGAGATGAAAAGTGCCAGCACTGAAAGCTCTTGCTAGCCAGCACCCTTCCTTGGAAGCGCTTTCACAGGCGCAGCAACACTGGGGCTTTGTGCTTCTATACGCACCAAACGTCACGGTCATTCTCTTTCCGTCTCCTAGACACGAGCTGAGAAATTGCAAACGTCCAGCAATTGCTCAGAGATGAAAAGTGCCAGCACTGAAAGCTGTTGCTAGCCAGCACCCTTCCTTGGAAGCGCTTTTGTAGGCCTAAGAACACTGGGGCTCTGGGCTTCTCTAGCCACCTCATCTTCTGCTCATCCTCGCGCGCACTCTAAAGAGAGCTCAGGTGAGAAATTGCAAACGTCGAGCAATTGCTCAGAGATGAAAAGTGCCAGCACTGAAAGCTGTTGCTAGCCAGCACCCTTCCTTGGAAGCGCTTTCACAGGCGCAGTAACACTGGGGCTTTGCACTTCTCTACCCACCAAACGTCACGGTCCTTCTCTTTCCGTCTCGTAGACACGAGCTGAGAAATTGCAAACATCGAGCAATTGCTCAGAGATGAAAAGTGCCAGCACTGAAAGCTGTTGCTAGCCAGCACCCTTCCTTGGAAGCGCTTTCACAGGCGCAGCAACACTGGGGCTTTGCGCTTCTATACGCACCAAACGTCACGGTCCTTCTCTTTCCGTCTTGTAGACACGAGCTGAGAAATTGCAAACGTCGAGCAATTGCTCAGAGATGAAAAGTGCCAGCACTGAAAGCTGTTGCTAGCCAGCACCCTTCCTTGGAAGCGCTTTTGTAGGCCTAAGAACACTGGGGCTCTGCGCTTCTCTAGCCACCTAATCTTCTGCTCATCCTCTCGCGCACTCTAAAGAGAGCTCAGGTGAGAAATTGCAAACGTCGAGCAATTGCTCAGAGATGAAAAGTGCCAGCACTGAAAGCTCTTGCTAGCCAGCACCCTTCCTTGGAAGCGCTTTCACAGGCGCAGCAACACTGGGGCTTTGCGCTTCTCTACCCACCAAACGTCATGGTCCTTCTCTTTCCGTCTCGTAGACACGAGCTGAGAAATTGCAAACGTCGAGCAATTGCTCAGAGATGAAAAGTGCCAGCACTGAAAGCTCTTGCTAGCCAGCACCCTTCCTTGGAAGCGCTTTTGTAGGCCTAAGAACACTGGGGCTCTGGGCTTCTCTAGCCACCTCATCTTCTGCTCATCCTCTCGCGCACTCTGAAGAGAGCTCAGGTGAGAAATTGCAAACGTCGAGCAATTGCTCAGAGATGAAAAGTGCCAGCACTGAAAGCTGTTGCTAGCCAGCACCCTTCCTTGGAAGCGCTTTCACAGGCGCAGCAACACTGGGGCTTTGCGCTTCTCTAGCCACCAAACGTCACGGTCCTTCTCTTTCCGTCTCGTAGACACGAGCTGAGAAATTGCAAACGTCGAGCAATTGCTCAGAGATGAAAAGTGCCAGCACTGAAAGCTGTTGCTAGCCAGCACCCTTCCTTGGAAGCGCTTTTGTAGGCCTAAGAACACTGGGGCTCTGGGCTTCTTTAGCCACCTCATCTTCTGCTCATCCTCTCGCGCACTCTAAAGAGAGCTCAGGTGAGAAATTGCAAACGTCCAGCAATTGCTCAGAGATGAAAAGTGCCAGCACTGAAAGCTGTTGCTAGCCAGCACCCTTCCTTGGAAGCGCTTTCACAGGCGCAGTAACACTGGGGCTTTGCGCTTCTCTAGCCACCAAACGTCACGGTCCTTCTCTTTCCGTCTCGTAGACACGAGCTGAGAAATTGCAAACGTCGAGCAATTGCTCAGAGATGAAAAGTGCCAGCACTGAAAGCTGTTGCTAGCCAGCACCCTTCCTTGGAAGCGCTTTTGTAGGCCTAAGAACACTGGGGCTCTGGGCTTCTCTAGCCACCTCATCTTCTGCTCATCCTCTCGCGCACTCTGAAGAGAGCTCAGGTGAGAAATTACAAACGTCGAGCAATTGCTCAGAGATGAAAAGTGCCAGCACTGAAAGCTGTTGCTAGCCAGCACCCTTCCTTGGAAGCGCTTTCACAGGCGCAGCAACACTGGGGCTTTGCGCTTCTCTACCCACCAAACGTCACGGTCCTTCTCTTTCCGTCTTGTAGACACGAGCTGAGAAATTGCAAACGTCGAGCAATTGCTCCGAGATGAAAAGTGCCAGCACTGAAAGCTGTTGCTAGCCAGCACCCTTCCTTGGAAGCGCTTTCACAGGCGCAGCAACACTGGGGCTTTGCGCTTCTCTAGCCACCAAACGTCACGGTCCTTCTCTTTCCGTCGGTAGACACGAGCTGAGAAATTGCAAACATCGAGCAATTGCTCAGAGATGAAAAGTGCCAGCACTGAAAGCTGTTGCTAGCCAGCACCCTTCCTTGGAAGCGCTTTTGTAGGCCTAAGAACAGTGGGGCTCTGGGCTTCTCTAGCCACCTCATCTTCTGCTCATCCTCTCGCGCACTCTAAAGAGAGCTCAGGTGAGAAATTGCAAACGTCGAGCAATTGCTCCGAGATGAAAAGTGCCAGCACTGAAAGCTGTTGCTAGCCAGCACCCTTCCTTGGAAGCGCTTTCACAGGCGCAGCAACACTGGGGCTTTGCGCTTCTCTAGCCACCAAACGTCACGGTCCTTCTCTTTCCGTCTCGTAGACACGAGCTGAGAAATTGCAAACGTCGAGCAATTGCTCAGAGATGAAAAGTGCCAGCACTGAAAACTGTTGCTAGCCAGCACCCTTCCTTGGAAGCGCTTTTGTAGGCCTAAGAACACTGGGGCTCTGGGCTTCTCTAGCCACCTCATCTTCTGCTCATCCTCGCGCGCACTCTAAAGAGAGCTCAGGTGAGAAATTGCAAACGTCGAGCAATTGCTCAGAGATGAAAAGTGCCAGCACTGAAAGCTCTTGCTAGCCAGCACCCTTCCTTGGAAGCGCTTTCACAGGCGCAGCAACACTGGGGCTTTGCGCTTCTCTAGCCACCAAACGTCATGGTCCTTCTCTTTCCGTCTCGTAGACACGAGCTGAGAAATTGCAAACGTCCAGCAATTGCTCAGAGATGAAAAGTGCCAGCACTGAAAGCTCTTGCTAGCCAGCACCCTTCCTTGGAAGCGCTTTTGTAGGCCTAAGAACACTGGGGCTCTGGGCTTCTCTAGCCACCTCATCTTCTGCTCATCCTCGCGCGCACTCTAAAGAGAGCTCAGGTGAGAAATTGCAAACGTCCAGCAATTGCTCAGAGATGAAAAGTGGCAGCACTGAAAGCTCTTGCTAGCCAGCACCCTTCCTTGGAAGCGCTTTCACAGGCGCAGCAACACTGGGGCTTTGCGCTTCTCTACGCACCAAACGTCACGGTCCTTCTCTTTCCGTCTCGTAGACACGAGCTGAGAAATTGCAAACGTCGAGCAATTGCTCCGAGATGAAAAGTGCCAGCACTGAAAACTGTTGCTAGCCAGCACCCTTCCTTGGAAGCGCTTTTGTAGGCCTAAGAACACTGGGGCTCTGGGCTTCTCTAGCCACCTCATCTTCTGCTCATCCTCTCGCGCACTCTAAAGAGAGCTCAGGTGAGAAATTGCAAACGTCGAGCAATTGCTCCGAGATGAAAAGTGCCAGCACTGAAAGCTGTTGCTAGCCAGCACCCTTCCTTGGAAGCGCTTTCACAGGCGCAGTAACACTGGGGCTTTGCGCTTCTCTACGCACCAAACGTCATGGTCCTTCTCTTTCCGTCTCGTAGACACGAGCTGAGAAATTGCAAACATCGAGCAATTGCTCAGAGATGAAAAGTGCCAGCACTGAAAGCTGTTGCTAGCCAGCACCCTTCCTTGGAAGCGCTTTCACAGGCGCAGCAACACTGGGGCTTTGCACTTCTATACGCACCAAACGTCACGGTCATTCTCTTTCCGTCTCGTAGACACGAGCTGAGAAATTGCAAACGTCGAGCAATTGCTCAGAGATGAAAAGTGCCAGCACTGAAAGCTGTTGCTAGCCAGCACCCTTCCTTGGAAGCGCTTTTGTAGGCCTAAGAACACTGGGGCTCTGGGCTTCTCTAGCCACCTCATCTTCTGCTCATCCTCTCGCGCACTCTAAAGAGAGCTCAGGTGAGAAATTACAAACATCGAGCAATTGCTCAGAGATGAAAAGTGCCAGCACTGAAAGCTCTTGCTAGCCAGCACCCTTCCTTGGAAGCGCTTTCACAGGCGCAGCAACACTGGGGCTTTGCACTTCTCTACCCACCAAACGTCACGGTCCTTCTCTTTCCGTCTTGTAGACACGAGCTGAGAAATTGCAAACGTCGAGCAATTGCTCAGAGATGAAAACTGCCAGCACTGAAAGCTGTTGCTAGCCAGCACCCTTCCTTGGAAGCGCTTTTGTAGGCCTAAGAACACTGGGGCTCTGGGCTTCTCTAGCCACCTCATCTTCTGCTCATCCTCTCGCGCACTCTGAAGAGAGGTCAGGGGAGAAATTGCAAACGTCGAGCAATTGCTCAGAGATGAAAAGTGCCAGCACTGAAAGCTCTTGCTAGCCAGCACCCTTCCTTGGAAGCGCTTTCACAGGTGCAGTAACACTGGGGCTTTGCGCTTCTCTACCCACCAAACGTCACGGTCCTTCTCTTTCCGTCTCGTAGACACGAGTTGAGAAATTGCAAACGTCGAGCAATTGCTCAGAGATGAAAAGTGCCAGCACTGAAAGCTCTTGCTAGCCAGCACCCTTCCTTGGAAGCGCTTTCACAGGCGCAGCAACACTGGGGCTTTGCGCTTCTCTACCCACCAAACGTCACGGTCCTTCTCTTTCCGTCTCGTAGACACGAGCTGAGAAATTGCAAACGTCGAGCAATTGCTCCGAGATGACAAGTGGCAGCACTGAAAGCTGTTGCTAGCCAGCACCCTTCCTTGGAAGCGCTTTTGTAGGCCTAAGAACACTGGGGCTCTGGGCTTCTCTAGCCACCTAATCTTCTGCTCATCCTCCCGCGCACTCTGAAGAGAGCTCAGGTGAGAAATTGCAAACGTCGAGCAATTGCTCAGAGATGAAAAGTGCCAGCACTGAAAGCTGTTGCTAGCCAGCACCCTTCCTTGGAAGCGCTTTCACAGGCGCAGTAACACTGGGGCTTTGCACTTCTCTACCCACCAAACGTCACGGTCCTTCTCTTTCCGTCTCGTAGACACGAGCTGAGAAATTGCAAACATCGAGCAATTGCTCAGAGATGAAAAGTGCCAGCACTGAAAGCTGTTGCTAGCCAGCACCCTTCCTTGGAAGCGCTTTCACAGGCGCAGCAACACTGGGGCTTTGCGCTTCTATACGCACCAAACGTCACGGTCCTTCTCTTTCCGTCTTGTAGACACGAGCTGAGAAATTGCAAACGTCGAGCAATTGCTCAGAGATGAAAAGTGCCAGCACTGAAAGCTGTTGCTAGCCAGCACCCTTCCTTGGAAGCGCTTTTGTAGGCCTAAGAACACTGGGGCTCTGCGCTTCTCTAGCCACCTAATCTTCTGCTCATCCTCTCGCGCACTCTAAAGAGAGCTCAGGTGAGAAATTGCAAACGTCGAGCAATTGCTCAGAGATGAAAAGTGCCAGCACTGAAAGCTGTTGCTAGCCAGCACCCTTCCTTGGAAGCGCTTTCACAGGCGCAGCAACACTGGGGCTTTGCGCTTCTCTAGCCACCAAACGTCACGGTCCTTCTCTTTCCGTCTCGTAGACACGAGCTGAGAAATTGCAAACGTCGAGCAATTGCTCAGAGATGAAAAGTGCCAGCACTGAAAGCTCTTGCTAGCCAGCACCCTTCCTTGGAAGCGCTTTTGTAGGCCTAAGAACACTGGGGCTCTGGGCTTCTCTAGCCACCTCATCTTCTGCTCATCCTCTCGCGCACTCTGAAGAGAGCTCAGGTGAGAAATTGCAAACGTCGAGCAATTGCTCAGAGATGAAAAGTGCCAGCACTGAAAGCTGTTGCTAGCCAGCACCCTTCCTTGGAAGCGCTTTCACAGGCGCAGCAACACTGGGGCTTTGCGCTTCTCTAGCCACCAAACGTCACGGTCCTTCTCTTTCCGTCTCGTAGACACGAGCTGAGAAATTGCAAACGTCGAGCAATTGCTCAGAGATGAAAAGTGCCAGCACTGAAAGCTGTTGCTAGCCAGCACCCTTCCTTGGAAGCGCTTTTGTAGGCCTAAGAACACTGGGGCTCTGGGCTTCTCTAGCCACCTCATCTTCTGCTCATCCTCTCGCGCACTCTGAAGAGAGCTCAGGTGAGAAATTGCAAACGTCCAGCAATTGCTCAGAGATGAAAAGTGCCAGCACTGAAAGCTGTTGCTAGCCAGCACCCTTCCTTGGAAGCGCTTTCACAGGCGCAGTAACACTGGGGCTTTGCGCTTCTCTAGCCACCAAACGTCACGGTCCTTCTCTTTCCGTCTCGTAGACACGAGCTGAGAAATTGCAAACGTCGAGCAATTGCTCAGAGATGAAAAGTGCCAGCACTGAAAGCTGTTGCTAGCCAGCACCCTTCCTTGGAAGCGCTTTTGTAGGCCTAAGAACACTGGGGCTCTGGGCTTCTCTAGCCACCTCATCTTCTGCTCATCCTCTCGCGCACTCTGAAGAGAGCTCAGGTGAGAAATTACAAACGTCGAGCAATTGCTCAGAGATGAAAAGTGCCAGCACTGAAAGCTGTTGCTAGCCAGCACCCTTCCTTGGAAGCGCTTTCACAGGCGCAGCAACACTGGGGCTTTGCGCTTCTCTACCCACCAAACGTCACGGTCCTTCTCTTTCCGTCTTGTAGACACGAGCTGAGAAATTGCAAACGTCGAGCAATTGCTCCGAGATGAAAAGTGCCAGCACTGAAAGCTGTTGCTAGCCAGCACCCTTCCTTGGAAGCGCTTTCACAGGCGCAGCAACACTGGGGCTTTGCGCTTCTCTAGCCACCAAACGTCACGGTCCTTCTCTTTCCGTCGGTAGACACGAGCTGAGAAATTGCAAACATCGAGCAATTGCTCAGAGATGAAAAGTGCCAGCACTGAAAGCTGTTGCTAGCCAGCACCCTTCCTTGGAAGCGCTTTTGTAGGCCTAAGAACAGTGGGGCTCTGGGCTTCTCTAGCCACCTCATCTTCTGCTCATCCTCTCGCGCACTCTAAAGAGAGCTCAGCTGAGAAATTGCAAACGTCCAGCAATTGCTCCGAGATGAAAAGTGCCAGCACTGAAAGCTGTTGCTAGCCAGCACCCTTCCTTGGAAGCGCTTTCACAGGCGCAGCAACACTGGGGCTTTGCGCTTCTCTAGCCACCAAACGTCACGGTCCTTCTCTTTCCGTCTCGTAGACACGAGCTGAGAAATTGCAAACGTCGAGCAATTGCTCAGAGATGAAAAGTGCCAGCACTGAAAACTGTTGCTAGCCAGCACCCTTCCTTGGAAGCGCTTTTGTAGGCCTAAGAAGAGTGGGGCTCTGGGCTTCTCTAGCCACCTCATCTTCTGCTCATCCTCGCGCGCACTCTAAAGAGAGCTCAGGTGAGAAATTGCAAACGTCGAGCAATTGCTCAGAGATGAAAAGTGCCAGCACTGAAAGCTCTTGCTAGCCAGCACCCTTCCTTGGAAGCGCTTTCACAGGCGCAGCAACACTGGGGCTTTGCGCTTCTCTAGCCACCAAACGTCATGGTCCTTCTCTTTCCGTCTCGTAGACACGAGCTGAGAAATTGCAAACGTCCAGCAATTGCTCAGAGATGAAAAGTGCCAGCACTGAAAGCTCTTGCTAGCCAGCACCCTTCCTTGGAAGCGCTTTTGTAGGCCTAAGAACACTGGGGCTCTGGGCTTCTCTAGCCACCTCATCTTCTGCTCATCCTCGCGCGCACTCTAAAGAGAGCTCAGGTGAGAAATTGCAAACGTCCAGCAATTGCTCAGAGATGAAAAGTGGCAGCACTGAAAGCTCTTGCTAGCCAGCACCCTTCCTTGGAAGCGCTTTCACAGGCGCAGCAACACTGGGGCTTTGCGCTTCTCTACGCACCAAACGTCACGGTCCTTCTCTTTCCGTCTCGTAGACACGAGCTGAGAAATTGCAAACGTCGAGCAATTGCTCCGAGATGAAAAGTGCCAGCACTGAAAACTGTTGCTAGCCAGCACCCTTCCTTGGAAGCGCTTTTGTAGGCCTAAGAACACTGGGGCTCTGGGCTTCTCTAGCCACCTCATCTTCTGCTCATCCTCTCGCGCACTCTAAAGAGAGCTCAGGTGAGAAATTGCAAACGTCGAGCAATTGCTCCGAGATGAAAAGTGCCAGCACTGAAAGCTGTTGCTAGCCAGCACCCTTCCTTGGAAGCGCTTTCACAGGCGCAGTAACACTGGGGCTTTGCGCTTCTCTACGCACCAAACGTCATGGTCCTTCTCTTTCCGTCTCGTAGACACGAGCTGAGAAATTGCAAACATCGAGCAATTGCTCAGAGATGAAAAGTGCCAGCACTGAAAGCTGTTGCTAGCCAGCACCCTTCCTTGGAAGCGCTTTCACAGGCGCAGCAACACTGGGGCTTTGCACTTCTATACGCACCAAACGTCACGGTCATTCTCTTTCCGTCTCGTAGACACGAGCTGAGAAATTGCAAACGTCGAGCAATTGCTCAGAGATGAAAAGTGCCAGCACTGAAAGCTGTTGCTAGCCAGCACCCTTCCTTGGAAGCGCTTTTGTAGGCCTAAGAACACTGGGGCTCTGGGCTTCTCTAGCCACCTCATCTTCTGCTCATCCTCTCGCGCACTCTAAAGAGAGCTCAGGTGAGAAATTACAAACATCGAGCAATTGCTCAGAGATGAAAAGTGCCAGCACTGAAAGCTCTTGCTAGCCAGCACCCTTCCTTGGAAGCGCTTTCACAGGCGCAGCAACACTGGGGCTTTGCACTTCTCTACCCACCAAACGTCACGGTCCTTCTCTTTCCGTCTTGTAGACACGAGCTGAGAAATTGCAAACGTCGAGCAATTGCTCAGAGATGAAAACTGCCAGCACTGAAAGCTGTTGCTAGCCAGCACCCTTCCTTGGAAGCGCTTTTGTAGGCCTAAGAACACTGGGGCTCTGGGCTTCTCTAGCCACCTAATCTTCTGCTCATCCTCTCGCGCACTCTGAAGAGAGGTCAGGGGAGAAATTGCAAACGTCGAGCAATTGCTCAGAGATGAAAAGTGCCAGCACTGAAAGCTCTTGCTAGCCAGCACCCTTCCTTGGAAGCGCTTTCACAGGTGCAGTAACACTGGGGCTTTGCGCTTCTCTACCCACCAAACGTCACGGTCCTTCTCTTTCCGTCTCGTAGACACGAGTTGAGAAATTGCAAACGTCGAGCAATTGCTCAGAGATGAAAAGTGCCAGCACTGAAAGCTCTTGCTAGCCAGCACCCTTCCTTGGAAGCGCTTTCACAGGCGCAGCAACACTGGGGCTTTGCGCTTCTCTACCCACCAAACGTCACGGTCCTTCTCTTTCCGTCTCGTAGACACGAGCTGAGAAATTGCAAACGTCGAGCAATTGCTCCGAGATGAAAAGTGGCAGCACTGAAAGCTGTTGCTAGCCAGCACCCTTCCTTGGAAGCGCTTTTGTAGGCCTAAGAACACTGGGTCTCTGGGCTTCTCTAGCCACCTCATCTTCTGCTCATCCTCTCGCGCACTCTAAAGAGAGCTCAGGTGAGAAATTGCAAACGTCCAGCAATTGCTCAGAGATGAAAAGTGCCAGCACTGAAAGCTCTTGCTAGCCAGCACCCTTCCTTGGAAGCGCTTTCACAGGCGTAGCAACACTGGGGCTTTGCGCTTCTCTACCCACCAAACGTCACGGTCCTTCTCTTTCCGTCGGTAGACACGAGCTGAGAAATTGCAAACGTCGAGCAATTGCTCAGAGATGAAAAGTGCCAGCACTGAAAACTGTTGCTAGCCAGCACTCTTCCTTGGAAGCGCTTTCTCAGGCGCAGCAACACTGGGGCTTTGCGCTTCTCTAGCCACCAAACGTCACGGTCCTTCTCTTTCCGTCTCCTAGACACGAGCTGAGAAATTGCAAACGTCGAGCAATTGCTCCGAGATGAAAAGTGGCAGCACTGAAAGCTGTTGCTAGCCAGCACCCTTCCTTGGAAGCGCTTTTGTAGGCCTAAGAACACTGGGTCTCTGGGCTTCTCTAGCCACCTCATCTTCTGCTCATCCTCTCGCGCACTCTAAAGAGAGCTCAGGTGAGAAATTGCAAACGTCGAGCAATTGCTCAGAGATGAAAAGTGCCAGCACTGAAAGCTGTTGCTAGCCAGCACCCTTCCTTGGAAGCGCTTTCACAGGCGCAGCAACACTGGGGCTTTGCGCTTCTCTAGCCACCAAACGTCACGGTCCTTCTCTTTCCGTCTCGTAGACACGAGCTGAGAAATTGCAAACGTCGAGCAATTGCTCAGAGATGAAAAGTGCCAGCACTGAAAGCTGTTGCTAGCCAGCACCCTTCCTTGGAAGCGCTTTTGTAGGCCTAAGAACACTGGGGCTCTGGGCTTCTCTAGCCACCTCATCTTCTGCTCATCCTCGCGCGCACTCTAAAGAGAGCTCAGGTGAGAAATTGCAAACGTCGAGCAATTGCTCAGAGATGAAAAGTGCCAGCACTGAAAGCTCTTGCTAGCCAGCACCCTTCCTTGGAAGCGCTTTCACAGGCGCAGTAACACTGGGGCTTTGCACTTCTCTATGCACCAAACGTCACGGTCCTTCTCTTTCCGTCTCGTAGACACGAGCTGAGAAATTGCAAACATCGAGCAATTGCTCAGAGATGAAAAGTGCCAGCACTGAAAGCTGTTGCTAGCCAGCACCCTTCCTTGGAAGCGCTTTCACAGGCGCAGCAACACTGGGGCTTTGTGCTTCTATACGCACCAAACGTCACGGTCCTTCTCTTTCCGTCTCGTAGACACGAGCTGAGAAATTGCAAACGTCGAGCAATTGCTCAGAGATGAAAAGTGCCAGCACTGAAAGCTGTTGCTAGCCAGCACCCTTCCTTGGAAGCGCTTTTGTAGGCCTAAGAACACTGGGGCTCTGGGCTTCTCTAGCCACCTCATCTTCTGCTCATCCTCTCGCGCACTCTAAAGAGAGCTCAGGTGAGAAATTGCAAACGTCGAGCAATTGCTCAGAGATGAAAAGTGCCAGCACTGAAAGCTGTTGCTAGCCAGCACCCTTCCTTGGAAGCGCTTTCACAGGCGCAGTAACACTGGGGCTTTGCGCTTCTCTAGCCACCAAACGTCACGGTCCTTCTCTTTCCGTCTCGTAGACACGAGCTGAGAAATTGCAAACGTCGAGCAATTGCTCAGAGATGAAAAGTGCCAGCACTGAAAGCTGTTGCTAGCCAGCACCCTTCCTTGGAAGTGCTTTTGTAGGCCTAAGAACACTGGGGCTCTGGGCTTCTCTAGCCACCTCATCTTCTGCTCATCCTCTCGCGCACTCTGAAGAGAGCTCAGGTGAGAAATTACAAACGTCGAGCAATTGCTCAGAGATGAAAAGTGCCAGCACTGAAAGCTGTTGCTAGCCAGCACCCTTCCTTGGAAGCGCTTTCACAGGCGCAGCAACACTGGGGCTTTGCGCTTCTCTACCCACCAAACGTCACGGTCCTTCTCTTTCCGTCTTGTAGACACGAGCTGAGAAATTGCAAACGTCGAGCAATTGCTCCGAGATGAAAAGTGCCAGCACTGAAAGCTGTTGCTAGCCAGCACCCTTCCTTGGAAGCGCTTTCACAGGCGCAGCAACACTGGGGCTTTGCGCTTCTCTAGCCACCAAACGTCACGGTCCTTCTCTTTCCGTCGGTAGACACGAGCTGAGAAATTGCAAACATCGAGCAATTGCTCAGAGATGAAAAGTGCCAGCACTGAAAGCTGTTGCTAGCCAGCACCCTTCCTTGGAAGCGCTTTTGTAGGCCTAAGAACACTGGGGCTCTGGGCTTCTCTAGCCACCTCATCTTCTGCTCATCCTCTCGCGCACTCTGAAGAGAGCTCAGGTGAGAAATTGCAAACGTCGAGCAATTGCTCAGAGATGAAAAGTGCCAGCACTGAAAGCTGTTGCTAGCCAGCACCCTTCCTTGGAAGCGCTTTCACAGGCGCAGCAACACTGGGGCTTTGCGCTTCTCTAGCCACCAAACGTCACGGTCCTTCTCTTTCCGTCTCGTAGACACGAGCTGAGAAATTGCAAACGTCGAGCAATTGCTCAGAGATGAAAAGTGCCAGCACTGAAAACTGTTGCTAGCCAGCACCCTTCCTTGGAAGCGCTTTTGTAGGCCTAAGAACACTGGGGCTCTGGGCTTCTCTAGCCACCTCATCTTCTGCTCATCCTCGCGCGCACTCTAAAGAGAGCTCAGGTGAGAAATTGCAAACGTCCAGCAATTGCTCAGAGATGAAAAGTGGCAGCACTGAAAGCTCTTGCTAGCCAGCACCCTTCCTTGGAAGCGCTTTCACAGGCGCAGCAACACTGGGGCTTTGCGCTTCTCTACGCACCAAACGTCACGGTCCTTCTCTTTCCGTCTCGTAGACACGAGCTGAGAAATTGCAAACGTCGAGCAATTGCTCCGAGATGAAAAGTGCCAGCACTGAAAACTGTTGCTAGCCAGCACCCTTCCTTGGAAGCGCTTTTGTAGGCCTAAGAACAGTGGGGCTCTGGGCTTCTCTAGCCACCTCATCTTCTGCTCATCCTCTCGCGCACTCTAAAGAGAGCTCAGGTGAGAAATTGCAAACGTCGAGCAATTGCTCCGAGATGAAAAGTGCCAGCACTGAAAGCTGTTGCTAGCCAGCACCCTTCCTTGGAAGCGCTTTCACAGGCGCAGTAACACTGGGGCTTTGCGCTTCTCTAGCCACCAAACGTCATGGTCCTTCTCTTTCCGTCTCGTAGACACGAGCTGAGAAATTGCAAACATCGAGCAATTGCTCAGAGATGAAAAGTGCCAGCACTGAAAGCTGTTGCTAGCCAGCACCCTTCCTTGGAAGCGCTTTCACAGGCGCAGCAACACTGGGGCTTTGCACTTCTATACGCACCAAACGTCACGGTCATTCTCTTTCCGTCTCGTAGACACGAGCTGAGAAATTGCAAACGTCGAGCAATTGCTCAGAGATGAAAAGTGCCAGCACTGAAAGCTGTTGCTAGCCAGCACCCTTCCTTGGAAGCGCTTTTGTAGGCCTAAGAACACTGGGGCTCTGGGCTTCTCTAGCCACCTCATCTTCTGCTCATCCTCTCGCGCACTCTAAAGAGAGCTCAGGTGAGAAATTACAAACATCGAGCAATTGCTCAGAGATGAAAAGTGCCAGCACTGAAAGCTCTTGCTAGCCAGCACCCTTCCTTGGAAGCGCTTTCACAGGCGCAGCAACACTGGGGCTTTGCGCTTCTCTACCCACCAAACGTCACGGTCTTTCTCTTTCCGTCTCGTAGACACGAGTTGAGAAATTGCAAACGTCGAGCAATTGCTCAGAGATGAAAAGTGCCAGCACTGAAAGTTGTTGCTAGCCAGCACCCTTCCTTGGAAGCGCTTTCACAGGCGCAGCAACACTGGGGCTTTGCGCTTCTCTAGCCACCAAACGTCACGGTCCTTCTCTTTCCGTCTCGTAGACACGAGCTGAGAAATTGCAAACGTCGAGCAATTGCTCCGAGATGAAAAGTGCCAGCACTGAAAGCTGTTGCTAGCCAGCACCCTTCCTTGGAAGCGCTTTTGTAGGCCTAAGAACACTGGGGCTCTGGGCTTCTCTAGCCACCTCATCTTCTGCTCATCCTCGCGCGCACTCTAAAGAGAGCTCAGGTGAGAAATTGCAAACGTCCAGCAATTGCTCAGAGATGAAAAGTGCCAGCACTGAAAGCTCTTGCTAGCCAGCACCCTTCCTTGGAAGCGCTTTCACAGGCGTAGCAACACTGGGGCTT
Source organism: Sarcoramphus papa (assembly GCA_037962945.1). Classification (NCBI taxonomy): domain Eukaryota; kingdom Metazoa; phylum Chordata; class Aves; order Accipitriformes; family Cathartidae; genus Sarcoramphus; species Sarcoramphus papa. The sequence continues at coordinate 4,435,061 of CM075606.1, read as the reverse complement.
TGCGCTTCTCTACCCACCAAACGTCACGGTCCTTCTCTTTCCGTCGGTAGACACGAGCTGAGAAATTGCAAACGTCGAGCAATTGCTCAGAGATGAAAAGTGCCAGCACTGAAAACTGTTGCTAGCCAGCACCCTTCCTTGGAAGCGCTTTCTCAGGCGCAGCAACACTGGGGCTTTGCGCTTCTCTAGCCACCAAACGTCACGGTCCTTCTCTTTCCGTCTCCTAGACACGAGCTGAGAAATTGCAAACGTCGAGCAATTGCTCCGAGATGAAAAGTGCCAGCACTGAAAGCTGTTGCTAGCCAGCACCCTTCCTTGGAAGCGCTTTTGTAGGCCTAAGAACACTGGGGCTCTGGGCTTCTCTAGCCACCTCATCTTCTGCTCATCCTCTCGCGCACTCTAAAGAGAGCTCAGGTGAGAAATTGCAAACGTCGAGCAATTGCTCAGAGATGAAAAGTGCCAGCACTGAAAGCTGTTGCTAGCCAGCACCCTTCCTTGGAAGCGCTTTCACAGGCGCAGCAACACTGGGGCTTTGCGCTTCTCTAGCCACCAAACGTCACGGTCCTTCTCTTTCCGTCTCGTAGACACGAGCTGAGAAATTGCAAACGTCGAGCAATTGCTCCGAGATGAAAAGTGCCAGCACTGAAAGCTGTTGCTAGCCAGCACCCTTCCTTGGAAGCGCTTTTGTAGGCCTAAGAACACTGGGTCTCTGGGCTTCTCTAGCCACCTCATCTTCTGCTCATCCTCGCGCGCACTCTAAAGAGAGCTCAGGTGAGAAATTGCAAACGTCCAGCAATTGCTCAGAGATGAAAAGTGCCAGCACTGAAAGCTCTTGCTAGCCAGCACCCTTCCTTGGAAGCGCTTTCACAGGCGTAGCAACACTGGGGCTTTGCGCTTCTCTACCCACCAAACGTCACGGTCCTTCTCTTTCCGTCGGTAGACACGAGCTGAGAAATTGCAAACGTCGAGCAATTGCTCAGAGATGAAAAGTGCCAGCACTGAAAACTGTTGCTAGCCAGCACCCTTCCTTGGAAGCGCTTTCTCAGGCGCAGCAACACTGGGGCTTTGCGCTTCTCTAGCCACCAAACGTCACGGTCCTTCTCTTTCCGTCTCCTAGACACGAGCTGAGAAATTGCAAACGTCGAGCAATTGCTCCGAGATGAAAAGTGCCAGCACTGAAAGCTGTTGCTAGCCAGCCCCCTTCCTTGGAAGCGCTTTTGTAGGCCTAAGAACACTGGGGCTCTGGGCTTCTCTAGCCACCTCATCTTCTGCTCATCCTCGCGCGCTCTAAAGAGAGCTCAGGTGAGAAATTGCAAACGTCGAGCAATTGCTCAGAGATGAAAAGTGCCAGCACTAAAGCTGTTGCTAGCCAGCACCCTTCCTTGGAAGCGCTTTTGTAGGCCTAAGAACACTGGGGCTCTGGGCTTCTCTAGCCACCTACTCTTCTGCTCATCCTCTCGCGCACTCTAAAGAGAGCTCAGGTGAGAAATTGCAAACGTCGAGCAATTGCTCAGAGATGAAAAGTGCCAGCACTGAAAGCTCTTGCTAGCCAGCAGCCTTCCTTGGAAGCGCTTTCACAGGCGCAGCAACACTGGGGCTTTGCGCTTCTCTAGCCACCAAACGTCACGGTCCTTCTCTTTCCGTCTTGTAGACATGAGCTGTGAAAGTGCAAACGTCGAGCAATTGCTCAGAGATGAAAAGTGCCAGCACTGAAAGCTCTTGCTAGCCAGCACCCTTCCTTGGAAGCGCTTTCACAGGCGCAGCAACACTGGGGCTTTGCGCTTCTCTACCCACCAAACGTCACGGTCCTTCTCTTTCCGTCTCGTAGACACAAGCTGAGAAATTGCAAACGTCGAGCAATTGCTCAGAGATGAAAAGTGCCAGCACTGAAAGCTCTTGCTAGCCAGCACCCTTCCTTGGAAGCGCTTTTGTAGGCCTAAGAACACTGGGGCTCTGGGCTTCTCTAGCCACCTCATCTTCTGCTCATCCTCTCGCGCACTCTAAAGAGAGCTCAGGTGAGAAATTGCAAACGTCGAGCAATTGCTCAGAGATGAAAAGTGCCAGCACTGAAAGCTGTTGCTAGCCAGCACCCTTCCTTGGAAGCGCTTTCACAGGCGCAGCAACACTGGGGCTTTGCGCTTCTCTACGCACCAAACGTCACGGTCCTTCTCTTTCCGTCTCGTAGACACGAGCTGAGAAATTGCAAACGTCGAGCAATTGCTCAGAGATGAAAAGTGCCAGCACTGAAAACTGTTGCTAGCCAGCACCCTTCCTTGGAAGCGCTTTTGTAGGCCTAAGAACACTGGGGCTCTGGGCTTCTCTAGCCACCTAATCTTCTGCTCATCCTCGCGCGCACTCTAAAGAGAGCTCAGGTGAGAAATTGCAAACGTCGAGCAATTGCTCAGAGATGAAAAGTGCCAGCACTGAAAGCTCTTGATAGCCAGCACCCTTCCTTGGAAGCGCTTTCACAGGCGCAGTAACACTGGGGCTTTGCACTTCTCTACCCACCAAACGTCACGGTCCTTCTCTTTCCGTCTCGTAGACACGAGCTGAGAAATTGCAAACATCGAGCAATTGCTCAGAGATGAAAAGTGCCAGCACTGAAAGCTGTTGCTAGCCAGCACCCTTCCTTGGAAGCGCTTTTGTAGGCCTAAGAACACTGGGGCTCTGGGCTTCTCTAGCCACCTCATCTTCTGCTCATCCTCTCGCGCACTCTAAAGAGAGCTCAGGTGAGAAATTGCAAACGTCGAGCAATTGCTCAGAGATGAAAAGTGCCAGCACTGAAAGCTCTTGCTAGCCAGCACCCTTCCTTGGAAGCGCTTTCACAGGCGCAGCAACACTGGGGCTTTGCGCTTCTCTAGCCACCAAACGTCACGGTCATTCTCTTTCCGTCTTGTAGACATGAGCTGAGAAAGTGCAAACGTCGAGCAATTGCTCAGAGATGAAAAGTGCCAGCACTGAAAGCTCTTGCTAGCCAGCACCCTTCCTTGGAAGCGCTTTCACAGGCGCAGCAACACTGGGGCTTTGCGCTTCTCTACCCACCAAACGTCACGGTCCTTCTCTTTCCGTCTCGTAGACACGAGCTGAGAAATTGCAAACGTCGAGCAATTGCTCAGAGATGAAAAGTGCCAGCACTGAAAGCTGTTGCTAGCCAGCACCCTTCCTTGGAAGCGCTTTTGTAGGCCTAAGAACACTGGGGCTCTGGGCTTCTCTAGCCACCTCATCTTCTGCTCATCCTCTCGCGCACTCTAAAGAGAGCTCAGGTGAGAAATTGCAAACGTCCAGCAATTGCTCAGAGATGAAAAGTGCCAGCACTGAAAGCTCTTGCTAGCCAGCACCCTTCCTTGGAAGCGCTTTCACAGGCGCAGCAACACTGGGGCTTTGCGCTTCTCTAGCCACCAAACGTCACGGTCCTTCTCTTTCCGTCTTGTAGACATGAGCTGAGAAAGTGCAAACGTCGAGCAATTGCTCAGAGATGAAAAGTGCCAGCACTGAAAGCTGTTGCTAGCCAGCACCCTTCCTTGGAAGCGCTTTCACAGGCGCAGCAACACTGGGGCTTTGCGCTTCTCTACCCACCAAACGTCACGGTCCTTCTCTTTCCGTCTCCTAGACACGAGCTGAGAAATTGCAAACGTCGAGCAATTGCTCAGAGATGAAAAGTGCCAGCACTGAAAGCTCTTGCTAGCCAGCACCCTTCCTTGGAAGCGCTTTCACAGGCGCAGTAACACTGGGGCTTTGTGCTTCTATACGCACCAAACGTCACGGTCCTTCTCTTTACGTCTCCTAGACACGAGCTGAGAAATTGCAAACATCGAGCAATTGCTCAGAGATGAAAAGTGCCAGCACTGAAAGCTGTTGCTAGCCAGCACCCTTCCTTGGAAGCGCTTTCACAGGCGCAGCAACACTGGGGCTTTGTGCTTCTATACGCACCAAACGTCACGGTCCTTCTCTTTCCGTCTCGTAGACACGAGCTGAGAAATTGCAAACGTCGAGCAATTGCTCAGAGATGAAAAGTGCCAGCACTGAAAGCTGTTGCTAGCCAGCACCCTTCCTTGGAAGCGCTTTTGTAGGCCTAAGAACACTGGGGCTCTGGGCTTCTCTAGCCACCTCATCTTCTGCTCATCCTCTCGCGCACTCTAAAGAGAGCTCAGGTGAGAAATTGCAAACGTCGAGCAATTGCTCAGAGATGAAAAGTGCCAGCACTGAAAGCTGTTGCTAGCCAGCACCCTTCCTTGGAAGCGCTTTCACAGGCGCAGTAACACTGGGGCTTTGCGCTTCTCTAGCCACCAAACGTCACGGTCCTTCTCTTTCCGTCTCGTAGACACGAGCTGAGAAATTGCAAACGTCGAGCAATTGCTCAGAGATGAAAAGTGCCAGCACTGAAAGCTGTTGCTAGCCAGCACCCTTCCTTGGAAGTGCTTTTGTAGGCCTAAGAACACTGGGGCTCTGGGCTTCTCTAGCCACCTCATCTTCTGCTCATCCTCTCGCGCACTCTGAAGAGAGCTCAGGTGAGAAATTACAAACGTCGAGCAATTGCTCAGAGATGAAAAGTGCCAGCACTGAAAGCTGTTGCTAGCCAGCACCCTTCCTTGGAAGCGCTTTCACAGGCGCAGCAACACTGGGGCTTTGCGCTTCTCTACCCACCAAACGTCACGGTCCTTCTCTTTCCGTCTTGTAGACACGAGCTGAGAAATTGCAAACGTCGAGCAATTGCTCCGAGATGAAAAGTGCCAGCACTGAAAGCTGTTGCTAGCCAGCACCCTTCCTTGGAAGCGCTTTCACAGGCGCAGCAACACTGGGGCTTTGCGCTTCTCTAGCCACCAAACGTCACGGTCCTTCTCTTTCCGTCGGTAGACACGAGCTGAGAAATTGCAAACATCGAGCAATTGCTCAGAGATGAAAAGTGCCAGCACTGAAAGCTGTTGCTAGCCAGCACCCTTCCTTGGAAGCGCTTTTGTAGGCCTAAGAACACTGGGGCTCTGGGCTTCTCTAGCCACCTCATCTTCTGCTCATCCTCTCGCGCACTCTGAAGAGAGCTCAGGTGAGAAATTGCAAACGTCGAGCAATTGCTCAGAGATGAAAAGTGCCAGCACTGAAAGCTGTTGCTAGCCAGCACCCTTCCTTGGAAGCGCTTTCACAGGCGCAGCAACACTGGGGCTTTGCGCTTCTCTAGCCACCAAACGTCACGGTCCTTCTCTTTCCGTCTCGTAGACACGAGCTGAGAAATTGCAAACGTCGAGCAATTGCTCAGAGATGAAAAGTGCCAGCACTGAAAACTGTTGCTAGCCAGCACCCTTCCTTGGAAGCGCTTTTGTAGGCCTAAGAACACTGGGGCTCTGGGCTTCTCTAGCCACCTCATCTTCTGCTCATCCTCGCGCGCACTCTAAAGAGAGCTCAGGTGAGAAATTGCAAACGTCCAGCAATTGCTCAGAGATGAAAAGTGGCAGCACTGAAAGCTCTTGCTAGCCAGCACCCTTCCTTGGAAGCGCTTTCACAGGCGCAGCAACACTGGGGCTTTGCGCTTCTCTACGCACCAAACGTCACGGTCCTTCTCTTTCCGTCTCGTAGACACGAGCTGAGAAATTGCAAACGTCGAGCAATTGCTCCGAGATGAAAAGTGCCAGCACTGAAAACTGTTGCTAGCCAGCACCCTTCCTTGGAAGCGCTTTTGTAGGCCTAAGAACAGTGGGGCTCTGGGCTTCTCTAGCCACCTCATCTTCTGCTCATCCTCTCGCGCACTCTAAAGAGAGCTCAGGTGAGAAATTGCAAACGTCGAGCAATTGCTCCGAGATGAAAAGTGCCAGCACTGAAAGCTGTTGCTAGCCAGCACCCTTCCTTGGAAGCGCTTTCACAGGCGCAGTAACACTGGGGCTTTGCGCTTCTCTAGCCACCAAACGTCATGGTCCTTCTCTTTCCGTCTCGTAGACACGAGCTGAGAAATTGCAAACATCGAGCAATTGCTCAGAGATGAAAAGTGCCAGCACTGAAAGCTGTTGCTAGCCAGCACCCTTCCTTGGAAGCGCTTTCACAGGCGCAGCAACACTGGGGCTTTGCACTTCTATACGCACCAAACGTCACGGTCATTCTCTTTCCGTCTCGTAGACACGAGCTGAGAAATTGCAAACGTCGAGCAATTGCTCAGAGATGAAAAGTGCCAGCACTGAAAGCTGTTGCTAGCCAGCACCCTTCCTTGGAAGCGCTTTTGTAGGCCTAAGAACACTGGGGCTCTGGGCTTCTCTAGCCACCTCATCTTCTGCTCATCCTCTCGCGCACTCTAAAGAGAGCTCAGGTGAGAAATTACAAACATCGAGCAATTGCTCAGAGATGAAAAGTGCCAGCACTGAAAGCTCTTGCTAGCCAGCACCCTTCCTTGGAAGCGCTTTCACAGGCGCAGCAACACTGGGGCTTTGCGCTTCTCTACCCACCAAACGTCACGGTCTTTCTCTTTCCGTCTCGTAGACACGAGTTGAGAAATTGCAAACGTCGAGCAATTGCTCAGAGATGAAAAGTGCCAGCACTGAAAGTTGTTGCTAGCCAGCACCCTTCCTTGGAAGCGCTTTCACAGGCGCAGCAACACTGGGGCTTTGCGCTTCTCTAGCCACCAAACGTCACGGTCCTTCTCTTTCCGTCTCGTAGACACGAGCTGAGAAATTGCAAACGTCGAGCAATTGCTCCGAGATGAAAAGTGCCAGCACTGAAAGCTGTTGCTAGCCAGCACCCTTCCTTGGAAGCGCTTTTGTAGGCCTAAGAACACTGGGGCTCTGGGCTTCTCTAGCCACCTCATCTTCTGCTCATCCTCGCGCGCACTCTAAAGAGAGCTCAGGTGAGAAATTGCAAACGTCCAGCAATTGCTCAGAGATGAAAAGTGCCAGCACTGAAAGCTCTTGCTAGCCAGCACCCTTCCTTGGAAGCGCTTTCACAGGCGTAGCAACACTGGGGCTTTGCGCTTCTCTACCCACCAAACGTCACGGTCCTTCTCTTTCCGTCGGTAGACACGAGCTGAGAAATTGCAAACGTCGAGCAATTGCTCAGAGATGAAAAGTGCCAGCACTGAAAACTGTTGCTAGCCAGCACCCTTCCTTGGAAGCGCTTTCTCAGGCGCAGCAACACTGGGGCTTTGCGCTTCTCTAGCCACCAAACGTCACGGTCCTTCTCTTTCCGTCTCCTAGACACGAGCTGAGAAATTGCAAACGTCGAGCAATTGCTCCGAGATGAAAAGTGCCAGCACTGAAAGCTGTTGCTAGCCAGCACCCTTCCTTGGAAGCGCTTTTGTAGGCCTAAGAACACTGGGGCTCTGGGCTTCTCTAGCCACCTCATCTTCTGCTCATCCTCTCGCGCACTCTAAAGAGAGCTCAGGTGAGAAATTGCAAACGTCGAGCAATTGCTCAGAGATGAAAAGTGCCAGCACTGAAAGCTGTTGCTAGCCAGCACCCTTCCTTGGAAGCGCTTTCACAGGCGCAGCAACACTGGGGCTTTGCGCTTCTCTAGCCACCAAACGTCACGGTCCTTCTCTTTCCGTCTCGTAGACACGAGCTGAGAAATTGCAAACGTCGAGCAATTGCTCCGAGATGAAAAGTGCCAGCACTGAAAGCTGTTGCTAGCCAGCACCCTTCCTTGGAAGCGCTTTTGTAGGCCTAAGAACACTGGGTCTCTGGGCTTCTCTAGCCACCTCATCTTCTGCTCATCCTCGCGCGCACTCTAAAGAGAGCTCAGGTGAGAAATTGCAAACGTCCAGCAATTGCTCAGAGATGAAAAGTGCCAGCACTGAAAGCTCTTGCTAGCCAGCACCCTTCCTTGGAAGCGCTTTCACAGGCGTAGCAACACTGGGGCTTTGCGCTTCTCTACCCACCAAACGTCACGGTCCTTCTCTTTCCGTCGGTAGACACGAGCTGAGAAATTGCAAACGTCGAGCAATTGCTCAGAGATGAAAAGTGCCAGCACTGAAAACTGTTGCTAGCCAGCACCCTTCCTTGGAAGCGCTTTCTCAGGCGCAGCAACACTGGGGCTTTGCGCTTCTCTAGCCACCAAACGTCACGGTCCTTCTCTTTCCGTCTCCTAGACACGAGCTGAGAAATTGCAAACGTCGAGCAATTGCTCCGAGATGAAAAGTGCCAGCACTGAAAGCTGTTGCTAGCCAGCCCCCTTCCTTGGAAGCGCTTTTGTAGGCCTAAGAACACTGGGGCTCTGGGCTTCTCTAGCCACCTCATCTTCTGCTCATCCTCGCGCGCTCTAAAGAGAGCTCAGGTGAGAAATTGCAAACGTCGAGCAATTGCTCAGAGATGAAAAGTGCCAGCACTAAAGCTGTTGCTAGCCAGCACCCTTCCTTGGAAGCGCTTTTGTAGGCCTAAGAACACTGGGGCTCTGGGCTTCTCTAGCCACCTACTCTTCTGCTCATCCTCTCGCGCACTCTAAAGAGAGCTCAGGTGAGAAATTGCAAACGTCGAGCAATTGCTCAGAGATGAAAAGTGCCAGCACTGAAAGCTCTTGCTAGCCAGCAGCCTTCCTTGGAAGCGCTTTCACAGGCGCAGCAACACTGGGGCTTTGCGCTTCTCTAGCCACCAAACGTCACGGTCCTTCTCTTTCCGTCTTGTAGACATGAGCTGTGAAAGTGCAAACGTCGAGCAATTGCTCAGAGATGAAAAGTGCCAGCACTGAAAGCTCTTGCTAGCCAGCACCCTTCCTTGGAAGCGCTTTCACAGGCGCAGCAACACTGGGGCTTTGCGCTTCTCTACCCACCAAACGTCACGGTCCTTCTCTTTCCGTCTCGTAGACACAAGCTGAGAAATTGCAAACGTCGAGCAATTGCTCAGAGATGAAAAGTGCCAGCACTGAAAGCTCTTGCTAGCCAGCACCCTTCCTTGGAAGCGCTTTTGTAGGCCTAAGAACACTGGGGCTCTGGGCTTCTCTAGCCACCTCATCTTCTGCTCATCCTCTCGCGCACTCTAAAGAGAGCTCAGGTGAGAAATTGCAAACGTCGAGCAATTGCTCAGAGATGAAAAGTGCCAGCACTGAAAGCTGTTGCTAGCCAGCACCCTTCCTTGGAAGCGCTTTCACAGGCGCAGCAACACTGGGGCTTTGCGCTTCTCTACGCACCAAACGTCACGGTCCTTCTCTTTCCGTCTCGTAGACACGAGCTGAGAAATTGCAAACGTCGAGCAATTGCTCAGAGATGAAAAGTGCCAGCACTGAAAACTGTTGCTAGCCAGCACCCTTCCTTGGAAGCGCTTTTGTAGGCCTAAGAACACTGGGGCTCTGGGCTTCTCTAGCCACCTAATCTTCTGCTCATCCTCGCGCGCACTCTAAAGAGAGCTCAGGTGAGAAATTGCAAACGTCGAGCAATTGCTCAGAGATGAAAAGTGCCAGCACTGAAAGCTCTTGATAGCCAGCACCCTTCCTTGGAAGCGCTTTCACAGGCGCAGTAACACTGGGGCTTTGCACTTCTCTACCCACCAAACGTCACGGTCCTTCTCTTTCCGTCTCGTAGACACGAGCTGAGAAATTGCAAACATCGAGCAATTGCTCAGAGATGAAAAGTGCCAGCACTGAAAGCTGTTGCTAGCCAGCACCCTTCCTTGGAAGCGCTTTTGTAGGCCTAAGAACACTGGGGCTCTGGGCTTCTCTAGCCACCTCATCTTCTGCTCATCCTCTCGCGCACTCTAAAGAGAGCTCAGGTGAGAAATTGCAAACGTCGAGCAATTGCTCAGAGATGAAAAGTGCCAGCACTGAAAGCTCTTGCTAGCCAGCACCCTTCCTTGGAAGCGCTTTCACAGGCGCAGCAACACTGGGGCTTTGCGCTTCTCTAGCCACCAAACGTCACGGTCATTCTCTTTCCGTCTTGTAGACATGAGCTGAGAAAGTGCAAACGTCGAGCAATTGCTCAGAGATGAAAAGTGCCAGCACTGAAAGCTCTTGCTAGCCAGCACCCTTCCTTGGAAGCGCTTTCACAGGCGCAGCAACACTGGGGCTTTGCGCTTCTCTACCCACCAAACGTCACGGTCCTTCTCTTTCCGTCTCGTAGACACGAGCTGAGAAATTGCAAACGTCGAGCAATTGCTCAGAGATGAAAAGTGCCAGCACTGAAAGCTGTTGCTAGCCAGCACCCTTCCTTGGAAGCGCTTTTGTAGGCCTAAGAACACTGGGGCTCTGGGCTTCTCTAGCCACCTCATCTTCTGCTCATCCTCTCGCGCACTCTAAAGAGAGCTCAGGTGAGAAATTGCAAACGTCCAGCAATTGCTCAGAGATGAAAAGTGCCAGCACTGAAAGCTCTTGCTAGCCAGCACCCTTCCTTGGAAGCGCTTTCACAGGCGCAGCAACACTGGGGCTTTGCGCTTCTCTAGCCACCAAACGTCACGGTCCTTCTCTTTCCGTCTTGTAGACATGAGCTGAGAAAGTGCAAACGTCGAGCAATTGCTCAGAGATGAAAAGTGCCAGCACTGAAAGCTGTTGCTAGCCAGCACCCTTCCTTGGAAGCGCTTTCACAGGCGCAGCAACACTGGGGCTTTGCGCTTCTCTACCCACCAAACGTCACGGTCCTTCTCTTTCCGTCTCCTAGACACGAGCTGAGAAATTGCAAACGTCGAGCAATTGCTCAGAGATGAAAAGTGCCAGCACTGAAAGCTGTTGCTAGCCAGCACCCTTCCTTGGAAGCGCTTTTGTAGGCCTAAGAAGAGTGGGGCTCTGGGCTTGTCTAGCCACCTCATCTTCTGCTCATCCTCTCGCGCACTCTAAAGAGAGCTCAGGTGAGAAATTGCAAACGTCGAGCAATTGCTCAGAGATGAAAAGTGCCAGCACTGAAAGCTGTTGCTAGCCAGCACCCTTCCTTGGAAGCGCTTTCACAGGCGCAGCAACACTGGGGCTTTGCGCTTCTCTAGCCACCAAACGTCACGGTCCTTCTCTTTCCGTCTCGTAGACATGAGCTGAGAAATTGCAAACGTCGAGCAATTGCTCAGAGATGAAAAGTGCCAGCACTGAAAGCTGTTGCTAGCCAGCACCCTTCCTTGGAAGCGCTTTTGTAGGCCTAAGAACACTGGGGCTCTGGGCTTCTCTAGCCACCTCATCTTCTGCTCATCCTCTCGCGCACTCTAAAGAGAGCTCAGGTGAGAAATTGCAAACGTCCAGCAATTGCTCAGAGATGAAAAGTGCCAGCACTGAAAGCTGTTGCTAGCCAGCACCCTTCCTTGGAAGCGCTTTCACAGGCGCAGCAACACTGGGGCTTTGCGCTTCTCTAGCCACCAAACGTCACGGTCCTTCTCTTTCCGTCTTGTAGACACGAGCTGAGAAATTGCAAACGTCGAGCAATTGCTCAGAGATGAAAAGTGCCAGCACTGAAAGCTGTTGCTAGCCAGCACCCTTCCTTGGAAGCGCTTTTGTAGGCCTAAGAACACTGGGGCTCTGGGCTTCTCTAGCCACCTCATCTTCTGCTCATCCTCTCGCGCACTCTGAAGAGAGCTCAGGTGAGAAATTGCAAACGTCGAGCAATTGCTCAGAGATGAAAAGTGCCAGCACTGAAAGCTCTTGCTAGCCAGCACCCTTCCTTGGAAGCGCTTTCACAGGCGCAGCAACACTGGGGCTTTGCGCTTCTATACGCACCAAACGTCACGGTCATTCTCTTTCCGTCTTGTAGACATGAGCTGAGAAAGTGCAAACGTCGAGCAATTGCTCAGAGATGAAAAGTGCCAGCACTGAAAGCTGTTGCTAGCCAGCACCCTTCCTTGGAAGCGCTTTCACAGGCGCAGCAACACTGGGGCTTTGCGCTTCTCTAGCCACCAAACGTCACGGTCCTTCTCTTTCCGTCTCGTAGACACGAGCTGAGAAATTGCAAACGTCGAGCAATTGCTCAGAGATGAAAAGTGCCAGCACTGAAAGCTGTTGCTAGCCAGCCCCCTTCCTTGGAAGCGCTTTTGTAGGCCTAAGAACAGTGGGGCTCTGGGCTTCTCTAGCCACCTCATCTTCTGCTCATCCTCTCGCGCACTCTAAAGAGAGCTCAGGTGAGAAATTGCAAACGTCGAGCAATTGCTCAGAGATGAAAAGTGCCAGCACTGAAAGCTCTTGCTAGCCAGCACCCTTCCTTGGAAGCGCTTTTACAGGCGCAGTAACACTGGGGCTTTGCACTTCTCTACGCACCAAACGTCACGGTCCTTCTCTTTCCGTCTCGTAGACACGAGCTGAGAAATTGCAAACGTCGAGCAATTGCTCCGAGATGAAAAGTGCCAGCACTGAAAGCTCTTGCTAGCCAGCAGCCTTCCTTGGAAGCGCTTTTGTAGGCCTAAGAACACTCGGGCTCTGTGCTTCTCTAGCCACCTCATCTTCTGCTCATCCTCTCGCGCACTCTAAAGAGAGCTCAGGTGAGAAATTGCAAACGTCGAGCAATTGCTCAGAGATGAAAAGTGCCAGCACTGAAAGCTCTTGCTAGCCAGCACCCTTCCTTGGAAGCGCTTTCACAGGCGCAGCAACACTGGGGCTTTGCGCTTCTCTACCCACCAAACGTCACGGTCCTTCTCTTTCCGTCTTGTAGACATGAGCTGAGAAATTGCAAACGTCGAGCAATTGCTCAGAGATGAAAAGTGCCAGCACTGAAAGCTGTTGCTAGCCAGCACCCTTCCTTGGAAGCGCTTTCACAGGCGCAGCAACACTGGGGCTTTGCGCTTCTCTACGCACCAAACGTCACGGTCCTTCTCTTTCCGTCTCGTAGACACGAGCTGAGAAATTGCAAACGTCGAGCAATTGCTCAGAGATGAAAAGTGCCAGCACTGAAAACTGTTGCTAGCCAGCACCCTTCCTTGGAAGCGCTTTCACAGGCGCAGTAACACTGGGGCTTTGCACTTCTCTACCCACCAAACGTCACGGTCCTTCTCTTTCCGTCTCGTAGACACGAGCTGAGAAATTGCAAACATCGAGCAATTGCTCAGAGATGAAAAGTGCCAGCACTGAAAGCTGTTGCTAGCCAGCACCCTTCCTTGGAAGCGCTTTCACAGGTGAAGCAACACTGGGGCTTTGTGCTTCTATACGCACCAAACGTCACGGTCATTCTCTTTCCGTCTCGTAGACACGAGCTGAGAAATTGCAAACGTCGAGCAATTGCTCAGAGATGAAAAGTGCCAGCACTGAAAGCTGTTGCTAGCCAGCACCCTTCCTTGGACGCGCTTTTGTAGGCCTAAGAACACTAGGGCTCTGGGCTTCTCTAGCCACCTCATCTTCTGCTCATCCTCTCGCGCACTCTAAAGAGAGCTCAGGTGAGAAATTGCAAACGTCGAGCAATTGCTCAGAGATGAAAAGTGCCAGCACTGAAAGCTGTTGCTAGCCAGCACCCTTCCTTGGAAGCGCTTTCACAGGCGCAGCAACACTGGGGCTTTGCGCTTCTCTAGCCACCAAACGTCACGGTCCTTCTCTTTCCGTCTCGTAGACACGAGCTGAGAAATTGCAAACGTCGAGCAATTGCTCAGAGATGAAAAGTGCCAGCACTGAAAGCTGTTGCTAGCCAGCCCCCTTCCTTGGAAGCGCTTTTGTAGGCCTAAGAACAGTGGGGCTCTGGGCTTCTCTAGCCACCTCATCTTCTGCTCATCCTCTCGCGCACTCTAAAGAGAGCTCAGGTGAGAAATTGCAAACGTCGAGCAATTGCTCAGAGATGAAAAGTGCCAGCACTGAAAGCTCTTGCTAGCCAGCACCCTTCCTTGGAAGCGCTTTTACAGGCGCAGTAACACTGGGGCTTTGCACTTCTCTACGCACCAAACGTCACGGTCCTTCTCTTTCCGTCTCGTAGACACGAGCTGAGAAATTGCAAACGTCGAGCAATTGCTCCGAGATGAAAAGTGCCAGCACTGAAAGCTCTTGCTAGCCAGCAGCCTTCCTTGGAAGCGCTTTTGTAGGCCTAAGAACACTCGGGCTCTGTGCTTCTCTAGCCACCTCATCTTCTGCTCATCCTCTCGCGCACTCTAAAGAGAGCTCAGGTGAGAAATTGCAAACGTCGAGCAATTGCTCAGAGATGAAAAGTGCCAGCACTGAAAGCTCTTGCTAGCCAGCACCCTTCCTTGGAAGCGCTTTCACAGGCGCAGCAACACTGGGGCTTTGCGCTTCTCTACCCACCAAACGTCACGGTCCTTCTCTTTCCGTCTTGTAGACATGAGCTGAGAAATTGCAAACGTCGAGCAATTGCTCAGAGATGAAAAGTGCCAGCACTGAAAGCTGTTGCTAGCCAGCACCCTTCCTTGGAAGCGCTTTCACAGGCGCAGCAACACTGGGGCTTTGCGCTTCTCTACGCACCAAACGTCACGGTCCTTCTCTTTCCGTCTCGTAGACACGAGCTGAGAAATTGCAAACGTCGAGCAATTGCTCAGAGATGAAAAGTGCCAGCACTGAAAACTGTTGCTAGCCAGCACCCTTCCTTGGAAGCGCTTTCACAGGCGCAGTAACACTGGGGCTTTGCACTTCTCTACCCACCAAACGTCACGGTCCTTCTCTTTCCGTCTCGTAGACACGAGCTGAGAAATTGCAAACATCGAGCAATTGCTCAGAGATGAAAAGTGCCAGCACTGAAAGCTGTTGCTAGCCAGCACCCTTCCTTGGAAGCGCTTTCACAGGTGAAGCAACACTGGGGCTTTGTGCTTCTATACGCACCAAACGTCACGGTCATTCTCTTTCCGTCTCGTAGACACGAGCTGAGAAATTGCAAACGTCGAGCAATTGCTCAGAGATGAAAAGTGCCAGCACTGAAAGCTCTTGCTAGCCAGCACCCTTCCTTGGAAGCGCTTTTGTAGGCCTAAGAACACTGGGGCTCTGGGCTTCTCTAGCCACCTCATCTTCTGCTCATCCTCTCGCGCACTCTAAAGAGAGCTCAGGTGAGAAATTACAAACGTCGAGCAATTGCTCAGAGATGAAAAGTGCCAGCACTGAAAGCTGTTGCTAGCCAGCACCCTTCCTTGGAAGCGCTTTCACAGGCGCAGCAACACTGGGGCTTTGCACTTCTCTACCCACCAAACGTCACGGTCGTTCTCTTTCCGTCTTGTAGACACGAGCTGAGAAATTGCAAACGTCGAGCAATTGCTCCGAGATGAAAAGTGCCAGCACTGAAAGCTGTTGCTAGCCAGCACCCTTCCTTGGAAGCGCTTTTGTAGGCCTAAGAACACTGGGGCTCTGGGCTTGTCTAGCCACCTCATCTTCTGCTCATCCTCTCGCGCACTCTAAAGAGAGCTCAGGTGAGAAATTGCAAACGTCGAGCAATTGCTCAGAGATGAAAAGTGCCAGCACTGAAAGCTGTTGCTAGCCAGCACCCTTCCTTGGAAGCGCTTTCACAGGTGCAGTAACACTGGGGCTTTGCGCTTCTCTACCCACCAAACGTCACGGTCCTTCTCTTTCCGTCTCGTAGACACGAGTTGAGAAATTGCAAACGTCGAGCAATTGCTCAGAGATGAAAAGTGCCAGCACTGAAAGCTGTTGCTAGCCAGCACCCTTCCTTGGAAGCGCTTTCACAGGCGCAGCAACACTGGGGCTTTGCGCTTCTCTAGCCACCAAACGTCACGGTCCTTCTCTTTCCGTCGGTAGACACGAGCTGAGAAATTGCAAACGTCGAGCAATTGCTCAGAGATGAAAAGTGCCAGCACTGAAAACTGTTGCTAGCCAGCACCCTTCCTTGGAAGCGCTTTCTCAGGCGCAGCAGCACTGGGGCTTTGCGCTTCTCTAGCCACCAAACGTCACGGTCCTTCTCTTTCCGTCTCCTAGACACGAGCTGAGAAATTGCAAACGTCGAGCAATTGCTCCGAGATGAAAAGTGGCAGCACTGAAAGCTGTTGCTAGCCAGCACCCTTCCTTGGAAGCGCTTTTGTAGGCCTAAGAACACTGGGGCTCTGGGCTTCTCTAGCCACCTCATCTTCTGCTCATCCTCGCGCGCTCTAAAGAGAGCTCAGGTGAGAAATTGCAAACGTCGAGCAATTGCTCAGAGATGAAAAGTGCCAGCACTGAAAGCTGTTGCTAGCCAGCACCCTTCCTTGGAAGCGCTTTCACAGGCGCAGCAACACTGGGGCTTTGCGCTTCTCTAGCCACCAAACGTCACGGTCCTTCTCTTTCCGTCTTGTAGACATGAGCTGAGAAATTGCAAACGTCGAGCAATTGCTCAGAGACGAAAAGTGCCAGCACTAAAGCTGTTGCTAGCCAGCACCCTTCCTTGGAAGCGCTTTTGTAGGCCTAAGAACACTGGGGCTCTGGGCTTCTCTAGCCACCTACTCTTCTGCTCATCCTCTCGCGCACTCTAAAGAGAGCTCAGGTGAGAAATTGCAAACGTCGAGCAATTGCTCAGAGATGAAAAGTGCCAGCACTGAAAGCTGTTGCTAGCCAGCACCCTTCCTTGGAAGCGCTTTCACAGGCGCAGCAACACTGGGGCTTTGCGCTTCTCTAGCCACCAAACGTCACGGTCCTTCTCTTTCCGTCTTGTAGACATGAGCTGAGAAAGTGCAAACGTCGAGCAATTGCTCAGAGATGAAAAGTGCCAGCACTGAAAGCTCTTGCTAGCCAGCACCCTTCCTTGGAAGCGCTTTCACAGGCGCAGCAACACTGGGGCTTTGCGCTTCTCTACCCACCAAACGTCACGGTCCTTCTCTTTCCGTCTCGTAGACACAAGCTGAGAAATTGCAAACGTCGAGCAATTGCTCAGAGATGAAAAGTGCCAGCACTGAAAGCTGTTGCTAGCCAGCACCCTTCGTTGGAAGCGCTTTTGTAGGCCTAAGAACACTGGGGCTCTGGGCTTCTCTAGCCACCTCATCTTCTGCTCATCCTCTCGCGCACTCTAAAGAGAGCTCAGGTGAGAAATTGCAAACGTCGAGCAATTGCTCAGAGATGAAAAGTGCCAGCACTGAAAGCTGTTGCTAGCCAGCACCCTTCCTTGGACGCGCTTTCACAGGCGCAGCAACACTGGGGCTTTGCGCTTCTCTAGCCACCAAACGTCACGGTCCTTCTCTTTCCGTCTTGTAGACATGAGCTGAGAAATTGCAAACGTCGAGCAATTGCTCAGAGATGAAAAGTGCCAGCACTGAAAGCTGTTGCTAGCCAGCACACTTCCTTGGACGCGCTTTCACAGGCGCAGCAACACTGGGGCTTTGCGCTTCTCTACCCACCAAACGTCACGGTCCTTCTCTTTCCGTCTCGTAGACACGAGTTGAGAAATTGCAAACGTCGAGCAATTGCTCAGAGATGAAAAGTGCCAGCACTGAAAGCTCTTGCTAGCCAGCACCCTTCCTTGGAAGCGCTTTCACAGGCGCAGCAACACTGGGGCTTTGCGCTTCTCTAGCCACCAAACGTCACGGTCCTTCTCTTTCCGTCTCGTAGACACGAGCTGAGAAATTGCAAACGTCGAGCAATTGCTCCGAGATGAAAAGTGCCAGCACTGAAAGCTGTTGCTAGCCAGCACCCTTCCTTGGAAGCGCTTTTGTAGGCCTAAGAACACTGGGGCTCTGGGCTTCTCTAGCCACCTCATCTTCTGCTCATCCTCTCGCGCACTCTGAAGAGAGCTCAGGTGAGAAATTGCAAACGTCGAGCAATTGCTCAGAGATGAAAAGTGCCAGCACTGAAAGCTCTTGCTAGCCAGCACCCTTCCTTGGAAGCGCTTTCACAGGCGCAGTAACACTGGGGCTTTGCACTTCTCTACCCACCAAACGTCACGGTCCTTCTCTTTCCGTCGGTAGACACGAGCTGAGAAATTGCAAACGTCGAGCAATTGCTCAGAGATGAAAAGTGCCAGCACTGAAAACTGTTGCTAGCCAGCACCCTTCCTTGGAAGCGCTTTTGTAGGCCTAAGAACACTGGGGCTCTGGGCTTCTCTAGCCACCTCATCTTCTGCTCATCCTCTCGCGCACTCTAAAGAGAGCTCAGGTGAGAAATTGCAAACGTCCAGCAATTGCTCAGAGATGAAAAGTGCCAGCACTGAAAGCTGTTGCTAGCCAGCACCCTTCCTTGGAAGCGCTTTCACAGGCGCAGCAACACTGGGGCTTTGCGCTTCTCTAGCCACCAAACGTCACGGTCCTTCTCTTTCCGTCTCCTAGACACGAGCTGAGAAATTGCAAACGTCGAGCAATTGCTCAGAGATGACAAGTGCCAGCACTGAAAGCTGTTGCTAGCCAGCACCCTTCCTTGGAAGCGCTTTTGTAGGCCTAAGAAGAGTGGGGCTCTGGGCTTGTCTAGCCACCTCATCTTCTGCTCATCCTCTCGCGCACTCTAAAGAGAGCTCAGGTGAGAAATTGCAAACGTCGAGCAATTGCTCAGAGATGAAAAGTGCCAGCACTGAAAGCTGTTGCTAGCCAGCACCCTTCCTTGGAAGCGCTTTCACAGGCGCAGCAACACTGGGGCTTTGCGCTTCTCTAGCCACCAAACGTCACGGTCCTTCTCTTTCCGTCTCGTAGACATGAGCTGAGAAATTGCAAACGTCGAGCAATTGCTCAGAGATGAAAAGTGCCAGCACTGAAAGCTGTTGCTAGCCAGCACCCTTCCTTGGAAGCGCTTTTGTAGGCCTAAGAACACTGGGGCTCTGGGCTTCTCTAGCCACCTCATCTTCTGCTCATCCTCTCGCGCACTCTAAAGAGAGCTCAGGTGAGAAATTGCAAACGTCGAGCAATTGCTCAGAGATGAAAAGTGCCAGCACTGAAAGCTCTTGCTAGCCAGCACCCTTCCTTGGAAGCGCTTTCACAGGCGCAGTAACACTGGGGCTTTGCGCTTCTCTACCCACCAAACGTCACGGTCCTTCTCTTTCCGTCGGTAGACACGAGCTGAGAAATTGCAAACGTCGAGCAATTGCTCAGAGATGAAAAGTGCCAGCACTGAAAACTGTTGCTAGCCAGCACCCTTCCTTGGAAGCGCTTTTGTAGGCCTAAGAACACTGGGGCTCTGGGCTTCTCTAGCCACCTCATCTTCTGCTCATCCTCTCGCGCACTCTAAAGAGAGCTCAGGTGAGAAATTGCAAACGTCGAGCAATTGCTCAGAGATGAAAAGTGCCAGCACTGAAAGCTCTTGCTAGCCAGCACCCTTCCTTGGAAGCGCTTTCACAGGCGCAGCAACACTGGGGCTTTGCGCTTCTCTAGCCACCAAACGTCACGGTCCTTCTCTTTCCGTCTCCTAGACACGAGCTGAGAAATTGCAAACGTCGAGCAATTGCTCAGAGATGACAAGTGCCAGCACTGAAAGCTGTTGCTAGCCAGCACCCTTCCTTGGAAGCGCTTTTGTAGGCCTAAGAACACTGGGGCTCTGGGCTTGTCTAGCCACCTCATCTTCTGCTCATCCTCTCGCGCACTCTAAAGAGAGCTCAGGTGAGAAATTGCAAACGTCGAGCAATTGCTCAGAGATGAAAAGTGCCAGCACTGAAAGCTGTTGCTAGCCAGCACCCTTCCTTGGAAGCGCTTTCACAGGCGCAGCAACACTGGGGCTTTGTGCTTCTCTAGCCACCAAACGTCACGGTCCTTCTCTTTCCGTCTCGTAGACATGAGCTGAGAAATTGCAAACGTCGAGCAATTGCTCAGAGATGAAAAGTGCCAGCACTGAAAGCTCTTGCTAGCCAGCACCCTTCCTTGGAAGCGCTTTTGTAGGCCTAAGAACACTGGGGCTCTGGGCTTCTCTAGCCACCTCATCTTCTGCTCATCCTCGCGCGCTCTAAAGAGAGCTCAGGTGAGAAATTGCAAACGTCGAGCAATTGCTCAGAGATGAAAAGTGCCAGCACTGAAAGCTGTTGCTAGCCAGCACCCTTCCTTGGAAGCGCTTTCACAGGCGCAGCAACACTGGGGCTTTGCGCTTCTCTAGCCACCAAACGTCACGGTCCTTCTCTTTCCGTCTTGTAGACATGAGCTGAGAAATTGCAAACGTCGAGCAATTGCTCAGAGACGAAAAGTGCCAGCACTAAAGCTGTTGCTAGCCAGCACCCTTCCTTGGAAGCGCTTTTGTAGGCCTAAGAACACTGGGGCTCTGGGCTTCTCTAGCCACCTACTCTTCTGCTCATCCTCTCGCGCACTCTAAAGAGAGCTCAGGTGAGAAATTGCAAACGTCGAGCAATTGCTCAGAGATGAAAAGTGCCAGCACTGAAAGCTATTGCTAGCCAGCACCCTTCCTTGGAAGCGCTTTCACAGGCGCAGCAACACTGGGGCTTTGCGCTTCTCTAGCCACCAAACGTCACGGTCCTTCTCTTTCCGTCTTGTAGACATGAGCTGTGAAAGTGCAAACGTCGAGCAATTGCTCAGAGATGAAAAGTGCCAGCACTGAAAGCTGTTGCTAGCCAGCACCCTTCCTTGGAAGCGCTTTCACAGGCGCAGCAACACTGGGGCTTTGCGCTTCTCTACCCACCAAACGTCACGGTCCTTCTCTTTCCGTCTCGTAGACACAAGCTGAGAAATTGCAAACGTCGAGCAATTGCTCAGAGATGAAAAGTGCCAGCACTGAAAGCTGTTGCTAGCCAGCACCCTTCCTTGGAAGCGCTTTTGTAGGCCTAAGAACACTGGGGCTCTGGGCTTCTCTAGCCACCTCATCTTCTGCTCATCCTCTCGCGCACTCTAAAGAGAGCTCAGGTGAGAAATTGCAAACGTCGAGCAATTGCTCAGAGATGAAAAGTGCCAGCACTGAAAGCTGTTGCTAGCCAGCACCCTTCCTTGGACGCGCTTTCACAGGCGCAGCAACACTGGGGCTTTGCGCTTCTCTAGCCACCAAACGTCACGGTCCTTCTCTTTCCGTCTTGTAGACATGAGCTGAGAAATTGCAAACGTCGAGCAATTGCTCAGAGATGAAAAGTGCCAGCACTGAAAGCTGTTGCTAGCCAGCACCCTTCCTTGGACGCGCTTTCACAGGCGCAGCAACACTGGGGCTTTGCGCTTCTCTAGCCACCAAACGTCACGGTCCTTCTCTTTCCGTCTCGTAGACACGAGTTGAGAAATTGCAAACGTCGAGCAATTGCTCAGAGATGAAAAGTGCCAGCACTGAAAGCTCTTGCTAGCCAGCACCCTTCCTTGGAAGCGCTTTCACAGGCGCAGCAACACTGGGGCTTTGCGCTTCTCTAGCCACCAAACGTCACGGTCCTTCTCTTTCCGTCTCGTAGACACGAGCTGAGAAATTGCAAACGTCGAGCAATTGCTCCGAGATGAAAAGTGCCAGCACTGAAAGCTGTTGCTAGCCAGCACCCTTCCTTGGAAGCGCTTTTGTAGGCCTAAGAACACTGGGGCTCTGGGCTTCTCTAGCCACCTCATCTTCTGCTCATCCTCTCGCGCACTCTGAAGAGAGCTCAGGTGAGAAATTGCAAACGTCGAGCAATTGCTCAGAGATGAAAAGTGCCAGCACTGAAAGCTCTTGCTAGCCAGCACCCTTCCTTGGAAGCGCTTTCACAGGCGCAGTAACACTGGGGCTTTGCACTTCTCTACCCACCAAACGTCACGGTCCTTCTCTTTCCGTCGGTAGACACGAGCTGAGAAATTGCAAACGTCGAGCAATTGCTCAGAGATGAAAAGTGCCAGCACTGAAAACTGTTGCTAGCCAGCACCCTTCCTTGGAAGCGCTTTTGTAGGCCTAAGAACACTGGGGCTCTGGGCTTCTCTAGCCACCTCATCTTCTGCTCATCCTCTCGCGCACTCTAAAGAGAGCTCAGGTGAGAAATTGCAAACGTCGAGCAATTGCTCAGAGATGAAAAGTGCCAGCACTGAAAGCTGTTGCTAGCCAGCACCCTTCCTTGGAAGCGCTTTCACAGGCGCAGCAACACTGGGGCTTTGCGCTTCTCTAGCCACCAAACGTCACGGTCCTTCTCTTTCCGTCTCCTAGACACGAGCTGAGAAATTGCAAACGTCGAGCAATTGCTCCGAGATGAAAAGTGCCAGCACTGAAAGCTCTTGCTAGCCAGCACCCTTCCTTGGAAGCGCTTTTGTAGGCCTAAGAAGAGTGGGGCTCTGGGCTTGTCTAGCCACCTCATCTTCTGCTCATCCTCTCGCGCACTCTAAAGAGAGCTCAGGTGAGAAATTGCAAACGTCGAGCAATTGCTCAGAGATGAAAAGTGCCAGCACTGAAAGCTGTTGCTAGCCAGCACCCTTCCTTGGAAGCGCTTTCACAGGCGCAGCAACACTGGGGCTTTGCGCTTCTCTAGCCACCAAACGTCACGGTCCTTCTCTTTCCGTCTCGTAGACATGAGCTGAGAAATTGCAAACGTCGAGCAATTGCTCAGAGATGAAAAGTGCCAGCACTGAAAGCTGTTGCTAGCCAGCACCCTTCCTTGGAAGCGCTTTTGTAGGCCTAAGAACACTGGGGCTCTGGGCTTCTCTAGCCACCTAATCTTCTGCTCATCCTCTCGCGCCCTCTAAAGAGAGCTCAGGTGAGAAATTGCAAACGTCCAGCAATTGCTCAGAGATGAAAAGTGCCAGCACTGAAAGCTGTTGCTAGCCAGCACCCTTCCTTGGAAGCGCTTTCACAGGCGCAGCAACACTGGGGCTTTGCGCTTCTCTAGCCACCAAACGTCACGGTCCTTCTCTTTCCGTCTCGTAGACACGAGCTGAGAAATTGCAAACGTCGAGCAATTGCTCAGAGATGAAAAGTGCCAGCACTGAAAGCTGTTGCTAGCCAGCACCCTTCCTTGGAAGCGCTTTTGTAGGCCTAAGAACACTGGGGCTCTGGGCTTCTCTAGCCACCTCATCTTCTGCTCATCCTCTCGCGCACTCTGAAGAGAGCTCAGGTGAGAAATTGCAAACGTTGAGCAATTGCTCAGAGATGAAAAGTGCCAGCACTGAAAGCTCTTGCTAGCCAGCACCCTTCCTTGGAAGCGCTTTCACAGGCGCAGCAACACTGGGGCTTTGCGCTTCTCTAGCCACCAAACGTCACGGTCATTCTCTTTCCGTCTTGTAGACATGAGCTGAGAAAGTGCAAACGTCGAGCAATTGCTCAGAGATGAAAAGTGCCAGCACTGAAAGCTGTTGCTAGCCAGCACCCTTCCTTGGAAGCGCTTTCACAGGCGCAGCAACACTGGGGCTTTGCGCTTCTCTAGCCACCAAACGTCACGGTCCTTCTCTTTCCGTCTCGTAGACACGAGCTGAGAAATTGCAAACGTCGAGCAATTGCTCAGAGATGAAAAGTGCCAGCACTGAAAGCTGTTGCTAGCCAGCACCCTTCCTTGGAAGCGCTTTTGTAGGCCTAAGAACACTGGGGCTCTGGGCTTCTCTAGCCACCTCATCTTCTGCTCATCCTCTCGCGCACTCTAAAGAGAGCTCAGGTGAGAAATTGCAAACGTCCAGCAATTGCTCAGAGATGAAAAGTGCCAGCACTGAAAGCTCTTGCTAGCCAGCACCCTTCCTTGGAAGCGCTTTTACAGGCGCAGTAACACTGGGGCTTTGCACTTCTCTACGCACCAAACGTCACGGTCCTTCTCTTTCCGTCTCGTAGACACGAGCTGAGAAATTGCAAACGTCGAGCAATTGCTCCGAGATGAAAAGTGCCAGCACTGAAAGCTCTTGCTAGCCAGCAGCCTTCCTTGGAAGCGCTTTTGTAGGCCTAAGAACACTCGGGCTCTGTGCTTCTCTAGCCACCTCATCTTCTGCTCATCCTCTCGCGCACTCTAAAGAGAGCTCAGGTGAGAAATTGCAAACGTCGAGCAATTGCTCAGAGATGAAAAGTGCCAGCACTGAAAGCTCTTGCTAGCCAGCACCCTTCCTTGGAAGCGCTTTCACAGGCGCAGCAACACTGGGGCTTTGCGCTTCTCTACCCACCAAACGTCACGGTCCTTCTCTTTCCGTCTTGTAGACATGAGCTGAGAAATTGCAAACGTCGAGCAATTGCTCCGAGATGAAAAGTGCCAGCACTGAAAGCTGTTGCTAGCCAGCACCCTTCCTTGGAAGCGCTTTCACAGGCACAGCAACACTGGGGCTTTGCGCTTCTCTACGCACCAAACGTCACGGTCCTTCTCTTTCCGTCTCGTAGACACGAGCTGAGAAATTGCAAACGTCGAGCAATTGCTCCGAGATGAAAAGTGCCAGCACTGAAAACTGTTGCTAGCCAGCACCCTTCCTTGGAAGCGCTTTCACAGGCGCAGTAACACTGGGGCTTTGCACTTCTCTACCCACCAAACGTCACGGTCCTTCTCTTTCCGTCTCGTAGACACGAGCTGAGAAATTGCAAACATCGAGCAATTGCTCAGAGATGAAAAGTGCCAGCACTGAAAGCTGTTGCTAGCCAGCACCCTTCCTTGGAAGCGCTTTCACAGGTGAAGCAACACTGGGGCTTTGTGCTTCTATACGCACCAAACGTCACGGTCATTCTCTTTCCGTCTCGTAGACACGAGCTGAGAAATTGCAAACGTCGAGCAATTGCTCAGAGATGAAAAGTGCCAGCACTGAAAGCTGTTGCTAGCCAGCACCCTTCCTTGGACGCGCTTTTGTAGGCCTAAGAACACTAGGGCTCTGGGCTTCTCTAGCCACCTCATCTTCTGCTCATCCTCTCGCGCACTCTAAAGAGAGCTCAGGTGAGAAATTGCAAACGTCGAGCAATTGCTCAGAGATGAAAAGTGCCAGCACTGAAAGCTCTTGCTAGCCAGCACCCTTCCTTGGAAGCGCTTTCACAGGCGCAGCAACACTGGGGCTTTGCGCTTCTCTAGCCACCAAATGTCACGGTCCTTCTCTTTCCGTCGGTAGACACGAGCTGAGAAATTGCAAACGTCGAGCAATTGCTCAGAGATGAAAAGTGCCAGCACTGAAAGCTGTTGCTAGCCAGCACCCTTCCTTGGAAGCGCTTTTGTAGGCCTAAGAACACTGGGGCTCTGGGCTTCTCTAGCCACCTCATCTTCTGCTCATCCTCTCGCGCACTCTAAAGAGAGCTCAGGTGAGAAATTACAAACGTCGAGCAATTGCTCAGAGATGAAAAGTGCCAGCACTGAAAGCTGTTGCTAGCCAGCACCCTTCCTTGGAAGCGCTTTCACAGGCGCAGCAACACTGGGGCTTTGCACTTCTCTACCCACCAAACGTCACGGTCGTTCTCTTTCCGTCTTGTAGACACGAGCTGAGAAATTGCAAACGTCGAGCAATTGCTCCGAGATGAAAAGTGCCAGCACTGAAAGCTGTTGCTAGCCAGCACCCTTCCTTGGAAGCGCTTTTGTAGGCCTAAGAACACTGGGGCTCTGGGCTTGTCTAGCCACCTCATCTTCTGCTCATCCTCTCGCGCACTCTAAAGAGAGCTCAGGTGAGAAATTGCAAACGTCGAGCAATTGCTCAGAGATGAAAAGTGCCAGCACTGAAAGCTGTTGCTAGCCAGCACCCTTCCTTGGAAGCGCTTTCACAGGTGCATTAACACTGGGGCTTTGCGCTTCTCTACCCAACAAACGTCACGGTCCTTCTCTTTCCGTCTCGTAGACACGAGTTGAGAAATTGCAAACGTCGAGCAATTGCTCAGAGATGAAAAGTGCCAGCACTGAAAGCTGTTGCTAGCCAGCACCCTTCCTTGGAAGCGCTTTCACAGGCGCAGCAACACTGGGGCTTTGCGCTTCTCTAGCCACCAAACGTCACGGTCCTTCTCTTTCCGTCTCGTAGACACGAGCTGAGAAATTGCAAACGTCGAGCAATTGCTCAGAGATGAAAAGTGCCAGCACTGAAAGCTGTTGCTAGCCAGCACCCTTCCTTGGAAGCGCTTTTGTAGGCCTAAGAACACTGGGGCTCTGGGCTTGTCTAGCCACCTCATCTTCTGCTCATCCTCTCGCGCACTCTAAAGAGAGCTCAGGTGAGAAATTGCAAACGTCCAGCAATTGCTCAGAGATGAAAAGTGCCAGCACTGAAAGCTCTTGCTAGCCAGCACCCTTCCTTGGAAGCGCTTTCACAGGCGTAGCAACACTGGGGCTTTGCGCTTCTCTACCCACCAAACGTCACGGTCCTTCTCTTTCCGTCGGTAGACACGAGCTGAGAAATTGCAAACGTCGAGCAATTGCTCAGAGATGAAAAGTGCCAGCACTGAAAACTGTTGCTAGCCAGCACCCTTCCTTGGAAGCGCTTTCTCAGGCGCAGCAACACTGGGGCTTTGCGCTTCTCTAGCCACCAAACGTCACGGTCCTTCTCTTTCCGTCTCCTAGACACGAGCTGAGAAATTGCAAACGTCGAGCAATTGCTCCGAGATGAAAAGTGCCAGCACTGAAAGCTGTTGCTAGCCAGCACCCTTCCTTGGAAGCGCTTTTGTAGGCCTAAGAACACTGGGGCTCTGGGCTTCTCTAGCCACCTCATCTTCTGCTCATCCTCGCGCGCTCTAAAGAGAGCTCAGGTGAGAAATTGCAAACGTCGAGCAATTGCTCAGAGATGAAAAGTGCCAGCACTGAAAGCTGTTGCTAGCCAGCACCCTTCCTTGGAAGCGCTTTCACAGGCGCAGCAACACTGGGGCTTTGCGCTTCTCTAGCCACCAAACGTCACGGTCCTCCTCTTTCCGTCTTGTAGACATGAGCTGAGAAATTGCAAACGTCGAGCAATTGCTCAGAGATGAAAAGTGCCAGCACTAAAGCTGTTGCTAGCCAGCACCCTTCCTTGGAAGCGCTTTTGTAGGCCTAAGAACACTGGGGCTCTGGGCTTCTCTAGCCACCTACTCTTCTGCTCATCCTCTCGCGCACTCTAAAGAGAGCTC
The DNA here is from genome assembly GCA_037962945.1 of Sarcoramphus papa. NCBI lineage: Eukaryota > Metazoa > Chordata > Aves > Accipitriformes > Cathartidae > Sarcoramphus > Sarcoramphus papa. Next base: position 4,408,484 of record CM075606.1, on the reverse strand, counting down.
AGGTGAGAAATTGCAAACGTCGAGCAATTGCTCAGAGATGAAAAGTGCCAGCACTGAAAGCTCTTGCTAGCCAGCACCCTTCCTTGGAAGCGCTTTCACAGGCGCAGCAACACTGGGGCTTTGCGCTTCTCTACCCACCAAACGTCACGGTCCTTCTCTTTCCGTCTTGTAGACATGAGCTGTGAAAGTGCAAACGTCGAGCAATTGCTCAGAGATGAAAAGTGCCAGCACTGAAAGCTCTTGCTAGCCAGCACCCTTCCTTGGAAGCGCTTTCACAGGCGCAGCAACACTGGGGCTTTGCGCTTCTCTACCCACCAAACGTCACGGTCCTTCTCTTTCCGTCTCGTAGACACAAGCTGAGAAATTGCAAACGTCGAGCAATTGCTCCGAGATGAAAAGTGCCAGCACTGAAAGCTGTTGCTAGCCAGCACCCTTCCTTGGAAGCGCTTTTGTAGCCCTAAGAACACTGGGGCTCTGGGCTTCTCTAGCCACCTCATCTTCTGCTCATCCTCTCGCGCACTCTAAAGAGAGCTCAGGTGAGAAATTGCAAACGTCGAGCAATTGCTCAGAGATGAAAAGTGCCAGCACTGAAAGCTCTTGCTAGCCAGCACCCTTCCTTGGAAGCGCTTTCACAGGCGCAGCAACACTGGGGCTTTGCGCTTCTCTAGCCACCAAACGTCACGGTCCTTCTCTTTCCGTCTTGTAGACATGAGCTGAGAAATTGCAAACGTCGAGCAATTGCTCAGAGATGAAAAGTGCCAGCACTGAAAGCTGTTGCTAGCCAGCACCCTTCCTTGGACGCGCTTTCACAGGCGCAGCAACACTGGGGCTTTGCGCTTCTCTAGCCACCAAACGTCACGGTCCTTCTCTTTCCGTCTCGTAGACACGAGTTGAGAAATTGCAAACGTCGAGCAATTGCTCAGAGATGAAAAGTGCCAGCACTGAAAGCTCTTGCTAGCCAGCACCCTTCCTTGGAAGCGCTTTCACAGGCGCAGCAACACTGGGGCTTTGCGCTTCTCTAGCCACCAAACGTCACGGTCCTTCTCTTTCCGTCTCGTAGACACGAGCTGAGAAATTGCAAACGTCGAGCAATTGCTCCGAGATGAAAAGTGCCAGCACTGAAAGCTCTTGCTAGCCAGCACCCTTCCTTGGAAGCGCTTTTGTAGGCCTAAGAACACTGGGGCTCTGGGCTTCTCTAGCCACCTCATCTTCTGCTCATCCTCTCGCGCACTCTGAAGAGAGCTCAGGTGAGAAATTGCAAACGTCGAGCAATTGCTCAGAGATGAAAAGTGCCAGCACTGAAAGCTCTTGCTAGCCAGCACCCTTCCTTGGAAGCGCTTTCACAGGCGCAGTAACACTGGGGCTTTGCACTTCTCTACCCACCAAACGTCACGGTCCTTCTCTTTCCGTCGGTAGACACGAGCTGAGAAATTGCAAACGTCGAGCAATTGCTCAGAGATGAAAAGTGCCAGCACTGAAAACTGTTGCTAGCCAGCACCCTTCCTTGGAAGCGCTTTCACAGGCGCAGCAACACTGGGGCTTTGCGCTTCTCTAGCCACCAAAAGTCACGGTCCTTCTCTTTCCGTCTCCTAGACACGAGCTGAGAAATTGCAAACGTCGAGCAATTGCTCCGAGATGAAAAGTGCCAGCACTGAAAGCTGTTGCTAGCCAGCACCCTTCCTTGGAAGCGCTTTTGTAGGCCTAAGAACACTGGGGCTCTGGGCTTCTCTAGCCACCTCATCTTCTGCTCATCCTCGCGCGCTCTAAAGAGAGCTCAGGTGAGAAATTGCAAACGTCGAGCAATTGCTCAGAGATGAAAAGTGCCAGCACTGAAAGCTGTTGCTAGCCAGCACCCTTCCTTGGAAGCGCTTTTGTAGGCCTAAGAACACTGGGGCTCTGGGCTTCTCTAGCCACCTACTCTTCTGCTCATCCTCTCGCGCACTCTAAAGAGAGCTCAGGTGAGAAATTGCAAACGTCGAGCAATTGCTCAGAGATGAAAAGTGCCAGCACTGAAAGCTCTTGCTAGCCAGCACCCTTCCTTGGAAGCGCTTTCACAGGCGCAGCAACACTGGGGCTTTGCGCTTCTCTAGCCACCAAACGTCACGGTCCTTCTCTTTCCGTCTTGTAGACATGAGCTGAGAAAGTGCAAACATCGAAAATTGCTCAGAGATGAAAAGTGCCAGCACTGAAAGCTGTTGCTAGCCAGCACCCTTCCTTGGAAGCGCTTTCTCAGGCGCAGCAACACTGGGGCTTTGCGCTTCTCTAGCCACCAAACGTCACGGTCCTTCTCTTTCCGTCTCGTAGACACGAGCTGAGAAATTGCAAACGTCGAGCAATTGCTCCGAGATGAAAAGTGCCAGCACTGAAAGCTGTTGCTAGCCAGCACCCTTCCTTGGAAGCGCTTTTGTAGGCCTAAGAACACTGGGGCTCTGGGCTTCTCTAGCCACCTCATCTTCTGCTCATCCTCGCGCGCTCTAAAGAGAGCTCAGGTGAGAAATTGCAAACGTCGAGCAATTGCTCAGAGATGAAAAGTGCCAGCACTGAAAGCTGTTGCTAGCCAGCACCCTTCCTTGGAAGCGCTTTCACAGGCGCAGCAACACTGGGGCTTTGCGCTTCTCTAGCCACCAAACGTCACGGTCCTCCTCTTTCCGTCTTGTAGACATGAGCTGAGAAATTGCAAACGTCGAGCAATTGCTCAGAGATGAAAAGTGCCAGCACTAAAGCTGTTGCTAGCCAGCACCCTTCCTTGGAAGCGCTTTTGTAGGCCTAAGAACACTGGGGCTCTGGGCTTCTCTAGCCACCTACTCTTCTGCTCATCCTCTCGCGCACTCTAAAGAGAGCTCAGGTGAGAAATTGCAAACGTCGAGCAATTGCTCAGAGATGAAAAGTGCCAGCACTGAAAGCTCTTGCTAGCCAGCACCCTTCCTTGGAAGCGCTTTCACAGGCGCAGCAACACTGGGGCTTTGCGCTTCTCTAGCCACCAAACGTCACGGTCCTTCTCTTTCCGTCTTGTAGACATGAGCTGTGAAAGTGCAAACGTCGAGCAATTGCTCAGAGATGAAAAGTGCCAGCACTGAAAGCTCTTGCTAGCCAGCACCCTTCCTTGGAAGCGCTTTCACAGGCGCAGCAACACTGGGGCTTTGCGCTTCTCTACCCACCAAACGTCACGGTCCTTCTCTTTCCGTCTCGTAGACACAAGCTGAGAAATTGCAAACGTCGAGCAATTGCTCCGAGATGAAAAGTGCCAGCACTGAAAGCTGTTGCTAGCCAGCACCCTTCCTTGGAAGCGCTTTTGTAGCCCTAAGAACACTGGGGCTCTGGGCTTCTCTAGCCACCTCATCTTCTGCTCATCCTCTCGCGCACTCTAAAGAGAGCTCAGGTGAGAAATTGCAAACGTCGAGCAATTGCTCAGAGATGAAAAGTGCCAGCACTGAAAGCTGTTGCTAGCCAGCACCCTTCCTTGGAAGCGCTTTCACAGGCGCAGCAACACTGGGGCTTTGCGCTTCTCTAGCCACCAAACGTCACGGTCCTTCTCTTTCCGTCTTGTAGACATGAGCTGAGAAATTGCAAACGTCGAGCAATTGCTCAGAGATGAAAAGTGCCAGCACTGAAAGCTGTTGCTAGCCAGCACCCTTCCTTGGACGCGCTTTCACAGGCGCAGCAACACTGGGGCTTTGCGCTTCTCTAGCCACCAAACGTCACGGTCCTTCTCTTTCCGTCTCGTAGACACGAGTTGAGAAATTGCAAACGTCGAGCAATTGCTCAGAGATGAAAAGTGCCAGCACTGAAAGCTCTTGCTAGCCAGCACCCTTCCTTGGAAGCGCTTTCACAGGCGCAGCAACACTGGGGCTTTGCGCTTCTCTAGCCACCAAACGTCACGGTCCTTCTCTTTCCGTCTCGTAGACACGAGCTGAGAAATTGCAAACGTCGAGCAATTGCTCCGAGATGAAAAGTGCCAGCACTGAAAGCTGTTGCTAGCCAGCACCCTTCCTTGGAAGCGCTTTTGTAGGCCTAAGAACACTGGGGCTCTGGGCTTCTCTAGCCACCTAATCTTCTGCTCATCCTCTCGCGCACTCTAAAGAGAGCTCAGGTGAGAAATTGCAAACGTCGAGCAATTGCTCAGAGATGAAAAGTGCCAGCACTGAAAGCTCTTGCTAGCCAGCACCCTTCCTTGGAAGCGCTTTCACAGGCGCAGTAACACTGGGGCTTTGCACTTCTCTACCCACCAAACGTCACGGTCCTTCTCTTTCCGTCGGTAGACACGAGCTGAGAAATTGCAAACGTCGAGCAATTGCTCAGAGATGAAAAGTGCCAGCACTGAAAACTGTTGCTAGCCAGCACCCTTCCTTGGAAGCGCTTTCACAGGCGCAGCAACACTGGGGCTTTGCGCTTCTCTAGCCACCAAAAGTCACGGTCCTTCTCTTTCCGTCTCCTAGACACGAGCTGAGAAATTGCAAACGTCGAGCAATTGCTCAGAGATGAAAAGTGCCAGCACTGAAAGCTGTTGCTAGCCAGCACCCTTCCTTGGAAGCGCTTTTGTAGGCCTAAGAACACTGGGGCTCTGGGCTTCTCTAGCCACCTCATCTTCTGCTCATCCTCGCGCGCTCTAAAGAGAGCTCAGGTGAGAAATTGCAAACGTCGAGCAATTGCTCAGAGATGAAAAGTGCCAGCACTGAAAGCTGTTGCTAGCCAGCACCCTTCCTTGGAAGCGCTTTTGTAGGCCTAAGAACACTGGGGCTCTGGGCTTCTCTAGCCACCTACTCTTCTGCTCATCCTCTCGCGCACTCTAAAGAGAGCTCAGGTGAGAAATTGCAAACGTCGAGCAATTGCTCAGAGATGAAAAGTGCCAGCACTGAAAGCTCTTGCTAGCCAGCACCCTTCCTTGGAAGCGCTTTCACAGGCGCAGCAACACTGGGGCTTTGCGCTTCTCTAGCCACCAAACGTCACGGTCCTTCTCTTTCCGTCTTGTAGACATGAGCTGAGAAAGTGCAAACATCGAAAATTGCTCAGAGATGAAAAGTGCCAGCACTGAAAGCTGTTGCTAGCCAGCACCCTTCCTTGGAAGCGCTTTCACAGGCGCAGCAGCACTGGGTCTTTGCGCTTCTCTACCCACCAAACGTCACGGTCCTTCTCTTTCCGTCTCGTAGACACGAGCTGAGAAATTGCAAACGTCGAGCAATTGCTCAGAGATGAAAAGTGCCAGCACTGAAAGCTGTTGCTAGCCAGCACCCTTCGTTGGAAGCGCTTTTGTAGGCCTAAGAACACTGGGGCTCTGGGCTTCTCTAGCCACCTCATCTTCTGCTCATCCTCTCGCGCACTCTAAAGAGAGCTCAGGTGAGAAATTGCAAACGTCGAGCAATTGCTCAGAGATGAAAAGTGCCAGCACTGAAAGCTGTTGCTAGCCAGCACCCTTCCTTGGACGCGCTTTCACAGGCGCAGCAACACTGGGGCTTTTCGCTTCTCTAGCCACCAAACGTCACGGTCCTTCTCTTTCCGTCTTGTAGACATGAGCTGAGAAATTGCAAACGTCGAGCAATTGCTCAGAGATGAAAAGTGCCAGCACTGAAAGCTGTTGCTAGCCAGCACCCTTCCTTGGAAGCGCTTTTGTAGGCCTAAGAACACTGGGGCTCTGGGCTTCTCTAGCCACCTCATCTTCTGCTCATCCTCTCGCGCACTCTAAAGAGAGCTCAGGTGAGAAATTGCAAACGTCGAGCAATTGCTCAGAGATGAAAAGTGCCAGCACTGAAAGCTGTTGCTAGCCAGCACCCTTCCTTGGAAGCGCTTTCACAGACGCAGCAACACTGGGGCTTTGCGCTTCTCTACCCACCAAACGTCACGGTCCTTCTCTTTCCGTCTTGTAGACATGAGCTGAGAAATTGCAAACGTCGAGCAATTGCTCAGAGATGAAAAGTGCCAGCACTGAAAGCTGTTGCTAGCCAGCACCCTTCCTTGGAAGCGCTTTTGTAGGCCTAAGCACACTGGGGCTCTGGGCTTCTCTAGCCACCTCATCTTCTGCTCATCCTCTCGCGCACTCTGAAGAGAGCTCAGGTGAGAAATTGCAAACGTCGAGCAATTACTCAGAGATGAAAAGTGCCAGCACTGAAAGCTCTTGCTAGCCAGCACCCTTCCTTGGAAGCGCTTTCACAGGCGCAGCAACACTGGGGCTTTGCGCTTCTCTAGCCACCAAACGTCACGGTCATTCTCTTTCCGTCTTGTAGACATGAGCTGAGAAAGTGCAAACGTCCAGCAATTGCTCAGAGATGAAAAGTGCCAGCACTGAAAGCTGTTGCTAGCCAGCACCCTTCCTTGGAAGCGCTTTCACAGGCGCAGCAACACTGGGGCTTTGCGCTTCTCTACCCACCAAACGTCACGGTCCTTCTCTTTCCGTCTCGTAGACACGAGCTGAGAAATTGCAAACGTCGAGCAATTGCTCAGAGATGAAAAGTGCCAGCACTGAAAGCTGTTGCTAGCCAGCACCCTTCCTTGGAAGCGCTTTTGTAGGCCTAAGAACACTGGGGCTCTGGGCTTCTCTAGCCACCTACTCTTCTGCTCATCCTCTCGCGCACTCTAAAGAGAGCTCAGGTGAGAAATTGCAAACGTCGAGCAATTGCTCAGAGATGAAAAGTGCCAGCACTGAAAGCTCTTGCTAGCCAGCACCCTTCCTTGGAAGCGCTTTCACAGGCGCAGCAACACTGGGGCTTTGCGCTTCTCTAGCCACCAAACGTCACGGTCCTTCTCTTTCCGTCTTGTAGACATGAGCTGAGAAAGTGCAAACGTCGAGCAATTGCTCAGAGATGAAAAGTGCCAGCACTGAAAGCTGTTGCTAGCCAGCACCCTTCCTTGGAAGCGCTTTCACAGGCGCAGCAACACTGGGGCTTTGCGCTTCTCTAGCCACCAAACGTCACGGTCCTTCTCTTTCCGTCTCCTAGACACGAGCTGAGAAATTGCAAACGTCGAGCAATTGCTCAGAGATGAAAAGTGCCAGCACTGAAAGCTGTTGCTAGCCAGCACCCTTCCTTGGAAGCGCTTTTGTAGGCCTAAGAACACTGGGGCTCTGGGCTTCTCTAGCCACCTCATCTTCTGCTCATCCTCTCGCGCACTCTAAAGAGAGCTCAGGTGAGAAATTGCAAACGTCGAGCAATTGCTCAGAGATGAAAAGTGCCAGCACTGAAAGCTGTTGCTAGCCAGCACCCTTCCTTGGAAGCGCTTTCACAGGCGCAGCAACACTGGGGCTTTGCGCTTCTCTAGCCACCAAACGTCACGGTCCTTCTCTTTCCGTCTCGTAGACATGAGCTGAGAAATTGCAAACGTCGAGCAATTGCTCAGAGATGAAAAGTGCCAGCACTGAAAGCTGTTGCTAGCCAGCACCCTTCCTTGGAAGCGCTTTTGTAGGCCTAAGAACACTGGGGCTCTGGGCTTCTCTAGCCACCTAATCTTCTGCTCATCCTCTCGCGCGCTCTAAAGAGAGCTCAGGTGAGAAATTGCAAACGTCGAGCAATTGCTCAGAGATGAAAAGTGCCAGCACTGAAAGCTGTTGCTAGCCAGCACCCTTCCTTGGAAGCGCTTTCACAGGCGCAGCAACACTGGGGCTTTGCGCTTCTCTAGCCACCAAACGTCACGGTCCTTCTCTTTCCGTCTTGTAGACATGAGCTGAGAAATTGCAAACGTCGAGCAATTGCTCAGAGATGAAAAGTGCCAGCACTGAAAGCTGTTGCTAGCCAGCACCCTTCCTTGGAAGCGCTTTTGTAGGCCTAAGAACACTGGGGCTCTGGGCTTCTCTAGCCACCTCATCTTCTGCTCATCCTCTCGCGCACTCTGAAGAGAGCTCAGGTGAGAAATTGCAAACGTCGAGCAATTGCTCAGAGATGAAAAGTGCCAGCACTGAAAGCTCTTGCTAGCCAGCACCCTTCCTTGGAAGCGCTTTCACAGGCGCAGCAACACTGGGGCTTTGCGCTTCTCTAGCCACCAAACGTCACGGTCCTTCTCTTTCCGTCTTGTAGACATGAGCTGAGAAAGTGCAAACGTCGAGCAATTGCTCAGAGATGAAAAGTGCCAGCACTGAAAGCTGTTGCTAGCCAGCACCCTTCCTTGGAAGCGCTTTCACAGGCGCAGCAACACTGGGGCTTTGCGCTTCTCTAGCCACCAAACGTCACGGTCCTTCTCTTTCCGTCTCGTAGACACGAGCTGAGAAATTGCAAACGTCGAGCAATTGCTCAGAGATGAAAAGTGCCAGCACTGAAAGCTGTTGCTAGCCAGCACCCTTCCTTGGAAGCGCTTTTGTAGGCCTAAGAACACTGGGGCTCTGGGCTTCTCTAGCCACCTACTCTTCTGCTCATCCTCTCGCGCACTCTAAAGAGAGCTCAGGTGAGAAATTGCAAACGTCGAGCAATTGCTCAGAGATGAAAAGTGCCAGCACTGAAAGCTCTTGCTAGCCAGCACCCTTCCTTGGAAGCGCTTTCACAGGCGCAGCAACACTGGGGCTTTGCGCTTCTCTAGCCACCAAACGTCACGGTCCTTCTCTTTCCGTCTTGTAGACATGAGCTGAGAAAGTGCAAACATCGAAAATTGCTCAGAGATGAAAAGTGCCAGCACTGAAAGCTGTTGCTAGCCAGCACCCTTCCTTGGAAGCGCTTTCACAGGCGCAGCAGCACTGGGTCTTTGCGCTTCTCTACCCACCAAACGTCACGGTCCTTCTCTTTCCGTCTCGTAGACACGAGCTGAGAAATTGCAAACGTCGAGCAATTGCTCAGAGATGAAAAGTGCCAGCACTGAAAGCTGTTGCTAGCCAGCACCCTTCGTTGGAAGCGCTTTTGTAGGCCTAAGAACACTGGGGCTCTGGGCTTCTCTAGCCACCTCATCTTCTGCTCATCCTCTCGCGCACTCTAAAGAGAGCTCAGGTGAGAAATTGCAAACGTCCAGCAATTGCTCAGAGATGAAAAGTGCCAGCACTGAAAGCTGTTGCTAGCCAGCACCCTTCCTTGGACGCGCTTTCACAGGCGCAGCAACACTGGGGCTTTTCGCTTCTCTAGCCACCAAACGTCACGGTCCTTCTCTTTCCGTCTTGTAGACATGAGCTGAGAAATTGCAAACGTCGAGCAATTGCTCAGAGATGAAAAGTGCCAGCACTGAAAGCTGTTGCTAGCCAGCCCCCTTCCTTGGAAGCGCTTTTGTAGGCCTAAGAACACTGGGGCTCTGGGCTTCTCTAGCCACCTCATCTTCTGCTCATCCTCTCGCGCACTCTAAAGAGAGCTCAGGTGAGAAATTGCAAACGTCGAGCAATTGCTCAGAGATGAAAAGTGCCAGCACTGAAAGCTGTTGCTAGCCAGCACCCTTCCTTGGAAGCGCTTTCACAGACGCAGCAACACTGGGGCTTTGCGCTTCTCTAGCCACCAAACGTCACGGTCCTTCTCTTTCCGTCTCGTAGACACGAGCTGAGAAATTGCAAACGTTGAGCAATTGCTCAGAGATGAAAAGTGCCAGCACTGAAAGCTGTTGCTAGCCAGCACCCTTCCTTGGAAGCGCTTTTGTAGGCCTAAGAACACTGGGGCTCTGGGCTTCTCTAGCCACCTAATCTTCTGCTCATCCTCGCGCGCTCTAAAGAGAGCTCAGGTGAGAAATTGCAAACGTCGAGCAATTGCTCAGAGATGAAAAGTGCCAGCACTGAAAGCTCTTGCTAGCCAGCACCCTTCCTTGGAAGTACTTTCACAGGCGCAGCAACACTGGGGCTTTGCGCTTCTCTACCCACCAAACGTCACGGTCCTTCTCTTTCCGTCTTGTAGACATGAGCTGAGAAATTGCAAACGTCGAGCAATTGCTCAGAGATGAAAAGTGCCAGCACTGAAAGCTGTTGCTAGCCAGCACCCTTCCTTGGAAGCGCTTTTGTAGGCCTAAGAACACTGGGGCTCTGGGCTTCTCTAGCCACCTAATCTTCTGCTCATCCTCTCGCGCACTCTGAAGAGAGCTCAGGTGAGAAATTGCAAACGTCGAGCAATTGCTCAGAGATGAAAAGTGCCAGCACTGAAAGCTCTTGCTAGCCAGCACCCTTCCTTGGAAGCGCTTTCACAGGCGCAGCAACACTGGGGCTTTGCGCTTCTCTAGCCACCAAACGTCACGGTCATTCTCTTTCCGTCTTGTGGACATGAGCTGAGAAAGTGCAAACGTCGAGCAATTGCTCAGAGATGAAAAGTGCCAGCACTGAAAGCTGTTGCTAGCCAGCACCCTTCCTTGGAAGCGCTTTCACAGGCGCAGCAACACTGGGGCTTTGCGCTTCTCTACCCACCAAACGTCACGGTCCTTCTCTTTCCGTCTCGTAGACACGAGCTGAGAAATTGCAAACGTCGAGCAATTGCTCAGAGATGAAAAGTGCCAGCACTGAAAGCTGTTGCTAGCCAGCACCCTTCCTTGGAAGCGCTTTTGTAGGCCTAAGAACACTGGGGCTCTGGGCTTCTCTAGCCACCTACTCTTCTGCTCATCCTCTCGCGCACTCTAAAGAGAGCTCAGGTGAGAAATTGCAAACGTCCAGCAATTGCTCAGAGATGAAAAGTGCCAGCACTGAAAGCTGTTGCTAGCCAGCACCCTTCCTTGGAAGCGCTTTCACAGGCGCAGCAACACTGGGGCTTTGCGCTTCTCTAGCCACCAAACGTCACGGTCCTTCTCTTTCCGTCTTGTAGACATGAGCTGAGAAAGTGCAAACGTCGAGCAATTGCTCAGAGATGAAAAGTGCCAGCACTGAAAGCTGTTGCTAGCCAGCACCCTTCCTTGGAAGCGCTTTCACAGGCGCAGCAACACTGGGGCTTTGCGCTTCTCTACCCACCAAACGTCACGGTCCTTCTCTTTCCGTCTCCTAGACACGAGCTGAGAAATTGCAAACGTCCAGCAATTGCTCAGAGATGAAAAGTGCCAGCACTGAAAGCTGTTGCTAGCCAGCACCCTTCCTTGGAAGCGCTTTTGTAGGCCTAAGAACACTGGGGCTCTGGGCTTCTCTAGCCACCTACTCTTCTGCTCATCCTCTCGCGCACTCTAAAGAGAGCTCAGGTGAGAAATTGCAAACGTCGAGCAATTGCTCAGAGATGAAAAGTGCCAGCACTGAAAGCTCTTGCTAGCCAGCACCCTTCCTTGGAAGCGCTTTCACAGGCGCAGCAACACTGGGGCTTTGCGCTTCTCTAGCCACCAAACGTCACGGTCCTTCTCTTTCCGTCTCGTAGACATGAGCTGAGAAATTGCAAACGTCGAGCAATTGCTCAGAGATGAAAAGTGCCAGCACTGAAAGCTGTTGCTAGCCAGCACCCTTCCTTGGAAGCGCTTTTGTAGGCCTAAGAACACTGGGGCTCTGGGCTTCTCTAGCCACCTAATCTTCTGCTCATCCTCTCGCGCCCTCTAAAGAGAGCTCAGGTGAGAAATTGCAAACGTCCAGCAATTGCTCAGAGATGAAAAGTGCCAGCACTGAAAGCTGTTGCTAGCCAGCACCCTTCCTTGGAAGCGCTTTCACAGGCGCAGCAACACTGGGGCTTTGCGCTTCTCTAGCCACCAAACGTCACGGTCCTTCTCTTTCCGTCTTGTAGACATGAGCTGAGAAATTGCAAACGTCGAGCAATTGCTCAGAGATGAAAAGTGCCAGCACTGAAAGCTGTTGCTAGCCAGCCCCCTTCCTTGGAAGCGCTTTTGTAGGCCTAAGAACACTGGGGCTCTGGGCTTCTCTAGCCACCTCATCTTCTGCTCATCCTCTCGCGCACTCTGAAGAGAGCTCAGGTGAGAAATTGCAAACGTCGAGCAATTGCTCAGAGATGAAAAGTGCCAGCACTGAAAGCTCTTGCTAGCCAGCACCCTTCCTTGGAAGCGCTTTCACAGGCGCAGCAACACTGGGGCTTTGCGCTTCTCTAGCCACCAAACGTCACGGTCCTTCTCTTTCCGTCTTGTAGACATGAGCTGAGAAAGTGCAAACGTCGAGCAATTGCTCAGAGATGAAAAGTGCCAGCACTGAAAGCTGTTGCTAGCCAGCACCCTGCCTTGGAAGCGCTTTCACAGGCGCAGTAACACTGGGGCTTTGCGCTTCTCTAGCCACCAAACGTCACGGTCCTTCTCTTTCCGTCTCGTAGACACGAGCTGAGAAATTGCAAACGTCGAGCAATTGCTCAGAGATGAAAAGTGCCAGCACTGAAAGCTGTTGCTAGCCAGCACCCTTCCTTGGAAGCGCTTTTGTAGGCCTAAGAACACTGGGGCTCTGGGCTTCTCTAGCCACCTCATCTTCTGCTCATCCTCTCGCGCACTCTAAAGAGAGCTCAGGTGAGAAATTGCAAACGTCGAGCAATTGCTCAGAGATGAAAAGTGCCAGCACTGAAAGCTCTTGCTAGCCAGCACCCTTCCTTGGAAGCGCTTTTACAGGCGCAGTAAAACTGGGGCTTTGCACTTCTCTACGCACCAAACGTCACGGTCCTTCTATTCCCGTCTCGTAGACACGAGCTGAGAAATTGCAAACGTCGAGCAATTGCTCCGAGATGAAAAGTGCCAGCACTGAAAGCTCTTGCTAGCCAGCAGCCTTCCTTGGAAGCGCTTTTGTAGGCCTAAGAACACTCGGGCTCTGTGCTTCTCTAGCCACCTCATCTTCTGCTCATCCTCTCGCGCACTCTAAAGAGAGCTCAGGTGAGAAATTGCAAACGTCGAGCAATTGCTCAGAGATGAAAAGTGCCAGCACTGAAAGCTGTTGCTAGCCAGCACCCTTCCTTGGAAGCGCTTTCACAGGCGCAGTAACACTGGGGCTTTGCACTTCTCTACGCACCAAATGTCACGGTCCTTCTCTTTCCGTCTCGTAGACACGAGTTGAGAAATTGCAAACGTCGAGCAATTGCTCAGAGATGAAAAGTGCCAGCACTGAAAGCTCTTGCTAGCCAGCACCCTTCCTTGGAAGCGCTTTCACAGGCGCAGCAACACTGGGGCTTTGCACTTCTATACGCACCAAACGTCACGGTCCTTCTCTTTCCGTCTCCTAGACACGAGCTGAGAAATTGCAAACGTCGAGCAATTGCTCCGAGATGAAAAGTGCCAGCACTGAAAGCTGTTGCTAGCCAGCACCCTTCCTTGGAAGCGCTTTTGTAGGCCTAAGAACACTGGGGCTCTGGGCTTCTCTAGCCACCTCATCTTCTGCTCATCCTCGCGCGCAATCTAAAGAGAGCTCAGGTGAGAAATTGCAAACGTCGAGCAATTGCTCAGAGATGAAAAGTGCCAGCACTGAAAGCTCTTGCTAGCCAGCACCCTTCCTTGGAAGCGCTTTCACAGGCGCAGCAACACTGGGGATTTGCGCTTCTATACGCACCAAATGTCACGGTCATTCTCTTTCCGTCTCGTAGACACGAGCTGAGAAATTGCAAACGTCGAGGAATTGCTCAGAGATGAAAAGTGCCAGCACTGAAAGCTGTTGCTAGCCAGCACCCTTCCTTGGAAGCGCTTTTGTAGGCCTAAGCACACTGGGGCTCTGGGCTTCTCTAGCCACCTCATCTACTGCTCATCCTCTCGCGCACTCTGAAGAGAGCTCAGGTGAGAAATTGCAAACGTCGAGCAATTGCTCAGAGATGAAAAGTGCCAGCACTGAAAGCTGTTGCTAGCCAGCACCCTTCCTTGGAAGCGCTTTCACAGGCGCAGTAACACTGGGGCTTTGCACTTCTCTACGCACCAAACGTCACGGTCCTTCTCTTTCCGTCTCGTAGACACGAGCTGAGAAATTGCAAACGTCGAGCAATTGCTCAGAGATGAAAAGTGCCAGCACTGAAAGCTGTTGCTAGCCAGCACCCTTCCTTGGAAGCGCTTTCACAGGCGCAGCAACACTGGGGCTTTGCGCTTCTATACGCACCAAATGTCACGGTCCTTCTCTTTCCGTCTCGTAGACACGAGCTGAGAAATTGCAAACGTCGAGCAATTGCTCCGAGATGAAAAGTGCCAGCACTGAAAGCTGTTGCTAGCCAGCACCCTTCCTTGGAAGCGCTTTTGTAGGCCTAAGAAGAGTGGGGCTCTGGGCTTCTCTAGCCACCTCATCTTCTGCTCATCCTCTCGCGCACTCTAAAGAGAGCTCAGGTGAGAAATTGCAAACGTCCAGCAATTGCTCAGAGATGAAAAGTGCCAGCACTGAAAGCTCTTGCTAGCCAGCACCCTTCCTTGGAAGCGCTTTCACAGGCGCAGCAACACTGGGGCTTTGCGCTTCTCTACCCACCAAACGTCACGGTCATTCTCTTTCCGTCTCGTAGACACGAGCTGAGAAATTGCAAACGTCGAGCAATTGCTCAGAGATGAAAAGTGCCAGCACTGAAAGCTGTTGCTAGCCAGCACCCTTCCTTGGAAGCGCTTTCACAGGCGCAGCAACACTGGGGCTTTGCGCTTCTCTAGCCACCAAACGTCACGGTCCTTCTCTTTCCGTCTCGTAGACACGAGCTGAGAAATTGCAAACATCAAGCAATTGCTCAGAGATGAAAAGTGCCAGCACTGAAAGCTGTTGCTAGCCAGCACCCTTCCTTGGAAGCGCTTTCACAGGCGCAGTAACACTGGGGCTTTGCACTTCTATACGCACCAAACGTCACGGTCATTCTCTTTCCGTCTCGTAGACACGAGCTGAGAAATTGCAAACGTCGAGCAATTGCTCAGAGATGAAAAGTGCCAGCACTGAAAGCTGTTGCTAGCCAGCACCCTTCCTTGGAAGCGCTTTTGTAGGCCTAAGAACACTGGGGCTCTGCGCTTCTCTAGCCACCTCATCTTCTGCTCATCCTCTCGCGCACTCTAAAGAGAGCTCAGGTGAGAAATTGCAAACGTCCAGCAATTGCTCAGAGATGAAAAGTGCCAGCACTGAAAGCTGTTGCTAGCCAGCACCCTTCCTTGGAAGTGCTTTCACAGGCGCAGCAACACTGGGGCTTTGCGCTTCTCTAGACACCAAATGTCACGGTCCTTCTCTTTCCGTCGGTAGACACGAGCTGAGAAATTGCAAACGTCGAGCAATTGCTCAGAGATGAAAAGTGCCAGCACTGAAAGCTGTTGCTAGCCAGCACCCTTCCTTGGAAGCGCTTTTGTAGGCCTAAGAACACTGGGGCTCTGGGCTTCTCTAGCCACCTAATCTTCTGCTCATCCTCGCGCGCACTCTAAAGAGAGCTCAGGTGAGAAATTGCAAACGTCGAGCAATTGCTCAGAGATGAAAAGTGCCAGCACTGAAAGCTGTTGCTAGCCAGCACCCTTCCTTGGAAGCGCTTTCACAGGCGCAGTAACACTGGGGCTTTGCACTTCTCTACGCACCAAACGTCACGGTCCTTCTCTTCCCGTCTCGTAGACACGAGGTGAGAAATTGCAAACATCGAGCAATTGCTCAGAGATGAAAAGTGCCAGCACTGAAAGCTGTTGCTAGCCAGCACCCTTCCTTGGAAGCGCTTTCACAGGCGCAGCAACACTGGGGCTTTGTGCTTCTATACGCACCAAACGTCACGGTCATTCTCTTTCCATCTCGTAGACACGAGCTGAGAAATTGCAAACGTCCAGCAATTGCTCCGAGATGAAAAGTGCCAGCACTGAAAGCTGTTGCTAGCCAGCACCCTTCCTTGGAAGCGCTTTTGTAGGCCTAAGAACACTGGGGCTCTGGGCTTCTCTAGCCACCTAATCTTCTGCTCATCCTCTCGCGCACTCTAAAGAGAGCTCAGGTGAGAAATTGCAAACGTCGAGCAATTGCTCAGAGATGAAAAGTGCCAGCACTGAAAGCTCTTGCTAGCCAGCACCCTTCCTTGGAAGCGCTTTCACAGGTGCAGCAACACTGGGGCTTTGCGCTTCTCTAGCCACCAAACGTCACGGTCCTTCTCTTTCCGTCGGTAGACACGAGCTGAGAAATTGCAAACGTCGAGCAATTGCTCCGAGATGAAAAGTGCCAGCACTGAAAGCTGTTGCTAGCCAGCACCCTTCCTTGGAAGTGCTTTTGTAGGCCTAAGAACACTGGGTCTCTGGGCTTCTCTAGCCACCTCATCTTCTGCTCATCCTCTCGCGCACTCTAAAGAGAGCTCATGTGAGAAATTACAAACGTCGAGCAATTGCTCAGAGATGAAAAGTGCCAGCACTGAAAGCTGTTGCTAGCCAGCACCCTTCCTTGGAAGCGCTTTTGTAGGCTTAAGAACACTGGGGCTCTGGGCTTCTCTAGCCACCTCATCTTCTGCTCATCCTCTCGCGCACGCTAAAGAGAGCTAAGGTGAGAAATTGCAAACGTCGAGCAATTGCTCAGAGATGAAAAGTGCCAGCACTGAAAGCTGTTGCTAGCCAGCCCCCTTCCTTGGAAGCGCTTTTGTAGGCCTTAGAACAGTGGGGCTCTGGGCTTCTCTAGCCACCTCATCTTCTGCTCATCCTCTCGCGCACTCTAAAGAGAACTCAGGTGAGAAATTGCAAATGTCGAGCAATTGCTCAGAGAAGAAAAGTGCCAGCACTGAAAGCTCTTGCTAGCCAGCACCCTTCCTTGGAAGCGCTTTCACAGGCGCAGCAACACTGGGGCTTTGCGCTTCTCTAGCCACCAAACGTCACGGTCCTTCTCTTTCCGTCTCGTACACACGAGCTGAGAAATTGCAAACGTCCAGCAATTGCTCCGAGATGAAAAGTGCCAGCACTGAAAGCTCTTGCTAGCCAGCACCCTTCCTTGGAAGCGCTTTTGTAGGCCTAAGAACACTGGGGCTCTGGGCTTCTCTAGCCACCTAATCTTCTGCTCATCCTCTCGCGCACTCTAAAGAGAGCTCAGGTGAGAAATTGCAAACGTCGAGCAATTGCTCAGAGATGAAAAGTGCCAGCACTGAAAGCTGTTGATAGCCAGCACCCTTCCTTGGAAGCGCTTTCACAGGCGCAGTAACACTGCGGCTTTGCGCTTCTCTACCCACCAAACGTCACGGTCCTTCTCTTTCCGTCTCGTAGACACGAGTTGAGAAATTGCAAACGTCGAGCAATTGCTCCGAGATGAAAAGTGCCAGCACTGAAAGCTGTTGCTAGCCAGCACCCTTCCTTGGAAGCGCTTTTGTAGGCCTAAGAACAGTGGGGCTCTGGGCTTCTCTAGCCACCTAATCATCTGCTCATCCTCTCGCGCACTCTAAAGAGAGCTCAGGTGAGAAATTGCAAACGTCCAGCAATTGCTCAGAGATGAAAAGTGCCAGCACTGAAAGCTGTTGCTAGCCAGCACCCTTCCTTGGAAGCGCTTTCACAGGCGCAGCAACACTGGGGCTTTGCGCTTCTCTACCCACCAAACGTCACGGTCATTCTCTTTCCGTCTCGTACACACGAGCTGAGAAATTGCAAACGTCCAGCAATTGCTCAGAGATGAAAAGTGCCAGCACTGAAAGCTGTTGCTAGCCAGCACCCTTCCTTGGAAGCGCTTTTGTAGGCCTAAGAAGAGTGGGGCTCTGGGCTTCTCTAGCCACCTCATCTTCTGCTCATCCTCTCGCGCACTCTAAAGAGAGCTCAGGTGAGAAATTGCAAACGTCGAGCAATTGCTCAGAGATGAAAAGTGCCAGCACTGAAAGCTGTTGCTAGCCAGCACCCTTCCTTGGAAGCGCTTTCACAGGCGCAGTAACACTGGGGCTTTGCACTTCTCTACGCACCAAACGTCACGGTCCTTCTCTTCCCGTCTCGTAGACACGAGCTGAGAAATTGCAAACATCGAGCAATTGCTCAGAGATGAAAAGTGCCAGCACTGAAAGCTGTTGCTAGCCAGCACCCTTCCTTGGAAGCGCTTTCACAGGCGCAGCAACACTGGGGCTTTGTGCTTCTATACGCACCAAACGTCACGGTCATTCTCTTTCCATCTCGTAGACACGAGCTGAGAAATTGCAAACGTCCAGCAATTGCTCCGAGATGAAAAGTGCCAGCACTGAAAGCTGTTGCTAGCCAGCACCCTTCCTTGGAAGCGCTTTTGTAGGCCTAAGAACACTGGGGCTCTGGGCTTCTCTAGCCACCTAATCTTCTGCTCATCCTCTCGCGCACTCTAAAGAGAGCTCAGGTGAGAAATTGCAAACGTCGAGCAATTGCTCAGAGATGAAAAGTGCCAGCACTGAAAGCTCTTGCTAGCCAGCACCCTTCCTTGGAAGCGCTTTCACAGGTGCAGCAACACTGGGGCTTTGCGCTTCTCTAGCCACCAAACGTCACGGTCCTTCTCTTTCCGTCGGTAGACACGAGCTGAGAAATTGCAAACGTCGAGCAATTGCTCCGAGATGAAAAGTGCCAGCACTGAAAGCTGTTGCTAGCCAGCACCCTTCCTTGGAAGTGCTTTTGTAGGCCTAAGAACACTGGGTCTCTGGGCTTCTCTAGCCACCTCATCTTCTGCTCATCCTCTCGCGCACTCTAAAGAGAGCTCATGTGAGAAATTACAAACGTCGAGCAATTGCTCAGAGATGAAAAGTGCCAGCACTGAAAGCTGTTGCTAGCCAGCACCCTTCCTTGGAAGCGCTTTTGTAGGCTTAAGAACACTGGGGCTCTGGGCTTCTCTAGCCACCTCATCTTCTGCTCATCCTCTCGCGCACGCTAAAGAGAGCTAAGGTGAGAAATTGCAAACGTCGAGCAATTGCTCAGAGATGAAAAGTGCCAGCACTGAAAGCTGTTGCTAGCCAGCCCCCTTCCTTGGAAGCGCTTTTGTAGGCCTTAGAACAGTGGGGCTCTGGGCTTCTCTAGCCACCTCATCTTCTGCTCATCCTCTCGCGCACTCTAAAGAGAACTCAGGTGAGAAATTGCAAATGTCGAGCAATTGCTCAGAGAAGAAAAGTGCCAGCACTGAAAGCTCTTGCTAGCCAGCACCCTTCCTTGGAAGCGCTTTCACAGGCGCAGCAACACTGGGGCTTTGCGCTTCTCTAGCCACCAAACGTCACGGTCCTTCTCTTTCCGTCTCGTAGACACGAGCTGAGAAATTGCAAACGTCGAGCAATTGCTCCGAGATGAAAAGTGCCAGCACTGAAAGCTCTTGCTAGCCAGCACCCTTCCTTGGAAGCGCTTTTGTAGGCCTAAGAACACTGGGGCTCTGGGCTTCTCTAGCCACCTAATCTTCTGCTCATCCTCTCGCGCACTCTAAAGAGAGCTCAGGTGAGAAATTGCAAACGTCGAGCAATTGCTCAGAGATGAAAAGTGCCAGCACTGAAAGCTGTTGATAGCCAGCACCCTTCCTTGGAAGCGCTTTCACAGGCGCAGTAACACTGGGGCTTTGCGCTTCTCTACCCACCAAACGTCACGGTCCTTCTCTTTCCGTCTCGTAGACACGAGTTGAGAAATTGCAAACGTCGAGCAATTGCTCCGAGATGAAAAGTGCCAGCACTGAAAGCTGTTGCTAGCCAGCACCCTTCCTTGGAAGCGCTTTTGTAGGCCTAAGAACAGTGGGGCTCTGGGCTTCTCTAGCCACCTAATCATCTGCTCATCCTCTCGCGCACTCTAAAGAGAGCTCAGGTGAGAAATTGCAAACGTCCAGCAATTGCTCAGAGATGAAAAGTGCCAGCACTGAAAGCTGTTGCTAGCCAGCACCCTTCCTTGGAAGCGCTTTCACAGGCGCAGCAACACTGGGGCTTTGCGCTTCTCTACCCACCAAACGTCACGGTCATTCTCTTTCCGTCTCGTACACACGAGCTGAGAAATTGCAAACGTCCAGCAATTGCTCAGAGATGAAAAGTGCCAGCACTGAAAGCTGTTGCTAGCCAGCACCCTTCCTTGGAAGCGCTTTTGTAGGCCTAAGAAGAGTGGGGCTCTGGGCTTCTCTAGCCACCTCATCTTCTGCTCATCCTCTCGCGCACTCTAAAGAGAGCTCAGGTGAGAAATTGCAAACGTCGAGCAATTGCTCAGAGATGAAAAGTGCCAGCACTGAAAGCTGTTGCTAGCCAGCACCCTTCCTTGGAAGCGCTTTCACAGGCGCAGCAACACTGGGGCTTTGCACTTCTATACGCACCAAACGTCACGGTCATTCTCTTTCCGTCTCGTAGACAAGAGCTGAGAAATTGCAAACGTCGAGCAATTGCTCCGAGATGAAAAGTGCCAGCACTGAAAGCTGTTGCTAGCCAGCACCCTTCCTTGGAAGCGCTTTTGTAGGCCTAAGAACACTAGGGCTCTGGGCTTCTCTAGCCACCTAATCTTCTGCTCATCCTCTCGCGCACTCTAAAGAGAGCTCAGGTGAGAAATTGCAAACTTCGAGCAATTGCTCCGAGATGAAAAGTGCCAGCACTGAAAGCTGTTGCTAGCCAGCACCCTTCCTTGGAAGCGCTTTCACAGGCGCAGCAACACTGGGGCTTTGCACTTCTCTAGCCACCAAACGTCACGGTCCTTCTCTTTCCGTCGGTAGACACGAGCTGAGAAATTGCAAACGTCGAGCAATTGCTCAGAGATGAAAAGTGCCAGCACTGAAAGCTCTTGCTAGCCAGCACCCTTCCTTGGACGCGCTTTCACAGGTGCAGCAACACTGGGGCTTTGCGCTTCTCTAGCCACCAAACGTCACGGTCCTTCTCTTTCCGTCTCCTAGACACGAGCTGAGAAATTGCAAACGTCGAGCAATTGCTCAGAGATGAAAAGTGCCAGCACTGAAAGCTGTTGCTAGCCAGCACCCTTCCTTGGAAGCGCTTTTGTAGGCCTAAGAACACAAGGGCTCTGTGCTTCTCTAGCCACCTCATCTTCTGCTCATCCTCTCGCGCACTCTGAAGAGAGCTCAGGTGAGAAATTGCAAACGTCGAGCAATTGCTCAGAGATGAAAAGTGCCAGCACTGAAAGCTCTTGCTAGCCAGCACCCTTCCTTGGAAGCGCTTTCACAGGCGCAGCAACACTGGGGCTTTGCGCTTCTCTAGCCACCAAACATCACGGTCCTTCTCTTTCGGTCGGTAGACACGAGCTGAAAATTGCAAACGTCGAGCAATTGCTCAGAGATGAAAAGTGCCAGCACTGAAAGCTGTTGCTAGCCAGCACCCTTCCTTGGAAGCGCTTTCACAGGCGCAGTAACACTGGGGCTTTGCACTTCTATACGCACCAAACGTCACGGTCATTCTCTTTCCGTCTCGTAGACACGAGCTGAGAAATTGCAAACGTCGCGCAATTGCTCAGAGATGAAAAGTGCCAGCACTGAAAGCTGTTGCTAGCCAGCACCCTTCCTTGGAAGCGCTTTTGTAGGCCTAACAACACTGGGGCTCTGGGCTTCTCTAGCCACCTCATCTTCTGCTCATCCTCTCGCGCACTCTAAAGAGAGCTCAGGTGAGAAATTGCAAACGTCGAGCAATTGCTCAGAGATGAAAAGTGCCAGCACTGAAAGCTGTTGCTAGCCACCACCCTTCCTTGGAAGTGCTTTCACAGGCGCAGCAACACTGGGGCTTTGCGCTTCTCTAGACACCAAATGTCACGGTCATTCTCTTTCCGTCGGTAGACACGAGCTGAGAAATTGCAAACGTCGAGCAATTGCTCAGAGATGAAAAGTGCCAGCACTGAAAGCTGTTGCTAGCCAGCACCCTTCCTTGGAAGCGCTTTCACAGGCGCAGCAACACTGGGGCTTTGTGCTTCTATACGCACCAAACGTCACGGTCATTCTCTTTCCATCTCGTAGACACGAGCTGAGAAATTGCAAACGTCCAGCAATTGCTCCGAGATGAAAAGTGCCAGCACTGAAAGCTGTTGCTAGCCAGCACCCTTCCTTGGAAGCGCTTTTGTAGGCCTAAGAACACTGGGGCTCTGGGCTTCTCTAGCCACCTAATCTTCTGCTCATCCTCTCGCGCACTCTAAAGAGAGCTCAGGTGAGAAATTGCAAACGTCGAGCAATTGCTCAGAGATGAAAAGTGCCAGCACTGAAAGCTCTTGCTAGCCAGCACCCTTCCTTGGAAGCGCTTTCACAGGTGCAGCAACACTGGGGCTTTGCGCTTCTCTAGCCACCAAACGTCACGGTCCTTCTCTTTCCGTCGGTAGACACGAGCTGAGAAATTGCAAACGTCGAGCAATTGCTCCGAGATGAAAAGTGCCAGCACTGAAAGCTGTTGCTAGCCAGCACCCTTCCTTGGAAGTGCTTTTGTACGCCTAAGAACACTGGGTCTCTGGGCTTCTCTAGCCACCTCATCTTCTGCTCATCCTCTCGCGCACTCTAAAGAGAGCTCATGTGAGAAATTACAAACGTCGAGCAATTGCTCAGAGATGAAAAGTGCCAGCACTGAAAGCTGTTGCTAGCCAGCACCCTTCCTTGGAAGCGCTTTTGTAGGCCTAAGAACACTGGGGCTCTGGGCTTCTCTAGCCACCTCATCTTCTGCTCATCCTCTCGCGCACTCTAAAGAGAGCTCAGGTGAGAAATTGCAAACGTCGAGCAATTGCTCAGAGATGAAAAGTGCCAGCACTGAAAGCTGTTGCTAGCCAGCCCCCTTCCTTGCAAGCGCTTTTGTAGGCCTTAGAACACTGGGGCTCTGGGCTTCTCTAGCCACCTCATCTTCTGCTCATCCTCTCGCGCACTCTAAAGAGAACTCAGGTGAGAAATTGCAAATGTCGAGCAATTGCTCAGAGAAGAAAAGTGCCAGCACTGAAAGCTCTTGCTAGCCAGCACCCTTCCTTGGAAGCGCTTTCACAGGCGCAGCAACACTGGGGCTTTGCGCTACTCTAGCCACCAAACGTCACGGTCCTTCTCTTTCCGTCTCGTAGACACGAGCTGAGAAATTGCAAACGTCCAGCAATTGCTCAGAGATGAAAAGTGCCAGCACTGAAAGCTGTTGCTAGCCAGCACCCTTCCTTGGAAGCGCTTTTGTAGGCCTAACAACACTGGGGCTCTGGGCTTCTCTAGCCACCTCATCTTCTGCTCATCCTCTCGCGCACTCTAAAGAGAGCTCAGGTGAGAAATTGCAAACGTCGAGCAATTGCTCCGAGATGAAAAGTGCCAGCACTGAAAGCTGTTGCTAGCCAGCACCCTTCCTTGGAAGCGCTTTCACAGGCGCAGTAACACTGGGGCTTTGCGCTTCTCTACCCACCAAACGTCACGGTCCTTCTCTTTCCGTCTCCTAGACACGAGCTGAGAAATTGCAAACGTCGAGCAATTGCTCAGAGATGAAAAGTGCCAGCACTGAAAGCTGTTGCTAGCCAGCACCCTTCCTTGGAAGCGCTTTTGTAGGCCTAAGAACAGTGGGGCTCTGGGCTTCTCTAGCCACCTAATCATCTGCTCATCCTCTCGCGCACTCTAAAGAGAGCTCAGGTGAGAAATTGCAAACGTCCAGCAATTGCTCAGAGATGAAAAGTGCCAGCACTGAAAGCTGTTGCTAGCCAGCACCCTTCCTTGGAAGCGCTTTCACAGGCGCAGCAACACTGGGGCTTTGCGCTTCTCTAGCCACCAAACGTCACGGTCCTTCTCTTTCCGTCTCGTAGACACGAGCTGAGAAATTGCAAACGTCGAGCAATTGCTCAGAGATGAAAAGTGCCAGCACTGAAAGCTGTTGCTAGCCAGCACCCTTCCTTGGAAGCGCTTTCACAGGCGCAGTAACACTGGGGCTTTGCACTTCTATACGCACCAAACGTCACGGTCATTCTCTTTCCGTCTCGTAGACACGAGCTGAGAAATTGCAAACGTCGAGCAATTGCTCCGAGATGAAAAGTGCCAGCACTGAAAGCTGTTGCTAGCCAGCACCCTTCCTTGGAAGCGCTTTTGTAGGCCTAAGAACACTGGGGCTCTGGGCTTCTCTAGCCACCTAATCATCTGCTCATCCTCTCGCGCACTCTAAAGAGAGCTCAGGTGAGAAATTGCAAACGTCGAGCAATTGCTCAGAGATGAAAAGTGCCAGCACTGAAAGCTGTTGCTAGCCAGCACCCTTCCTTGGAAGCGCTTTCACAGGTGCAGTAACACTGGGGCTTTGCGCTTCTATACGCACCAAACGTCACGGTCATTCTCTTTCCGTCTCGTAGACAAGAGCTGAGAAATTGCAAACGTCGAGCAATTGCTCCGAGATGAAAAGTGCCAGCACTGAAAGCTGTTGCTAGCCAGCACCCTTCCTTGGAAGCGCTTTTGTAGGCCTAAGAACACTAGGGCTCTGGGCTTCTCTAGCCACCTAATCTTCTGCTCATCCTCTCGCGCACTCTAAAGAGAGCTCAGGTGAGAAATTGCAAACTTCGAGCAATTGCTCCGAGATGAAAAGTGCCAGCACTGAAAGCTGTTGCTAGCCAGCACCCTTCCTTGGAAGCGCTTTCACAGGCGCAGCAACACTGGGGCTTTGCACTTCTCTAGCCACCAAACGTCACGGTCCTTCTCTTTCCGTCGGTAGACACGAGCTGAGAAATTGCAAACGTCGAGCAATTGCTCAGAG
Organism: Sarcoramphus papa; assembly: GCA_037962945.1. NCBI lineage: Eukaryota > Metazoa > Chordata > Aves > Accipitriformes > Cathartidae > Sarcoramphus > Sarcoramphus papa. The sequence continues at coordinate 4,384,224 of CM075606.1, read as the reverse complement.
ATGAAAAGTGCCAGCACTGAAAGCTCTTGCTAGCCAGCACCCTTCCTTGGAAGCGCTTTCACAGGTGCAGCAACACTGGGGCTTTGCGCTTCTCTAGCCACCAAACGTCACGGTCCTTCTCTTTCCGTCTCGTAGACACGAGCTGAGAAATTGCAAACGTCGAGCAATTGCTCAGAGATGAAAAGTGCCAGCACTGAAAGCTGTTGCTAGCCAGCACCCTTCCTTGGAAGCGCTTTTGTAGGCCTAAGAACACAAGGGCTCTGTGCTTCTCTAGCCACCTCATCTTCTGCTCATCCTCTCGCGCACTCTGAAGAGAGCTCAGGTGAGAAATTGCAAACGTCGAGCAATTGCTCAGAGATGAAAAGTGCCAGCACTGAAAGCTCTTGCTAGCCAGCACCCTTCCTTGGAAGCGCTTTCACAGGCGCAGCAACACTGGGGCTTTGCGCTTCTCTAGCCACCAAACGTCACGGTCCTTCTCTTTCGGTCGGTAGACACGAGCTGAAAATTGCAAACGTCGAGCAATTGCTCAGAGATGAAAAGTGCCAGCACTGAAAGCTGTTGCTAGCCAGCACCCTTCCTTGGAAGCGCTTTCACAGGCACAGTAACACTGGGGCTTTGCACTTCTATACGCACCAAACGTCACGGTCATTCTCTTTCCGTCTCGTAGACACGAGCTGAGAAATTGCAAACGTCGCGCAATTGCTCAGAGATGAAAAGTGCCAGCACTGAAAGCTGTTGCTAGCCAGCACCCTTCCTTGGAAGCGCTTTTGTAGGCGCAGCAACACTGGGGCTCTGGGCTTCTCTAGCCACCTCATCTTCTGCTCATCCTCTCGCGCACTCTAAAGAGAGCTCAGGTGAGAAATTGCAAACGTCGAGCAATTGCTCAGAGATGAAAAGTGCCAGCACTGAAAGCTGTTGCTAGCCAGCACCCTTCCTTGGAAGTGCTTTCACAGGCGCAGCAACACTGGGGCTTTGCGCTTCTCTAGACACCAAATGTCACGGTCCTTCTCTTTCCGTCGGTAGACACGAGCTGAGAAATTGCAAACGTCGAGCAATTGCTCAGAGATGAAAAGTGCCAGCACTGAAAGCTGTTGCTAGCCAGCACCCTTCCTTGGAAGTGCTTTTGTAGGCCTAAGAACAGTGGGGCTCTGGGCTTCTCTAGCCACCTAATCTTCTGCTCATCCTCGCGTGCACTCTAAAGAGAGCTCAGGTGAGAAATTGCAAACGTCCAGCAATTGCTCAGAGATGAAAAGTGCCAGCACTGAAAGCTCTTGCTAGCCAGCACCCTTCCTTGGAAGCGCTTTCACAGGCGCAGTAACACTGGGGCTTTGCACTTCTCTACGCACCAAACGTCACGGTCCTTCTCTTTCCGTCTCGTAGACACGAGCTGAGAAATTGCAAACATCGAGCAATTGCTCAGAGATGAAAAGTGCCAGCACTGAAAGCTGTTGCTAGCCAGCAGCCTTCCTTGGAAGCGCTTTCACAGGCGCAGCAACACTGGGGCTTTGTGCTTCTATACGCACCAAACGTCACGGTCATTCTCTTTCCATCTCGTAGACACGAGCTGAGAAATTGCAAACGTCGAGCAATTGCTCCGAGATGAAAAGTGCCAGCACTGAAAGCTGTTGCTAGCCAGCACCCTTCCTTGGAAGCGCTTTTGTAGGCCTAAGAACACTGGGGCTCTGGGCTTCTCTAGCCGCCTCATCTTCTGCTCATCCTCTCGCGCACTCTGAAGAGAGCTCAGGTGAGAAATTGCAAACGTCGAGCAATTGCTCAGAGATGAAAAGTGCCAGCACTGAAAGCTGTTGCTAGCCAGCACCCTTCCTTGGAAGCGCTTTCACAGGCGCAGCAACACTGGGGCTTTGCACTTCTCTAGCCACCAAACGTCACGGTCCTTCTCTTTCCGTCGGTAGACACGAGCTGAGAAATTGCAAACGTCGCGCAATTGCTCAGAGATGAAAAGTGCCAGCACTGAAAGCTGTTGCTAGCCAGCACCCTTCCTTGGAAGCGCTTTTGTAGGCCTAAGAACACTGGGGCTCTGGGCTTCTCTAGCCACCTCATCTTCTGCTCATCCTCTCGCGCACTCTAAAGAGAGCTCAGGTGAGAAATTGCAAACGTCCAGCAATTGCTCAGAGATGAAAAGTGCCAGCACTGAAAGCTGTTGCTAGCCAGCACCCTTCCTTGGAAGTGCTTTCACAGGCGCAGCAACACTGGGGCTTTGCGCTTCTCTAGACACCAAATGTCACGGTCCTTCTCTTTCCGTCGGTAGACACGAGCTGAGAAATTGCAAACGTCGAGCAATTGCTCAGAGATGAAAAGTGCCAGCACTGAAAGCTGTTGCTAGCCAGCACCCTTCCTTGGAAGTGCTTTTGTAGGCCTAAGAACAGTGGGGCTCTGGGCTTCTCTAGCCACCTAATCTTCTGCTCATCCTCGCGTGCACTCTAAAGAGAGCTCAGGTGAGAAATTGCAAACGTCGAGCAATTGCTCAGAGATGAAAAGTGCCAGCACTGAAAGCTCTTGCTAGCCAGCACCCTTCCTTGGAAGCGCTTTCACAGGCGCAGTAACACTGGGGCTTTGCACTTCTCTACGCACCAAACGTCACGGTCCTTCTCTTTCCGTCTCGTAGACACGAGCTGAGAAATTGCAAACATCGAGCAATTGCTCAGAGATGAAAAGTGCCAGCACTGAAAGCTGTTGCTAGCCAGCAGCCTTCCTTGGAAGCGCTTTCACAGGCGCAGCAACACTGGGGCTTTGTGCTTCTATACGCACCAAACGTCACGGTCATTCTCTTTCCATCTCGTAGACACGAGCTGAGAAATTGCAAACGTCGAGCAATTGCTCCGAGATGAAAAGTGCCAGCACTGAAAGCTGTTGCTAGCCAGCACCCTTCCTTGGAAGCGCTTTTGTAGGCCTAAGAACACTGGGGCTCTGGGCTTCTCTAGCCACCTCATCTTCTGCTCATCCTCTCGCGCACTCTGAAGAGAGCTCAGGTGAGAAATTGCAAACGTCGAGCAATTGCTCAGAGATGAAAAGTGCCAGCACTGAAAGCTGTTGCTAGCCAGCACCCTTCCTTGGAAGCGCTTTCACAGGCGCAGCAACACTGGGGCTTTGCACTTCTCTAGCCACCAAACGTCACGGTCCTTCTCTTTCCGTCGGTAGACACGAGCTGAGAAATTACAAACGTCGAGCAATTGCTCAGAGATGAAAAGTGCCAGCACTGAAAGCTGTTGCTAGCCAGCACCCTTCCTTGGAAGCGCTTTCACAGGCGCAGCAACACTGGGGCTTTGCGCTTCTATACGCACCAAATGTCACGGTCATTCTCTTTCCATCTCCTAGACACGAGCTGAGAAATTGCAAACGTCGAGCAATTGCTCCGAGATGAAAAGTGCCAGCACTGAAAGCTGTTGCTAGCCAGCAGCCTTCCTTGGAAGCGCTTTTGTAGGCCTAAGAACACTGGGGCTCTGGGCTTCTCTAGCCACCTCATCTTCTGCTCATCCTCGCGCGCACTCTAAAGAGAGCTCAGGTGAGAAATTGCAAACGTCGAGCAATTGCTCAGAGATGAAAAGTGCCAGCACTGAAAGCTCTTGCTAGCCAGCACCCTTCCTTGGAAGCGCTTTTGTAGGCCTAACAACACTGGGGCTCTGGGCTTCTCTAGCCACCTCATCTTCTGCTCATCCTCTCGCGCACTCTAAAGAGAGCTCAGGTGAGAAATTGCAAACGTCGAGCAATTGCTCCGAGATGAAAAGTGCCAGCACTGAAAGCTGTTGCTAGCCAGCACCCTTCCTTGGAAGCGCTTTCACAGGCGCAGTAACACTGGGGCTTTGCGCTTCTCTAGCCACCAAACGTCACGGTCCTTCTCTTTCCGTCTCGTAGACACGAGCTGAGAAATTGCAAACGTCGAGCAATTGCTCAGAGATGAAAAGTGCCAGCACTGAAAGCTGTTGCTAGCCAGCACCCTTCCTTGGAAGCGCTTTTGTAGGCCTAAGAACACTGGGGCTCTGGGCTTCTCTAGCCACCTCATCTTCTGCTCATCCTCTCGCGCAATCTAAAGAGAGCTCAGGTGAGAAATTGCAAACGTCCAGCAATTGCTCAGAGATGAAAAGTGCCAGCACTGAAAGCTGTTGCTAGCCAGCACCCTTCCTTGGACGCGCTTTCACAGGCGCAGCAACACTGGGGCTTTGCGCTTCTCTACCCACCAAACGTCACGGTCATTCTCTTTCCGTCTCGTAGACACGAGCTGAGAAATTGCAAACGTCCAGCAATTGCTCCGAGATGAAAAGTGCCAGCACTGAAAGCTGTTGCTAGCCAGCACCCTTCCTTGGAAGCGCTTTTGTAGGCTTAAGAAGAGTGGGGCTCTGGGCTTCTCTAGCCACCTAATCTGCTCATCCTATCGCGCACTCTGAAGAGAGCTCAGGTGAGAAATTGCAAACGTCGAGCAATTGCTCAGAGATGAAAAGTGCCAGCACTGAAAGCTGTTGCTAGCCAGCACCCTTCCTTGGAAGCGCTTTCACAGGCGCAGTAACACTGGGGCTTTGCACTTCTCTACGCACCAAACGTCACGGTCCTTCTCTTTCCGTCTCGTAGACACGAGCTGAGAAATTGCAAACATCGAGCAATTGCTCAGAGATGAAAAGTGCCAGCACTGAAAGCTGTTGCTAGCCAGCACCCTTCCTTGGAAGCGCTTTCACAGGTGCAGCAACACTGGGGCTTTGCACTTCTATACGCACCAAACGTCACGGTCATTCTCTTTCCGTCTCGTAGACACGAGCTGAGAAATTGCAAACGTCGAGCAATTGCTCAGAGATGAAAAGTGCCAGCACTGAAAGCTGTTGCTAGCCAGCACCCTTCCTTGGAAGCGCTTTTGTAGGCCTAAGAACACTGGGGCTCTGGGCTTCTCTAGCCACCTAATCTTCTGCTCATCCTCGCGCGCAATCTAAAGAGAGCTCAGGTGAGAAATTGCAAACGTCGAGCAATTGCTCAGAGATGAAAAGTGCCAGCACTGAAAGCTCTTGCTAGCCAGCACCCTTCCTTGGAAGCGCTTTCACAGGCGCAGTAACACTGGGGCTTTGCACTTCTCTACGCACCAAACGTCACGGTCCTTCTCTTTCCGTCTCGTAGACACGAGCTGAGAAATTGCAAACGTCGAGCAATTGCTCAGAGATGAAAAGTGCCAGCACTGAAAGCTCTTGCTAGCCAGCACCCTTCCTTGGAAGCGCTTTCACAGGCGCAGCAACACTGGGGCTTTGTGCTTCTCTACGCACCAAACGTCACGGTCATTCTCTTTCCATCTCGTAGACACGAGCTGAGAAATTGCAAACGTCCAGCAATTGCTCCGAGATGAAAAGTGCCAGCACTGAAAGCTGTTGCTAGCCAGCACCCTTCCTTGGAAGCGCTTTTGTAGGCCTAAGAACAGTGGGGCTCTGGGCTTCTCTAGCCACCTAATCTTCTGCTCATCCTCTCGCGCACTCTAAAGAGAGCTCATGTGAGAAATTGCAAACGTCGAGCAATTGCTCCGAGATGAAAAGTGCCAGCACTGAAAGCTGTTGCTAGCCAGCACCCTTCCTTGGAAGCGCTTTCACAGGTGCAGCAACACTGGGGCTTTGCGCTTCTCTAGCCACCAAACGTCACGGTCCTTCTCTTTCCGTCGGTAGACACGAGCTGAGAAATTGCAAACGTCGAGCAATTGCTCAGAGATGAAAAGTGCCAGCACTGAAAGCTGTTGCTAGCCAGCACCCTTCCTTGGAAGTGCTTTTGTAGGCCTAACAACACTGGGGCTCTGGGCTTCTCTAGCCAACTAATCTTCTGCTCATCCTCTCGCGCACTCTAAAGAGAGCTCATGTGAGAAATTACAAACGTCGAGCAATTGCTCAGAGATGAAAAGTGCCAGCACTGAAAGCTGTTGCTAGCCAGCACCCTTCCTTGGAAGCGCTTTTGTAGGCCTAAGCACACTGGGGCTCTGGGCTTCTCTAGCCACCTCATCTTCTGCTCATCCTCTCGCGCGCTCTGAAGAGAGCTCAGGTGAGAAATTGCAAACGTCCAGCAATTGCTCAGAGATGAAAAGTGCCAGCACTGAAAGCTCTTGCTAGCCAGCACCCTTCCTTGGAAGCGCTTTTGTAGGCCTAAGAACACTGGGGCTCTGGGCTTCTCTAGCCACCTCATCTTCTGCTCATCCTCTCGCGCACTCTAAAGAGAGCTCAGGTGAGAAATTGCAAACGTCGAGCAATTGCTCAGAGATGAAAAGTGCCAGCACTGAAAGCTCTTGCTAGCCAGCACCCTTCCTTGGAAGCGCTTTCACAGGCGCAGCAACACTGGGGCTTTGCGCTTCTCTACCCACCAAATGTCACGGTCCTTCTCTTTCCGTCTCTTAGACACGAGCTGAGAAATTGCAAACGTCGAGCAATTGCTCCGAGATGAAAAGTGCCAGCACTGAAAGCTGTTGCTAGCCAGCACCCTTCCTTGGAAGCGCTTTTGTAGGCCTAAGAACAGTGGGGCTCTGGGCTTCTCTAGCCACCTCATCTTCTGCTCATCCTCTCGCGCACTCTAAAGAGAGCTCAGCTGAGAAATTGCAAACGTCGAGCAATTGCTCAGAGATGAAAAGTGCCAGCACTGAAAGCTGTTGCTAGCCAGCACCCTTCCTTGGACGCGCTTTCACAGGCGCAGCAACACTGGGGCTTTGCGCTTCTCTACCCACCAAACGTCACGGTCATTCTCTTTCCGTCTCGTAGACACGAGCTGAGAAATTGCAAACGTCGAGCAATTGCTCCGAGATGAAAAGTGCCAGCACTGAAAGCTGTTGCTAGCCAGCACCCTTCCTTGGAAGCGCTTTTGTAGGCCTAAGAACACTGGGGCTCTGGGCTTCTCTAGCCACCTCATCTTCTGCTCATCCTCGCGCGCACTCTAAAGAGAGCTCAGGTGAGAAATTGCAAACGTCGAGCAATTGCTCAGAGATGAAAAGTGCCAGCACTGAAAGCTGTTGCTAGCCAGCACCCTTCCTTGGAAGCGCTTTCACAGGCGCAGTAACACTGGGGCTTTGCACTTCTCTACGCACCAAACGTCACGGTCCTTCTCTTTCCGTCTCGTAGACACGAGCTGAGAAATTGCAAACATCGAGCAATTGCTCAGAGATGAAAAGTGCCAGCACTGAAAGCTGTTGCTAGCCAGCACCCTTCCTTGGAAGCGCTTTCACAGGCGCAGCAACACTGGGGCTTTGCACTTCTATACGCACCAAACGTCACGGTCATTCTCTTTCCGTCTCGTAGACACGAGCTGAGAAATTGCAAACGTCGAGCAATTGCTCAGAGATGAAAAGTGCCAGCACTGAAAGCTGTTGCTAGCCAGCACCCTTCCTTGGAAGCGCTTTTGTAGGCCTAAGAACACTGGGGCTCTGGGCTTCTCTAGCCACCTAATCTTCTGCTCATCCTCGCGCGCAATCTAAAGAGAGCTCAGGTGAGAAATTGCAAACGTCGAGCAATTGCTCAGAGATGAAAAGTGCCAGCACTGAAAGCTGTTGCTAGCCAGCACCCTTCCTTGGAAGCGCTTTCACAGGCGCAGTAACACTGGGGCTTTGCACTTCTCTACGCACCAAACGTCACGGTCCTTCTCTTTCCGTCTCGTAGACACGAGCTGAGAAATTGCAAACATCGAGCAATTGCTCAGAGATGAAAAGTGCCAGCACTGAAAGCTGTTGCTAGCCAGCACCCTTCCTTGGAAGCGCTTTCACAGGCGCAGCAACACTGGGGCTTTGCACTTCTATACGCACCAAACGTCACGGTCATTCTCTTTCCATCTCGTAGACACGAGCTGAGAAATTGCAAACGTCCAGCAATTGCTCCGAGATGAAAAGTGCCAGCACTGAAAGCTCTTGCTAGCCAGCACCCTTCCTTGGAAGCGCTTTTGTAGGCCTAAGAACACTGGGGCTCTGGGCTTCTCTAGCCACCTCATCTTCTGCTCATCCTCTCGCGCACTCTAAAGAGAGCTCAGGTGAGAAATTGCAAACGTCGAGCAATTGCTCAGAGATGAAAAGTGCCAGCACTGAAAGCTGTTGCTAGCCAGCACCCTTCCTTGGAAGCGCTTTCACAGGTGCAGCAACACTGGGGCTTTGCGCTTCTCTAGCCACCAAACGTCACGGTCCTTCTCTTTCCGTCGGTAGACACGAGCTGAGAAATTGCAAACGTCGAGCAATTGCTCAGAGATGAAAAGTGCCAGCACTGAAAGCTGTTGCTAGCCAGCACCCTTCCTTGGAAGTGCTTTTGTAGGCCTAACAACACTGGGGCTCTGGGCTTCTCTAGCCAACTAATCTTCTGCTCATCCTCTCGCGCACTCTAAAGAGAGCTCATGTGAGAAATTACAAACGTCGAGCAATTGCTCAGAGATGAAAAGTGCCAGCACTGAAAGCTGTTGCTAGCCAGCACCCTTCCTTGGAAGCGCTTTTGTAGGCCTAAGAACACTGGGGCTCTGGGCTTCTCTAGCCACCTCATCTTCTGCTCATCCTCTCGCGCAGTCTAAAGAGAGCTAAGGTGAGAAATTGCAAACTTCGAGCAATTGCTCAGAGATGAAAAGTGCCAGCACTGAAAGCTGTTGCTAGCCAGCACCCTTCCTTGGAAGCGCTTTTGTAGGCCTAAGAACACTGGGGCTCTGGGCTTCTCTAGCCACCTCATCTTCTGCTCATCCTCTCGCGCACTCTAAAGAGAGCTCAGGTGAGAAATTGCAAACGTCGAGCAATTGCTCAGAGATGAAAAGTGCCAGCACTGAAAGCTCTTGCTAGCCAGCACCCTTCCTTGGAAGCGCTTTCACAGGCGCAGTAACACTGGGGCTTTGCGCTTCTCTACCCACCAAATGTCACGGTCCTTCTCTTTCCGTCTCGTAGACACGAGTTGAGAAATTGCAAACGTCGAGCAATTGCTCAGAGATGAAAAGTGCCAGCACTGAAAGCTGTTGCTAGCCAGCACCCTTCCTTGGAAGCGCTTTTGTAGGCCTAAGAACAGTGGGGCTCTGGGCTTCTCTAGCCACCTCATCTTCTGCTCATCCTCTCGCGCACTCTAAAGAGAGCTCAGCTGAGAAATTGCAAACGTCCAGCAATTGCTCAGAGATGAAAAGTGCCAGCACTGAAAGCTGTTGCTAGCCAGCACCCTTCCTTGGACGCGCTTTCACAGGCGCAGCAACACTGGGGCTTTGCGCTTCTCTACCCACCAAACGTCACGGTCATTCTCTTTCCGTCTCGTAGACACGAGCTGAGAAATTGCAAACATCGAGCAATTGCTCAGAGATGAAAAGTGCCAGCACTGAAAGCTGTTGCTAGCCAGCACCCTTCCTTGGAAGCGCTTTCACAGGCGCAGTAACACTGGGGCTTTGCACTTCTCTACGCACCAAACGTCACGGTCATTCTCTTTCCGTCTCGTAGACACGAGTTGAGAAATTGCAAACGTCGAGCAATTGCTCCGAGATGAAAAGTGCCAGCACTGAAAGCTGTTGCTAGCCAGCACCCTTCCTTGGAAGCGCTTTTGTAGGCGTAAGAACACTGGGGCTCTGAGCTTCTCTAGCCACCTAATCATCTGCTCATCCTCTCGCGCACTCTAAAGAGAGCTCAGGGGAGAAATTGCAAACGTCCAGCAATTGCTCAGAGATGAAAAGTGCCAGCACTGAAAGCTCTTGCTAGCCAGCAGCCTTCCTTGGAAGCGCTTTCACAGGCGCAGCAACACTGGGGCTTTGCGCTTCTCTAGCCACCAAACGTCACAGTCCTTCTCTTTCCGTCGATAGACACGAGCTGAGAAATTGCAAACGTCGAGCAATTGCTCCGAGATGAAAAGTGCCAGCACTGAAAGCTGTTGCTAGCCAGCACCCTTCCTTGGAAGCGCTTTTGTAGGCCTAAGAAGATTGGGGTCTGGGCTTCTCTAGCCACCTCATCTTCTGCTCATCCTCTCGCGCACTCTAAAGAGAGCTCAGGTGAGAAATTGCAAACGTCGAGCAATTGCTCAGAGATGAAAAGCGCCAGCACTGAAAGCTCTTGCTAGCCAGCACCCTTCCTTGGAAGCGCTTTCACAGGCGCAGTAACACTGGGGCTTTGCACTTCTCTACCCACCAAACGTCACGGTCCTTCTCTTTCCTTCTCGTAGACACGAGCTGAGAAATTGCAAACATCGAGCAATTGCTCCGAGATGAAAAGTGCCAGCACTGAAAGCTGTTGCTAGCCAGCACCCTTCCTTGGAAGCGCTTTCACAGGCGCAGTAACACTGGGGCTTTGCACTTCTATACGCACCAAATGTCACGGTCATTCTCTTTCCGTCTCCTAGACACGAGCTGAGAAATTGCAAACGTCCAGCAATTGCTCAGAGATGAAAAGTGCCAGCACTGAAAGCTGTTGCTAGCCAGCACCCTTCCTTGGAAGCGCTTTTGTAGGCCTAAGAACACTAGGGCTCTGGGCTTCTCTAGCCTCCTAATCTTCTGCTCATCCTCTCGCGCACTCTAAAGAGAGCTCAGGTGAGAAATTGCAAAGGTCGAGCAATTGCTCAGAGATGAAAAGTGCCAGCACTGAAAGCTGTTGCTAGCCAGCACCCTTCCTTGGAAGCGCTTTCACAGGCGCAGCAACACTGGGGCTTTGCACTTCTCTAGCCACCAAACGTCACGGTCCTTCTCTTTCCGTCTCGTACACACGAGCTGAGAAATTGCAAACGTCGAGCAATTGCTCAGAGATGAAAAGTGCCAGCACTGAAAGCTGTTGCTAGCCAGCACCCTTCCTTGGAAGCGCTTTTGTAGGCCTAAGAACACTGGGGCTCTGGGCTTCTCTAGCCACCTACTCTTCTGATCATTCTCTCGAGCAGTCTAAAGAGAGCTCAGGTGAGAAATTGCAAACGTCCAGCAATTGCTCAGAGATGAAAAGTGCCAGCACTGAAAGCTGTTGCTAGCCAGCACCCTTCCTTGGAAGCGCTTTCACAGGCGCAGCAACACTGGGGCTTTGCGCTTCTATACGCACCAAACGTCACGGTCCTTCTCTTTCCGTCTCGTAGACACGAGCTGAGAAATTGCAGACGTCGAGCAATTGCTCAGAGATGAAAAGTGCCAGCACTGAAAGCTGTTGCTAGCCAGCACCCTTCCTTGGAAGCGCTTTCACAGGCGCAGTAACACTGGGGCTTTGCACTTCTATACGCACCAAACGTCACGGTCATTCTCTTTCCGTCTCGTAGACACGAGCTGAGAAATTGCAAACGTCGAGCAATTGCTCCGAGATGAAAAGTGCCAGCACTGAAAGCTCTTGCTAGCCAGCACCCTTCCTTGGAAGCGCTTTTGTAGGCCTAAGAACACTGGGGCTCTGGGCTTCTCTAGCCACCTCATCTTCTGCTCATCCTCTCGCGCACTCTAAAGAGAGCGCAGGGGAGAAATTGCAAACGTCCAGCAATTGCTCAGAGATGAAAAGTGCCAGCACTGAAAGCTCTTGCTAGCCAGCACCCTTCCTTGGAAGTGCTTTCACAGGCGCAGCAACACTGGGGCTTTGCGCTTCTCTAGACACCAAATGTCACGGTCCTTCTCTTTCCGTCGGTAGACACGAGCTGAGAAATTGCAAACGTCGAGCAATTGCTCAGAGATGAAAAGTGCCAGCACTGAAAGCTGTTGCTAGCCAGCACCCTTCCTTGGAAGTGCTTTTGTAGGCCTAAGAACACTGGGGCTCTGGGCTTCTCTAGCCACCTACTCTTCTGCTCATCCTCTCGCGCACTCTAAAGAGAGCTCATGTGAGAAATTACAAACGTCGAGCAATTGCTCAGAGATGAAAAGTGCCAGCACTGAAAGCTGTTGCTAGCCAGCACCCTTCCTTGGAAGCGCTTTTGTAGGCCTAAGAACAGTGGGGCTCTGGGCTTCTCTAGCCACCTCATCTTCTGCTCATCCTCTCGCGCACTCTAAAGAGAGCTCAGGTGAGAAATTGCAAACGTCGAGCAATTGCTCAGAGATGAAAAGTGCCAGCACTGAAAGCTCTTGCTAGCCAGCACCCTTCCTTGGAAGCGTTTTCACAGGCGCAGCAACACTGGGGCTTTGCGCTTCTCTACCCACCAAACGTCACGGTCCTTCTCTTTCCGTCTCGTAGACACGAGCTGAGAAATTGCAAACGTCGAGCAATTGCTCAGAGATGAAAAGTGCCAGCACTGAAAGCTCTTGCTAGCCAGCACCCTTCCTTGGAAGCGCTTTCACAGGCGCAGTAACACTGGGGCTTTGCACTTCTCTACGCACCAAACGTCACGGTCATTCTCTTTCCGTCTCGTAGACACGAGTTGAGAAATTGCAAACGTCGAGCAATTGCTCCGAGATGAAAAGTGCCAGCACTGAAAGCTGTTGCTAGCCAGCACCCTTCCTTGGAAGCGCTTTTGTAGGCGTAAGAACACTGGGGCTCTGGGCTTCTCTAGCCACCTAATCATCTGCTCATCCTCTCGCGCACTCTAAAGAGAGCTCAGGTGAGAAATTGCAAACGTCCAGCAATTGCTCAGAGATGAAAAGTGCCAGCACTGAAAGCTCTTGCTAGCCAGCACCCTTCCTTGGAAGCGCTTTCACAGGCGCAGCAACACTGGGGCTTTGCGCTTCTCTAGCCACCAAACGTCACAGTCCTTCTCTTTCCGTCGATAGACACGAGCTGAGAAATTGGAAACGTCGAGCAATTGCTCAGAGATGAAAAGTGCCAGCACTGAAAGCTGTTGCTAGCCAGCAGCCTTCCTTGGAAGCGCTTTTGTAGGCCTAAGAACACTGGGGCTCTGGGCTTCTCTAGCCACCTAATCTTCTGCTCATCCTCTCGCGCACTCTAAAGAGAGCTCAGGTGAGAAATTGCAAACGTCGAGCAATTGCTCAGAGATGAAAAGTGCCAGCACTGAAAGCTGTTGCTAGCCAGCACCCTTCCTTGGAAGCGCTTTCACAGGCGCAGTAACACTGGGGCTTTGCACTTCTCTACGCACCAAACGTCACGGTCCTTCTCTTTCCTTCTCGTAGACACGAGCTGAGAAATTGCAAACATCGAGCAATTGCTCAGAGATGAAAAGTGCCAGCACTGAAAGCTGTTGCTAGCCAGCACCCTTCCTTGGAAGCGCTTTCACAGGCGCAGCAACACTGGGGCTTTGCACTTCTATACGCACCAAACGTCACGGTCATTCTCTTTCCGTCTCGTAGACACGAGCTGAGAAATTGCAAACGTCCAGCAATTGCTCCGAGATGAAAAGTGCCAGCACTGAAAGCTGTTGCTAGCCAGCACCCTTCCTTGGAAGCGCTTTTGTAGGCCTAAGAACACTAGGGCTCTGGGCTTCTCTAGCCACCTAATCTTCTGCTCATCCTCTCGCGCACTCTAAAGAGAGCTCAGGTGAGAAATTGCAAAGGTCGAGCAATTGCTCAGAGATGAAAAGTGCCAGCACTGAAAGCTGTTGCTAGCCAGCACCCTTCCTTGGAAGCGCTTTCACAGGCGCAGCAACACTGGGGCTTTGCACTTCTCTAGCCACCAAACGTCACGGTCCTTCTCTTTCCGTCGGTAGACACGAGCTGAGAAATTGCAAACGTCGAGCAATTGCTCCGAGATGAAAAGTGCCAGCACTGAAAGCTGTTGCTAGCCAGCACCCTTCCTTGGAAGCGCTTTCACAGGTGCAGCAACACTGGGGCTTTGCGCTTCTCTAGCCACCAAACGTTACGGTCCTTCTCTTTCCGTCGGTAGACACGAGCTGAGAAATTGCAAACGTCGAGCAATTGCTCAGAGATGAAAAGTGCCAGCACTGAAAGCTGTTGCTAGCCAGCACCCTTCCTTGGAAGCGCTTTTGTAGGCCTAAGAACACAAGGGCTCTGTGCTTCTCTAGCCACCTACTCTTCTGATCATTCTCTCGCGCAGTCTAAAGAGAGCTCAGGTGAGAAATTGCAAACGTCGAGCAATTGCTCCGAGATGAAAAGTGCCAGCACTGAAAGCTGTTGCTAGCCAGCACCCTTCCTTGGAAGCGCTTTCACAGGCGCAGCAACACTGGAGCTTTGCGGTTCTCTAGCCACCAAACGTCACGGTCCTTCTCTTTCGGTCGGTAGACACGAGCTGAGAAATTGCAAACGTCGAGCAATTGCTCAGAGATGAAAAGTGCCAGCACTGAAAGCTGTTGCTAGCCAGCACCCTTCCTTGGAAGCGCTTTTGTAGGCCTAAGAACACTGGGGCTCTGGGCTTCTCTAGCCACCTCATCTTCTGCTCATCCTCTCGCGCACTCTAAAGAGAGCTCAGGTGAGAAATTGCAAACGTCGAGCAATTGCTCCGAGATGAAAAGTGCCAGCACTGAAAGCTGTTGCTAGCCAGCACCCTTCCTTGGAAGCGCTTTCACAGGCGCAGTAACACTGGGGCTTTGCACTTCTCTACGCACCAAACGTCACGGTCCTTCTCTTTCCGTCTCGTAGACACGAGCTGAGAAATTGCAAACATCGAGCAATTGCTCAGAGATGAAAAGTGCCAGCACTGAAAGCTGTTGCTAGCCAGCACCCTTCCTTGGAAGCGCTTTCACAGGCGCAGCAACAGTGGGGCTTTTTGCTTCTATACGCACCAAACGTCACGGTCATTCTCTTTCCATCTCGTAGACACGAGCTGAGAAATTGCAAACGTCCAGCAATTGCTCAGAGATGAAAAGTGCCAGCACTGAAAGCTCTTGCTAGCCAGCACCCTTCCTTGGAAGCGCTTTTGTAGGCCTAAGAACACTGGGGCTCTGGGCTTCTCTAGCCACCTCATCTTCTGCTCATCCTCTCGCGCACTCTGAAGAGAGCTCAGGTGAGAAATTGCAAACGTCGAGCAATTGCTCAGAGATGAAAAGTGCCAGCACTGAAAGCTGTTGCTAGCCAGCACCCTTCCTTGGAAGCGCTTTCACAGGCGCAGCAACACTGGGGCTTTGCGCTTCTCTAGCCACCAAACGTCACGGTCCTTCTCTTTCCGTCGGTAGACACGAGCTGAGAAATTGCAAACGTCGAGCAATTGCTCAGAGATGAAAAGTGCCAGCACTGAAAGCTGTTGCTAGCCAGCACCCTTCCTTGGAAGCGCTTTTGTAGGCCTAACAACACTGGGGCTCTGGGCTTCTCTAGCCACCTAATCTTCTGCTCATCCTCTCGCGCACTCTAAAGAGAGCTCAGGTGAGAAATTACAAACGTCGAGCAATTGCTCAGAGATGAAAAGTGCCAGCACTGAAAGCTGTTGCTAGCCAGCACCCTTCCTTGGAAGCGCTTTTGTAGGCCTAAGAACACTGGGGCTCTGGGCTTCTCTAGCCACCTCATCTTCTGCTCATCCTCTCGCGCACTCTAGAGAGAGCTCAGGTGAGAAATTGCAAACGTCGAGCAATTGCTCAGAGATGAAAAGTGCCAGCACTGAAAGCTGTTGCTAGCCAGCACCCTTCCTTGGAAGCGCTTTCACAGGCGCAGCAACACTGGGGCTTTGCGCTTCTCTAGCCACCAAACGTCATGGTCCTTCTCTTTCCGTCTCGTAGACACGAGGTGAGAAATTGCAAACGTCGAGCAATTGCTCCGAGATGAAAAGTGCCAGCACTGAAAGCTGTTGCTAGCCAGCACCCTTCCTTGGAAGCGCTTTTGTAGGCCTAAGAACACTGGGGCTCTGGGCTTCTCTAGCCACCTCATCTTCTGCTCATCCTCTCGCGCACTCTAAAGAGAGCTCAGGTGAGAAATTGCAAACGTCGAGCAATTGCTCCGAGATGAAAAGTGCCAGCACTGAAAGCTGTTGCTAGCCAGCACCCTTCCTTGGAAGCGCTTTCACAGGCGCAGTAACACTGGGGCTTTGCGCTTCTCTAGCCACCAAACGTCACGGTCCTTCTCTTTCCGTCTCGTAGACACGAGTTGAGAAATTGCAAACGTCGAGCAATTGCTCCGAGATGAAAAGTGCCAGCACTGAAAGCTGTTGCTAGCCAGCACCCTTCCTTGGAAGCGCTTTCACAGGCGCAGCAACACTGGGGCTTTGCGGTTCTCTAGCCACCAAACGTCACGGTCATTCTCTTTCGGTCGGTAGACACGAGCTGAGAAATTGCAAACGTCGAGCAATTGCTCAGAGATGAAAAGTGCCAGCACTGAAAGCTGTTGCTAGCCAGCACCCTTCCTTGGAAGCGCTTTCACAGGCGCAGTAACACTGGGGCTTTGCACTACTATACGCACCAAACGTCACGGTCATTCTCTTTCCGTCTCGTAGACACGAGCTGAGAAATTGCAAACGTCGAGCAATTGCTCAGAGATGAAAAGTGCCAGCACTGAAAGCTCTTGCTAGCCACCACCCTTCCTTGGAAGTGCTTTCACAGGCGCAGCAACACTGGGGCTTTGCGCTTCTCTAGACACCAAATGTCACGGTCCTTCTCTTTCCGTCGGTAGACACGAGCTGAGAAATTGCAAACGTCGAGCAATTGCTCAGAGATGAAAAGTGCCAGCACTGAAAGCTGTTGCTAGCCAGCACCCTTCCTTGGAAGCGCTTTTGTAGGCCTAAGAACACTGGGGCTCTGGGCTTCTCTAGCCACCTCATCTTCTGCTCATCCTCTCGCGCACTCTAAAGAGAGCTCAGGTGAGAAATTGCAAACGTCGAGCAATTGCTCAGAGATGAAAAGTGCCAGCACTGAAAGCTGTTGCTAGCCAGCACCCTTCCTTGGAAGCGCTTTCACAGGCGCAGTAACACTGGGGCTTTGCACTTCTCTACGCACCAAACGTCACGGTCCTTCTCTTTCCGTCTCGTAGACACGAGCTGAGAAATTGCAAACATCGAGCAATTGCTCAGAGATGAAAAGTGCCAGCACTGAAAGCTGTTGCTAGCCAGCACCCTTCCTTGGAAGCGCTTTCACAGGCGCAGCAACAGTGGGGCTTTTTGCTTCTATACGCACCAAACGTCACGGTCATTCTCTTTCCATCTCGTAGACACGAGCTGAGAAATTGCAAACGTCGAGCAATTGCTCAGAGATGAAAAGTGCCAGCACTGAAAGCTGTTGCTAGCCAGCACCCTTCCTTGGAAGCGCTTTTGTAGGCCTAAGAACACTGGGGCTCTGGGCTTCTCTAGCCACCTCATCTTCTGCTCATCCTCTCGCGCACTCTGAAGAGAGCTCAGGTGAGAAATTGCAAACGTCGAGCAATTGCTCAGAGATGAAAAGTGCCAGCACTGAAAGCTGTTGCTAGCCAGCACCCTTCCTTGGAAGCGCTTTCACAGGTGCAGCAACACTGGGGCTTTGCGCTTCTCTAGCCACCAAACGTCACGGTCCTTCTCTTTCCGTCTTGTAGACATGAGCTGAGAAATTGCAAACGTCGAGCAATTGCTCAGAGATGAAAAGTGCCAGCACTGAAAGCTGTTGCTAGCCAGCACCCTTCCTTGGAAGCGCTTTTGTAGGCCTAACAACACTGGGGCTCTGGGCTTCTCTAGCCACCTCATCTTCTGCTCATCCTCTCGCGCACTCTAAAGAGAGCTCAGGTGAGAAATTACAAACGTCGAGCAATTGCTCAGAGATGAAAAGTGCCAGCACTGAAAGCTGTTGCTAGCCAGCCCCCTTCCTTGGAAGCGCTTTTGTAGGCCTAAGAACACTGGGGCTCTGGGCTTCTCTAGCCACCTCATCTTCTGCTCATCCTCTCGCGCACTCTAGAGAGAGCTCAGGTGAGAAATTGCAAACGTCGAGCAATTGCTCAGAGATGAAAAGTGCCAGCACTGAAAGCTGTTGCTAGCCAGCACCCTTCCTTGGAAGCGCTTTCACAGGCGCAGCAACACTGGGGCTTTGCGCTTCTCTAGCCACCAAACGTCATGGTCCTTCTCTTTCCGTCTCGTAGACACGAGTTGAGAAATTGCAAACGTCGAGCAATTGCTCAGAGATGAAAAGTGCCAGCACTGAAAGCTGTTGCTAGCCAGCACCCTTCCTTGGAAGCGCTTTTGTAGGCCTAAGAACACTGGGGCTCTGGGCTTCTCTAGCCACCTCATCTTCTGCTCATCCTCTCGCGCACTCTAAAGAGAGCTCAGGTGAGAAATTGCAAACGTCCAGCAATTGCTCAGAGATGAAAAGTGCCAGCACTGAAAGCTCTTGCTAGCCAGCACCCTTCCTTGGAAGCGCTTTCACAGGCGCAGTAACACTGGGGCTTTGCGCTTCTCTAGCCACCAAACGTCACGGTCCTTCTCTTTCCGTCTCGTAGACACGAGTTGAGAAATTGCAAACGTCGAGCAATTGCTCCGAGATGAAAAGTGCCAGCACTGAAAGCTGTTGCTAGCCAGCACCCTTCCTTGGAAGCGCTTTTGTAGGCCTAAGAACACTGGGGCTCTGGGCTTCTCTAGCCACCTCATCTTCTGCTCATCCTCTCGCGCACTCTAAAGAGAGCTCAGGTGAGAAATTGCAAACGTCGAGCAATTGCTCAGAGATGAAAAGTGCCAGCACTGAAAGCTGTTGCTAGCCAGCACCCTTCCTTGGAAGCGCTTTCACAGGCGCAGCAACACTGGGGCTTTGCGCTTCTATACGCACCAAATGTCACGGTCATTCTCTTTCCGTCTCGTAGACACGAGCTGAGAAATTGCAAACGTCGAGCAATTGCTCAGAGATGAAAAGTGCCAGCACTGAAAGCTGTTGCTAGCCAGCACCCTTCCTTGGAAGCGCTTTCACAGGCGCAGTAACACTGGGGCTTTGCACTTCTATACGCACCAAACGTCACGGTCATTCTCTTTCCGTCTCGTAGACACGAGCTGAGAAATTGCAAACGTCGAGCAATTGCTCCGAGATGAAAAGTGCCAGCACTGAAAGCTGTTGCTAGCCAGCACCCTTCCTTGGAAGCGCTTTTGTAGGCCTAAGAACACTGGGGCTCTGGGCTTCTCTAGCCACCTAATCATCTGCTTATCCTCTCGCGCACTCTAAAGAGAGCGCAGGGGAGAAATTGCAAACGTCCAGCAATTGCTCAGAGATGAAAAGTGCCAGCACTGAAAGCTGTTGCTAGCCAGCACCCTTCCTTGGAAGTGCTTTCACAGGCGCAGCAACACTGGGGCTTTGCGCTTCTCTACCCACCAAACGTCACAGTCCTTCTCTTTCCGTCGGTAGACACGAGCTGAGAAATTGCAAACGTCGAGCAATTGCTCAGAGATGAAAAGTGCCAGCACTGAAAGCTGTTGCTAGCCAGCACCCTTCCTTGGAAGCGCTTTTGTAGGACTAAGAAGAGTGGGGCTCTGGGCTTCTCTAGCCACCTCATCTTCTGCTCATCCTCTCGCGCACTCTAAAGAGAGCTCAGGTGAGAAATTGCAAACGTCGAGCAATTGCTCAGAGATGAAAAGTGCCAGCACTGAAAGCTGTTGCTAGCCAGCACCCTTCCTTGGAAGCGCTTTCAGAGGCGCAGTAACACTGGGACTTTGCACTTCTGTACGCACCAAACGTCACGGTCCTTCTCTTTCCGTCTCGTAGACACGAGCTGAGAAATTGCAAACATCGAGCAATTGCTCAGAGATGAAAAGTGCCAGCACTGAAAGCTGTTGCTAGCCAGCACCCTTCCTTGGAAGCGCTTTCACAGGCGCAGCAACACTGGTGCTTTGCACTTCTATACGCACCAAACGTCACGGTCATTCTCTTTCCGTCTCGTAGACACGAGGTGAGAAATTGCAAACGTCCAGCAATTGCTCCGAGATGAAAAGTGCCAGCACTGAAAGCTGTTGCTAGCCAGCACCCTTCCTTGGAAGCGCTTTTGTAGGCCTAAGAACACTAGGGCTCTGGGCTTCTCTAGCCACCTAATCTTCTGCTCATCCTCTCGCGCACTCTAAAGAGAGCTCAGGTGAGAAATTGCAAACTTCGAGCAATTGCTCAGAGATGAAAAGTGCCAGCACTGAAAGCTGTTGCTAGCCAGCACCCTTCCTTGGAAGCGCTTTCACAGGCGCAGTAACACTGGGGCTTTGCACTTCTCTACGCACCAAACGTCACGGTCCTTCTCTTTCCGTCGGTAGACACGAGCTGAGAAATTGCAAACGTCGAGCAATTGCTCAGAGATGAAAAGTGCCAGCACTGAAAGCTGTTGCTAGCCAGCACCCTTCCTTGGAAGCGCTTTCACAGGTGCAGCAACACTGGGGCTTTGCGCTTCTCTACGCACCAAACGTCACGGTCATTCTCTTTCCGTCGCTAGACACGAGCTGAGAAATTGCAAACGTCGAGCAATTGCTCCGAGATGAAAAGTGCCAGCACTGAAAGCTGTTGCTAGCCAGCACCCTTCCTTGGAAGCGCTTTTGTAGGCCTAAGAACACTGGGGCTCTGGGCTTCTCTAGCCACCTCATCTTCTGCTCATCCTCTCGCGCACTCTAAAGAGAGCTCAGGTGAGAAATTGCAAACGTCCAGCAATTGCTCAGAGATGAAAAGTGCCAGCACTGAAAGCTGTTGCTAGCCAGCACCCTTCCTTGGAAGCGCTTTCACAGGCGCAGCAACACTGGGGCTTTGCGCTTCTATACGCACCAAACGTCACGGTCCTTCTCTTTCCGTCTCGTAGACACGAGCTGAGAAATTGCAAACGTCGAGCAATTGCTCCGAGATGAAAAGTGCCAGCACTGAAAGCTGTTGCTAGCCAGCAGCCTTCCTTGGAAGCGCTTTTGTAGGCCTAAGAACACTGGGGCTCTGGGCTTCTCTAGCCACCTCATCTTCTGCTCATCCTCTCGCGCACTCTAAAGAGAGCTCAGGTGAGAAATTGCAAACGTCGAGCAATTGCTCAGAGATGAAAAGTGCCAGCACTGAAAGCTCTTGCTAGCCAGCACCCTTCCTTGGAAGCGCTTTCACAGGCGCAGTAACACTGGGGCTTTGCACTTCTCTACGCACCAAACGTCACGGTCCTTCTCTTTCCGTCTCGTAGACACGAGTTGAGAAATTGCAAATGTCGGGCAATTGCTCAGAGAGGAAAAGTGCCAGCACTGAAAGCTGTTGCTAGCCAGCACCCTTCCTTGGAAGCGCTTTTGTAGGCCTAAGAACACAAGGGCTCTGGGCTTCTCTAGCCACCTCATCTTCTGCTCATCCTCTCGCGCACTCTAAAGAGAGCTCAGGTGAGAAATTGCAAACGTCGAGCAATTGCTCAGAGATGAAAAGTGCCAGCACTGAAAGCTGTTGCTAGCCAGCACCCTTCCTTGGAAGTGCTTTCACAGGCGCAGCAACACTGGGGCTTTGCACTTCTCTACCCACCAAACGTCACGGTCATTCTCTTTCCGTCTCGTAGACACGAGCTGAGAAATTGCAAACGTCGAGCAATTGCTCAGAGATGAAAAGTGCCAGCACTGAAAGCTCTTGCTAGCCAGCACCCTTCCTTGGAGGCGCTTTCACAGGCGCAGCAACACTGGGGCTTTGCACTTCTATACGCACCAAACGTCACGGTCCTTCTCTTTCCGTCTCGTAGACACGAGCTGAGAAATTGCAAACGTCGAGCAATTGCTCAGAGATGAAAAGTGTCAGCACTGAAAGCTGTTGCTAGCCAGCACCCTTCCTTGGAAGCGCTTTTGTAGGCCTAAGAACACTGGGGCTCTGGGCTTCTCTAGCCACCTCATCTTCTGCTCATCCTCTCGCGCACTCTAAAGAGAGCTCAGGTGAGAAATTGCAAACGTCGAGTAATTGCTCAGAGATGAAAAGTGCCAGCACTGAAAGCTGTTGCTAGCCAGCACCCTTCCTTGGAAGCGCTTTTGTAGGCCTAAGAACACTGGGGCTCTGGGCTTCTCTAGCCACCTAATCTTCTGCTCATCCTCTCGCGCACTCTAAAGAGAGCTCAGGTGAGAAATTGCAAATGTCGAGCAATTGCTCAGAGATGAAAAGTGCCAGCACTGAAAGCTCTTGCTAGCCAGCACCCTTCCTTGGAAGCGCTTTCACAGGCGCAGCAACACTGGGGCTTTGCGCTACTCTAGCCACCAAACGTCACGGTCCTTCTCTTTCCGTCTCGTAGACACGAGCTGAGAAATTGCAAACGTCCAGCAATTGCTCAGAGATGAAAAGTGCCAGCACTGAAAGCTGTTGCTAGCCAGCCCCCTTCCTTAGAAGCGCTTTTGTAGGCCTAAGAACACTGGGGCTCTGGGCTTCTCTAGCCACCTCATCTTCTGCTCATCCTCTCGCGCACTCTAAAGAGAGCTCAGGTGAGAAATTGCAAACGTCGAGCAATTGCTCAGAGATGAAAAGTGCCAGCACTGAAAGCTCTTGCTAGCCAGCACCCTTCCTTGGAAGCGCTTTCACAGGCGCAGTAACACTGGGGCTTTGCACTTCTCTAGCCACCAAACGTCACGGTCCTTCTCTTTCCGTCTCGTAGACACGAGTTGAGAAATTGCAAACATCGAGCAATTGCTCAGAGATGAAAAGTGCCAGCACTGAAAGCTGTTGCTAGCCAGCACCCTTCCTTGGAAGCGCTTTTGTAGGCCTAAGAACACTGGGGCTCTGGGCTTCTCTAGCCACCTCATCTTCTGCTCATCCTCTCGCGCACTCTAAAGAGAGCTCAGGTGAGAAATTTCAAACGTCGAGCAATTGCTCAGAGATGAAAAGTGCCAGCACTGAAAGCTGTTGCTAGCCAGCCCCCTTCCTTGGAAGTGCTTTCACAGGCGCAGCAACACTGGGGCTTTGCGCTTCTCTACCCACCAAACGTCACGGTCATTCTCTTTCCGTCTCGTAGACACGAGGTGAGAAATTGCAAACGTCGAGCAATTGCTCAGAGATGAAAAGTGCCAGCACTGAAAGCTGTTGCTAGCCAGCACCCTTCCTTGGAAGCGCTTTCACAGGCGCAGTAACACTGGGGCTTTGCACTTCTATACGCACCAAACGTCACGGTCCTTCTCTTTCCGTCTCGTAGACACGAGCTGAGAAATTGCAAACGTCGAGCAATTGCTCAGAGATGAAAAGTGTCAGCACTGAAAGCTGTTGCTAGCCAGCAGCCTTCCTTGGAAGCGCTTTTGTAGGCCTAAGAACACTGGGGCTCTGGGCTTCTCTAGCCACCTCATCTTCTGCTCATCCTCTCGCGCACTCTAAAGAGAGCTCAGGTGAGAAATTGCAAACGTCGAGCAATTGCTCAGAGATGAAAAGTGCCAGCACTGAAAGCTCTTGCTAGCCAGCCCCCTTCCTTGGAAGTGCTTTCACAGGCGCAGCAACACTGGGGCTTTGCGCTTCTCTACCCACCAAACGTCAGGGTCATTCTCTTTCCGTCTCGTAGACACGAGCTGAGAAATTGCAAACGTCGAGCAATTGCTCAGAGATGAAAAGTGCCAGCACTGAAAGCTGTTGCTAGCCAGCACCCTTCCTTGGAAGCGCTTTCACAGGCGCAGTAACACTGGGGCTTTGCACTTCTATACGCACCAAACGTCACGGTCATTCTCTTTCCGTCTCGTAGACACGAGCTGAGAAATTGCAAACGTCGAGCAATTGCTCAGAGATGAAAAGTGCCAGCACTGAAAGCTGTTGCTAGCCAGCCCCCTTCCTTGGAAGCGCTTTTGTAGGCCTAAGAACACTGGGGCTCTGGGCTTCTCTAGCCACCTCATCTTCTGCTCATCCTCTCGCGCACTCTAAAGAGAGCTCAGGTGAGAAATTGCAAACGTCGAGCAATTGCTCAGAGATGAAAAGTGCCAGCACTGAAAGCTGTTGCTAGCCAGCACCCTTCCTTGGAAGCGCTTTCACAGGCGCAGCAACACTGGGGCTTTGCGCTTCTCTACCCACCAAACGTCACGGTCATTCTCTTTCCGTCGGTAGACACGAGCTGAGAAA
The DNA here is from genome assembly GCA_037962945.1 of Sarcoramphus papa. NCBI lineage: Eukaryota > Metazoa > Chordata > Aves > Accipitriformes > Cathartidae > Sarcoramphus > Sarcoramphus papa. Next base: position 4,360,561 of record CM075606.1, on the reverse strand, counting down.
TTGCAAACGTCGAGCAATTGCTCAGAGATGAAAAGTGCCAGCACTGAAAGCTGTTGCTAGCCAGCACCCTTCCTTGGAAGCGCTTTTGTAGGCCTAAGAACACTGGGGCTCTGGGCTTCTCTAGCCACCTCATCTTCTGCTCATCCTCGCGCGCACTCTAAAGAGAGCTCAGGTGAGAAATTGCAAACGTCGAGCAATTGCTCCGAGATGAAAAGTGCCAGCACTGAAAGCTGTTGCTAGCCAGCACCCTTCCTTGGAAGCGCTTTCACAGGCGCAGTAACACTGGGGCTTTGCGCTTCTCTACGCACCAAACGTCACGGTCCTTCTCTTTCCGTCTCGTAGACACAAGCTGAGAAATTGCAAACATCGAGCAATTGCTCAGAGATGAAAAGTGCCAGCACTGAAAGCTGTTGCTAGCCAGCACCCTTCCTTGGAAGCGCTTTCACAGGCGCAGCAACACTGGGGCTTTGCGCTTCTCTAGCCACCAAACGTCACGGTCATTCTCTTTCCGTCTCGTAGACACGAGCTGAGAAATTGCAAACGTCGAGCAATTGCTCAGAGATGAAAAGTGCCAGCACTGAAAGCTGTTGCTAGCCAGCACCCTTCCTTGGAAGCGCTTTTGTAGGCCTAAGAACACTGGGGCTCTGGGCTTCTCTAGCCACCTCATCTTCTGCTCATCCTCTCGCGCACTCTGAAGAGAGCTCAGGTGAGAAATTGCAAACGTCGAGCAATTGCTCAGAGATGAAAAGTGCCAGCACTGAAAGCTGTTGCTAGCCAGCACCCTTCCTTGGAAGCGCTTTCACAGGCGCAGTAACACTGGGGCTTTGCACTTCTCTACGCACCAAACGTCACGGTCCTTCTCTTTCCGTCTCGTAGACACGAGCTGAGAAATTGCAAACATCGAGCAATTGCTCAGAGATGAAAAGTGCCAGCACTGAAAGCTGTTGCTAGCCAGCACCCTTCCTTGGAAGCGCTTTCACAGGCGCAGCAACAGTGGGGCTTTTTGCTTCTATATGCACCAAACGTCACGGTCATTCTCTTTCCATCTCGTAGACACGAGCTGAGAAATTGCAAACGTCGAGCAATTGCTCAGAGATGAAAAGTGCCAGCACTGAAAGCTGTTGCTAGCCAGCACCCTTCCTTGGAAGCGCTTTTGTAGGCCTAAGAACACTGGGGCTCTGGGCTTCTCTAGCCACCTCATCTTCTGCTCATCCTCTCGCGCACTCTGAAGAGAGCTCAGGTGAGAAATTGCAAACGTCGAGCAATTGCTCAGAGATGAAAAGTGCCAGCACTGAAAGCTGTTGCTAGCCAGCACCCTTCCTTGGAAGCGCTTTCACAGGTGCAGCAACACTGGGGCTTTGCGCTTCTCTAGCCACCAAACGTCACGGTCCTTCTCTTTCCGTCTTGTAGACATGAGCTGAGAAATTGCAAACGTCGAGCAATTGCTCAGAGATGAAAAGTGCCAGCACTGAAAGCTGTTGCTAGCCAGCACCCTTCCTTGGAAGCGCTTTTGTAGGCCTAACAACACTGGGGCTCTGGGCTTCTCTAGCCACCTAATCTTCTGCTCATCCTCTCGCGCACTCTAAAGAGAGCTCAGGTGAGAAATTACAAACGTCGAGCAATTGCTCAGAGATGAAAAGTGCCAGCACTGAAAGCTGTTGCTAGCCAGCACCCTTCCTTGGAAGCGCTTTTGTAGGCCTAAGAACACTGGGGCTCTGGGCTTCTCTAGCCACCTCATCTTCTGCTCATCCTCTCGCGCACTCTAGAGAGAGCTCAGGTGAGAAATTGCAAATGTCGAGCAATTGCTCAGAGATGAAAAGTGCCAGCACTGAAAGCTGTTGCTAGCCAGCACCCTTCCTTGGAAGCGCTTTCACAGGCGCAGCAACACTGGGGCTTTGCGCTTCTCTAGCCACCAAACGTCATGGTCCTTCTCTTTCCGTCTCGTAGACACGAGTTGAGAAATTGCAAACGTCGAGCAATTGCTCAGAGATGAAAAGTGCCAGCACTGAAAGCTGTTGCTAGCCAGCACCCTTCCTTGGAAGCGCTTTTGTAGGCCTAAGAACACTGGGGCTCTGGGCTTCTCTAGCCACCTCATCTTCTGCTCATCCTCTCGCGCACTCTAAAGAGAGCTCAGGTGAGAAATTGCAAACGTCCAGCAATTGCTCAGAGATGAAAAGTGCCAGCACTGAAAGCTCTTGCTAGCCAGCACCCTTCCTTGGAAGCGCTTTCACAGGCGCAGTAACACTGGGGCTTTGCGCTTCTCTAGCCACCAAACGTCACGGTCCTTCTCTTTCCGTCTCGTAGACACGAGTTGAGAAATTGCAAACGTCGAGCAATTGCTCCGAGATGAAAAGTGCCAGCACTGAAAGCTGTTGCTAGCCAGCACCCTTCCTTGGAAGCGCTTTTGTAGGCCTAAGAACACTGGGGCTCTGGGCTTCTCTAGCCACCTCATCTTCTGCTCATCCTCTCGCGCACTCTAAAGAGAGCTCAGGTGAGAAATTGCAAACGTCGAGCAATTGCTCAGAGATGAAAAGTGCCAGCACTGAAAGCTGTTGCTAGCCAGCACCCTTCCTTGGAAGCGCTTTCACAGGCGCAGCAACACTGGGGCTTTGCGCTTCTATACGCACCAAATGTCACGGTCCTTCTCTTTCCGTCTCGTAGACACGAGCTGAGAAATTGCAAACGTCGAGCAATTGCTCAGAGATGAAAAGTGCCAGCACTGAAAGCTGTTGCTAGCCAGCACCCTTCCTTGGAAGCGCTTTCACAGGCGCAGTAACACTGGGGCTTTGCACTTCTATACGCACCAAACGTCACGGTCATTCTCTTTCCGTCTCGTAGACACGAGCTGAGAAATTGCAAACGTCGAGCAATTGCTCCGAGATGAAAAGTGCCAGCACTGAAAGCTGTTGCTAGCCAGCACCCTTCCTTGGAAGCGCTTTTGTAGGCCTAAGAACACTGGGGCTCTGGGCTTCTCTAGCCACCTAATCATCTGCTTATCCTCTCGCGCACTCTAAAGAGAGCGCAGGGGAGAAATTGCAAACGTCCAGTAATTGCTCAGAGATGAAAAGTGCCAGCACTGAAAGCTGTTGCTAGCCAGCACCCTTCCTTGGAAGTGCTTTCACAGGCGCAGCAACACTGGGGCTTTGCGCTTCTCTACCCACCAAACGTCACAGTCCTTCTCTTTCCGTCGGTAGACACGAGCTGAGAAATTGCAAACGTCGAGCAATTGCTCAGAGATGAAAAGTGCCAGCACTGAAAGCTGTTGCTAGCCAGCACCCTTCCTTGGAAGCGCTTTTGTAGGACTAAGAAGAGTGGGGCTCTGGGCTTCTCTAGCCACCTAATCTTCTGCTCATCCTCTCGCGCACTCTAAAGAGAGCTCAGGTGAGAAATTGCAAACGTCGAGCAATTGCTCAGAGATGAAAAGTGCCAGCACTGAAAGCTGTTGCTAGCCAGCACCCTTCCTTGGAAGCGCTTTCAGAGGCGCAGTAACACTGGGACTTTGCACTTCTGTACGCACCAAACGTCACGGTCCTTCTCTTTCCGTCTCGTAGACACGAGCTGAGAAATTGCAAACATCGAGCAATTGCTCAGAGATGAAAAGTGCCAGCACTGAAAGCTGTTGCTAGCCAGCACCCTTCCTTGGAAGCGCTTTCACAGGCGCAGCAACACTGGTGCTTTGCACTTCTATACGCACCAAACGTCACGGTCATTCTCTTTCCGTCTCGTAGACACGAGTTGAGAAATTGCAAACGTCCAGCAATTGCTCCGAGATGAAAAGTGCCAGCACTGAAAGCTGTTGCTAGCCAGCACCCTTCCTTGGAAGCGCTTTTGTAGGCCTAAGAACACTAGGGCTCTGGGCTTCTCTAGCCACCTAATCTTCTGCTCATCCTCTCGCGCACTCTAAAGAGAGCTCAGGTGAGAAATTGCAAACTTCGAGCAATTGCTCAGAGATGAAAAGTGCCAGCACTGAAAGCTGTTGCTAGCCAGCACCCTTCCTTGGAAGCGCTTTCACAGGCGCAGTAACACTGGGGCTTTGCACTTCTATACGCACCAAACGTCACGGTCCTTCTCTTTCCGTCGGTAGACACGAGCTGAGAAATTGCAAACGTCGAGCAATTGCTCAGAGATGAAAAGTGCCAGCACTGAAAGCTGTTGCTAGCCAGCACCCTTCCTTGGAAGCGCTTTCACAGGTGCAGCAACACTGGGGCTTTGCGCTTCTCTACGCACCAAACGTCACGGTCATTCTCTTTCCGTCGCTAGACACGAGCTGAGAAATTGCAAACGTCGAGCAATTGCTCCGAGATGAAAAGTGCCAGCACTGAAAGCTGTTGCTAGCCAGCACCCTTCCTTGGAAGCGCTTTTGTAGGCCTAAGAACACTGGGGCTCTGGGCTTCTCTAGCCACCTCATCTTCTGCTCATCCTCTCGCGCACTCTAAAGAGAGCTCAGGTGAGAAATTGCAAACGTCGAGCAATTGCTCAGAGATGAAAAGTGCCAGCACTGAAAGCTGTTGCTAGCCAGCACCCTTCCTTGGAAGCGCTTTCACAGGCGCAGCAACACTGGGGCTTTGCGCTTCTATACGCACCAAACGTCACGGTCCTTCTCTTTCCGTCTTGTAGACACGAGCTGAGAAATTGCAAACGTCCAGCAATTGCTCCGAGATGAAAAGTGCCAGCACTGAAAGCTGTTGCTAGCCAGCACCCTTCCTTGGAAGCGCTTTTGTAGGCCTAAGAACACTGGGGCTCTGGGCTTCTCTAGCCACCTCATCTTCTGCTCATCCTCTCGCGCACTCTGAAGAGAGCTCAGGTGAGAAATTGCAAACGTCGAGCAATTGCTCAGAGATGAAAAGTGCCAGCACTGAAAGCTGTTGCTAGCCAGCACCCTTCCTTGGAAGCGCTTTCACAGGCGCAGTAACACTGGGGCTTTGCACTTCTCTACGCACCAAACGTCACGGTCCTTCTCTTTCCGTCTCGTAGACACGAGCTGAGAAATTGCAAACGTCGAGCAATTGCTCCGAGATGAAAAGTGCCAGCACTGAAAGCTGTTGCTAGCCAGCAGCCTTCCTTGGAAGCGCTTTTGTAGGCCTAAGAACACTGGGGCTCTGGGCTTCTCTAGCCACCTCATCTTCTGCTCATCCTCTCGCGCACTCTAAAGAGAGCTCAGGTGAGAAATTGCAAACGTCGAGCAATTGCTCAGAGATGAAAAGTGCCAGCACTGAAAGCTCTTGCTAGCCAGCACCCTTCCTTGGAAGCGCTTTCACAGGCGCAGTAACACTGGGGCTTTGCACTTCTCTACGCACCAAACGTCACGGTCCTTCTCTTTCCGTCTCGTAGACACGAGTTGAGAAATTGCAAATGTCGGGCAATTGCTCAGAGAGGAAAAGTGCCAGCACTGAAAGCTGTTGCTAGCCAGCACCCTTCCTTGGAAGCGCTTTTGTAGGCCTAAGAACACAAGGGCTCTGGGCTTCTCTAGCCACCTCATCTTCTGCTCATCCTCTCGCGCACTCTAAAGAGAGCTCAGGTGAGAAATTGCAAACGTCGAGCAATTGCTCAGAGATGAAAAGTGCCAGCACTGAAAGCTGTTGCTAGCCAGCACCCTTCCTTGGAAGTGCTTTCACAGGCGCAGCAACACTGGGGCTTTGCACTTCTCTACCCACCAAACGTCACGGTCATTCTCTTTCCGTCTCGTAGACACGAGCTGAGAAATTGCAAACGTCGAGCAATTGCTCAGAGATGAAAAGTGCCAGCACTGAAAGCTCTTGCTAGCCAGCACCCTTCCTTGGAGGCGCTTTCACAGGCGCAGCAACACTGGGGCTTTGCACTTCTATACGCACCAAACGTCACGGTCCTTCTCTTTCCGTCTCGTAGACACGAGCTGAGAAATTGCAAACGTCGAGCAATTGCTCAGAGATGAAAAGTGTCAGCACTGAAAGCTGTTGCTAGCCAGCACCCTTCCTTGGAAGCGCTTTTGTAGGCCTAAGAACACTGGGGCTCTGGGCTTCTCTAGCCACCTCATCTTCTGCTCATCCTCTCGCGCACTCTAAAGAGAGCTCAGGTGAGAAATTGCAAACGTCGAGTAATTGCTCAGAGATGAAAAGTGCCAGCACTGAAAGCTGTTGCTAGCCAGCACCCTTCCTTGGAAGCGCTTTTGTAGGCCTAAGAACACTGGGGCTCTGGGCTTCTCTAGCCACCTCATCTTCTGCTCATCCTCTCGCGCACTCTAAAGAGAGCTCAGGTGAGAAATTGCAAATGTCGAGCAATTGCTCAGAGATGAAAAGTGCCAGCACTGAAAGCTGTTGCTAGCCAGCACCCTTCCTTGGAAGCGCTTTCACAGGCGCAGCAACACTGGGGCTTTGTGCTTCTATACGCACCAAACGTCACGGTCCTTCTCTTTCCGTCTCGTAGACACGAGCTGAGAAATTGCAAACGTCGAGCAATTGCTCAGAGATGAAAAGTGCCAGCACTGAAAGCTGTTGCTAGCCAGCCCCCTTCCTTAGAAGCGCTTTTGTAGGCCTAAGAACACTGGGGCTCTGGGCTTCTCTAGCCACCTCATCTTCTGCTCATCCTCTCGCGCACTCTAAAGAGAGCTCAGGTGAGAAATTGCAAACGTCGAGCAATTGCTCAGAGATGAAAAGTGCCAGCACTGAAAGCTCTTGCTAGCCAGCACCCTTCCTTGGAAGCGCTTTCACAGGCGCAGTAACACTGGGGCTTTGCACTTCTCTACGCACCAAACGTCACGGTCCTTCTCTTTCCGTCTCGTAGACACGAGTTGAGAAATTGCAAATGTCGAGCAATTGCTCAGAGATGAAAAGTGCCAGCACTGAAAGCTGTTGCTAGCCAGCACCCTTCCTTGGAAGCGCTTTTGTAGGCCTAAGAACACTGGGGCTCTGGGCTTCTCTAGCCACCTCATCTTCTGCTCATCCTCTCGCGCACTCTAAAGAGAGCTCAGGTGAGAAATTTCAAACGTCGAGCAATTGCTCAGAGATGAAAAGTGCCAGCACTGAAAGCTCTTGCTAGCCAGCCCCCTTCCTTGGAAGTGCTTTCACAGGCGCAGCAACACTGGGGCTTTGCGCTTCTCTACCCACCAAACGTCACAGTCATTCTCTTTCCGTCTCGTAGACACGAGCTGAGAAATTGCAAACGTCGAGCAATTGCTCCGAGATGAAAAGTGCCGGCACTGAAAGCTGTTGCTAGCCAGCACCCTTCCTTGGAAGCGCTTTCACAGGCGCAGTAACACTGGGGCTTTGCACTTCTATACGCACCAAACGTCACGGTCCTTCTCTTTCCGTCTCGTAGACACGAGCTGAGAAATTGCAAACGTCGAGCAATTGCTCCGAGATGAAAAGTGCCAGCACTGAAAGCTGTTGCTAGCCAGCCCCCTTCCTTGGAAGCGCTTTTGTAGGCCTAAGAACACTGGGGCTCTGGGCTTCTCTAGCCACCTCATCTTCTGCTCATCCTCTCGCGCACTCTAAAGAGAGCTCAGGTGAGAAATTGCAAACGTCGAGCAATTGCTCAGAGATGAAAAGTGCCAGCACTGAAAGCTGTTGCTAGCCAGCACCCTTCCTTGGAAGCGCTTTCACAGGCGCAGTAACACTGGGGCTTTGCACTTCTCTACACACCAAACGTCACGGTCCTTCTCTTTCCGTCTCGTAGACACGAGTTGAGAAATTGCAAATGTCGAGCAATTGCTCAGAGATGAAAAGTGCCAGCACTGAAAGCTCTTGCTAGCCAGCAGCCTTCCTTGGAAGCGCTTTTTTAGGCCTAAGAACACTGGGGCTCTGGGCTTGTCTAGCCACCTCATCTTCTGCTCATCCTCTCGCGCACTCTAAAGAGAGCTCAGGTGAGAAATTGCAAACGTCGAGCAATTGCTCAGAGATGAAAAGTGCCAGCACTGAAAGCTGTTGCTAGCCAGCCCCCTTCCTTGGAAGTGCTTTCACAGGCGCAGCAACACTGGGGCTTTGCGCTTCTCTACCCACCAAACGTCACGGTCATTCTCTTTCCGTCTCGTAGACACGAGGTGAGAAATTGCAAACGTCGAGCAATTGCTCAGAGATGAAAAGTGCCAGCACTGAAAGCTGTTGCTAGCCAGCACCCTTCCTTGGAAGCGCTTTCACAGGCGCAGTAACACTGGGGCTTTGCACTTCTATACGCACCAAACGTCACGGTCCTTCTCTTTCCGTCTCGTAGACACGAGCTGAGAAATTGCAAACGTCGAGCAATTGCTCAGAGATGAAAAGTGTCAGCACTGAAAGCTGTTGCTAGCCAGCAGCCTTCCTTGGAAGCGCTTTTGTAGGCCTAAGAACACTGGGGCTCTGGGCTTCTCTAGCCACCTCATCTTCTGCTCATCCTCTCGCGCACTCTAAAGAGAGCTCAGGTGAGAAATTTCAAACGTCGAGCAATTGCTCAGAGATGAAAAGTGCCAGCACTGAAAGCTCTTGCTAGCCAGCACCCTTCCTTGGAAGTGCTTTCACAGGCGCAGCAACACTGGGGCTTTGCGCTTCTCTACCCACCAAACGTCAGGGTCATTCTCTTTCCGTCTCGTAGACACGAGCTGAGAAATTGCAAACGTCGAGCAATTGCTCAGAGATGAAAAGTGCCAGCACTGAAAGCTGTTGCTAGCCAGCACCCTTCCTTGGAAGCGCTTTCACAGGCGCAGTAACACTGGGGCTTTGCACTTCTATACGCACCAAACGTCACGGTCATTCTCTTTCCGTCTCGTAGACACGAGCTGAGAAATTGCAAACGTCGAGCAATTGCTCAGAGATGAAAAGTGCCAGCACTGAAAGCTGTTGCTAGCCAGCCCCCTTCCTTGGAAGCGCTTTTGTAGGCCTAAGAACACTGGGGCTCTGGGCTTCTCTAGCCACCTCATCTTCTGCTCATCCTCTCGCGCACTCTAAAGAGAGCTCAGGTGAGAAATTGCAAACGTCCAGCAATTGCTCAGAGATGAAAAGTGCCAGCACTGAAAGCTGTTGCTAGCCAGCACCCTTCCTTGGAAGCGCTTTCACAGGCGCAGCAACACTGGGGCTTTGCGCTTCTCTACCCACCAAACGTCACGGTCATTCTCTTTCCGTCGGTAGACACGAGCTGAGAAATTGCAAACGTCGAGCAATTGCTCAGAGATGAAAAGTGCCAGCACTGAAAGCTGTTGCTAGCCAGCCCCCTTCCTTGGAAGCGCTTTTGTAGGCCTAAGAACACTGGGGCTCTGGGCTTCTCTAGCCACCTCATCTTCTGCTCATCCTCGCGCGCACTCTAAAGAGAGCTCAGGTGAGAAATTGCAAACGTCGAGCAATTGCTCCGAGATGAAAAGTGCCAGCACTGAAAGCTGTTGCTAGCCAGCACCCTTCCTTGGAAGCGCTTTCACAGGCGCAGTAACACTGGGGCTTTGCGCTTCTCTACGCACCAAACGTCACGGTCCTTCTCTTTCCGTCTCGTAGACACAAGCTGAGAAATTGCAAACATCGAGCAATTGCTCAGAGATGAAAAGTGCCAGCACTGAAAGCTGTTGCTAGCCAGCACCCTTCCTTGGAAGCGCTTTTGTAGGCCTAAGAACACTGGGGCTCTGGGCTTCTCTAGCCACCTCATCTTCTGCTCATCCTCTCGCGCACTCTAAAGAGAGCTCAGGTGAGAAATTGCAAACGTCCAGCAATTGCTCAGAGATGAAAAGTGCCAGCACTGAAAGCTCTTGCTAGCCAGCACCCTTCCTTGGAAGTGCTTTCACAGGCGCAGCAACACTGGGGCTTTGCGCTTCTTTACCCACCAAACGTCAGGGTCATTCTCTTTCCGCCTCGTAGACACGAGCTGAGAAATTGCAAACGTCGAGCAATTGCTCAGAGATGAAAAGTGCCAGCACTGAAAGCTGTTGCTAGCCAGCACCCTTCCTTGGAAGCGCTTTCACAGGCGCAGTAACACTGGGGCTTTGCACTTCTATACGCACCAAACGTCACGGTCATTCTCTTTCCGTCTCGTAGACACGAACTGAGAAATTGCAAACGTCGAGCAATTGCTCAGAGATGAAAAGTGCCAGCACTGAAAGCTGTTGCTAGCCAGCACCCTTCCTTGGAAGCGCTTTTGTAGGCCTAAGAACACTGGGGCTCTGGGCTTCTCTAGCCACCTCATCTTCTGCTCATCCTCTCGCGCACTCTAAAGAGAGCTCAGGTGAGAAATTGCAAATGTCCAGCAATTGCTCAGAGATGAAAAGTGCCAGCACTGAAAGCTCTTGCTAGCCAGCACCCTTCCTTGGAAGCGCTTTCACAGGCGCAGTAACACTGGGGCTTTGCACTTCTCTAGCCACCAAACGTCACGGTCCTTCTCTTTCCGTCTTGTAGACACGAGTTGAGAAATTGCAAACGTCGAGCAATTGCTCAGAGATGAAAAGTGCCAGCACTGAAAGCTGTTGCTAGCCAGCAGCCTTCATTGGAAGCGCTTTTGTAGGCCTAAGAACACAAGGGCTCTGGGCTTCTCTAGCCACCTCATCTTCTGCTCATCCTCTCGCGCACTCTAAAGAGAGCTCAGGTGAGAAATTGCAAACGTCGAGCAATTGCTCAGAGATGAAAAGTGCCAGCACTGAAAGCTCTTGCTAGCCAGCACCCTTCCTTGGAAGTGCTTTCACAGGCGCAGCAACACTGGGGCTTTGCGCTTCTCTACCCACCAAACGTCACGGTCATTCTCTTTCCGTCTCGTAGACACGAGCTGAGAAATTGCAAACGTCGAGCAATTGCTCAGAGATGAAAAGTGCCAGCACTGAAAGCTCTTGCTAGCCAGCACCCTTCCTTGGAGGCGCTTTCACAGGCGCAGCAACACTGGGGCTTTGCACTTCTATACGCACCAAACGTCACGGTCCTTCTCTTTCCGTCTTGTAGACACGAGCTGAGAAATTGCAAACGTCGAGCAATTGCTCAGAGATGAAAAGTGTCAGCACTGAAAGCTGTTGCTAGCCAGCACCCTTCCTTGGAAGCGCTTTTGTAGGCCTAAGAACACTGGGGCTCTGGGCTTCTCTAGCCACCTCATCTTCTGCTCATCCTCTCGCGCACTCTAAAGAGAGCTCAGGTGAGAAATTGCAAACGTCGAGTAATTGCTCAGAGATGAAAAGTGCCAGCACTGAAAGCTGTTGCTAGCCAGCACCCTTCCTTGGAAGCGCTTTTGTAGGCCTAAGAACACTGGGGCTCTGGGCTTCTCTAGCCACCTCATCTTCTGCTCATCCTCTCGCGCACTCTAAAGAGAGCTCAGGTGAGAAATTGCAAATGTCGAGCAATTGCTCAGAGATGAAAAGTGCCAGCACTGAAAGCTGTTGCTAGCCAGCACCCTTCCTTGGAAGCGCTTTCACAGGCGCAGCAACACTGGGGCTTTGTGCTTCTATACGCACCAAACGTCACGGTCCTTCTCTTTCCGTCTCGTAGACACGAGCTGAGAAATTGCAAACGTCGAGCAATTGCTCAGAGATGAAAAGTGCCAGCACTGAAAGCTGTTGCTAGCCAGCCCCCTTCCTTAGAAGCGCTTTTGTAGGCCTAAGAACACTGGGGCTCTGGGCTTCTCTAGCCACCTCATCTTCTGCTCATCCTCTCGCGCACTCTAAAGAGAGCTCAGGTGAGAAATTGCAAACGTCGAGCAATTGCTCAGAGATGAAAAGTGCCAGCACTGAAAGCTCTTGCTAGCCAGCACCCTTCCTTGGAAGCGCTTTCACAGGCGCAGTAACACTGGGGCTTTGCACTTCTCTAGCCACCAAACGTCACGGTCCTTCTCTTTCCGTCTCGTAGACACGAGTTGAGAAATTGCAAATGTCGAGCAATTGCTCAGAGATGAAAAGTGCCAGCACTGAAAGCTGTTGCTAGCCAGCAGCCTTCCTTGGAAGCGCTTTTGTAGGCCTAAGAACACTGGGGCTCTGGGCTTCTCTAGCCACCTCATCTTCTGCTCATCCTCTCGCGCACTCTAAAGAGAGCTCAGGTGAGAAATTGCAAACGTCCAGCAATTGCTCAGAGATGAAAAGTGCCAGCACTGAAAGCTCTTGCTAGCCAGCACCCTTCCTTGGAAGTGCTTTCACAGGCGCAGCAACACTGGGGCTTTGCGCTTCTCTACCCACCAAACGTCACAGTCATTCTCTTTCCGTCTCGTAGACACGAGCTGAGAAATTGCAAACGTCGAGCAATTGCTCAGAGATGAAAAGTGCCGGCACTGAAAGCTGTTGCTAGCCAGCACCCTTCCTTGGAAGCGCTTTCACAGGCGCAGTAACACTGGGGCTTTGCACTTCTATACGCACCAAACGTCACGGTCCTTCTCTTTCCGTCTCGTAGACACGAGCTGAGAAATTGCAAACGTCGAGCAATTGCTCCGAGATGAAAAGTGCCAGCACTGAAAGCTGTTGCTAGCCAGCCCCCTTCCTTGGAAGCGCTTTTGTAGGCCTAAGAACACTGGGGCTCTGGGCTTCTCTAGCCACCTCATCTTCTGCTCATCCTCTCGCGCACTCTAAAGAGAGCTCAGGTGAGAAATTTCAAACGTCGAGCAATTGCTCAGAGATGAAAAGTGCCAGCACTGAAAGCTCTTGCTAGCCAGCACCCTTCCTTGGAAGTGCTTTCACAGGCGCAGCAACACTGGGGCTTTGCGCTTCTCTACCCACCAAACGTCAGGGTCATTCTCTTTCCGTCTCGTAGACACGAGCTGAGAAATTGCAAACGTCGAGCAATTGCTCAGAGATGAAAAGTGCCAGCACTGAAAGCTGTTGCTAGCCAGCACCCTTCCTTGGAAGCGCTTTCACAGGCGCAGCAACACTGGGGCTTTGTGCTTCTATACGCACCAAACGTCACGGTCCTTCTCTTTCCGTCTCGTAGACACGAGCTGAGAAATTGCAAACGTCGAGCAATTGCTCAGAGATGAAAAGTGCCAGCACTGAAAGCTGTTGCTAGCCAGCCCCCTTCCTTAGAAGCGCTTTTGTAGGCCTAAGAACACTGGGGCTCTGGGCTTCTCTAGCCACCTCATCTTCTGCTCATCCTCTCGCGCACTCTAAAGAGAGCTCAGGTGAGAAATTGCAAACGTCGAGCAATTGCTCAGAGATGAAAAGTGCCAGCACTGAAAGCTCTTGCTAGCCAGCACCCTTCCTTGGAAGCGCTTTCACAGGCGCAGTAACACTGGGGCTTTGCACTTCTCTAGCCACCAAACGTCACGGTCCTTCTCTTTCCGTCTCGTAGACACGAGTTGAGAAATTGCAAATGTCGAGCAATTGCTCAGAGATGAAAAGTGCCAGCACTGAAAGCTGTTGCTAGCCAGCAGCCTTCCTTGGAAGCGCTTTTGTAGGCCTAAGAACACTGGGGCTCTGGGCTTCTCTAGCCACCTCATCTTCTGCTCATCCTCTCGCGCACTCTAAAGAGAGCTCAGGTGAGAAATTGCAAACGTCCAGCAATTGCTCAGAGATGAAAAGTGCCAGCACTGAAAGCTCTTGCTAGCCAGCACCCTTCCTTGGAAGTGCTTTCACAGGCGCAGCAACACTGGGGCTTTGCGCTTCTCTACCCACCAAACGTCACAGTCATTCTCTTTCCGTCTCGTAGACACGAGCTGAGAAATTGCAAACGTCGAGCAATTGCTCAGAGATGAAAAGTGCCGGCACTGAAAGCTGTTGCTAGCCAGCACCCTTCCTTGGAAGCGCTTTCACAGGCGCAGTAACACTGGGGCTTTGCACTTCTATACGCACCAAACGTCACGGTCCTTCTCTTTCCGTCTCGTAGACACGAGCTGAGAAATTGCAAACGTCGAGCAATTGCTCCGAGATGAAAAGTGCCAGCACTGAAAGCTGTTGCTAGCCAGCCCCCTTCCTTGGAAGCGCTTTTGTAGGCCTAAGAACACTGGGGCTCTGGGCTTCTCTAGCCACCTCATCTTCTGCTCATCCTCTCGCGCACTCTAAAGAGAGCTCAGGTGAGAAATTTCAAACGTCGAGCAATTGCTCAGAGATGAAAAGTGCCAGCACTGAAAGCTCTTGCTAGCCAGCACCCTTCCTTGGAAGTGCTTTCACAGGCGCAGCAACACTGGGGCTTTGCGCTTCTCTACCCACCAAACGTCAGGGTCATTCTCTTTCCGTCTCGTAGACACGAGCTGAGAAATTGCAAACGTCGAGCAATTGCTCAGAGATGAAAAGTGCCAGCACTGAAAGCTGTTGCTAGCCAGCACCCTTCCTTGGAAGCGCTTTCACAGGCGCAGTAACACTGGGGCTTTGCACTTCTATACGCACCAAACGTCACGGTCATTCTCTTTCCGTCTCGTAGACACGAGCTGAGAAATTGCAAACGTCGAGCAATTGCTCAGAGATGAAAAGTGCCAGCACTGAAAGCTGTTGCTAGCCAGCCCCCTTCCTTGGAAGCGCTTTTGTAGGCCTAAGAACACTGGGGCTCTGGGCTTCTCTAGCCACCTCATCTTCTGCTCATCCTCTCGCGCACTCTAAAGAGAGATCAGGTGAGAAATTGCAAACGTCGAGCAATTGCTCAGAGATGAAAAGTGCCAGCACTGAAAGCTGTTGCTAGCCAGCACCCTTCCTTGGAAGCGCTTTCACAGGCGCAGCAACACTGGGGCTTTGCGCTTCTCTACCCACCAAACGTCACGGTCATTCTCTTTCCGTCGGTAGACACGAGCTGAGAAATTGCAAACGTCGAGCAATTGCTCAGAGATGAAAAGTGCCAGCACTGAAAGCTGTTGCTAGCCAGCCCCCTTCCTTGGAAGCGCTTTTGTAGGCCTAAGAACACTGGGGCTCTGGGCTTCTCTAGCCACCTCATCTTCTGCTCATCCTCGCGCGCACTCTAAAGAGAGCTCAGGTGAGAAATTGCAAACGTCGAGCAATTGCTCCGAGATGAAAAGTGCCAGCACTGAAAGCTGTTGCTAGCCAGCACCCTTCCTTGGAAGCGCTTTCACAGGCGCAGTAACACTGGGGCTTTGCGCTTCTCTACGCACCAAACGTCACGGTCCTTCTCTTTCCGTCTCGTAGACACAAGCTGAGAAATTGCAAACATCGAGCAATTGCTCAGAGATGAAAAGTGCCAGCACTGAAAGCTGTTGCTAGCCAGCACCCTTCCTTGGAAGCGCTTTCACAGGCGCAGCAACACTGGGGCTTTGCACTTCTATACGCACCAAACGTCACGGTCATTCTCTTTCCGTCTCGTAGACACGAGCTGAGAAATTGCAAACGTCGAGCAATTGCTCAGAGATGAAAAGTGCCAGCACTGAAAGCTGTTGCTAGCCAGCAGCCTTCCTTGGAAGCGCTTTTGTAGGCCTAAGAACACTGGGGCTCTGGGCTTCTCTAGCCACCTCATCTTCTGCTCATCCTCTCGCGCACTCTGAAGAGAGCTCAGGTGAGAAATTGCAAACGTCGAGCAATTGCTCAGAGATGAAAAGTGCCAGCACTGAAAGCTGTTGCTAGCCAGCACCCTTCCTTGGAAGCGCTTTCACAGGCGCAGTAACACTGGGGCTTTGCACTTCTATACGCACCAAACGTCACGGTCCTTCTCTTTCCGTCTTGTAGACACGAGTTGAGAAATTGCAAACGTCGAGCAATTGCTCAGAGATGAAAAGTGCCAGCACTGAAAGCTGTTGCTAGCCAGCAGCCTTCCTTGGAAGCGCTTTTGTAGGCCTAAGAACACTGGGGCTCTGGGCTTCTCTAGCCACCTCATCTTCTGCTCATCCTCTCGCGCACTCTAAAGAGAGCTCAGGTGAGAAATTGCAAACGTCGAGCAATTGCTCAGAGATGAAAAGTGCCAGCACTGAAAGCTGTTGCTAGCCAGCACCCTTCCTTGGAAGTGCTTTCACAGGCGCAGCAACACTGGGGCTTTGCGCTTCTCTACCCACCAAACGTCAGGGTCATTCTCTTTCCGTCTCGTAGACACGAGCTGAGAAATTGCAAACGTCGAGCAATTGCTCAGAGATGAAAAGTGCCAGCACTGAAAGCTGTTGCTAGCCAGCACCCTTCCTTGGAAGCGCTTTCACAGGCGCAGTAACACTGGGGCTTTGCACTTCTATACGCACCAAACGTCACGGTCATTCTCTTTCCGTCTCGTAGACACGAACTGAGAAATTGCAAACGTCGAGCAATTGCTCAGAGATGAAAAGTGCCAGCACTGAAAGCTGTTGCTAGCCAGCACCCTTCCTTGGAAGCGCTTTTGTAGGCCTAAGAACACTGGGGCTCTGGGCTTCTCTAGCCACCTCATCTTCTGCTCATCCTCTCGCGCACTCTAAAGAGAGCTCAGGTGAGAAATTGCAAATGTCCAGCAATTGCTCAGAGATGAAAAGTGCCAGCACTGAAAGCTCTTGCTAGCCAGCACCCTTCCTTGGAAGCGCTTTCACAGGCGCAGTAACACTGGGGCTTTGCACTTCTCTAGCCACCAAACGTCACGGTCCTTCTCTTTCCGTCTTGTAGACACGAGTTGAGAAATTGCAAACGTCGAGCAATTGCTCAGAGATGAAAAGTGCCAGCACTGAAAGCTGTTGCTAGCCAGCAGCCTTCATTGGAAGCGCTTTTGTAGGCCTAAGAACACAAGGGCTCTGGGCTTCTCTAGCCACCTCATCTTCTGCTCATCCTCTCGCGCACTCTAAAGAGAGCTCAGGTGAGAAATTGCAAACGTCGAGCAATTGCTCAGAGATGAAAAGTGCCAGCACTGAAAGCTCTTGCTAGCCAGCACCCTTCCTTGGAAGTGCTTTCACAGGCGCAGCAACACTGGGGCTTTGCGCTTCTCTACCCACCAAACGTCAGGGTCATTCTCTTTCCGTCTCGTAGACACGAGCTGAGAAATTGCAAACGTCGAGCAATTGCTCAGAGATGAAAAGTGCCAGCACTGAAAGCTGTTGCTAGCCAGCACCCTTCCTTGGAAGCGCTTTCACAGGCGCAGTAACACTGGGGCTTTGCACTTCTCTAGCCACCAAACGTCATGGTCCTTCTCTTTCCGTCTCGTAGACACGAGTTGAGAAATTGCAAACGTCGAGCAATTGCTCAGAGATGAAAAGTGCCAGCACTGAAAGCTGTTGCTAGCCAGCACCCTTCCTTGGAAGCGCTTTTGTAGGCCTAAGAACACTGGGGCTCTGGGCTTCTCTAGCCACCTCATCTTCTGCTCATCCTCTCGCGCACTCTAAAGAGAGCTCAGGTGAGAAATTGCAAACGTCCAGCAATTGCTCAGAGATGAAAAGTGCCAGCACTGAAAGCTCTTGCTAGCCAGCACCCTTCCTTGGAAGTGCTTTCACAGGCGCAGCAACACTGGGGCTTTGCGCTTCTTTACCCACCAAACGTCAGGGTCATTCTCTTTCCGTCTCGTAGACACGAGCTGAGAAATTGCAAACGTCGAGCAATTGCTCAGAGATGAAAAGTGCCAGCACTGAAAGCTGTTGCTAGCCAGCACCCTTCCTTGGAAGCGCTTTCACAGGCGCAGTAACACTGGGGCTTTGCACTTCTATACGCACCAAACGTCACGGTCATTCTCTTTCCGTCTCGTAGACACGAACTGAGAAATTGCAAACGTCGAGCAATTGCTCAGAGATGAAAAGTGCCAGCACTGAAAGCTGTTGCTAGCCAGCACCCTTCCTTGGAAGCGCTTTTGTAGGCCTAAGAACACTGGGGCTCTGGGCTTCTCTAGCCACCTCATCTTCTGCTCATCCTCTCGCGCACTCTAAAGAGAGCTCAGGTGAGAAATTGCAAACGTCGAGCAATTGCTCAGAGATGAAAAGTGCCAGCACTGAAAGCTCTTGCTAGCCAGCACCCTTCCTTGGAAGCGCTTTCACAGGCGCAGTAACACTGGGGCTTTGCACTTCTCTACGCACCAAACGTCACGGTCCTTCTCTTTCCGTCTCGTAGACACGAGTTGAGAAATTGCAAATGTCGAGCAATTGCTCAGAGATGAAAAGTGCCAGCACTGAAAGCTGTTGCTAGCCAGCACCCTTCCTTGGAAGCGCTTTTGTAGGCCTAAGAACACTGGGGCTCTGGGCTTCTCTAGCCACCTCATCTTCTGCTCATCCTCTCGCGCACTCTAAAGAGAGCTCAGGTGAGAAATTGCAAACGTCGAGCAATTGCTCAGAGATGAAAAGTGCCAGCACTGAAAGCTCTTGCTAGCCAGCACCCTTCCTTGGAGGCGCTTTCACAGGCGCAGCAACACTGGGGCTTTGCACTTCTATACGCACCAAACGTCACGGTCCTTCTCTTTCCGTCTCGTAGACACGAGCTGAGAAATTGCAAACGTCGAGCAATTGCTCAGAGATGAAAAGTGTCAGCACTGAAAGCTGTTGCTAGCCAGCACCCTTCCTTGGAAGCGCTTTTGTAGGCCTAAGAACACTGGGGCTCTGGGCTTCTCTAGCCACCTCATCTTCTGCTCATCCTCTCGCGCACTCTAAAGAGAGCTCAGGTGAGAAATTGCAAACGTCGAGTAATTGCTCAGAGATGAAAAGTGCCAGCACTGAAAGCTGTTGCTAGCCAGCACCCTTCCTTGGAAGCGCTTTTGTAGGCCTAAGAACACTGGGGCTCTGGGCTTCTCTAGCCACCTAATCTTCTGCTCATCCTCTCGCGCACTCTAAAGAGAGCTCAGGTGAGAAATTGCAAATGTCGAGCAATTGCTCAGAGATGAAAAGTGCCAGCACTGAAAGCTGTTGCTAGCCAGCACCCTTCCTTGGAAGCGCTTTCACAGGCGCAGCAACACTGGGGCTTTGTGCTTCTATACGCACCAAACGTCACGGTCCTTCTCTTTCCGTCTCGTAGACACGAGCTGAGAAATTGCAAACGTCGAGCAATTGCTCAGAGATGAAAAGTGCCAGCACTGAAAGCTGTTGCTAGCCAGCCCCCTTCCTTAGAAGCGCTTTTGTAGGCCTAAGAACACTGGGGCTCTGGGCTTCTCTAGCCACCTCATCTTCTGCTCATCCTCTCGCGCACTCTAAAGAGAGCTCAGGTGAGAAATTGCAAACGTCGAGCAATTGCTCAGAGATGAAAAGTGCCAGCACTGAAAGCTCTTGCTAGCCAGCACCCTTCCTTGGAAGCGCTTTCACAGGCGCAGTAACACTGGGGCTTTGCACTTCTCTAGCCACCAAACGTCACGGTCCTTCTCTTTCCGTCTCGTAGACACGAGTTGAGAAATTGCAAATGTCGAGCAATTGCTCAGAGATGAAAAGTGCCAGCACTGAAAGCTGTTGCTAGCCAGCACCCTTCCTTGGAAGCGCTTTTGTAGGCCTAAGAACACTGGGGCTCTGGGCTTCTCTAGCCACCTCATCTTCTGCTCATCCTCTCGCGCACTCTAAAGAGAGCTCAGGTGAGAAATTTCAAACGTCGAGCAATTGCTCAGAGATGAAAAGTGCCAGCACTGAAAGCTCTTGCTAGCCAGCCCCCTTCCTTGGAAGTGCTTTCACAGGCGCAGCAACACTGGGGCTTTGCGCTTCTCTACCCACCAAACGTCACAGTCATTCTCTTTCCGTCTCGTAGACACGAGCTGAGAAATTGCAAACGTCGAGCAATTGCTCAGAGATGAAAAGTGCCGGCACTGAAAGCTGTTGCTAGCCAGCACCCTTCCTTGGAAGCGCTTTCACAGGCGCAGTAACACTGGGGCTTTGCACTTCTCTACGCACCAAACGTCACGGTCCTTCTCTTTCCGTCTCGTAGACACGAGCTGAGAAATTGCAAACGTCGAGCAATTGCTCCGAGATGAAAAGTGCCAGCACTGAAAGCTGTTGCTAGCCAGCCCCCTTCCTTGGAAGCGCTTTTGTAGGCCTAAGAACACTGGGGCTCTGGGCTTCTCTAGCCACCTCATCTTCTGCTCATCCTCTCGCGCACTCTAAAGAGAGCTCAGGTGAGAAATTGCAAACGTCGAGCAATTGCTCCGAGATGAAAAGTGCCAGCACTGAAAGCTGTTGCTAGCCAGCACCCTTCCTTGGAAGCGCTTTCACAGGCGCAGTAACACTGGGGCTTTGCACTTCTCTACACACCAAACGTCACGGTCCTTCTCTTTCCGTCTCGTAGACACGAGTTGAGAAATTGCAAATGTCGAGCAATTGCTCAGAGATGAAAAGTGCCAGCACTGAAAGCTCTTGCTAGCCAGCAGCCTTCCTTGGAAGTGC
Source organism: Sarcoramphus papa (assembly GCA_037962945.1). Taxonomy (NCBI): domain Eukaryota; kingdom Metazoa; phylum Chordata; class Aves; order Accipitriformes; family Cathartidae; genus Sarcoramphus; species Sarcoramphus papa. Next base: position 4,340,515 of record CM075606.1, on the reverse strand, counting down.
TTTTTTAGGCCTAAGAACACTGGGGCTCTGGGCTTGTCTAGCCACCTCATCTTCTGCTCATCCTCTCGCGCACTCTAAAGAGAGCTCAGGGGAGAAATTGCAAACGTCGAGCAATTGCTCAGAGATGAAAAGTGCCAGCACTGAAAGCTGTTGCTAGCCAGCCCCCTTCCTTGGAAGTGCTTTCACAGGCGCAGCAACACTGGGGCTTTGCGCTTCTCTACCCACCAAACGTCACGGTCATTCTCTTTCCGTCTCGTAGACACGAGGTGAGAAATTGCAAACGTCGAGCAATTGCTCAGAGATGAAAAGTGCCAGCACTGAAAGCTGTTGCTAGCCAGCACCCTTCCTTGGAAGCGCTTTCACAGGCGCAGTAACACTGGGGCTTTGCACTTCTATACGCACCAAACGTCACGGTCCTTCTCTTTCCGTCTCGTAGACACGAGCTGAGAAATTGCAAACGTCGAGCAATTGCTCAGAGATGAAAAGTGTCAGCACTGAAAGCTGTTGCTAGCCAGCAGCCTTCCTTGGAAGCGCTTTTGTAGGCCTAAGAACACTGGGGCTCTGGGCTTCTCTAGCCACCTCATCTTCTGCTCATCCTCTCGCGCACTCTAAAGAGAGCTCAGGTGAGAAATTTCAAACGTCGAGCAATTGCTCAGAGATGAAAAGTGCCAGCACTGAAAGCTCTTGCTAGCCAGCCCCCTTCCTTGGAAGTGCTTTCACAGGCGCAGCAACACTGGGGCTTTGCGCTTCTCTACCCACCAAACGTCAGGGTCATTCTCTTTCCGTCTCGTAGACACGAGCTGAGAAATTGCAAACGTCGAGCAATTGCTCAGAGATGAAAAGTGCCAGCACTGAAAGCTGTTGCTAGCCAGCACCCTTCCTTGGAAGCGCTTTCACAGGCGCAGTAACACTGGGGCTTTGCACTTCTATACGCACCAAACGTCACGGTCCTTCTCTTTCCGTCTCGTAGACACGAGCTGAGAAATTGCAAACGTCGAGCAATTGCTCAGAGATGAAAAGTGCCAGCACTGAAAGCTGTTGCTAGCCAGCCCCCTTCCTTGGAAGCGCTTTTGTAGGCCTAAGAACACTGGGGCTCTGGGCTTCTCTAGCCACCTCATCTTCTGCTCATCCTCTCGCGCACTCTAAAGAGAGCTCAGGTGAGAAATTGCAAACGTCGAGCAATTGCTCAGAGATGAAAAGTGCCAGCACTGAAAGCTGTTGCTAGCCAGCACCCTTCCTTGGAAGCGCTTTCACAGGCGCAGCAACACTGGGGCTTTGCGCTTCTCTACCCACCAAACGTCACGGTCATTCTCTTTCCGTCGGTAGACACGAGCTGAGAAATTGCAAACGTCGAGCAATTGCTCAGAGATGAAAAGTGCCAGCACTGAAAGCTGTTGCTAGCCAGCCCCCTTCCTTGGAAGCGCTTTTGTAGGCCTAAGAACACTGGGGCTCTGGGCTTCTCTAGCCACCTCATCTTCTGCTCATCCTCGCGCGCACTCTAAAGAGAGCTCAGGTGAGAAATTGCAAACGTCGAGCAATTGCTCCGAGATGAAAAGTGCCAGCACTGAAAGCTGTTGCTAGCCAGCACCCTTCCTTGGAAGCGCTTTCACAGGCGCAGTAACACTGGGGCTTTGCGCTTCTCTACGCACCAAACGTCACGGTCCTTCTCTTTCCGTCTCGTAGACACAAGCTGAGAAATTGCAAACATCGAGCAATTGCTCAGAGATGAAAAGTGCCAGCACTGAAAGCTGTTGCTAGCCAGCACCCTTCCTTGGAAGCGCTTTCACAGGCGCAGCAACACTGGGGCTTTGCGCTTCTCTAGCCACCAAACGTCACGGTCATTCTCTTTCCGTCTCGTAGACACGAGCTGAGAAATTGCAAACGTCGAGCAATTGCTCAGAGATGAAAAGTGCCAGCACTGAAAGCTGTTGCTAGCCAGCAGCCTTCCTTGGAAGCGCTTTTGTAGGCCTAAGAACACTGGGGCTCTGGGCTTCTCTAGCCACCTCATCTTCTGCTCATCCTCTCGCGCACTCTGAAGAGAGCTCAGGTGAGAAATTGCAAACGTCGAGCAATTGCTCAGAGATGAAAAGTGCCAGCACTGAAAGCTGTTGCTAGCCAGCACCCTTCCTTGGAAGCGCTTTCACAGGCGCAGTAACACTGGGGCTTTGCACTTCTATACGCACCAAACGTCACGGTCCTTCTCTTTCCGTCTTGTAGACACGAGTTGAGAAATTGCAAACGTCGAGCAATTGCTCAGAGATGAAAAGTGCCAGCACTGAAAGCTGTTGCTAGCCAGCAGCCTTCCTTGGAAGCGCTTTTGTAGGCCTAAGAACACTGGGGCTCTGGGCTTCTCTAGCCACCTCATCTTCTGCTCATCCTCTCGCGCACTCTAAAGAGAGCTCAGGTGAGAAATTGCAAACGTCGAGCAATTGCTCAGAGATGAAAAGTGCCAGCACTGAAAGCTCTTGCTAGCCAGCACCCTTCCTTGGAAGTGCTTTCACAGGCGCAGCAACACTGGGGCTTTGCCCTTCTTTACCCACCAAACGTCAGGGTCATTCTCTTTCCGTCTCGTAGACACGAGCTGAGAAATTGCAAACGTCGAGCAATTGCTCAGAGATGAAAAGTGCCAGCACTGAAAGCTGTTGCTAGCCAGCACCCTTCCTTGGAAGCGCTTTCACAGGCGCAGTAACACTGGGGCTTTGCACTTCTATACGCACCAAACGTCACGGTCATTCTCTTTCCGTCTCGTAGACACGAACTGAGAAATTGCAAACGTCGAGCAATTGCTCAGAGATGAAAAGTGCCAGCACTGAAAGCTGTTGCTAGCCAGCACCCTTCCTTGGAAGCGCTTTTGTAGGCCTAAGAACACTGGGGCTCTGGGCTTCTCTAGCCACCTCATCTTCTGCTCATCCTCTCGCGCACTCTAAAGAGAGCTCAGGTGAGAAATTGCAAATGTCCAGCAATTGCTCAGAGATGAAAAGTGCCAGCACTGAAAGCTCTTGCTAGCCAGCAGCCTTCCTTGGAAGCGCTTTCACAGGCGCAGTAACACTGGGGCTTTGCACTTCTCTAGCCACCAAACGTCACGGTCCTTCTCTTTCCGTCTTGTAGACACGAGTTGAGAAATTGCAAACGTCGAGCAATTGCTCAGAGATGAAAAGTGCCAGCACTGAAAGCTGTTGCTAGCCAGCACCCTTCCTTGGAAGCGCTTTTGTAGGCCTAAGAACACTGGGGCTCTGGGCTTCTCTAGCCACCTCATCTTCTGCTCATCCTCTCGCGCACTCTAAAGAGAGCTCAGGTGAGAAATTGCAAACGTCGAGCAATTGCTCAGAGATGAAAAGTGCCAGCACTGAAAGCTCTTGCTAGCCAGCACCCTTCCTTGGAAGTGCTTTCACAGGCGCAGCAACACTGGGGCTTTGCGCTTCTCTACCCACCAAACGTCAGGGTCATTCTCTTTCCGTCTCGTAGACACGAGCTGAGAAATTGCAAACGTCGAGCAATTGCTCAGAGATGAAAAGTGCCAGCACTGAAAGCTCTTGCTAGCCAGCACCCTTCCTTGGAAGCGCTTTCACAGGCGCAGTAACACTGGGGCTTTGCACTTCTCTAGCCACCAAACGTCACGGTCATTCTCTTTCCGTCTCGTAGACACGAGCTGAGAAATTGCAAACGTCGAGCAATTGCTCAGAGATGAAAAGTGCCAGCACTGAAAGCTGTTGCTAGCCAGCACCCTTCCTTGGAAGCGCTTTTGTAGGCCTAAGAACACTGGGGCTCTGGGCTTCTCTAGCCACCTCATCTTCTGCTCATCCTCTCGCGCACTCTAAAGAGAGCTCAGGTGAGAAATTGCAAACGTCGAGCAATTGCTCAGAGATGAAAAGTGCCAGCACTGAAAGCTGTTGCTAGCCAGCACCCTTCCTTGGAAGCGCTTTCACAGGCGCAGCAACACTGGGGCTTTGCGCTTCTCTAGCCACCAAACGTCACGGTCATTCTCTTTCCGTCGGTAGACACGAGCTGAGAAATTGCAAACGTCGAGCAATTGCTCAGAGATGAAAAGTGCCAGCACTGAAAGCTGTTGCTAGCCAGCCCCCTTCCTTGGAAGCGCTTTTGTAGGCCTAAGAACAGTGGGGCTCTGGGCTTCTCTAGCCACCTCATCTTCTGCTCATCCTCGCGCGCACTCTAAAGAGAGCTCAGGTGAGAAATTGCAAAGGTCGAGCAATTGCTCCGAGATGAAAAGTGCCAGCACTGAAAGCTGTTGCTAGCCAGCACCCTTCCTTGGAAGCGCTTTCACAGGCGCAGTAACACTGGGGCTTTGCGCTTCTCTACGCACCAAACGTCACGGTCCTTCTCTTTCCGTCTCGTAGACACAAGCTGAGAAATTGCAAACATCGAGCAATTGCTCAGAGATGAAAAGTGCCAGCACTGAAAGCTGTTGCTAGCCAGCACCCTTCCTTGGAAGCGCTTTCACAGGCGCAGCAACACTGGGGCTTTGCGCTTCTCTAGCCACCAAACGTCACGGTCATTCTCTTTCCGTCTCGTAGACACGAGCTGAGAAATTGCAAACGTCGAGCAATTGCTCAGAGATGAAAAGTGCCAGCACTGAAAGCTGTTGCTAGCCAGCAGCCTTCCTTGGAAGCGCTTTTGTAGGCCTAAGAACACTGGGGCTCTGGGCTTCTCTAGCCACCTCATCTTCTGCTCATCCTCTCGCGCACTCTAAAGAGAGCTCAGGTGAGAAATTGCAAACGTCGAGCAATTGCTCAGAGATGAAAAGTGCCAGCACTGAAAGCTGTTGCTAGCCAGCACCCTTCCTTGGAAGCGCTTTCACAGGCGCAGTAACACTGGGGCTTTGCACTTCTCTAGCCACCAAACGTCACGGTCCTTCTCTTTCCGTCTTGTAGACACGAGTTGAGAAATTGCAAACGTCGAGCAATTGCTCAGAGATGAAAAGTGCCAGCACTGAAAGCTGTTGCTAGCCAGCAGCCTTCCTTGGAAGCGCTTTTGTAGGCCTAAGAACACTGGGGCTCTGGGCTTCTCTAGCCACCTCATCTTCTGCTCATCCTCTCGCGCACTCTAAAGAGAGCTCAGGTGAGAAATTGCAAACGTCGAGCAATTGCTCAGAGATGAAAAGTGCCAGCACTGAAAGCTCTTGCTAGCCAGCACCCTTCCTTGGAAGTGCTTTCACAGGCGCAGCAACACTGGGGCTTTGCGCTTCTCTACCCACCAAACGTCAGGGTCATTCTCTTTCCGTCTCGTAGACACGAGCTGAGAAATTGCAAACGTCGAGCAATTGCTCAGAGATGAAAAGTGCCAGCACTGAAAGCTGTTGCTAGCCAGCACCCTTCCTTGGAAGCGCTTTCACAGGCGCAGTAACACTGGGGCTTTGCACTTCTATACGCACCAAACGTCACGGTCATTCTCTTTCCGTCTCGTAGACACGAGCTGAGAAATTGCAAACGTCGAGCAATTGCTCCGAGATGAAAAGTGCCAGCACTGAAAGCTGTTGCTAGCCAGCACCCTTCCTTGGAAGCGCTTTTGTAGGCCTAAGAACACTGGGGCTCTGGGCTTCTCTAGCCACCTCATCTTCTGCTCATCCTCTCGCGCACTCTAAAGAGAGCTCAGGTGAGAAATTGCAAACGTCGAGCAATTGCTCAGAGATGAAAAGTGCCAGCACTGAAAGCTGTTGCTAGCCAGCACCCTTCCTTGGAAGCGCTTTCACAGGCGCAGCAACACTGGGGCTTTGCGCTTCTCTAGCCACCAAACGTCACGGTCATTCTCTTTCCGTCGGTAGACACGAGCTGAGAAATTGCAAACGTCGAGCAATTGCTCAGAGATGAAAAGTGCCAGCACTGAAAGCTGTTGCTAGCCAGCCCCCTTCCTTGGAAGCGCTTTCACAGGCGCAGTAACACTGGGGCTTTGCACTTCTCTACGCACCAAACGTCACGGTCCTTCTCTTTCCGTCTCGTAGACACAAGCTGAGAAATTGCAAACATCGAGCAATTGCTCAGAGATGAAAAGTGCCAGCACTGAAAGCTGTTGCTAGCCAGCACCCTTCCTTGGAAGTGCTTTTGTAGGCCTAAGAACACTGGGGCTCTGGGCTTCTCTAGCCACCTCATCTTCTGCTCATCCTCTCGCGCACTCTAAAGAGCGCTCAGGTGAGAAATTGCAAACGTCGAGCAATTGCTCAGAGATGAAAAGTGCCAGCACTGAAAGCTGTTGCTAGCCAGCAGCCTTCCTTGGAAGCGCTTTCACAGGCGCAGCAACACTGGGGCTTTGCGCTTCTATACGCACCAAATGTCACGGTCCTTCTCTTTCCGTCTCGTAGACACGAGCTGAGAAATTGCAAACGTCGAGCAATTGCTCAGAGATGAAAAGTGCCAGCACTGAAAGCTGTTGCTAGCCAGCACCCTTCCTTGGAAGCGCTTTTGTAGGCCTAAGAACACTGGGGCTCTGGGCTTCTCTAGCCACCTCATCTTCTGCTCATCCTCTCGCGCACTCTAAAGAGAGCTCAGGTGAGAAATTGCAAACGTCGAGCAATTGCTCAGAGATGAAAAGTGCCAGCACTGAAAGCTCTTGCTAGCCAGCACCCTTCCTTGGAAGTGCTTTCACAGGCGCAGCAACACTGGGGCTTTGCGCTTCTCTACCCACCAAACGTCACGGTCATTCTCTTTCCGTCTCGTAGACACGAGCTGAGAAATTGCAAACGTCGAGCAATTGCTCAGAGATGAAAAGTGCCAGCACTGAAAGCTGTTGCTAGCCAGCACCCTTCCTTGGAAGCGCTTTCACAGGCGCAGTAACACTGGGGCTTTGCACTTCTATACGCACCAAACGTCACGGTCATTCTCTTTCCGTCTCGTAGACACGAGCTGAGAAATTGCAAACGTCGAGCAATTGCTCCGAGATGAAAAGTGCCAGCACTGAAAGCTGTTGCTAGGCAGCACCCTTCCTTGGAAGCGCTTTTGTAGGCCTAAGAACACTGGGGCTCTGGGCTTCTCTTGCCATCTCATCTTCTGCTCATCCTCTCGCGCACTCTAAAGAGAGCTCAGGTGAGAAATTGCAAACGTCCAGCAATTGCTCAGAGATGAAAAGTGCCAGCACTGAAAGCTGTTGCTAGCCAGCACCCTTCCTTGGAAGCGCTTTCACAGGCGCAGCAACACTGGGGCTTTGCGCTTCTCTAGCCACCAAACGTCACGGTCATTCTCTTTCCGTCGGTAGACACGAGCTGAGAAATTGCAAACGTCGAGCAATTGCTCAGAGATGAAAAGTGCCAGCACTGAAAGCTGTTGCTAGCCAGCCCCCTTCCTTGGAAGCGCTTTTGTAGGCCTAAGAACACTGGGGCTCTGGGCTTCTCTAGCCACCTCATCTTCTGCTCATCCTCGCGCGCACTCTAAAGAGAGCTCAGGTGAGAAATTGCAAACGTCGAGCAATTGCTCAGAGATGAAAAGTGCCAGCACTGAAAGCTGTTGCTAGCCAGCACCCTTCCTTGGAAGCGCTTTCACAGGCGCAGCAACACTGGGGCTTTGCGCTTCTATACGCACCAAATGTCACGGTCATTCTCTTTCCGTCTCGTAGACACGAGCTGAGAAATTGCAAACGACGAGCAATTGCTCAGAGATGAAAAGTGCCAGCACTGAAAGCTGTTGCTAGCCAGCACCCTTCCTTGGAAGCGCTTTCACAGGCGCAGTAACACTGGGGCTTTGCGCTTCTCTAGCCACCAAACGTCACGGTCACTATCTCTCCGTCTCGTAGACACGAGCTGAGAAATTGCAAACGTCGAGCAATTGCTCAGAGATGAAAAGTGCCAGCACTGAAAGCTCTTGCTAGCCAGCACCCTTCCTTGGAAGCGCTTTCACAGGCGCAGTAACACTGGGGCTTTGCACTTCTCTACGCACCAAACGTCACGGTCCTTCTCTTTCCGTCTCGTAGACACGAGCTGAGAAATTGCAAACGTCGAGCAATTGCTCCGAGATGAAAAGTGCCAGCACTGAAAGCTGTTGCTAGCCAGCCCCCTTCCTTGGAAGCGCTTTTGTAGGCCTAAGAACACTGGGGCTCTGGGCTTCTCTAGCCACCTAATCTGCTCATCCTCGCGCGCTATAAAGAGAGCTCAGGTGAGAAATTGCAAACGTCCAGCAATTGCTCAGAGATGAAAAGTGCCAGCACTGAAAGCTGTTGCTAGCCAGCACCCTTCCTTGGAAGCGCTTTCACAGGCGCAGCAACACTGGGGCTTTGCGCTTCTATACGCACCAAACGTCACGGTCCTTAACTTTCCGTCTCGTAGACACAAACTGAGAAATTGCAAACGTCGAGCAATTGCTCAGAGATGAAAAGTGCCAGCACTGAAAGCTCTTGCTAGCCAGCACCCTTCCTTGGAAGCGCTTTTGTAGGCCTAAGAACACTGGGGCTCTGGGCTTCTCTAGCCACCTCATCTTCTGCTCATCCTCTCGCTCACTCTAAAGAGAGCTCAGCTGAGAAATTGCAAACGACGAGCAATTGCTCAGAGATGAAAAGTGCCAGCACTGAAAGCTGTTGCTAGCCAGCACCCTTCCTTGGAAGCGCTTTCACAGGCGCAGTAACACTGGGGCTTTGCGCTTCTCTAGCCACCAAACATCACGGTCCTTCTCTTTCCGTCTCGTAGACACGAGCTGAGAAATTGCAAACGTCGAGCAATTGCTCAGAGATGAAAAGTGCCAGCACTGAAAGCTGTTGCTAGCCAGCACCCTTCCTTGGAAGCGCTTTTGTAGGCCTAAGAACACTGGGGCTCTGGGCTTCTCTAGCCACCTCATCTTATGCTCATCCTCGCGCGCACTCTAAAGAGAGCTCAGGTGAGAAATTGCAAACGTCGAGCAATTGCTCAGAGATGAAAAGTGCCAGCACTGAAAGCTGTTGCTAGCCAGCACCCTTCCTTGGAAGCGCTTTCACAGGCGCAGTAACACTGGGGCTTTGCGCTTCTCTACCCACCAAACGTCACGGTCCTTCTCTTTCCGTCTCGTAGACACGAGCTGAGAAATTGCAAATGTCGAGCAATTGCTCAGAGATGAAAAGTGCCAGCACTGAAAGCTGTTGCTAGCCAGCACCCTTCCTTGGAAGCGCTTTCACAGGCGCAGCAACACTGGGGCTTTGCGCTTCTATACGCACCAAACGTCACGGTCCTTCTCTTTCCGTCTCGTAGACACGAGCTGAGAAATTGCAAACGTCGAGCAATTGCTCGGAGATGAAAAGTGCCAGCACTGAAAGCTGTTGCTAGCCAGCACCCTTCCTTGGAAGTGCTTTTGTAGGCCTAAGAACACTGGGGCTCTGGGCTTCTCTAGCCACCTAATCTTCTGCTCATCCTCGCGCGCACTCTAAAGAGAGCTCAGGTGAGAAATTGCAAACGTCGAGCAATTGCTCAGAGATGAAAAGTGCCAGCACTGAAAGCTGTTGCTAGCCAGCACCCTTCCTTGGAAGCGCTTTTGTAGGCCTAAGAACACTGGGGCTCTGGGCTTCTCTAGCCACCTCATCTTCTGCTCATCCTCTCGCGCACTCTAAAGAGAGCTCAGGTGAGAAATTGCAAACGTCCAGCAATTGCTCAGAGATGAAAAGTGCCAGCACTGAAAGCTGTTGCTAGCCAGCACCCTTCCTTGGAAGCGCTTTCACAGGCGCAGCAACAATGGGGCTTTGCGCTTCTCTAGCCACCAAACGTCACGGTCCTTCTCTTTCCGTCTCGTAGACACGAGCTGAGAAATTGCAAACGTCGAGCAATTGCTCAGAGATGAAAAGTGCCAGCACTGAAAGCTCTTGCTAGCCAGCACCCTTCCTTGGAAGCGCTTTTGTAGGCCTAAGAACACTGGGGCTCTGGGCTTCTCTAGCCACCTCATCTTCTGCTCATCCTCTCGCGCACTCTAAAGAGAGCTCAGGTGAGAAATTGCAAACGTCCAGCAATTGCTCAGAGATGAAAAGTGCCAGCACTGAAAGCTGTTGCTAGCCAGCACCCTTCCTTGGAAGCGCTTTCACAGGCGCAGTAACACTGGGGCTTTGCGCTTCTATACGCACCAAACGTCACGGTCCTTCTCTTTCCGTCTCGTAGACACGAGCTGAGAAATTGCAAACGTCGAGCAATTGCTCAGAGATGAAAAGTGCCAGCACTGAAAACTGTTGCTAGCCAGCACCCTTCCTTGGAAGTGCTTTTGTAGGCCTAAGAACACTGGGGCTCTGGGCTTCTCTAGCCACCTCATCTTCTGCTCATCCTCTCGCGCACTCTAAAGAGAGCTCAGGTGAGAAATTGCAAACGTCGAGCAATTGCTCAGAGATGAAAAGTGCCAGCACTGAAAGCTGTTGCTAGCCAGCACCCTTCCTTGGAAGCGCTTTCACAGGCGCAGCAACACTGGGGCTTTGCGCTTCTATACGCACCAAATGTCACGGTCATTCTCTTTCCGTCTCGTAGACACGAGCTGAGAAATTGCAAACGACGAGCAATTGCTCAGAGATGAAAAGTGCCAGCACTGAAAGCTGTTGCTAGCCAGCACCCTTCCTTGGAAGCGCTTTCACAGGCGCAGTAACACTGGGGCTTTGCGCTTCTCTAGCCACCAAACGTCACGGTCACTATCTCTCCGTCTCGTAGACACGAGCTGAGAAATTGCAAACGTCGAGCAATTGCTCCGAGATGAAAAGTGCCAGCACTGAAAGCTGTTGCTAGCCAGCACCCTTCCTTGGAAGCGCTTTCACAGGCGCAGCAACACTGGGGCTTTGTGCTTCTATACGCACCAAACGTCACGGTCCTTCTCTTTCTGTCTCGTAGACACGAGCTGAGAAATTGCAAACGTCGAGCAATTGCTCAGAGATGAAAAGTGCCAGCACTGAAAGCTCTTGCTAGCCAGCACCCTTCCTTGGAAGCGCTTTCACAGGCGCAGTAACACTGGGGCTTTGCACTTCTCTACGCACCAAACGTCACGGTCCTTCTCTTTCCGTCTCGTAGACACGAGCTGAGAAATTGCAAACGTCGAGCAATTGCTCAGAGATGAAAAGTGCCAGCACTGAAAGCTGTTGCTAGCCAGCCCCCTTCCTTGGAAGCGCTTTTGTAGGCCTAAGAACACTGGGGCTCTGGGCTTCTCTAGCCACCTCATCTTCTGCTCATCCTCTCGCGCACTCTAAAGAGAGCTCAGGTGAGAAATTGCAAACGTCCAGCAATTGCTCAGAGATGAAAAGTGCCAGCACTGAAAGCTGTTGCTAGCCAGCACCCTTCCTTGGAAGCGCTTTCACAGGCGCAGCAACACTGGGGCTTTGCGCTTCTATACGCACCAAACGTCACGGTCCTTCTCTTTCCGTCTCGTAGACACGAGCTGAGAAATTGCAAACGTCGAGCAATTGCTCAGAGATGAAAAGTGCCAGCACTGAAAGCTCTTGCTAGCCAGCACCCTTCCTTGGAAGCACTTTTGTAGGCCTAAGAACACTGGGGCTCTGGGCTTCTCTAGCCACCTCATCTTCTGCTCATCCTCTCGCGCACTCTAAAGAGAGCTCAGCTGAGAAATTGCAAACGACGAGCAATTGCTCAGAGATGAAAAGTGCCAGCACTGAAAGCTGTTGCTAGCCAGCACCCTTCCTTGGAAGCGCTTTCACAGGCGCAGTAACACTGGGGCTTTGCGCTTCTCTAGCCACCAAACGTCACGGTCATTCTCTTTCCGTCTCGTAGACACGAGCTGAGAAATTGCAAACGTCGAGCAATTGCTCAGAGATGAAAAGTGCCAGCACTGAAAGCTGTTGCTAGCCAGCACCCTTCCTTGGAAGCGCTTTCACAGGCGCAGCAACACTGGGGCTTTGCGCTTCTCTACCCACCAAACGTCACGGTCCTTCTCTTTCCGTCTCGTAGACACGAGCTGAGAAATTGCAAACGTCGAGCAATTGCTCGGAGATGAAAAGTGCCAGCACTGAAAGCTGTTGCTAGCCAGCACCCTTCCTTGGAAGCTCTTTTGTAGGCCTAAGAACACTGGGGCTCTGGGCTTCTCTAGCCACCTCATCTTCTGCTCATCCTCCCGCGCCCTCTGAAGAGAGCTCAGCTGAGAAATTGCAAACGTCCAGCAATTGCTCAGAGATGAAAAGTGCCAGCACTGAAAGCTGTTGCTAGCCAGCACCCTTCCTTGGAAGTGCTTTTGTAGGCCTAAGAACACTGGGGCTCTGGGCTTCTCTAGCCACCTCATCTTCTGCTCATCCTCTCGCGCACTCTAAAGAGAGCTCAGGTGAGAAATTGCAAACGTCGAGCAATTGCTCAGAGATGAAAAGTGCCAGCACTGAAAGCTGTTGCTAGCCAGCACCCTTCCTTGGAAGCGCTTTCACAGGCGCAGCAACACTGGGGCTTTGCGCTTCTCTAGCCACCAAACGTCACGGTCCTTCTCTTTCCGTCTCCTAGACACGAGCTGAGAAATTGCAAACGTCGAGCAATTGCTCAGAGATGAAAAGTGCCAGCACTGAAAGCTCTTGCTAGCCAGCACCCTTCCTTGGAAGCGCTTTTGTAGGCCTAAGAACACTGGGGCTCTGGGCTTCTCTAGCCACCTAATCTTCTGCTCATCCTCTCGCGCACTCTGAAGAGAGCTCAGGTGAGAAATTGCAAACGTCGAGCAATTGCTCAGAGATGAAAAGTGCCAGCACTGAAAGCTGTTGCTAGCCAGCACCCTTCCTTGGAAGCGCTTTCACAGGCGCAGTAACACTGGGGCTTTGCGCTTCTCTACCCACCAAACGTCACGGTCCTTCTCTTTCCGTCTCGTAGACACGAGCTGAGAAATTGCAAACGTCCAGCAATTGCTCAGAGATGAAAAGTGCCAGCACTGAAAGCTGTTGCTAGCCAGCACCCTTCCTTGGAAGCGCTTTCACAGGCGCAGCAACACTGGGGCTTTGCGCTTCTCTAGCCACCAAACGTCACGGTCCTTCTCTTTCGGTCGGTAGACACAAGCTGAGAAATTGCAAACGTCCAGCAATTGCTCAGAGATGAAAAGTGCCAGCACTGAAAGCTCTTGCTAGCCAGCACCCTTCCTTGGAAGCGCTTTTGTAGCCCTTAGAACACTGGGGCTCTGGGCTTCTCTAGCCACCTCATCTTCTGCTCATCCTCTCGCGCACTCTAAAGAGAGCTCAGGTGAGAAATTGCAAACGTCGAGCAATTGCTCCGAGATGAAAAGTGCCAGCACTGAAAGCTGTTGCTAGCCAGCACCCTTCCTTGGAAGCGCTTTCACAGGCGCAGTAACACTGGGGCTTTGCGCTTCTATACGCACCAAACGTCACGGTCCTTCTCTTTCCGTCTCGTAGACACGAGCTGAGAAATTGCAAACGTCGAGCAATTGCTCAGAGATGAAAAGTGCCAGCACTGAAAGCTGTTGCTAGCCAGCCCCCTTCCTTGGAAGCGCTTTTGTAGGCCTAAGAACACTGGGGCTCTGGGCTTCTCTAGCCACCTCATCTTCTGCTCATCCTCGCGCGCACTCTAAAGAGAGCTCAGGTGAGAAATTGCAAACGTCGAGCAATTGCTCAGAGATGAAAAGTGCCAGCACTGAAAGCTCTTGCTAGCCAGCACCCTTCCTTGGAAGCGCTTTCACAGGCGCAGTAACACTGGGGCTTTGCGCTTCTCTACCCACCAAACGTCACGGTCCTTCTCTTTCCGTCTCGTAGACACGAGCTGAGAAATTGCAAACGTCGAGCAATTGCTCAGAGATGAAAAGTGCCAGCACTGAAAGCTCTTGCTAGCCAGCACCCTTCCTTGGAAGCGCTTTCACAGGCGCAGCAACACTGGGGCTTTGTGCTTCTATACGCACCAAACGTCACGGTCCTTCTCTTTCCGTCTCGTAGACACGAGCTGAGAAATTGCAAACGTCGAGCAATTGCTCGGAGATGAAAAGTGCCAGCACTGAAAGCTCTTGCTAGCCAGCACCCTTCCTTGGAAGCTCTTTTGTAGGCCTAAGAACACTGGGGCTCTGGGCTTCTCTAGCCACCTCATCTTCTGCTCATCCTCTCGCGCACTCTAAAGAGAGCTCAGGTGAGAAATTGCAAACGTCGAGCAATTGCTCAGAGATGAAAAGTGCCAGCACTGAAAGCTGTTGCTAGCCAGCACCCTTCCTTGGAAGCGCTTTCACAGGCGCAGCAACACTGGGGCTTTGCGCTTCTCTAGCCACCAAACGTCACGGTCCTTCTCTTTCGGTCGGTAGACACGAGCTGAGAAATTGCAAACGTCCAGCAATTGCTCAGAGATGAAAAGTGCCAGCACTGAAAGCTGTTGCTAGCCAGCACCCTTCCTTGGAAGCGCTTTCACAGGCGCAGTAACACTGGGGCTTTGCGCTTCTCTACCCACCAAACGTCACGGTCCTTCTCTTTCCGTCTCGTAGACACGAGCTGAGAAGTTGCAAATGTCGAGCAATTGCTCAGAGATGAAAAGTGCCAGCACTGAAACCTCTTGCTAGCCAGCACCCTTCCTTGGAAGCGCTTTCACAGGCGCAGCAACACTGGGGCTTTGCGCTTCTCTAGCCACCAAACGTCACGGTCCTTCTCTTTCCGTCTCGTAGACACGAGCTGAGAAATTGCAAACGTCGAGCAATTGCTCGGAGATGAAAAGTGCCAGCACTGAAAGCTCTTGCTAGCCAGCACCCTTCCTTGGAAGCGCTTTTGTAGGCCTAAGAACACTGGGGCTCTGGGCTTCTCTAGCCACCTCATCTTCTGCTCATCCTCTCGCGCACTCTAAAGAGAGCTCAGGTGAGAAATTGCAAACGTCGAGCAATTGCTCAGAGATGAAAAGTGCCAGCACTGAAAGCTGTTGCTAGCCAGCACCCTTCCTTGGAAGCGCTTTCACAGGCGCAGCAACACTGGGGCTTTGCGCTTCTCTAGCCACCAAACGTCACGGTCCTTCTCTTTCCGTCGGTAGACACGAGCTGAGAAATTGCAAACGTCCAGCAATTGCTCCGAGATGAAAAGTGCCAGCACTGAAAGCTGTTGCTAGCCAGCACCCTTCCTTGGAAGCGCTTTCACAGGCGCAGCAACACTGGGGCTTTGCGCTTCTCTACCCACCAAACGTCACGGTCCTTCTCTTTCCGTCTCGTAGACACGAGCTGAGAAATTGCAAACGTCGAGCAATTGCTCAGAGATGAAAAGTGCCAGCACTGAAAGCTGTTGCTAGCCAGCACCCTTCCTTGGAAGCGCTTTTGTAGGCCTAAGAACACTGGGGCTCTGGGCTTCTCTAGCCACCTCATCTTCTGCTCATCCTCTCGCGCACTCTAAAGAGAGCTCAGGTGAGAAATTGCAAACGTCCAGCAATTGCTCAGAGATGAAAAGTGCCAGCACTGAAAGCTCTTGCTAGCCAGCACCCTTCCTTGGAAGCGCTTTCACAGGCGCAGCAACACTGGGGCTTTGCGCTTCTCTAGCCACCAAACGTCACGGTCCTTCTCTTTCCGTCTCGTAGACACGAGCTGAGAAATTGCAAACGTCGAGCAATTGCTCCGAGATGAAAAGTGCCAGCACTGAAAGCTGTTGCTAGCCAGCACCCTTCCTTGGAAGCGCTTTTGTAGGCCTAAGAACACTGGGGCTCTGGGCTTCTCTAGCCACCTCATCTTCTGCTCATCTTCTCGCGCACTCTAAAGAGAGCTCAGGTGAGAAATTGCAAACGTCGAGCAATTGCTCAGAGATGAAAAGTGCCAGCACTGAAAGCTGTTGCTAGCCAGCACCCTTCCTTGGAAGCGCTTTCACAGGCGCAGCAACACTGGGGCTTTGCGCTTCTCTAGCCACCAAACGTCACGGTCCTTCTCTTTCCGTCTCGTAGACACGAGCTGAGAAATTGCAAACGTCGAGCAATTGCTCCGAGATGAAAAGTGCCAGCACTGAAAGCTGTTGCTAGCCAGCACCCTTCCTTGGAAGCGCTTTTGTAGGCCTAAGAAGAGTGGGGCTCTGGGCTTCTCTAGCCACCTCATCTTCTGCTCACCCTCCCGCGCCCTCTGAAGAGAGCTCAGCTGAGAAATTGCAAACGTCCAGCAATTGCTCAGAGATGAAAAGTGCCAGCACTGAAAGCTGTTGCTAGCCAGCACCCTTCCTTGGAAGCGCTTTCACAGGCGCAGCAACACTGGGGCTTTGCGCTTCTCTACCCACCAAACGTCACGGTCCTTCTCTTTCCGTCTCGTAGACACGAGCTGAGAAATTGCAAACGTCGAGCAATTGGTCAGAGATGAAAAGTGCCAGCACTGAAAGCTGTTGCTAGCCAGCACCCTTCCTTGGAAGCGCTTTTGTAGGCCTAAGAACACTGGGGCTCTGGGCTTCTCTAGCCACCTCATCTTCTGCTCATCATCTCGCGCACTCTAAAGAGAGCTCAGGTGAGAAATTGCAAACGTCCAGCAATTGCTCAGAGATGAAAAGTGCCAGCACTGAAAGCTGTTGCTAGCCAGCACCCTTCCTTGGAAGCGCTTTCACAGGCGCAGCAACACTGGGGCTTTGCGCTTCTCTACCCACCAAACGTCACGGTCCTTCTCTTTCCGTCTCGTAGACACGAGGTGAGAAATTGCAAACGTCGAGCAATTGCTCCGAGATGAAAAGTGCCAGCACTGAAAGCTGTTGCTAGCCAGCACCCTTCCTTGGAAGCGCTTTTGTAGGCCTAAGAACACTGGGGCTCTGGGCTTCTCTAGCCACCTCATCTTCTGCTCATCCTCCCGCGCACTCTAAAGAGAGCTCAGCTGAGAAATTGCAAACGTCGAGCAATTGCTCAGAGATGAAAAGTGCCAGCACTGAAAGCTGTTGCTAGCCAGCACCCTTCCTTGGAAGCGCTTTCACAGGCGCAGTAACACTGGGGCTTTGCGCTTCTCTAGACACCAAACGTCACGGTCCTTCTCTTTCCGTCTCGTAGACACGAGCTGAGAAATTGCAAACGTCGAGCAATTGCTCAGAGATGAAAAGTGCCAGCACTGAAAGCTGTTGCTAGCCAGCACCCTTCCTTGGAAGCGCTTTTGTAGGCCTAAGAACACTGGGGCTCTGGGCTTCTCTAGCCACCTAATCATCTGCTCATCCTCGCGCGCACTCTAAAGAGAGCTCAGGTGAGAAATTGCAAACGTCCAGCAATTGCTCAGAGATGAAAAGTGCCAGCACTGAAAGCTGTTGCTAGCCAGCACCCTTCCTTGGAAGCGCTTTCACAGGCGCAGCAACACTGGGGCTTTGCGCTTCTCTAGCCACCAAACGTCACGGTCCTTCTCTTTCCGTCTCCTAGACACGAGCTGAGAAATTGCAAACGTCCAGCAATTGCTCAGAGATGAAAAGTGCCAGCACTGAAAGCTCTTGCTAGCCAGCACCCTTCCTTGGCAGCGCTTTTGTAGGCCTAAGAACACTGGGGCTCTTGGCTTCTCTAGCCACCTCATCTTCTGCTCATCCTCTCGCGCACTCTAAAGAGAGCTCAGGTGAGAAATTGCAAACGTCCAGCAATTGCTCAGAGATGAAAAGTGGCAGCACTGAAAGCTCTTGCTAGCCAGCACCCTTCCTTGGAAGCGCTTTCACAGGCGCAGCAACACTGGGGCTTTGCGCTTCTCTAGCCACCAAACGTCACGGTCCTTCTCTTTCCGTCTCGTAGACACGAGCTGAGAAATTGCAAACGTCGAGCAATTGCTCAGAGATGAAAAGTGCCAGCACTGAAAACTGTTGCTAGCCAGCAGCCTTCCTTGGAAGCGCTTTTGTAGGCCTAAGAACACTGGGGCTCTGGGCTTCTCTAGCCACCTAATCTTCTGCTCATCCTCGCGCGCACTCTAAAGAGAGCTCAGGTGAGAAATTACAAACGTCGAGCAATTGCTCAGAGATGAAAAGTGCCAGCACTGAAAGCTGTTGCTAGCCAGCACCCTTCCTTGGAAGCGCTTTCACAGGCGCAGTAACACTGGGTCTTTGCGCTTCTCTACCCACCAAACGTCACGGTCCTTCTCTTTCCGTCTCGTAGACACGAGCTGAGAAATTGCAAAAGTCGAGCAATTGCTCAGAGATGAAAAGTGCCAGCACTGAAAGCTCTTGCTAGCCAGCACCCTTCCTTGGAAGCGCTTTCACAGGCGCAGCAACACTTGGGCTTTGCGCTTCTCTAGCCACCAAACGTCACGGTCCTTCTCTTTCCGTCTCGTAGACACGAGGTGAGAAATTGCAAACGTCGAGCAATTGCTCAGAGATGAAAAGTGCCAGCACTGAAAGCTGTTGCTAGCCAGCACCCTTCCTTGGAAGCGCTTTTGTAGGCCTAAGAACACTGGGGCTCTGGGCTTCTCTAGCCACCTCATCTTCTGCTCATCCTCCCGCGCACTCTAAAGAGAGCTCAGGTGAGAAATTGCAAACGTCGAGCAATTGCTCAGAGATGAAAAGTGCCAGCACTGAAAGCTGTTGCTAGCCAGCACCCTTCCTTGGAAGCGCTTTCACAGGCGCAGTAACACTGGGGCTTTGCGCTTCTCTAGCCACCAAACGTCACGGTCCTTCTCTTTCCGTCTCGTAGACACGAGCTGAGAAATTGCAAACGTCGAGCAATTGCTCCGAGATGAAAAGTGCCAGCACTGAAAGCTGTTGCTAGCCAGCACCCTTCCTTGGAAGCGCTTTTGTAGGCCTAAGAACACTGGGGCTCTGGGCTTCTCTAGCCACCTAATCTTCTGCTCATCCTCGCGCGCACTCTAAAGAGAGCTCAGCTGAGAAATTGCAAACGTCCAGCAATTGCTCAGAGATGAAAAGTGCCAGCACTGAAAGCTGTTGCTAGCCAGCACCCTTCCTTGGAAGCGCTTTCACAGGCGCAGCAACACTGGGGCTTTGCGCTTCTCTAGCCACCAAACGTCACGGTCCTTCTCTTTCCGTCTCCTAGACACGAGCTGAGAAATTGCAAACGTCCAGCAATTGCTCAGAGATGAAAAGTGCCAGCACTGAAAGCTCTTGCTAGCCAGCACCCTTCCTTGGCAGCGCTTTTGTAGGCCTAAGAACACTGGGGCTCTGGGCTTCTCTAGCCACCTAATCTTGTGCTCATCCTCTTGCGCACTCTAAAGAGAGCTCAGGTGAGAAATTGCAAACGTCCAGCAATTGCTCAGAGATGAAAAGTGGCAGCACTGAAAGCTGTTGCTAGCCAGCACCCTTCCTTGGAAGCGCTTTCACAGGCGCAGCAACACTGGGGCTTTGCGCTTCTCTAGCCACCAAACGTCACGGTCCTTCTCTTTCCGTCTCGTAGACACGAGCTGAGAAATTGCAAACGTCGAGCAATTGCTCAGAGATGAAAAGTGCCAGCACTGAAAACTGTTGCTAGCCAGCACCCTTCCTTGGAAGCGCTTTTGTAGGCCTAAGAACACTGGGGCTCTGGGCTTCTCTAGCCACCTAATCTTCTGCTCATCCTCGCGCGCACTCTAAAGAGAGCTCAGGTGAGAAATTACAAACGTCCAGCAATTGCTCAGAGATGAAAAGTGCCAGCACTGAAAGCTCTTGCTAGCCAGCACCCTTCCTTGGAAGCGCTTTCACAGGCGCAGTAACACTGGGTCTTTGCGCTTCTCTACCCACCAAACGTCACGGTCCTTCTCTTTCCGTCTCGTAGACACGAGCTGAGAAATTGCAAAAGTCGAGCAATTGCTCAGAGATGAAAAGTGCCAGCACTGAAAGCTGTTGCTAGCCAGCACCCTTCCTTGGAAGCGCTTTCACAGGCGCAGCAACACTGGGGCTTTGCGCTTCTGTACGCACCAAACGTCACGGTCCTTCTCTTTCCGTCTCGTAGACACGAGGTGAGAAATTGCAAACGTCGAGCAATTGCTCAGAGATGAAAAGTGCCAGCACTGAAAGCTGTTGCTAGCCAGCACCCTTCCTTGGAAGCGCTTTTGTAGGCCTAAGAACACTGGGGCTCTGGGCTTCTCTAGCCACCTAATCTTCTGCTCATCCTCCCGCGCCCTCTGAAGAGAGCTCAGCTGAGAAATTGCAAACGTCCAGCAATTGCTCAGAGATGAAAAGTGCCAGCACTGAAAGCTGTTGCTAGCCAGCACCCTTCCTTGGAAGCGCTTTCACAGGCGCAGTAACACTGGGGCTTTGCGCTTCTCTAGACACCAAACGTCACGGTCCTTCTCTTTCCGTCTCCTAGACACGAGCTGAGAAATTGCAAACGTCGAGCAATTGCTCAGAGATGAAAAGTGCCAGCACTGAAAACTGTTGCTAGCCAGCAGCCTTCCTTGGAAGCGCTTTTGTAGGCCTAAGAACACTGGGGCTCTGGGCTTCTCTAGCCACCTAATCTTCTGCTCATCCTCGCGCGCACTCTAAAGAGAGCTCAGGTGAGAAATTGCAAACGTCGAGCAATTGCTCAGAGATGAAAAGTGCCAGCACTGAAAGCTCTTGCTAGCCAGCACCCTTCCTTGGAAGCGCTTTCACAGGCGCAGCAACACTGGGGCTTTGCGCTTCTCTAGCCACCAAACGTCACGGTCCTTCTCTTTCCGTCTCCTAGACACGAGCTGAGAAATTGCAAACGTCCAGCAATTGCTCAGAGATGAAAAGTGCCAGCACTGAAAGCTCTTGCTAGCCAGCACCCTTCCTTGGCAGCGCTTTTGTAGGCCTAAGAACACTGGGGCTCTGGGCTTCTCTAGCCAACTCATCTTCTGCTCATCCTCTCGCGCACTCTAAAGAGAGCTCAGGTGAGAAATTGCAAACGTCCAGCAATTGCTCAGAGATGAAAAGTGCCAGCACTGAAACCTCTTGCTAGCCAGCACCCTTCCTTGGAAGCGCTTTCACAGGCGCAGCAACACTGGGGCTTTGCGCTTCTCTAGCCACCAAACGTCACGGTCCTTCTCTTTCCGTCTCGTAGACACGAGCTGAGAAATTGCAAACGTCGAGCAATTGCTCAGAGATGAAAAGTGCCAGCACTGAAAACTGTTGCTAGCCAGCACCCTTCCTTGGAAGCGCTTTTGTAGGCCTAAGAACACTGGGGCTCTGGGCTTCTCTAGCCACCTCATCTTCTGCTCATCCTCGCGCGCACTCTAAAGAGAGCTCAGGTGAGAAATTGCAAACGTCGAGCAATTGCTCCGAGATGAAAAGTGCCAGCACTGAAAGCTGTTGCTAGCCAGCACCCTTCCTTGGAAGCGCTTTCACAGGCGCAGTAACACTGGGGCTTTGCACTTCTATACGCACCAAACGTCACGGTCATTCTCTTTCCGTCTCGTAGACACGAGCTGAGAAATTGCAAACGTCGAGCAATTGCTCCGAGATGAAAAGTGCCAGCACTGAAAGCTGTTGCTAGCCAGCACCCTTCCTTGGAAGCGCTTTTGTAGGCCTAAGAACACTGGGGCTCTGGGCTTCTCTAGCCACCTAATCATCTGCTCATCCTCTCGCGCACTCTAAAGAGAGCTCAGGTGAGAAATTGCAAACGTCCAGCAATTGCTCAGAGATGAAAAGTGCCAGCACTGAAAGCTGTTGCTAGCCAGCACCCTTCCTTGGAAGCGCTTTCACAGGCGCAGCAACACTGGGGCTTTGCGCTTCTCTAGCCACCAAACGTCACGGTCATTCTCTTTCCGTCGGTAGACACGAGCTGAGAAATTGCAAACGTCGAGCAATTGCTCAGAGATGAAAAGTGCCAGCACTGAAAGCTGTTGCTAGCCAGCACCCTTCCTTGGAAGTGCTTTTGTAGGCCTAAGAACACTGGGGCTCTGGGCTTCTCTAGCCACCTCATCTTCTGCTCATCCTCTCGCGCACTCTAAAGAGAGCTCAGGTGAGAAATTCCAAATGTCGAGCAATTGCTCAGAGATGAAAAGTGCCAGCACTGAAAGCTGTTGCTAGCCAGCACCCTTCCTTGGAAGCGCTTTCACAGGCGCAGCAACACTGGGGCTTTGCGCTTCTATACGCACCAAACGTCACGGTCATTCTCTTTCCGTCTCGTAGACACGAGCTGAGAAATTGCAAACGTGGAGCAATTGCTCCGAGATGAAAAGTGCCAGCACTGAAAGCTGTTGCTAGCCAGCACCCTTCCTTGGAAGCGCTTTTGTAGGCCTAAGAACACTGGGGCTCTGGGCTTCTCTAGCCACCTAATCATCTGCTCATCCTCTCGCGCACTCTAAAGAGAGCTCAGGTGAGAAATTGCAAACGTCCAGCAATTGCTCAGAGATGAAAAGTGCCAGCACTGAAAGCTGTTGCTAGCCAGCACCCTTCCTTGGAAGCGCTTTCACAGGCGCAGCAACACTGGGGCTTTGCGCTTCTCTAGCCACCAAACGTCACGGTCATTCTCTTTCCGTCGGTAGACACGAGCTGAGAAATTGCAAACGTCGAGCAATTGCTCAGAGATGAAAAGTGCCAGCACTGAAAGCTGTTGCTAGCCAGCACCCTTCCTTGGAAGTGCTTTTGTAGGCCTAAGAACACTGGGGCTCTGGGCTTCTCTAGCCACCTCATCTTCTGCTCATCCTCTCGCGCACTCTAAAGAGAGCTCAGGTGAGAAATTCCAAATGTCGAGCAATTGCTCAGAGATGAAAAGTGCCAGCACTGAAAGCTGTTGCTAGCCAGCACCCTTCCTTGGAAGCGCTTTCACAGGCGCAGCAACACTGGGGCTTTGCGCTTCTATACGCACCAAACGTCACGGTCATTCTCTTTCCGTCTCGTAGACACGAGCTGAGAAATTGCAAACGTCGAGCAATTGCTCAGAGATGAAAAGTGCCAGCACTGAAAGCTGTTGCTAGCCAGCACCCTTCCTTGGAAGCGCTTTCACAGGCGCAGCAACACTGGGGCTTTGCGCTTCTCTAGCCACCAAACGTCACGGTCCTTCTCTTTCCGTCTTGTAGACACGAGCTGAGAAATTGCAAACGTCGAGCAATTGCTCCGAGATGAAAAGTGCCAGCACTGAAAGCTGTTGCTAGCCAGCACCCTTCCTTGGAAGTGCTTTCACAGGCGCAGCAACACTGGGGCTTTGCGCTTCTCTAGCCACCAAACGTCACGGTCCTTCTCTTTCCGTCGGTAGACACGAGCTGAGAAATTGCAAACGTCGAGCAATTGCTCAGAGATGAAAAGTGCCAGCACTGAAAGCTCTTGCTAGCCAGCACCCTTCCTTGGAAGCGCTTTCACAGGCGCAGCAACAATGGGGCTTTGCGCTTCTCTAGCCACCAAACGTCACGGTCCTTCTCTTTCCGTCTCCTAGACACGAGCTGAGAAATTGCAAACGTCGAGCAATTGCTCCGAGATGAAAAGTGCCAGCACTGAAAGCTGTTGCTAGCCAGCACCCTTCCTTGGAAGCGCTTTTGTAGGCCTAAGAACACTGGGGCTCTGCGCTTCTCTAGCCACCTAATCTTCTGCTCATCCTCGCGCACTCTAAAGAGAGCTCAGGTGAGAAATTGCAAACGTCGAGCAATTGCTCAGAGATGAAAAGTGCCAGCACTGAAAGCTCTTGCTAGCCAGCACCCTTCCTTGGAAGCGCTTTCACAGGCGCAGCAACACTGGGGCTTTGCGCTTCTCTACCCACCAAACGTCACGGTCCTTCTCTTTCCGTCTTGTAGACATGAGCTGAGAAATTGCAAACGTCGAGCAATTGCTCCGAGATGAAAAGTGCCAGCACTGAAAGCTCTTGCTAGCCAGCACCCTTCCTTGGAAGCGCTTTTGTAGGCCTAAGAACACTGGGGCTCTGGGCTTCTCTAGCCACCTCATCTTCTGCTCATCCTCTCGCGCACTCTAAAGAGAGCTCAGGTGAGAAATTGCAAACGTCGAGCAATTGCTCAGAGATGAAAAGTGCCAGCACTGAAAGCTGTTGCTAGCCAGCACCCTTCCTTGGAAGCGCTTTCACAGGCGCAGCAACACTGGGGCTTTGCGCTTCTCTAGCCACCAAACGTCACGGTCCTTCTCTTTCCGTCTTGTAGACATGAGCTGAGAAATTGCAAACGTCGAGCAATTGCTCAGAGATGAAAAGTGCCAGCACTGAAAGCTGTTGCTAGCCAGCACCCTTCCTTGGAAGCGCTTTCACAGGCGCAGTAACACTGGGGCTTTGCGCTTCTCTACGCACCAAACGTCACGGTCCTTCTCTTTCCGTCTCGTAGACACGAGCTGAGAAATTGCAAACGTCGAGCAATTGCTCCGAGATGAAAAGTGCCAGCACTGAAAGCTCTTGCTAGCCAGCACCCTTCCTTGGAAGCGCTTTTGTAGGCCTAAGAACACTGGGGCTCTGGGCTTCTCTAGCCACCTCATCTTCTGCTCATCTTCTCGCGCACTCT
Source organism: Sarcoramphus papa (assembly GCA_037962945.1). Classification (NCBI taxonomy): domain Eukaryota; kingdom Metazoa; phylum Chordata; class Aves; order Accipitriformes; family Cathartidae; genus Sarcoramphus; species Sarcoramphus papa. The sequence continues at coordinate 4,316,396 of CM075606.1, read as the reverse complement.
AAAGAGAGCTCAGCTGAGAAATTGCAAACGTCGAGCAATTGCTCAGAGATGAAAAGTGCCAGCACTGAAAGCTGTTGCTAGCCAGCACCCTTCCTTGGAAGCGCTTTCACAGGCGCAGCAACACTGGGGCTTTGCGCTTCTCTACCCACCAAACGTCACGGTCCTTCTCTTTCCGTCTCGTAGACACGAGCTGAGAAATTGCAAACGTCGAGCAATTGCTCAGAGATGAAAAGTGCCAGCACTGAAAGCTGTTGCTAGCCAGCCCCCTTCCTTGGAAGCGCTTTTGTAGGCCTAAGAACAGTGGGGCTCTGGGCTTCTCTAGCCACCTCATCTTCTGCTCATCCTCTCGCGCACTCTAAAGAGAGCTCAGGTGAGAAATTGCAAACGTCCAGCAATTGCTCAGAGATGAAAAGTGCCAGCACTGAAAGCTGTTGCTAGCCAGCACCCTTCCTTGGAAGCGCTTTCACAGGCGCAGCAACACTGGGGCTTTGCGCTTCTCTAGCCACCAAACGTCACGGTCCTTCTCTTTCCGTCTCGTAGACACGAGCTGAGAAATTGCAAACGTCGAGCAATTGCTCAGAGATGAAAAGTGCCAGCACTGAAAGCTGTTGCTAGCCAGCACCCTTCCTTGGAAGCGCTTTTGTAGGCCTAAGAACACTGGGGCTCTGGGCTTCTCTAGCCACCTCATCTTCTGCTCATCCTCGCGCGCACTCTAAAGAGAGCTCAGGTGAGAAATTGCAAACGTCGAGCAATTGCTCAGAGATGAAAAGTGCCAGCACTGAAAGCTGTTGCTAGCCAGCACCCTTCCTTGGAAGCGCTTTCACAGGCGCAGCAACACTGGGGCTTTGCGCTTCTCTACCCACCAAACGTCACGGTCCTTCTCTTTCCGTCTCGTAGACACGAGCTGAGAAATTGCAAACGTCGAGCAATTGCTCAGAGATGAAAAGTGCCAGCACTGAAAGCTGTTGCTAGCCAGCACCCTTCCTTGGAAGCGCTTTTGTAGGCCTAAGAACACTGGGGCTCTGGGCTTCTCTAGCCACCTCATCTTCTGCTCATCCTCCCGCGCCCTCTGAAGAGAGCTCAGCTGAGAAATTGCAAACGTCGAGCAATTGCTCAGAGATGAAAAGTGCCAGCACTGAAAGCTGTTGCTAGCCAGCACCCTTCCTTGGAAGCGCTTTCACAGGCGCAGTAACACTGGGGCTTTGCGCTTCTCTAGCCACCAAACGTCACGGTCCTTCTCTTTCCGTCTCGTAGACACGAGCTGAGAAATTGCAAACGTCGAGCAATTGCTCAGAGATGAAAAGTGCCAGCACTGAAAACTGTTGCTAGCCAGCAGCCTTCCTTGGAAGCGCTTTTGTAGGCCTAAGAACACTGGGGCTCTGGGCTTCTCTAGCCACCTCATCTTCTGCTCATCCTCTCGCGCACTCTGAAGAGAGCTCAGGTGAGAAATTGCAAACGTCGAGCAATTGCTCAGAGATGAAAAGTGCCAGCACTGAAAGCTCTTGCTAGCCAGCACCCTTCCTTGGAAGCGCTTTCACAGGCGCAGCAACACTGGGGCTTTGCGCTTCTCTAGCCACCAAACGTCACGGTCCTTCTCTTTCCGTCTCCTAGACACGAGCTGAGAAATTGCAAACGTCCAGCAATTGCTCAGAGATGAAAAGTGCCAGCACTGAAAGCTCTTGCTAGCCAGCACCCTTCCTTGGCAGCGCTTTTGTAGGCCTAAGAACACTGGGGCTCTGGGCTTCTCTAGCCACCTCATCTTCTGCTCATCCTCTCGCGCACTCTAAAGAGAGCTCAGGTGAGAAATTGCAAACGTCCAGCAATTGCTCAGAGATGAAAAGTGCCAGCACTGAAAGCTCTTGCTAGCCAGCACCCTTCCTTGGAAGCGCTTTCACAGGCGCAGTAACACTGGGTCTTTGCGCTTCTCTACCCACCAAACGTCACGGTCCTTCTCTTTCCGTCTCGTAGACACGAGCTGAGAAATTGCAAACGTCGAGCAATTGCTCAGAGATGAAAAGTGCCAGCACTGAAAGCTGTTGCTAGCCAGCACCCTTCCTTGGAAGCGCTTTCACAGGCGCAGCAACACTGGGGCTTTGCGCTTCTCTACCCACCAAACGTCACGGTCATTCTCTTTCCGTCTCGTAGACACGAGGTGAGAAATTGCAAACGTCCACCAATTGCTCAGAGATGAAAAGTGCCAGCACTGAAAGCTGTTGCTAGCCAGCACCCTTCCTTGGAAGCGCTTTTGTAGGCCTAAGAACACTGGGGCTCTGGGCTTCTCTAGCCACCTCATCTTCTGCTCATCCTCCCGCGCCCTCTGAAGAGAGCTCAGCTGAGAAATTGCAAACGTCGAGCAATTGCTCAGAGATGAAAAGTGCCAGCACTGAAAGCTGTTGCTAGCCAGCACCCTTCCTTGGAAGCGCTTTCACAGGCGCAGTAACACTGGGGCTTTGCGCTTCTCTAGACACCAAACGTCACGGTCCTTCTCTTTCCGTCTCGTAGACACGAGCTGAGAAATTGCAAACGTCGAGCAATTGCTCCGAGATGAAAAGTGCCAGCACTGAAAACTGTTGCTAGCCAGCACCCTTCCTTGGAAGCGCTTTTGTAGGCCTAAGAACACTGGGGCTCTGGGCTTCTCTAGCCACCTCATCTTCTGCTCATCCTCGCGCGCACTCTAAAGAGAGCTCAGGTGAGAAATTGCAAACGTCCAGCAATTGCTCAGAGATGAAAAGTGCCAGCACTGAAAGCTGTTGCTAGCCAGCACCCTTCCTTGGAAGCGCTTTCACAGGCGCAGCAACACTGGGGCTTTGCGCTTCTCTAGCCACCAAACGTCACGGTCCTTCTCTTTCCGTCTCCTAGACACGAGCTGAGAAATTGCAAACGTCCAGCAATTGCTCCGAGATGAAAAGTGCCAGCACTGAAAGCTCTTGCTAGCCAGCACCCTTCCTTGGCAGCGCTTTTGTAGGCCTAAGAACACTGGGGCTCTGGGCTTCTCTAGCCACCTCATCTTCTGCTCATCCTCTCGCGCACTCTAAAGAGAGCTCAGGTGAGAAATTGCAAACGTCCAGCAATTGCTCAGAGATGAAAAGTGGCAGCACTGAAAGCTCTTGCTAGCCAGCACCCTTCCTTGGAAGCGCTTTCACAGGCGCAGCAACACTGGGGCTTTGCGCTTCTCTAGCCACCAAACGTCACGGTCCTTCTCTTTCCGTCTCCTAGACACGAGCTGAGAAATTGCAAACGTCGAGCAATTGCTCAGAGATGAAAAGTGCCAGCACTGAAAACTGTTGCTAGCCAGCAGCCTTCCTTGGAAGCGCTTTTGTAGGCCTAAGAACACTGGGGCTCTGGGCTTCTCTAGCCACCTAATCTTCTGCTCATCCTCGCGCGCACTCTAAAGAGAGCTCAGGTGAGAAATTGCAAACGTCGAGCAATTGCTCAGAGATGAAAAGTGCCAGCACTGAAAGCTGTTGCTAGCCAGCACCCTTCCTTGGAAGCGCTTTCACAGGCGCAGTAACACTGGGTCTTTGCGCTTCTCTACCCACCAAACGTCACGGTCCTTCTCTTTCCGTCTCGTAGACACGAGCTGAGAAATTGCAAAAGTCGAGCAATTGCTCAGAGATGAAAAGTGCCAGCACTGAAAGCTGTTGCTAGCCAGCACCCTTCCTTGGAAGCGCTTTCACAGGCGCAGCAACACTGGGGCTTTGCGCTTCTATACGCACCAAACGTCACGGTCCTTCTCTTTCCGTCTCGTAGACACGAGCTGAGAAATTGCAAACGTCGAGCAATTGCTCGGAGATGAAAAGTGCCAGCACTGAAAAGTGTTGCTAGCCAGCACCCTTCCTTGGAAGCGCTTTTGTAGGCCTAAGAACACTGGGGCTCTGGGCTTCTCTAGCCACCTAATCTTCTGCTCATCCTCTCGCGCACTCTAAAGAGAGCTCAGGTGAGAAATTGCAAACGTCCAGCAATTGCTCCGAGATGAAAAGTGCCAGCACTGAAAGCTGTTGCTAGCCAGCACCCTTCCTTGGAAGCGCTTTCACAGGCGCAGCAACACTGGGGCTTTGCGCTTCTCTAGCCACCAAACGTCACGGTCCTTCTCTTTCCGTCTCCTAGACACGAGCTGAGAAATTGCAAACGTCCAGCAATTGCTCCGAGATGAAAAGTGCCAGCACTGAAAACTGTTGCTAGCCAGCACCCTTCCTTGGAAGCGCTTTTGTAGGCCTAAGAACACTGGGGCTCTGGGCTTCTCTAGCCACCTCATCTTCTGCTCATCCTCGCGCGCACTCTAAAGAGAGCTCAGGTGAGAAATTGCAAACGTCGAGCAATTGCTCAGAGATGAAAAGTGCCAGCACTGAAAGCTGTTGCTAGCCAGCACCCTTCCTTGGAAGCGCTTTCACAGGCGCAGTAACACTGGGGCTTTGCACTTCTATACGCACCAAACGTCACGGTCCTTCTCTTTCCGTCTCGTAGACACGAGCTGAGAAATTGCAAACGTCGAGCAATTGCTCCGAGATGAAAAGTGCCAGCACTGAAAGCTGTTGCTAGCCAGCACCCTTCCTTGGAAGCGCTTTTGTAGGCCTAAGAACACTGGGGCTCTGGGCTTCTCTAGCCACCTAATCATCTGCTCATCCTCTCGCGCACTCTAAAGAGAGCGCAGGGGAGAAATTGCAAACGTCGAGCAATTGCTCAGAGATGAAAAGTGCCAGCACTGAAAGCTGTTGCTAGCCAGCACCCTTCCTTGGAAGCGCTTTCACAGGCGCAGCAACACTGGGGCTTTGCGCTTCTCTAGCCACCAAACGTCACGGTCATTCTCTTTCCGTCGGTAGACACGAGCTGAGAAATTGCAAACGTCGAGCAATTGCTCAGAGATGAAAAGTGCCAGCACTGAAAGCTGTTGCTAGCCAGCACCCTTCCTTGGAAGTGCTTTTGTAGGCCTAAGAACACTGGGGCTCTGGGCTTCTCTAGCCACCTCATCTTCTGCTCATCCTCTCGCGCACTCTAAAGAGAGCTCAGGTGAGAAATTACAAATGTCGAGCAATTGCTCAGAGATGAAAAGTGCCAGCACTGAAAGCTGTTGCTAGCCAGCAGCCTTCCTTGGAAGCGCTTTCACAGGCGCAGCAACACTGGGGCTTTGCGCTTCTATACGCACCAAACGTCACGGTCCTTCTCTTTCCGTCTTGTAGACACGAGCTGAGAAATTGCAAACGTCGAGCAATTGCTCCGAGATGAAAAGTGCCAGCACTGAAAACTGTTGCTAGCCAGCACCCTTCCTTGGAAGCGCTTTCACAGGCGCAGTAACACTGGGGCTTTGCGCTTCTCTAGACACCAAACGTCACGGTCCTTCTCTTTCCGTCTCGTAGACACGAGCTGAGAAATTGCAAACGTCGAGCAATTGCTCCGAGATGAAAAGTGCCAGCACTGAAAACTGTTGCTAGCCAGCACCCTTCCTTGGAAGCGCTTTTGTAGGCCTAAGAACACTGGGGCTCTGGGCTTCTCTAGCCACCTAATCTTCTGCTCATCCTCGCGCGCACTCTAAAGAGAGCTCAGGTGAGAAATTGCAAACGTCGAGCAATTGCTCAGAGATGAAAAGTGCCAGCACTGAAAGCTGTTGCTAGCCAGCACCCTTCCTTGGAAGCGCTTTCACAGGCGCAGCAACACTGGGGCTTTGCGCTTCTCTAGCCACCAAACGTCACGGTCCTTCTCTTTCCGTCTCCTAGACACGAGCTGAGAAATTGCAAACGTCCAGCAATTGCTCAGAGATGAAAAGTGCCAGCACTGAAAGCTCTTGCTAGCCAGCACCCTTCCTTGGCAGCGCTTTTGTAGGCCTAAGAACACTGGGGCTCTGGGCTTCTCTAGCCACCTCATCTTCTGCTCATCCTCTCGCGCACTCTAAAGAGAGCTCAGCTGAGAAATTGCAAACGTCCAGCAATTGCTCAGAGATGAAAAGTGGCAGCACTGAAAGCTCTTGCTAGCCAGCACCCTTCCTTGGAAGCGCTTTCACAGGCGCAGCAACACTGGGGCTTTGCGCTTCTCTAGCCACCAAACGTCACGGTCCTTCTCTTTCCGTCTCGTAGACACGAGCTGAGAAATTGCAAACGTCGAGCAATTGCTCAGAGATGAAAAGTGCCAGCACTGAAAACTGTTGCTAGCCAGCACCCTTCCTTGGAAGCGCTTTTGTAGGCCTAAGAACACTGGGGCTCTGGGCTTCTCTAGCCACCTAATCTTCTGCTCATCCTCGCGCGCACTCTAAAGAGAGCTCAGGTGAGAAATTGCAAACGTCGAGCAATTGCTCAGAGATGAAAAGTGCCAGCACTGAAAGCTGTTGCTAGCCAGCACCCTTCCTTGGAAGCGCTTTCACAGGCGCAGTAACACTGGGTCTTTGCGCTTCTCTACCCACCAAACGTCACGGTCCTTCTCTTTCCGTCTCGTAGACACGAGCTGAGAAATTGCAAAAGTCGAGCAATTGCTCAGAGATGAAAAGTGCCAGCACTGAAAGCTGTTGCTAGCCAGCACCCTTCCTTGGAAGCGCTTTCACAGGCGCAGCAACACTGGGGCTTTGCGCTTCTATACGCACCAAACGTCACGGTCCTTCTCTTTCCGTCTCGTAGACACGAGCTGAGAAATTGCAAACGTCGAGCAATTGCTCGGAGATGAAAAGTGCCAGCACTGAAAAGTGTTGCTAGCCAGCACCCTTCCTTGGAAGCGCTTTTGTAGGCCTAAGAACACTGGGGCTCTGGGCTTCTCTAGCCACCTAATCTTCTGCTCATCCTCTCGCGCACTCTAAAGAGAGCTCAGGTGAGAAATTGCAAACGTCGAGCAATTGCTCCGAGATGAAAAGTGCCAGCACTGAAAGCTGTTGCTAGCCAGCACCCTTCCTTGGAAGCGCTTTCACAGGCGCAGCAACACTGGGGCTTTGCGCTTCTCTAGCCACCAAACGTCACGGTCCTTCTCTTTCCGTCTCCTAGACACGAGCTGAGAAATTGCAAACGTCCAGCAATTGCTCCGAGATGAAAAGTGCCAGCACTGAAAACTGTTGCTAGCCAGCACCCTTCCTTGGAAGCGCTTTTGTAGGCCTAAGAACACTGGGGCTCTGGGCTTCTCTAGCCACCTCATCTTCTGCTCATCCTCGCGCGCACTCTAAAGAGAGCTCAGGTGAGAAATTGCAAACGTCGAGCAATTGCTCAGAGATGAAAAGTGCCAGCACTGAAAGCTGTTGCTAGCCAGCACCCTTCCTTGGAAGCGCTTTCACAGGCGCAGTAACACTGGGGCTTTGCACTTCTATACGCACCAAACGTCACGGTCCTTCTCTTTCCGTCTCGTAGACACGAGCTGAGAAATTGCAAACGTCGAGCAATTGCTCCGAGATGAAAAGTGCCAGCACTGAAAGCTGTTGCTAGCCAGCACCCTTCCTTGGAAGCGCTTTTGTAGGCCTAAGAACACTGGGGCTCTGGGCTTCTCTAGCCACCTAATCATCTGCTCATCCTCTCGCGCACTCTAAAGAGAGCGCAGGGGAGAAATTGCAAACGTCGAGCAATTGCTCAGAGATGAAAAGTGCCAGCACTGAAAGCTGTTGCTAGCCAGCACCCTTCCTTGGAAGCGCTTTCACAGGCGCAGCAACACTGGGGCTTTGCGCTTCTCTAGCCACCAAACGTCACGGTCATTCTCTTTCCGTCGGTAGACACGAGCTGAGAAATTGCAAACGTCGAGCAATTGCTCAGAGATGAAAAGTGCCAGCACTGAAAGCTGTTGCTAGCCAGCACCCTTCCTTGGAAGTGCTTTTGTAGGCCTAAGAACACTGGGGCTCTGGGCTTCTCTAGCCACCTCATCTTCTGCTCATCCTCTCGCGCACTCTAAAGAGAGCTCAGGTGAGAAATTACAAATGTCGAGCAATTGCTCAGAGATGAAAAGTGCCAGCACTGAAAGCTGTTGCTAGCCAGCACCCTTCCTTGGAAGCGCTTTCACAGGCGCAGCAACACTGGGGCTTTGCGCTTCTATACGCACCAAACGTCACGGTCCTTCTCTTTCCGTCTTGTAGACACGAGCTGAGAAATTGCAAACGTCGAGCAATTGCTCCGAGAGGAAAAGTGCCAGCACTGAAAGCTGTTGCTAGCCAGCACCCTTCCTTGGAAGCGCTTTCACAGGCGCAGCAACACTGGGGCTTTGCGCTTCTCTAGCCACCAAACGTCACGGTCCTTCTCTTTCCGTCTTGTAGACACGAGCTGAGAAATTGCAAACGTCGAGCAATTGCTCAGAGATGAAAAGTGCCAGCACTGAAAGCTCTTGCTAGCCAGCACCCTTCCTTGGAAGCGCTTTCACAGGCGCAGCAACACTGGGGCTTTGCGCTTCTCTAGCCACCAAACGTCACGGTCCTTCTCTTTCCGTCTCCTAGACACGAGCTGAGAAATTGCAAACGTCGAGCAATTGCTCCGAGATGAAAAGTGCCAGCACTGAAAGCTGTTGCTAGCCAGCACCCTTCCTTGGAAGCGCTTTTGTAGGCCTAAGAACACTGGGGCTCTGGGCTTCTCTAGCCACCTAATCTTCTGCTCATCCTCTCGCGCACTCTAAAGAGAGCTCAGGGGAGAAATTGCAAACGTCGAGCAATTGCTCAGAGATGAAAAGTGCCAGCACTGAAAGCTGTTGCTAGCCAGCAGCCTTCCTTGGAAGCGCTTTCACAGGCGCAGCAACACTGGGGCTTTGCGCTTCTCTAGCCACCAAACGTCACGGTCCTTCTCTTTCCGTCTTGTAGACATGAGCTGAGAAATTGCAAACGTCGAGCAATTGCTCCGAGATGAAAAGTGCCAGCACTGAAAGCTCTTGCTAGCCAGCACCCTTCCTTGGAAGCGCTTTCACAGGCGCAGTAACACTGGGGCTTTGCGCTTCTCTACGCACCAAACGTCACGGTCCTTCTCTTTCCGTCTTGTAGACACGAGCTGAGAAATTGCAAACGTCGAGCAATTGCTCAGAGATGAAAAGTGCCAGCACTGAAAGCTGTTGCTAGCCAGCACCCTTCCTTGGAAGCGCTTTTGTAGGCCTAAGAACACTGGGGCTCTGGGCTTCTCTAGCCACCTAATCTTCTGCTCATCCTCTCGCGCGCTCTAAAGAGAGCTCAGGTGAGAAATTGCAAACGTCGAGCAATTGCTCAGAGATGAAAAGTGCCAGCACTGAAAGCTCTTGCTAGCCAGCACCCTTCCTTGGAAGCGCTTTCACAGGCGCAGCAACACTGGGGCTTTGCGCTTCTCTAGCCACCAAACGTCACGGTCCTTCTCTTTCCGTCTTGTAGACATGAGCTGAGAAATTGCAAACGTCGAGCAATTGCTCAGAGATGAAAAGTGCCAGCACTGAAAGCTGTTGCTAGCCAGCACCCTTCCTTGGAAGCGCTTTTGTAGGCCTAAGAACACTGGGGCTCTGGGCTTCTCTAGCCACCTCATCTTCTGCTCATCCTCTCGCGCACTCTAAAGAGAGCTCAGGTGAGAAATTGCAAACGTCCAGCAATTGCTCCGAGATGAAAAGTGCCAGCACTGAAAGCTGTTGCTAGCCAGCACCCTTCCTTGGAAGCGCTTTCACAGGCGCAGCAACACTGGGGCTTTGCGCTTCTCTAGCCACCAAACGTCACGGTCCTTCTCTTTCCGTCTCGTAGACACGAGCTGAGAAATTGCAAACGTCGAGCAATTGCTCAGAGATGAAAAGTGCCAGCACTGAAAGCTCTTGCTAGCCAGCACCCTTCCTTGGAAGCGCTTTTGTAGGCCTAAGAACACTGGGGCTCTGGGCTTCTCTAGCCACCTAATCTTCTGCTCATCCTCTCGCGCGCTCTAAAGAGAGCTCAGGTGAGAAATTGCAAACGTCGAGCAATTGCTCAGAGATGAAAAGTGCCAGCACTGAAAGCTCTTGCTAGCCAGCAGCCTTCCTTGGAAGCGCTTTCACAGGCGCAGCAACACTGGGGCTTTGCGCTTCTCTAGCCACCAAACGTCACGGTCCTTCTCTTTCCGTCTTGTAGACATGAGCTGAGAAATTGCAAACGTCGAGCAATTGCTCAGAGATGAAAAGTGCCAGCACTGAAAGCTGTTGCTAGCCAGCACCCTTCCTTGGAAGCGCTTTCACAGGCGCAGTAACACTGGGGCTTTGCGCTTCTCTAGCCACCAAACGTCACGGTCCTTCTCTTTCCGTCTCCTAGACACGAGCTGAGAAATTGCAAACGTCGAGCAATTGCTCAGAGATGAAAAGTGCCAGCACTGAAAGCTGTTGCTAGCCAGCACCCTTCCTTGGAAGCGCTTTTGTAGGCCTAAGAACACTGGGGCTCTGGGCTTCTCTAGCCACCTAATCTTCTGCTCATCCTCTCGCGCGCTCTAAAGAGAGCTCAGGTGAGAAATTGCAAACGTCGAGCAATTGCTCAGAGATGAAAAGTGCCAGCACTGAAAGCTCTTGCTAGCCAGCAGCCTTCCTTGGAAGCGCTTTCACAGGCGCAGCAACACTGGGGCTTTGCGCTTCTCTAGCCACCAAACGTCACGGTCCTTCTCTTTCCGTCTTGTAGACATGAGCTGAGAAATTGCAAACGTCCAGCAATTGCTCAGAGATGAAAAGTGCCAGCACTGAAAGCTGTTGCTAGCCAGCACCCTTCCTTGGAAGCGCTTTCACAGGCGCAGTAACACTGGGGCTTTGCGCTTCTCTAGCCACCAAACGTCACGGTCCTTCTCTTTCCGTCTCGTAGACACGAGCTGAGAAATTGCAAACGTCGAGCAATTGCTCAGAGATGAAAAGTGCCAGCACTGAAAACTGTTGCTAGCCAGCACCCTTCCTTGGAAGCGCTTTTGTAGGCCTAAGAACACTGGGGCTCTGGGCTTCTCTAGCCACCTAATCTTCTGCTCATCCTCGCGCGCACTCTAAAGAGAGCTCAGGTGAGAAATTGCAAACGTCCAGCAATTGCTCAGAGATGAAAAGTGCCAGCACTGAAAGCTGTTGCTAGCCAGCACCCTTCCTTGGAAGTGCTTTCACAGGCGCAGCAACACTGGGGCTTTGCGCTTCTCTAGCCACCAAACGTCACGGTCCTTCTCTTTCCGTCTCCTAGACACGAGCTGAGAAATTGCAAACGTCCAGCAATTGCTCAGAGATGAAAAGTGCCAGCACTGAAAGCTCTTGCTAGCCAGCACCCTTCCTTGGAAGCGCTTTTGTAGGCCTAAGAACACTGGGGCTCTGGGCTTCTCTAGCCACCTCATCTTCTGCTCATCCTCGCGCACTCTAAAGAGAGCTCAGGTGAGAAATTGCAAACGTCGAGCAATTGCTCAGAGATGAAAAGTGCCAGCACTGAAAGCTGTTGCTAGCCAGCACCCTTCCTTGGAAGCGCTTTCACAGGCGCAGCAACACTGGGGCTTTGCGCTTCTCTACCCACCAAACGTCACGGTCCTTCTCTTTCCGTCTTGTAGACACGAGCTGAGAAAGTGCAAACGTCGAGCAATTTCTCCGAGATGAAAAGTGCCAGCACTGAAAGCTGTTGCTAGCCAGCACCCTTCCTTGGAAGCGCTTTCACAGGCGCAGCAACACTGGGGCTTTGCGCTTCTCTAGCCACCAAACGTCACGGTCCTTCTCTTTCCGTCTCGTAGACACGAGCTGAGAAATTGCAAACGTCGAGCAATTGCTCAGAGATGAAAAGTGCCAGCACTGAAAGCTCTTGCTAGCCAGCACCCTTCCTTGGAAGCGCTTTTGTAGGCCTAAGAACACTGGGGCTCTGGGCTTCTCTAGCCACCTAATCTTCTGCTCATCCTCTCGCGCGCTCTAAAGAGAGCTCAGGTGAGAAATTGCAAACGTCGAGCAATTGCTCAGAGATGAAAAGTGCCAGCACTGAAAGCTCTTGCTAGCCAGCAGCCTTCCTTGGAAGCGCTTTCACAGGCGCAGCAACACTGGGGCTTTGCGCTTCTCTAGCCACCAAACGTCACGGTCCTTCTCTTTCCGTCTTGTAGACATGAGCTGAGAAATTGCAAACGTCCAGCAATTGCTCAGAGATGAAAAGTGCCAGCACTGAAAGCTGTTGCTAGCCAGCACCCTTCCTTGGAAGCGCTTTCACAGGCGCAGTAACACTGGGGCTTTGCGCTTCTCTAGCCACCAAACGTCACGGTCCTTCTCTTTCCGTCTCCTAGACACGAGCTGAGAAATTGCAAACGTCGAGCAATTGCTCAGAGATGAAAAGTGCCAGCACTGAAAGCTGTTGCTAGCCAGCACCCTTCCTTGGAAGCGCTTTTGTAGGCCTAAGAACAGTGGGGCTCTGGGCTTCTCTAGCCACCTAATCTTCTGCTCATCCTCTCGCGCGCTCTAAAGAGAGCTCAGGTGAGAAATTGCAAACGTCGAGCAATTGCTCAGAGATGAAAAGTGCCAGCACTGAAAGCTCTTGCTAGCCAGCAGCCTTCCTTGGAAGCGCTTTCACAGGCGCAGCAACACTGGGGCTTTGCGCTTCTCTAGCCACCAAACGTCACGGTCCTTCTCTTTCCGTCTCGTAGACACGAGCTGAGAAATTGCAAACGTCGAGCAATTGCTCAGAGATGAAAAGTGCCAGCACTGAAAGCTGTTGCTAGCCAGCACCCTTCCTTGGAAGCGCTTTTGTAGGCCTAAGAACACTGGGGCTCTGGGCTTCTCTAGCCACCTAATCTTCTGCTCATCCTCGCGCGCACTCTAAAGAGAGCTCAGGTGAGAAATTGCAAACGTCCAGCAATTGCTCAGAGATGAAAAGTGCCAGCACTGAAAGCTGTTGCTAGCCAGCACCCTTCCTTGGAAGCGCTTTCACAGGCGCAGCAACACTGGGGCTTTGCGCTTCTCTAGCCACCAAACGTCACGGTCCTTCTCTTTCCGTCTCCTAGACACGAGCTGAGAAATTGCAAACGTCCAGCAATTGCTCAGAGATGAAAAGTGCCAGCACTGAAAGCTCTTGCTAGCCAGCACCCTTCCTTGGAAGCGCTTTTGTAGGCCTAAGAACACTGGGGCTCTGGGCTTCTCTAGCCACCTCATCTTCTGCTCATCCTCTCGCGCACTCTAAAGAGAGCTCAGGTGAGAAATTGCAAACGTCCAGCAATTGCTCAGAGATGAAAAGTGCCAGCACTGAAAGCTCTTGCTAGCCAGCACCCTTCCTTGGAAGCGCTTTCACAGGCGCAGTAACACTGGGGCTTTGCGCTTCTCTAGCCACCAAACGTCACGGTCCTTCTCTTTCCGTCTCGTAGACACGAGCTGAGAAATTGCAAACGTCGAGCAATTGCTCCGAGATGAAAAGTGCCAGCACTGAAAACTGTTGCTAGCCAGCACCCTTCCTTGGAAGCGCTTTTGTAGGCCTAAGCACACTGGGGCTCTGGGCTTCTCTAGCCACCTCATCTTCTGCTCATCCTCGCGCGCACTCTAAAGAGAGCTCAGGTGAGAAATTGCAAACGTCGAGCAATTGCTCAGAGATGAAAAGTGCCAGCACTGAAAGCTGTTGCTAGCCAGCACCCTTCCTTGGAAGTGCTTTCACAGGCGCAGTAACACTGGGGCTTTGCACTTCTCTATGCACCAAACGTCACGGTCCTTCTCTTTCCGTCTCGTAGACACGAGCTGAGAAATTGCAAACGTCGAGCAATTGCTCAGAGATGAAAAGTGCCAGCACTGAAAGCTCTTGCTAGCCAGCACCCTTCCTTGGAAGCGCTTTCACAGGCGCAGCAACACTGGGGCTTTGCGCTTCTCTAGCCACCAAACGTCACGGTCCTTCTCTTTCCGTCTCCTAGACACGAGCTGAGAAATTGCAAACGTCGAGCAATTGCTCCGAGATGAAAAGTGCCAGCACTGAAAGCTGTTGCTAGCCAGCACCCTTCCTTGGAAGCGCTTTTGTAGGCCTAAGAACACTGGGGCTCTGGGCTTCTCTAGCCACCTCATCTTCTGCTCATCCTCGCGCACTCTAAAGAGAGCTCAGGTGAGAAATTGCAAACGTCGAGCAATTGCTCAGAGATGAAAAGTGCCAGCACTGAAAGCTGTTGCTAGCCAGCACCCTTCCTTGGAAGCGCTTTCACAGGCGCAGCAACACTGGGGCTTTGCGCTTCTCTACCCACCAAACGTCACGGTCCTTCTCTTTCCGTCTTGTAGACACGAGCTGAGAAAGTGCAAACGTCGAGCAATTTCTCCGAGATGAAAAGTGCCAGCACTGAAAGCTGTTGCTAGCCAGCACCCTTCCTTGGAAGCGCTTTCACAGGCGCAGCAACACTGGGGCTTTGCGCTTCTCTAGCCACCAAACGTCACGGTCCTTCTCTTTCCGTCTCGTAGACACGAGCTGAGAAATTGCAAACGTCGAGCAATTGCTCCGAGATGAAAAGTGCCAGCACTGAAAGCTCTTGCTAGCCAGCACCCTTCCTTGGAAGCGCTTTTGTAGGCCTAAGAACACTGGGGCTCTGGGCTTCTCTAGCCACCTAATCTTCTGCTCATCCTCTCGCGCGCTCTAAAGAGAGCTCAGGTGAGAAATTGCAAACGTCGAGCAATTGCTCAGAGATGAAAAGTGCCAGCACTGAAAGCTCTTGCTAGCCAGCAGCCTTCCTTGGAAGCGCTTTCACAGGCGCAGCAACACTGGGGCTTTGCGCTTCTCTAGCCACCAAACGTCACGGTCCTTCTCTTTCCGTCTTGTAGACATGAGCTGAGAAATTGCAAACGTCCAGCAATTGCTCAGAGATGAAAAGTGCCAGCACTGAAAGCTGTTGCTAGCCAGCACCCTTCCTTGGAAGCGCTTTCACAGGCGCAGTAACACTGGGGCTTTGCGCTTCTCTAGCCACCAAACGTCACGGTCCTTCTCTTTCCGTCTCCTAGACACGAGCTGAGAAATTGCAAACGTCGAGCAATTGCTCAGAGATGAAAAGTGCCAGCACTGAAAGCTGTTGCTAGCCAGCACCCTTCCTTGGAAGCGCTTTTGTAGGCCTAAGAACACTGGGGCTCTGGGCTTCTCTAGCCACCTCATCTTCTGCTCATCCTCTCGCGCGCTCTAAAGAGAGCTCAGGTGAGAAATTGCAAACGTCGAGCAATTGCTCAGAGATGAAAAGTGCCAGCACTGAAAGCTCTTGCTAGCCAGCAGCCTTCCTTGGAAGCGCTTTCACAGGCGCAGCAACACTGGGGCTTTGCGCTTCTCTAGCCACCAAACGTCACGGTCCTTCTCTTTCCGTCTCGTAGACACGAGCTGAGAAATTGCAAACGTCGAGCAATTGCTCAGAGATGAAAAGTGCCAGCACTGAAAGCTCTTGCTAGCCAGCACCCTTCCTTGGAAGCGCTTTTGTAGGCCTAAGAACACTGGGGCTCTGGGCTTCTCTAGCCACCTCATCTTCTGCTCATCCTCTCGCGCACTCTAAAGAGAGCTCAGGTGAGAAATTGCAAACGTCGAGCAATTGCTCAGAGATGAAAAGTGCCAGCACTGAAAGCTCTTGCTAGCCAGCAGCCTTCCTTGGAAGCGCTTTCACAGGCGCAGCAACACTGGGGCTTTGCGCTTCTATACGCACCAAACGTCACGGTCCTTCTCTTTCCGTCTCGTAGACACGAGCTGAGAAATTGCAAACGTCGAGCAATTGCTCAGAGATGAAAAGTACCAGCACTGAAAGCTCTTGCTAGCCAGCACCCTTCCTTGGAAGCGCTTTTGTAGGCCTAAGAACACTGGGGCTCTGGGCTTCTCTAGCCACCTAATCTTCTGCTCATCCTCGCGCGCTCTAAAGAGAGCTCAGGTGAGAAATTGCAAACGTCGGGCAATTGCTCAGAGATGAAAAGTGCCAGCACTGAAAGCTCTTGCTAGCCAGCACCCTTCCTTGGAAGCGCTTTCACAGGCGCAGCAACACTGGGGCTTTGCGCTTCTCTAGCCACCAAACGTCACGGTCCTTCTCTTTCCGTCTTGTAGACATGAGCTGAGAAATTGCAAACGTCCAGCAATTGCTCAGAGATGAAAAGTGCCAGCACTGAAAGCTGTTGCTAGCCAGCACCCTTCCTTGGAAGCGCTTTCACAGGCGCAGTAACACTGGGGCTTTGCGCTTCTCTAGCCACCAAACGTCACGGTCCTTCTCTTTCCGTCTCCTAGACACGAGCTGAGAAATTGCAAACGTCGAGCAATTGCTCCGAGATGAAAAGTGCCAGCACTGAAAACTGTTGCTAGCCAGCACCCTTCCTTGGAAGCGCTTTTGTAGGCCTAAGAACACTGGGGCTCTGGGCTTCTCTAGCCACCTCATCTTCTGCTCATCCTCGCGCGCACTCTAAAGAGAGCTCAGGTGAGAAATTGCAAACGTCCAGCAATTGCTCAGAGATGAAAAGTGCCAGCACTGAAAGCTGTTGCTAGCCAGCACCCTTCCTTGGAAGCGCTTTCACAGGCGCAGCAACACTGGGGCTTTGCGCTTCTCTAGCCACCAAACGTCACGGTCCTTCTCTTTCCGTCTCCTAGACACGAGCTGAGAAATTGCAAACGTCCAGCAATTGCTCAGAGATGAAAAGTGCCAGCACTGAAAGCTCTTGCTAGCCAGCACCCTTCCTTGGAAGCGCTTTTGTAGGCCTAAGAACACTGGGGCTCTGGGCTTCTCTAGCCACCTCATCTTCTGCTCATCCTCTCGCGCACTCTAAAGAGAGCTCAGGTGAGAAATTGCAAACGTCCAGCAATTGCTCAGAGATGAAAAGTGGCAGCACTGAAAGCTGTTGCTAGCCAGCACCCTTCCTTGGAAGCGCTTTCACAGGCGCAGTAACACTGGGGCTTTGCGCTTCTCTAGACACCAAACGTCACGGTCCTTCTCTTTCCGTCTCGTAGACACGAGCTGAGAAATTGCAAACGTCGAGCAATTGCTCAGAGATGAAAAGTGCCAGCACTGAAAACTGTTGCTAGCCAGCACCCTTCCTTGGAAGCGCTTTTGTAGGCCTAAGAACACTGGGGCTCTGGGCTTCTCTAGCCACCTCATCTTCTGCTCATCCTCGCGCGCACTCTAAAGAGAGCTCAGGTGAGAAATTGCAAACGTCGAGCAATTGCTCAGAGATGAAAAGTGCCAGCACTGAAAGCTGTTGCTAGCCAGCACCCTTCCTTGGAAGCGCTTTCACAGGCGCAGTAACACTGGGGCTTTGCACTTCTCTATGCACCAAACGTCACGGTCCTTCTCTTTCCGTCTCGTAGACACGAGCTGAGAAATTGCAAACATCGAGCAATTGCTCAGAGATGAAAAGTGCCAGCACTGAAAGCTGTTGCTAGCCAGCACCCTTCCTTGGAAGCGCTTTCACAGGCGCAGCAACACTGGGGCTTTGCGCTTCTCTAGCCACCAAACGTCACGGTCCTTCTCTTTCCGTCTCCTAGACACGAGCTGAGAAATTGCAAACGTCGAGCAATTGCTCCGAGATGAAAAGTGCCAGCACTGAAAGCTGTTGCTAGCCAGCACCCTTCCTTGGAAGCGCTTTTGTAGGCCTAAGAACACTGGGGCTCTGGGCTTCTCTAGCCACCTCATCTTCTGCTCATCCTCTCGCGCACTCTAAAGAGAGCTCAGGTGAGAAATTGCAAACGTCGAGCAATTGCTCAGAGATGAAAAGTGCCAGCACTGAAAGCTGTTGCTAGCCAGCACCCTTCCTTGGAAGCGCTTTCACAGGCGCAGCAACACTGGGGCTTTGCGCTTCTCTACCCACCAAACGTCACGGTCCTTCTCTTTCCGTCTTGTAGACACGAGCTGAGAAAGTGCAAACGTCGAGCAATTGCTCCGAGATGAAAAGTGCCAGCACTGAAAGCTCTTGCTAGCCAGCACCCTTCCTTGGAAGCGCTTTCACAGGCGCAGCAACACTGGGGCTTTGCGCTTCTCTAGCCACCAAACGTCACGGTCCTTCTCTTTCCGTCTCGTAGACACGAGCTGAGAAATTGCAAACGTCGAGCAATTGCTCAGAGATGAAAAGTGCCAGCACTGAAAGCTGTTGCTAGCCAGCCCCCTTCCTTGGAAGCGCTTTTGTAGGCCTAAGAACACTGGGGCTCTGGGCTTCTCTAGCCACCTCATCTTCTGCTCATCCTCTCGCGCACTCTAAAGAGAGCTCAGGTGAGAAATTGCAAACGTCGAGCAATTGCTCAGAGATGAAAAGTGCCAGCACTGAAAGCTGTTGCTAGCCAGCACCCTTCCTTGGAAGCGCTTTCACAGGCGCAGCAACACTGGGGCTTTGCGCTTCTCTATGCACCAAACGTCACGGTCCTTCTCTTTCCGTCTCCTAGACACGAGCTGAGAAATTGCAAACGTCGAGCAATTGCTCAGAGATGAAAAGTACCAGCACTGAAAGCTCTTGCTAGCCAGCACCCTTCCTTGGAAGCGCTTTTGTAGGCCTAAGAACACTGGGGCTCTGCGCTTCTCTAGCCACCTAATCTTCTGCTCATCCTCGCGCGCTCTAAAGAGAGCTCAGGTGAGAAATTGCAAACGTCGAGCAATTGCTCAGAGATGAAAAGTGCCAGCACTGAAAGCTCTTGCTAGCCAGCACCCTTCCTTGGAAGCGCTTTCACAGGCGCAGCAACACTGGGGCTTTGCGCTTCTCTACCCACCAAACGTCACGGTCCTTCTCTTTCCGTCTCCTAGACACGAGCTGAGAAATTGCAAACGTCGAGCAATTGCTCCGAGATGAAAAGTGCCAGCACTGAAAGCTGTTGCTAGCCAGCACCCTTCCTTGGAAGCGCTTTTGTAGGCCTAAGAACACTGGGGCTCTGGGCTTCTCTAGCCACCTCATCTTCTGCTCATCCTCTCGCGCACTCTAAAGAGAGCTCAGGTGAGAAATTGCAAACGTCCAGCAATTGCTCAGAGATGAAAAGTGCCAGCACTGAAAGCTCTTGCTAGCCAGCACCCTTCCTTGGAAGCGCTTTCACAGGCGCAGCAACACTGGGGCTTTGCGCTTCTCTAGCCACCAAACGTCACGGTCCTTCTCTTTCCGTCTTGTAGACATGAGCTGAGAAAGTGCAAACGTCGAGCAATTGCTCAGAGATGAAAAGTGCCAGCACTGAAAGCTGTTGCTAGCCAGCACCCTTCCTTGGAAGCGCTTTCACAGGCGCAGCAACACTGGGGCTTTGCGCTTCTCTAGCCACCAAACGTCACGGTCCTTCTCTTTCCGTCTCGTAGACACGAGCTGAGAAATTGCAAACGTCGAGCAATTGCTCCGAGATGAAAAGTGCCAGCACTGAAAGCTGTTGCTAGCCAGCACCCTTCCTTGGAAGCGCTTTTGTAGGCCTAAGAACACTGGGGCTCTGGGCTTCTCTAGCCACCTCATCTTCTGCTCATCCTCTCGCGCACTCTAAAGAGAGCTCAGGTGAGAAATTGCAAACGTCCAGCAATTGCTCAGAGATGAAAAGTGCCAGCACTGAAAGCTCTTGCTAGCCAGCACCCTTCCTTGGAAGCGCTTTCACAGGCGCAGTAACACTGGGGCTTTGCGCTTCTCTACCCACCAAACGTCACGGTCCTTCTCTTTCCGTCTCCTAGACACGAGCTGAGAAATTGCAAACGTCGAGCAATTGCTCAGAGATGAAAAGTGCCAGCACTGAAAGCTGTTGCTAGCCAGCCCCCTTCCTTGGAAGCGCTTTTGTAGGCCTAAGAACACTGGGGCTCTGGGCTTCTCTAGCCACCTCATCTTCTGCTCATCCTCTCGCGCACTCTAAAGAGAGCTCAGGTGAGAAATTGCAAACGTCGAGCAATTGCTCAGAGATGAAAAGTGCCAGCACTGAAAGCTGTTGCTAGCCAGCACCCTTCCTTGGAAGCGCTTTCACAGGCGCAGCAACACTGGGGCTTTGCGCTTCTCTACCCACCAAACGTCACGGTCCTTCTCTTTCCGTCTCGTAGACACGAGCTGAGAAATTGCAAACGTCGAGCAATTGCTCAGAGATGAAAAGTGCCAGCACTGAAAGCTGTTGCTAGCCAGCACCCTTCCTTGGAAGCGCTTTCACAGGCGCAGTAACACTGGGGCTTTGCACTTCTATACGCACCAAACGTCACGGTCATTCTCTTTCCGTCTCGTAGACACGAGCTGAGAAATTGCAAACGTCGAGCAATTGCTCCGAGATGAAAAGTGCCAGCACTGAAAGCTGTTGCTAGCCAGCACCCTTCCTTGGAAGCGCTTTTGTAGGCCTAAGAACAGTGGGGCTCTGGGCTTCTCTAGCCACCTCATCTTCTGCTCATCCTCTCGCGCACTCTAACGAGAGCTCAGGTGAGAAATTGCAAACGTCGAGCAATTGCTCCGAGATGAAAAGTGCCAGCACTGAAAGCTGTTGCTAGCCAGCACCCTTCCTTGGAAGCGCTTTCACAGGCGCAGCAACACTGGGGCTTTGCGCTTCTCTACCCACCAAACGTCACGGTCCTTCTCTTTCCGTCTCCTAGACACGAGCTGAGAAATTGCAAACGTCCAGCAATTGCTCAGAGATGAAAAGTGCCAGCACTGAAAGCTCTTGCTAGCCAGCACCCTTCCTTGGCAGCGCTTTTGTAGGCCTAAGAACACTGGGGCTCTGGGCTTCTCTAGCCACCTCATCTTCTGCTCATCCTCTCGCGCACTCTAAAGAGAGCTCAGGTGAGAAATTGCAAACGTCGAGCAATTGCTCAGAGATGAAAAGTGCCAGCACTGAAAGCTGTTGCTAGCCAGCACCCTTCCTTGGAAGCGCTTTCACAGGCGCAGCAACACTGGGGCTTTGCGCTTCTCTACGCACCAAACGTCACGGTCATTCTCTTTCCGTCTCGTAGACACGAGCTGAGAAATTGCAAACGTCGAGCAATTGCTCAGAGATGAAAAGTGCCAGCACTGAAAACTGTTGCTAGCCAGCACCCTTCCTTGGAAGCGCTTTTGTAGGCCTAAGAACACTGGGGCTCTGGGCTTCTCTAGCCACCTAATCTTCTGCTCATCCTCGCGCGCACTCTAAAGAGAGCTCAGGTGAGAAATTGCAAACGTCGAGCAATTGCTCAGAGATGAAAAGTGGCAGCACTGAAAGCTGTTGCTAGCCAGCACCCTTCCTTGGAAGCGCTTTCACAGGCGCAGTAACACTGGGTCTTTGCGCTTCTCTACCCACCAAACGTCACGGTCCTTCTCTTTCCGTCTCGTAGACACGAGCTGAGAAATTGCAAAAGTCGAGCAATTGCTCAGAGATGAAAAGTGCCAGCACTGAAAGCTGTTGCTAGCCAGCACCCTTCCTTGGAAGCGCTTTCACAGGCGCAGCAACACTGGGGCTTTGCGCTTCTATACGCACCAAACGTCACGGTCCTTCTCTTTCCGTCTCGTAGACACGAGCTGAGAAATTGCAAACGTCGAGCAATTGCTCAGAGATGAAAAGTGCCAGCACTGAAAACTGTTGCTAGCCAGCACCCTTCCTTGGAAGCGCTTTTGTAGGCCTAAGAACACTGGGGCTCTGGGCTTCTCTAGCCACCTCATCTTCTGCTCATCCTCTCGCGCACTCTAAAGAGAGCTCAGGTGAGAAATTGCAAACGTCCAGCAATTGCTCAGAGATGAAAAGTGCCAGCACTGAAAGCTGTTGCTAGCCAGCACCCTTCCTTGGAAGCGCTTTCACAGGCGCAGCAACACTGGGGCTTTGCGCTTCTCTAGCCACCAAACGTCACGGTCCTTCTCTTTCCGTCTCGTAGACACGAGCTGAGAAATTGCAAACGTCCACCAATTGCTCAGAGATGAAAAGTGCCAGCACTGAAAACTGTTGCTAGCCAGCACCCTTCCTTGGAAGCGCTTTTGTAGGCCTAAGAACACTGGGGCTCTGGGCTTCTCTAGCCACCTCATCTTCTGCTCATCCTCGCGCGCACTCTAAAGAGAGCTCAGGTGAGAAATTGCAAACGTCGAGCAATTGCTCAGAGATGAAAAGTGCCAGCACTGAAAGCTGTTGCTAGCCAGCACCCTTCCTTGGAAGCGCTTTCACAGGCGCAGTAACACCGGGGCTTTGCACTTCTATACGCACCAAACGTCACGGTCCTTCTCTTTCCGTCTCGTAGACACGAGCTGAGAAATTGCAAACGTCGAGCAATTGCTCCGAGATGAAAAGTGCCAGCACTGAAAGCTGTTGCTAGCCAGCACCCTTCCTTGGAAGCGCTTTTGTAGGCCTAAGAACACTGGGGCTCTGGGCTTCTCTAGCCACCTAATCATCTGCTCATCCTCTCGCGCACTCTAAATAGAGCGCAGGGGAGAAATTGCAAACGTCCAGCAATTGCTCAGAGATGAAAAGTGCCAGCACTGAAAGCTGTTGCTAGCCAGCACCCTTCCTTGGAAGCGCTTTCACAGGCGCAGCAACACTGGGGCTTTGCGCTTCTCTAGCCACCAAACGTCACGGTCATTCTCTTTCCGTCTCGTAGACACGAGCTGAGAAATTGCAAACGTCGAGCAATTGCTCAGAGATGAAAAGTGCCAGCACTGAAAGCTGTTGCTAGCCAGCACCCTTCCTTGGAAGTGCTTTTGTAGGCCTAAGAACACTGGGGCTCTGGGCTTCTCTAGCCACCTCATCTTCTGCTCATCCTCTCGCGCACTCTAAAGAGAGCTCAGGTGAGAAATTACAAATGTCGAGCAATTGCTCAGAGATGAAAAGTGCCAGCACTGAAAGCTGTTGCTAGCCAGCACCCTTCCTTGGAAGCGCTTTCACAGGCGCAGCTACACTGGGGCTTTGCGCTTCTATACGCACCAAACGTCACGGTCCTTCTCTTTCCGTCTTGTAGACACGAGCTGAGAAATTGCAAACGTCGAGCAATTGCTCCGAGAGGAAAAGTGCCAGCACTGAAAGCTGTTGCTAGCCAGCACCCTTCCTTGGAAGCGCTTTCACAGGCGCAGCAACACTGGGGCTTTGCGCTTCTCTAGCCACCAAACGTCACGGTCCTTCTCTTTCCGTCTTGTAGACACGAGCTGAGAAATTGCAAACGTCGAGCAATTGCTCCGAGATGAAAAGTGCCAGCACTGAAAGCTGTTGCTAGCCAGCACCCTTCCTTGGAAGTGCTTTCACAGGCGCAGCAACACTGGGGCGTTGCGCTTCTCTAGCCACCAAACGTCACGGTCCTTCTCTTTCCGTCGGTAGACACGAGCTGAGAAATTGCAAACGTCGAGCAATTGCTCAGAGATGAAAAGTGCCAGCACTGAAAGCTCTTGCTAGCCAGCACCCTTCCTTGGAAGCGCTTTCACAGGCGCAGCAACAATGGGGCTTTGCGCTTCTCTAGCCACCAAACGTCACGGTCCTTCTCTTTCCGTCTCCTAGACACGAGCTGAGAAATTGCAAACGTCGAGCAATTGCTCAGAGATGAAAAGTGCCAGCACTGAAAGCTGTTGCTAGCCAGCACCCTTCCTTGGAAGCGCTTTTGTAGGCCTAAGAACACTGGGGCTCTGCGCTTCTCTAGCCACCTAATCTTCTGCTCATCCTCGCGCACTCTAAAGAGAGCTCAGGTGAGAAATTGCAAACGTCGAGCAATTGCTCAGAGATGAAAAGTGCCAGCACTGAAAGCTGTTGCTAGCCAGCACCCTTCCTTGGAAGCGCTTTCACAGGCGCAGCAACACTGGGGCTTTGCGCTTCTCTACCCACCAAATGTCACGGTCCTTCTCTTTCCGTCTTGTAGACATGAGCTGAGAAATTGCAAACGTCGAGCAATTGCTCAGAGATGAAAAGTGCCAGCACTGAAAGCTCTTGCTAGCCAGCACCCTTCCTTGGAAGCGCTTTTGTAGGCCTAAGGACACTGGGGCTCTGGGCTTCTCTAGCCACCTCATCTTCTGCTCATCCTCTCGCGCACTCTAAAGAGAGCTCAGGTGAGAAATTGCAAACGTTGAGCAATTGCTCAGAGATGAAAAGTGCCAGCACTGAAAGCTGTTGCTAGCCAGCACCCTTCCTTGGAAGCGCTTTCACAGGCGCAGCAACACTGGGGCTTTGCGCTTCTCTAGCCACCAAACGTCACGGTCCTTCTCTTTCCGTCTTGTAGACATGAGCTGAGAAATTGCAAACGTCGAGCAATTGCTCAGAGATGAAAAGTGCCAGCACTGAAAGCTGTTGCTAGCCAGCACCCTTCCTTGGAAGCGCTTTCACAGGCGCAGTAACACTGGGGCTTTGCGCTTCTCTACGCACCAAACGTCACGGTCCTTCTCTTTCCGTCTCATAGACACGAGCTGAGAAATTGCAAACGTCGAGCAATTGCTCAGAGATGAAAAGTGCCAGCACTGAAAGCTGTTGCTAGCCAGCACCCTTCCTTGGAAGCGCTTTTGTAGGCCTAAGAACACTGGGGCTCTGGGCTTCTCTAGCCACCTCATCTTCTGCTCATCCTCTCGCGCACTCTAAAGAGAGCTCAGGTGAGAAATTGCAAACGTCCAGCAATTGCTCAGAGATGAAATGTGCCAGCACTGAAAGCTGTTGCTAGCCAGCACCCTTCCTTGGAAGCGCTTTCACAGGCGCAGCAACACTGGGGCTTTGCGCTTCTCTAGCCACCAAACGTCACGGTCCTTCTCTTTCCGTCTCGTAGACACGAGCTGAGAAATTGCAAACGTCGAGCAATTGCTCAGAGATGAAAAGTGCCAGCACTGAAAGCTCTTGCTAGCCAGCACCCTTCCTTGGAAGCGCTTTTGTAGGCCTAAGAACACTGGGGCTCTGGGCTTCTCTAGCCACCTAATCTTCTGCTCATCCTCTCGCGCGCTCTAAAGAGAGCTCAGGTGAGAAATTGCAAACGTCGAGCAATTGCTCAGAGATGAAAAGTGCCAGCACTGAAAGCTGTTGCTAGCCAGCACCCTTCCTTGGAAGCGCTTTCACAGGCGCAGCAACACTGGGGCTTTGCGCTTCTCTAGCCACCAAACGTCACGGTCCTTCTCTTTCCGTCTTGTAGACATGAGCTGAGAAATTGCAAACGTCGAGCAATTGCTCAGAGATGAAAAGTGCCAGCACTGAAAGCTGTTGCTAGCCAGCACCCTTCCTTGGAAGCGCTTTTGTAGGCCTAAGAACACTGGGGCTCTGGGCTTCTCTAGCCACCTCATCTTCTGCTCATCCTCTCGCGCACTCTAAAGAGAGCTCAGGTGAGAAATTGCAAACGTCCAGCAATTGCTCAGAGATGAAAAGTGCCAGCACTGAAAGCTGTTGCTAGCCAGCACCCTTCCTTGGAAGCGCTTTCACAGGCGCAACAACACTGGGGCTTTGCGCTTCTCTAGCCACCAAACGTCACGGTCCTTCTCTTTCCGTCTCCTAGACACGAGCTGAGAAATTGCAAACGTCGAGCAATTGCTCAGAGATGAAAAGTGCCAGCACTGAAAGCTCTTGCTAGCCAGCACCCTTCCTTGGAAGCGCTTTTGTAGGCCTAAGAACACTGGGGCTCTGGGCTTCTCTAGCCACCTAATCTTCTGCTCATCCTCTCGCGCGCTCTAAAGAGAGCTCAGGTGAGAAATTGCAAACGTCGAGCAATTGCTCAGAGATGAAAAGTGCCAGCACTGAAAGCTCTTGCTAGCCAGCACCCTTCCTTGGAAGCGCTTTCACAGGCGCAGCAACACTGGGGCTTTGCGCTTCTCTAGCCACCAAACGTCACGGTCCTTCTCTTTCCGTCTTGTAGACATGAGCTGAGAAATTGCAAACGTCCAGCAATTGCTCAGAGATGAAAAGTGCCAGCACTGAAAGCTGTTGCTAGCCAGCACCCTTCCTTGGAAGCGCTTTCACAGGCGCAGTAACACTGGGGCTTTGCGCTTCTCTAGCCACCAAACGTCACGGTCCTTCTCTTTCCGTCTCGTAGACACGAGCTGAGAAATTGCAAACGTCGAGCAATTGCTCAGAGATGAAAAGTGCCAGCACTGAAAACTGTTGCTAGCCAGCACCCTTCCTTGGAAGCGCTTTTGTAGGCCTAAGAACACTGGGGCTCTGGGCTTCTCTAGCCACCTAATCTTCTGCTCATCCTCTCGCGCACTCTAAAGAGAGCTCAGGTGAGAAATTGCAAACGTCCAGCAATTGCTCAGAGATGAAAAGTGCCAGCACTGAAAGCTCTTGCTAGCCAGCACCCTTCCTTGGAAGCGCTTTCACAGGCGCAGCAACACTGGGGCTTTGCGCTTCTCTAGCCACCAAACGTCACGGTCCTTCTCTTTCCGTCTCCTAGACACGAGCTGAGAAATTGCAAACGTCCAGCAATTGCTCAGAGATGAAAAGTGCCAGCACTGAAAGCTCTTGCTAGCCAGCACCCTTCCTTGGAAGCGCTTTTGTAGGCCTAAGAACACTGGGGCTCTGTGCTTCTCTAGCCACCTCATCTTCTGCTCATCCTCTCGCGCACTCTAAAGAGAGCTCAGGTGAGAAATTGCAAACGTCGAGCAATTGCTCAGAGATGAAAAGTGGCAGCACTGAAAGCTGTTGCTAGCCAGCACCCTTCCTTGGAAGCGCTTTCACAGGCGCAGTAACACTGGGGCTTTGCGCTTCTCTAGCCACCAAACGTCACGGTCCTTCTCTTTCCGTCTCGTAGACACGAGCTGAGAAATTGCAAACGTCGAGCAATTGCTCAGAGATGAAAAGTGCCAGCACTGAAAGCTCTTGCTAGCCAGCACCCTTCCTTGGAAGCGCTTTTGTAGGCCTAAGAACACTGGGGCTCTGGGCTTCTCTAGCCACCTCATCTTCTGCTCATCCTCGCGCGCACTCTAAAGAGAGCTCAGGTGAGAAATTGCAAACGTCGAGCAATTGCTCAGAGATGAAAAGTGCCAGCACTGAAAGCTGTTGCTAGCCAGCACCCTTCCTTGGAAGCGCTTTCACAGGCGCAGTAACACTGGGGCTTTGCACTTCTCTATGCACCAAACGTCACGGTCCTTCTCTTTCCGTCTCGTAGACACGAGCTGAGAAATTGCAAACATCGAGCAATTGCTCCGAGATGAAAAGTGCCAGCACTGAAAGCTCTTGCTAGCCAGCACCCTTCCTTGGAAGCGCTTTCACAGGCGCAGCAACACTGGGGCTTTGCGCTTCTCTACCCACCAAACGTCACGGTCCTTCTCTTTCCGTCTCCTAGACACGAGCTGAGAAATTGCAAACGTCGAGCAATTGCTCAGAGATGAAAAGTGCCAGCACTGAAAGCTGTTGCTAGCCAGCACCCTTCCTTGGAAGCGCTTTCACAGGCGCAGCAACACTGGGGCTTTGCGCTTCTCTAGCCACCAAATGTCACGGTCCTTCTCTTTCCGTCTTGTAGACATGAGCTGAGAAATTGCAAACGTCGAGCAATTGCTCAGAGATGAAAAGTGCCAGCACTGAAAGCTGTTGCTAGCCAGCACCCTTCCTTGGAAGCGCTTTTGTAGGCCTAAGAACACTGGGGCTCTGGGCTTCTCTAGCCACCTCATCTTCTGCTCATCCTCTCGCGCACTCTAAAGAGAGCTCAGGTGAGAAATTGCAAACGTCGAGCAATTGCTCAGAGATGAAAAGTGCCAGCACTGAAAGCTGTTGCTAGCCAGCACCCTTCCTTGGAAGCGCTTTCACAGGCGCAGCAACACTGGGGCTTTGCGCTTCTCTACCCACCAAACGTCACGGTCCTTCTCTTTCCGTCTTGTAGACACGAGCTGAGAAAGTGCAAACGTCGAGCAATTGCTCCGAGATGAAAAGTGCCAGCACTGAAAGCTGTTGCTAGCCAGCACCCTTCCTTGGAAGCGCTTTCACAGGCGCAGCAACACTGGGGCTTTGCGCTTCTCTAGCCACCAAACGTCACGGTCCTTCTCTTTCCGTCTCGTAGACACGAGCTGAGAAATTGCAAACGTCGAGCAATTGCTCAGAGATGAAAAGTGCCAGCACTGAAAGCTGTTGCTAGCCAGCCCCCTTCCTTGGAAGCGCTTTTGTAGGCCTAAGAACACTGGGGCTCTGGGCTTCTCTAGCCACCTCATCTTCTGCTCATCCTCTCGCGCACTCTAAAGAGAGCTCAGGTGAGAAATTGCAAATGTCCAGCAATTGCTCAGAGATGAAAAGTGCCAGCACTGAAAGCTGTTGCTAGCCAGCACCCTTCCTTGGAAGCGCTTTCACAGGCGCAGCAACACTGGGGCTTTGCGCTTCTCTAGCCACCAAACGTCACGGTCCTTCTCTTTCCGTCTCCTAGACACGAGCTGAGAAATTGCAAACATTGAGCAATTGCTCAGAGATGAAAAGTACCAGCACTGAAAGCTCTTGCTAGCCAGCACCCTTCCTTGGAAGCGCTTTTGTAGGCCTAAGAACACTGGGGCTCTGCGCTTCTCTAGCCACCTCATCTTCTGCTCATCCTCACGCGCTCTAAAGAGAGCTCAGGTGAGAAATTGCAAACGTCGAGCAATTGCTCAGAGATGAAAAGTGCCAGCACTGAAAGCTCTTGCTAGCCAGCACCCTTCCTTGGAAGCGCTTTCACAGGCGCAGCAACACTGGGGCTTTGCGCTTCTCTACCCACCAAACGTCACGGTCCTTCTCTTTCCGTCTTGTAGACATGAGCTGAGAAATTGCAAACGTCGAGCAATTGCTCCGAGATGAAAAGTGCCAGCACTGAAAGCTGTTGCTAGCCAGCACCCTTCCTTGGAAGCGCTTTTGTAGGCCTAAGAACACTGGGGCTCTGGGCTTCTCTAGCCACCTCATCTTCTGCTCATCCTCTCGCGCACTCTAAAGAGAGCTCAGGTGAGAAATTGCAAACGTCCAGCAATTGCTCAGAGATGAAAAGTGCCAGCACTGAAAGCTCTTGCTAGCCAGCACCCTTCCTTGGAAGCGCTTTCACAGGCGCAGCAACACTGGGGCTTTGCGCTTCTCTACCCACCAAACGTCACGGTCCTTCTCTTTCCGTCTTGTAGACATGAGCTGAGAAAGTGCAAACGTCGAGCAATTGCTCAGAGATGAAAAGTGCCAGCACTGAAAGCTGTTGCTAGCCAGCACCCTTCCTTGGAAGCGCTTTCACAGGCGCAGCAACACTGGGGCTTTGCGCTTCTCTAGCCACCAAACGTCACGGTCCTTCTCTTTCCGTCTCGTAGACACGAGCTGAGAAATTGCAAACGTCGAGCAATTGCTCAGAGATGAAAAGTGCCAGCACTGAAAGCTGTTGCTAGCCAGCACCCTTCCTTGGAAGTGCTTTTGTAGGCCTAAGAACACTGGGGCTCTGGGCTTCTCTAGCCACCTCATCTTCTGCTCATCCTCTCGCGCACTCTAAAGAGAGCTCAGGTGAGAAATTGCAAACGTCCAGCAATTGCTCAGAGATGAAAAGTGCCAGCACTGAAAGCTGTTGCTAGCCAGCACCCTTCCTTGGAAGCGCTTTCACAGGCGCAGTAACACTGGGGCTTTGCGCTTCTCTACCCACCAAACGTCACGGTCCTTCTCTTTCCGTCTCGTAGACACGAGCTGAGAAATTGCAAACGTCGAGCAATTGCTCAGAGATGAAAAGTGCCAGCACTGAAAGCTGTTGCTAGCCAGCACCCTTCCTTGGAAGCGCTTTTGTAGGCCTAAGAACACTGGGGCTCTGTGCTTCTCTAGCCACCTCATCTTCTGCTCATCCTCTCGCGCACTCTAAAGAGAGCTCAGGTGAGAAATTGCAAACGTCGAGCAATTGCTCAGAGATGAAAAGTGCCAGCACTGAAAGCTGTTGCTAGCCAGCACCCTTCCTTGGAAGCGCTTTCACAGGCGCAGCAACACTGGGGCTTTGCGCTTCTCTAGCCACCAGACGTCACGGTCATTCTCTTTCCGTCTCGTAGACACGAGCTGAGAAATTGCAAACGTCGAGCAATTGCTCCGAGATGAAAAGTGCCAGCACTGAAAGCTGTTGCTAGCCAGCACCCTTCCTTGGAAGTGCTTTCACAGGCGCAGTAACACTGGGGCTTTGCACTTCTATACGCACCAAACGTCACGGTCATTCTCTTTCCGTCTCGTAGACACGAGCTGAGAAATTGCAAACGTCGAGCAATTGCTCCGAGATGAAAAGTGCCAGCACTGAAAGCTGTTGCTAGCCAGCACCCTTCCTTGGAAGCGCTTTTGTAGGCCTAAGAACAGTGGGGCTCTGGGCTTCTCTAGCCACCTCATCTTCTGCTCATCCTCTCGCGCACTCTAACGAGAGCTCAGGTGAGAAATTGCAAACGTCGAGCAATTGCTCAGAGATGAAAAGTGCCAGCACTGAAAGCTGTTGCTAGCCAGCACCCTTCCTTGGAAGTGCTTTCACAGGCGCAGCAACACTGGGGCTTTGCGCTTCTATACGCACCAAACGTCACGGTCCTTCTCTTTCCGTCGGTAGACACGAGCTGAGAAATTGCAAACGTCGAGCAATTGCTCAGAGATGAAAAGTGCCAGCACTGAAAGCTCTTGCTAGCCAGCACCTTTCCTTGGAAGCGCTTTTGTAGGCCTAAGAACACTGGGGCTCTGGGCTTCTCTAGCCACCTAATCTTCTGCTCATCCTCCCGCGCACTCTGAAGAGAGCTCAGGTGAGAAATTGCAAACGTCGAGCAATTGCTCCGAGATGAAAACTGCCAGCACTGAAAGCTGTTGCTAGCCAGCACCCTTCCTTGGAAGCGCTTTCACAGGCGCAGTAACACTGGGGCTTTGCACTTCTCTATGCACCAAACGTCACGGTCCTTCTCTTTCCGTCTCGTAGACACGAGCTGAGAAATTGCAAACGTCGAGCAATTGCTCCGAGATGAAAAGTGCCAGCACTGAAAGCTGTTGCTAGCCAGCACCCTTCCTTGGAAGTGCTTTTGTAGGCCTAAGAACACTGGGGCTCTGGGCTTCTCTAGCCACCTCATCTTCTGCTCATCCTCTCGCGCACTCTAAAGAGAGCTCAGGTGAGAAATTGCAAACGTCCAGCAATTGCTCAGAGATGAAAAGTGCCAGCACTGAAAGCTGTTGCTAGCCAGCACCCTTCCTTGGAAGCGCTTTCACAGGCGCAGTAACACTGGGGCTTTGCGCTTCTCTACCCACCAAACGTCACGGTCCTTCTCTTTCCGTCTCGTAGACACGAGCTGAGAAATTGCAAACGTCGAGCAATTGCTCAGAGATGAAAAGTGCCAGCACTGAAAGCTGTTGCTAGCCAGCACCCTTCCTTGGAAGCGCTTTTGTAGGCCTAAGAACACTGGGGCTCTGTGCTTCTCTAGCCACCTCATCTTCTGCTCATCCTCTCGCGCACTCTAAAGAGAGCTCAGGTGAGAAATTGCAAACGTCGAGCAATTGCTCAGAGATGAAAAGTGCCAGCACTGAAAGCTGTTGCTAGCCAGCACCCTTCCTTGGAAGCGCTTTCACAGGCGCAGCAACACTGGGGCTTTGCGCTTCTCTAGCCACCAAACGTCACGGTCCTTCTCTTTCCGTCTCGTAGACACGAGCTGAGAAATTGCAAACGTCGAGCAATTGCTCCGAGATGAAAAGTGCCAGCACTGAAAGCTGTTGCTAGCCAGCACCCTTCCTTGGAAGTGCTTTCACAGGCGCAGTAACACTGGGGCTTTGCACTTCTATACGCACCAAACGTCACGGTCATTCTCTTTCCGTCTCGTAGACACGAGCTGAGAAATTGCAAACGTCGAGCAATTGCTCCGAGATGAAAAGTGCCAGCACTGAAAGCTGTTGCTAGCCAGCACCCTTCCTTGGAAGCGCTTTTGTAGGCCTAAGAACAGTGGGGCTCTGGGCTTCTCTAGCCACCTCATCTTCTGCTCATCCTCTCGCGCACTCTAACGAGAGCTCAGGTGAGAAATTGCAAACGTCGAGCAATTGCTCCGAGATGAAAAGTGCCAGCACTGAAAGCTGTTGCTAGCCAGCACCCTTCCTTGGAAGTGCTTTCACAGGCGCAGCAACACTGGGGCTTTGCGCTTCTATACGCACCAAACGTCACGGTCCTTCTCTTTCCGTCGGTAGACACGAGCTGAGAAATTGCAAACGTCGAGCAATTGCTCAGAGATGAAAAGTGCCAGCACTGAAAGCTCTTGCTAGCCAGCACCTTTCCTTGGAAGCGCTTTTGTAGGCCTAAGAACACTGGGGCTCTGGGCTTCTCTAGCCACCTAATCTTCTGCTCATCCTCCCGCGCACTCTAAAGAGAGCTCAGGTGAGAAATTGCAAACGTCGAGCAATTGCTCAGAGATGAAAAGTGCCAGCACTGAAAGCTGTTGCTAGCCAGCACCCTTCCTTGGAAGCGCTTTCACAGGCGCAGTAACACTGGGGCTTTGCACTTCTCTATGCACCAAACGTCACGGTCCTTCTCTTTCCGTCTCGTAGACACGAGCTGAGAAATTGCAAACATCGAGCAATTGCTCAGAGATGAAAAGTGCCAGCACTGAAAGCTCTTGCTAGCCAGCACCCTTCCTTGGAAGCGCTTTCACAGGCGCAGCAACACTGGGGCTTTGCGCTTCTCTAGCCACCAAACGTCACGGTCCTTCTCTTTCCGTCTCCTAGACACGAGCTGAGAAATTGCAAACGTCGAGCAATTGCTCAGAGATGAAAAGTGCCAGCACTGAAAGCTGTTGCTAGCCAGCACCCTTCCTTGGAAGCGCTTTTGTAGGCCTAAGAACACTGGGGCTCTGCGCTTCTCTAGCCACCTAATCTTCTGCTCATCCTCGCGCACTCTAAAGAGAGCTCAGCTGAGAAATTGCAAACGTCGAGCAATTGCTCCGAGATGAAAAGTGCCAGCACTGAAAGCTGTTGCTAGCCAGCACCCTTCCTTGGAAGCGCTTTCACAGGTGCAGCAACACTGGGGCTTTGCGCTTCTCTAGCCACCAAATGTCACGGTCCTTCTCTTTCCGTCTTGTAGACATGAGCTGAGAAATTGAAAACGTCGAGCAATTGCTCAGAGATGAAAAGTGCCAGCACTGAAAGCTGTTGCTAGCCAGCACCCTTCCTTGGAATCGCTTTTGTAGGCCTAAGAACACTGGGGCTCTGGGCTTCTCTAGCCACCTCATCTTCTGCTCATCCTCTCGCGCACTCTAAAGAGAGCTCAGGTGAGAAATTGCAAACGTCCAGCAATTGCTCAGAGATGAAAAGTGCCAGCACTGAAAGCTCTTGCTAGCCAGCACCCTTCCTTGGAAGCGCTTTCACAGGCGCAGCAACACTGGGGCTTTGCGCTTCTATACGCACCAAACGTCACGGTCCTTCTCTTTCCGTCTTGTAGACATGAGCTGAGAAAGTGCAAACGTCGAGCAATTGGTCAGAGATGAAAAGTGCCAGCACTGAAAGCTGTTGCTAGCCAGCACCCTTCCTTGGAAGCGCTTTCACAGGCGCAGCAACACTGGGGCTTTGCGCTTCTCTAGCCACCAAACGTCACGGTCCTTCTCTTTCCGTCTCGTAGACACGAGCTGAGAAATTGCAAACGTCGAGCAATTGCTCAGAGATGAAAAGTGCCAGCACTGAAAGCTGTTGCTAGCCAGCCCCCTTCCTTGGAAGCGCTTTTGTAGGCCTAAGAACACTGGGGCTCTGGGCTTCTCTAGCCACCTCATCTTCTGCTCATCCTCTCGCGCACTCTAAAGAGAGCTCAGGTGAGAAATTGCAAACGTCCAGCAATTGCTCAGAGATGAAAAGTGCCAGCACTGAAAGCTGTTGCTAGCCAGCACCCTTCCTTGGAAGCGCTTTCACAGGCGCAGCAACACTGGGGCTTTGCGCTTCTCTAGCCACCAAACGTCACGGTCCTTCTCTTTCCGTCTCCTAGACACGAGCTGAGAAATTGCAAACATCGAGCAATTGCTCAGAGATGAAAAGTACCAGCACTGAAAGCTCTTGCTAGCCAGCACCCTTCCTTGGAAGCGCTTTTGTAGGCCTAAGAACACTGGGGCTCTGCGCTTCTCTAGCCACCTAATCTTCTGCTCATCCTCGCGCGCTCTAAAGAGAGCTCAGGTGAGAAATTGCAAACGTCGAGCAATTGCTCAGAGATGAAAAGTGCCAGCACTGAAAGCTCTTGCTAGCCAGCACCCTTCCTTGGAAGCGCTTTCACAGGCGCAGCAACACTGGGGCTTTGCGCTTCTCTACCCACCAAACGTCACGGTCCTTCTCTTTCCGTCTTGTAGACATGAGCTGAGAAATTGCAAACGTCGAGCAATTGCTCCGAGATGAAAAGTGCCAGCACTGAAAGCTGTTGCTAGCCAGCACCCTTCCTTGGAAGCGCTTTTGTAGGCCTAAGAACACTGGGGCTCTGGGCTTCTCTAGCCACCTCATCTTCTGCTCATCCTCTCGCGCACTCTAAAGAGAGCTCAGGTGAGAAATTGCAAACGTCCAGCAATTGCTCCGAGATGAAAAGTGCCAGCACTGAAAGCTCTTGCTAGCCAGCACCCTTCCTTGGAAGCGCTTTCACAGGCGCAGCAACACTGGGGCTTTGCGCTTCTCTAGCCACCGAACGTCACGGTCCTTCTCTTTCCATCTTGTAGACATGAGCTGAGAAAGTGCAAACGTCGAGCAATTGCTCAGAGATGAAAAGTGCCAGCACTGAAAGCTGTTGCTAGCCAGCACCCTTCCTTGGAAGCGCTTTCACAGGCGCAGCAACACTGGGGCTTTGCGCTTCTCTAGCCACCAAACGTCACGGTCCTTCTCTTTCCGTCTCGTAGACACGAGCTGAGAAATTGCAAACGTCGAGCAATTGCTCCGAGATGAAAAGTGCCAGCACTGAAAGCTGTTGCTAGCCAGCAGCCTTCCTTGGAAGCGCTTTTGTAGGCCTAAGAACACTGGGGCTTTGTGCTTCTATACGCACCAAACGTCACGGTCATTCTCTTTCCGTCTCGTAGACACGAGCTGAGAAATTGCAAACGTCGAGCAATTGCTCCGAGATGAAAAGTGCCAGCACTGAAAGCTGTTGCTAGCCAGCCCCCTTCCTTGGAAGCGCTTTTGTAGGCCTAAGAACACTGGGGCTCTGGGCTTCTCTAGCCACCTCATCTTCTGCTCATCCTCTCGCGCACTCTAACGAGAGCTCAGGTGAGAAATTGCAAACGTCGAGCAATTGCTCCGAGATGAAAAGTGCCAGCACTGAAAGCTGTTGCTAGCCAGCACCCTTCCTTGGAAGTGCTTTCACAGGCGCAGCAACACTGGGGCTTTGCGCTTCTCTAGCCACCAAACGTCACGGTCCTTCTCTTTCCGTCGGTAGACACGAGCTGAGAAATTGCAAACGTCGAGCAATTGCTCAGAGATGAAAAGTGCCAGCACTGAAAGCTCTTGCTAGCCAGCACCTTTCCTTGGAAGCGCTTTTGTAGGCCTAAGAACACTGGGGCTCTGGGCTTCTCTAGCCACCTAATCTTCTGCTCATCCTCCCGCGCACTCTGAAGAGAGCTCAGGTGAGAAATTGCAAACGTCGAGCAATTGCTCAGAGATGAAAAGTGCCAGCACTGAAAGCTGTTGCTAGCCAGCACCCTTCCTTGGAAGCGCTTTCACAGGCGCAGTAACACTGGGGCTTTGCGCTTCTCTACGCACCAAACGTCACGGTCATTCTCTTTTCTCGTAGACACGAGCTGAGAAATTGCAAACGTCGAGCAATTGCTCCGAGATGAAAAGTGCCAGCACTGAAAGCTGTTGCTAGCCAGCACCCTTCCTTGGAAGCGCTTTTGTAGGCCTAAGAACACTGGGGCTCTGGGCTTCTCTAGCCACCTCATCTTCTGCTCATCCTCTCGCGCACTCTGAAGAGAGCTCAGGTGAGAAATTGCAAACGTCCAGCAATTGCTCAGAGATGAAAAGTGCCAGCACTGAAAGCTCTTGCTAGCCAGCACCCTTCCTTGGAAGCGCTTTCACAGGCGCAGTAACACTGGGGCTTTGCGCTTCTCTAGCCACCAAACGTCACGGTCCTTCTCTTTCCGTCGGTAGACACGAGCTGAGAGATTGCAAACGTCGAGCAATTGCTCAGAGATGAAAAGTGCCAGCACTGAAAGCTGTTGCTAGCCAGCACCCTTCCTTGGAAGCGCTTTCACAGGCGCAGCAACACTGGGGCTTTGCGCTTCTCTAGCCACCAAACGTCACGGTCCTTCTCTTTCTGTCTCGTAGACACGAGCTGAGAAATTGCAAACGTCGAGCAATTGCTCAGAGATGAAAAGTGGCAGCACTGAAAGCTGTTGCTAGCCAGCACCCTTCCTTGGAAGCGCTTTCACAGGCGCAGTAACACTGGGGCTTTGCACTTCTATACGCACCAAACGTCACGGTCCTTCTCTTTCCGTCTCGTAGACACGAGCTGAGAAATTGCAAATGTCGAGCAATTGCTCAGAGATGAAAAGTGCCA
This sequence comes from Sarcoramphus papa, assembly GCA_037962945.1. Classification (NCBI taxonomy): domain Eukaryota; kingdom Metazoa; phylum Chordata; class Aves; order Accipitriformes; family Cathartidae; genus Sarcoramphus; species Sarcoramphus papa. The sequence goes on along the minus strand of CM075606.1, from coordinate 4,280,361 downwards.
GCACTGAAAGCTGTTGCTAGCCAGCACCCTTCCTTGGAAGCGCTTTTGTAGGCCTAAGAAGACTGGGGCTCTGGGCTTCTCTAGCCACCTAATCTTCTGCTCATCCTCGCGCGCACTCTAAAGAGAGCTCAGGTGAGAAATTGCAAACGTCGAGCAATTGCTCAGAGATGAAAAGTGCCAGCACTGAAAGCTGTTGCTAGCCAGCACCCTTCCTTGGAAGCGCTTTCACAGGCGCAGTAACACTGGGGCTTTGCACTTCTCTACGCACCAAACGTCACGGTCCTTCTCTTTCCGTCTCGTAGACACGAGCTGAGAAATTGCAAACATCGAGCAATTGCTCAGAGATGAAAAGTGCCAGCACTGAAAGCTGTTGCTAGCCAGCACCCTTCCTTGGAAGCGCTTTCACAGGCGCAGCAACACTGGGGCTTTGTGCTTCTATACGCACCAAACGTCACGGTCATTCTCTTTCCGTCTCGTAGACACGAGCTGAGAAATTGCAAACGTCCAGCAATTGCTCAGAGATGAAAAGTGCCAACACTGAAAGCTGTTGCTAGCCAGCACCCTTCCTTGGAAGCGCTTTTGTAGGCCTAAGAACACTGGGGCTCTGGGCTTCTCTAGCCACCTCATCTTCTGCTCATCCTCTCGCGCACTCTAAAGAGAGCTCAGGTGAGAAATTGCAAACGTCCAGCAATTGCTCAGAGATGAAAAGTGCCAGCACTGAAAGCTGTTGCTAGCCAGCACCCTTCCTTGGAAGCGCTTTCACAGGCGCAGCAACACTGGGGCTTTGCGCTTCTCTACCCACCAAATGTCACGGTCATTCTCTTTCCATCTCATAGACACGAGCTGAGAAATTGCAAACGTTGAGCAATTGCTCCGAGATGAAAAGTGCCAGCACTGAAAGCTGTTGCTAGCCAGCACCCTTCCTTGGAAGCGCTTTCACAGGTGCAGCAACACTGGGGCTTTGCGCTTCTCTACCCACCAAACGTCACGGTCCTTCTCTTTCCGTCGGTAGACACGAGCTGAGAAATTGCAAACGTCGAGCAATTGCTCAGAGATGAAAAGTGCCAGCACTGAAAGCTGTTGCTAGCCAGCACCCTTCCTTGGAAGCGCTTTTGTAGGCCTAACAACACTGGGGCTCTGGGCTTCTCTAGCCACCTCATCTTCTGCTCATCCTCGCGCGCACTCTAAAGAGAGCTCAGGTGAGAAATTACAAACGTCGAGCAATTGCTCAGAGATGAAAAGTGCCAGCACTGAAAGCTCTTGCTAGCCAGCACCCTTCCTTGGAAGCGCTTTCACAGGCGCAGCAACACTGGGGCTTTGCGCTTCTCTACGCACCAAACGTCACGGTCCTTCTCTTTCCGTCTCGTAGACACGAGCTGAGAAATTGCAAACATCGAGCAATTGCTCAGAGATGAAAAGTGCCAGCACTGAAAGCTGTTGCTAGCCAGCACCCTTCCTTGGAAGCGCTTTCACAGGCGCAGCAACACTGGGGCTTTGTGCTTCTATACGCACCAAACGTCACGGTCATTCTCTTTCCGTCTCGTAGACACGAGCTGAGAAATTGCAAACGTCCAGCAATTGCTCAGAGATGAAAAGTGCCAGCACTGAAAGCTGTTGCTAGCCAGCACCCTTCCTTGGAAGCGCTTTTGTAGGCCTAAGAACACTGGGGCTCTGGGCTTCTCTAGCCACCTCATCTTCTGCTCATCCTCTCGCGCACTCTAAAGAGAGCTCAGGTGAGAAATTGCAAACGTCCAGCAATTGCTCAGAGATGAAAAGTGCCAGCACTGAAAGCTGTTGCTAGCCAGCACCCTTCCTTGGAAGCGCTTTCACAGGCGCAGCAACACTGGGGTTTTGCGCTTCTCTACCCACCAAATGTCACGGTCATTCTCTTTCCATCTCATAGACACGAGCTGAGAAATTGCAAACGTTGAGCAATTGCTCAGAGATGAAAAGTGCCAGCACTGAAAGCTCTTGCTAGCCAGCACCCTTCCTTGGAAGCGCTTTCACAGGTGCAGCAACACTGGGGCTTTGCGCTTCTCTAGCCACCAAACGTCACGGTCCTTCTCTTTCCGTCGGTAGACACGAGCTGAGAAATTGCAAACGTCGAGCAATTGCTCAGAGATGAAAACTGCCAGCACTGAAAGCTGTTGCTAGCCAGCACCCTTCCTTGGAAGTGCTTTTGTAGGCCTAACAACACTGGGGCTCTGGGCTTCTCTAGCCAACTCATCTTCTGCTCATCCTCTCGCGCACTCTAAAGAGAGCTCAGGTGAGAAATTGCAAACGTCGAGCAATTGCTCAGAGATGAAAAGTGCCAGCACTGAAAGCTGTTGCTAGCCAGCACCCTTCCTTGGAAGCGCTTTCACAGGCGCAGCAACACTGGGGCTTTGCGCTTCTCTAGCCACCAAACGTCACGGTCCTTCTCTTTCCGTCTCGTAGACACGAGTTGAGAAATTGCAAACGTCAAGCAATTGCTCCGAGATGAAAAGTGCCAGCACTGAAAGCTGTTGCTAGCCAGCACCCTTCCTTGGAAGCGCTTTTGTAGGCCTAAGAACACTGGGGCTCTGGGCTTCTCTAGCCACCTCATCTTCTGCTCATCCTCTCGCGCACTCTAAAGAGAGCTCAGGTGAGAAATTGCAAACGTCGAGCAATTGCTCGGAGATGAAAAGTGCCAGCACTGAAAGCTGTTGCTAGCCAGCACCCTTCCTTGGAAGCGCTTTCACAGGCGCAGTAACACCGGGGCTTTGCACTTCTATACGCACCAAACGTCACGGTCATTCTCTTTCCGTCTCGTAGACACGAGCTGAGAAATTGCAAACGTCGAGCAATTGCTCCGAGATGAAAAGTGCCAGCACTGAAAGCTGTTGCTAGCCAGCAGCCTTCCTTGGAAGCGCTTTTGTAGGCCTAAGAACACTGGGGCTCTGGGCTTCTCTAGCCACCTCATCTTCTGCTCATCCTCTCGCGCACTCTAAAGAGAGCTCAGGTGAGAAATTGCAAACGTCGAGCAATTGCTCAGAGATGAAAAGTGCCAGCACTGAAAGCTGTTGCTAGCCAGCACCCTTCCTTGGAAGCGCTTTCACAGGCACAGCAACACTGGGGCTTTGCGCTTCTCTAGCCACCAAACGTCACAGTCCTTCTCTTTCCGTCGGTAGACACGAGCTGAGAAATTGCAAACGTCGAGCAATTGCTCAGAGATGAAAAATGCCAGCACTGAAAGCTGTTGCTAGCCAGCACCCTTCCTTGGAAGCGCTTTTGTAGGCCTAAGAAGAGTGGGGCTCTGGGCTTCTCTAGCCACCTCATCTTCTGCTCATCCTCTCGCGCACTCTGAAGAGAGCTCAGGTGAGAAATTGCAAACGTCGAGCAATTGCTCAGAGATGAAAAGTGCCAGCACTGAAAGCTGTTGCTAGCCAGCACCCTTCCTTGGAAGCGCTTTCACAGGCGCAGTAACACTGGGGCTTTGCACTTCTCTACGCACCAAACGTCACGGTCCTTCTCTTTCCGTCTCGTAGACACGAGCTGAGAAATTGCAAACATCGAGCAATTGCTCAGAGATGAAAAGTGCCAGCACTGAAAGCTGTTGCTAGCCAGCACCCTTCCTTGGAAGCGCTTTCACAGGCGCAGCAACACTGGGGCTTTGCACTTCTATACGCACCAAACGTCACAGTCATTCTCTTTCCGTCTCGTAGACACGAGTTGAGAAATTGCAAACGTCGAGCAATTGCTCCGAGATGAAAAGTGCCAGCACTGAAAGCTGTTGCTAGCCAGCACCCTTCCTTGGAAGCGCTTTTGTAGGCCTAAGAACAGTGGGGCTCTGGGCTTCTCTAGCCACCTCATCTTCTGCTCATCCTCTCGCGCTCTAAAGAGAGCTCAGGTGAGAAATTGCAAACGTCGAGCAATTGCTCAGAGATGAAAAGTGCCAGCAGTGAAAGCTGTTGCTAGCCAGCACCCTTCCTTGGAAGCGCTTTCACAGGCGCAGCAACACTGGGGCTTTGCGCTTCTCTAGCCACCAAACGTCACGGTCCTTCTCTTTCCGTCTTGTAGACATGAGCTGAGAAAGTGCAAACGTCGAGCAATTGCTCAGAGATGAAAAGTGCCAGCACTGAAAGCTGTTGCTAGCCAGCACCCTTCCTTGGAAGCGCTTTCACAGGCGCAGCAACACTGGGGCTTTGCGCTTCTCTAGCCACCAAACGTCACGGTCCTTCTCTTTCCGTCTCGTAGACACGAGCTGAGAAATTGCAAACGACGAGCAATTGCTCAGAGATGAAAAGTGCCAGCACTGAAAGCTGTTGCTAGCCAGCACCCTTCCTTGGAAGCGCTTTTGTAGGCCTAAGAACACTGGGGCTCTGGGCTTCTCTAGCCACCTCATCTTCTGCTCATCCTCTCGCGCACTCTAAAGAGAGCTCAGGTGAGAAATTGCAAACGTCGAGCAATTGCTCAGAGATGAAAAGTGCCAGCACTGAAAGCTCTTGCTAGCCAGCACCCTTCCTTGGAAGCGCTTTCACAGGCGCAGCAACACTGGGGCTTTGCGCTTCTCTACGCACCAAACGTCACGGTCCTTCTCTTTCCGTCTCGTAGACACGAGCTGAGAAATTGCAAACATCGAGCAATTGCTCAGAGATGAAAAGTGCCAGCACTGAAAGCTGTTGCTAGCCAGCACCCTTCCTTGGAAGCGCTTTCACAGGCGCAGCAACACTGGGGCTTTGTGCTTCTATACGCACCAAACGTCACGGTCATTCTCTTTCCGTCTCGTAGACACGAGCTGAGAAATTGCAAACGTCCAGCAATTGCTCAGAGATGAAAAGTGCCAACACTGAAAGCTGTTGCTAGCCAGCACCCTTCCTTGGAAGCGCTTTTGTAGGCCTAAGAACACTGGGGCTCTGGGCTTCTCTAGCCACCTCATCTTCTGCTCATCCTCTCGCGCACTCTAAAGAGAGCTCAGGTGAGAAATTGCAAACGTCCAGCAATTGCTCAGAGATGAAAAGTGCCAGCACTGAAAGCTGTTGCTAGCCAGCACCCTTCCTTGGAAGCGCTTTCACAGGCGCAGCAACACTGGGGTTTTGCGCTTCTCTACCCACCAAATGTCACGGTCATTCTCTTTCCATCTCATAGACACGAGCTGAGAAATTGCAAACGTTGAGCAATTGCTCAGAGATGAAAAGTGCCAGCACTGAAAGCTGTTGCTAGCCAGCACCCTTCCTTGGAAGTGCTTTTGTAGGCCTAACAACACTGGGGCTCTGGGCTTCTCTAGCCACCTCATCTTCTGCTCATCCTCTCGCGCACTCTAAAGAGAGCTCAGGTGAGAAATTACAAACGTCGAGCAATTGCTCAGAGATGAAAAGTGCCAGCACTGAAAGCTGTTGCTAGCCAGCACCCTTCCTTGGAAGCGCTTTCACAGGCGCAGCAACACTGGGGCTTTGCGCTTCTATACGCACCAAACGTCACGGTCCTTCTCTTTCCGTCTCCTAGACACGAGTTGAGAAATTGCAAACGTCGAGCAATTGCTCAGAGATGAAAAGTGCCAGCACTGAAAGCTCTTGCTAGCCAGCACCCTTCCTTGGAAGCGCTTTTGTAGGCCTAAGAACACTGGGGCTCTGGGCTTCTCTAGCCACCTCATCTTCTGCTCATCCTCTCGCGCACTCTAAAGAGAGCTCAGGTGAGAAATTGCAAATGTCCAGCAATTGCTCAGAGATGAAAAGTGCCAGCACTGAAAGCTGTTGCTAGCCAGCACCCTTCCTTGGAAGCGCTTTTGTAGGCCTAAGAACACTGGGGCTCTGGGCTTCTCTAGCCACCTCATCTTCTGCTCATCCTCGCGCGCACTCTAAAGAGAGCTCAGGTGAGAAATTGCAAACGTCCAGCAATTGCTCAGAGATGAAAAGTGCCAGCACTGAAAGCTGTTGCTAGCCAGCACCCTTCCTTGGAAGCGCTTTCACAGGCGCAGCAACACTGGGTCTTTGCGCTTCTCTACCCACCAAACGTCACGGTCCTTCTCTTTCCATCTCGTAGACACGAGCTGAGAAATTGCAAACGTCGAGCAATTGCTCAGAGATGAAAAGTGCCAGCACTGAAAGCTGTTGCTAGCCAGCACCCTTCCTTGGAATCGCTTTTGTAGGCCTAAGAACACTGGGGCTCTTGGCTTCTCTAGCCACCTCATCTTCTGCTCATCCTCTCGCGCACTCTAAAGAGAGCTCAGGTGAGAAATTGCAAACGTCGAGCAATTGCTCAGAGATGAAAAGTGCCAGCACTGAAAGCTGTTGCTAGCCAGCACCCTTCCTTGGAAGCGCTTTCACAGGCGCAGCAACACTGGGGCTTTGCGCTTCTCTAGCCACCAAACGTCACGGTCCTTCTCTTTCTGTCTCGTAGACACGAGTTGAGAAATTGCAAACGTCAAGCAATTGCTCCGAGATGAAAAGTGCCAGCACTGAAAGCTGTTGCTAGCCAGCACCCTTCCTTGGAAGCGCTTTTGTAGGCCTAAGAACACTGGGGCTCTGGGCTTCTCTAGCCACCTCATCTTCTGCTCATCCTCTCGCGCACTCTAAAGAGAGCTCAGGTGAGAAATTGCAAACGTCGAGCAATTGCTCGGAGATGAAAAGTGCCAGCACTGAAAGCTGTTGCTAGCCAGCACCCTTCCTTGGAAGCGCTTTCACAGGCGCAGTAACACCGGGGCTTTGCACTTCTATACGCACCAAACGTCACGGTCATTCTCTTTCCGTCTCGTAGACACGAGCTGAGAAATTGCAAACGTCGAGCAATTGCTCAGAGATGAAAAATGCCAGCACTGAAAGCTGTTGCTAGCCAGCACCCTTCCTTGGAAGCGCTTTTGTAGGCCTAAGAAGAGTGGGGCTCTGGGCTTCTCTAGCCACCTCATCTTCTGCTCATCCTCTCGCGCACTCTGAAGAGAGCTCAGGTGAGAAATTGCAAACGTCGAGCAATTGCTCAGAGATGAAAAGTGCCAGCACTGAAAGCTGTTGCTAGCCAGCACCCTTCCTTGGAAGCGCTTTCACAGGCGCAGTAACACTGGGGCTTTGCACTTCTCTACGCACCAAACGTCACGGTCCTTCTCTTTCCGTCTCGTAGACACGAGCTGAGAAATTGCAAACATCGAGCAATTGCTCAGAGATGAAAAGTGCCAGCACTGAAAGCTGTTGCTAGCCAGCACCCTTCCTTGGAAGCGCTTTCACAGGCGCAGCAACACTGGGGCTTTGCACTTCTATACGCACCAAACGTCACAGTCATTCTCTTTCCGTCTCGTAGACACGAGTTGAGAAATTGCAAACGTCGAGCAATTGCTCAGAGATGAAAAGTGCCAGCACTGAAAGCTGTTGCTAGCCAGCACCCTTCCTTGGAAGCGCTTTTGTAGGCCTAAGAACACTGGGGCTCTGGGCTTCTCTAGCCACCTCATCTTCTGCTCATCCTCTCGCGCTCTAAAGAGAGCTCAGGTGAGAAATTGCAAACGTCGAGCAATTGCTCCGAGATGAAAAGTGCCAGCACTGAAAGCTGTTGCTAGCCAGCACCCTTCCTTGGAAGCGCTTTCACAGGCGCAGCAACACTGGGGCTTTGCGCTTCTCTAGCCACCAAACGTCACGGTCCTTCTCTTTCCGTCTTGTAGACATGAGCTGAGAAAGTGCAAACGTCGAGCAATTGCTCCGAGATGAAAAGTGCCAGCACTGAAAGCTGTTGCTAGCCAGCACCCTTCCTTGGAAGCGCTTTCACAGGCGCAGCAACACTGGGGCTTTGCGCTTCTCTAGCCACCAAACGTCACGGTCCTTCTCTTTCCGTCTCGTAGACACGAGCTGAGAAATTGCAAACGACGAGCAATTGCTCCGAGATGAAAAGTGCCAGCACTGAAAGCTGTTGCTAGCCAGCACCCTTCCTTGGAAGCGCTTTTGTAGGCCTAAGAACACTGGGGCTCTGGGCTTCTCTAGCCACCTCATCTTCTGCTCATCCTCTCGCGCACTCTAAAGAGAGCTCAGGTGAGAAATTGCAAACGTCCAGCAATTGCTCAGAGATGAAAAGTGCCAGCACTGAAAGCTCTTGCTAGCCAGCACCCTTCCTTGGAAGCGCTTTCACAGGCGCAGCAACACTGGGGCTTTGCGCTTCTATACGCACCAAACGTCACGGTCCTTCTCTTTCCGTCTTGTAGACATGAGCTGAGAAAGTGCAAACGTCGAGCAATTGGTCAGAGATGAAAAGTGCCAGCACTGAAAGCTGTTGCTAGCCAGTACCCTTCCTTGGAAGCGCTTTCACAGGCGCAGCAACACTGGGGCTTTGCGCTTCTCTAGCCACCAAACGTCACGGTCCTTCTCTTTCCGTCTCGTAGACACGAGCTGAGAAATTGCAAACGTCGAGCAATTGCTCAGAGATGAAAAGTGCCAGCACTGAAAGCTGTTGCTAGCCAGCACCCTTCCTTGGAAGCGCTTTTGTAGGCCTAAGAACACTGGGGCTCTGGGCTTCTCTAGCCACCTCATCTTCTGCTCATCCTCTCGCGCACTCTAAAGAGAGCTCAGGTGAGAAATTGCAAACGTCGAGCAATTGCTCAGAGATGAAAAGTGCCAGCACTGAAAGCTGTTGCTAGCCAGCACCCTTCCTTGGAAGCGCTTTCACAGGCGCAGTAACACTGGGGCTTTGCACTTCTCTACGCACCAAACGTCACGGTCCTTCTCTTTCCGTCTCCTAGACACGAGCTGAGAAATTGCAAACGTCGAGCAATTGCTCAGAGATGAAAAGTGCCAGCACTGAAAGCTGTTGCTAGCCAGCACCCTTCCTTGGAAGCGCTTTTGTAGGCCTAAGAACACTGGGGCTCTGGGCTTCTCTAGCCACCTCATCTTCTGCTCATCCTCTCGCGCACTCTAAAGAGAGCTCAGGTGAGAAATTGCAAACGTCCAGCAATTGCTCAGAGATGAAAAGTGCCAGCACTGAAAGCTCTTGCTAGCCAGCAGCCTTCCTTGGAAGCGCTTTCACAGGCGCAGCAACACTGGGGCTTTGCGCTTCTCTAGCCACCAAACGTCACGGTCCTTCTCTTTCCGTCTCCTAGACACGAGCTGAGAAATTGCAAACGTCGAGCAATTGCTCAGAGATGAAAAGTGCCAGCACTGAAAGCTCTTGCTAGCCAGCACCCTTCCTTGGAAGCGCTTTTGTAGGCCTAAGAACACTGGGGCTCTGGGCTTCTCTAGCCACCTAATCTTCTGCTCATCCTCGCGCGCTCTAAAGAGAGCTCAGGTGAGAAATTGCAAACGTCGAGCAATTGCTCAGAGATGAAAAGTGCCAGCACTGAAAGCTCTTGCTAGCCAGCACCCTTCCTTGGAAGCGCTTTCACAGGCGCAGCAACACTGGGGCTTTGCGCTTCTCTACGCACCAAACGTCACGGTCCTTCTCTTTCCGTCTCGTAGACATGAGCTGAGAAATTGCAAACGTCGAGCAATTGCTCCGAGATGAAAAGTGCCAGCACTGAAAGCTGTTGCTAGCCAGCCCCCTTCCTTGGAAGCGCTTTTGTAGGCCTAAGAAGAGTGGGGCTCTGGGCTTCTCTAGCCACCTCATCTTCTGCTCATCCTCTCGCGCACTCTAAAGAGAGCTCAGGTGAGAAATTGCAAACGTCGAGCAATTGCTCCGAGATGAAAAGTGCCAGCACTGAAAGCTGTTGCTAGCCAGCACCCTTCCTTGGAAGCGCTTTCACAGGCGCAGCAACACTGGGGCTTTGCGCTTCTCTAGCCACCAAACGTCACGGTCCTTCTCTTTCCGTCTTGTAGACATGAGCTGAGAAAGTGCAAACGTCGAGCAATTGCTCAGAGATGAAAAGTGCCAGCACTGAAAGCTGTTGCTAGCCAGCACCCTTCCTTGGAAGCGCTTTCACAGGCGCAGCAACACTGGGGCTTTGCGCTTCTCTAGCCACCAAACGTCACGGTCCTTCTCTTTCTGTCTCCTAGACACGAGCTGAGAAATTGCAAACGTCGAGCAATTGCTCAGAGATGAAAAGTGCCAGCACTGAAAGCTGTTGCTAGCCAGCACCCTTCCTTGGAAGCGCTTTTGTAGGCCTAAGAACACTGGGGCTCTGGGCTTCTCTAGCCACCTCATCTTCTGCTCATCCTCTCGCGCACTCTAAAGAGAGCTCAGGTGAGAAATTGCAAACGTCGAGCAATTGCTCAGAGATGAAAAGTGCCAGCACTGAAAGCTGTTGCTAGCCAGCACCCTTCCTTGGAAGCGCTTTCACAGGCGCAGCAACACTGGGGCTTTGCGCTTCTCTAGCCACCAAACGTCACGGTCCTTCTCTTTCCGTCTCCTAGACACGAGCTGAGAAATTGCAAACGTCGAGCAATTGCTCCGAGATGAAAAGTGCCAGCACTGAAAGCTCTTGCTAGCCAGCACCCTTCCTTGGAAGCGCTTTTGTAGGCCTAAGAACACTGGGGCTCTGCGCTTCTCTAGCCACCTAATCTTCTGCTCATCCTCGCGCGCTCTAAAGAGAGCTCAGGTGAGAAATTGCAAACGTCGAGCAATTGCTCAGAGATGAAAAGTGCCAGCACTGAAAGCTCTTGCTAGCCAGCACCCTTCCTTGGAAGCGCTTTCACAGGCGCAGCAACACTGGGGCTTTGTGCTTCTCTACCCACCAAACGTCACGGTCCTTCTCTTTCCGTCTTGTAGACATGAGCTGAGAAATTGCAAACGTCGAGCAATTGCTCCGAGATGAAAAGTGCCAGCACTGAAAGCTGTTGCTAGCCAGCACCCTTCCTTGGAAGCGCTTTTGTAGGCCTAAGAACACTGGGGCTCTGGGCTTCTCTAGCCACCTACTCTTCTGCTCATCCTCTCGCGCACTCTGAAGAGAGCTCAGGTGAGAAATTGCAAACGTCCAGCAATTGCTCAGAGATGAAAAGTGCCAGCACTGAAAGCTGTTGCTAGCCAGCACCCTTCCTTGGAAGCGCTTTCACAGGCGCAGCAACACTGGGGCTTTGCGCTTCTCTAGCCACCAAACGTCACGGTCCTTCTCTTTCCGTCTTGTAGACATGAGCTGAGAAAGTGCAAACGTCGAGCAATTGCTCAGAGATGAAAAGTGCCAGCACTGAAAGCTGTTGCTAGCCAGCACCCTTCCTTGGAAGCGCTTTCACAGGCGCAGCAACACTGGGGCTTTGCGCTTCTCTAGCCACCAAACGTCACGGTCCTTCTCTTTCCGTCTCCTAGACACGAGCTGAGAAATTGCAAACGTCGAGCAATTGCTCAGAGATGAAAAGTGCCAGCACTGAAAGCTGTTGCTAGCCAGCACCCTTCCTTGGAAGCGCTTTTGTAGGCCTAAGAACACTGGGGCTCTGGGCTTCTCTAGCCACCTCATCTTCTGCTCATCCTCTCGCGCACTCTAAAGAGAGCTCAGGTGAGAAATTGCAAACGTCCAGCAATTGCTCAGAGATGAAAAGTGCCAGCACTGAAAGCTGTTGCTAGCCAGCACCCTTCCTTGGAAGCGCTTTCACAGGCGCAGCAACACTGGGGCTTTGCGCTTCTCTAGCCACCAAACGTCACGGTCCTTCTCTTTCCGTCGGTAGACACGAGCTGAGAAATTGCAAACGTCGAGCAATTGCTCCGAGATGAAAAGTGCCAGCACTGAAAGCTCTTGCTAGCCAGCACCCTTCCTTGGAAGCGCTTTTGTAGGCCTAAGAACACTGGGGCTCTGCGCTTCTCTAGCCACCTAATCTTCTGCTCATCCTCGCGCACTCTAAAGAGAGCTCAGGTGAGAAATTGCAAACGTCGAGCAATTGCTCAGAGATGAAAAGTGCCAGCACTGAAAGCTGTTGCTAGCCAGCACCCTTCCTTGGAAGCGCTTTCACAGGCGCAGCAACACTGGGGCTTTGCGCTTCTCTACCCACCAAACGTCACGGTCCTTCTCTTTCCGTCTTGTAGACATGAGCTGAGAAATTGCAAACGTCAAGCAATTGCTCCGAGATGAAAAGTGCCAGCACTGAAAGCTGTTGCTAGCCAGCACCCTTCCTTGGAAGCGCTTTTGTAGGCCTAAGAACACTGGGGCTCTGGGCTTCTCTAGCCACCTCATCTTCTGCTCATCCTCTCGCGCACTCTGAAGAGAGCTCAGGTGAGAAATTGCAAACGTCCAGCAATTGCTCAGAGATGAAAAGTGCCAGCACTGAAAGCTCTTGCTAGCCAGCACCCTTCCTTGGAAGCGCTTTCACAGGCGCAGCAACACTGGGGCTTTGCGCTTCTCTAGCCACCAAACGTCACGGTCCTTCTCTTTCCGTCTTGTAGACATGAGCTGAGAAAGTGCAAACGTCGAGCAATTGCTCAGAGATGAAAAGTGCCAGCACTGAAAGCTGTTGCTAGCCAGCACCCTTCCTTGGAAGCGCTTTCACAGGCGCAGCAACACTGGGGCTTTGCGCTTCTCTAGCCACCAAACGTCACGGTCCTTCTCTTTCCGTCTCGTAGACACGAGCTGAGAAATTGCAAACGTCGAGCAATTGCTCCGAGATGAAAAGTGCCAGCACTGAAAGCTCTTCCTAGCCAGCACCCTTCCTTGGAAGCGCTTTTGTAGGCCTAAGAACACTGGGGCTCTGGGCTTCTCTAGCCACCTCATCTTCTGCTCATCCTCTCGCGCACTCTAAAGAGAGCTCAGGTGAGAAATTGCAAACGTCCAGCAATTGCTCAGAGATGAAAAGTGCCAGCACTGAAAGCTGTTGCTAGCCAGCACCCTTCCTTGGAAGCGCTTTCACAGGCGCAGTAACACTGGGGCTTTGCGCTTCTCTACCCACCAAACGTCACGGTCCTTCTCTTTCCGTCTCCTAGACACGAGCTGAGAAATTGCAAACGTCGAGCAATTGCTCAGAGATGAAAAGTGCCAGCACTGAAAGCTGTTGCTAGCCAGCACCCTTCCTTGGAAGCGCTTTTGTAGGCCTAAGAACACTGGGGCTCTGTGCTTCTCTAGCCACCTCATCTTCTGCTCATCCTCTCGCGCACTCTAAAGAGAGCTCAGGTGAGAAATTGCAAACGACGAGCAATTGCTCAGAGATGAAAAGTGCCAGCACTGAAAGCTGTTGCTAGCCAGCACCCTTCCTTGGAAGCGCTTTCACAGGCGCAGCAACACTGGGGCTTTGCGCTTCTCTAGCCACCAAACGTCACGGTCCTTCTCTTTCCGTCTCGTAGACACGAGCTGAGAAATTGCAAACGTGGAGCAATTGCTCAGAGATGAAAAGTGCCAGCACTGAAAGCTGTTGCTAGCCAGCACCCTTCCTTGGAAGTGCTTTCACAGGCGCAGTAACACTGGGGCTTTGCACTTCTATACGCACCAAACGTCACGGTCATTCTCTTTCCGTCTCGTAGACACGAGCTGAGAAATTGCAAACGTCGAGCAATTGCTCAGAGATGAAAAGTGCCAGCACTGAAAGCTGTTGCTAGCCAGCACCCTTCCTTGGAAGTGCTTTCACAGGCGCAGCAACACTGGGGCTTTGCGCTTCTCTAGCCACCAAAAGTCACGGTCCTTCTCTTTCCGTCTCGTAGACACGAGCTGAGAAATTGCAAACGTCGAGCAATTGCTCAGAGATGAAAAGTGCCAGCACTGAAAGCTCTTGCTAGCCAGCACCCTTCCTTGGAAGCGCTTTTGTAGGCCTAAGAACACTGGGGCTCTGCGCTTCTCTAGCCACCTAATCTTCTGCTCATCCTCCCGCGCACTCTGAAGAGAGCTCAGGTGAGAAATTGCAAACGTCGAGCAATTGCTCAGAGATGAAAAGTGCCAGCACTGAAAGCTGTTGCTAGCCAGCACCCTTCCTTGGAAGCGCTTTCACAGGCGCAGTAACACTGGGGCTTTGCGCTTCTCTACGCACCAAACGTCACGGTCATTCTCTTTCCGTCTCGTAGACACGAGGTGAGAAATTGCAAACGTCGAGCAATTGCTCCGAGATGAAAAGTGCCAGCACTGAAAGCTGTTGCTAGCCAGCACCCTTCCTTGGAAGCGCTTTTGTAGGCCTAAGAACACTGGGGCTCTTGGCTTCTCTAGCCACCTCATCTTCTGCTCATCCTCGCGCGCACTCTAAAGAGAGCTCAGGTGAGAAATTGCAAACGTCCAGCAATTGCTCAGAGATGAAAAGTGCCAGCACTGAAAGCTGTTGCTAGCCAGCACCCTTCCTTGGAAGCGCTTTCACAGGCGCAGTAACACTGGGGCTTTGCGCTTCTCTAGCCACCAAACGTCACGGTCCTTCTCTTTCCGTCGGTAGACACGAGCTGAGAAATTACAAACGTCGAGCAATTGCTCAGAGATGAAAAGTGCCAGCACTGAAAGCTGTTGCTAGCCAGCACCCTTCCTTGGAAGCGCTTTCACAGGCGCAGCAACACTGGGGCTTTGCGCTTCTCTACCCACCAAACGTCACGGTCCTTCTCTTTCCGTCTCGTAGACACGAGCTGAGAAATTGCAAACGTCGAGCAATTGCTCAGAGATGAAAAGTGCCAGCACTGAAAGCTGTTGCTAGCCAGCACCCTTCCTTGGAAGCGCTTTCACAGGCGCAGCAACACTGGGGCTTTGCGCTTCTATACGCACCAAACGTCACGGTCCTTTTCTTTCCGTCTCCTAGACACGAGCTGAGAAATTGCAAACGTCCAGCAATTGCTCAGAGATGAAAAGTGCCAACACTGAAAGCTGTTGCTAGCCAGCACCCTTCCTTGGAAGCGCTTTTGTAGGCCTAAGAACACTGGGGCTCTGGGCTTCTCTAGCCACCTCATCTTCTGCTCATCCTCTCGCGCACTCTAAAGAGAGCTCAGGTGAGAAATTGCAAACGTCGAGCAATTGCTCAGAGATGAAAAGTGCCAGCACTGAAAGCTCTTGCTAGCCAGCACCCTTCCTTGGAAGCGCTTTCACAGGCGCAGCAACACTGGGGCTTTGCGCTTCTCTACCCACCAAACGTCACGGTCATTCTCTTTCCGTCTCGTGGACACGAGCTGAGAAATTGCAAACGTTGAGCAATTGCTCCGAGATGAAAAGTGCCAGCACTGAAAGCTGTTGCTAGCCAGCACCCTTCCTTGGAAGCGCTTTCACAGGTGCAGCAACACTGGGGCTTTGCGCTTCTCTACCCACCAAACGTCACGGTCCTTCTCTTTCCGTCGGTAGACACGAGCTGAGAAATTGCAAACGTCGAGCAATTGCTCAGAGATGAAAAGTGCCAGCACTGAAAGCTGTTGCTAGCCAGCACCCTTCCTTGGAAGTGCTTTTGTAGGCCTAAGAACACTGGGGCTCTGGGCTTCTCTAGCCACCTCATCTTCTGCTCATCCTCGCGCGCACTCTAAAGAGAGCTCAGGTGAGAAATTACAAACGTTCAGCAATTGCTCAGAGATGAAAAGTGCCAGCACTGAAAGCTCTTGCTAGCCAGCACCCTTCCTTGGAAGCGCTTTCACAGGCGCAGCAACACTGGGGCTTTGCGCTTCTATACGCACCAAACGTCACGGTCCTTCTCTTTCCGTCTCCTAGACACGAGTTGAGAAATTGCAAACGTCGAGCAATTGCTCCGAGATGAAAAGTGCCAGCACTGAAAGCTGTTGCTAGCCAGCACCCTTCCTTGGAAGCGCTTTTGTAGGCCTAAGCACACTGGGGCTCTGGGCTTCTCTAGCCACCTCATCTTCTGCTCATCCTCTCGCGCACTCTAAAGAGAGCTCAGGTGAGAAATTGCAAACGTCGAGCAATTGCTCCGAGATGAAAAGTGCCAGCACTGAAAGCTGTTGCTAGCCAGCACCCTTCCTTGGAAGCGCTTTTGTAGGCCTAAGAACACTGGGGCTCTTGGCTTCTCTAGCCAACTCATCTTCTGCTCATCCTCTCGCGCACTCTAAAGAGAGCTCAGGTGAGAAATTGCAAACGTCCAGCAATTGCTCAGAGATGAAAAGTGCCAGCACTGAAAGCTGTTGCTAGCCAGCACCCTTCCTTGGAAGCGCTTTCATAGGCGCAGCAACACTGGGGCTTTGCGCTTCTCTAGCCACCAAACGTCACGGTCCTTCTCTTTCCGTCTCGTAGACACGAGTTGAGAAATTGCAAACGTCAAGCAATTGCTCCGAGATGAAAAGTGCCAGCACTGAAAGCTGTTGCTAGCCAGCACCCTTCCTTGGAAGCGCTTTTGTAGGCCTAAGAACACTGGGGCTCTGGGCTTCTCTAGCCACCTCATCTTCTGCTCATCCTCTCGCGCACTCTAAAGAGAGCTCAGGTGAGAAATTGCAAACGTCCAGCAATTGCTCAGAGATGAAAAGTGCCAGCACTGAAAGCTGTTGCTAGCCAGCACCCTTCCTTGGAAGCGCTTTCACAGGCGCAGTAACACTGGGGCTTTGCACTTCTATACGCACCAAACGTCACGGTCATTCTCTTTCCGTCTCGTAGACACGAGCTGAGAAATTGCAAACGTCGAGCAATTGCTCCGAGATGAAAAGTGCCAGCACTGAAAGCTGTTGCTAGCCAGCACCCTTCCTTGGAAGCGCTTTTGTAGGCCTAAGAACACTGGGGCTCTGGGCTTCTCTAGCCACCTCATCTTCTGCTCATCCTCTCGCGCACTCTAAAGAGAGCTCAGGTGAGAAATTGCAAACGTCGAGCAATTGCTTAGAGATGAAAAGTGCCAGCACTGAAAGCTGTTGCTAGCCAGCAGCCTTCCTTGGAAGCGCTTTCACAGGCACAGCAACACTGGGGCTTTGCGCTTCTCTAGCCACCAAACGTCACAGTCCTTCTCTTTCCGTCGGTAGACACGAGCTGAGAAATTGCAAACGTCGAGCAATTGCTCAGAGATGAAAAATGCCAGCACTGAAAGCTGTTGCTAGCCAGCACCCTTCCTTGGAAGCGCTTTTGTAGGCCTAAGAAGAGTGGGGCTCTGGGCTTCTCTAGCCACCTCATCTTCTGCTCATCCTCTCGCGCACTCTGAAGAGAGCTCAGGTGAGAAATTGCAAACGTCGAGCAATTGCTCAGAGATGAAAAGTGCCAGCACTGAAAGCTGTTGCTAGCCAGCACCCTTCCTTGGAAGCGCTTTCACAGGCGCAGTAACACTGGGGCTTTGCACTTCTCTACGCACCAAACGTCACGGTCCTTCTCTTTCCGTCTCGTAGACACGAGCTGAGAAATTGCAAACATCGAGCAATTGCTCAGAGATGAAAAGTGCCAGCACTGAAAGCTGTTGCTAGCCAGCACCCTTCCTTGGAAGCGCTTTCACAGGCGCAGCAACACTGGGGCTTTGCACTTCTATACGCACCAAACGTCACAGTCATTCTCTTTCCGTCTCGTAGACACGAGTTGAGAAATTGCAAACGTCGAGCAATTGCTCCGAGATGAAAAGTGCCAGCACTGAAAGCTGTTGCTAGCCAGCACCCTTCCTTGGAAGCGCTTTTGTAGGCCTAAGAACACTGGGGCTCTGGGCTTCTCTAGCCACCTCATCTTCTGCTCATCCTCTCGCGCACTCTAAAGAGAGCTCAGGTGAGAAATTGCAAACGTCCAGCAATTGCTCAGAGATGAAAAGTGCCAGCACTGAAAGCTGTTGCTAGCCAGCACCCTTCCTTGGAAGCGCTTTCACAGGCGCAGCAACACTGGGGCTTTGCGCTTCTCTAGCCACCAAACGTCACGGTCCTTCTCTTTCCGTCTTGTAGACATGAGCTGAGAAAGTGCAAACGTCGAGCAATTGCTCCGAGATGAAAAGTGCCAGCACTGAAAGCTGTTGCTAGCCAGCACCCTTCCTTGGAAGCGCTTTCACAGGCGCAGCAACACTGGGGCTTTGCGCTTCTCTAGCCACCAAACGTCACGGTCCTTCTCTTTCCGTCTCGTAGACACGAGCTGAGAAATTGCAAACGTCGAGCAATTGCTCAGAGATGAAAAGTGCCAGCACTGAAAGCTGTTGCTAGCCAGCACCCTTCCTTGGAAGCGCTTTTGTAGGCCTAAGAACACTGGGGCTCTGGGCTTCTCTAGCCACCTCATCTTCTGCTCATCCTCTCGCGCACTCTAAAGAGAGCTCAGGTGAGAAATTGCAAACGTCGAGCAATTGCTCAGAGATGAAAAGTGCCAGCACTGAAAGCTGTTGCTAGCCAGCACCCTTCCTTGGAAGCTCTTTTGTAGGCCTAAGAACACTGGGGCTCTGGGCTTCTCTAGCCACCTAATCTTCTGCTCATCCTCTCGCGCACTCTAAAGAGAGCTCAGGTGAGAAATTGCAAATGTCGAGCAATTGCTCAGAGATGAAAAGTGCCAGCACTGAAAGCTGTTGCTAGCCAGCACCCTTCCTTGGAAGCGCTTTCACAGGCGCAGCAACACTGGGGCTTTGTGCTTCTATACGCACCAGACGTCACGGTCCTTCTCTTTCCGTCTCGTAGACACGAGCTGAGAAATTGCAAACGTCGAGCAATTGCTCAGAGATGAAAAGTGCCAGCACTGAAAGCTGTTGCTAGCCAGCACCCTTCCTTGGAAGCGCTTTTGTAGGCCTAAGAACACTGGGGCTCTGGGCTTCTCTAGCCAACTCATCTTCTGCTCATCCTCTCGCGCACTCTAAAGAGAGCTCAGGTGAGAAATTGCAAACGTCCAGCAATTGCTCAGAGATGAAAAGTGCCAGCACTGAAAGCTGTTGCTAGCCAGCACCCTTCCTTGGAAGCGCTTTCACAGGCGCAGCAACACTGGGGCTTTGCGCTTCTCTAGCCACCAAACGTCACGGTCATTCTCTTTCCGTCTCGTAGACACGAGCTGAGAAATTGCAAACGTCGAGCAATTGCTCCGAGATGAAAAGTGCCAGCACTGAAAGCTGTTGCTAGCCAGCACCCTTCCTTGGAAGCGCTTTTGTAGGCCTAAGAACACTGGGGCTCTGGGCTTCTCTAGCCACCTCATCTTCTGCTCATCCTCTCGCGCACTCTAAAGAGAGCTCAGGTGAGAAATTGCAAACGTCGAGCAATTGCTCAGAGATGAAAAGTGCCAGCACTGAAAGCTGTTGCTAGCCAGCACCCTTCCTTGGAAGCGCTTTCACAGGCACAGCAACACTGGGGCTTTGCGCTTCTCTAGCCACCAAACGTCACAGTCCTTCTCTTTCCGTCGGTAGACACGAGCTGAGAAATTGCAAACGTCGAGCAATTGCTCAGAGATGAAAAATGCCAGCACTGAAAGCTGTTGCTAGCCAGCACCCTTCCTTGGAAGCGCTTTTGTAGGCCTAAGAAGAGTGGGGCTCTGGGCTTCTCTAGCCACCTCATCTTCTGCTCATCCTCTCGCGCACTCTGAAGAGAGCTCAGGTGAGAAATTGCAAACGTCGAGCAATTGCTCCGAGATGAAAAGTGCCAGCACTGAAAGCTGTTGCTAGCCAGCACCCTTCCTTGGAAGCGCTTTCACAGGCGCAGTAACACTGGGGCTTTGCACTTCTCTACGCACCAAACGTCACGGTCCTTCTCTTTCCGTCTCGTAGACACGAGCTGAGAAATTGCAAACATCGAGCAATTGCTCAGAGATGAAAAGTGCCAGCACTGAAAGCTGTTGCTAGCCAGCACCCTTACTTGGAAGCGCTTTCACAGGCGCAGCAACACTGGGGCTTTGCACTTCTATACGCACCAAACGTCACAGTCATTCTCTTTCCGTCTCGTAGACACGAGTTGAGAAATTGCAAACGTCGAGCAATTGCTCAGAGATGAAAAGTGCCAGCACTGAAAGCTGTTGCTAGCCAGCACCCTTCCTTGGAAGCGCTTTTGTAGGCCTAAGAACACTGGGGCTCTGGGCTTCTCTAGCCACCTCATCTTCTGCTCATCCTCTCGCGCACTCTAACGAGAGCTCAGGTGAGAAATTGCAAACGTCGAGCAATTGCTCCGAGATGAAAAGTGCCAGCACTGAAAGCTGTTGCTAGCCAGCCCCCTTCCTTGGAAGCGCTTTCACAGGCGCAGCAACACTGGGGCTTTGCGCTTCTCTAGCCACCAAACGTCACGGTCCTTCTCTTTCCGTCTTGTAGACATGAGCTGAGAAAGTGCAAACGTCGAGCAATTGCTCCGAGATGAAAAGTGCCAGCACTGAAAGCTGTTGCTAGCCAGCACCCTTCCTTGGAAGCGCTTTCACAGGCGCAGCAACACTGGGGCTTTGCGCTTCTCTAGCCACCAAACGTCACGGTCCTTCTCTTTCCGTCTCGTAGACACGAGCTGAGAAATTGCAAACGTCGAGCAATTGCTCAGAGATGAAAAGTGCCAGCACTGAAAGCTGTTGCTAGCCAGCACCCTTCCTTGGAAGCGCTTTTGTAGGCCTAAGAACACTGGGGCTCTGGGCTTCTCTAGCCACCTCATCTTCTGCTCATCCTCTCGCGCACTCTAAAGAGAGCTCAGGTGAGAAATTGCAAACGTCGAGCAATTGCTCAGAGATGAAAAGTGCCAGCACTGAAAGCTCTTGCTAGCCAGCACCCTTCCTTGGAAGCGCTTTCACAGGCGCAGCAACACTGGGGCTTTGCGCTTCTCTAGCCACCAAACGTCACGGTCCTTCTCTTTCCGTCTCGTAGACACGAGCTGAGAAATTGCAAACGTCGAGCAATTGCTCAGAGATGAAAAGTGCCAGCACTGAAAGCTGTTGCTAGCCAGCACCCTTCCTTGGAAGCGCTTTTGTAGGCCTAAGAACAGTGGGGCTCTGGGCTTCTCTAGCCACCTCATCTTCTGCTCATCCTCTCGCGCACTCTAAAGAGAGCTCAGGTGAGAAATTGCAAACGTCCAGCAATTGCTCCGAGATGAAAAGTGCCAGCACTGAAAGCTGTTGCTAGCCAGCACCCTTCCTTGGAAGCGCTTTCACAGGCGCAGCAACACTGGGGCTTTGCGCTTCTCTAGCCACCAAACGTCACAGTCCTTCTCTTTCCGTCTCGTAGACACGAGCTGAGAAATTGCAAACGTCGAGCAATTGCTCAGAGATGAAAAGTGCCAGCACTGAAAGCTGTTGCTAGCCAGCACCCTTCCTTGGAAGCGCTTTTGTAGGCCTAAGAACACTGGGGCTCTGGGCTTCTCTAGCCACCTCATCTTCTGCTCATCCTCTCGCGCACTCTAAAGAGAGCTCAGGTGAGAAATTGCAAACGTCCAGCAATTGCTCAGAGATGAAAAGTGCCAGCACTGAAAGCTGTTGCTAGCCAGCACCCTTCCTTGGAAGCGCTTTCACAGGCGCAGCAACACTGGGGCTTTGCGCTTCTCTAGCCACCAAACGTCACGGTCCTTCTCTTTCCGTCTCGTAGACACGAGCTGAGAAATTGCAAACGTCGAGCAATTGCTCAGAGATGAAAAGTGCCAGCACTGAAAGCTCTTGCTAGCCAGCAGCCTTCCTTGGAAGCGCTTTTGTAGGCCTAAGAACACTGGGGCTCTGGGCTTCTCTAGCCACCTAATCTTCTGCTCATCCTCGCGCGCACTCTAAAGAGAGCTCAGGTGAGAAATTGCAAACGTCGAGCAATTGCTCAGAGATGAAAAGTGCCAGCACTGAAAGCTCTTGCTAGCCAGCACCCTTCCTTGGAAGCGCTTTCACAGGCGCAGCAACACTGGGGCTTTGCGCTTCTCTAGCCACCAAACGTCACGGTCCTTCTCTTTCCGTCTCGTAGACATGAGCTGAGAAATTGCAAACGTCGAGCAATTGCTCCGAGATGAAAAATGCCAGCACTGAAAGCTGTTGCTAGCCAGCACCCTTCCTTGGAAGCGCTTTTGTAGGCCTAAGAACACTGGGGCTCTGGGCTTCTCTAGCCACCTCATCTTCTGCTCATCCTCTCGCGCACTCTGAAGAGAGCTCAGGTGAGAAATTGCAAACGTCCAGCAATTGCTCAGAGATGAAAAGTGCCAGCACTGAAAGCTCTTGCTAGCCAGCACCCTTCCTTGGAAGCGCTTTCACAGGCGCAGCAACACTGGGGCTTTGCGCTTCTCTAGCCACCAAACGTCACGGTCCTTCTCTTTCCGTCTTGTAGACATGAGCTGAGAAAGTGCAAACGTCGAGCAATTGCTCCGAGATGAAAAGTGCCAGCACTGAAAGCTGTTGCTAGCCAGCACCCTTCCTTGGAAGCGCTTTCACAGGCGCAGCAACACTGGGGCTTTGCACTTCTCTAGCCACCAAACGTCACGGTCCTTCTCTTTCCGTCTCCTAGACACGAGCTGAGAAATTGCAAACGTCGAGCAATTGCTCCGAGATGAAAAGTGCCAGCACTGAAAGCTGTTGCTAGCCAGCACCCTTCCTTGGAAGCGCTTTTGTAGGCCTAAGAACACTGGGGCTCTGGGCTTCTCTAGCCACCTCATCTTCTGCTCATCCTCTCGCGCACTCTAACGAGAGCTCAGGTGAGAAATTGCAAACGTCCAGCAATTGCTCAGAGATGAAAAGTGCCAGCACTGAAAGCTGTTGCTAGCCAGCACCCTTCCTTGAAGTGCTTTCACAGGCGCAGCAACACTGGGGCTTTGCGCTTCTCTAGCCACCAAACGTCACGGTCCTTCTCTTTCCGTCGGTAGACACGAGCTGAGAAATTGCAAACGTCGAGCAATTGCTCAGAGATGAAAAGTGCCAGCACTGAAAGCTCTTGCTAGCCAGCACCCTTCCTTGGAAGCGCTTTTGTAGGCCTAAGAACACTGGGGCTCTGGGCTTCTCTAGCCACCTAATCTTCTGCTCATCCTCTCGCGCACTCTGAAGAGAGCTCAGGTGAGAAATTGCAAACGTCGAGCAATTGCTCAGAGATGAAAAGTGCCAGCACTGAAAGCTGTTGCTAGCCAGCACCCTTCCTTGGAAGCGCTTTCACAGGCGCAGCAACACTGGGGCTTTGCGCTTCTCTAGCCACCAAACTTCACGGTCCTTCTCTTTCCGTCTCGTAGACACGAGCTGAGAAATTGCAAACGTCGAGCAATTGCTCCGAGATGAAAAGTGCCAGCACTGAAAGCTGTTGCTAGCCAGCACCCTTCCTTGGAAGCGCTTTTGTAGGCCTAAGAACACTGGGGCTCTGGGCTTCTCTAGCCACCTCATCTTCTGCTCATCCTCTCGCGCACTCTAAAGAGAGCTCAGGTGAGAAATTGCAAACGTCGAGCAATTGCTCAGAGATGAAAAGTGCCAGCACTGAAAGCTGTTGCTAGCCAGCACCCTTCCTTGGAAGCGCTTTCACAGGCGCAGTAACACTGGGGCTTTGCGCTTCTCTACCCACCAAAAGTCACGGTCCTTCTCTTTCCGTCTCGTAGACACGAGCTGAGAAATTGCAAACGTCGAGCAATTGCTCCGAGATGAAAAGTGCCAGCACTGAAAGCTGTTGCTAGCCAGCACCCTTCCTTGGAAGCGCTTTTGTAGGCCTAAGAACACTGGGGCTCTGGGCTTCTCTAGCCACCTCATCTTCTGCTCATCCTCTCGCGCACTCTAAAGAGAGCTCAGGTGAGAAATTGCAAACGTCGAGCAATTGCTCAGAGATGAAAAGTGCCAGCACTGAAAGCTGTTGCTAGCCAGCACCCTTCCTTGGAAGCGCTTTCACAGGCGCAGCAACACTGGGGCTTTGCGCTTCTCTAGCCACCAAACGTCACGGTCCTTCTCTTTCCGTCTCGTAGACACGAGCTGAGAAATTGCAAACATCGAGCAATTGCTCAGAGATGAAAAGTGCCAGCACTGAAAGCTGTTGCTAGCCAGCACCCTTCCTTGGAAGCGCTTTCACAGGCGCAGCAACACTGGGGCTTTGTGCTTCTATACGCACCAAACGTCACGGTCATTCTCTTTCCGTCTCGTAGACACGAGCTGAGAAATTGCAAACGTCCAGCAATTGCTCAGAGATGAAAAGTGCCAACACTGAAAGCTGTTGCTAGCCAGCACCCTTCCTTGGAAGCGCTT
This sequence comes from Sarcoramphus papa, assembly GCA_037962945.1. Classification (NCBI taxonomy): domain Eukaryota; kingdom Metazoa; phylum Chordata; class Aves; order Accipitriformes; family Cathartidae; genus Sarcoramphus; species Sarcoramphus papa. The sequence goes on along the minus strand of CM075606.1, from coordinate 4,256,627 downwards.
TTGTAGGCCTAAGAACACTGGGGCTCTGGGCTTCTCTAGCCACCTCATCTTCTGCTCATCCTCTCGCGCACTCTAAAGAGAGCTCAGGTGAGAAATTGCAAACGTCCAGCAATTGCTCAGAGATGAAAAGTGCCAGCACTGAAAGCTCTTGCTAGCCAGCACCCTTCCTTGGAAGCGCTTTCACAGGCGCAGCAACACTGGGGCTTTGCGCTTCTCTACCCATCAAATGTCACGGTCATTCTCTTTCCATCTCATAGACACGAGCTGAGAAATTGCAAACGTTGAGCAATTGCTCCGAGATGAAAAGTGCCAGCACTGAAAGCTGTTGCTAGCCAGCACCCTTCCTTGGAAGCGCTTTCACAGGTGCAGCAACACTGGGGCTTTGCGCTTCTCTAGCCACCAAACGTCACGGTCCTTCTCTTTCCGTCGGTAGACACGAGCTGAGAAATTGCAAACGTCGAGCAATTGCTCAGAGATGAAAAGTGCCAGCACTGAAAGCTGTTGCTAGCCAGCACCCTTCCTTGGAAGTGCTTTTGTAGGCCTAAGAACACTGGGGCTCTGGGCTTCTCTAGCCACCTCATCTTCTGCTCATCCTCGCGCGCACTCTAAAGAGAGCTCAGGTGAGAAATTACAAACGTCGAGCAATTGCTCAGAGATGAAAAGTGCCAGCACTGAAAGCTCTTGCTAGCCAGCACCCTTCCTTGGAAGCGCTTTCACAGGCGCAGCAACACTGGGGCTTTGCGCTTCTCTACGCACCAAACGTCACGGTCCTTCTCTTTCCGTCTCGTAGACACGAGCTGAGAAATTGCAAACATCGAGCAATTGCTCAGAGATGAAAAGTGCCAGCACTGAAAGCTGTTGCTAGCCAGCACCCTTCCTTGGAAGCGCTTTCACAGGCGCAGCAACACTGGGGCTTTGTGCTTCTATACACACCAAACGTCACGGTCATTCTCTTTCCGTCTCGTAGACACGAGCTGAGAAATTGCAAACGTCCAGCAATTGCTCAGAGATGAAAAGTGCCAACACTGAAAGCTGTTGCTAGCCAGCACCCTTCCTTGGAAGCGCTTTTGTAGGCCTAAGAACACTGGGGCTCTGGGCTTCTCTAGCCACCTCATCTTCTGCTCATCCTCTCGCGCACTCTAAAGAGAGCTCAGGTGAGAAATTGCAAACGTCCAGCAATTGCTCAGAGATGAAAAGTGCCAGCACTGAAAGCTGTTGCTAGCCAGCACCCTTCCTTGGAAGCGCTTTCACAGGCGCAGCAACACTGGGGCTTTGCGCTTCTCTACCCACCAAATGTCACGGTCATTCTCTTTCCATCTCATAGACACGAGCTGAGAAATTGCAAACGTTGAGCAATTGCTCCGAGATGAAAAGTGCCAGCACTGAAAGCTGTTGCTAGCCAGCACCCTTCCTTGGAAGCGCTTTCACAGGTGCAGCAACACTGGGGCTTTGCGCTTCTCTACCCACCAAACGTCACGGTCCTTCTCTTTCCGTCGGTAGACACGAGCTGAGAAATTGCAAACGTCGAGCAATTGCTCCGAGATGAAAAGTGCCAGCACTGAAAGCTGTTGCTAGCCAGCACCCTTCCTTGGAAGTGCTTTTGTAGGCCTAACAACACTGGGGCTCTGGGCTTCTCTAGCCACCTCATCTTCTGCTCATCCTCGCGCGCACTCTAAAGAGAGCTCAGGTGAGAAATTACAAACGTCGAGCAATTGCTCAGAGATGAAAAGTGCCAGCACTGAAAGCTCTTGCTAGCCAGCACCCTTCCTTGGAAGCGCTTTTGTAGGCGCAGCAACACTGGGGCTTTGCGCTTCTCTAGCCACCAAACGTCACGGTCCTTCTCTTTCCGTCTCGTAGACACGAGCTGAGAAATTGCAAACATCGAGCAATTGCTCAGAGATGAAAAGTGCCAGCACTGAAAGCTGTTGCTAGCCAGCACCCTTCCTTGGAAGCGCTTTCACAGGCGCAGCAACACTGGGGCTTTGTGCTTCTATACGCACCAAACGTCACGGTCATTCTCTTTCCGTCTCCTAGACACGAGCTGAGAAATTGCAAACGTCCAGCAATTGCTCAGAGATGAAAAGTGCCAACACTGAAAGCTGTTGCTAGCCAGCACCCTTCCTTGGAAGCGCTTTTGTAGGCCTAAGAACACTGGGGCTCTGGGCTTCTCTAGCCACCTCATCTTCTGCTCATCCTCTCGCGCACTCTAAAGAGAGCTCAGGTGAGAAATTGCAAACGTCCAGCAATTGCTCAGAGATGAAAAGTGCCAGCACTGAAAGCTGTTGCTAGCCAGCACCCTTCCTTGGAAGCGCTTTCACAGGCGCAGCAACACTGGGGCTTTGCGCTTCTCTACCCATCAAATGTCACGGTCATTCTCTTTCCATCTCATAGACACGAGCTGAGAAATTGCAAACGTTGAGCAATTGCTCCGAGATGAAAAGTGCCAGCACTGAAAGCTGTTGCTAGCCAGCACCCTTCCTTGGAAGCGCTTTCACAGGCGCAGCAACACTGGGGCTTTGCGCTTCTCTAGCCACCAAACGTCACGGTCCTTCTCTTTCCGTCGGTAGACACGAGCTGAGAAATTGCAAACGTCGAGCAATTGCTCAGAGATGAAAAGTGCCAGCACTGAAAGCTGTTGCTAGCCAGCACCCTTCCTTGGAAGTGCTTTTGTAGGCCTAAGAACACTGGGGCTCTGGGCTTCTCTAGCCACCTCATCTTCTGCTCATCCTCGCGCGCACTCTAAAGAGAGCTCAGGTGAGAAATTACAAACGTCGAGCAATTGCTCAGAGATGAAAAGTGCCAGCACTGAAAGCTCTTGCTAGCCAGCACCCTTCCTTGGAAGCGCTTTCACAGGCGCAGCAACACTGGGGCTTTGCGCTTCTCTACGCACCAAACGTCACGGTCCTTCTCTTTCCGTCTCGTAGACACGAGCTGAGAAATTGCAAACATCGAGCAATTGCTCAGAGATGAAAAGTGCCAGCACTGAAAGCTGTTGCTAGCCAGCACCCTTCCTTGGAAGCGCTTTCACAGGCGCAGCAACACTGGGGCTTTGTGCTTCTATACGCACCAAACGTCACGGTCATTCTCTTTCCGTCTCGTAGACACGAGCTGAGAAATTGCAAACGTCCAGCAATTGCTCAGAGATGAAAAGTGCCAACACTGAAAGCTGTTGCTAGCCAGCACCCTTCCTTGGAAGCGCTTTTGTAGGCCTAAGAACAGTGGGGCTCTGGGCTTCTCTAGCCACCTCATCTTCTGCTCATCCTCTCGCGCACTCTAAAGAGAGCTCAGGTGAGAAATTGCAAACGTCCAGCAATTGCTCAGAGATGAAAAGTGCCAGCACTGAAAGCTGTTGCTAGCCAGCACCCTTCCTTGGAAGCGCTTTCACAGGCGCAGCAACACTGGGGCTTTGCGCTTCTCTACCCACCAAATGTCACGGTCATTCTCTTTCCATCTCATAGACACGAGCTGAGAAATTGCAAACGTTGAGCAATTGCTCCGAGATGAAAAGTGCCAGCACTGAAAGCTGTTGCTAGCCAGCACCCTTCCTTGGAAGCGCTTTCACAGGTGCAGCAACACTGGGGCTTTGCGCTTCTCTACCCACCAAACGTCACGGTCCTTCTCTTTCCGTCGGTAGACACGAGCTGAGAAATTGCAAACGTCGAGCAATTGCTCCGAGATGAAAAGTGCCAGCACTGAAAGCTGTTGCTAGCCAGCACCCTTCCTTGGAAGTGCTTTTGTAGGCCTAACAACACTGGGGCTCTGGGCTTCTCTAGCCACCTCATCTTCTGCTCATCCTCGCGCGCACTCTACAGAGAGCTCAGGTGAGAAATTACAAACGTCGAGCAATTGCTCAGAGATGAAAAGTGCCAGCACTGAAAGCTCTTGCTAGCCAGCACCCTTCCTTGGAAGCGCTTTTGTAGGCGCAGCAACACTGGGGCTTTGCGCTTCTCTACCCACCAAACGTCACGGTCCTTCTCTTTCCGTCTCCTAGAGACGAGTTGAGAAATTGCAAACATCGAGCAATTGCTCAGAGATGAAAAGTGCCAGCACTGAAAGCTCTTGCTAGCCAGCACCCTTCCTTGGAAGCGCTTTTGTAGGCCTAAGAACACTGGGGCTCTGGGCTTCTCTAGCCACCTCATCTTCTGCTCATCCTCTCGCGCACTCTAAAGAGAGCTCAGGTGAGAAATTGCAAACGTCCAGCAATTGCTCCGAGATGAAAAGTGCCAGCACTGAAAGCTGTTGCTAGCCAGCACCCTTCCTTGGAAGCGCTTTTGTAGGCCTAAGAACACTGGGGCTCTGGGCTTCTCTAGCCACCTCATCTTCTGCTCATCCTCTCGCGCACTCTAAAGAGAGCTCAGGTGAGAAATTGCAAACGTCGAGCAATTGCTCAGAGATGAAAAGTGCCAGCACTGAAAGCTGTTGCTAGCCAGCACCCTTCCTTGGAAGCGCTTTCACAGGCGCAGCAACACTGGGGCTTTGAGCTTCTCTAGCCACCAAACGTCACGGTCCTTCTCTTTCCGTCTCGTAGACACGAGTTGAGAAATTGCAAACGTCAAGCAATTGCTCAGAGATGAAAAGTGCCAGCACTGAAAGCTGTTGCTAGCCAGCACCCTTCCTTGGAAGCGCTTTTGTAGGCCTAAGAACACTGGGGCTCTGGGCTTCTCTAGCCACCTCATCTTCTGCTCATCCTCTCGCGCACTCTAAAGAGAGCTCAGGTGAGAAATTGCAAACGTCCAGCAATTGCTCCGAGATGAAAAGTGCCAGCACTGAAAGCTGTTGCTAGCCAGCACCCTTCCTTGGAAGCGCTTTCACAGGCGCAGTAACACTGGGGCTTTGCACTTCTATACGCACCAAACGTCACGGTCATTCTCTTTCCGTCTCGTAGACACGAGCTGAGAAATTGCAAACGTCGAGCAATTGCTCCGAGATGAAAAGTGCCAGCACTGAAAGCTGTTGCTAGCCAGCACCCTTCCTTGGAAGCGCTTTTGTAGGCCTAAGAACACTGGGGCTCTGGGCTTCTCTAGCCACCTCATCTTCTGCTCATCCTCTCGCGCACTCTAAAGAGAGCTCAGGTGAGAAATTGCAAACGTCGAGCAATTGCTCAGAGATGAAAAGTGCCAGCACTGAAAGCTGTTGCTAGCCAGCACCCTTCCTTGGAAGCGCTTTCACAGGCGCAGCAACACTGGGGCTTTGCGCTTCTCTAGCCACCAAACGTCACGGTCCTTCTCTTTCCGTCTTGTAGACACGAGCTGAGAAATTGCAAACGTCGAGCAATTGCTCAGAGATGAAAAGTGCCAGCACTGAAAGCTGTTGCTAGCCAGCACCCTTCCTTGGAAGCGCTTTCACAGGCGCAGCAACACTGGGGCTTTGCGCTTCTCTAGCCACCAAACGTCACGGTCCTTCTCTTTCCGTCTCGTAGACACGAGCTGAGAAATTGCAAACGTCGAGCAATTGCTCAGAGATGAAAAGTGCCAGCACTGAAAGCTGTTGCTAGCCAGCCCCCTTCCTTGGAAGCGCTTTTGTAGGCCTAAGAACACTGGGGCTCTGGGCTTCTCTAGCCACCTCATCTTCTGCTCATCCTCTCGCGCACTCTAAAGAGAGCTCAGGTGAGAAATTGCAAACGTCCAGCAATTGCTCAGAGATGAAAAGTGCCAGCACTGAAAGCTCTTGCTAGCCAGCACCCTTCCTTGGAAGCGCTTTCACAGGCGCAGCAACACTGGGGCTTTGCGCTTCTATACGCACCAAACGTCACGGTCCTTCTCTTTCCGTCTTGTAGACATGAGCTGAGAAAGTGCAAACGTCGAGCAATTGGTCAGAGATGAAAAGTGCCAGCACTGAAAGCTGTTGCTAGCCAGCACCCTTCCTTGGAAGCGCTTTCACAGGCGCAGCAACACTGGGGCTTTGCGCTTCTCTAGCCACCAAACGTCACGGTCCTTCTCTTTCCGTCTCGTAGACACGAGCTGAGAAATTGCAAACGTCGAGTAATTGCTCAGAGATGAAAAGTGCCAGCACTGAAAGCTGTTGCTAGCCAGCACCCTTCCTTGGAAGCGCTTTTGTAGGCCTAAGAACACTGGGGCTCTGGGCTTCTCTAGCCACCTCATCTTCTGCTCATCCTCTCGCGCACTCTAAAGAGAGCTCAGGTGAGAAATTGCAAACGTCCAGCAATTGCTCCGAGATGAAAAGTGCCAGCACTGAAAGCTGTTGCTAGCCAGCACCCTTCCTTGGAAGCGCTTTTGTAGGCCTAAGAACACTGGGGCTCTGGGCTTCTCTAGCCACCTCATCTTCTGCTCATCCTCTCGCGCACTCTAAAGAGAGCTCAGGTGAGAAATTGCAAACGTCCAGCAATTGCTCAGAGATGAAAAGTGCCAGCACTGAAAGCTGTTGCTAGCCAGCACCCTTCCTTGGAAGCGCTTTCACAGGCGCAGCAACACTGGGGCTTTGCGCTTCTCTAGCCACCAAACGTCACGGTCCTTCTCTTTCCGTCTCGTAGACACGAGCTGAGAAATTGCAAACGTCGAGCAATTGCTCAGAGATGAAAAGTGCCAGCACTGAAAGCTGTTGCTAGCCAGCACCCTTCCTTGGAATCGCTTTTGTAGGCCTAAGAACACTGGGGCTCTTGGCTTCTCTAGCCAACTCATCTTCTGCTCATCCTCTCGCGCACTCTAAAGAGAGCTCAGGTGAGAAATTGCAAACGTCGAGCAATTGCTCAGAGATGAAAAGTGCCAGCACTGAAAGCTGTTGCTAGCCAGCACCCTTCCTTGGAAGCGCTTTCACAGGCGCAGCAACACTGGGGCTTTGCGCTTCTCTAGCCACCAAACGTCACGGTCCTTCTCTTTCCGTCTCGTAGACACGAGTTGAGAAATTGCAAACGTCAAGCAATTGCTCCGAGATGAAAACTGCCAGCACTGAAAGCTGTTGCTAGCCAGCCCCCTTCCTTGGAAGCGCTTTTGTAGGCCTAAGAACACTGGGGCTCTGGGCTTCTCTAGCCACCTCATCTTCTGCTCATCCTCTCGCGCACTCTAAAGAGAGCTCAGGTGAGAAATTGCAAACGTCGAGCAACTGCTCAGAGATGAAAAGTGCCAGCACTGAAAGCTCTTGCTAGCCAGCACCCTTCCTTGGAAGCGCTTTCACAGGCACAGCAACACTGGGGCTTTGCGCTTCTCTAGCCACCAAACGTCACAGTCCTTCTCTTTCCGTCGGTAGACACGAGCTGAGAAATTGCAAACGTCGAGCAATTGCTCAGAGATGAAAAGTGCCAGCACTGAAAGCTGTTGCTAGCCAGCACCCTTCCTTGGAAGCGCTTTTGTAGGCCTAAGAAGGTGGGGCTCTGGGCTTCTCTAGCCACCTCATCTTCTGCTCATCCTCTCGCGCACTCTGAAGAGAGCTCAGGTGAGAAATTGCAAACGTCGAGCAATTGCTCAGAGATGAAAAGTGCCAGCACTGAAAGCTGTTGCTAGCCAGCACCCTTCCTTGGAAGCGCTTTCACAGGCGCAGCAACACTGGGGCTTTGCGCTTCTATACGCACCAAACGTCACGGTCCTTCTCTTTCCGTCTTGTAGACATGAGCTGAGAAAGTGCAAACGTCGAGCAATTGGTCAGAGATGAAAAGTGCCAGCACTGAAAGCTGTTGCTAGCCAGCACCCTTCCTTGGAAGCGCTTTCACAGGCGCAGCAACACTGGGGCTTTGCGCTTCTCTACCCACCAAACGTCACGGTCCTTCTCTTTCCGTCTCGTAGACACGAGCTGAGAAATTGCAAACGTCGAGCAATTGCTCAGAGATGAAAAGTGCCAGCACTGAAAGCTGTTGCTAGCCAGCACCCTTCCTTGGAAGCGCTTTTGTAGGCCTAAGAACACTGGGGCTCTGGGCTTCTCTAGCCACCTCATCTTCTGCTCATCCTCTCGCGCACTCTAAAGAGAGCTCAGGTGAGAAATTGCAAACGTCCAGCAATTGCTCAGAGATGAAAAGTGCCAGCACTGAAAGCTGTTGCTAGCCAGCACCCTTCCTTGGAAGCGCTTTCACAGGCGCAGTAACACTGGGGCTTTGCACTTCTCTACGCACCAAACGTCACGGTCATTCTCTTTCCGTCTCGTAGACACGAGCTGAGAAATTGCAAACGTCGAGCAATTGCTCAGAGATGAAAAGTGCCAGCACTGAAAGCTGTTGCTAGCCAGCACCCTTCCTTGGAAGCGCTTTTGTAGGCCTAAGAACACTGGGGCTCTGGGCTTCTCTAGCCACCTCATCTTCTGCTCATCCTCTCGCGCACTCTAAAGAGAGCTCAGGTGAGAAATTGCAAACGTCGAGCAATTGCTCCGAGATGAAAAGTGCCAGCACTGAAAGCTCTTGCTAGCCAGCACCCTTCCTTGGAAGCGCTTTCACAGGCGCAGCAACACTGGGGCTTTGCGCTTCTCTAGCCACCAAACGTCACGGTCCTTCTCTTTCCGTCTCCTAGACACGAGCTGAGAAATTGCAAACGTCGAGCAATTGCTCAGAGATGAAAAGTGCCAGCACTGAAAGCTCTTGCTAGCCAGCACCCTTCCTTGGAAGCGCTTTTGTAGGCCTAAGAACACTGGGGCTCTGGGCTTCTCTAGCCACCTAATCTTCTGCTCATCCTCGCGCGCTCTAAAGAGAGCTCAGGTGAGAAATTGCAAACGTCGAGCAATTGCTCAGAGATGAAAAGTGCCAGCACTGAAAGCTCTTGCTAGCCAGCACCCTTCCTTGGAAGCGCTTTCACAGGCGCAGCAACACTGGGGCTTTGCGCTTCTCTACCCACCAAACGTCACGGTCCTTCTCTTTCCGTCTCGTAGACACGAGCTGAGAAATTGCAAACGTCGAGCAATTGCTCCGAGATGAAAAGTGCCAGCACTGAAAGCTGTTGCTAGCCAGCACCCTTCCTTGGAAGCGCTTTTGTAGGCCTAAGAACACTGGGGCTCTGGGCTTCTCTAGCCACCTAATCTTCTGCTCATCCTCTCGCGCACTCTGAAGAGAGCTCAGGTGAGAAATTGCAAACGTCGAGCAATTGCTCCGAGATGAAAAGTGCCAGCACTGAAAGCTGTTGCTAGCCAGCACCCTTCCTTGGAAGCGCTTTCACAGGCGCAGCAACACTGGGGCTTTGCACTTCTATACGCACCAAACGTCACAGTCATTCTCTTTCCGTCTCGTAGACACGAGTTGAGAAATTGCAAACGTCGAGCAATTGCTCAGAGATGAAAAGTGCCAGCACTGAAAGCTGTTGCTAGCCAGCACCCTTCCTTGGAAGCGCTTTCACAGGCGCAGCAACACTGGGGCTTTGCGCTTCTCTACCCACCAAATGTCACGGTCATTCTCTTTCCATCTCATAGACACGAGCTGAGAAATTGCAAACGTTGAGCAATTGCTCCGAGATGAAAAGTGCCAGCACTGAAAGCTGTTGCTAGCCAGCACCCTTCCTTGGAAGCGCTTTCACAGGTGCAGCAACACTGGGGCTTTGCGCTTCTCTACCCACCAAACGTCACGGTCCTTCTCTTTCCGTCGGTAGACACGAGCTGAGAAATTGCAAACGTCGAGCAATTGCTCCGAGATGAAAAGTGCCAGCACTGAAAGCTGTTGCTAGCCAGCACCCTTCCTTGGAAGTGCTTTTGTAGGCCTAAGAACACTGGGGCTCTTGGCTTCTCTAGCCACCTCATCTTCTGCTCATCCTCTCGCGCACTCTAAAGAGAGCTCAGGTGAGAAATTACAAACGTCGAGCAATTGCTCAGAGATGAAAAGTGCCAGCACTGAAAGCTGTTGCTAGCCAGCACCCTTCCTTGGAAGCGCTTTCACAGGCGCAGCAACACTGGGGCTTTGCGCTTCTATACGCACCAAACGTCACGGTCCTTCTCTTTCCGTCTCCTAGAGACGAGTTGAGAAATTGCAAACGTCGAGCAATTGCTCAGAGATGAAAAGTGCCAGCACTGAAAGCTCTTGCTAGCCAGCACCCTTCCTTGGAAGCGCTTTTGTAGGCCTAAGAACACTGGGGCTCTGGGCTTCTCTAGCCACCTCATCTTCTGCTCATCCTCTCGCGCACTCTAAAGAGAGCTCAGGTGAGAAATTGCAAACGTCCAGCAATTGCTCAGAGATGAAAAGTGCCAGTACTGAAAGCTCTTGCTAGCCAGCACCCTTCCTTGGAAGCGCTTTTGTAGGCCTAAGAACACTGGGGCTCTGGGCTTCTCTAGCCACCTCATCTTCTGCTCATCCTCTCGCGCACTCTAAAGAGAGCTCAGGTGAGAAATTGCAAATGTCGAGCAATTGCTCAGAGATGAAAAGTGCCAGCACTGAAAGCTGTTGCTAGCCAGCACCCTTCCTTGGAAGCGCTTTCACAGGCGCAGCAACACTGGGGCTTTGCGCTTCTCTACCCACCAAACGTCACGGTCCTTCTCTTTCCGTCTCGTAGACACGAGCTGAGAAATTGCAAACGTCGAGCAATTGCTCAGAGATGAAAAGTGCCAGCACTGAAAGCTGTTGCTAGCCAGCACCCTTCCTTGGAATCGCTTTTGTAGGCCTAAGAACACTGGGGCTCTTGGCTTCTCTAGCCAACTCATCTTCTGCTCATCCTCTCGCGCACTCTAAAGAGAGCTCAGGTGAGAAATTGCAAACGTCGAGCAATTGCTCAGAGATGAAAAGTGCCAGCACTGAAAGCTGTTGCTAGCCAGCACCCTTCCTTGGAAGCGCTTTCACAGGCGCAGCAACACTGGGGCTTTGAGCTTCTCTAGCCACCAAACGTCACGGTCCTTCTCTTTCCGTCTCGTAGACACGAGTTGAGAAATTGCAAACGTCAAGCAATTGCTCCGAGATGAAAAGTGCCAGCACTGAAAGCTGTTGCTAGCCAGCACCCTTCCTTGGAAGCGCTTTTGTAGGCCTAAGAACACTGGGGCTCTGGGCTTCTCTAGCCACCTCATCTTCTGCTCATCCTCTCGCGCACTCTAAAGAGAGCTCAGGTGAGAAATTGCAAACGTCCAGCAATTGCTCCGAGATGAAAAGTGCCAGCACTGAAAGCTGTTGCTAGCCAGCACCCTTCCTTGGAAGCGCTTTCACAGGCGCAGTAACACTGGGGCTTTGCACTTCTATACGCACCAAACGTCACGGTCATTCTCTTTCCGTCTCGTAGACACGAGCTGAGAAATTGCAAACGTCGAGCAATTGCTCCGAGATGAAAAGTGCCAGCACTGAAAGCTGTTGCTAGCCAGCACCCTTCCTTGGAAGCGCTTTTGTAGGCCTAAGAACACTGGGGCTCTGGGCTTCTCTAGCCACCTCATCTTCTGCTCATCCTCTCGCGCACTCTAAAGAGAGCTCAGGTGAGAAATTGCAAACGTCCAGCAATTGCTCAGAGATGAAAAGTGCCAGCACTGAAAGCTCTTGCTAGCCAGCACCCTTCCTTGGAAGCGCTTTCACAGGCGCAGCAACACTGGGGCTTTGCGCTTCTATACGCACCAAACGTCACGGTCCTTCTCTTTCCGTCTTGTAGACATGAGCTGAGAAAGTGCAAACGTCGAGCAATTGCTCCGAGATGAAAAGTGCCAGCACTGAAAGCTGTTGCTAGCCAGCACCCTTCCTTGGAAGCGCTTTCACAGGCGCAGCAACACTGGGGCTTTGCGCTTCTCTAGCCACCAAACGTCACGGTCCTTCTCTTTCCGTCTCGTAGACACGAGCTGAGAAATTGCAAACGTCGAGCAATTGCTCAGAGATGAAAAGTGCCAGCACTGAAAGCTGTTGCTAGCCAGCACCCTTCCTTGGAAGCGCTTTTGTAGGCCTAAGAACACTGGGGCTCTGGGCTTCTCTAGCCACCTCATCTTCTGCTCATCCTCGCGCGCACTCTAAAGAGAGCTCAGGTGAGAAATTGCAAACGTCGAGCAATTGCTCAGAGATGAAAAGTGCCAGCACTGAAAGCTCTTGCTAGCCAGCACCCTTCCTTGGAAGCGCTTTCACAGGCGCAGCAACACTGGGGCTTTGCGCTTCTCTACCCACCAAACGTCACGGTCCTTCTCTTTCCGTCTCGTAGACACGAGCTGAGAAATTGCAAACGTCGAGCAATTGCTCCGAGATGAAAAGTGCCAGCACTGAAAGCTGTTGCTAGCCAGCACCCTTCCTTGGAAGCGCTTTTGTAGGCCTAAGAACACTGGGGCTCTGGGCTTCTCTAGCCACCTCATCTTCTGCTCATCCTCTCGCGCACTCTAAAGAGAGCTCAGGTGAGAAATTGCAAACGTCCAGCAATTGCTCAGAGATGAAAAGTGCCAGCACTGAAAGCTGTTGCTAGCCAGCACCCTTCCTTGGAAGCGCTTTCACAGGCGCAGTAACACTGGGGCTTTGCGCTTCTCTAGCCACCAAACGTCACGGTCCTTCTCTTTCCGTCTCGTAGACACGAGCTGAGAAATTGCAAACGTCGAGCAATTGCTCAGAGATGAAAAGTGCCAGCACTGAAAGCTGTTGCTAGCCAGCACCCTTCCTTGGAAGCGCTTTCACAGGCGCAGCAACACTGGGGCTTTGCGCTTCTCTAGCCACCAAACGTCACGGTCCTTCTCTTTCCGTCTCGTAGACACGAGCTGAGAAATTGCAAACGTCGAGCAATTGCTCAGAGATGAAAAGTGCCAGCACTGAAAGCTGTTGCTAGCCAGCACCCTTCCTTGGAAGCGCTTTCACAGGCGCAGTAACACTGGGGCTTTGCACTTCTATACGCACCAAACGTCACGGTACTTCTCTTTCCGTCTCGTAGACACGAGCTGAGAAATTGCAAACGTCGAGCAATTGCTCCGAGATGAAAAGTGCCAGCACTGAAAGCTGTTGCTAGCCAGCACCCTTCCTTGGAAGCGCTTTTGTAGGCCTAAGAACACTGGGGCTCTGGGCTTCTCTAGCCACCTCATCTTCTGCTCATCCTCTCGCGCACTCTAACGAGAGCTCAGGTGAGAAATTGCAAACGTCCAGCAATTGCTCAGAGATGAAAAGTGCCAGCACTGAAAGCTGTTGCTAGCCAGCACCCTTCCTTGGAAGCGCTTTCACAGGCGCAGTAACACTGGGGCTTTGCGCTTCTCTACCCACCAAAAGTCACGGTCCTTCTCTTTCCGTCTCGTAGACACGAGCTGAGAAATTGCAAACGTCGAGCAATTGCTCAGAGATGAAAAGTGCCAGCACTGAAAGCTGTTGCTAGCCAGCACCCTTCCTTGGAAGCGCTTTTGTAGGCCTAAGAACAGTGGGGCTCTGGGCTTCTCTAGCCACCTCATCTTCTGCTCATCCTCTCGTGCACTCTAAAGAGAGCTCAGGTGAGAAATTGCAAACGTCGAGCAATTGCTCAGAGATGAAAAGTGCCAGCACTGAAAGCTGTTGCTAGCCAGCACCCTTCCTTGGAAGCGCTTTCACAGGCGCAGCAACACTGGGGCTTTGCGCTTCTCTAGCCACCAAACGTCACGGTCCTTCTCTTTCCGTCTCGTAGACACGAGCTGAGAAATTGCAAACATCGAGCAATTGCTCAGAGATGAAAAGTGCCAGCACTGAAAGCTGTTGCTAGCCAGCACCCTTCCTTGGAAGCGCTTTCACAGGCGCAGCAACACTGGGGCTTTGTGCTTCTATACGCACCAAACGTCACGGTCATTCTCTTTCCGTCTCGTAGACACGAGCTGAGAAATTGCAAACGTCCAGCAATTGCTCAGAGATGAAAAGTGCCAACACTGAAAGCTGTTGCTAGCCAGCACCCTTCCTTGGAAGCGCTTTTGTAGGCCTAAGAACAGTGGGGCTCTGGGCTTCTCTAGCCACCTCATCTTCTGCTCATCCTCTCGCGCACTCTAAAGAGAGCTCAGGTGAGAAATTGCAAACGTCCAGCAATTGCTCAGAGATGAAAAGTGCCAGCACTGAAAGCTGTTGCTAGCCAGCACCCTTCCTTGGAAGCGCTTTCACAGGCGCAGCAACACTGGGGCTTTGCGCTTCTCTACCCACCAAATGTCACGGTCATTCTCTTTCCATCTCATAGACACGAGCTGAGAAATTGCAAACGTTGAGCAATTGCTCCGAGATGAAAAGTGCCAGCACTGAAAGCTGTTGCTAGCCAGCACCCTTCCTTGGAAGCGCTTTCACAGGCGCAGCAACACTGGGGCTTTGCGCTTCTCTAGCCACCAAACGTCACGGTCCTTCTCTTTCCGTCGGTAGACACGAGCTGAGAAATTGCAAACGTCGAGCAATTGCTCAGAGATGAAAAGTGCCAGCACTGAAAGCTGTTGCTAGCCAGCACCCTTCCTTGGAAGTGCTTTTGTAGGCCTAACAACACTGGGGCTCTGGGCTTCTCTAGCCACCTCATCTTCTGCTCATCCTCGCGCGCACTCTAAAGAGAGCTCAGGTGAGAAATTGCAAACGTCGAGCAATTGCTCAGAGATGAAAAGTGCCAGCACTGAAAGCTGTTGCTAGCCAGCACCCTTCCTTGGAAGCGCTTTCACAGGCGCAGCAACACTGGGGCTTTGCGCTTCTCTAGCCACCAAACGTCACGGTCCTTCTCTTTCCGTCTCGTAGACACGAGCTGAGAAATTGCAAACATCGAGCAATTGCTCAGAGATGAAAAGTGCCAGCACTGAAAGCTGTTGCTAGCCAGCACCCTTCCTTGGAAGCGCTTTCACAGGCGCAGCAACACTGGGGCTTTGTGCTTCTATACGCACCAAACGTCACGGTCATTCTCTTTCCGTCTCGTAGACACGAGCTGAGAAATTGCAAACGTCCAGCAATTGCTCAGAGATGAAAAGTGCCAACACTGAAAGCTGTTGCTAGCCAGCACCCTTCCTTGGAAGCGCTTTTGTAGGCCTAAGAACACTGGGGCTCTGGGCTTCTCTAGCCACCTCATCTTCTGCTCATCCTCTCGCGCACTCTAAAGAGAGCTCAGGTGAGAAATTGCAAACGTCCAGCAATTGCTCAGAGATGAAAAGTGCCAGCACTGAAAGCTGTTGCTAGCCAGCACCCTTCCTTGGAAGCGCTTTCACAGGCGCAGCAACACTGGGGCTTTGCGCTTCTCTACCCACCAAATGTCACGGTCATTCTCTTTCCATCTCATAGACACGAGCTGAGAAATTGCAAACGTTGAGCAATTGCTCCGAGATGAAAAGTGCCAGCACTGAAAGCTGTTGCTAGCCAGCACCCTTCCTTGGAAGCGCTTTCACAGGTGCAGCAACACTGGGGCTTTGCGCTTCTCTACCCACCAAACGTCACGGTCCTTCTCTTTCCGTCGGTAGACACGAGCTGAGAAATTGCAAACGTCGAGCAATTGCTCAGAGATGAAAAGTGCCAGCACTGAAAGCTGTTGCTAGCCAGCACCCTTCCTTGGAAGTGCTTTTGTAGGCCTAACAACACTGGGGCTCTGGGCTTCTCTAGCCACCTCATCTTCTGCTCATCCTCGCGCGCACTCTAAAGAGAGCTCAGGTGAGAAATTACAAACGTCGAGCAATTGCTCAGAGATGAAAAGTGCCAGCACTGAAAGCTCTTGCTAGCCAGCACCCTTCCTTGGAAGCGCTTTCACAGGCGCAGCAACACTGGGGCTTTGCGCTTCTATACGCACCAAACGTCACGGTCCTTCTCTTTCCGTCTCCTAGACACGAGTTGAGAAATTGCAAACGTCGAGCAATTGCTCAGAGATGAAAAGTGCCAGCACTGAAAGCTCTTGCTAGCCAGCACCCTTCCTTGGAAGCGCTTTTGTAGGCCTAAGAACACTGGGGCTCTGGGCTTCTCTAGCCACCTCATCTTCTGCTCATCCTCTCGCGCACTCTAAAGAGAGCTCAGGTGAGAAATTGCAAACGTCCAGCAATTGCTCCGAGATGAAAAGTGCCAGCACTGAAAGCTGTTGCTAGCCAGCACCCTTCCTTGGAAGCGCTTTTGTAGGCCTAAGAACACTGGGGCTCTTGGCTTCTCTAGCCACCTCATCTTCTGCTCATCCTCTCGCGCACTCTAAAGAGAGCTCAGGTGAGAAATTGCAAACGTCCAGCAATTGCTCAGAGATGAAAAGTGCCAGCACTGAAAGCTGTTGCTAGCCAGCACCCTTCCTTGGAAGCGCTTTCACAGGCGCAGCAACACTGGGGCTTTGCGCTTCTCTACCCACCAAACGTCACGGTCCTTCTCTTTCCGTCTCGTAGACACGAGCTGAGAAATTGCAAACGTCGAGCAATTGCTCAGAGATGAAAAGTGCCAGCACTGAAAGCTGTTGCTAGCCAGCACCCTTCCTTGGAATCGCTTTTGTAGGCCTAAGAACACTGGGGCTCTTGGCTTCTCTAGCCAACTCATCTTCTGCTCATCCTCTCGCGCACTCTAAAGAGAGCTCAGGTGAGAAATTGCAAACGTCGAGCAATTGCTCAGAGATGAAAAGTGCCAGCACTGAAAGCTGTTGCTAGCCAGCACCCTTCCTTGGAAGCGCTTTCACAGGCGCAGCAACACTGGGGCTTTGCGCTTCTCTAGCCACCAAACGTCACGGTCCTTCTCTTTCCGTCTCGTAGACACGAGTTGAGAAATTGCAAACGTCAAGCAATTGCTCCGAGATGAAAAGTGCCAGCACTGAAAGCTGTTGCTAGCCAGCCCCCTTCCTTGGAAGCGCTTTTGTAGGCCTAAGAACACTGGGGCTCTGGGCTTCTCTAGCCACCTCATCTTCTGCTCATCCTCTCGCGCACTCTAAAGAGAGCTCAGGTGAGAAATTGCAAACGTCCAGCAATTGCTCCGAGATGAAAAGTGCCAGCACTGAAAGCTGTTGCTAGCCAGCACCCTTCCTTGGAAGCGCTTTCACAGGCACAGCAACACTGGGGCTTTGCGCTTCTCTAGCCACCAAACGTCACAGTCCTTCTCTTTCCGTCGGTAGACACGAGCTGAGAAATTGCAAACGTCGAGCAATTGCTCAGAGATGAAAAGTGCCAGCACTGAAAGCTGTTGCTAGCCAGCACCCTTCCTTGGAAGCGCTTTTGTAGGCCTAAGAAGAGTGGGGCTCTGGGCTTCTCTAGCCACCTCATCTTCTGCTCATCCTCTCGCGCACTCTGAAGAGAGCTCAGGTGAGAAATTGCAAACGTCGAGCAATTGCTCAGAGATGAAAAGTGCCAGCACTGAAAGCTGTTGCTAGCCAGCACCCTTCCTTGGAAGCGCTTGCACAGGCGCAGTAACACTGGGGCTTTGCGCTTCTCTAGCCACCAAACGTCACGGTCCTTCTCTTTCCGTCTCGTAGACACGAGCTGAGAAATTGCAAACGTCGAGCAATTGCTCAGAGATGAAAAGTGCCAGCACTGAAAGCTGTTGCTAGCCAGCCCCCTTCCTTGGAAGCGCTTTTGTAGGCCTAAGAACACTGGGGCTCTGGGCTTCTCTAGCCACCTCATCTTCTGCTCATCCTCTCGCGCACTCTAAAGAGAGCTCAGGTGAGAAATTGCAAACGTCCAGCAATTGCTCAGAGATGAAAAGTGCCAGCACTGAAAGCTGTTGCTAGCCAGCACCCTTCCTTGGAAGCGCTTTCACAGGCGCAGCAACACTGGGGCTTTGCGCTTCTCTAGCCACCAAACGTCACGGTCCTTCTCTTTCCGTCTCCTAGACACGAGCTGAGAAATTGCAAACGTCGAGCAATTGCTCAGAGATGAAAAGTGCCAGCACTGAAAGCTCTTGCTAGCCAGCACCCTTCCTTGGAAGCGCTTTTGTAGGCCTAAGAACACTGGGGCTCTGGGCTTCTCTAGCCACCTAATCTTCTGCTCATCCTCGCGCGCTCTAAAGAGAGCTCAGGTGAGAAATTGCAAACGTCGAGCAATTGCTCAGAGATGAAAAGTGCCAGCACTGAAAGCTGTTGCTAGCCAGCACCCTTCCTTGGAAGCGCTTTCACAGGCGCAGCAACACTGGGGCTTTGCGCTTCTCTAGCCACCAAACGTCACGGTCCTTCTCTTTCCGTCTTGTAGACATGAGCTGAGAAATTGCAAACGTCGAGCAATTGCTCCGAGATGAAAAGTGCCAGCACTGAAAGCTGTTGCTAGCCAGCAGCCTTCCTTGGAAGCGCTTTTGTAGGCCTAAGAACACTGGGGCTCTGGGCTTCTCTAGCCACCTCATCTTCTGCTCATCCTCTCGCGCACTCTAAAGAGAGCTCAGGTGAGAAATTGCAAACGTCGAGCAATTGCTCAGAGATGAAAAGTGCCAGCACTGAAAGCTGTTGCTAGCCAGCACCCTTCCTTGGAAGCGCTTTCACAGGCGCAGCAACACTGGGGCTTTGCGCTTCTCTACCCACCAAACGTCACGGTCCTTCTCTTTCCGTCTCGTAGACACGAGCTGAGAAATTGCAAACGTCGAGCAATTGCTCAGAGATGAAAAGTGCCAGCACTGAAAGCTGTTGCTAGCCAGCACCCTTCCTTGGAAGTGCTTTCACAGGCGCAGTAACACTGGGGCTTTGCACTTCTATACGCACCAAACGTCACGGTCATTCTCTTTCCGTCTCGTAGACACGAGCTGAGAAATTGCAAACGTCGAGCAATTGCTCAGAGATGAAAAGTGCCAGCACTGAAAGCTGTTGCTAGCCAGCACCCTTCCTTGGAAGTGCTTTCACAGGCGCAGCAACACTGGGGCTTTGCGCTTCTCTAGCCACCAAAAGTCACGGTCCTTCTCTTTCCGTCGGTAGACACGAGCTGAGAAATTGCAAACGTCGAGAAATTGCTCAGAGATGAAAAGTGCCAGCACTGAAAGCTCTTGCTAGCCAGCACCCTTCCTTGGAAGCGCTTTTGTAGGCCTAAGAACACTGGGGCTCTGGGCTTCTCTAGCCACCTAATCTTCTGCTCATCCTCCCGCGCACTCTGAAGAGAGCTCAGGTGAGAAATTGCAAACGTCGAGCAATTGCTCAGAGATGAAAAGTGCCAGCACTGAAAGCTGTTGCTAGCCAGCACCCTTCCTTGGAAGCGCTTTCACAGGCGCAGTAACACTGGGGCTTTGCGCTTCTCTACGCACCAAACGTCACGGTCATTCTCTTTCCGTCTCGTAGACACGAGGTGAGAAATTGCAAACGTCGAGCAATTGCTCAGAGATGAAAAGTGCCAGCACTGAAAGCTGTTGCTAGCCAGCACCCTTCCTTGGAAGCGCTTTTGTAGGCCTAAGAACACTGGGGCTCTGGGCTTCTCTAGCCACCTCATCTTCTGCTCATCCTCGCGCGCACTCTAAAGAGAGCTCAGGTGAGAAATTGCAAACGTCCAGCAATTGCTCAGAGATGAAAAGTGCCAGCACTGAAAGCTCTTGCTAGCCAGCACCCTTCCTTGGAAGCGCTTTCACAGGCGCAGTAACACTGGGGCTTTGCGCTTCTCTACCCACCAAACGTCACGGTCCTTCTCTTTCCGTCGGTAGACACGAGCTGAGAAATTGCAAACGTCGAGCAATTGCTCAGAGATGAAAAGTGCCAGCACTGAAAGCTGTTGCTAGCCAGCACCCTTCCTTGGAAGCGCTTTCACAGGCGCAGCAACACTGGGGCTTTGCGCTTCTCTAGCCACCAAACGTCACGGTCCTTCTCTTTCCGTCTCGTAGACACGAGCTGAGAAATTGCAAACGTCGAGCAATTGCTCAGAGATGAAAAGTGCCAGCACTGAAAGCTGTTGCTAGCCAGCA
Source organism: Sarcoramphus papa (assembly GCA_037962945.1). Taxonomy (NCBI): domain Eukaryota; kingdom Metazoa; phylum Chordata; class Aves; order Accipitriformes; family Cathartidae; genus Sarcoramphus; species Sarcoramphus papa. The sequence continues at coordinate 4,237,054 of CM075606.1, read as the reverse complement.
CCCTTCCTTGGAAGCGCTTTTGTAGGCCTAAGAACACTGGGGCTCTGGGCTTCTCTAGCCACCTAATCTTCTGCTCATCCTCTCGCGCACTCTAAAGAGAGCTCAGGTGACAAATTGCAAACGTCCAGCAATTGCTCAGAGATGAAAAGTGCCAGCACTGAAAGCTGTTGCTAGCCAGCACCCTTCCTTGGAAGCGCTTTCACAGGCGCAGTAACACTGGGGCTTTGCACTTCTCTACGCACCAAACGTCACGGTCCTTCTCTTTCCGTCTCGTAGACACGAGCTGAGAAATTGCAAACGTCGAGCAATTGCTCAGAGATGAAAAGTGCCAGCACTGAAAGCTGTTGCTAGCCAGCACCCTTCCTTGGAAGCGCTTTCACAGGCGCAGCAACACTGGGGCTTTGTGCTTCTATACGCACCAAACGTCACGTTCCTTCTCTTTCCGTCTCGTAGACACGAGCTGAGAAATTGCAAACGTCCAGCAATTGCTCAGAGATGAAAAGTGCCAACACTGAAAGCTGTTGCTAGCCAGCACCCTTCCTTGGAAGCGCTTTTGTAGGCCTAAGAACACTGGGGCTCTGGGCTTCTCTAGCCACCTCATCTTCTGCTCATCCTCTCGCGCACTCTAAAGAGAGCTCAGGTGAGAAATTGCAAACGTCCAGCAATTGCTCAGAGATGAAAAGTGCCAGCACTGAAAGCTGTTGCTAGCCAGCACCCTTCCTTGGAAGCGCTTTCACAGGCGCAGCAACACTGGGGCTTTGCGCTTCTCTACCCACCAAACGTCACGGTCATTCTCTTTCCGTCTCGTAGACACGAGCTGAGAAATTGCAAACGTTGAGCAATTGCTCCGAGATGAAAAGTGCCAGCACTGAAAGCTGTTGCTAGCCAGCACCCTTCCTTGGAAGCGCTTTCACAGGCGCAGCAACACTGGGGCTTTGCGCTTCTCTACCCACCAAACGTCACGGTCCTTCTCTTTCCGTCGGTAGACACGAGCTGAGAAATTGCAAACGTCGAGCAATTGCTCAGAGATGAAAAGTGCCAGCACTGAAAGCTGTTGCTAGCCAGCACCCTTCCTTGGAAGCGCTTTCACAGGCGCAGCAACACTGGGGCTTTGCGCTTCTCTACCCACCAAACGTCACGGTCCTTCTCTTTCCGTCTTGTAGACATGAGCTGAGAAATTGCAAACGTCGAGCAATTGCTCCGAGATGAAAAGTGCCAGCACTGAAAGCTGTTGCTAGCCAGCACCCTTCCTTGGAAGCGCTTTTGTAGGCCTAAGAACACTGGGGCTCTGGGCTTCTCTAGCCACCTCATCTTCTGCTCATCCTCTCGCGCACTCTGAAGAGAGCTCAGGTGAGAAATTGCAAACGTCCAGCAATTGCTCAGAGATGAAAAGTGCCAGCACTGAAAGCTGTTGCTAGCCAGCACCCTTCCTTGGAAGCGCTTTCACAGGCGCAGCAACACTGGGGCTTTGCGCTTCTCTAGCCACCAAACGTCACGGTCCTTCTCTTTCCGTCTTGTAGACATGAGCTGAGAAAGTGCAAACGTCGAGCAATTGCTCCGAGATGAAAAGTGCCAGCACTGAAAGCTGTTGCTAGCCAGCAGCCTTCCTTGGAAGCGCTTTTGTAGGCCTAAGAACACTGGGGCTCTGGGCTTCTCTAGCCACCTCATCTTCTGCTCATCCTCTCGCGCACTCTAAAGAGAGCTCAGGTGAGAAATTGCAAACGTCGAGCAATTGCTCAGAGATGAAAAGTGCCAGCACTGAAAGCTCTTGCTAGCCAGCACCCTTCCTTGGAAGCGCTTTCACAGGCGCAGCAACACTGGGGCTTTGCGCTTCTCTAGCCACCAAACGTCACGGTCCTTCTCTTTCCGTCTCGTAGACACGAGCTGAGAAATTGCAAACGTGGAGCAATTGCTCAGAGATGAAAAGTGCCAGCACTGAAAGCTGTTGCTAGCCAGCACCCTTCCTTGGAAGTGCTTTCACAGGCGCAGTAACACTGGGGCTTTGCACTTCTATACGCACCAAACGTCACGGTCATTCTCTTTCCGTCTCGTAGACACGAGCTGAGAAATTGCAAACGTCGAGCAATTGCTCAGAGATGAAAAGTGCCAGCACTGAAAGCTGTTGCTAGCCAGCACCCTTCCTTGGAAGTGCTTTCACAGGCGCAGCAACACTGGGGCTTTGCGCTTCTCTAGCCACCAAAAGTCACGGTCCTTCTCTTTCCGTCGGTAGACACGAGCTGAGAAATTGCAAACGTCGAGAAATTGCTCAGAGATGAAAAGTGCCAGCACTGAAAGCTCTTGCTAGCCAGCACCCTTCCTTGGAAGCGCTTTTGTAGGCCTAAGAACACTGGGGCTCTGGGCTTCTCTAGCCACCTAATCTTCTGCTCATCCTCCCGCGCACTCTGAAGAGAGCTCAGGTGAGAAATTGCAAACGTCGAGCAATTGCTCAGAGATGAAAAGTGCCAGCACTGAAAGCTGTTGCTAGCCAGCACCCTTCCTTGGAAGCGCTTTCACAGGCGCAGTAACACTGGGGCTTTGCGCTTCTCTACGCACCAAACGTCACGGTCATTCTCTTTCCGTCTCGTAGACACGAGCTGAGAAATTGCAAACGTCGAGCAATTGCTCAGAGATGAAAAGTGCCAGCACTGAAAGCTGTTGCTAGCCAGCACCCTTCCTTGGAAGCGCTTTTGTAGGCCTAAGAACACTGGGGCTCTGGGCTTCTCTAGCCACCTCATCTTCTGCTCATCCTCGCGCGCACTCTAAAGAGAGCTCAGGTGAGAAATTGCAAACGTCCAGCAATTGCTCAGAGATGAAAAGTGCCAGCACTGAAAGCTCTTGCTAGCCAGCACCCTTCCTTGGAAGCGCTTTCACAGGCGCAGTAACACTGGGGCTTTGCGCTTCTCTACCCACCAAACGTCACGGTCCTTCTCTTTCCGTCGGTAGACACGAGCTGAGAAATTGCAAACGTCGAGCAATTGCTCAGAGATGAAAAGTGCCAGCACTGAAAGCTGTTGCTAGCCAGCACCCTTCCTTGGAAGCGCTTTCACAGGCGCAGCAACACTGGGGCTTTGCGCTTCTCTAGCCACCAAACGTCACGGTCCTTCTCTTTCCGTCTCGTAGACACGAGCTGAGAAATTGCAAACGTCCAGCAATTGCTCAGAGATGAAAAGTGCCAGCACTGAAAGCTGTTGCTAGCCAGCACCCTTCCTTGGAAGCGCTTTTGTAGGCCTAAGAACAGTGGGGCTCTGGGCTTCTCTAGCCACCTCATCTTCTGCTCATCCTCTCGCGCACTCTAAAGAGAGCTCAGGTGAGAAATTGCAAACGTCCAGCAATTGCTCAGAGATGAAAAGTGCCAGCACTGAAAGCTGTTGCTAGCCAGCACCCTTCCTTGGAAGCGCTTTTGTAGGCCTAAGAACACTGGGGCTCTGGGCTTCTCTAGCCACCTCATCTTCTGCTCATCCTCTCGCGCACTCTAAAGAGAGCTCAGGTGAGAAATTGCAAACGTCCAGCAATTGCTCAGAGATGAAAAGTGCCAGCACTGAAAGCTGTTGCTAGCCAGCACCCTTCCTTGGAAGCGCTTTCACAGGCGCAGCAACACTGGGGCTTTGCGCTTCTCTACCCACCAAACGTCACGGTCATTCTCTTTCCGTCTCGTAGACACGAGCTGAGAAATTGCAAACGTTGAGCAATTGCTCCGAGATGAAAAGTGCCAGCACTGAAAGCTGTTGCTAGCCAGCACCCTTCCTTGGAAGCGCTTTCACAGGCGCAGCAACACTGGGGCTTTGCGCTTCTCTACCCACCAAACGTCACGGTCCTTCTCTTTCCGTCGGTAGACACGAGCTGAGAAATTGCAAACGTCGAGCAATTGCTCAGAGATGAAAAGTGCCAGCACTGAAAGCTGTTGCTAGCCAGCACCCTTCCTTGGAAGTGCTTTTGTAGGCCTAAGAACACTGGGGCTCTGGGCTTCTCTAGCCACCTCATCTTCTGCTCATCCTCGCGCGCACTCTAAAGAGAGCTCAGGTGAGAAATTACAAACGTTCAGCAATTGCTCAGAGATGAAAAGTGCCAGCACTGAAAGCTCTTGCTAGCCAGCACCCTTCCTTGGAAGCGCTTTCACAGGCGCAGCAACACTGGGGCTTTGCGCTTCTATACGCACCAAACGTCACGGTCCTTCTCTTTCCGTCTCCTAGACACGAGTTGAGAAATTGCAAACGTCGAGCAATTGCTCCGAGATGAAAAGTGCCAGCACTGAAAGCTGTTGCTAGCCAGCACCCTTCCTTGGAAGCGCTTTTGTAGGCCTAAGAACAGTGGGGCTCTGGGCTTCTCTAGCCACCTCATCTTCTGCTCATCCTCTCGCGCACTCTAAAGAGAGCTCAGGTGAGAAATTGCAAACGTCCAGCAATTGCTCAGAGATGAAAAGTGCCAGCACTGAAAGCTGTTGCTAGCCAGCACCCTTCCTTGGAAGCGCTTTCACAGGCGCAGCAACACTGGGGCTTTGCGCTTCTCTAGCCACCAAACGTCACGGTCCTTCTCTTTCCGTCTCGTAGACACGAGTTGAGAAATTGCAAACGTCAAGCAATTGCTCCGAGATGAAAAGTGCCAGCACTGAAAGCTGTTGCTAGCCAGCACCCTTCCTTGGAAGCGCTTTTGTAGGCCTAAGAACACTGGGGCTCTGGGCTTCTCTAGCCACCTCATCTTCTGCTCATCCTCTCGCGCACTCTAAAGAGAGCTCAGGTGAGAAATTGCAAACGTCCAGCAATTGCTCAGAGATGAAAAGTGCCAGCACTGAAAGCTGTTGCTAGCCAGCACCCTTCCTTGGAAGCGCTTTCACAGGCGCAGTAACACTGGGGCTTTGCACTTCTATACGCACCAAACGTCACGGTCATTCTCTTTCCGTCTCCTAGACACGAGCTGAGAAATTGCAAACGTCGAGCAATTGCTCCGAGATGAAAAGTGCCAGCACTGAAAGCTGTTGCTAGCCAGCACCCTTCCTTGGAAGCGCTTTTGTAGGCCTAAGAACACTGGGGCTCTGGGCTTCTCTAGCCACCTCATCTTCTGCTCATCCTCTCGCGCACTCTAAAGAGAGCTCAGGTGAGAAATTGCAAACGTCGAGCAATTGCTTAGAGATGAAAAGTGCCAGCACTGAAAGCTGTTGCTAGCCAGCACCCTTCCTTGGAAGCGCTTTCACAGGCACAGCAACACTGGGGCTTTGCGCTTCTCTAGCCACCAAACGTCACAGTCCTTCTCTTTCCGTCGGTAGACACGAGCTGAGAAATTGCAAACGTCGAGCAATTGCTCAGAGATGAAAAATGCCAGCACTGAAAGCTGTTGCTAGCCAGCACCCTTCCTTGGAAGCGCTTTTGTAGGCCTAAGAAGAGTGGGGCTCTGGGCTTCTCTAGCCACCTCATCTTCTGCTCATCCTCTCGCGCACTCTGAAGAGAGCTCAGGTGAGAAATTGCAAACGTCGAGCAATTGCTCAGAGATGAAAAGTGCCAGCACTGAAAGCTGTTGCTAGCCAGCACCCTTCCTTGGAAGTGCTTTCACAGGCGCAGTAACACTGGGGCTTTGCACTTCTATACGCACCAAACGTCACGGTCATTCTCTTTCCGTCTCGTAGACACGAGCTGAGAAATTGCAAACGTCGAGCAATTGCTCAGAGATGAAAAGTGCCAGCACTGAAAGCTGTTGCTAGCCAGCACCCTTCCTTGGAAGCGCTTTCACAGGCGCAGCAACACTGGGGCTTTGCGCTTCTCTAGCCACCAAAAGTCACGGTCCTTCTCTTTCCGTCGGTAGACACGAGCTGAGAAATTGCAAACGTCGAGAAATTGCTCAGAGATGAAAAGTGCCAGCACTGAAAGCTCTTGCTAGCCAGCACCCTTCCTTGGAAGCGCTTTTGTAGGCCTAAGAACACTGGGGCTCTGGGCTTCTCTAGCCACCTAATCTTCTGCTCATCCTCCCGCGCACTCTGAAGAGAGCTCAGGTGAGAAATTGCAAACGTCCAGCAATTGCTCAGAGATGAAAAGTGCCAGCACTGAAAGCTGTTGCTAGCCAGCACCCTTCCTTGGAAGCGCTTTCACAGGCGCAGTAACACTGGGGCTTTGCGCTTCTCTACGCACCAAACGTCACGGTCCTTCTCTTTCCGTCTCGTAGACACGAGGTGAGAAATTGCAAACGTCGAGCAATTGCTCCGAGATGAAAAGTGCCAGCACTGAAAGCTGTTGCTAGCCAGCACCCTTCCTTGGAAGCGCTTTTGTAGGCCTAAGAACACTGGGGCTCTGGGCTTCTCTAGCCACCTCATCTTCTGCTCATCCTCGCGCGCACTCTAAAGAGAGCTCAGGTGAGAAATTGCAAACGTCGAGCAATTGCTCAGAGATGAAAAGTGCCAGCACTGAAAGCTCTTGCTAGCCAGCACCCTTCCTTGGAAGCGCTTTCACAGGCGCAGTAACACTGGGGCTTTGCGCTTCTCTACCCACCAAACGTCACGGTCCTTCTCTTTCCGTCGGTAGACACGAGCTGAGAAATTGCAAACGTCGAGCAATTGCTCAGAGATGAAAAGTGCCAGCACTGAAAGCTGTTGCTAGCCAGCACCCTTCCTTGGAAGCGCTTTCACAGGCGCAGCAACACTGGGGCTTTGCGCTTCTCTACGCACCAAACGTCACGGTCCTTCTCTTTCCGTCTCGTAGACACGAGCTGAGAAATTGCAAACGTCGAGCAATTGCTCAGAGATGAAAAGTGCCAGCACTGAAAGCTGTTGCTAGCCAGCACCCTTCCTTGGAAGCGCTTTTGTAGGCCTAAGAACACTGGGGCTCTGGGCTTCTCTAGCCACCTAATCTTCTGCTCATCCTCGCGCGCACTCTAAAGAGAGCTCAGGTGAGAAATTGCAAACGTCGAGCAATTGCTCAGAGATGAAAAGTGCCAGCACTGAAAGCTGTTGCTAGCCAGCACCCTTCCTTGGAAGCGCTTTCACAGGCGCAGTAACACTGGGGCTTTGCACTTCTCTACGCACCAAACGTCACGGTCCTTCTCTTTCCGTCTCGTAGACACGAGCTGAGAAATTGCAAACGTCGAGCAATTGCTCAGAGATGAAAAGTGCCAGCACTGAAAGCTGTTGCTAGCCAGCACCCTTCCTTGGAAGCGCTTTCACAGGCGCAGCAACACTGGGGCTTTGTGCTTCTATACGCACCAAACATCACGGTCCTTCTCTTTCCGTCTCGTAGACACGAGTTGAGAAATTGCAAACGTCCAGCAATTGCTCAGAGATGAAAAGTGCCAACACTGAAAGCTGTTGCTAGCCAGCACCCTTCCTTGGAAGTGCTTTTGTAGGCCTAAGAAAACTGGGGCTCTGGGCTTCTCTAGCCACCTCATCTTCTGCTCATCCTCTCGCGCACTCTAAAGAGAGCTCAGGTGAGAAATTGCAAACGTCGAGCAATTGCTCAGAGATGAAAAGTGCCAGCACTGAAAGCTGTTGCTAGCCAGCACCCTTCCTTGGAAGCGCTTTCACAGGCGCAGCAACACTGGGGCTTTGCGCTTCTCTAGCCACCAAACGTCACGGTCCTTCTCTTTCCGTCTCGTAGACACGAGCTGAGAAATTGCAAACGTCAAGCAATTGCTCCGAGATGAAAAGTGCCAGCACTGAAAGCTGTTGCTAGCCAGCACCCTTCCTTGGAAGCGCTTTCACAGGTGCAGCAACACTGGGGCTTTGCGCTTCTCTAGCCACCAAACGTCACGGTCCTTCTCTTTCCGTCGGTAGACACGAGCTGAGAAATTGCAAACGTCGAGCAATTGCTCCGAGATGAAAAGTGCCAGCACTGAAAGCTGTTGCTAGCCAGCACCCTTCCTTGGAAGCGCTTTCAAAGGCGCAGCAACACTGGGGCTTTGCGCTTCTCTAGCCACCAAACGTCACGGTCCTTCTCTTTCCGTCTCGTAGACACGAGCTGAGAAATTGCAAACGTTGAGCAATTGCTCAGAGATGAAAAGTGCCAGCACTGAAAGCTGTTGCTAGCCAGCACCCTTCCTTGGAAGTGCTTTTGTAGGCCTAAGAACAGTGGGGCTCTGGGCTTCTCTAGCCACCTCATCTTCTGCTCATCCTCTCGCGCACTCTAAAGAGAGCTCAGGTGAGAAATTACAAACGTTCAGCAATTGCTCAGAGATGAAAAGTGCCAGCACTGAAAGCTGTTGCTAGCCAGCACCCTTCCTTGGAAGCGCTTTCACAGGCGCAGCAACACTGGGGCTTTGCGCTTCTATACGCACCAAACGTCACGGTCCTTCTCTTTCCGTCTCCTAGACACGAGTTGAGAAATTGCAAACGTCGAGCAATTGCTCAGAGATGAAAAGTGCCAGCACTGAAAGCTGTTGCTAGCCAGCACCCTTCCTTGGAAGCGCTTTTGTAGGCCTAAGAACAGTGGGGCTCTGGGCTTCTCTAGCCACCTCATCTTCTGCTCATCCTCTCGCGCACTCTAAAGAGAGCTCAGGTGAGAAATTGCAAACGTCGAGCAATTGCTCAGAGATGAAAAGTGCCAGCACTGAAAGCTGTTGCTAGCCAGCACCCTTCCTTGGAAGCGCTTTTGTAGGCCTAAGAACACTGGGGCTCTTGGCTTCTCTAGCCAACTCATCTTCTGCTCATCCTCTCGCGCACTCTAAAGAGAGCTCAGGTGAGAAATTGCAAACGTCCAGCAATTGCTCAGAGATGAAAAGTGCCAGCACTGAAAGCTGTTGCTAGCCAGCACCCTTCCTTGGAAGCGCTTTCACAGGCGCAGCAACACTGGGGCTTTGCGCTTCTCTAGCCACCAAACGTCACGGTCCTTCTCTTTCCGTCTCGTAGACACGAGTTGAGAAATTGCAAACGTCAAGCAATTGCTCCGAGATGAAAAGTGCCAGCACTGAAAGCTGTTGCTAGCCAGCACCCTTCCTTGGAAGCGCTTTTGTAGGCCTAAGAACACTGGGGCTCTGGGCTTCTCTAGCCACCTCATCTTCTGCTCATCCTCTCGCGCACTCTAAAGAGAGCTCAGGTGAGAAATTGCAAACGTCCAGCAATTGCTCAGAGATGAAAAGTGCCAGCACTGAAAGCTGTTGCTAGCCAGCACCCTTCCTTGGAAGCGCTTTCACAGGCGCAGCAACACTGGGGCTTTGCACTTCTATACGCACCAAACGTCACGGTCATTCTCTTTCCGTCTCGTAGACACGAGCTGAGAAATTGCAAACGTCGAGCAATTGCTCCGAGATGAAAAGTGCCAGCACTGAAAGCTCTTGCTAGACAGCACCCTTCCTTGGAAGCGCTTTTGTAGGCCTAAGAACACTGGGGCTCTGGGCTTCTCTAGCCACCTCATCTTCTGCTCATCCTCTCGCGCACTCTAAAGAGAGCTCAGGTGAGAAATTGCAAACGTCGAGCAATTGCTTAGAGATGAAAAGTGCCAGCACTGAAAGCTGTTGCTAGCCAGCACCCTTCCTTGGAAGCGCTTTCACAGGCACAGCAACACTGGGGCTTTGCGCTTCTCTAGCCACCAAACGTCACAGTCCTTCTCTTTCCGTCGGTAGACACGAGCTGAGAAATTGCAAACGTCGAGCAATTGCTCAGAGATGAAAAATGCCAGCACTGAAAGCTGTTGCTAGCCAGCACCCTTCCTTGGAAGCGCTTTTGTAGGCCTAAGAAGAGTGGGGCTCTGCGCTTCTCTAGCCACCTCATCTTCTGCTCATCCTCTCGCGCAGTCTGAAGAGAGCTCAGGTGAGAAATTGCAAACGTCGAGCAATTGCTCAGAGATGAAAAGTGCCAGCACTGAAAGCTGTTGCTAGCCAGCACCCTTCCTTGGAAGCGCTTTCACAGGCGCAGTAACACTGGGGCTTTGCACTTCTCTACGCACCAAACGTCACGGTCCTTCTCTTTCCGTCTCGTAGACACGAGCTGAGAAATTGCAAACATCGAGCAATTGCTCAGAGATGAAAAGTGCCAGCACTGAAAGCTGTTGCTAGCCAGCACCCTTCCTTGGAAGCGCTTTCACAGGCGCAGCAACACTGGGGCTTTGCACTTCTATACGCACCAAACGTCACAGTCATTCTCTTTCCGTCTCGTAGACACGAGTTGAGAAATTGCAAACGTCGAGCAATTGCTCAGAGATGAAAAGTGCCAGCACTGAAAGCTGTTGCTAGCCAGCACCCTTCCTTGGAAGCGCTTTTGTAGGCCTAAGAACACTGGGGCTCTGGGCTTCTCTAGCCACCTCATCTTCTGCTCATCCTCTCGCGCACTCTAAAGAGAGCTCAGGTGAGAAATTGCAAACGTCGAGCAATTGCTCCGAGATGAAAAGTGCCAGCACTGAAAGCTGTTGCTAGCCAGCACCCTTCCTTGGAAGCGCTTTCACAGGCGCAGCAACACTGGGGCTTTGCGCTTCTCTAGCCACCAAACGTCACGGTCCTTCTCTTTCCGTCTTGTAGACATGAGCTGAGAAAGTGCAAACGTCGAGCAATTGCTCCGAGATGAAAAGTGCCAGCACTGAAAGCTGTTGCTAGCCAGCACCCTTCCTTGGAAGCGCTTTCACAGGCGCAGCAACACTGGGGCTTTGTGCTTCTATACGCACCAAACGTCACGGTCCTTCTCTTTCCGTCTCGTAGACACGAGCTGAGAAATTGCAAACGTCCAGCAATTGCTCAGAGATGAAAAGTGCCAACACTGAAAGCTGTTGCTAGCCAGCACCCTTCCTTGGAAGCGCTTTTGTAGGCCTAAGAACACTGGGGCTCTGCGCTTCTCTAGCCACCTCATCTTCTGCTCATCCTCTCGCGCACTCTAAAGAGAGCTCAGGTGAGAAATTGCAAACGTCGAGCAATTGCTCAGAGATGAAAAGTGCCAGCACTGAAAGCTGTTGCTAGCCAGCACCCTTCCTTGGAAGCGCTTTCACAGGCGCAGCAACACTGGGGCTTTGCGCTTCTATACGCACCAAACGTCACGGTCCTTCTCTTTCCGTCTTGTAGACATGAGCTGAGAAAGTGCAAACGTCGAGGAATTGGTCAGAGATGAAAAGTGCCAGCACTGAAAGCTGTTGCTAGCCAGCACCCTTCCTTGGAAGCGCTTTCACAGGCGCAGCAACACTGGGGCTTTGCGCTTCTCTAGCCACCAAACGTCACGGTCCTTCTCTTTCCGTCTCGTAGACACGAGCTGAGAATTTGCAAACGTCGAGCAATTGCTCAGAGATGAAAAGTGCCAGCACTGAAAGCTGTTGCTAGCCAGCACCCTTCCTTGGAAGTGCTTTTGTAGGCCTAAGAACACTGGGGCTCTGGGCTTCTCTAGCCACCTCATCTTCTGCTCATCCTCTCGCGCACTCTAAAGAGAGCTCAGGTGAGAAATTGCAAACGTCGAGCAATTGCTCCGAGATGAAAAGTGCCAGCACTGAAAGCTGTTGCTAGCCAGCACCCTTCCTTGGAAGCGCTTTCACAGGCGCAGCAACACTGGGGCTTTGTGCTTCTATACGCACCAAACGTCACGGTCCTTCTCTTTCCGTCTCGTAGACACGAGCTGAGAAATTGCAAACGTCGAGCAATTGCTCCGAGATGAAAAGTGCCAGCACTGAAAGCTGTTGCTAGCCAGCAGCCTTCCTTGGAAGCGCTTTTGTAGGCCTAAGAACACTGGGGCTCTGGGCTTCTCTAGCCACCTCATCTTCTGCTCATCCTCTCGCGCACTCTAAAGAGAGCTCAGGTGAGAAATTGCAAACGTCCAGCAATTGCTCAGAGATGAAAAGTGCCAGCACTGAAAGCTCTTGCTAGCCAGCACCCTTCCTTGGAAGCGCTTTCACAGGCGCAGCAACACTGGGGCTTTGCGCTTCTATACGCACCAAACGTCACGGTCCTTCTCTTTCCGTCTTGTAGACATGAGCTGAGAAAGTGCAAACGTCGAGGAATTGGTCAGAGATGAAAAGTGCCAGCACTGAAAGCTGTTGCTAGCCAGCACCCTTCCTTGGAAGCGCTTTCACAGGCGCAGCAACACTGGGGCTTTGCGCTTCTCTAGCCACCAAACGTCACGGTCCTTCTCTTTCCGTCTCGTAGACACGAGCTGAGAAATTGCAAACGTCGAGCAATTGCTCAGAGATGAAAAGTGCCAGCACTGAAAGCTGTTGCTAGCCAGCACCCTTCCTTGGAAGCGCTTTTGTAGGCCTAAGAACACTGGGGCTCTGGGCTTCTCTAGCCACCTCATCTTCTGCTCATCCTCTCGCGCACTCTAAAGAGAGCTCAGGTGAGAAATTGCAAACGTCGAGCAATTGCTCAGAGATGAAAAGTGCCAGCACTGAAAGCTGTTGCTAGCCAGCACCCTTCCTTGGAAGCGCTTTCACAGGCGCAGCAACACTGGGGCTTTGCGCTTCTCTACGCACCAAACGTCACGGTCCTTCTCTTTCCGTCGGTAGACACGAGCTGAGAAATTGCAAACGTCCAGCAATTGCTCAGAGATGAAAAGTGCCAGCACTGAAAGCTGTTGCTAGCCAGCACCCTTCCTTGGAAGTGCTTTTGTAGGCCTAACAACACTGGGGCTCTGGGCTTCTCTAGCCACCTCATCTTCTGCTCATCCTCGCGCGCACTCTAAAGAGAGCTCAGGTGAGAAATTACAAACGTCGAGCAATTGCTCAGAGATGAAAAGTGCCAGCACTGAAAGCTCTTGCTAGCCAGCACCCTTCCTTGGAAGCGCTTTCACAGGCGCAGCAACACTGGGGCTTTGCGCTTCTATACGCACCAAACGTCACGGTCCTTCTCTTTCCGTCTCGTAGACACGAGCTGAGAAATTGCAAACATCGAGCAATTGCTCCGAGATGAAAAGTGCCAGCACTGAAAGCTGTTGCTAGCCAGCACCCTTCCTTGGAAGCGCTTTCACAGGCGCAGCAACACTGGGGCTTTGTGCTTCTATACGCACCAAACGTCACGGTCATTCTCTTTCCATCTCGTAGACACGAGCTGAGAAATTGCAAACGTCGAGCAATTGCTCCGAGATGAAAAGTGCCAGCACTGAAAGCTCTTGCTAGCCAGCACCCTTCCTTGGAAGCGCTTTTGTAGGCCTAAGAACAGTGGGGCTCTGGGCTTCTCTAGCCACCTCATCTTCTGCTCATCCTCTCGCGCACTCTAAAGAGAGCTCAGGTGAGAAATTGCAAACGTCGAGCAATTGCTCAGAGATGAAAAGTGCCAGCACTGAAAGCTCTTGCTAGCCAGCACCCTTCCTTGGAAGCGCTTTCACAGGCGCAGCAACACTGGGGCTTTGCGCTTCTATAGGCACCAAAACGTCACGGTCCTTCTCTTTCCGTCTTGTAGACACGAGCTGAGAAATTGCAAACGTCGAGCAATTGCTCCGAGATGAAAACTGCCAGCACTGAAAGCTCTTGCTAGCCAGCACCCTTCCTTGGAAGCGCTTTTGTAGGCCTAAGAACACTGGGGCTCTTGGCTTCTCTAGCCACCTCATCTTCTGCTCATCCTCTCGCGCACTCTAAAGAGAGCTCAGGTGAGAAATTGCAAACGTCGAGCAATTGCTCAGAGATGAAAAGTGCCAGCACTGAAAGCTGTTGCTAGCCAGCACCCTTCCTTGGAAGCGCTTTTGTAGGCCTAAGAACACTGGGGCTCTGGGCTTCTCTAGCCACCTAATCTTCTGCTCATCCTCTCGCGCACTCTAAAGGGAGCTCAGGTGAGAAATTGCAAATGTCGAGCAATTGCTCAGAGATGAAAAGTGCCAGCACTGAAAGCTCTTGCTAGCCAGCACCCTTCCTTGGAAGCGCTTTCACAGGCGCAGCAACACTGGGGCTTTGTGCTTCTATACGCACCAGACGTCACGGTCCTTCTCTTTCCGTCTCCTAGACACGAGCTGAGAAATTGCAAACGTCGAGCAATTGCTCAGAGATGAAAAGTGCCAGCACTGAAAGCTGTTGCTAGCCAGCACCCTTCCTTGGAAGCGCTTTTGTAGGCCTAAGAACACTGGGGCTCTGGGCTTCTCTAGCCAACTCATCTTCTGCTCATCCTCTCGCGCACTCTAAAGAGAGCTCAGGTGAGAAATTGCAAACGTCCAGCAATTGCTCAGAGATGAAAAGTGCCAGCACTGAAAGCTGTTGCTAGCCAGCACCCTTCCTTGGAAGCGCTTTCACAGGCGCAGCAACACTGGGGCTTTGCGCTTCTCTAGCCACCAAACGTCACGGTCCTTCTCTTTCCGTCTCGTAGACACGAGTTGAGAAATTGCAAACGTCAAGCAATTGCTCCGAGATGAAAAGTGCCAGCACTGAAAGCTGTTGCTAGCCAGCCCCCTTCCTTGGAAGCGCTTTTGTAGGCCTAAGAACACTGGGGCTCTGGGCTTCTCTAGCCACCTCATCTTCTGCTCATCCTCTCGCGCACTCTAAAGAGAGCTCAGGTGAGAAATTGCAAACGTCCAGCAATTGCTCAGAGATGAAAAGTGCCAGCACTGAAAGCTGTTGCTAGCCAGCACCCTTCCTTGGAAGCGCTTTCACAGGCGCAGTAACACTGGGGCTTTGCACTTCTATACGCACCAAACGTCACGGTCCTTCTCTTTCCGTCTCGTAGACACGAGCTGAGAAATTGCAAACGTCGAGCAATTGCTCCGAGATGAAAAGTGCCAGCACTGAAAGCTCTTGCTAGCCAGCACCCTTCCTTGGAAGCGCTTTTGTAGGCCTAAGAAGAGTGGGGCTCTGGGCTTCTCTAGCCACCTCATCTTCTGCTCATCCTCTCGCGCACTCTGAAGAGAGCTCAGGTGAGAAATTGCAAACGTCGAGCAATTGCTCAGAGATGAAAAGTGCCAGCACTGAAAGCTGTTGCTAGCCAGCACCCTTCCTTGGAAGCGCTTTCACAGGCGCAGTAACACTGGGGCTTTGCACTTCTCTACGCACCAAACGTCACGGTCCTTCTCTTTCCGTCTCGTAGACACGAGCTGAGAAATTGCAAACATCGAGCAATTGCTCAGAGATGAAAAGTGCCAGCACTGAAAGCTGTTGCTAGCCAGCACCCTTCCTTGGAAGCGCTTTCACAGGCGCAGCAACACTGGGGCTTTGCACTTCTATACGCACCAAACGTCACGGTCATTCTCTTTCCGTCTCGTAGACACGAGTTGAGAAATTGCAAACGTCGAGCAATTGCTCAGAGATGAAAAGTGCCAGCACTGAAAGCTGTTGCTAGCCAGCACCCTTCCTTGGAAGCGCTTTTGTAGGCCTAAGAACACTGGGGCTCTGGGCTTCTCTAGCCACCTCATCTTCTGCTCATCCTCTCGCGCACTCTAAAGAGAGCTCAGGTGAGAAATTGCAAACGTCGAGCAATTGCTCAGAGATGAAAAGTGCCAGCACTGAAAGCTGTTGCTAGCCAGCACCCTTCCTTGGAAGCGCTTTCACAGGCGCAGCAACACTGGGGCTTTGCGCTTCTATACGCACCAAATGTCACGGTCCTTCTCTTTCCGTCTTGTAGACATGAGCTGAGAAAGTGCAAACGTCGAGCAATTGCTCCGAGATGAAAAGTGCCAGCACTGAAAGCTGTTGCTAGCCAGCACCCTTCCTTGGAAGCGCTTTCACAGGCGCAGCAACACTGGGGCTTTGCGCTTCTCTAGCCACCAAACGTCACGGTCCTTCTCTTTCCGTCTCGTAGACACGAGCTGAGAAATTGCAAACGTCGAGCAATTGCTCAGAGATGAAAAGTGCCAGCACTGAAAGCTGTTGCTAGCCAGCACCCTTCCTTGGAAGCGCTTTTGTAGGCCTAAGAACACTGGGGCTCTGGGCTTCTCTAGCCACCTCATCTTCTGCTCATCCTCTCGCGCACTCTAAAGAGAGCTCAGGTGAGAAATTGCAAACGTCGAGCAATTGCTCAGAGATGAAAAGTGCCAGCACTGAAAGCTCTTGCTAGCCAGCACCCTTCCTTGGAAGCGCTTTCACAGGCGCAGCAACACTGGGGCTTTGCGCTTCTATACGCACCAAACGTCACGGTCCTTCTCTTTCCGTCTTGTAGACATGAGCTGAGAAAGTGCAAACGTCGAGCAATTGGTCAGAGATGAAAAGTGCCAGCACTGAAAGCTGTTGCTAGCCAGCACCCTTCCTTGGAAGCGCTTTCACAGGCGCAGCAACACTGGGGCTTTGCGCTTCTCTAGCCACCAAACGTCACGGTCCTTCTCTTTCCGTCTCGTAGACACGAGCTGAGAAATTGCAAACGTCGAGCAATTGCTCAGAGATGAAAAGTGCCAGCACTGAAAGCTGTTGCTAGCCAGCACCCTTCCTTGGAAGCGCTTTTGTAGGCCTAAGAACACTGGGGCTCTGGGCTTCTCTAGCCACCTCATCTTCTGCTCATCCTCTCGCGCACTCTAAAGAGAGCTCAGGTGAGAAATTGCAAACGTCGAGCAATTGCTCAGAGATGAAAAGTGCCAGCACTGAAAGCTGTTGCTAGCCAGCACCCTTCCTTGGAAGCGCTTTCACAGGCGCAGCAACACTGGGGCTTTGCACTTCTCTAGCCACCAAACGTCACGGTCCTTCTCTTTCCGTCTCGTAGACACGAGCTGAGAAATTGCAAACGTCGAGCAATTGCTCAGAGATGAAAAGTGCCAGCACTGAAAGCTGTTGCTAGCCAGCACCCTTCCTTGGAAGCGCTTTTGTAGGCCTAAGAACACTGGGGCTCTGGGCTTCTCTAGCCACCTCATCTTCTGCTCATCCTCTCGCGCACTCTAAAGAGAGCTCAGGTGAGAAATTGCAAACGTCCAGCAATTGCTCAGAGATGAAAAGTGCCAGCACTGAAAGCTGTTGCTAGCCAGCACCCTTCCTTGGAAGCGCTTTCACAGGCGCAGCAACACTGGGGCTTTGCGCTTCTCTAGCCACCAAACGTCACGGTCCTTCTCTTTCCGTCTCCTAGACACGAGCTGAGAAATTGCAAACGTCGAGCAATTGCTCAGAGATGAAAAGTGCCAGCACTGAAAGCTCTTGCTAGCCAGCAGCCTTCCTTGGAAGCGCTTTTGTAGGCCTAAGAACACTGGGGCTCTGGGCTTCTCTAGCCACCTAATCTTCTGCTCATCCTCGCGCGCTCTAAAGAGAGCTCAGGTGAGAAATTGCAAACGTCGAGCAATTGCTCAGAGATGAAAAGTGCCAGCACTGAAAGCTCTTGCTAGCCAGCACCCTTCCTTGGAAGCGCTTTCACAGGCGCAGCAACACTGGGGCTTTGCGCTTCTCTAGCCACCAAAAGTCACGGTCCTTCTCTTTCCGTCTCGTAGACATGAGCTGAGAAATTGCAAACGTCGAGCAATTGCTCCGAGATGAAAAGTGCCAGCACTGAAAGCTGTTGCTAGCCAGCACCCTTCCTTGGAAGCGCTTTTGTAGGCCTAAGAACACTGGGGCTCTGGGCTTCTCTAGCCACCTAATCTTCTGCTCATCCTCTCGCGCACTCTGAAGAGAGCTCAGGTGAGAAATTGCAAACGTCGAGCAATTGCTCAGAGATGAAAAGTGCCAGCACTGAAAGCTGTTGCTAGCCAGCACCCTTCCTTGGAAGCGCTTTCACAGGCGCAGCAACACTGGGGCTTTGCGCTTCTCTAGCCACCAAACGTCACGGTCCTTCTCTTTCCGTCTTGTAGACATGAGCTGAGAAAGTGCAAACGTCGAGCAATTGCTCAGAGATGAAAAGTGCCAGCACTGAAAGCTGTTGCTAGCCAGCACCCTTCCTTGGAAGCGCTTTCACAGGCGCAGCAACACTGGGGCTTTGCGCTTCTCTAGCCACCAAACGTCACGGTCCTTCTCTTTCCGTCTCGTAGACACGAGCTGAGAAATTGCAAACGTCGAGCAATTGCTCAGAGATGAAAAGTGCCAGCACTGAAAGCTGTTGCTAGCCAGCACCCTTCCTTGGAAGCGCTTTCACAGGCGCAGTAACACTGGGGCTTTGCACTTCTATACGCACCAAACGTCACGGTCATTCTCTTTCCTTCTCGTAGACAAGAGCTGAGAAATTGCAAACGTCGAGCAATTGCTCCGAGATGAAAAGTGCCAGCACTGAAAGCTGTTGCTAGCCAGCACCCTTCCTTGGAAGCGCTTTTGTAGGCCTAAGAACACTGGGGCTCTGGGCTTCTCTAGCCACCTCATCTTCTGCTCATCCTCTCGCGCACTCTAACGAGAGCTCAGGTGAGAAATTGCAAACGTCGAGCAATTGCTCAGAGATGAAAAGTGCCAGCACTGAAAGCTGTTGCTAGCCAGCACCCTTCCTTGAAGTGCTTTCACAGGCGCAGCAACACTGGGGCTTTGCGCTTCTCTAGCCACCAAACGTCACGGTCCTTCTCTTTCCGTCGGTAGACACGAGCTGAGAAATTGCAAACGTCGAGCAATTGCTCAGAGATGAAAAGTGCCAGCACTGAAAGCTCTTGCTAGCCAGCACCCTTCCTTGGAAGCGCTTTTGTAGGCCTAAGAACCCTGGGGCTCTGGGCTTCTCTAGCCACCTACTCTTCTGCTCATCCTCTCGCGCACTCTAAAGAGAGCTCAGGTGAGAAATTGCAAACGTCGAGCAATTGCTCAGAGATGAAAAGTGCCAGCACTGAAAGCTGTTGCTAGCCAGCACCCTTCCTTGGAAGCGCTTTCACAGGCGCAGTAACACTGGGGCTTTGCGCTTCTCTAGCCACCAAACGTCACGGTCCTTCTCTTTCCGTCGGTAGACATGAGCTGAGAAAGTGCAAACGTCGAGCAATTGCTCAGAGATGAAAAGTGCCAGCACTGAAAGCTGTTGCTAGCCAGCACCCTTCCTTGGAAGCGCTTTCACAGGCGCAGCAACACTGGGGCTTTGCGCTTCTCTAGCCACAAAACATCACGGTCATTCTCTTTCCGTCTCGTAGACACAAGCTGAGAAATTGCAAACATCGAGCAATTGCTCAGAGATGACAAGTGCCAGCACTGAAAGCTGTTGCTAGCCAGCACCCTTCCTTGGAAGCGCTTTCACAGGCGCAGTAACACTGGGGCTTTGCACTTCTATACGCACCAAACGTCACGGTCATTCTCTTTCCGTCTCGTAGACACGAGCTGAGAAATTGCAAACGTCGAGCAATTGCTCAGAGATGAAAAGTGCCAGCACTGAAAGCTGTTGCTAGCCAGCACCCTTCCTTGGTAGCGCTTTTGTAGGCCTAAGAACACTGGGGCTCTGGGCTTCTCTAGCCACCTAATCTTCTGCTCATCCTCGCGCGCACTCTAAAGAGAGCTCAGGTGAGAAATTGCAAACGTCGAGCAATTGCTCAGAGATGAAAAGTGCCAGCACTGAAAGCTGTTGCTAGCCAGCACCCTTCCTTGGAAGCGCTTTCACAGGCGCAGTAACACTGGGGCTTTGCGCTTCTCTAGACACCAAACGTCACGGTCCTTCTCTTTCCGTCTCGTAGACACGAGCTGAGAAATTGCAAACATCGAGCAATTGCTCAGAGATGAAAAGTGCCAGCACTGAAAGCTGTTGCTAGCCAGCACCCTTCCTTGGAAGCGCTTTCACAGGCGCAGCAACACTGGGGCTTTGCGCTTCTATACGCACCAAACGTCACGGTCATTCTCTTTCCGTCTCGTAGACACGAGCTGAGAAATTGCAAACGTCGAGCAATTGCTCAGAGATGAAAAGTGCCAGCACTGAAAGCTGTTGCTAGCCAGCACCCTTCCTTGGAAGCGCTTTTGTAGGCCTAAGAACACTGGGGCTCTGGGCTTCTCTAGCCACCTCATCTTCTGCTCATCCTCTCGCGCACTCTAAAGAGAGCTCAGGTGAGAAATTGCAAACGTCCAGCAATTGCTCAGAGATGAAAAGTGGCAGCACTGAAAGCTCTTGCTAGCCAGCACCCTTCCTTGGAAGCGCTTTCACAGGCGCAGCAACACTGGGGCTTTGCGCTTCTCTACCCACCAAACGTCACGGTCATTCTCTTTCCATCTCATAGACACAAGCTGAGAAATTGCAAACGTCGAGCAATTGCTCCGAGATGAAAAGTGCCAGCACTGAAAGCTGTTGCTAGCCAGCACCCTTCCTTGGAAGCGCTTTCACAGGTGCAGCAACACTGGGGCTTTGCGCTTCTCTACCCACCAAACGTCACGGTCCTTCTCTTTCCGTCGGTAGACACGAGCTGAGAAATTGCAAACGTCGAGCAATTGCTCCGAGATGAAAAGTGCCAGCACTGAAAGCTGTTGCTAGCCAGCACCCTTCCTTGGAAGTGCTTTTGTAGGCCTAACAACACTGGGGCTCTGGGCTTCTCTAGCCACCTCATCTTCTGCTCATCCTCGCGCGCACTCTAAAGAGAGCTCAGGTGAGAAATTACAAACGTCGAGCAATTGCTCAGAGATGAAAAGTGCCAGCACTGAAAGCTGTTGCTAGCCAGCACCCTTCCTTGGAAGCGCTTTCACAGGCGCAGCAACACTGGGGCTTTGCGCTTCTCTAGCCACCAAACGTCACGGTCCTTCTCTTTCCGTCTTGTAGACACGAGCTGAGAAATTGCAAACGTCGAGCAATTGCTCAGAGATGAAAAGTGCCAGCACTGAAAGCTCTTGCTAGCCAGCACCCTTCCTTGGAAGCGCTTTTGTAGGCCTAAGAACACTGGGGCTCTGCGCTTCTCTAGCCACCTAATCTTCTGCTCATCCTCGCGCGCTCTAAAGAGAGCTCAGGTGAGAAATTGCAAACGTCGAGCAATTGCTCAGAGATGAAAAGTGCCAGCACTGAAAGCTGTTGCTAGCCAGCACCCTTCCTTGGAAGCGCTTTCACAGGCGCAGCAACACTGGGGCTTTGCGCTTCTCTACCCACCAAACGTCACGGTCCTTCTCTTTCCGTCTTGTAGACATGAGCTGAGAAATTGCAAACGTCGAGCAATTGCTCAGAGATGAAAAGTGCCAGCACTGAAAGCTGTTGCTAGCCAGCACCCTTCCTTGGAAGCGCTTTTGTAGGCCTAAGAACACTGGGGCTCTGGGCTTCTCTAGCCACCTCATCTTCTGCTCATCCTCTCGCGCACTCTGAAGAGAGCTCAGGTGAGAAATTGCAAACGTCGAGCAATTGCTCAGAGATGAAAAGTGCCAGCACTGAAAGCTGTTGCTAGCCAGCACCCTTCCTTGGAAGCGCTTTCACAGGCGCAGCAACACTGGGGCTTTGCGCTTCTCTAGCCACCAAACGTCACGGTCCTTCTCTTTACGTCTTGTAGACATGAGCTGAGAAATTGCAAACGTCGAGCAATTGCTCAGAGATGAAAAGTGCCAGCACTGAAAGCTGTTGCTAGCCAGCATCCTTCCTTGGAAGCGCTTTTGTAGGCCTAAGAACACTGGGGCTCTGGGCTTCTCTAGCCACCTCATCTTCTGCTCATCCTCGCGCGCACTCTGAAGAGAGCTCAGGTGAGAAATTGCAAACGTCGAGCAATTGCTCAGAGATGAAAAGTGCCAGCACTGAAAGCTGTTGCTAGCCAGCACCCTTCCTTGGAAGCGCTTTCACAGGCGCAGTAACACTGGGGCTTTGCGCTTCTCTACCCACCAAACGTCACGGTCCTTCTCTTTCCGTCTCGTAGACACGAGCTGAGAAATTGCAAACGTCGAGCAATTGCTCCGAGATGAAAAGTGCCAGCACTGAAAGCTCTTGCTAGCCAGCACCCTTCCTTGGAAGCGCTTTTGTAGGCCTAAGAACACTGGGGCTCTGGGCTTCTCTAGCCACCTAATCTTCTGCTCATCCTCTCGCGCACTCTAAAGAGAGCTCAGGTGAGAAATTGCAAACGTCGAGCAATTGCTCAGAGATGAAAAGTGCCAGCACTGAAAGCTGTTGCTAGCCAGCACCCTTCCTTGGAAGCGCTTTCACAGGCGCAGCAACACTGGGGCTTTGCGCTTCTCTACCCACCAAACGTCACAGTCCTTCTCTTTCCGTCTCGTAGACACGAGGTGAGAAATTGCAAACGTCGAGCAATTGCTCAGAGATGAAAAGTGCCAGCACTGAAAGCTGTTGCTAGCCAGCACCCTTCCTTGGAAGCGCTTTCACAGGCGCAGTAACACTGGGGCTTTGCACTTCTATACGCACCAAACGTCACGGTCATTCTCTTTCCGTCTCGTAGACACGAGCTGAGAAATTGCAAACGTCGAGCAATTGCTCAGAGATGAAAAGTGCCAGCACTGAAAGCTGTTGCTAGCCAGCCCCCTTCCTTGGTAGCGCTTTTGTAGGCCTAAGAACACTGGGGCTCTGGGCTTCTCTAGCCACCTAATCTTCTGCTCATCCTCGCGCGCACTCTAAAGAGAGCTCAGGTGAGAAATTGCAAACGTCGAGCAATTGCTCAGAGATGAAAAGTGCCAGCACTGAAAGCTGTTGCTAGCCAGCACCCTTCCTTGGAAGCGCTTTCACAGGCGCAGTAACACTGGGGCTTTGCGCTTCTCTAGACACCAAACGTCACGGTCCTTCTCTTTCCGTCTCGTAGACACGAGCTGAGAAATTGCAAACGTGGAGCAATTGCTCAGAGATGAAAAGTGCCAGCACTGAAAGCTGTTGCTAGCCAGCACCCTTCCTTGGAAGCGCTTTCACAGGCGCAGCAACACTGGGGCTTTGTGCTTCTATACGCACCAAACGTCACGGTCCTTCTCTTTCCGTCTCGTAGACACGAGCTGAGAAATTGCAAACGTCCAGCAATTGCTCAGAGATGAAAAGTGCCAACACTGAAAGCTGTTGCTAGCCAGCCCCCTTCCTTGGAAGCGCTTTTGTAGGCCTAAGAACAGTGGGGCTCTGGGCTTCTCTAGCCACCTCATCTTCTGCTCATCCTCTCGCGCACTCTAAAGAGAGCTCAGGTGAGAAATTGCAAACGTCCAGCAATTGCTCAGAGATGAAAAGTGCCAGCACTGAAAGCTCTTGCTAGCCAGCACCCGTCCTTGGAAGCGCTTTCACAGGCGCAGCAACACTGGGGCTTTGCGCTTCTCTACCCATCAAATGTCACGGTCATTCTCTTTCCATCTCATAGACACGAGCTGAGAAATTGCAAACGTCGAGCAATTGCTCAGAGATGAAAAGTGCCAGCACTGAAAGCTGTTGCTAGCCAGCACCCTTCCTTGGAAGCGCTTTCACAGGCGCAGCAACACTGGGGCTTTGCGCTTCTCTAGCCACCAAACGTCACGGTCCTTCTCTTTCCGTCGGTAGACACGAGCTGAGAAATTGCAAACGTCGAGCAATTGCTCAGAGATGAAAAGTGCCAGCACTGAAAGCTGTTGCTAGCCAGCACCCTTCCTTGGAAGTGCTTTTGTAGGCCTAACAACTCTGGGGCTCTGGGCTTCTCTAGCCACCTCATCTTCTGCTCATCCTCGCGCGCACTCTGAAGAGAGCTCAGGTGAGAAATTACAAACGTCGAGCAATTGCTCAGAGATGAAAAGTGCCAGCACTGAAAGCTCTTGCTAGCCAGCACCCTTCCTTGGAAGCGCTTTCACAGGCGCAGCAACACTGGGGCTTTGCGCTTCTATACGCACCAAATGTCACGGTCCTTCTCTTTCCGTCTTGTAGACACGAGCTGAGAAATTGCAAACGTCGAGCAATTGCTCCGAGATGAAAAGTGCCAGCACTGAAAGCTCTTGCTAGCCAGCACCCTTCCTTGGAAGCGCTTTTGTAGGCCTAAGAACAGTGGGGCTCTGGGCTTCTCTAGCCACCTCATCTTCTGCTCATCCTCTCGCGCACTCTAAAGAGAGCTCAGGTGAGAAATTGCAAACGTCGAGCAATTGCTCAGAGATGAAAAGTGCCAGCACTGAAAGCTGTTGCTAGCCAGCACCCTTCCTTGGAAGCGCTTTTGTAGGCCTAAGAACACTGGGGCTCTGGGCTTCTCTAGCCACCTCATCTTCTGCTCATCCTCTCGCGCACTCTAAAGAGAGCTCAGGTGAGAAATTGCAAACGTCGAGCAATTGCTCAGAGATGAAAAGTGCCAGCACTGAAAGCTGTTGCTAGCCAGCACCCTTCCTTGGAAGTGCTTTCACAGGCGCAGTAACACTGGGGCTTTGCGCTTCTCTACGCACCAAACGTCACAGTCCTTCTCTTTCCGTCGGTAGACACGAGCTGAGAAATTGCAAACGTCGAGCAATTGCTCAGAGATGAAAAATGCCAGCACTGAAAGCTGTTGCTAGCCAGCACCCTTCCTTGGAAGCGCTTTTGTAGGCCTAAGAAGAGTGGGGCTCTGGGCTTCTCTAGGCACCTAATCTTCTGCTCATCCTCTCGCGCACTCTAAAGAGAGCTCAGGGGAGAAATTGCAAACGTCGAGCAATTGCTCAGAGATGAAAAGTGCCAGCACTGAAAGCTCTTGCTAGCCAGCACCCTTCCTTGGAAGCGCTTTCACAGGCGCAGCAACACTGGGGCTTTGCGCTTCTCTAGCCACCAAACGTCACGGTCATTCTCTTTCCGTCGGTAGACACGAGCTGAGAAATTGCAAACGTCGAGCAATTGCTCAGAGATGAAAAGTGCCAGCACTGAAAGCTCTTGCTAGCCAGCACCCTTCCTTGGAAGCGCTTTCACAGGCGCAGCAACACTGGGGCTTTGTGCTTCTATACGCACCAAACGTCACGGTCATTCTCTTTCCGTCTCGTAGACACGAGCTGAGAAATTGCAAACGTCGAGCAATTGCTCAGAGATGAAAAGTGCCAACACTGAAAGCTGTTGCTAGCCAGCACCCTTCCTTGGAAGCGCTTTTGTAGGCCTAAGAACACTGGGGCTCTGGGCTTCTCTAGCCACCTCATCTTCTGCTCATCCTCTCGCGCACTCTAAAGAGAGCTCAGGTGAGAAATTGCAAATGTCGAGCAATTGCTCAGAGATGAAAAGTGCCAGCACTGAAAGCTGTTGCTAGCCAGCACCCTTCCTTGGAAGCGCTTTCACAGGCGCAGCAACACTGGGGCTTTGCGCTTCTCTAGCCACCAAACGTCACGGTCCTTCTCTTTCCGTCTCCTAGACACGAGCTGAGAAATTGCAAACGTCGAGCAATTGCTCAGAGATGAAAAGTGCCAGCACTGAAAGCTCTTGCTAGCCAGCACCCTTCCTTGGAAGCGCTTTTGTTGGCCTAAGAACACTGGGGCTCTGCGCTTCTCTAGCCACCTAATCTTCTGCTCATCCTCGCGCGCTCTAAAGAGAGCTCAGGTGAGAAATTGCAAACGTCGAGCAATTGCTCAGAGATGAAAAGTGCCAGCACTGAAAGCTGTTGCTAGCCAGCACCCTTCCTTGGAAGCGCTTTCACAGGCGCAGCAACACTGGGGCTTTGCGCTTCTCTACCCACCAAACGTCACGGTCCTTCTCTTTCCGTCTTGTAGACATGAGCTGAGAAATTGCAAACGTCGAGCAATTGCTCAGAGATGAAAAGTGCCAGCACTGAAAGCTCTTGCTAGCCAGCACCCTTCCTTGGAAGCGCTTTTGTAGGCCTAAGAACACTGGGGCTCTGCGCTTCTCTAGCCACCTCATCTTCTGCTCATCCTCTCGCGCACTCTGAAGAGAGCTCAGGTGAGAAATTGCAAACGTCGAGCAATTGCTCAGAGATGAAAAGTGCCAGCACTGAAAGCTGTTGCTAGCCAGCACCCTTCCTTGGAAGCGCTTTCACAGGCGCAGCAACACTGGGGCTTTGCGCTTCTCTAGCCACCAAACGTCACGGTCCTTCTCTTTCCGTCTTGTAGACATGAGCTGAGAAATTGCAAACGTCGAGCAATTGCTCAGAGATGAAAAGTGCCAGCACTGAAAGCTGTTGCTAGCCAGCATCCTTCCTTGGAAGCGCTTTTGTAGGCCTAAGAACACTGGGGCTCTGGGCTTCTCTAGCCACCTCATCTTCTGCTCATCCTCGCGCGCACTCTAAAGAGAGCTCAGGTGAGAAATTGCAAACGTCGAGCAATTGCTCAGAGATGAAAAGTGCCAGCACTGAAAGCTGTTGCTAGCCAGCACCCTTCCTTGGAAGCGCTTTCACAGGCGCAGTAACACTGGGGCTTTGCGCTTCTCTACGCACCAAACGTCACGGTCCTTCTCTTTCCGTCTCGTAGACACGAGCTGAGAAATTGCAAACGTCGAGCAATTGCTCCGAGATGAAAAGTGCCAGCACTGAAAGCTCTTGCTAGCCAGCACCCTTCCTTGGAAGCGCTTTTGTAGGCCTAAGAACACTGGGGCTCTGGGCTTCTCTAGCCACCTAATCTTCTGCAAATCCTCTCACGCACTCTAAAGAGAGCTCAGGTGAGAAATTGCAAACGTCGAGCAATTGCTCAGAGATGAAAAGTGCCAGCACTGAAAGCTGTTGCTAGCCAGCACCCTTCCTTGGAAGCGCTTTCACAGGCGCAGCAACACTGGGGCTTTGCGCTTCTCTACCCACCAAACGTCACAGTCCTTCTCTTTCCGTCTCGTAGACACGAGCTGAGAAATTGCAAACGTCGAGCAATTGCTCAGAGATGAAAAGTGCCAGCACTGAAAGCTGTTGCTAGCCAGCACCCTTCCTTGGAAGCGCTTTCACAGGCGCAGTAACACTGGGGCTTTGCACTTCTATACGCACCAAACGTCACGGTCATTCTCTTTCCGTCTCGTAGACACGAGCTGAGAAATTGCAAACGTCGAGCAATTGCTCAGAGATGAAAAGTGCCAGCACTGAAAGCTCTTGCTAGCCAGCACCCTTCCTTGGAAGCGCTTTTGTAGGCCTAAGAACACTGGGGCTCTGGGCTTCTCTAGCCACCTAATCTTCTGCTCATCCTCGCGCGCACTCTAAAGAGAGCTCAGGTGAGAAATTGCAAACGTCGAGCAATTGCTCAGAGATGAAAAGTGCCAGCACTGAAAGCTGTTGCTAGCCAGCACCCTTCCTTGGAAGCGCTTTCACAGGCGCAGTAACACTGGGGCTTTGCGCTTCTCTAGCCACCAAACGTCACGGTCCTTCTCTTTCCGTCTCGTAGACACGAGCTGAGAAATTGCAAACGTCGAGCAATTGCTCAGAGATGAAAAGTGCCAGCACTGAAAGCTGTTGCTAGCCAGCACCCTTCCTTGGAAGCGCTTTCACAGGCGCAGCAACACTGGGGCTTTGTGCTTCTATACGCACCAAACGTCACGGTCCTTCTCTTTCCGTCTCGTAGACACGAGCTGAGAAATTGCAAACGTCCAGCAATTGCTCAGAGATGAAAAGTGCCAACACTGAAAGCTGTTGCTAGCCAGCCCCCTTCCTTGGAAGCGCTTTTGTAGGCCTAAGAACACTGGGGCTCTGGGCTTCTCTAGCCACCTCATCTTCTGCTCATCCTCTCGCGCACTCTAAAGAGAGCTCAGGTGAGAAATTGCAAACGTCGAGCAATTGCTCAGAGATGAAAAGTGCCAGCACTGAAAGCTCTTGCTAGCCAGCACCCTTCCTTGGAAGCGCTTTCACAGGCGCAGCAACACTGGGGCTTTGCGCTTCTCTACCCACCAAATGTCACGGTCATTCTCTTTCCATCTCATAGACACGAGCTGAGAAATTGCAAACGTCGAGCAATTGCTCAGAGATGAAAAGTGCCAGCACTGAAAGCTGTTGCTAGCCAGCACCCTTCCTTGGAAGTGCTTTTGTAGGCCTAACAACTCTGGGGCTCTGGGCTTCTCTAGCCACCTCATCTTCTGCTCATCCTCGCGCGCACTCTGAAGAGAGCTCAGGTGAGAAATTACAAACGTCGAGCAATTGCTCAGAGATGAAAAGTGCCAGCACTGAAAGCTGTTGCTAGCCAGCACCCTTCCTTGGAAGCGCTTTTGTAGGCCTAAGAACACTGGGGCTCTTGGCTTCTCTAGCCACCTCATCTTCTGCTCATCCTCTCGCGCACTCTAAAGAGAGCTCAGGTGAGAAATTGCAAACGTCGAGCAATTGCTCAGAGATGAAAAGTGCCAGCACTGAAAGCTGTTGCTAGCCAGCACCCTTCCTTGGAAGCGCTTTCACAGGCGCAGTAACACTGGGGCTTTGCGCTTCTCTACGCACCAAACGTCACAGTCCTTCTCTTTCCGTCGGTAGACACGAGCTGAGAAATTGCAAACATCGAGCAATTGCTCAGAGATGAAAAATGCCAGCACTGAAAGCTGTTGCTAGCCAGCACCCTTCCTTGGAAGCGCTTTTGTAGGCCTAAGAAGAGTGGGGCTCTGGGCTTCTCTAGGCACCTAATCTTCTGCTCATCCTCTCGCGCACTCTAAAGAGAGCTCAGGGGAGAAATTGCAAACGTCGAGCAATTGCTCAGAGATGAAAAGTGCCAGCACTGAAAGCTCTTGCTAGCCAGCACCCTTCCTTGGAAGCGCTTTCACAGGCGCAGCAACACTGGGGCTTTGCGCTTCTCTAGCCACCAAACGTCACGGTCATTCTCTTTCCGTCAGTAGACACGAGCTGAGAAATTGCAAACGTCGAGCAATTGCTCAGAGATGAAAAGTGCCAGCACTGAAAGCTCTTGCTAGCCAGCACCCTTCCTTGGAAGCGCTTTTGTAGGCCTAAGAACACTGGGGCTCTGGGCTTCTCTAGCCACCTCATCTTCTGCTCATCCTCTCGCGCACTCTGAAGAGAGCTCAGGTGAGAAATTGCAAACGTCGAGCAATTGCTCAGAGATGAAAAGTGCCAGCACTGAAAGCTGTTGCTAGCCAGCACCCTTCCTTGGAAGCGCTTTCACAGGCGCAGCAACACTGGGGCTTTGCGCTTCTCTAGCCACCAAACGTCACGGTCCTTCTCTTTCCGTCTTGTAGACATGAGCTGAGAAATTGCAAACGTCGAGCAATTGCTCAGAGATGAAAAGTGCCAGCACTGAAAGCTGTTGCTAGCCAGCATCCTTCCTTGGAAGCGCTTTTGTAGGCCTAAGAACACTGGGGCTCTGGGCTTCTCTAGCCACCTCATCTTCTGCTCATCCTCGCGCGCACTCTAAAGAGAGCTCAGGTGAGAAATTGCAAACGTCGAGCAATTGCTCAGAGATGAAAAGTGCCAGCACTGAAAGCTGTTGCTAGCCAGCACCCTTCCTTGGAAGCGCTTTCACAGGCGCAGTAACACTGGGGCTTTGCGCTTCTCTACCCACCAAACGTCACGGTACTTCTCTTTCCGTCTCGTAGACACGAGCTGAGAAATTGCAAACGTCGAGCAATTGCTCCGAGATGAAAAGTGCCAGCACTGAAAGCTCTTGCTAGCCAGCACCCTTCCTTGGAAGCGCTTTTGTAGGCCTAAGAACACTGGGGCTCTGGGCTTCTCTAGCCACCTCATCTTCTGCTCATCCTCTCGCGCACTCTAAAGAGAGCTCAGGTGAGAAATTGCAAACGTCGAGCAATTGCTCAGAGATGAAAAGTGCCAGCACTGAAAGCTGTTGCTAGCCAGCACCCTTCCTTGGAAGCGCTTTCACAGGCGCAGCAACACTGGGGCTTTGCGCTTCTCTACGCACCAAACGTCACAGTCCTTCTCTTTCCGTCTCGTAGACACGAGCTGAGAAATTGCAAACGTCGAGCAATTGCTCAGAGATGAAAAGTGCCAGCACTGAAAGCTGTTGCTAGCCAGCACCCTTCCTTGGAAGCGCTTTCACAGGCGCAGTAACACTGGGGCTTTGCACTTCTATACGCACCAAACGTCACGGTCATTCTCTTTCCGTCTCGTAGACACGAGGTGAGAAATTGCAAACGTCGAGCAATTGCTCAGAGATGAAAAGTGCCAGCACTGAAAGCTGTTGCTAGCCAGCCCCCTTCCTTGGAAGCGCTTTTGTAGGCCTAAGAACACTGGGGCTCTGGGCTTCTCTAGCCACCTAATCTTCTGCTCATCCTCGCGCGCACTCTAAAGAGAGCTCAGGTGAGAAATTGCAAACGTCGAGCAATTGCTCCGAGATGAAAAGTGCCAGCACTGAAAGCTGTTGCTAGCCAGCACCCTTCCTTGGAAGCGCTTTCACAGGCGCAGTAACACTGGGGCTTTGCGCTTCTCTAGCCACCAAACGTCACGGTCCTTCTCTTTCCGTCTCGTAGACACGAGCTGAGAAATTGCAAACGTCGAGCAATTGCTCAGAGATGAAAAGTGCCAGCACTGAAAGCTGTTGCTAGCCAGCACCCTTCCTTGGAAGCGCTTTCACAGGCGCAGCAACACTGGGGCTTTGTGCTTCTATACGCACCAAACGTCACGGTCCTTCTCTTTCCGTCTCGTAGACACGAGCTGAGAAATTGCAAACGTCGAGCAATTGCTCAGAGATGAAAAGTGCCAACACTGAAAGCTGTTGCTAGCCAGCCCCCTTCCTTGGAAGCGCTTTTGTAGGCCTAAGAACACTGGGGCTCTGGGCTTCTCTAGCCACCTCATCTTCTGCTCATCCTCTCGCGCACTCTAAAGAGAGCTCAGGTGAGAAATTGCAAACGTCCAGCAATTGCTCAGAGATGAAAAGTGCCAGCACTGAAAGCTCTTGCTAGCCAGCACCCTTCCTTGGAAGCGCTTTCACAGGCGCAGCAACACTGGGGCTTTGCGCTTCTCTACGCACCAAACGTCACGGTCATTCTCTTTCCGTCTCGTAGACACGAGCTGAGAAATTGCAAACGTCGAGCAATTGCTCAGAGATGAAAAGTGCCAGCACTGAAAGCTGTTGCTAGCCAGCACCCTTCCTTGGAAGTGCTTTTGTAGGCCTAACAACTCTGGGGCTCTGGGCTTCTCTAGCCACCTCATCTTCTGCTCATCCTCTCGCGCACTCTAAAGAGAGCTCAGGTGAGAAATTGCAAACGTCGAGCAATTGCTCAGAGATGAAAAGTGCCAGCACTGAAAGCTGTTGCTAGCCAGCACCCTTCCTTGGAAGCGCTTTCACAGGCGCAGTAACACTGGGGCTTTGCGCTTCTCTACGCACCAAACGTCACAGTCCTTCTCTTTCCGTCGGTAGACACGAGCTGAGAAATTGCAAACATCGAGCAATTGCTCAGAGATGAAAAATGCCAGCACTGAAAGCTGTTGCTAGCCAGCACCCTTCCTTGGAAGCGCTTTTGTAGGCCTAAGAAGAGTGGGGCTCTGGGCTTCTCTAGGCACCTAATCTTCTGCTCATCCTCTCGCGCACTCTAAAGAGAGCTGAGCTGAGAAATTGCAAACGTCGAGCAATTGCTCAGAGATGAAAAGTGCCAGCACTGAAAGCTCTTGCTAGCCAGCACCCTTCCTTGGAAGCGCTTTCACAGGCGCAGCAACACTGGGGCTTTGCGCTTCTCTAGCCACCAAACGTCACGGTCATTCTCTTTCCGTCAGTAGACACGAGCTGAGAAATTGCAAACGTCGAGCAATTGCTCAGAGATGAAAAGTGCCAGCACTGAAAGCTCTTGCTAGCCAGCACCCTTCCTTGGAAGCGCTTTCACAGGCGCAGTAACACTGGGGCTTTGCACTTCTCTACGCACCAAACGTCACGGTCCTTCTCTTTCCGTCTCGTAGACACGAGCTGAGAAATTGCAAACGTGGAGCAATTGCTCAGAGATGAAAAGTGCCAGCACTGAAAGCTGTTGCTAGCCAGCACCCTTCCTTGGAAGCGCTTTCACAGGCGCAGCAACACTGGGGCTTTGTGCTTCTATACGCACCAAACGTCACGGTCATTCTCTTTCCGTCTCGTAGACACGAGCTGAGAAATTGCAAACGTCGAGCAATTGCTCAGAGATGAAAAGTGCCAACACTGAAAGCTGTTGCTAGCCAGCACCCTTCCTTGGAAGCGCTTTTGTAGGCCTAAGAACACTGGGGCTCTGGGCTTCTCTAGCCACCTCATCTTCTGCTCATCCTCTCGCGCACTCTAAAGAGAGCTCAGGTGAGAAATTGCAAATGTCGAGCAATTGCTCAGAGATGAAAAGTGCCAGCACTGAAAGCTGTTGCTAGCCAGCACCCTTCCTTGGAAGCGCTTTCACAGGCGCAGTAACACTGGGGCTTTGCACTTCTATACGCACCAAACGTCACGGTCATTCTCTTTCCGTCTCGTAGACACGAGGTGAGAAATTGCAAACGTCGAGCAATTGCTCAGAGATGAAAAGTGCCAGCACTGAAAGCTGTTGCTAGCCAGCACCCTTCCTTGGAAGCGCTTTTGTAGGCCTAAGAACACTGGGGCTCTGGGCTTCTCTAGCCACCTCATCTTCTGCTCATCCTCTCGCGCACTCTGAAGAGAGCTCAGGTGAGAAATTGCAAACGTCGAGCAATTGCTCAGAGATGAAAAGTGCCAGCACTGAAAGCTGTTGCTAGCCAGCACCCTTCCTTGGAAGCGCTTTCACAGGCGCAGCAACACTGGGGCTTTGCGCTTCTCTACCCACCAAACGTCACGGTCATTCTCTTTCCGTCTTGTAGACATGAGCTGAGAAATTGCAAACGTCGAGCAATTGCTCAGAGATGAAAAGTGCCAGCACTGAAAGCTGTTGCTAGCCAGCATCCTTCCTTGGAAGCGCTTTTGTAGGCCTAAGAACACTGGGGCTCTGGGCTTCTCTAGCCACCTACTCTTCTGCTCATCCTCGCGCGCACTCTAAAGAGAGCTCAGGTGAGAAATTGCAAACGTCGAGCAATTGCTCAGAGATGAAAAGTGCCAGCACTGAAAGCTGTTGCTAGCCAGCACCCTTCCTTGGAAGCGCTTTCACAGGCGCAGCAACACTGGGGCTTTGCGCTTCTCTACCCACCAAACGTCACAGTCCTTCTCTTTCCGTCTCGTAGACACGAGCTGAGAAATTGCAAACGTCGAGCAATTGCTCAGAGATGAAAAGTGCCAGCACTGAAAGCTGTTGCTAGCCAGCACCCTTCCTTGGAAGCGCTTTCACAGGCGCAGTAACACTGGGGCTTTGCACTTCTCTAGCCACCAAACGTCACGGTCATTCTCTTTCCGTCTCGTAGACACGAGGTGAGAAATTGCAAACGTCGAGCAATTGCTCAGAGATGAAAAGTGCCAGCACTGAAAGCTCTTGCTAGCCAGCACCCTTCCTTGGAAGCGCTTTTGTAGGCCTAAGAACACTGGGGCTCTGGGCTTCTCTAGCCACCTAATCTTCTGCTCATCCTCGCGCGCACTCTAAAGAGAGCTCAGGTGAGAAATTGCAAACGTCGAGCAATTGCTCAGAGATGAAAAGTGCCAGCACTGAAAGCTCTTGCTAGCCAGCACCCTTCCTTGGAAGCGCTTTCACAGGCGCAGTAACACTGGGGCTTTGCGCTTCTCTAGACACAAAACGTCACGGTCCTTCTCTTTCCATCTCGTAGACACGAGCTGAGAAATTGCAAACGTCGAGCAATTGCTCAGAGATGAAAAGTGCCAACACTGAAAGCTGTTGCTAGCCAGCCCCCTTCCTTGGAAGCGCTTTTGTAGGCCTAAGAACACTGGGGCTCTGGGCTTCTCTAGCCACCTCATCTTCTGCTCATCCTCTCGCGCACTCTAAAGAGAGCTCAGGTGAGAAATTGCAAACGTCGAGCAATTGCTCAGAGATGAAAAGTGCCAGCACTGAAAGCTCTTGCTAGCCAGCACCCTTCCTTGGAAGCGCTTTCACAGGCGCAGCAACACTGGGGCTTTGCGCTTCTCTACCCACCAAATGTCACGGTCATTCTCTTTCCATCTCATAGACACGAGCTGAGAAATTGCAAACGTCGAGCAATTGCTCAGAGATGAAAAGTGCCAGCACTGAAAGCTGTTGCTAGCCAGCACCCTTCCTTGGAAGCGCTTTCACAGGTGCAGCAACACTGGGGCTTTGCGCTTCTCTACCCACCAAACGTCACGGTCCTTCTCTTTCCGTCGGTAGACACGAGCTGAGAAATTGCAAACGTCGAGCAATTGCTCAGAGATGAAAAGTGCCAGCACTGAAAGCTGTTGCTAGCCAGCACCCTTCCTTGGAAGTGCTTTTGTAGGCCTAACAGCTCTGGGGCTCTGGGCTTCTCTAGCCACCTCATCTTCTGCTCATCCTCGCGCGCACTCTGAAGAGAGCTCAGGTGAGAAATTGCAAACGTCCAGCAATTGCTCAGAGATGAAAAGTGCCAGCACTGAAAGCTCTTGCTAGCCAGCACCCTTCCTTGGAAGCGCTTTCACAGGCGCAGCAACACTGGGGCTTTGCGCTTCTATACGCACCAAATGTCACGGTCCTTCTCTTTCCGTCTTGTAGACACGAGCTGAGAAATTGCAAACGTCGAGCAATTGCTCCGAGATGAAAAGTGCCAGCACTGAAAGCTCTTGCTAGCCAGCACCCTTCCTTGGAAGCGCTTTTGTAGGCCTAAGAACAGTGGGGCTCTGGGCTTCTCTAGCCACCTCATCTTCTGCTCATCCTCTCGCGCACTCTAAAGAGAGCTCAGGTGAGAAATTGCAAACGTCGAGCAATTGCTCCGAGATGAAAAGTGCCAGCACTGAAAGCTGTTGCTAGCCAGCACCCTTCCTTGGAAGCGCTTTTGTAGGCCTAAGAACACTGTGGCTCTGGGCTTCTCTAGCCACCTCATCTTCTGCTCATCCTCTCGCGCACTCTAAAGAGAGCTCAGGTGAGAAATTGCAAACGTCGAGCAATTGCTCAGAGATGAAAAGTGCCAGCACTGAAAGCTGTTGCTAGCCAGCACCCTTCCTTGGAAGCGCTTTCACAGGCGCAGTAACACTGGGGCTTTGCGCTTCTCTACGCACCAAACGTCACAGTCCTTCTCTTTCCGTCGGTAGACACGAGCTGAGAAATTGCAAACGTCGAGCAATTGCTCAGAGATGAAAAATGCCAGCACTGAAAGCTGTTGCTAGCCAGCACCCTTCCTTGGAAGCGCTTTTGTAGGCCTAAGAAGAGTGGGGCTCTGGGCTTGTCTAGGCACCTAATCTTCTGCTCATCCTCTCGCGCACTCTAAAGAGAGCTCAGGGGAGAAATTGCAAACGTCGAGCAATTGCTCAGAGATGAAAAGTGCCAGCACTGAAAGCTCTTGCTAGCCAGCACCCTTCCTTGGAAGCGCTTTCACAGGCGCAGCAACACTGGGGCTTTGCGCTTCTCTAGCCACCAAACGTCACGGTCATTCTCTTTCCGTCGGTAGACACGAGCTGAGAAATTGCAAACGTCGAGCAATTGCTCAGAGATGAAAAGTGCCAGCACTGAAAGCTCTTGCTAGCCAGCACCCTTCCTTGGAAGCGCTTTCACAGGCGCAGTAACACTGGGGCTTTGCGCTTCTCTAGCCACCAAACGTCACGGTCCTTCTCTTTCCGTCTCGTAGACACGAGCTGAGAAATTGCAAACGTGGAGCAATTGCTCAGAGATGAAAAGTGCCAGCACTGAAAGCTGTTGCTAGCCAGCACCCTTCCTTGGAAGCGCTTTCACAGGCGCAGCAACACTGGGGCTTTGTGCTTCTATACGCACCAAACGTCACGGTCATTCTCTTTCCGTCTCGTAGACACGAGCTGAGAAATTGCAAACGTGGAGCAATTGCTCAGAGATGAAAAGTGCCAGCACTGAAAGCTGTTGCTAGCCAGCCCCCTTCCTTGGAAGCGCTTTTGTAGGCCTAAGAACACTGGGGCTCTGGGCTTCTCTAGCCACCTCATCTTCTGCTCATCCTCTCGCGCACTCTAAAGAGAGCTCAGGTGAGAAATTGCAAATGTCGAGCAATTGCTCAGAGATGAAAAGTGCCAGCACTGAAAGCTGTTGCTAGCCAGCACCCTTCCTTGGAAGCGCTTTCACAGGCGCAGTAACACTGGGGCTTTGCGCTTCTCTACCCACCAAACGTCACGGTCCTTCTCTTTCCGTCTCGTAGACACGAGCTGAGAAATTGCAAACGTCGAGCAATTGCTCCGAGATGAAAAGTGCCAGCACTGAAAGCTCTTGCTAGCCAGCACCCTTCCTTGGAAGCGCTTTCACAGGCGCAGTAACACTGGGGCTTTGCACTTCTATACGCACCAAACGTCACGGTCATTCTCTTTCCGTCTCGTAGACACGAGGTGAGAAATTGCAAACGTCGAGCAATTGCTCAGAGATGAAAAGTGCCAGCACTGAAAGCTCTTGCTAGCCAGCACCCTTCCTTGGAAGCGCTTTTGTAGGCCTAAGAACACTGGGGCTCTGGGCTTCTCTAGCCACCTAATCATCTGCTCATCCTCTCGCGCACTCTAAAGAGAGCTCAGGGGAGAAATTGCAAACGTCCAGCAATTGCTCAGAGATGAAAAGTGCCAGCACTGAAAGCTGTTGCTAGCCAGCACCCTTCCTTGGAAGCGCTTTCACAGGCGCAGCAACACTGGGGCTTTGCGCTTCTCTACCCACCAAACGTCACAGTCATTCTCTTTCCGTCTCGTAGACACGAGTTGAGAAATTGCAAACGTCGAGCAATTGCTCAGAGATGAAAAGTGCCAGCACTGAAAGCTGTTGCTAGCCAGCACCCTTCCTTGGAAGCGCTTTCACAGGCGCAGTAACACTGGGGCTTTGCACTTCTATACGCACCAAACGTCACGGTCCTTCTCTTTCCGTCTCGTAGACACGAGCTGAGAAATTGCAAACGTCGAGCAATTGCTCAGAG
Organism: Sarcoramphus papa; assembly: GCA_037962945.1. Taxonomy (NCBI): domain Eukaryota; kingdom Metazoa; phylum Chordata; class Aves; order Accipitriformes; family Cathartidae; genus Sarcoramphus; species Sarcoramphus papa. The sequence continues at coordinate 4,200,762 of CM075606.1, read as the reverse complement.
ATGAAAAGTGCCAGCACTGAAAGCTGTTGCTAGCCAGCACCCTTCCTTGGAAGCGCTTTTGTAGGCCTAAGAACACTGGGGCTCTGGGCTTCTCTAGCCACCTAATCATCTGCTCATCCTCTCGCGCACTCTAAAGAGAGCTCAGGGGAGAAATTGCAAACGTCCAGCAATTGCTCCGAGATGAAAAGTGCCAGCACTGAAAGCTCTTGCTAGACAGCACCCTTCCTTGGAAGCGCTTTCACAGGCGCAGCAACACTGGGGCTTTGCGCTTCTCTAGCCACCAAACGTCACGGTCCTTCTCTTTCCGTCGGTAGACACGAGCTGAGAAATTGCAAACGTCGAGCAATTGCTCAGAGATGAAAAGTGCCAGCACTGAAAGCTGTTGCTAGCCAGCACCCTTCCTTGGAAGCGCTTTTGTAGGCCTAAGAAGAGTGGGGCTCTGGGCTTCTCTAGCCACCTCATCTTCTGCTCATCCTCTCGCGCACTCTAAAGAGAGCTCAGGTGAGAAATTGCAAACGTCGAGCAATTGCTCAGAGATGAAAAGTGCCAGCACTGAAAGCTGTTGCTAGCCAGCACCCTTCCTTGGAAGCGCTTTCACAGGCGCAGTAACACTGGGGCTTTGCACTTCTATACGCACCAAACGTCACGGTCATTCTCTTTCCGTCTCGTAGACACGAGCTGAGAAATTGCAAACGTCGAGCAATTGCTCCGAGATGAAAAGTGCCAGCACTGAAAGCTGTTGCTAGCCAGCACCCTTCCTTGGAAGCGCTTTTGTAGGCCTAAGAACACTGGGGCTCTGGGCTTCTCTAGCCACCTAATCATCTGCTCATCCTCTCGCGCACTCTAAAGAGAGTTCAGGGGAGAAATTGCAAACGTCCAGCAATTGCTCAGAGATGAAAAGTGCCAGCACTGAAAGCTCTTGCTAGCCAGCACCCTTCCTTGGAAGCGCTTTCACAGGCGCAGCAACACTGGGGCTTTGCGCTTCTCTAGCCACCAAACGTCACAGTCCTTCTCTTTCCGTCGATAGACACGAGCTGAGAAATTGCAAACGTCGAGCAATTGCTCAGAGATGAAAAGTGCCAGCACTGAAAGCTCTTGCTAGCCAGCACCCTTCCTTGGAAGCGCTTTTGTAGGCCTAAGAAGAGTGGGGCTCTGGGCTTCTCTAGCCACCTCATCTTCTGCTCATCCTCTCGCGCACTCTGAAGAGAGCTCAGGTGAGAAATTGCAAACGTCGAGCAATTGCTCAGAGATGAAAAGTGCCAGCACTGAAAGCTGTTGCTAGCCAGCACCCTTCCTTGGAAGCGCTTTCACAGGCGCAGTAACACTGGGGCTTTGCACTTCTCTACGCACCAAACGTCACGGTCCTTCTCTTTCCGTCTCGTAGACACGAGCTGAGAAATTGCAAACATCGAGCAATTGCTCAGAGATGAAAAGTGCCAGCACTGAAAGCTCTTGCTAGCCAGCACCCTTCCTTGGAAGCGCTTTCACAGGCGCAGCAACACTGGGGCTTTGCACTTCTATACGCACCAAACGTCACGGTCATTCTCTTTCCGTCTCGTAGACACGAGCTGAGAAATTGCAAACGTGGAGCAATTGCTCAGAGATGAAAAGTGCCAGCACTGAAAGCTGTTGCTAGCCAGCACCCTTCCTTGGAAGCGCTTTTGTAGGCCTAAGAACACTAGGGCTCTGGGCTTCTCTAGCCACCTCATCTTCTGCTCATCCTCTCGCGCACTCTAAAGAGAGCTCAGGTGAGAAATTGCAAACGTCGAGCAATTGCTCAGAGATGAAAAGTGCCAGCACTGAAAGCTCTTGCTAGCCAGCACCCTTCCTTGGAAGCGCTTTCACAGGCGCAGCAACACTGGGGCTTTGCGCTTCTCTACCCACCAAATGTCACGGTCCTTCTATTTCCGTCTTGTAGACACGAGCTGAGAAATTGCAAACGTCGAGCAATTGCTCAGAGATGAAAAGTGCCAGCACTGAAAGCTGTTGCTAGCCAGCACCCTTCCTTGGAAGCGCTTTCACAGGCGCAGTAACACTGGGGCTTTGCACTTCTATACGCACCAAACGTCACGGTCATTCTCTTTCCGTCTCGTAGACACGAGCTGAGAAATTGCAAACGTCGAGCAATTGCTCAGAGATGAAAAGTGCCAGCACTGAAAGCTGTTGCTAGCCAGCACCCTTCCTTGGAAGCGCTTTTGTAGCCCTTAGAACAGTGGGGCTCTGGGCTTCTCTAGCCACCTCATCTTCTGCTCATCCTCTCGCGCAGTCTAAAGAGAGCTCAGGTGAGAAATTGCAAACGTCGAGCAATTGCTCAGAGATGAAAAGTGCCAGCACTGAAAGCTGTTGCTAGCCAGCACCCTTCCTTGGAAGTGCTTTCACAGGCGCAGCAACACTGGGGCTTTGCGCTTCTCTAGACATCAAATGTCTCGGTCCTTCTCTTTCCGTCGGTAGACACGAGCTGAGAAATTGCAAACGTCGAGCAATTGCTCCGAGATGAAAAGTGCCAGCACTGAAAGCTGTTGCTAGCCAGCACCCTTCCTTGGAAGCGCTTTCACAGGCGCAGCAACACTGGGGCTTTGTGCTTCTATACGCACCAAACGTCACGGTCATTCTCTTTCCATCTCGTAGACACGAGCTGAGAAATTGCAAACGTCCAGCAATTGCTCAGAGATGAAAAGTGCCAGCACTGAAAGCTGTTGCTAGCCAGCACCCTTCCTTGGAAGCGCTTTTGTAGGCCTAAGAACACTGGGGCTCTGGGCTTCTCTAGCCACCTCATCTTCTGCTCATCCTCGCGCGCACTCTAAAGAGAGCTCAGGTGAGAAATTGCAAACGTCGAGCAATTGCTCAGAGATGAAAAGTGCCAGCACTGAAAGCTGTTGCTAGCCAGCACCCTTCCTTGGAAGCGCTTTCACAGGCGCAGCAACACTGGGGCTTTGCGCTTCTATACGCACCAAATGTCACGGTCCTTCTCTTTCCGTCTTGTAGACACGAGCTGAGAAATTGCAAACGTCGAGCAATTGCTCCGAGATGAAAAGTGCCAGCACTGAAAGCTGTTGCTAGCCAGCACCCTTCCTTGGAAGCGCTTTCACAGGCGCAGTAACACTGGGGCTTTGCACTTCTATACGCACCAAACGTCACGGTCCTTCTCTTTCCGTCTCGTAGACACGAGCTGAGAAATTGCAAACGTGGAGCAATTGCTCAGAGATGAAAAGTGCCAGCACTGAAAGCTGTTGCTAGCCAGCCCCCTTCCTTGGAAGCGCTTTTGTAGGCCTAAGAACACTGGGGCTCTGGGCTTCTCTAGCCACCTCATCTTCTGCTCATCCTCTCGCGCAGTCTAAAGAGAGCTCAGGTGAGAAATTGCAAACGTCGAGCAATTGCTCAGAGATGAAAAGTGCCAGCACTGAAAGCTGTTGCTAGCCACCACCCTTCCTTGGAAGTGCTTTCACAGGCGCAGCAACACTGGGGCTTTGCGCTTCTCTAGACACCAAATGTCTCGGTCCTTCTCTTTCCGTCTTGTAGACACGAGCTGAGAAATTGCAAACGTCCAGCAATTGCTCAGAGATGAAAAGTGCCAGCACTGAAAGCTGTTGCTAGCCAGCACCCTTCCTTGGAAGCGCTTTTGTAGGCCTAAGAACAGTGGGGCTCTGGGCTTCTCTAGCCACCTAATCTTCTGCTCATCCTCGCGCGCACTCTAAAGAGAGCTCAGGTGAGAAATTGCAAATGTCGAGCAATTGCTCAGAGATGAAAAGTGCCAGCACTGAAAGCTGTTGCTAGCCAGCACCCTTCCTTGGAAGCGCTTTCACAGGCGCAGTAACACTGGGGCTTTGCGCTTCTCTACGCACCAAACGTCACAGTCCTTCTCTTTCCGTCTCGTAGACACGAGCTGAGAAATTGCAAACATCGAGCAATTGCTCAGAGATGAAAAGTGCCAGCACTGAAAGCTGTTGCTAGCCAGCACCCTTCCTTGGAAGCGCTTTCACAGGCGCAGTAACACTGGGGCTTTGTGCTTCTATACGCACCAAACGTCACGGTCATTCTCTTTCCATCTCGTAGACACGAGCTGAGAAATTGCAAACGTCCAGCAATTGCTCCGAGATGAAAAGTGCCAGCACTGAAAGCTGTTGCTAGCCAGCACCCTTCCTTGGAAGCGCTTTTGTAGGCCTAAGAACACTGGGGCTCTGGGCTTCTCTAGCCACCTCATCTTCTGCTCATCCTCTCGCGCACTCTAAAGAGAGCTCAGGTGAGAAATTGCAAACGTCGAGCAATTGCTCAGAGATGAAAAGTGCCAGCACTGAAAGCTCTTGCTAGCCAGCACCCTTCCTTGGAAGCGCTTTCACAGGCGCAGCAACACTGGGGCTTTGCGCTTCTATACGCACCAAATGTCACGGTCATTCTCTTTCCATCTCCTAGACACGAGCTGAGAAATTGCAAACGTCGAGCAATTGCTCCGAGATGAAAAGTGCCAGCACTGAAAGCTCTTGCTAGCCAGCACCCTTCCTTGGAAGCGCTTTTGTAGGCCTAAGAACACTGGGGCTCTGGGCTTCTCTAGCCACCTCATCTTCTGCTCATCCTCTCGCGCACTCTAAAGAGAGCTCAGGTGAGAAATTGCAAACGTCGAGCAATTGCTCCGAGATGAAAAGTGCCAGCACTGAAAGCTGTTGCTAGCCAGCACCCTTCCTTGGAAGCGCTTTTGTAGGCCTAAGAACACTGGGGCTCTGGGCTTCTCTAGCCACCTCATCTTCTGCTCATCCTCTCGCGCACTCTAAAGAGAGCTGAGGTGAGAAATTGCAAATGTCGAGCAATTGCTCAGAGATGAAAAGTGCCAGCACTGAAAGCTCTTGCTAGCCAGCACCCTTCCTTGGAAGCGCTTTCACAGGCGCAGCAACACTGGGGCTTTGCGCTTCTCTAGCCACCAAACGTCACGGTCCTTCTCTTTCCGTCTCGTAGACACGAGCTGAGAAATTGCAAACGTCGAGCAATTGCTCAGAGATGAAAAGTGCCAGCACTGAAAGCTGTTGCTAGCCAGCACCCTTCCTTGGAAGCGCTTTTGTAGGCCTAAGAACACTGGGGCTCTGGGCTTCTCTAGCCACCTCATCTTCTGCTCATCCTCTCGCGCACTCTAAAGAGAGCTCAGGTGAGAAATTGCAAACGTCGAGCAATTGCTCAGAGATGAAAAGTGCCAGCACTGAAAGCTGTTGCTAGCCAGCACCCTTCCTTGGAAGCTCTTTCACAGGCGCAGTAACACTGGGGCTTTGCGCTTCTCTACGCACCAAACGTCACGGTCATTCTCTTTCCGTCTCGTAGACACGAGTTGAGAAATTGCAAACGTCGAGCAATTGCTCCGAGATGAAAAGTGCCAGCACTGAAAGCTGTTGCTAGCCAGCAGCCTTCCTTGGAAGCGCTTTTGTAGGCCTAAGAACACTGGGGCTCTGGGCTTCTCTAGCCACCTCATCTTCTGCTCATCCTCTCGCGCACTCTAAAGAGAGCTCAGGTGAGAAATTGCAAACGTCGAGCAATTGCTCAGAGATGAAAAGTGCCAGCACTGAAAGCTCTTGCTAGCCAGCACCCTTCCTTGGAAGCGCTTTTGTAGGCCTAAGAACACTAGGGCTCTGGGCTTCTCTAGCCACCTAATCTTCTGCTCATCCTCTCGCGCACTCTAAAGAGAGCTCAGGTGAGAAATTGCAAACTTAGAGCAATTGCTCAGAGATGAAAAGTGCCAGCACTGAAAGCTGTTGCTAGCCAGCACCCTTCCTTGGAAGCGCTTTCACAGGCGCAGCAACACTGGGGCTTTGCACTTCTCTAGCCACCAAACGTCACGGTCCTTCTCCTTCCGTCGGTAGACACGAGCTGAGAAATTGCAAACGTCGAGCAATTGCTCAGAGATGAAAAGTGCCAGCACTGAAAGCTGTTGCTAGCCAGCACCCTTCCTTGGAAGCGCTTTCACAGGTGCAGCAACACTGGGGCTTTGCGCTTCTCTAGCCACCAAACGTCACGGTCCTTCTCTTTCCGTCGGTAGACACGAGCTGAGAAATTGCAAACGTCGAGCAATTGCTCCGAGATGAAAAGTGCCAGCACTGAAAGCTGTTGCTAGCCAGCACCCTTCCTTGGAAGCGCTTTTGTAGGCCTAAGAACACAAGGGCTCTGTGCTTCTCTAGCCACCTACTCTTGTGATCATTCTCTCGCGCAGTCTAAAGAGAGCTCAGGTGAGAAATTGCAAACGTCGAGCAATTGCTCAGAGATGAAAAGTGCCAGCACTGAAAGCTGTTGCTAGCCAGCATCCTTCCTTGGAAGCGCTTTTGTAGCCCTTAGAACACTGGGGCTCTGGGCTTCTCTAGCCACCTCATCTTCTGCTCATCCTCTCGCGCACTCTAAAGAGAGCTCAGGTGAGAAATTGCAAACGTCGAGCAATTGCTCAGAGATGAAAAGTGCCAGCACTGAAAGCTCTTGCTAGCCAGCACCCTTCCTTGGAAGCGCTTTCACAGGCGCAGCAACACTGGGGCTTTGCGCTTCTATACGCACCAAAACGTCACGGTCCTTCTCTTTCCGTCTTGTAGACACGAGCTGAGAAATTGCAAACGTCGAGCAATTGCTCCGAGATGAAAAGTGCCAGCACTGAAAGCTGTTGCTAGCCAGCACCCTTCCTTGGAAGCGCTTTTGTAGGCCTAAGAACACTGGGGCTCTGGGCTTCTCTAGCCACCTCATCTTCTGCTCATCCTCTCGCGCACTCTAAAGAGAGCTCAGGTGAGAAATTGCAAACGTCGAGCAATTGCTCAGAGATGAAAAGTGCCAGCACTGAAAGCTGTTGCTAGCCAGCACCCTTCCTTGGAAGCGCTTTCACAGGCGCAGTAACACTGGGGCTTTGCGCTTCTCTAGCCACCAAACGTCACGGTCCTTCTCTTTCCGTCTCGTAGACACGAGCTGAGAAATTGCAAACATCGAGCAATTGCTCCGAGATGAAAAGTGCCAGCACTGAAAGCTGTTGCTAGCCAGCACCCTTCCTTGGAAGCGCTTTCACAGGCGCAGCAACACTGGGGCTTTGTGCTTCTATACGCACCAAACGTCACGGTCATTCTCTTTCCATCTCGTAGACACGAGCTGAGAAATTGCAAACGTCGAGCAATTGCTCCGAGATGAAAAGTGCCAGCACTGAAAGCTGTTGCTAGCCAGCACCCTTCCTTGGAAGCGCTTTTGTAGGCCTAAGAACAGTGGGGCTCTGGGCTTCTCTAGCCACCTCATCTTCTGCTCATCCTCTCGCGCACTCTAAAGAGAGCTCAGGTGAGAAATTGCAAACGTCGAGCAATTGCTCAGAGATGAAAAGTGCCAGCACTGAAAGCTGTTGCTAGCCAGCACCCTTCCTTGGAAGCGCTTTCACAGGCGCAGCAACACTGGGGCTTTGCGCTTCTCTACCCACCAAAACGTCACGGTCCTTCTCTTTCCGTCTTGTAGACACGAGCTGAGAAATTGCAAACGTCGAGCAATTGCTCCGAGATGAAAACTGCCAGCACTGAAAGCTCTTGCTAGCCAGCACCCTTCCTTGGAAGCGCTTTTGTAGGCCTAAGAACACTGGGGCTCTGGGCTTCTCTAGCCACCTCATCTTCTGCTCATCCTCTCGCGCACTCTAAAGAGAGCTCAGGTGAGAAATTGCAAACGTCGAGCAATTGCTCCGAGATGAAAAGTGCCAGCACTGAAAGCTGTTGCTAGCCAGCACCCTTCCTTGGAAGCGCTTTCACAGGCGCAGCAACACTGGGGCTTTGCACTTCTCTAGCCACCAAACGTCACGGTCCTTCTCTTTCCGTCGGTAGACACGAGCTGAGAAATTGCAAACGTCGAGCAATTGCTCAGAGATGAAAAGTGCCAGCACTGAAAGCTGTTGCTAGCCAGCACCCTTCCTTGGAAGCGCTTTCACAGGTGCAGCAACACTGGGGCTTTGCGCTTCTCTGCGCACCAAACGTCACGGTCCTTCTCTTTCCGTCGGTAGACACGAGCTGAGAAATTGCAAACGTCGAGCAATTGCTCCGAGATGAAAAGTGCCAGCACTGAAAGCTGTTGCTAGCCAGCACCCTTCCTTGGAAGCGCTTTTGTAGGCCTAAGAACACAAGGGCTCTGTGCTTCTCTAGCCACCTACTCTTCTGATCATTCTCTCGCGCACTCTAAAGAGAGCTCAGGTGAGAAATTGCAAACGTCGAGCAATTGCTCAGAGATGAAAAGTGCCAGCACTGAAAGCTGTTGCTAGCCAGCACCCTTCCTTGGAAGCGCTTTCACAGTGCAGCAACACTGGGGCTTTGCGCTTCTCTACCCACCAAACGTCACGGTCCTTCTCTTTCCGTCTCGTAGACACGAGCTGAGAAATTGCAAACATCGAGCAATTGCTCAGAGATGAAAAGTGCCAGCACTGAAAGCTGTTGCTAGCCAGCACCCTTCCTTGGAAGCGCTTTCACAGGCGCAGTAACACTGGGGCTTTGCACTTCTATACGCACCAAACGTCACGGTCATTCTCTTTCCGTCTCGTAGACACGAGCTGAGAAATTGCAAACGTCCAGCAATTGCTCAGAGATGAAAAGTGCCAGCACTGAAAGCTCTTGCTAGCCAGCACCCTTCCTTGGAAGTGCTTTTGTAGGCCTAACAACACTGGGGCTCTGGGCTTCTCTAGCCACCTCATCTTCTGCTCATCCTCTCGCGCACTATAAAGAGAGCTCAGGTGAGAAATTGCAAACGTCGAGCAATTGCTCAGAGATGAAAAGTGCCAGCACTGAAAGCTGTTGCTAGCCACCACACTTCCTTGGAAGTGCTTTCACAGGCGCAGCAACACTGGGGCTTTGCGCTTCTCTAGACACCAAATGTCACGGTCCTTCTCTTTCCGTCGGTAGACACGAGCTGAGAAATTGCAAACGTCGAGCAATTGCTCAGAGATGAAAAGTGCCAGCACTGAAAGCTGTTGCTAGCCAGCACCCTTCCTTGGAAGCGCTTTTGTAGGCCTAAGAACACTAGGGCTCTGGGCTTCTCTAGCCACCTCATCTTCTGCTCATCCTCGCGCGCACTCTAAAGAGAGCTCAGGTGAGAAATTGCAAACGTCGAGCAATTGCTCAGAGATGAAAAGTGCCAGCACTGAAAGCTGTTGCTAGCCAGCACCCTTCCTTGGAAGCGCTTTCACAGGCGCAGTAACACTGGGGCTTTGCACTTCTCTACGCACCAAACGTCACGGTCCTTCTCTTTCCGTCTCGTAGACACGAGCTGAGAAATTGCAAACGTCGAGCAATTGCTCCGAGATGAAAAGTGCCAGCACTGAAAGCTGTTGCTAGCCAGCACCCTTCCTTGGAAGCGCTTTTGTAGGCCTAAGAACACTGGGGCTCTGGGCTTCTCTAGCCACCTAATCATCTGCTCATCCTCTCGCGCACTCTAAAGAGAGCTCAGGGGAGAAATTGCAAACGTCGAGCAATTGCTCAGAGATGAAAAGTGCCAGCACTGAAAGCTCTTGCTAGCCAGCACCCTTCCTTGGAAGCGCTTTCACAGGCGCAGCAACACTGGGGCTTTGCGCTTCTCTAGCCACCAAACGTCACAGTCCTTCTCTTTCCGTCTCGTAGACACGAGTTGAGAAATTGCAAACGTCGAGCAATTGCTCAGAGATGAAAAGTGCCAGCACTGAAAGCTGTTGCTAGCCAGCACCCTTCCTTGGAAGCGCTTTCACAGGCGCAGTAACACTGGGGCTTTGCACTTCTATACGCACCAAACGTCACGGTCATTCTCTTTCCGTCTCGTAGACACGAGCTGAGAAATTGCAAACATCGAGCAATTGCTCAGAGATGAAAAGTGCCAGCACTGAAAGCTCTTGCTAGCCAGCACCCTTCCTTGGAAGCGCTTTCACAGGCGCAGCAACACTGGGGCTTTGCACTTCTATACGCACCAAACGTCACGGTCATTCTCTTTCCGTCTCGTAGACACGAGCTGAGAAATTGCAAACGTGGAGCAATTGCTCAGAGATGAAAAGTGCCAGCACTGAAAGCTGTTGCTAGCCAGCACCCTTCCTTGGAAGCGCTTTTGTAGGCCTAAGAACAGTGGGGCTCTGGGCTTCTCTAGCCACCTCATCTTCTGCTCATCCTCTCGCGCACTCTAAAGAGAGCTCAGGTGAGAAATTGCAAACGTCGAGCAATTGCTCAGAGATGAAAAGTGCCAGCACTGAAAGCTGTTGCTAGCCAGCACCCTTCCTTGGAAGCGCTTTCACAGGCGCAGCAACACTGGGGCTATGCGCTTCTATACGCACCAAATGTCACGGTCCTTCTCTTTCCGTCTTGTAGACACGAGCTGAGAAATTGCAAACGTCGAGCAATTGCTCAGAGATGAAAAGTGCCAGCACTGAAAGCTGTTGCTAGCCAGCACCCTTCCTTGGAAGCGCTTTTGTAGGCCTAAGAACACTGGGGCTCTGGGCTTCTCTAGCCACCTCATCTTCTGCTCATCCTCGCGCGCACTCTAAAGAGAGCTCAGGTGAGAAATTGCAAATGTCGAGCAATTGCTCAGAGATGAAAAGTGCCAGCACTGAAAGCTCTTGCTAGCCAGCACCCTTCCTTGGAAGCGCTTTCACAGGCGCAGCAACACTGGGGCTTTGCGCTTCTCTAGCCACCAAACGTCACGGTCCTTCTCTTTCCGTCTCGTAGACACGAGCTGAGAAATTGCAAACGTCGAGCAATTGCTCAGAGATGAAAAGTGCCAGCACTGAAAGCTGTTGCTAGCCAGCACCCTTCCTTGGAAGCGCTTTTGTAGGCCTAAGAACACTGGGGCTCTGGGCTTCTCTAGCCACCTCATCTTCTGCTCATCCTCTCGCGCACTCTAAAGAGAGCTCAGGTGAGAAATTGCAAACGTCGAGCAATTGCTCAGAGATGAAAAGTGCCAGCACTGAAAGCTGTTGCTAGCCAGCACCCTTCCTTGGAAGCTCTTTCACAGGCGCAGTAACACTGGGGCTTTGCGCTTCTCTACGCACCAAACGTCACGGTCATTCTCTTTCCGTCTCGTAGACACGAGTTGAGAAATTGCAAACGTCGAGCAATTGCTCAGAGATGAAAAGTGCCAGCACTGAAAGCTGTTGCTAGCCAGCAGCCTTCCTTGGAAGCGCTTTTGTAGGCCTAAGAACACTGGGGCTCTGGGCTTCTCTAGCCACCTCATCTTCTGCTCATCCTCTCGCGCACTCTAAAGAGAGCTCAGGTGAGAAATTGCAAACGTCGAGCAATTGCTCAGAGATGAAAAGTGCCAGCACTGAAAGCTCTTGCTAGCCAGCACCCTTCCTTGGAAGCGCTTTTGTAGGCCTAAGAACACTAGGGCTCTGGGCTTCTCTAGCCACCTCATCTTCTGCTCATCCTCTCGCGCACTCTAAAGAGAGCTCAGGTGAGAAATTGCAAACTTCGAGCAATTGCTCAGAGATGAAAAGTGCCAGCACTGAAAGCTGTTGCTAGCCAGCACCCTTCCTTGGAAGCGCTTTCACAGGCGCAGCAACAGTGTGGCTTTGCACTTCTCTAGCCACCAAACGTCACGGTCCTTCTCCTTCCGTCGGTAGACACGAGCTGAGAAATTGCAAACGTCGAGCAATTGCTCAGAGATGAAAAGTGCCAGCACTGAAAGCTGTTGCTAGCCAGCACCCTTCCTTGGAAGCGCTTTCACAGGTGCAGCAACACTGGGGCTTTGCGCTTCTCTAGCCACCAAACGTCACGGTCCTTCTCTTTCCGTCGGTAGACACGAGCTGAGAAATTGCAAACGTCGAGCAATTGCTCCGAGATGAAAAGTGCCAGCACTGAAAGCTGTTGCTAGCCAGCACCCTTCCTTGGAAGCGCTTTTGTAGGCCTAAGAACACAAGGGCTCTGTGCTTCTCTAGCCACCTACTCTTGTGATCATTCTCTCGCGCAGTCTAAAGAGAGCTCAGGTGAGAAATTGCAAACGTCGAGCAATTGCTCAGAGATGAAAAGTGCCAGCACTGAAAGCTGTTGCTAGCCAGCATCCTTCCTTGGAAGCGCTTTTGTAGCCCTTAGAACACTGGGGCTCTGGGCTTCTCTAGCCACCTCATCTTCTGCTCATCCTCTCGCGCACTCTAAAGAGAGCTCAGGTGAGAAATTGCAAACGTCGAGCAATTGCTCAGAGATGAAAAGTGCCAGCACTGAAAGCTCTTGCTAGCCAGCACCCTTCCTTGGAAGCGCTTTCACAGGCGCAGCAACACTGGGGCTTTGCGCTTCTATACGCACCAAAACGTCACGGTCCTTCTCTTTCCGTCTTGTAGACACGAGCTGAGAAATTGCAAACGTCGAGCAATTGCTCCGAGATGAAAAGTGCCAGCACTGAAAGCTGTTGCTAGCCAGCACCCTTCCTTGGAAGCGCTTTTGTAGGCCTAAGAACACTGGGGCTCTGGGCTTCTCTAGCCACCTCATCTTCTGCTCATCCTCTCGCGCACTCTAAAGAGAGCTCAGGTGAGAAATTGCAAACGTCGAGCAATTGCTCAGAGATGAAAAGTGCCAGCACTGAAAGCTGTTGCTAGCCAGCACCCTTCCTTGGAAGCGCTTTCACAGGCGCAGTAACACTGGGGCTTTGCGCTTCTCTAGCCACCAAACGTCACGGTCCTTCTCTTTCCGTCTCGTAGACACGAGCTGAGAAATTGCAAACATCGAGCAATTGCTCCGAGATGAAAAGTGCCAGCACTGAAAGCTGTTGCTAGCCAGCACCCTTCCTTGGAAGCGCTTTCACAGGCGCAGCAACACTGGGGCTTTGTGCTTCTATACGCACCAAACGTCACGGTCATTCTCTTTCCATCTCGTAGACACGAGCTGAGAAATTGCAAACGTCGAGCAATTGCTCCGAGATGAAAAGTGCCAGCACTGAAAGCTGTTGCTAGCCAGCACCCTTCCTTGGAAGCGCTTTTGTAGGCCTAAGAACAGTGGGGCTCTGGGCTTCTCTAGCCACCTCATCTTCTGCTCATCCTCTCGCGCACTCTAAAGAGAGCTCAGGTGAGAAATTGCAAACGTCGAGCAATTGCTCAGAGATGAAAAGTGCCAGCACTGAAAGCTCTTGCTAGCCAGCACCCTTCCTTGGAAGCGCTTTCACAGGCGCAGCAACACTGGGGCTTTGCGCTTCTCTACCCACCAAAACGTCACGGTCCTTCTCTTTCCGTCTTGTAGACACGAGCTGAGAAATTGCAAACGTCGAGCAATTGCTCCGAGATGAAAACTGCCAGCACTGAAAGCTCTTGCTAGCCAGCACCCTTCCTTGGAAGCGCTTTTGTAGGCCTAAGAACACTGGGGCTCTGGGCTTCTCTAGCCACCTCATCTTCTGCTCATCCTCTCGCGCACTCTAAAGAGAGCTCAGGTGAGAAATTGCAAACGTCGAGCAATTGCTCCGAGATGAAAAGTGCCAGCACTGAAAGCTGTTGCTAGCCAGCACCCTTCCTTGGAAGCGCTTTCACAGGCGCAGCAACACTGGGGCTTTGCACTTCTCTAGCCACCAAACGTCACGGTCCTTCTCTTTCCGTCGGTAGACACGAGCTGAGAAATTGCAAACGTCGAGCAATTGCTCAGAGATGAAAAGTGCCAGCACTGAAAGCTGTTGCTAGCCAGCACCCTTCCTTGGAAGCGCTTTCACAGGTGCAGCAACACTGGGGCTTTGCGCTTCTCTGCGCACCAAACGTCACGGTCCTTCTCTTTCCGTCGGTAGACACGAGCTGAGAAATTGCAAACGTCGAGCAATTGCTCCGAGATGAAAAGTGCCAGCACTGAAAGCTGTTGCTAGCCAGCACCCTTCCTTGGAAGCGCTTTTGTAGGCCTAAGAACACAAGGGCTCTGTGCTTCTCTAGCCACCTACTCTTCTGATCATTCTCTCGCGCACTCTAAAGAGAGCTCAGGTGAGAAATTGCAAACGTCGAGCAATTGCTCAGAGATGAAAAGTGCCAGCACTGAAAGCTGTTGCTAGCCAGCACCCTTCCTTGGAAGCGCTTTCACAGTGCAGCAACACTGGGGCTTTGCGCTTCTCTAGCCACCAAACGTCACGGTCCTTCTCTTTCCGTCTCGTAGACACGAGCTGAGAAATTGCAAACATCGAGCAATTGCTCAGAGATGAAAAGTGCCAGCACTGAAAGCTGTTGCTAGCCAGCACCCTTCCTTGGAAGCGCTTTCACAGGCGCAGTAACACTGGGGCTTTGCACTTCTATACGCACCAAACGTCACGGTCATTCTCTTTCCGTCTCGTAGACACGAGCTGAGAAATTGCAAACGTCCAGCAATTGCTCAGAGATGAAAAGTGCCAGCACTGAAAGCTCTTGCTAGCCAGCACCCTTCCTTGGAAGTGCTTTTGTAGGCCTAACAACACTGGGGCTCTGGGCTTCTCTAGCCACCTCATCTTCTGCTCATCCTCTCGCGCACTATAAAGAGAGCTCAGGTGAGAAATTGTAAACGTCGAGCAATTGCTCAGAGATGAAAAGTGCCAGCACTGAAAGCTGTTGCTAGCCACCACACTTCCTTGGAAGTGCTTTCACAGGCGCAGCAACACTGGGGCTTTGCGCTTCTCTAGACACCAAATGTCACGGTCCTTCTCTTTCCGTCGGTAGACACGAGCTGAGAAATTGCAAACGTCGAGCAATTGCTCCGAGATGAAAAGTGCCAGCACTGAAAGCTGTTGCTAGCCAGCACCCTTCCTTGGAAGCGCTTTTGTAGGCCTAAGAACACTAGGGCTCTGGGCTTCTCTAGCCACCTCATCTTCTGCTCATCCTCGCGCGCACTCTAAAGAGAGCTCAGGTGAGAAATTGCAAACGTCGAGCAATTGCTCAGAGATGAAAAGTGCCAGCACTGAAAGCTGTTGCTAGCCAGCACCCTTCCTTGGAAGCGCTTTTGTAGGCCTAAGAACACTGGGGCTCTGGGCTTCTCTAGCCACCTAATCATCTGCTCATCCTCTCGCGCACTCTAAAGAGAGCTCAGGGGAGAAATTGCAAACGTCGAGCAATTGCTCAGAGATGAAAAGTGCCAGCACTGAAAGCTCTTGCTAGCCAGCACCCTTCCTTGGAAGCGCTTTCACAGGCGCAGCAACACTGGGGCTTTGCGCTTCTCTAGCCACCAAACGTCACAGTCCTTCTCTTTCCGTCTCGTAGACACGAGTTGAGAAATTGCAAACGTCGAGCAATTGCTCAGAGATGAAAAGTGCCAGCACTGAAAGCTGTTGCTAGCCAGCACCCTTCCTTGGAAGCGCTTTCACAGGCGCAGTAACACTGGGGCTTTGCACTTCTATACGCACCAAACGTCACGGTCATTCTCTTTCCGTCTCGTAGACACGAGCTGAGAAATTGCAAACATCGAGCAATTGCTCAGAGATGAAAAGTGCCAGCACTGAAAGCTCTTGCTAGCCAGCACCCTTCCTTGGAAGCGCTTTCACAGGCGCAGCAACACTGGGGCTTTGCACTTCTATACGCACCAAACGTCACGGTCATTCTCTTTCCGTCTCGTAGACACGAGCTGAGAAATTGCAAACGTGGAGCAATTGCTCAGAGATGAAAAGTGCCAGCACTGAAAGCTGTTGCTAGCCAGCACCCTTCCTTGGAAGCGCTTTTGTAGGCCTAAGAACACTAGGGCTCTGGGCTTCTCTAGCCACCTCATCTTCTGCTCATCCTCTCGCGCACTCTAAAGAGAGCTCAGGTGAGAAATTGCAAACGTCGAGCAATTGCTCAGAGATGAAAAGTGCCAGCACTGAAAGCTCTTGCTAGCCAGCACCCTTCCTTGGAAGCGCTTTCACAGGCGCAGCAACACTGGGGCTTTGCGCTTCTATACGCACCAAATGTCACGGTCCTTCTCTTTCCGTCTTGTAGACACGAGCTGAGAAATTGCAAACGTCGAGCAATTGCTCAGAGATGAAAAGTGCCAGCACTGAAAGCTGTTGCTAGCCAGCACCCTTCCTTGGAAGCGCTTTCACAGGCGCAGTAACACTGGGGCTTTGCACTTCTATACGCACCAAACGTCACGGTCATTCTCTTTCCGTCTCGTAGACACGAGCTGAGAAATTGCAAACGTCGAGCAATTGCTCAGAGATGAAAAGTGCCAGCACTGAAAGCTGTTGCTAGCCAGCACCCTTCCTTGGAAGCGCTTTTGTAGGCCTAAGAACACTGGGGCTCTGGGCTTCTCTAGCCACCTCATCTTCTGCTCATCCTCTCGCGCACTCTAAAGAGAGCTCAGGTGAGAAATTGCAAACGTCGAGCAATTGCTCAGAGATGAAAAGTGCCAGCACTGAAAGCTGTTGCTAGCCAGCACCCTTCCTTGGAAGTGCTTTCACAGGCGCAGCAACACTGGGGCTTTGCGCTTCTCTAGACATCAAATGTCTCGGTCCTTCTCTTTCCGTCGGTAGACACGAGCTGAGAAATTGCAAACGTCGAGCAATTGCTCCGAGATGAAAAGTGCCAGCACTGAAAGCTGTTGCTAGCCAGCACCCTTCCTTGGAAGCGCTTTCACAGGCGCAGCAACACTGGGGCTTTGTGCTTCTATACGCACCAAACGTCACGGTCATTCTCTTTCCATCTCGTAGACACGAGCTGAGAAATTGCAAACGTCCAGCAATTGCTCAGAGATGAAAAGTGCCAGCACTGAAAGCTGTTGCTAGCCAGCCCCCTTCCTTGGAAGCGCTTTTGTAGGCCTAAGAACACTGGGGCTCTGGGCTTCTCTAGCCACCTCATCTTCTGCTCATCCTCTCGCGCACTCTAAAGAGAGCTCAGGTGAGAAATTGCAAACGTCGAGCAATTGCTCAGAGATGAAAAGTGCCAGCACTGAAAGCTGTTGCTAGCCAGCACCCTTCCTTGGAAGCGCTTTCACAGGCGCAGCAACACTGGGGCTTTGCGCTTCTATACGCACCAAATGTCACGGTCCTTCTCTTTCCGTCTTGTAGACACGAGCTGAGAAATTGCAAACGTCGAGCAATTGCTCCGAGATGAAAAGTGCCAGCACTGAAAGCTGTTGCTAGCCAGCACCCTTCCTTGGAAGCGCTTTCACAGGCGCAGTAACACTGGGGCTTTGCACTTCTATACGCACCAAACGTCACGGTCCTTCTCTTTCCGTCTCGTAGACACGAGCTGAGAAATTGCAAACGTGGAGCAATTGCTCAGAGATGAAAAGTGCCAGCACTGAAAGCTGTTGCTAGCCAGCCCCCTTCCTTGGAAGCGCTTTTGTAGGCCTAAGAACACTGGGGCTCTGGGCTTCTCTAGCCACCTCATCTTCTGCTCATCCTCTCGCGCAGTCTAAAGAGAGCTCAGGTGAGAAATTGCAAACGTCGAGCAATTGCTCAGAGATGAAAAGTGCCAGCACTGAAAGCTGTTGCTAGCCACCACCCTTCCTTGGAAGTGCTTTCACAGGCGCAGCAACACTGGGGCTTTGCGCTTCTCTAGACACCAAATGTCTCGGTCCTTCTCTTTCCGTCTTGTAGACACGAGCTGAGAAATTGCAAACGTCGAGCAATTGCTCCGAGATGAAAAGTGCCAGCACTGAAAGCTGTTGCTAGCCAGCACCCTTCCTTGGAAGCGCTTTTGTAGGCCTAAGAACAGTGGGGCTCTGGGCTTCTCTAGCCACCTAATCTTCTGCTCATCCTCGCGCGCACTCTAAAGAGAGCTCAGGTGAGAAATTGCAAATGTCGAGCAATTGCTCAGAGATGAAAAGTGCCAGCACTGAAAGCTGTTGCTAGCCAGCACCCTTCCTTGGAAGCGCTTTCACAGGCGCAGTAACACTGGGGCTTTGCGCTTCTCTACGCACCAAACGTCACAGTCCTTCTCTTTCCGTCTCGTAGACACGAGCTGAGAAATTGCAAACATCGAGCAATTGCTCAGAGATGAAAAGTGCCAGCACTGAAAGCTGTTGCTAGCCAGCACCCTTCCTTGGAAGCGCTTTCACAGGCGCAGCAACACTGGGGCTTTGTGCTTCTATACGCACCAAACGTCACGGTCATTCTCTTTCCATCTCGTAGACACGAGCTGAGAAATTGCAAACGTCCAGCAATTGCTCCGAGATGAAAAGTGCCAGCACTGAAAGCTGTTGCTAGCCAGCCCCCTTCCTTGGAAGCGCTTTTGTAGGCCTAAGAACACTGGGGCTCTGGGCTTCTCTAGCCACCTCATCTTCTGCTCATCCTCTCGCGCACTCTAAAGAGAGCTCAGGTGAGAAATTGCAAACGTCCAGCAATTGCTCAGAGATTAAAAGTGCCAGCACTGAAAGCTCTTGCTAGCCAGCACCCTTCCTTGGAAGCGCTTTCACAGGCGCAGCAACACTGGGGCTTTGCGCTTCTATACGCACCAAATGTCACGGTCATTCTCTTTCCATCTCCTAGACACGAGCTGAGAAATTGCAAACGTCGAGCAATTGCTCCGAGATGAAAAGTGCCAGCACTGAAAGCTCTTGCTAGCCAGCACCCTTCCTTGGAAGCGCTTTTGTAGGCCTAAGAACACTGGGGCTCTGGGCTTCTCTAGCCACCTCATCTTCTGCTCATCCTCTCGCGCACTCTAAAGAGAGCTCAGGTGAGAAATTGCAAACGTCGAGCAATTGCTCCGAGATGAAAAGTGCCAGCACTGAAAGCTGTTGCTAGCCAGCACCCTTCCTTGGAAGCGCTTTTGTAGGCCTAAGAACACTGGGGCTCTGGGCTTCTCTAGCCACCTCATCTTCTGCTCATCCTCGCGCGCACTCTAAAGAGAGCTCAGGTGAGAAATTGCAAATGTCGAGCAATTGCTCAGAGATGAAAAGTGCCAGCACTGAAAGCTCTTGCTAGCCAGCACCCTTCCTTGGAAGCGCTTTCACAGGCGCAGCAACACTGGGGCTTTGCGCTTCTCTAGCCACCAAACGTCACGGTCCTTCTCTTTCCGTCTCGTAGACACGAGCTGAGAAATTGCAAACGTCGAGCAATTGCTCAGAGATGAAAAGTGCCAGCACTGAAAGCTGTTGCTAGCCAGCACCCTTCCTTGGAAGCGCTTTTGTAGGCCTAAGAACACTGGGGCTCTGGCCTTCTCTAGCCACCTCATCTTCTGCTCATCCTCTCGCGCACTCTAAAGAGAGCTCAGGTGAGAAATTGCAAACGTCGAGCAATTGCTCAGAGATGAAAAGTGCCAGCACTGAAAGCTGTTGCTAGCCAGCACCCTTCCTTGGAAGCTCTTTCACAGGCGCAGTAACACTGGGGCTTTGCGCTTCTCTACGCACCAAACGTCACGGTCCTTCTCTTTCCGTCTCGTAGACACGAGTTGAGAAATTGCAAACGTCGAGCAATTGCTCCGAGATGAAAAGTGCCAGCACTGAAAGCTGTTGCTAGCCAGCACCCTTCCTTGGAAGCGCTTTTGTAGGCCTAAGAACACTGGGGCTCTGGGCTTCTCTAGCCACCTCATCTTCTGCTCATCCTCTCGCGCACTCTAAAGAGAGCTCAGGTGAGAAATTGCAAACGTCGAGCAATTGCTCAGAGATGAAAAGTGCCAGCACTGAAAGCTGTTGCTAGCCAGCACCCTTCCTTGGAAGCGCTTTCACAGGTGCAGCAACACTGGGGCTTTGTGCTTCTCTAGCCACCAAACGTCACGGTCCTTCTCTATCCGTCGGTAGACACGAGCTGAGAAATTGCAAACGTCGAGCAATTGCTCAGAGATGAAAAGTGCCAGCACTGAAAGCTGTTGCTAGCCAGCACCCTTCCTTGGAAGCGCTTTCACAGGTGCAGCAACACTGGGGCTTTGCGCTTCTCTAGCCACCAAACGTCACGGTCCTTCTCTTTCCGTCGGTAGACACGAGCTGAGAAATTGCAAACGTCGAGCAATTGCTCCGAGATGAAAAGTGCCAGCACTGAAAGCTGTTGCTAGCCAGCACCCTTCCTTGGAAGCGCTTTTGTAGGCCTAAGAACACAAGGGCTCTGTGCTTCTCTAGCCACCTACTCTTGTGATCATTCTCTCGCGCAGTCTAAAGAGAGCTCAGGTGAGAAATTGCAAACGTCGAGCAATTGCTCAGAGATGAAAAGTGCCAGCACTGAAAGCTGTTGCTAGCCAGCATCCTTCCTTGGAAGCGCTTTTGTAGCCCTTAGAACACTGGGGCTCTGGGCTTCTCTAGCCACCTCATCTTCTGCTCATCCTCTCGCGCACTCTAAAGAGAGCTCAGGTGAGAAATTGCAAACGTCGAGCAATTGCTCAGAGATGAAAAGTGCCAGCACTGAAAGCTCTTGCTAGCCAGCACCCTTCCTTGGAAGCGCTTTCACAGGCGCAGCAACACTGGGGCTTTGCGCTTCTATACGCACCAAAACGTCACGGTCCTTCTCTTTCCGTCTTGTAGACACGAGCTGAGAAATTGCAAACGTCGAGCAATTGCTCCGAGATGAAAACTGCCAGCACTGAAAGCTCTTGCTAGCCAGCACCCTTCCTTGGAAGCGCTTTTGTAGGCCTAAGAACACTGGGGCTCTGGGCTTCTCTAGCCACCTCATCTTCTGCTCATCCTCTCGCGCACTCTAAAGAGAGCTCAGGTGAGAAATTGCAAACGTCGAGCAATTGCTCAGAGATGAAAAGTGCCAGCACTGAAAGCTGTTGCTAGCCAGCACCCTTCCTTGGAAGCGCTTTCACAGGCGCAGTAACACTGGGGCTTTGCGCTTCTCTACCCACCAAACGTCACGGTCCTTCTCTTTCCGTCTCGTAGACACGAGCTGAGAAATTGCAAACGTCGAGCAATTGCTCAGAGATGAAAAGTGCCAGCACTGAAAGCTGTTGCCAGCCAGCACCCTTCCTTGGAAGCGCTTTCACAGGTGCAGCAACACTGGGGCTTTGCGCTTCTCTACGCACCAAACGTCACGGTCCTTCTCTTTCCGTCGGTAGACACGGGCTGAGAAATTGCAAACGTCGAGCAATTGCTCAGAGATGAAAAGTGCCAGCACTGAAAGCTGTTGCTAGCCAGCACCCTTCCTTGGAAGCGCTTTTGTAGGCCTAAGAACACAAGGGCTCTGTGCTTCTCTAGCCACCTACTCTTCTGATCATTCTCTCGCGCACTCTAAAGAGAGCTCAGGTGAGAAATTGCAAACGTCGAGCAATTGCTCAGAGATGAAAAGTGCCAGCACTGAAAGCTGTTGCTAGCCAGCACCCTTCCTTGGAAGCGCTTTCACAGGCGCAGCAACACTGGGGCTTTGCGCTTCTCTACCCACCAAACGTCACGGTCCTTCTCTTTCCGTCTCGTAGACACGAGCTGAGAAATTGCAAACATCGAGCAATTGCTCCGAGATGAAAAGTGCCAGCACTGAAAGCTCTTGCTAGCCAGCACCCTTCCTTGGAAGCGCTTTCACAGGTGCAGTAACACTGGGGCTTTGCACTTCTATACGCACCAAACGTCACGGTCCTTCTCTTTCCGTCTCGTAGACACGAGCTGAGAAATTGCAAACGTCGAGCAATTGCTCAGAGATGAAAAGTGCCAGCACTGAAAGCTGTTGCTAGCCAGCACCCTTCCTTGGAAGCGCTTTTGTAGGCCTAAGAACACTGGGGCTCTGGGCTTCTCTAGCCACCTCATCTTCTGCTCATCCTCTCGCGCACTCTAAAGAGAGCTCAGGTGAGAAATTGCAAACGTCGAGCAATTGCTCCGAGATGAAAAGTGCCAGCACTGAAAGCTGTTGCTAGCCACCACCCTTCCTTGGAAGTGCTTTCACAGGCGCAGCAACACTGGGGCTTTGCGCTTCTCTAGACACCAAATGTCACGGTCCTTCTCTTTCCGTCGGTAGACACGAGCTGAGAAATTGCAAACGTCGAGCAATTGCTCCGAGATGAAAAGTGCCAGCACTGAAAGCTGTTGCTAGCCAGCACCCTTCCTTGGAAGCGCTTTTGTAGGCCTAAGAACAGTGGGGCTCTGGGCTTCTCTAGCCACCTAATCTTCTGCTCATCCTCGCGCGCACTCTAAAGAGAGCTCAGGTGAGAAATTGCAAACGTCGAGCAATTGCTCAGAGATGAAAAGTGCCAGCACTGAAAGCTGTTGCTAGCCAGCACCCTTCCTTGGAAGCGCTTTCACAGGCGCAGTAACACTGGGGCTTTGCACTTCTCTACCCACCAAACGTCACGGTCCTTCTCTTTCCGTCTCGTAGACACGAGCTGAGAAATTGCAAACATCGAGCAATTGCTCCGAGATGAAAAGTGCCAGCACTGAAAGCTGTTGCTAGCCAGCACCCTTCCTTGGAAGCGCTTTCACAGGCGCAGCAACACTGGGGCTTTGTGCTTCTATACGCACCAAACGTCACGGTCATTCTCTTTCCATCTCGTAGACACGAGCTGAGAAATTGCAAACGTCGAGCAATTGCTCCGAGATGAAAAGTGCCAGCACTGAAAGCTGTTGCTAGCCAGCACCCTTCCTTGGAAGCGCTTTTGTAGGCCTAAGAACAGTGGGGCTCTGGGCTTCTCTAGCCACCTCATCTTCTGCTCATCCTCTCGCGCACTCTAAAGAGAGCTCAGGTGAGAAATTGCAAACGTCGAGCAATTGCTCAGAGATGAAAAGTGCCAGCACTGAAAGCTGTTGCTAGCCAGCACCCTTCCTTGGAAGCGCTTTCACAGGCGCAGCAACACTGGGGCTTTGCGCTTCTCTACCCACCAAAACGTCACGGTCCTTCTCTTTCCGTCTTGTAGACACGAGCTGAGAAATTGCAAACGTCGAGCAATTGCTCAGAGATGAAAAGTGCCAGCACTGAAAGCTCTTGCTAGCCAGCACCCTTCCTTGGAAGCGCTTTTGTAGGCCTAAGAACACTGGGGCTCTGGGCTTCTCTAGCCACCTCATCTTCTGCTCATCCTCTCGCGCACTCTAAAGAGAGCTCAGGTGAGAAATTGCAAACTTCGAGCAATTGCTCCGAGATGAAAAGTGCCAGCACTGAAAGCTGTTGCTAGCCAGCACCCTTCCTTGGAAGCGCTTTCACAGGCGCAGCAACACTGGGGCTTTGCACTTCTCTAGCCACCAAACGTCACGGTCCTTCTCTTTCCGTCGGTAGACACGAGCTGAGAAATTGCAAACGTCGAGCAATTGCTCAGAGATGAAAAGTGCCAGCACTGAAAGCTGTTGCTAGCCAGCACCCTTCCTTGGAAGCGCTTTCACAGGTGCAGCAACACTGGGGCTTTGCGCTTCTCTAGCCACCAAACGTCACGGTCCTTCTCTTTCCGTCGGTAGACACGAGCTGAGAAATTGCAAACGTCGAGCAATTGCTCAGAGATGAAAAGTGCCAGCACTGAAAGCTGTTGCTAGCCAGCACCCTTCCTTGGAAGCGCTTTTGTAGGCCTAAGAACACAAGGGCTCTGTGCTTCTCTAGCCACCTACTCTTCTGATCATTCTCTCGCGCACTCTAAAGAGAGCTCAGGTGAGAAATTGCAAACGTCGAGCAATTGCTCAGAGATGAAAAGTGCCAGCACTGAAAGCTGTTGCTAGCCAGCACCCTTCCTTGGAAGCGCTTTCACAGGCGCAGCAACACTGGGGCTTTGCGCTTCTCTACCCACCAAACGTCACGGTCCTTCTCTTTCCGTCTCGTAGACACGAGCTGAGAAATTGCAAACATCGAGCAATTGCTCAGAGATGAAAAGTGCCAGCACTGAAAGCTGTTGCTAGCCAGCACCCTTCCTTGGAAGCGCTTTCACAGGCGCAGTAACACTGGGGCTTTGCACTTCTATACGCACCAAACGTCACGGTCATTCTCTTTCCGTCTCGTAGACACGAGCTGAGAAATTGCAAACGTCCAGCAATTGCTCAGAGATGAAAAGTGCCAGCACTGAAAGCTCTTGCTAGCCAGCACCCTTCCTTTGAAGTGCTTTTGTAGGCCTAACAACACTGGGGCTCTGGGCTTCTCTAGCCACCTCATCTTCTGCTCATCCTCTCGCGCACTATAAAGAGAGCTCAGGTGAGAAATTGCAAACGTCGAGCAATTGCTCAGAGATGAAAAGTGCCAGCACTGAAAGCTGTTGCTAGCCACCACACTTCCTTGGAAGTGCTTTCACAGGCGCAGCAACACTGGGGCTTTGCGCTTCTCTAGACACCAAATGTCACGGTCCTTCTCTTTCCGTCGGTAGACACGAGCTGAGAAATTGCAAACGTCGAGCAATTGCTCAGAGATGAAAAGTGCCAGCACTGAAAGCTGTTGCTAGCCAGCACCCTTCCTTGGAAGCGCTTTTGTAGGCCTAAGAACAGTGGGGCTCTGGGCTTCTCTAGCCACCTAATCTTCTGCTCATCCTCGCGCGCACTCTAAAGAGAGCTCAGGTGAGAAATTGCAAACGTCGAGCAATTGCTCAGAGATGAAAAGTGCCAGCACTGAAAGCTGTTGCTAGCCAGCACCCTTCCTTGGAAGCGCTTTCACAGGCGCAGTAACACTGGGGCTTTGCACTTCTCTACGCACCAAACGTCACGGTCCTTCTCTTTCCGTCTCGTAGACACGAGCTGAGAAATTGCAAACATCGAGCAATTGCTCCGAGATGAAAAGTGCCAGCACTGAAAGCTGTTGCTAGCCAGCACGCTTCCTTGGAAGCGCTTTCACAGGCGCAGCAACACTGGGGCTTTGTGCTTCTATACGCACCAAACGTCACGGTCATTCTCTTTCCATCTCGTAGACACGAGCTGAGAAATTGCAAACGTCGAGCAATTGCTCCGAGATGAAAACTGCCAGCACTGAAAGCTCTTGCTAGCCAGCAGCCTTCCTTGGAAGCGCTTTTGTAGGCCTAAGAACACTGGGGCTCTGGGCTTCTCTAGCCACCTAATCTTCTGCTCATCCTCGCGCGCACTCTAAAGAGAGCTCAGGTGAGAAATTGCAAACGTCGAGCAATTGCTCAGAGATGAAAAGTGCCAGCACTGAAAGCTGTTGCTAGCCAGCACCCTTCCTTGGAAGCGCTTTCACAGGTGCAGCAACACTGGGGCTTTGCGCTTCTATACGCACCAAAACGTCACGGTCCTTCTCTATCCGTCGGTAGACACGAGCTGAGAAATTGCAAACGTCGAGCAATTGCTCAGAGATGAAAAGTGCCAGCACTGAAAGCTGTTGCTAGCCAGCACCCTTCCTTGGAAGCGCTTTCACAGGTGCAGCAACACTGGGGCTTTGCGCTTCTCTAGCCACCAAACGTCACGGTCCTTCTCTATCCGTCGGTAGACACGAGCTGAGAAATTGCAAACGTGGAGCAATTGCTCAGAGATGAAAAGTGCCAGCACTGAAAGCTGTTGCTAGCCAGCACCCTTCCTTGGAAGCGCTTTTGTAGGCCTAAGAACACAAGGGCTCTGGGCTTCTCTAGCCACCTAATCTTCTGCTCATCCTCTCGCGCACTCTGAAGAGAGCTCAGGTGAGAAATTGCAAACGTCGAGCAATTGCTCAGAGATGAAAAGTGCCAGCACTGAAAGCTGTTGCTAGCCAGCACCCTTCCTTGGAAGCGCTTTCACAGGTGCAGCAACACTGGGGCTTTGCGCTTCTCTAGCCACCAAACGTCACGGTCCTTCTCTTTCCGTCGGTAGACACGAGCTGAGAAATTGCAAACGTCGAGCAATTGCTCCGAGATGAAAAGTGCCAGCACTGAAAGCTGTTGCTAGCCAGCACCCTTCCTTGGAAGCGCTTTTGTAGGCCTAAGAACAAAAGGGCTCTGTGCTTCTCTAGCCACCTACTCTTGTGATCATTCTCTCGCGCAGTCTAAAGAGAGCTCAGGTGAGAAATTGCAAACGTCGAGCAATTGCTCAGAGATGAAAAGTGCCAGCACTGAAAGCTCTTGCTAGCCAGCATCCTTCCTTGGAAGCGCTTTTGTAGCCCTTAGAACACTGGGGCTCTGGGCTTCTCTAGCCACCTCATCTTCTGCTCATCCTCTCGCGCAGTCTAAAGAGAGCTCAGGTGAGAAATTGCAAACGTCCAGCAATTGCTCAGAGATGAAAAGTGCCAGCACTGAAAGCTGTTGCTAGCCACCACCCTTCCTTGGAAGTGCTTTCACAGGCGCAGCAACACTGGGGCTTTGCGCTTCTCTAGACACCAAATGTCTCGGTCCTTCTCTTTCCGTCTTGTAGACACGAGCTGAGAAATTGCAAACGTCCAGCAATTGCTCAGAGATGAAAAGTGCCAGCACTGAAAGCTGTTGCTAGCCAGCACCCTTCCTTGGAAGCGCTTTTGTAGGCCTAAGAACAGTGGGGCTCTGGGCTTCTCTAGCCACCTAATCTTCTGCTCATCCTCGCGCGCACTCTAAAGAGAGCTCAGGTGAGAAATTGCAAATGTCGAGCAATTGCTCAGAGATGAAAAGTGCCAGCACTGAAAGCTGTTGCTAGCCAGCACCCTTCCTTGGAAGCGCTTTCACAGGCGCAGTAACACTGGGGCTTTGCGCTTCTCTACGCACCAAACGTCACAGTCCTTCTCTTTCCGTCTCGTAGACACGAGCTGAGAAATTGCAAACATCGAGCAATTGCTCAGAGATGAAAAGTGCCAGCACTGAAAGCTGTTGCTAGCCAGCACCCTTCCTTGGAAGCGCTTTCACAGGCGCAGTAACACTGGGGCTTTGTGCTTCTATACGCACCAAACGTCACGGTCATTCTCTTTCCATCTCGTAGACACGAGCTGAGAAATTGCAAACGTCCAGCAATTGCTCCGAGATGAAAAGTGCCAGCACTGAAAGCTGTTGCTAGCCAGCACCCTTCCTTGGAAGCGCTTTTGTAGGCCTAAGAACACTGGGGCTCTGGGCTTCTCTAGCCACCTCATCTTCTGCTCATCCTCTCGCGCACTCTAAAGAGAGCTCAGGTGAGAAATTGCAAACGTCCAGCAATTGCTCAGAGATTAAAAGTGCCAGCACTGAAAGCTCTTGCTAGCCAGCACCCTTCCTTGGAAGCGCTTTCACAGGCGCAGCAACACTGGGGCTTTGCGCTTCTATACGCACCAAATGTCACGGTCATTCTCTTTCCATCTCCTAGACACGAGCTGAGAAATTGCAAACGTCGAGCAATTGCTCCGAGATGAAAAGTGCCAGCACTGAAAGCTGTTGCTAGCCAGCACCCTTCCTTGGAAGCGCTTTTGTAGGCCTAAGAACACTGGGGCTCTGGGCTTCTCTAGCCACCTCATCTTCTGCTCATCCTCTCGCGCACTCTAAAGAGAGCTCAGGTGAGAAATTGCAAACGTCGAGCAATTGCTCAGAGATGAAAAGTGCCAGCACTGAAAGCTGTTGCTAGCCAGCACCCTTCCTTGGAAGCGCTTTTGTAGGCCTAAGAACACTGGGGCTCTGGGCTTCTCTAGCCACCTCATCTTCTGCTCATCCTCGCGCGCACTCTAAAGAGAGCTCAGGTGAGAAATTGCAAATGTCGAGCAATTGCTCAGAGATGAAAAGTGCCAGCACTGAAAGCTCTTGCTAGCCAGCACCCTTCCTTGGAAGCGCTTTCACAGGCGCAGCAACACTGGGGCTTTGCGCTTCTCTAGCCACCAAACGTCACGGTCCTTCTCTTTCCGTCTCGTAGACACGAGCTGAGAAATTGCAAACGTCGAGCAATTGCTCAGAGATGAAAAGTGCCAGCACTGAAAGCTGTTGCTAGCCAGCACCCTTCCTTGGAAGCGCTTTTGTAGGCCTAAGAACACTGGGGCTCTGGGCTTCTCTAGCCACCTCATCTTCTGCTCATCCTCTCGCGCACTCTAAAGAGAGCTCAGGTGAGAAATTGCAAACGTCGAGCAATTGCTCAGAGATGAAAAGTGCCAGCACTGAAAGCTGTTGCTAGCCAGCACCCTTCCTTGGAAGCTCTTTCACAGGCGCAGTAACACTGGGGCTTTGCGCTTCTCTACGCACCAAACGTCACGGTCATTCTCTTTCCGTCTCGTAGACACGAGTTGAGAAATTGCAAACGTCGAGCAATTGCTCAGAGATGAAAAGTGCCAGCACTGAAAGCTGTTGCTAGCCAGCAGCCTTCCTTGGAAGCGCTTTTGTAGGCCTAAGAACACTGGGGCTCTGGGCTTCTCTAGCCACCTCATCTTCTGCTCATCCTCTCGCGCACTCTAAAGAGAGCTCAGGTGAGAAATTGCAAACGTCGAGCAATTGCTCAGAGATGAAAAGTGCCAGCACTGAAAGCTCTTGCTAGCCAGCACCCTTCCTTGGAAGCGCTTTTGTAGGCCTAAGAACACGAGGGCTCTGGGCTTCTCTAGCCACCTAATCTTCTGCTCATCCTCTCGCGCACTCTAAAGAGAGCTCAGGTGAGAAATTGCAAACTTCGAGCAATTGCTCAGAGATGAAAAGTGCCAGCACTGAAAGCTGTTGCTAGCCAGCACCCTTCCTTGGAAGCGCTTTCACAGGCGCAGCAACACTGGGGCTTTGCACTTCTCTAGCCACCAAACGTCACGGTCCTTCTCCTTCCGTCGGTAGACACGAGCTGAGAAATTGCAAACGTCGAGCAATTGCTCAGAGATGAAAAGTGCCAGCACTGAAAGCTGTTGCTAGCCAGCACCCTTCCTTGGAAGCGCTTTCACAGGTGCAGCAACACTGGGGCTTTGCGCTTCTCTAGCCACCAAACGTCACGGTCCTTCTCTTTCCGTCGGTAGACACGAGCTGAGAAATTGCAAACGTCGAGCAATTGCTCCGAGATGAAAAGTGCCAGCACTGAAAGCTGTTGCTAGCCAGCACCCTTCCTTGGAAGCGCTTTTGTAGGCCTAAGAACACAAGGGCTCTGTGCTTCTCTAGCCACCTACTCTTGTGATCATTCTCTCGCGCAGTCTAAAGAGAGCTCAGGTGAGAAATTGCAAACGTCGAGCAATTGCTCAGAGATGAAAAGTGCCAGCACTGAAAGCTGTTGCTAGCCAGCATCCTTCCTTGGAAGCGCTTTTGTAGCCCTTAGAACACTGGGGCTCTGGGCTTCTCTAGCCACCTCATCTTCTGCTCATCCTCTCGCGCACTCTAAAGAGAGCTCAGGTGAGAAATTGCAAACGTCGAGCAATTGCTCAGAGATGAAAAGTGCCAGCACTGAAAGCTCTTGCTAGCCAGCACCCTTCCTTGGAAGCGCTTTCACAGGCGCAGCAACACTGGGGCTTTGCGCTTCTATACGCACCAAAACGTCACGGTCCTTCTCTTTCCGTCTTGTAGACACGAGCTGAGAAATTGCAAACGTCGAGCAATTGCTCCGAGATGAAAACTGCCAGCACTGAAAGCTGTTGCTAGCCAGCACCCTTCCTTGGAAGCGCTTTTGTAGGCCTAAGAACACTGGGGCTCTGGGCTTCTCTAGCCACCTCATCTTCTGCTCATCCTCTCGCGCACTCTAAAGAGAGCTCAGGTGAGAAATTGCAAACGTCGAGCAATTGCTCAGAGATGAAAAGTGCCAGCACTGAAAGCTGTTGCTAGCCAGCACCCTTCCTTGGAAGCGCTTTCACAGGCGCAGTAACACTGGGGCTTTGCGCTTCTCTAGCCACCAAACGTCACGGTCCTTCTCTTTCCGTCTCGTAGTCACGAGCTGAGAAATTGCAAACATCGAGCAATTGCTCCGAGATGAAAAGTGCCAGCACTGAAAGCTGTTGCTAGCCAGCACCCTTCCTTGGAAGCGCTTTCACAGGCGCAGCAACACTGGGGCTTTGTGCTTCTATACGCACCAAACGTCACGGTCATTCTCTTTCCATCTCGTAGACACGAGCTGAGAAATTGCAAACGTCGAGCAATTGCTCCGAGATGAAAAGTGCCAGCACTGAAAGCTGTTGCTAGCCAGCACCCTTCCTTGGAAGCGCTTTTGTAGGCCTAAGAACAGTGGGGCTCTGGGCTTCTCTAGCCACCTCATCTTCTGCTCATCCTCTCGCGCACTCTAAAGAGAGCTCAGGTGAGAAATTGCAAACGTCGAGCAATTGCTCAGAGATGAAAAGTGCCAGCACTGAAAGCTCTTGCTAGCCAGCACCCTTCCTTGGAAGCGCTTTCACAGGCGCAGCAACACTGGGGCTTTGCGCTTCTCTACCCACCAAAACGTCACGGTCCTTCTCTTTCCGTCTTGTAGACACGAGCTGAGAAATTGCAAACGTCGAGCAATTGCTCCGAGATGAAAACTGCCAGCACTGAAAGCTCTTGCTAGCCAGCACCCTTCCTTGGAAGCGCTTTTGTAGGCCTAAGAACACTGGGGCTCTGGGCTTCTCTAGCCACCTCATCTTCTGCTCATCCTCTCGCGCACTCTAAAGAGAGCTCAGGTGAGAAATTGCAAACGTCGAGCAATTGCTCCGAGATGAAAAGTGCCAGCACTGAAAGCTGTTGCTAGCCAGCACCCTTCCTTGGAAGCGCTTTCACAGGCGCAGCAACACTGGGGCTTTGCACTTCTCTAGCCACCAAACGTCACGGTCCTTCTCTTTCCGTCGGTAGACACGAGCTGAGAAATTGCAAACGTCGAGCAATTGCTCAGAGATGAAAAGTGCCAGCACTGAAAGCTGTTGCTAGCCAGCACCCTTCCTTGGAAGCGCTTTCACAGGTGCAGCAACACTGGGGCTTTGCGCTTCTCTGCGCACCAAACGTCACGGTCCTTCTCTTTCCGTCGGTAGACACGAGCTGAGAAATTGCAAACGTGGAGCAATTGCTCCGAGATGAAAAGTGCCAGCACTGAAAGCTGTTGCTAGCCAGCACCCTTCCTTGGAAGCGCTTTTGTAGGCCTAAGAACACAAGGGCTCTGTGCTTCTCTAGCCACCTACTCTTCTGATCATTCTCTCGCGCACTCTAAAGAGAGCTCAGGTGAGAAATTGCAAACGTCGAGCAATTGCTCAGAGATGAAAAGTGCCAGCACTGAAAGCTGTTGCTAGCCAGCACCCTTCCTTGGAAGCGCTTTCACAGTGCAGCAACACTGGGGCTTTGCGCTTCTCTACCCACCAAACGTCACGGTCCTTCTCTTTCCGTCTCGTAGACACGAGCTGAGAAATTGCAAACGTCCAGCAATTGCTCAGAGATGAAAAGTGCCAGCACTGAAAGCTCTTGCTAGCCAGCACCCTTCCTTGGAAGTGCTTTTGTAGGCCTAACAACACTGGGGCTCTGGGCTTCTCTAGCCACCTCATCTTCTGCTCATCCTCTCGCGCACTATAAAGAGAGCTCAGGTGAGAAATTGCAAACGTCGAGCAATTGCTCAGAGATGAAAAGTGCCAGCACTGAAAGCTGTTGCTAGCCACCACACTTCCTTGGAAGTGCTTTCACAGGCGCAGCAACACTGGGGCTTTGCGCTTCTCTAGACACCAAATGTCACGGTCCTTCTCTTTCCGTCGGTAGACACGAGCTGAGAAATTGCAAACGTCGAGCAATTGCTCAGAGATGAAAAGTGCCAGCACTGAAAGCTGTTGCTAGCCAGCACCCTTCCTTGGAAGCGCTTTTGTAGGCCTAAGAACACTGGGGCTCTGGGCTTCTCTAGCCACCTCATCTTCTGCTCATCCTCGCGCGCACTCTAAAGAGAGCTCAGGTGAGAAATTGCAAACGTCGAGCAATTGCTCAGAGATGAAAAGTGCCAGCACTGAAAGCTGTTGCTAGCCAGCACCCTTCCTTGGAAGCGCTTTCACAGGCGCAGTAACACTGGGGCTTTGCACTTCTCTACGCACCAAACGTCACGGTCATTCTCTTTCCGTCTCGTAGACACGAGCTGAGAAATTGCAAACATCGAGCAATTGCTCAGAGATGAAAAGTGCCAGCACTGAAAGCTCTTGCTAGCCAGCACCCTTCCTTGGAAGCGCTTTCACAGGCGCAGCAACACTGGGGCTTTGCACTTCTCTAGCCACCAAACGTCACAGTCCTTCTCTTTCCGTCTCGTAGACACGAGTTGAGAAATTGCAAACGTCGAGCAATTGCTCAGAGATGAAAAGTGCCAGCACTGAAAGCTGTTGCTAGCCAG
Organism: Sarcoramphus papa; assembly: GCA_037962945.1. Classification (NCBI taxonomy): domain Eukaryota; kingdom Metazoa; phylum Chordata; class Aves; order Accipitriformes; family Cathartidae; genus Sarcoramphus; species Sarcoramphus papa. The sequence continues at coordinate 4,169,008 of CM075606.1, read as the reverse complement.
CACCCTTCCTTGGAAGCGCTTTCACAGGCGCAGTAACACTGGGGCTTTGCACTTCTATACGCACCAAACGTCACGGTCATTCTCTTTCCGTCTCGTAGACACGAGCTGAGAAATTGCAAACATCGAGCAATTGCTCAGAGATGAAAAGTGCCAGCACTGAAAGCTCTTGCTAGCCAGCACCCTTCCTTGGAAGCGCTTTCACAGGCGCAGCAACACTGGGGCTTTGCACTTCTATACGCACCAAACGTCACGGTCATTCTCTTTCCGTCTCGTAGACACGAGCTGAGAAATTGCAAACGTGGAGCAATTGCTCAGAGATGAAAAGTGCCAGCACTGAAAGCTGTTGCTAGCCAGCACCCTTCCTTGGAAGCGCTTTTGTAGGCCTAAGAACACTAGGGCTCTGGGCTTCTCTAGCCACCTCATCTTCTGCTCATCCTCTCGCGCACTCTAAAGAGAGCTCAGGTGAGAAATTGCAAACGTCGAGCAATTGCTCAGAGATGAAAAGTGCCAGCACTGAAAGCTGTTGCTAGCCAGCACCCTTCCTTGGAAGCGCTTTCACAGGCGCAGCAACACTGGGGCTTTGCGCTTCTATACGCACCAAATGTCACGGTCCTTCTCTTTCCGTCTTGTAGACACGAGCTGAGAAATTGCAAACGTCGAGCAATTGCTCAGAGATGAAAAGTGCCAGCACTGAAAGCTGTTGCTAGCCAGCACCCTTCCTTGGAAGCGCTTTCACAGGCGCAGTAACACTGGGGCTTTGCACTTCTATACGCACCAAACGTCACGGTCATTCTCTTTCCGTCTCGTAGACACGAGCTGAGAAATTGCAAACGTCGAGCAATTGCTCAGAGATGAAAAGTGCCAGCACTGAAAGCTGTTGCTAGCCAGCACCCTTCCTTGGAAGCGCTTTTGTAGGCCTAAGAACACTGGGGCTCTGGGCTTCTCTAGCCACCTCATCTTCTGCTCATCCTCTCGCGCACTCTAAAGAGAGCTCAGGTGAGAAATTGCAAACGTCGAGCAATTGCTCAGAGATGAAAAGTGCCAGCACTGAAAGCTGTTGCTAGCCAGCACCCTTCCTTGGAAGTGCTTTCACAGGCGCAGCAACACTGGGGCTTTGCGCTTCTCTAGACATCAAATGTCTCGGTCCTTCTCTTTCCGTCTTGTAGACACGAGCTGAGAAATTGCAAACGTCGAGCAATTGCTCCGAGATGAAAAGTGCCAGCACTGAAAGCTGTTGCTAGCCAGCACCCTTCCTTGGAAGCGCTTTCACAGGCGCAGCAACACTGGGGCTTTGTGCTTCTATACGCACCAAACGTCACGGTCATTCTCTTTCCATCTCGTAGACACGAGCTGAGAAATTGCAAACGTCCAGCAATTGCTCAGAGATGAAAAGTGCCAGCACTGAAAGCTGTTGCTAGCCAGCCCCCTTCCTTGGAAGCGCTTTTGTAGGCCTAAGAACACTGGGGCTCTGGGCTTCTCTAGCCACCTCATCTTCTGCTCATCCTCTCGCGCACTCTAAAGAGAGCTCAGGTGAGAAATTGCAAACGTCGAGCAATTGCTCAGAGATGAAAAGTGCCAGCACTGAAAGCTGTTGCTAGCCAGCACCCTTCCTTGGAAGCGCTTTCACAGGCGCAGCAACACTGGGGCTTTGCGCTTCTATACGCACCAAATGTCACGGTCCTTCTCTTTCCGTCTTGTAGACACGAGCTGAGAAATTGCAAACGTCGAGCAATTGCTCCGAGATGAAAAGTGCCAGCACTGAAAGCTGTTGCTAGCCAGCACCCTTCCTTGGAAGCGCTTTCACAGGCGCAGTAACACTGGGGCTTTGCACTTCTATACGCACCAAACGTCACGGTCCTTCTCTTTCCGTCTCGTAGACACGAGCTGAGAAATTGCAAACGTGGAGCAATTGCTCAGAGATGAAAAGTGCCAGCACTGAAAGCTGTTGCTAGCCAGCCCCCTTCCTTGGAAGCGCTTTTGTAGGCCTAAGAACACTGGGGCTCTGGGCTTCTCTAGCCACCTCATCTTCTGCTCATCCTCTCGCGCAGTCTAAAGAGAGCTCAGGTGAGAAATTGCAAACGTCGAGCAATTGCTCAGAGATGAAAAGTGCCAGCACTGAAAGCTGTTGCTAGCCACCACCCTTCCTTGGAAGTGCTTTCACAGGCGCAGCAACACTGGGGCTTTGCGCTTCTCTAGACACCAAATGTCTCGGTCCTTCTCTTTCCGTCTTGTAGACACGAGCTGAGAAATTGCAAACGTCCAGCAATTGCTCAGAGATGAAAAGTGCCAGCACTGAAAGCTGTTGCTAGCCAGCACCCTTCCTTGGAAGCGCTTTTGTAGGCCTAAGAACAGTGGGGCTCTGGGCTTCTCTAGCCACCTAATCTTCTGCTCATCCTCGCGCGCACTCTAAAGAGAGCTCAGGTGAGAAATTGCAAATGTCGAGCAATTGCTCAGAGATGAAAAGTGCCAGCACTGAAAGCTGTTGCTAGCCAGCACCCTTCCTTGGAAGCGCTTTCACAGGCGCAGTAACACTGGGGCTTTGCGCTTCTCTACGCACCAAACGTCACAGTCCTTCTCTTTCCGTCTCGTAGACACGAGCTGAGAAATTGCAAACATCGAGCAATTGCTCAGAGATGAAAAGTGCCAGCACTGAAAGCTGTTGCTAGCCAGCACCCTTCCTTGGAAGCGCTTTCACAGGCGCAGCAACACTGGGGCTTTGTGCTTCTATACGCACCAAACGTCACGGTCATTCTCTTTCCATCTCGTAGACACGAGCTGAGAAATTGCAAACGTCCAGCAATTGCTCCGAGATGAAAAGTGCCAGCACTGAAAGCTGTTGCTAGCCAGCCCCCTTCCTTGGAAGCGCTTTTGTAGGCCTAAGAACACTGGGGCTCTGGGCTTCTCTAGCCACCTCATCTTCTGCTCATCCTCTCGCGCACTCTAAAGAGAGCTCAGGTGAGAAATTGCAAACGTCCAGCAATTGCTCAGAGATTAAAAGTGCCAGCACTGAAAGCTCTTGCTAGCCAGCACCCTTCCTTGGAAGCGCTTTCACAGGCGCAGCAACACTGGGGCTTTGCGCTTCTATACGCACCAAATGTCACGGTCATTCTCTTTCCATCTCCTAGACACGAGCTGAGAAATTGCAAACGTCGAGCAATTGCTCCGAGATGAAAAGTGCCAGCACTGAAAGCTCTTGCTAGCCAGCACCCTTCCTTGGAAGCGCTTTTGTAGGCCTAAGAACACTGGGGCTCTGGGCTTCTCTAGCCACCTCATCTTCTGCTCATCCTCTCGCGCACTCTAAAGAGAGCTCAGGTGAGAAATTGCAAACGTCGAGCAATTGCTCCGAGATGAAAAGTGCCAGCACTGAAAGCTGTTGCTAGCCAGCACCCTTCCTTGGAAGCGCTTTTGTAGGCCTAAGAACACTGGGGCTCTGGGCTTCTCTAGCCACCTCATCTTCTGCTCATCCTCGCGCGCACTCTAAAGAGAGCTCAGGTGAGAAATTGCAAATGTCGAGCAATTGCTCAGAGATGAAAAGTGCCAGCACTGAAAGCTCTTGCTAGCCAGCACCCTTCCTTGGAAGCGCTTTCACAGGCGCAGCAACACTGGGGCTTTGCGCTTCTCTAGCCACCAAACGTCACGGTCCTTCTCTTTCCGTCTCGTAGACACGAGCTGAGAAATTGCAAACGTCGAGCAATTGCTCAGAGATGAAAAGTGCCAGCACTGAAAGCTGTTGCTAGCCAGCACCCTTCCTTGGAAGCGCTTTTGTAGGCCTAAGAACACTGGGGCTCTGGCCTTCTCTAGCCACCTCATCTTCTGCTCATCCTCTCGCGCACTCTAAAGAGAGCTCAGGTGAGAAATTGCAAACGTCGAGCAATTGCTCAGAGATGAAAAGTGCCAGCACTGAAAGCTGTTGCTAGCCAGCACCCTTCCTTGGAAGCTCTTTCACAGGCGCAGTAACACTGGGGCTTTGCGCTTCTATACGCACCAAACGTCACGGTCCTTCTCTTTCCGTCTCGTAGACACGAGTTGAGAAATTGCAAACGTCGAGCAATTGCTCCGAGATGAAAAGTGCCAGCACTGAAAGCTGTTGCTAGCCAGCAGCCTTCCTTGGAAGCGCTTTTGTAGGCCTAAGAACACTGGGGCTCTGGGCTTCTCTAGCCACCTCATCTTCTGCTCATCCTCTCGCGCACTCTAAAGAGAGCTCAGGTGAGAAATTGCAAACGTCGAGCAATTGCTCAGAGATGAAAAGTGCCAGCACTGAAAGCTCTTGCTAGCCAGCACCCTTCCTTGGAAGCGCTTTTGTAGGCCTAAGAACACTAGGGCTCTGGGCTTCTCTAGCCACCTAATCTTCTGCTCATCCTCTCGCGCACTCTAAAGAGAGCTCAGGTGAGAAATTGCAAACTTCGAGCAATTGCTCAGAGATGAAAAGTGCCAGCACTGAAAGCTGTTGCTAGCCAGCACCCTTCCTTGGAAGCGCTTTCACAGGCGCAGCAACACTGGGGCTTTGCACTTCTCTAGCCACCAAACGTCACGGTCCTTCTCCTTCCGTCGGTAGACACGAGCTGAGAAATTGCAAACGTCGAGCAATTGCTCAGAGATGAAAAGTGCCAGCACTGAAAGCTGTTGCTAGCCAGCACCCTTCCTTGGAAGCGCTTTCACAGGTGCAGCAACACTGGGGCTTTGCGCTTCTCTAGCCACCAAACGTCACGGTCCTTCTCTTTCCGTCGGTAGACACGAGCTGAGAAATTGCAAACGTCGAGCAATTGCTCCGAGATGAAAAGTGCCAGCACTGAAAGCTGTTGCTAGCCAGCACCCTCCCTTGGAAGCGCTTTTGTAGGCCTAAGAACACAAGGGCTCTGTGCTTCTCTAGCCACCTACTCTTGTGATCATTCTCTCGCGCAGTCTAAAGAGAGCTCAGGTGAGAAATTGCAAACGTCGAGCAATTGCTCAGAGATGAAAAGTGCCAGCACTGAAAGCTGTTGCTAGCCAGCATCCTTCCTTGGAAGCGCTTTTGTAGCCCTTAGAACACTGGGGCTCTGGGCTTCTCTAGCCACCTCATCTTCTGCTCATCCTCTCGCGCACTCTAAAGAGAGCTCAGGTGAGAAATTGCAAACGTCGAGCAATTGCTCAGAGATGAAAAGTGCCAGCACTGAAAGCTCTTGCTAGCCAGCACCCTTCCTTGGAAGCGCTTTCACAGGCGCAGCAACACTGGGGCTTTGCGCTTCTATACGCACCAAAACGTCACGGTCCTTCTCTTTCCGTCTTGTAGACACGAGCTGAGAAATTGCAAACGTCGAGCAATTGCTCCGAGATGAAAAGTGCCAGCACTGAAAGCTCTTGCTAGCCAGCACCCTTCCTTGGAAGCGCTTTTGTAGGCCTAAGAACAGTGGGGCTCTGGGCTTCTCTAGCCACCTCATCTTCTGCTCATCCTCTCGCGCACTCTAAAGAGAGCTCAGGTGAGAAATTGCAAACGTCGAGCAATTGCTCAGAGATGAAAAGTGCCAGCACTGAAAGCTGTTGCTAGCCAGCACCCTTCCTTGGAAGCGCTTTCACAGGCGCAGTAACACTGGGGCTTTGCGCTTCTCTACCCACCAAACGTCACGGTCCTTCTCTTTCCGTCTCGTAGACACGAGCTGAGAAATTGCAAACGTCGAGCAATTGCTCAGAGATGAAAAGTGCCAGCACTGAAAGCTGTTGCCAGCCAGCACCCTTCCTTGGAAGCGCTTTCACAGGTGCAGCAACACTGGGGCTTTGCGCTTCTCTACGCACCAAACGTCACGGTCCTTCTCTTTCCGTCGGTAGACACGGGCTGAGAAATTGCAAACGTCGAGCAATTGCTCAGAGATGAAAAGTGCCAGCACTGAAAGCTGTTGCTAGCCAGCACCCTTCCTTGGAAGCGCTTTTGTAGGCCTAAGAACACAAGGGCTCTGTGCTTCTCTAGCCACCTACTCTTCTGATCATTCTCTCGCGCACTCTAAAGAGAGCTCAGGTGAGAAATTGCAAACGTCGAGCAATTGCTCAGAGATGAAAAGTGCCAGCACTGAAAGCTGTTGCTAGCCAGCACCCTTCCTTGGAAGCGCTTTCACAGGCGCAGCAACACTGGGGCTTTGCGCTTCTCTACCCACCAAACGTCACGGTCCTTCTCTTTCCGTCTCGTAGACACGAGCTGAGAAATTGCAAACATCGAGCAATTGCTCCGAGATGAAAAGTGCCAGCACTGAAAGCTGTTGCTAGCCAGCACCCTTCCTTGGAAGCGCTTTCACAGGTGCAGTAACACTGGGGCTTTGCACTTCTATACGCACCAAACGTCACGGTCCTTCTCTTTCCGTCTCGTAGACACGAGCTGAGAAATTGCAAACGTCGAGCAATTGCTCCGAGATGAAAAGTGCCAGCACTGAAAGCTGTTGCTAGCCAGCACCCTTCCTTGGAAGCGCTTTTGTAGGCCTAAGAACACTGGGGCTCTGGGCTTCTCTAGCCACCTCATCTTCTGCTCATCCTCTCGCGCACTCTAAAGAGAGCTCAGGTGAGAAATTGCAAACGTCGAGCAATTGCTCCGAGATGAAAAGTGCCAGCACTGAAAGCTGTTGCTAGCCACCACCCTTCCTTGGAAGTGCTTTCACAGGCGCAGCAACACTGGGGCTTTGCGCTTCTCTAGACACCAAATGTCACGGTCCTTCTCTTTCCGTCGGTAGACACGAGCTGAGAAATTGCAAACGTCGAGCAATTGCTCCGAGATGAAAAGTGCCAGCACTGAAAGCTGTTGCTAGCCAGCACCCTTCCTTGGAAGCGCTTTTGTAGGCCTAAGAACAGTGGGGCTCTGGGCTTCTCTAGCCACCTAATCTTCTGCTCATCCTCGCGCGCACTCTAAAGAGAGCTCAGGTGAGAAATTGCAAACGTCGAGCAATTGCTCAGAGATGAAAAGTGCCAGCACTGAAAGCTGTTGCTAGCCAGCACCCTTCCTTGGAAGCGCTTTCACAGGCGCAGTAACACTGGGGCTTTGCACTTCTCTACCCACCAAACGTCACGGTCCTTCTCTTTCCGTCTCGTAGACACGAGCTGAGAAATTGCAAACATCGAGCAATTGCTCCGAGATGAAAAGTGCCAGCACTGAAAGCTGTTGCTAGCCAGCACCCTTCCTTGGAAGCGCTTTCACAGGCGCAGCAACACTGGGGCTTTGTGCTTCTATACGCACCAAACGTCACGGTCATTCTCTTTCCATCTCGTAGACACGAGCTGAGAAATTGCAAATGTCGAGCAATTGCTCCGAGATGAAAAGTGCCAGCACTGAAAGCTGTTGCTAGCCAGCACCCTTCCTTGGAAGCGCTTTTGTAGGCCTAAGAACACTGGGGCTCTGGGCTTCTCTAGCCACCTCATCTTCTGCTCATCCTCTCGCGCACTCTAAAGAGAGCTCAGGTGAGAAATTGCAAACGTCGAGCAATTGCTCAGAGATGAAAAGTGCCAGCACTGAAAGCTGTTGCTAGCCAGCACCCTTCCTTGGAAGCGCTTTCACAGGCGCAGCAACACTGGGGCTTTGCGCTTCTCTACCCACCAAAACGTCACGGTCCTTCTCTTTCCGTCTTGTAGACACGAGCTGAGAAATTGCAAACGTCGAGCAATTGCTCCGAGATGAAAACTGCCAGCACTGAAAGCTCTTGCTAGCCAGCACCCTTCCTTGGAAGCGCTTTTGTAGGCCTAAGAAGACTGGGGCTCAGGGCTTCTCTAGCCACCTCATCTTCTGCTCATCCTCTCGCGCACTCTAAAGAGAGCTCAGGTGAGAAATTGCAAACTTCGAGCAATTGCTCCGAGATGAAAAGTGCCAGCACTGAAAGCTGTTGCTAGCCAGCACCCTTCCTTGGAAGCGCTTTCACAGGCGCAGCAACACTGGGGCTTTGCACTTCTCTAGCCACCAAACGTCACGGTCCTTCTCTTTCCGTCGGTAGACACGAGCTGAGAAATTGCAAACATCGAGCAATTGCTCAGAGATGAAAAGTGCCAGCACTGAAAGCTGTTGCTAGCCAGCACCCTTCCTTGGAAGCGCTTTCACAGGTGCAGCAACACTGGGGCTTTGCGCTTCTCTACGCACCAAACGTCACGGTCCTTCTCTTTCCGTCGGTAGACACGAGCTGAGAAATTGCAAACGTCGAGCAATTGCTCCGAGATGAAAAGTGCCAGCACTGAAAGCTGTTGCTAGCCAGCACCCTTCCTTGGAAGCGCTTTTGTAGGCCTAAGAACACAAGGGCTCTGTGCTTCTCTAGCCACCTACTCTTCTGATCATTCTCTCGCGCACTCTAAAGAGAGCTCAGGTGAGAAATTACAAACGTCGAGCAATTGCTCAGAGATGAAAAGTGCCAGCACTGAAAGCTGTTGCTAGCCAGCACCCTTCCTTGGAAGCGCTTTCACAGTGCAGCAACACTGGGGCTTTGCGCTTCTCTACCCACCAAACGTCACGGTCCTTCTCTTTCCGTCTCGTAGACACGAGCTGAGAAATTGCAAACATCGAGCAATTGCTCAGAGATGAAAAGTGCCAGCACTGAAAGCTGTTGCTAGCCAGCACCCTTCCTTGGAAGCGCTTTCACAGGCGCAGTAACACTGGGGCTTTGCACTTCTATACGCACCAAACGTCACGGTCATTCTCTTTCCGTCTCGTAGACACGAGCTGAGAAATTGCAAACGTCCAGCAATTGCTCAGAGATGAAAAGTGCCAGCACTGAAAGCTCTTGCTAGCCAGCACCCTTCCTTGGAAGTGCTTTTGTAGGCCTAACAACACTGGGGCTCTGGGCTTCTCTAGCCACCTCATCTTCTGCTCATCCTCTCGCGCACTATAAAGAGAGCTCAGGTGAGAAATTGCAAACGTCGAGCAATTGCTCAGAGATGAAAAGTGCCAGCACTGAAAGCTGTTGCTAGCCACCACACTTCCTTGGAAGTGCTTTCACAGGCGCAGCAACACTGGGGCTTTGCGCTTCTCTAGACACCAAATGTCACGGTCCTTCTCTTTCCGTCGGTAGACACGAGCTGAGAAATTGCAAACGTCGAGCAATTGCTCAGAGATGAAAAGTGCCAGCACTGAAAGCTGTTGCTAGCCAGCACCCTTCCTTGGAAGCGCTTTTGTAGGCCTAAGAACAGTGGGGCTCTGGGCTTCTCTAGCCACCTAATCTTCTGCTCATCCTCGCGCGCACTCTAAAGAGAGCTCAGGTGAGAAATTGCAAACGTCGAGCAATTGCTCAGAGATGAAAAGTGCCAGCACTGAAAGCTGTTGCTAGCCAGCACCCTTCCTTGGAAGCGCTTTCACAGGCGCAGTAACACTGGGGCTTTGCACTTCTCTACGCACCAAACGTCACGGTCCTTCTCTTTCCGTCTCGTAGACACGAGCTGAGAAATTGCAAACATCGAGCAATTGCTCCGAGATGAAAAGTGCCAGCACTGAAAGCTGTTGCTAGCCAGCACGCTTCCTTGGAAGCGCTTTCACAGGCGCAGCAACACTGGGGCTTTGTGCTTCTATACGCACCAAACGTCACGGTCATTCTCTTTCCATCTCGTAGACACGAGCTGAGAAATTGCAAACGTCGAGCAATTGCTCCGAGATGAAAACTGCCAGCACTGAAAGCTCTTGCTAGCCAGCACCCTTCCTTGGAAGCGCTTTTGTAGGCCTAAGAACACTGGGGCTCTGGGCTTCTCTAGCCACCTAATCTTCTGCTCATCCTCGCGCGCACTCTAAAGAGAGCTCAGGTGAGAAATTGCAAACGTCGAGCAATTGCTCAGAGATGAAAAGTGCCAGCACTGAAAGCTGTTGCTAGCCAGCACCCTTCCTTGGAAGCGCTTTCACAGGTGCAGCAACACTGGGGCTTTGCGCTTCTATACGCACCAAAACGTCACGGTCCTTCTCTATCCGTCGGTAGACACGAGCTGAGAAATTGCAAACGTCGAGCAATTGCTCAGAGATGAAAAGTGCCAGCACTGAAAGCTGTTGCTAGCCAGCACCCTTCCTTGGAAGCGCTTTCACAGGTGCAGCAACACTGGGGCTTTGCGCTTCTCTAGCCACCAAACGTCACGGTCCTTCTCTATCCGTCGGTAGACACGAGCTGAGAAATTGCAAACGTCGAGCAATTGCTCAGAGATGAAAAGTGCCAGCACTGAAAGCTGTTGCTAGCCAGCACCCTTCCTTGGAAGCGCTTTTGTAGGCCTAAGAACACAAGGGCTCTGGGCTTCTCTAGCCACCTAATCTTCTGCTCATCCTCTCGCGCACTCTGAAGAGAGCTCAGGTGAGAAATTGCAAACGTCGAGCAATTGCTCAGAGATGAAAAGTGCCAGCACTGAAAGCTGTTGCTAGCCAGCACCCTTCCTTGGAAGCGCTTTCACAGGCGCAGCAACACTGGGGCTTTGCACTTCTATACGCACCAAACGTCACGGTCATTCTCTTTCCGTCTCGTAGACACGAGGTGAGAAATTGCAAACGTCGAGCAATTGCTCAGAGATGAAAAGTGCCAGCACTGAAAGCTGTTGCTAGCCAGCACCCTTCCTTGGAAGCGCTTTCACAGGTGCAGCAACACTGGGGCTTTGCGCTTCTCTAGCCACCAAACGTCACGGTCCTTCTCTTTCCGTCGGTAGACACGAGCTGAGAAATTGCAAACGTCGAGCAATTGCTCCGAGATGAAAAGTGCCAGCACTGAAAGCTGTTGCTAGCCAGCACCCTTCCTTGGAAGCGCTTTTGTAGGCCTAAGAACAAAAGGGCTCTGTGCTTCTCTAGCCACCTACTCTTGTGATCATTCTCTCGCGCAGTCTAAAGAGAGCTCAGGTGAGAAATTGCAAACGTCGAGCAATTGCTCAGAGATGAAAAGTGCCAGCACTGAAAGCTCTTGCTAGCCAGCATCCTTCCTTGGAAGCGCTTTTGTAGCCCTTAGAACACTGGGGCTCTGGGCTTCTCTAGCCACCTCATCTTCTGCTCATCCTCTCGCGCACTCTAAAGAGAGCTCTGGTGAGAAATTGCAAACGTCGAGCAATTGCTCAGAGATGAAAAGTGCCAGCACTGAAAGCTCTTGCTAGCCAGCACCCTTCCTTGGAAGCGCTTTCACAGGCGCAGCAACACTGGGGCTTTGCGCTTCTATACGCACCAAAACGTCACGGTCCTTCTCTTTCCGTCTTGTAGACACGAGCTGAGAAATTGCAAACGTCCGGCAATTGCTCAGAGATGAAAAGTGCCAGCACTGAAAGCTGTTGCTAGCCAGCACCCTTCCTTGGAAGCGCTTTTGTAGGCCTAAGAACACTGGGGCTCTGGGCTTCTCTAGCCACCTCATCTTCTGCTCATCCTCTCGCGCACTCTAAAGAGAGCTCAGGTGAGAAATTGCAAACGTCCAGCAATTGCTCAGAGATGAAAAGTGCCAGCACTGAAAGCTGTTGCTAGCCAGCAGCCTTCCTTGGAAGCGCTTTCACAGGCGCAGCAACACTGGGGCTTTGCGCTTCTCTAGCCACCAAACGTCACGGTCCTTCTCTTTCCGTCGGTAGACACGAGCTGAGAAATTGCAAACGTCGAGCAATTGCTCCGAGATGAAAAGTGCCAGCACTGAAAGCTGTTGCTAGCCAGCACCCTTCCTTGGAAGCGCTTTTGTAGGCCTAAGAACACTGGGGCTCTGGGCTTCTCTAGCCACCTACTCTTCTGATCATTCTCTCGCGCACTCTAAAGAGAGCTCAGGTGAGAAATTGCAAACGTCGAGCAATTGCTCAGAGATGAAAAGTGCCAGCACTGAAAGCTGTTGCTAGCCAGCAGCCTTCCTTGGAAGCGCTTTCACAGGCGCAGCAACACTGGGGCTTTGCGCTTCTCTACCCACCAAACGTCACGGTCCTTCTCTTTCCGTCTCCTAGACACGAGCTGAGAAATTGCAAACATCGAGCAATTGCTCAGAGATGAAAAGTGCCAGCACTGAAAGCTGTTGCTAGCCAGCACCCTTCCTTGGAAGCGCTTTCACAGGCGCAGTAACACTGGGGCTTTGCACTTCTATACGCACCAAACGTCACGGTCCTTCTCTTTCCGTCTCGTAGACACGAGCTGAGAAATTGCAAACGTCGAGCAATTGCTCCGAGATGAAAAGTGCCAGCACTGAAAGCTGTTGCTAGCCAGCAGCCTTCCTTGGAAGCGCTTTTGTAGGCCTAAGAACACTGGGGCTCTGGCCTTCTCTAGCCACCTCATCTTCTGCTCATCCTCGCGCGCACTCTAAAGAGAGCTCAGGTGAGAAATTGCAAACGTCGAGCAATTGCTCCGAGATGAAAAGTGCCAGCACTGAAAGCTGTTGCTAGCCACCACCCTTCCTTGGAAGTGCTTTCACAGGCGCAGCAACACTGGGGCTTTGCGCTTCTATACGCACCAAATGTCACGGTCCTTCTCTTTCCGTCGGTAGACACGAGCTGAGAAATTGCAAACGTCGAGCAATTGCTCAGAGATGAAAAGTGCCAGTACTGAAAGCTGTTGCTAGCCAGCACCCTTCCTTGGAAGCGCTTTTGTAGGCCTAAGAACACTGGGGCTCTGGGCTTCTCTAGCCACCTAATCTTCTGCTCATCCTCGCGCGCACTCTAAAGAGAGCTCAGGTGAGAAATTGCAAACGTCGAGCAATTGCTCAGAGATGAAAAGTGCCAGCACTGAAAGCTGTTGCTAGCCAGCACCCTTCCTTGGAAGCGCTTTCACAGGCGCAGTAACACTGGGGCTTTGCACTTCTCTACGCACCAAACGTCACGGTCCTTCTCTTTCCGTCTCGTAGACACGAGCTGAGAAATTGCAAACGTGGAGCAATTGCTCAGAGATGAAAAGTGCCAGCACTGAAAGCTGTTGCTAGCCAGCAACCTTCCTTGGAAGCGCTTTCACAGGCACAGCAACACTGGGGCTTTGCGCTTCTCTACCCACCAAACGTCACGGTCCTTCTCTATCCGTCGGTAGACACGAGCTGAGAAATTGCAAACGTCGAGCAATTGCTCAGAGATGAAAAGTGCCAGCACTGAAAGCTGTTGCTAGCCAGCACCCTTCCTTGGAAGCGCTTTTGTAGGCCTAAGAACACTGGGGCTCTGGGCTTCTCTAGCCACCTCATCTTCTGCTCATCCTCTCGCGCACTCTGAAGAGAGCTCAGGTGAGAAATTGCAAACGTCGAGCAATTGCTCAGAGATGAAAAGTGCCAGCACTGAAAGCTGTTGCTAGCCAGCACCCTTCCTTGGAAGCGCTTTTGTAGGCCTAAGAACACTGGGGCTCTGGGCTTCTCTAGCCACCTCATCTTCTGCTCATCCTCTCGCGCACTCTGAAGAGAGCTCAGGTGAGAAATTGCAAACGTCGAGCAATTGCTCAGAGATGAAAAGTGCCAGCACTGAAAGCTGTTGCTAGCCAGCACCCTTCCTTGGAAGCGCTTTCACAGGCGCAGCAACACTGGGGCTTTGCACTTCTATACGCACCAAACGTCACGGTCATTCTCTTTCCGTCTCGTAGACACGAGGTGAGAAATTGCAAACGTCGAGCAATTGCTCCGAGATGAAAAGTGCCAGCACTGAAAGCTGTTGCTAGCCAGCACCCTTCCTTGGAAGCGCTTTCACAGGTGCAGCAACACTGGGGCTTTGCGCTTCTCTACGCACCAAACGTCACGGTCCTTCTCTTTCCGTCGGTAGACACGAGCTGAGAAATTGCAAACGTCGAGCAATTGCTCCGAGATGAAAAGTGCCAGCACTGAAAGCTGTTGCTAGCCAGCACCCTTCCTTGGAAGCGCTTTTGTAGGCCTAAGAACACAAGGGCTCTGGGCTTCTCTAGCCACCTACTCTTGTGATCATTCTCTCGCGCAGTCTAAAGAGAGCTCAGGTGAGAAATTGCAAACGTCGAGCAATTGCTCAGAGATGAAAAGTGCCAGCACTGAAAGCTCTTGCTAGCCAGCATCCTTCCTTGGAAGCGCTTTTGTAGCCCTTAGAACACTGGGGCTCTGGGCTTCTCTAGCCACCTCATCTTCTGCTCATCCTCTCGCGCACTCTAAAGAGAGCTCTGGTGAGAAATTGCAAACGTCGAGCAATTGCTCAGAGATGAAAAGTGCCAGCACTGAAAGCTCTTGCTAGCCAGCACCCTTCCTTGGAAGCGCTTTCACAGGCGCAGCAACACTGGGGCTTTGCGCTTCTATACGCACCAAAACGTCACGGTCCTTCTCTTTCCGTCTTGTAGACACGAGCTGAGAAATTGCAAACGTCCAGCAATTGCTCCGAGATGAAAACTGCCAGCACTGAAAGCTGTTGCTAGCCAGCACCCTTCCTTGGAAGCGCTTTTGTAGGCCTAAGAACACTGGGGCTCTGGGCTTCTCTAGCCACCTCATCTTCTGCTCATCCTCTCGCGCACTCTAAAGAGAGCTCAGGTGAGAAATTGCAAACTTCGAGCAATTGCTCCGAGATGAAAAGTGCCAGCACTGAAAGCTGTTGCTAGCCAGCACCCTTCCTTGGAAGCGCTTTCACAGGCGCAGCAACACTGGGGCTTTGCACTTCTCTAGCCACCAAACGTCACGGTCCTTCTCTTTCCGTCGGTAGACACGAGCTGAGAAATTGCAAACGTCGAGCAATTGCTCCGAGATGAAAAGTGCCAGCACTGAAAGCTGTTGCTAGCCAGCACCCTTCCTTGGAAGCGCTTTCACAGGTGCAGCAACACTGGGGCTTTGCGCTTCTCTACGCACCAAACGTCACGGTCCTTCTCTTTCCGTCGGTAGACACGAGCTGAGAAATTGCAAACGTCGAGCAATTGCTCAGAGATGAAAAGTGCCAGCACTGAAAGCTGTTGCTAGCCAGCACCCTTCCTTGGAAGCGCTTTTGTAGGCCTAAGAACACAAGGGCTCTGGGCTTCTCTAGCCACCTACTCTTCTGATCATTCTCTCGCGCACTCTAAAGAGAGCTCAGGTGAGAAATTGCAAACGTCGAGCAATTGCTCAGAGATGAAAAGTGCCAGCACTGAAAGCTGTTGCTAGCCAGCACCCTTCCTTGGAAGCGCTTTCACAGGCGCAGCAACACTGGGGCTTTGCGCTTCTCTACCCACCAAACGTCACGGTCCTTCTCTTTCCGTCTCGTAGACACGAGCTGAGAAATTGCAAACATCGAGCAATTGCTCAGAGATGAAAAGTGCCAGCACTGAAAGCTGTTGCTAGCCAGCACCCTTCCTTGGAAGCGCTTTCACAGGCGCAGTAACACTGGGGCTTTGCGCTTCTCTAGCCACCAAATGTCACGGTCCTTCTCTTTCCGTCGGTAGACACGAGCTGAGAAATTGCAAACGTCGAGCAATTGCTCCGAGATGAAAAGTGCCAGCACTGAAAGCTGTTGCTAGCCAGCAGCCTTCCTTGGAAGCGCTTTTGTAGGCCTAAGAACACTGGGGCTCTGGGCTTCTCTAGCCACCTCATCTTCTGCTCATCCTCTCGCGCACTCTAAAGAGAGCTCAGGTGAGAAATTGCAAACGTCGAGCAATTGCTCAGAGATGAAAAGTGCCAGCACTGAAAGCTCTTGCTAGCCAGCACCCTTCCTTGGAAGCGCTTTTGTAGGCCTAAGAACACTAGGGCTCTGGGCTTCTCTAGCCAGCTAATCTTCTGCTCATCCTCTCGCGCACTCTAAAGAGAGCTCAGGTGAGAAATTGCAAACTTCGAGCAATTGCTCAGAGATGAAAAGTGCCAGCACTGAAAGCTGTTGCTAGCCAGCACCCTTCCTTGGAAGCGCTTTCACAGGCGCAGCAACACTGGGGCTTTGCACTTCTCTAGCCACCAAACGTCACGGTCCTTCTCCTTCCGTCGGTAGACACGAGCTGAGAAATTGCAAACGTCGAGCAATTGCTCAGAGATGAAAAGTGCCAGCACTGAAAGCTGTTGCTAGCCAGCACCCTTCCTTGGAAGCGCTTTCACAGGTGCAGCAACACTGGGGCTTTGCGCTTCTCTAGCCACCAAACGTCACGGTCCTTCTCTTTCCGTCGGTAGACACGAGCTGAGAAATTGCAAACGTCGAGCAATTGCTCCGAGATGAAAAGTGCCAGCACTGAAAGCTGTTGCTAGCCAGCACCCTCCCTTGGAAGCGCTTTTGTAGGCCTAAGAACACAAGGGCTCTGTGCTTCTCTAGCCACCTACTCTTGTGATCATTCTCTCGCGCAGTCTAAAGAGAGCTCAGGTGAGAAATTGCAAACGTCGAGCAATTGCTCAGAGATGAAAAGTGCCAGCACTGAAAGCTGTTGCTAGCCAGCATCCTTCCTTGGAAGCGCTTTTGTAGCCCTTAGAACACTGGGGCTCTGGGCTTCTCTAGCCACCTCATCTTCTGCTCATCCTCTCGCGCACTCTAAAGAGAGCTCAGGTGAGAAATTGCAAACGTCGAGCAATTGCTCAGAGATGAAAAGTGCCAGCACTGAAAGCTCTTGCTAGCCAGCACCCTTCCTTGGAAGCGCTTTCACAGGCGCAGCAACACTGGGGCTTTGCGCTTCTATACGCACCAAAACGTCACGGTCCTTCTCTTTCCGTCTTGTAGACACGAGCTGAGAAATTGCAAACGTCGAGCAATTGCTCCGAGATGAAAACTGCCAGCACTGAAAGCTCTTGCTAGCCAGCACCCTTCCTTGGAAGCGCTTTTGTAGGCCTAAGAACAGTGGGGCTCTGGGCTTCTCTAGCCACCTCATCTTCTGCTCATCCTCTCGCGCACTCTAAAGAGAGCTCAGGTGAGAAATTGCAAACGTCGAGCAATTGCTCAGAGATGAAAAGTGCCAGCACTGAAAGCTGTTGCTAGCCAGCACCCTTCCTTGGAAGCGCTTTCACAGGCGCAGTAACACTGGGGCTTTGCGCTTCTCTACCCACCAAACGTCACGGTCCTTCTCTTTCCGTCTCGTAGACACGAGCTGAGAAATTGCAAACGTCGAGCAATTGCTCAGAGATGAAAAGTGCCAGCACTGAAAGCTGTTGCCAGCCAGCACCCTTCCTTGGAAGCGCTTTCACAGGTGCAGCAACACTGGGGCTTTGCGCTTCTCTACGCACCAAACGTCACGGTCCTTCTCTTTCCGTCGGTAGACACGGGCTGAGAAATTGCAAACGTCGAGCAATTGCTCAGAGATGAAAAGTGCCAGCACTGAAAGCTGTTGCTAGCCAGCACCCTTCCTTGGAAGCGCTTTTGTAGGCCTAAGAACACAAGGGCTCTGTGCTTCTCTAGCCACCTACTCTTCTGATCATTCTCTCGCGCACTCTAAAGAGAGCTCAGGTGAGAAATTGCAAACGTCGAGCAATTGCTCCGAGATGAAAAGTGCCAGCACTGAAAGCTGTTGCTAGCCAGCACCCTTCCTTGGAAGCGCTTTCACAGGCGCAGCAACACTGGGGCTTTGCGCTTCTCTACCCACCAAACGTCACGGTCCTTCTCTTTCCGTCTCGTAGACACGAGCTGAGAAATTGCAAACATCGAGCAATTGCTCCGAGATGAAAAGTGCCAGCACTGAAAGCTGTTGCTAGCCAGCACCCTTCCTTGGAAGCGCTTTCACAGGTGCAGTAACACTGGGGCTTTGCACTTCTATACGCACCAAACGTCACGGTCCTTCTCTTTCCGTCTCGTAGACACGAGCTGAGAAATTGCAAACGTCGAGCAATTGCTCCGAGATGAAAAGTGCCAGCACTGAAAGCTGTTGCTAGCCAGCACCCTTCCTTGGAAGCGCTTTTGTAGGCCTAAGAACACTGGGGCTCTGGGCTTCTCTAGCCACCTCATCTTCTGCTCATCCTCTCGCGCACTCTAAAGAGAGCTCAGGTGAGAAATTGCAAACGTCGAGCAATTGCTCCGAGATGAAAAGTGCCAGCACTGAAAGCTGTTGCTAGCCACCACCCTTCCTTGGAAGTGCTTTCACAGGCGCAGCAACACTGGGGCTTTGCGCTTCTCTAGACACCAAATGTCACGGTCCTTCTCTTTCCGTCGGTAGACACGAGCTGAGAAATTGCAAACGTCGAGCAATTGCTCCGAGATGAAAAGTGCCAGCACTGAAAGCTGTTGCTAGCCAGCACCCTTCCTTGGAAGCGCTTTTGTAGGCCTAAGAACAGTGGGGCTCTGGGCTTCTCTAGCCACCTAATCTTCTGCTCATCCTCGCGCGCACTCTAAAGAGAGCTCAGGTGAGAAATTGCAAACGTCGAGCAATTGCTCAGAGATGAAAAGTGCCAGCACTGAAAGCTGTTGCTAGCCAGCACCCTTCCTTGGAAGCGCTTTCACAGGCGCAGTAACACTGGGGCTTTGCACTTCTCTACCCACCAAACGTCACGGTCCTTCTCTTTCCGTCTCGTAGACACGAGCTGAGAAATTGCAAACATCGAGCAATTGCTCCGAGATGAAAAGTGCCAGCACTGAAAGCTGTTGCTAGCCAGCACCCTTCCTTGGAAGCGCTTTCACAGGCGCAGCAACACTGGGGCTTTGTGCTTCTATACGCACCAAACGTCACGGTCATTCTCTTTCCATCTCGTAGACACGAGCTGAGAAATTGCAAACGTCGAGCAATTGCTCCGAGATGAAAAGTGCCAGCACTGAAAGCTGTTGCTAGCCAGCACCCTTCCTTGGAAGCGCTTTTGTAGGCCTAAGAACAGTGGGGCTCTGGGCTTCTCTAGCCACCTCATCTTCTGCTCATCCTCTCGCGCACTCTAAAGAGAGCTCAGGTGAGAAATTGCAAACGTCGAGCAATTGCTCAGAGATGAAAAGTGCCAGCACTGAAAGCTGTTGCTAGCCAGCACCCTTCCTTGGAAGCGCTTTCACAGGCGCAGCAACACTGGGGCTTTGCGCTTCTCTACCCACCAAAACGTCACGGTCCTTCTCTTTCCGTCTTGTAGACACGAGCTGAGAAATTGCAAACGTCGAGCAATTGCTCCGAGATGAAAACTGCCAGCACTGAAAGCTCTTGCTAGCCAGCACCCTTCCTTGGAAGCGCTTTTGTAGGCCTAAGAAGACTGGGGCTCAGGGCTTCTCTAGCCACCTCATCTTCTGCTCATCCTCTCGCGCACTCTAAAGAGAGCTCAGGTGAGAAATTGCAAACTTCGAGCAATTGCTCCGAGATGAAAAGTGCCAGCACTGAAAGCTGTTGCTAGCCAGCACCCTTCCTTGGAAGCGCTTTCACAGGCGCAGCAACACTGGGGCTTTGCACTTCTCTAGCCACCAAACGTCACGGTCCTTCTCTTTCCGTCGGTAGACACGAGCTGAGAAATTGCAAACGTCGAGCAATTGCTCAGAGATGAAAAGTGCCAGCACTGAAAGCTGTTGCTAGCCAGCACCCTTCCTTGGAAGCGCTTTCACAGGTGCAGCAACACTGGGGCTTTGCGCTTCTCTACGCACCAAACGTCACGGTCCTTCTCTTTCCGTCGGTAGACACGAGCTGAGAAATTGCAAACGTCGAGCAATTGCTCCGAGATGAAAAGTGCCAGCACTGAAAGCTGTTGCTAGCCAGCACCCTTCCTTGGAAGCGCTTTTGTAGGCCTAAGAACACAAGGGCTCTGTGCTTCTCTAGCCACCTACTCTTCTGATCATTCTCTCGCGCACTCTAAAGAGAGCTCAGGTGAGAAATTGCAAACGTCGAGCAATTGCTCAGAGATGAAAAGTGCCAGCACTGAAAGCTGTTGCTAGCCAGCACCCTTCCTTGGAAGCGCTTTCACAGTGCAGCAACACTGGGGCTTTGCGCTTCTCTACCCACCAAACGTCACGGTCCTTCTCTTTCCGTCTCGTAGACACGAGCTGAGAAATTGCAAACATCGAGCAATTGCTCAGAGATGAAAAGTGCCAGCACTGAAAGCTGTTGCTAGCCAGCACCCTTCCTTGGAAGCGCTTTCACAGGCGCAGTAACACTGGGGCTTTGCACTTCTATACGCACCAAACGTCACGGTCATTCTCTTTCCGTCTCGTAGACACGAGCTGAGAAATTGCAAACGTCCAGCAATTGCTCAGAGATGAAAAGTGCCAGCACTGAAAGCTCTTGCTAGCCAGCACCCTTCCTTGGAAGTGCTTTTGTAGGCCTAACAACACTGGGGCTCTGGGCTTCTCTAGCCACCTCATCTTCTGCTCATCCTCTCGCGCACTATAAAGAGAGCTCAGGTGAGAAATTGCAAACGTCGAGCAATTGCTCAGAGATGAAAAGTGCCAGCACTGAAAGCTGTTGCTAGCCACCACACTTCCTTGGAAGTGCTTTCACAGGCGCAGCAACACTGGGGCTTTGCGCTTCTCTAGACACCAAATGTCACGGTCCTTCTCTTTCCGTCGGTAGACACGAGCTGAGAAATTGCAAACGTCGAGCAATTGCTCAGAGATGAAAAGTGCCAGCACTGAAAGCTGTTGCTAGCCAGCACCCTTCCTTGGAAGCGCTTTTGTAGGCCTAAGAACAGTGGGGCTCTGGGCTTCTCTAGCCACCTAATCTTCTGCTCATCCTCGCGCGCACTCTAAAGAGAGCTCAGGTGAGAAATTGCAAACGTCGAGCAATTGCTCAGAGATGAAAAGTGCCAGCACTGAAAGCTGTTGCTAGCCAGCACCCTTCCTTGGAAGCGCTTTCACAGGCGCAGTAACACTGGGGCTTTGCACTTCTCTACGCACCAAACGTCACGGTCCTTCTCTTTCCGTCTCGTAGACACGAGCTGAGAAATTGCAAACATCGAGCAATTGCTCCGAGATGAAAAGTGCCAGCACTGAAAGCTGTTGCTAGCCAGCACGCTTCCTTGGAAGCGCTTTCACAGGCGCAGCAACACTGGGGCTTTGTGCTTCTATACGCACCAAACGTCACGGTCATTCTCTTTCCATCTCGTAGACACGAGCTGAGAAATTGCAAACGTCGAGCAATTGCTCCGAGATGAAAACTGCCAGCACTGAAAGCTCTTGCTAGCCAGCACCCTTCCTTGGAAGCGCTTTTGTAGGCCTAAGAACACTGGGGCTCTGGGCTTCTCTAGCCACCTAATCTTCTGCTCATCCTCGCGCGCACTCTAAAGAGAGCTCAGGTGAGAAATTGCAAACGTCGAGCAATTGCTCAGAGATGAAAAGTGCCAGCACTGAAAGCTGTTGCTAGCCAGCACCCTTCCTTGGAAGCGCTTTCACAGGTGCAGCAACACTGGGGCTTTGCGCTTCTATACGCACCAAAACGTCACGGTCCTTCTCTATCCGTCGGTAGACACGAGCTGAGAAATTGCAAACGTCGAGCAATTGCTCAGAGATGAAAAGTGCCAGCACTGAAAGCTGTTGCTAGCCAGCACCCTTCCTTGGAAGCGCTTTCACAGGTGCAGCAACACTGGGGCTTTGCGCTTCTCTAGCCACCAAACGTCACGGTCCTTCTCTATCCGTCGGTAGACACGAGCTGAGAAATTGCAAACGTCGAGCAATTGCTCAGAGATGAAAAGTGCCAGCACTGAAAGCTGTTGCTAGCCAGCACCCTTCCTTGGAAGCGCTTTTGTAGGCCTAAGAACACAAGGGCTCTGGGCTTCTCTAGCCACCTAATCTTCTGCTCATCCTCTCGCGCACTCTGAAGAGAGCTCAGGTGAGAAATTGCAAACGTCGAGCAATTGCTCAGAGATGAAAAGTGCCAGCACTGAAAGCTGTTGCTAGCCAGCACCCTTCCTTGGAAGCGCTTTCACAGGCGCAGCAACACTGGGGCTTTGCACTTCTATACGCACCAAACGTCACGGTCATTCTCTTTCCGTCTCGTAGACACGAGGTGAGAAATTGCAAACGTCGAGCAATTGCTCAGAGATGAAAAGTGCCAGCACTGAAAGCTGTTGCTAGCCAGCACCCTTCCTTGGAAGCGCTTTCACAGGTGCAGCAACACTGGGGCTTTGCGCTTCTCTAGCCACCAAACGTCACGGTCCTTCTCTTTCCGTCGGTAGACACGAGCTGAGAAATTGCAAACGTCGAGCAATTGCTCCGAGATGAAAAGTGCCAGCACTGAAAGCTGTTGCTAGCCAGCACCCTTCCTTGGAAGCGCTTTTGTAGGCCTAAGAACAAAAGGGCTCTGTGCTTCTCTAGCCACCTACTCTTGTGATCATTCTCTCGCGCAGTCTAAAGAGAGCTCAGGTGAGAAATTGCAAACGTCGAGCAATTGCTCAGAGATGAAAAGTGCCAGCACTGAAAGCTCTTGCTAGCCAGCATCCTTCCTTGGAAGCGCTTTTGTAGCCCTTAGAACACTGGGGCTCTGGGCTTCTCTAGCCACCTCATCTTCTGCTCATCCTCTCGCGCACTCTAAAGAGAGCTCTGGTGAGAAATTGCAAACGTCGAGCAATTGCTCAGAGATGAAAAGTGCCAGCACTGAAAGCTCTTGCTAGCCAGCACCCTTCCTTGGAAGCGCTTTCACAGGCGCAGCAACACTGGGGCTTTGCGCTTCTATACGCACCAAAACGTCACGGTCCTTCTCTTTCCGTCTTGTAGACACGAGCTGAGAAATTGCAAACGTCCGGCAATTGCTCCGAGATGAAAAGTGCCAGCACTGAAAGCTGTTGCTAGCCAGCACCCTTCCTTGGAAGCGCTTTTGTAGGCCTAAGAACACTGGGGCTCTGGGCTTCTCTAGCCACCTCATCTTCTGCTCATCCTCTCGCGCACTCTAAAGAGAGCTCAGGTGAGAAATTGCAAACGTCCAGCAATTGCTCAGAGATGAAAAGTGCCAGCACTGAAAGCTGTTGCTAGCCAGCAGCCTTCCTTGGAAGCGCTTTCACAGGCGCAGCAACACTGGGGCTTTGCGCTTCTCTACGCACCAAACGTCACGGTCCTTCTCTTTCCGTCGGTAGACACGAGCTGAGAAATTGCAAACGTCGAGCAATTGCTCCGAGATGAAAAGTGCCAGCACTGAAAGCTGTTGCTAGCCAGCACCCTTCCTTGGAAGCGCTTTTGTAGGCCTAAGAACACTGGGGCTCTGGGCTTCTCTAGCCACCTACTCTTCTGATCATTCTCTCGCGCACTCTAAAGAGAGCTCAGGTGAGAAATTGCAAACGTCGAGCAATTGCTCAGAGATGAAAAGTGCCAGCACTGAAAGCTGTTGCTAGCCAGCAGCCTTCCTTGGAAGCGCTTTCACAGGCGCAGCAACACTGGGGCTTTGCGCTTCTCTACCCACCAAACGTCACGGTCCTTCTCTTTCCGTCTCCTAGACACGAGCTGAGAAATTGCAAACATCGAGCAATTGCTCAGAGATGAAAAGTGCCAGCACTGAAAGCTGTTGCTAGCCAGCACCCTTCCTTGGAAGCGCTTTCACAGGCGCAGTAACACTGGGGCTTTGCACTTCTATACGCACCAAACGTCACGGTCCTTCTCTTTCCGTCTCGTAGACACGAGCTGAGAAATTGCAAACGTCGAGCAATTGCTCCGAGATGAAAAGTGCCAGCACTGAAAGCTGTTGCTAGCCAGCACCCTTCCTTGGAAGCGCTTTTGTAGGCCTAAGAACACTGGGGCTCTGGCCTTCTCTAGCCACCTCATCTTCTGCTCATCCTCGCGCGCACTCTAAAGAGAGCTCAGGTGAGAAATTGCAAACGTCGAGCAATTGCTCCGAGATGAAAAGTGCCAGCACTGAAAGCTGTTGCTAGCCACCACCCTTCCTTGGAAGTGCTTTCACAGGTGCAGCAACACTGGGGCTTTGCGCTTCTATACGCACCAAATGTCACGGTCCTTCTCTTTCCGTCGGTAGACACGAGCTGAGAAATTGCAAACGTCGAGCAATTGCTCAGAGATGAAAAGTGCCAGTACTGAAAGCTGTTGCTAGCCAGCACCCTTCCTTGGAAGCGCTTTTGTAGGCCTAAGAACACTGGGGCTCTGGGCTTCTCTAGCCACCTAATCTTCTGCTCATCCTCGCGCGCACTCTAAAGAGAGCTCAGGTGAGAAATTGCAAACGTCGAGCAATTGCTCAGAGATGAAAAGTGCCAGCACTGAAAGCTGTTGCTAGCCAGCACCCTTCCTTGGAAGCGCTTTCACAGGCGCAGTAACACTGGGGCTTTGCACTTCTCTACGCACCAAACGTCACGGTCCTTCTCTTTCCGTCTCGTAGACACGAGCTGAGAAATTGCAAACGTGGAGCAATTGCTCAGAGATGAAAAGTGCCAGCACTGAAAGCTGTTGCTAGCCAGCAACCTTCCTTGGAAGCGCTTTCACAGGCACAGCAACACTGGGGCTTTGCGCTTCTCTACCCACCAAACGTCACGGTCCTTCTCTATCCGTCGGTAGACACGAGCTGAGAAATTGCAAACGTCGAGCAATTGCTCAGAGATGAAAAGTGCCAGCACTGAAAGCTGTTGCTAGCCAGCACCCTTCCTTGGAAGCGCTTTTGTAGGCCTAAGAACACTGGGGCTCTGGGCTTCTCTAGCCACCTCATCTTCTGCTCATCCTCTCGCGCACTCTGAAGAGAGCTCAGGTGAGAAATTGCAAACGTCGAGCAATTGCTCAGAGATGAAAAGTGCCAGCACTGAAAGCTGTTGCTAGCCAGCACCCTTCCTTGGAAGCGCTTTTGTAGGCCTAAGAACACTGGGGCTCTGGGCTTCTCTAGCCACCTCATCTTCTGCTCATCCTCTCGCGCACTCTGAAGAGAGCTCAGGTGAGAAATTGCAAACGTCGAGCAATTGCTCAGAGATGAAAAGTGCCAGCACTGAAAGCTGTTGCTAGCCAGCACCCTTCCTTGGAAGCGCTTTCACAGGCGCAGCAACACTGGGGCTTTGCACTTCTATACGCACCAAACGTCACGGTCATTCTCTTTCCGTCTCGTAGACACGAGGTGAGAAATTGCAAACGTCGAGCAATTGCTCCGAGATGAAAAGTGCCAGCACTGAAAGCTGTTGCTAGCCAGCACCCTTCCTTGGAAGCGCTTTCACAGGTGCAGCAACACTGGGGCTTTGCGCTTCTCTACGCACCAAACGTCACGGTCCTTCTCTTTCCGTCGGTAGACACGAGCTGAGAAATTGCAAACGTCGAGCAATTGCTCCGAGATGAAAAGTGCCAGCACTGAAAGCTGTTGCTAGCCAGCACCCTTCCTTGGAAGCGCTTTTGTAGGCCTAAGAACACAAGGGCTCTGGGCTTCTCTAGCCACCTACTCTTGTGATCATTCTCTCGCGCAGTCTAAAGAGAGCTCAGGTGAGAAATTGCAAACGTCGAGCAATTGCTCAGAGATGAAAAGTGCCAGCACTGAAAGCTCTTGCTAGCCAGCATCCTTCCTTGGAAGCGCTTTTGTAGCCCTTAGAACACTGGGGCTCTGGGCTTCTCTAGCCACCTCATCTTCTGCTCATCCTCTCGCGCACTCTAAAGAGAGCTCTGGTGAGAAATTGCAAACGTCGAGCAATTGCTCAGAGATGAAAAGTGCCAGCACTGAAAGCTCTTGCTAGCCAGCACCCTTCCTTGGAAGCGCTTTCACAGGCGCAGCAACACTGGGGCTTTGCGCTTCTATACGCACCAAAACGTCACGGTCCTTCTCTTTCCGTCTTGTAGACACGAGCTGAGAAATTGCAAACGTCCAGCAATTGCTCCGAGATGAAAACTGCCAGCACTGAAAGCTGTTGCTAGCCAGCACCCTTCCTTGGAAGCGCTTTTGTAGGCCTAAGAACACTGGGGCTCTGGGCTTCTCTAGCCACCTCATCTTCTGCTCATCCTCTCGCGCACTCTAAAGAGAGCTCAGGTGAGAAATTGCAAACTTCGAGCAATTGCTCCGAGATGAAAAGTGCCAGCACTGAAAGCTGTTGCTAGCCAGCACCCTTCCTTGGAAGCGCTTTCACAGGCGCAGCAACACTGGGGCTTTGCACTTCTCTAGCCACCAAACGTCACGGTCCTTCTCTTTCCGTCGGTAGACACGAGCTGAGAAATTGCAAACGTCGAGCAATTGCTCCGAGATGAAAAGTGCCAGCACTGAAAGCTGTTGCTAGCCAGCACCCTTCCTTGGAAGCGCTTTCACAGGTGCAGCAACACTGGGGCTTTGCGCTTCTCTACGCACCAAACGTCACGGTCCTTCTCTTTCCGTCGGTAGACACGAGCTGAGAAATTGCAAACGTCGAGCAATTGCTCAGAGATGAAAAGTGCCAGCACTGAAAGCTGTTGCTAGCCAGCACCCTTCCTTGGAAGCGCTTTTGTAGGCCTAAGAACACAAGGGCTCTGGGCTTCTCTAGCCACCTACTCTTCTGATCATTCTCTCGCGCACTCTAAAGAGAGCTCAGGTGAGAAATTGCAAACGTCGAGCAATTGCTCAGAGATGAAAAGTGCCAGCACTGAAAGCTGTTGCTAGCCAGCACCCTTCCTTGGAAGCGCTTTCACAGGCGCAGCAACACTGGGGCTTTGCGCTTCTCTACCCACCAAACGTCACGGTCCTTCTCTTTCCGTCTCGTAGACACGAGCTGAGAAATTGCAAACATCGAGCAATTGCTCAGAGATGAAAAGTGCCAGCACTGAAAGCTGTTGCTAGCCAGCACCCTTCCTTGGAAGCGCTTTCACAGGCGCAGTAACACTGGGGCTTTGCGCTTCTCTAGCCACCAAATGTCACGGTCCTTCTCTTTCCGTCGGTAGACACGAGCTGAGAAATTGCAAACGTCGAGCAATTGCTCCGAGATGAAAAGTGCCAGCACTGAAAGCTGTTGCTAGCCAGCACCCTTCCTTGGAAGCGCTTTTGTAGGCCTAAGAACACTGGGGCTCTGGGCTTCTCTAGCCACCTAATCTTCTGCTCATCCTCGCGCGCACTCTAAAGAGAGCTCAGGTGAGAAATTGCAAACGTCGAGCAATTGCTCCGAGATGAAAAGTGCCAGCACTGAAAGCTGTTGCTAGCCAGCACCCTTCCTTGGAAGCGCTTTCACAGGCGCAGTAACACTGGGGCTTTGCACTTCTCTACGCACCAAACGTCACGGTCCTTCTCTTTCCGTCTCGTAGACACGAGCTGAGAAATTGCAAACATCGAGCAATTGCTCCGAGATGAAAAGTGCCAGCACTGAAAGCTGTTGCTAGCCAGCACCCTTCCTTGGAAGCGCTTTTGTAGGCCTAAGAACACTGGGGCTCTGGGCTTCTCTAGCCACCTCATCTTCTGCTCATCCTCTCGCGCACTCTAAAGAGAGCTCAGGTGAGAAATTGCAAACGTCCAGCAATTGCTCAGAGATGAAAAGTGCCAGCACTGAAAGCTCTTGCTAGCCAGCACCCTTCCTTGGAAGCGCTTTCACAGGCGCAGCAACACTGGGGCTTTGCGCTTCTATACGCACCAAAACGTCACGGTCCTTCTCTTTCCGTCTTGTAGACACGAGCTGAGAAATTGCAAACGTCGAGCAATTGCTCAGAGATGAAAAGTGCCAGCACTGAAAGCTGTTGCTAGCCAGCACCCTTCCTTGGAAGCGCTTTTGTAGGCCTAAGAACACTGGGGCTCTGGGCTTCTCTAGCCACCTCATCTTCTGCTCATCCTCTCGCGCACTCTAAAGAGAGCTCAGGTGAGAAATTGCAAACGTCGAGCAATTGCTCCGAGATGAAAAGTGCCAGCACTGAAAGCTGTTGCTAGCCAGCACCCTTCCTTGGAAGCGCTTTCACAGGCGCAGCAACACTGGGGCTTTGCACTTCTCTAGCCACCAAACGTCACGGTCCTTCTCTTTCCGTCTCGTAGACACGAGCTGAGAAATTGCAAACGTCGAGCAATTGCTCAGAGATGAAAAGTGCCAGCACTGAAAGCTGTTGCTAGCCAGCAGCCTTCCTTGGAAGCGCTTTCACAGGTGCAGCAACACTGGGGCTTTGCGCTTCTCTACGCACCAAACGTCACGGTCCTTCTCTTTCCGTCGGTAGACACGAGCTGAGAAATTGCAAACGTCGAGCAATTGCTCAGAGATGAAAAGTGCCAGCACTGAAAGCTGTTGCTAGCCAGCACCGTTCCTTGGAAGCGCTTTTGTAGGCCTAAGAACACAAGGGCTCTGTGCTTCTCTAGCCACCTCATCTTCTGCTCATCCTCGCGCGCACTCTAAAGAGAGCTCAGGTGAGAAATTGCAAACGTCGAGCAATTGCTCCGAGATGAAAAGTGCCAGCACTGAAAGCTGTTGCTAGCCAGCAGCCTTCCTTGGAAGCGCTTTCACAGGCGCAGTAACACTGGGGCTTTGCACTTCTCTACGCACCAAACGTCACGGTCCTTCTCTTTCCGTCTCGTAGACACGAGCTGAGAAATTGCAAATGTCGAGCAATTGCTCAGAGATGAAAAGTGCCAGCACTGAAAGCTGTTGCTAGCCAGCACCCTTCCTTGGAAGCGCTTTTGTAGGCCTAAGAACACTGGGGCTCTGGGCTTCTCTAGCCACCTCATCTTCTGCTCATCCTCTCGCGCACTCTAAAGAGAGCTCAGGTGAGAAATTGCAAACGTCGAGCAATTGCTCAGAGATGAAAAGTGCCAGCACTGAAAGCTGTTGCTAGCCAGCACCCTTCCTTGGAAGCGCTTTCACAGGCGCAGCAACACTGGGGCTTTGCGCTTCTATACGCACCAAAACGTCACGGTCCTTCTCTTTCCGTCTTGTAGACACGAGCTGAGAAATTGCAAACGTCGAGCAATTGCTCAGAGATGAAAAGTGCCAGCACTGAAAGCTGTTGCTAGCCAGCACCCTTCCTTGGAAGCGCTTTTGTAGGCCTAAGAACAGTGGGGCTCTGGGCTTCTCTAGCCACCTCATCTTCTGCTCATCCTCTCGCGCACTCTAAAGAGAGCTCAGGTGAGAAATTGCAAACGTCGAGCAATTGCTCCGAGATGAAAAGTGCCAGCACTGAAAGCTGTTGCTAGCCAGCACCCTTCCTTGGAAGCGCTTTCACAGGCGCAGCAACACTGGGGCTTTGCACTTCTCTAGCCACCAAACGTCACGGTCCTTCTCTTTCCGTCTCGTAGACACGAGCTGAGAAATTGCAAACGTCGAGCAATTGCTCAGAGATGAAAAGTGCCAGCACTGAAAGCTGTTGCTAGCCAGCCCCCTTCCTTGGAAGCGCTTTCACAGGTGCAGCAACACTGGGGCTTTGCGCTTCTCTACCCACCAAACGTCACGGTCCTTCTCTTTCCGTCGGTAGACACGAGCTGAGAAATTGCAAACGTTGAGCAATTGCTCAGAGATGAAAAGTGCCAGCACTGAAAGCTGTTGCTAGCCAGCACCGTTCCTTGGAAGCGCTTTTGTAGGCCTAAGAACACAAGGGCTCTGTGCTTCTCTAGCCACCTACTCTTCTGATCATTCTCTCGCGCACTCTAAAGAGAGCTCAGGTGAGAAATTGCAAACGTCGAGCAATTGCTCAGAGATGAAAAGTGCCAGCACTGAAAGCTGTTGCTAGGCAGCACCCTTCCTTGGAAGCGCTTTCACAGGCGCAGCAACACTGGGGCTTTGCGCTTCTCTACCCACCAAACGTCACGGTCCTTCTCTTTCCGTCTCGTAGACACGAGCTGAGAAATTGCAAACGTCGAGCAATTGCTCAGAGATGAAAAGTGCCAGCACTGAAAGCTGTTGCTAGCCAGCACCCTTCCTTGGAAGCGCTTTCACAGGCGCAGTAACACTGGGGCTTTGCACTTCTCTACGCACCAAACGTCACGGTCCTTCTCTTTCCGTCTCGTAGACACGAGCTGAGAAATTGCAAACGTCGAGCAATTGCTCAGAGATGAAAAGTGCCAGCACTGAAAGCTGTTGCTAGCCAGCACCCTTCCTTGGAAGCGCTTTTGTAGGCCTAAGAACAGTGGGGCTCTGGGCTTCTCTAGCCACCTCATCTTCTGCTCATCCTCTCGCGCACTCTAAAGAGAGCTCAGGTGAGAAATTGCAAACGTCGAGCAATTGCTCAGAGATGAAAAGTGCCAGCACTGAAAGCTCTTGCTAGCCAGCACCCTTCCTTGGAAGCGCTTTCACAGGCGCAGCAACACTGGGGCTTTGCGCTTCTATACGCACCAAAACGTCACGGTCCTTCTCTTTCCGTCTTGTAGACACGAGCTGAGAAATTGCAAACGTCGAGCAATTGCTCCGAGATGAAAAGTGCCAGCACTGAAAGCTCTTGCTAGCCAGCACCCTTCCTTGGAAGCGCTTTTGTAGGCCTAAGAACACTGGGGCTCTGGGCTTCTCTAGCCACCTCATCTTCTGCTCATCCTCTCGCGCACTCTAAAGAGAGCTCAGGTGAGAAATTGCAAACTTCGAGCAATTGCTCCGAGATGAAAAGTGCCAGCACTGAAAGCTGTTGCTAGCCAGCACCCTTCCTTGGAAGCGCTTTCACAGGCGCAGCAACACTGGGGCTTTGCACTTCTCTAGCCACCAAACGTCACGGTCATTCTCTTTCCGTCGGTAGACACGAGCTGAGAAATTGCAAACGTCGAGCAATTGCTCAGAGATGAAAAGTGCCAGCACTGAAAGCTGTTGCTAGCCAGCACCCTTCCTTGGAAGCGCTTTTGTAGGCCTAAGAACAGTGGGGCTCTGGGCTTCTCTAGCCACCTAATCTTCTGCTCATCCTCGCGCGCACTCTAAAGAGAGCTCAGGTGAGAAATTGCAAACGTCGAGCAATTGCTCAGAGATGAAAAGTGCCAGCACTGAAAGCTGTTGCTAGCCAGCACCCTTCCTTGGAAGCGCTTTCACAGGCGCAGTAACACTGGGGCTTTGCACTTCTCTACGCACCAAACGTCACGGTCCTTCTCTTTCCGTCTCGTAGACACGAGCTGAGAAATTGCAAACATCGAGCAATTGCTCCGAGATGAAAAGTGCCAGCACTGAAAGCTGTTGCTAGCCAGCACCCTTCCTTGGAAGCGCTTTCACAGGCGCAGCAACACTGGGGCTTTGTGCTTCTATACGCACCAAACGTCACGGTCATTCTCTTTCCATCTCGTAGACACGAGCTGAGAAATTGCAAACGTCGAGCAATTGCTCCGAGATGAAAAGTGCCAGCACTGAAAGCTGTTGCTAGCCAGCACCCTTCCTTGGAAGCGCTTTTGTAGGCCTAAGAACAGTGGGGCTCTGGGCTTCTCTAGCCACCTAATCTTCTGCTCATCCTCGCGCGCACTCTAAAGAGAGCTCAGGTGAGAAATTGCAAACGTCGAGCAATTGCTCAGAGATGAAAAGTGCCAGCACTGAAAGCTGTTGCTAGCCAGCACCCTTCCTTGGAAGCGCTTTCACAGGTGCAGCAACACTGGGGCTTTGTGCTTCTCTAGCCACCAAACGTCACGGTCCTTCTCTATCCGTCGGTAGACACGAGCTGAGAAATTGCAAACGTCGAGCAATTGCTCCGAGATGAAAAGTGCCAGCACTGAAAGCTGTTGCTAGCCAGCACCCTTCCTTGGAAGCGCTTTTGTAGGCCTAAGAAGAGTGGGGCTCTGGGCTTCTCTAGCCACCTAATCTTCTGCTCATCCTCTCGCGCACTCTGAAGAGAGCTCAGGTGAGAAATTGCAAACGTCGAGCAATTGCTCAGAGATGAAAAGTGCCAGCACTGAAAGCTCTTGCTAGCCAGCACCCTTCCTTGGAAGCGCTTTCACAGGCGCAGTAACACTGGGGCTTTGCACTTCTCTACGCACCAAACGTCACGGTCCTTCTCTTTCCGTCTTGTAGACATGAGCTGAGAAATTGCAAACATCGAGCAATTGCTCAGAGATGAAAAGTGCCAGCACTGAAAGCTGTTGCTAGCCAGCACCCTTCCTTGGAAGCGCTTTCACAGGCGCAGCAACACTGGGGCTTTGCACTTCTATACGCACCAAACGTCACGGTCATTCTCTTTCCGTCTCGTAGACACGAGGTGAGAAATTGCAAACGTCGAGCAATTGCTCAGAGATGAAAAGTGCCAGCACTGAAAGCTCTTGCTAGCCAGCACCCTTCCTTGGAAGCGCTTTTGTAGGCCTAAGAACACTAGGGCTCTGGGCTTCTCTAGCCACCTAATCTTCTGCTCATCCTCTCGCGCACTCTAAAGAGAGCTCAGGTGAGAAATTGCAAACGTCGAGCAATTGCTCAGAGATGAAAAGTGCCAGCACTGAAAGCTGTTGCTAGCCAGCACCCTTCCTTGGAAGCGCTTTCACAGGCGCAGCAACACTGGGGCTTTGCACTTCTCTAGCCACCAAACGTCACGGTCCTTCTCTTTCCGTCGGTAGACACGAGCTGAGAAATTGCAAACGTCGAGCAATTGCTCAGAGATGAAAAGTGCCAGCACTGAAAGCTGTTGCTAGCCAGCACCCTTCCTTGGAAGCGCTTTTGTAGGCCTAAGAACACAAGGGCTCTGTGCTTCTCTAGCCACCTACTCTTCTGATCATTCTCTCGCGCAGTCTAAAGAGAGCTCAGGTGAGAAATTGCAAATGTCGAGCAATTGCTCAGAGATGAAAAGTGCCAGCACTGAAAGCTGTTGCTAGCCAGCATCCTTCCTTGGAAGCGCTTTTGTAGCCCTTAGAACACTGGGGCTCTGGGCTTCTCTAGCCACCTCATCTTCTGCTCATCCTCTCGCGCACTCTAAAGAGAGCTCAGGTGAGAAATTGCAAACGTCGAGCAATTGCTCAGAGATGAAAAGTGCCAGCACTGAAAGCTCTTGCTAGCCAGCACCCTTCCTTGGAAGCACTTTCACAGGCGCAGCAACACTGGGGCTTTGCGCTTCTATACGCACCAAATGTCACGGTCCTTCTCTTTCCGTCTTGTAGACACGAGCTGAGAAATTGCAAACGTCCAGCAATTGCTCCGAGATGAAAACTGCCAGCACTGAAAGCTCTTGCTAGCCAGCACCCTTCCTTGGAAGCGCTTTTGTAGGCCTAAGAACACTGGGGCTCTGGGCTTCTCTAGCCACCTAATCTTCTGCTCATCCTCTCGCGCACTCTAAAGAGAGCTCAGGTGAGAAATTGCAAACGTCGAGCAATTGCTCAGAGATGAAAAGTGCCAGCACTGAAAGTTGTTGCTAGCCAGCACCCTTCCTTGGAAGCGCTTTCACAGGCGCAGCAACACTGGGGCTTTGCGCTTCTCTAGCCACCAAACGTCACGGTCCTTCTCTTTCCGTCTCGTAGACACGAGCTGAGAAATTGCAAACGTCGAGCAATTGCTCTGAGATGAAAAGTGCCAGCACTGAAAGCTGTTGCTAGCCAGCACCCTTCCTTGGAAGCGCTTTTGTAGGCCTAAGAACAAAAGGGCTCTGTGCTTCTCTAGCCACCTACTCTTGTGATCATTCTCTCGCGCAGTCTAAAGAGAGCTCAGGTGAGAAATTGCAAACGTCGAGCAATTGCTCAGAGATGAAAAGTGCCAGCACTGAAAGCTCTTGCTAGCCAGCACCCTTCCTTGGAAGCGCTTTCACAGGCGCAGTAACACTGGGGCTTTGCACTTCTCTAGCCACCAAACGTCACGGTCCTTCTCTTTCCGTCTCGTAGACACGAGCTGAGAAATTGCAAATGTCGAGCAATTGCTCAGAGATGAAAAGTGCCAGCACTGAAAGCTGTTGCTAGCCAGCACCCTTCCTTGGAAGCGCTTTTGTAGGCCTAAGAACAGTGGGGCTCTGGGCTTCTCTAGCCACCTCATCTTCTGCTCATCCTCTCGCGCACTCTAAAGAGAGCTCAGGTGAGAAATTACAAACGTCGAGCAATTGCTCAGAGATGAAAAGTGCCAGCACTGAAAGCTCTTGCTAGCCAGCACCCTTCCTTGGAAGCGCTTTCACAGGCGCAGCAACACTGGGGCTTTGCGCTTCTCTACCCACCAAACGTCACGGTCATTCTCTTTCCATCTCGTAGACACGAGCTGAGAAATTGCAAACGTCGAGCAATTGCTCAGAGATGAAAAGTGCCAGCACTGAAAGCTGTTGCTAGCCAGCACCCTTCCTTGGAAGCGCTTTCACAGGCGCAGTAACACTGGGGCTTTGCACTTCTCTACGCACCAAACGTCACGGTCATTCTCTTTCCATCTCGTAGACACGAGCTGAGAAATTGCAAACGTCGAGCAATTGCTCCGAGATGAAAAGTGTCAGCACTGAAAGCTGTTGCTAGCCAGCCCCCTTCCTTGGAAGCGCTTTTGTAGGCCTAAGAACACTGGGGCTCTGGGCTTCTCTAGCCACCTCATCTTCTGCTCATCCTCTCGCGCACTCTAAAGAGAGCTCAGGTGAGAAATTGCAAACGTCGAGCAATTGCTCAGAGATGAAAAGTGCCAGCACTGAAAGCTCTTGCTAGCCAGCACCCTTCCTTGGAAGCGCTTTCACAGGCGCAGTAACACTGGGTCTTTGCACTTCTCTAGCCACCAAACGTCACGGTCCTTCTCTTTCCGTCTCGTAGACACGAGTTGAGAAATTGCAAACGTCGAGCAATTGCTCAGAGATGAAAAGTGCCAGCACTGAAAGCTGTTGCTAGCCAGCAGCCTTCCTTGGAAGCGCTTTTGTAGGCCTAAGAACACTGGGGCTCTGGGCTTCTCTAGCCACCTAATCTTCTGCTCATCCTCTCGCGCACTCTAAAGAGAGCTCAGGTGAGAAATTGCAAACGTCGAGCAATTGCTCAGAGATGAAAAGTGCCAGCACTGAAAGCTCTTGCTAGCCAGCACCCTTCCTTGGAAGCGCTTTCACAGGCGCAGCAACACTGGGGCTTTGCGCTTCTCTACCCACCAAACGTCACGGTCATTCTCTTTCCGTCTTGTAGACACGAGCTGAGAAATTGCAAACGTCGAGCAATTGCTCAGAGATGAAAAGTGCCAGCACTGAAAGCTCTTGCTAGCCAGCACCCTTCCTTGGAAGCGCTTTCACAGGCGCAGTAACACTGGGGCTTTGCACTTCTATACGCACCAAACGTCACGGTCCTTCTCTTTCCGTCTCGTAGACACGAGCTGAGAAATTGCAAACGTCGAGCAATTGCTCAGAGATGAAAAGTGCCAGCACTGAAAGCTGTTGCTAGCCAGCCCCCTTCCTTGGAAGTGCTTTTGTAGGCCTAAGAACATTGGGGCTCTGGGCTTCTCTAGCCACCTCATCTTCTGCTCATCCTCTCGCGCACTCTAAAGAGAGCTCAGGTGAGAAATTGCAAACGTCGAGTAATTGCTCAGAGATGAAAAGTGCCAGCACTGAAAGCTCTTGCTAGCCAGCACCCTTCCTTGGAAGCGCTTTTGTAGCCCTTAGAACACTGGGGCTCTGGGCTTCTCTAGCCACCTCATCTTCTGCTCATCCTCTCGCGCACTCTAAAGAGAGCTCAGGTGAGAAATTGCAAACGTCGAGCAATTGCTCAGAGATGAAAAGTGCCAGCACTGAAAGCTGTTGCTAGCCAGCACCCTTCCTTGGAAGCGCTTTCACAGGCGCAGCAACACTGGGGCTTTGCGCTTCTCTAGCCACCAAACGTCACGGTCCTTCTCTTTCCGTCTCGTAGACACGAGCTGAGAAATTGCAAACGTCGAGCAATTGCTCAGAGATGAAAAGTGCCAGCACTGAAAGCTGTTGCTAGCCAGCACCCTTCCTTGGAAGCGCTTTTGTAGGCCTAAGAACACTGGGGCTCTGGGCTTCTCTAGCCACCTCATCTTCTGCTCATCCTCTCGCGCACTCTAAAGAGAGCTCAGGTGAGAAATTGCAAACGTCGAGCAATTGCACAGAGATGAAAAGTGCCAGCACTGAAAGCTCTTGCTAGCCAGCACCCTTCCTTGGAAGTGCTTTCACAGGCGCAGCAACACTGGGGCTTTGCGCTTCTCTAGCCACCAAACGTCACGGTCATTCTCTTTCCGTCTCGTAGACACGAGCTGAGAAATTGCAAACGTCGAGCAATTGCTCAGAGATGAAAAGTGCCAGCACTGAAAGCTGTTGCTAGCCAGCACCCTTCCTTGGAAGCGCTTTCACAGGCGCAGCAACACTGGGGCTTTGCGCTTCTATACGCACCAAATGTCACGGTCATTCTCTTTCCGTCTCGTAGACACGAGCTGAGAAATTGCAAACGTCGAGCAATTGCTCAGAGATGAAAAGTGCCAGCACTGAAAGCTGTTGCTAGCCAGCACCCTTCCTTGGAAGCGCTTTTGTAGGCCTAAGAAGACTGGGGCTCAGGGTTTCTCTAGCCACCTAATCTTCTGCTCATCCTCTCGCGCACTCTAAAGAGAGCTCAGGTGAGAAATTGCAAACGTCGAGCAATTGCTCAGAGATGAAAAGTGCCAGCACTGAAAGCTGTTGCTAGCCAGCACCCTTCCTTGGAAGCGCTTTCACAGGCGCAGCAACACTGGGGCTTTGCGCTTCTATACGCACCAGACGTCACGGTCCTTCTCTTTCCGTCGGTAGACACGAGCTGAGAAATTGCAAACGTCGAGCAATTGCTCAGAGATGAAAAGTGCCAGCACTGAAAGCTGTTGCTAGCCAGCACCCTTCCTTGGAAGCGCTTTTGTAGGCCTAAGAACACTGGGGCTCTGGGCTTCTCTAGCCACCTCATCTTCTGCTCATCCTCTCGCGCACTCTAAAGAGAGCTCAGGTGAGAAATTGCAAACGTCGAGCAATTGCTCAGAGATGAAAAGTGCCAGCACTGAAAGTTGTTGCTAGCCAGCACCCTTCCTTGGAAGCGCTTTCACAGGCGCAGCAACACTGGGGCTTTGCGCTTCTCTAGCCACCAAACGTCACGGTCCTTCTCTTTCCGTCTCGTAGACACGAGCTGAGAAATTGCAAACGTCGAGCAATTGCTCTGAGATGAAAAGTGCCAGCACTGAAAGCTGTTGCTAGCCAGCACCCTTCCTTGGAAGCGCTTTTGTAGGCCTAAGAACCCTGGGGCTCTGGGCTTCTCTAGCCACCTCATCTTCTGCTCATCCTCTCGCGCACTCTAAAGAGAGCTCAGGTGAGAAATTGCAAACGTCGAGCAATTGCTCAGAGATGAAAAGTGCCAGCACTGAAAGCTGTTGCTAGCCAGCACCCTTCCTTGGAAGCGCTTTCACAGGTGCAGTAACACTGGGGCTTTGCACTTCTCTAGCCACCAAACGTCACGGTCCTTCTCTTTCCGTCTCGTAGACACGAGCTGAGAAATTGCAAATGTCGAGCAATTGCTCAGAGATGAAAAGTGCCAGCACTGAAAGCTGTTGCTAGCCAGCACCCTTCCTTGGAAGCGCTTTTGTAGGCCTAAGAACACTGGGGCTCTGGGCTTCTCTAGCCACCTCATCTTCTGCTCATCCTCTCGCGCACTCTAAAGAGAGCTCAGGTGAGAAATTGCAAACGTCGAGCAATTGCTCAGAGATGAAAAGTGCCAGCACTGAAAGCTCTTGCTAGCCAGCACCCTTCCTTGGAAGTGCTTTCACAGGCGCAGTAACACTGGGGCTTTGCGCTTCTCTACCCACCAAACGTCACGGTCCTTCTCTTTCCGTCTCGTAGACACGAGCTGAGAAATTGCAAACGTCGAGCAATTGCTCAGAGATGAAAAGTGCCAGCACTGAAAGCTGTTGCTAGCCAGCACCCTTCCTTGGAAGCGCTTTCACAGGCGCAGTAACACTGGGGCTTTGCACTTCTCTACGCACCAAACGTCACGGTCATTCTCTTTCCATCTCGTAGACACGAGCTGAGAAATTGCAAACGTCGAGCAATTGCTCAGAGATGAAAAGTGTCAGCACTGAAAGCTGTTGCTAGCCAGCCCCCTTCCTTGGAAGCGCTTTTGTAGGCCTAAGAACACTGGGGCTCTGGGCTTCTCTAGCCACCTCATCTTCTGCTCATCCTCTCGCGCACTCTAAAGAGAGCTCAGGTGAGAAATTGCAAACGTCGAGCAATTGCTCAGAGATGAAAAGTGCCAGCACTGAAAGCTGTTGCTAGCCAGCACCCTTCCTTGGAAGCGCTTTCACAGGCGCAGCAACACTGGGGCTTTGCGCTTCTCTACCCACCAAACGTCACGGTCCTTCTCTTTCCGTCTCGTAGACACGAGCTGAGAAATTGCAAACGTCGAGCAATTGCTCAGAGATGAAAAGTGCCAGCACTGAAAGCTGTTGCTAGCCAGCACCCTTCCTTGGAAGCGCTTTCACAGGCGCAGTAACACTGGGGCTTTGCGCTTCTATACGCACCAAACGTCACGGTCCTTCTCTTTCCGTCTCGTAGACACGAGCTGAGAAATTGCAAACGTCGAGCAATTGCTCAGAGATGAAAAGTGCCAGCACTGAAAGCTGTTGCTAGCCAGCACCCTTCCTTGGAAGCGCTTTTGTAGGCCTAAGAACAAAAGGGCTCTGTGCTTCTCTAGCCACCTACTCTTGTGATCATTCTCTCGCGCAGTCTAAAGAGAGCTCAGGTGAGAAATTGCAAACGTCGAGCAATTGCTCAGAGATGAAAAGTGCCAGCACTGAAAGCTCTTGCTAGCCAGCACCCTTCCTTGGAAGCGCTTTCACAGGCGCAGTAACACTGGGGCTTTGCACTTCTCTAGCCACCAAACGTCACGGTCCTTCTCTTTCCGTCTCGTAGACACGAGCTGAGAAATTGCAAATGTCGAGCAATTGCTCAGAGATGAAAAGTGCCAGCACTGAAAGCTGTTGCTAGCCAGCACCCTTCCTTGGAAGCGCTTTTGTAGGCCTAAGAACAGTGGGGCTCTGGGCTTCTCTAGCCACCTCATCTTCTGCTCATCCTCTCGCGCACTCTAAAGAGAGCTCAGGTGAGAAATTACAAACGTCGAGCAATTGCTCAGAGATGAAAAGTGCCAGCACTGAAAGCTCTTGCTAGCCAGCACCCTTCCTTGGAAGCGCTTTCACAGGCGCAGCAACACTGGGGTTTTGCGCTTCTCTACCCACCAAACGTCACGGTCATTCTCTTTCCATCTCGTAGACACGAGCTGAGAAATTGCAAACGTCGAGCAATTGCTCAGAGATGAAAAGTGCCAGCACTGAAAGCTGTTGCTAGCCAGCACCCTTCCTTGGAAGCGCTTTCACAGGCGCAGTAACACTGGGGCTTTGCACTTCTCTACGCACCAAACGTCACGGTCATTCTCTTTCCATCTCGTAGACACGAGCTGAGAAATTGCAAACGTCGAGCAATTGCTCCGAGATGAAAAGTGTCAGCACTGAAAGCTGTTGCTAGCCAGCCCCCTTCCTTGGAAGCGCTTTTGTAGGCCTAAGAACACTGGGGCTCTGGGCTTCTCTAGCCACCTCATCTTCTGCTCATCCTCTCGCGCACTCTAAAGAGAGCTCAGGTGAGAAATTGCAAACGTCGAGCAATTGCTCAGAGATGAAAAGTGCCAGCACTGAAAGCTCTTGCTAGCCAGCACCCTTCCTTGGAAGCGCTTTCACAGGCGCAGTAACACTGGGTCTTTGCACTTCTCTAGCCACCAAACGTCACGGTCCTTCTCTTTCCGTCTCGTAGACACGAGTTGAGAAATTGCAAACGTCGAGCAATTGCTCAGAGATGAAAAGTGCCAGCACTGAAAGCTGTTGCTAGCCAGCAGCCTTCCTTGGAAGCGCTTTTGTAGGCCTAAGAACACTGGGGCTCTGGGCTTCTCTAGCCACCTAATCTTCTGCTCATCCTCTCGCGCACTCTAAAGAGAGCTCAGGTGAGAAATTGCAAACGTCGAGCAATTGCTCAGAGATGAAAAGTGCCAGCACTGAAAGCTGTTGCTAGCCAGCACCCTTCCTTGGAAGCGCTTTCACAGGTGCAGCAACACTGGGGCTTTGCGCTTCTCTACCCACCAAACGTCACGGTCATTCTCTTTCCGTCTTGTAGACACGAGCTGAGAAATTGCAAACGTCGAGCAATTGCTCAGAGATGAAAAGTGCCAGCACTGAAAGCTCTTGCTAGCCAGCACCCTTCCTTGGAAGCGCTTTCACAGGCGCAGTAACACTGGGGCTTTGCACTTCTATACGCACCAAACGTCACGGTCCTTCTCTTTCCGTCTCGTAGACACGAGCTGAGAAATTGCAAACGTCGAGCAATTGCTCAGAGATGAAAAGTGCCAGCACTGAAAGCTGTTGCTAGCCAGCCCCCTTCCTTGGAAGTGCTTTTGTAGGCCTAAGAACATTGGGGCTCTGGGCTTCTCTAGCCACCTCATCTTCTGCTCATCCTCTCGCGCACTCTAAAGAGAGCTCAGGTGAGAAATTGCAAACGTCGAGTAATTGCTCAGAGATGAAAAGTGCCAGCACTGAAAGCTCTTGCTAGCCAGCACCCTTCCTTGGAAGCGCTTTTGTAGCCCTTAGAACACTGGGGCTCTGGGCTTCTCTAGCCACCTCATCTTCTGCTCATCCTCTCGCGCACTCTAAAGAGAGCTCAGGTGAGAAATTGCAAACGTCGAGCAATTGCTCAGAGATGAAAAGTGCCAGCACTGAAAGCTGTTGCTAGCCAGCACCCTTCCTTGGAAGCGCTTTCACAGGCGCAGCAACACTGGGGCTTTGCGCTTCTCTAGCCACCAAACGTCACGGTCCTTCTCTTTCCGTCTCGTAGACACGAGCTGAGAAATTGCAAACGTCGAGCAATTGCTCAGAGATGAAAAGTGCCAGCACTGAAAGCTGTTGCTAGCCAGCACCCTTCCTTGGAAGCGCTTTTGTAGGCCTAAGAACACTGGGGCTCTGGGCTTCTCTAGCCACCTCATCTTCTGCTCATCCTCTCGCGCACTCTAAAGAGAGCTCAGGTGAGAAATTGCAAACGTCGAGCAATTGCACAGAGATGAAAAGTGCCAGCACTGAAAGCTCTTGCTAGCCAGCACCCTTCCTTGGAAGTGCTTTCACAGGCGCAGCAACACTGGGGCTTTGCGCTTCTCTAGCCACCAAACGTCACGGTCATTCTCTTTCCGTCTCGTAGACACGAGCTGAGAAATTGCAAACGTCGAGCAATTGCTCAGAGATGAAAAGTGCCAGCACTGAAAGCTGTTGCTAGCCAGCACCCTTCCTTGGAAGCGCTTTCACAGGCGCAGCAACACTGGGGCTTTGCGCTTCTATACGCACCAAATGTCACGGTCATTCTCTTTCCGTCTCGTAGACACGAGCTGAGAAATTGCAAACGTCGAGCAATTGCTCAGAGATGAAAAGTGCCAGCACTGAAAGCTGTTGCTAGCCAGCACCCTTCCTTGGAAGCGCTTTTGTAGGCCTAAGAAGACTGGGGTCAGGGTTTCTCTAGCCACCTAATCTTCTGCTCATCCTCTCGCGCACTCTAAAGAGAGCTCAGGTGAGAAATTGCAAACGTCGAGCAATTGCTCAGAGATGAAAAGTGCCAGCACTGAAAGCTGTTGCTAGCCAGCACCCTTCCTTGGAAGCGCTTTCACAGGCGCAGCAACACTGGGGCTTTGCGCTTCTATACGCACCAGACGTCACGGTCCTTCTCTTTCCGTCGGTAGACACGAGCTGAGAAATTGCAAACGTCGAGCAATTGCTCAGAGATGAAAAGTGCCAGCACTGAAAGCTCTTGCTAGCCAGCACCCTTCCTTGGAAGCGCTTTTGTAGGCCTAAGAACACTGGGGCTCTGGGCTTCTCTAGCCACCTCATCTTCTGCTCATCCTCTCGCGCACTCTAAAGAGAGCTCAGGTGAGAAATTGCAAACGTCGAGCAATTGCTCAGAGATGAAAAGTGCCAGCACTGAAAGTTGTTGCTAGCCAGCACCCTTCCTTGGAAGCGCTTTCACAGGCGCAGCAACACTGGGGCTTTGCGCTTCTCTAGCCACCAAACGTCACGGTCCTTCTCTTTCCGTCTCGTAGACACGAGCTGAGAAATTGCAAACGTCGAGCAATTGCTCTGAGATGAAAAGTGCCAGCACTGAAAGCTGTTGCTAGCCAGCACCCTTCCTTGGAAGCGCTTTTGTAGGCCTAAGAACCCTGGGGCTCTGGGCTTCTCTAGCCACCTCATCTTCTGCTCATCCTCTCGCGCACTCTAAAGAGAGCTCAGGTGAGAAATTGCAAACGTCGAGCAATTGCTCAGAGATGAAAAGTGCCAGCACTGAAAGCTGTTGCTAGCCAGCACCCTTCCTTGGAAGCGCTTTCACAGGTGCAGTAACACTGGGGCTTTGCACTTCTCTAGCCACCAAACGTCACGGTCCTTCTCTTTCCGTCTCGTAGACACGAGCTGAGAAATTGCAAATGTCGAGCAATTGCTCAGAGATGAAAAGTGCCAGCACTGAAAGCTGTTGCTAGCCAGCACCCTTCCTTGGAAGCGCTTTTGTAGGCCTAAGAACACTGGGGCTCTGGGCTTCTCTAGCCACCTCATCTTCTGCTCATCCTCTCGCGCACTCTAAAGAGAGCTCAGGTGAGAAATTGCAAACGTCGAGCAATTGCTCAGAGATGAAAAGTGCCAGCACTGAAAGCTCTTGCTAGCCAGCACCCTTCCTTGGAAGTGCTTTCACAGGCGCAGTAACACTGGGGCTTTGCGCT
Organism: Sarcoramphus papa; assembly: GCA_037962945.1. Taxonomy (NCBI): domain Eukaryota; kingdom Metazoa; phylum Chordata; class Aves; order Accipitriformes; family Cathartidae; genus Sarcoramphus; species Sarcoramphus papa. The sequence goes on along the minus strand of CM075606.1, from coordinate 4,126,908 downwards.
TCTCTACCCACCAAACGTCACGGTCCTTCTCTTTCCGTCTCGTAGACACGAGCTGAGAAATTGCAAACGTCGAGCAATTGCTCAGAGATGAAAAGTGCCAGCACTGAAAGCTGTTGCTAGCCAGCACCCTTCCTTGGAAGCGCTTTCACAGGCGCAGTAACACTGGGGCTTTGCACTTCTCTACGCACCAAACGTCACGGTCATTCTCTTTCCATCTCGTAGACACGAGCTGAGAAATTGCAAACGTCGAGCAATTGCTCAGAGATGAAAAGTGTCAGCACTGAAAGCTGTTGCTAGCCAGCCCCCTTCCTTGGAAGCGCTTTTGTAGGCCTAAGAACACTGGGGCTCTGGGCTTCTCTAGCCACCTCATCTTCTGCTCATCCTCTCGCGCACTCTAAAGAGAGCTCAGGTGAGAAATTGCAAACGTCGAGCAATTGCTCAGAGATGAAAAGTGCCAGCACTGAAAGCTGTTGCTAGCCAGCACCCTTCCTTGGAAGCGCTTTCACAGGCGCAGCAACACTGGGGCTTTGCGCTTCTCTAGCCACCAAACGTCACGGTCCTTCTCTTTCCGTCTCGTAGACACGAGCTGAGAAATTGCAAACGTCGAGCAATTGCTCAGAGATGAAAAGTGCCAGCACTGAAAGCTGTTGCTAGCCAGCACCCTTCCTTGGAAGCGCTTTCACAGGCGCAGTAACACTGGGGCTTTGCGCTTCTATACGCACCAAACGTCACGGTCCTTCTCTTTCCGTCTCGTAGACACGAGCTGAGAAATTGCAAACGTCGAGCAATTGCTCAGAGATGAAAAGTGTCAGCACTGAAAGCTGTTGCTAGCCAGCACCCTTCCTTGGAAGTGCTTTTGTAGGCCTAAGAACAGTGGGGCTCTGGGCTTCTCTAGCCACCTCATCTTCTGCTCATCCTCTCGCGCACTCTAAAGAGAGCTCAGGTGAGAAATTGCAAACGTCGAGTAATTGCTCAGAGATGAAAAGTGCCAGCACTGAAAGCTCTTGCTAGCCAGCACCCTTCCTTGGAAGCGCTTTTGTAGCCCTTAGAACACTGGGGCTCTGGGCTTCTCTAGCCACCTAATCTTCTGCTCATCCTCTCGCGCACTCTAAAGAGAGCTCAGGTGAGAAATTGCAAACGTCCAGCAATTGCTCAGAGATGAAAAGTGCCAGCACTGAAAGCTGTTGCTAGCCAGCACCCTTCCTTGGAAGCGCTTTCACAGGCGCAGCAACACTGGGCTTTGCGCTTCTCTAGCCACCAAACGTCACGGTCATTCTCTTTCCGTCTCGTAGACACGAGCTGAGAAATTGCAAACGTCGAGCAATTGCTCAGAGATGAAAAGTGCCAGCACTGAAAGCTGTTGCTAGCCAGCACCCTTCCTTGGAAGCGCTTTCACAGGCGCAGCAACACTGGGGCTTTGCGCTTCTCTAGCCACCAAACGTCACGGTCCTTCTCTTTCCGTCTCGTAGACACGAGCTGAGAAATTGCAAACGTCGAGCAATTGCTCAGAGATGAAAAGTGCCAGCACTGAAAGCTGTTGCTAGCCAGCACCCTTCCTTGGAAGCGCTTTTGTAGGCCTAAGAACACTGGGGCTCTGGGCTTCTCTAGCCACCTCATCTTCTGCTCATCCTCTCGCGCACTCTAAAGAGAGCTCAGGTGAGAAATTGCAAACGTCGAGCAATTGCACAGAGATGAAAAGTGCCAGCACTGAAAGCTCTTGCTAGCCAGCACCCTTCCTTGGAAGTGCTTTCACAGGCGCAGCAACACTGGGGCTTTGCGCTTCTCTAGCCACCAAACGTCACGGTCATTCTCTTTCCGTCTCGTAGACACGAGCTGAGAAATTGCAAACGTCGAGCAATTGCTCAGAGATGAAAAGTGCCAGCACTGAAAGCTGTTGCTAGCCAGCACCCTTCCTTGGAAGCGCTTTCACAGGCGCAGCAACACTGGGGCTTTGCGCTTCTATACGCACCAAATGTCACGGTCATTCTCTTTCCGTCTCGTAGACACGAGCTGAGAAATTGCAAACGTCGAGCAATTGCTCAGAGATGAAAAGTGCCAGCACTGAAAGCTGTTGCTAGCCAGCACCCTTCCTTGGAAGCGCTTTTGTAGGCCTAAGAAGACTGGGGTCAGGGTTTCTCTAGCCACCTAATCTTCTGCTCATCCTCTCGCGCACTCTAAAGAGAGCTCAGGTGAGAAATTGCAAACGTCGAGCAATTGCTCAGAGATGAAAAGTGCCAGCACTGAAAGCTGTTGCTAGCCAGCACCCTTCCTTGGAAGCGCTTTCACAGGCGCAGCAACACTGGGGCTTTGCGCTTCTATACGCACCAGACGTCACGGTCCTTCTCTTTCCGTCGGTAGACACGAGCTGAGAAATTGCAAACGTCGAGCAATTGCTCAGAGATGAAAAGTGCCAGCACTGAAAGCTCTTGCTAGCCAGCACCCTTCCTTGGAAGCGCTTTTGTAGGCCTAAGAACACTGGGGCTCTGGGCTTCTCTAGCCACCTCATCTTCTGCTCATCCTCTCGCGCACTCTAAAGAGAGCTCAGGTGAGAAATTGCAAACGTCGAGCAATTGCTCAGAGATGAAAAGTGCCAGCACTGAAAGTTGTTGCTAGCCAGCACCCTTCCTTGGAAGCGCTTTCACAGGCGCAGCAACACTGGGGCTTTGCGCTTCTCTAGCCACCAAACGTCACGGTCCTTCTCTTTCCGTCTCGTAGACACGAGCTGAGAAATTGCAAACGTCGAGCAATTGCTCTGAGATGAAAAGTGCCAGCACTGAAAGCTGTTGCTAGCCAGCACCCTTCCTTGGAAGCGCTTTTGTAGGCCTAAGAACCCTGGGGCTCTGGGCTTCTCTAGCCACCTCATCTTCTGCTCATCCTCTCGCGCACTCTAAAGAGAGCTCAGGTGAGAAATTGCAAACGTCGAGCAATTGCTCAGAGATGAAAAGTGCCAGCACTGAAAGCTGTTGCTAGCCAGCACCCTTCCTTGGAAGCGCTTTCACAGGTGCAGTAACACTGGGGCTTTGCACTTCTCTAGCCACCAAACGTCACGGTCCTTCTCTTTCCGTCTCGTAGACACGAGCTGAGAAATTGCAAATGTCGAGCAATTGCTCAGAGATGAAAAGTGCCAGCACTGAAAGCTGTTGCTAGCCAGCACCCTTCCTTGGAAGCGCTTTTGTAGGCCTAAGAACACTGGGGCTCTGGGCTTCTCTAGCCACCTCATCTTCTGCTCATCCTCTCGCGCACTCTAAAGAGAGCTCAGGTGAGAAATTGCAAACGTCGAGCAATTGCTCCGAGATGAAAAGTGCCAGCACTGAAAGCTCTTGCTAGCCAGCACCCTTCCTTGGAAGTGCTTTCACAGGCGCAGTAACACTGGGGCTTTGCGCTTCTCTACCCACCAAACGTCACGGTCCTTCTCTTTCCGTCTCGTAGACACGAGCTGAGAAATTGCAAACGTCGAGCAATTGCTCAGAGATGAAAAGTGCCAGCACTGAAAGCTGTTGCTAGCCAGCACCCTTCCTTGGAAGCGCTTTCACAGGCGCAGTAACACTGGGGCTTTGCACTTCTCTACGCACCAAACGTCACGGTCATTCTCTTTCCATCTCGTAGACACGAGCTGAGAAATTGCAAACGTCGAGCAATTGCTCAGAGATAAAAAGTGTCAGCACTGAAAGCTGTTGCTAGCCAGCCCCCTTCCTTGGAAGCGCTTTTGTAGGCCTAAGAACACTGGGGCTCTGGGCTTCTCTAGCCACCTCATCTTCTGCTCATCCTCTCGCGCACTCTAAAGAGAGCTCAGGTGAGAAATTGCAAACGTCGAGCAATTGCTCAGAGATGAAAAGTGCCAGCACTGAAAGCTGTTGCTAGCCAGCACCCTTCCTTGGAAGCGCTTTCACAGGCGCAGCAACACTGGGGCTTTGCGCTTCTCTACCCACCAAACGTCACGGTCCTTCTCTTTCCGTCTCGTAGACACGAGCTGAGAAATTGCAAACGTCGAGCAATTGCTCAGAGATGAAAAGTGCCAGCACTGAAAGCTGTTGCTAGCCAGCACCCTTCCTTGGAAGCGCTTTCACAGGCGCAGTAACACTGGGGCTTTGCGCTTCTATACGCACCAAACGTCACGGTCCTTCTCTTTCCGTCTCGTAGACACGAGCTGAGAAATTGCAAACGTCGAGCAATTGCTCAGAGATGAAAAGTGTCAGCACTGAAAGCTGTTGCTAGCCAGCACCCTTCCTTGGAAGTGCTTTTGTAGGCCTAAGAACAGTGGGGCTCTGGGCTTCTCTAGCCACCTCGTCTTCTGCTCATCCTCTCGCGCACTCTAAAGAGAGCTCAGGTGAGAAATTGCAAACGTCGAGTAATTGCTCAGAGATGAAAAGTGCCAGCACTGAAAGCTCTTGCTAGCCAGCACCCTTCCTTGGAAGCGCTTTTGTAGCCCTTAGAACACTGGGGCTCTGGGCTTCTCTAGCCACCTAATCTTCTGCTCATCCTCTCGCGCACTCTAAAGAGAGCTCAGGTGAGAAATTGCAAACGTCCAGCAATTGCTCAGAGATGAAAAGTGCCAGCACTGAAAGCTGTTGCTAGCCAGCACCCTTCCTTGGAAGCGCTTTCACAGGCGCAGCAACACTGGGCTTTGCGCTTCTCTAGCCACCAAACGTCACGGTCATTCTCTTTCCGTCTCGTAGACACGAGCTGAGAAATTGCAAACGTCGAGCAATTGCTCAGAGATGAAAAGTGCCAGCACTGAAAGCTGTTGCTAGCCAGCCCCCTTCCTTGGAAGCGCTTTTGTAGGCCTAAGCACACTGGGGCTCTGGGCTTCTCTAGCCACCTCATCTTCTGCTCATCCTCTCGCGCACTCTAAAGAGAGCTCAGGTGAGAAATTGCAAACGTCGAGCAATTGCTCAGAGAAGAAAAGTGCCAGCACTGAAAGCTGTTGCTAGCCAGCACCCTTCCTTGGAAGCGCTTTCACAGGCGCAGTAACACTGGGGCTTTGCGCTTCTCTACCCACCAAACGTCACGGTCCTTCTCTTTCCGTCTCGTAGACACGAGCTGAGAAATTGCAAACAACGAGCAATTGCTCAGAGATGAAAAGTGCCAGCACTGAAAGCTGTTGCTAGCCAGCACCCTTCCTTGGAAGCGCTTTCACAGGCGCAGCAACAGTGGGGCTTTTTGCTTCTATACGCACCAAACGTCACGGTCCTTCTCTTTCCGTCTCGTAGACACGAGCTGAGAAATTGCAAACGTCGAGCAATTGCTCCGAGATGAAAAGTGCCAGCACTGAAAGCTCTTGCTAGCCAGCACCCTTCCTTGGAAGCGCTTTTGTAGGCCTAAGAACACTAGGTCTCTGGGCTTCTCTAGCCACCTCATCTTCTGCTCATCCTCTCGCGCACACTAAAGAGAGCTCAGGTGACAAATTGCAAATGTCCAGCAATTGCTCAGAGATGAAAAGTGCCAGCACTGAAAGCTGTTGCTAGCCAGCACCCTTCCTTGGAAGCGCTTTCACAGGCGCAGCAACACTGGGGCTTTGCGCTTCTCTACCCACCAAACGTCACGGTCATTCTCTTTCCATCTCATAGACACGAGCTGAGAAATTGCAAACGTCGAGCAATTGCTCAGAGATGAAAAGTGCCAGCACTGAAAGCTGTTGCTAGCCAGCACCCTTCCTTGGAAGCGCTTTCACAGGTGCAGCAACACTGGGGCTTTGCGCTTCTCTAGCCACCAAACGTCACGGTCCTTCTCTTTCCGTCGGTAGACACGAGCTGAGAAATTGCAAACGTCGAGCAATTGCTCCGAGATGAAAAGTGCCAGCACTGAAAGCTGTTGCTAGCCAGCACCCTTCCTTGGAAGTGCTTTTGTAGGCCTAAGAACACTGGGGCTCTGGGCTTCTCTAGCCACCTCATCTTCTGCTCATCCTCTCGCGCACTCTAAAGAGAGCTCAGGTGAGAAATTGCAAACGTCGAGCAATTGCTCAGAGATGAAAAGTGCCAGCACTGAAAGCTGTTGCTAGCCAGCACCCTTCCTTGGAAGCGCTTTTGTAGGCCTAAGAACACAAGGGCTCTGTGCTTCTCTAGCCACCTACTCTTCTGCTCATCATCTCGCGCAGTCTAAAGAGAGCTCAGGTGAGAAATTGCAAACGTCGAGCAATTGCTCAGAGATGAAAAGTGCCAGCACTGAAAGCTCTTGCTAGCCAGCATCCTTCCTTGGAAGCGCTTTTGTAGCCCTTAGAACACTGGGGCTCTGGGCTTCTCTAGCCACCTCATCTTCTGCTCATCCTCTCGCGCACTCTAAAGAGAGCTCAGGTGAGAAATTGCAAACGTCGAGCAATTGCTCAGAGATGAAAAGTGCCAGCACTGAAAGGTCTTGCTAGCCAGCACCCTTCCTTGGAAGCGCTTTCACAGGCGCAGCAACACTGGGGCTTTGCGCTTCTATACGCACCAAATGTCACGGTCCTTCTCTTTCCGTCTCGTAGACACGAGCTGAGAAATTGCAAACGTCGAGCAATTGCTCCGAGATGAAAAGTGCCAGCACTGAAAGCTCTTGCTAGCCAGCATCCTTCCTTGGAAGCGCTTTTGTAGGCCTAAGAACACTGGGGCTCTGGGCTTCTCTAGCCACCTCATCTTCTGCTCATCCTCTCGCGCACTCTAAAGAGAGCTCAGGTGAGAAATTGCAAACGTCGAGTAATTGCTCAGAGATGAAAAGTGCCAGCACTGAAAGCTGTTGCTAGCCAGCACCCTTCCTTGGAAGTGCTTTTGTAGGCCTAAGAACACTGGGGCTCTGGGCTTCTCTAGCCACCTCATCTTCTGCTCATCCTCTCGCGCACTCTAAAGAGAGCTCAGGTGAGAAATTGCAAACGTCGAGCAATTGCACAGAGATGAAAAGTGCCAGCACTGAAAGCTCTTGCTAGCCAGCACCCTTCCTTGGAAGCGCTTTCACAGGCGCAGCAACACTGGGGCTTTGCGCTTCTCTAGCCACCAAACGTCACGGTCATTCTCTTTCCGTCTCGTAGACACGAGCTGAGAAATTGCAAACGTCGAGCAATTGCTCAGAGATGAAAAGTGCCAGCACTGAAAGCTGTTGCTAGCCAGCACCCTTCCTTGGAAGCGCTTTCACAGGCGCAGCAACACTGGGGCTTTGCGCTTCTATACGCACCAAATGTCACGGTCCTTCTCTTTCCGTCTCGTAGACACGAGCTGAGAAATTGCAAACGTCGAGCAATTGCTCAGAGATGAAAAGTGCCAGCACTGAAAGCTGTTGCTAGCCAGCACCCTTCCTTGGAAGCGCTTTTGTAGGCCTAAGAAGACTGGGGCTCAGGGTTTCTCTAGCCACCTAATCTTCTGCTCATCCTCTCGCGCACTCTAAAGAGAGCTCAGGTGAGAAATTGCAAACGTCGAGCAATTGCTCAGAGATGAAAAGTGCCAGCACTGAAAGCTGTTGCTAGCCAGCACCCTTCCTTGGAAGCGCTTTCACAGGCGCAGCAACACTGGGGCTTTGCGCTTCTATACGCACCAGACGTCACGGTCCTTCTCTTTCCGTCGGTAGACACGAGCTGAGAAATTGCAAACGTCGAGCAATTGCTCAGAGATGAAAAGTGCCAGCACTGAAAGCTGTTGCTAGCCAGCACCCTTCCTTGGAAGCGCTTTTGTAGGCCTAAGAACACTGGGGCTCTGGGCTTCTCTAGCCACCTCATCTTCTGCTCATCCTCTCGCGCACTCTAAAGAGAGCTCAGGTGAGAAATTGCAAACGTCCAGCAATTGCTCAGAGATGAAAAGTGCCAGCACTGAAAGCTGTTGCTAGCCAGCACCCTTCCTTGGAAGCGCTTTCACAGGCGCAGCAACACTGGGGCTTTGCGCTTCTCTAGCCACCAAACGTCACGGTCCTTCTCTTTCCGTCTCGTAGACACGAGCTGAGAAATTGCAAACGTCGAGCAATTGCTCTGAGATGAAAAGTGCCAGCACTGAAAGCTGTTGCTAGCCAGCACCCTTCCTTGGAAGCGCTTTTGTAGCCCTTAGAACACTGGGGCTCTGGGCTTCTCTAGCCACCTCATCTTCTGCTCATCCTCTCGCGCACTCTAAAGAGAGCTCAGGTGAGAAATTGCAAACGTCGAGCAATTGCTCAGAGATGAAAAGTGCCAGCACTGAAAGCTGTTGCTAGCCAGCACCCTTCCTTGGAAGCGCTTTCACAGGTGCAGTAACACTGGGGCTTTGCACTTCTCTAGCCACCAAACGTCACGGTCCTTCTCTTTCCGTCTCGTAGACACGAGCTGAGAAATTGCAAATGTCGAGCAATTGCTCAGAGATGAAAAGTGCCAGCACTGAAAGCTGTTGCTAGCCAGCACCCTTCCTTGGAAGCGCTTTTGTAGGCCTAAGAACACTGGGGCTCTGGGCTTCTCTAGCCACCTCATCTTCTGCTCATCCTCTCGCGCACTCTAAAGAGAGCTCAGGTGAGAAATTGCAAACGTCGAGCAATTGCTCAGAGATGAAAAGTGCCAGCACTGAAAGCTCTTGCTAGCCAGCACCCTTCCTTGGAAGTGCTTTCACAGGCGCAGTAACACTGGGGCTTTGCGCTTCTCTACGCACCAAACGTCACGGTCCTTCTCTTTCCGTCTCGTAGACACGAGCTGAGAAATTGCAAACGTCGAGCAATTGCTCAGAGATGAAAAGTGCCAGCACTGAAAGCTGTTGCTAGCCAGCACCCTTCCTTGGAAGCGCTTTCACAGGCGCAGTAACACTGGGGCTTTGCACTTCTCTACGCACCAAACGTCACGGTCATTCTCTTTCCATCTCGTAGACACGAGCTGAGAAATTGCAAACGTCGAGCAATTGCTCAGAGATGAAAAGTGTCAGCACTGAAAGCTGTTGCTAGCCAGCCCCCTTCCTTGGAAGCGCTTTTGTAGGCCTAAGAACAGTGGGGCTCTGGGCTTCTCTAGCCACCTCATCTTCTGCTCATCCTCTCGCGCACTCTAAAGAGAGCTCAGGTGAGAAATTGCAAACGTCGAGCAATTGCTCAGAGATGAAAAGTGCCAGCACTGAAAGCTGTTGCTAGCCAGCACCCTTCCTTGGAAGCGCTTTCACAGGCGCAGCAACACTGGGGCTTTGCGCTTCTCTACCCACCAAACGTCACGGTCATTCTCTTTCCGTCTCGTAGACACGAGCTGAGAAATTGCAAACGTCGAGCAATTGCTCAGAGATGAAAAGTGCCAGCACTGAAAGCTGTTGCTAGCCAGCACCCTTCCTTGGAAGCGCTTTCACAGGCGCAGTAACACTGGGGCTTTGCGCTTCTATACGCACCAAACGTCACGGTCCTTCTCTTTCCGTCTCGTAGACACGAGCTGAGAAATTGCAAACGTCGAGCAATTGCTCAGAGATGAAAAGTGTCAGCACTGAAAGCTGTTGCTAGCCAGCACCCTTCCTTGGAAGTGCTTTTGTAGGCCTAAGAACAGTGGGGCTCTGGGCTTCTCTAGCCACCTCATCTTCTGCTCATCCTCTCGCGCACTCTAAAGAGAGCTCAGGTGAGAAATTGCAAACGTCGAGTAATTGCTCAGAGATGAAAAGTGCCAGCACTGAAAGCTCTTGCTAGCCAGCACCCTTCCTTGGAAGCGCTTTTGTAGCCCTTAGAACACTGGGGCTCTGGGCTTCTCTAGCCACCTCATCTTCTGCTCATCCTCTCGCGCACTCTAAAGAGAGCTCAGGTGAGAAATTGCAAACGTCCAGCAATTGCTCAGAGATGAAAAGTGCCAGCACTGAAAGCTGTTGCTAGCCAGCACCCTTCCTTGGAAGCGCTTTCACAGGCGCAGCAACACTGGGCTTTGCGCTTCTCTAGCCACCAAACGTCACGGTCATTCTCTTTCCGTCTCGTAGACACGAGCTGAGAAATTGCAAACGTCGAGCAATTGCTCAGAGATGAAAAGTGCCAGCACTGAAAGCTGTTGCTAGCCAGCACCCTTCCTTGGAAGCGCTTTTGTAGGCCTAAGAACACTGGGGCTCTGGGCTTCTCTAGCCACCTCATCTTCTGCTCATCCTCTCGCGCACTCTAAAGAGAGCTCAGGTGAGAAATTGCAAACGTCGAGCAATTGCTCAGAGATGAAAAGTGCCAGCACTGAAAGCTGTTGCTAGCCAGCACCCTTCCTTGGAAGCGCTTTCACAGGCGCAGTAACACTGGGGCTTTGCGCTTCTCTACCCACCAAACGTCACGGTCCTTCTCTTTCCGTCTCGTAGACACGAGCTGAGAAATTGCAAACAACGAGCAATTGCTCAGAGATGAAAAGTGCCAGCACTGAAAGCTGTTGCTAGCCAGCACCCTTCCTTGGAAGTGCTTTCACAGGCGCAGCAACAGTGGGGCTTTTTGCTTCTATACGCACCAAACGTCACGGTCCTTCTCTTTCCGTCTCGTAGACACGAGCTGAGAAATTGCAAACGTCGAGCAATTGCTCCGAGATGAAAAGTGCCAGCACTGAAAGCTCTTGCTAGCCAGCACCCTTCCTTGGAAGCGCTTTTGTAGGCCTAAGAACACTGGGGCTCTGGGCTTCTCTAGCCACCTCATCTTCTGCTCATCCTCTCGCGCACACTAAAGAGAGCTCAGGTGACAAATTGCAAATGTCCAGCAATTGCTCAGAGATGAAAAGTGCCAGCACTGAAAGCTGTTGCTAGCCAGCACCCTTCCTTGGAAGCGCTTTCACAGGCGCAGCAACACTGGGGCTTTGCGCTTCTCTACCCACCAAACGTCACGGTCATTCTCTTTCCATCTCATAGACACGAGCTGAGAAATTGCAAACGTCGAGCAATTGCTCAGAGATGAAAAGTGCCAGCACTGAAAGCTGTTGCTAGCCAGCACCCTTCCTTGGAAGTGCTTTCACAGGCGCAGCAACAGTGGGGCTTTTTGCTTCTATACGCACCAAACGTCACGGTCCTTCTCTTTCCGTCGGTAGACACGAGCTGAGAAATTGCAAACGTCGAGCAATTGCTCCGAGATGAAAAGTGCCAGCACTGAAAGCTGTTGCTAGCCAGCACCCTTCCTTGGAAGTGCTTTTGTAGGCCTAAGAACACTGGGGCTCTGGGCTTCTCTAGCCACCTCATCTTCTGCTCATCCTCTCGCGCACTCTAAAGAGAGCTCAGGTGAGAAATTGCAAACGTCGAGCAATTGCTCAGAGATGAAAAGTGCCAGCACTGAAAGCTGTTGCTAGCCAGCACCCTTCCTTGGAAGCGCTTTTGTAGGCCTAAGAACACAAGGGCTCTGTGCTTCTCTAGCCACCTACTCTTCTGCTCATCATCTCGCGCAGTCTAAAGAGAGCTCAGGTGAGAAATTGCAAACGTCGAGCAATTGCTCAGAGATGAAAAGTGCCAGCACTGAAAGCTCTTGCTAGCCAGCATCCTTCCTTGGAAGCGCTTTTGTAGCCCTTAGAACACTGGGGCTCTGGGCTTCTCTAGCCACCTCATCTTCTGCTCATCCTCTCGCGCACTCTAAAGAGAGCTCAGGTGAGAAATTGCAAACGTCGAGCAATTGCTCAGAGATGAAAAGTGCCAGCACTGAAAGGTCTTGCTAGCCAGCACCCTTCCTTGGAAGCGCTTTCACAGGCGCAGCAACACTGGGGCTTTGCGCTTCTATACGCACCAAATGTCACGGTCCTTCTCTTTCCGTCTCGTAGACACGAGCTGAGAAATTGCAAACGTCGAGCAATTGCTCCGAGATGAAAACTGCCAGCACTGAAAGCTCTTGCTAGCCAGCATCCTTCCTTGGAAGCGCTTTTGTAGGCCTAAGAACACTGGGGCTCTGGGCTTCTCTAGCCACCTCATCTTCTGCTCATCCTCTCGCGCACTCTAAAGAGAGCTCAGGTGAGAAATTGCAAACGTCGAGTAATTGCTCAGAGATGAAAAGTGCCAGCACTGAAAGCTGTTGCTAGCCAGCACCCTTCCTTGGAAGCGCTTTTGTAGGCCTAAGAACACTGGGGCTCTGGGCTTCTCTAGCCACCTCATCTTCTGCTCATCCTCTCGCGCACTCTAAAGAGAGCTCAGGTGAGAAATTGCAAATGTCGAGCAATTGCTCAGAGATGAAAAGTGCCAGCACTGAAAGCTGTTGCTAGCCAGCACCCTTCCTTGGAAGCGCTTTCACAGGCGCAGCAACACTGGGGCTTTGCGCTTCTCTAGCCACCAAACGTCACGGTCCTTCTCTTTCCGTCTCATAGACACGAGCTGAGAAATTGCAAACGTCGAGCAATTGCTCAGAGATGAAAAGTGCCAGCACTGAAAGCTGTTGCTAGCCAGCACCCTTCCTTGGAAGCGCTTTTGTAGGCCTAAGAACACTGGGGCTCTGGGCTTCTCTAGCCACCTCATCTTCTGCTCATCCTCTGGCGCATTCTAAAGAGAGCTCAGGTGAGAAATTGCAAACGTCGAGCAATTGCTCAGAGATGAAAAGTGCCAGCACTGAAAGCTCTTGCTAGCCAGCACCCTTCCTTGGAAGCGCTTTCACAGGCGCAGTAACACTGGGGCTTTGCACTTCTCTAGCCACCAAACGTCACGGTCCTTCTCTTTCCGTCTCGTAGACACGAGTTGAGAAATTGCAAACATCGAGCAATTGCTCAGAGATGAAAAGTGCCAGCACTGAAAGCTCTTGCTAGACAGCACCCTTCCTTGGAAGCGCTTTCACAGGCGCAGTAACACTGGGGCTTTGCACTTCTATACGCACCAAACGTCACGGTCATTCTCTTTCCGTCTCGTAGACACGAGCTGAGAAATTGTAAACGTCGAGCAATTGCTCAGAGATGAAAAGTGCCAGCACTGAAAGCTGTTGCTAGCCAGCCCCCTTCCTTGGAAGCGCTTTTGTAGGCCTAAGAACACTGGGGCTCTGGGCTTCTCTAGCCACCTCATCTTCTGCTCATCCTCTCGCGCACTCTAAAGAGAGCTCAGGTGAGAAATTGCAAACGTCGAGCAATTGCTCAGAGATGAAAAGTGCCAGCACTGAAAGCTGTTGCTAGCCAGCACCCTTCCTTGGAAGCGCTTTCACAGGCGCAGCAACACTGGGGCTTTGCGCTTCTCTAGACACCAAACGTCACGGTCCTTCTCTTTCCGTCTTGTAGACACGAGCTGAGAAATTGCAAACGTCGAGCAATTGCTCCGAGATGAAAAGTGCCAGCACTGAAAGCTCTTGCTAGCCAGCACCCTTCCTTGGAAGCGCTTTTGTAGGCCTAAGAACACTGGGGCTCTGGGCTTCTCTAGCCACCTCATCTTCTGCTCATCCTCGCGCGCACTCTAAAGAGAGCTCAGGTGAGAAATTGCAAACGTCGAGCAATTGCTCAGAGATGAAAAGTGCCAGCACTGAAAGCTCTTGCTAGCCAGCACCCTTCCTTGGAAGCGCTTTCACAGGCGCAGTAACACTGGGGCTTTGCGCTTCTCTACGCACCAAACGTCACGGTCCTTCTCTTTCCGTCTCGTAGACACAAGCTGAGAAATTGCAAACATCGAGCAATTGCTCAGAGATGAAAAGTGCCAGCACTGAAAGCTGTTGCTAGCCAGCACCCTTCCTTGGAAGCGCTTTCACAGGCGCAGCAACACTGGGGCTTTGTGCTTCTATACGCACCATACGTCACGGTCATTCTCTTTCCATCTCGTAGACACGAGCTGAGAAATTGCAAACGTCCAGCAATTGCTCCGAGATGAAAAGTGCCAGCACTGAAAGCTGTTGCTAGCCAGCACCCTTCCTTGGAAGCGCTTTTGTAGGCCTAAGAAGACTGGGGCTCAGGGTTTCTCTAGCCACCTAATCTTCTGCTCATCCTCTCGCGCACTCTAAAGAGAGCTCAGGTGAGAAATTGCAAACGTCGAGCAATTGCTCAGAGATGAAAAGTGCCAGCACTGAAAGCTGTTGCTAGCCAGCACCCTTCCTTGGAAGCGCTTTCACAGGCGCAGCAACACTGGGGCTTTGCGCTTCTATACGCACCAAATGTCACGGTCATTCTCTTTCCGTCTCCTAGACACGAGCTGAGAAATTGCAAACGTCGAGCAATTGCTCAGAGATGAAAAGTGCCAGCACTGAAAGCTGTTGCTAGCCAGCACCCTTCCTTGGAAGCGCTTTTGTAGGCCTAAGAACACTGGGGCTCTGGGCTTCTCTAGCCACCTAATCTTCTGCTCATCCTCACGCGCACTCTAAAGAGAGCTCAGGTGAGAAATTGCAAACGTCGAGCAATTGCTCAGAGATGAAAAGTGCCAGCACTGAAAGCTGTTGCTAGCCAGCACCCTTCCTTGGAAGCGCTTTCACAGGCGCAGCAACACTGGGGCTTTTCACTTCTCTACCCACCAAACGTCACGGTCATTCTCTTTCCGTCTCGTAGACACGAGCTGAGAAATTGCAAACATCGAGCAATTGCTCCGAGATGAAAAGTGCCAGCACTGAAAGCTGTTGCTAGCCAGCACCCTTCCTTGGAAGCGCTTTCACAGGCGCAGCAACACTGGGGCTTTGCGCTTCTCTACCCACCAAATGTCACGGTCATTCTCTTTCCATCTCATAGACACGAGCTGAGAAATTGCAAACGTCGAGCAATTGCTCAGAGATGAAAAGTGCCAGCACTGAAAGCTGTTGCTAGCCAGCACCCTTCCTTGGAAGCGCTTTCACAGGTGCAGCAACACTGGGGCTTTGCGCTTCTCTAGCCACCAAACGTCACGGTCCTTCTCTTTCCGTCGGTAGACACGAGCTGAGAAATTGCAAACGTCGAGCAATTGCTCAGAGATGAAAAGTGCCAGCACTGAAAGCTGTTGCTAGCCAGCACCCTTCCTTGGAAGTGCTTTTGTAGGCCTAAGAACACTGGGGCTCTGGGCTTCTCTAGCCACCTCATCTTCTGCTCATCCTCTCGCGCACTCTAAAGAGAGCTCAGGTGAGAAATTACAAACGTCGAGCAATTGTTCAGAGATGAAAAGTGCCAGCACTGAAAGCTCTTGCTAGCCAGCACCCTTCCTTGGAAGCGCTTTTGTAGGCCTAAGAACACAAGGGCTCTGTGCTTCTCTAGCCACCTACTCTTCTGATCATTCTCTCGCGCAGTCTAAAGAGAGCTCAGGTGAGAAATTGCAAACGTCGAGCAATTGCTCCGAGATGAAAAGTGCCAGCACTGAAAGCTCTTGCTAGCCAGCACCCTTCCTTGGAAGCGCTTTTGTAGGCCTAAGAACACTGGGGCTCTGGGCTTCTCTAGCCACCTCATCTTCTGCTCATCCTCTCGCGCACTCTGAAGAGAGCTCAGGTGAGAAATTGCAAACGTCCAGCAATTGCTCAGAGATGAAAATTGCCAGCACTGAAAGCTGTTGCTAGCCAGCACCCTTCCTTGGAAGCGCTTTCACAGGCACAGCAACACTGGGGCTTTGCGCTTCTATACGCACCAAATGTCACGGTCCTTCTCTTTCCGTCTTGTAGACACGAGCTCAGAATTTGCAAACGTCGAGCAATTGCTCAGAGATGAAAAGTGCCAGCACTGAAAGCTGTTGCTAGCCAGCACCCTTGCTTGGAAGCGCTTTCACAGGCGCAGCAACACTGGGGCTTTGCGCTTCTCTAGCCACCAAACGTCACGGTCATTCTCTTTCCATCTCGTAGACACGAGCTGAGAAATTGCAAACGTCGAGCAATTGCTCCGAGATGAAAAGTGCCAGCACTGAAAGCTGTTGCTAGCCAGCACCCTTCCTTGGAAGCGCTTTCACAGGTGCAGCAACACTGGGGCTTTGCGCTTCTCTAGCCACCAAACGTCACGGTCCTTCTCTTTCCGTCGGTAGACACGAGCTGAGAAATTGCAAACGTCGAGCAATTGCTCAGAGATGAAAAGTGCCAGCACTGAAAGCTGTTGCTAGCCAGCACCCTTCCTTGGAAGTGCTTTTGTAGGCCTAAGAACACTGGGGCTCTGGGCTTCTCTAGCCACCTCATCTTCTGCTCATCCTCGCGCGCACTCTAAAGAGAGCTCAGGTGAGAAATTACAAACGTCGAGCAATTGCTCAGAGATGAAAAGTGCCAGCACTGAAAGCTGTTGCTAGCCAGCACCCTTCCTTGGAAGCGCTTTCACAGGCGCAGCAACACTGGGGCTTTGCGCTTCTATACGCACCAAATGTCACGGTCATTCTCTTTCCGTCTCGTAGACACGAGCTGAGAAATTGCAAACGTCGAGCAATTGCTCAGAGATGAAAAGTGCCAGCACTGAAAGCTGTTGCTAGCCAGCACCCTTCCTTGGAAGCGCTTTTGTAGGCCTAAGAACACTGGGGCTCTGGGCTTCTCTAGCCACCTCATCTTCTGCTCATCCTCTCGCGCACTCTAAAGAGAGCTCAGGTGAGAAATTGCAAACGTCCAGCAATTGCTCAGAGATGAAAAGTGCCAGCACTGAAAGCTGTTGCTAGCCAGCACCCTTCCTTGGAAGCGCTTTCACAGGCGCAGTAACACTGGGGCTTTGCGCTTCTCTACCCACCAAAAGTCACGGTCCTTCTCTTTCCGTCGGTAGACACGAGCTGAGAAATTGCAAACGTCGAGCAATTGCTCCGAGATGAAAAGTGCCAGCACTGAAAGCTGTTGCTAGCCAGCACCCTTCCTTGGAAGCGCTTTCACAGGTGCAGCAACACTGGGGCTTTGCGCTTCTCTAGCCACCAAACGTCACGGTCCTTCTCTTTCCGTCGGTAGACACGAGCTGAGAAATTGCAAACGTCGAGCAATTGCTCAGAGATGAAAAGTGCCAGCACTGAAAGCTGTTGCTAGCCAGCACCCTTCCTTGGAAGCGCTTTTGTAGGCCTAAGAACACTGGGGCTCTGTGCTTCTCTAGCCACCTACTCTTCTGATCATTCTCTCGCGCAGTCTAAAGAGAGCTCAGGTGAGAAATTGCAAACGTCCAGCAATTGCTCAGAGATGAAAAGTGCCAGCACTGAAAGCTGTTGCTAGCCAGCACCCTTCCTTGGAAGCGCTTTCACAGGCGCAGCAACACTGGGGCTTTGCGCTTCTCTACCCACCAAACGTCACGGTCCTTCTCTTTCCGTCTCCTAGACACGAGCTGAGAGATTGCAAACATCGAGCAATTGCTCAGAGATGAAAAGTGCCAGCACTGAAAGCTCTTGCTAGCCAGCACCCTTCCTTGGAAGCGCTTTCACAGGCGCAGTAACACTGGGGCTTTGCGCTTCTCTACCCACCAAACGTCACGGTCATTCTCTTTCCGTCTCGTAGACACGAGCTGAGAAATTGCAAACGTCGAGCAATTGCTCAGAGATGAAAAGTGCCAGCACTGAAAGCTGTTGCTAGCCAGCACCCTTCCTTGGAAGCGCTTTCACAGGCGCAGCAACACTGGGGCTTTGCGCTTCTCTAGCCACCAAATGTCACGGTCCTTCTCTTTCCGTCTCGTAGACACGAGTTGAGAAATTGCAAACGTCGAGCAATTGCTCAGAGATGAAAAGTGCCAGCACTGAAAGCTGTTGCTAGCCAGCACCCTTCCTTGGAAGCGCTTTTGTAGGCCTAAGAACACTGGGGCTCTGGGCTTCTCTAGCCACCTAATCTTCTGCTCATCCTCACGCGCACTCTAAAGAGAGCTCAGGTGAGAAATTGCAAACGTCGAGCAATTGCTCAGAGATGAAAAGTGCCAGCACTGAAAGCTCTTGCTGGCCAGCACCCTTCCTTGGAAGCGCTTTCACAGGCGCAGCAACACTGGGGCTTTTCACTTCTCTACGCACCAAACGTCACGGTCCTTCTCTTTCCGTCTCGTAGACACGAGCTGAGAAATTGCAAACGTCGAGCAATTGCTCTGAGATGAAAAGTGCCAGCACTGAAAGCTGTTGCTAGCCAGCACCCTTCCTTGGAAGCGCTTTTGTAGGCCTAAGAACCCTGGGGCTCTGGGCTTCTCTAGCCACCTCATCTTCTGCTCATCCTCTCGCGCACTCTAAAGAGAGCTCAGGTGAGAAATTGCAAACGTCGAGCAATTGCTCAGAGATGAAAAGTGCCAGCACTGAAAGCTGTTGCTAGCCAGCACCCTTCCTTGGAAGCGCTTTCACAGGCGCAGTAACACTGGGGCTTTGCGCTTCTCTAGACACCAAACGTCACGGTCCTTCTCTTTCCGTCTTGTAGACACGAGCTGAGAAATTGCAAACGTCGAGCAATTGCTCCGAGATGAAAAGTGCCAGCACTGAAAGCTGTTGCTAGCCAGCACCCTTCCTTGGAAGCGCTTTTGTAGGCCTAAGAACACTGGGGCTCTGGGCTTCTCTAGCCACCTCATCTTCTGCTCATCCTCGCGCGCACTCTAAAGAGAGCTCAGGTGAGAAATTGCAAACGTCGAGCAATTGCTCAGAGATGAAAAGTGCCAGCACTGAAAGCTCTTGCTAGCCAGCACCCTTCCTTGGAAGCGCTTTCACAGGCACAGTAACACTGGGGCTTTGCGCTTCTCTACGCACCAAACGTCACGGTCCTTCTCTTTCCGTCTCGTAGACACAAGCTGAGAAATTGCAAACATCGAGCAATTGCTCAGAGATGAAAAGTGCCAGCACTGAAAGCTGTTGCTAGCCAGCACCCTTCCTTGGAAGCGCTTTCACAGGCGCAGCAACACTGGGGCTTTGTGCTTCTATACGCACCATACGTCACGGTCATTCTCTTTCCATCTCGTAGACACGAGCTGAGAAATTGCAAACGTCCAGCAATTGCTCCGAGATGAAAAGTGCCAGCACTGAAAGCTGTTGCTAGCCAGCACCCTTCCTTGGAAGCGCTTTTGTAGGCCTAAGAACACTGGGGCTCAGGGTTTCTCTAGCCACCTAATCTTCTGCTCATCCTCTCGCGCACTCTAAAGAGAGCTCAGGTGAGAAATTGCAAACGTCGAGCAATTGCTCAGAGATGAAAAGTGCCAGCACTGAAAGCTGTTGCTAGCCAGCACCCTTCCTTGGAAGCGCTTTCACAGGCGCAGCAACACTGGGGCTTTGCGCTTCTATACGCACCAAATGTCACGGTCATTCTCTTTCCGTCTCGTAGACACGAGCTGAGAAATTGCAAACGTCGAGCAATTGCTCAGAGATGAAAAGTGCCAGCACTGAAAGCTGTTGCTAGCCAGCACCCTTCCTTGGAAGCGCTTTTGTAGGCCTAAGAACACTGGGGCTCTGGGCTTCTCTAGCCACCTCATCTTCTGCTCATCCTCTCGCGCACTCTAAAGAGAGCTCAGGTGAGAAATTGCAAACATCGAGCAATTGCTCAGAGATGAAAAGTGCCAGCACTGAAAGCTGTTGCTAGCCAGCACCCTTCCTTGGAAGCGCTTTCACAGGCGCAGCAACACTGGGGCTTTGCGCTTCTCTACCCACCAAATGTCACGGTCATTCTCTTTCCATCTCATAGACACGAGCTGAGAAATTGCAAACGTCGAGCAATTGCTCAGAGATGAAAAGTGCCAGCACTGAAAGCTGTTGCTAGCCAGCACCCTTCCTTGGAAGCGCTTTCACAGGTGCAGCAACACTGGGGCTTTGCGCTTCTCTAGCCACCAAACGTCACGGTCCTTCTCTTTCCGTCGGTAGACACGAGCTGAGAAATTGCAAACGTCGAGCAATTGCTCAGAGATGAAAAGTGCCAGCACTGAAAGCTGTTGCTAGCCAGCACCCTTCCTTGGAAGTGCTTTTGTAGGCCTAAGAACACTGGGGCTCTGGGCTTCTCTAGCCACCTCATCTTCTGCTCATCCTCTCGCGCACTCTAAAGAGAGCTCAGGTGAGAAATTACAAACGTCGAGCAATTGTTCAGAGATGAAAAGTGCCAGCACTGAAAGCTCTTGCTAGCCAGCACCCTTCCTTGGAAGCGCTTTTGTAGGCCTAAGAACACTGGGGCTCTGTGCTTCTCTAGCCACCTACTCTTCTGATCATTCTCTCGCGCAGTCTAAAGAGAGCTCAGGTGAGAAATTGCAAACGTCGAGCAATTGCTCCGAGATGAAAAGTGCCAGCACTGAAAGCTCTTGCTAGCCAGCACCCTTCCTTGGAAGCGCTTTTGTAGGCCTAAGAACACTGGGGCTCTGGGCTTCTCTAGCCACCTCATCTTCTGCTCATCCTCTCGCGCACTCTGAAGAGAGCTCAGGTGAGAAATTGCAAACGTCCAGCAATTGCTCAGAGATGAAAATTGCCAGCACTGAAAGCTGTTGCTAGCCAGCACCCTTCCTTGGAAGCGCTTTCACAGGCACAGCAACACTGGGGCTTTGCGCTTCTATACGCACCAAATGTCACGGTCCTTCTCTTTCCGTCTTGTAGACACGAGCTGAGAATTTGCAAACGTCGAGCAATTGCTCAGAGATGAAAAGTGCCAGCACTGAAAGCTGTTGCTAGCCAGCACCCTTGCTTGGAAGCGCTTTCACAGGCGCAGCAACACTGGGGCTTTGCGCTTCTCTAGCCACCAAACGTCACGGTCATTCTCTTTCCATCTCGTAGACACGAGCTGAGAAATTGCAAACGTCGAGCAATTGCTCCGAGATGAAAAGTGCCAGCACTGAAAGCTGTTGCTAGCCAGCACCCTTCCTTGGAAGCGCTTTCACAGGTGCAGCAACACTGGGGCTTTGCGCTTCTCTAGCCACCAAACGTCACGGTCCTTCTCTTTCCGTCGGTAGACACGAGCTGAGAAATTGCAAACGTCGAGCAATTGCTCAGAGATGAAAAGTGCCAGCACTGAAAGCTGTTGCTAGCCAGCACCCTTCCTTGGAAGTGCTTTTGTAGGCCTAAGAACACTGGGGCTCTGGGCTTCTCTAGCCACCTCATCTTCTGCTCATCCTCGCGCGCACTCTAAAGAGAGCTCAGGTGAGAAATTACAAACGTCGAGCAATTGCTCCGAGATGAAAAGTGCCAGCACTGAAAGCTGTTGCTAGCCAGCACCCTTCCTTGGAAGCGCTTTCACAGGCGCAGCAACACTGGGGCTTTGCGCTTCTATACGCACCAAATGTCACGGTCATTCTCTTTCCGTCTCGTAGACACGAGCTGAGAAATTGCAAACGTCGAGCAATTGCTCAGAGATGAAAAGTGCCAGCACTGAAAGCTGTTGCTAGCCAGCACCCTTCCTTGGAAGCGCTTTTGTAGGCCTAAGAACACTGGGGCTCTGGGCTTCTCTAGCCACCTCATCTTCTGCTCATCCTCTCGCGCACTCTAAAGAGAGCTCAGGTGAGAAATTGCAAACGTCGAGCAATTGCTCAGAGATGAAAAGTGCCAGCACTGAAAGCTGTTGCTAGCCAGCACCCTTCCTTGGAAGCGCTTTCACAGGCGCAGTAACACTGGGGCTTTGCGCTTCTCTACCCACCAAAAGTCACGGTCCTTCTCTTTCCGTCGGTAGACACGAGCTGAGAAATTGCAAACGTCGAGCAATTGCTCCGAGATGAAAAGTGCCAGCACTGAAAGCTGTTGCTAGCCAGCACCCTTCCTTGGAAGCGCTTTCACAGGTGCAGCAACACTGGGGCTTTGCGCTTCTCTAGCCACCAAACGTCACGGTCCTTCTCTTTCCGTCGGTAGACACGAGCTGAGAAATTGCAAACGTCGAGCAATTGCTCAGAGATGAAAAGTGCCAGCACTGAAAGCTGTTGCTAGCCAGCACCCTTCCTTGGAAGCGCTTTTGTAGGCCTAAGAACACTGGGGCTCTGGCCTTCTCTAGCCACCTACTCTTCTGATCATTCTCTCGCGCAGTCTAAAGAGAGCTCAGGTGAGAAATTGCAAACGTCCAGCAATTGCTCAGAGATGAAAAGTGCCAGCACTGAAAGCTGTTGCTAGCCAGCACCCTTCCTTGGAAGCGCTTTCACAGGCGCAGCAACACTGGGGCTTTGCGCTTCTCTACCCACCAAACGTCACGGTCCTTCTCTTTCCGTCTCCTAGACACGAGCTGAGAAATTGCAAACATCGAGCAATTGCTCAGAGATGAAAAGTGCCAGCACTGAAAGCTGTTGCTAGCCAGCACCCTTCCTTGGAAGCGCTTTCACAGGCGCAGTAACACTGGGGCTTTGCGCTTCTCTACCCACCAAACGTCACGGTCATTCTCTTTCCGTCTCGTAGACACGAGCTGAGAAATTGCAAACGTCGAGCAATTGCTCAGAGATGAAAAGTGCCAGCACTGAAAGCTCTTGCTGGCCAGCACCCTTCCTTGGAAGCGCTTTCACAGGCGCAGCAACACTGGGGCTTTTCACTTCTCTACGCACCAAACGTCACGGTCCTTCTCTTTCCGTCTCGTAGACACGAGCTGAGAAATTGCAAAAGTCGAGCAATTGCTCAGAGATGAAAACTGCCAGCACTGAAAGCTGTTGCTAGCCAGCACCCTTCCTTGGAAGCGCTTTTGTAGGCCTAAGAACACTGGGGCTCTGGGCTTCTCTAGCCACCTCATCTTCTGCTCATCCTCTCGCGCACTCTAAAGAGAGCTCAGGTGAGAAATTGCAAACGTCGAGCAATTGCTCAGAGATGAAAAGTGCCAGCACTGAAAGCTCTTGCTAGCCAGCACCCTTGCTTGGAAGCGCTTTCACAGGCGCAGCAACACTGGGGCTTTGCGCTTCTCTAGCCACCAAACGTCACGGTCATTCTCTTTCCATCTCGTAGACACGAGCTGAGAAATTGCAAACGTCGAGCAATTGCTCCGAGATGAAAAGTGCCAGCACTGAAAGCTGTTGCTAGCCAGCCCCCTTCCTTGGAAGCGCTTTCACAGGTGCAGCAACACTGGGGCTTTGCGCTTCTCTAGCCACCAAACGTCACGGTCCTTCTCTTTCCGTCGGTAGACACGAGCTGAGAAATTGCAAACGTCGAGCAATTGCTCAGAGATGAAAAGTGCCAGCACTGAAAGCTGTTGCTAGCCAGCACCCTTCCTTGGAAGTGCTTTTGTAGGCCTAAGAACAGTGGGGCTCTGGGCTTCTCTAGCCACCTCATCTTCTGCTCATCCTCTCGCGCAGTCTAAAGAGAGCTCAGGTGAGAAATTACAAACGTCGAGCAATTGCTCAGAGATGAAAAGTGCCAGCACTGAAAGCTGTTGCTAGCCAGCACCCTTCCTTGGAAGCGCTTTCACAGGCGCAGCAACACTGGGGCTTTGCGCTTCTATACGCACCAAATGTCACGGTCATTCTCTTTCCGTCTCGTAGACACGAGCTGAGAAATTGCAAACGTCGAGCAATTGCTCAGAGATGAAAAGTGCCAGCACTGAAAGCTGTTGCTAGCCAGCACCCTTCCTTGGAAGCGCTTTTGTAGGCCTAAGAACAGTGGGGCTCTGGGCTTCTCTAGCCACCTCATCTTCTGCTCATCCTCTCGCGCACTCTAAAGAGAGCTCAGGTGAGAAATTGCAAACGTCGAGCAATTGCTCCGAGATGAAAAGTGCCAGCACTGAAAGCTGTTGCTAGCCAGCACCCTTCCTTGGAAGCGCTTTCACAGGCGCAGTAACACTGGGGCTTTGCGCTTCTCTACCCACCAAAAGTCACGGTCCTTCTCTTTCCGTCGGTAGACACGAGCTGAGAAATTGCAAACGTCGAGCAATTGCTCAGAGATGAAAAGTGCCAGCACTGAAAGCTGTTGCTAGCCAGCACCCTTCCTTGGAAGCGCTTTTGTAGGCCTAAGAACACAAGGGCTCTGTGCTTCTCTAGCCACCTACTCTTCTGATCATTCTCTCGCGCAGTCTAAAGAGAGCTCAGGTGAGAAATTGCAAACGTCCAGCAATTGCTCAGAGATGAAAAGTGCCAGCACTGAAAGCTGTTGCTAGCCAGCACCCTTCCTTGGAAGCGCTTTCACAGGCGCAGCAACACTGGGGCTTTGCGCTTCTCTACCCACCAAACGTCACGGTCATTCTCTTTCCGTCTCGTAGACACGAGCTGAGAAATTGCAAACGTCGAGCAATTGCTCAGAGATGAAAAGTGCCAGCACTGAAAGCTGTTGCTAGCCAGCACCCTTCCTTGGAAGCGCTTTCACAGGCGCAGCAACACTGGGGCTTTGCGCTTCTCTAGCCACCAAATGTCACGGTCCTTCTCTTTCCGTCTCGTAGACACGAGTTGAGAAATTGCAAACGTCGAGCAATTGCTCAGAGATGAAAAGTGCCAGCACTGAAAGCTGTTGCTAGCCAGCCCCCTTCCTTGGAAGCGCTTTTGTAGGCCTAAGAACACTGGGGCTCTGGGCTTCTCTAGCCACCTCATCTTCTGCTCATCCTCACGCGCACTCTAAAGAGAGCTCAGGTGAGAAATTGCAAACGTCGAGCAATTGCTCCGAGATGAAAAGTGCCAGCACTGAAAGCTGTTGCTAGCCAGCACCCTTCCTTGGAAGCGCTTTCACAGGCGCAGCAACACTGGGGCTTTGCGCTTCTCTACGCACCAAACGTCACGGTCCTTCTCTTTCCGTCTCGTAGACACGAGCTGAGAAATTGCAAACATCGAGCAATTCCTCAGAGATGAAAAGTGCCAGCACTGAAAGCCCTTGCTAGCCAGCACCCTTCCTTGGAAGCGCTTTCACAGGCGCAGCAACACTGGGGCTTTGCGCTTCTCTAGCCACCAAACGTCACGGTCATTCTCTTTCCGTCTCGTAGACACGAGCTGAGAAATTGCAAACGTCCAGCAATTGCTCCGAGATGAAAAGTGCCAGCACTGAAAGCTGTTGCTAGCCAGCACCCTTCCTTGGAAGCGCTTTTGTAGGCCTAAGAACACTGGGGCTCTGGGCTTCTCTAGCCACCTAATCTTCTGCTCATCCTCTCGCGCACTCTAAAGAGAGCTCAGGTGAGAAATTGCAAACGTCGAGCAATTGCTCAGAGATGAAAAGTGCCAGCACTGAAAGCTGTTGCTAGCCAGCACCCTTCCTTGGAAGCGCTTTCACAGGCGCAGCAACACTGGGGCTTTGCGCTTCTCTACCCACCAAACGTCACGGTCATTCTCTTTCCATCTCATAGACACGAGCTGAGAAATTGCAAACGTCGAGCAATTGCTCAGAGATGAAAAGTGCCAGCACTGAAAGCTGTTGCTAGCCAGCACCCTTCCTTGGAAGCGCTTTCACAGGCGCAGCAACACTGGGGCTTTGCGCTTCTCTAGCCACCAAATGTCACGGTCCTTCTCTTTCCGTCTCGTAGACACGAGTTGAGAAATTGCAAACGTCGAGCAATTGCTCAGAGATGAAAAGTGCCAGCACTGAAAGCTGTTGCTAGCCAGCACCCTTCCTTGGAAGCGCTTTTGTAGGCCTAAGAACACTGGGGCTCTGGGCTTCTCTAGCCACCTCATCTTCTGCTCATCCTCACGCGCACTCTAAAGAGAGCTCAGGTGAGAAATTGCAAACGTCGAGCAATTGCTCAGAGATGAAAAGTGCCAGCACTGAAAGCTGTTGCTAGCCAGCACCCTTCCTTGGAAGCGCTTTCACAGGCGCAGCAACACTGGGGCTTTTCACTTCTCTACGCACCAAACGTCACGGTCCTTCTCTTTCCGTCTCGTAGACACGAGCTGAGAAATTGCAAAAGTCGAGCAATTGCTCCGAGATGAAAACTGCCAGCACTGAAAGCTGTTGCTAGCCAGCACCCTTCCTTGGAAGCGCTTTTGTAGGCCTAAGAACACTGGGGCTCTGGGCTTCTCTAGCCACCTCATCTTCTGCTCATCCTCTCGCGCACTCTAAAGAGAGCTCAGGTGAGAAATTGCAAACGTCGAGCAATTGCTCAGAGATGAAAAGTGCCAGCACTGAAAGCTGTTGCTAGCCAGCACCCTTCCTTGGAAGCGCTTTCACAGGCGCAGCAACACTGGGGCTTTGCGCTTCTCTACCCACCAAATGTCACGGTCATTCTCTTTCCATCTCATAGACACGAGCTGAGAAATTGCAAACGTCGAGCAATTGCTCCGAGATGAAAAGTGCCAGCACTGAAAGCTGTTGCTAGCCAGCACCCTTCCTTGGAAGCGCTTTCACAGGTGCAGCAACACTGGGGCTTTGCGCTTCTCTAGCCACCAAACGTCACGGTCCTTCTCTTTCCGTCGGTAGACACGAGCTGAGAAATTGCAAACGTCGAGCAATTGCTCAGAGATGAAAAGTGCCAGCACTGAAAGCTGTTGCTAGCCAGCACCCTTCCTTGGAAGCGCTTTTGTAGGCCTAAGAACACTGGGGCTCTGGGCTTCTCTAGCCACCTAATCTTCTGCTCATCCTCTCGCGCACTCTAAAGAGAGCTCAGGTGAGAAATTGCAAACGTCGAGCAATTGCTCAGAGATGAAAAGTGCCAGCACTGAAAGCTGTTGCTAGCCAGCACCCTTCCTTGGAAGCGCTTTCACAGGCGCAGCAACACTGGGGCTTTGCGCTTCTCTACCCACCAAACGTCACGGTCATTCTCTTTCCATCTCATAGACACGAGCTGAGAAATTGCAAACGTCGAGCAATTGCTCAGAGATGAAAAGTGCCAGCACTGAAAGCTGTTGCTAGCCAGCACCCTTCCTTGGAAGCGCTTTCACAGGCGCAGCAACACTGGGGCTTTGCGCTTCTCTAGCCACCAAATGTCACGGTCCTTCTCTTTCCGTCTCGTAGACACGAGTTGAGAAATTGCAAACGTCGAGCAATTGCTCAGAGATGAAAAGTGCCAGCACTGAAAGCTGTTGCTAGCCAGCACCCTTCCTTGGAAGCGCTTTTGTAGGCCTAAGAACACTGGGGCTCTGGGCTTCTCTAGCCACCTCATCTTCTGCTCATCCTCACGCGCACTCTAAAGAGAGCTCAGGTGAGAAATTGCAAACGTCGAGCAATTGCTCAGAGATGAAAAGTGCCAGCACTGAAAGCTGTTGCTAGCCAGCACCCTTCCTTGGAAGCGCTTTCACAGGCGCAGCAACACTGGGGCTTTTCACTTCTCTACGCACCAAACGTCACGGTCCTTCTCTTTCCGTCTCGTAGACACGAGCTGAGAAATTGCAAAAGTCGAGCAATTGCTCCGAGATGAAAACTGCCAGCACTGAAAGCTGTTGCTAGCCAGCACCCTTCCTTGGAAGCGCTTTTGTAGGCCTAAGAACACTGGGGCTCTGGGCTTCTCTAGCCACCTCATCTTCTGCTCATCCTCTCGCGCACTCTAAAGAGAGCTCAGGTGAGAAATTGCAAACGTCGAGCAATTGCTCAGAGATGAAAAGTGCCAGCACTGAAAGCTCTTGCTAGCCAGCACCCTTCCTTGGAAGCGCTTTCACAGGCGCAGCAACACTGGGGCTTTGCGCTTCTCTACCCACCAAATGTCACGGTCATTCTCTTTCCATCTCATAGACACGAGCTGAGAAATTGCAAACGTCGAGCAATTGCTCCGAGATGAAAAGTGCCAGCACTGAAAGCTGTTGCTAGCCAGCACCCTTCCTTGGAAGCGCTTTCACAGGTGCAGCAACACTGGGGCTTTGCGCTTCTCTAGCCACCAAACGTCACGGTCCTTCTCTTTCCGTCGGTAGACACGAGCTGAGAAATTGCAAACGTCGAGCAATTGCTCCGAGATGAAAAGTGCCAGCACTGAAAGCTGTTGCTAGCCAGCACCCTTCCTTGGAAGTGCTTTTGTAGGCCTAAGAACACTGGGGCTCTGGGCTTCTCTAGCCACCTCATCTTCTGCTCATCCTCTCGCGCACTCTAAAGAGAGCTCAGGTGAGAAATTACAAACGTCGAGCAATTGTTCAGAGATGAAAAGTGCCAGCACTGAAAGCTCTTGCTAGCCAGCACCCTTCCTTGGAAGCGCTTTTGTAGGCCTAAGAACACAAGGGCTCTGTGCTTCTCTAGCCACCTACTCTTCTGATCATTCTCTCGCGCAGTCTAAAGAGAGCTCAGGTGAGAAATTGCAAACGTCGAGCAATTGCTCCGAGATGAAAAGTGCCAGCACTGAAAGCTCTTGCTAGCCAGCACCCTTCCTTGGAAGCGCTTTTGTAGGCCTAAGAACACTGGGGCTCTGGGCTTCTCTAGCCACCTCATCTTCTGCTCATCCTCTCGCGCACTCTAAAGAGAGCTCAGGTGAGAAATTGCAAACGTCCAGCAATTGCTCAGAGATGAAAATTGCCAGCACTGAAAGCTGTTGCTAGCCAGCACCCTTCCTTGGAAGCGCTTTCACAGGCACAGCAACACTGGGGCTTTGCGCTTCTATACGCACCAAATGTCACGGTCCTTCTCTTTCCGTCTTGTAGACACGAGCTGAGAATTTGCAAACGTCGAGCAATTGCTCAGAGATGAAAAGTGCCAGCACTGAAAGCTGTTGCTAGCCAGCACCCTTGCTTGGAAGCGCTTTCACAGGCGCAGCAACACTGGGGCTTTGCGCTTCTCTAGCCACCAAACGTCACGGTCATTCTCTTTCCATCTCGTAGACACGAGCTGAGAAATTGCAAACGTCGAGCAATTGCTCCGAGATGAAAAGTGCCAGCACTGAAAGCTGTTGCTAGCCAGCCCCCTTCCTTGGAAGCGCTTTCACAGGTGCAGCAACACTGGGGCTTTGCGCTTCTCTAGCCACCAAACGTCACGGTCCTTCTCTTTCCGTCGGTAGACACGAGCTGAGAAATTGCAAACGTCGAGCAATTGCTCAGAGATGAAAAGTGCCAGCACTGAAAGCTCTTGCTAGCCAGCACCCTTCCTTGGAAGTGCTTTTGTAGGCCTAAGAACACTGGGGCTCTGGGCTTCTCTAGCCACCTCATCTTCTGCTCATCCTCGCGCGCACTCTAAAGAGAGCTCAGGTGAGAAATTACAAACGTCGAGCAATTGCTCAGAGATGAAAAGTGCCAGCACTGAAAGCTGTTGCTAGCCAGCACCCTTCCTTGGAAGCGCTTTCACAGGCGCAGCAACACTGGGGCTTTGCGCTTCTATACGCACCAAATGTCACGGTCATTCTCTTTCCGTCTCGTAGACACGAGCTGAGAAATTGCAAACGTCGAGCAATTGCTCAGAGATGAAAAGTGCCAGCACTGAAAGCTGTTGCTAGCCAGCACCCTTCCTTGGAAGCGCTTTTGTAGGCCTAAGAACACTGGGGCTCTGGGCTTCTCTAGCCACCTCATCTTCTGCTCATCCTCTCGCGCACTCTAAAGAGAGCTCAGGTGAGAAATTGCAAACGTCGAGCAATTGCTCAGAGATGAAAAGTGCCAGCACTGAAAGCTGTTGCTAGCCAGCACCCTTCCTTGGAAGCGCTTTCACAGGCGCAGTAACACTGGGGCTTTGCGCTTCTCTACCCACCAAAAGTCACGGTCCTTCTCTTTCCGTCGGTAGACACGAGCTGAGAAATTGCAAACGTCGAGCAATTGCTCAGAGATGAAAAGTGCCAGCACTGAAAGCTGTTGCTAGCCAGCACCCTTCCTTGGAAGCGCTTTCACAGGTGCAGCAACACTGGGGCTTTGCGCTTCTCTAGCCACCAAACGTCACGGTCCTTCTCTTTCCGTCGGTAGACACGAGCTGAGAAATTGCAAACGTCGAGCAATTGCTCAGAGATGAAAAGTGCCAGCACTGAAAGCTGTTGCTAGCCAGCACCCTTCCTTGGAAGCGCTTTTGTAGGCCTAAGAACACAAGGGCTCTGTGCTTCTCTAGCCACCTACTCTTCTGATCATTCTCTCGCGCAGTCTAAAGAGAGCTCAGGTGAGAAATTGCAAACGTCGAGCAATTGCTCAGAGATGAAAAGTGCCAGCACTGAAAGCTGTTGCTAGCCAGCACCCTTCCTTGGAAGCGCTTTCACAGGCGCAGCAACACTGGGGCTTTGCGCTTCTCTACCCACCAAACGTCACGGTCATTCTCTTTCCGTCTCGTAGACACGAGCTGAGAAATTGCAAACGTCCAGCAATTGCTCCGAGATGAAAAGTGCCAGCACTGAAAGCTGTTGCTAGCCAGCACCCTTCCTTGGAAGCGCTTTCACAGGCGCAGCAACACTGGGGCTTTGCGCTTCTCTAGCCACCAAATGTCACGGTCCTTCTCTTTCCGTCTCGTAGACACGAGTTGAGAAATTGCAAACGTCGAGCAATTGCTCAGAGATGAAAAGTGCCAGCACTGAAAGCTGTTGCTAGCCAGCACCCTTCCTTGGAAGCGCTTTTGTAGGCCTAAGAACAGTGGGGCTCTGGGCTTCTCTAGCCACCTAATCTTCTGCTCATCCTCACGCGCACTCTAAAGAGAGCTCAGGTGAGAAATTGCAAACGTCGAGCAATTGCTCAGAGATGAAAAGTGCCAGCACTGAAAGCTGTTGCTAGCCAGCACCCTTCCTTGGAAGCGCTTTCACAGGCGCAGCAACACTGGGGCTTTGCGCTTCTCTACGCACCAAACGTCACGGTCCTTCTCTTTCCGTCTCGTAGACACGAGCTGAGAAATTGCAAACGTCGAGCAATTGCTCCGAGATGAAAAGTGCCAGCACTGAAAGCTGTTGCTAGCCAGCCCCCTTCCTTGGAAGCGCTTTTGTAGGCCTAAGAACACTGGGGCTCTGGGCTTCTCTAGCCACCTAATCTTCTGCTCATCCTCTCGCGCACTCTAAAGAGAGCTCAGGTGAGAAATTGCAAACGTCCAGCAATTGCTCAGAGATGAAAAGTGCCAGCACTGAAAGCTGTTGCTAGCCAGCACCCTTCCTTGGAAGCGCTTTCACAGGCGCAGCAACACTGGGGCTTTGCGCTTCTCTACCCACCAAATGTCACGGTCATTCTCTTTCCATCTCATAGACACGAGCTGAGAAATTGCAAACGTCGAGCAATTGCTCAGAGATGAAAAGTGCCAGCACTGAAAGCTGTTGCTAGCCAGCACCCTTCCTTGGAAGCGCTTTCACAGGTGCAGCAACACTGGGGCTTTGCACTTCTCTAGCCACCAAACGTCACGGTCCTTCTCTTTCCGTCGGTAGACACGAGCTGAGAAATTGCAAACGTCGAGCAATTGCTAAGAGATGAAAAGTGCCAGCACTGAAAGCTGTTGCTAGCCAGCACCCTTCCTTGGAAGCGCTTTTGTAGGCCTAAGAACACTGGGGCTCTGGGCTTCTCTAGCCACCTCATCTTCTGCTCATCCTCGCGCGCACTCTAAAGAGAGCTCAGGTGAGAAATTACAAACGTCGAGCAATTGCTCAGAGATGAAAAGTGCCAGCACTGAAAGCTGTTGCTAGCCAGCACCCTTCCTTGGAAGCGCTTTCACAGGCGCAGCAACACTGGGGCTTTGCGCTTCTATACGCACCAAATGTCACGGTCATTCTCTTTCCGTCTCGTAGACACGAGCTGAGAAATTGCAAACGTCGAGCAATTGCTCAGAGATGAAAAGTGCCAGCACTGAAAGCTGTTGCTAGCCAGCCCCCTTCCTTGGAAGCGCTTTTGTAGGCCTAAGAACACTGGGGCTCTGGGCTTCTCTAGCCACCTCATCTTCTGCTCATCCTCTCGCGCACTCTAAAGAGAGCTCAGGTGAGAAATTGCAAACGTCGAGCAATTGCTCAGAGATGAAAAGTGCCAGCACTGAAAGCTCTTGCTAGCCAGCACCCTTCCTTGGAAGCGCTTTCACAGGCGCAGTAACACTGGGGCTTTGCGCTTCTCTACCCACCAAAAGTCACGGTCCTTCTCTTTCCGTCGGTAGACACGAGCTGAGAAATTGCAAACGTCGAGCAATTGCTCAGAGATGAAAAGTGCCAGCACTGAAAGCTGTTGCTAGCCAGCACCCTTCCTTGGAAGCGCTTTCACAGGTGCAGCAACACTGGGGCTTTGCGCTTCTCTAGCCACCAAACGTCACGGTCCTTCTCTTTCCGTCGGTAGACACGAGCTGAGAAATTGCAAACGTCGAGCAATTGCTCAGAGATGAAAAGTGCCAGCACTGAAAGCTGTTGCTAGCCAGCACCCTTCCTTGGAAGCGCTTTTGTAGGCCTAAGAACACAAGGGCTCTGTGCTTCTCTAGCCACCTACTCTTCTGATCATTCTCTCGCGCAGTCTAAAGAGAGCTCAGGTGAGAAATTGCAAACGTCGAGCAATTGCTCCGAGATGAAAAGTGCCAGCACTGAAAGCTGTTGCTAGCCAGCACCCTTCCTTGGAAGCGCTTTCACAGGCGCAGCAACACTGGGGCTTTGCGCTTCTCTACCCACCAAACGTCACGGTCCTTCTCTTTCCGTCTCCTAGACACGAGCTGAGAAATTGCAAACATCGAGCAATTGCTCAGAGATGAAAAGTGCCAGCACTGAAAGCTGTTGCTAGCCAGCACCCTTCCTTGGAAGCGCTTTCACAGGCGCAGTAACACTGGGGCTTTGCGCTTCTCTACCCACCAAACGTCACGGTCATTCTCTTTCCGTCTCGTAGACACGAGCTGAGAAATTGCAAACGTCGAGCAATTGCTCAGAGATGAAAAGTGCCAGCACTGAAAGCTGTTGCTAGCCAGCACCCTTCCTTGGAAGCGCTTTCACAGGCGCAGCAACACTGGGGCTTTGCGCTTCTCTAGCCACCAAACGTCATGGTCCTTCTCTTTCCGTCTCGTAGACACGAGTTGAGAAATTGCAAACGTCGAGCAATTGCTCAGAGATGAAAAGTGCCAGCACTGAAAGCTGTTGCTAGCCAGCACCCTTCCTTGGAAGCGCTTTTGTAGGCCTAAGAACACTGGGGCTCTGGGCTTCTCTAGCCACCTAATCTTCTGCTCATCCTCACGCGCACTCTAAAGAGAGCTCAGGTGAGAAATTGCAAACGTCGAGCAATTGCTCAGAGATGAAAAGTGCCAGCACTGAAAGCCCTTGCTAGCCAGCACCCTTCCTTGGAAGCGCTTTCACAGGCGCAGCAACACTGGGGCTTTTCACTTCTCTACGCACCAAACGTCACGGTCCTTCTCTTTCCGTCTCGTAGACACGAGCTGAGAAATTGCAAACGTCCAGCAATTGCTCCGAGATGAAAAGTACCAGCACTGAAAGCTGTTGCTAGCCAGCACCCTTCCTTGGAAGCGCTTTTGTAGGCCTAAGAACACTGGGGCTCTGGGCTTCTCTAGCCACCTAATCTTCTGCTCATCCTCTCGCGCACTCTAAAGAGAGCTCAGGTGAGAAATTGCAAACGTCCAGCAATTGCTCAGAGATGAAAAGTGCCAGCACTGAAAGCTGTTGCTAGCCAGCACCCTTCCTTGGAAGCGCTTTCACAGGCGCAGCAACACTGGGGCTTTGCGCTTCTCTACCCACCAAATGTCACGGTCATTCTCTTTCCATCTCATAGACACGAGCTGAGAAATTGCAAACGTCGAGCAATTGCTCAGAGATGAAAAGTGCCAGCACTGAAAGCTGTTGCTAGCCAGCACCCTTCCTTGGAAGCGCTTTCACAGGTGCAGCAACACTGGGGCTTTGCACTTCTCTAGCCACCAAACGTCACGGTCCTTCTCTTTCCGTTGGTAGACACGAGCTGAGAAATTGCAAACGTCGAGCAATTGCTCCGAGATGAAAAGTGCCAGCACTGAAAGCTGTTGCTAGCCAGCACCCTTCCTTGGAAGCGCTTTTGTAGGCCTAAGAACACTGGGGCTCTGGGCTTCTCTAGCCACCTCATCTTCTGCTCATCCTCGCGCGCACTCTAAAGAGAGCTCAGGTGAGAAATTACAAACGTCGAGCAATTGCTCAGAGATGAAAAGTGCCAGCACTGAAAGCTGTTGCTAGCCAGCACCCTTCCTTGGAAGCGCTTTCACAGGCGCAGCAACACTGGGGCTTTGCGCTTCTATACGCACCAAATGTCACGGTCATTCTCTTTCCGTCTCGTAGACACGAGCTGAGAAATTGCAAACGTCCAGCAATTGCTCCGAGATGAAAAGTGCCAGCACTGAAAGCTGTTGCTAGCCACCACCCTTCCTTGGAAGCGCTTTCACAGGCGCAGCAACACTGGGGCTTTGCGCTTCTCTAGCCACCAAACGTCACGGTCCTTCTCTTTCCGTCGGTAGACACGAGCTGAGAAATTGCAAACGTCCAGCAATTGCTAAGAGATGAAAAGTGCCAGCACTGAAAGCTGTTGCTAGCCAGCACCCTTCCTTGGAAGCGCTTTTGTAGGCCTAAGAACACTGGGGCTCTGGGCTTCTCTAGCCACCTCATCTTCTGCTCATCCTCTCGCGCACTCTAAAGAGAGCTCAGGTGAGAAATTGCAAACGTCGAGCAATTGCTCAGAGATGAAAAGTGCCAGCACTGAAAGCTGTTGCTAGCCAGCACCCTTCCTTGGAAGCGCTTTTGTAGGCCTAACAACACTGGGGCTCTGGGCTTCTCTAGCCACCTCATCTTCTGCTCATCCTCTCGCGCACTCTAAAGAGAGCTCAGGTGAGAAATTGCAAACGTCCAGCAATTGCTCAGAGATGAAAAGTGCCAGCACTGAAAGCCCTTGCTAGCCAGCACCCTTCCTTGGAAGCGCTTTCACAGGCGCAGCAACACTGGGGCTTTGCGCTTCTCTACCCACCAAAAGTCACGGTCCTTCTCTTTCCGTCGGTAGACACGAGCTGAGAAATTGCAAACGTCGAGCAATTGCTCAGAGATGAAAAGTGCCAGCACTGAAAGCTGTTGCTAGCCAGCACCCTTCCTTGGAAGCGCTTTTGTAGGCCTAAGAACACAAGGGCTCTGTGCTTCTCTAGCCACCTCATCTTCTGCTCATCCTCTCGCGCACTCTAAAGAGAGCTCAGGTGAGAAATTACAAACGTCGAGCAATTGCTCAGAGATGAAAAGTGCCAGCACTGAAAGCTGTTGCTAGCCAGCACCCTTCCTTGGAAGCGCTTTTGTAGGCCTAAGAACACAAGGGCTCTGTGCTTCTCTAGCCACCTACTCTTCTGCTCATCATCTCGCGCACTCTAAAGAGAGCTCAGGTGAGAAATTGCAAACGTCGAGCAATTGCTCAGAGATGAAAAGTGCCAGCACTGAAAGCTCTTGCTAGCCAGCATCCTTCCTTGGAAGCGCTTTTGTAGCCCTTAGAACACTGGGGCTCTGGGCTTCTCTAGCCACCTCATCTTCTGCTCATCCTCTCGCGCACTCTAAAGAGAGCTCAGGTGAGAAATTGCAAACGTCGAGCAATTGCTCAGAGATGAAAAGTGCCAGCACTGAAAGCTCTTGCTAGCCAGCACCCTTCCTTGGAAGCGCTTTCACAGGCGCAGCAACACTGGGGCTTTGCGCTTCTATACGCACCAAATGTCACGGTCCTTCTCTTTCCGTCTCGTAGACACGAGCTGAGAAATTGCAAACGTCGAGCAATTGCTCCGAGATGAAAACTGCCAGCACTGAAAGCTCTTGCTAGCCAGCATCCTTCCTTGGAAGCGCTTTTGTAGGCCTAAGAACACTGGGGCTCTGGGCTTCTCTAGCCACCTCATCTTCTGCTCATCCTCTCGCGCACTCTAAAGAGAGCTCAGGTGAGAAATTGCAAACGTCGAGCAATTGCTCAGAGATGAAACGTGCCAGCACTGAAAGCTCTTGCTAGCCAGCACCCTTCCTTGGAAGCGCTTTTGTAGCCCTTAGAACACTGGGGCTCTGGGCTTCTCTAGCCACCTCATCTTCTGCTCATCCTCTCGCGCACTCTAAAGAGAGCTCAGGTGAGAAATTGCAAATGTCGAGCAATTGCTCAGAGATGAAAAGTGCCAGCACTGAAAGCTGTTGCTAGCCAGCACCCTTCCTTGGAAGCGCTTTCACAGGCGCAGCAACACTGGGGCTTTGCGCTTCTCTAGCCACCAAACGTCACGGTCATTCTCTTTCCGTCTCGTAGACACGAGCTGAGAAATTGCAAACGTCGAGCAATTGCTCCGAGATGAAAAGTGCCAGCACTGAAAGCTGTTGCTAGCCAGCACCCTTCCTTGGAAGCGCTTTACAGGTGCAGCAACACTGGGGCTTTGCGCTTCTCTAGCCACCAAACGTCACGGTCCTTCTCTTTCCGTCGGTAGACACGAGCTGAGAAATTGCAAACGTCGAGCAATTGCTCCGAGATGAAAAGTGCCAGCACTGAAAGCTGTTGCTAGCCAGCACCCTTCCTTGGAAGCGCTTTCACAGGCGCAGCAACACTGGGGCTTTGCGCTTCTATACGCACCAAATGTCACGGTCATTCTCTTTCCGTCTCGTAGACACGAGCTGAGAAATTGCAAACGTCGAGCAATTGCTCAGAGATGAAAAGTGCCAGCACTGAAAGCTGTTGCTAGCCAGCCCCCTTCCTTGGAAGCGCTTTTGTAGGCCTAAGAACAGTGGGGCTCTGGGCTTCTCTAGCCACCTCATCTTCTGCTCATCCTCTCGCGCACTCTAAAGAGAGCTCAGGTGAGAAATTGCAAACGTCGAGCAATTGCTCAGAGATGAAAAGTGCCAGCACTGAAAGCCCTTGCTAGCCAGCACCCTTCCTTGGAAGCGCTTTCACAGGCGCAGCAACACTGGGGCTTTGCGCTTCTCTACCCACCAAAAGTCACGGTCCTTCTCTTTCCGTCGGTAGACACGAGCTGAGAAATTGCAAACGTCGAGCAATTGCTCAGAGATGAAAAGTGCCAGCACTGAAAGCTGTTGCTAGCCAGCACCCTTCCTTGGAAGCGCTTTTGTAGGCCTAAGAACACAAGGGCTCTGTGCTTCTCTAGCCACCTCATCTTCTGCTCATCCTCTCGCGCACTCTAAAGACAGCTCAGGTGAGAAATTACAAACGTCGAGCAATTGCTCAGAGATGAAAAGTGCCAGCACTGAAAGCTGTTGCTAGCCAGCACCCTTCCTTGGAAGCGCTTTTGTAGGCCTAAGAACACAAGGGCTCTGTGCTTCTCTAGCCACCTACTCTTCTGCTCATCATCTCGCGCAGTCTAAAGAGAGCTCAGGTGAGAAATTGCAAACGTCGAGCAATTGCTCAGAGATGAAAAGTGCCAACACTGAAAGCTCTTGCTAGCCAGCATCCTTCCTTGGAAGCGCTTTTGTAGCCCTTAGAACACTGGGGCTCTGGGCTTCTCTAGCCACCTCATCTTCTGCTCATCCTCTCGCGCACTCTAAAGAGAGCTCAGGTGAGAAATTGCAAACGTCGAGCAATTGCTCCGAGATGAAAAGTGCCAGCACTGAAAGCTCTTGCTAGCCAGCACCCTTCCTTGGAAGCGCTTTCACAGGCGCAGCAACACTGGGGCTTTGCGCTTCTATACGCACCAAATGTCACGGTCCTTCTCTTTC
Source organism: Sarcoramphus papa (assembly GCA_037962945.1). Lineage (NCBI taxonomy): Eukaryota > Metazoa > Chordata > Aves > Accipitriformes > Cathartidae > Sarcoramphus > Sarcoramphus papa. Next base: position 4,089,996 of record CM075606.1, on the reverse strand, counting down.
CGTCTCGTAGACACGAGCTGAGAAATTGCAAACGTCGAGCAATTGCTCCGAGATGAAAACTGCCAGCACTGAAAGCTCTTGCTAGCCAGCATCCTTCCTTGGAAGCGCTTTTGTAGGCCTAAGAACACTGGGGCTCTGGGCTTCTCTAGCCACCTCATCTTCTGCTCATCCTCTCGCGCACTCTAAAGAGAGCTCAGGTGAGAAATTGCAAACGTCGAGCAATTGCTCAGAGATGAAACGTGCCAGCACTGAAAGCTCTTGCTAGCCAGCACCCTCCTTGGAAGCGCTTTTGTAGCCCTTAGAACACTGGGGCTCTGGGCTTCTCTAGCCACCTCATCTTCTGCTCATCCTCTCGCGCACTCTAAAGAGAGCTCAGGTGAGAAATTGCAAATGTCGAGCAATTGCTCAGAGATGAAAAGTGCCAGCACTGAAAGCTCTTGCTAGCCAGCACCCTTCCTTGGAAGCGCTTTCACAGGCGCAGCAACACTGGGGCTTTGCGCTTCTCTAGCCACCAAACGTCACGGTCCTTCTCTTTCCGTCTTGTAGACACGAGCTGAGAAATTGCAAACGTCGAGCAATTGCTCAGAGATGAAAAGTGCCAGCACTGAAAGCTCTTGCTAGCCAGCACCCTTCCTTGGAAGCGCTTTTGTAGGCCTAAGAACACTGGGGCTCTGGGCTTCTCTAGCCACCTCATCTTCTGCTCATCCTCTCGCGCATTCTAAAGAGAGCTCAGGTGAGAAATTGCAAACGTCGAGCAATTGCTCAGAGATGAAAAGTGCCAGCACTGAAAGCTGTTGCTAGCCAGCACCCTTCCTTGGAAGCGCTTTCACAGGCGCAGCAACACTGGGGCTTTGCGCTTCTCTAGCCACCAAACGTCACGGTCCTTCTCTTTCCGTCTCGTAGACACGAGTTGAGAAATTGCAAATGTCGAGCAATTGCTCAGAGATGAAAAGTGCCAGCACTGAAAGCTGTTGCTAGCCAGCAGCCTTCCTTGGAAGCGCTTTTGTAGGCCTAAGAACACTGGGGCTCTGGGCTTCTCTAGCCACCTCATCTTCTGCTCATCCTCTCGCGCACTCTAAAGAGAGCTCAGGTGAGAAATTGCAAACGTCGAGCAATTGCTCAGAGATGAAAAGTGCCAGCACTGAAAGCTGTTGCTAGCCAGCACCCTTCCTTGGAAGTGCTTTCACAGGCGCAGCAACACTGGGGCTTTGCGCTTCTCTACCCACCAAACGTCACGGTCATTCTCTTTCCGTCTCGTAGACACGAGCTGAGAAATTGCAAACGTCGAGCAATTGCTCAGAGATGAAAAGTGCCAGCACTGAAAGCTCTTGCTAGACAGCACCCTTCCTTGGAAGCGCTTTCACAGGCGCAGTAACACTGGGGCTTTCACTTCTATACGCACCAAACGTCACGGTCATTCTCTTTCCGTCTCGTAGACACGAGCTGAGAAATTGCAAACGTCGAGCAATTGCTCAGAGATGAAAAGTGCCAGCACTGAAAGCTGTTGCTAGCCAGCCCCCTTCCTTGGAAGCGCTTTTGTAGGCCTAAGAACAGTGGGGCTCTGGGCTTCTCTAGCCACCTCATCTTCTGCTCATCCTCTCGCGCACTCTAAAGAGAGCTCAGGTGAGAAATTGCAAACGTCCAGCAATTGCTCAGAGATGAAAAGTGCCAGCACTGAAAGCTGTTGCTAGCCAGCACCCTTCCTTGGAAGCGCTTTCACAGGCGCAGCAACACTGGGGCTTTGCGCTTCTCTAGCCACCAAACGTCACGGTCCTTCTCTTTCCATCTCGTAGACACGAGCTGAGAAATTGCAAACGTCGAGCAATTGCTCAGAGATGAAAAGTGCCAGCACTGAAAGCTGTTGCTAGCCAGCACCCTTCCTTGGAAGCGCTTTTGTAGGCCTAAGAACACTGGGGCTCTGGGCTTCTCTAGCCACCTCATCTTCTGCTCATCCTCTCGCGCACTCTAAAGAGAGCTCAGGTGAGAAATTGCAAACGTCGAGCAATTGCTCAGAGATGAAAAGTGCCAGCACTGAAAGCTGTTGCTAGCCAGCACCCTTCCTTGGAAGCGCTTTCACAGGCGCAGTAACACTGGGGCTTTGCGCTTCTCTACGCACCAAACGTCACGGTCCTTCTCTTTCCGTCTCGTAGACACAAGCTGAGAAATTGCAAACATCGAGCAATTGCTCCGAGATGAAAAGTGCCAGCACTGAAAGCTGTTGCTAGCCAGCACCCTTCCTTGGAAGCGCTTTCACAGGCGCAGCAACACTGGGGCTTTGTGCTTCTATACGCACCAGACGTCACGGTCATTCTCTTTCCGTCTCGTAGACACGAGCTGAGAAATTGCAAACGTCCAGCAATTGCTCCGAGATGAAAAGTGCCAGCACTGAAAGCTGTTGCTAGCCAGCACCCTTCCTTGGAAGCGCTTTTGTAGGCCTAAGAAGACTGGGGCTCAGGGCTTCTCTAGCCACCTAATCTTCTGCTCATCCTCTCGCGCACTCTAAAGAGAGCTCAGGTGAGAAATTGCAAACGTCGAGCAATTGCTCAGAGATGAAAAGTGCCAGCACTGAAAGCCCTTGCTAGCCAGCACCCTTCCTTGGAAGCGCTTTCACAGGCGCAGCAACACTGGGGCTTTGCGCTTCTCTAGCCACCAAACGTCACGGTCATTCTCTTTCCGTCTCGTAGACACGAGCTGAGAAATTGCAAACGTCGAGCAATTGCTCCGAGATGAAAAGTGCCAGCACTGAAAGCTGTTGCTAGCCAGCACCCTTCCTTGGAAGCGCTTTCACAGGTGCAGCAACACTGGGGCTTTGCGCTTCTCTAGCCACCAAACGTCACGGTCCTTCTCTTTCCGTCGGTAGACACGAGCTGAGAAATTGCAAACGTCGAGCAATTGCTCAGAGATGAAAAGTGCCAGCACTGAAAGCTGTTGCTAGCCAGCACCCTTCCTTGGAAGCGCTTTTGTAGGCCTAAGAACACTGGGGCTCTGGGCTTCTCTAGCCACCTCATCTTCTGCTCATCCTCGCGCGCACTCTAAAGAGAGCTCAGGTGAGAAATTACAAACGTCGAGCAATTGCTCAGAGATGAAAAGTGCCAGCACTGAAAGCTGTTGCTAGCCAGCACCCTTCCTTGGAAGCGCTTTTGTAGGCCTAAGAACACTGGGGCTCTGGGCTTCTCTAGCCACCTCATCTTCTGCTCATCCTCTCGCGCACTCTAAAGAGAGCTCAGGTGAGAAATTGCAAACGTCGAGCAATTGCTCAGAGATGAAAAGTGCCAGCACTGAAAGCTGTTGCTAGCCAGCACCCTTCCTTGGAAGCGCTTTCACAGGCGCAGCAACACTGGGGCTTTGCGCTTCTCTACCCAAAAAAAGTCACGGTCCTTCTCTTTCCGTCGGTAGACACGAGCTGAGAAATTGCAAACGTCGAGCAATTGCTCAGAGATGAAAAGTGCCAGCACTGAAAGCTGTTGCTAGCCAGCACCCTTCCTTGGAAGCGCTTTCACAGGCGCAGCAACACTGGGGCTTTGCGCTTCTCTACCCACCAAACGTCACGGTCATTCTCTTTCCGTCTCGTAGACACGAGCTGAGAAATTGCAAACGTCGAGCAATTGCTCAGAGATGAAAAGTGCCAGCACTGAAAGCTGTTGCTAGCCAGCACCCTTCCTTGGAAGCGCTTTCAGAGGCGCAGTAACACTGGGGCTTTCACTTCTATACGCACCAAACGTCACGGTCATTCTCTTTCCGTCTCGTAGACACGAGCTGAGAAATTGCAAACGTCGAGCAATTGCTCAGAGATGAAAAGTGCCAGCACTGAAAGCTGTTGCTAGCCAGCCCCCTTCCTTGGAAGCGCTTTTGTAGGCCTAAGAACAGTGGGGCTCTGGGCTTCTCTAGCCACCTCATCTTCTGCTCATCCTCTCGCGCACTCTAAAGAGAGCTCAGGTGAGAAATTGCAAACGTCCAGCAATTGCTCAGAGATGAAAAGTGCCAGCACTGAAAGCTGTTGCTAGCCAGCACCCTTCCTTGGAAGCGCTTTCACAGGCGCAGCAACACTGGGGCTTTGCGCTTCTCTAGCCACCAAACGTCACGGTCCTTCTCTTTCCATCTCGTAGACACGAGCTGAGAAATTGCAAACGTCGAGCAATTGCTCAGAGATGAAAAGTGCCAGCACTGAAAGCTGTTGCTAGCCAGCACCCTTCCTTGGAAGCGCTTTTGTAGGCCTAAGAACACTGGGGCTCTGTGCTTCTCTAGCCACCTACTCTTCTGCTCATCCTCGCGCGCACTCTAAAGAGAGCTCAGGTGAGAAATTACAAACGTCGAGCAATTGCTCAGAGATGAAAAGTGCCAGCACTGAAAGCTCTTGCTAGCCAGCACCCTTCCTTGGAAGCGCTTTCACAGGCGCAGTAACACTGGGGCTTTGCGCTTCTCTACGCACCAAACGTCACGGTCCTTCTCTTTCCGTCTCGTAGACACAAGCTGAGAAATTGCAAACATCGAGCAATTGCTCAGAGATGAAAAGTGCCAGCACTGAAAGCTGTTGCTAGCCAGCACCCTTCCTTGGAAGCGCTTTCACAGGTGCAGCAACACTGGGGCTTTGCGCTTCTCTAGCCACCAAACGTCACGGTCCTTCTCTTTCCGTCGGTAGACACGAGCTGAGAAATTGCAAACGTCGAGCAATTGCTCAGAGATGAAAAGTGCCAGCACTGAAAGCTGTTGCTAGCCAGCACCCTTCCTTGGAAGCGCTTTTGTAGGCCTAAGAACACTGGGGCTCTGGGCTTCTCTAGCCACCTCATCTTCTGCTCATCCTCGCGCGCACTCTAAAGAGAGCTCAGGTGAGAAATTACAAACGTCGAGCAATTGCTCAGAGATGAAAAGTGCCAGCACTGAAAGCTGTTGCTAGCCAGCACCCTTCCTTGGAAGCGCTTTTGTAGGCCTAAGAACACTGGGGCTCTGGGCTTCTCTAGCCACCTCATCTTCTGCTCATCCTCTCGCGCACTCTAAAGAGAGCTCAGGTGAGAAATTGCAAACGTCGAGCAATTGCTCAGAGATGAAAAGTGCCAGCACTGAAAGCTGTTGCTAGCCAGCACCCTTCCTTGGAAGCGCTTTCACAGGCGCAGCAACACTGGGGCTTTGCGCTTCTCTACCCAAAAAAAGTCACGGTCCTTCTCTTTCCGTCGGTAGACACGAGCTGAGAAATTGCAAACGTCGAGCAATTGCTCAGAGATGAAAAGTGCCAGCACTGAAAGCTGTTGCTAGCCAGCACCCTTCCTTGGAAGCGCTTTCACAGGCGCAGCAACACTGGGGCTTTGCGCTTCTCTACCCACCAAACGTCACGGTCATTCTCTTTCCGTCTCGTAGACACGAGCTGAGAAATTGCAAACGTCGAGCAATTGCTCAGAGATGAAAAGTGCCAGCACTGAAAGCTGTTGCTAGCCAGCACCCTTCCTTGGAAGCGCTTTCAGAGGCGCAGCAACACTGGGGCTTTGCGCTTCTCTAGCCACCAAATGTCACGGTCCTTCTCTTTCCGTCTCGTAGACACGAGTTGAGAAATTGCAAACGTCGAGCAATTGCTCAGAGATGAAAAGTGCCAGCACTGAAAGCTCTTGCTAGCCAGCACCCTTCCTTGGAAGCGCTTTCACAGGCGCAGCAACACTGGGGCTTTTCACTTCTCTACGCACCAAACGTCACGGTCATTCTCTTTCCGTCTCGTAGACACGAGCTGAGAAATTGCAAACATCGAGCAATTGCTCAGAGATGAAAAGTGCCAGCACTGAAAGCTGTTGCTAGCCAGCACCCTTCCTTGGAAGCGCTTTCACAGGTGCAGCAACACTGGGGCTTTGCGCTTCTCTAGCCACCAAACGTCACGGTCATTCTCTTTCCGTCTCGTAGACACGAGCTGAGAAATTGCAAACGTCCAGCAATTGCTCCGAGATGAAAAGTGACAGCACTGAAAGCTGTTGCTAGCCAGCACCCTTCCTTGGAAGCGCTTTTGTAGGCCTAAGAACACTGGGGCTCTGGGCTTCTCTAGCCACCTAATCTTCTGCTCATCCTCTCGCGCACTCTAAAGAGAGCTCAGGTGAGAAATTACAAACGTCGAGCAATTGCTCAGAGATGAAAAGTGCCAGCACTGAAAGCTGTTGCTAGCCAGCACCCTTCCTTGGAAGCGCTTTTGTAGGCCTAAGAACACTGGGGCTCTGGGCTTCTCTAGCCACCTCATCTTCTGCTCATCCTCTCGCGCACTCTAAAGAGAGCTCAGGTGAGAAATTGCAAACGTCGAGCAATTGCTCAGAGATGAAAAGTGCCAGCACTGAAAGCTGTTGCTAGCCAGCATCCTTCCTTGGAAGCGCTTTTGTAGCCCTTAGAACACTGGGGCTCTGGGCTTCTCTAGCCACCTCATCTTCTGCTCATCCTCTCGCGCACTCTAAAGAGAGCTCAGGTGAGAAATTGCAAACGTCGAGCAATTGCTCAGAGATGAAAAGTGCCAGCACTGAAAGCTGTTGCTAGCCAGCACCCTTCCTTGGAAGCGCTTTCACAGGTGCAGCAACACTGGGGCTTTGCGCTTCTATATGCACCAAATGTCACGGTCATTCTCTTTCCGTCTTGTAGACATGAGCTGAGAAATTGCAAAAGTCGAGCAATTGCTCCGAGATGAAAACTGCCAGCACTGAAAGCTGTTGCTAGCCAGCACCCTTCCTTGGAAGCGCTTTTGTAGGCCTAAGAACAGTGGGGCTCTGGGCTTCTCTAGCCACCTCATCTTCTGCTCATCCTCTCGCGCACTCTAAAGAGAGCTCAGGTGAGAAATTGCAAACGTCGAGCAATTGCTCCGAGATGAAAAGTGCCAGCACTGAAAGCTCTTGCTAGCCAGCACCCTTCCTTGGAAGCGCTTTCACAGGCGCAGCAACACTGGGGCTTTGCGCTTCTCTACCCACCAAATGTCAAGGTCATTCTCTTTCCATCTCATAGACACGAGCTGAGAAATTGCAAACGTCGAGCAATTGCTCCGAGATGAAAAGTGCCAGCACTGAAAGCTGTTGCTAGCCAGCACCCTTCCTTGGAAGCGCTTTCACAGGCGCAGCAACACTGGGGCTTTGCACTTCTCTAGCCACCAAACGTCACGGTCCTTCTCTTTCCGTCGGTAGACACGAGCTGAGAAATTGCAAACGTCGAGCAATTGCTCAGAGATGAAAAGTGCCAGCACTGAAAGCTGTTGCTAGCCAGCACCCTTCCTTGGAAGTGCTTTTGTAGGCCTAAGAACACTGGGGCTCTGGGCTTCTCTAGCCACCTCATCTTCTGCTCATCCTCTCGCGCACTCTAAAGAGAGCTCAGGTGAGAAATTGCAAACGTCCAGCAATTGTTCAGAGATGAAAAGTGCCAGCACTGAAAGCTCTTGCTAGCCAGCACCCTTCCTTGGAAGCGCTTTTGTAGGCCTAAGAACACAAGGGCTCTGTGCTTCTCTAGCCACCTACTCTTCTGATCATTCTCTCGCGCAGTCTAAAGAGAGCTCAGGTGAGAAATTGCAAACGTCGAGCAATTGCTCCGAGATGAAAAGTGCCAGCACTGAAAGCTGTTGCTAGCCAGCACCCTTCCTTGGAAGCGCTTTTGTAGGCCTAAGAACACTGGGGCTCTGGGCTTCTCTAGCCACCTCATCTTCTGCTCATCCTCTCGCGCACTCTAAAGAGAGCTCAGGTGAGAAATTGCAAACGTCCAGCAATTGCTCAGAGATGAAAATTGCCAGCACTGAAAGCTGTTGCTAGCCAGCACCCTTCCTTGGAAGCGCTTTCACAGGCACAGCAACACTGGGGCTTTGCGCTTCTATACGCACCAAATGTCACGGTCCTTCTCTTTCCGTCTTGTAGACACGAGCTGAGAATTTGCAAACGTCGAGCAATTGCTCAGAGATGAAAAGTGCCAGCACTGAAAGCTGTTGCTAGCCAGCACCCTTCCTTGGAAGCGCTTTCACAGGCGCAGCAACACTGGGGCTTTGCGCTTCTCTAGCCACCAAACGTCACGGTCATTCTCTTTCCGTCTCGTAGACACGAGCTGAGAAATTGCAAACGTCGAGCAATTGCTCAGAGATGAAAAGTGCCAGCACTGAAAGCTGTTGCTAGCCAGCACCCTTCCTTGGAAGCGCTTTCACAGGTGCAGCAACACTGGGGCTTTGCGCTTCTCTAGCCACCAAACGTCACGGTCCTTCTCTTTCCGTCGGTAGACACGAGCTGAGAAATTGCAAACGTCGAGCAATTGCTCAGAGATGAAAAGTGCCAGCACTGAAAGCTGTTGCTAGCCAGCACCCTTCCTTGGAAGTGCTTTTGTAGGCCTAAGAACACTGGGGCTCTGGGCTTCTCTAGCCACCTCATCTTCTGCTCATCCTCGCGCGCACTCTAAAGAGAGCTCAGGTGAGAAATTACAAACGTCGAGCAATTGCTCAGAGATGAAAAGTGCCAGCACTGAAAGCTGTTGCTAGCCAGCACCCTTCCTTGGAAGCGCTTTCACAGGCGCAGCAACACTGGGGCTTTGCGCTTCTCTACCCACCAAAAGTCACGGTCCTTCTCTTTCCGTCGGTAGACACGAGCTGAGAAATTGCAAACGTCGAGCAATTGCTCCGAGATGAAAAGTGCCAGCACTGAAAGCTGTTGCTAGCCAGCACCCTTCCTTGGAAGCGCTTTCACAGGTGCAGCAACACTGGGGCTTTGCGCTTCTCTAGCCACCAAACGTCACGGTCCTTCTCTTTCCGTCGGTAGACACGAGCTGAGAAATTGCAAACGTCGAGCAATTGCTCAGAGATGAAAAGTGCCAGCACTGAAAGCTGTTGCTAGCCAGCACCCTTCCTTGGAAGCGCTTTTGTAGGCCTAAGAACACAAGGGCTCTGTGCTTCTCTAGCCACCTACTCTTCTGATCATTCTCTCGCGCACTCTAAAGAGAGCTCAGGTGAGAAATTGCAAACGTCGAGCAATTGCTCAGAGATGAAAAGTGCCAGCACTGAAAGCTGTTGCTAGCCAGCACCCTTCCTTGGAAGCGCTTTCACAGGCGCAGTAACACTGGGGCTTTGCGCTTCTCTACCCACCAAACGTCACGGTCCTTCTCTTTCCGTCTCCTAGACACGAGCTGAGAAATTGAAAACGTCAAGCAATTGCTCAGAGATGAAAAGTGCCAGCACTGAAAGCTGTTGCTAGCCAGCACCCTTCCTTGGAAGCGCTTTCACAGGCGCAGCAACACTGGGGCTTTGCGCTTCTCTAGCCACCAAATGTCACGGTCCTTCTCTTTCCGTCTCGTAGACACGAGTTGAGAAATTGCAAACGTCGAGCAATTGCTCAGAGATGAAAAGTGCCAGCACTGAAAGCTGTTGCTAGCCAGCACCCTTCCTTGGAAGCGCTTTTGTAGGCCTAAGAACACTGGGGCTCTGGGCTTCTCTAGCCACCTAATCTTCTGCTCATCCTCACGCGCACTCTAAAGAGAGCTCAGGTGAGAAATTGCAAACGTCGAGCAATTGCTCAGAGATGAAAAGTGCCAGCACTGAAAGCTGTTGCTAGCCAGCACCCTTCCTTGGAAGCGCTTTCACAGGCGCAGCAACACTGGGGCTTTTCACTTCTCTACGCACCAAACGTCACGGTCCTTCTCTTTCCGTCTCGTAGACACGAGCTGAGAAATTGCAAACATCGAGCAATTGCTCAGAGATGAAAAGTGCCAGCACTGAAAGCTGTTGCTAGCCAGCACCCTTCCTTGGAAGCGCTTTCACAGGCGCAGTAACACTGGGGCTTTGCGCTTCTCTACCCACCAAACGTCACGGTCCTTCTCTTTCCGTCTCCTAGACACGAGCTGAGAAATTGCAAACATCGAGCAATTGCTCAGAGATGAAAAGTGCCAGCACTGAAAGCTGTTGCTAGCCAGCACCCTTCCTTGGAAGCGCTTTCACAGGCGCAGTAACACTGGGGCTTTGCGCTTCTCTACCCACCAAACGTCACGGTCATTCTCTTTCCGTCTCGTAGACACGAGCTGAGAAATTGCAAACGTCCAGCAATTGCTCCGAGATGAAAAGTGCCAGCACTGAAAGCTCTTGCTAGCCAGCACCCTTCCTTGGAAGCGCTTTTGTAGGCCTAAGAACACTGGGGCTCTGGGCTTCTCTAGCCACCTAATCTTCTGCTCATCCTCTCGCGCACTCTAAAGAGAGCTCAGGTGAGAAATTGCAAACGTCCAGCCATTGCTCCGAGATGAAAAGTGCCAGCACTGAAAGCTGTTGCTAGCCAGCACCCTTCCTTGGAAGCGCTTTCACAGGCGCAGCAACACTGGGGCTTTGCGCTTCTCTAGCCACCAAACGTCACGGTCATTCTCTTTCCGTCTCGTAGACACGAGCTGAGAAATTGCAAACGTCGAGCAATTGCTCAGAGATGAAAAGTGCCAGCACTGAAAGCCCTTGCTAGCCAGCACCCTTCCTTGGAAGCGCTTTCACAGGTGCAGCAACACTGGGGCTTTGCGCTTCTCTAGCCACCAAACGTCACGGTCCTTCTCTTTCCGTCGGTAGACACGAGCTGAGAAATTGCAAACGTCGAGCAATTGCTCAGAGATGAAAAGTGCCAGCACTGAAAGCTGTTGCTAGCCAGCACCCTTCCTTGGAAGTGCTTTTGTAGGCCTAAGAACACTGGGGCTCTGGGCTTCTCTAGCCACCTCATCTTCTGCTCATCCTCGCGCGCACTCTAAAGAGAGCTCAGGTGAGAAATTACAAACGTCGAGCAATTGCTCAGAGATGAAAAGTGCCAGCACTGAAAGCTGTTGCTAGCCAGCACCCTTCCTTGGAAGCGCTTTCACAGGCGCAGCAACACTGGGGCTTTGCGCTTCTATACGCACCAAATGTCACGGTCATTCTCTTTCCGTCTCGTAGACACGAGCTGAGAAATTGCAAACGTCGAGCAATTGCTCAGAGATGAAAAGTGCCAGCACTGAAAGCTGTTGCTAGCCAGCACCCTTCCTTGGAAGCGCTTTCACAGGCGCAGTAACACTGGGGCTTTGCGCTTCTCTACCCACCAAAAGTCACGGTCCTTCTCTTTCCGTCGGTAGACACGAGCTGAGAAATTGCAAACGTCGAGCAATTGCTCCGAGATGAAAAGTGCCAGCACTGAAAGCTGTTGCTAGCCAGCACCCTTCCTTGGAAGCGCTTTCACAGGTGCAGCAACACTGGGGCTTTGCGCTTCTCTAGCCACCAAACGTCACGGTCCTTCTCTTTCCGTCGGTAGACACGAGCTGAGAAATTGCAAACGTCGAGCAATTGCTCCGAGATGAAAAGTGCCAGCACTGAAAGCTGTTGCTAGCCAGCACCCTTCCTTGGAAGCGCTTTTGTAGGCCTAAGAACACAAGGGCTCTGTGCTTCTCTAGCCAACTACTCTTCTGATCATTCTCTCGCGCACTCTAAAGAGAGCTCAGGTGAGAAATTGCAAACGTCCAGCAATTGCTCAGAGATGAAAAGTGCCAGCACTGAAAGCTGTTGCTAGCCAGCACCCTTCCTTGGAAGCGCTTTCACAGGCGCAGTAACACTGGGGCTTTGCGCTTCTCTACCCACCAAACGTCACGGTCATTCTCTTTCCGTCTCGTAGACACGAGCTGAGAAATTGCAAACGTCGAGCAATTGCTCCGAGATGAAAAGTGCCAGCACTGAAAGCTGTTGCTAGCCAGCACCCTTCCTTGGAAGCGCTTTCACAGGCGCAGTAACACTGGGGCTTTGCACTTCTCTAGCCACCAAACGTCACGGTCCTTCTCTTTCCGTCGGTAGACACGAGCTGAGAAATTGCAAACGTCGAGCAATTGCTAAGAGATGAAAAGTGCCAGCACTGAAAGCTGCTGCTAGCCAGCACCCTTCCTTGGAAGCGCTTTTGTAGGCCTAAGAACACTGGGGCTCTGGGCTTCTCTAGCCACCTCATCTTCTGCTCATCCTCTCGCGCACTCTAAAGAGAGCTCAGGTGAGAAATTACAAACGTCGAGCAATTGCTCAGAGATGAAAAGTGCCAGCACTGAAAGCTGTTGCTAGCCAGCACCCTTCCTTGGAAGCGCTTTTGTAGGCCTAAGAACACAAGGGCTCTGTGCTTCTCTAGCCACCTCATCTTCTGCTCATCCTCTCGCGCACTCTAAAGAGAGCTCAGGTGAGAAATTGCAAACGTCGAGCAATTGCTCAGAGATGAAAAGTGCCAGCACTGAAAGCTGTTGCTAGCCAGCATCCTTCCTTGGAAGCGCTTTTGTAGCCCTTAGAACACTGGGGCTCTGGGCTTCTCTAGCCACCTCATCTTCTGCTCATCCTCTCGCGCACTCTAAAGAGAGCTCAGGTGAGAAATTGCAAACGTCGAGCAATTGCTCAGAGATGAAAAGTGCCAGCACTGAAAGCTGTTGCTAGCCAGCACCCTTCCTTGGAAGCGCTTTCACAGGCGCAGCAACACTGGGGCTTTGCGCTTCTCTAGCCACCAAATGTCACGGTCCTTCTCTTTCCGTCTTGTAGACACGAGCTGAGAAATTTCAAAAGTCGAGCAATTGCTCCGAGATGAAAACTGCCAGCACTGAAAGCTGTTGCTAGCCAGCACCCTTCCTTGGAAGCGCTTTTGTAGGCCTAAGAACACTGGGGCTCTGGGCTTCTCTAGCCACCTCATCTTCTGCTCATCCTCTCGCGCACTCTAAAGAGAGCTCAGGTGAGAAATTGCAAACGTCCAGCAATTGCTCAGAGATGAAAAGTGCCAGCACTGAAAGCTCTTGCTAGCCAGCACCCTTCCTTGGAAGCGCTTTCACAGGCGCAGCAACACTGGGGCTTTGCGCTTCTCTACCCACCAAATGTCACGGTCATTCTCTTTCCATCTCATAGACACGAGCTGAGAAATTGCAAACGTCGAGCAATTGCTCCGAGATGAAAAGTGCCAGCACTGAAAGCTGTTGCTAGCCAGCACCCTTCCTTGGAAGCGCTTTCACAGGTGCAGCAACACTGGGGCTTTGCACTTCTCTAGCCACCAAACGTCACGGTCCTTCTCTTTCCGTCGGTAGACACGAGCTGAGAAATTGCAAACGTCCAGCAATTGCTCAGAGATGAAAAGTGCCAGCACTGAAAGCTCTTGCTAGCCAGCACCCTTCCTTGGAAGTGCTTTTGTAGGCCTAAGAACACTGGGGCTCTGGGCTTCTCTAGCCACCTCATCTTCTGCTCATCCTCTCGCGCACTCTAAAGAGAGCTCAGGTGAGAAATTACAAACGTCGAGCAATTGCTCAGAGATGAAAAGTGCCAGCACTGAAAGCTCTTGCTAGCCAGCACCCTTCCTTGGAAGCGCTTTTGTAGGCCTAAGAACACAAGGGCTCTGGGCTTCTCTAGCCACCTACTCTTCTGATCATTCTCTCGCGCAGTCTAAAGAGAGCTCAGGTGAGAAATTGCAAACGTCGAGCAATTGCTCAGAGATGAAAAGTGCCAGCACTGAAAGCTCTTGCTAGCCAGCACCCTTCCTTGGAAGCGCTTTTGTAGGCCTAAGAACAGTGGGGCTCTGGGCTTCTCTAGCCACCTCATCTTCTGCTCATCCTCTCGCGCACTCTAAAGAGAGCTCAGGTGAGAAATTGCAAACGTCCAGCAATTGCTCAGAGATGAAAATTGCCAGCACTGAAAGCTGTTGCTAGCCAGCACCCTTCCTTGGAAGCGCTTTCACAGGCACAGCAACACTGGGGCTTTGCGCTTCTATACGCACCAAATGTCACGGTCCTTCTCTTTCCGTCTTGTAGACACGAGCTGAGAATTTGCAAACGTCGAGCAATTGCTCCGAGATGAAAAGTGCCAGCACTGAAAGCTGTTGCTAGCCAGCACCCTTCCTTGGAAGCGCTTTCACAGGCGCAGCAACACTGGGGCTTTGCGCTTCTCTAGCCACCAAACGTCACGGTCATTCTCTTTCCGTCTCGTAGACACGAGCTGAGAAATTGCAAACGTCGAGCAATTGCTCAGAGATGAAAAGTGCCAGCACTGAAAGCTGTTGCTAGCCAGCACCCTTCCTTGGAAGCGCTTTCACAGGTGCAGCAACACTGGGGCTTTGCGCTTCTCTAGCCACCAAACGTCACGGTCCTTCTCTTTCCGTCGGTAGACACGAGCTGAGAAATTGCAAACGTCGAGCAATTGCTCAGAGATGAAAAGTGCCAGCACTGAAAGCTGTTGCTAGCCAGCACCCTTCCTTGGAAGTGCTTTTGTAGGCCTAAGAACACTGGGGCTCTGGGCTTCTCTAGCCACCTCATCTTCTGCTCATCCTCGCGCGCACTCTAAAGAGAGCTCAGGTGAGAAATTACAAACGTCGAGCAATTGCTCAGAGATGAAAAGTGCCAGCACTGAAAGCTGTTGCTAGCCAGCACCCTTCCTTGGAAGCGCTTTCACAGGCGCAGCAACACTGGGGCTTTGCGCTTCTATACGCACCAAATGTCACGGTCATTCTCTTTCCGTCTCGTAGACACGAGCTGAGAAATTGCAAACGTCGAGCAATTGCTCCGAGATGAAAAGTGCCAGCACTGAAAGCTGTTGCTAGCCAGCACCCTTCCTTGGAAGCGCTTTTGTAGGCCTAAGAACACTGGGGCTCTGGGCTTCTCTAGCCACCTCATCTTCTGCTCATCCTCTCGCGCACTCTAAAGAGAGCTCAGGTGAGAAATTGCAAACGTCGAGCAATTGCTCAGAGATGAAAAGTGCCAGCACTGAAAGCTGTTGCTAGCCAGCACCCTTCCTTGGAAGCGCTTTCACAGGCGCAGTAACACTGGGGCTTTGCGCTTCTCTACCCACCAAAAGTCACGGTCCTTCTCTTTCCGTCGGTAGACACGAGCTGAGAAATTGCAAACGTCGAGCAATTGCTCAGAGATGAAAAGTGCCAGCACTGAAAGCTGTTGCTAGCCAGCACCCTTCCTTGGAAGCGCTTTCACAGGTGCAGCAACACTGGGGCTTTGCGCTTCTCTAGCCACCAAACGTCACGGTCCTTCTCTTTCCGTCGGTAGACACGAGCTGAGAAATTGCAAACGTCGAGCAATTGCTCAGAGATGAAAAGTGCCAGCACTGAAAGCTGTTGCTAGCCAGCAGCCTTCCTTGGAAGCGCTTTTGTAGGCCTAAGAACACAAGGGCTCTGTGCTTCTCTAGCCACCTACTCTTCTGATCATTCTCTCGCGCAGTCTAAAGAGAGCTCAGGTGAGAAATTGCAAACGTCCAGCAATTGCTCAGAGATGAAAAGTGCCAGCACTGAAAGCTGTTGCTAGCCAGCACCCTTCCTTGGAAGCGCTTTCACAGGCGCAGCAACACTGGGGCTTTGCGCTTCTCTACCCACCAAACGTCACGGTCCTTCTCTTTCCGTCTCCTAGACACGAGCTGAGAAATTGCAAACATCGAGCAATTGCTCAGAGATGAAAAGTGCCAGCACTGAAAGCTGTTGCTAGCCAGCACCCTTCCTTGGAAGCGCTTTCACAGGCGCAGTAACACTGGGGCTTTGCGCTTCTCTACCCACCAAACGTCACGGTCATTCTCTTTCCGTCTCGTAGGCACGAGCTGAGAAATTGCAAACGTCGAGCAATTGCTCAGAGATGAAAAGTGCCAGCACTGAAAGCTGTTGCTAGCCAGCACCCTTCCTTGGAAGCGCTTTCACAGGCGCAGCAACACTGGGGCTTTGCGCTTCTCTACGCACCAAACGTCACGGTCCTTCTCTTTCCGTCTCGTAGACACGAGTTGAGAAATTGCAAACGTCGAGCAATTGCTCCGAGATGAAAAGTGCCAGCACTGAAAGCTGTTGCTAGCCAGCACCCTTCCTTGGAAGCGCTTTTGTAGGCCTAAGAACACTGGGGCTCTGGGCTTCTCTAGCCACCTAATCTTCTGCTCATCCTCTCGCGCACTCTAAAGAGAGCTCAGGTGAGAAATTGCAAACGTCCAGCAATTGCTCCGAGATGAAAAGTGCCAGCACTGAAAGCTCTTGCTAGCCAGCACCCTTCCTTGGAAGCGCTTTCACAGGCGCAGCAACACTGGGGCTTTGCGCTTCTCTACCCACCAAATGTCACGGTCCTTCTCTTTCCATCTCATAGACACGAGCTGAGAAATTGCAAACGTCGAGCAATTGCTCCGAGATGAAAAGTGCCAGCACTGAAAGCTGTTGCTAGCCAGCACCCTTCCTTGGAAGCGCTTTCACAGGTGCAGCAACACTGGGGCTTTGCGCTTCTCTAGCCACCAAACGTCACGGTCCTTCTCTTTCCGTCGGTAGACACGAGCTGAGAAATTGCAAACGTCGAGCAATTGCTCCGAGATGAAAAGTGCCAGCACTGAAAGCTGTTGCTAGCCAGCACCCTTCCTTGGAAGTGCTTTTGTAGGCCTAACAACACTGGGGCTCTGGGCTTCTCTAGCCACCTCATCTTCTGCTCATCCTCTCGCGCACTCTAAAGAGAGCTCGGGTGAGAAATTACAAACGTCGAGCAATTGTTCAGAGATGAAAAGTGCCAGCACTGAAAGCTCTTGCTAGCCAGCACCCTTCCTTGGAAGCGCTTTTGTAGGCCTAAGAACACAAGGGCTCTGTGCTTCTCTAGCCACCTACTCTTCTGATCATTCTCTCGCGCAGTCTAAAGAGAGCTCAGGTGAGAAATTGCAAACGTCCAGCAATTGCTCCGAGATGAAAAGTGCCAGCACTGAAAGCTCTTGCTAGCCAGCACCCTTCCTTGGAAGTGCTTTTGTAGGCCTAAGAACACTGGGGCTCTGGGCTTCTCTAGCCACCTCATCTTCTGCTCATCCTCTCGCGCACTCTAAAGAGAGCTCAGGTGAGAAATTACAAACGTCGAGCAATTGCTCAGAGATGAAAAGTGCCAGCACTGAAAGCTGTTGCTAGCCAGCACCCTTCCTTGGAAGCGCTTTCACAGGCGCAGCAACACTGGGGCTTTGCGCTTCTATACGCACCAAATGTCACGGTCATTCTCTTTCCGTCTCGTAGACACGAGCTGAGAAATTGCAAACGTCCAGCAATTGCTCCGAGATGAAAAGTGCCAGCACTGAAAGCTGTTGCTAGCCAGCACCCTTCCTTGGAAGCGCTTTTGTAGGCCTAAGAACACTGGGGCTCTGGGCTTCTCTAGCCACCTCATCTTCTGCTCATCCTCTCGCGCACTCTAAAGAGAGCTCAGGTGAGAAATTGCAAACGTCCAGCAATTGCTCCGAGATGAAAAGTGCCAGCACTGAAAGCTGTTGCTAGCCAGCACCCTTCCTTGGAAGCGCTTTCACAGGCGCAGCAACACTGGGGCTTTGCGCTTCTCTACCCACCAAATGTCACGGTCATTCTCTTTCCATCTCATAGACACGAGCTGAGAAATTGCAAACGTCGAGCAATTGCTCCGAGATGAAAAGTGCCAGCACTGAAAGCTGTTGCTAGCCAGCACCCTTCCTTGGAAGCGCTTTCACAGGTGCAGCAACACTGGGGCTTTGCGCTTCTCTAGCCACCAAACGTCACGGTCCTTCTCTTTCCGTCGGTAGACACGAGCTGAGAAATTGCAAACGTCGAGCAATTGCTCCGAGATGAAAAGTGCCAGCACTGAAAGCTGTTGCTAGCCAGCACCCTTCCTTGGAAGTGCTTTTGTAGGCCTAACAACACTGGGGCTCTGGGCTTCTCTAGCCACCTCATCTTCTGCTCATCCTCTCGCGCACTCTAAAGAGAGCTCAGGTGAGAAATTACAAACGTCGAGCAATTGTTCAGAGATGAAAAGTGCCAGCACTGAAAGCTCTTGCTAGCCAGCACCCTTCCTTGGAAGCGCTTTTGTAGGCCTAAGAACACAAGGGCTCTGTGCTTCTCTAGCCACCTACTCTTCTGATCATTCTCTCGCGCAGTCTAAAGAGAGCTCAGGTGAGAAATTGCAAACGTCCAGCAATTGCTCCGAGATGAAAAGTGCCAGCACTGAAAGCTCTTGCTAGCCAGCACCCTTCCTTGGAAGCGCTTTTGTAGGCCTAAGAACACTGGGGCTCTGGGCTTCTCTAGCCACCTCATCTTCTGCTCATCCTCTCGCGCACTCTAAAGAGAGCTCAGGTGAGAAATTGCAAACGTCCAGCAATTGCTCAGAGATGAAAATTGCCAGCACTGAAAGCTGTTGCTAGCCAGCACCCTTCCTTGGAAGCGCTTTCACAGGCACAGCAACACTGGGGCTTTGCGCTTCTATACGCACCAAATGTCACGGTCCTTCTCTTTCCGTTTTGTAGACACGAGCTGAGAATTTGCAAACGTCGAGCAATTGCTCAGAGATGAAAAGTGCCAGCACTGAAAGCTGTTGCTAGCCAGCACCCTTCCTTGGAAGCACTTTCACAGGCGCAGCAACACTGGGGCTTTGCGCTTCTCTAGCCACCAAACGTCACGGTCATTCTCTTTCCGTCTCGTAGACACGAGCTGAGAAATTGCAAACGTCGAGCAATTGCTCAGAGATGAAAAGTGCCAGCACTGAAAGCTGTTGCTAGCCAGCACCCTTCCTTGGAAGCGCTTTCACAGGTGCAGCAACACTGGGGCTTTGCGCTTCTCTAGCCTCCAAACGTCACGGTCCTTCTCTTTCCGTCGGTAGACACGAGCTGAGAAATTGCAAACGTCGAGCAATTGCTCAGAGATGAAAAGTGCCAGCACTGAAAACTGTTGCTAGCCAGCACCCTTCCTTGGAAGTGCTTTTGTAGGCCTAAGAACACTGGGGCTCTGGGCTTCTCTAGCCACCTCATCTTCTGCTCATCCTCGCGCGCACTCTAAAGAGAGCTCAGGTGAGAAATTACAAACGTCGAGCAATTGCTCAGAGATGAAAAGTGCCAGCACTGAAAGCTGTTGCTAGCCAGCACCCTTCCTTGGAAGCGCTTTCACAGGCGCAGCAACACTGGGGCTTTGCGCTTCTATACGCACCAAATGTCACGGTCATTCTCTTTCCGTCTCGTAGACACGAGCTGAGAAATTGCAAATGTCGAGCAATTGCTCAGAGATGAAAAGTGCCAGCACTGAAAGCTGTTGCTAGCCAGCCCCCTTCCTTGGAAGCGCTTTTGTAGGCCTAAGAACACTGGGGCTCTGGGCTTCTCTAGCCACCTCATCTTCTGCTCATCCTCTCGCGCACTCTAAAGAGAGCTCAGGTGAGAAATTGCAAACGTCGAGCAATTGCTCAGAGATGAAAAGTGCCAGCACTGAAAGCTGTTGCTAGCCAGCACCCTTCCTTGGAAGCGCTTTCACAGGCGCAGTAACACTGGGGCTTTGCGCTTCTCTACCCACCAAAAGTCACGGTCCTTCTCTTTCCGTCGGTAGACACGAGCTGAGAAATTGCAAACGTCGAGCAATTGCTCAGAGATGAAAAGTGCCAGCACTGAAAGCTGTTGCTAGCCAGCACCCTTCCTTGGAAGCGCTTTCACAGGTGCAGCAACACTGGGGCTTTGCGCTTCTCTAGCCACCAAACGTCACGGTCCTTCTCTTTCCGTCGGTAGACACGAGCTGAGAAATTGCAAACGTCGAGCAATTGCTCAGAGATGAAAAGTGCCAGCACTGAAAGCTGTTGCTAGCCAGCACCCTTCCTTGGAAGCGCTTTTGTAGGCCTAAGAACACAAGGGCTCTGTGCTTCTCTAGCCACCTACTCTTCTGATCATTCTCTCGCGCACTCTAAAGAGAGCTCAGGTGAGAAATTGCAAACGTCCAGCAATTGCTCAGAGATGAAAAGTGCCAGCACTGAAAGCTGTTGCTAGCCAGCACCCTTCCTTGGAAGCGCTTTCACAGGCGCAGCAACACTGGGGCTTTGCGCTTCTCTACCCACCAAACGTCACGGTCCTTCTCTTTCCGTCTCCTAGACACGAGCTGAGAAATTGCAAACATCGAGCAATTGCTCAGAGATGAAAAGTGCCAGCACTGAAAGCTGTTGCTAGCCAGCACCCTTCCTTGGAAGCGCTTTCACAGGCGCAGTAACACTGGGGCTTTGCGCTTCTCTACCCACCAAACGTCACGGTCATTCTCTTTCCGTCTCGTAGACACGAGCTGAGAAATTGCAAACGTCGAGCAATTGCTCAGAGATGAAAAGTGCCAGCACTG
The DNA here is from genome assembly GCA_037962945.1 of Sarcoramphus papa. Classification (NCBI taxonomy): domain Eukaryota; kingdom Metazoa; phylum Chordata; class Aves; order Accipitriformes; family Cathartidae; genus Sarcoramphus; species Sarcoramphus papa. The sequence goes on along the minus strand of CM075606.1, from coordinate 4,069,984 downwards.
AAAGCTGTTGCTAGCCAGCACCCTTCCTTGGAAGCGCTTTCACAGGCGCAGCAACACTGGGGCTTTGCGCTTCTCTAGCCACCAAATGCCACGGTCCTTCTCTTTCCGTCTCGTAGACACGAGTTGAGAAATTGCAAACGTCGAGCAATTGCTCAGAGATGAAAAGTGCCAGCACTGAAAGCTCTTGCTAGCCAGCACCCTTCCTTGGAAGCGCTTTTGTAGACCTAACAACACTGGGGCTCTGTGCTTCTCTAGCCACCTAATCTTCTGCTCATCCTCACGCGCACTCTAAAGAGAGCTCAGGTGAGAAATTGCAAACGTCGAGCAATTGCTCAGAGATGAAAAGTGCCAGCACTGAAAGCTGTTGCTAGCCAGCACCCTTCCTTGGAAGCGCTTTCACAGGCGCAGCAACACTGGGGCTTTTCACTTCTCTACGCACCAAACGTCACGGTCCTTCTCTTTCCGTCTCGTAGACACGAGCTGAGAAATTGCAAACATCGAGCAATTGCTCAGAGATGAAAAGTGCCAGCACTGAAAGCTCTTGCTAGCCAGCACCCTTCCTTGGAAGCGCTTTCACAGGCGCAGCAACACTGGGGCTTTGCGCTTCTCTACCCACCAAACGTCACGGTCATTCTCTTTCCATCTCATAGACACGAGCTGAGAAATTGCAAACGTCGAGCAATTGCTCCGAGATGAAAAGTGCCAGCACTGAAAGCTGTTGCTAGCCAGCACCCTTCCTTGGAAGCGCTTTCACAGGTGCAGCAACACTGGGGCTTTGCGCTTCTCTAGCCACCAAACGTCACGGTCCTTCTCTTTCCGTCGGTAGACACGAGCTGAGAAATTGCAAACGTCCAGCAATTGCTCAGAGATGAAAAGTGCCAGCACTGAAAGCTGTTGCTAGCCAGCACCCTTCCTTGGAAGCGCTTTTGTAGGCCTAAGAACACAAGGGCTCTGTGCTTCTCTAGCCACCTACTCTTCTGATCATTCTCTCGCGCACTCTAAAGAGAGCTCAGGTGAGAAATTGCAAACGTCCAGCAATTGCTCAGAGATGAAAAGTGCCAGCACTGAAAGCTGTTGCTAGCCAGCACCCTTCCTTGGAAGCGCTTTCACAGGCGCAGCAACACTGGGGCTTTGCGCTTCTCTACCCACCAAACGTCACGGTCCTTCTCTTTCCGTCTCCTAGACACGAGCTGAGAAATTGCAAACATCGAGCAATTGCTCAGAGATGAAAAGTGCCAGCACTGAAAGCTGTTGCTAGCCAGCACCCTTCCTTGGAAGCGCTTTCACAGGCGCAGTAACACTGGGGCTTTGCGCTTCTCTACCCACCAAACGTCACGGTCATTCTCTTTCCGTCTCGTAGACACGAGCTGAGAAATTGCAAACGTCGAGCAATTGCTCAGAGATGAAAAGTGCCAGCACTGAAAGCTGTTGCTAGCCAGCACCCTTCCTTGGAAGCGCTTTCACAGGCGCAGCAACACTGGGGCTTTGCGCTTCTCTAGCCACCAAATGCCACGGTCCTTCTCTTTCCGTCTCGTAGACACGAGTTGAGAAATTGCAAACGTCGAGCAATTGCTCAGAGATGAAAAGTGCCAGCACTGAAAGCTCTTGCTAGCCAGCACCCTTCCTTGGAAGCGCTTTTGTAGACCTAACAACACTGGGGCTCTGTGCTTCTCTAGCCACCTAATCTTCTGCTCATCCTCACGCGCACTCTAAAGAGAGCTCAGGTGAGAAATTGCAAACGTCGAGCAATTGCTCAGAGATGAAAAGTGCCAGCACTGAAAGCTGTTGCTAGCCAGCACCCTTCCTTGGAAGCGCTTTCACAGGCGCAGCAACACTGGGGCTTTTCACTTCTCTACGCACCAAACGTCACGGTCCTTCTCTTTCCGTCTCGTAGACACGAGCTGAGAAATTGCAAACATCGAGCAATTGCTCAGAGATGAAAAGTGCCAGCACTGAAAGCTCTTGCTAGCCAGCACCCTTCCTTGGAAGCGCTTTCACAGGCGCAGCAACACTGGGGCTTTGCGCTTCTCTACCCACCAAACGTCACGGTCATTCTCTTTCCATCTCATAGACACGAGCTGAGAAATTGCAAACGTCGAGCAATTGCTCCGAGATGAAAAGTGCCAGCACTGAAAGCTGTTGCTAGCCAGCACCCTTCCTTGGAAGCGCTTTCACAGGTGCAGCAACACTGGGGCTTTGCGCTTCTCTAGCCACCAAACGTCACGGTCCTTCTCTTTCCGTCGGTAGACACGAGCTGAGAAATTGCAAACGTCCAGCAATTGCTCAGAGATGAAAAGTGCCAGCACTGAAAGCTGTTGCTAGCCAGCACCCTTCCTTGGAAGTGCTTTTGTAGGCCTAACAACACTGGGGCTCTGGGCTTCTCTAGACACCTCATCTTCTGCTCATCCTCTCGCGCACTCTAAAGAGAGCTCAGGTGAGAAATTGCAAACGTCCAGCAATTGCTCAGAGATGAAAATTGCCAGCACTGAAAGCTGTTGCTAGCCAGCACCCTTCCTTGGAAGCGCTTTCACAGGCACAGCAACACTGGGGCTTTGCGCTTCTATACGCACCAAATGTCACGGTCCTTCTCTTTCCGTCTTGTAGACACGAGCTGAGAATTTGCAAACGTCGAGCAATTGCTCCGAGATGAAAACTGCCAGCACTGAAAGCTGTTGCTAGCCAGCACCCTTCCTTGGAAGCGCTTTCACAGGCGCAGCAACACTGGGGCTTTGCGCTTCTCTAGCCACCAAACGTCACGGTCATTCTCTTTCCGTCTCGTAGACACGAGCTGAGAAATTGCAAACGTCGAGCAATTGCTCAGAGATGAAAAGTGCCAGCACTGAAAGCTGTTGCTAGCCAGCACCCTTCCTTGGAAGCGCTTTCACAGGTGCAGCAACACTGGGGCTTTGCGCTTCTCTAGCCACCAAACGTCACGGTCCTTCTCTTTCCGTCGGTAGACACGAGCTGAGAAATTGCAAACGTCGAGCAATTGCTCAGAGATGAAAAGTGCCAGCACTGAAAGCTGTTGCTAGCCAGCACCCTTCCTTGGAAGTGCTTTTGTAGCCCTTAGAACACTGGGGCTCTGGGCTTCTCTAGCCACCTCATCTTCTGCTCATCCTCGCGCGCACTCTAAAGAGAGCTCAGGTGAGAAATTACAAACGTCGAGCAATTGCTCAGAGATGAAAAGTGCCAGCACTGAAAGCTGTTGCTAGCCAGCACCCTTCCTTGGAAGTGCTTTTGTAGGCCTAAGAACACTGGGGCTCTGGGCTTCTCTAGCCACCTCATCTTCTGCTCATCCTCGCGCGCACTCTAAAGAGAGCTCAGGTGAGAAATTGCAAACGTCGAGCAATTGCTCAGAGATGAAAAGTGCCAGCACTGAAAGCTGTTGCTAGCCAGCACCCTTCCTTGGAAGCGCTTTCACAGGCGCAGTAACACTGGGGCTTTGCGCTTCTCTACCCACCAAAAGTCACGGTCCTTCTCTTTCCGTCGGTAGACACGAGCTGAGAAATTGCAAACGTCGAGCAATTGCTCAGAGATGAAAAGTGCCAGCACTGAAAGCTGTTGCTAGCCAGCACCCTTCCTTGGAAGCGCTTTCACAGGTGCAGCAACACTGGGGCTTTGCGCTTCTCTAGCCACCAAACGTCACGGTCCTTCTCTTTCCGTCGGTAGACACGAGCTGAGAAATTGCAAACGTCGAGCAATTGCTCAGAGATGAAAAGTGCCAGCACTGAAAGCTGTTGCTAGCCAGCACCCTTCCTTGGAAGTGCTTTTGTAGGCCTAAGAACACAAGGGCTCTGTGCTTCTCTAGCCACCTACTCTTCTGATCATTCTCTCGCGCACTCTAAAGAGAGCTCAGGTGAGAAATTGCAAACGTCCAGCAATTGCTCAGAGATGAAAAGTGCCAGCACTGAAAGCTGTTGCTAGCCAGCACCCTTCCTTGGAAGCGCTTTCACAGGCGCAGCAACACTGGGGCTTTGCGCTTCTCTAGCCACCAAACGTCACGGTCCTTCTCTTTCCGTCTCCTAGACACGAGCTGAGAAATTGCAAACATCGAGCAATTGCTCAGAGATGAAAAGTGCCAGCACTGAAAGCTGTTGCTAGCCAGCACCCTTCCTTGGAAGCGCTTTCACAGGCGCAGTAACACTGGGGCTTTGCGCTTCTCTACCCACCAAACGTCACGGTCCTTCTCTTTCCGTCTCGTAGACACGAGCTGAGAAATTGCAAACGTCCAGCAATTGCTCAGAGATGAAAAGTGCCAGCACTGAAAGCTGTTGCTAGCCAGCACCCTTCCTTGGAAGCACTTTCACAGGCGCAGCAACACTGGGGCTTTGCGCTTCTCTAGCCACCAAATGTCACGGTCCTTCTCTTTCCGTCTCGTAGACACGAGTTGAGAAATTGCAAACGTCGAGCAATTGCTCAGAGATGAAAAGTGCCAGCACTGAAAGCTGTTGCTAGCCAGCACCCTTCCTTGGAAGCGCTTTTGTAGGCCTAAGCACACTGGGGCTCTGGGCTTCTCTAGCCACCTAATCTTCTGCTCATCCTCACGCGCACTCTAAAGAGAGCTCAGGTGAGAAATTGCAAACGTCGAGCAATTGCTCAGAGATGAAAAGTGCCAGCACTGAAAGCTGTTGCTAGCCAGCACCCTTCCTTGGAAGCGCTTTAACAGGCGCAGCAACACTGGGGCTTTTCACTTCTCTACGCACCAAACGTCACGGTCCTTCTCTTTCCGTCTCGTAGACACGAGCTGAGAAATTGCAAACATCGAGCAATTGCTCAGAGATGAAAAGTGCCAGCACTGAAAGCCCTTGCTAGCCAGCACCCTTCCTTGGAAGCGCTTTCACAGGCGCAGCAACACTGGGGCTTTGCGCTTCTCTAGCCACCAAACGTCACGGTCATTCTCTTTCCGTCTCGTAGACACGAGCTGAGAAATTGCAAACGTCCAGCAATTGCTCCGAGATGAAAAGTGCCAGCACTGAAAGCTGTTGCTAGCCAGCACCCTTCCTTGGAAGCGCTTTTGTAGGCCTAAGAACACTGGGGCTCTGGGCTTCTCTAGCCACCTAATCTTCTGCTCATCCTCTCGCGCACTCTAAAGAGAGCTCAGGTGAGAAATTGCAAACGTCCAGCAATTGCTCCGAGATGAAAAGTGCCAGCACTGAAAGCTCTTGCTAGCCAGCACCCTTCCTTGGAAGCGCTTTCACAGGCGCAGCAACACTGGGGCTTTGCGCTTCTCTACCCACCAAATGTCACGGTCATTCTCTTTCCATCTCATAGACACGAGCTGAGAAATTGCAAACGTCGAGCAATTGCTCCGAGATGAAAAGTGCCAGCACTGAAAGCTGTTGCTAGCCAGCACCCTTCCTTGGAAGCGCTTTCACAGGTGCAGCAACACTGGGGCTTTGCGCTTCTCTAGCCACCAAACGTCACGGTCCTTCTCTTTCCGTCGGTAGACACGAGCTGAGAAATTGCAAACGTCGAGCAATTGCTCAGAGATGAAAAGTGCCAGCACTGAAAGCTGTTGCTAGCCAGCACCCTTCCTTGGAAGTGCTTTTGTAGGCCTAACAACACTGGGGCTCTGGGCTTCTCTAGCCACCTCATCTTCTGCTCATCCTCTCGCGCACTCTAAAGAGAGCTCAGGTGAGAAATTACAAACGTCGAGCAATTGCTCAGAGATGAAAAGTGCCAGCACTGAAAGCTGTTGCTAGCCAGCACCCTTCCTTGGAAGCGCTTTTGTAGGCCTAAGAACACAAGGGCTCTGTGCTTCTCTAGCCACCTACTCTTCTGATCATTCTCTCGCGCAGTCTAAAGAGAGCTCAGGTGAGAAATTGCAAACGTCGAGCAATTGCTCCGAGATGAAAAGTGCCAGCACTGAAAGCTCTTGCTAGCCAGCACCCTTCCTTGGAAGCGCTTTTGTAGGCCTAAGAACAGTGGGGCTCTGGGCTTCTCTAGCCACCTCATCTTCTGCTCATCCTCGCGCGCACTCTAAAGAGAGCTCAGGTGAGAAATTGCAAACGTCCAGCAATTGCTCAGAGATGAAAAGTGCCAGCACTGAAAGCTGTTGCTAGCCAGCACCCTTCCTTGGAAGCGCTTTCACAGGCGCAGCAACACTGGGGCTTTGCGCTTCTCTAGCCACCAAACGTCACGGTCATTCTCTTTCCGTCTCGTAGACACGAGCTGAGAAATTGCAAACGTCGAGCAATTGCTCCGAGATGAAAAGTGCCAGCACTGAAAGCTGTTGCTAGCCAGCACCCTTCCTTGGAAGCGCTTTCACAGGTGCAGCAACACTGGGGCTTTGCGCTTCTCTAGCCACCAAACGTCACGGTCCTTCTCTTTCCGTCGGTAGACACGAGCTGAGAAATTGCAAACGTCGAGCAATTGCTCAGAGATGAAAAGTGCCAGCACTGAAAGCTGTTGCTAGCCAGCACCCTTCCTTGGAAGTGCTTTTGTAGGCCTAAGAACACTGGGGCTCTGGGCTTCTCTAGCCACCTCATCTTCTGCTCATCCTCGCGCGCACTCTAAAGAGAGCTCAGGTGAGAAATTACAAACGTCGAGCAAATGCTCAGAGATGAAAAGTGCCAGCACCGAAAGCTGTTGCTAGCCAGCACCCTTCCTTGGAAGCGCTTTCACAGGCGCAGCAACACTGGGGCTTTGCGCTTCTATACGCACCAAATGTCACGGTCATTCTCTTTCCGTCTCGTAGACACGAGCTGAGAAATTGCAAACGTCCAGCAATTGCTCAGAGATGAAAAGTGCCAGCACTGAAAGCTCTTGCTAGCCAGCACCCTTCCTTGGAAGCGCTTTTGTAGGCCTAAGAACACTGGGGCTCTGGGCTTCTCTAGCCACCTAATCTTCTGCTCATCCTCTCGCGCACTCTAAAGAGAGCTCAGGTGAGAAATTGCAAACGTCCAGCAATTGCTCCGAGATGAAAAGTGCCAGCACTGAAAGCTCTTGCTAGCCAGCACCCTTCCTTGGAAGCGCTTTCACAGGCGCAGCAACACTGGGGCTTTGCGCTTCTCTACCCAACAAATGTCACGGTCCTTCTCTTTCCATCTCATAGACACGAGCTGAGAAATTGCAAACGTCGAGCAATTGCTCCGAGATGAAAAGTGCCAGCACTGAAAGCTGTTGCTAGCCAGCACCCTTCCTTGGAAGCGCTTTCACAGGTGCAGCAACACTGGGGCTTTGCGCTTCTCTAGCCACCAAACGTCACGGTCATTCTCTTTCCGTCGGTAGACACGAGCTGAGAAATTGCAAACGTCGAGCAATTGCTCAGAGATGAAAAGTGCCAGCACTGAAAGCTGTTGCTAGCCAGCACCCTTCCTTGGAAGTGCTTTTGTAGGCCTAAGCACACTGGGGCTCTGGGCTTCTCTAGCCACCTCATCTTCTGCTCATCCTCTCGCGCACTCTAAAGAGAGCTCAGGTGAGAAATTACAAACGTCGAGCAATTGTTCAGAGATGAAAAGTGCCAGCACTGAAAGCTCTTGCTAGCCAGCACCCTTCCTTGGAAGCGCTTTTGTAGGCCTAAGAACACAAGGGCTCTGTGCTTCTCTAGCCACCTACTCTTCTGATCATTCTCTCGCGCAGTCTAAAGAGAGCTCAGGTGAGAAATTGCAAACGTCGAGCAATTGCTCAGAGATGAAAAGTGCCAGCACTGAAAGCTCTTGCTAGCCAGCACCCTTCCTTGGAAGCGCTTTTGTAGGCCTAAGAACACTGGGGCTCTGGGCTTCTCTAGCCACCTCATCTTCTGCTCATCCTCTCGCGCACTCTAAAGAGAGCTCAGGTGAGAAATTGCAAACGTCCAGCAATTGCTCAGAGATGAAAATTGCCAGCACTGAAAGCTGTTGCTAGCCAGCACCCTTCCTTGGAAGCGCTTTCACAGGCACAGCAACACTGGGGCTTTGCGCTTCTATACGCACCAAATGTCACGGTCCTTCTCTTTCCGTCTTGTAGACACGAGCTGAGAATTTGCAAACGTCGAGCAATTGCTCAGAGATGAAAAGTGCCAGCACTGAAAGCTGTTGCTAGCCAGCACCCTTCCTTGGAAGCGCTTTCACAGGCGCAGCAACACTGGGGCTTTGCGCTTCTCTAGCCACCAAACGTCACGGTCATTCTCTTTCCGTCTCGTAGACACGAGCTGAGAAATTGCAAACGTCGAGCAATTGCTCAGAGATGAAAAGTGCCAGCACTGAAAGCTGTTGCTAGCCAGCACCCTTCCTTGGAAGCGCTTTCACAGGTGCAGCAACACTGGGGCTTTGCGCTTCTCTAGCCACCAAACGTCACGGTCCTTCTCTTTCCGTCGGTAGACACGAGCTGAGAAATTGCAAACGTCGAGCAATTGCTCAGAGATGAAAAGTGCCAGCACTGAAAGCTCTTGCTAGCCAGCACCCTTCCTTGGAAGTGCTTTTGTAGGCCTAAGAACACTGGGGCTCTGGGCTTCTCTAGCCACCTCATCTTCTGCTCATCCTCGCGCGCACTCTAAAGAGAGCTCAGGTGAGAAATTACAAACGTCGAGCAATTGCTCAGAGATGAAAAGTGCCAGCACTGAAAGCTGTTGCTAGCGAGCACCCTTCCTTGGAAGCGCTTTCACAGGCGCAGCAACACTGGGGCTTTGCGCTTCTATACGCACCAAATGTCACGGTCATTCTCTTTCCGTCTCGTAGACACGAGCTGAGAAATTGCAAACGTCGAGCAATTGCTCAGAGATGAAAAGTGCCAGCACTGAAAGCTCTTGCTAGCCAGCACCCTTCCTTGGAAGCGCTTTTGTAGGCCTAAGAACACTGGGGCTCTGGGCTTCTCTAGCCACCTCATCTTCTGCTCATCCTCTCGCGCACTCTAAAGAGAGCTCAGGTGAGAAATTGCAAACGTCGAGCAATTGCTCAGAGATGAAAAGTGCCAGCACTGAAAGCTGTTGCTAGCCAGCACCCTTCCTTGGAAGCGCTTTCTCAGGCGCAGTAACACTGGGGCTTTGCGCTTCTCTACCCACCAAAAGTCACGGTCCTTCTCTTTCCGTCGGTAGACACGAGCTGAGAAATTGCAAACGTCGAGCAATTGCTCAGAGATGAAAAGTGCCAGCACTGAAAGCTGTTGCTAGCCAGCACCCTTCCTTGGAAGCGCTTTCACAGGTGCAGCAACACTGGGGCTTTGCGCTTCTCTAGCCACCAAACGTCACGGTCCTTCTCTTTCCGTCGGTAGACACGAGCTGAGAAATTGCAAACGTCGAGCAATTGCTCAGAGATGAAAAGTGCCAGCACTGAAAGCTGTTGCTAGCCAGCACCCTTCCTTGGAAGCGCTTTTGTAGGCCTAAGAACACAAGGGCTCTGTGCTTCTCTAGCCACCTACTCTTCTGATCATTCTCTCGCGCACTCTAAAGAGAGCTCAGGTGAGAAATTGCAAACGTCCAGCAATTGCTCAGAGATGAAAAGTGCCAGCACTGAAAGCTGTTGCTAGCCAGCACCCTTCCTTGGAAGCGCTTTCACAGGCGCAGCAACACTGGGGCTTTGCGCTTCTCTACCCACCAAACGTCACGGTCCTTCTCTTTCGGTCTCCTAGACACGAGCTGAGAAATTGCAAACATCGAGCAATTGCTCAGAGATGAAAAGTGCCAGCACTGAAAGCTGTTGCTAGCCAGCACCCTTCCTTGGAAGCGCTTTCACAGGCGCAGCAACACTGGGGCTTTTCACTTCTCTACGCACCAAACGTCACGGTCCTTCTCTTTCCGTCTCGTAGACACGAGCTGAGAAATTGCAAACATCGAGCAATTGCTCCGAGATGAAAAGTGCCAGCACTGAAAGCTGTTGCTAGCCAGCACCCTTCCTTGGAAGCGCTTTCACAGGCGCAGCAACACTGGGGCTTTGCGCTTCTCTAGCCACCAAACGTCACGGTCATTCTCTTTCCGTCTCGTAGACACGAGCTGAGAAATTGCAAACGTCCAGCAATTGCTCCGAGATGAAAAGTGCCAGCACTGAAAGCTGTTGCTAGCCAGCACCCTTCCTTGGAAGCGCTTTTGTAGGCCTAAGAACACTGGGGCTCTGGGCTTCTCTAGCCACCTAATCTTCTGCTCATCCTCTCGCGCACTCTAAAGAGAGCTCAGGTGAGAAATTGCAAACGTCCAGCAATTGCTCCGAGATGAAAAGTGCCAGCACTGAAAGCTGTTGCTAGCCAGCACCCTTCCTTGGAAGCGCTTTCACAGGCGCAGCAACACTGGGGCTTTGCGCTTCTCTAGCCACCAAATGTCACAGTCATTCTCTTTCCATCTCATAGACACGAGCTGAGAAATTGCAAACGTCGAGCAATTGCTCAGAGATGAAAAGTGCCAGCACTGAAAGCTGTTGCTAGCCAGCACCCTTCCTTGGAAGCGCTTTCACAGGTGCAGCAACACTGGGGCTTTGCACTTCTCTAGCCACCAAACGTCACGGTCCTTCTCTTTCCGTCGGTAGACACGAGCTGAGAAATTGCAAACGTCGAGCAATTGCTAAGAGATGAAAAGTGCCAGCACTGAAAGCTGTTGCTAGCCAGCACCCTTCCTTGGAAGCGCTTTTGTAGGCCTAAGAACACTGGGGCTCTGGGCTTCTCTAGCCACCTCATCTTCTGCTCATCCTCTCGCGCACTCTAAAGAGAGCTCAGGTGAGAAATTGCAAATGTCGAGCAATTGCTCAGAGATGAAAAGTGCCAGCACTGAAAGCTGTTGCTAGCCAGCACCCTTCCTTGGAAGCGCTTTTGTAGGCCTAAGAACACTGGGGCTCTGTGCTTCTCTAGCCACCTCATCTTCTGCTCATCCTCTCGCGCACTCTACAGAGAGCTCAGGTGAGAAATTACAAACGTCGAGCAATTGTTCAGAGATGAAAAGTGCCAGCACTGAAAGCTCTTGCTAGCCAGCACCCTTCCTTGGAAGCGCTTTTGTAGGCCTAAGAACACTGGGGCTCTGGGCTTCTCTAGCCACCTACTCTTCTGATCATTCTCTCGCGCAGTCTAAAGAGAGCTCAGGTGAGAAATTGCAAACGTCGAGCAATTGCTCCGAGATGAAAAGTGCCAGCACTGAAAGCTCTTGCTAGCCAGCACCCTTCCTTGGAAGCGCTTTTGTAGGCCTAAGAACAGTGGGGCTCTGGGCTTCTCTAGCCACCTCATCTTCTGCTCATCCTCTCGCGCACTCTAAAGAGAGCTCAGGTGAGAAATTGCAAACGTCCAGCAATTGCTCAGAGATGAAAATTGCCAGCACTGAAAGCTGTTGCTAGCCAGCACCCTTCCTTGGAAGCGCTTTCACAGGCACAGCAACACTGGGGCTTTGCGCTTCTATACGCACCAAATGTCACGGTCCTTCTCTTTCCGTCTCGTAGACACGAGCTGAGAAATTGCAAACGTCGAGCAATTGCTCAGAGATGAAAAGTGCCAGCACTGAAAGCTGTTGCTAGCCAGCACCCTTCCTTGGAAGCGCTTTCACAGGCGCAGCAACACTGGGGCTTTGCGCTTCTCTACCCACCAAACGTCACGGTCCTTCTCTTTCCGTCGGTAGACACGAGCTGAGAAATTGCAAACGTCGAGCAATTGCTCAGAGATGAAAAGTGCCAGCACTGAAAGCTCTTGCTAGCCAGCACCCTTCCTTGGAAGTGCTTTTGTAGGCCTAAGAACACTGGGGCTCTGCGCTTCTCTAGCCACCTCATCTTCTGCTCATCCTCGCGCGCACTCTAAAGAGAGCTCAGGTGAGAAATTACAAACGTCGAGCAATTGCTCAGAGATGAAAAGTGCCAGCACTGAAAGCTGTTGCTAGCCAGCACCCTTCCTTGGAAGCGCTTTCACAGGCGCAGCAACACTGGGGCTTTGCGCTTCTATACGCACCAAATGTCACGGTCATTCTCTTTCCGTCTCGTAGACACGAGCTGAGAAATTGCAAACGTCGAGCAATTGCTCCGAGATGAAAAGTGCCAGCACTGAAAGCTGTTGCTAGCCAGCACCCTTCCTTGGAAGCGCTTTTGTAGGCCTAAGAACACTGGGGCTCTGGGCTTCTCTAGCCACCTCATCTTCTGCTCATCCTCTCGCGCACTCTAAAGAGAGCTCAGGTGAGAAATTGCAAACGTCGAGCAATTGCTCAGAGATGAAAAGTGCCAGCACTGAAAGCCCTTGCTAGCCAGCACCCTTCCTTGGAAGCGCTTTCACAGGCGCAGCAACACTGGGGCTTTGCGCTTCTCTACCCACCAAAAGTCACGGTCCTTCTCTTTCCATCTCATAGACACGAGCTGAGAAATTGCAAACGTCGAGCAATTGCTCAGAGATGAAAAGTGCCAGCACTGAAAGCTGTTGCTAGCCAGCACCCTTCCTTGGAAGCGCTTTCACAGGTGCAGCAACACTGGGGCTTTGCGCTTCTCTAGCCACCAAACGTCACGGTCCTTCTCTTTCCGTCGGTAGACACGAGCTGAGAAATTGCAAACGTCGAGCAATTGCTCAGAGATGAAAAGTGCCAGCACTGAAAGCTGTTGCTAGCCAGCACCCTTCCTTGGAAGCGCTTTTGTAGGCCTAAGAACACAAGGGCTCTGGGCTTCTCTAGCCACCTACTCTTCTGATCATTCTCTCGCGCACTCTAAAGAGAGCTCAGGTGAGAAATTGCAAACGTCGAGCAATTGCTCAGAGATGAAAAGTGCCAGCACTGAAAGCTCTTGCTAGCCAGCACCCTTCCTTGGAAGCGCTTTCACAGGCGCAGCAACACTGGGGCTTTGCGCTTCTCTAGCCACCAAACGTCACGGTCATTCTCTTTCCGTCTCCTAGACACGAGCTGAGAAATTGCAAACATCGAGCAATTGCTCAGAGATGAAAAGTGCCAGCACTGAAAGCTCTTGCTAGCCAGCACCCTTCCTTGGAAGCGCTTTCACAGGCGCAGTAACACTGGGGCTTTGCGCTTCTCTACCCACCAAACGTCACGGTCATTCTCTTTCCGTCTCGTAGACACGAGCTGAGAAATTGCAAACGTCGAGCAATTGCTCAGAGATGAAAAGTGCCAGCACTGAAAGCTGTTGCTAGCCAGCACCCTTCCTTGGAAGCGCTTTCACAGGCGCAGCAACACTGGGGCTTTGCGCTTCTCTAGCCACCAAATGTCACGGTCCTTCTCTTTCCGTCTCGTAGACACGAGTTGAGAAATTGCAAACGTCGAGCAATTGCTCAGAGATGAAAAGTGCCAGCACTGAAAGCTGTTGCTAGCCAGCACCCTTCCTTGGAAGCGCTTTTGTAGGCCTAAGAACACTGGGGCTCTGGGCTTCTCTAGCCACCTCATCTTCTGCTCATCCTCACGCGCACTCTAAAGAGAGCTCAGGTGAGAAATTGCAAACGTCGAGCAATTGCTCCGAGATGAAAAGTGCCAGCACTGAAAGCTCTTGCTAGCCAGCACCCTTCCTTGGAAGCGCTTTCACAGGCGCAGCAACACTGGGGCTTTTCACTTCTCTACGCACCAAACGTCACGGTCATTCTCTTTCCGTCTCGTAGACACGAGCTGAGAAATTGCAAACATCGAGCAATTGCTCAGAGATGAAAAGTGCCAGCACTGAAAGCTGTTGCTAGCCAGCACCCTTCCTTGGAAGCGCTTTCACAGGCGCAGCAACACTGGGGCTTTTCACTTCTCTACGCACCAAACGTCACGGTCCTTCTCTTTCCGTCTCGTAGACACGAGCTGAGAAATTGCAAACGTCGAGCAATTGCTCAGAGATGAAAAGTGCCAGCACTGAAAGCTGTTGCTAGCCAGCACCCTTCCTTGGAAGCGCTTTTGTAGGCCTAAGAACAGTGGGGCTCTGGGCTTCTCTAGCCACCTAATCTTCTGCTCATCCTCTCGCGCACTCTAAAGAGAGCTCAGGTGAGAAATTGCAAACGTCCAGCAATTGCTCAGAGATGAAAAGTGCCAGCACTGAAAGCTGTTGCTAGCCAGCACCCTTCCTTGGAAGCGCTTTCACAGGCGCAGCAACACTGGGGCTTTGCGCTTCTCTACCCACCAAATGTCACGGTCATTCTCTTTCCATCTCATAGACACGAGCTGAGAAATTGCAAACGTCGAGCAATTGCTCAGAGATGAAAAGTGCCAGCACTGAAAGCTGTTGCTAGCCAGCACCCTTCCTTGGAAGCGCTTTCACAGGTGCAGCAACACTGGGGCTTTGCACTTCTCTAGCCACCAAACGTCACGGTCCTTCTCTTTCCATCGGTAGACACGAGCTGAGAAATTGCAAACGTCGAGCAATTGCTAAGAGATGAAAAGTGCCAGCACTGAAAGCTGTTGCTAGCCAGCACCCTTCCTTGGAAGCGCTTTTGTAGGCCTAAGAACACTGGGGCTCTGGGCTTCTCTAGCCACCTCATCTTCTGCTCATCCTCTCGCGCACTCTAAAGAGAGCTCAGGTGAGAAATTACAAACGTCGAGCAATTGCTCAGAGATGAAAAGTGCCAGCACTGAAAGCTCTTGCTAGCCAGCACCCTTCCTTGGAAGCGCTTTTGTAGGCCTAAGAACACAAGGGCTCTGTGCTTCTCTAGCCACCTCATCTTCTGCTCATCCTCTCGCGCACTCTAAAGAGAGCTCAGGTGAGAAATTGCAAACGTCGAGCAATTGCTCCGAGATGAAAAGTGCCAGCACTGAAAGCTGTTGCTAGCCAGCATCCTTCCTTGGAAGCGCTTTTGTAGCCCTTAGAACACTGGGGCTCTGGGCTTCTCTAGCCACCTCATCTTCTGCTCATCCTCTCGCGCACTCTAAAGAGAGCTCAGGTGAGAAATTGCAAACGTCGAGCAATTGCTCCGAGATGAAAAGTGCCAGCACTGAAAGCTGTTGCTAGCCAGCACCCTTCCTTGGAAGCGCTTTCACAGGCGCAGCAACACTGGGGCTTTGCGCTTCTCTAGACACCAAATGTCACGGTCCTTCTCTTTCCGTCTTGTAGACACGAGCTGAGAAATTGCAAAAGTCGAGCAATTGCTCCGAGATGAAAACTGCCAGCACTGAAAGCTGTTGCTAGCCAGCACCCTTCCTTGGAAGCGCTTTTGTAGGCCTAAGAACACTGGGGCTCTGGGCTTCTCTAGCCACCTCATCTTCTGCTCATCCTCTCGCGCACTCTAAAGAGAGCTCAGGTGAGAAATTGCAAACGTCGAGCAATTGCTCCGAGATGAAAAGTGCCAGCACTGAAAGCTGTTGCTAGCCAGCACCCTTCCTTGGAAGCGCTTTCACAGGCGCAGCAACACTGGGGCTTTGCGCTTCTCTACCCACCAAATGTCACGGTCATTCTCTTACCATCTCATAGACACGAGCTGAGAAATTGCAAACGTCGAGCAATTGCTCCGAGATGAAAAGTGCCAGCACTGAAAGCTGTTGCTAGCCAGCACCCTTCCTTGGAAGTGCTTTTGTAGGCCTAAGAACACTGGGGCTCTGGGCTTCTCTAGCCACCTCATCTTCTGCTCATCCTCTCGCGCACTCTAAAGAGAGCTCAGGTGAGAAATTACAAATGTCGAGCAATTGCTCAGAGATGAAAAGTGCCAGCACTGAAAGCTCTTGCTAGCCAGCACCCTTCCTTGGAAGCGCTTTTGTAGGCCTAAGAACACAAGGGCTCTGTGCTTCTCTAGCCACCTACTCTTCTGATCATTCTCTCGCGCAGTCTAAAGAGAGCTCAGGTGAGAAATTGCAAACGTCGAGCAATTGCTCCGAGATGAAAAGTGCCAGCACTGAAAGCTCTTGCTAGCCAGCACCCTTCCTTGGAAGCGCTTTTGTAGGCCTAAGAACACTGGGGCTCTGGGCTTCTCTAGCCACCTCATCTTCTGCTCATCCTCTCGCGCACTCTAAAGAGAGCTCAGGTGAGAAATTGCAAACGTCGAGCAATTGCTCAGAGATGAAAATTGCCAGCACTGAAAGCTGTTGCTAGCCAGCACCCTTCCTTGGAAGCGCTTTCACAGGCGCAGCAACACTGGGGCTTTGCGCTTCTATACGCACCAAATGTCACGGTCCTTCTCTTTCCGTCTTGTAGACACGAGCTGAGAAATTGCAAACGTCAAGCAATTGCTCAGAGATGAAAACTGCCAGCACTGAAAGCTCTTGCTAGCCAGCACCCTTCCTTGGAAGCGCTTTTGTAGGCCTAAGAACACTGGGGCTCTGGGCTTCTCTAGCCACCTCATCTTCTGCTCATCCTCTCGCGCACTCTAAAGAGAGCTCAGGTGAGAAATTGCAAACGTCCAGCAATTGCTCAGAGATGAAAAGTGCCAGCACTGAAAGCTGTTGCTAGCCAGCACCCTTCCTTGGAAGCGCTTTCACAGGCGCAGTAACACTGGGGCTTTGCACTTCTCTACCCACCAAACGTCACGGTCCTTCTCTTTCCGTCTTGTAGACACGAGCTGAGAAATTGCAAACGTCGAGCAATTGCTCAGAGATGAAAAGTGCCAGCACTGAAAGCTGTTGCTAGCCAGCACCCTTCCTTGGAAGCGCTTTTGTAGGCCTAAGAACACTGGGGCTCTGGGCTTCTCTAGTCACCTCATCTTCTGCTCATCCTCTCGCGCACTCTAAAGAGAGCTCAGGTGAGAAATTGCAAACGTCGAGCAATTGCTCAGAGATGAAAAGTGCCAGCACTGAAAGCTGTTGCTAGCCAGCACCCTTCCTTGGAAGTGCTTTCACAGGCGCAGCAACACTGGGGCTTTGCGCTTCTCTACCCACCAAACGTCACGGTCCTTCTCTTTCCGTCTCGTAGACACGAGCTGAGAAATTGCAAACGTCGAGCAATTGCTCAGAGATGAAAAGTGCCAGCACTGAAAGCTGTTGCTAGCCAGCACCCTTCCTTGGAAGCGCTTTTGTAGGCCTAAGAACACTGGGGCTCTGGGCTTCTCTAGCCACCTCATCTTCTGCTCATCCTCTCGCGCACTCTAAAGAGAGCTCAGGTGAGAAATTGCAAACGTCGAGCAATTGCTCAGAGATGAAAAGTGCCAGCACTGAAAGCTCTTGCTAGCCAGCACCCTTCCTTGGAAGCGCTTTCACAGGCGCAGTAACACTGGGGCTTTGCACTTCTCTAGCCACCAAACGTCACGGTCATTCTCTTTCCGTCTCGTAGACACGAGCTGAGAAATTGCAAACGTCGAGCAATTGCTCAGAGATGAAAAGTGTCAGCACTGAAAGCTGTTGCTAGCCAGCACCCTTCCTTGGAAGCGCTTTTGTAGGCCTAAGAACACTGGGGCTCTGGGCTTCTCTAGCCACCTAATCTTCTGCTCATCCTCTCGCGCACTCTAAAGAGAGCTCAGGTGAGAAATTGCAAACGTCGAGTAATTGCTCAGAGATGAAAAGTGCCAGCACTGAAAGCTGTTGCTAGCCAGCACCCTTCCTTGGAAGCGCTTTTGTAGGCCTAAGAACACTGGGGCTCTGGGCTTCTCTAGCCACCTCATCTTCTGCTCATCCTCTCGCGTACTCTAAAGAGAGCTCAGGTGAGAAATTGCAAATGTCGAGTAATTGCTCAGAGATGAAAAGTGCCAGCACTGAAAGCTGTTGCTAGCCAGCACCCTTCCTTGGAAGCGCTTTTGTAGGCCTAAGAACACTGGGGCTTTGCACTTCTCTACGCACCAAACGTCACGGTCCTTCTCTTTCCGTCTCGTAGACACGAGCTGAGAAATTGCAAACGTCGAGCAATTGCTCAGAGATGAAAAGTGCCAGCACTGAAAGCTGTTGCTAGCCAGCACCCTTCCTTGGAAGCGCTTTTGTAGGCCTAAGAACACTGGGGCTCTGGGCTTCTCTAGCCACCTCATCTTCTGCTCATCCTCTCGCGCACTCTGAAGAGAGCTCAGGTGAGAAATTGCAAACGTCGAGCAATTGCTCAGAGATGAAAAGTGCCAGCACTGAAAGCTCTTGCTAGCCAGCACCCTTCCTTGGAAGTGCTTTCACAGGCGCAGCAACACTGGGGCTTTGCGCTTCTCTACCCACCAAACGTCACGGTCCTTCTCTTTCCGTCTCGTAGACACGAGCTGAGAAATTGCAAACGTCGAGCAATTGCTCAGAGAGGAAAAGTGCCAGCACTGAAAGCTGTTGCTAGCCAGCACCCTTCCTTGGAAGCGCTTTCACAGGCGCAGTAACACTGGGGCTTTGCACTTCTATACGCACCAAACGTCACGGTCATTCTCTTTCCGTCTCGTAGACACGAGCTGAGAAATTGCAAATGTCGAGCAATTGCTCAGAGATGAAAAGTGTCAGCACTGAAAGCTGTTGCTAGCCAGCACCCTTCCTTGGAAGCGCTTTTGTAGGCCTAAGAACACTGGGGCTCTGGGCTTCTCTAGCCACCTCATCTTCTGCTCATCCTCTCGCGCACTCTAAAGAGAGCTCAGGTGAGAAATTGCAAACGTCCAGCAATTGCTCAGAGATGAAAATTGCCAGCACTGAAAGCTGTTGCTAGCCAGCACCCTTCCTTGGAAGCGCTTTCACAGGCACAGCAACACTGGGGCTTTGCGCTTCTCTACCCACCAAATGTCACGGTCCTTCTCTTTCCGTCTTGTAGACACGAGCTGAGAAATTGCAAACGTCGAGCAATTGCTCCGAGATGAAAACTGCCAGCACTGAAAGCTGTTGCTAGCCAGCACCCTTCCTTGGAAGCGCTTTTGTAGGCCTAAGAACACTGGGGCTCTGGGCTTCTCTAGCCACCTCATCTTCTGCTCATCCTCTCGCGCACTCTAAAGAGAGCTCAGGTGAGAAATTGCAAACGTCCAGCAATTGCTCAGAGATGAAAAGTGCCAGCACTGAAAGCTGTTGCTAGCCAGCACCCTTCCTTGGAAGCGCTTTCACAGGCGCAGTAACACTGGGGCTTTGCACTTCTCTACGCACCAAACGTCACGGTCCTTCTCTTTCCGTCTCGTAGACACGAGCTGAGAAATTGCAAACGTCGAGCAATTGCTCAGAGATGAAAAGTGCCAGCACTGAAAGCTGTTGCTAGCCAGCACCCTTCCTTGGAAGCGCTTTTGTAGGCCTAAGAACAGTGGGGCTCTGGGCTTCTCTAGCCACCTAATCTTCTGCTCATCCTCTCGCGCACTCTAAAGAGAGCTCAGGTGAGAAATTGCAAACGTCCAGCAATTGCTCAGAGATGAAAAGTGCCAGCACTGAAAGCTGTTGCTAGCCAGCACCCTTCCTTGGAAGCGCTTTCACAGGCGCAGCAACACTGGGGCTTTGCGCTTCTCTAGCCACCAAACGTCACGGTCCTTCTCTTTCCGTCGGTAGACACAAGCTGAGAAATTGCAAACGTCGAGCAATTGCTCAGAGATGAAAAGTGCCAGCACTGAAAGCTGTTGCTAGCCAGCACCCTTCCTTGGAAGCGCTTTTGTAGGCCTAAGAACACTGGGGCTCTGGGCTTCTCTAGCCACCTCATCTTCTGCTCATCCTCTCGCGCACTCTAAAGAGAGCTCAGGTGAGAAATTGCAAACGTCGAGCAATTGCTCAGAGATGAAAAGTGCCAGCACTGAAAGCTCTTGCTAGCCAGCACCCTTCCTTGGAAGTGCTTTCACAGGCGCAGCAACACTGGGGCTTTGCGCTTCTCTAGCCACCAAACGTCACGGTCCTTCTCTTTCCGTCTCGTAGACACGAGCTGAGAAATTGCAAACGTCGAGCAATTGCTCAGAGATGAAAAGTGCCAGCACTGAAAGCTGTTGCTAGCCAGCACCCTTCCTTGGAAGCGCTTTTGTAGGCCTAAGAACACTGGGGCTCTGGGCTTCTCTAGCCACCTCATCTTCTGCTCATCCTCTCGCGCACTCTAAAGAGAGCTCAGGTGAGAAATTGCAAACGTCCAGCAATTGCTCAGAGATGAAAAGTGCCAGCACTGAAAGCTCTTGCTAGCCAGCACCCTTCCTTGGAAGCGCTTTCACAGGCGCAGTAACACTGGGGCTTTGCGCTTCTCTAGCCACCAAACGTCACGGTCCTTCTCTTTCCGTCTCGTAGACACGAGTTGAGAAATTGCAAATGTCGAGCAATTGCTCAGAGATGAAAAGTGCCAGCACTGAAAGCTGTTGCTAGCCAGCAGCCTTCCTTGGAAGCGCTTTTGTAGGCCTAAGAACACTGGGGCTCTGGGCTTCTCTAGCCACCTCATCTTCTGCTCATCCTCTCGCGCACTCTAAAGAGAGCTCAGGTGAGAAATTGCAAACGTCGAGCAATTGCTCAGAGATGAAAAGTGCCAGCACTGAAAGCTCTTGCTAGCCAGCACCCTTCCTTGGAAGTGCTTTCACAGGCGCAGCAACACTGGGGCTTTGCGCTTCTCTACCCACCAAACGTCACGGTCATTCTCTTTCCGTCTCGTAGACACGAGCTGAGAAATTGCAAACGTCGAGCAATTGCTCCGAGATGAAAAGTGCCAGCACTGAAAGCTGTTGCTAGCCAGCACCCTTCCTTGGAAGCGCTTTCACAGGCGCAGTAACACTGGGGCTTTGCACTTCTCTACGCACCAAACGTCACGGTCATTCTCTTTCCGTCTCGTAGACACGAGCTGAGAAATTGCAAACGTCGAGCAATTGCTCAGAGATGAAAAGTGTCAGCACTGAAAGCTGTTGCTAGCCAGCACCCTTCCTTGGAAGCGCTTTTGTAGGCCTAAGAACACTGGGGCTCTGGGCTTCTCTAGCCACCTAATCTTCTGCTCATCCTCTCGCGCACTCTAAAGAGAGCTCAGGTGAGAAATTGCAAACGTCGAGCAATTGCTCAGAGATGAAAAGTGCCAGCACTGAAAGCTGTTGCTAGCCAGCACCCTTCCTTGGAAGCGCTTTTGTAGGCCTAAGAACACTGTGGCTCTGGGCTTCTCTAGCCACCTCATCTTCTGCTCATCCTCTCGCGTACTCTAAAGAGAGCTCAGGTGAGAAATTGCAAATGTCGAGCAATTGCTCAGAGATGAAAAGTGCCAGCACTGAAAGCTCTTGCTAGCCAGCACCCTTCCTTGGAAGCGCTTTCACAGGCGCAGCAACACTGGGGCTTTGCACTTCTCTACGCACCAAACGTCACGGTCCTTCTCTTTCCGTCTCGTAGACACGAGCTGAGAAATTGCAAACGTCGAGCAATTGCTCAGAGATGAAAAGTGCCAGCACTGAAAGCTGTTGCTAGCCAGCACCCTTCCTTGGAAGCGCTTTTGTAGGCCTAAGAACACTGGGGCTCTGGGCTTCTCTAGCCACCTCATCTTCTGCTCATCCTCTCGCGCACTCTGAAGAGAGCTCAGGTGAGAAATTGCAAACGTCGAGCAATTGCTCAGAGATGAAAAGTGCCAGCACTGAAAGCTCTTGCTAGCCAGCACCCTTCCTTGGAAGTGCTTTCACAGGCGCAGCAACACTGGGGCTTTGCGCTTCTCTACCCACCAAACGTCACGGTCCTTCTCTTTCCGTCTCGTAGACACGAGCTGAGAAATTGCAAACGTCCAGCAATTGCTCAGAGATGAAAAGTGCCAGCACTGAAAGCTGTTGCTAGCCAGCACCCTTCCTTGGAAGCGCTTTCACAGGCGCAGTAACACTGGGGCTTTGCACTTCTATACGCACCAAACGTCACGGTCATTCTCTTTCCGTCTCGTAGACACGAGCTGAGAAATTGCAAATGTCGAGCAATTGCTCAGAGATGAAAAGTGTCAGCACTGAAAGCTGTTGCTAGCCAGCACCCTTCCTTGGAAGCGCTTTTGTAGGCCTAAGAACACTGGGGCTCTGGGCTTCTATAGCCACCTAATCTTCTGCTCATCCTCTCGCGCACTCTAAAGAGAGCTCAGGTGAGAAATTGCAAACGTCGAGTAATTGCTCAGAGATGAAAAGTGCCAGCACTGAAAGCTCTTGCTAGCCAGCACCCTTCCTTGGAAGCGCTTTTGTAGGCCTAAGAAGACTGGGGCTTTGGGCTTCTCTAGCCACCAAAAGTCACGGTCACTCTCTCTCCATCCGTAGAGCTGAGGTGAGAAATTGCAAACGTCCAGCAATTGCTCAAAGATGAAAAGTGCCAGCACTGGAAGCTGTTGCTAGCCAGCAGCCTTCTTTGGAAGCGCTTTCACAGGCGCAGCAACACTGCGGCTTTGCGCTTCTCTAGCCACCAAAAGTCGCGGTCACTCTCTCTCCATCCGTAGAGCTGAGGTGAGAAATTGCAAACGTCCAGCAATTGCTCAGAGATGAAAAGTGCCAGCACTGAAAGCTGTTGCTAGCCAGCACCCTTCCTTGGAAGCGCTTTTGTAGCCCTTAGAACAGTGGGGCTCTGGGCTTCTCTAGCCACCTCATCTTCTGCTCATCCTCTCGCGCACTCTAAAGAGAGCTCAGGTGAGAA
The DNA here is from genome assembly GCA_037962945.1 of Sarcoramphus papa. NCBI lineage: Eukaryota > Metazoa > Chordata > Aves > Accipitriformes > Cathartidae > Sarcoramphus > Sarcoramphus papa. The sequence continues at coordinate 4,047,762 of CM075606.1, read as the reverse complement.
ATTGCAAACGTCGAGCAATTGCTCAGAGATGAAAAGTGCCAGCACTGAAAGCTGTTGCTAGCCAGCACCCTTCCTTGGAAGCGCTTTCACATGCGCAGCAACACTGGGGCTTTGCGCTTCTCTACCCACCAAACGTCACGGTCCTTCTCTTTCCGTCTTGTAGACACGAGCTGAGAAATTGCAAACGTCGAGCAATTGCTAAGAGATGAAAAGTGCCAGCACTGAAAGCTGTTGCTAGCCAGCACCCTTCCTTGGAAGCGCTTTTGTAGGCCTAAGAACACTGGGGCTCTGGGCTTCTCTAGCCACCTCATCTTCTGCTCATCCTCTCGCGCACTCTAAAGAGAGCTCAGGTGAGAAATTACAAACGTCGAGCAATTGCTCAGAGATGAAAAGTGCCAGCACTGAAAGCTCTTGCTAGCCAGCACCCTTCCTTGGAAGCGCTTTTGTAGGCCTAAGAACACAAGGGCTCTGTGCTTCTCTAGCCACCTCATCTTCTGCTCATCCTCTCGCGCACTCTAAAGAGAGCTCAGGTGAGAAATTGCAAACGTCGAGCAATTGCTCAGAGATGAAAAGTGCCAGCACTGAAAGCTGTTGCTAGCCAGCATCCTTCCTTGGAAGCGCTTTTGTAGCCCTTAGAACACTGGGGCTCTGGGCTTCTCTAGCCACCTCATCTTCTGCTCATCCTCTCGCGCACTCTAAAGAGAGCTCAGGTGAGAAATTGCAAACGTCGAGCAATTGCTCCGAGATGAAAAGTGCCAGCACTGAAAGCTGTTGCTAGCCAGCACCCTTCCTTGGAAGCGCTTTCACAGGCGCAGCAACACTGGGGCTTTGCGCTTCTATACGCACCAAATGTCACGGTCCTTGTCTTTCCGTCTTGTAGACACGAGCTGAGAAATTGCAAAAGTCGAGCAATTGCTCCGAGATGAAAACTGCCAGCACTGAAAGCTGTTGCTAGCCAGCACCCTTCCTTGGAAGCGCTTTTGTAGGCCTAAGAACACTGGGGCTCTGGGCTTCTCTAGCCACCTCATCTTCTGCTCATCCTCTCGCGCACTCTAAAGAGAGCTCAGGTGAGAAATTGCAAACGTCCAGCAATTGCTCCGAGATGAAAAGTGCCAGCACTGAAAGCTGTTGCTAGCCAGCACCCTTCCTTGGAAGCGCTTTCACAGGCGCAGCAACACTGGGGCTTTGCGCTTCTCTACCCACCAAATGTCACGGTCATTCTCTTACCATCTCATAGACACGAGCTGAGAAATTGCAAACGTCGAGCAATTGCTCAGAGATGAAAAGTGCCAGCACTGAAAGCTGTTGCTAGCCAGCACCCTTCCTTGGAAGCGCTTTCACAGGTGCAGCAACACTGGGGCTTTGCGCTTCTCTAGCCACCAAACGTCACGGTCCTTCTCTTTCCGTCGGTAGACACGAGCTGAGAAATTGCAAACGTCGAGCAATTGCTCCGAGATGAAAAGTGCCAGCACTGAAAGCTGTTGCTAGCCAGCACCCTTCCTTGGAAGTGCTTTTGTAGGCCTAAGAACACTGGGGCTCTGGGCTTCTCTAGCCACCTCATCTTCTGCTCATCCTCTCGCGCACTCTAAAGAGAGCTCAGGTGAGAAATTACAAATGTCGAGCAATTGCTCAGAGATGAAAAGTGCCAGCACTGAAAGCTCTTGCTAGCCAGCACCCTTCCTTGGAAGCGCTTTTGTAGGCCTAAGAACACAAGGGCTCTGTGCTTCTCTAGCCACCTACTCTTCTGATCATTCTCTCGCGCAGTCTAAAGAGAGCTCAGGTGAGAAATTGCAAACGTCGAGCAATTGCTCCGAGATGAAAAGTGCCAGCACTGAAAGCTCTTGCTAGCCAGCACCCTTCCTTGGAAGCGCTTTTGTAGGCCTAAGAACACTGGGGCTCTGGGCTTCTCTAGCCACCTCATCTTCTGCTCATCCTCTCGCGCACTCTAAAGAGAGCTCAGGTGAGAAATTGCAAACGTCGAGCAATTGCTCAGAGATGAAAATTGCCAGCACTGAAAGCTGTTGCTAGCCAGCACCCTTCCTTGGAAGCGCTTTCACAGGCGCAGCAACACTGGGGCTTTGCGCTTCTATACGCACCAAATGTCACGGTCCTTCTCTTTCCGTCTTGTAGACACGAGCTGAGAAATTGCAAACGTCGAGCAATTGCTCCGAGATGAAAACTGCCAGCACTGAAAGCTCTTGCTAGCCAGCACCCTTCCTTGGAAGCGCTTTTGTAGGCCTAAGAACACTGGGGCTCTGGGCTTCTCTAGCCACCTCATCTTCTGCTCATCCTCTCGCGCACTCTAAAGAGAGCTCAGGTGAGAAATTGCAAACGTCCAGCAATTGCTCAGAGATGAAAAGTGCCAGCACTGAAAGCTGTTGCTAGCCAGCACCCTTCCTTGGAAGCGCTTTCACAGGCGCAGTAACACTGGGGCTTTGCACTTCTCTACCCACCAAACGTCACGGTCCTTCTCTTTCCGTCGGTAGACACGAGCTGAGAAATTGCAAACGTCGAGCAATTGCTCAGAGATGAAAAGTGCCAGCACTGAAAGCTGTTGCTAGCCAGCACCCTTCCTTGGAAGCGCTTTTGTAGGCCTAAGAACACTGGGGCTCTGGGCTTCTCTAGTCACCTCATCTTCTGCTCATCCTCTCGCGCACTCTAAAGAGAGCTCAGGTGAGAAATTGCAAACGTCGAGCAATTGCTCAGAGATGAAAAGTGCCAGCACTGAAAGCTGTTGCTAGCCAGCACCCTTCCTTGGAAGTGCTTTCACAGGCGCAGCAACACTGGGGCTTTGCGCTTCTCTACCCACCAAACGTCACGGTCCTTCTCTTTCCGTCTCGTAGACACGAGCTGAGAAATTGCAAACGTCGAGCAATTGCTCAGAGATGAAAAGTGCCAGCACTGAAAGCTGTTGCTAGCCAGCACCCTTCCTTGGAAGCGCTTTTGTAGGCCTAAGAACACTGGGGCTCTGGGCTTCTCTAGCCACCTCATCTTCTGCTCATCCTCTCGCGCACTCTAAAGAGAGCTCAGGTGAGAAATTGCAAACGTCGAGCAATTGCTCAGAGATGAAAAGTGCCAGCACTGAAAGCTCTTGCTAGCCAGCACCCTTCCTTGGAAGCGCTTTCACAGGCGCAGTAACACTGGGGCTTTGCACTTCTCTAGCCACCAAACGTCACGGTCATTCTCTTTCCGTCTCGTAGACACGAGCTGAGAAATTGCAAACGTCGAGCAATTGCTCAGAGATGAAAAGTGTCAGCACTGAAAGCTGTTGCTAGCCAGCAGCCTTCCTTGGAAGCGCTTTTGTAGGCCTAAGAACACTGGGGCTCTGGGCTTCTCTAGCCACCTAATCTTCTGCTCATCCTCTCGCGCACTCTAAAGAGAGCTCAGGTGAGAAATTGCAAACGTCGAGTAATTGCTCAGAGATGAAAAGTGCCAGCACTGAAAGCTGTTGCTAGCCAGCACCCTTCCTTGGAAGCGCTTTTGTAGGCCTAAGAACACTGGGGCTCTGGGCTTCTCTAGCCACCTCATCTTCTGCTCATCCTCTCGCGTACTCTAAAGAGAGCTCAGGTGAGAAATTGCAAATGTCGAGTAATTGCTCAGAGATGAAAAGTGCCAGCACTGAAAGCTGTTGCTAGCCAGCACCCTTCCTTGGAAGCGCTTTTGTAGGCCTAAGAACACTGGGGCTTTGCACTTCTCTACGCACCAAACGTCACGGTCCTTCTCTTTCCGTCTCGTAGACACGAGCTGAGAAATTGCAAACGTCGAGCAATTGCTCAGAGATGAAAAGTGCCAGCACTGAAAGCTGTTGCTAGCCAGCACCCTTCCTTGGAAGCGCTTTTGTAGGCCTAAGAACACTGGGGCTCTGGGCTTCTCTAGCCACCTCATCTTCTGCTCATCCTCTCGCGCACTCTGAAGAGAGCTCAGGTGAGAAATTGCAAACGTCGAGCAATTGCTCAGAGATGAAAAGTGCCAGCACTGAAAGCTCTTGCTAGCCAGCACCCTTCCTTGGAAGTGCTTTCACAGGCGCAGCAACACTGGGGCTTTGCGCTTCTCTACCCACCAAACGTCACGGTCCTTCTCTTTCCGTCTCGTAGACACGAGCTGAGAAATTGCAAACGTCGAGCAATTGCTCAGAGAGGAAAAGTGCCAGCACTGAAAGCTGTTGCTAGCCAGCACCCTTCCTTGGAAGCGCTTTCACAGGCGCAGTAACACTGGGGCTTTGCACTTCTATACGCACCAAACGTCACGGTCATTCTCTTTCCGTCTCGTAGACACGAGCTGAGAAATTGCAAATGTCGAGCAATTGCTCAGAGATGAAAAGTGTCAGCACTGAAAGCTGTTGCTAGCCAGCACCCTTCCTTGGAAGCGCTTTTGTAGGCCTAAGAACACTGGGGCTCTGGGCTTCTCTAGCCACCTCATCTTCTGCTCATCCTCTCGCGCACTCTAAAGAGAGCTCAGGTGAGAAATTGCAAACGTCCAGCAATTGCTCAGAGATGAAAATTGCCAGCACTGAAAGCTGTTGCTAGCCAGCACCCTTCCTTGGAAGCGCTTTCACAGGCACAGCAACACTGGGGCTTTGCGCTTCTCTACCCACCAAATGTCACGGTCCTTCTCTTTCCGTCTTGTAGACACGAGCTGAGAAATTGCAAACGTCGAGCAATTGCTCCGAGATGAAAACTGCCAGCACTGAAAGCTGTTGCTAGCCAGCACCCTTCCTTGGAAGCGCTTTTGTAGGCCTAAGAACACTGGGGCTCTGGGCTTCTCTAGCCACCTCATCTTCTGCTCATCCTCTCGCGCACTCTAAAGAGAGCTCAGGTGAGAAATTGCAAACGTCCAGCAATTGCTCAGAGATGAAAAGTGCCAGCACTGAAAGCTGTTGCTAGCCAGCACCCTTCCTTGGAAGCGCTTTCACAGGCGCAGTAACACTGGGGCTTTGCACTTCTCTACGCACCAAACGTCACGGTCCTTCTCTTTCCGTCTCGTAGACACGAGCTGAGAAATTGCAAACGTCGAGCAATTGCTCAGAGATGAAAAGTGCCAGCACTGAAAGCTGTTGCTAGCCAGCACCCTTCCTTGGAAGCGCTTTTGTAGGCCTAAGAACAGTGGGGCTCTGGGCTTCTCTAGCCACCTAATCTTCTGCTCATCCTCTCGCGCACTCTAAAGAGAGCTCAGGTGAGAAATTGCAAACGTCCAGCAATTGCTCAGAGATGAAAAGTGCCAGCACTGAAAGCTGTTGCTAGCCAGCACCCTTCCTTGGAAGCGCTTTCACAGGCGCAGCAACACTGGGGCTTTGCGCTTCTCTAGCCACCAAACGTCACGGTCCTTCTCTTTCCGTCGGTAGACACAAGCTGAGAAATTGCAAACGTCGAGCAATTGCTCAGAGATGAAAAGTGCCAGCACTGAAAGCTGTTGCTAGCCAGCACCCTTCCTTGGAAGCGCTTTTGTAGGCCTAAGAACACTGGGGCTCTGGGCTTCTCTAGCCACCTCATCTTCTGCTCATCCTCTCGCGCACTCTAAAGAGAGCTCAGGTGAGAAATTGCAAACGTCGAGCAATTGCTCAGAGATGAAAAGTGCCAGCACTGAAAGCTCTTGCTAGCCAGCACCCTTCCTTGGAAGTGCTTTCACAGGCGCAGCAACACTGGGGCTTTGCGCTTCTCTAGCCACCAAACGTCACGGTCCTTCTCTTTCCGTCTCGTAGACACGAGCTGAGAAATTGCAAACGTCGAGCAATTGCTCAGAGATGAAAAGTGCCAGCACTGAAAGCTGTTGCTAGCCAGCACCCTTCCTTGGAAGCGCTTTTGTAGGCCTAAGAACACTGGGGCTCTGGGCTTCTCTAGCCACCTCATCTTCTGCTCATCCTCTCGCGCACTCTAAAGAGAGCTCAGGTGAGAAATTGCAAACGTCCAGCAATTGCTCAGAGATGAAAAGTGCCAGCACTGAAAGCTCTTGCTAGCCAGCACCCTTCCTTGGAAGCGCTTTCACAGGCGCAGTAACACTGGGGCTTTGCGCTTCTCTAGCCACCAAACGTCACGGTCCTTCTCTTTCCGTCTCGTAGACACGAGTTGAGAAATTGCAAATGTCGAGCAATTGCTCAGAGATGAAAAGTGCCAGCACTGAAAGCTGTTGCTAGCCAGCAGCCTTCCTTGGAAGCGCTTTTGTAGGCCTAAGAACACTGGGGCTCTGGGCTTCTCTAGCCACCTCATCTTCTGCTCATCCTCTCGCGCACTCTAAAGAGAGCTCAGGTGAGAAATTGCAAACGTCGAGCAATTGCTCAGAGATGAAAAGTGCCAGCACTGAAAGCTCTTGCTAGCCAGCACCCTTCCTTGGAAGTGCTTTCACAGGCGCAGCAACACTGGGGCTTTGCGCTTCTCTACCCACCAAACGTCACGGTCATTCTCTTTCCGTCTCGTAGACACGAGCTGAGAAATTGCAAACGTCCAGCAATTGCTCCGAGATGAAAAGTGCCAGCACTGAAAGCTGTTGCTAGCCAGCACCCTTCCTTGGAAGCGCTTTCACAGGCGCAGTAACACTGGGGCTTTGCACTTCTCTACGCACCAAACGTCACGGTCATTCTCTTTCCGTCTCGTAGACACGAGCTGAGAAATTGCAAACGTCGAGCAATTGCTCAGAGATGAAAAGTGTCAGCACTGAAAGCTGTTGCTAGCCAGCACCCTTCCTTGGAAGCGCTTTTGTAGGCCTAAGAACACTGGGGCTCTGGGCTTCTCTAGCCACCTAATCTTCTGCTCATCCTCTCGCGCACTCTAAAGAGAGCTCAGGTGAGAAATTGCAAACGTCGAGCAATTGCTCAGAGATGAAAAGTGCCAGCACTGAAAGCTGTTGCTAGCCAGCACCCTTCCTTGGAAGCGCTTTTGTAGGCCTAAGAACACTGTGGCTCTGGGCTTCTCTAGCCACCTCATCTTCTGCTCATCCTCTCGCGTACTCTAAAGAGAGCTCAGGTGAGAAATTGCAAATGTCGAGCAATTGCTCAGAGATGAAAAGTGCCAGCACTGAAAGCTCTTGCTAGCCAGCACCCTTCCTTGGAAGCGCTTTCACAGGCGCAGCAACACTGGGGCTTTGCACTTCTCTACGCACCAAACGTCACGGTCCTTCTCTTTCCGTCTCGTAGACACGAGCTGAGAAATTGCAAACGTCGAGCAATTGCTCAGAGATGAAAAGTGCCAGCACTGAAAGCTGTTGCTAGCCAGCACCCTTCCTTGGAAGCGCTTTTGTAGGCCTAAGAACACTGGGGCTCTGGGCTTCTCTAGCCACCTCATCTTCTGCTCATCCTCTCGCGCACTCTGAAGAGAGCTCAGGTGAGAAATTGCAAACGTCGAGCAATTGCTCAGAGATGAAAAGTGCCAGCACTGAAAGCTCTTGCTAGCCAGCACCCTTCCTTGGAAGTGCTTTCACAGGCGCAGCAACACTGGGGCTTTGCGCTTCTCTACCCACCAAACGTCACGGTCCTTCTCTTTCCGTCTCGTAGACACGAGCTGAGAAATTGCAAACGTCCAGCAATTGCTCAGAGATGAAAAGTGCCAGCACTGAAAGCTGTTGCTAGCCAGCACCCTTCCTTGGAAGCGCTTTCACAGGCGCAGTAACACTGGGGCTTTGCACTTCTATACGCACCAAACGTCACGGTCATTCTCTTTCCGTCTCGTAGACACGAGCTGAGAAATTGCAAATGTCGAGCAATTGCTCAGAGATGAAAAGTGTCAGCACTGAAAGCTGTTGCTAGCCAGCACCCTTCCTTGGAAGCGCTTTTGTAGGCCTAAGAACACTGGGGCTCTGGGCTTCTATAGCCACCTAATCTTCTGCTCATCCTCTCGCGCACTCTAAAGAGAGCTCAGGTGAGAAATTGCAAACGTCGAGTAATTGCTCAGAGATGAAAAGTGCCAGCACTGAAAGCTCTTGCTAGCCAGCACCCTTCCTTGGAAGCGCTTTTGTAGGCCTAAGAAGACTGGGGCTTTGGGCTTCTCTAGCCACCAAAAGTCACGGTCACTCTCTCTCCATCCGTAGAGCTGAGGTGAGAAATTGCAAACGTCCAGCAATTGCTCAAAGATGAAAAGTGCCAGCACTGGAAGCTGTTGCTAGCCAGCAGCCTTCTTTGGAAGCGCTTTCACAGGCGCAGCAACACTGCGGCTTTGCGCTTCTCTAGCCACCAAAAGTCGCGGTCACTCTCTCTCCATCCGTAGAGCTGAGGTGAGAAATTGCAAACGTCCAGCAATTGCTCAGAGATGAAAAGTGCCAGCACTGAAAGCTGTTGCTAGCCAGCACCCTTCCTTGGAAGCGCTTTTGTAGCCCTTAGAACAGTGGGGCTCTGGGCTTCTCTAGCCACCTCATCTTCTGCTCATCCTCTCGCGCACTCTAAAGAGAGCTCAGGTGAGAAATTGCAAACGTCGAGCAATTGCTCAGAGATGAAAAGTGCCAGCACTGAAAGCTCTTGCTAGCCAGCACCCTTCCTTGGAAGCGCTTTCACATGCGCAGCAACACTGGGGCTTTGCGCTTCTCTACCCACCAAACGTCACGGTCCTTCTCTTTCCGTCTCGTAGACACGAGCTGAGAAATTGCAAACGTCCAGCAATTGCTCAGAGATGAAAAGTGCCAGCACTGAAAGCTGTTGCTAGCCAGCAGCCTTCCTTGGAAGCGCTTTTGTAGGCCTAAGAACACTGGGGCTCTGGGCTTCTCTAGCCACCTAATCTTCTGCTCATCCTCTCGCGCACTCTAAAGAGAGCTCAGGTGAGAAATTGCAAACGTCCAGCAATTGCTCAGAGATGAAAAGTGCCAGCACTGAAAGCTCTTGCTAGCCAGCACCCTTCCTTGGAAGCGCTTTCACAGGCGCAGCAACACTGGGGCTTTGCGCTTCTCTAGCCACCAAACGTCACGGTCCTTCTCTTTCCGTCTCGTAGACACGAGCTGAGAAATTGCAAACGTCGAGCAATTGCTCAGAGATGAAAAGTGCCAGCACTGAAAGCTGTTGCTAGCCAGCACCCTTCCTTGGAAGCGCTTTTGTAGGCCTAAGAACACTGGGGCTCTGGGCTTCTCTAGCCACCTCATCTTCTGCTCATCCTCTCGCGCACTCTGAAGAGAGCTCAGGTGAGAAATTGCAAACGTCGAGCAATTGCTCAGAGATGAAAAGTGCCAGCACTGAAAGCTCTTGCTAGCCAGCACCCTTCCTTGGAAGTGCTTTCACAGGCGCAGCAACACTGGGGCTTTGCGCTTCTCTAGCCACCAAACGTCACGGTCCTTCTCTTTCCGTCTCGTAGACACGAGCTGAGAAATTGCAAACGTCGAGCAATTGCTCAGAGATGAAAAGTGCCAGCACTGAAAGCTCTTGCTAGCCAGCAGCCTTCCTTGGAAGCGCTTTTGTAGGCCTAAGAACACTGGGGCTCTGGGCTTCTCTAGCCACCTCATCTTCTGCTCATCCTCTCGCGCACTCTAAAGAGAGCTCAGGTGAGAAATTGCAAACGTCCAGCAATTGCTCAGAGATGAAAAGTGCCAGCACTGAAAGCTCTTGCTAGCCAGCACCCTTCCTTGGAAGCGCTTTCACAGGCGCAGTAACACTGGGGCTTTGCGCTTCTCTACCCACCAAACGTCACGGTCATTCTCTTTCCGTCTCGTAGACACGAGTTGAGAAATTGCAAATGTCGAGCAATTGCTCAGAGATGAAAAGTGCCAGCACTGAAAGCTGTTGCTAGCCAGCACCCTTCCTTGGAAGCGCTTTTGTAGGCCTAAGAACACTGGGGCTCTGGGCTTCTCTAGCCACCTCATCTTCTGCTCATCCTCTCGCGCACTCTAAAGAGAGCTCAGGTGAGAAATTGCAAACGTCGAGCAATTGCTCAGAGATGAAAAGTGCCAGCACTGAAAGCTCTTGCTAGCCAGCACCCTTCCTTGGAAGTGCTTTCACAGGCGCAGCAACACTGGGGCTTTGCGCTTCTCTACCCACCAAACGTCACGGTCATTCTCTTTCCGTCTCGTAGACACGAGCTGAGAAATTGCAAACGTCGAGCAATTGCTCCGAGATGAAAAGTGCCAGCACTGAAAGCTGTTGCTAGCCAGCACCCTTCCTTGGAAGCGCTTTCACAGGCGCAGTAACACTGGGGCTTTGCACTTCTCTACGCACCAAACGTCACGGTCATTCTCTTTCCGTCTCGTAGACACGAGCTGAGAAATTGCAAACGTCGAGCAATTGCTCAGAGATGAAAAGTGCCAGCACTGAAAGCTCTTGCTAGCCAGCAGCCTTCCTTGGAAGCGCTTTTGTAGGCCTAAGAACACTGGGGCTCTGGGCTTCTCTAGCCACCTAATCTTCTGCTCATCCTCTCGCGCACTCTAAAGAGAGCTCAGGTGAGAAATTGCAAACGTCGAGTAATTGCTCAGAGATGAAAAGTGCCAGCACTGAAAGCTGTTGCTAGCCAGCACCCTTCCTTGGAAGCGCTTTTGTAGGCCTAAGAACACTGGGGCTCTGGGCTTCTCTAGCCACCTCATCTTCTGCTCATCCTCTCGCGTACTCTAAAGAGAGCTCAGGTGAGAAATTGCAAATGTCGAGCAATTGCTCAGAGATGAAAAGTGCCAGCACTGAAAGCTGTTGCTAGCCAGCACCCTTCCTTGGAAGCGCTTTCACAGGCGCAGCAACACTGGGGCTTTGCACTTCTCTACGCACCAAACGTCACGGTCCTTCTCTTTCCGTCTCGTAGACACGAGCTGAGAAATTGCAAACGTCGAGCAATTGCTCAGAGATGAAAAGTGCCAGCACTGAAAGCTGTTGCTAGCCAGCACCCTTCCTTGGAAGCGCTTTTGTAGGCCTAAGAACACTGGGGCTCTGGGCTTCTCTAGCCACCTCATCTTCTGCTCATCCTCTCGCGCACTCTGAAGAGAGCTCAGGTGAGAAATTGCAAACGTCGAGCAATTGCTCAGAGATGAAAAGTGCCAGCACTGAAAGCTGTTGCTAGCCAGCACCCTTCCTTGGAAGCGCTTTCACAGGCGCAGTAACACTGGGGCTTTGCACTTCTCTACGCACCAAACGTCACGGTCATTCTCTTTCCGTCTCGTAGACACGAGCTGAGAAATTGCAAACGTCGAGCAATTGCTCCGAGATGAAAAGTGTCAGCACTGAAAGCTGTTGCTAGCCAGCAGCCTTCCTTGGAAGCGCTTTTGTAGGCCTAAGAACACTGGGGCTCTGGGCTTCTCTAGCCACCTAATCTTCTGCTCATCCTCTCGCGCACTCTAAAGAGAGCTCAGGTGAGAAATTGCAAACGTCGAGTAATTGCTCAGAGATGAAAAGTGCCAGCACTGAAAGCTGTTGCTAGCCAGCAGCCTTCCTTGGAAGCGCTTTTGTAGGCCTAAGAACACTGGGGCTCTGAGCTTCTCTAGCCACCTCATCTTCTGCTCATCCTCTCGCGTACTCTAAAGAGAGCTCAGGTGAGAAATTGCAAATGTCGAGCAATTGCTCAGAGATGAAAAGTGCCAGCACTGAAAGCTGTTGCTAGCCAGCACCCTTCCTTGGAAGCGCTTTCACAGGCGCAGCAACACTGGGGCTTTGCACTTCTCTACGCACCAAACGTCACGGTCCTTCTCTTTCCGTCTCGTAGACACGAGCTGAGAAATTGCAAACGTCGAGCAATTGCTCAGAGATGAAAAGTGCCAGCACTGAAAGCTGTTGCTAGCCAGCACCCTTCCTTGGAAGCGCTTTTGTAGGCCTAAGAACACTGGGGCTCTGGGCTTCTCTAGCCACCTCATCTTCTGCTCATCCTCTCGCGCACTCTGAAGAGAGCTCAGGTGAGAAATTGCAAACGTCGAGCAATTGCTCAGAGATGAAAAGTGCCAGCACTGGAAGCTCTTGCTAGCCAGCACCCTTCCTTGGAAGCGCTTTTGTAGCCCTTAGAACACTGGGGCTCTGGGCTTCTCTAGCCACCTCATCTTCTGCTCATCCTCTCGCGCACTCTAAAGAGAGCTCAGGTGAGAAATTGCAAATGTCGAGCAATTGCTCAGAGATGAAAAGTGCCAGCACTGAAAGCTGTTGCTAGCCAGCACCCTTCCTTGGAAGCGCTTTCACATGCGCAGCAACACTGGGGCTTTGCGCTTCTCTAGCCACCAAACGTCACGGTCCTTCTCTTTCCGTCTCGTAGACACGAGCTGAGAAATTGCAAACGTCCAGCAATTGCTCAGAGATGAAAAGTGCCAGCACTGAAAGCTGTTGCTAGCCAGCACCCTTCCTTGGAAGCGCTTTTGTAGGCCTAAGAACACTGGGGCTCTGGGCTTCTCTAGCCACCTCATCTTCTGCTCATCCTCTCGCGCACTCTAAAGAGAGCTCAGGTGAGAAATTGCAAACGTCCAGCAATTGCTCAGAGATGAAAAGTGCCAGCACTGAAAGCTCTTGCTAGCCAGCACCCTTCCTTGGAAGTGCTTTCACAGGCGCAGCAACACTGGGGCTTTGCCCTTCTCTACCCACCAAACGTCACGGTCCTTCTCTTTCCGTCTCGTAGACACGAGCTGAGAAATTGCAAACGTCGAGCAATTGCTCAGAGATGAAAAGTGCCAGCACTGAAAGCTGTTGCTAGCCAGCACCCTTCCTTGGAAGCGCTTTTGTAGGCCTAAGAACACTGGGGCTCTGGGCTTCTCTAGCCACCTCATCTTCTGCTCATCCTCGCGTGCACTCTAAAGAGAGCTCAGGTGAGAAATTGCAAACGTCGAGCAATTGCTCAGAGATGAAAAGTGCCAGCACTGAAAGCTGTTGCTAGCCAGCACCCTTCCTTGGAAGCGCTTTCACAAGCGCAGCAACACTGGGGCTTTGCGCTTCTCTACGCACCAAACGTCACGGTCCTTCTCTTTCCGTCTCGTAGACACGAGCTGAGAAATTGCAAATGTCGAGCAATTGCTCAGAGATGAAAAGTGTCAGCACTGAAAGCTGTTGCTAGCCAGCACCCTTCCTTGGAAGCGCTTTTGTAGGCCTAAGAACACTGGGGCTCTGGGCTTCTATAGCCACCTAATCTTCTGCTCATCCTCTCGCGCACTCTAAAGAGAGCTCAGGTGAGAAATTGCAAACGTCGAGTAATTGCTCAGAGATGAAAAGTGCCAGCACTGAAAGCTCTTGCTAGCCAGCACCCTTCCTTGGAAGCGCTTTTGTAGGCCTAAGAAGACTGGGGCTTTGGGCTTCTCTAGCCACCAAAAGTCACGGTCACTCTCTCTCCATCCGTAGAGCTGAGGTGAGAAATTGCAAACGTCCAGCAATTGCTCAAAGATGAAAAGTGCCAGCACTGGAAGCTGTTGCTAGCCAGCAGCCTTCTTTGGAAGCGCTTTCACAGGCGCAGCAACACTGCGGCTTTGCGCTTCTCTAGCCACCAAAAGTCGCGGTCACTCTCTCTCCATCCGTAGAGCTGAGGTGAGAAATTGCAAACGTCCAGCAATTGCTCAGAGATGAAAAGTGCCAGCACTGAAAGCTGTTGCTAGCCAGCACCCTTCCTTGGAAGCGCTTTTGTAGCCCTTAGAACAGTGGGGCTCTGGGCTTCTCTAGCCACCTCATCTTCTGCTCATCCTCTCGCGCACTCTAAAGAGAGCTCAGGTGAGAAATTGCAAACGTCGAGCAATTGCTCAGAGATGAAAAGTGCCAGCACTGAAAGCTGTTGCTAGCCAGCACCCTTCCTTGGAAGCGCTTTCACATGCGCAGCAACACTGGGGCTTTGCGCTTCTCTACCCACCAAACGTCACGGTCCTTCTCTTTCCGTCTCGTAGACACGAGCTGAGAAATTGCAAACGTCCAGCAATTGCTCAGAGATGAAAAGTGCCAGCACTGAAAGCTGTTGCTAGCCAGCAGCCTTCCTTGGAAGCGCTTTTGTAGGCCTAAGAACACTGGGGATCTGGGCTTCTCTAGCCACCTAATCTTCTGCTCATCCTCTCGCGCACTCTAAAGAGAGCTCAGGTGAGAAATTGCAAACGTCCAGCAATTGCTCAGAGATGAAAAGTGCCAGCACTGAAAGCTCTTGCTAGCCAGCACCCTTCCTTGGAAGCGCTTTCACAGGCGCAGCAACACTGGGGCTTTGCGCTTCTCTAGCCACCAAACGTCACGGTCCTTCTCTTTCCGTCTCGTAGACACGAGCTGAGAAATTGCAAACGTCGAGCAATTGCTCAGAGATGAAAAGTGCCAGCACTGAAAGCTGTTGCTAGCCAGCACCCTTCCTTGGAAGCGCTTTTGTAGGCCTAAGAACACTGGGGCTCTGGGCTTCTCTAGCCACCTCATCTTCTGCTCATCCTCTCGCGCACTCTAAAGAGAGCTCAGGTGAGAAATTGCAAACGTCGAGCAATTGCTCAGAGATGAAAAGTGCCAGCACTGAAAGCTGTTGCTAGCCAGCACCCTTCCTTGGAAGTGCTTTCACAGGCGCAGCAACACTGGGGCTTTGCGCTTCTCTAGCCACCAAACGTCACGGTCCTTCTCTTTCCGTCTCGTAGACACGAGCTGAGAAATTGCAAACGTCGAGCAATTGCTCAGAGATGAAAAGTGCCAGCACTGAAAGCTCTTGCTAGCCAGCAGCCTTCCTTGGAAGCGCTTTTGTAGGCCTAAGAACACTGGGGCTCTGGGCTTCTCTAGCCACCTCATCTTCTGCTCATCCTCTCGCGCACTCTAAAGAGAGCTCAGGTGAGAAATTGCAAACGTCCAGCAATTGCTCAGAGATGAAAAGTGCCAGCACTGAAAGCTCTTGCTAGCCAGCACCCTTCCTTGGAAGCGCTTTCACAGGCGCAGTAACACTGGGGCTTTGCGCTTCTCTACCCACCAAACGTCACGGTCATTCTCTTTCCGTCTCGTAGACACGAGTTGAGAAATTGCAAATGTCGAGCAATTGCTCAGAGATGAAAAGTGCCAGCACTGAAAGCTGTTGCTAGCCAGCAGCCTTCCTTGGAAGCGCTTTTGTAGGCCTAAGAACACTGGGGCTCTGGGCTTCTCTAGCCACCTCATCTTCTGCTCATCCTCTCGCGCACTCTAAAGAGAGCTCAGGTGAGAAATTGCAAACGTCGAGCAATTGCTCAGAGATGAAAAGTGCCAGCACTGAAAGCTCTTGCTAGCCAGCACCCTTCCTTGGAAGTGCTTTCACAGGCGCAGCAACACTGGGGCTTTGCGCTTCTCTACCCACCAAACGTCACGGTCATTCTCTTTCCGTCTCGTAGACACGAGCTGAGAAATTGCAAACGTCGAGCAATTGCTCCGAGATGAAAAGTGCCAGCACTGAAAGCTGTTGCTAGCCAGCACCCTTCCTTGGAAGCGCTTTCACAGGCGCAGTAACACTGGGGCTTTGCACTTCTCTACGCACCAAACGTCACGGTCATTCTCTTTCCGTCTCGTAGACACGAGCTGAGAAATTGCAAACGTCGAGCAATTGCTCAGAGATGAAAAGTGCCAGCACTGAAAGCTCTTGCTAGCCAGCAGCCTTCCTTGGAAGCGCTTTTGTAGGCCTAAGAACACTGGGGCTCTGGGCTTCTCTAGCCACCTAATCTTCTGCTCATCCTCTCGCGCACTCTAAAGAGAGCTCAGGTGAGAAATTGCAAACGTCGAGTAATTGCTCAGAGATGAAAAGTGCCAGCACTGAAAGCTGTTGCTAGCCAGCACCCTTCCTTGGAAGCGCTTTTGTAGGCCTAAGAACACTGGGGCTCTGGGCTTCTCTAGCCACCTCATCTTCTGCTCATCCTCTCGCGTACTCTAAAGAGAGCTCAGGTGAGAAATTGCAAATGTCGAGCAATTGCTCAGAGATGAAAAGTGCCAGCACTGAAAGCTGTTGCTAGCCAGCACCCTTCCTTGGAAGCGCTTTCACAGGCGCAGCAACACTGGGGCTTTGCACTTCTCTACGCACCAAACGTCACGGTCCTTCTCTTTCCGTCTCGTAGACACGAGCTGAGAAATTGCAAACGTCGAGCAATTGCTCAGAGATGAAAAGTGCCAGCACTGAAAGCTGTTGCTAGCCAGCACCCTTCCTTGGAAGCGCTTTTGTAGGCCTAAGAACACTGGGGCTCTGGGCTTCTCTAGCCACCTCATCTTCTGCTCATCCTCTCGCGCACTCTGAAGAGAGCTCAGGTGAGAAATTGCAAACGTCGAGCAATTGCTCAGAGATGAAAAGTGCCAGCACTGAAAGCTGTTGCTAGCCAGCACCCTTCCTTGGAAGCGCTTTCACAGGCGCAGTAACACTGGGGCTTTGCACTTCTCTACGCACCAAACGTCACGGTCATTCTCTTTCCGTCTCGTAGACACGAGCTGAGAAATTGCAAACGTCGAGCAATTGCTCCGAGATGAAAAGTGTCAGCACTGAAAGCTGTTGCTAGCCAGCAGCCTTCCTTGGAAGCGCTTTTGTAGGCCTAAGAACACTGGGGCTCTGGGCTTCTCTAGCCACCTAATCTTCTGCTCATCCTCTCGCGCACTCTAAAGAGAGCTCAGGTGAGAAATTGCAAACGTCGAGTAATTGCTCAGAGATGAAAAGTGCCAGCACTGAAAGCTGTTGCTAGCCAGCAGCCTTCCTTGGAAGCGCTTTTGTAGGCCTAAGAACACTGGGGCTCTGAGCTTCTCTAGCCACCTCATCTTCTGCTCATCCTCTCGCGTACTCTAAAGAGAGCTCAGGTGAGAAATTGCAAATGTCGAGCAATTGCTCAGAGATGAAAAGTGCCAGCACTGAAAGCTGTTGCTAGCCAGCACCCTTCCTTGGAAGCGCTTTCACAGGCGCAGCAACACTGGGGCTTTGCACTTCTCTACGCACCAAACGTCACGGTCCTTCTCTTTCCGTCTCGTAGACACGAGCTGAGAAATTGCAAACGTCGAGCAATTGCTCAGAGATGAAAAGTGCCAGCACTGAAAGCTGTTGCTAGCCAGCACCCTTCCTTGGAAGCGCTTTTGTAGGCCTAAGAACACTGGGGCTCTGGGCTTCTCTAGCCACCTCATCTTCTGCTCATCCTCTCGCGCACTCTGAAGAGAGCTCAGGTGAGAAATTGCAAACGTCGAGCAATTGCTCAGAGATGAAAAGTGCCAGCACTGGAAGCTCTTGCTAGCCAGCACCCTTCCTTGGAAGCGCTTTTGTAGCCCTTAGAACACTGGGGCTCTGGGCTTCTCTAGCCACCTCATCTTCTGCTCATCCTCTCGCGCACTCTAAAGAGAGCTCAGGTGAGAAATTGCAAATGTCGAGCAATTGCTCAGAGATGAAAAGTGCCAGCACTGAAAGCTGTTGCTAGCCAGCACCCTTCCTTGGAAGCGCTTTCACATGCGCAGCAACACTGGGGCTTTGCGCTTCTCTAGCCACCAAACGTCACGGTCCTTCTCTTTCCGTCTCGTAGACACGAGCTGAGAAATTGCAAACGTCCAGCAATTGCTCAGAGATGAAAAGTGCCAGCACTGAAAGCTGTTGCTAGCCAGCACCCTTCCTTGGAAGCGCTTTTGTAGGCCTAAGAACACTGGGGCTCTGGGCTTCTCTAGCCACCTCATCTTCTGCTCATCCTCTCGCGCACTCTAAAGAGAGCTCAGGTGAGAAATTGCAAACGTCCAGCAATTGCTCAGAGATGAAAAGTGCCAGCACTGAAAGCTCTTGCTAGCCAGCACCCTTCCTTGGAAGTGCTTTCACAGGCGCAGCAACACTGGGGCTTTGCCCTTCTCTACCCACCAAACGTCACGGTCCTTCTCTTTCCGTCTCGTAGACACGAGCTGAGAAATTGCAAACGTCGAGCAATTGCTCAGAGATGAAAAGTGCCAGCACTGAAAGCTGTTGCTAGCCAGCACCCTTCCTTGGAAGCGCTTTTGTAGGCCTAAGAACACTGGGGCTCTGGGCTTCTCTAGCCACCTCATCTTCTGCTCATCCTCGCGTGCACTCTAAAGAGAGCTCAGGTGAGAAATTGCAAACGTCGAGCAATTGCTCAGAGATGAAAAGTGCCAGCACTGAAAGCTGTTGCTAGCCAGCACCCTTCCTTGGAAGCGCTTTCACAAGCGCAGCAACACTGGGGCTTTGCGCTTCTCTACGCACCAAACGTCACGGTCCTTCTCTTTCCGTCTCGTAGACACGAGCTGAGAAATTGCAAACGTCGAGCAATTGCTCAGAGATGAAAAGTGCCAGCACTGAAAGCTGTTGCTAGCCAGCCCCCTTCCTTGGAAGCGCTTTTGTAGGCCTAAGAACACTGGGGCTCTGGGCTTCTCTAGCCACCTCATCTTCTGCTCATCCTCTCGCACACTCTAAAGAGAGCTCAGGTGAGAAATTGCAAACGTCGAGCAATTGCTCAGAGATGAAAAGTGCCAGCACTGAAAGCTCTTGCTAGCCAGCACCCTTCCTTGGAAGCGCTTTCACAGGCGCAGTAACACTGGGGCTTTGCACTTCTCTAGCCACCAAACGTCACGGTCCTTCTCTTTCCGTCTCGTAGACACGAGCTGAGAAATTGCAAACATCGAGCAATTGCTCAGAGATGAAAAGTGCCAGCACTGAAAGCTGTTGCTAGCCAGCACCCTTCCTTGGAAGCGCTTTTGTAGGCCTAAGAACACTAGGGCTCTGGGCTTCTCTAGCCACCTCATCTTCTGCTCATCCTCTCGCGCACTCTAAAGTGAGCTCAGGTGAGAAATTGCAAATGTCCAGCAATTGCTCAGAGATGAAAAGTGCCAGCACTGAAAGCTGTTGCTAGCCAGCACCCTTCCTTGGAAGCGCTTTCACAGGCGCAGTAACACTGGGGCTTTGCACTTCTATACGCACCAAACGTCACGGTCATTCTCTTTCCGTCTCGTAGACACGAGCTGAGAAATTGCAAACGTCGAGCAATTGCTCAGAGATGAAAAGTGCCAGCACTGAAAGCTGTTGCTAGCCAGCACCCTTCCTTGGAAGCGCTTTCACAGGTGCAGCAACACTGGGGCTTTGCGCTTCTCTAGCCACCAAACGTCACGGTCCTTCTCTTTCCGTCGGTAGACACGAGCTGAGAAATTGCAAACGTCGAGCAATTGCTCAGAGATGAAAAGTGCCAGCACTGAAAGCTGTTGCTAGCCAGCACCCTTCCTTGGAAGTGCTTTTGTAGGCCTAACAACACTGGGGCTCTGGGCTTCTCTAGCCACCTCATCTTCTGCTCATCCTCTCGCGCACTCTAAAGAGAGCTCAGGTGAGAAATTGCAAACGTCGAGCAATTGCTCAGAGATGAAAAGTGCCAGCACTGAAAGCTGTTGCTAGCCAGCATCCTTCCTTGGAAGCGCTTTTGTAGGCCTAAGAACACTGGGGCTCTGTGCTTCTCTAGCCACCTCATCTTCTGCTCATCCTCTCGCGCACTCTAAAGAGAGCTCAGGTGAGAAATTGCAAACGTCGAGCAATTGCTCCGAGATGAAAAGTGCCAGCACTGAAAGCTGTTGCTAGCCAGCACCCTTCCTTGGAAGCGCTTTCACAGGCGCAGCAACACTGGGGCTTTGCGCTTCTATACGCACCAAATGTCACGGTCCTTCTCTTTCCGTCTTGTAGACACGACTGAGAAATTGCAAACGTCCAGCAATTGCTCAGAGATGAAAAGTGCCAGCACTGAAAGCTGTTGCTAGCCAGAAGCCTTCCTTGGAAGCGCTTTTGTAGGCCTAAGAACACTGGGGCTCTGGGCTTCTCTAGCCACCTCATCTTCTGCTCATCCTCTCGCGCACTCTAAAGAGAGCTCAGGTGAGAAATTGCAAACGTCGAGCAATTGCTCAGAGATGAAAAGTGCCAGCACTGAAAGCTGTTGCTAGCCAGCACCCTTCCTTGGAAGCGCTTTCACAGGCGCAGTAACACTGGGGCTTTGCGCTTCTCTACGCACCAAACGTCACGGTACTTCTCTTTCCGTCTCGTAGACACGAGCTGAGAAATTGCAAACGTCCAGCAATTGCTCAGAGATGAAAAGTGCCAGCACTGAAAGCTCTTGCTAGCCAGCACCCTTCCTTGGAAGCGCTTTTGTAGGCCTAAGAACACTGGGGCTCTGGGCTTCTCTAGCCACCTAATCTTCTGCTCATCCTCTCGCGCACTCTAAAGAGAGCTCAGGTGAGAAATTGCAAACGTCGAGCAATTGCTCAGAGATGAAAAGTGCCAGCACTGAAAGCTGTTGCTAGCCAGCACCCTTCCTTGGAAGCGCTTTCACAGGCGCAGCAACACTGGGGCTTTGCGCTTCTCTAGCCACCAAACGTCATGGTCCTTCTCTTTCCGTCGGTAGACACGAGCTGAGAAATTGCAAACGTCCAGCAATTGCTCCGAGATGAAAAGTGCCAGCACTGAAAGCTGTTGCTAGCCAGCACCCTTCCTTGGAAGCGCTTTTGTAGGCCTAAGAACACTGGGGCTCTGGGCTTCTCTAGCCACCTCATCTTCTGCTCATCCTCTCGCGCACTCTAAAGAGAGCTCAGGTGAGAAATTGCAAACGTCGAGCAATTGCTCCGAGATGAAAAGTGCCAGCACTGAAAGCTGTTGCTAGCCAGCACCCTTCCTTGGAAGTGCTTTCACAGGCGCAGCAACACTGGGGCTTTGCGCTTCTCTACCCACCAAACGTCACGGTCATTCTCTTTCCGTCGGTAGACACGAGCTGAGAAATTGCAAACATCGAGCAATTGCTCCGAGATGAAAAGTGCCAGCACTGAAAGCTGTTGCTAGCCAGCACCCTTCCTTGGAAGCGCTTTTGTAGGCCTAAGAACACTAGGGCTCTGGGCTTCTCTAGCCACCTCATCTTCTGCTCATCCTCTCGCGCACTCTAAAGTGAGCTCAGGTGAGAAATTGCAAATGTCCAGCAATTGCTCAGAGATGAAAAGTGCCAGCACTGAAAGCTGTTGCTAGCCAGCACCCTTCCTTGGAAGCGCTTTCACAGGCGCAGTAACACTGGGGCTTTGCACTTCTATACGCACCAAACGTCACGGTCATTCTCTTTCCGTCTCGTAGACACGAGCTGAGAAATTGCAAACGTCGAGCAATTGCTCCGAGATGAAAAGTGCCAGCACTGAAAGCTGTTGCTAGCCAGCACCCTTCCTTGGAAGCGCTTTCACAGGTGCAGCAATACTGGGGCTTTGCGCTTCTCTAGCCACCAAACGTCACGGTCCTTCTCTTTCCGTCTCGTAGACACGAGCTGAGAAATTGCAAACGTCGAGCAATTGCTCAGAGATGAAAAGTGTCAGCACTGAAAGCTGTTGCTAGCCAGCAGCCTTCCTTGGAAGCGCTTTTGTAGGCCTAAGAACACTGGGGCTCTGGGCTTCTCTAGCCACCTAATCTTCTGCTCATCCTCTCGCGCACTCTAAAGAGAGCTCAGGTGAGAAATTGCAAACGTCGAGTAATTGCTCAGAGATGAAAAGTGCCAGCACTGAAAGCTGTTGCTAGCCAGCACCCTTCCTTGGAAGCGCTTTTGTAGGCCTAAGAACACTGTGGCTCTGGGCTTCTCTAGCCACCTCATCTTCTGCTCATCCTCTCGCGTACTCTAAAGAGAGCTCAGGTGAGAAATTGCAAATGTCGAGCAATTGCTCAGAGATGAAAAGTGCCAGCACTGAAAGCTGTTGCTAGCCAGCACCCTTCCTTGGAAGCGCTTTCACAGGCGCAGCAACACTGGGGCTTTGCACTTCTCTACGCACCAAACGTCACGGTCCTTCTCTTTCCGTCTCGTAGACACGAGCTGAGAAATTGCAAACGTCGAGCAATTGCTCAGAGATGAAAAGTGCCAGCACTGAAAGCTGTTGCTAGCCAGCACCCTTCCTTGGAAGCGCTTTTGTAGGCCTAAGAACACTGGGGCTCTGGGCTTCTCTAGCCACCTCATCTTCTGCTCATCCTCTCGCGCACTCTGAAGAGAGCTCAGGTGAGAAATTGCAAACGTCGAGCAATTGCTCAGAGATGAAAAGTGCCAGCACTGAAAGCTCTTGCTAGCCAGCACCCTTCCTTGGAAGTGCTTTCACAGGCGCAGCAACACTGGGGCTTTGCGCTTCTCTAGCCACCAAACGTCACGGTCCTTCTCTTTCCGTCTCGTAGACACGAGCTGAGAAATTGCAAACGTCGAGCAATTGCTCAGAGATGAAAAGTGCCAGCACTGAAAGCTCTTGCTAGCCAGCACCCTTCCTTGGAAGCGCTTTCACAGGCGCAGTAACACTGGGGCTTTGCACTTCTATACGCACCAAACGTCACGGTCATTCTCTTTCCGTCTCGTAGACACGAGCTGAGAAATTGCAAATGTCGAGCAATTGCTCAGAGATGAAAAGTGTCAGCACTGAAAGCTGTTGCTAGCCAGCACCCTTCCTTGGAAGCGCTTTTGTAGGCCTAAGAACAGTGGGGCTCTGGGCTTCTCTAGCCACCTAATCTTCTGCTCATCCTCTCGCGCACTCTAAAGACAGCTCAGGTGAGAAATTGCAAACGTCGAGTAATTGCTCAGAGATGAAAAGTGCCAGCACTGAAAGCTCTTGCTAGCCAGCACCCTTCCTTGGAAGCGCTTTTGTAGCCCTTAGAACACTGGGGCTCTGGGCTTCTCTAGCCACCTCATCTTCTGCTCATCCTCTCGCGCACTCTAAAGAGAGCTCAGGTGAGAAATTGCAAATGTCGAGCAATTGCTCAGAGATGAAAAGTGCCAGCACTGAAACCTGTTGCTAGCCAGCACCCTTCCTTGGAAGCGCTTTCACATGCGCAGCAACACTGGGGCTTTGCGCTTCTCTAGCCACCAAACGTCACGGTCCTTCTCTTTCCGTCTCGTAGACACGAGCTGAGAAATTGCAAACGTCGAGCAATTGCTCAGAGATGAAAAGTGCCAGCACTGAAAGCTGTTGCTAGCCAGCACCCTTCCTTGGAAGCGCTTTTGTAGGCCTAAGAACAGTGGGGCTCTGGGCTTCTCTAGCCACCTCATCTTCTGCTCATCCTCGCGCGCACTCTAAAGAGAGCTCAGGTGAGAAATTGCAAACGTCGAGCAATTGCTCAGAGATGAAAAGTGCCAGCACTGAAAGCTGTTGCTAGCCAGCACCCTTCCTTGGAAGCGCTTTCACAGGCGCAGTAACACTGGGGCTTTGCACTTCTCTAGCCACCAAACGTCACGGTCCTTCTCTTTCCGTCTCGTAGACACGAGCTGAGAAATTGCAAACATCGAGCAATTGCTCAGAGATGAAAAGTGCCAGCACTGAAAGCTGTTGCTAGCCAGCACCCTTCCTTGGAAGCGCTTTTGTAGGCCTAAGAACACTAGGGCTCTGGGCTTCTCTAGCCACCTCATCTTCTGCTCATCCTCTCGCGCACTCTAAAGTGAGCTCAGGTGAGAAATTGCAAATGTCCAGCAATTGCTCAGAGATGAAAAGTGCCAGCACTGAAAGCTGTTGCTAGCCAGCACCCTTCCTTGGAAGCGCTTTCACAGGCGCAGTAACACTGGGGCTTTGCACTTCTATACGCACCAAACGTCACGGTCATTCTCTTTCCGTCTCGTAGACACGAGCTGAGAAATTGCAAACGTCGAGCAATTGCTCAGAGATGAAAAGTGCCAGCACTGAAAGCTGTTGCTAGCCAGCACCCTTCCTTGGAAGCGCTTTCACAGGTGCAGCAACACTGGGGCTTTGCGCTTCTCTAGCCACCAAACGTCACGGTCCTTCTCTTTCCGTCGGTAGACACGAGCTGAGAAATTGCAAACGTCGAGCAATTGCTCAGAGATGAAAAGTGCCAGCACTGAAAGCTGTTGCTAGCCAGCACCCTTCCTTGGAAGTGCTTTTGTAGGCCTAACAACACTGGGGCTCTGGGCTTCTCTAGCCACCTCATCTTCTGCTCATCCTCTCGCGCACTCTAAAGAGAGCTCAGGTGAGAAATTGCAAACGTCGAGCAATTGCTCAGAGATGAAAAGTGCCAGCACTGAAAGCTCTTGCTAGCCAGCATCCTTCCTTGGAAGCGCTTTTGTAGGCCTAAGAACACTGGGGCTCTGGGCTTCTCTAGCCACCTCATCTTCTGCTCATCCTCTCGCGCACTCTAAAGAGAGCTCAGGTGAGAAATTGCAAACGTCGAGCAATTGCTCCGAGATGAAAAGTGCCAGCACTGAAAGCTGTTGCTAGCCAGCACCCTTCCTTGGAAGCGCTTTCACAGGCGCAGCAACACTGGGGCTTTGCGCTTCTATACGCACCAAATGTCACGGTCCTTCTCTTTCCGTCTTGTAGACACGACTGAGAAATTGCAAACGTCGAGCAATTGCTCAGAGAGGAAAAGTGCCAGCACTGAAAGCTGTTGCTAGCCAGAAGCCTTCCTTGGAAGCGCTTTTGTAGGCCTAAGAACACTGGGGCTCTGGGCTTCTCTAGCCACCTCATCTTCTGCTCATCCTCTCGCGCACTCTAAAGAGAGCTCAGGTGAGAAATTGCAAACGTCGAGCAATTGCTCAGAGATGAAAAGTGCCAGCACTGAAAGCTGTTGCTAGCCAGCATCCTTCCTTGGAAGCGCTTTGAGAGGCGCAGCAACACTGGGACTTTGCGCTTCTCTACCCACCAAACGTCACGGTCATTCTCTTTCCATCTTGTAGACACGAGCTGAGAAATTGCAAACGTCGAGCAATTGCTCAGAGATGAAAAGTGCCAGCACTGAAAGCTGTTGCTAGCCAGCACCCTTCCTTGGAAGCGCTTTTGTAGGCCTAAGAACACTGGGGCTCTGGGCTTCTCTAGCCACCTCATCTTCTGCTCATCCTCTCGCGCACTCTAAAGAGAGCTCAGGTGAGAAATTGCAAACGTCGAGCAATTGCTCAGAGATGAAAAGTGCCAGCACTGAAAGCTCTTGCTAGCCAGCACCCTTCCTTGGAAGCGCTTTCACAGGCGCAGCAACACTGGGGCTTTGCGCTTCTCTAGCCACCAAACGTCATGGTCCTTCTCTTTCCGTCGGTAGACACGAGCTGAGAAATTGCAAACGTCCAGCAATTGCTCAGAGATGAAAAGTGCCAGCACTGAAAGCTGTTGCTAGCCAGCACCCTTCCTTGGAAGCGCTTTTGTAGGCCTAAGAAGACTGGGGCTCTGGGCTTCTCTAGCCACCTCATCTTCTGCTCATCCTCTCGCGCACTCTAAAGAGAGCTCAGGTGAGAAATTGCAAACGTCGAGCAATTGCTCCGAGATGAAAAGTGCCAGCACTGAAAGCTGTTGCTAGCCAGCACCCTTCCTTGGAAGTGCTTTCACAGGCGCAGCAACACTGGGGCTTTGCGCTTCTCTACGCACCAAACGTCACGGTCATTCTCTTTCCGTCTCGTAGACACGAGCTGAGAAATTGCAAACGTCGAGCAATTGCTCCGAGATGAAAAGTGCCAGCACTGAAAGCTCTTGCTAGCCAGCACCCTTCCTTGGAAGCGCTTTCACAGGCGCAGTAACACTGGGGCTTTGCACTTCTATACGCACCAAACGTCACGGTCATTCTCTTTCCGTCTCGTAGACACGAGCTGAGAAATTGCAAACGTCGAGCAATTGCTCAGAGATGAAAAGTGCCAGCACTGAAAGCTGTTGCTAGCCAGCACCCTTCCTTGGAAGCGCTTTTGTAGGCCTAAGAACACTGGGGCTCTGGGCTTCTCTAGCCACCTCATCTTCTGCTCATCCTCTCGCGCACTCTAAAGAGAGCTCAGGTGAGAAATTGCAAACGTCCAGCAATTGCTCAGAGATGAAAAGTGCCAGCACTGAAAGCTCTTGCTAGCCAGCACCCTTCCTTGGAAGCGCTTTCACAGGCGCAGCAACACTGGGGCTTTGCGCTTCTCTAGCCACCAAACGTCACGGTCCTTCTCTTTCCGTCGGTAGACACGAGCTGAGAAATTGCAAACGTCGAGCAATTGCTCAGAGATGAAAAGTGCCAGCACTGAAAGCTGTTGCTAGCCAGCACCCTTCCTTGGAAGCGCTTTTGTAGGCCTAAGAACACTGGGGCTCTGGGCTTCTCTAGCCACCTCATCTTCTGCTCATCCTCGCGCGCACTCTAAAGAGAGCTCAGGTGAGAAATTGCAAACGTCGAGCAATTGCTCAGAGATGAAAAGTGCCAGCACTGAAAGCTGTTGCTAGCCAGCACCCTTCCTTGGAAGCGCTTTCACAGGCGCAGTAACACTGGTGCTTTGCACTTCTCTACGCACCAAACGTCACGGTCCTTCTCTTTCCGTCTCGTAGACACGAGCTGAGAAATTGCAAACATCGAGCAATTGCTCAGAGATGAAAAGTGCCAGCACTGAAACCTGTTGCTAGCCAGCACCCTTCCTTGGAAGCGCTTTCACAGGCGCAGCAACACTGGGGCTTTGTGCTTCTATACGCACCAGACGTCACGGTCATTCTCTTTCCGTCTCGTAGACACAAGCTGAGAAATTGCAAACGTCCAGCAATTGCTCAGAGATGAAAAGTGCCAGCACTGAAAGCTGTTGCTAGCCAGCACCCTTCCTTGGAAGCGCTTTTGTAGGCCTAAGAACACTAGGGCTCTGGGCTTCTCTAGCCACCTAATCTTCTGCTCATCCTCTCGCGCACTCTAAAGAGAGCTCAGGTGAGAAATTGCAAATGTCGAGCAATTGCTCAGAGATGAAAAGTGCCAGCACTGAAAGCTGTTGCTAGCCAGCACCCTTCCTTGGAAGTGCTTTCACAGGCGCAGCAACACTGGGGTTTTGCCCTTCTCTACCCACCAAACGTCACGGTCATTCTCTTTCCGTCTCGTAGACACGAGCTGAGAAATTGCAAACGTCGAGCAATTGCTCAGAGATGAAAAGTGCCAGCACTGAAAGCTGTTGCTAGCCAGCACCCTTCCTTGGAAGCGCTTTTGTAGGCCTAAGAACACTGGGGCTCTGGGCTTCTCTAGCCACCTCATCTTCTGCTCATCCTCGCGTGCACTCTAAAGAGAGCTCAGGTGAGAAATTGCAAACGTCGAGCAATTGCTCAGAGATGAAAAGTGCCAGCACTGAAAGCTCTTGCTAGCCAGCACCCTTCCTTGGAAGCGCTTTTACAAGCGCAGCAACACTGGGGCTTTGCGCTTCTCTACGCACCAAACGTCACGGTCCTTCTCTTTCCGTCTCGTAGACACGAGCTGAGAAATTGCAAACATCGAGCAATTGCTCCGAGATGAAAAGTGCCAGCACTGAAAGCTGTTGCTAGCCAGCACCCTTCCTTGGAAGCGCTTTTGTAGGCCTAAGAACACTGGGGCTCTGGGCTTCTCTAGCCACCTCATCTTCTGCTCATCCTCTCGCGCACTCTGAAGAGAGCTCAGGTGAGAAATTGCAAACGTCCAGCAATTGCTCCGAGATGAAAAGTGCCAGCACTGAAAGCTGTTGCTAGCCAGCACCCTTCCTTGGAAGCGCTTTCACAGGCGCAGCAACACTGGGGCTTTGCGCTTCTCTAGCCACCAAATGTCACGGTCCTTCTCTTTCCGTCGGTAGACACGAGCTGAGAAATTGCAAACGTCGAGCAATTGCTCAGAGATGAAAAGTGCCAGCACTGAAAGCTCTTGCTAGCCAGCCCCCTTCCTTGGAAGCGCTTTTGTAGGCCTAAGAACACTGGGGCTCTGGGCTTCTCTAGCCACCTCATCTTCTGCTCATCCTCTCGCGCACTCTAAAGAGAGCTCAGGTGAGAAATTGCAAACGTCGAGCAATTGCTCAGAGATGAAAAGTGCCAGCACTGAAAGCTCTTGCTAGCCAGCACCCTTCCTTGGAAGCGCTTTCACAGGCGCAGCAACACTGGGGCTTTGCGCTTCTCTACCCACCAAACGTCACGGTCCTTCTCTTTCCGTCTCGTAGACACGAGCTGAGAAATTGCAAATGTCGAGCAATTGCTCAGAGATGAAAAGTGCCAGCACTGAAAGCTGTTGCTAGCCAGCACCCTTCCTTGGAAGCGCTTTCACAGGCGCAGCAACACTGGGGCTTTGCGCTTCTCTAGCCACCAAACGTCACGGTCATTCTCTTTCCGTCGGTAGACACGAGCTGAGAAATTGCAAACGTCGAGCAATTGCTCAGAGATGAAAAGTGCCAGCACTGAAAGCTGTTGCTAGCCAGCCCCCTTCCTTGGAAGCGCTTTTGTAGGCCTAAGAACACTGGGGCTCTGGGCTTCTCTAGCCACCTCATCTTCTGCTCATCCTCGCGCGCACTCTAAAGAGAGCTCAGGTGAGAAATTGCAAACGTCGAGCAATTGCTCAGAGATGAAAAGTGCCAGCACTGAAAGCTCTTGCTAGCCAGCACCCTTCCTTGGAAGCGCTTTCACAGGCGCAGTAACACTGGGGCTTTGCACTTCTCTACGCACCAAACGTCACGGTCATTCTCTTTCCGTCTCGTAGACACGAGCTGAGAAATTGCAAACGTCCAGCAATTGCTCAGAGATGAAAAGTGCCAGCACTGAAAGCTGTTGCTAGCCAGCACCCTTCCTTGGAAGCGCTTTTGTAGGCCTAAGAACACTGGGGCTCTGGGCTTCTCTAGCCACCTCATCTTCTGCTCATCCTCTCGCGCACTCTAAAGAGAGCTCAGGTGAGAAATTGCAAACGTCGAGCAATTGCTCAGAGATGAAAAGTGCCAGCACTGAAAGCTCTTGCTAGCCAGCACCCTTCCTTGGAAGCGCTTTCACAGGCGCAGCAACACTGGGGCTTTGCGCTTCTCTACCCACCAAACGTCACGGTCATTCTCTTTCCGTCTCGTAGACACGAGCTGAGAAATTGCAAACGTCGAGCAATTGCTCAGAGATGAAAAGTGCCAGCACTGAAAGCTCTTGCTAGCCAGCACCCTTCCTTGGAAGCGCTTTTGTAGGCCTAAGAACACTGGGGCTCTGTGCTTCTCTAGCCACCTCATCTTCTGCTCATCCTCTCGCGCACTCTAAAGAGAGCTCAGGTGAGAAATTGCAAACGTCGAGCAATTGCTCCGAGATGAAAAGTGCCAGCACTGAAAGCTGTTGCTAGCCAGCACCCTTCCTTGGAAGCGCTTTCACAGGCGCAGCAACACTGGGGCTTTGCGCTTCTATACGCACCAAATGTCACGGTCCTTCTCTTTCCGTCTTGTAGACACGACTGAGAAATTGCAAACGTCGAGCAATTGCTCCGAGATGAAAAGTGCCAGCACTGAAAGCTGTTGCTAGCCAGCACCCTTCCTTGGAAGCGCTTTTGTAGGCCTAAGAACACTGGGGCTCTGGGCTTCTCTAGCCACCTCATCTTCTGCTCATCCTCTCGCGCACTCTAAAGAGAGCTCAGGTGAGAAATTGCAAACGTCGAGCAATTGCTCAGAGATGAAAAGTGCCAGCACTGAAACCTGTTGCTAGCCAGCACCCTTCCTTGGAAGCGCTTTCACAGGCGCAGTAACACTGGGGCTTTGCGCTTCTCTACGCACCAAACGTCACGGTCCTTCTCTTTCCGTCTCGTAGACACGAGCTGAGAAATTGCAAACGTCCAGCAATTGCTCCGAGATGAAAAGTGCCAGCACTGAAAGCTCTTGCTAGCCAGCACCCTTCCTTGGAAGCGCTTTTGTAGGCCTAAGAACAGTGGGGCTCTGGGCTTCTCTAGCCACCTAATCTTCTGCTCATCCTCTCGCGCACTCTAAAGAGAGCTCAGGTGAGAAATTGCAAACGTCGAGCAATTGCTCAGAGATGAAAAGTGCCAGCACTGAAAGCTGTTGCTAGCCAGCACCCTTCCTTGGAAGCGCTTTCACAGGCGCAGCAACACTGGGGCTTTGCGCTTCTCTAGCCACCAAACGTCATGGTCCTTCTCTTTCCGTCGGTAGACACGAGCTGAGAAATTGCAAACGTCCAGCAATTGCTCAGAGATGAAAAGTGCCAGCACTGAAAGCTGTTGCTAGCCAGCACCCTTCCTTGGAAGCGCTTTTGTAGCCCTAAGAACACTGGGGCTCTGGGCTTCTCTAGCCACCTCATCTTCTGCTCATCCTCTCGCGCACTCTAAAGAGAGCTCAGGTGAGAAATTGCAAACGTCGAGCAATTGCTCAGAGATGAAAAGTGCCAGCACTGAAAGCTGTTGCTAGCCAGCACCCTTCCTTGGAAGTGCTTTCACAGGCGCAGCAACACTGGGGCTTTGCGCTTCTCTACGCACCAAACGTCACGGTCCTTCTCTTTCCGTCTCGTAGACACGAGCTGAGAAATTGCAAACGTCGAGCAATTGCTCCGAGATGAAAAGTGCCAGCACTGAAAGCTCTTGCTAGCCAGCACCCTTCCTTGGAAGCGCTTTCACAGGCGCAGTAACACTGGGGCTTTGCACTTCTATACGCACCAAACGTCACGGTCATTCTCTTTCCGTCTCGTAGACACGAGCTGAGAAATTGCAAACGTCGAGCAATTGCTCAGAGATGAAAAGTGCCAGCACTGAAAGCTGTTGCTAGCCAGCACCCTTCCTTGGAAGCGCTTTTGTAGGCCTAAGAACACTGGGGCTCTGGGCTTCTCTAGCCACCTCATCTTCTGCTCATCCTCTCGCGCACTCTAAAGAGAGCTCAGGTGAGAAATTGCAAACGTCCAGCAATTGCTCAGAGATGAAAAGTGCCAGCACTGAAAGCTCTTGCTAGCCAGCACCCTTCCTTGGAAGCGCTTTCACAGGCGCAGCAACACTGGGGCTTTGCGCTTCTCTAGCCACCAAACGTCACGGTCCTTCTCTTTCCGTCGGTAGACACGAGCTGAGAAATTGCAAACGTCGAGCAATTGCTCAGAGATGAAAAGTGCCAGCACTGAAAGCTGTTGCTAGCCAGCACCCTTCCTTGGAAGCGCTTTTGTAGGCCTAAGAACACTGGGGCTCTGGGCTTCTCTAGCCACCTCATCTTCTGCTCATCCTCGCGCGCACTCTAAAGAGAGCTCAGGTGAGAAATTGCAAACGTCGAGCAATTGCTCAGAGATGAAAAGTGCCAGCACTGAAAGCTGTTGCTAGCCAGCACCCTTCCTTGGAAGCGCTTTCACAGGCGCAGTAACACTGGTGCTTTGCACTTCTCTACGCACCAAACGTCACGGTCCTTCTCTTTCCGTCTCGTAGACACGAGCTGAGAAATTGCAAACATCGAGCAATTGCTCAGAGATGAAAAGTGCCAGCACTGAAACCTGTTGCTAGCCAGCACCCTTCCTTGGAAGCGCTTTCACAGGCGCAGCAACACTGGGGCTTTGTGCTTCTATACGCACCAGACGTCACGGTCATTCTCTTTCCGTCTCGTAGACACAAGCTGAGAAATTGCAAACGTCCAGCAATTGCTCAGAGATGAAAAGTGCCAGCACTGAAAGCTGTTGCTAGCCAGCCCCCTTCCTTGGAAGCGCTTTTGTAGGCCTAAGAACACTGGGGCTCTGGGCTTCTCTAGCCACCTCATCTTCTGCTCATCCTCTCGCGCACTCTAAAGAGAGCTCAGGTGAGAAATTGCAAATGTCGAGCAATTGCTCAGAGATGAAAAGTGCCAGCACTGAAAGCTGTTGCTAGCCAGCACCCTTCCTTGGAAGTGCTTTCACAGGCGCAGCAACACTGGGGCTTTGCCCTTCTCTACCCACCAAACTTCACGGTCATTCTCTTTCCGTCTCGTAGACACGAGCTGAGAAATTGCAAACGTCGAGCAATTGCTCAGAGATGAAAAGTGCCAGCACTGAAAGCTGTTGCTAGCCAGCACCCTTCCTTGGAAGCGCTTTTGTAGGCCTAAGAACACTGGGGCTCTGGGCTTCTCTAGCCACCTCATCTTCTGCTCATCCTCGCGTGCACTCTAAAGAGAGCTCAGGTGAGAAATTGCAAATGTCGAGCAATTGCTCAGAGATGAAAAGTGCCAGCACTGAAAGCTCTTGCTAGCCAGCACCCTTCCTTGGAAGCGCTTTTACAAGCGCAGCAACACTGGGGCTTTGCGCTTCTCTACGCACCAAACGTCACGGTCCTTCTCTTTCCGTCTCGTAGACACGAGCTGAGAAATTGCAAACATCGAGCAATTGCTCCGAGATGAAAAGTGCCAGCACTGAAAGCTGTTGCTAGCCAGCACCCTTCCTTGGAAGCGCTTTTGTAGGCCTAAGAACACTGGGGCTCTGGGCTTCTCTAGCCACCTCATCTTCTGCTCATCCTCTCGCGCACTCTGAAGAGAGCTCAGGTGAGAAATTGCAAACGTCCAGCAATTGCTCAGAGATGAAAAGTGCCAGCACTGAAAGCTGTTGCTAGCCAGCACCCTTCCTTGGAAGCGCTTTCACAGGCGCAGCAACACTGGGGCTTTGCGCTTCTCTAGCCACCAAATGTCACGGTCCTTCTCTTTCCGTCGGTAGACACGAGCTGAGAAATTGCAAACGTCGAGCAATTGCTCAGAGATGAAAAGTGCCAGCACTGAAAGCTCTTGCTAGCCAGCCCCCTTCCTTGGAAGCGCTTTTGTAGGCCTAAGAACAGTGGGGCTCTGGGCTTCTCTAGCCACCTCATCTTCTGCTCATCCTCGCGCGCACTCTAAAGAGAGCTCAGGTGAGAAATTGCAAACGTCGAGCAATTGCTCAGAGATGAAAAGTGCCAGCACTGAAAGCTCTTGCTAGCCAGCACCCTTCCTTGGAAGCGCTTTCACAGGCGCAGCAACACTGGGGCTTTGCGCTTCTCTAGCCACCAAACGTCACGGTCCTTCTCTTTCCGTCGGTAGACACGAGCTGAGAAATTGCAAACGTCGAGCAATTGCTCAGAGATGAAAAGTGCCAGCACTGAAAGCTGTTGCTAGCCAGCACCCTTCCTTGGAAGCGCTTTTGTAGGGCTAAGAACACTAGGGCTCTGGGCTTCTCTAGCCACCTAATCTTCTGCTCATCCTCTCGCGCACTCTAAAGAGAGCTCAGGTGAGAAATTGCAAACGTCGAGCAATTGCTCAGAGATGAAAAGTGCCAGCACTGAAAGCTCTTGCTAGCCAGCACCCTTCCTTGGAAGCGCTTTCACAGGCGCAGCAACACTGGGGCTTTGCGCTTCTCTACCCACCAAACGTCACGGTCCTTCTCTTTCCGTCTCGTAGACACGAGCTGAGAAATTGCAAATGTCGAGCAATTGCTCAGAGATGAAAAGTGCCAGCACTGAAAGCTGTTGCTAGCCAGCACCCTTCCTTGGAAGCGCTTTCACAGGCGCAGCAACACTGGGGCTTTGCGCTTCTCTAGCCACCAAACGTCACGGTCATTCTCTTTCCGTCGGTAGACACGAGCTGAGAAATTGCAAACGTCGAGCAATTGCTCAGAGATGAAAAGTGCCAGCACTGAAAGCTGTTGCTAGCCAGCCCCCTTCCTTGGAAGCGCTTTTGTAGGCCTAAGAACACTGGGGCTCTGGGCTTCTCTAGCCACCTCATCTTCTGCTCATCCTCGCGCGCACTCTAAAGAGAGCTCAGGTGAGAAATTGCAAACGTCGAGCAATTGCTCAGAGATGAAAAGTGCCAGCACTGAAAGCTCTTGCTAGCCAGCACCCTTCCTTGGAAGCGCTTTCACAGGCGCAGTAACACTGGGGCTTTGCACTTCTCTACGCACCAAACGTCACGGTCATTCTCTTTCCGTCTCGTAGACACGAGCTGAGAAATTGCAAACGTCCAGCAATTGCTCAGAGATGAAAAGTGCCAGCACTGAAAGCTGTTGCTAGCCAGCACCCTTCCTTGGAAGCGCTTTTGTAGGCCTAAGAACACTAGGGCTCTGGGCTTCTCTAGCCACCTCATCTTCTGCTCATCCTCTCGCGCACTCTAAAGAGAGCTCAGGTGAGAAATTGCAAACGTCGAGCAATTGCTCCGAGATGAAAAGTGCCAGCACTGAAAGCTGTTGCTAGCCAGCACCCTTCCTTGGAAGCGCTTTCACAGGCGCAGCAACACTGGGGCTTTGCGCTTCTCTAGCCACCAAACGTCACGGTCCTTCTCTTTCCGTCTCGTAGACACGAGCTGAGAAATTGCAAACGTCGAGCAATTGCTCAGAGATGAAAAGTGCCAGCACTGAAAGCTGTTGCTAGCCAGCACCCTTCCTTGGAAGCGCTTTCACAGGTGCAGCAACACTGGGGCTTTGCGCTTCTATACGCACCAAACGTCACGGTCCTTCTCTGTCCGTCGGTAGACACGAGCTGAGAAATTGCAAACGTCGAGCAATTGCTCCGAGATGAAAAGTGCCAGCACTGAAAGCTGTTGCTAGCCAGCACCCTTCCTTGGAAGCGCTTTTGTAGGCCTAAGCACACTGGGGCTCTGGGCTTCTCTAGCCACCTCATCTTCTGCTCATCCTCTCGCGCACTCTAAAGAGAGCCTAGGTGAGAAATTACAAACGTTGAGCAATTGCTCAGAGATGAAAAGTGCCAGCACTGAAAGCTCTTGCTAGCCAGCACCCTTCCTTGGAAGCGCTTTCACAGGCGCAGCAACACTGGGGCTTTGTGCTTCTATACGCACCAAATGTCACGGTCCTTCTCTTTCCGTCTTGTAGACACGAGCTGAGAAATTGCAAACGTCGAGCAATTGCTCAGAGATGAAAAGTGCCAGCACTGAAAGCTGTTGCTAGCCAGCACCCTTCCTTGGAAGCGCTTTTGTAGGCCTAAGAACACTGGGGCTCTGGGCTTCTCTAGCCACCTCATCTTCTGCTCATCCTCTCGCGCACTCTAAAGAGAGCTCAGGTGAGAAATTGCAAATGTCGAGCAATTGCTCAGAGATGAAAAGTGCCAGCACTGAAAGCTCTTGCTAGCCAGCACCCTTCCTTGGAAGCGCTTTCACAGGCGCAGCAACACTGGGGCTTTGCGCTTCTCTAGCCACCAAACGTCACGGTCCTTCTCTTTCCGTCTCGTAGACACGAGCTGAGAAATTGCAAACGTCGAGCAATTGCTCCGAGATGAAAAGTGCCAGCACTGAAAGCTGTTGCTAGCCAGCACCCTTCCTTGGAAGCGCTTTTGTAGGCCTAAGAACAGTGGGGCTCTGGGCTTCTCTAGCCACCTCATCTTCTGCTCATCCTCTCGCGCACTCTAAAGAGAGCTCAGGTGAGAAATTGCAAACGTCGAGCAATTGCTCAGAGATGAAAAGTGCCAGCACTGAAAGCTGTTGCTAGCCAGCACCCTTCCTTGGAAGCCCTTTCACAGGCGCAGTAACACTGGGGCTTTGCGCTTCTCTACGCACCAAACGTCACGGTCCTTCTCTTTCCGTCTCGTAGACACGAGTTGAGAAATTGCAAACGTCGAGCAATTGCTCAGAGATGAAAAGTGCCAGCACTGAAAGCTGTTGCTAGCCAGCACCCTTCCTTGGAAGCGCTTTTGTAGGCCTAAGAACACTGGGGCTCTGGGCTTCTCTAGCCACCTCATCTTCTGCTCATCCTCGCGCGCACTCTAAAGAGAGCTCAGGTGAGAAATTGCAAACGTCGAGCAATTGCTCAGAGATGAAAAGTGCCAGCACTGAAAGCTGTTGCTAGCCAGCACCCTTCCTTGGAAGTCCTTTCACAGGCGCAGTAACACTGGGGCTTTGCACTTCTCTACGCACCAAACGTCACGGTCCTTCTCTTTCCGTCTCGTAGACACGAGCTGAGAAATTGCAAACGTCGAGCAATTGCTCAGAGATGAAAAGTGCCAGCACTGAAAGCTGTTGCTAGCCAGCACCCTTCCTTGGAAGCGCTTTTGTAGGCCTAAGAACAGTAGGGCTCTGGGCTTCTCTAGCCACCTAATCTTCTGCTCATCCTCTCGCGCACTCTAAAGAGAGCTCAGGTGAGAAATTGCAAACGTCGAGCAATTGCTCAGAGATGAAAAGTGCCAGCACTGAAAGCTGTTGCTAGCCAGCACCCTTCCTTGGAAGCGCTTTCACAGGCGCAGCAACACTGGGGCTTTGCGCTTCTCTACCCACCAAAAGTCACGGTCCTTCTCTTTCCGTCTCGTAGACACGAGCTGAGAAATTGCAAATGTCGAGCAATTGCTCAGAGATGAAAAGTGCCAGCACTGAAAGCTGTTGCTAGCCAGCACCCTTCCTTGGAAGCGCTTTCACAGGCGCAGCAACACTGGGGCTTTGCGCTTCTCTAGCCACCAAACGTCACGGTCATTCTCTTTCCGTCGGTAGACACGAGCTGAGAAATTGCAAATGTCGAGCAATTGCTCAGAGATGAAAAGTGCCAGCACTGAAAGCTGTTGCTAGCCAGCCCCCTTCCTTGGAAGCGCTTTTGTAGGCCTAAGAACACTGGGGCTCTGGGCTTCTCTAGCCACCTCATCTTCTGCTCATCCTCGCGCGCACTCTAAAGAGAGCTCAGGTGAGAAATTGCAAACGTCGAGCAATTGCTCAGAGATGAAAAGTGCCAGCACTGAAAGCTCTTGCTAGCCAGCACCCTTCCTTGGAAGCGCTTTCACAGGCGCAGTAACACTGGGGCTTTGCACTTCTCTACGCACCAAACGTCACGGTCATTCTCTTTCCGTCTCGTAGACACGAGCTGAGAAATTGCAAACGTCGAGCAATTGCTCAGAGATGAAAAGTGCCAGCACTGAAAGCTGTTGCTAGCCAGCACCCTTCCTTGGAAGCGCTTTTGTAGGCCTAAGAACACTAGGGCTCTGGGCTTCTCTAGCCACCTAATCTTCTGCTCATCCTCTCGCGCACTCTAAAGAGAGCTCAGGTGAGAAATTGCAAACGTCGAGCAATTGCTCAGAGATGAAAAGTGCCAGCACTGAAAGCTCTTGCTAGCCAGCACCCTTCCTTGGAAGCGCTTTCACAGGCGCAGCAACACTGGGGCTTTGCGCTTCTCTACCCACCAAACGTCACGGTCATTCTCTTTCCGTCTCGTAGACACGAGCTGAGAAATTGCAAACGTCGAGCAATTGCTCAGAGATGAAAAGTGCCAGCACTGAAAGCTGTTGCTAGCCAGCACCCTTCCTTGGAAGTGCTTTTGTAGGCCTAAGCACACTGGGGCTCTGGGCTTCTCTAGCCACCTCATCTTCTGCTCATCCTCTCGCGCACTCTAAAGAGAGCCTAGGTGAGAAATTACAAACGTCGAGCAATTGCTCAGAGATGAAAAGTGCCAGCACTGAAAGCTCTTGCTAGCCAGCACCCTTCCTTGGAAGCGCTTTCACAGGCGCAGCAACACTGGGGCTTTGTGCTTCTATACGCACCAAATGTCACGGTCCTTCTCTTTCCGTCTTGTAGACACGAGCTGAGAAATTGCAAACGTCGAGCAATTGCTCAGAGATGAAAAGTGCCAGCACTGAAAGCTGTTGCTAGCCAGCACCCTTCCTTGGAAGCGCTTTTGTAGGCCTAAGAACACTGGGGCTCTGGGCTTCTCTAGCCACCTCATCTTCTGCTCATCCTCTCGCGCACTCTAAAGAGAGCTCAGGTGAGAAATTGCAAATGTCGAGCAATTGCTCAGAGATGAAAAGTGCCAGCACTGAAAGCTCTTGCTAGCCAGCACCCTTCCTTGGAAGCGCTTTCACAGGCGCAGCAACACTGGGGCTTTGCGCTTCTCTAGCCACCAAACGTCACGGTCCTTCTCTTTCCGTCTCGTAGACACGAGCTGAGAAATTGCAAACGTCGAGCAATTGCTCAGAGATGAAAAGTGCCAGCACTGAAAGCTGTTGCTAGCCAGCAGCCTTCCTTGGAAGCGCTTTTGTAGGCCTAAGAACAGTGGGGCTCTGGGCTTCGCTAGCCACCTCATCTTCTGCTCATCCTCTCGCGCACTCTAAAGAGAGCTCAGGTGAGAAATTGCAAACGTCGAGCAATTGCTCAGAGATGAAAAGTGCCAGCACTGAAAGCTGTTGCTAGCCAGCACCCTTCCTTGGAAGCCCTTTCACAGGCGCAGTAACACTGGGGCTTTGCGCTTCTCTACGCACCAAACGTCACGGTCCTTCTCTTTCCGTCTCGTAGACACGAGTTGAGAAATTGCAAACGTCGAGCAATTGCTCAGAGATGAAAAGTGCCAGCACTGAAAGCTGTTGCTAGCCAGCACCCTTCCTTGGAAGCGCTTTTGTAGGCCTAAGAACACTGGGGCTCTGGGCTTCTCTAGCCACCTCATCTTCTGCTCATCCTCTCGCGCACTCTAAAGAGAGCTCAGGTGAGAAATTGCAAACGTCGAGCAATTGCTCAGAGATGAAAAGTGCCAGCACTGAAAGCTGTTGCTAGCCAGCACCCTTCCTTGGAAGCGCTTTCACAGGCGCAGCAACACTGGGGCTTTGCGCTTCTCTACCCACCAAACGTCACGGTCATTCTCTTTCCGTCTTGTAGACACGAGCTGAGAAATTGCAAAAGTCGAGCAATTGCTCAGAGATGAAAAGTGCCAGCACTGAAAGCTGTTGCTAGCCAGCACCCTTCCTTGGAAGCGCTTTCACAGGCGCAGTAACACTGGGGCTTTGCACTTCTATACGCACCAAACGTCACGGTCATTCTCTTTCCGTCTCGTAGACACGAGCTGTGAAATTGCAAACGCCGAGCAATTGCTCAGAGATGAAAAGTGCCAGCACTGAAAGCTGTTGCTAGCCAGCCCCCTTCCTTGGAAGCGCTTTTGTAGGCCTAAGAACACTGGGGCTCTGGGCTTCTCTAGCCACCTCATCTTCTGCTCATCCTCTCGCGCACTCTAAAGAGAGCTCAGGTGAGAAATTGCAAACGTCGAGCAATTGCTCAGAGATGAAAAGTGCCAGCACTGAAAGCTCTTGCTAGCCAGCACCCTTCCTTGGAAGCGCTTTCACAGGCGCAGTAACACTGGGGCTTTGCACTTCTCTAGCCACCAAACGTCACGGTCATTCTCTTTCCGTCTCGTAGACACGAGCTGAGAAATTGCAAACGTCCAGCAATTGCTCAGAGATGAAAAGTGCCAGCACTGAAAGCTGTTGCTAGCCAGCACCCTTCCTTGGAAGCGCTTTTGTAGGCCTAAGAACACTAGGGCTCTGGGCTTCTCTAGCCACCTAATCTTCTGCTCATCCTCTCGCGCACTCTAAAGAGAGCTCAGGTGAGAAATTGCAAACGTCGAGCAATTGCTCAGAGATGAAAAGTGCCAGCACTGAAAGCTCTTGCTAGCCAGCACCCTTCCTTGGAAGCGCTTTCACAGGCGCAGCAACACTGGGGCTTTGCGCTTCTCTACCCACCAAACGTCACGGTCATTCTCTTTCCGTCTCGTAGACACGAGCTGAGAAATTGCAAACGTCGAGCAATTGCTCAGAGATGAAAAGTGCCAGCACTGAAAGCTGTTGCTAGCCAGCACCCTTCCTTGGAAGTGCTTTTGTAGGCCTAAGCACACTGGGGCTCTGGGCTTCTCTAGCCACCTCATCTTCTGCTCATCCTCTCGCGCACTCTAAAGAGAGCCTAGGTGAGAAATTACAAACGTCGAGCAATTGCTCAGAGATGAAAAGTGCCAGCACTGAAAGCTCTTGCTAGCCAGCACCCTTCCTTGGAAGCGCTTTCACAGGCGCAGCAACACTGGGGCTTTGTGCTTCTATACGCACCAAATGTCACGGTCCTTCTCTTTCCGTCTTGTAGACACGAGCTGAGAAATTGCAAACGTCGAGCAATTGCTCAGAGATGAAAAGTGCCAGCACTGAAAGCTGTTGCTAGCCAGCCCCCTTCCTTGGAAGCGCTTTTGTAGGCCTAAGAACACTGGGGCTCTGGGCTTCTCTAGCCACCTCATCTTCTGCTCATCCTCTCGCGCACTCTAAAGAGAGCTCAGGTGAGAAATTGCAAATGTCGAGCAATTGCTCAGAGATGAAAAGTGCCAGCACTGAAAGCTCTTGCTAGCCAGCACCCTTCCTTGGAAGCGCTTTCACAGGCGCAGCAACACTGGGGCTTTGCGCTTCTCTAGCCACCAAACGTCACGGTCCTTCTCTTTCCGTCTCGTAGACACGAGCTGAGAAATTGCAAACGTCGAGCAATTGCTCAGAGATGAAAAGTGCCAGCACTGAAAGCTGTTGCTAGCCAGCAGCCTTCCTTGGAAGCGCTTTTGTAGGCCTAAGAACAGTGGGGCTCTGGGCTTCGCTAGCCACCTCATCTTCTGCTCATCCTCTCGCGCACTCTAAAGAGAGCTCAGGTGAGAAATTGCAAACGTCGAGCAATTGCTCAGAGATGAAAAGTGCCAGCACTGAAAGCTGTTGCTAGCCAGCACCCTTCCTTGGAAGCCCTTTCACAGGCGCAGTAACACTGGGGCTTTGCGCTTCTCTACGCACCAAACGTCACGGTCCTTCTCTTTCCGTCTCGTAGACACGAGTTGAGAAATTGCAAACGTCGAGCAATTGCTCAGAGATGAAAAGTGCCAGCACTGAAAGCTGTTGCTAGCCAGCACCCTTCCTTGGAAGCGCTTTTGTAGGCCTAAGAACACTGGGGCTCTGGGCTTCTCTAGCCACCTCATCTTCTGCTCATCCTCTCGCGCACTCTAAAGAGAGCTCAGGTGAGAAATTGCAAACGTCGAGCAATTGCTCAGAGATGAA
The DNA here is from genome assembly GCA_037962945.1 of Sarcoramphus papa. NCBI lineage: Eukaryota > Metazoa > Chordata > Aves > Accipitriformes > Cathartidae > Sarcoramphus > Sarcoramphus papa. The sequence goes on along the minus strand of CM075606.1, from coordinate 4,007,599 downwards.
AAGTGCCAGCACTGAAAGCTGTTGCTAGCCAGCACCCTTCCTTGGAAGCGCTTTCACAGGCGCAGCAACACTGGGGCTTTGCGCTTCTCTACCCACCAAACGTCACGGTCATTCTCTTTCCGTCTTGTAGACACGAGCTGAGAAATTGCAAAAGTCGAGCAATTGCTCAGAGATGAAAAGTGCCAGCACTGAAAGCTGTTGCTAGCCAGCACCCTTCCTTGGAAGCGCTTTCACAGGCGCAGTAACACTGGGGCTTTGCACTTCTATACGCACCAAACGTCACGGTCATTCTCTTTCCGTCTCGTAGACACGAGCTGTGAAATTGCAAACGCCGAGCAATTGCTCAGAGATGAAAAGTGCCAGCACTGAAAGCTCTTGCTAGCCAGCACCCTTCCTTGGAAGCGCTTTTGTAGGCCTAAAAACACTGGGGCTCTGGGCTTCTCTAGCCACCTAATCATCTGCTCATCCTCTCGCACACTCTAAAGAGAGCTCAGGGGAGAAATTGCAAACGTCGAGCAATTGCTCAGAGATGAAAAGTGCCAGCACTGAAAGCTGTTGCTAGCCAGCACCCTTCCTTGGAAGCGCTTTTGTAGGCCTAAGAACACTGGGGCTCCGGGCTTCTCTAGCCACCTCATCTTCTGCTCATCCTCTCGCGCACTCTAAAGAGAGCTCAGGTGAGAAATTACAAACGTCGAGCAATTGCTCAGAGATGAAAAGTGCCAGCACTGAAAGCTGTTGCTAGCCAGCACCCTTCCTTGGAAGCGCTTTCACAGGCGCAGCAACACTGGGGCTTTGCACTTCTCTACGCACCAAACGTCATGGTCTTTCTCTTTCCGTCTCGTAGACACGAGCTGAGAAATTGCAAACGTCGAGCAATTGCTCAGAGATGAAAAGTGTCAGCACTGAAAGCTGTTGCTAGCCAGCACCCTTCCTTGGAAGCGCTTTTGTAGGCCTAAGAACACTGGGGCTCTGGGCTTCTCTAGCCACCTCATCTTCTGCTCATCCTCTCGCGCACTCTAAAGAGAGCTCAGGTGAGAAATTGCAAACGTCGAGTAATTGCTCAGAGATGAAAAGTGCCAGCACTGAAAGCTCTTGCTAGCCAGCACCCTTCCTTGGAAGCGCTTTTGTAGCCCTTAGAACACTGGGGCTCTGGGCTTCTCTAGCCACCTCATCTTCTGCTCATCCTCTCGCGCACTCTAAAGAGAGCTCAGGTGAGAAATTGCAAATGTCGAGCAATTGCTCAGAGATGAAAAGTGCCAGCACTGAAAGCTGTTGCTAGCCAGCACCCTTCCTTGGAAGCGCTTTCACAGGCGCAGTAACACTGGGGCTTTGCGCTTCTCTAGCCACCAAACGTCACGGTCCTTCTCTTTCCGTCTCGTAGACACGAGCTGAGAAATTGCAAACGTCGAGCAATTGCTCCGAGATGAAAAGTGCCAGCACTGAAAGCTGTTGCTAGCCAGCACCCTTCCTTGGAAGCGCTTTTGTAGGCCTAAGAACACTGGGGCTCTGGGCTTCTCTAGCCACCTCATCTTCTGCTCATCCTCTCGCGCACTCTAAAGAGAGCTCAGGTGAGAAATTGCAAACGTCCAGCAATTGCTCAGAGATGAAAAGTGCCAGCACTGAAAGCTCTTGCTAGCCAGCACCCTTCCTTGGAAGCGCTTTCACAGGCGCAGCAACACTGGGGCTTTGCGCTTCTCTAGCCACCAAACGTCACGGTCATTCTCTTTCCGTCGGTAGACACGAGCTGAGAAATTGCAAACGTCGAGCAATTGCTCAGAGATGAAAAGTGCCAGCACTGAAAGCTGTTGCTAGCCAGCACCCTTCCTTGGAAGCGCTTTTGTAGGCCTAAGAACACTGGGGCTCTGGGCTTCTCTAGCCACCTCATCTTCTGCTCATCCTCGCGCGCACTCTAAAGAGAGCTCAGGTGAGAAATTGCAAACGTCGAGCAATTGCTCAGAGATGAAAAGTGCCAGCACTGAAAGCTGTTGCTAGCCAGCACCCTTCCTTGGAAGCGCTTTCACAGGCGCAGTAACACTGGGGCTTTGCACTTCTCTACGCACCAAACGTCACGGTCCTTCTCTTTCCGTCTCGTAGACACAAGCTGAGAAATTGCAAACATCGAGCAATTGCTCAGAGATGAAAAGTGCCAGCACTGAAACCTGTTGCTAGCCAGCACCCTTCCTTGGAAGCGCTTTCACAGGCGCAGCAACACTGGGGCTTTGTGCTTCTATACGCACCAAACGTCACGGTACTTCTCTTTCCGTCGGTAGACACGAGCTGAGAAATTGCAAACGTCGAGCAATTGCTCAGAGATGAAAAGTGCCAGCACTGAAAGCTGTTGCTAGCCAGCCCCCTTCCTTGGAAGCGCTTTTGTAGGCCTAAGAACACTGGGGCTCTGGGCTTCTCTAGCCACCTCATCTTCTGCTCATCCTCTCGCGCACTCTAAAGAGAGCTCAGGTGAGAAATTGCAAACGTCGAGCAATTGCTCAGAGATGAAAAGTGCCAGCACTGAAAGCTGTTGCTAGCCAGCACCCTTCCTTGGAAGCGCTTTCACAGGCGCAGCAACACTGGGGCTTTGCGCTTCTCTACCCACCAAACATCACGGTCCTTCTCTTTCCGTCTCGTAGACACGAGCTGAGAAATTGCAAACGTCGAGCAATTGCTCAGAGATGAAAAGTGCCAGCACTGAAAGCTGTTGCTAGCCAGCCCCCTTCCTTGGAAGCGCTTTTGTAGGCCTAAGAACACTGGGGCTCTGGGCTTCTCTAGCCACCTCATCTTCTGCTCATCCTCTCGCGCACTCTAAAGAGAGCTCAGGTGAGAAATTGCAAACGTCGAGCAATTGCTCAGAGATGAAAAGTGCCAGCACTGAAAGCTGTTGCTAGCCAGCACCCTTCCTTGGAAGCGCTTTCACAGGCGCAGCAACACTGGGGCTTTGCACTTCTCTACCCACCAAACGTCACGGTCCTTCTCTTTCCGTCTCGTAGACACGAGCTGAGAAATTGCAAACGTCGAGCAATTGCTCAGAGATGAAAAGTGCCAGCACTGAAAGCTGTTGCTAGCCAGCACCCTTCCTTGGAAGCGCTTTTGTAGGCCTAAGAACACTGGGGCTCTGGGCTTCTCTAGCCACCTCATCTTCTGCTCATCCTCTCGCGCACTCTAAAGAGAGCTCAGGTGAGAAATTGCAAACGTCCAGCAATTGCTCAGAGATGAAAAGTGCCAGCACTGAAAGCTCTTGCTAGCCAGCACCCTTCCTTGGAAGCGCTTTCACAGGCGCAGTAACACTGGGGCTTTGCACTTCTCTAGCCACCAAACGTCACGGTCCTTCTCTTTCCGTCTCGTAGACACGAGTTGAGAAATTGCAAATGTCGAGCAATTGCTCAGAGATGAAAAGTGCCAGCACTGAAAGCTGTTGCTAGCCAGCACCCTTCCTTGGAAGCGCTTTTGTAGGCCTAAGAACACTGGGGCTCTGGGCTTCTCTAGCCACCTAATCTTCTGCTCATCCTCGCGCGCACTCTAAAGAGAGCTCAGGTGAGAAATTGCAAACGTCGAGCAATTGCTCAGAGATGAAAAGTGCCAGCACTGAAAGCTGTTGCTAGCCAGCCCCCTTCCTTGGAAGCGCTTTTGTAGGCCTAAGAACACTGGGGCTCTGGGCTTCTCTAGCCACCTCATCTTCTGCTCATCCTCGCGCGCACTCTAAAGAGAGCTCAGGTGAGAAATTGCAAACGTCGAGCAATTGCTCAGAGATGAAAAGTGCCAGCACTGAAAGCTGTTGCTAGCCAGCACCCTTCCTTGGAAGCGCTTTCACAGGCGCAGTAACACTGGGGCTTTGCACTTCTCTACGCACCAAACGTCACGGTCCTTCTCTTTCCGTCTCGTAGACACAAGCTGAGAAATTGCAAACATCGAGCAATTGCTCAGAGATGAAAAGTGCCAGCACTGAAACCTGTTGCTAGCCAGCACCCTTCCTTGGAAGCGCTTTCACAGGCGCAGCAACACTGGGGCTTTGTGCTTCTCTAGCCACCAAACGTCACGGTACTTCTCTTTCCGTCTCGTAGACACGAGCTGAGAAATTGCAAACGTCGAGCAATTGCTCAGAGATGAAAAGTGCCAGCACTGAAAGCTGTTGCTAGCCAGCCCCCTTCCTTGGAAGCGCTTTTGTAGGCCTAAGAACACTGGGGCTCTGGGCTTCTCTAGCCACCTCATCTTCTGCTCATCCTCTCGCGCACTCTAAAGAGAGCTCAGGTGAGAAATTGCAAACGTCGAGCAATTGCTCAGAGATGAAAAGTGCCAGCACTGAAAGCTGTTGCTAGCCAGCACCCTTCCTTGGAAGCGCTTTCACAGGCGCAGTAACACTGGGGCTTTGCGCTTCTCTACCCACCAAACATCACGGTCCTTCTCTTTCCGTCTCGTAGACACGAGCTGAGAAATTGCAAACGTCGAGCAATTGCTCCGAGATGAAAAGTGCCAGCACTGAAAGCTGTTGCTAGCCAGCCCCCTTCCTTGGAAGCGCTTTTGTAGGCCTAAGAACACTGGGGCTCTGGGCTTCTCTAGCCACCTCATCTTCTGCTCATCCTCTCGCGCACTCTAAAGAGAGCTCAGGTGAGAAATTGCAAACGTCGAGCAATTGCTCAGAGATGAAAAGTGCCAGCACTGAAAGCTGTTGCTAGCCAGCACCCTTCCTTGGAAGCGCTTTCACAGGCGCAGCAACACTGGGGCTTTGCACTTCTCTACCCACCAAACGTCACGGTCCTTCTCTTTCCGTCTCGTAGACACGAGCTGAGAAATTGCAAACGTCGAGCAATTGCTCAGAGATGAAAAGTGCCAGCACTGAAAGCTGTTGCTAGCCAGCACCCTTCCTTGGAAGCGCTTTTGTAGGCCTAAGAACACTGGGGCTCTGGGCTTCTCTAGCCACCTCATCTTCTGCTCATCCTCTCGCGCACTCTAAAGAGAGCTCAGGTGAGAAATTGCAAACGTCCAGCAATTGCTCAGAGATGAAAAGTGCCAGCACTGAAAGCTCTTGCTAGCCAGCACCCTTCCTTGGAAGCGCTTTCACAGGCGCAGTAACACTGGGGCTTTGCACTTCTCTAGCCACCAAACGTCACGGTCCTTCTCTTTCCGTCTCGTAGACACGAGTTGAGAAATTGCAAATGTCGAGCAATTGCTCAGAGATGAAAAGTGCCAGCACTGAAAGCTGTTGCTAGCCAGCAGCCTTCCTTGGAAGCGCTTTTGTAGGCCTAAGAACACTGGGGCTCTGGGCTTCTCTAGCCACCTAATCTTCTGCTCATCCTCGCGCGCACTCTAAAGAGAGCTCAGGTGAGAAATTGCAAACGTCCAGCAATTGCTCAGAGATGAAAAGTGCCAGCACTGAAAGCTCTTGCTAGCCAGCACCCTTCCTTGGAAGTGCTTTCACAGGCGCAGCAACACTGGGGCTTTGCGCTTCTCTAGCCACCAAACGTCACGGTCCTTCTCTTTCCGTCTCGTAGACACGAGCTGAGAAATTGCAAACGTCGAGCAATTGCTCCGAGATGAAAAGTGCCAGCACTGAAAGCTGTTGCTAGCCAGCACCCTTCCTTGGAAGCGCTTTCACAGGCGCAGTAACACTGGGGCTTTGCACTTCTATACGCACCAAACGTCACGGTCATTCTCTTTCCGTCTCGTAGACACGAGCTGAGAAATTGCAAACGTCGAGCAATTGCTCAGAGATGAAAAGTGCCAGCACTGAAAGCTGTTGCTAGCCAGCACCCTTCCTTGGAAGCGCTTTTGTAGGCCTAAGAACACTGGGGCTCTGGGCTTCTCTAGCCACCTAATCTTCTGCTCATCCTCGCGCGCACTCTAAAGAGAGCTCAGGTGAGAAATTGCAAACGTCGAGCAATTGCTCAGAGATGAAAAGTGCCAGCACTGAAAGCTGTTGCTAGCCAGCCCCCTTCCTTGGAAGCGCTTTTGTAGGCCTAAGAACACTGGGGCTCTGGGCTTCTCTAGCCACCTCATCTTCTGCTCATCCTCGCGCGCACTCTAAAGAGAGCTCAGGTGAGAAATTGCAAACGTCGAGCAATTGCTCAGAGATGAAAAGTGCCAGCACTGAAAGCTGTTGCTAGCCAGCACCCTTCCTTGGAAGCGCTTTCACAGGCGCAGTAACACTGGGGCTTTGCACTTCTCTACGCACCAAACGTCACGGTCCTTCTCTTTCCGTCTCGTAGACACAAGCTGAGAAATTGCAAACATCGAGCAATTGCTCAGAGATGAAAAGTGCCAGCACTGAAACCTGTTGCTAGCCAGCACCCTTCCTTGGAAGCGCTTTCACAGGCGCAGCAACACTGGGGCTTTGTGCTTCTCTACGCACCAAACGTCACGGTACTTCTCTTTCCGTCTCGTAGACACGAGCTGAGAAATTGCAAACGTCGAGCAATTGCTCAGAGATGAAAAGTGCCAGCACTGAAAGCTGTTGCTAGCCAGCCCCCTTCCTTGGAAGCGCTTTTGTAGGCCTAAGAACACTGGGGCTCTGGGCTTCTCTAGCCACCTCATCTTCTGCTCATCCTCTCGCGCACTCTAAAGAGAGCTCAGGTGAGAAATTGCAAACGTCGAGCAATTGCTCAGAGATGAAAAGTGCCAGCACTGAAAGCTGTTGCTAGCCAGCACCCTTCCTTGGAAGCGCTTTCACAGGCGCAGCAACACTGGGGCTTTGCGCTTCTCTACCCACCAAACATCACGGTCCTTCTCTTTCCGTCTCGTAGACACGAGCTGAGAAATTGCAAACGTCGAGCAATTGCTCAGAGATGAAAAGTGCCAGCACTGAAAGCTGTTGCTAGCCAGCCCCCTTCCTTGGAAGCACTTTTGTAGGCCTAAGAACACTGGGGCTCTGGGCTTCTCTAGCCACCTCATCTTCTCCTCATCCTCTCGCGCACTCTAAAGAGAGCTCAGGTGAGAAATTGCAAACGTCGAGCAATTGCTCAGAGATGAAAAGTGCCAGCACTGAAAGCTGTTGCTAGCCAGCACCCTTCCTTGGAAGCGCTTTCACAGGCGCAGCAACACTGGGGCTTTGCACTTCTCTACCCACCAAACGTCACGGTCCTTCTCTTTCCGTCTCGTAGACACGAGCTGAGAAATTGCAAACGTCGAGCAATTGCTCAGAGATGAAAAGTGCCAGCACTGAAAGCTGTTGCTAGCCAGCACCCTTCCTTGGAAGCGCTTTTGTAGGCCTAAGAACACTGGGGCTCTGGGCTTCTCTAGCCACCTCATCTTCTGCTCATCCTCTCGCGCACTCTAAAGAGAGCTCAGGTGAGAAATTGCAAACGTCGAGCAATTGCTCAGAGATGAAAAGTGCCAGCACTGAAAGCTGTTGCTAGCCAGCACCCTTCCTTGGAAGCGCTTTCACAGGCGCAGTAACACTGGGGCTTTGCACTTCTCTAGCCACCAAACGTCACGGTCCTTCTCTTTCCGTCTCGTAGACACGAGTTGAGAAATTGCAAATGTCGAGCAATTGCTCAGAGATGAAAAGTGCCAGCACTGAAAGCTGTTGCTAGCCAGCAGCCTTCCTTGGAAGCGCTTTTGTAGGCCTAAGAACACTGGGGCTCTGGGCTTCTCTAGCCACCTAATCTTCTGCTCATCCTCGCGCGCACTCTAAAGAGAGCTCAGGTGAGAAATTGCAAACGTCCAGCAATTGCTCAGAGATGAAAAGTGCCAGCACTGAAAGCTCTTGCTAGCCAGCACCCTTCCTTGGAAGTGCTTTCACAGGCGCAGCAACACTGGGGCTTTGCGCTTCTCTAGCCACCAAACGTCACGGTCCTTCTCTTTCCGTCTCGTAGACACGAGCTGAGAAATTGCAAACGTCGAGCAATTGCTCCGAGATGAAAAGTGCCAGCACTGAAAGCTCTTGCTAGCCAGCACCCTTCCTTGGAAGCGCTTTCACAGGCGCAGTAACACTGGGGCTTTGCACTTCTATACGCACCAAACGTCACGGTCATTCTCTTTCCATCTCGTAGACACGAGCTGAGAAATTGCAAACGTCGAGCAATTGCTCAGAGATGAAAAGTGCCAGCACTGAAAGCTGTTGCTAGCCAGCACCCTTCCTTGGAAGCGCTTTTGTAGGCCTAAGAACACTGGGGCTCTGGGCTTCTCTAGCCACCTCATCTTCTGCTCATCCTCTCGCGCACTCTAAAGAGAGCTCAGGTGAGAAATTGCAAACGTCGAGCAATTGCTCAGAGATGAAAAGTGCCAGCACTGAAAGCTCTTGCTAGCCAGCACCCTTCCTTGGAAGCGCTTTCACAGGCGCAGCAACACTGGGGCTTTGCGCTTCTCTAGCCACCAAACGTCACGGTCCTTCTCTTTCCGTCGGTAGACACGAGCTGAGAAATTGCAAACGTCGAGCAATTGCTCAGAGATGAAAAGTGCCAGCACTGAAAGCTGTTGCTAGCCAGCACCCTTCCTTGGAAGCGCTTTTGTAGGCCTAAGAACACTGGGGCTCTGGGCTTCTCTAGCCACCTCATCTTCTGCTCATCCTCGCGCGCACTCTAAAGAGAGCTCAGGTGAGAAATTGCAAACGTCGAGCAATTGCTCAGAGATGAAAAGTGCCAGCACTGAAAGCTGTTGCTAGCCAGCACCCTTCCTTGGAAGCGCTTTCACAGGCGCAGTAACACTGGGGCTTTGCGCTTCTCTACCCACCAAACGTCACGGTCCTTCTCTTTCCGTCTCGTAGACACAAGCTGAGAAATTGCAAACATCGAGCAATTGCTCAGAGATGAAAAGTGCCAGCACTGAAACCTGTTGCTAGCCAGCACCCTTCCTTGGAAGCGCTTTCACAGGCGCAGTAACACTGGGGCTTTGTGCTTCTATACGCACCAGACGTCACGGTCATTCTCTTTCCGTCTCGTAGACACGAGCTGAGAAATTGCAAACGTCCAGCAATTGCTCAGAGATGAAAAGTGCCAGCACTGAAAGCTGTTGCTAGCCAGCACCCTTCCTTGGAAGCGCTTTTGTAGGCCTAAGAACACTGGGGCTCTGGGCTTCTCTAGCCACCTCATCTTCTGCTCATCCTCTCGCGCACTCTAAAGAGAGCTCAGGTGAGAAATTGCAAACGTCGAGCAATTGCTCAGAGATGAAAAGTGCCAGCACTGAAAGCTCTTGCTAGCCAGCACCCTTCCTTGGAAGGGCTTTCACAGGCGCAGCAACACTGGGGCTTTGCGCTTCTCTACCCACCAAACGTCACGGTCATTCTCTTTCCGTCTCGTAGACACGAGCTGAGAAATTGCAAACGTCGAGCAATTGCTCAGAGATGAAAAGTGCCAGCACTGAAAGCTCTTGCTAGCCAGCACCCTTCCTTGGAAGCGCTTTCACAGGCGCAGCAACACTGGGGCTTTGCGCTTCTCTAGCCACCAAACGTCACGGTCCTTCTCTTTCCGTCGGTAGACACGAGCTGAGAAATTGCAAACGTCGAGCAATTGCTCAGAGATGAAAAGTGCCAGCACTGAAAGCTGTTGCTAGCCAGCACCCTTCCTTGGAAGCGCTTTTGTAGGCCTAAGAACACTGGGGCTCTGGGCTTCTCTAGCCACCTCATCTTCTGCTCATCCTCGCGCGCACTCTAAAGAGAGCTCAGGTGAGAAATTGCAAACGTCGAGCAATTGCTCAGAGATGAAAAGTGCCAGCACTGAAAGCTGTTGCTAGCCAGCACCCTTCCTTGGAAGCGCTTTCACAGGCGCAGTAACACTGGGGCTTTGCGCTTCTCTACCCACCAAACGTCACGGTCCTTCTCTTTCCGTCTCGTAGACACAAGCTGAGAAATTGCAAACATCGAGCAATTGCTCAGAGATGAAAAGTGCCAGCACTGAAACCTGTTGCTAGCCAGCACCCTTCCTTGGAAGCGCTTTCACAGGCGCAGCAACACTGGGGCATTGTGCTTCTATACGCACCAGACGTCACGGTCCTTCTCTTTCCGTCTCGTAGACACGAGCTGAGAAATTGCAAACGTCCAGCAATTGCTCAGAGATGAAAAGTGCCAGCACTGAAAGCTGTTGCTAGCCAGCACCCTTCCTTGGAAGCGCTTTTGTAGGCCTAAGAACACTGGGGCTCTGGGCTTCTCTAGCCACCTCATCTTCTGCTCATCCTCTCGCGCACTCTAAAGAGAGCTCAGGTGAGAAATTGCAAACGTCGAGCAATTGCTCAGAGATGAAAAGTGCCAGCACTGAAAGCTGTTGCTAGCCAGCACCCTTCCTTGGAAGTGCTTTCACAGGCGCAGCAACACTGGGGCTTTGCGCTTCTCTACCCACCAAACGTCACGGTCATTCTCTTTCCGTCTCGTAGACACGAGCTGAGAAATTGCAAACGTCGAGCAATTGCTCAGAGATGAAAAGTGCCAGCACTGAAAGCTCTTGCTAGCCAGCACCCTTCCTTGGAAGCGCTTTCACAGGCGCAGCAACACTGGGGCTTTGCGCTTCTCTAGCCACCAAACGTCACGGTCATTCTCTTTCCGTCGGTAGACACGAGCTGAGAAATTGCAAACGTCCAGCAATTGCTCAGAGATGAAAAGTGCCAGCACTGAAAGCTGTTGCTAGCCAGCACCCTTCCTTGGAAGCGCTTTTGTAGGCCTAAGAACACTGGGGCTCTGGGCTTCTCTAGCCACCTCATCTTCTGCTCATCCTCTCGCGCACTCTAAAGAGAGCTCAGGTGAGAAATTGCAAACGTCGAGCAATTGCTCAGAGATGAAAAGTGCCAGCACTGAAAGCTGTTGCTAGCCAGCACCCTTCCTTGGAAGCGCTTTCACAGGCGCAGTAACACTGGGGCTTTGCGCTTCTCTACCCACCAAACGTCACGGTCCTTCTCTTTCCGTCGGTAGACACGAGCTGAGAAATTGCAAACATCGAGCAATTGCTCAGAGATGAAAAGTGCCAGCACTGAAAGCTGTTGCTAGCCAGCACCCTTCCTTGGAAGCGCTTTCACAGGCGCAGCAACACTGGGGCTTTGTGCTTCTATACGCACCAAACGTCACGGTCATTCTCTTTCCGTCTCGTAGACACGAGCTGAGAAATTGCAAACGTCCAGCAATTGCTCAGAGATGAAAAGTGCCAGCACTGAAAGCTGTTGCTAGCCACCACCCTTCCTTGGAAGCGCTTTTGTAGGGCTAAGAACACTAGGGCTCTGGGCTTCTCTAGCCACCTCATCTTCTGCTCATCCTCTCGCGCACTCTAAAGAGAGCTCAGGTGAGAAATTGCAAACGTCGAGCAATTGCTCAGAGATGAAAAGTGCCAGCACTGAAAGCTGTTGCTAGCCAGCACCCTTCCTTGGAAGCGCTTTCACAGGCGCAGCAACACTGGGGCTTTGCACTTCTCTACCCACCAAACATCACGGTCCTTCTCTTTCCGTCTCGTAGACACGAGCTGAGAAATTGCAAACGTCGAGCAATTGCTCAGAGATGAAAAGTGCCAGCACTGAAAGCTCTTGCTAGCCAGCACCCTTCCTTGGAAGCGCTTTTGTAGGCCTAAGAACACTGGGGCTCTGGGCTTCTCTAGCCACCTACTCTTCTGCTCATCCTCTCGCGCACTCTAAAGAGAGCTCAGGGGAGAAATTGCAAACGTCGAGCAATTGCTCAGAGATGAAAAGTGCCAGCACTGAAAGCTCTTGCTAGCCAGCACCCTTCCTTGGAAGCGCTTTCACAGGCGCAGCAACACTGGGGCTTTGCGCTTCTCTAGCCACCAAACGTCACGGTCCTTCTCTTTCCGTCTCGTAGACACGAGCTGAGAAATTGCAAACGTCGAGCAATTGCTCAGAGATGAAAAGTGCCAGCACTGAAAGCTGTTGCTAGCCAGCACCCTTCCTTGGAAGCGCTTTTGTAGGCCTAAGAACACTGGGGCTCTGGGCTTCTCTAGCCACCTCATCTTCTGCTCATCCTCGCGCGCACTCTAAAGAGAGCTCAGGTGAGAAATTGCAAACGTCGAGCAATTGCTCAGAGATGAAAAGTGCCAGCACTGAAAGCTGTTGCTAGCCAGCACCCTTCCTTGGAAGCGCTTTCACAGGCGCAGTAACACTGGGGCTTTGCGCTTCTCTACCCACCAAACGTCACGGTCCTTCTCTTTCCGTCTCGTAGACACAAGCTGAGAAATTGCAAACATCGAGCAATTGCTCAGAGATGAAAAGTGCCAGCACTGAAAGCTGTTGCTAGCCAGCACCCTTCCTTGGAAGCGCTTTCACAGGCGCAGCAACACTGGGGCTTTGTGCTTCTATACGCACCAGACGTCCACGGTCATTCTCTTTCCGTCTCGTAGACACGAGCTGAGAAATTGCAAACGTCCAGCAATTGCTCAGAGATGAAAAGTGCCAGCACTGAAAGCTGTTGCTAGCCAGCACCCTTCCTTGGAAGCGCTTTTGTAGGCCTAAGAACACTGGGGCTCTGGGCTTCTCTAGCCACCTCATCTTCTGCTCATCCTCTCGCGCACTCTAAAGAGAGCTCAGGTGAGAAATTGCAAACGTCGAGCAATTGCTCAGAGATGAAAAGTGCCAGCACTGAAAGCTCTTGCTAGCCAGCACCCTTCCTTGGAAGTGCTTTCACAGGCGCAGCAACACTGGGGCTTTGCGCTTCTCTACCCACCAAACGTCACGGTCATTCTCTTTCCGTCTCGTAGACACGAGCTGAGAAATTGCAAACGTCGAGCAATTGCTCCGAGATGAAAAGTGCCAGCACTGAAAGCTGTTGCTAGCCAGCACCCTTCCTTGGAAGCGCTTTCACAGGCGCAGCAACACTGGGGCTTTGCGCTTCTCTAGCCACCAAACGTCACGGTCATTCTCTTTCCGTCGGTAGACACGAGCTGAGAAATTGCAAACGTCGAGCAATTGCTCAGAGATGAAAAGTGCCAGCACTGAAAGCTCTTGCTAGCCAGCCCCCTTCCTTGGAAGCGCTTTTGTAGGCCTAAGAACACTGGGGCTCTGGGCTTCTCTAGCCACCTCATCTTCTGCTCATCCTCGCGCGCACTCTAAAGAGAGCTCAGGTGAGAAATTGCAAACGTCGAGCAATTGCTCAGAGATGAAAAGTGCCAGCACTGAAAGCTGTTGCTAGCCAGCACCCTTCCTTGGAAGCGCTTTCACAGGCGCAGTAACACTGGGGCTTTGCGCTTCTCTAGCCACCAAACGTCACGGTCCTTCTCTTTCCGTCGGTAGACACGAGCTGAGAAATTGCAAACATCGAGCAATTGCTCAGAGATGAAAAGTGCCAGCACTGAAAGCTGTTGCTAGCCAGCACCCTTCCTTGGAAGCGCTTTCACAGGCGCAGCAACACTGGGGCTTTGTGCTTCTATACGCACCAAACGTCACGGTCATTCTCTTTCCGTCTCGTAGACACGAGCTGAGAAATTGCAAACGTCCAGCAATTGCTCAGAGATGAAAAGTGCCAGCACTGAAAGCTCTTGCTAGCCAGCACCCTTCCTTGGAAGCGCTTTTGTAGGCCTAAGAACACTGGGGCTCTGGGCTTCTCTAGCCACCTCATCTTCTGCTCATCCTCTCGCGCACTCTAAAGAGAGCTCAGGTGAGAAATTGCAAACGTCGAGCAATTGCTCAGAGATGAAAAGTGCCAGCACTGAAAGCTGTTGCTAGCCAGCACCCTTCCTTGGAAGCGCTTTCACAGGCGCAGCAACACTGGGGCTTTGCACTTCTATACGCACCAAACATCACGGTCCTTCTCTTTCCGTCTCGTAGACACGAGCTGAGAAATTGCAAACGTCGAGCAATTGCTCAGAGATGAAAAGTGCCAGCACTGAAAGCTCTTGCTAGCCAGCACCCTTCCTTGGAAGCGCTTTTGTAGGCCTAAGAACACTGGGGCTCTGGGCTTCTCTAGCCACCTACTCTTCTGCTCATCCTCTCGCGCACTCTAAAGAGAGCTCAGGTGAGAAATTGCAAACGTCGAGCAATTGCTCAGAGATGAAAAGTGCCAGCACTGAAAGCTGTTGCTAGCCAGCACCCTTCCTTGGAAGCGCTTTCACAGGCGCAGCAACACTGGGGCTTTGCGCTTCTCTAGCCACCAAACGTCACGGTCCTTCTCTTTCCGTCGGTAGACACGAGCTGAGAAATTGCAAACATCGAGCAATTGCTCAGAGATGAAAAGTGCCAGCACTGAAAGCTGTTGCTAGCCAGCACCCTTCCTTGGAAGCGCTTTTGTAGGGCTAAGAACACTGGGGCTCTGGGCTTCTCTAGCCACCTCATCTTCTGCTCATCCTCGCGCGCACTCTAAAGAGAGCTCAGGTGAGAAATTGCAAACGTCGAGCAATTGCTCAGAGATGAAAAGTGCCAGCACTGAAAGCTCTTGCTAGCCAGCACCCTTCCTTGGAAGCGCTTTCACAGGCGCAGTAACACTGGGGCTTTGCACTTCTCTAGCCACCAAACGTCACGGTCCTTCTCTTTCCGTCTCGTAGACACGAGCTGAGAAATTGCAAACGTCGAGCAATTGCTCAGAGATGAAAAGTGCCAGCACTGAAAGCTGTTGCTAGCCAGCACCCTTCCTTGGAAGCGCTTTTGTAGGCCTAAGAACACTGGGGCTCTGGGCTTCTCTAGCCACCTCATCTTCTGCTCATCCTCTCGCGCACTCTAAAGAGAGCTCAGGTGAGAAATTGCAAATGTCCAGCAATTGCTCAGAGATGAAAAGTGCCAGCACTGAAAGCTCTTGCTAGCCAGCACCCTTCCTTGGAAGCGCTTTCACAGGCGCAGCAACACTGGGGCTTTGCGCTTCTCTAGCCACCAAACGTCACGGTCCTTCTCTTTCCGTCGGTAGACACGAGCTGAGAAATTGCAAACGTCCAGCAATTGCTCAGAGATGAAAAGTGCCAGCACTGAAAGCTGTTGCTAGCCAGCCCCCTTCCTTGGAAGCGCTTTTGTAGGCCTAAGAACACTGGGGCTCTGGGCTTCTCTAGCCACCTAATCATCTGCTCATCCTCGCGCGCACTCTAAAGAGAGCTCAGGTGAGAAATTGCAAACGTCGAGCAATTGCTCAGAGATGAAAAGTGCCAGCACTGAAAGCTCTTGCTAGCCAGCACCCTTCCTTGGAAGCGCTTTCACAGGCGCAGCAACACTGGGGCTTTGCGCTTCTCTAGCCACCAAACGTCACGGTCCTTCTCTTTCCGTCTCGTAGACACAAGCTGAGAAATTGCAAACATCGAGCAATTGCTCAGAGATGAAAAGTGCCAGCACTGAAACCTGTTGCTAGCCAGCACCCTTCCTTGGAAGCGCTTTCACAGGCGCAGCAACACTGGGGCTTTGTGCTTCTATACGCACCAGACGTCACGGTCATTCTCTTTCCGTCTCGTAGACACGAGCTGAGAAATTGCAAACGTCCAGCAATTGCTCAGAGATGAAAAGTGCCAGCACTGAAAGCTGTTGCTAGCCAGCACCCTTCCTTGGAAGCGCTTTTGTAGGCCTAAGAACACTGGGGCTCTGGGCTTCTCTAGCCACCTCATCTTCTGCTCATCCTCGCGCGCACTCTAAAGAGAGCTCAGGTGAGAAATTGCAAACGTCGAGCAATTGCTCAGAGATGAAAAGTGCCAGCACTGAAAGCTGTTGCTAGCCAGCACCCTTCCTTGGAAGCGCTTTCACAGGCGCAGTAACACTGGGGCTTAGCGCTTCTCTAGCCACCAAACGTCACGGTCCTTCTCTTTCCGTCTCGTAGACACAAGCTGAAAAATTGCAAACATCGAGCAATTGCTCAGAGATGAAAAGTGCCAGCACTGAAACCTGTTGCTAGCCAGCACCCTTCCTTGGAAGCGCTTTCACAGGCGCAGCAACACTGGGGCTTTGTGCTTCTATACGCACCAGACGTCACGGTCATTCTCTTTCCGTCTCGTAGACACGAGCTGAGAAATTGCAAACGTCCAGCAATTGCTCAGAGATGAAAAGTGCCAGCACTGAAAGCTGTTGCTAGCCAGCACCCTTCCTTGGAAGCGCTTTTGTAGGCCTAAGAACACTAGGGCTCTGGGCTTCTCCAGCCACCTAATCTTCTGCTCATCCTCTCGCGCACTCTAAAGAGAGCTCAGGTGAGAAATTGCAAACGTCGAGCAATTGCTCAGAGATGAAAAGTGCCAGCACTGAAAGCTGTTGCTAGCCAGCACCCTTCCTTGGAAGCGCTTTCACAGGCGCAGCAACACTGGGGCTTTGCACTTCTCTACCCACCAAACATCACGGCCCTTCTCTTTCCGTCTCGTAGACACGAGCTGAGAAATTGCAAACGTCGAGCAATTGCTCAGAGATGAAAAGTGCCAGCACTGAAAGCTGTTGCTAGCCAGCACCCTTCCTTGGAAGCGCTTTCACAGGTGCAGCAACACTGGGGCTTTGCGCTTCTCTAGCCACCAAACGTCACGGTCCTTCTCTTTCCGTCTCGTAGACACGAGCTGAGAAATTGCAAACGCCGAGCAATTGCTCAGAGATGAAAAGTGCCAGCACTGAAAGCTGTTGCTAGCCAGCACCCTTCCTTGGAAGCGCTTTTGTAGCCCTTAGAACACTGGGGCTCTGGGCTTCTCTAGCCACCTAATCATCTGCTCATCCTCTCGCGCACTCTAAAGAGAGCTCAGGTGAGAAATTGCAAACGTCGAGCAATTGCTCAGAGATGAAAAGTGCCAGCACTGAAAGCTGTTGCTAGCCAGCACCCTTCCTTGGAAGCGCTTTCACAGGCGCAGCAACACTGGGGCTTTGCGCTTCTCTAGCCACCAAACGTCACAGTCCTTCTCTTTCCGTCGGTAGACACGAGCTGAGAAATTGCAAACGTCGAGCAATTGCTCAGAGATGAAAAGTGCCAGCACTGAAAGCTGTTGCTAGCCAGCACCCTTCCTTGGAAGCGCTTTTGTAGGCCTAAGAACACTGGGGCTCTGGGCTTCTCTAGCCACCTCATCTTCTGCTCATCCTCTCGCGCACTCTAAAGAGAGCTCAGGTGAGAAATTACAAACGTCGAGCAATTGCTCAGAGATGAAAAGTGCCAGCACTGAAAGCTCTTGCTAGCCAGCACCCTTCCTTGGAAGCGCTTTCACAGGCGCAGTAACACTGGGGCTTTGCGCTTCTCTACGCACCAAATGTCACGGTCCTTCTCATTCCGTCTTGTAGACACGAGCTGAGAAATTGCAAACGTCGAGCAATTGCTCCGAGATGAAAAGTGCCAGCACTGAAAGCTCTTGCTAGCCAGCCCCCTTCCTTGGAAGCGCTTTTGTAGGCCTAAGAACACTGGGGCTCTGGGCTTCTCTAGCCACCTCATCTTCTGCTCATCCTCTCGCGCACTCTAAAGAGAGCTCAGGTGAGAAATTGCAAACGTCGAGCAATTGCTCAGAGATGAAAAGTGCCAGCACTGAAAGCTCTTGCTAGCCAGCACCCTTCCTTGGAAGCGCTTTTGTAGGCCTAAGAACACTGGGGCTCTGGGCTTCTCTAGCCACCTCATCTTCTGCTCATCCTCTCGCGCACTCTAAAGAGAGCTCAGGTGAGAAATTGCAAACGTTGAGCAATTGCTCAGAGATGAAAAGTGCCAGCACTGAAAGCTGTTGCTAGCCAGCACCCTTCCTTGGAAGCGCTTTCACAGGCGCAGCAACACTGGGGCTTTGCACTTCTCTAGCCACCAAACGTCACGGTCATTCTCTTTCCGTCTCGTAGACACGAGCTGAGAAATTGCAAACGTCGAGCAATTGCTCCGAGATGAAAAGTGCCAGCACTGAAAGCTCTTGCTAGCCAGCCCCCTTCCTTGGAAGCGCTTTTGTAGGCCTAAGAACACTGGGGCTCTGGGCTTCTCTAGCCACCTCATCTTCTGCTCATCCTCTCGCACACTCTAAAGAGAGCTCAGGTGAGAAATTGCAAACGTCGAGCAATTGCTCAGAGATGAAAAGTGCCAGCACTGAAAGCTGTTGCTAGCCAGCACCCTTCCTTGGAAGCGCTTTCACAGGCGCAGCAACACTGGGGCTTTGCGCTTCTCTACGCACCAAACGTCACGGTCCTTCTCGTTCCGTCTCGTAGACACGAGTTGAGAAATTGCAAACGTCGAGCAATTGCTCAGAGATGAAAAGTGCCAGCACTGAAAGCTGTTGCTAGCCAGCACCCTTCCTTGGAAGCGCTTTTGAAGCCCTAAGAACAGTAGGGCTCTGGGCTTCTCTAGCCACCTCATCTTCTGCTCATCCTCTCGCGCACTCTAAAGAGAGCTCAGGTGAGAAATTGCAAACGTCCAGCAATTGCTCAGAGATGAAAAGTGCCAGCACTGAAAGCTGTTGCTAGCCAGCAGCCTTCCTTGGAAGCGCTTTCACAGGCGCAGCAACACTGGGGCTTTGCGCTTCTCTACCCACCAAACGTCACGGTCCTTCTCTTTCCGTCTCGTAGACACGAGCTGAGAAATTGCAAACGTCCAGCAATTGCTCAGAGATGAAAAGTGCCAGCACTGAAAGCTCTTGCTAGCCAGCACCCTTCCTTGGAAGCGCTTTCACAGGCGCAGTAACACTGGGGCTTTGCAATTCTATACGCACCAAACGTCACGGTCATTCTCTTTCCGTCTCGTAGACACGAGCTGAGAAATTGCAAACGCCGAGCAATTGCTCAGAGATGAAAAGTGCCAGCACTGAAAGCTGTTGCTAGCCAGCACCCTTCCTTGGAAGCGCTTTTGTAGGCCTAAGAACACTGGGGCTCTGGGCTTCTCTAGCCACCTAATCATCTGCTCATCCTCTCGCGCACTCTAAAGAGAGCGCAGGGAAGAAATTGCAAACGTCCAGCAATTGCTCAGAGATGAAAAGTGCCAGCACTGAAAGCTCTTGCTAGCCAGCACCCTTCCTTGGAAGCGCTTTCACAGGCGCAGCAACACTGGGGCTTTGCGCTTCTCTAGCCACCAAACGTCACGGTCCTTCTCTTTCCGTCTCGTAGACACGAGTTGAGAAATTGCAAACGTCCAGCAATTGCTCAGAGATGAAAAGTGCCAGCACTGAAAGCTGTTGCTAGCCAGCACCCTTCCTTGGAAGCGCTTTTGTAGGCCTAAGAACACTGGGGCTCTGGGCTTCTCTAGCCACCTAATCTTCTGCTCATCCTCTCGCGCACTCTAAAGAGAGCTCAGGTGAGAAATTGCAAACTTCGAGCAATTGCTCAGAGATGAAAAGTGCCAGCACTGAAAGCTCTTGCTAGCCAGCACCCTTCCTTGGAAGCGCTTTCACAGGCGCAGCAACACTGGGGCTTTGCGCATCTCTAGCCACCAAACGTCACGGTCCTTCTCTTTCCGTCGGTAGACACGAGCTGAGAAATTGCAAACGTCGAGCAATTGCTCAGAGATGAAAAGTGCCAGCACTGAAAGCTGTTGCTAGCCAGCACCCTTCCTTGGAAGCGCTTTCACAGGTGCAGCAACACTGGGGCTTTGCGCTTCTCTAGCCACCAAACGTCACGGTCCTTCTCTTTCCGTCTCGTAGACACGAGCTGAGAAATTGCAAACGTCGAGCAATTGCTCCGAGATGAAAAGTGCCAGCACTGAAAGCTGTTGCTAGCCAGCACCCTTCCTTGGAAGCGCTTTTGTAGGCCTAAGAACACAAGGGCTCTGTGCTTCTCTAGCCACCTACTCTTCTGCTCATCCTCTCGCGCAGTCTAAAGAGAGCTCAGGTGAGAAATTGCAAACGTCGAGCAATTGCTCAGAGATGAAAAGTGCCAGCACTGAAAGCTGTTGCTAGCCAGCACCCTTCCTTGGAAGCGCTTTCACAGGCGCAGCAACACTGGGGCTTTGCGCTTCTCTAGCCACCAAACGTCACGGTCCTTCTCTTTCCGTCTCGTAGACATGAGCTGAGAAATTGCAAACATCGAGCAATTGCTCAGAGATGAAAAGTGCCAGCACTGAAAGCTCTTGCTAGCCAGCACCCTTCCTTGGAAGCGCTTTCACAGGCGCAGCAACACTGGGGCTTTGTGCTTCTATACGCACCAAACGTCACGGTCATTCTCTTTCCGTCTCGTAGACACGAGCTGAGAAATTGCAAACGTCCAGCAATTGCTCAGAGATGAAAAGTGCCAGCACTGAAAGCTGTTGCTAGCCAGCACCCTTCCTTGGAAGCGCTTTTGTAGGCCTAAGAACACTGGGGCTCTGGGCTTCTCTAGCCACCTAATCTTCTGCTCATCCTCTCGCGCACTCTAAAGAGAGCTCAGGTGAGAAATTGCAAACGACGAGCAATTGCTCAGAGATGAAAAGTGCCAGCACTGAAAGCTCTTGCTAGCCAGCACCCTTCCTTGGAAGCGCTTTCACAGGCGCAGCAACACTGGGGCTTTGCGCTTCTCTAGCCACCAAACGTCACGGTCCTTCTCTTTCCGTCGGTAGACACGAGCTGAGAAATTGCAAACGTCGAGCAATTGCTCAGAGATGAAAAGTGCCAGCACTGAAAGCTGTTGCTAGCCAGCACCCTTCCTTGGAAGCGCTTTCACAGGTGCAGCAACACTGGGGCTTTGCGCTTCTCTAGCCACCAAACGTCACGGTCCTTCTATTTCCGTCGGTAGACACGAGCTGAGAAATTGCAAACGTCGAGCAATTGCTCCGAGATGAAAAGTGCCAGCACTGAAAGCTGTTGCTAGCCAGCACCCTTCCTTGGAAGCGCTTTTGTAGGCCTAAGAACACTGGGGCTCTGGGCTTCTCTAGCCACCTCATCTTCTGCTCATCCTCTCGCGCACTCTAAAGAGAGCTCAGGTGAGAAATTGCAAACGTCGAGCAATTGCTCAGAGATGAAAAGTGCCAGCACTGAAAGCTCTTGCTAGCCAGCACCCTTCCTTGGAAGCGCTTTTGTAGGCCTAAGAACCCTGTGGCTCTGGGCTTCTCTAGCACCTCATCTTCTGCTCATCCTCTCGCGCACTCTAAAGAGAGCTCAGGTGAGAAATTGCAAATGTCGAGCAATTGCTCAGAGATGAAAAGTGCCAGCACTGAAAGCTCTTGCTAGCCAGCACCCTTCCTTGGAAGCGCTTTCACAGGCGCAGCAACACTGGGGCTTTGCGCTTCTCTAGCCACCAAACGTCACGGTCCTTCTCTTTCCGTCTCGTAGACACGAGCTGAGAAATTGCAAACGTCGAACAATTGCTCCGAGATGAAAAGTGCCAGCACTGAAAGCTCTTGCTAGCCAGCACCCTTCCTTGGAAGCGCTTTCACAGGCGCAGCAACACTGGGGCTTTGCGCTTCTCTAGCCACCAAACGTCACGGTCCTTCTCTTTCCGTCTCGTAGACACGAGTTGAGAAATTGCAAACGTCCAGCAATTGCTCAGAGATGAAAAGTGCCAGCACTGAAAGCTGTTGCTAGCCAGCACCCTTCCTTGGAAGCGCTTTTGTAGGCCTAAGAACACTAGGGCTCTGGGCTTCTCTAGCCACCTAATCTTCTGCTCATCCTCTCGCGCACTCTAAAGAGAGCTCAGGTGAGAAATTGCAAACTTCGAGCAATTGCTCAGAGATGAAAAGTGCCAGCACTGAAAGCTGTTGCTAGCCAGCACCCTTCCTTGGAAGCGCTTTCACAGGCGCAGCAACACTGGGGCTTTGCGCTTCTCTAGCCACCAAACGTCACGGTCCTTCTCTTTCCGTCGGTAGACACGAGCTGAGAAATTGCAAACGTCGAGCAATTGCTCAGAGATGAAAAGTGCCAGCACTGAAAGCTGTTGCTAGCCAGCACCCTTCCTTGGAAGCGCTTTCACAGGTGCAGCAACACTGGGGCTTTGCGCTTCTCTAGCCACCAAACGTCACGGTCCTTCTCTTTCCGTCTCGTAGACACGAGCTGAGAAATTGCAAACGTCGAGCAATTGCTCAGAGATGAAAAGTGCCAGCACTGAAAGCTGTTGCTAGCCAGCACCCTTCCTTGGAAGCGCTTTTGTAGGCCTAAGAACACAAGGGCTCTGTGCTTCTCTAGCCACCTCATCTTCTGCTCATCCTCTCGCGCAGTCTAAAGAGAGCTCAGGTGAGAAATTGCAAACGTCGAGCAATTGCTCAGAGATGAAAAGTGCCAGCACTGAAAGCTGTTGCTAGCCAGCACCCTTCCTTGGAAGCGCTTTCACAGGCGCAGCAACACTGGGGCTTTGCGCTTCTCTACCCACCAAACGTCACGGTCCTTCTCTTTCCGTCTCGTAGACACGAGCTGAGAAATTGCAAACGACGAGCAATTGCTCAGAGATGAAAAGTGCCAGCACTGAAAGCTGTTGCTAGCCAGCACCCTTCCTTGGAAGCGCTTTCACAGGCGCAGCAACACTGGGGCTTTGCGCTTCTCTAGCCACCAAACGTCACGGTCCTTCTCTTTCCGTCGGTAGACACGAGCTGAGAAATTGCAAACGTCGAGCAATTGCTCAGAGATGAAAAGTGCCAGCACTGAAAGCTCTTGCTAGCCAGCACCCTTCCTTGGAAGCGCTTTCACAGGTGCAGCAACACTGGGGCTTTGCGCTTCTCTAGCCACCAAACGTCACGGTCCTTCTATTTCCGTCGGTAGACACGAGCTGAGAAATTGCAAACGTCGAGCAATTGCTCCGAGATGAAAAGTGCCAGCACTGAAAGCTCTTGCTAGCCAGCACCCTTCCTTGGAAGCGCTTTTGTAGGCCTAAGAACACTGGGGCTCTGGGCTTCTCTAGCCACCTCATCTTCTGCTCATCCTCTCGCGCACTCTAAAGAGAGCTCAGGTGAGAAATTGCAAACGTCGAGCAATTGCTCAGAGATGAAAAGTGCCAGCACTGAAAGCTGTTGCTAGCCAGCACCCTTCCTTGGAAGCGCTTTTGTAGGCCTAAGAACCCTGGGGCTCTGGGCTTCTCTAGCCACCTCATCTTCTGCTCATCCTCTCGCGCACTCTAAAGAGAGCTCAGGTGAGAAATTGCAAATGTCGAGCAATTGCTCAGAGATGAAAAGTGCCAGCACTGAAAGCTCTTGCTAGCCAGCACCCTTCCTTGGAAGCGCTTTCACAGGCGCAGCAACACTGGGGCTTTGCGCTTCTCTAGCCACCAAACGTCACGGTCCTTCTCTTTCCGTCTCGTAGACACGAGCTGAGAAATTGCAAACGTCGAGCAATTGCTCCGAGATGAAAAGTGCCAGCACTGAAAGCTGTTGCTAGCCAGCACCCTTCCTTGGAAGCGCTTTCACAGGCGCAGTAACACTGGGGCTTTGCGCTTCTCTAGCCACCAAACGTCACAGTCCTTCTCTTTCCGTCGGTAGACACGAGCTGAGAAATTGCAAACGTCGAGCAATTGCTCAGAGATGAAAAGTGCCAGCACTGAAAGCTGTTGCTAGCCAGCACCCTTCCTTGGAAGCGCTTTTGTAGGCCTAAGAACAGTGGGGCTCTGGGCTTCTCTAGCCACCTCATCTTCTGCTCATCCTCGCGCGCACTCTAAAGAGAGCTCAGGTGAGAAATTGCAAACGTCGAGCAATTGCTCAGAGATGAAAAGTGCCAGCACTGAAAGCTGTTGCTAGCCAGCACCCTTCCTTGGAAGCGCTTTCACAGGCGCAGCAACACTGGGGCTTTGCGCTTCTCTACCCACCAAACATCACGGTCCTTCTCTTTCCGTCTCGTAGACACGAGCTGAGAAATTGCAAACGTCCAGCAATTGCTCAGAGATGAAAAGTGCCAGCACTGAAAGCTGTTGCTAGCCAGCCCCCTTCCTTGGAAGCGCTTTTGTAGGCCTAAGAACACTGGGGCTCTGGGCTTCTCTAGCCACCTCATCTTCTGCTCATCCTCTCGCACACTCTAAAGAGAGCTCAGGTGAGAAATTGCAAACGTCGAGCAATTGCTCAGAGAAGAAAAGTGCCAGCACTGAAAGCTGTTGCTAGCCAGCACCCTTCCTTGGAAGCGCATTCACAGGCGCAGCAACACTGGGGCTTTGCACTTCTCTACCCACCAAACATCACGGTCCTTCTCTTTCCGTCTCGTAGACACGAGCTGAGAAATTGCAAACGTCGAGCAATTGCTCAGAGATGAAAAGTGCCAGCACTGAAAGCTGTTGCTAGCCAGCACCCTTCCTTGGAAGCGCTTTCACAGGTGCAGCAACACTGGGGCTTTGCGCTTCTCTAGCCACCAAACGTCACGGTCCTTCTCTTTCCGTCGGTAGACACGAGCTGAGAAATTGCAAACGTCGAGCAATTGCTCCGAGATGAAAAGTGCCAGCACTGAAAGCTCTTGCTAGCCAGCACCCTTCCTTGGAAGCGCTTTTGTAGGCCTAAGAACACTGGGGCTCTGGGCTTCTCTAGCCACCTAATCATCTGCTCATCCTCTCGCGCACTCTAAAGAGAGCGCAGGGAAGAAATTGCAAACGTCCAGCAATTGCTCAGAGATGAAAAGTGCCAGCACTGAAAGCTCTTGCTAGCCAGCACCCTTCCTTGGAAGCGCTTTCACAGGCGCAGCAACACTGGGGCTTTGCGCTTCTCTAGCCACCAAACGTCACGGTCCTTCTCTTTCCGTCTCGTAGACACGAGTTGAGAAATTGCAAACGTCCAGCAATTGCTCAGAGATGAAAAGTGCCAGCACTGAAAGCTGTTGCTAGCCAGCACCCTTCCTTGGAAGCGCTTTTGTAGGCCTAAGAACACTGGGGCTCTGGGCTTCTCTAGCCACCTAATCTTCTGCTCATCCTCTCGCGCACTCTAAAGAGAGCTCAGGTGAGAAATTGCAAACTTCGAGCAATTGCTCAGAGATGAAAAGTGCCAGCACTGAAAGCTGTTGCTAGCCAGCACCCTTCCTTGGAAGCGCTTTCACAGGCGCAGCAACACTGGGGCTTTGCGCATCTCTAGCCACCAAACGTCACGGTCCTTCTCTTTCCGTCGGTAGACACGAGCTGAGAAATTGCAAACGTCGAGCAATTGCTCAGAGATGAAAAGTGCCAGCACTGAAAGCTGTTGCTAGCCAGCACCCTTCCTTGGAAGCGCTTTCACAGGTGCAGCAACACTGGGGCTTTGCGCTTCTCTAGCCACCAAACGTCACGGTCCTTCTCTTTCCGTCTCGTAGACACGAGCTGAGAAATTGCAAACGTCGAGCAATTGCTCAGAGAGGAAAAGTGCCAGCACTGAAAGCTGTTGCTAGCCAGCACCCTTCCTTGGAAGCGCTTTTGTAGGCCTAAGAACACAAGGGCTCTGTGCTTCTCTAGCCACCTACTCTTCTGCTCATCCTCTCGCGCAGTCTAAAGAGAGCTCAGGTGAGAAATTGCAAACGTCGAGCAATTGCTCAGAGATGAAAAGTGCCAGCACTGAAAGCTGTTGCTAGCCAGCACCCTTCCTTGGAAGCGCTTTCACAGGCGCAGCAACACTGGGGCTTTGCGCTTCTCTAGCCACCAAACGTCACGGTCCTTCTCTTTCCGTCTCGTAGACATGAGCTGAGAAATTGCAAACATCGAGCAATTGCTCAGAGATGAAAAGTGCCAGCACTGAAAGCTCTTGCTAGCCAGCACCCTTCCTTGGAAGCGCTTTCACAGGCGCAGCAACACTGGGGCTTTGTGCTTCTATACGCACCAAACGTCACGGTCATTCTCTTTCCGTCTCGTAGACACGAGCTGAGAAATTGCAAACGTCCAGCAATTGCTCAGAGATGAAAAGTGCCAGCACTGAAAGCTGTTGCTAGCCAGCACCCTTCCTTGGAAGCGCTTTTGTAGGCCTAAGAACACTGGGGCTCTGGGCTTCTCTAGCCACCTAATCTTCTGCTCATCCTCTCGCGCACTCTAAAGAGAGCTCAGGTGAGAAATTGCAAACGACGAGCAATTGCTCAGAGATGAAAAGTGCCAGCACTGAAAGCTCTTGCTAGCCAGCACCCTTCCTTGGAAGCGCTTTCACAGGCGCAGCAACACTGGGGCTTTGCGCTTCTCTAGCCACCAAACGTCACGGTCCTTCTCTTTCCGTCGGTAGACACGAGCTGAGAAATTGCAAACGTCGAGCAATTGCTCAGAGATGAAAAGTGCCAGCACTGAAAGCTGTTGCTAGCCAGCACCCTTCCTTGGAAGCGCTTTCACAGGTGCAGCAACACTGGGGCTTTGCGCTTCTCTAGCCACCAAACGTCACGGTCCTTCTATTTCCGTCGGTAGACACGAGCTGAGAAATTGCAAACGTCGAGCAATTGCTCCGAGATGAAAAGTGCCAGCACTGAAAGCTGTTGCTAGCCAGCACCCTTCCTTGGAAGCGCTTTTGTAGGCCTAAGAACACTGGGGCTCTGGGCTTCTCTAGCCACCTCATCTTCTGCTCATCCTCTCGCGCACTCTAAAGAGAGCTCAGGTGAGAAATTGCAAACGTCCAGCAATTGCTCAGAGATGAAAAGTGCCAGCACTGAAAGCTCTTGCTAGCCAGCACCCTTCCTTGGAAGCGCTTTTGTAGGCCTAAGAACCCTGGGGCTCTGGGCTTCTCTAGCACCTCATCTTCTGCTCATCCTCTCGCGCACTCTAAAGAGAGCTCAGGTGAGAAATTGCAAATGTCGAGCAATTGCTCAGAGATGAAAAGTGCCAGCACTGAAAGCTCTTGCTAGCCAGCACCCTTCCTTGGAAGCGCTTTCACAGGCGCAGCAACACTGGGGCTTTGCGCTTCTCTAGCCACCAAACGTCACGGTCCTTCTCTTTCCGTCTCGTAGACACGAGCTGAGAAATTGCAAACGTCGAACAATTGCTCCGAGATGAAAAGTGCCAGCACTGAAAGCTCTTGCTAGCCAGCACCCTTCCTTGGAAGCGCTTTCACAGGCGCAGCAACACTGGGGCTTTGCGCTTCTCTAGCCACCAAACGTCACGGTCCTTCTCTTTCCGTCTCGTAGACACGAGTTGAGAAATTGCAAACGTCCAGCAATTGCTCAGAGATGAAAAGTGCCAGCACTGAAAGCTGTTGCTAGCCAGCACCCTTCCTTGGAAGCGCTTTTGTAGGCCTAAGAACACTAGGGCTCTGGGCTTCTCTAGCCACCTCATCTTCTGCTCATCCTCTCGCGCACTCTAAAGAGAGCTCAGGTGAGAAATTGCAAACTTCGAGCAATTGCTCAGAGATGAAAAGTGCCAGCACTGAAAGCTGTTGCTAGCCAGCACCCTTCCTTGGAAGCGCTTTCACAGGCGCAGCAACACTGGGGCTTTGCGCTTCTCTAGCCACCAAACGTCACGGTCCTTCTCTTTCCGTCGGTAGACACGAGCTGAGAAATTGCAAACGTCGAGCAATTGCTCAGAGATGAAAAGTGCCAGCACTGAAAGCTGTTGCTAGCCAGCACCCTTCCTTGGAAGCGCTTTCACAGGTGCAGCAACACTGGGGCTTTGCGCTTCTCTAGCCACCAAACGTCACGGTCCTTCTCTTTCCGTCTCGTAGACACGAGCTGAGAAATTGCAAACGTCGAGCAATTGCTCAGAGATGAAAAGTGCCAGCACTGAAAGCTGTTGCTAGCCAGCACCCTTCCTTGGAAGCGCTTTTGTAGGCCTAAGAACACAAGGGCTCTGTGCTTCTCTAGCCACCTCATCTTCTGCTCATCCTCTCGCGCAGTCTAAAGAGAGCTCAGGTGAGAAATTGCAAACGTCGAGCAATTGCTCAGAGATGAAAAGTGCCAGCACTGAAAGCTGTTGCTAGCCAGCACCCTTCCTTGGAAGCGCTTTCACAGGCGCAGCAACACTGGGGCTTTGCGCTTCTCTACCCACCAAACGTCACGGTCCTTCTCTTTCCGTCTCGTAGACACGAGCTGAGAAATTGCAAACGACGAGCAATTGCTCAGAGATGAAAAGTGCCAGCACTGAAAGCTGTTGCTAGCCAGCACCCTTCCTTGGAAGCGCTTTCACAGGCGCAGCAACACTGGGGCTTTGCGCTTCTCTAGCCACCAAACGTCACGGTCCTTCTCTTTCCGTCGGTAGACACGAGCTGAGAAATTGCAAACGTCGAGCAATTGCTCCGAGATGAAAAGTGCCAGCACTGAAAGCTGTTGCTAGCCAGCACCCTTCCTTGGAAGCGCTTTCACAGGTGCAGCAACAGTGGGGCTTTGCGCTTCTCTACCCACCAAACGTCACGGTCCTTCTATTTCCGTCGGTAGACACGAGCTGAGAAATTGCAAACGTCGAGCAATTGCTCCGAGATGAAAAGTGCCAGCACTGAAAGCTGTTGCTAGCCAGCACCCTTCCTTGGAAGCGCTTTTGTAGGCCTAAGAACACTGGGGCTCTGGGCTTCTCTAGCCACCTCATCTTCTGCTCATCCTCTCGCGCACTCTAAAGAGAGCTCAGGTGAGAAATTGCAAACGTCGAGCAATTGCTCAGAGATGAAAAGTGCCAGCACTGAAAGCTGTTGCTAGCCAGCACCCTTCCTTGGAAGCGCTTTCACAGGCGCAGCAACACTGGGGCTTTGCGCTTCTCTAGCCACCAAACGTCACGGTCCTTCTCTTTCCGTCTCGTAGACACGAGCTGAGAAATTGCAAACGTCGAGCAATTGCTCCGAGATGAAAAGTGCCAGCACTGAAAGCTGTTGCTAGCCAGCACCCTTCCTTGGAAGCGCTTTCACAGGCGCAGTAACACTGGGGCTTTGCGCTTCTCTAGCCACCAAACGTCACAGTCCTTCTCTTTCCGTCGGTAGACACGAGCTGAGAAATTGCAAACGTCGAGCAATTGCTCAGAGATGAAAAGTGCCAGCACTGAAAGCTGTTGCTAGCCAGCACCCTTCCTTGGAAGCGCTTTTGTAGGCCTAAGAACACTGGGGCTCTGGGCTTCTCTAGCCACCTCATCTTCTGCTCATCCTCGCGCGCACTCTAAAGAGAGCTCAGGTGAGAAATTGCAAACGTCGAGCAATTGCTCAGAGATGAAAAGTGCCAGCACTGAAAGCTGTTGCTAGCCAGCACCCTTCCTTGGAAGCGCTTTCACAGGCGCAGCAACACTGGGGCTTTGCGCTTCTCTACCCACCAAACATCACGGTCCTTCTCTTTCCGTCTCGTAGACACGAGCTGAGAAATTGCAAACGTCCAGCAATTGCTCAGAGATGAAAAGTGCCAGCACTGAAAGCTGTTGCTAGCCAGCCCCCTTCCTTGGAAGCGCTTTTGTAGGCCTAAGAACACTGGGGCTCTGGGCTTCTCTAGCCACCTCATCTTCTGCTCATCCTCTCGCACACTCTAAAGAGAGCTCAGGTGAGAAATTGCAAACGTCGAGCAATTGCTCAGAGAAGAAAAGTGCCAGCACTGAAAGCTGTTGCTAGCCAGCACCCTTCCTTGGAAGCGCATTCACAGGCGCAGCAACACTGGGGCTTTGCACTTCTCTACCCACCAAACATCACGGTCCTTCTCTTTCCGTCTCGTAGACACGAGCTGAGAAATTGCAAACGTCGAGCAATTGCTCAGAGATTAAAAGTGCCAGCACTGAAAGCTGTTGCTAGCCAGCACCCTTCCTTGGAAGCGCTTTCACAGGTGCAGCAACACTGGGGCTTTGCGCTTCTCTAGCCACCAAACGTCACGGTCCTTCTCTTTCCGTCGGTAGACACGAGCTGAGAAATTGCAAACGTCGAGCAATTGCTCCGAGATGAAAAGTGCCAGCACTGAAAGCTCTTGCTAGCCAGCACCCTTCCTTGGAAGCGCTTTTGTAGGCCTAAGAACACTGGGGCTCTGGGCTTCTCTAGCCACCTCATCTTCTGCTCATCCTCTCGCGCACTCTAAAGAGAGCTCAGGTGAGAAATTGCAAACGTCGAGCAATTGCTCAGAGATGAAAAGTGCCAGCACTGAAAGCTGTTGCTAGCCAGCACCCTTCCTTGGAAGCGCTTTTGTAGGCCTAAGATCACTGGGGCTCTGGGCTTCTCTAGCCACCTCATCTTCTGCTCATCCTCTCGCGCACTCTAAAGAGAGCTCAGGTGAGAAATTGCAAACGTCCAGCAATTGCTCAGAGATGAAAAGTGCCAGCACTGAAAGCTCTTGCTAGCCAGCACCCTTCCTTGGAAGCGCTTCTGTAGGCCTAAGAACACTGGGGCTCTGGGCTTCTCTAGCCACCTCATCTTCTGCTCATCCTCTCGCGCACTCTAAAGAGAGCTCAGGTGAGAAATTGCAAATGTCGAGCAATTGCTCAGAGATGAAAAGTGCCAGCACTGAAAGCTCTTGCTAGCCAGCACCCTTCCTTGGAAGCGCTTTCACAGGCGCAGCAACACTGGGGCTTTGCGCTTCTCTAGCCACCAAACGTCACGGTCCTTCTCTTTCCGTCTCGTAGACACGAGCTGAGAAATTGCAAACGTCGAGCAATTGCTCAGAGATGAAAAGTGCCAGCACTGAAAGCTGTTGCTAGCCAGCACCCTTCGTTGGAAGCGCTTTTGTAGGCCTAAGAACACTGGGGCTCTGTGCTTCTCTAGCCACCTCATCTTCTGCTCATCCTCTCGCGCACTCTAAAGAGAGCTCAGGTGAGAAATTACAAACGTCGAGCAATTGCTCAGAGATGAAAAGTGCCAGCACTGAAAGCTGTTGCTAGCCAGCACCCTTCCTTGGAAGCGCTTTTGTAGGCCTAAGAACACTGGGGCTCTGGGCTTCTCTAGCCACCTCATCTTCTGCTCATCCTCTCGCGCACTCTAAAGAGAGCTCAGGTGAGAAATTGCAAATGTCGAGCAATTGCTCAGAGATGAAAAGTGCCAGCACTGAAAGCTCTTGCTAGCCAGCACCCTTCCTTGGAAGCGCTTTCACAGGCGCAGCAACACTGGGGCTTTGCGCTTCTCTAGCCACCAAACGTCACGGTCCTTCTCTTTCCGTCTCGTAGACACGAGCTGAGAAATTGCAAACGTCGAGCAATTGCTCCGAGATGAAAAGTGCCAGCACTGAAAGCTCTTGCTAGCCAGCACCCTTCCTTGGAAGCGCTTTCACAGGCGCAGTAACACTGGGGCTTTGCACTTCTCTAGCCACCAAACGTCACGGTCATTCTCTTTCCGTCTCGTAGACACGAGCTGAGAAATTGCAAACGCCGAGCAATTGCTCAGAGATGAAAAGTGCCAGCACTGAAAGCTGTTGCTAGCCAGCACCCTTCCTTGGAAGCGCTTTTGTAGGCCTAAGAACAGTGGGGCTCTGGGCTTCTCTAGCCACCTAATCATCTGCTCATCCTCTCGCGCACTCTAAAGAGAGCTCAGGGGAGAAATTGCAAACGTCGAGCAATTGCTCAGAGATGAAAAGTGCCAGCACTGAAAGCTCTTGCTAGCCAGCACCCTTCCTTGGAAGCGCTTTCACAGGCGCAGCAACACTGGGGCTTTGCGCTTCTCTAGCCACCAAACGTCACAGTCCTTCTCTTTCCGTCGGTAGACACGAGCTGAGAAATTGCAAACGTCGAGCAATTGCTAAGAGATGAAAAGTGCCAGCACTGAAAGCTGTTGCTAGCCAGCACCCTTCCTTGGAAGCGCTTTTGTAGGCCTAAGAACACTGGGGCTCTGGGCTTCTCTAGCCACCTCATCTTCTGCTCATCCTCTCGCGCACTCTAAAGAGAGCTCAGGTGAGAAATTACAAACGTCGAGCAATTGCTCAGAGATGAAAAGTGCCAGCACTGAAAGCTCTTGCTAGCCAGCACCCTTCCTTGGAAGCGCTTTCACAGGCGCAGCAACACTGGGGCTTTGCGCTTCTATACGCACCAAATGTCACGGTCCTTCTCTTTCCGTCTTGTAGACACGAGCTGAGAAATTGCAAACGTCGAGCAATTGCTCAGAGATGAAAAGTGCCAGCACTGAAAGCTCTTGCTAGCCAGCAGCCTTCCTTGGAAGCGCTTTTGTAGGCCTAAGAACACTGGGGCTCTGGGCTTCTCTAGCCACCTCATCTTCTGCTCATCCTCTCGCGCACTCTAAAGAGAGCTCAGGTGAGAAATTGCAAACGTCGAGCAATTGCTCAGAGATGAAAAGTGCCAGCACTGAAAGCTCTTGCTAGCCAGCACCCTTCCTTGGAAGCGCTTTTGTAGGCCTAAGAACACTGGGGCTCTGGGCTTCTCTAGCCACCTCATCTTCTGCTCATCCTCTCGCGCACTCTAAAGAGAGCTCAGGTGAGAAATTGCAAACATCGAGCAATTGCTCAGAGATGAAAAGTGCCAGCACTGAAAGCTGTTGCTAGCCAGCACCCTTCCTTGGAAGCGCTTTCACAGGCGCAGCAACACTGGGGCTTTGCGCTTCTCTACCCACCAAACATCACGGTCCTTCTCTTTCCGTCTCGTAGACACGAGCTGAGAAATTGCAAACGTCGAGCAATTGCTCAGAGATGAAAAGTGCCAGCACTGAAAGCTGTTGCTAGCCAGCCCCCTTCCTTGGAAGCGCTTTTGTAGGCCTAAGAACACTGGGGCTCTGGGCTTCTCTAGCCACCTCATCTTCTGCTCATCCTCTCGCGCACTCTAAAGAGAGCTCAGGTGAGAAATTGCAAACGTCGAGCAATTGCTCAGAGATGAAAAGTGCCAGCACTGAAAGCTGTTGCTAGCCAGCACCCTTCCTTGGAAGCGCTTTCACAGGCGCAGTAACACTGGGGCTTTGCGCTTCTCTACGCACCAAACGTCACGGTCCTTCTCTTTCCGTCTCGTAGACACGAGTTGAGAAATTGCAAACGTCGAGCAATTGCTCAGAGATGAAAAGTGCCAGCACTGAAAGCTCTTGCTAGCCAGCAGCCTTCCTTGGAAGCGCTTTTGTAGCCCTTAGAACACTGGGGCTCTGGGCTTCTCTAGCCACCTCATCTTCTGCTCATCCTCTCGCGCACTCTAAAGAGAGCTCAGGTGAGAAATTGCAAACGTCGAGCAATTGCTCAGAGATGAAAAGTGCCAGCACTGAAAGCTGTTGCTAGCCAGCACCCTTCCTTGGAAGCGCTTTCACAGGCGCAGCAACACTGGGGCTTTGCGCTTCTCTACCCACCAAATGTCACGGTCCTTCTCTTTCCGTCTCGTAGACACGAGCTGAGAAATTGCAAACGTCGAGCAATTGCTCAGAGATGAAAAGTGCCAGCACTGAAAGCTGTTGCTAGCCAGCACCCTTCCTTGGAAGTGCTTTCACAGGCGCAGTAACACTGGGGCTTTGCACTTCTATACGCACCAAACGTCACGGTCATTCTCTTTCCGTCTCGTAGACACGAGCTGAGAAATTGCAAACGCCAAGCAATTGCTCAGAGATGAAAAGTGCCAGCACTGAAAGCTCTTGCTAGCCAGCCCCCTTCCTTGGAAGCGCTTTTGTAGGCCTAAGAACAGTGGGGCTCTGGGCTTCTCTAGCCACCTAATCATCTGCTCATCCTCTCGCGCACTCTAAAGAGAGCTCAGGTGAGAAATTGCAAACGTCGAGCAATTGCTCAGAGATGAAAAGTGCCAGCACTGAAAGCTGTTGCTAGCCAGCACCCTTCCTTGGAAGCGCTTTCACAGGCGCAGCAACACTGGGGCTTTGCGCTTCTCTAGCCACCAAACGTCACGGTCCTTCTCTTTCCGTCTCGTAGACACGAGCTGAGAAATTGCAAACGTCCAGCAATTGCTCAGAGATGAAAAGTGCCAGCACTGAAAGCTGTTGCTAGCCAGCACCCTTCCTTGGAAGCGCTTTTGTAGGCCTAAGAACACTAGGGCTCTGGGCTTCTCTAGCCACCTAATCTTCTGCTCATCCTCTCGCGCACTCTAAAGAGAGCTCAGGTGAGAAATTGCAAACGTCCAGCAATTGCTCAGAGATGAAAAGTGCCAGCACTGAAAGCTGTTGCTAGCCAGCACCCTTCCTTGGAAGCGCTTTCACAGGCGCAGCAACACTGGGGCTTTGCGCTTCTCTAGCCACCAAACGTCACGGTCCTTCTCTTTCCGTCGGTAGACACGAGCTGAGAAATTGCAAACGTCGAGCAATTGCTCCGAGATGAAAAGTGCCAGCACTGAAAGCTGTTGCTAGCCAGCACCCTTCCTTGGAAGCGCTTTCACAGGTGCAGCAACACTGGGGCTTTGCGCTTCTCTAGCCACCAAACGTCACGGTCCTTCTCTTTCCGTCTCGTAGACACGAGCTGAGAAATTGCAAACGTCGAGCAATTGCTCAGAGATGAAAAGTGCCAGCACTGAAAGCTGTTGCTAGCCAGCACCCTTCCTTGGAAGCGCTTTTGTAGGCCTAAGAACACAAGGGCTCTGTGCTTCTCTAGCCACCTACTCTTCTGCTCATCCTCTCGCGCAGTCTAAAGAGAGCTCAGGTGAGAAATTGCAAATGTCGAGCAATTGCTCAGAGATGAAAAGTGCCAGCACTGAAAGCTCTTGCTAGCCAGCAGCCTTCCTTGGAAGCGCTTTTGTAGCCCTTAGAACACTGGGGCTCGGGGCTTCTCTAGCCACCTAATCTTCTGCTCATCCTCGCGCGCACTCTAAAGAGAGCTCAGGTGAGAAATTGCAAACGTTGAGCAATTGCTCAGAGATGAAAAGTGCCAGCACTGAAAGCTGTTGCTAGCCAGCACCCTTCCTTGGAAGCGCTTTCACAGGCGCAGCAACACTGGGGCTTTGTGCTTCTCTACCCACCAAACGTCACGGTTCTTCTCTTTCCGTCTCGTAGACACGAGCTGAGAAATTGCAAACGTCGAGCAATTGCTCAGAGATGAAAAGTGCCAGCACTGAAAGCTGTTGCTAGCCAGCACCCTTCCTTGGAAGCGCTTTTGTAGGCCTAAGAACACTGGGGCTCTGGGCTTCTCTAGCCACCTCATCTTCTGCTCATCCTCTCGCGCACTCTAAAGAGAGCTCAGGTGAGAAATTGCAAACGTCGAGCAATTGCTCAGAGATGAAAAGTGCCAGCACTGAAAGCTGTTGCTAGCCAGCACCCTTCCTTGGAAGCGCTTTCACAGGCGCAGTAACACTGGGGCTTTGCACTTCTCTAGCCACCAAACGTCACGGTCCTTCTCTTTCCGTCTCGTAGACACGAGTTGAGAAATTGCAAATGTCGAGCAATTGCTCAGAGATGAAAAGTGCCAGCACTGAAAGCTGTTGCTAGCCAGCAGCCTTCCTTGGAAGCGCTTTTGTAGGCCTAAGAACACTGGGGCTCTGGGCTTCTCTAGCCACCTCATCTTCTGCTCATCCTCTCGCGCACTCTGAAGAGAGCTCAGGTGAGAAATTGCAAACGTCGAGCAATTGCTCAGAGATGAAAAGTGCCAGCACTGAAAGCTGTTGCTAGCCAGCACCCTTCCTTGGAAGCGCTTTTGTAGGCCTAAGAACACTAGGGCTCTGGGCTTCTCTAGCCACCTCATCTTCTGCTCATCCTCTCGCGCACTCTAAAGAGAGCTCAGGTGAGAAATTGCAAACGTCGAGCAATTGCTCAGAGATGAAAAGTGCCAGCACTGAAAGCTGTTGCTAGCCAGCACCCTTCCTTGGAAGTGCTTTCACAGGCGCAGTAACACTGGGGCTTTGCACTTCTATACGCACCAAACGTCACGGTCATTCTCTTTCCGTCTCGTAGACACGAGCTGAGAAATTGCAAACGCCGAGCAATTGCTCAGAGATGAAAAGTGCCAGCACTGAAAGCTGTTGCTAGCCAGCCCCCTTCCTTGGAAGCGCTTTTGTAGGCCTAAGAACACAAGGGCTCTGGGCTTCTCTAGCCACCTAATCATCTGCTCATCCTCTCGCGCACTCTAAAGAGAGCTCAGGTGAGAAATTGCAAACGTCGAGCAATTGCTCAGAGATGAAAAGTGCCAGCACTGAAAGCTCTTGCTAGCCAGCACCCTTCCTTGGAAGCGCTTTCACAGGCGCAGCAACACTGGGGCTTTGCGCTTCTCTAGCCACCAAACGTCACGGTCCTTCTCTTTCCGTCTCGTAGACACGAGTTGAGAAATTGCAAACGTCCAGCAATTGCTCAGAGATGAAAAGTGCCAGCACTGAAAGCTGTTGCTAGCCAGCACCCTTCCTTGGAAGCGCTTTTGTAGGCCTAAGAACACTAGGGCTCTGGGCTTCTCTAGCCACCTAATCTTCTGCTCATCCTCTCGCGCACTCTAAAGAGAGCTCAGGTGAGAAATTGCAAACGTCCAGCAATTGCTCAGAGATGAAAAGTGCCAGCACTGAAAGCTCTTGCTAGCCAGCACCCTTCCTTGGAAGCGCTTTCACAGGCGCAGCAACACTGGGGCTTTGCGCTTCTCTAGCCACCAAACGTCACGGTCCTTCTCTTTCCGTCTCGTAGACACGAGCTGAGAAATTGCAAACGTCGAGCAATTGCTCCGAGATGAAAAGTGCCAGCACTGAAAGCTGTTGCTAGCCAGCACCCTTCCTTGGAAGCGCTTTCACAGGTGCAGCAACACTGGGGCTTTGCGCTTCTCTAGCCACCAAACGTCACGGTCCTTCTCTTTCCGTCTCGTAGACACGAGCTGAGAAATTGCAAACGTCGAGCAATTGCTCAGAGATGAAAAGTGCCAGCACTGAAAGCTGTTGCTAGCCAGCACCCTTCCTTGGAAGCGCTTTTGTAGGCCTAAGAACACAAGGGCTCTGTGCTTCTCTAGCCACCTCATCTTCTGCTCATCCTCTCGCGCAGTCTAAAGAGAGCTCAGGTGAGCAATTGCAAATGTCGAGCAATTGCTCAGAGATGAAAAGTGCCAGCACTGAAAGCTCTTGCTAGCCAGCACCCTTCCTTGGAAGCGCTTTTGTAGCCCTTAGAACACTGGGGCTCGGGGCTTCTCTAGCCACCTAATCTTCTGCTCATCCTCGCGCGCACTCTAAAGAGAGCTCAGGTGAGAAATTGCAAACGTTGAGCAATTGCTCAGAGATGAAAAGTGCCAGCACTGAAAGCTGTTGCTAGCCAGCACCCTTCCTTGGAAGCGCTTTCACAGGCGCAGCAACACTGGGGCTTTGTGCTTCTCTACCCACCAAACGTCACGGTCCTTCTCTTTCCGTCTCGTAGACACGAGCTGAGAAATTGCAAACGTCGAGCAATTGCTCAGAGATGAAAAGTGCCAGCACTGAAAGCTGTTGCTAGCCAGCAGCCTTCCTTGGAAGCGCTTTTGTAGGCCTAAGAACACTGGGGCTCTGGGCTTCTCTAGCCACCTCATCTTCTGCTCATCCTCTCGCGCACTCTAAAGAGAGCTCAGGTGAGAAATTGCAAACGTCGAGCAATTGCTCAGAGATGAAAAGTGCCAGCACTGAAAGCTCTTGCTAGCCAGCACCCTTCCTTGGAAGCGCTTTCACAGGCGCAGTAACACTGGGGCTTTGCACTTCTCTAGCCACCAAACGTCACGGTCCTTCTCTTTCCCTCTCGTAGACACAAGTTGAGAAATTGCAAATGTCGAGCAATTGCTCAGAGATGAAAAGTGCCAGCACTGAAAGCTGTTGGTAGCCAGCAGCCTTCCTTGGAAGCGCTTTTGTAGGCCTAAGAACACTGGGGCTCTGGGCTTCTCTAGCCACCTCATCTTCTGCTCATCCTCTCGCGCACTCTAAAGAGAGCTCAGGTGAGAAATTGCAAACGTCGAGCAATTGCTCAGAGATGAAAAGTGCCAGCACTGAAAGCTGTTGCTAGCCAGCACCCTTCCTTGGAAGCGCTTTTGTAGGCCTAAGAACACTAGGGCTCTGGGCTTCTCTAGCCACCTCATCTTCTGCTCATCCTCTCGCGCACTCTAAAGAGAGCTCAGGTGAGAAATTGCAAACGTCGAGCAATTGCTCAGAGATGAAAAGTGCCAGCACTGAAAGCTGTTGCTAGCCAGCACCCTTCCTTGGAAGTGCTTTCACAGGCGCAGTAACACTGGGGCTTTGCACTTCTATACGCACCAAACGTCACGGTCATTCTCTTTCCGTCTCGTAGACACGAGCTGAGAAAGTGCAAACGTCGAGCAATTGCTCAGAGATGAAAAGTGCCAGCACTGAAAGCTCTTGCTAGCCAGCCCCCTTCCTTGGAAGCGCTTTTGTAGGCCTAAGAACAGTGGGGCTCTGGGCTTCTCTAGCCACCTAATCATCTGCTCATCCTCTCGCGCACTCTAAAGAGAGCTCAGGTGAGAAATTGCAAACGTCCAGCAATTGCTCAGAGATGAAAAGTGCCAGCACTGAAAGCTGTTGCTAGCCAGCACCCTTCCTTGGAAGCGCTTTCACAGGCGCAGCAACACTGGGGCTTTGCGCTTCTCTAGCCACCAAACGTCACGGTCCTTCTCTTTCCGTCTCGTAGACACGAGCTGAGAAATTGCAAACGTCCAGCAATTGCTCAGAGATGAAAAGTGCCAGCACTGAAAGCTGTTGCTAGCCAGCACCCTTCCTTGGAAGCGCTTTTGTAGGCCTAAGAACACTAGGGCTCTGGGCTTCTCTAGCCACCTAATCTTCTGCTCATCCTCTCGCGCACTCTAAAGAGAGCTCAGGTGAGAAATTGCAAACGTCCAGCAATTGCTCAGAGATGAAAAGTGCCAGCACTGAAAGCTGTTGCTAGCCAGCACCCTTCCTTGGAAGCGCTTTCACAGGCGCAGCAACACTGGGGCTTTGCGCTTCTCTAGCCACCAAACGTCACGGTCCTTCTCTTTCCGTCGGTAGACACGAGCTGAGAAATTGCAAACGTCGAGCAATTGCTCAGAGATGAAAAGTGCCAGCACTGAAAGCTGTTGCTAGCCAGCACCCTTCCTTGGAAGCGCTTTCACAGGTGCAGCAACACTGGGGCTTTGCGCTTCTCTAGCCACCAAACGTCACGGTCCTTCTCTTTCCGTCTCGTAGACACGAGCTGAGAAATTGCAAACGTCGAGCAATTGCTCAGAGATGAAAAGTGCCAGCACTGAAAGCTGTTGCTAGCCAGCACCCTTCCTTGGAAGCGCTTTTGTAGGCCTAAGAACACAAGGGCTCTGTGCTTCTCTAGCCACCTACTCTTCTGCTCATCCTCTCGCGCAGTCTAAAGAGAGCTCAGGTGAGAAATTGCAAATGTCGAGCAATTGCTCAGAGATGAAAAGTGCCAGCACTGAAAGCTCTTGCTAGCCAGCAGCCTTCCTTGGAAGCGCTTTTGTAGCCCTTAGAACACTGGGGCTCGGGGCTTCTCTAGCCACCTAATCTTCTGCTCATCCTCGCGCGCACTCTAAAGAGAGCTCAGGTGAGAAATTGCAAACGTTGAGCAATTGCTCAGAGATGAAAAGTGCCAGCACTGAAAGCTGTTGCTAGCCAGCACCCTTCCTTGGAAGCGCTTTCACAGGCGCAGCAACACTGGGGCTTTGTGCTTCTCTACCCACCAAACGTCACGGTTCTTCTCTTTCCGTCTCGTAGACACGAGCTGAGAAATTGCAAACGTCGAGCAATTGCTCAGAGATGAAAAGTGCCAGCACTGAAAGCTGTTGCTAGCCAGCACCCTTCCTTGGAAGCGCTTTTGTAGGCCTAAGAACACTGGGGCTCTGGGCTTCTCTAGCCACCTCATCTTCTGCTCATCCTCTCGCGCACTCTAAAGAGAGCTCAGGTGAGAAATTGCAAACGTCGAGCAATTGCTCAGAGATGAAAAGTGCCAGCACTGAAAGCTCTTGCTAGCCAGCACCCTTCCTTGGAAGCGCTTTCACAGGCGCAGTAACACTGGGGCTTTGCACTTCTCTAGCCACCAAACGTCACGGTCCTTCTCTTTCCGTCTCGTAGACACGAGTTGAGAAATTGCAAATGTCGAGCAATTGCTCAGAGATGAAAAGTGCCAGCACTGAAAGCTGTTGCTAGCCAGCAGCCTTCCTTGGAAGCGCTTTTGTAGGCCTAAGAACACTGGGGCTCTGGGCTTCTCTAGCCACCTCATCTTCTGCTCATCCTCTCGCGCACTCTGAAGAGAGCTCAGGTGAGAAATTGCAAACGTCGAGCAATTGCTCAGAGATGAAAAGTGCCAGCACTGAAAGCTGTTGCTAGCCAGCACCCTTCCTTGGAAGCGCTTTTGTAGGCCTAAGAACACTAGGGCTCTGGGCTTCTCTAGCCACCTCATCTTCTGCTCATCCTCTCGCGCACTCTAAAGAGAGCTCAGGTGAGAAATTGCAAACGTCGAGCAATTGCTCAGAGATGAAAAGTGCCAGCACTGAAAGCTGTTGCTAGCCAGCACCCTTCCTTGGAAGTGCTTTCACAGGCGCAGTAACACTGGGGCTTTGCACTTCTATACGCACCAAACGTCACGGTCATTCTCTTTCCGTCTCGTAGACACGAGCTGAGAAATTGCAAACGCCGAGCAATTGCTCAGAGATGAAAAGTGCCAGCACTGAAAGCTGTTGCTAGCCAGCCCCCTTCCTTGGAAGCGCTTTTGTAGGCCTAAGAACACTGGGGCTCTGGGCTTCTCTAGCCACCTAATCATCTGCTCATCCTCTCGCGCACTCTAAAGAGAGCTCAGGTGAGAAATTGCAAACGTCGAGCAATTGCTCAGAGATGAAAAGTGCCAGCACTGAAAGCTCTTGCTAGCCAGCACCCTTCCTTGGAAGCGCTTTCACAGGCGCAGCAACACTGGGGCTTTGCGCTTCTCTAGCCACCAAACGTCACGGTCCTTCTCTTTCCGTCTCGTAGACACGAGTTGAGAAATTGCAAACGTCCAGCAATTGCTCAGAGATGAAAAGTGCCAGCACTGAAAGCTGTTGCTAGCCAGCACCCTTCCTTGGAAGCGCTTTTGTAGGCCTAAGAACACTAGGGCTCTGGGCTTCTCTAGCCACCTAATCTTCTGCTCATCCTCTCGCGCACTCTAAAGAGAGCTCAGGTGAGAAATTGCAAACGTCCAGCAATTGCTCAGAGATGAAAAGTGCCAGCACTGAAAGCTGTTGCTAGCCAGCACCCTTCCTTGGAAGCGCTTTCACAGGCGCAGCAACACTGGGGCTTTGCGCTTCTCTAGCCACCAAACGTCATGGTCCTTCTCTTTCCGTCGGTAGACACGAGCTGAGAAATTGCAAACGTCGAGCAATTGCTCCGAGATGAAAAGTGCCAGCACTGAAAGCTGTTGCTAGCCAGCACCCTTCCTTGGAAGCGCTTTCACAGGCGCAGCAACACTGGGGCTTTGCGCTTCTCTAGCCACCAAACGTCACGGTCCTTCTCTTTCCCTCTCGTAGACACGAGCTGAGAAATTGCAAACGTCGAGCAATTGCTCAGAGATGAAAAGTGCCAGCACTGAAAGCTGTTGCTAGCCAGCACCCTTCCTTGGAAGCGCTTTTGTAGGCCTAAGAACACAAGGGCTCTGTGCTTCTCTAGCCACCTCATCTTCTGCTCATCCTCTCGCGCAGTCTAAAGAGAGCTCAGGTGAGAAATTGCAAATGTCGAGCAATTGCTCAGAGATGAAAAGTGCCAGCACTGAAAGCTCTTGCTAGCCAGCACCCTTCCTTGGAAGCGCTTTTGTAGCCCTTAGAACACTGGGGCTCGGGGCTTCTCTAGCCACCTAATCTTCTGCTCATCCTCGCGCGCACTCTAAAGAGAGCTCAGGTGAGAAATTGCAAACGTTGAGCAATTGCTCAGAGATGAAAAGTGCCAGCACTGAAAGCTGTTGCTAGCCAGCACCCTTCCTTGGAAGCGCTTTCACAGGCGCAGCAACACTGGGGCTTTGTGCTTCTCTACCCACCAAACGTCACGGTCCTTCTCTTTCCGTCTCGTAGACACGAGCTGAGAAATTGCAAACGTCGAGCAATTGCTCAGAGATGAAAAGTGCCAGCACTGAAAGCTGTTGCTAGCCAGCACCCTTCCTTGGAAGCGCTTTTGTAGGCCTAAGAACACTGGGGCTCTGGGCTTCTCTAGCCACCTCATCTTCTGCTCATCCTCTCGCGCACTCTAAAGAGAGCTCAGGTGAGAAATTGCAAACGTCGAGCAATTGCTCAGAGATGAAAAGTGCCAGCACTGAAAGCTCTTGCTAGCCAGCACCCTTCCTTGGAAGCGCTTTCACAGGCGCAGTAACACTGGGGCTTTGCACTTCTCTAGCCACCAAACGTCACGGTCCTTCTCTTTCCGTCTCGTAGACACGAGTTGAGAAATTGCAAATGTCGAGCAATTGCTCAGAGATGAAAAGTGCCAGCACTGAAAGCTGTTGGTAGCCAGCAGCCTTCCTTGGAAGCGCTTTTGTAGCCCTAAGAACACTGGGGCTCTGGGCTTCTCTAGCCACCTAATCTTCTGCTCATCCTCTTGCGCACTCTGAAGAGAGCTCAGGTGAGAAATTGCAAACGTCGAGCAATTGCTCAGAGATGAAAAGTGCCAGCACTGAAAGCTGTTGCTAGCCAGCACCCTTCCTTGGAAGCGCTTTTGTAGGCCTAAGAACACTAGGGCTCTGGGCTTCTCTAGCCACCTCATCTTCTGCTCATCCTCTCGCGCACTCTAAAGAGAGCTCAGGTGAGAAATTGCAAACGTCGAGCAATTGCTCAGAGATGAAAAGTGCCAGCACTGAAAGCTGTTGCTAGCCAGCACCCTTCCTTGGAAGTGCTTTCACAGGCGCAGTAACACTGGGGCTTTGCACTTCTATACGCACCAAACGTCACGGTCATTCTCTTTCCGTCTCGTAGACACGAGCTGAGAAATTGCAAACGCCGAGCAATTGCTCAGAGATGAAAAGTGCCAGCACTGAAAGCTGTTGCTAGCCAGCCCCCTTCCTTGGAAGCGCTTTTGTAGGCCTAAGAACACTGGGGCTCTGGGCTTCTCTAGCCACCTAATCATCTGCTCATCCTCTCGCGCACTCTAAAGAGAGCTCAGGTGAGAAATTGCAAACGTCGAGCAATTGCTCAGAGATGAAAAGTGCCAGCACTGAAAGCTGTTGCTAGCCAGCACCCTTCCTTGGAAGCGCTTTCACAGGCGCAGCAACACTGGGGCTTTGCGCTTCTCTAGCCACCAAACGTCACGGTCCTTCTCTTTCCGTCTCGTAGACACGAGTTGAGAAATTGCAAACGTCGAGCAATTGCTCAGAGATGAAAAGTGCCAGCACTGAAAGCTGTTGCTAGCCAGCACCCTTCCTTGGAAGCGCTTTTGTAGGCCTAAGAACACTAGGGCTCTGGGCTTCTCTAGCCACCTAATCTTCTGCTCATCCTCTCGCGCACTCTAAAGAGAGCTCAGGTGAGAAATTGCAAACGTCCAGCAATTGCTCAGAGATGAAAAGTGCCAGCACTGAAAGCTCTTGCTAGCCAGCACCCTTCCTTGGAAGCGCTTTCACAGGCGCAGCAACACTGGGGCTTTGCGCTTCTCTAGCCACCAAACGTCACGGTCCTTCTCTTTCCGTCTCGTAGACACGAGCTGAGAAATTGCAAACGTCGAGCAATTGCTC
Source organism: Sarcoramphus papa (assembly GCA_037962945.1). Lineage (NCBI taxonomy): Eukaryota > Metazoa > Chordata > Aves > Accipitriformes > Cathartidae > Sarcoramphus > Sarcoramphus papa. The sequence continues at coordinate 3,964,656 of CM075606.1, read as the reverse complement.
CGAGATGAAAAGTGCCAGCACTGAAAGCTGTTGCTAGCCAGCACCCTTCCTTGGAAGCGCTTTCACAGGTGCAGCAACACTGGGGCTTTGCGCTTCTCTAGCCACCAAACGTCACGGTCCTTCTCTTTCCGTCTCGTAGACACGAGCTGAGAAATTGCAAACGTCGAGCAATTGCTCAGAGATGAAAAGTGCCAGCACTGAAAGCTGTTGCTAGCCAGCACCCTTCCTTGGAAGCGCTTTTGTAGGCCTAAGAACACTAGGGCTCTGGGCTTCTCTAGCCACCTAATCTTCTGCTCATCCTCTCGCGCACTCTAAAGAGAGCTCAGGTGAGAAATTGCAAACGTCCAGCAATTGCTCAGAGATGAAAAGTGCCAGCACTGAAAGCTCTTGCTAGCCAGCACCCTTCCTTGGAAGCGCTTTCACAGGCGCAGCAACACTGGGGCTTTGCGCTTCTCTAGCCACCAAACGTCACGGTCCTTCTCTTTCCGTCGGTAGACACGAGCTGAGAAATTGCAAACGTCGAGCAATTGCTCCGAGATGAAAAGTGCCAGCACTGAAAGCTGTTGCTAGCCAGCACCCTTCCTTGGAAGCGCTTTCACAGGTGCAGCAACACTGGGGCTTTGCGCTTCTCTAGCCACCAAACGTCACGGTCCTTCTCTTTCCGTCTCGTAGACACGAGCTGAGAAATTGCAAACGTCGAGCAATTGCTCAGAGATGAAAAGTGCCAGCACTGAAAGCTGTTGCTAGCCAGCACCCTTCCTTGGAAGCGCTTTTGTAGGCCTAAGAACACAAGGGCTCTGTGCTTCTCTAGCCACCTACTCTTCTGCTCATCCTCTCGCGCAGTCTAAAGAGAGCTCAGGTGAGAAATTGCAAACGTCGAGCAATTGCTCAGAGATGAAAAGTGCCAGCACTGAAAGCTCTTGCTAGCCAGCAGCCTTCCTTGGAAGCGCTTTTGTAGCCCTTAGAACACTGGGGCTCGGGGCTTCTCTAGCCACCTAATCTTCTGCTCATCCTCGCGCGCACTCTAAAGAGAGCTCAGGTGAGAAATTGCAAACGTTGAGCAATTGCTCAGAGATGAAAAGTGCCAGCACTGAAAGCTGTTGCTAGCCAGCACCCTTCCTTGGAAGCGCTTTCACAGGCGCAGCAACACTGGGGCTTTGTGCTTCTCTACCCACCAAACGTCACGGTTCTTCTCTTTCCGTCTCGTAGACACGAGCTGAGAAATTGCAAACGTCGAGCAATTGCTCAGAGATGAAAAGTGCCAGCACTGAAAGCTGTTGCTAGCCAGCACCCTTCGTTGGAAGCGCTTTTGTAGGCCTAAGAACACTGGGGCTCTGGGCTTCTCTAGCCACCTCATCTTCTGCTCATCCTCTCGCGCACTCTAAAGAGAGCTCAGGTGAGAAATTGCAAACGTCAAGCAATTGCTCAGAGATGAAAAGTGCCAGCACTGAAAGCTCTTGCTAGCCAGCACCCTTCCTTGGAAGCGCTTTCACAGGCGCAGTAACACTGGGGCTTTGCACTTCTCTAGCCACCAAACGTCACGGTCCTTCTCTTTCCGTCTCGTAGACACGAGTTGAGAAATTGCAAATGTCGAGCAATTGCTCAGAGATGAAAAGTGCCAGCACTGAAAGCTGTTGCTAGCCAGCAGCCTTCCTTGGAAGCGCTTTTGTAGGCCTAAGAACACTGGGGCTCTGGGCTTCTCTAGCCACCTCATCTTCTGCTCATCCTCTCGCGCACTCTGAAGAGAGCTCAGGTGAGAAATTGCAAACGTCGAGCAATTGCTCAGAGATGAAAAGTGCCAGCACTGAAAGCTCTTGCTAGCCAGCAGCCTTCCTTGGAAGCGCTTTTGTAGCCCTTAGAACACTGGGGCTCGGGGCTTCTCTAGCCACCTAATCTTCTGCTCATCCTCGCGCGCACTCTAAAGAGAGCTCAGGTGAGAAATTGCAAACGTTGAGCAATTGCTCAGAGATGAAAAGTGCCAGCACTGAAAGCTGTTGCTAGCCAGCACCCTTCCTTGGAAGCGCTTTCACAGGCGCAGCAACACTGGGGCTTTGTGCTTCTCTACCCACCAAACGTCACGGTTCTTCTCTTTCCGTCTCGTAGACACGAGCTGAGAAATTGCAAACGTCGAGCAATTGCTCAGAGATGAAAAGTGCCAGCACTGAAAGCTCTTGCTAGCCAGCACCCTTCCTTGGAAGCGCTTTTGTAGGCCTAAGAACACTGGGGCTCTGGGCTTCTCTAGCCACCTCATCTTCTGCTCATCCTCTCGCGCACTCTAAAGAGAGCTCAGGTGAGAAATTGCAAACGTCGAGCAATTGCTCAGAGATGAAAAGTGCCAGCACTGAAAGCTGTTGCTAGCCAGCACCCTTCCTTGGAAGCGCTTTCACAGGCGCAGCAACACTGGGGCTTTGCGCTTCTCTAGCCACCAAACGTCACGGTCCTTCTCTTTCCGTCTCGTAGACACGAGTTGAGAAATTGCAAATGTCGAGCAATTGCTCAGAGATGAAAAGTGCCAGCACTGAAAGCTGTTGCTAGCCAGCAGCCTTCCTTGGAAGCGCTTTTGTAGGCCTATGAACACTGGGGCTCTGGGCTTCTCTAGCCACCTCATCTTCTGCTCATCCTCTCGCGCACTCTGAAGAGAGCTCAGGTGAGAAATTGCAAACGTCGAGCAATTGCTCAGAGATGAAAAGTGCCAGCACTGAAAGCTGTTGCTAGCCAGCACCCTTCCTTGGAAGCGCTTTTGTAGGCCTAAGAACACTGGGGCTCTGGGCTTCTCTAGCCACCTCATCTTCTGCTCATCTCTCGCGCACTCTAAAGAGAGCTCAGGTGAGAAATTGCAAACGTTGAGCAATTGCTCAGAGATGAAAAGTGCCAGCACTGAAAGCTGTTGCTAGCCAGCACCCTTCCTTGGAAGCGCTTTCACAGGCGCAGCAACACTGGGGCTTTGCGCTTCTCTACCCACCAAACGTCACGGTTCTTCTCTTTCCGTCTCGTAGACACGAGCTGAGAAATTGCAAACGTCGAGCAATTGCTCAGAGATGAAAAGTGCCAGCACTGAAAGCTGTTGCTAGCCAGCACCCTTCCTTGGAAGCGCTTTTGTAGGCCTAAGAACACTGGGGCTCTGGGCTTCTCTAGCCACCTCATCTTCTGCTCATCCTCTCGCGCACTCTAAAGAGAGCTCAGGTGAGAAATTGCAAACGTCGAGCAATTGCTCAGAGATGAAAAGTGCCAGCACTGAAAGCTCTTGCTAGCCAGCACCCTTCCTTGGAAGCGCTTTCACAGGCGCAGCAACACTGGGGCTTTGCGCTTCTCTAGCCACCAAACGTCACGGTCCTTCTCTTTCCGTCTCGTAGACACGAGTTGAGAAATTGCAAATGTCGAGCAATTGCTCAGAGATGAAAAGTGCCAGCACTGAAAGCTGTTGCTAGCCAGCAGCCTTCCTTGGAAGCGCTTTTGTAGGCCTAAGAACACTGGGGCTCTGGGCTTCTCTAGCCACCTCATCTTCTGCTCATCCTCTCGCGCACTCTAAAGAGAGCTCAGGTGAGAAATTGCAAACGTCGAGCAATTGCTCAGAGATGAAAAGTGCCAGCACTGAAAGCTCTTGCTAGCCAGCACCCTTCCTTGGAAGCGCTTTCACAGGCGCAGTAACACTGGGGCTTTGCACTTCTCTAGCCACCAAACGTCACGGTCCTTCTCTTTCCGTCTCGTAGACACGAGTTGAGAAATTGCAAATGTCGAGCAATTGCTCAGAGATGAAAAGTGCCAGCACTGAAAGCTGTTGCTAGCCAGCACCCTTCCTTGGAAGCGCTTTTGTAGGCCTAAAAACACTGGGGCTCTGGGCTTCTCTAGCCACCTCATCTTCTGCTCATCCTCTCGCGCACTCTAAAGAGAGCTCAGGTGAGAAATTGCAAACGTCGAGCAATTGCTCAGAGATGAAAAGTGCCAGCACTGAAAGCTCTTGCTAGCCAGCACCCTTCCTTGGAAGTGCTTTCACAGGCGCAGCAACACTGGGGCTTTGCGCTTCTCTACCCACCAAACGTCACGGTCATTCTCTTTCCGTCTCGTAGACACGAGCTGAGAAATTGCAAACGTCCAGCAATTGCTCAGAGATGAAAAGTGCCAGCACTGAAAGCTCTTGCTAGCCAGCACCCTTCCTTGGAAGCGCTTTCACAGGCGCAGCAACACTGGGGCTTTGCACTTCTATACGCACCAAACGTCACGGTCATTCTCTTTCCGTCTCGTAGACACGAGCTGAGAAATTGCAAACGTCGAGCAATTGCTCAGAGATGAAAAGTGCCAGCACTGAAAGCTGTTGCTAGCCAGCACCCTTCCTTGGAAGCGCTTTTGTAGGCCTAAGAACACTAGGGCTCTGGGCTTCTCTAGCCACCTCATCTTCTGCTCATCCTCTCGCGCACTCTAAAGAGAGCTCAGGTGAGAAATTGCAAACGTCCAGCAATTGCTCAGAGATGAAAAGTGCCAGCACTGAAAGCTGTTGCTAGCCAGCACCCTTCCTTGGAAGCGCTTTTGTAGGCCTAAGAACACTAGGGCTCTGGGCTTCTCTAGCCACCTAATCTTCTGCTCATCCTCTCGCGCACTCTAAAGAGAGCTCAGGTGAGAAATTGCAAACGTCGAGCAATTGCTCAGAGATGAAAAGTGCCAGCACTGAAAGCTCTTGCTAGCCAGCACCCTTCCTTGGAAGCGCTTTCACAGGCGCAGCAACACTGGGGCTTTGCGCTTCTCTAGCCACCAAACGTCACGGTCCTTCTCTTTCCGTCTCGTAGACACGAGCTGAGAAATTGCAAACGTCGAGCAATTGCTCCGAGATGAAAAGTGCCAGCACTGAAAGCTGTTGCTAGCCAGCACCCTTCCTTGGAAGCGCTTTCACAGGTGCAGCAACACTGGGGCTTTGCGCTTCTCTAGCCACCAAACGTCACGGTCCTTCTCTTTCCGTCTCGTAGACACGAGCTGAGAAATTGCAAACGTCGAGCAATTGCTCAGAGATGAAAAGTGCCAGCACTGAAAGCTGTTGCTAGCCAGCACCCTTCCTTGGAAGCGCTTTTGTAGGCCTAAGAACACAAGGGCTCTGTGCTTCTCTAGCCACCTCATCTTCTGCTCATCCTCTCGCGCAGTCTAAAGAGAGCTCAGGTGAGCAATTGCAAATGTCGAGCAATTGCTCAGAGATGAAAAGTGCCAGCACTGAAAGCTCTTGCTAGCCAGCACCCTTCCTTGGAAGCGCTTTTGTAGCCCTTAGAACACTGGGGCTCGGGGCTTCTCTAGCCACCTAATCTTCTGCTCATCCTCGCGCGCACTCTAAAGAGAGCTCAGGTGAGAAATTGCAAACGTTGAGCAATTGCTCAGAGATGAAAAGTGCCAGCACTGAAAGCTGTTGCTAGCCAGCACCCTTCCTTGGAAGCGCTTTCACAGGCGCAGCAACACTGGGGCTTTGTGCTTCTCTACCCACCAAACGTCACGGTCCTTCTCTTTCCGTCTCGTAGACACGAGCTGAGAAATTGCAAACGTCGAGCAATTGCTCAGAGATGAAAAGTGCCAGCACTGAAAGCTGTTGCTAGCCAGCAGCCTTCCTTGGAAGCGCTTTTGTAGGCCTAAGAACACTGGGGCTCTGGGCTTCTCTAGCCACCTCATCTTCTGCTCATCCTCTCGCGCACTCTAAAGAGAGCTCAGGTGAGAAATTGCAAACGTCGAGCAATTGCTCAGAGATGAAAAGTGCCAGCACTGAAAGCTCTTGCTAGCCAGCACCCTTCCTTGGAAGCGCTTTCACAGGCGCAGTAACACTGGGGCTTTGCACTTCTCTAGCCACCAAACGTCACGGTCCTTCTCTTTCCCTCTCGTAGACACAAGTTGAGAAATTGCAAATGTCGAGCAATTGCTCAGAGATGAAAAGTGCCAGCACTGAAAGCTGTTGGTAGCCAGCAGCCTTCCTTGGAAGCGCTTTTGTAGGCCTAAGAACACTGGGGCTCTGGGCTTCTCTAGCCACCTCATCTTCTGCTCATCCTCTCGCGCACTCTAAAGAGAGCTCAGGTGAGAAATTGCAAACGTCGAGCAATTGCTCAGAGATGAAAAGTGCCAGCACTGAAAGCTGTTGCTAGCCAGCACCCTTCCTTGGAAGCGCTTTTGTAGGCCTAAGAACACTAGGGCTCTGGGCTTCTCTAGCCACCTCATCTTCTGCTCATCCTCTCGCGCACTCTAAAGAGAGCTCAGGTGAGAAATTGCAAACGTCGAGCAATTGCTCAGAGATGAAAAGTGCCAGCACTGAAAGCTGTTGCTAGCCAGCACCCTTCCTTGGAAGTGCTTTCACAGGCGCAGTAACACTGGGGCTTTGCACTTCTATACGCACCAAACGTCACGGTCATTCTCTTTCCGTCTCGTAGACACGAGCTGAGAAATTGCAAACGCCAAGCAATTGCTCAGAGATGAAAAGTGCCAGCACTGAAAGCTCTTGCTAGCCAGCCCCCTTCCTTGGAAGCGCTTTTGTAGGCCTAAGAACAGTGGGGCTCTGGGCTTCTCTAGCCACCTAATCATCTGCTCATCCTCTCGCGCACTCTAAAGAGAGCTCAGGTGAGAAATTGCAAACGTCGAGCAATTGCTCAGAGATGAAAAGTGCCAGCACTGAAAGCTGTTGCTAGCCAGCACCCTTCCTTGGAAGCGCTTTCACAGGCGCAGCAACACTGGGGCTTTGCGCTTCTCTAGCCACCAAACGTCACGGTCCTTCTCTTTCCGTCTCGTAGACACGAGCTGAGAAATTGCAAACGTCCAGCAATTGCTCAGAGATGAAAAGTGCCAGCACTGAAAGCTGTTGCTAGCCAGCACCCTTCCTTGGAAGCGCTTTTGTAGGCCTAAGAACACTAGGGCTCTGGGCTTCTCTAGCCACCTAATCTTCTGCTCATCCTCTCGCGCACTCTAAAGAGAGCTCAGGTGAGAAATTGCAAACGTCCAGCAATTGCTCAGAGATGAAAAGTGCCAGCACTGAAAGCTGTTGCTAGCCAGCACCCTTCCTTGGAAGCGCTTTCACAGGCGCAGCAACACTGGGGCTTTGCGCTTCTCTAGCCACCAAACGTCACGGTCCTTCTCTTTCCGTCGGTAGACACGAGCTGAGAAATTGCAAACGTCGAGCAATTGCTCAGAGATGAAAAGTGCCAGCACTGAAAGCTCTTGCTAGCCAGCACCCTTCCTTGGAAGCGCTTTCACAGGTGCAGCAACACTGGGGCTTTGCGCTTCTCTAGCCACCAAACGTCACGGTCCTTCTCTTTCCGTCTCGTAGACACGAGCTGAGAAATTGCAAACGTCGAGCAATTGCTCAGAGATGAAAAGTGCCAGCACTGAAAGCTGTTGCTAGCCAGCACCCTTCCTTGGAAGCGCTTTTGTAGGCCTAAGAACACAAGGGCTCTGTGCTTCTCTAGCCACCTACTCTTCTGCTCATCCTCTCGCGCAGTCTAAAGAGAGCTCAGGTGAGAAATTGCAAATGTCGAGCAATTGCTCAGAGATGAAAAGTGCCAGCACTGAAAGCTCTTGCTAGCCAGCAGCCTTCCTTGGAAGCGCTTTTGTAGCCCTTAGAACACTGGGGCTCGGGGCTTCTCTAGCCACCTAATCTTCTGCTCATCCTCGCGCGCACTCTAAAGAGAGCTCAGGTGAGAAATTGCAAACGTTGAGCAATTGCTCAGAGATGAAAAGTGCCAGCACTGAAAGCTGTTGCTAGCCAGCACCCTTCCTTGGAAGCGCTTTCACAGGCGCAGCAACACTGGGGCTTTGTGCTTCTCTACCCACCAAACGTCACGGTTCTTCTCTTTCCGTCTCGTAGACACGAGCTGAGAAATTGCAAACGTCGAGCAATTGCTCAGAGATGAAAAGTGCCAGCACTGAAAGCTGTTGCTAGCCAGCACCCTTCCTTGGAAGCGCTTTTGTAGGCCTAAGAACACTGGGGCTCTGGGCTTCTCTAGCCACCTCATCTTCTGCTCATCCTCTCGCGCACTCTAAAGAGAGCTCAGGTGAGAAATTGCAAACGTCGAGCAATTGCTCAGAGATGAAAAGTGCCAGCACTGAAAGCTCTTGCTAGCCAGCACCCTTCCTTGGAAGCGCTTTCACAGGCGCAGTAACACTGGGGCTTTGCACTTCTCTAGCCACCAAACGTCACGGTCCTTCTCTTTCCGTCTCGTAGACACGAGTTGAGAAATTGCAAATGTCGAGCAATTGCTCAGAGATGAAAAGTGCCAGCACTGAAAGCTGTTGCTAGCCAGCAGCCTTCCTTGGAAGCGCTTTTGTAGGCCTAAGAACACTGGGGCTCTGGGCTTCTCTAGCCACCTCATCTTCTGCTCATCCTCTCGCGCACTCTGAAGAGAGCTCAGGTGAGAAATTGCAAACGTCGAGCAATTGCTCAGAGATGAAAAGTGCCAGCACTGAAAGCTGTTGCTAGCCAGCACCCTTCCTTGGAAGCGCTTTTGTAGGCCTAAGAACACTAGGGCTCTGGGCTTCTCTAGCCACCTCATCTTCTGCTCATCCTCTCGCGCACTCTAAAGAGAGCTCAGGTGAGAAATTGCAAACGTCGAGCAATTGCTCAGAGATGAAAAGTGCCAGCACTGAAAGCTGTTGCTAGCCAGCACCCTTCCTTGGAAGTGCTTTCACAGGCGCAGTAACACTGGGGCTTTGCACTTCTATACGCACCAAACGTCACGGTCATTCTCTTTCCGTCTCGTAGACACGAGCTGAGAAATTGCAAACGCCGAGCAATTGCTCAGAGATGAAAAGTGCCAGCACTGAAAGCTGTTGCTAGCCAGCCCCCTTCCTTGGAAGCGCTTTTGTAGGCCTAAGAACACTGGGGCTCTGGGCTTCTCTAGCCACCTAATCATCTGCTCATCCTCTCGCGCACTCTAAAGAGAGCTCAGGTGAGAAATTGCAAACGTCGAGCAATTGCTCAGAGATGAAAAGTGCCAGCACTGAAAGCTCTTGCTAGCCAGCACCCTTCCTTGGAAGCGCTTTCACAGGCGCAGCAACACTGGGGCTTTGCGCTTCTCTAGCCACCAAACGTCACGGTCCTTCTCTTTCCGTCTCGTAGACACGAGTTGAGAAATTGCAAACGTCCAGCAATTGCTCAGAGATGAAAAGTGCCAGCACTGAAAGCTGTTGCTAGCCAGCACCCTTCCTTGGAAGCGCTTTTGTAGGCCTAAGAACACTAGGGCTCTGGGCTTCTCTAGCCACCTAATCTTCTGCTCATCCTCTCGCGCACTCTAAAGAGAGCTCAGGTGAGAAATTGCAAACGTCCAGCAATTGCTCAGAGATGAAAAGTGCCAGCACTGAAAGCTGTTGCTAGCCAGCACCCTTCCTTGGAAGCGCTTTCACAGGCGCAGCAACACTGGGGCTTTGCGCTTCTCTAGCCACCAAACGTCATGGTCCTTCTCTTTCCGTCGGTAGACACGAGCTGAGAAATTGCAAACGTCGAGCAATTGCTCCGAGATGAAAAGTGCCAGCACTGAAAGCTGTTGCTAGCCAGCACCCTTCCTTGGAAGCGCTTTCACAGGTGCAGCAACACTGGGGCTTTGCGCTTCTCTAGCCACCAAACGTCACGGTCCTTCTCTTTCCCTCTCGTAGACACGAGCTGAGAAATTGCAAACGTCGAGCAATTGCTCAGAGATGAAAAGTGCCAGCACTGAAAGCTGTTGCTAGCCAGCACCCTTCCTTGGAAGCGCTTTTGTAGGCCTAAGAACACAAGGGCTCTGTGCTTCTCTAGCCACCTCATCTTCTGCTCATCCTCTCGCGCAGTCTAAAGAGAGCTCAGGTGAGAAATTGCAAATGTCGAGCAATTGCTCAGAGATGAAAAGTGCCAGCACTGAAAGCTCTTGCTAGCCAGCACCCTTCCTTGGAAGCGCTTTTGTAGCCCTTAGAACACTGGGGCTCGGGGCTTCTCTAGCCACCTAATCTTCTGCTCATCCTCGCGCGCACTCTAAAGAGAGCTCAGGTGAGAAATTGCAAACGTTGAGCAATTGCTCAGAGATGAAAAGTGCCAGCACTGAAAGCTGTTGCTAGCCAGCACCCTTCCTTGGAAGCGCTTTCACAGGCGCAGCAACACTGGGGCTTTGTGCTTCTCTACCCACCAAACGTCACGGTCCTTCTCTTTCCGTCTCGTAGACACGAGCTGAGAAATTGCAAACGTCGAGCAATTGCTCAGAGATGAAAAGTGCCAGCACTGAAAGCTGTTGCTAGCCAGCACCCTTCCTTGGAAGCGCTTTTGTAGGCCTAAGAACACTGGGGCTCTGGGCTTCTCTAGCCACCTCATCTTCTGCTCATCCTCTCGCGCACTCTAAAGAGAGCTCAGGTGAGAAATTGCAAACGTCGAGCAATTGCTCAGAGATGAAAAGTGCCAGCACTGAAAGCTCTTGCTAGCCAGCACCCTTCCTTGGAAGCGCTTTCACAGGCGCAGTAACACTGGGGCTTTGCACTTCTCTAGCCACCAAACGTCACGGTCCTTCTCTTTCCGTCTCGTAGACACGAGTTGAGAAATTGCAAATGTCGAGCAATTGCTCAGAGATGAAAAGTGCCAGCACTGAAAGCTGTTGCTAGCCAGCACCCTTCGTTGGAAGCGCTTTTGTAGGCCTAAGAACACTGGGGCTCTGGGCTTCTCTAGCCACCTCATCTTCTGCTCATCCTCTCGCGCACTCTAAAGAGAGCTCAGGTGAGAAATTGCAAACGTCAAGCAATTGCTCAGAGATGAAAAGTGCCAGCACTGAAAGCTCTTGCTAGCCAGCACCCTTCCTTGGAAGCGCTTTCACAGGCGCAGTAACACTGGGGCTTTGCACTTCTCTAGCCACCAAACGTCACGGTCCTTCTCTTTCCGTCTCGTAGACACGAGTTGAGAAATTGCAAATGTCGAGCAATTGCTCAGAGATGAAAAGTGCCAGCACTGAAAGCTGTTGCTAGCCAGCAGCCTTCCTTGGAAGCGCTTTTGTAGGCCTAAGAACACTGGGGCTCTGGGCTTCTCTAGCCACCTCATCTTCTGCTCATCCTCTCGCGCACTCTGAAGAGAGCTCAGGTGAGAAATTGCAAACGTCGAGCAATTGCTCAGAGATGAAAAGTGCCAGCACTGAAAGCTCTTGCTAGCCAGCAGCCTTCCTTGGAAGCGCTTTTGTAGCCCTTAGAACACTGGGGCTCGGGGCTTCTCTAGCCACCTAATCTTCTGCTCATCCTCGCGCGCACTCTAAAGAGAGCTCAGGTGAGAAATTGCAAACGTTGAGCAATTGCTCAGAGATGAAAAGTGCCAGCACTGAAAGCTGTTGCTAGCCAGCACCCTTCCTTGGAAGCGCTTTCACAGGCGCAGCAACACTGGGGCTTTGTGCTTCTCTACCCACCAAACGTCACGGTTCTTCTCTTTCCGTCTCGTAGACACGAGCTGAGAAATTGCAAACGTCGAGCAATTGCTCAGAGATGAAAAGTGCCAGCACTGAAAGCTCTTGCTAGCCAGCACCCTTCCTTGGAAGCGCTTTTGTAGGCCTAAGAACACTGGGGCTCTGGGCTTCTCTAGCCACCTCATCTTCTGCTCATCCTCTCGCGCACTCTAAAGAGAGCTCAGGTGAGAAATTGCAAACGTCGAGCAATTGCTCAGAGATGAAAAGTGCCAGCACTGAAAGCTGTTGCTAGCCAGCACCCTTCCTTGGAAGCGCTTTCACAGGCGCAGCAACACTGGGGCTTTGCGCTTCTCTAGCCACCAAACGTCACGGTCCTTCTCTTTCCGTCTCGTAGACACGAGTTGAGAAATTGCAAATGTCGAGCAATTGCTCAGAGATGAAAAGTGCCAGCACTGAAAGCTGTTGCTAGCCAGCAGCCTTCCTTGGAAGCGCTTTTGTAGGCCTATGAACACTGGGGCTCTGGGCTTCTCTAGCCACCTCATCTTCTGCTCATCCTCTCGCGCACTCTGAAGAGAGCTCAGGTGAGAAATTGCAAACGTCGAGCAATTGCTCAGAGATGAAAAGTGCCAGCACTGAAAGCTGTTGCTAGCCAGCACCCTTCCTTGGAAGCGCTTTTGTAGGCCTAAGAACACTGGGGCTCTGGGCTTCTCTAGCCACCTCATCTTCTGCTCATCTCTCGCGCACTCTAAAGAGAGCTCAGGTGAGAAATTGCAAACGTTGAGCAATTGCTCAGAGATGAAAAGTGCCAGCACTGAAAGCTGTTGCTAGCCAGCACCCTTCCTTGGAAGCGCTTTCACAGGCGCAGCAACACTGGGGCTTTGCGCTTCTCTACCCACCAAACGTCACGGTTCTTCTCTTTCCGTCTCGTAGACACGAGCTGAGAAATTGCAAACGTCGAGCAATTGCTCAGAGATGAAAAGTGCCAGCACTGAAAGCTGTTGCTAGCCAGCACCCTTCCTTGGAAGCGCTTTTGTAGGCCTAAGAACACTGGGGCTCTGGGCTTCTCTAGCCACCTCATCTTCTGCTCATCCTCTCGCGCACTCTAAAGAGAGCTCAGGTGAGAAATTGCAAACGTCGAGCAATTGCTCAGAGATGAAAAGTGCCAGCACTGAAAGCTCTTGCTAGCCAGCACCCTTCCTTGGAAGCGCTTTCACAGGCGCAGCAACACTGGGGCTTTGCGCTTCTCTAGCCACCAAACGTCACGGTCCTTCTCTTTCCGTCTCGTAGACACGAGTTGAGAAATTGCAAATGTCGAGCAATTGCTCAGAGATGAAAAGTGCCAGCACTGAAAGCTGTTGCTAGCCAGCACCCTTCCTTGGAAGCGCTTTTGTAGGCCTAAGAACACTGGGGCTCTGGGCTTCTCTAGCCACCTCATCTTCTGCTCATCCTCTCGCGCACTCTAAAGAGAGCTCAGGTGAGAAATTGCAAACGTCGAGCAATTGCTCAGAGATGAAAAGTGCCAGCACTGAAAGCTCTTGCTAGCCAGCACCCTTCCTTGGAAGCGCTTTCACAGGCGCAGTAACACTGGGGCTTTGCACTTCTCTAGCCACCAAACGTCACGGTCCTTCTCTTTCCGTCTCGTAGACACGAGTTGAGAAATTGCAAATGTCGAGCAATTGCTCAGAGATGAAAAGTGCCAGCACTGAAAGCTGTTGCTAGCCAGCACCCTTCCTTGGAAGCGCTTTTGTAGGCCTAAAAACACTGGGGCTCTGGGCTTCTCTAGCCACCTCATCTTCTGCTCATCCTCTCGCGCACTCTAAAGAGAGCTCAGGTGAGAAATTGCAAACGTCGAGCAATTGCTCAGAGATGAAAAGTGCCAGCACTGAAAGCTCTTGCTAGCCAGCACCCTTCCTTGGAAGTGCTTTCACAGGCGCAGCAACACTGGGGCTTTGCGCTTCTCTACCCACCAAACGTCACGGTCATTCTCTTTCCGTCTCGTAGACACGAGCTGAGAAATTGCAAACGTCCAGCAATTGCTCAGAGATGAAAAGTGCCAGCACTGAAAGCTCTTGCTAGCCAGCACCCTTCCTTGGAAGCGCTTTCACAGGCGCAGCAACACTGGGGCTTTGCACTTCTATACGCACCAAACGTCACGGTCATTCTCTTTCCGTCTCGTAGACACGAGCTGAGAAATTGCAAACGTCGAGCAATTGCTCAGAGATGAAAAGTGCCAGCACTGAAAGCTGTTGCTAGCCAGCACCCTTCCTTGGAAGCGCTTTTGTAGGCCTAAGAACACTAGGGCTCTGGGCTTCTCTAGCCACCTCATCTTCTGCTCATCCTCTCGCGCACTCTAAAGAGAGCTCAGGTGAGAAATTGCAAACGTCCAGCAATTGCTCAGAGATGAAAAGTGCCAGCACTGAAAGCTGTTGCTAGCCAGCACCCTTCCTTGGAAGCGCTTTCACAGGCGCAGCAACACTGGGGCTTTGCGCTTCTCTAGCCACCAAACGTCACGGTCCTTCTCTTTCCGTCGGTAGACACGAGCTGAGAAATTGCAAACGTCGAGCAATTGCTCAGAGATGAAAAGTGCCAGCACTGAAAGCTGTTGCTAGCCAGCACCCTTCCTTGGAAGCGCTTTCACAGGTGCAGCAACACTGGGGCTTTGCGCTTCTCTAGCCACCAAACGTCACGGTCCTTCTCTTTCCGTCTCGTAGACACGAGCTGAGAAATTGCAAACGTCGAGCAATTGCTCAGAGATGAAAAGTGCCAGCACTGAAAGCTGTTGCTAGCCAGCACCCTTCCTTGGAAGCGCTTTTGTAGGCCTAAGAACACAAGGGCTCTGTGCTTCTCTAGCCACCTACTCTTCTGCTCATCCTCTCGCGCAGTCTAAAGAGAGCTCAGGTGAGAAATTGCAAATGTCGAGCAATTGCTCAGAGATGAAAAGTGCCAGCACTGAAAGCTCTTGCTAGCCAGCAGCCTTCCTTGGAAGCGCTTTTGTAGCCCTTAGAACACTGGGGCTCGGGGCTTCTCTAGCCACCTAATCTTCTGCTCATCCTCGCGCGCACTCTAAAGAGAGCTCAGGTGAGAAATTGCAAACGTTGAGCAATTGCTCAGAGATGAAAAGTGCCAGCACTGAAAGCTGTTGCTAGCCAGCACCCTTCCTTGGAAGCGCTTTCACAGGCGCAGCAACACTGGGGCTTTGTGCTTCTCTACCCACCAAACGTCACGGTTCTTCTCTTTCCGTCTCGTAGACACGAGCTGAGAAATTGCAAACGTCGAGCAATTGCTCAGAGATGAAAAGTGCCAGCACTGAAAGCTCTTGCTAGCCAGCAGCCTTCCTTGGAAGCGCTTTTGTAGGCCTAAGAACACTGGGGCTCTGGGCTTCTCTAGCCACCTCATCTTCTGCTCATCCTCTCGCGCACTCTAAAGAGAGCTCAGGTGAGAAATTGCAAACGTCGAGCAATTGCTCAGAGATGAAAAGTGCCAGCACTGAAAGCTCTTGCTAGCCAGCACCCTTCCTTGGAAGCGCTTTCACAGGCGCAGTAACACTGGGGCTTTGCACTTCTCTAGCCACCAAACGTCACGGTCCTTCTCTTTCCGTCTCGTAGACACGAGTTGAGAAATTGCAAATGTCGAGCAATTGCTCAGAGATGAAAAGTGCCAGCACTGAAAGCTGTTGCTAGCCAGCAGCCTTCCTTGGAAGCGCTTTTGTAGGCCTAAGAACACTGGGGCTCTGGGCTTCTCTAGCCACCTCATCTTCTGCTCATCCTCTCGCGCACTCTGAAGAGAGCTCAGGTGAGAAATTGCAAACGTCGAGCAATTGCTCAGAGATGAAAAGTGCCAGCACTGAAAGCTGTTGCTAGCCAGCACCCTTCCTTGGAAGCGCTTTTGTAGGCCTAAGAACACTAGGGCTCTGGGCTTCTCTAGCCACCTCATCTTCTGCTCATCCTCTCGCGCACTCTAAAGAGAGCTCAGGTGAGAAATTGCAAACGTCGAGCAATTGCTCAGAGATGAAAAGTGCCAGCACTGAAAGCTGTTGCTAGCCAGCACCCTTCCTTGGAAGTGCTTTCACAGGCGCAGTAACACTGGGGCTTTGCACTTCTATACGCACCAAACGTCACGGTCATTCTCTTTCCGTCTCGTAGACACGAGCTGAGAAATTGCAAACGCCGAGCAATTGCTCAGAGATGAAAAGTGCCAGCACTGAAAGCTGTTGCTAGCCAGCCCCCTTCCTTGGAAGCGCTTTTGTAGGCCTAAGAACACTGGGGCTCTGGGCTTCTCTAGCCACCTAATCATCTGCTCATCCTCTCGCGCACTCTAAAGAGAGCTCAGGTGAGAAATTGCAAACGTCGAGCAATTGCTCAGAGATGAAAAGTGCCAGCACTGAAAGCTCTTGCTAGCCAGCACCCTTCCTTGGAAGCGCTTTCACAGGCGCAGCAACACTGGGGCTTTGCGCTTCTCTAGCCACCAAACGTCACGGTCCTTCTCTTTCCGTCTCGTAGACACGAGTTGAGAAATTGCAAACGTCCAGCAATTGCTCAGAGATGAAAAGTGCCAGCACTGAAAGCTGTTGCTAGCCAGCACCCTTCCTTGGAAGCGCTTTTGTAGGCCTAAGAACACTAGGGCTCTGGGCTTCTCTAGCCACCTAATCTTCTGCTCATCCTCTCGCGCACTCTAAAGAGAGCTCAGGTGAGAAATTGCAAACGTCCAGCAATTGCTCAGAGATGAAAAGTGCCAGCACTGAAAGCTCTTGCTAGCCAGCACCCTTCCTTGGAAGCGCTTTCACAGGCGCAGCAACACTGGGGCTTTGCGCTTCTCTAGCCACCAAACGTCATGGTCCTTCTCTTTCCGTCGGTAGACACGAGCTGAGAAATTGCAAACGTCGAGCAATTGCTCCGAGATGAAAAGTGCCAGCACTGAAAGCTGTTGCTAGCCAGCACCCTTCCTTGGAAGCGCTTTCACAGGTGCAGCAACACTGGGGCTTTGCGCTTCTCTAGCCACCAAACGTCACGGTCCTTCTCTTTCCCTCTCGTAGACACGAGCTGAGAAATTGCAAACGTCGAGCAATTGCTCAGAGATGAAAAGTGCCAGCACTGAAAGCTGTTGCTAGCCAGCACCCTTCCTTGGAAGCGCTTTTGTAGGCCTAAGAACACAAGGGCTCTGTGCTTCTCTAGCCACCTCATCTTCTGCTCATCCTCTCGCGCAGTCTAAAGAGAGCTCAGGTGAGAAATTGCAAATGTCGAGCAATTGCTCAGAGATGAAAAGTGCCAGCACTGAAAGCTCTTGCTAGCCAGCACCCTTCCTTGGAAGCGCTTTTGTAGCCCTTAGAACACTGGGGCTCGGGGCTTCTCTAGCCACCTAATCTTCTGCTCATCCTCGCGCGCACTCTAAAGAGAGCTCAGGTGAGAAATTGCAAACGTTGAGCAATTGCTCAGAGATGAAAAGTGCCAGCACTGAAAGCTGTTGCTAGCCAGCACCCTTCCTTGGAAGCGCTTTCACAGGCGCAGCAACACTGGGGCTTTGTGCTTCTCTACCCACCAAACGTCACGGTCCTTCTCTTTCCGTCTCGTAGACACGAGCTGAGAAATTGCAAACGTCGAGCAATTGCTCAGAGATGAAAAGTGCCAGCACTGAAAGCTGTTGCTAGCCAGCACCCTTCCTTGGAAGCGCTTTTGTAGGCCTAAGAACACTGGGGCTCTGGGCTTCTCTAGCCACCTCATCTTCTGCTCATCCTCTCGCGCACTCTAAAGAGAGCTCAGGTGAGAAATTGCAAACGTCGAGCAATTGCTCAGAGATGAAAAGTGCCAGCACTGAAAGCTCTTGCTAGCCAGCACCCTTCCTTGGAAGCGCTTTCACAGGCGCAGTAACACTGGGGCTTTGCACTTCTCTAGCCACCAAACGTCACGGTCCTTCTCTTTCCGTCTCGTAGACACGAGTTGAGAAATTGCAAATGTCGAGCAATTGCTCAGAGATGAAAAGTGCCAGCACTGAAAGCTGTTGGTAGCCAGCAGCCTTCCTTGGAAGCGCTTTTGTAGCCCTAAGAACACTGGGGCTCTGGGCTTCTCTAGCCACCTAATCTTCTGCTCATCCTCTTGCGCACTCTGAAGAGAGCTCAGGTGAGAAATTGCAAACGTCGAGCAATTGCTCAGAGATGAAAAGTGCCAGCACTGAAAGCTGTTGCTAGCCAGCACCCTTCCTTGGAAGCGCTTTTGTAGGCCTAAGAACACTAGGGCTCTGGGCTTCTCTAGCCACCTCATCTTCTGCTCATCCTCTCGCGCACTCTAAAGAGAGCTCAGGTGAGAAATTGCAAACGTCGAGCAATTGCTCAGAGATGAAAAGTGCCAGCACTGAAAGCTGTTGCTAGCCAGCACCCTTCCTTGGAAGTGCTTTCACAGGCGCAGTAACACTGGGGCTTTGCACTTCTATACGCACCAAACGTCACGGTCATTCTCTTTCCGTCTCGTAGACACGAGCTGAGAAATTGCAAACGCCGAGCAATTGCTCAGAGATGAAAAGTGCCAGCACTGAAAGCTGTTGCTAGCCAGCCCCCTTCCTTGGAAGCGCTTTTGTAGGCCTAAGAACACTGGGGCTCTGGGCTTCTCTAGCCACCTAATCATCTGCTCATCCTCTCGCGCACTCTAAAGAGAGCTCAGGTGAGAAATTGCAAACGTCGAGCAATTGCTCAGAGATGAAAAGTGCCAGCACTGAAAGCTGTTGCTAGCCAGCACCCTTCCTTGGAAGCGCTTTCACAGGCGCAGCAACACTGGGGCTTTGCGCTTCTCTAGCCACCAAACGTCACGGTCCTTCTCTTTCCGTCTCGTAGACACGAGTTGAGAAATTGCAAACGTCGAGCAATTGCTCAGAGATGAAAAGTGCCAGCACTGAAAGCTGTTGCTAGCCAGCACCCTTCCTTGGAAGCGCTTTTGTAGGCCTAAGAACACTAGGGCTCTGGGCTTCTCTAGCCACCTAATCTTCTGCTCATCCTCTCGCGCACTCTAAAGAGAGCTCAGGTGAGAAATTGCAAACGTCCAGCAATTGCTCAGAGATGAAAAGTGCCAGCACTGAAAGCTCTTGCTAGCCAGCACCCTTCCTTGGAAGCGCTTTCACAGGCGCAGCAACACTGGGGCTTTGCGCTTCTCTAGCCACCAAACGTCACGGTCCTTCTCTTTCCGTCTCGTAGACACGAGCTGAGAAATTGCAAACGTCGAGCAATTGCTCCGAGATGAAAAGTGCCAGCACTGAAAGCTGTTGCTAGCCAGCACCCTTCCTTGGAAGCGCTTTCACAGGTGCAGCAACACTGGGGCTTTGCGCTTCTCTAGCCACCAAACGTCACGGTCCTTCTCTTTCCGTCTCGTAGACACGAGCTGAGAAATTGCAAACGTCGAGCAATTGCTCAGAGATGAAAAGTGCCAGCACTGAAAGCTGTTGCTAGCCAGCACCCTTCCTTGGAAGCGCTTTTGTAGGCCTAAGAACACTAGGGCTCTGGGCTTCTCTAGCCACCTAATCTTCTGCTCATCCTCTCGCGCACTCTAAAGAGAGCTCAGGTGAGAAATTGCAAACGTCCAGCAATTGCTCAGAGATGAAAAGTGCCAGCACTGAAAGCTCTTGCTAGCCAGCACCCTTCCTTGGAAGCGCTTTCACAGGCGCAGCAACACTGGGGCTTTGCGCTTCTCTAGCCACCAAACGTCACGGTCCTTCTCTTTCCGTCGGTAGACACGAGCTGAGAAATTGCAAACGTCGAGCAATTGCTCCGAGATGAAAAGTGCCAGCACTGAAAGCTGTTGCTAGCCAGCACCCTTCCTTGGAAGCGCTTTCACAGGTGCAGCAACACTGGGGCTTTGCGCTTCTCTAGCCACCAAACGTCACGGTCCTTCTCTTTCCGTCTCGTAGACACGAGCTGAGAAATTGCAAACGTCGAGCAATTGCTCAGAGATGAAAAGTGCCAGCACTGAAAGCTGTTGCTAGCCAGCACCCTTCCTTGGAAGCGCTTTTGTAGGCCTAAGAACACAAGGGCTCTGTGCTTCTCTAGCCACCTACTCTTCTGCTCATCCTCTCGCGCAGTCTAAAGAGAGCTCAGGTGAGAAATTGCAAACGTCGAGCAATTGCTCAGAGATGAAAAGTGCCAGCACTGAAAGCTCTTGCTAGCCAGCACCCTTCCTTGGAAGCGCTTTTGTAGGCCTAAGAACACTGGGGCTCGGGGCTTCTCTAGCCACCTAATCTTCTGCTCATCCTCGCGCGCACTCTAAAGAGAGCTCAGGTGAGAAATTGCAAACGTTGAGCAATTGCTCAGAGATGAAAAGTGCCAGCACTGAAAGCTGTTGCTAGCCAGCACCCTTCCTTGGAAGCGCTTTCACAGGCGCAGCAACACTGGGGCTTTGTGCTTCTCTACCCACCAAACGTCACGGTTCTTCTCTTTCCGTCTCGTAGACACGAGCTGAGAAATTGCAAACGTCGAGCAATTGCTCAGAGATGAAAAGTGCCAGCACTGAAAGCTGTTGCTAGCCAGCACCCTTCGTTGGAAGCGCTTTTGTAGGCCTAAGAACACTGGGGCTCTGGGCTTCTCTAGCCACCTCATCTTCTGCTCATCCTCTCGCGCACTCTAAAGAGAGCTCAGGTGAGAAATTGCAAACGTCAAGCAATTGCTCAGAGATGAAAAGTGCCAGCACTGAAAGCTCTTGCTAGCCAGCACCCTTCCTTGGAAGCGCTTTCACAGGCGCAGTAACACTGGGGCTTTGCACTTCTCTAGCCACCAAACGTCACGGTCCTTCTCTTTCCGTCTCGTAGACACGAGTTGAGAAATTGCAAATGTCGAGCAATTGCTCAGAGATGAAAAGTGCCAGCACTGAAAGCTGTTGCTAGCCAGCAGCCTTCCTTGGAAGCGCTTTTGTAGGCCTAAGAACACTGGGGCTCTGGGCTTCTCTAGCCACCTCATCTTCTGCTCATCCTCTCGCGCACTCTGAAGAGAGCTCAGGTGAGAAATTGCAAACGTCGAGCAATTGCTCAGAGATGAAAAGTGCCAGCACTGAAAGCTCTTGCTAGCCAGCAGCCTTCCTTGGAAGCGCTTTTGTAGCCCTTAGAACACTGGGGCTCGGGGCTTCTCTAGCCACCTAATCTTCTGCTCATCCTCGCGCGCACTCTAAAGAGAGCTCAGGTGAGAAATTGCAAACGTTGAGCAATTGCTCAGAGATGAAAAGTGCCAGCACTGAAAGCTGTTGCTAGCCAGCACCCTTCCTTGGAAGCGCTTTCACAGGCGCAGCAACACTGGGGCTTTGTGCTTCTCTACCCACCAAACGTCACGGTTCTTCTCTTTCCGTCTCGTAGACACGAGCTGAGAAATTGCAAACGTCGAGCAATTGCTCAGAGATGAAAAGTGCCAGCACTGAAAGCTCTTGCTAGCCAGCACCCTTCCTTGGAAGCGCTTTTGTAGGCCTAAGAACACTGGGGCTCTGGGCTTCTCTAGCCACCTCATCTTCTGCTCATCCTCTCGCGCACTCTAAAGAGAGCTCAGGTGAGAAATTGCAAACGTCGAGCAATTGCTCAGAGATGAAAAGTGCCAGCACTGAAAGCTGTTGCTAGCCAGCACCCTTCCTTGGAAGCGCTTTCACAGGCGCAGTAACACTGGGGCTTTGCACTTCTCTAGCCACCAAACGTCACGGTCCTTCTCTTTCCGTCTCGTAGACACGAGTTGAGAAATTGCAAATGTCGAGCAATTGCTCAGAGATGAAAAGTGCCAGCACTGAAAGCTGTTGCTAGCCAGCAGCCTTCCTTGGAAGCGCTTTTGTAGGCCTATGAACACTGGGGCTCTGGGCTTCTCTAGCCACCTCATCTTCTGCTCATCCTCTCGCGCACTCTGAAGAGAGCTCAGGTGAGAAATTGCAAACGTCGAGCAATTGCTCAGAGATGAAAAGTGCCAGCACTGAAAGCTGTTGCTAGCCAGCACCCTTCCTTGGAAGCGCTTTTGTAGGCCTAAGAACACTGGGGCTCTGGGCTTCTCTAGCCACCTCATCTTCTGCTCATCTCTCGCGCACTCTAAAGAGAGCTCAGGTGAGAAATTGCAAACGTTGAGCAATTGCTCAGAGATGAAAAGTGCCAGCACTGAAAGCTGTTGCTAGCCAGCACCCTTCCTTGGAAGCGCTTTCACAGGCGCAGCAACACTGGGGCTTTGCGCTTCTCTACCCACCAAACGTCACGGTTCTTCTCTTTCCGTCTCGTAGACACGAGCTGAGAAATTGCAAACGTCGAGCAATTGCTCAGAGATGAAAAGTGCCAGCACTGAAAGCTGTTGCTAGCCAGCACCCTTCCTTGGAAGCGCTTTTGTAGGCCTAAGAACACTGGGGCTCTGGGCTTCTCTAGCCACCTCATCTTCTGCTCATCCTCTCGCGCACTCTA
Organism: Sarcoramphus papa; assembly: GCA_037962945.1. Taxonomy (NCBI): domain Eukaryota; kingdom Metazoa; phylum Chordata; class Aves; order Accipitriformes; family Cathartidae; genus Sarcoramphus; species Sarcoramphus papa. The sequence continues at coordinate 3,942,919 of CM075606.1, read as the reverse complement.
AAGAGAGCTCAGGTGAGAAATTGCAAACGTCGAGCAATTGCTCAGAGATGAAAAGTGCCAGCACTGAAAGCTCTTGCTAGCCAGCACCCTTCCTTGGAAGCGCTTTCACAGGCGCAGCAACACTGGGGCTTTGCGCTTCTCTAGCCACCAAACGTCACGGTCCTTCTCTTTCCGTCTCGTAGACACGAGTTGAGAAATTGCAAATGTCGAGCAATTGCTCAGAGATGAAAAGTGCCAGCACTGAAAGCTGTTGCTAGCCAGCACCCTTCCTTGGAAGCGCTTTTGTAGGCCTAAGAACACTGGGGCTCTGGGCTTCTCTAGCCACCTCATCTTCTGCTCATCCTCTCGCGCACTCTAAAGAGAGCTCAGGTGAGAAATTGCAAACGTCGAGCAATTGCTCAGAGATGAAAAGTGCCAGCACTGAAAGCTGTTGCTAGCCAGCAGCCTTCCTTGGAAGCGCTTTTGTAGGCCTATGAACACTGGGGCTCTGGGCTTCTCTAGCCACCTCATCTTCTGCTCATCCTCTCGCGCACTCTGAAGAGAGCTCAGGTGAGAAATTGCAAACGTCGAGCAATTGCTCAGAGATGAAAAGTGCCAGCACTGAAAGCTGTTGCTAGCCAGCACCCTTCCTTGGAAGCGCTTTTGTAGGCCTAAGAACACTGGGGCTCTGGGCTTCTCTAGCCACCTCATCTTCTGCTCATCTCTCGCGCACTCTAAAGAGAGCTCAGGTGAGAAATTGCAAACGTTGAGCAATTGCTCAGAGATGAAAAGTGCCAGCACTGAAAGCTGTTGCTAGCCAGCACCCTTCCTTGGAAGCGCTTTCACAGGCGCAGCAACACTGGGGCTTTGTGCTTCTCTACCCACCAAACGTCACGGTTCTTCTCTTTCCGTCTCGTAGACACGAGCTGAGAAATTGCAAACGTCGAGCAATTGCTCAGAGATGAAAAGTGCCAGCACTGAAAGCTCTTGCTAGCCAGCACCCTTCCTTGGAAGCGCTTTTGTAGGCCTAAGAACACTGGGGCTCTGGGCTTCTCTAGCCACCTCATCTTCTGCTCATCCTCTCGCGCAGTCTAAAGAGAGCTCAGGTGAGAAATTGCAAACGTCGAGCAATTGCTCAGAGATGAAAAGTGCCAGCACTGAAAGCTGTTGCTAGCCAGCACCCTTCCTTGGAAGCGCTTTCACAGGCGCAGTAACACTGGGGCTTTGCACTTCTCTAGCCACCAAACGTCACGGTCCTTCTCTTTCCGTCTCGTAGACACGAGTTGAGAAATTGCAAATGTCGAGCAATTGCTCAGAGATGAAAAGTGCCAGCACTGAAAGCTGTTGCTAGCCAGCAGCCTTCCTTGGAAGCGCTTTTGTAGGCCTATGAACACTGGGGCTCTGGGCTTCTCTAGCCACCTCATCTTCTGCTCATCCTCTCGCGCACTCTGAAGAGAGCTCAGGTGAGAAATTGCAAACGTCGAGCAATTGCTCAGAGATGAAAAGTGCCAGCACTGAAAGCTGTTGCTAGCCAGCACCCTTCCTTGGAAGCGCTTTTGTAGGCCTAAGAACACTGGGGCTCTGGGCTTCTCTAGCCACCTCATCTTCTGCTCATCTCTCGCGCACTCTAAAGAGAGCTCAGGTGAGAAATTGCAAACGTTGAGCAATTGCTCAGAGATGAAAAGTGCCAGCACTGAAAGCTGTTGCTAGCCAGCACCCTTCCTTGGAAGCGCTTTCACAGGCGCAGCAACACTGGGGCTTTGCGCTTCTCTACCCACCAAACGTCACGGTTCTTCTCTTTCCGTCTCGTAGACACGAGCTGAGAAATTGCAAACGTCGAGCAATTGCTCAGAGATGAAAAGTGCCAGCACTGAAAGCTGTTGCTAGCCAGCACCCTTCCTTGGAAGCGCTTTTGTAGGCCTAAGAACACTGGGGCTCTGGGCTTCTCTAGCCACCTCATCTTCTGCTCATCCTCTCGCGCACTCTAAAGAGAGCTCAGGTGAGAAATTGCAAACGTCGAGCAATTGCTCAGAGATGAAAAGTGCCAGCACTGAAAGCTCTTGCTAGCCAGCACCCTTCCTTGGAAGCGCTTTCACAGGCGCAGCAACACTGGGGCTTTGCGCTTCTCTAGCCACCAAACGTCACGGTCCTTCTCTTTCCGTCTCGTAGACACGAGTTGAGAAATTGCAAATGTCGAGCAATTGCTCAGAGATGAAAAGTGCCAGCACTGAAAGCTGTTGCTAGCCAGCACCCTTCCTTGGAAGCGCTTTTGTAGGCCTAAGAACACTGGGGCTCTGGGCTTCTCTAGCCACCTCATCTTCTGCTCATCCTCTCGCGCACTCTAAAGAGAGCTCAGGTGAGAAATTGCAAACGTCGAGCAATTGCTCAGAGATGAAAAGTGCCAGCACTGAAAGCTCTTGCTAGCCAGCACCCTTCCTTGGAAGCGCTTTCACAGGCGCAGTAACACTGGGGCTTTGCACTTCTCTAGCCACCAAACGTCACGGTCCTTCTCTTTCCGTCTCGTAGACACGAGTTGAGAAATTGCAAACGTCGAGCAATTGCTCAGAGATGAAAAGTGCCAGCACTGAAAGCTGTTGCTAGCCAGCACCCTTCCTTGGAAGCGCTTTTGTAGGCCTAAGAACACTAGGGCTCTGGGCTTCTCTAGCCACCTAATCTTCTGCTCATCCTCTCGCGCACTCTAAAGAGAGCTCAGGTGAGAAATTGCAAACGTCCAGCAATTGCTCAGAGATGAAAAGTGCCAGCACTGAAAGCTCTTGCTAGCCAGCACCCTTCCTTGGAAGCGCTTTCACAGGCGCAGCAACACTGGGGCTTTGCGCTTCTCTAGCCACCAAACGTCACGGTCCTTCTCTTTCCGTCTCGTAGACACGAGCTGAGAAATTGCAAACGTCGAGCAATTGCTCCGAGATGAAAAGTGCCAGCACTGAAAGCTGTTGCTAGCCAGCACCCTTCCTTGGAAGCGCTTTCACAGGTGCAGCAACACTGGGGCTTTGCGCTTCTCTAGCCACCAAACGTCACGGTCCTTCTCTTTCCGTCTCGTAGACACGAGCTGAGAAATTGCAAACGTCGAGCAATTGCTCAGAGATGAAAAGTGCCAGCACTGAAAGCTGTTGCTAGCCAGCACCCTTCCTTGGAAGCGCTTTTGTAGGCCTAAGAACACTAGGGCTCTGGGCTTCTCTAGCCACCTAATCTTCTGCTCATCCTCTCGCGCACTCTAAAGAGAGCTCAGGTGAGAAATTGCAAACGTCCAGCAATTGCTCAGAGATGAAAAGTGCCAGCACTGAAAGCTCTTGCTAGCCAGCACCCTTCCTTGGAAGCGCTTTCACAGGCGCAGCAACACTGGGGCTTTGCGCTTCTCTAGCCACCAAACGTCACGGTCCTTCTCTTTCCGTCGGTAGACACGAGCTGAGAAATTGCAAACGTCGAGCAATTGCTCCGAGATGAAAAGTGCCAGCACTGAAAGCTGTTGCTAGCCAGCACCCTTCCTTGGAAGCGCTTTCACAGGTGCAGCAACACTGGGGCTTTGCGCTTCTCTAGCCACCAAACGTCACGGTCCTTCTCTTTCCGTCTCGTAGACACGAGCTGAGAAATTGCAAACGTCGAGCAATTGCTCAGAGATGAAAAGTGCCAGCACTGAAAGCTGTTGCTAGCCAGCACCCTTCCTTGGAAGCGCTTTTGTAGGCCTAAGAACACAAGGGCTCTGTGCTTCTCTAGCCACCTACTCTTCTGCTCATCCTCTCGCGCAGTCTAAAGAGAGCTCAGGTGAGAAATTGCAAACGTCGAGCAATTGCTCAGAGATGAAAAGTGCCAGCACTGAAAGCTCTTGCTAGCCAGCACCCTTCCTTGGAAGCGCTTTTGTAGGCCTAAGAACACTGGGGCTCGGGGCTTCTCTAGCCACCTAATCTTCTGCTCATCCTCGCGCGCACTCTAAAGAGAGCTCAGGTGAGAAATTGCAAACGTTGAGCAATTGCTCAGAGATGAAAAGTGCCAGCACTGAAAGCTGTTGCTAGCCAGCACCCTTCCTTGGAAGCGCTTTCACAGGCGCAGCAACACTGGGGCTTTGTGCTTCTCTACCCACCAAACGTCACGGTTCTTCTCTTTCCGTCTCGTAGACACGAGCTGAGAAATTGCAAACGTCGAGCAATTGCTCAGAGATGAAAAGTGCCAGCACTGAAAGCTGTTGCTAGCCAGCACCCTTCGTTGGAAGCGCTTTTGTAGGCCTAAGAACACTGGGGCTCTGGGCTTCTCTAGCCACCTCATCTTCTGCTCATCCTCTCGCGCACTCTAAAGAGAGCTCAGGTGAGAAATTGCAAACGTCAAGCAATTGCTCAGAGATGAAAAGTGCCAGCACTGAAAGCTCTTGCTAGCCAGCACCCTTCCTTGGAAGCGCTTTCACAGGCGCAGTAACACTGGGGCTTTGCACTTCTCTAGCCACCAAACGTCACGGTCCTTCTCTTTCCGTCTCGTAGACACGAGTTGAGAAATTGCAAATGTCGAGCAATTGCTCAGAGATGAAAAGTGCCAGCACTGAAAGCTGTTGCTAGCCAGCAGCCTTCCTTGGAAGCGCTTTTGTAGGCCTAAGAACACTGGGGCTCTGGGCTTCTCTAGCCACCTCATCTTCTGCTCATCCTCTCGCGCACTCTGAAGAGAGCTCAGGTGAGAAATTGCAAACGTCGAGCAATTGCTCAGAGATGAAAAGTGCCAGCACTGAAAGCTCTTGCTAGCCAGCAGCCTTCCTTGGAAGCGCTTTTGTAGCCCTTAGAACACTGGGGCTCGGGGCTTCTCTAGCCACCTAATCTTCTGCTCATCCTCGCGCGCACTCTAAAGAGAGCTCAGGTGAGAAATTGCAAACGTTGAGCAATTGCTCAGAGATGAAAAGTGCCAGCACTGAAAGCTGTTGCTAGCCAGCACCCTTCCTTGGAAGCGCTTTCACAGGCGCAGCAACACTGGGGCTTTGTGCTTCTCTACCCACCAAACGTCACGGTTCTTCTCTTTCCGTCTCGTAGACACGAGCTGAGAAATTGCAAACGTCGAGCAATTGCTCAGAGATGAAAAGTGCCAGCACTGAAAGCTCTTGCTAGCCAGCACCCTTCCTTGGAAGCGCTTTTGTAGGCCTAAGAACACTGGGGCTCTGGGCTTCTCTAGCCACCTCATCTTCTGCTCATCCTCTCGCGCACTCTAAAGAGAGCTCAGGTGAGAAATTGCAAACGTCGAGCAATTGCTCAGAGATGAAAAGTGCCAGCACTGAAAGCTGTTGCTAGCCAGCACCCTTCCTTGGAAGCGCTTTCACAGGCGCAGTAACACTGGGGCTTTGCACTTCTCTAGCCACCAAACGTCACGGTCCTTCTCTTTCCGTCTCGTAGACACGAGTTGAGAAATTGCAAATGTCGAGCAATTGCTCAGAGATGAAAAGTGCCAGCACTGAAAGCTGTTGCTAGCCAGCAGCCTTCCTTGGAAGCGCTTTTGTAGGCCTATGAACACTGGGGCTCTGGGCTTCTCTAGCCACCTCATCTTCTGCTCATCCTCTCGCGCACTCTGAAGAGAGCTCAGGTGAGAAATTGCAAACGTCGAGCAATTGCTCAGAGATGAAAAGTGCCAGCACTGAAAGCTGTTGCTAGCCAGCACCCTTCCTTGGAAGCGCTTTTGTAGGCCTAAGAACACTGGGGCTCTGGGCTTCTCTAGCCACCTCATCTTCTGCTCATCTCTCGCGCACTCTAAAGAGAGCTCAGGTGAGAAATTGCAAACGTTGAGCAATTGCTCAGAGATGAAAAGTGCCAGCACTGAAAGCTGTTGCTAGCCAGCACCCTTCCTTGGAAGCGCTTTCACAGGCGCAGCAACACTGGGGCTTTGCGCTTCTCTACCCACCAAACGTCACGGTTCTTCTCTTTCCGTCTCGTAGACACGAGCTGAGAAATTGCAAACGTCGAGCAATTGCTCAGAGATGAAAAGTGCCAGCACTGAAAGCTGTTGCTAGCCAGCACCCTTCCTTGGAAGCGCTTTTGTAGGCCTAAGAACACTGGGGCTCTGGGCTTCTCTAGCCACCTCATCTTCTGCTCATCCTCTCGCGCACTCTAAAGAGAGCTCAGGTGAGAAATTGCAAACGTCGAGCAATTGCTCAGAGATGAAAAGTGCCAGCACTGAAAGCTCTTGCTAGCCAGCACCCTTCCTTGGAAGCGCTTTCACAGGCGCAGTAACACTGGGGCTTTGCACTTCTCTAGCCACCAAACGTCACGGTCCTTCTCTTTCCGTCTCGTAGACACGAGTTGAGAAATTGCAAATGTCGAGCAATTGCTCAGAGATGAAAAGTGCCAGCACTGAAAGCTGTTGCTAGCCAGCACCCTTCCTTGGAAGCGCTTTTGTAGGCCTAAAAACACTGGGGCTCTGGGCTTCTCTAGCCACCTCATCTTCTGCTCATCCTCTCGCGCACTCTAAAGAGAGCTCAGGTGAGAAATTGCAAACGTCGAGCAATTGCTCAGAGATGAAAAGTGCCAGCACTGAAAGCTCTTGCTAGCCAGCACCCTTCCTTGGAAGTGCTTTCACAGGCGCAGCAACACTGGGGCTTTGCGCTTCTCTACCCACCAAACGTCACGGTCCTTCTCTTTCCGTCTCGTAGACACGAGCTGAGAAATTGCAAACGTCCAGCAATTGCTCAGAGATGAAAAGTGCCAGCACTGAAAGCTCTTGCTAGCCAGCACCCTTCCTTGGAAGCGCTTTCACAGGCGCAGCAACACTGGGGCTTTGCACTTCTATACGCACCAAACGTCACGGTCATTCTCTTTCCGTCTCGTAGACACGAGCTGAGAAATTGCAAACGTCGAGCAATTGCTCAGAGATGAAAAGTGCCAGCACTGAAAGCTGTTGCTAGCCAGCACCCTTCCTTGGAAGCGCTTTTGTAGGCCTAAGAACACTAGGGCTCTGGGCTTCTCTAGCCACCTCATCTTCTGCTCATCCTCTCGCGCACTCTAAAGAGAGCTCAGGTGAGAAATTGCAAACGTCGAGCAATTGCTCACAGATGAAAAGTGCCAGCACTGAAAGCTGTTGCTAGCCAGCACCCTTCCTTGGAAGCGCTTTCACAGGCGCAGTAACACTGGGGCTTTGCACTTCTCTACGCACCAAACGTCACGGTCCTTCTCTTTCCGTCTCGTAGACACAAGCTGAGAAATTGCAAACATCGAGCAATTGCTCAGAGATGAAAAGTGCCAGCACTGAAAGCTGTTGCTAGCCAGCACCCTTCCTTGGAAGCGCTTTCACAGGCGCAGCAACACTGGGGCTTTGCGCTTCTATACGCACCAAACGTCACGGTCATTCTCTTTCCGTCTCGTAGACACGAGCTGAGAAATTGCAAACGTCCAGCAATTGCTCCGAGATGAAAAGTGCCAGCACTGAAAGCTGTTGCTAGCCAGCACCCTTCCTTGGAAGCGCTTTTGTAGGCCTAAGAACACTGGGGCTCTGTGCTTCTCTAGCCACCTCATCTTCTGCTCATCCTCTCGCGCACTCTAAAGAGAGCTCAGGTGAGAAATTGCAAACGTCGAGCAATTGCTCAGAGATGAAAAGTGCCAGCACTGAAAGCTGTTGCTAGCCAGCACCCTTCCTTGGAAGCGCTTTCACAGGCGCAGCAACACTGGGGCTTTGCGCTTCTCTAGCCACCAAACGTCACGGTCATTCTCTTTCCGTCTCGTAGACACGAGCTGAGAAATTGCAAACGTCGAGCAATTGCTCAGAGATGAAAAGTGCCAGCACTGAAAGCTGTTGCTAGCCAGCACCCTTCCTTGGAAGCGCTTTCACAGGCGCAGCAACACTGGGGCTTTGCGCTTCTCTACGCACCAAACGTCACGGTCCTTCTCTTTCCGTCGGTAGACACGAGCTGAGAAATTGCAAACGTCGAGCAATTGCTCAGAGATGAAAAGTGCCAGCACTGAAAGCTGTTGCTAGCCAGCACCCTTCCTTGGAAGCGCTTTTGTAGGCCTAAGAACACAAGGGCTCTGTGCTTCTCTAGCCACCTACTCTTCTGATCATTCTCTCGCGCAGTCTAAAGAGAGCTCAGGTGAGAAATTGCAAACGTCGAGCAATTGCTCAGAGATGAAAAGTGCCAGCACTGAAAGCTCTTGCTAGCCAGCACCCTTCCTTGGAAGCGCTTTCACAGGCGCAACAACACTGGGACTTTGCGCTTCTATACGCACCAAATGTCACGGTCCTTCTCTTTCCGTCTTGTAGACACGAGCTGAGAAATTGCAAACGTCGAGCAATTGCTCAGAGATGAAAAGTGCCAGCACTGAAAGCTGTTGCTAGCCAGCCCCCTTCCTTGGAAGCGCTTTTGTAGGCCTAAGAACAGTGGGGCTCTGGGCTTCTCTAGCCACCTCATCTTCTGCTCATCCTCTCGCGCACTCTAAAGAGAGCTCAGGTGAGAAATTGCAAACGTCGAGCAATTGCTCAGAGATGAAAAGTGCCAGCACTGAAAGCTGTTGCTAGCCAGCACCCTTCCTTGGAAGCGCTTTCACAGGCGCAGTAACACTGGGGCTTTGCACTTCTATACGCACCAAACGTCACGGTCCTTCTCTTTCCATCTCGTAGACACGAGCTGAGAAATTGCAAACGTCGAGCAATTGCTCAGAGATGAAAAGTGTCAGCACTGAAAGCTGTTGCTAGCCAGCAGCCTTCCTTGGAAGCGCTTTCACAGGTGCAGCAACACTGGGGCTTTGCACTTCTCTAGCCACCTCATCTTCTGCACATCCTCTCGCGCAATCTAAAGAGAGCTCAGGTGAGAAATTGCAAACGTCGAGTAATTGCTCAGAGATGAAAAGTGCCAGCACTGAAAGCTGTTGCTAGCCAGCACCCTTCCTTGGAAGCGCTTTTGTAGCCCTTAGAACACTGGGGCTCTGGGCTTCTCTAGCCACCTCATCTTCTGCTCATCCTCTCGCGCACTCTAAAGAGAGCTCAGGTGAGAAATTGCAAATGTCGAGCAATTGCTCAGAGATGAAAAGTGCCAGCACTGAAAGCTGTTGCTAGCCAGCACCCTTCCTTGGAAGCGCTTTCACAGGCGCAGCAACACTGGGGCTTTGCGCTTCTCTAGCCACCAAACGTCACGGTCCTTCTCTTTCCGTCTCGTAGACACGAGCTGAGAAATTGCAAACGCCGAGCAATTGCTCAGAGATGAAAAGTGCCAGCACTGAAAGCTGTTGCTAGCCAGCACCCTTCCTTGGAAGCGCTTTTGTAGGCCTAAGAACACTGGGGCTCTGGGCTTCTCTAGCCACCTCATCTTCTGCTCATCCTCTCGCGCACTCTAAAGAGAGCTCAGGTGAGAAATTGCAAACGTCGAGTAATTGCTCAGAGATGAAAAGTGCCAGCACTGAAAGCTGTTGCTAGCCAGCACCCTTCCTTGGAAGCGCTTTTGTAGGCCTAAGAACACTGGGGCTCTGGGCTTCTCTAGCCACCTCATCTTCTGCTCATCCTCTCGCGCACCCTAAGAGAGCTCAGGTGAGAAATTGCAAATGTCGAGCAATTGCTCAGAGATGAAAAGTGCCAGCACTGAAAGCTGTTGCTAGCCAGCACCCTTCCTTGGAAGCGCTTTCACAGGCGCAGCAACACTGGGGCTTTGCGCTTCTCTACCCACCAAACGTCACGGTCCTTCTCTTTCCGTCTCGTAGACACGAGCTGAGAAATTGCAAACGTCGAGCAATTGCTCAGAGATGAAAAGTGCCAGCACTGAAAGCTGTTGCTAGCCAGCACCCTTCCTTGGAAGCGCTTTTGTAGGCCTAAGAACACTGGGGCTCTGGGCTTCTCTAGCCACCTCATCTTCTGCTCATCCTCTCGCGCACTCTAAAGAGAGCTCAGGTGAGAAATTGCAAACGTCGAGCAATTGCTCAGAGATGAAAAGTGCCAGCACTGAAAGCTCTTGCTAGCCAGCACCCTTCCTTGGAAGCGCTTTCACAGGCGCAGTAACACTGGGGCTTTGCACTTCTCTAGCCACCAAACGTCACGGTCCTTCTCTTTCCGTCTCGTAGACACGAGTTGAGAAATTGCAAATGTCGAGCAATTGCTCAGAGATGAAAAGTGCCAGCACTGAAAGCTGTTGCTAGCCAGCAGCCTTCCTTGGAAGCGCTTTTGTAGGCCTAAGAACACTGGGGCTCTGGGCTTCTCTAGCCACCTCATCTTCTGCTCATCCTCTCGCGCACTCTAAAGAGAGCTCAGGTGAGAAATTGCAAACGTCGAGCAATTGCTCAGAGATGAAAAGTGCCAGCACTGAAAGCTGTTGCTAGCCAGCACCCTTCCTTGGAAGCGCTTTCACAGGCGCAGCAACACTGGGGCTTTGCGCTTCTCTAGCCACCAAATGTCACGGTCATTCTCTTTCCGTCTCGTAGACACGAGCTGAGAAATTGCAAACGTCGAGCAATTGCTCAGAGATGAAAAGTGCCAGCACTGAAAGCTGTTGCTAGCCAGCACCCTTCCTTGGAAGCGCTTTCACAGGCGCAGCAACACTGGGGCTTTGTGCTTCTATACGCACCAGACGTCACGGTCCTTCTCTTTCCGTCTCGTAGACACGAGCTGAGAAATTGCAAACGTCGAGCAATTGCTCAGAGATGAAAAGTGCCAGCACTGAAAGCTGTTGCTAGCCAGCACCCTTCCTTGGAAGCGCTTTTGTAGGCCTAAGAACACTGGGGCTCTGGGCTTCTCTAGCCACCTCATCTTCTGCTCATCCTCTCGCGCACTCTAAAGAGAGCTCAGGTGAGAAATTGCAAACGTCGAGCAATTGCTCAGAGATGAAAAGTGCCAGCACTGAAAGCTGTTGCTAGCCAGCACCCTTCCTTGGAAGCGCTTTCACAGGTGCAGCAACACTGGGGCTTTGCACTTCTCTAGCCACCAAACGTCACGGTCCTTCTCTTTCCGTCGGTAGACACGAGCTGAGAAATTGCAAACGTCGAGCAATTGCTCAGAGATGAAAAGTGCCAGCACTGAAAGCTGTTGCTAGCCAGCAGCCTTCCTTGGAAGCGCTTTTGTAGGCCTAAGAACACTGGGGCTCTGGGCTTCTCTAGCCACCTCATCTTCTGCTCATCCTCTCGCGCACTCTAAAGAGAGCTCAGGTGAGAAATTACAAACGTCGAGCAATTGCTCAGAGATGAAAAGTGCCAGCACTGAAAGCTCTTGCTAGCCAGCACCCTTCCTTGGAAGCGCTTTCACAGGCGCAGCAACACTGGGGCTTTGCGCTTCTATACGCACCAAATGTCACGGTCATTCTCTTTCCGTCTTGTAGACACGAGCTGAGAAATTGCAAACGTCGAGCAATTGCTCAGAGATGAAAAGTGCCAGCACTGAAAGCTGTTGCTAGCCAGCACCCTTCCTTGGAAGCGCTTTTGTAGGCCTAAGAACACTGGGGCTCTGGGCTTCTCTAGCCACCTCATCTTCTGCTCATCCTCTCGCGCACTCTAAAGAGAGCTCAGGTGAGAAATTGCAAACGTCCAGCAATTGCTCAGAGATGAAAAGTGCCAGCACTGAAAGCTGTTGCTAGCCAGCACCCTTCCTTGGAAGCGCTTTCACAGGCGCAGTAACACTGGGGCTTTGCGCTTCTATACGCACCAAACGTCACGGTCCTTCTCTTTCCGTCTCGTAGACACGAGCTGAGAAATTGCAAACGTCGAGCAATTGCTCAGAGATGAAAAGTGCCAGCACTGAAAGCTGTTGCTAGCCAGCACCCTTCCTTGGAAGCGCTTTTGTAGGCCTAAGAACAGTGGGGCTCTGGGCTTCTCTAGCCACCTCATCTTCTGCTCATCCTCTCGCGCACTCTAAAGAGAGCTCAGGTGAGAAATTGCAAACGTCGAGCAATTGCTCAGAGATGAAAAGTGCAGCACTGAAAGCTGTTGCTAGCCAGCACCCTTCCTTGGAAGCGCTTTCACAGGCGCAGCAACACTGGGGCTTTGCGCTTCTCTAGCCACCAAACGTCACGGTCCTTCTCTTTCCGTCAGTAGACACGAGCTGAGAAATTGCAAACGTCGAGCAATTGCTCAGAGATGAAAAGTGCCAGCACTGAAAGCTGTTGCTAGCCAGCAGCCTTCCTTGGAAGCGCTTTTGTAGGCCTAAGAACACTGGGGCTCTGGGCTTCTCTAGCCACCTCATCTTCTGCTCATCCTCTCGCGCACTCTAAAGAGAGCTCAGGTGAGAAATTGCAAACGTCGAGCAATTGCTCAGAGATGAAAAGTGCCAGCACTGAAAGCTCTTGCTAGCCAGCACCCTTCCTTGGAAGCGCTTTTGTAGGCCTAAGAACACTGGGGCTCTGGGCTTCTCTAGCCACCTCATCTTCTGCTCATCCTCTCGCGCACTCTAAAGAGAGCTCAGGTGAGAAATTGCAAACGTCGAGCAATTGCTCAGAGATGAAAAGTGCCAGCACTGAAAGCTGTTGCTAGCCAGCACCCTTCCTTGGAAGCGCTTTCACAGGCGCAGCAACACTGGGGCTTTGCGCTTCTCTACCCACCAAACGTCACGGTCCTTCTCTTTCCGTCGGTAGACACGAGCTGAGAAATTGCAAACGTCGAGCAATTGCTCAGAGATGAAAAGTGCCAGCACTGAAAGCTGTTGCTAGCCAGCAGCCTTCCTTGGAAGCGCTTTTGTAGGCCTAAGAACACTGGGGCTCTGGGCTTCTCTAGCCACCTCATCTTCTGCTCATCCTCTCGCGCACTCTAAAGAGAGCTCAGGTGAGAAATTGCAAACGTCGAGCAATTGCTCAGAGATGAAAAGTGGCAGCACTGAAAGCTGTTGCTAGCCAGCACCCTTCCTTGGAAGCGCTTTCACAGGCGCAGTAACACTGGGGCTTTGCGCTTCTCTACGCACCAAACGTCTCGGTCCTTCTCTTTCCGTCTCGTAGACACGAGTTGAGAAATTGCAAACGTCGAGCAATTGCTCAGAGATGAAAAGTGCCAGCACTGAAAGCTGTTGCTAGCCAGCACCCTTCCTTGGAAGTGCTTTCACAGGCGCAGCAACACTGGGGCTTTGCGCTTCTCTACGCACCAAACGTAACGGTCCTTCTCTTTCCGTCTCGTAGACACGAGCTGAGAAATTGCAAACGTGGAGCAATTGCTCAGAGATGAAAAGTGCCAGCACTGAAAGCTGTTGCTAGCCAGCACCCTTCCTTGGAAGCGCTTTTGTAGGCCTAAGAACACTGGGGCTCTGGGCTTCTCTAGCCACCTCATCTTCTGCTCATCCTCTCGCGCACTCTAAAGAGAGCTCAGGTGAGAAATTGCAAACGTCGAGCAATTGCTCAGAGATGAAAAGTGCCAGCACTGAAAGCTGTTGCTAGCCAGCACCCTTCCTTGGAAGCGCTTTCACAGGCGCAGCAACACTGGGGCTTTGCGCTTCTCTAGCCACCAAATGTCACGGTCATTCTCTTTCCGTCTCGTAGACACGAGCTGAGAAATTGCAAACGTCGAGCAATTGCTCAGAGATGAAAAGTGCCAGCACTGAAAGCTGTTGCTAGCCAGCACCCTTCCTTGGAAGCGCTTTCACAGGCGCAGCAACACTGGGGCTTTGTGCTTCTATACGCACCAGACGTCACGGTCCTTCTCTTTCCGTCTCGTAGACACGAGCTGAGAAATTGCAAACGTCCAGCAATTGCTCCGAGATGAAAAGTGCCAGCACTGAAAGCTGTTGCTAGCCAGCACCCTTCCTTGGAAGCGCTTTTGTAGGCCTAAGAACACTAGGGCTCTGGGCTTCTCTAGCCACCTAATCTTCTGCTCATCCTCTCGCGCACTCTAAAGAGAGCTCAGGTGAGAAATTGCAAACGTCGAGCAATTGCTCAGAGATGAAAAGTGCCAGCACTGAAAGCTGTTGCTAGCCAGCACCCTTCCTTGGAAGCGCTTTCACAGGTGCAGCAACACTGGGGCTTTGCACTTCTCTAGCCACCAAACGTCACGGTCCTTCTCTTTCCGTCGGTAGACATGAGCTGAGAAATTGCAAATGTCGAGCAATTGCTCAGAGATGAAAAGTGCCAGCACTGAAAGCTGTTGCTAGCCAGCACCCTTCCTTGGAAGCGCTTTTGTAGGCCTAAGAACACTGGGGCTCTGGGCTTCTCTAGCCACCTCATCTTCTGCTCATCCTCTCGCGCACTCTAAAGAGAGCTCAGGTGAGAAATTACAAACGTCGAGCAATTGCTCAGAGATGAAAAGTGCCAGCACTGAAAGCTGTTGCTAGCCAGCACCCTTCCTTGGAAGCGCTTTCACAGGCGCAGCAACACTGGGGCTTTGCGCTTCTATACGCACCAAATGTCACGGTCATTCTCTTTCCGTCTTGTAGACACGAGCTGAGAAATTGCAAACGTCGAGCAATTGCTCAGAGATGAAAAGTGCCAGCACTGAAAGCTGTTGCTAGCCAGCAGCCTTCCTTGGAAGCGCTTTTGTAGGCCTAAGAACACTGGGGCTCTGGGCTTCTCTAGCCACCTCATCTTCTGCTCATCCTCTCGCGCACTCTAAAGAGAGCTCAGGTGAGAAATTGCAAACGTCCAGCAATTGCTCAGAGATGAAAAGTGCCAGCACTGAAAGCTGTTGCTAGCCAGCCCCCTTCCTTGGAAGCGCTTTCACAGGCGCAGCAACACTGTGGCTTTGCGCTTCTATACGCACCAAACGTCACGGTCCTTCTCTTTCCGTCTCGTAGACACGAGCTGAGAAATTGCAAATGTCGAGCAATTGCTCAGAGATGAAAAGTGCCAGCACTGAAAGCTGTTGCTAGCCAGCACCCTTCCTTGGAAGCGCTTTCACAGGCGCAGCAACACTGGGGCTTTGCGCTTCTCTAGCCACCAAACGTCACGGTCCTTCTCTTTCCGTCGGTAGACACGAGCTGAGAAATTGCAAACGTCGAGCAATTGCTCAGAGATGAAAAGTGCCAGCACTGAAAGCTGTTGCTAGCCAGCAGCCTTCCTTGGAAGCGCTTTTGTAGGCCTAAGAACACTGGGGCTCTGGGCTTCTCTAGCCACCTCATCTTCTGCTCATCCTCTCGCGCACTCTAAAGAGAGCTCAGGTGAGAAATTGCAAACGTCGAGCAATTGCTCAGAGATGAAAAGTGGCAGCACTGAAAGCTGTTGCTAGCCAGCACCCTTCCTTGGAAGCGCTTTCACAGGCGCAGTAACACTGGGGCTTTGCGCTTCTCTACGCACCAAACGTCTCGGTCCTTCTCTTTCCGTCTCGTAGACACGAGTTGAGAAATTGCAAACGTCGAGCAATTGCTCAGAGATGAAAAGTGCCAGCACTGAAAGCTGTTGCTAGCCAGCACCCTTCCTTGGAAGTGCTTTCACAGGCGCAGCAACACTGGGGCTTTGCGCTTCTCTACGCACCAAACGTAACGGTCCTTCTCTTTCCGTCTCGTAGACACGAGCTGAGAAATTGCAAACGTCGAGCAATTGCTCAGAGATGAAAAGTGCCAGCACTGAAAGCTGTTGCTAGCCAGCACCCTTCCTTGGAAGCGCTTTTGTAGGCCTAAGAACACTGGGGCTCTGGGCTTCTCTAGCCACCTCATCTTCTGCTCATCCTCTCGCGCACTCTAAAGAGAGCTCAGGTGAGAAATTGCAAACGTCGAGCAATTGCTCAGAGATGAAAAGTGCCAGCACTGAAAGCTGTTGCTAGCCAGCACCCTTCCTTGGAAGCGCTTTCACAGGCGCAGCAACACTGGGGCTTTGCGCTTCTCTAGCCACCAAATGTCACGGTCATTCTCTTTCCGTCTCGTAGACACGAGCTGAGAAATTGCAAACGTCGAGCAATTGCTCAGAGATGAAAAGTGCCAGCACTGAAAGCTGTTGCTAGCCAGCACCCTTCCTTGGAAGCGCTTTCACAGGCGCAGCAACACTGGGGCTTTGTGCTTCTATACGCACCAGACGTCACGGTCCTTCTCTTTCCGTCTCGTAGACACGAGCTGAGAAATTGCAAACGTCCAGCAATTGCTCCGAGATGAAAAGTGCCAGCACTGAAAGCTGTTGCTAGCCAGCACCCTTCCTTGGAAGCGCTTTTGTAGGCCTAAGAACACTAGGGCTCTGGGCTTCTCTAGCCACCTAATCTTCTGCTCATCCTCTCGCGCACTCTAAAGAGAGCTCAGGTGAGAAATTGCAAACGTCGAGCAATTGCTCAGAGATGAAAAGTGCCAGCACTGAAAGCTGTTGCTAGCCAGCACCCTTCCTTGGAAGCGCTTTCACAGGTGCAGCAACACTGGGGCTTTGCACTTCTCTAGCCACCAAACGTCACGGTCCTTCTCTTTCCGTCGGTAGACATGAGCTGAGAAATTGCAAATGTCGAGCAATTGCTCAGAGATGAAAAGTGCCAGCACTGAAAGCTGTTGCTAGCCAGCACCCTTCCTTGGAAGCGCTTTTGTAGGCCTAAGAACACTGGGGCTCTGGGCTTCTCTAGCCACCTCATCTTCTGCTCATCCTCTCGCGCACTCTAAAGAGAGCTCAGGTGAGAAATTACAAACGTCGAGCAATTGCTCAGAGATGAAAAGTGCCAGCACTGAAAGCTGTTGCTAGCCAGCACCCTTCCTTGGAAGCGCTTTCACAGGCGCAGCAACACTGGGGCTTTGCGCTTCTATACGCACCAAATGTCACGGTCATTCTCTTTCCGTCTTGTAGACACGAGCTGAGAAATTGCAAACGTCGAGCAATTGCTCAGAGATGAAAAGTGCCAGCACTGAAAGCTGTTGCTAGCCAGCACCCTTCCTTGGAAGCGCTTTTGTAGGCCTAAGAACACTGGGGCTCTGGGCTTCTCTAGCCACCTCATCTTCTGCTCATCCTCTCGCGCACTCTAAAGAGAGCTCAGGTGAGAAATTGCAAACGTCCAGCAATTGCTCAGAGATGAAAAGTGCCAGCACTGAAAGCTGTTGCTAGCCAGCCCCCTTCCTTGGAAGCGCTTTCACAGGCGCAGCAACACTGTGGCTTTGCGCTTCTATACGCACCAAACGTCACGGTCCTTCTCTTTCCGTCTCGTAGACACGAGCTGAGAAATTGCAAACGTCGAGCAATTGCTCAGAGATGAAAAGTGCCAGCACTGAAAGCTGTTGCTAGCCAGCACCCTTCCTTGGAAGCGCTTTCACAGGCGCAGCAACACTGGGGCTTTGCGCTTCTCTAGCCACCAAACGTCACGGTCCTTCTCTTTCCGTCGGTAGACACGAGCTGAGAAATTGCAAACGTCGAGCAATTGCTCAGAGATGAAAAGTGCCAGCACTGAAAGCTGTTGCTAGCCAGCAGCCTTCCTTGGAAGCGCTTTTGTAGGCCTAAGAACACTGGGGCTCTGGGCTTCTCTAGCCACCTCATCTTCTGCTCATCCTCTCGCGCACTCTAAAGAGAGCTCAGGTGAGAAATTGCAAACGTCGAGCAATTGCTCAGAGATGAAAAGTGCCAGCACTGAAAGCTCTTGCTAGCCAGCACCCTTCCTTGGAAGCGCTTTTGTAGGCCTAAGAACACTGGGGCTCTGGGCTTCTCTAGCCACCTCATCTTCTGCTCATCCTCTCGCGCACTCTAAAGAGAGCTCAGGTGAGAAATTGCAAATGTCGAGCAATTGCTCAGAGATGAAAAGTGCCAGCACTGAAAGCTCTTCCTAGCCAGCACCCTTCCTTGGAAGCGCTTTCACAGGCGCAGCAACACTGGGGCTTTGCGTTTCTCTACCCACCAAACGTCACGGTCCTTCTCTTTCCGTCGGTAGACACGAGCTGAGAAATTGCAAACGTCGAGCAATTGCTCAGAGATGAAAAGTGCCAGCACTGAAAGCTGTTGCTAGCCAGCAGCCTTCCTTGGAAGCGCTTTTGTAGGCCTAAGAACACTGGGGCTCTGGGCTTCTCTAGCCACCTCATCTTCTGCTCATCCTCTCGCGCACTCTAAAGAGAGCTCAGGTGAGAAATTGCAAACGTCCAGCAATTGCTCAGAGATGAAAAGTGCCAGCACTGAAAGCTGTTGCTAGCCAGCACCCTTCCTTGGAAGCGCTTTCACAGGCGCAGTAACACTGGGGCTTTGCGCTTCTCTACGCACCAAACGTCTCGGTCCTTCTCTTTCCGTCTCGTAGACACGAGTTGAGAAATTGCAAACGTGGAGCAATTGCTCAGAGATGAAAAGTGCCAGCACTGAAAGCTGTTGCTAGCCAGCACCCTTCCTTGGAAGCGCTTTCACAGGCGCAGCAACACTGGGGCTTTGCGCTTCTCTACGCACCAAACGTAACGGTCCTTCTCTTTCCGTCTCGTAGACACGAGCTGAGAAATTGCAAACGTGGAGCAATTGCTCAGAGATGAAAAGTGCCAGCACTGAAAGCTGTTGCTAGCCAGCACCCTTCCTTGGAAGTGCTTTTGTAGGCCTAAGAACACTGGGGCTCTGGGCTTCTCTAGCCACCTCATCTTCTGCTCATCCTCTCGCGCACTCTAAAGAGAGCTCAGGTGAGAAATTGCAAACGTCGAGCAATTGCTCAGAGATGAAAAGTGCCAGCACTGAAAGCTGTTGCTAGCCAGCACCCTTCCTTGGAAGCGCTTTCACAGGCGCAGCAACACTGGGGCTTTGTGCTTCTCTAGCCACCAAACGTCACGGTCCTTCTCTTTCCGTCTCGTAGACACGAGCTGAGAAATTGCAAACGTCGAGCAATTGCTCAGAGATGAAAAGTGCCAGCACTGAAAGCTGTTGCTAGCCAGCAGCCTTCCTTGGAAGCGCTTTTGTAGGCCTAAGAACACTGGGGCTCTGGGCTTCTCTAGCCACCTCATCTTCTGCTCATCCTCTCGCGCACTCTAAAGAGAGCTCAGGTGAGAAATTGCAAACGTCGAGCAATTGCTCAGAGATGAAAAGTGCCAGCACTGAAAGCTGTTGCTAGCCAGCACCCTTCCTTGGAAGCGCTTTCACAGGCGCAGCAACACTGGGGCTTTGCGCTTCTCTACCCACCAAACGTCACGGTCCTTCTCTTTCCGTCAGTAGACACGAGCTGAGAAATTGCAAACGTCGAGCAATTGCTCAGAGATGAAAAGTGCCAGCACTGAAAGCTGTTGCTAGCCAGCACCCTTCCTTGGAAGCGCTTTTGTAGGCCTAAGAACACTGGGGCTCTGGGCTTCTCTAGCCACCTCATCTTCTGCTCATCCTCTCGCGCACTCTAAAGAGAGCTCAGGTGAGAAATTGCAAACGTCGAGCAATTGCTCAGAGATGAAAAGTGCCAGCACTGAAAGCTGTTGCTAGCCAGCACCCTTCCTTGGAAGCGCTTTTGTAGGCCTAAGAACACTGGGGCTCTGGGCTTCTCTAGCCACCTCATCTTCTGCTCATCCTCTCGCGCACTCTAAAGAGAGCTCAGGTGAGAAATTACAAACGTCGAGCAATTGCTCAGAGATGAAAAGTGCCAGCACTGAAAGCTCTGCCTAGCCAGCACCCTTCCTTGGAAGCGCTTTCACAGGCGCAGCAACACTGGGGCTTTGCGCTTCTCTACCCACCAAACGTCACGGTCCTTCTCTTTCCGTCGGTAGACACGAGCTGAGAAATTGCAAACGTCGAGCAATTGCTCAGAGATGAAAAGTGCCAGCACTGAAAGCTGTTGCTAGCCAGCAGCCTTCCTTGGAAGCGCTTTTGTAGGCCTAAGAACACTGGGGCTCTGGGCTTCTCTAGCCACCTCATCTTCTGCTCATCCTCTCGCGCACTCTAAAGAGAGCTCAGGTGAGAAATTGCAAACGTCGAGCAATTGCTCAGAGATGAAAAGTGCCAGCACTGAAAGCTGTTGCTAGCCAGCACCCTTCCTTGGAAGCGCTTTCACAGGCGCAGCAACACTGGGGCTTTGCGCTTCTCTACGCACCAAACGTCTCGGTCCTTCTCTTTCCGTCTCGTAGACACGAGTTGAGAAATTGCAAACGTCGAGCAATTGCTCAGAGATGAAAAGTGCCAGCACTGAAAGCTGTTGCTAGCCAGCACCCTTCCTTGGAAGCGCTTTCACAGGCGCAGCAACACTGGGGCTTTGCGCTTCTCTAGCCACCAAATGTCACGGTCATTCTCTTTCCGTCTCGTAGACACGAGCTGAGAAATTGCAAACGTCGAGCAATTGCTCAGAGATGAAAAGTGCCAGCACTGAAAGCTCTTGCTAGCCAGCACCCTTCCTTGGAAGCGCTTTCACAGGCGCAGCAACACTGGGGCTTTGTGCTTCTATACGCACCAGACGTCACGGTCCTTCTCTTTCCGTCTCGTAGACACGAGCTGAGAAATTGCAAACGTCCAGCAATTGCTCCGAGATGAAAAGTGCCAGCACTGAAAGCTGTTGCTAGCCAGCACCCTTCCTTGGAAGCGCTTTTGTAGGCCTAAGAACACTAGGGCTCTGGGCTTCTCTAGCCACCTAATCTTCTGCTCATCCTCTCGCGCACTCTAAAGAGAGCTCAGGTGAGAAATTGCAAACGTCGAGCAATTGCTCAGAGATGAAAAGTGCCAGCACTGAAAGCTGTTGCTAGCCAGCACCCTTCCTTGGAAGCGCTTTCACAGGTGCAGCAACACTGGGGCTTTGCACTTCTCTAGCCACCAAACGTCACGGTCCTTCTCTTTCCGTCGGTAGACATGAGCTGAGAAATTGCAAATGTCGAGCAATTGCTCAGAGATGAAAAGTGCCAGCACTGAAAGCTGTTGCTAGCCAGCACCCTTCCTTGGAAGCGCTTTTGTAGGCCTAAGAACACTGGGGCTCTGGGCTTCTCTAGCCACCTCATCTTCTGCTCATCCTCTCGCGCACTCTAAAGAGAGCTCAGGTGAGAAATTACAAACGTCGAGCAATTGCTCAGAGATGAAAAGTGCCAGCACTGAAAGCTGTTGCTAGCCAGCACCCTTCCTTGGAAGCGCTTTCACAGGCGCAGCAACACTGGGGCTTTGCGCTTCTATACGCACCAAATGTCACGGTCATTCTCTTTCCGTCTTGTAGACACGAGCTGAGAAATTGCAAACGTCGAGCAATTGCTCCGAGATGAAAAGTGCCAGCACTGAAAGCTGTTGCTAGCCAGCACCCTTCCTTGGAAGCGCTTTTGTAGGCCTAAGAACACTGGGGCTCTGGGCTTCTCTAGCCACCTCATCTTCTGCTCATCCTCTCGCGCACTCTAAAGAGAGCTCAGGTGAGAAATTGCAAACGTCCAGCAATTGCTCAGAGATGAAAAGTGCCAGCACTGAAAGCTGTTGCTAGCCAGCCCCCTTCCTTGGAAGCGCTTTCACAGGCGCAGCAACACTGTGGCTTTGCGCTTCTATACGCACCAAACGTCACGGTCCTTCTCTTTCCGTCTCGTAGACACGAGCTGAGAAATTGCAAACGTCGAGCAATTGCTCAGAGATGAAAAGTGCCAGCACTGAAAGCTGTTGCTAGCCAGCACCCTTCCTTGGAAGCGCTTTTGTAGGCCTAAGAACACTGGGGCTCTGGGCTTCTCTAGCCACCTCATCTTCTGCTCATCCTCTCGCGCACTCTAAAGAGAGCTCAGGTGAGAAATTGCAAACGTCGAGCAATTGCTCAGAGATGAAAAGTGCCAGCACTGAAAGCTGTTGCTAGCCAGCACCCTTCCTTGGAAGCGCTTTCACAGGCGCAGCAACACTGGGGCTTTGCGCTTCTCTAGCCACCAAACGTCACGGTCCTTCTCTTTCCGTCGGTAGACACGAGCTGAGAAATTGCAAACGTCGAGCAATTGCTCAGAGATGAAAAGTGCCAGCACTGAAAGCTGTTGCTAGCCAGCAGCCTTCCTTGGAAGCGCTTTTGTAGGCCTAAGAACACTGGGGCTCTGGGCTTCTCTAGCCACCTCATCTTCTGCTCATCCTCTCGCGCACTCTAAAGAGAGCTCAGGTGAGAAATTGCAAACGTCGAGCAATTGCTCAGAGATGAAAAGTGCCAGCACTGAAAGCTGTTGCTAGCCAGCACCCTTCCTTGGAAGCGCTTTCACAGGCGCAGCAACACTGGGGCTTTGCGCTTCTCTACCCACCAAACGTCACGGTCCTTCTCTTTCCGTCAGTAGACACGAGCTGAGAAATTGCAAACGTCGAGCAATTGCTCAGAGATGAAAAGTGCCAGCACTGAAAGCTGTTGCTAGCCAGCAGCCTTCCTTGGAAGCGCTTTTGTAGGCCTAAGAACACTGGGGCTCTGGGCTTCTCTAGCCACCTCATCTTCTGCTCATCCTCTCGCGCACTCTAAAGAGAGCTCAGGTGAGAAATTGCAAACGTCGAGCAATTGCTCAGAGATGAAAAGTGCCAGCACTGAAAGCTCTTGCTAGCCAGCACCCTTCCTTGGAAGCGCTTTTGTAGGCCTAAGAACACTGGGGCTCTGGGCTTCTCTAGCCACCTCATCTTCTGCTCATCCTCTCGCGCACTCTAAAGAGAGCTCAGGTGAGAAATTACAAACGTCGAGCAATTGCTCAGAGATGAAAAGTGCCAGCACTGAAAGCTCTTCCTAGCCAGCACCCTTCCTTGGAAGCGCTTTCACAGGCGCAGCAACACTGGGGCTTTGCGCTTCTCTACCCACCAAACGTCACGGTCCTTCTCTTTCCGTCGGTAGACACGAGCTGAGAAATTGCAAACGTCGAGCAATTGCTCAGAGATGAAAAGTGCCAGCACTGAAAGCTGTTGCTAGCCAGCAGCCTTCCTTGGAAGCGCTTTTGTAGGCCTAAGAACACTGGGGCTCTGGGCTTCTCTAGCCACCTCATCTTCTGCTCATCCTCTCGCGCACTCTAAAGAGAGCTCAGGTGAGAAATTGCAAACGTCGAGCAATTGCTCAGAGATGAAAAGTGCCAGCACTGAAAGCTGTTGCTAGCCAGCACCCTTCCTTGGAAGCGCTTTCACAGGCGCAGCAACACTGGGGCTTTGCGCTTCTCTACGCACCAAACGTCTCGGTCCTTCTCTTTCCGTCTCGTAGACACGAGTTGAGAAATTGCAAACGTCGAGCAATTGCTCAGAGATGAAAAGTGCCAGCACTGAAAGCTGTTGCTAGCCAGCACCCTTCCTTGGAAGCGCTTTCACAGGCGCAGCAACACTGGGGCTTTGCGCTTCTCTACGCACCAAACGTAACGGTCCTTCTCTTTCCGTCTCGTAGACACGAGCTGAGAAATTGCAAACGTGGAGCAATTGCTCAGAGATGAAAAGTGCCAGCACTGAAAGCTGTTGCTAGCCAGCAGCCTTCCTTGGAAGCGCTTTTGTAGGCCTAAGAACACTGGGGCTCTGGGCTTCTCTAGCCACCTCATCTTCTGCTCATCCTCTCGCGCACTCTAAAGAGAGCTCAGGTGAGAAATTGCAAACGTCGAGCAATTGCTCAGAGATGAAAAGTGCCAGCACTGAAAGCTGTTGCTAGCCAGCACCCTTCCTTGGAAGCGCTTTCACAGGCGCAGCAACACTGGGGCTTTGCGCTTCTCTAGCCACCAAATGTCACGGTCATTCTCTTTCCGTCTCGTAGACATGAGCTGAGAAATTGCAAACGTCCAGCAATTGCTCAGAGATGAAAAGTGCCAGCACTGAAAGCTGTTGCTAGCCAGCACCCTTCCTTGGAAGCGCTTTCACAGGCGCAGCAACACTGGGGCTTTGTGCTTCTATACGCACCAGACGTCACGGTCCTTCTCTTTCCGTCTCGTAGACACGAGCTGAGAAATTGCAAACGTCCAGCAATTGCTCAGAGATGAAAAGTGCCAGCACTGAAAGCTCTTGCTAGCCAGCACCCTTCCTTGGAAGCGCTTTTGTAGGCCTAAGAACACTAGGGCTCTGGGCTTCTCTAGCCACCTAATCTTCTGCTCATCCTCTCGCGCACTCTAAAGAGAGCTCAGGTGAGAAATTGCAAACGTCCAGCAATTGCTCAGAGATGAAAAGTGCCAGCACTGAAAGCTGTTGCTAGCCAGCACCCTTCCTTGGAAGCGCTTTCACAGGTGCAGCAACACTGGGGCTTTGCACTTCTCTAGCCACCAAACGTCACGGTCCTTCTCTTTCCGTCGGTAGACACGAGCTGAGAAATTGCAAACGTCGAGCAATTGCTCAGAGATGAAAAGTGCCAGCACTGAAAGCTGTTGCTAGCCAGCACCCTTCCTTGGAAGCGCTTTTGTAGGCCTAAGAACACTGGGGCTCTGGGCTTCTCTAGCCACCTCATCTTCTGCTCATCCTCTCGCGCACTCTAAAGAGAGCTCAGGTGAGAAATTACAAACGTCGAGCAATTGCTCAGAGATGAAAAGTGCCAGCACTGAAAGCTGTTGCTAGCCAGCACCCTTCCTTGGAAGCGCTTTCACAGGCGCAGCAACACTGGGGCTTTGCGCTTCTCTACGCACCAAATGTCACGGTCATTCTCTTTCCGTCTTGTAGACACGAGCTGAGAAATTGCAAACGTCGAGCAATTGCTCCGAGATGAAAAGTGCCAGCACTGAAAGCTGTTGCTAGCCAGCACCCTTCCTTGGAAGCGCTTTTGTAGGCCTAATAACACTGGGGCTCTGGGCTTCTCTAGCCACCTCATCTTCTGCTCATCCTCTCGCGCACTCTAAAGAGAGCTCAGGTGAGAAATTGCAAACGTCCAGCAATTGCTCAGAGATGAAAAGTGCCAGCACTGAAAGCTGTTGCTAGCCAGCACCCTTCCTTGGAAGCGCTTTCACAGGCGCAGTAACACTGGGGCTTTGCGCTTCTCTACGCACCAAACGTCTCGGTCCTTCTCTTTCCGTCTCGTAGACACGAGTTGAGAAATTGCAAACGTGGAGCAATTGCTCAGAGATGAAAAGTGCCAGCACTGAAAGATGTTGCTAGCCAGCACCCTTCCTTGGAAGCGCTTTCACAGGCGCAGCAACACTGGGGCTTTGCGCTTCTCTACGCACCAAACGTAACGGTCCTTCTCTTTCCGTCTCGTAGACACGAGCTGAGAAATTGCAAACGTCGAGCAATTGCTCAGAGATGAAAAGTGCCAGCACTGAAAGCTGTTGCTAGCCAGCACCCTTCCTTGGAAGTGCTTTTGTAGGCCTAAGAACACTGGGGCTCTGGGCTTCTCTAGCCACCTCATCTTCTGCTCATCCTCTCGCGCACTCTAAAGAGAGCTCAGGTGAGAAATTGCAAACGTCGAGCAATTGCTCAGAGATGAAAAGTGCCAGCACTGAAAGCTGTTGCTAGCCAGCACCCTCCCTTGGAAGCGCTTTCACAGGCGCAGCAACACTGGGGCTTTGTGCTTCTCTAGCCACCAAACGTCACGGTCCTTCTCTTTCCGTCTCGTAGACACGAGCTGAGAAATTGCAAACGTCGAGCAATTGCTCAGAGATGAAAAGTGCCAGCACTGAAAGCTGTTGCTAGCCAGCAGCCTTCCTTGGAAGCGCTTTTGTAGGCCTAAGAACACTGGGGCTCTGGGCTTCTCTAGCCACCTCATCTTCTGCTCATCCTCTCGCGCACTCTAAAGAGAGCTCAGGTGAGAAATTGCAAACGTCGAGCAATTGCTCAGAGATGAAAAGTGCCAGCACTGAAAGCTGTTGCTAGCCAGCACCCTTCCTTGGAAGCGCTTTCACAGGCGCAGCAACACTGGGGCTTTGCGCTTCTCTACCCACCAAACGTCACGGTCCTTCTCTTTCCGTCAGTAGACACGAGCTGAGAAATTGCAAACGTCGAGCAATTGCTCAGAGATGAAAAGTGCCAGCACTGAAAGCTGTTGCTAGCCAGCAGCCTTCCTTGGAAGCGCTTTTGTAGGCCTAAGAACACTGGGGCTCTGGGCTTCTCTAGCCACCTCATCTTCTGCTCATCCTCTCGCGCACTCTAAAGAGAGCTCAGGTGAGAAATTGCAAACGTCGAGCAATTGCTCAGAGATGAAAAGTGCCAGCACTGAAAGCTCTTGCTAGCCAGCACCCTTCCTTGGAAGCGCTTTTGTAGGCCTAAGAACACTGGGGCTCTGGGCTTCTCTAGCCACCTCATCTTCTGCTCATCCTCTCGCGCACTCTAAAGAGAGCTCAGGTGAGAAATTACAAACGTCGAGCAATTGCTCAGAGATGAAAAGTGCCAGCACTGAAAGCTCTTCCTAGCCAGCACCCTTCCTTGGAAGCGCTTTCACAGGCGCAGCAACACTGGGGCTTTGCGCTTCTCTACCCACCAAACGTCACGGTCCTTCTCTTTCCGTCGGTAGACACGAGCTGAGAAATTGCAAACGTCGAGCAATTGCTCAGAGATGAAAAGTGCCAGCACTGAAAGCTGTTGCTAGCCAGCAGCCTTCCTTGGAAGCGCTTTTGTAGGCCTAAGAACACTGGGGCTCTGGGCTTCTCTAGCCACCTCATCTTCTGCTCATCCTCTCGCGCACTCTAAAGAGAGCTCAGGTGAGAAATTGCAAACGTCGAGCAATTGCTCAGAGATGAAAAGTGCCAGCACTGAAAGCTGTTGCTAGCCAGCACCCTTCCTTGGAAGCGCTTTCACAGGCGCAGCAACACTGGGGCTTTGCGCTTCTCTACGCACCAAACGTCTCGGTCCTTCTCTTTCCGTCTCGTAGACACGAGTTGAGAAATTGCAAACGTCGAGCAATTGCTCAGAGATGAAAAGTGCCAGCACTGAAAGCTGTTGCTAGCCAGCACCCTTCCTTGGAAGCGCTTTCACAGGCGCAGCAACACTGGGGCTTTGCGCTTCTCTAGCCACCAAATGTCACGGTCATTCTCTTTCCGTCTCGTAGACACGAGCTGAGAAATTGCAAACGTCGAGCAATTGCTCAGAGATGAAAAGTGCCAGCACTGAAAGCTGTTGCTAGCCAGCACCCTTCCTTGGAAGCGCTTTCACAGGCGCAGCAACACTGGGGCTTTGTGCTTCTATACGCACCAGACGTCACGGTCCTTCTCTTTCCGTCTCGTAGACACGAGCTGAGAAATTGCAAACGTCCAGCAATTGCTCAGAGATGAAAAGTGCCAGCACTGAAAGCTGTTGCTAGCCAGCACCCTTCCTTGGAAGCGCTTTTGTAGGCCTAAGAACACTAGGGCTCTGGGCTTCTCTAGCCACCTAATCTTCTGCTCATCCTCTCGCGCACTCTAAAGAGAGCTCAGGTGAGAAATTGCAAACGTCGAGCAATTGCTCAGAGATGAAAAGTGCCAGCACTGAAAGCTGTTGCTAGCCAGCACCCTTCCTTGGAAGCGCTTTCACAGGTGCAGCAACACTGGGGCTTTGCACTTCTCTAGCCACCAAACGTCACGGTCCTTCTCTTTCCGTCGGTAGACATGAGCTGAGAAATTGCAAATGTCGAGCAATTGCTCAGAGATGAAAAGTGCCAGCACTGAAAGCTGTTGCTAGCCAGCACCCTTCCTTGGAAGCGCTTTTGTAGGCCTAAGAACACTGGGGCTCTGGGCTTCTCTAGCCACCTCATCTTCTGCTCATCCTCTCGCGCACTCTAAAGAGAGCTCAGGTGAGAAATTACAAACGTCGAGCAATTGCTCAGAGATGAAAAGTGCCAGCACTGAAAGCTGTTGCTAGCCAGCACCCTTCCTTGGAAGCGCTTTCACAGGCGCAGCAACACTGGGGCTTTGCGCTTCTATACGCACCAAATGTCACGGTCATTCTCTTTCCGTCTTGTAGACACGAGCTGAGAAATTGCAAACGTCGAGCAATTGCTCCGAGATGAAAAGTGCCAGCACTGAAAGCTGTTGCTAGCCAGCACCCTTCCTTGGAAGCGCTTTTGTAGGCCTAAGAACACTGGGGCTCTGGGCTTCTCTAGCCACCTCATCTTCTGCTCATCCTCTCGCGCACTCTAAAGAGAGCTCAGGTGAGAAATTGCAAACGTCCAGCAATTGCTCAGAGATGAAAAGTGCCAGCACTGAAAGCTGTTGCTAGCCAGCCCCCTTCCTTGGAAGCGCTTTCACAGGCGCAGCAACACTGTGGCTTTGCGCTTCTATACGCACCAAACGTCACGGTCCTTCTCTTTCCGTCTCGTAGACACGAGCTGAGAAATTGCAAACGTCCAGCAATTGCTCAGAGATGAAAAGTGCCAGCACTGAAAGCTGTTGCTAGCCAGCACCCTTCCTTGGAAGCGCTTTTGTAGGCCTAAGAACACTGGGGCTCTGGGCTTCTCTAGCCACCTCATCTTCTGCTCATCCTCTCGCGCACTCTAAAGAGAGCTCAGGTGAGAAATTGCAAACGTCGAGCAATTGCTCAGAGATGAAAAGTGCCAGCACTGAAAGCTGTTGCTAGCCAGCACCCTTCCTTGGAAGCGCTTTCACAGGCGCAGCAACACTGGGGCTTTGCGCTTCTCTAGCCACCAAACGTCACGGTCCTTCTCTTTCCGTCGGTAGACACGAGCTGAGAAATTGCAAACGTCGAGCAATTGCTCAGAGATGAAAAGTGCCAGCACTGAAAGCTGTTGCTAGCCAGCAGCCTTCCTTGGAAGCGCTTTTGTAGGCCTAAGAACACTGGGGCTCTGGGCTTCTCTAGCCACCTCATCTTCTGCTCATCCTCTCGCGCACTCTAAAGAGAGCTCAGGTGAGAAATTGCAAACGTCGAGCAATTGCTCAGAGATGAAAAGTGCCAGCACTGAAAGCTCTTGCTAGCCAGCACCCTTCCTTGGAAGCGCTTTTGTAGGCCTAAGAACACTGGGGCTCTGGGCTTCTCTAGCCACCTCATCTTCTGCTCATCCTCTCGCGCACTCTAAAGAGAGCTCAGGTGAGAAATTACAAACGTCGAGCAATTGCTCAGAGATGAAAAGTGCCAGCACTGAAAGCTCTTCCTAGCCAGCACCCTTCCTTGGAAGCGCTTTCACAGGCGCAGCAACACTGGGGCTTTGCGTTTCTCTACCCACCAAACGTCACGGTCCTTCTCTTTCCGTCGGTAGACACGAGCTGAGAAATTGCAAACGTCGAGCAATTGCTCAGAGATGAAAAGTGCCAGCACTGAAAGCTGTTGCTAGCCAGCAGCCTTCCTTGGAAGCGCTTTTGTAGGCCTAAGAACACTGGGGCTCTGGGCTTCTCTAGCCACCTCATCTTCTGCTCATCCTCTCGCGCACTCTAAAGAGAGCTCAGGTGAGAAATTGCAAACGTCCAGCAATTGCTCAGAGATGAAAAGTGCCAGCACTGAAAGCTGTTGCTAGCCAGCACCCTTCCTTGGAAGCGCTTTCACAGGCGCAGTAACACTGGGGCTTTGCGCTTCTCTACGCACCAAACGTCTCGGTCCTTCTCTTTCCGTCTCGTAGACACGAGTTGAGAAATTGCAAACGTGGAGCAATTGCTCAGAGATGAAAAGTGCCAGCACTGAAAGCTGTTGCTAGCCAGCACCCTTCCTTGGAAGCGCTTTCACAGGCGCAGCAACACTGGGGCTTTGCGCTTCTCTACGCACCAAACGTAACGGTCCTTCTCTTTCCGTCTCGTAGACACGAGCTGAGAAATTGCAAACGTGGAGCAATTGCTCAGAGATGAAAAGTGCCAGCACTGAAAGCTGTTGCTAGCCAGCACCCTTCCTTGGAAGTGCTTTTGTAGGCCTAAGAACACTGGGGCTCTGGGCTTCTCTAGCCACCTCATCTTCTGCTCATCCTCTCGCGCACTCTAAAGAGAGCTCAGGTGAGAAATTGCAAACGTCCAGCAATTGCTCAGAGATGAAAAGTGCCAGCACTGAAAGCTGTTGCTAGCCAGCACCCTTCCTTGGAAGCGCTTTCACAGGCGCAGCAACACTGGGGCTTTGTGCTTCTCTAGCCACCAAACGTCACGGTCCTTCTCTTTCCGTCTCGTAGACACGAGCTGAGAAATTGCAAACGTCGAGCAATTGCTCAGAGATGAAAAGTGCCAGCACTGAAAGCTGTTGCTAGCCAGCAGCCTTCCTTGGAAGCGCTTTTGTAGGCCTAATAACACTGGGGCTCTGGGCTTCTCTAGCCACCTCATCTTCTGCTCATCCTCTCGCGCACTCTAAAGAGAGCTCAGGTGAGAAATTGCAAACGTCGAGCAATTGCTCAGAGATGAAAAGTGCCAGCACTGAAAGCTGTTGCTAGCCAGCACCCTTCCTTGGAAGCGCTTTCACAGGCGCAGCAACACTGGGGCTTTGCGCTTCTCTACCCACCAAACGTCACGGTCCTTCTCTTTCCGTCAGTAGACACGAGCTGAGAAATTGCAAACGTCGAGCAATTGCTCAGAGATGAAAAGTGCCAGCACTGAAAGCTGTTGCTAGCCAGCAGCCTTCCTTGGAAGCGCTTTTGTAGGCCTAAGAACACTGGGGCTCTGGGCTTCTCTAGCCACCTCATCTTCTGCTCATCCTCTCGCGCACTCTAAAGAGAGCTCAGGTGAGAAATTGCAAACGTCGAGCAATTGCTCAGAGATGAAAAGTGCCAGCACTGAAAGCTCTTGCTAGCCAGCACCCTTCCTTGGAAGCGCTTTTGTAGGCCTAAGAACACTGGGGCTCTGGGCTTCTCTAGCCACCTCATCTTCTGCTCATCCTCTCGCGCACTCTAAAGAGAGCTCAGGTGAGAAATTACAAACGTCGAGCAATTGCTCAGAGATGAAAAGTGCCAGCACTGAAAGCTCTTCCTAGCCAGCACCCTTCCTTGGAAGCGCTTTCACAGGCGCAGCAACACTGGGGCTTTGCGCTTCTCTACCCACCAAACGTCACGGTCCTTCTCTTTCCGTCGGTAGACACGAGCTGAGAAATTGCAAACGTCGAGCAATTGCTCAGAGATGAAAAGTGCCAGCACTGAAAGCTGTTGCTAGCCAGCAGCCTTCCTTGGAAGCGCTTTTGTAGGCCTAAGAACACTGGGGCTCTGGGCTTCTCTAGCCACCTCATCTTCTGCTCATCCTCTCGCGCACTCTAAAGAGAGCTCAGGTGAGAAATTGCAAACGTCGAGCAATTGCTCAGAGATGAAAAGTGCCAGCACTGAAAGCTGTTGCTAGCCAGCACCCTTCCTTGGAAGCGCTTTCACAGGCGCAGCAACACTGGGGCTTTGCGCTTCTCTACGCACCAAACGTCTCGGTCCTTCTCTTTCCGTCTCGTAGACACGAGTTGAGAAATTGCAAACGTCGAGCAATTGCTCAGAGATGAAAAGTGCCAGCACTGAAAGCTGTTGCTAGCCAGCACCCTTCCTTGGAAGCGCTTTCACAGGCGCAGCAACACTGGGGCTTTGCGCTTCTCTACGCACCAAACGTAACGGTCCTTCTCTTTCCGTCTCGTAGACACGAGCTGAGAAATTGCAAACGTGGAGCAATTGCTCAGAGATGAAAAGTGCCAGCACTGAAAGCTGTTGCTAGCCAGCAGCCTTCCTTGGAAGCGCTTTTGTAGGCCTAAGAACACTGGGGCTCTGGGCTTCTCTAGCCACCTCATCTTCTGCTCATCCTCTCGCGCACTCTAAAGAGAGCTCAGGTGAGAAATTGCAAACGTCGAGCAATTGCTCAGAGATGAAAAGTGCCAGCACTGAAAGCTGTTGCTAGCCAGCACCCTTCCTTGGAAGCGCTTTCACAGGCGCAGCAACACTGGGGCTTTGCGCTTCTCTAGCCACCAAATGTCACGGTCATTCTCTTTCCGTCTCGTAGACATGAGCTGAGAAATTGCAAACGTCCAGCAATTGCTCAGAGATGAAAAGTGCCAGCACTGAAAGCTGTTGCTAGCCAGCACCCTTCCTTGGAAGCGCTTTCACAGGCGCAGCAACACTGGGGCTTTGTGCTTCTATACGCACCAGACGTCACGGTCCTTCTCTTTCCGTCTCGTAGACACGAGCTGAGAAATTGCAAACGTCCAGCAATTGCTCAGAGATGAAAAGTGCCAGCACTGAAAGCTCTTGCTAGCCAGCACCCTTCCTTGGAAGCGCTTTTGTAGGCCTAAGAACACTAGGGCTCTGGGCTTCTCTAGCCACCTAATCTTCTGCTCATCCTCTCGCGCACTCTAAAGAGAGCTCAGGTGAGAAATTGCAAACGTCCAGCAATTGCTCAGAGATGAAAAGTGCCAGCACTGAAAGCTGTTGCTAGCCAGCACCCTTCCTTGGAAGCGCTTTCACAGGTGCAGCAACACTGGGGCTTTGCACTTCTCTAGCCACCAAACGTCACGGTCCTTCTCTTTCCGTCGGTAGACACGAGCTGAGAAATTGCAAACGTCGAGCAATTGCTCAGAGATGAAAAGTGCCAGCACTGAAAGCTGTTGCTAGCCAGCACCCTTCCTTGGAAGCGCTTTTGTAGGCCTAAGAACACTGGGGCTCTGGGCTTCTCTAGCCACCTCATCTTCTGCTCATCCTCTCGCGCACTCTAAAGAGAGCTCAGGTGAGAAATTACAAACGTCGAGCAATTGCTCAGAGATGAAAAGTGCCAGCACTGAAAGCTGTTGCTAGCCAGCACCCTTCCTTGGAAGCGCTTTCACAGGCGCAGCAACACTGGGGCTTTGCGCTTCTCTACGCACCAAATGTCACGGTCATTCTCTTTCCGTCTTGTAGACACGAGCTGAGAAATTGCAAACGTCGAGCAATTGCTCCGAGATGAAAAGTGCCAGCACTGAAAGCTGTTGCTAGCCAGCACCCTTCCTTGGAAGCGCTTTTGTAGGCCTAATAACACTGGGGCTCTGGGCTTCTCTAGCCACCTCATCTTCTGCTCATCCTCTCGCGCACTCTAAAGAGAGCTCAGGTGAGAAATTGCAAACGTCCAGCAATTGCTCAGAGATGAAAAGTGCCAGCACTGAAAGCTGTTGCTAGCCAGCACCCTTCCTTGGAAGCGCTTTCACAGGCGCAGTAACACTGGGGCTTTGCGCTTCTCTACGCACCAAACGTCTCGGTCCTTCTCTTTCCGTCTCGTAGACACGAGTTGAGAAATTGCAAACGTGGAGCAATTGCTCAGAGATGAAAAGTGCCAGCACTGAAAGATGTTGCTAGCCAGCACCCTTCCTTGGAAGCGCTTTCACAGGCGCAGCAACACTGGGGCTTTGCGCTTCTCTACGCACCAAACGTAACGGTCCTTCTCTTTCCGTCTCGTAGACACGAGCTGAGAAATTGCAAACGTCGAGCAATTGCTCAGAGATGAAAAGTGCCAGCACTGAAAGCTGTTGCTAGCCAGCACCCTTCCTTGGAAGTGCTTTTGTAGGCCTAAGAACACTGGGGCTCTGGGCTTCTCTAGCCACCTCATCTTCTGCTCATCCTCTCGCGCACTCTAAAGAGAGCTCAGGTGAGAAATTGCAAACGTCGAGCAATTGCTCAGAGATGAAAAGTGCCAGCACTGAAAGCTGTTGCTAGCCAGCACCCTCCCTTGGAAGCGCTTTCACAGGCGCAGCAACACTGGGGCTTTGTGCTTCTCTAGCCACCAAACGTCACGGTCCTTCTCTTTCCGTCTCGTAGACACGAGCTGAGAAATTGCAAACGTCGAGCAATTGCTCAGAGATGAAAAGTGCCAGCACTGAAAGCTGTTGCTAGCCAGCAGCCTTCCTTGGAAGCGCTTTTGTAGGCCTAAGAACACTGGGGCTCTGGGCTTCTCTAGCCACCTCATCTTCTGCTCATCCTCTCGCGCACTCTAAAGAGAGCTCAGGTGAGAAATTGCAAACGTCGAGCAATTGCTCAGAGATGAAAAGTGCCAGCACTGAAAGCTGTTGCTAGCCAGCACCCTTCCTTGGAAGCGCTTTCACAGGCGCAGCAACACTGGGGCTTTGCGCTTCTCTACCCACCAAACGTCACGGTCCTTCTCTTTCCGTCAGTAGACACGAGCTGAGAAATTGCAAACGTCGAGCAATTGCTCAGAGATGAAAAGTGCCAGCACTGAAAGCTGTTGCTAGCCAGCAGCCTTCCTTGGAAGCGCTTTTGTAGGCCTAAGAACACTGGGGCTCTGGGCTTCTCTAGCCACCTCATCTTCTGCTCATCCTCTCGCGCACTCTAAAGAGAGCTCAGGTGAGAAATTGCAAACGTCGAGCAATTGCTCAGAGATGAAAAGTGCCAGCACTGAAAGCTCTTGCTAGCCAGCACCCTTCCTTGGAAGCGCTTTTGTAGGCCTAAGAACACTGGGGCTCTGGGCTTCTCTAGCCACCTCATCTTCTGCTCATCCTCTCGCGCACTCTAAAGAGAGCTCAGGTGAGAAATTACAAACGTCGAGCAATTGCTCAGAGATGAAAAGTGCCAGCACTGAAAGCTCTTCCTAGCCAGCACCCTTCCTTGGAAGCGCTTTCACAGGCGCAGCAACACTGGGGCTTTGCGCTTCTCTACCCACCAAACGTCACGGTCCTTCTCTTTCCGTCGGTAGACACGAGCTGAGAAATTGCAAACGTCGAGCAATTGCTCAGAGATGAAAAGTGCCAGCACTGAAAGCTGTTGCTAGCCAGCAGCCTTCCTTGGAAGCGCTTTTGTAGGCCTAAGAACACTGGGGCTCTGGGCTTCTCTAGCCACCTCATCTTCTGCTCATCCTCTCGCGCACTCTAAAGAGAGCTCAGGTGAGAAATTGCAAACGTCGAGCAATTGCTCAGAGATGAAAAGTGCCAGCACTGAAAGCTGTTGCTAGCCAGCACCCTTCCTTGGAAGCGCTTTCACAGGCGCAGCAACACTGGGGCTTTGCGCTTCTCTACGCACCAAACGTCTCGGTCCTTCTCTTTCCGTCTCGTAGACACGAGTTGAGAAATTGCAAACGTCGAGCAATTGCTCAGAGATGAAAAGTGCCAGCACTGAAAGCTGTTGCTAGCCAGCACCCTTCCTTGGAAGCGCTTTCACAGGCGCAGCAACACTGGGGCTTTGCGCTTCTCTAGCCACCAAATGTCACGGTCATTCTCTTTCCGTCTCGTAGACACGAGCTGAGAAATTGCAAACGTCGAGCAATTGCTCAGAGATGAAAAGTGCCAGCACTGAAAGCTGTTGCTAGCCAGCACCCTTCCTTGGAAGCGCTTTCACAGGCGCAGCAACACTGGGGCTTTGTGCTTCTATACGCACCAGACGTCACGGTCCTTCTCTTTCCGTCTCGTAGACACGAGCTGAGAAATTGCAAACGTCCAGCAATTGCTCAGAGATGAAAAGTGCCAGCACTGAAAGCTGTTGCTAGCCAGCACCCTTCCTTGGAAGCGCTTTTGTAGGCCTAAGAACACTAGGGCTCTGGGCTTCTCTAGCCACCTAATCTTCTGCTCATCCTCTCGCGCACTCTAAAGAGAGCTCAGGTGAGAAATTGCAAACGTCGAGCAATTGCTCAGAGATGAAAAGTGCCAGCACTGAAAGCTGTTGCTAGCCAGCACCCTTCCTTGGAAGCGCTTTCACAGGTGCAGCAACACTGGGGCTTTGCACTTCTCTAGCCACCAAACGTCACGGTCCTTCTCTTTCCGTCGGTAGACATGAGCTGAGAAATTGCAAATGTCGAGCAATTGCTCAGAGATGAAAAGTGCCAGCACTGAAAGCTGTTGCTAGCCAGCACCCTTCCTTGGAAGCGCTTTTGTAGGCCTAAGAACACTGGGGCTCTGGGCTTCTCTAGCCACCTCATCTTCTGCTCATCCTCTCGCGCACTCTAAAGAGAGCTCAGGTGAGAAATTACAAACGTCGAGCAATTGCTCAGAGATGAAAAGTGCCAGCACTGAAAGCTGTTGCTAGCCAGCACCCTTCCTTGGAAGCGCTTTCACAGGCGCAGCAACACTGGGGCTTTGCGCTTCTATACGCACCAAATGTCACGGTCATTCTCTTTCCGTCTTGTAGACACGAGCTGAGAAATTGCAAACGTCGAGCAATTGCTCCGAGATGAAAAGTGCCAGCACTGAAAGCTGTTGCTAGCCAGCACCCTTCCTTGGAAGCGCTTTTGTAGGCCTAAGAACACTGGGGCTCTGGGCTTCTCTAGCCACCTCATCTTCTGCTCATCCTCTCGCGCACTCTAAAGAGAGCTCAGGTGAGAAATTGCAAACGTCCAGCAATTGCTCAGAGATGAAAAGTGCCAGCACTGAAAGCTGTTGCTAGCCAGCCCCCTTCCTTGGAAGCGCTTTCACAGGCGCAGCAACACTGTGGCTTTGCGCTTCTATACGCACCAAACGTCACGGTCCTTCTCTTTCCGTCTCGTAGACACGAGCTGAGAAATTGCAAACGTCGAGCAATTGCTCAGAGATGAAAAGTGCCAGCACTGAAAGCTGTTGCTAGCCAGCACCCTTCCTTGGAAGCGCTTTTGTAGGCCTAAGAACACTGGGGCTCTGGGCTTCTCTAGCCACCTCATCTTCTGCTCATCCTCTCGCGCACTCTAAAGAGAGCTCAGGTGAGAAATTGCAAACGTCGAGCAATTGCTCAGAGATGAAAAGTGCCAGCACTGAAAGCTGTTGCTAGCCAGCACCCTTCCTTGGAAGCGCTTTCACAGGCGCAGCAACACTGGGGCTTTGCGCTTCTCTAGCCACCAAACGTCACGGTCCTTCTCTTTCCGTCGGTAGACACGAGCTGAGAAATTGCAAACGTCGAGCAATTGCTCAGAGATGAAAAGTGCCAGCACTGAAAGCTGTTGCTAGCCAGCAGCCTTCCTTGGAAGCGCTTTTGTAGGCCTAAGAACACTGGGGCTCTGGGCTTCTCTAGCCACCTCATCTTCTGCTCATCCTCTCGCGCACTCTAAAGAGAGCTCAGGTGAGAAATTGCAAACGTCGAGCAATTGCTCAGAGATGAAAAGTGCCAGCACTGAAAGCTCTTGCTAGCCAGCACCCTTCCTTGGAAGCGCTTTTGTAGGCCTAAGAACACTGGGGCTCTGGGCTTCTCTAGCCACCTCATCTTCTGCTCATCCTCTCGCGCACTCTAAAGAGAGCTCAGGTGAGAAATTACAAACGTCGAGCAATTGCTCAGAGATGAAAAGTGCCAGCACTGAAAGCTCTTCCTAGCCAGCACCCTTCCTTGGAAGCGCTTTCACAGGCGCAGCAACACTGGGGCTTTGCGTTTCTCTACCCACCAAACGTCACGGTCCTTCTCTTTCCGTCGGTAGACACGAGCTGAGAAATTGCAAACGTCGAGCAATTGCTCAGAGATGAAAAGTGCCAGCACTGAAAGCTGTTGCTAGCCAGCAGCCTTCCTTGGAAGCGCTTTTGTAGGCCTAAGAACACTGGGGCTCTGGGCTTCTCTAGCCACCTCATCTTCTGCTCATCCTCTCGCGCACTCTAAAGAGAGCTCAGGTGAGAAATTGCAAACGTCCAGCAATTGCTCAGAGATGAAAAGTGCCAGCACTGAAAGCTGTTGCTAGCCAGCACCCTTCCTTGGAAGCGCTTTCACAGGCGCAGTAACACTGGGGCTTTGCGCTTCTCTACGCACCAAACGTCTCGGTCCTTCTCTTTCCGTCTCGTAGACACGAGTTGAGAAATTGCAAACGTGGAGCAATTGCTCAGAGATGAAAAGTGCCAGCACTGAAAGCTGTTGCTAGCCAGCACCCTTCCTTGGAAGCGCTTTCACAGGCGCAGCAACACTGGGGCTTTGCGCTTCTCTACGCACCAAACGTAACGGTCCTTCTCTTTCCGTCTCGTAGACACGAGCTGAGAAATTGCAAACGTGGAGCAATTGCTCAGAGATGAAAAGTGCCAGCACTGAAAGCTGTTGCTAGCCAGCACCCTTCCTTGGAAGTGCTTTTGTAGGCCTAAGAACACTGGGGCTCTGGGCTTCTCTAGCCACCTCATCTTCTGCTCATCCTCTCGCGCACTCTAAAGAGAGCTCAGGTGAGAAATTGCAAACGTCCAGCAATTGCTCAGAGATGAAAAGTGCCAGCACTGAAAGCTGTTGCTAGCCAGCACCCTTCCTTGGAAGCGCTTTCACAGGCGCAGCAACACTGGGGCTTTGTGCTTCTCTAGCCACCAAACGTCACGGTCCTTCTCTTTCCGTCTCGTAGACACGAGCTGAGAAATTGCAAACGTCGAGCAATTGCTCAGAGATGAAAAGTGCCAGCACTGAAAGCTGTTGCTAGCCAGCAGCCTTCCTTGGAAGCGCTTTTGTAGGCCTAATAACACTGGGGCTCTGGGCTTCTCTAGCCACCTCATCTTCTGCTCATCCTCTCGCGCACTCTAAAGAGAGCTCAGGTGAGAAATTGCAAACGTCGAGCAATTGCTCAGAGATGAAAAGTGCCAGCACTGAAAGCTGTTGCTAGCCAGCACCCTTCCTTGGAAGCGCTTTCACAGGCGCAGCAACACTGGGGCTTTGCGCTTCTCTACCCACCAAACGTCACGGTCCTTCTCTTTCCGTCAGTAGACACGAGCTGAGAAATTGCAAACGTCGAGCAATTGCTCAGAGATGAAAAGTGCCAGCACTGAAAGCTGTTGCTAGCCAGCACCCTTCCTTGGAAGCGCTTTTGTAGGCCTAAGAACACTGGGGCTCTGGGCTTCTCTAGCCACCTCATCTTCTGCTCATCCTCTCGCGCACTCTAAAGAGAGCTCAGGTGAGAAATTGCAAACGTCGAGCAATTGCTCAGAGATGAAAAGTGCCAGCACTGAAAGCTCTTGCTAGCCAGCACCCTTCCTTGGAAGCGCTTTTGTAGGCCTAAGAACACTGGGGCTCTGGGCTTCTCTAGCCACCTCATCTTCTGCTCATCCTCTCGCGCACTCTAAAGAGAGCTCAGGTGAGAAATTACAAACGTCGAGCAATTGCTCAGAGATGAAAAGTGCCAGCACTGAAAGCTCTTCCTAGCCAGCACCCTTCCTTGGAAGCGCTTTCACAGGCGCAGCAACACTGGGGCTTTGCGCTTCTCTACCCACCAAACGTCACGGTCCTTCTCTTT
This sequence comes from Sarcoramphus papa, assembly GCA_037962945.1. Lineage (NCBI taxonomy): Eukaryota > Metazoa > Chordata > Aves > Accipitriformes > Cathartidae > Sarcoramphus > Sarcoramphus papa. The sequence goes on along the minus strand of CM075606.1, from coordinate 3,904,420 downwards.
CCGTCGGTAGACACGAGCTGAGAAATTGCAAACGTCGAGCAATTGCTCAGAGATGAAAAGTGCCAGCACTGAAAGCTGTTGCTAGCCAGCAGCCTTCCTTGGAAGCGCTTTTGTAGGCCTAAGAACACTGGGGCTCTGGGCTTCTCTAGCCACCTCATCTTCTGCTCATCCTCTCGCGCACTCTAAAGAGAGCTCAGGTGAGAAATTGCAAACGTCGAGCAATTGCTCAGAGATGAAAAGTGCCAGCACTGAAAGCTCTTGCTAGCCAGCACCCTTCCTTGGAAGCGCTTTCACAGGCGCAGCAACACTGGGGCTTTGCGCTTCTCTACGCACCAAACGTCTCGGTCCTTCTCTTTCCGTCTCGTAGACACGAGTTGAGAAATTGCAAACGTCGAGCAATTGCTCAGAGATGAAAAGTGCCAGCACTGAAAGCTGTTGCTAGCCAGCACCCTTCCTTGGAAGCGCTTTCACAGGCGCAGCAACACTGGGGCTTTGCGCTTCTCTACGCACCAAACGTAACGGTCCTTCTCTTTCCGTCTCGTAGACACGAGCTGAGAAATTGCAAACGTGGAGCAATTGCTCAGAGATGAAAAGTGCCAGCACTGAAAGCTGTTGCTAGCCAGCACCCTTCCTTGGAAGCGCTTTTGTAGGCCTAAGAACACTGGGGCTCTGGGCTTCTCTAGCCACCTCATCTTCTGCTCATCCTCTCGCGCACTCTAAAGAGAGCTCAGGTGAGAAATTGCAAACGTCGAGCAATTGCTCAGAGATGAAAAGTGCCAGCACTGAAAGCTGTTGCTAGCCAGCACCCTTCCTTGGAAGCGCTTTCACAGGCGCAGCAACACTGGGGCTTTGCGCTTCTCTAGCCACCAAATGTCACGGTCATTCTCTTTCCGTCTCGTAGACATGAGCTGAGAAATTGCAAACGTCCAGCAATTGCTCAGAGATGAAAAGTGCCAGCACTGAAAGCTGTTGCTAGCCAGCACCCTTCCTTGGAAGCGCTTTCACAGGCGCAGCAACACTGGGGCTTTGTGCTTCTATACGCACCAGACGTCACGGTCCTTCTCTTTCCGTCTCGTAGACACGAGCTGAGAAATTGCAAACGTCCAGCAATTGCTCAGAGATGAAAAGTGCCAGCACTGAAAGCTCTTGCTAGCCAGCACCCTTCCTTGGAAGCGCTTTTGTAGGCCTAAGAACACTAGGGCTCTGGGCTTCTCTAGCCACCTAATCTTCTGCTCATCCTCTCGCGCACTCTAAAGAGAGCTCAGGTGAGAAATTGCAAACGTCGAGCAATTGCTCAGAGATGAAAAGTGCCAGCACTGAAAGCTGTTGCTAGCCAGCACCCTTCCTTGGAAGCGCTTTCACAGGTGCAGCAACACTGGGGCTTTGCACTTCTCTAGCCACCAAACGTCACGGTCCTTCTCTTTCCGTCGGTAGACACGAGCTGAGAAATTGCAAACGTCGAGCAATTGCTCAGAGATGAAAAGTGCCAGCACTGAAAGCTGTTGCTAGCCAGCAGCCTTCCTTGGAAGCGCTTTTGTAGGCCTAAGAACACTGGGGCTCTGGGCTTCTCTAGCCACCTCATCTTCTGCTCATCCTCTCGCGCACTCTAAAGAGAGCTCAGGTGAGAAATTACAAACGTCGAGCAATTGCTCAGAGATGAAAAGTGCCAGCACTGAAAGCTGTTGCTAGCCAGCACCCTTCCTTGGAAGCGCTTTCACAGGCGCAGCAACACTGGGGCTTTGCGCTTCTCTACGCACCAAATGTCACGGTCATTCTCTTTCCGTCTTGTAGACACGAGCTGAGAAATTGCAAACGTCGAGCAATTGCTCCGAGATGAAAAGTGCCAGCACTGAAAGCTGTTGCTAGCCAGCACCCTTCCTTGGAAGCGCTTTTGTAGGCCTAAGAACACTGGGGCTCTGGGCTTCTCTAGCCACCTCATCTTCTGCTCATCCTCTCGCGCACTCTAAAGAGAGCTCAGGTGAGAAATTGCAAACGTCCAGCAATTGCTCAGAGATGAAAAGTGCCAGCACTGAAAGCTGTTGCTAGCCAGCACCCTTCCTTGGAAGCGCTTTCACAGGCGCAGCAACACTGGGGCTTTGCGCTTCTATACGCACCAAACGTCACGGTCCTTCTCTTTCCGTCTCGTAGACACGAGCTGAGAAATTGCAAACGTCGAGCAATTGCTCCGAGATGAAAAGTGCCAGCACTGAAAGCTCTTGCTAGCCAGCACCCTTCCTTGGAAGCGCTTTTGTAGGCCTAAGAACACTGGGGCTCTGGGCTTCTCTAGCCACCTCATCTTCTGCTCATCCTCTCGCGCACTCTAAAGAGAGCTCAGGTGAGAAATTGCAAACGTCGAGCAATTGCTCAGAGATGAAAAGTGCCAGCACTGAAAGCTCTTCCTAGCCAGCACCCTTCCTTGGAAGCGCTTTCACAGGCGCAGCAACACTGGGGCTTTGCGCTTCTCTAGCCACCAAACGTCACGGTCCTTCTCTTTCCGTCGGTAGACACGAGCTGAGAAATTGCAAACGTCGAGCAATTGCTCAGAGATGAAAAGTGCCAGCACTGAAAGCTCTTCCTAGCCAGCACCCTTCCTTGGAAGCGCTTTTGTAGGCCTAAGAACACTGGGGCTCTGGGCTTCTCTAGCCACCTCATCTTCTGCTCATCCTCTCGCGCACTCTAAAGAGAGCTCAGGTGAGAAATTGCAAACGTCGAGCAATTGCTCAGAGATGAAAAGTGCCAGCACTGAAAGCTCTTGCTAGCCAGCACCCTTCCTTGGAAGCGCTTTTGTAGGCCTAAGAACACTGGGGCTCTGGGCTTCTCTAGCCACCTCATCTTCTGCTCATCCTCTCGCGCACTCTAAAGAGAGCTCAGGTGAGAAATTGCAAACGTCGAGCAATTGCTCAGAGATGAAAAGTGCCAGCACTGAAAGCTGTTGCTAGCCAGCACCCTTCCTTGGAAGCGCTTTCACAGGCGCAGCAACACTGGGGCTTTGCGCTTCTCTACCCACCAAACGTCACGGTCCTTCTCTTTCCGTCGGTAGACACGAGCTGAGAAATTGCAAACGTCGAGCAATTGCTCAGAGATGAAAAGTGCCAGCACTGAAAGCTGTTGCTAGCCAGCAGCCTTCCTTGGAAGCGCTTTTGTAGGCCTAAGAACACTGGGGCTCTGGGCTTCTCTAGCCACCTCATCTTCTGCTCATCCTCTCGCGCACTCTAAAGAGAGCTCAGGTGAGAAATTGCAAACGTCCAGCAATTGCTCAGAGATGAAAAGTGCCAGCACTGAAAGCTGTTGCTAGCCAGCACCCTTCCTTGGAAGCGCTTTCACAGGCGCAGTAACACTGGGGCTTTGCGCTTCTCTACCCACCAAACGTCACGGTCCTTCTCTTTCCGTCAGTAGACACGAGCTGAGAAATTGCAAACGTCGAGCAATTGCTCAGAGATGAAAAGTGCCAGCACTGAAAGCTCTTGCTAGCCAGCACCCTTCCTTGGAAGCGCTTTCACAGGCGCAGCAACACTGGGGCTTTGCGCTTCTCTACGCACCAAACGTAACGGTCCTTCTCTTTCCGTCTCGTAGACACGAGCTGAGAAATTGCAAACGTGGAGCAATTGCTCAGAGATGAAAAGTGCCAGCACTGAAAGCTGTTGCTAGCCAGCAGCCTTCCTTGGAAGCGCTTTTGTAGGCCTAAGAACACTGGGGCTCTGGGCTTCTCTAGCCACCTAATCTTCTGCTCATCCTCTCGCGCACTCTAAAGAGAGCTCAGGTGAGAAATTGCAAACGTCGAGCAATTGCTCAGAGATGAAAAGTGCCAGCACTGAAAGCTGTTGCTAGCCAGCACCCTTCCTTGGAAGCGCTTTCACAGGCGCAGTAACACTGGGGCTTTGCACTTCTCTACGCACCAAACGTCACGGTCCTTCTCTTTCCGTCTCGTAGACACGAGCTGAGAAATTGCAAACATCGAGCAATTGCTCAGAGATGAAAAGTGCCAGCACTGAAAGCTGTTGCTAGCCAGCACCCTTCCTTGGAAGCGCTTTCACAGGCGCAGCAACACTGGGGCTTTGTGCTTCTATACGCACCAAACGTCACGGTCATTCTCTTTCCGTCTCGTAGACACGAGCTGAGAAATTGCAAACGTCCAGCAATTGCTCAGAGATGAAAAGTGCCAGCACTGAAAGCTGTTGCTAGCCAGCACCCTTCCTTGGAAGTGCTTTTGTAGGCCTAAGAACACTGGGGCTCTGGGCTTCTCTAGCCACCTCATCTTCTGCTCATCCTCTCGCGCACTCTAAAGAGAGCTCAGGTGAGAAATTACAAACGTCGAGCAATTGTTCAGAGATGAAAAGTGCCAGCACTGAAAGCTCTTGCTAGCCAGCACCCTTCCTTGGAAGCGCTTTCAAAGGCGCAGCAACACTGTGGCTTTGCGCTTCTCTACCCACCAAATGTCACGGTCATTCTCTTTCCATCTCATAGACACGAGCTGAGAAATTGCAAATGTCGAGCAATTGCTCCGAGATGAAAAGTGCCAGCACTGAAAGCTGTTGCTAGCCAGCACCCTTCCTTGGAAGCGCTTTCACAGGCGCAGCAACACTGGGGCTTTGCGCTTCTCTAGCCACCAAACGTCACGGTCCTTCTCTTTCCGTCGGTAGACACGAGCTGAGAAATTGCAAACGTCGAGCAATTGCTCAGAGATGAAAAGTGCCAGCACTGAAAGCTGTTGCTAGCCAGCACCCTTCCTTGGAAGTGCTTTTGTAGGCCTAAGAACACTGGGGCTCTGGGCTTCTCTAGCCACCTACTCTTCTGATCATTCTCTCGCGCAGTCTAAAGAGAGCTCAGGTGAGAAATTGCAAACGTCGAGCAATTGCTCAGAGATGAAAAGTGCCAGCACTGAAAGCTCTTGCTAGCCAGCACCCTTCCTTGGAAGCGCTTTTGTAGCCCTTAGAACACTGGGGCTCTGGGCTTCTCTAGCCACCTCATCTTCTGCTCATCCTCTCGCGCACTCTAAAGAGAGCTCAGGTGAGAAATTGCAAACGTCGAGCAATTGCTCAGAGATGAAAAGTGCCAGCACTGAAAGCTCTTGCTAGCCAGCACCCTTCCTTGGAAGCGCTTTCACAGGCGCAGCAACACTGGGACTTTGCGCTTCTCTACGCACCAAATGTCACGGTCCTTCTCTTTCCGTCTTGTAGACACGAGCTGAGAAATTGCAAACGTCGAGCAATTGCTCCGAGATGAAAAGTGCCAGCACTGAAAGCTGTTGCTAGCCAGCACCCTTCCTTGGAAGCGCTTTTGTAGGCCTAAGAACACTGGGGCTCTGGGCTTCTCTAGCCACCTCATCTTCTGCTCATCCTCTCGCGCACTCTAAAGAGAGCTCAGGTGAGAAATTGCAAACGTCGAGCAATTGCTCAGAGATGAAAAGTGCCAGCACTGAAAGCTCTTGCTAGCCAGCACCCTTCCTTGGAAGCGCTTTCACAGGCGCAGTAACACTGGGGCTTTGCACTTCTCTACGCACCAAACGTCACGGTCCTTCTCTTTCCGTCTCGTAGACACGAGCTGAGAAATTGCAAACGTCAAGCAATTGCTCAGAGATGAAAAGTGCCAGCACTGAAAGCTGTTGCTAGCCAGCACCCTTCCTTGGAAGCGCTTTTGTAGGCCTAAGAACACTGGGGCTCTGGGCTTCTCTAGCCACCTCATCTTCTGCTCATCCTCGCGCGCACTCTAAAGAGAGCTCAGGTGAGAAATTGCAAACGTCGAGCAATTGCTCAGAGATGAAAAGTGCCAGCACTGAAAGCTGTTGCTAGCCAGCACCCTTCCTTGGAAGCGCTTTCACAGGCACAGCAACACTGGGGCTTTGCGCTTCTCTAGCCACCAAACGTCACGGTCCTTCTCTTTCCGTCTCGTAGACACGAGCTGAGAAATTGCAAACGTCGAGCAATTGCTCAGAGATGAAAAGTGCCAGCACTGAAAGCTGTTGCTAGCCAGCAGCCTTCCTTGGAAGCGCTTTTGTAGGCCTAAGAACAGTGGGGCTCTGGGCTTCTCTAGCCACCTCATCTTCTGCTCATCCTCTCGCGCACTCTAAAGAGAGCTCAGGTGAGAAATTGCAAACGTCCAGCAATTGCTCAGAGATGAAAAGTGCCAGCACTGAAAGCTCTTGCTAGCCAGCACCCTTCCTTGGAAGCGCTTTCACAGGCGCAGCAACACTGGGGCTTTGCACTTCTCTAGCCACCAAACGTCACGGTCCTTCTCTTTCCGTCTCCTAGACACGAGCTGAGAAATTGCAAATGTCGAGCAATTGCTCAGAGATGAAAAGTGCCAGCACTGAAAGCTGTTGCTAGCCAGCACCCTTCCTTGGAAGCGCTTTTGTAGGCCTAAGAACACTGGGGCTCTGGGCTTCTCTAGCCACCTCATCTTCTGCTCATCCTCTCGCGCACTCTAAAGAGAGCTCAGGTGAGAAATTGCAAACGTCGAGCAATTGCTCAGAGATGAAAAGTGCCAGCACTGAAAGCTCTTGCTAGCCAGCACCCTTCCTTGGAAGCGCTTTCACAGGCGCAGCAACACTGGGGCTTTGCGCTTCTCTAGCCACCAAGCGTCACGGTCCTTCTCCTTCCGTCTCGTAGACACGAGCTGAGAAATTGCAAAGGTCGAGCAATTGCTCCGAGATGAAAAGTGCCAGCACTGAAAGCTGTTGCTAGCCAGCACCCTTCCTTGGAAGCGCTTTCACAGGCGCAGTAACACTGGGGCTTTGCACTTCTATACGCACCAAACGTCACGGTCCTTCTCTTTCCGTCTCGTAGACACGAGCTGAGAAATTGCAAACGTCGAGCAATTGCTCAGAGATGAAAAGTGTCAGCACTGAAAGCTGTTGCTAGCCAGCAGCCTTCCTTGGAAGTGCTTTTGTAGGCCTAAGAACAGTGGGGCTCTGGGCTTCTCTAGCCACCTCATCTTCTGCTCATCCTCTCGCGCACTCTAAAGAGAGCTCAGGTGAGAAATTGCAAACGTCGAGCAATTGCTCAGAGATGAAAAGTGCCAGCACTGAAAGCTCTTGCTAGCCAGCCCCCTTCCTTGGAAGCGCTTTCACAGGCGCAGCAACACTGGGGCTTTGCGCTTCTCTACCCACCAAACGTCACGGTCCTTCTCTTTCCGTCTCGTAGACACGAGCTGAGAAATTGCAAACGCCGAGCAATTGCTCAGAGATGAAAAGTGCCAGCACTGAAAGCTCTTGCTAGCCAGCACCCTTCCTTGGAAGCGCTTTTGTAGGCCTAAGAACACTGGGGCTCTGGGCTTCTCTAGCCACCTCATCTTCTGCTCATCCTCTCGCGCACTCTAAAGAGAGCTCAGGTGAGAAATTGCAAACGTCCAGCAATTGCTCAGAGATGAAAAGTGCCAGCACTGAAAGCTGTTGCTAGCCAGCACCCTTCCTTGGAAGCGCTTTCACAGGCGCAGCAACACTGGGGCTTTGCACTTCTCTAGCCACCAAACGTCACGGTCCTTCTCTTTCCGTCTCGTAGACACGAGTTGAGAAATTGCAAATGTCGAGCAATTGCTCAGAGATGAAAAGTGCCAGCACTGAAAGCTGTTGCTAGCCAGCAGCCTTCCTTGGAAGCGCTTTTGTAGGCCTAAGAACACTGGGGCTCTGGGCTTCTCTAGCCACCTCATCTTCTGCTCATCCTCTCGCGCACTCTAAAGAGAGCTCAGGTGAGAAATTGCAAACGTCGAGCAATTGCTCCGAGATGAAAAGTGCCAGCACTGAAAGCTCTTGCTAGCCAGCACCCTTCCTTGGAAGCGCTTTCACAGGCGCAGCAACACTGGGGCTTTGTGCTTCTATACGCACCAAACGTCACGGTCATTCTCTTTCCGTCTCGTAGACACGAGCTGAGAAATTGCAAACGTCGAGCAATTGCTCAGAGATGAAAAGTGCCAGCACTGAAAGCTGTTGCTAGCCAGCACCCTTCCTTGGAAGTGCTTTTGTAGGCCTAAGAACACTGGGGCTCTGTGCTTCTCTAGCCACCTACTCTTCTGATCATTCTCTCGCGCAGTCTAAAGAGAGCTCAGGTGAGAAATTGCAAACGTCGAGCAATTGCTCAGAGATGAAAAGTGCCAGCACTGAAAGCTCTTGCTAGCCAGCACCCTTCCTTGGAAGCGCTTTTGTAGCCCTTAGAACACTGGGGCTCTGGGCTTCTCTAGCCACCTCATCTTCTGCTCATCCTCTCGCGCACTCTAAAGAGAGCTCAGGTGAGAAATTGCAAACGTCGAGCAATTGCTCAGAGATGAAAAGTGCCAGCACTGAAAGCTCTTGCTAGCCAGCACCCTTCCTTGGAAGCGCTTTCACAGGCGCAGCAACACTGGGACTTTGCGCTTCTCTACGCACCAAATGTCACGGTCCTTCTCTTTCCGTCTTGTAGACACGAGCTGAGAAATTGCAAACGTCGAGCAATTGCTCAGAGATGAAAAGTGCCAGCACTGAAAGCTGTTGCTAGCCAGCACCCTTCCTTGGAAGCGCTTTTGTAGGCCTAAGAACACTGGGGCTCTGGGCTTCTCTAGCCACCTCATCTTCTGCTCATCCTCGCGCGCACTCTAAAGAGAGCTCAGGTGAGAAATTGCAAACGTCGAGCAATTGCTCAGAGATGAAAAGTGCCAGCACTGAAAGCTGTTGCTAGCCAGCACCCTTCCTTGGAAGCGCTTTCACAGGCGCAGCAACACTGGGGCTTTGCGCTTCTCTAGCCACCAAACGTCACGGTCCTTCTCTTTCCGTCTCCTAGACACGAGCTGAGAAATTGCAAACGTCGAGCAATTGCTCAGAGATGAAAAGTGCCAGCACTGAAAGCTGTTGCTAGCCAGCACCCTTCCTTGGAAGCGCTTTTGTAGGCCTAAGAACACTGGGGCTCTGGGCTTCTCTAGCCACCTCATCTTCTGCTCATCCTCTCGCGCACTCTAAAGAGAGCTCAGGTGAGAAATTGCAAACGTCGAGCAATTGCTCAGAGATGAAAAGTGCCAGCACTGAAAGCTCTTGCTAGCCAGCACCCTTCCTTGGAAGCGCTTTCACAGGCGCAGCAACACTGGGGCTTTGCACTTCTCTAGCCACCAAACGTCACGGTCCTTCTCTTTCCGTCTCCTAGACACGAGCTGAGAAATTGCAAATGTCGAGCAATTGCTCAGAGATGAAAAGTGCCAGCACTGAAAGCTGTTGCTAGCCAGCACCCTTCCTTGGAAGTGCTTTTGTAGGCCTAAGAACACTGGGGCTCTGGGCTTCTCTAGCCACCTCATCTTCTGCTCATCCTCTCGCGCACTCTAAAGAGAGCTCAGGTGAGAAATTGCAAACGTCGAGCAATTGCTCAGAGATGAAAAGTGCCAGCACTGAAAGCTGTTGCTAGCCAGCACCCTTCCTTGGAAGCGCTTTCACAGGCGCAGCAACACTGGGGCTTTGCGCTTCTCTAGCCACCAAGCGTCACGGTCCTTCTCTTTCTGTCTCGTAGACACGAGCTGAGAAATTGCAAACGTCGAGCAATTGCTCCGAGATGAAAAGTGCCAGCACTGAAAGCTGTTGCTAGCCAGCACCCTTCCTTGGAAGCGCTTTCACAGGCGCAGTAACACTGGGGCTTTGCACTTCTATACGCACCAAACGTCACGGTCATTCTCTTTCCGTCTCGTAGACACGAGCTGAGAAATTGCAAACGTCGAGCAATTGCTCAGAGATGAAAAGTGTCAGCACTGAAAGCTGTTGCTAGCCAGCAGCCTTCCTTGGAAGTGCTTTTGTAGGCCTAAGAACACTGGGGCTCTGGGCTTCTCTAGCCACCTCATCTTCTGCTCATCCTCTCGCGCACTCTAAAGAGAGCTCAGGTGAGAAATTGCAAACGTCGAGCAATTGCTCAGAGATGAAAAGTGCCAGCACTGAAAGCTGTTGCTAGCCAGCCCCCTTCCTTGGAAGCGCTTTTGTAGCCCTTAGAACACTGGGGCTCTGGGCTTCTCTAGCCACCTCATCTTCTGCTCATCCTCTCGCGCACTCTAAAGAGAGCTCAGGTGAGAAATTGCAAATGTCGAGCAATTGCTCAGAGATGAAAAGTGCCAGCACTGAAAGCTGTTGCTAGCCAGCACCCTTCCTTGGAAGCGCTTTCACAGGCGCAGTAACACTGGGGCTTTGCACTTCTCTAGCCACCAAACGTCACGGTCCTTCTCTTTCCGTCTCGTAGACACGAGTTGAGAAATTGCAAATGTCGAGCAATTGCTCAGAGATGAAAAGTGCCAGCACTGAAAGCTGTTGCTAGCCAGCAGCCTTCCTTGGAAGCGCTTTTGTAGGCCTAAGAACACTGGGGCTCTGGGCTTCTCTAGCCACCTCATCTTCTGCTCATCCTCTCGCGCGCTCTAAAGAGAGCTCAGGTGAGAAATTGCAAACGTCGAGCAATTGCTCCGAGATGAAAAGTGCCAGCACTGAAAGCTCTTGCTAGCCAGCACCCTTCCTTGGAAGCGCTTTCACAGGCGCAGCAACACTGGGGCTTTGCGCTTCTATACGCACCAAACGTCACGGTCATTCTCTTTCCGTCTCGTAGACACGAGCTGAGAAATTGCAAACGTGGAGCAATTGCTCAGAGATGAAAAGTGCCAGCACTGAAAGCTGTTGCTAGCCAGCACCCTTCCTTGGAAGCGCTTTCACAGGCGCAGCAACACTGGGGCTTTGTGCTTCTATACGCACCAGACGTCACGGTCCTTCTCTTTCCGTCTCGTAGACACGAGCTGAGAAATTGCAAACGTGGAGCAATTGCTCAGAGATGAAAAGTGCCAGCACTGAAAGCTGTTGCTAGCCAGCACCCTTCCTTGGAAGCGCTTTTGTAGGCCTAAGAACACTAGGGCTCTGGGCTTCTCTAGCCACCTAATATTCTGCTCATCCTCTCGCGCACTCTAAAGAGAGCTCAGGTGAGAAATTGCAAACGTCGAGCAATTGCTCAGAGATGAAAAGTGCCAGCACTGAAAGCTGTTGCTAGCCAGCACCCTTCCTTGGAAGCGCTTTCACAGGCGCAGCAACACTGGGGCTTTGCGCTTCTCTACCCACCAAACGTCACGGTCATTCTCTTTCCGTCTCGTAGACACGAGCTGAGAAATTGCAAACGTCGAGCAATTGCTCAGAGATGAAAAGTGCCAGCGCTGAAAGCTCTTGCTAGCCAGCACCCTTCCTTGGAAGCGCTTTCACAGGTGCAGCAACACTGGGGCTTTGCACTTCTCTAGCCACCAAACGTCACGGTCCTTCTCTTTCCGTCGGTAGACACGAGCTGAGAAATTGCAAACGTCGAGCAATTGCTCAGAGATGAAAAGTGCCAGCACTGAAAGCTGTTGCTAGCCAGCACCCTTCCTTGGAAGCGCTTTTGTAGGCCTAAGAACACTGGGGCTCTGGGCTTCTCTAGCCACCTCATCTTCTGCTCATCCTCTCGCGCACTCTAAAGAGAGCTCAGGTGAGAAATTGCAAACGTCGAGCAATTGCTCAGAGATGAAAAGTGCCAGCACTGAAAGCTGTTGCTAGCCAGCACCCTTCCTTGGAAGCGCTTTCACAGGCGCAGCAACACTGGGGCTTTGCGCTTCTCTACGCACCAACCGTCACGGTCCTTCTCTTTCCGTCTCGTAGACACGAGCTGAGAAATTGCAAACATCGAGCAATTGCTCAGAGATGAAAAGTGCCAGCACTGAAAGCTGTTGCTAGCCAGCACCCTTCCTTGGAAGCGCTTTTGTAGACCTAAGAACACTGGGGCTCTGGGCTTCTCTAGCCACCTCATCTTCTGCTCATCCTCTCGCGCACTCTAAAGAGAGCTCAGGTGAGAAATTGCAAACTTCGAGCAATTGCTCAGAGCTGAAAAGTGCCAGCACTGAAAGCTCTTGCTAGCCAGCACCCTTCCTTGGAAGCGCTTTCACAGGCGCAGTAACACTGGGGCTTTGCGCTTCTCTACGCACCAAACGTCACGGTCCTTCTCTTTCCGTCTCGTAGACACGAGTTGAGAAATTGCAAACGTCGAGCAATTGCTCAGAGATGAAAAGTGCCAGCACTGAAAGCTGTTGCTAGCCAGCACCCTTCCTTGGAAGCGCTTTCACAGGCGCAGCAACACTGGGGCTTTGCGCTTCTCTACGCACCAAACGTCACGGTCCTTCTCTTTCCGTCTCGTAGACACGAGCTGAGAAATTGCAAACGTCGAGCAATTGCTCCGAGATGAAAAGTGCCAGCACTGAAAGCTGTTGCTAGCCAGCACCCTTCCTTGGAAGCGCTTTTGTAGACCTAAGAACACTGGGGCTCTGGGCTTCTCTAGCCACCTCATCTTCTGCTCATCCTCTCGCGCACTCTAAAGAGAGCTCAGGTGAGAAATTGCAAACGTCCAGCAATTGCTCAGAGATGAAAAGTGCCAGCACTGAAAGCTGTTGCTAGCCAGCACCCTTCCTTGGAAGCGCTTTCACAGGTGCAGCAACACTGGGGCTTTGCACTTCTCTACGCAGCAAACGTCACGGTCCTTCTCTTTCCGTCTCGTAGACACGAGCTGAGAAATTGCAAACGTCGAGCAATTGCTCCGAGATGAAAAGTGCCAGCACTGAAAGCTGTTGCTAGCCAGCACCCTTCCTTGGATGCGCTTTTGTAGGCCTTAGAACACTGGGGCTCTGGGCTTCTCGCCACCTCATCTTCTGCTCATCCTCTCGCGCACTCTGAAGAGAGCTCAGGTGAGAAATTGCAAACGTCGAGCAATTGCTCCGAGATGAAAAGTGCCAGCACTGAAAGCTCTTGCTAGCCAGCACCCTTCCTTGGAAGCGCTTTCACAGGCGCAGCAACACTGGGGCTTTGCGCTTCTATACGCACCAAACGTCACGGTCATTCTCTTTCCGTCTCGTAGACACGAGCTGAGAAATTGCAAACGTGGAGCAATTGCTCAGAGATGAAAAGTGCCAGCACTGAAAGCTGTTGCTAGCCAGCACCCTTCCTTGGAAGCGCTTTCACAGGCGCAGCAACACTGGGGCTTTGTGCTTCTATACGCACCAGACGTCACGGTCCTTCTCTTTCCGTCTCGTAGACACGAGCTGAGAAATTGCAAACGTGGAGCAATTGCTCAGAGATGAAAAGTGCCAGCACTGAAAGCTGTTGCTAGCCAGCACCCTTCCTTGGAAGCGCTTTTGTAGGCCTAAGAACACTAGGGCTCTGGGCTTCTCTAGCCACCTAATCTTCTGCTCATCCTCTCGCGCACTCTAAAGAGAGCTCAGGTGAGAAATTGCAAACGTCGAGCAATTGCTCCGAGATGAAAAGTGCCAGCACTGAAAGCTGTTGCTAGCCAGCACCCTTCCTTGGAAGCGCTTTCACAGGCGCAGCAACACTGGGGCTTTGCGCTTCTCTACCCACCAAACGTCACGGTCATTCTCTTTCCGTCTCGTAGACACGAGCTGAGAAATTGCAAACGTCGAGCAATTGCTCAGAGATGAAAAGTGCCAGCGCTGAAAGCTCTTGCTAGCCAGCACCCTTCCTTGGAAGCGCTTTCACAGGTGCAGCAACACTGGGGCTTTGCACTTCTCTAGCCACCAAACGTCACGGTCCTTCTCTTTCCGTCGGTAGACACGAGCTGAGAAATTGCAAACGTCGAGCAATTGCTCCGAGATGAAAAGTGCCAGCACTGAAAGCTGTTGCTAGCCAGCACCCTTCCTTGGAAGCGCTTTTGTAGGCCTAAGAACACAAGGGCTCTGTGCTTCTCTAGCCACCTACTCTTCTGCTCATCCTCTCGCGCACTCTAAAGAGAGCTCAGGTGAGAAATTGCAAACGTCGAGCAATTGCTCAGAGATGAAAAGTGCCAGCACTGAAAGCTGTTGCTAGCCAGCACCCTTCCTTGGAAGCGCTTTCACAGGCGCAGCAACACTGGGGCTTTGCGCTTCTCTACGCACCAACCGTCACGGTCCTTCTCTTTCCGTCTCGTAGACACGAGCTGAGAAATTGCAAACATCGAGCAATTGCTCAGAGATGAAAAGTGCCAGCACTGAAAGCTGTTGCTAGCCAGCACCCTTCCTTGGAAGCGCTTTTGTAGACCTAAGAACACTGGGGCTCTGGGCTTCTCTAGCCACCTCATCTTCTGCTCATCCTCTCGCGCACTCTAAAGAGAGCTCAGGTGAGAAATTGCAAACTTCGAGCAATTGCTCAGAGCTGAAAAGTGCCAGCACTGAAAGCTCTTGCTAGCCAGCACCCTTCCTTGGAAGCGCTTTCACAGGCGCAGTAACACTGGGGCTTTGCGCTTCTCTACGCACCAAACGTCACGGTCCTTCTCTTTCCGTCTCGTAGACACGAGTTGAGAAATTGCAAACGTCGAGCAATTGCTCAGAGATGAAAAGTGCCAGCACTGAAAGCTGTTGCTAGCCAGCACCCTTCCTTGGAAGCGCTTTCACAGGCGCAGCAACACTGGGGCTTTGCGCTTCTCTACGCACCAAACGTCACGGTCCTTCTCTTTCCGTCTCGTAGACACGAGCTGAGAAATTGCAAACGTCGAGCAATTGCTCCGAGATGAAAAGTGCCAGCACTGAAAGCTGTTGCTAGCCAGCACCCTTCCTTGGAAGCGCTTTTGTAGACCTAAGAACACTGGGGCTCTGGGCTTCTCTAGCCACCTCATCTTCTGCTCATCCTCTCGCGCACTCTAAAGAGAGCTCAGGTGAGAAATTGCAAACGTCCAGCAATTGCTCAGAGATGAAAAGTGCCAGCACTGAAAGCTGTTGCTAGCCAGCACCCTTCCTTGGAAGCGCTTTCACAGGTGCAGCAACACTGGGGCTTTGCACTTCTCTACGCAGCAAACGTCACGGTCCTTCTCTTTCCGTCTCGTAGACACGAGCTGAGAAATTGCAAACGTCGAGCAATTGCTCCGAGATGAAAAGTGCCAGCACTGAAAGCTGTTGCTAGCCAGCACCCTTCCTTGGATGCGCTTTTGTAGGCCTTAGAACACTGGGGCTCTGGGCTTCTCGCCACCTCATCTTCTGCTCATCCTCTCGCGCACTCTGAAGAGAGCTCAGGTGAGAAATTGCAAACGTCGAGCAATTGCTCAGAGATGAAAAGTGCCAGCACTGAAAGCTCTTGCTAGCCAGCACCCTTCCTTGGAAGCGCTTTCACAGGCGCAGCAACACTGGGGCTTTGCGCTTCTATACGCACCAAACGTCACGGTCATTCTCTTTCCGTCTCGTAGACACGAGCTGAGAAATTGCAAACGTCCAGCAATTGCTCCGAGATGAAAAGTGCCAGCACTGAAAGCTGTTGCTAGCCAGCACCCTTCCTTGAAAGCGCTTTTGTAGGCCTAAGAACACTAGGGCTCTGGGCTTCTCTAGCCACCTCATCTTCTGCTCATCCTCTCGCGCACTCTAAAGAGAGCTCAGGTGAGAAATTGCAAACGTCCAGCAATTGCTCAGAGATGAAAAGTGCCAGCACTGAAAGCTGTTGCTAGCCAGCACCCTTCCTTGGAAGCGCTTTCACAGGCGCAGCAACACTGGGGCTTTGCGCTTCTATACGCGCCAAACGTCACGGTCCTTCTCTTTCCGTCGGTAGACATGAGCTGAGAAAGTGCAAACATCGAGCAATTGCTCAGAGATGAAAAGTGCCAGCACTGAAAGCTGTTGCTAGCCAGCACCCTTCCTTGGAAGCGCTTTCACAGGTGCAGCAACACTGGGGCTTTGCGCTTCTCTAGCCACCAAAAGTCACGGTCCTTCTCTTTCCGTCGGTAGACACGAGCTGAGAAATTGCAAACGTCGAGCAATTGCTCAGAGATGAAAACTGCCAGCACTGAAAGCTGTTGCTAGCCAGCACCCTTCCTTGGAAGCGCTTTTGTAGGCCTAAGAACACTGGGGCTCTGGGCTTCTCTAGCCACCTCATCTTCTGCTCATCCTCTCGCGCACTCTGAAGAGAGCTCAGGTGAGAAATTGCAAACGTCGAGCAATTGCTCAGAGATGAAAAGTGCCAGCACTGAAAGCTGTTGCTAGCCAGCACCCTTCCTTGGAAGCGCTTTCACAGGCGCAGTAACACTGGGGCTTTGCACTTCTATACGCACCAAACGTCACGGTCATTCTCTTTCCGTCTCGTAGACACGAGCTGAGAAATTGCAAACGCCGAGCAATTGCTCAGAGATGAAAAGTGCCAGCACTGAAAGCTGTTGCTAGCCAGCACCCTTCCTTGGAAGCGCTTTTGTAGGCCTAAGAACACTAGGGCTCTGGGCTTCTCTAGCCACCTCATCTTCTGCTCATCCTCTCGCGCACTCTAAAGAGAGCTCAGGTGAGAAATTGCAAACGTCGAGCAATTGCTCCGAGATGAAAAGTGCCAGCACTGAAAGCTGTTGCTAGCCAGCACCCTTCCTTGGAAGCGCTTTCACAGGCGCAGTAACACTGGGGCTTTGCACTTCTCTACGCACCAAACGTCACGGTCCTTCTCTTCCCGTCTCGTAGACACGAGCTGAGAAATTGCAAACATCGAGCAATTGCTCAGAGATGAAAAGTGCCAGCACTGAAAGCTGTTGCTAGCCAGCACCCTTCCTTGGAAGCGCTTTCACAGGCGCAGCAACACTGGGGCTTTGCGCTTCTCTAGCCACCAAACGTCACGGTCATTCTCTTTCCGTCTCGTAGACACGAGCTGAGAAATTGCAAACATCGAGCAATTGCTCAGAGATGAAAAGTGCCAGCACTGAAAGCTGTTGCTAGCCAGCACCCTTCCTTGGAAGTGCTTTTCTAGGCCTAAGAACACTGGGGCTCTGGGCTTCTCTAGCCACCTCATCTTCTGCTCATCCTCTCGCGCACTCTAAAGAGAGCTCAGGTGAGAAATTACAAACGTCGAGCAATTGTTCAGAGATGAAAAGTGCCAGCACTGAAAGCTCTTGCTAGCCAGCACCCTTCCTTGGAAGCGCTTTCACAGGCGCAGCAACACTGGGGCTTTGCGCTTCTCTACCCACCAAACGTCACGGTCATTCTCTTTCCATCTCATAGACACGAGCTGAGAAATTGCAAATGTCGAGCAA
Source organism: Sarcoramphus papa (assembly GCA_037962945.1). Lineage (NCBI taxonomy): Eukaryota > Metazoa > Chordata > Aves > Accipitriformes > Cathartidae > Sarcoramphus > Sarcoramphus papa. Next base: position 3,887,450 of record CM075606.1, on the reverse strand, counting down.
TTGCTCAGAGATGAAAAGTGCCAGCACTGAAAGCTGTTGCTAGCCAGCACCCTTCCTTGGAAGCGCTTTCACAGGCGCAGCAACACTGGGGCTTTGCGCTTCTCTAGCCACCAAACGTCACGGTCCTTCTCTTTCCGTCGGTAGACACGAGCTGAGAAATTGCAAACGTCGAGCAATTGCTCAGAGATGAAAAGTGCCAGCACTGAAAGCTGTTGCTAGCCAGCACCCTTCCTTGGAAGCGCTTTTGTAGGCCTAAGAACAGTGGGGCTCTGGGCTTCTCTAGCCACCTCATCTTCTGCTCATCCTCTCGCGCACTCTGAAGAGAGCTCAGGTGAGAAATTGCAAACGTCGAGCAATTGCTCAGAGATGAAAAGTGCCAGCACTGAAAGCTGTTGCTAGCCAGCACCCTTCCTTGGAAGCGCTTTCACAGGCGCAGTAACACTGGGGCTTTGCACTTCTCTACGCACCAAACGTCACGGTCCTTCTCTTTCCGTCTCGTAGACACGAGCTGAGAAATTGCAAACGTCGAGCAATTGCTCAGAGCTGAAAAGTGCCAGCACTGAAAGCTGTTGCTAGCCAGCACCCTTCCTTGGAAGTGCTTTTGTAGGCGTAAGAACACTGGGGCTCTGGGCTTCTCTAGCCACCTCATCTTCTGCTCATCCTCTCGCGCACTCTAAAGAGAGCTCAGGTGAGAAATTGCAAATGTCGAGCAATTGCTCAGAGATGAAAAGTGCCAGCACTGAAAGCTGTTGCTAGCCAGCACCCTTCCTTGGAAGCGCTTTCACAGGCGCAGCAACACTGGGGCTTTGCACTTCTATACGCACCAAACGTCACGGTCCTTCTCTTTCCGTCTCGTAGACACGAGCTGAGAAATTGCAAACGTCGAGCAATTGCTCCGAGATGAAAAGTGCCAGCACTGAAAGCTGTTGCTAGCCAGCACCCTTCCTTGGAAGCGCTTTTGTAGGCCTAAGAACACTAGGGCTCTGGGCTTCTCTAGCCACCTCATCTTCTGCTCATCCTCTCGCGCACTCTGAAGAGAGCTCAGGTGAGAAATTGCAAACGTCGAGCAATTGCTCAGAGATGAAAAGTGCCAGCACTGAAAGCTCTTGCTAGCCACCACCCTTCCTTGGAAGCGCTTTCACAGGCGCAGCAACACTGGGGCTTTGCGCTTCTCTACGCACCAAACGTCACGGTCCTTCTCTTTCCGTCGGTAGACACGAGCTGAGAAATTGCAAACGTCGAGCAATTGCTCAGAGATGAAAAGTGCCAGCACTGAAAGCTGTTGCTAGCCAGCACCCTTCCTTGGAAGCGCTTTCACAGGCGCAGCAACACTGGGGCTTTGCGCTTCTCTAGCCACCAAACGTCACGGTCCTTCTCTTTCCGTCGGTAGACACGAGCTGAGAAATTGCAAACGTCGAGCAATTGCTCAGAGATGAAAAGTGCCAGCACTGAAAGCTGTTGCTAGCCAGCACCCTTCCTTGGAAGCGCTTTTGTAGGCCTAAGAACACTGGGGCTCTGGGCTTCTCTAGCCCCCTCATCTTCTGCTCATCCTCTCGCGCACTCTAAAGAGAGCTCAGCTGAGAAATTGCAAACGTCCAGCAATTGCTAAGAGATGAAAAGTGCCAGCACTGAAAGCTGTTGCTAGCCAGCACCCTTCCTTGGAAGCGCTTTCACAGGCGCAGCAACACTGGGGCTTTGCGCTTCTCTAGCCACAAAACGTCACTGTCATTCTCTTTCCGTCTCGTAGACACGAGTTGAGAAATTGCAAACGTCGAGCAATTGCTCCGAGATGAAAAGTGCCAGCACTGAAAGCTGTTGCTAGCCAGCACCCTTCCTTGGAAGCGCTTTTGTAGGCCTAAGAACAGTGGGGCTCTGGGCTTCTCTAGCCACCTCATCTTCTGCTCATCCTCTCGCGCACTCTAAAGAGAGCTCAGGTGAGAAATTGCAAACGTCGAGCAATTGCTCAGAGATGAAAAGTGCCAGCACTGAAAGCTGTTGCTAGCCAGCACCCTTCCTTGGAAGCGCTTTCACAGCCGCAGTAACACTGGGGCTTTGCACTTCTATACGCACCAAACGTCACGGTCCTTCTCTTTCCGTCTCGTAGACACGAGTTGAGAAATTGCAAACGTCGAGCAATTGCTCCGAGATGAAAAGTGCCAGCACTGAAAGCTGTTGCTAGCCAGCACCCTTCCTTGGAAGCGCTTTTGTAGCCCTTAGAACACTGGGGCTCTGGGCTTCTCGCCACCTCATGTTCTGCTCATCCTCTCGCGCACTCTAAAGAGAGCTCAGGTGAGAAATTGCAAACGTCCAGCAATTGCTCCGAGATGAAAAGTACCAGCACTGAAAGCTCTTGCTAGCCAGCACCCTTCCTTGGAAGCGCTTTCACAGGCGCAGCAACACTGGGGCTTTGCGCTTCTGTACCCACCAAACCTCACGGTCATTCTCTTTCCGTCTCGTAGACACGAGCTGAGAAATTGCAAACGTCGAGCAATTGCTCAGAGATGAAAAGTGCCAGCACTGAAAGCTGTTGCTAGCCAGCACCCTTCCTTGGAAGCGCTTTTGTAGGCCTAAGCACACTGGGGCTCTGGGCTTCTCTAGCCACCTCATCTTCTGCTCATCCTCACGCGCACTCTAAAGAGAGCTCAGGTGAGAAATTGCAAACGTCGAGCAATTGCTCAGAGATGAAAAGTGCCAGCACTGAAAGCTGTTGCTAGCCAGCACCCTTCCTTGGAAGCGCTTTCACAGGCGCAGTAACACTGGGGCTTTGCGCTTCTCTAGCCACCAAACGTCACGGTCCTTCTCTTTCCGTCTCGTAGACACGAGCTGAGAAATTGCAAATGTCCAGCAATTGCTCAGAGATGAAAAGTGCCAGCACTGAAAGCTGTTGCTAGCCAGCACCCTTCCTTGGAAGCGCTTTCACAGGCGCAGCAACACTGGGGCTTTGTGCTTCTATACGCACCAAACGTCACGGTCATTTTCTTTCCGTCTCGTAGACACGAGCTGAGAAATTGCAAACGTCCAGCAATTGCTCAGAGATGAAAAGTGCCAGCACTGAAAGCTGTTGCTAGCCAGCACCCTTCCTTGGAAGCGCTTTTGTAGGCCTAAGAACACTGGGGCTCTGGGCTTCTCTAGCCACCTCATCTTCTGCTCATCCTCGCGCGCACTCTAAAGAGAGCTCAGGTGAGAAATTGCAAACGTCGAGCAATTGCTCAGAGATGAAAAGTGCCAGCACTGAAAGCTGTTGCTAGCCAGCACCCTTCCTTGGAAGCGCTTTCACAGGCGCAGCAACACTGGGGCTTTGCGCTTCTCTAGCCACCAAACGTCACGGTCCTTCTCTTTCCGTCGGTAGACACGAGCTGAGAAATTGCAAACGTCGAGCAATTGCTCCGAGATGAAAAGTGCCAGCACTGAAAGCTCTTGCTAGCCAGCACCCTTCCTTGGAAGCGCTTTCACAGGCGCAGTAACACTGGGGCTTTGCGCTTCTCTAGCCACCAAACGTCACGGTCCTTCTCTTTCCGTCTCGTAGACACGAGCTGAGAAATTGCAAACGTCGAGCAATTGCTCAGAGTTGAAAAGTGCCAGCACTGAAAGCTGTTGCTAGCCAGCACCCTTCCTTGGAAGCGCTTTCACAGGCGCAGCAACACTGGGGCTTTGCGCTTCTCTAGCCACCAAACGTCACGGTCCTTCTCTTTCCGTCTCGTAGACACGAGCTGAGAAATTGCAAACGTCGAGCAATTGCTCAGAGATGAAAAGTGCCAGCACTGAAAGCTGTTGCTAGCCAGCACCCTTCCTTGGAAGCGCTTTCACAGGCGCAGTAACACTGGGGCTTTGTGCTTCTATACGCACCAGACGTCACGGTCCTTCTCTTTCCGTCTCGTAGACACGAGCTGAGAAATTGCAAACGTGGAGCAATTGCTCAGAGATGAAAAGTGCCAGCACTGAAAGCTGTTGCTAGCCAGCACCCTTCCTTGGAAGCGCTTTTGTAGGCCTAAGAACACTAGGGCTCTGGGCTTCTCTAGCCACCTAATCTTCTGCTCATCCTCTCGCGCACTCTAAAGAGAGCTCAGGTGAGAAATTGCAAACGTCGAGCAATTGCTCAGAGATGAAAAGTGCCAGCACTGAAAGCTGTTGCTAGCCAGCACCCTTCCTTGGAAGCGCTTTCACAGGCGCAGCAACACTGGGGCTTTGCGCTTCTCTACCCACCAAACGTCACGGTCATTCTCTTTCCGTCTCGTAGACACGAGCTGAGAAATTGCAAACGTCGAGCAATTGCTCAGAGATGAAAAGTGCCAGCACTGAAAGCTGTTGCTAGCCAGCACCCTTCCTTGGAAGCGCTTTCACAGGCGCAGCAACACTGGGGCTTTGCGCTTCTATACGCACCAAACGTCACGGTCATTCTCTTTCCATCGGTAGACACGAGCTGAGAAATTGCAAACGTCGAGCAATTGCTCAGAGATGAAAAGTGCCACACTGAAAGCTGTTGCTAGCCAGCACCCTTCCTTGGAAGCGCTCTTGTAGGCCTAAGAACAGTGGGGCTCTGGGCTTCTCTAGCCACCTAATCTTCTGCTCATCCTCTCGCGCAGTCTAAAGAGAGCTCAGGTGAGAAATTGCAAACGTCGAGCAATTGCTCAGAGAAGAAAAGTGCCAGCACTGAAAGCTCTTGCTAGCCAGCACCCTTCCTTGGAAGCGCTTTCACAGGCGCAGCAACACTGGGGCTTTGCGCTTCTCTACCCACCAAAGGTCACGGTCATTCTCTTTCCGTCTCGTAGACACGAGCTGAGAAATTGCAAACGTCGAGCAATTGCTCAGAGATGAAAAGTGCCAGCACTGAAAGCTGTTGCTAGCCAGCACCCTTCCTTGGAAGCGCTTTCACAGGCGCAGCAACACTGGGGCTTTGCGCTTCTCTACCCACCAAACGTCACGGTCATTCTCTTTCCGTCTCGTAGACACGAGCTGAGAAATTGCAAACGTCCAGCAATTGCTCAGAGATGAAAAGTGCCAGCACTGAAAGCTGTTGCTAGCCAGCACCCTTCCTTGGAAGCGCTTTTGTAGCCCTTAGAACACTGGGGCTCTGGGCTTCTCTAGCCACCTAATCTTCTGCTCATCCTCTCGCGCACTCTAAAGAGAGCTCAGGTGAGAAATTGCAAACGTCCAGCAATTGCTCAGAGATGAAAAGTGCCAGCACTGAAAGCTGTTGCTAGCCAGCACCCTTCCTTGGAAGCGCTTTCACAGGCGCAGCAACACTGGGGCTTTGCGCTTCTCTAGCCACCAAATGTCACGGTCCTTCTCTTTCCGTCTCGTAGACACGAGCTGAGAAATTGCAAACGTCCAGCAATTGCTCAGAGATGAAAAGTGCCAGCACTGAAAGCTGTTGCTAGCCAGCACCCTTCCTTGGAAGTGCTTTCACAGGCGCAGTAACACTGGGGCTTTGCGCTTCTCTAGCCACCAAACGTCACGGTCCTTCTCTTTCCGTCTCGTAGACACGAGCTGAGAAATTGTAAACGTCGAGCAATTGCTCAGAGATGAAAAGTGCCAGCACTGAAAGCTGTTGCTAGCCAGCACCCTTCCTTGGAAGCGCTTTCACAGGCGCAGTAACACTGGGGCTTTGCGCTTCTCTAGCCACCAAACGTCACGGTCCTTCTCTTTCCGTCTCGTAGACACGAGCTGAGAAATTGCAAACGTCGAGCAATTGCTCAGAGATGAAAAGTGCCAGCACTGAAAGCTCTTGCTAGCCAGCACCCTTCCTTGGAAGCGCTTTCACAGGCGCAGCAACACTGTGGCTTTGCGCTTCTCTACCCACCAAACGTCACGGTCCTTCTCTTTCCGTCTCGTAGACACGAGCTGAGAAATTGCAAACGTCGAGCAATTGCTCAGAGATGAAAAGTGCCAGCACTGAAAGCTGTTGCTAGCCAGCACCCTTCCTTGGAAGCGCTTTCACAGGCGCAGTAACACTGGGGCTTTGCGCTTCTCTAGCCACCAAACGTCACGGTCCTTCTCTTTCCGTCTCGTAGACACGAGCTGAGAAATTGCAAACGTCGAGCAATTGCTCAGAGATGAAAAGTGCCAGCACTGAAAGCTGTTGCTAGCCAGCACCCTTCCTTGGAAGCGCTTTCACAGGCGCAGTAACACTGGGGCTTTGCGCTTCTCTAGCCACCAAACGTCAAGGTCCTTCTCTTTCCGTCTCGTAGACACGAGCTGAGAAATTGCAAACGTCGAGCAATTGCTCAGAGATGAAAAGTGCCAGCACTGAAAGCTCTTGCTAGCCAGCACCCTTCCTTGGAAGCGCTTTCACAGGCGCATTAACACTGGGGCTTTGCGCTTCTCTACCCACCAAACGTCACGGTCCTTCTCTTTCCGTCTCGTAGACACGAGCTGAGAAATTGCAAACGTCGAGCAATTGCTCAGAGATGAAAAGTGCCAGCCCTGAAAGCTCTTGCTAGCCAGCACCCTTCCTTGGAAGCGCTTTCACAGGCGCAGTAACACTGGGGCTTTGCGCTTCTCTACCCATCAAACGTCACGGTCCTTCTCTTTCCGTCTCGTAGACACGAGCTGAGAAATTGCAAACGTCGAGCAATTGCTCAGAGATGAAAAGTGCCAGCACTGAAAGCTGTTGCTAGCCAGCACCCTTCCTTGGAAGCGCTTTTGTAGCCCTTAGAACAGTGGGGCTCTGGGCTTCTCTAGCCACCTCATCTTCTGCTCATGCTCTCGCGCACTCTAAAGAGAGCTCAGGTGAGAAATTGCAAACGTCCAGCAATTGCTCAGAGATGAAAAGTGCCAGCACTGAAAGCTCTTGCTAGCCAGCACCCTTCCTTGGAAGCGCTTTCACAGGCGCAGCAACACTGGGGCTTTGCGCTTCTCTAGCCACCAAACGTCACAGTCCTTCTCTTTCCATCGGTAGACACGAGCTGAGAAATTGCAAACGTCGAGCAATTGCTCAGAGATGAAAAGTGCCAGCACTGAAAGCTGTTGCTAGCCAGCACCCTTCCTTGGAAGCGCTTTTGTAGGCCTAAGAACAGTGGGGCTCTGGGCTTCTCTAGCCACCTCATCTTCTGCTCATCCTCTCGCGCACTCTAAAGAGAGCTCAGGTGAGAAATTGCAAACGTCGAGCAATTGCTCAGAGATGAAAAGTGCCAGCACTGAAAGATGTTGCTAGCCAGCACCCTTCCTTGGAAGCGCTTTCACAGGCGCAGCAACACTGGGGCTTTGCGCTTCTATACGCACCAAACGTCACGGTCCTTCTCTTTCCGTCTCGTAGACACGAGCTGAGAAATTGCAAACGTCGAGCAATTGCTCAGAGATGAAAAGTGCCAGCACTGAAAGCTGTTGCTAGCCAGCACCCTTCCTTGGAAGCGCTTTTGTAGGCCTAAGAACACTGGGGCTCTGGGCTTCTCTAGCCACCTAATCTTCTGCTCATCCTCTCGCGCACTCTGAAGAGAGCTCAGGTGAGAAATTGCAAACGTCCAGCAATTGCTCAGAGCTGAAAAGTGCCAGCACTGAAAGCTGTTGCTAGCCAGCACCCTTCCTTGGAAGCGCTTTCACAAGCGCAGCAACACTGGGGCTTTGCGCTTCTCTACCCACCAAACGTCACGGTCCTTCTCTTTCCGTCTCGTAGACACGAGCTGAGAAATTGCAAACGTCGAGCAATTGCTCAGAGAAGAAAAGTGCCAGCACTGAAAGCTCTTGCTAGCCAGCACCCTTCCTTGGAAGCGCTTTCACAGGCGCAGCAACACTGGGGCTTTGCGCTTCTCTACCCACCAAACGTCACGGTCCTTCTCTTTCCGTCTCGTAGACACGAGCTGAGAAATTGCAAACGTCGAGCAATTGCTCAGAGATGAAAAGTGCCAGCACTGAAAGCTGTTGCTAGCCAGCACCCTTCCTTGGAAGCGCTTTTGTAGCCCTTAGAACACTGGGGCTCTGGGCTTCTCTAGCCACCTAATCTTCTGCTCATCCTCTCGCGCACTCTAAAGAGAGCTCAGGTGAGAAATTGCAAACGTCGAGCAATTGCTCAGAGATGAAAAGTGCCAGCACTGAAAGCTGTTGCTAGCCAGCACCCTTCCTTGGAAGCGCTTTCACAGGCGCAGTAACACTGGGGCTTTGCGCTTCTCTACCCACCAAACGTCAAGGTCCTTCTCTTTCCGTCTCGTAGACACGAGCTGAGAAATTGCAAACGTCCAGCAATTGCTCAGAGATGAAAAGTGCCAGCACTGAAAGCTGTTGCTAGCCAGCACCCTTCCTTGGAAGCGCTTTCACAAGCGCAGTAACACTGGGGCTTTGCGCTTCTCTAGCCACCAAACGTCACGGTCCTTCTCTTTCCGTCTCGTAGACACGAGCTGAGAAATTGTAAACGTCGAGCAATTGCTCAGAGATGAAAAGTGCCAGCACTGAAAGCTGTTGCTAGCCAGCACCCTTCCTTGGAAGCGCTTTCACAGGCGCAGTAACACTGTGGCTTTGCGCTTCTCTAGCCACCAAACGTCACGGTCCTTCTCTTTCCGTCTCGTAGACACGAGCTGAGAAATTGTAAACGTCGAGCAATTGCTCAGAGATGAAAAGTGCCAGCACTGAAAGCTGTTGCTAGCCAGCACCCTTCCTTGGAAGCGCTTTCACAGGCGCAGTAACACTGGGGCTTTGCGCTTCTCTAGCCACCAAACGTCACGGTCCTTCTCTTTCCGTCTCGTAGACACGAGCTGAGAAATTGCAAACGTCGAGCAATTGCTCAGAGATGAAAAGTGCCAGCACTGAAAGCTCTTGCTAGCCAGCACCCTTCCTTGGAAGCGCTTTCACAGGCGCAGCAACACTGTGGCTTTGCGCTTCTCTACCCACCAAACGTCACGGTCCTTCTCTTTCCGTCTCGTAGACACGAGCTGAGAGATTGCAAACGTCGAGCAATTGCTCAGAGATGAAAAGTGCCAGCACTGAAAGCTGTTGCTAGCCAGCACCCTTCCTTGGAAGCGCTTTCACAGGCGCAGTAACACTGGGGCTTTGCGCTTCTCTAGCCACCAAACGTCACGGTCCTTCTCTTTCCGTCTCGTAGACACGAGCTGAGAAATTGCAAACGTCGAGCAATTGCTCAGAGATGAAAAGTGCCAGCACTGAAAGCTGTTGCTAGCCAGCACCCTTCCTTGGAAGCGCTTTCACAGGCGCAGTAACACTGGGGCTTTGCGCTTCTCTAGCCACCAAACGTCAAGGTCCTTCTCTTTCCGTCTCGTAGACACGAGCTGAGAAATTGCAAACGTCGAGCAATTGCTCAGAGATGAAAAGTGCCAGCACTGAAAGCTCTTGCTAGCCAGCACCCTTCCTTGGAAGCGCTTTCACAGGCGCATTAACACTGGGGCTTTGCGCTTCTCTACCCACCAAACGTCACGGTCCTTCTCTTTCCGTCTCGTAGACACGAGCTGAGAAATTGCAAACGTCGAGCAATTGCTCAGAGATGAAAAGTGCCAGCCCTGAAAGCTCTTGCTAGCCAGCACCCTTCCTTGGAAGCGCTTTCACAGGCGCAGTAACACTGGGGCTTTGCGCTTCTCTACCCATCAAACGTCACGGTCCTTCTCTTTCCGTCTCGTAGACACGAGCTGAGAAATTGCAAACGTCGAGCAATTGCTCAGAGATGAAAAGTGCCAGCACTGAAAGCTGTTGCTAGCCAGCACCCTTCCTTGGAAGCGCTTTTGTAGCCCTTAGAACAGTGGGGCTCTGGGCTTCTCTAGCCACCTCATCTTCTGCTCATGCTCTCGCGCACTCTAAAGAGAGCTCAGGTGAGAAATTGCAAACGTCCAGCAATTGCTCAGAGATGAAAAGTGCCAGCACTGAAAGCTCTTGCTAGCCAGCACCCTTCCTTGGAAGCGCTTTCACAGGCGCAGCAACACTGGGGCTTTGCGCTTCTCTAGCCACCAAACGTCACAGTCCTTCTCTTTCCATCGGTAGACACGAGCTGAGAAATTGCAAACGTCGAGCAATTGCTCAGAGATGAAAAGTGCCAGCACTGAAAGCTCTTGCTAGCCAGCACCCTTCCTTGGAAGCGCTTTTGTAGGCCTAAGAACAGTGGGGCTCTGGGCTTCTCTAGCCACCTCATCTTCTGCTCATCCTCTCGCGCACTCTAAAGAGAGCTCAGGTGAGAAATTGCAAACGTCGAGCAATTGCTCAGAGATGAAAAGTGCCAGCACTGAAAGATGTTGCTAGCCAGCACCCTTCCTTGGAAGCGCTTTCACAGGCGCAGCAACACTGGGGCTTTGCGCTTCTCTAGCCACCAAACGTCACGGTCCTTCTCTTTCCGTCTCGTAGACACGAGCTGAGAAATTGCAAACGTCGAGCAATTGCTCAGAGATGAAAAGTGCCAGCACTGAAAGCTGTTGCTAGCCAGCACCCTTCCTTGGAAGCGCTTTTGTAGGCCTAAGAACACTGGGGCTCTGGGCTTCTCTAGCCACCTAATCTTCTGCTCATCCTCTCGCGCACTCTGAAGAGAGCTCAGGTGAGAAATTGCAAACGTCCAGCAATTGCTCAGAGCTGAAAAGTGCCAGCACTGAAAGCTGTTGCTAGCCAGCACCCTTCCTTGGAAGCGCTTTCACAAGCGCAGCAACACTGGGGCTTTGCGCTTCTCTACCCACCAAACGTCACGGTCCTTCTCTTTCCGTCTCGTAGACACGAGCTGAGAAATTGCAAACGTCGAGCAATTGCTCAGAGAAGAAAAGTGCCAGCACTGAAAGCTCTTGCTAGCCAGCACCCTTCCTTGGAAGCGCTTTCACAGGCGCAGCAACACTGGGGCTTTGCGCTTCTCTACCCACCAAACGTCACGGTCCTTCTCTTTCCGTCTCGTAGACACGAGCTGAGAAATTGCAAACGTCGAGCAATTGCTCAGAGATGAAAAGTGCCAGCACTGAAAGCTGTTGCTAGCCAGCACCCTTCCTTGGAAGCGCTTTTGTAGCCCTTAGAACACTGGGGCTCTGGGCTTCTCTAGCCACCTAATCTTCTGCTCATCCTCTCGCGCACTCTAAAGAGAGCTCAGGTGAGAAATTGCAAACGTCGAGCAATTGCTCAGAGATGAAAAGTGCCAGCACTGAAAGCTGTTGCTAGCCAGCACCCTTCCTTGGAAGCGCTTTCACAGGCGCAGTAACACTGGGGCTTTGCGCTTCTCTACCCACCAAACGTCAAGGTCCTTCTCTTTCCGTCTCGTAGACACGAGCTGAGAAATTGCAAACGTCCAGCAATTGCTCAGAGATGAAAAGTGCCAGCACTGAAAGCTGTTGCTAGCCAGCACCCTTCCTTGGAAGCGCTTTCACAAGCGCAGTAACACTGTGGCTTTGCGCTTCTCTACCCACCAAACGTCACGGTCCTTCTCTTTCCGTCTCGTAGACACGAGCTGAGAAATTGTAAACGTCGAGCAATTGCTCAGAGATGAAAAGTGCCAGCACTGAAAGCTGTTGCTAGCCAGCACCCTTCCTTGGAAGCGCTTTCACAGGCGCAGTAACACTGTGGCTTTGCGCTTCTCTAGCCACCAAACGTCACGGTCCTTCTCTTTCCGTCTCGTAGACACGAGCTGAGAAGTTGCAAACGTCGAGCAATTGCTCAGAGATGAAAAGTGCCAGCACTGAAAGATGTTGCTAGCCAGCACCCTTCCTTGGAAGCGCTTTCACAGGCGCAGCAACACTGTGGCTTTGCGCTTCTCTACCCACCAAACGTCACGGTCCTTCTCTTTCCGTCTCCTAGACACGAGCTGAGAAATTGCAAACGTCGAGCAATTGCTCAGAGATGAAAAGTGCCAGCACTGAAAGCTGTTGCTAGCCAGCACCCTTCCTTGGAAGCGCTTTCACAGGCGCAGTAACACTGGGGCTTTGCGCTTCTCTAGCCACCAAACGTCAAGGTCCTTCTCTTTCCGTCTCGTAGACACGAGCTGAGAAATTGCAAACGTCGAGCAATTGCTCAGAGATGAAAAGTGCCAGCACTGAAAGCTCTTGCTAGCCAGCACCCTTCCTTGGAAGCGCTTTCACAGGCGCATTAACACTGGGGCTTTGCGCTTCTCTAGCCACCAAACGTCACGGTCCTTCTCTTTCCGTCTCGTAGACACGAGCTGAGAAATTGCAAACGTCGAGCAATTGCTCAGAGATGAAAAGTGCCAGCACTGAAAGCTGTTGCTAGCCAGCACCCTTCCTTGGAAGCGCTTTTGTAGGCCTAAGAACACTGGGGCTTTGCGCTTCTCTAGCCACCAAACGTCACGGTCCTTCTCTTTCCGTCTCGTAGACACGAGCTGAGAAATTGCAAACGTCGAGCAATTGCTCAGAGATGAAAAGTGCCAGCACTGAAAGCTCTTGCTAGCCAGCACCCTTCCTTGGAAGCGCTTTCACAGGCGCATTAACACTGGGGCTTTGCGCTTCTCTACCCACCAAACGTCACGGTCCTTCTCTTTCCGTCTCGTAGACACGAGCTGAGAAATTGCAAATGTCCAGCAATTGCTCAGAGATGAAAAGTGCCAGCACTGAAAGCTCTTGCTAGCCAGCACCCTTCCTTGGAAGCGCTTTCACAGGCGCAGTAACACCGGGGCTTTGCGCTTCTCTACCCACCAAACGTCACGGTCCTTCTCTTTCCGTCGGTAGACACGAGCTGAGAAATTGCAAACGTCGAGCAATTGCTCAGAGATGAAAAGTGCCAGCACTGAAAGCTGTTGCTAGCCAGCACCCTTCCTTGGAAGCGCTTTTGTAGCCCTTAGAACAGTGGGGCTCTGGGCTTCTCTAGCCACCTCATCTTCTGCTCATGCTCTCGCGCACTCTAAAGAGAGCTCAGGTGAGAAATTGCAAACGTCCAGCAATTGCTCAGAGATGAAAAGTGCCAGCACTGAAAGCTCTTGCTAGCCAGCACCCTTCCTTGGAAGCGCTTTCACAGGCGCAGCAACACTGGGGCTTTGCGCTTCTCTAGCCACCAAACGTCACAGTCCTTCTCTTTCCATCGGTAGACACGAGCTGAGAAATTGCAAACGTCGAGCAATTGCTCAGAGATGAAAAGTGCCAGCACTGAAAGCTGTTGCTAGCCAGCATCCTTCCTTGGAAGTGCTTTTGTAGGCCTAAGAACAGTGGGGCTCTGGGCTTCTCTAGCCACCTAATCTTCTGCTCATCCTCTCGCGCAGTCTAAAGAGAGCTCAGGTGAGAAATTGCAAAGGTCGAGCAATTGCTCAGAGAAGAAAAGTGCCAGCACTGAAAGCTGTTGCTAGCCAGCACCCTTCCTTGGAAGCGCTTTCACAGGCGCAGCAACACTGGGGCTTTGCGCTTCTCTACCCACCAAACGTCACGGTCCTTATCTTTCCGTCTCGTAGACACGAGCTGAGAAATTGCAAACGTCGAGCAATTGCTCAGAGATGAAAAGTGCCAGCACTGAAAGCTCTTGCTAGCCAGCACCCTTCCTTGGAAGCGCTTTCACAGGCGCAGCAACACTGGGGCTTTGCCCTTCTCTAGCCACCAAACGTCACGGTCATTCTCTTTCCGTCTCGTAGACACGAGCTGAGAAATTGCAAACGTCGAGCAATTGCTCAGAGATGAAAAGTGCCAGCACTGAAAGCTGTTGCTAGCCAGCACCCTTCCTTGGAAGCGCTTTTGTAGCCCTTAGAACACTGGGGCTCTGGGCTTCTCTAGCCACCTAATCTTCTGCTCATCCTCTCGCGCACTCTAAAGAGAGCTCAGGTGAGAAATTGCAAACGTCCAGCAATTGCTCAGAGATGAAAAGTGCCAGCACTGAAAGCTGTTGCTAGCCAGCACCCTTCCTTGGAAGCGCTTTCACAGGCGCAGCAACACTGGGGCTTTGCGCTTCTCTAGCCACCAAATGTCAAGGTCCTTCTCTTTCCGTCTCGTAGACACGAGCTGAGAAATTGCAAACGTCCAGCAATTGCTCAGAGATGAAAAGTGCCAGCACTGAAAGCTGTTGCTAGCCAGCACCCTTCCTTGGAAGCGCTTTCACAAGCGCAGTAACACTGGGGCTTTGCGCTTCTCTAGCCACCAAACGTCACGGTCCTTCTCTTTCCGTCTCGTAGACACGAGCTGAGAAATTGTAAACGTCGAGCAATTGCTCAGAGATGAAAAGTGCCAGCACTGAAAGCTGTTGCTAGCCAGCACCCTTCCTTGGAAGCGCTTTCACAGGCGCAGTAACACTGGGGCTTTGCGCTTCTCTAGCCACCAAACGTCACGGTCCTTCTCTTTCCGTCTCGTAGACACGAGCTGAGAAGTTGCAAACGTCGAGCAATTGCTCAGAGATGAAAAGTGCCAGCACTGAAAGATGTTGCTAGCCAGCACCCTTCCTTGGAAGCGCTTTCACAGGCGCAGCAACACTGTGGCTTTGCGCTTCTCTACCCACCAAACGTCACGGTCCTTCTCTTTCCGTCTCCTAGACACGAGCTGAGAAATTGCAAACGTCGAGCAATTGCTCAGAGATGAAAAGTGCCAGCACTGAAAGCTGTTGCTAGCCAGCACCCTTCCTTGGAAGCGCTTTCACAGGCGCAGTAACACTGGGGCTTTGCGCTTCTCTAGCCACCAAACGTCAAGGTCCTTCTCTTTCCGTCTCGTAGACACGAGCTGAGAAATTGCAAACGTCGAGCAATTGCTCAGAGATGAAAAGTGCCAGCACTGAAAGCTCTTGCTAGCCAGCACCCTTCCTTGGAAGCGCTTTCACAGGTGCATTAACACTGGGGCTTTGCGCTTCTCTACCCACCAAACGTCACGGTCCTTCTCTTTCCGTCTCGTAGACACGAGCTGAGAAATTGCAAACGTCGAGCAATTGCTCAGAGATGAAAAGTGCCAGCACTGAAAGCTCTTGCTAGCCAGCACCCTTCCTTGGAAGCGCTTTCACAGGCGCAGTAACACTGGGGCTTTGCGCTTCTCTACCCACCAAACGTCACGGTCCTTCTCTTTCCGTCTCGTAGACACGAGCTGAGAAATTGCAAACGTCGAGCAATTGCTCAGAGATGAAAAGTGCCAGCACTGAAAGCTGTTGCTAGCCAGCACCCTTCCTTGGAAGCGCTTTTGTAGGCCTTAGAACACTGGGGCTCTGGGCTTCTCTAGCCACCTCATCTTCTGCTCATCCTCTCGCGCACTCTAAAGAGAGCTCAGGTGAGAAATTGCAAACGTCCAGCAATTGCTCAGAGATGAAAAGTGCCAGCACTGAAAGCTCTTGCTAGCCAGCACCCTTCCTTGGAAGCGCTTTCACAGGCGCAGCAACACTGGGGCTTTGCGCTTCTCTAGCCACCAAACGTCACAGTCCTTCTCTTTCCATCGGTAGACACGAGCTGAGAAATTGCAAACGTCGAGCAATTGCTCAGAGATGAAAAGTGCCAGCACTGAAAGCTGTTGCTAGCCAGCACCCTTCCTTGGAAGCGCTTTTGTAGGCCTAAGAACACTGGGGCTCTGGGCTTCTCTAGCCACCTCATCTTCTGCTCATCCTCTCGCGCACTCTAAAGAGAGCTCAGGTGAGAAATTGCAAACGTCGAGCAATTGCTCAGAGATGAATAGTGCCAGCACTGAAAGCTGTTGCTAGCCAGCACCCTTCCTTGGAAGCGCTTTCACAGGCGCAGCAACACTGGGGCTTTGCGCTTCTATACGCACCAAACGTCACGGTCCTTCTCTTTCCGTCTCGTAGACACGAGCTGAGAAATTGCAAACGTCGAGCAATTGCTCAGAGATGAAAAATGCCAGCACTGAAAGCTGTTGCTAGCCAGCACCCTTCCTTGGAAGCGCTTTTGTAGGCCTAAGAACACTGGGGCTCTGGGCTTCTCTAGCCACCTCATCTTCTGCTCATCCTCTCGCGCACTCTGAAGAGAGCTCAGGTGACAAATTGCAAACGTCGAGCAATTGCTCAGAGATGAAAAGTGCCAGCACTGAAAGCTGTTGCAGCCAGCACCCTTCCTTGGAAGCGCTTTCACAGGCGCAGCAACACTGGGGCTTTGTGCTTCTCTAGCCACCAAACGTCACGGTCCTTCTCTTTCCGTCTCCTAGACACGAGCTGAGAAATTGCAAACGTCGAGCAATTGCTCAGAGATGAAAAGTGCCAGCACTGAAAGCTGTTGCTAGCCAGCACCCTTCCTTGGAAGCGCTTTCACAAGCGCAGTAACACTGGGGCTTTGCGCTTCTCTAGCCACCAAACGTCACGGTCATTCTCTTTCCGTCTCGTAGACATGAGCTGAGAAATTGCAAACGTCGAGCAATTGCTCAGAGATGAAAAGTGCCAGCACTGAAAGCTGTTGCTAGCCAGCACCCTTCCCTGGAAGCGCTTTCACAGGCGCAGCAACACTGGGGCTTTGCGCTTCTCTACGCACCAAACGTCACGGTCCTTCTCTTTCCGTCGGTAGACACGAGCTGAGAAATTGCAAACGTCGAGCAATTGCTCAGAGATGAAAAGTGCCAGCACTGAAAGCTGTTGCTAGCCAGCACCCTTCCTTGGAAGCGCTTTTGTAGGCCTAAGAACACTGGGGCTCTGGGCTTCTCTAGCCACCTCATCTTCTGCTCATCCTCGCGCGCACTCTAAAGAGAGCTCAGGTGAGAAATTGCAAACGTCGAGCAATTGCTCAGAGATGAAAAGTGCCAGCACTGAAAGCTCTTGCTAGCCAGCACCCTTCCTTGGAAGCGCTTTCACAGGCGCAGCAACACTGGGGCTTTGCGCTTCTCTACCCACCAAACGTCACGGTCATTCTCTTTCCGTCTCGTAGACACGAGCTGAGAAATTGCAAACGTCGAGCAATTGCTCAGAGATGAAAAGTGCCAGCACTGAAAGCTCTTGCTAGCCAGCACCCTTCCTTGGAAGCGCTTTCACAGGCGCATTAACACTGGGGCTTTGCGCTTCTCTACGCACCAAACGTCACGGTCCTTCTCTTTCCGTCGGTAGACACGAGCTGAGAAATTGCAAACGTCGAGCAATTGCTCAGAGATGAAAAGTGCCAGCACTGAAAGCTGTTGCTAGCCAGCACCCTTCCTTGGAAGCGCTTTTGTAGGCCTAAGAACAGTGGGGCTCTGGGCTTCTCTAGCCACCTCATCTTCTGCTCATCCTCTCGCGCAGTCTAAAGAGAGCTCAGGTGAGAAATTGCAAATGTCCAGCAATTGCTCAGAGATGAAAAGTGCCAGCACTGAAAGCTCTTGCTAGCCAGCACCCTTCCTTGGAAGCGCTTTCACAGGCGCAGCAACACTGGGGCTTTGCGCTTCTCTAGCCACCAAACGTCACGGTCATTCTCTTTCCGTCTCGTAGACACGAGCTGAGAAATTGCAAACGTCCAGCAATTGCTCAGAGATGAAAAGTGCCAGCACTGAAAGCTGTTGCTAGCCAGCCCCCTTCCTTGGAAGCGCTTTTGTAGGCCTAAGAACAGTGGGGCTCTGGGCTTCTCTAGCCACCTCATCTTCTGCTCATCCTCTCGCGCACTCTAAAGAGAGCTCAGGTGAGAAATTGCAAACGTCGAGCAATTGCTCAGAGATGAAAAGTGCCAGCACTGAAAGCTGTTGCTAGCCAGCACCCTTCCTTGGAAGCGCTTTCACAGGCGCAGCAACACTGGGGCTTTGCGTTCTCTAGCCACCAAACGTCACGGTCCTTCTCTTTCCGTCTCGTAGACACGAGCTGAGAAATTGCAAACGTCGAGCAATTGCTCAGAGATGAAAAGTGCCAGCACTGAAAGCTCTTGCTAGCCAGCACCCTTCCTTGGAAGCGCTTTTGTAGGCCTAAGAACACTGGGGCTCTGGGCTTCTCTAGCCACCTCATCTTCTGCTCATCCTCTCGCGCACTCTAAAGAGAGCTCAGGTGAGAAATTGCAAACGTCGGGCAATTGCTCAGAGATGAAAAGTGCCAGCACTGAAAGCTCTTGCTAGCCAGCACCCTTCCTTGGAAGCGCTTTTGTAGGCCTAAGAACACTGGGGCTCTGGGCTTCTCTAGCCACCTAATCTTCTGCTCATCCTCTCGCGCACTCTAAAGAGAGCTCAGGTGAGAAATTGCAAACGTCGAGCAATTGCTCAGAGAAGAAAAGTGCCAGCACTGAAAGCTCTTGCTAGCCAGCACCCTTCCTTGGAAGCGCTTTCACAGGCGCAGTAACACTGGGGCTTTGTGCTTCTCTACCCACCAAACGTCACGGTCCTTCTCTTTCCGTCTCGTAGACACGAGCTGAGAAATTGAAAAAGTCAAGCAATTGCTCAGAGATGAAAAATGCCAGCACTGAAAGCTGTTGCTAGCCAGCACCCTTCCTTGGAAGCGCTTTCACAAGCGCAGTAACACTGGGGCTTTGCGCTTCCATGCGCACCAAACGTCATGGTCATTCTCTTTCCGTCTCGTAGACACGAGCTGAGAAATTGCAAACGTCAAGCAATTGCTCAGAGCTGAAAAGTGCCAGCACTGAAAGCTGTTGCTAGCCAGCACCCTTCCTTGGAAGCGCTTTCGCAGGCGCAGTAACACTGGGGCTTTGTGCTTCTCTAGCCACCAAACGTCACGGTCCTTCTCTTTCCGTCTCGTAGACACGAGCTGAGAAATTGCAAACGTCGAGCAATTGCTCAGAGATGAAAAGTGCCAGCACTGAAAGCTGTTGCTAGCCAGCACCCTTCCTTGGAAACGCTTTTGTAGGCCTAAGAACACTGGGGCTCTGGGCTTCTCTACCCACCTCATCTTCTGCTCATCCTCGCGCGCACTCTAAAGAGAGCTCAGGTGAGAAATTGCAAACGTCGAGCAATTGCTCAGAGAAGAAAAGTGCCAGCACTGAAAGCTCTTGCTAGCCAGCACCCTTCCTTGGAAGCGCTTTCACAGGCGCAGTAACACTGGGGCTTTGTGCTTCTCTAGCCACCAAACGTCACGGTCCTTCTCTTTCCGTCTCGTAGACACGAGCTGAGAAATTGAAAAAGTCAAGCAATTGCTCAGAGTTGAAAAATGCCAGCACTGAAAGCTGTTGCTAGCCAGCACCCTTCCTTGGAAGCGCTTTCACAAGCGCAGTAACACTGGGGCTTTGCGCTTCCATGCGCACCAAACGTCATGGTCATTCTCTTTCCGTCTCGTAGACACGAGCTGAGAAATTGCAAACGTCAAGCAATTGCTCAGAGCTGAAAAGTGCCAGCACTGAAAGCTGTTGCTAGCCAGCACCCTTCCTTGGAAGCGCTTTCGCAGGCGCAGTAACACTGGGGCTTTGTGCTTCTCTAGCCACCAAACGTCACGGTCCTTCTCTTTCCGTCTCGTAGACACGAGCTGAGAAATTGCAAACGTCGAGCAATTGCTCAGAGATGAAAAGTGCCAGCACTGAAAGCTGTTGCTAGCCAGCCCCCTTCCTTGGAAGCGCTTTTGTAGGCCTAAGAACACTGGGGCTCTGGGCTTCTCTAGCCACCTAATCTTCTGCTTATCCTCGCGCGCTCTAAAGAGAGCTCAGGTGAGAAATTGCAAACGTCGAGCAATTGCTCAGAGATGAAAAGTGCCAGCACTGAAAGCTGTTGCTAGCCAGCACCCTTCCTTGGAAGCGCTTTTGTAGGCCTAAGAACACTGGGGCTCTGGGCTTCTCTAGCCACCTAATCTTCTGCTCATCCTCTCGCGCACTCTAAAGAGAGCTCAGGTGAGAAATTGCAAACGTCGAGCAATTGCTCAGAGATGAAAAGTGCCAGCACTGAAAGCTGTTGCTAGCCAGCACCCTTCCTTGGAAGCGCTTTCACAGGTGCAGCAACACTGGGGCTTTGCGCTTCTCTACGCACCAAACGTCACGGTCCTTCTCTTTCCGTCGGTAGACACGAGCTGAGAAATTGCAAACGTCGAGCAATTGCTCAGAGATGAAAAGTGCCAGCACTGAAAGCTGTTGCTAGCCAGCACCCTTCCTTGGAAGCGCTTTTGTAGGCCTAAGAACACTGGGGCTCTGGGCTTCTCTAGCCACCTCATCTTCTGCTCATCCTCTCGCGCACTCTAAAGAGAGCTCAGGTGAGAAATTGCAAACGTCCAGCAATTGCTCAGAGATGAAAAGTGCCAGCACTGAAAGCTGTTGCTAGCCAGCACCCTTCCTTGGAAGCGCTTTCACAGGCGCAGCAACACTGGGGCTTTGCGCTTCTCTAGCCACCAAACGTCACGGTCCTTCTCTTTCCGTCTCGTAGACACGAGCTGAGAAATTGCAAACGTCGAGCAATTGCTCAGAGATGAAAAGTGCCAGCACTGAAAGCTGTTGCTAGCCAGCCCCCTTCCTTGGAAGCGCTTTTGTAGGCCTAAGAACACTGGGGCTCTGGGCTTCTCTAGCCACCTCATCTTCTGCTCATCCTCTCGCGCACTCTAAAGAGAGCTCAGGTGAGAAATTGCAAACGTCGAGCAATTGCTCAGAGATGAAAAGTGCCAGCACTGAAAGCTGTTGCTAGCCAGCACCCTTCCTTGGAAGCGCTTTCACAGGCGCAGCAACACTGGGGCTTTGCGTTCTCTAGCCACCAAACGTCACGGTCCTTCTCTTTCCGTCTCGTAGACACGAGCTGAGAAATTGCAAACGTCGAGCAATTGCTCAGAGATGAAAAGTGCCAGCACTGAAAGCTGTTGCTAGCCAGCACCCTTCCTTGGAAGCGCTTTCACAGGCGCAGTAACACTGGGGCTTTGCGCTTCTCTACCCACCAAACGTCACGGTCCTTCTCTTTCCGTCTCGTAGACACGAGCTGAGAAATTGAAAAAGTCAAGCAATTGCTCAGAGATGAAAAATGCCAGCACTGAAAGCTGTTGCTAGCCAGCCCCCTTCCTTGGAAGCGCTTTCACAGGCGCAGCAACACTGGGGCTTTGCGCTTCTCTAGCCACCAAACGTCACGGTCCTTCTCTTTCCGTCTCGTAGACACGAGCTGAGAAATTGCAAACGTCGAGCAATTGCTCAGAGATGAAAAGTGCCAGCACTGAAAGCTGTTGCTAGCCAGCACCCTTCCTTGGAAGCGCTTTTGTAGGCCTAAGAACACTGGGGCTCTGGGCTTCTCTAGCCACCTAATCTTCTGCTCATCCTCCCGCACGCTCTAAAGAGAGCTCAGGTGAGAAATTGCAAACGTCGAGCAATTGCTCAGAGATGAAAAGTGCCAGCACTGAAAGCTGTTGCTAGCCAGCACCCTTCCTTGGAAGCGCTTTCACAGGCGCAGCAACACTGGGGCTTTGCGCTTCTCTACGCACCAAACGTCACGGTCCTTCTCTTTCCGTCTCGTAGACACGAGCTGAGAAATTGCAAACGTCGAGCAATTGCTCAGAGATGAAAAGTGCCAGCACTGAAAGCTCTTGCTAGCCAGCACCCTTCCTTGGAAGCGCTTTTGTAGGCCTAAGAACACTGGGGCTCTGGGCTTCTCTAGCCACCTCATCTTCTGCTCATCCTCTCGCGCACTCTAAAGAGAGCTCAGGTGAGAAATTGCAAACGTCGAGCAATTGCTCAGAGATGAAAAGTGCCAGCACTGAAAGCTGTTGCTAGCCAGCACCCTTCCTTGGAAGCGCTTTCACAGGCGCAGCAACACTGGGGCTTTGCGTTCTCTAGCCACCAAACGTCACGGTCCTTCTCTTTCCGTCTCGTAGACACGAGCTGAGAAATTGCAAACGTCGAGCAATTGCTCAGAGATGAAAAGTGCCAGCACTGAAAGCTGTTGCTAGCCAGCCCCCTTCCTTGGAAGCGCTTTTGTAGGCCTAAGAACAGTGGGGCTCTGGGCTTCTCTAGCCACCTCATCTTCTGCTCATGCTCTCGCGCACTCTAAAGAGAGCTCAGGTGAGAAATTGCAAACGTCGAGCAATTGCTCAGAGATGAAAAGTGCCAGCACTGAAAGCTGTTGCTAGCCAGCACCCTTCCTTGGAAGCGCTTTCACAGGCGCAGCAACACTGGGGCTTTGCGTTCTCTAGCCACCAAACGTCACGGTCCTTCTCTTTCCGTCTCGTAGACACGAGCTGAGAAATTGCAAACGTCGAGCAATTGCTCAGAGATGAAAAGTGCCAGCACTGAAAGCTGTTGCTAGCCAGCACCCTTCCTTGGAAGCGCTTTTGTAGGCCTAAGAACACTGGGGCTCTGGGCTTCTCTAGCCACCTCATCTTCTGCTCATCCTCTCGCGCACTCTAAAGAGAGCTCAGGTGAGAAATTGCAAACGTCGAGCAATTGCTCAGAGATGAAAAGTGCCAGCACTGAAAGCTCTTGCTAGCCAGCACCCTTCCTTGGAAGCGCTTTCACAGGCGCAGCAACACTGGGGCTTTGCGCTTCTCTAGCCACCAAACGTCACGGTCCTTCTCTTTCCGTCGGTAGACACGAGCTGAGAAATTGCAAACGTCGAGCAATTGCTCAGAGATGAAAAGTGCCAGCACTGAAAGCTCTTGCTAGCCAGCCCCCTTCCTTGGAAGCGCTTTTGTAGGCCTAAGAACACTGGGGCTCTGGGCTTCTCTAGCCACCTCATCTTCTGCTCATCCTCTCGCGCACTCTAAAGAGAGCTCAGGTGAGAAATTGCAAACGTCGAGCAATTGCTCAGAGAAGAAAAGTGCCAGCACTGAAAGCTCTTGCTAGCCAGCACCCTTCCTTGGAAGCGCTTTCACAGGCGCAGTAACACTGGGGCTTTGTGCTTCTCTAGCCACCAAACGTCACGGTCCTTCTCTTTCCGTCTCCTAGACACGAGCTGAGAAATTGAAAAAGTCAAGCAATTGCTCAGAGATGAAAAATGCCAGCACTGAAAGCTGTTGCTAGCCAGCACCCTTCCTTGGAAGCGCTTTCACAAGCGCAGTAACACTGGGGCTTTGCGCTTCCATGCGCACCAAACGTCATGGTCATTCTCTTTCCGTCTCGTAGACACGAGCTGAGAAATTGCAAACGTCAAGCAATTGCTCAGAGCTGAAAAGTGCCAGCACTGAAAGCTGTTGCTAGCCAGCACCCTTCCTTGGAAGCGCTTTCGCAGGCGCAGTAACACTGGGGCTTTGTGCTTCTCTAGCCACCAAACGTCACGGTCCTTCTCTTTCCGTCTCGTAGACACGAGCTGAGAAATTGCAAACGTCGAGCAATTGCTCAGAGATGAAAAGTGCCAGCACTGGAAGCTCTTGCTAGCCAGCACCCTTCCTTGGAAGCGCTTTCACAGGCGCAGCAACACTGGGGCTTTGCGCTTCTCTAGCCACCAAACGTCACGGTCCTTCTCTTTCCGTCTCGTAGACACGAGCTGAGAAATTGCAAACGTCCAGCAATTGCTCAGAGATGAAAAGTGCCAGCACTGAAAGCTCTTGCTAGCCAGCAGCCTTCCTTGGAAGCGCTTTTGTAGGCCTAAGAACACTGGGGCTCTGGGCTTCTCTAGCCACCTCATCTTCTGCTTATCCTCGCGCACTCTAAAGAGAGCTCAGGTGAGAAATTGCAAACGTCGAGCAATTGCTCAGAGATGAAAAGTGCCAGCACTGAAAGCTGTTGCTAGCCAGCACCCTTCCTTGGAAGCGCTTTTGTAGGCCTAAGAACACTGGGGCTCTGGGCTTCTCTAGCCACCTCATCTTCTGCTCATCCTCTCGCGCACTCTAAAGAGAGCTCAGGTGAGAAATTGCAAACGTCGAGCAATTGCTCAGAGATGAAAAGTGCCAGCACTGAAAGCTGTTGCTAGCCAGCACCCTTCCTTGGAAGCGCTTTCACAGGTGCAGCAACACTGGGGCTTTGCGCTTCTCTACGCACCAAACGTCACGGTCCTTCTCTTTCCGTCTCGTAGACACGAGCTGAGAAATTGCAAACGTCGAGCAATTGCTCAGAGATGAAAAGTGCCAGCACTGAAAGCTGTTGCTAGCCAGCACCCTTCCTTGGAAGCGCTTTTGTAGGCCTAAGAACACTGGGGCTCTGGGCTTCTCTAGCCACCTCATCTTCTGCTCATCCTCTCGCGCACTCTAAAGAGAGCTCAGGTGAGAAATTGCAAACATCGAGCAATTGCTCAGAGATGAAAAGTGCCAGCACTGAAAGCTGTTGCTAGCCAGCACCCTTCCTTGGAAGCGCTTTCACAGGCGCAGTAACACTGGGGCTTTGCGCTTCTCTAGCCACCAAACGTCACGGTCCTTCTCTTTCCGTCTCGTAGACACGAGCTGAGAAATTGCAAACGTCCAGCAATTGCTCAGAGATGAAAAGTGCCAGCACTGAAAGCTGTTGCTAGCCAGCACCCTTCCTTGGAAGCGCTTTTGTAGGCCTAAGAACACTGGGGCTCTGGGCTTCTCTAGCCACCTAATCTTCTGCTCATCCTCCCGCACGCTCTAAAGAGAGCTCAGGGGAGAAATTGCAAAAGTCCAGCAATTGCTCAGAGATGAAAAGTGCCAGCACTGAAAGCTGTTGCTAGCCAGCCCCCTTCCTTGGAAGCGCTTTCACAGGCGCAGCAACACTGGGGCTTTGCGCTTCTCTAGCCACCAAACGTCACGGTCCTTCTCTTTCCGTCTCGTAGACACGAGCTGAGAAATTGCAAACGTCGAGCAATTGCTCAGAGATGAAAAGTGCCAGCACTGAAAGCTCTTGCTAGCCAGCACCCTTCCTTGGAAGCGCTTTTGTAGGCCTAAGAACACTGGGGCTCTGGGCTTCTCTAGCCACCTCATCTTCTGCTCATCCTCTCGCGCACTCTAAAGAGAGCTCAGGTGAGAAATTGCAAACGTCGAGCAATTGCTCAGAGATGAAAAGTGCCAGCACTGAAAGCTGTTGCTAGCCAGCACCCTTCCTTGGAAGCGCTTTCACAGGCGCAGCAACACTGCGGCTTTGCGTTCTCTAGCCACCAAACGTCACGGTCCTTCTCTTTCCGTCTCGTAGACACGAGCTGAGAAATTGCAAACGTCGAGCAATTGCTCAGAGATGAAAAGTGCCAGCACTGAAAGCTGTTGCTAGCCAGCACCCTTCCTTGGAAGCGCTTTTGTAGGCCTAAGAACAGTGGGGCTCTGGGCTTCTCTAGCCACCTCATCTTCTGCTCATCCTCGCGCGCACTCTAAAGAGAGCTCAGGTGAGAAATTGCAAACGTCGAGCAATTGCTCAGAGATGAAAAGTGCCAGCACTGAAAGCTGTTGCTAGCCAGCACCCTTCCTTGGAAGCGCTTTCACAGGCGCAGTAACACTGGGGCTTTGCACTTCTCTACCCACCAAACGTCACGGTCCTTCTCTTTCCGTCTCCTAGACACGAGCTGAGAAATTGCAAACGTCGAGCAATTGCTCAGAGATGAAAAGTGCCAGCACTGAAAGCTGTTGCTAGCCAGCACCCTTCCTTGGAAGCGCTTTTGTAGGCCTAAGAACACTGGGGCTCTGGGCTTCTCTAGCCACCTAATCTTCTGCTTATCCTCGCGCGCTCTAAAGAGAGCTCAGGTGAGAAATTGCAAACGTCGAGCAATTGCTCAGAGATGAAAAGTGCCAGCACTGAAAGCTGTTGCTAGCCAGCACCCTTCCTTGGAAGCGCTTTTGTAGGCCTAAGAACACTGGGGCTCTGGGCTTCTCTAGCCACCTAATCTTCTGCTCATCCTCTCGCGCACTCTAAAGAGAGCTCAGGTGAGAAATTGCAAACGTCCAGCAATTGCTCAGAGATGAAAAGTGCCAGCACTGAAAGCTGTTGCTAGCCAGCACCCTTCCTTGGAAGCGCTTTCACAGGCGCAGCAACACTGGGGCTTTGCGCTTCTCTACGCACCAAACGTCACGGTCCTTCTCTTTCCGTCAGTAGACACGAGCTGAGAAATTGCAAACGTCGAGCAATTGCTCCGAGATGAAAAGTGCCAGCACTGAAAGCTGTTGCTAGCCAGCACCCTTCCTTGGAAGCGCTTTTGTAGGCCTAAGAACACTGGGGCTTTGCGCTTCTCTAGCCACCTCATCTTCTGCTCATCCTCGCGCGCACTCTAAAGAGAGCTCAGGTGAGAAATTGCAAACGTCGAGCAATTGCTCAGAGCTGAAAAGTGCCAGCACTGAAAGCTGTTGCTAGCCAGCACCCTTCCTTGGAAGCGCTTTCACAGGCGCAGTAACACTGGGGCTTTGCGCTTCTCTAGCCACCAAACGTCACGGTCCTTCTCTTTCCGTCTCGTAGACACGAGCTGAGAAATTGCAAACGTCGAGCAATTGCTCAGAGATGAAAAGTGCCAGCACTGAAAGCTGTTGCTAGCCAGCACCCTTCCTTGGAAGCGCTTTTGTAGGCCTAAGAACACTGGGGCTCTGGGCTTCTCTAGCCACCTCATCTTCTGCTCATCCTCCCGCACGCTCTAAAGAGAGCTCAGGTGAGAAATTGCAAACGTCGAGCAATTGCTCAGAGATGAAAAGTGCCAGCACTGAAAGCTGTTGCTAGCCAGCACCCTTCCTTGGAAGCGCTTTCACAGGCGCAGCAACACTGGGGCTTTGCGCTTCTCTAGCCACCAAACGTCACGGTCCTTCTCTTTCCGTCTCGTAGACACGAGCTGAGAAATTGCAAACGTCGAGCAATTGCTCAGAGATGAAAAGTGCCAGCACTGAAAGCTCTTGCTAGCCAGCACCCTTCCTTGGAAGCGCTTTTGTAGGCCTAAGAACACTGGGGCTCTGGGCTTCTCTAGCCACCTCATCTTCTGCTCATCCTCTCGCGCACTCTAAAGAGAGCTCAGGTGAGAAATTGCAAACGTCGAGCAATTGCTCAGAGATGAAAAGTGCCAGCACTGAAAGCTGTTGCTAGCCAGCACCCTTCCTTGGAAGCGCTTTCACAGGCGCAGCAACACTGGGGCTTTGCGCTTCTCTAGCCACCAAACGTCACGGTCCTTCTCTTTCCATCGGTAGACACGAGCTGAGAAATTGCAAACGTCGAGCAATTGCTCAGAGATGAAAAGTGCCAGCACTGAAAGCTCTTGCTAGCCAGCACCATTCCTTGGAAGCGCTTTTGTAGGCCTAAGAACACTGGGGCTCTGGGCTTCTCTAGCCACCTCATCTTCTGCTCATCCTCTCGCGCACTCTAAAGAGAGCTCAGGTGAGAAATTGCAAACGTCGAGCAATTGCTCAGAGATGAAAAGTGCCAGCACTGAAAGCTGTTGCTAGCCAGCACCCTTCCTTGGAAGCGCTTTCACAGGCGCAGTAACACTGGGGCTTTGTGCTTCTCTACCCACCAAACGTCACGGTCCTTCTCTTTCCGTCTCGTAGACACGAGCTGAGAAATTGAAAAAGTCAAGCAATTGCTCAGAGATGAAAAATGCCAGCACTGAAAGCTGTTGCTAGCCAGCACCCTTCCTTGGAAGCGCTTTCACAAGCGCAGTAACACTGGGGCTTTGCGCTTCCATGCGCACCAAACGTCATGGTCATTCTCTTTCCGTCTCGTAGACACGAGCTGAGAAATTGCAAACGTCGAGCAATTGCTCAGAGCTGAAAAGTGCCAGCACTGAAAGCTGTTGCTAGCCAGCACCCTTCCTTGGAAGCGCTTTCGCAGGCGCAGTAACACTGGGGCTTTGTGCTTCTCTAGCCACCAAACGTCACGGTCCTTCTCTTTCCGTCTCGTAGACACGAGCTGAGAAATTGCAAACGTCGAGCAATTGCTCCGAGATGAAAAGTGCCAGCACTGAAAGCTGTTGCTAGCCAGCACCCTTCCTTGGAAGCGCTTTTGTAGGCCTAAGAACAGTGGGGCTCTGGGCTTCTCTAGCCACCTCATCTTCTGCTCATCCTCTCGCGCACTCTAAAGAGAGCTCAGGTGAGAAATTGCAAACGTCGAGCAATTGCTCAGAGATGAAAAGTGCCAGCACTGAAAGGTCTTGCTAGCCAGCACCCTTCCTTGGAAGCGCTTTCACAGGCGCAGCAACACTGGGGCTTTGCGCTTCTCTACGCACCAAACGTCACGGTCCTTCTCTTTCCGTCTCGTAGACACGAGCTGAGAAATTGCAAACGTCGAGCAATTGCTCAGAGATGAAAAGTGCCAGCACTGAAAGCTGTTGCTAGCCAGCCCCCTTCCTTGGAAGCGCTTTTGTAGGCCTAAGAACACTGGGGCTCTGGGCTTCTCTAGCCACGTAATCTTCTGCTTATCCTCGCGCGCTCTAAAGAGAGCTCAGGTGAGAAATTGCAAACGTCGAGCAATTGCTCAGAGATGAAAAGTGCCAGCACTGAAAGCTGTTGCTAGCCAGCACCCTTCCTTGGAAGCGCTTTTGTAGGCCTAAGAACACTGGGGCTCTGGGCTTCTCTAGCCACCTCATCTTCTGCTCATCCTCTCGCGCACTCTAAAGAGAGCTCAGGTGAGAAATTGCAAACGTCGAGCAATTGCTCAGAGATGAAAAGTGCCAGCACTGAAAGCTGTTGCTAGCCAGCACCCTTCCTTGGAAGCGCTTTCACAGGCGCAGTAACACTGGGGCTTTGCGCTTCTCTACCCAACAAACGTCACGGTCCTTCTCTTTCCGTCTCCTAGACATGAGCTGAGAAATTGCAAACGTCGAGCAATTGCTCAGAGATGAAAAGTGCCAGCACTGAAAGCTGTTGCTAGCCAGCACCCTTCCTTGGAAGCGCTTTCACAGGCGCAGCAACACTGGGGCTTTGCGCTTCTCTACCCACCAAACGTCACGGTCCTTCTCTTTCCGTCTCGTAGACACGAGCTGAGAAATTGCAAACGTCGAGCAATTGCTCAGAGATGAAAAGTGCCAGCACTGAAAGCTGTTGCTAGCCAGCACCCTTCCTTGGAAGCGCTTTTGTAGGCCTAAGAACACTGGGGCTCTGGGCTTCTCTAGCCACCTCATCTTCTGCTCATCCTCTCGCGCACTCTAAAGAGAGCTCAGGTGAGAAATTGCAAACGTCGAGCAATTGCTCAGAGATGAAAAGTGCCAGCACTGAAAGCTGTTGCTAGCCAGCACCCTTCCTTGGAAGCGCTTTCACAGGCGCAGCAACACTGGGGCTTTGCGCTTCTCTACCCACCAAACGTCACGGTCCTTCTCTTTCCGTCGGTAGACACGAGCTGAGAAATTGCAAACGTCGAGCAATTGCTCAGAGATGAAAAGTGCCAGCACTGAAAGCTGTTGCTAGCCAGCACCCTTCCTTGGAAGCGCTTTTGTAGGCCTAAGAACACTGGGGCTCTGGGCTTCTCTAGCCACCTCATCTTCTGCTCATCCTCGCGCGCTCTAAAGAGAGCTCAGGTGAGAAATTGCAAACGTCGAGCAATTGCTCAGAGATGAAAAGTGCCAGCACTGAAAGCTCTTGCTAGCCAGCACCCTTCCTTGGAAGCGCTTTTGTAGGCCTAAGAACACTGGGGCTCTGGGCTTCTCTAGCCACCTAATCTTCTGCTTATCTTCTCGCGCAGTCTAAAGAGAGCTCAGGTGAGAAATTGCAAACGTCGAGCAATTGCTCAGAGATGAAAAGTGCCAGCACTGAAAGCTGTTGCTAGCCAGCACCCTTCCTTGGAAGCGCTTTCACAGGCGCAGTAACACTGGGGCTTTGCGCTTCTCTAGCCACCAAACGTCACGGTCCTTCTCTTTCCGCCTCGTAGACACGAGCTGAGAAATTGCAAACGTCGAGCAATTGCTCCGAGATGAAAAGTGCCAGCACTGAAAGCTCTTGCTAGCCAGCACCCTTCCTTGGAAGCGCTTTCACAGGCGCAGCAACACTGGGGCTTTGCGTTCTCTAGCCACCAAACGTCACGGTCCTTCTCTTTCCGTCTCGTAGACACGAGCTGAGAAATTGCAAACGTCCAGCAATTGCTCAGAGAAGAAAAGTGCCAGCACTGAAAGCTGTTGCTAGCCAGCACCCTTCCTTGGAAGCGCTTTCACAGGCGCAGTAACACTGGGGCTTTGCGCTTCTCTACCCACCAAAGGTCACGGTCATTCTCTTTCCGTCTCGTAGACACGAGCTGAGAAATTGAAAACGTCAAGCAATTGCTCAGAGATGAAAAGTGCCAGCACTGAAAGCTGTTGCTAGCCAGCACCCTTCCTTGGAAGCGCTTTCACAGGCGCAGCAACACTGGGGCTTTGCGCTTCTATACGCACCAAACGTCACGGTCCTTCTCTTTCCGTCTCGTAGACACGAGCTGAGAAATTGCAAACGTCGAGCAATTGCTCAGAGATGAAAAGTGCCAGCACTGAAAGCTGTTGCTAGCCAGCACCCTTCCTTGGAAGCGCTTTTGTAGGCCTAAGAACACTGGGGCTCTGGGCTTCTCTAGCCACCTCATCTTCTGCTCATCCTCTCGCGCACTCTAAAGAGAGCTCAGGTGAGAAATTGCAAACGTCGAGCAATTGCTCAGAGATGAAAAGTGCCAGCACTGAAAGCTGTTGCTAGCCAGCACCCTTCCTTGGAAGCGCTTTCACAGGCGCAGCAACACTGGGGCTTTGCGCTTCTCTAGCCACCAAACGTCACGGTCCTTCTCTTTCCGTCGGTAGACACGAGCTGAGAAATTGCAAACGTCGAGCAATTGCTCAGAGATGAAAAGTGCCAGCACTGAAAGCTGTTGCTAGCCAGCACCCTTCCTTGGAAGCGCTTTTGTAGGCCTAAGAACACTGGGGCTCTGGGCTTCTCTAGCCACCTCATCTTCTGCTCATCCTCTCACGCACTCTAAAGAGAGCTCAGGTGAGAAATTGCAAACGTCGAGCAATTGCTCAGAGAAGAAAAGTGCCAGCACTGAAAGCTGTTGCTAGCCAGCACCCTTCCTTGGAAGCGCTTTCACAGGCGCAGTAACACTGGGGCTTTGCGCTTCTCTACCCACCAAACGTCACGGTCCTTCTCTTTCCGTCTCGTAGACACGAGCTGAGAAATTGAAAAAGTCAAGCAATTGCTCAGAGATGAAAAATGCCAGCACTGAAAGCTGTTGCTAGCCAGCACCCTTCCTTGGAAGCGCTTTCACAAGCGCAGTAACACTGGGGCTTTGCGCTTCCATGCGCACCAAACGTCATGGTCATTCTCTTTCCGTCTCGTAGACACGAGCTGAGAAATTGCAAACGTCGAGCAATTGCTCAGAGCTGAAAAGTGCCAGCACTGAAAGCTGTTGCTAGCCAGCACCCTTCCTTGGAAGCGCTTTCGCAGGCGCAGTAACACTGGGGCTTTGTGCTTCTCTAGCCACCAAACGTCACGGTCCTTCTCTTTCCGTCTCGTAGACACGAGCTGAGAAATTGCAAACATCGAGCAATTGCTCAGAGATGAAAAGTGCCAGCACTGAAAGCTGTTGCTAGCCAGCACCCTTCCTTGGAAGCGCTTTTGTAGGCCTAAGAACACTGGGGCTCTGGGCTTCTCTAGCCACCTCATCTTCTGCTCATCCTCTCGCGCACTCTAAAGAGAGCTCAGGTGAGAAATTGCAAACGTCGAGCAATTGCTCAGAGATGAAAAGTGCCAGCACTGAAAGGTCTTGCTAGCCAGCACCCTTCCTTGGAAGCGCTTTCACAGGCGCAGCAACACTGTGGCTTTGCGCTTCTCTACCCACCAAACGTCACGGCCTTCTCTTTCCGTCTCGTAGACACGAGCTGAGAAATTGCAAACGTCGAGCAATTGCTCAGAGATGAAAAGTGCCAGCACTGAAAGCTGTTGCTAGCCAGCACCCTTCCTTGGAAGCGCTTTTGTAGGCCTAAGAACACTGGGGCTCTGGGCTTCTCTAGCCACCTCATCTTCTGCTTATCCTCGCGCGCTCTAAAGAGAGCTCAGTTGAGAAATTGCAAACGTCGAGCAATTGCTCAGAGATGAAAAGTGCCAGCACTGAAAGCTCTTGCTAGCCAGCACCCTTCCTTGGAAGCGCTTTTGTAGGCCTAAGAACACTGGGGCTCTGGGCTTCTCTAGCCACCTAATCTTCTGCTCATCTTCTCGCGCAGTCTAAAGAGAGCTCATGTGAGAAATTGCAAACGTCGAGCAATTGCTCAGAGATGAAAAGTGCCAGCACTGAAAGCTGTTGCTAGCCAGCACCCTTCCTTGGAAGCGCTTTCACAGGCGCAGTAACACTGGGGCTTTGCGCTTCTCTACCCACCAAACGTCACGGTCCTTCTCTTTCCGCCTCGTAGACACGAGCTGAGAAATTGCAAACGTCGAGCAATTGCTCCGAGATGAAAAGTGCCAGCACTGAAAGCTGTTGCTAGCCAGCACCCTTCCTTGGAAGCGCTTTCACAGGCGCAGCAACACTGGGGCTTTGCGTTCTCTAGCCACCAAACGTCACGGTCCTTCTCTTTCCGTCTCGTAGACACGAGCTGAGAAATTGCAAACGTCCAGCAATTGCTCAGAGAAGAAAAGTGCCAGCACTGAAAGCTGTTGCTAGCCAGCACCCTTCCTTGGAAGCGCTTTCACAGGCGCAGTAACACTGGGGCTTTGCGCTTCTCTAGCCACCAAAGGTCACGGTCATTCTCTTTCCGTCTCGTAGACACGAGCTGAGAAATTGAAAACGTCAAGCAATTGCTCAGAGATGAAAAGTGCCAGCACTGAAAGCTGTTGCTAGCCAGCACCCTTCCTTGGAAGCGCTTTCACAAGCGCAGTAATACTGGGGCTTTGCGTTTCTATACGCACCAAACGTCACGGTCCTTCTCTTTCCGTCTCGTAGACACGAGCTGAGAAATTGCAAACGTCGAGCAATTGCTCAGAGATGAAAAGTGCCAGCACTGAAAGCTGTTGCTAGCCAGCACCCTTCCTTGGAAGCGCTTTCACAGGCGCAGCAACACTGGGGCTTTGCGCTTCTCTACCCACCAAACGTCACGGTCCTTCTCTTTCCGTCTGGTAGACACGAGCTGAGAAATTGCAAACGTCGAGCAATTGCTCAGAGATGAAAAGTGCCAGCACTGAAAGCTCTTGCTAGCCATCACCCTTCCTTGGAAGCGCTTTTGTAGGCCTAAGAACAGTGGGGCTCTGGGCTTCTCTAGCCACCTCATCTTCTGCTCATCCTCTCGCGCACTCTAAAGAGAGCTCAGGTGAGAAATTGCAAACGTCGAGCAATTGCTCAGAGATGAAAAGTGCCAGCACTGAAAGCTCTTGCTAGCCAGCACCCTTCCTTGGAAGCGCTTTCACAGGCGCAGCAACACTGGGGCTTTGCGCTTCTCTACCCACCAAACGTCACGGTCCTTCTCTTTCCGCCGGTAGACACGAGCTGAGAAATTGCAAACGTCGAGCAATTGCTCAGAGATGAAAAGTGCCAGCACTGAAAGCTGTTGCTAGCCAGCACCATTCCTTGGAAGCGCTTTTGTAGGCCTAAGAACACTGGGGCTCTGGGCTTCTCTAGCCACCTCATCTTCTGCTCATCCTCTCGCGCACTCTAAAGAGAGCTCAGGTGAGAAATTGCAAACGTCGAGCAATTGCTCAGAGAAGAAAAGTGCCAGCACTGAAAGCTCTTGCTAGCCAGCACCCTTCCTTGGAAGCGCTTTCACAGGCGCAGTAACACTGGGGCTTTGCGCTTCTCTACCCACCAAACGTCACGGTCCTTCTCTTTCCGTCTCGTAGACACGAGCTGAGAAATTGAAAAAGTCAAGCAATTGCTCAGAGATGAAAAATGCCAGCACTGAAAGCTGTTGCTAGCCAGCACCCTTCCTTGGAAGCGCTTTCACAAGCGCAGTAACACTGGGGCTTTGCGCTTCCATGCGCACCAAACGTCATGGTCATTCTCTTTCCGTCTCGTAGACACGAGCTGAGAAATTGCAAACGTCGAGCAATTGCTCAGAGCTGAAAAGTGCCAGCACTGAAAGCTGTTGCTAGCCAGCACCCTTCCTTGGAAGCGCTTTCGCAGGCGCAGTAACACTGGGGCTTTGTGCTTCTCTAGCCACCAAACGTCACGGTCCTTCTCTTTCCGTCTCGTAGACACGAGCTGAGAAATTGCAAACGTCGAGCAATTGCTCAGAGATGAAAAGTGCCAGCACTGAAAGCTGTTGCTAGCCAGCACCCTTCCTTGGAAGCGCTTTTGTAGGCCTAAGAACAGTGGGGCTCTGGGCTTCTCTAGCCACCTCATCTTCTGCTCATCCTCTCGCGCACTCTAAAGAGAGCTCAGGTGAGAAATTGCAAACGTCGAGCAATTGCTCAGAGATGAAAAGTGCCAGCACTGAAAGCTGTTGCAGCCAGCACCCTTCCTTGGAAGCGCTTTCACAGGCGCAGCAACACTGGGGCTTTGTGCTTCTCTAGCCACCAAACGTCACGGCCTTCTCTTTCCGTCTCGTAGACACGAGCTGAGAAATTGCAAACGTCGAGCAATTGCTCAGAGATGAAAAGTGCCAGCACTGAAAGCTGTTGCTAGCCAGCACCCTTCCTTGGAAGCGCTTTTGTAGGCCTAAGAACACTGGGGCTCTGGGCTTCTCTAGCCACCTCATCTTCTGCTTATCCTCGCGCGCTCTAAAGAGAGCTCAGTTGAGAAATTGCAAACGTCGAGCAATTGCTCAGAGATGAAAAGTGCCAGCACTGAAAGCTCTTGCTAGCCAGCACCCTTCCTTGGAAGCGCTTTTGTAGGCCTAAGAACACTGGGGCTCTGGGCTTCTCTAGCCACCTAATCTTCTGCTCATCTTCTCGCGCAGTCTAAAGAGAGCTCATGTGAGAAATTGCAAACGTCGAGCAATTGCTCAGAGATGAAAAGTGCCAGCACTGAAAGCTGTTGCTAGCCAGCACCCTTCCTTGGAAGCGCTTTCACAGGCGCAGTAACACTGGGGCTTTGCGCTTCTCTACCCACCAAACGTCACGGTCCTTCTCTTTCCGCCTCGTAGACACGAGCTGAGAAATTGCAAACGTCGAGCAATTGCTCCGAGATGAAAAGTGCCAGCACTGAAAGCTGTTGCTAGCCAGCAGCCTTCCTTGGAAGCGCTTTCACAGGCGCAGCAACACTGGGGCTTTGCGTTCTCTAGCCACCAAACGTCACGGTCCTTCTCTTTCCGTCTCGTAGACACGAGCTGAGAAATTGCAAACGTCCAGCAATTGCTCAGAGAAGAAAAGTGCCAGCACTGAAAGCTGTTGCTAGCCAGCACCCTTCCTTGGAAGCGCTTTCACAGGCGCAGTAACACTGGGGCTTTGCGCTTCTCTACCCACCAAAGGTCACGGTCATTCTCTTTCCGTCTCGTAGACACGAGCTGAGAAATTGAAAACGTCAAGCAATTGCTCAGAGATGAAAAGTGCCAGCACTGAAAGCTCTTGCTAGCCAGCACCCTTCCTTGGAAGCGCTTTCACAAGCGCAGTAATACTGGGGCTTTGCGTTTCTATACGCACCAAACGTCACGGTCCTTCTCTTTCCGTCTCGTAGACACGAGCTGAGAAATTGCAAACGTCGAGCAATTGCTCAGAGATGAAAAGTGCCAGCACTGAAAGCTGTTGCTAGCCAGCACCCTTCCTTGGAAGCGCTTTCACAGGCGCAGCAACACTGGGGCTTTGCGCTTCTCTACCCACCAAACGTCACGGTCCTTCTCTTTCCGTCTGGTAGACACGAGCTGAGAAATTGCAAACGTCGAGCAATTGCTCAGAGATGAAAAGTGCCAGCACTGAAAGCTCTTGCTAGCCATCACCCTTCCTTGGAAGCGCTTTTGTAGGCCTAAGAACACTGGGGCTCTGGGCTTCTCTAGCCACCTCATCTTCTGCTCATCCTCTCGCGCACTCTAAAGAGAGCTCAGGTGAGAAATTGCAAACGTCGAGCAATTGCTCAGAGATGAAAAGTGCCAGCACTGAAAGCTCTTGCTAGCCAGCACCCTTCCTTGGAAGCGCTTTCACAGGCGCAGCAACACTGGGGCTTTGCGCTTCTCTACCCACCAAACGTCACGGTCCTTCTCTTTCCGCCGGTAGACACGAGCTGAGAAATTGCAAACGTCGAGCAATTGCTCAGAGATGAAAAGTGCCAGCACTGAAAGCTCTTGCTAGCCAGCACCATTCCTTGGAAGCGCTTTTGTAGGCCTAAGAACACTGGGGCTCTGGGCTTCTCTAGCCACCTCATCTTCTGCTCATCCTCTCGCGCACTCTAAAGAGAGCTCAGGTGAGAAATTGCAAACGTCGAGCAATTGCTCAGAGAAGAAAAGTGCCAGCACTGAAAGCTCTTGCTAGCCAGCACCCTTCCTTGGAAGCGCTTTCACAGGCGCAGTAACACTGGGGCTTTGCGCTTCTCTAGCCACCAAACGTCACGGTCCTTCTCTTTCCGTCTCGTAGACACGAGCTGAGAAATTGAAAAAGTCAAGCAATTGCTCAGAGATGAAAAATGCCAGCACTGAAAGCTGTTGCTAGCCAGCACCCTTCCTTGGAAGCGCTTTCACAAGCGCAGTAACACTGGGGCTTTGCGCTTCCATGCGCACCAAACGTCATGGTCATTCTCTTTCCGTCTCGTAGACACGAGCTGAGAAATTGCAAACGTCGAGCAATTGCTCAGAGCTGAAAAGTGCCAGCACTGAAAGCTGTTGCTAGCCAGCACCCTTCCTTGGAAGCGCTTTCGCAGGCGCAGTAACACTGGGGCTTTGTGCTTCTCTAGCCACCAAACGTCACGGTCCTTCTCTTTCCGTCTCGTAGACACGAGCTGAGAAATTGCAAACGTCGAGCAATTGCTCAGAGATGAAAAGTGCCAGCACTGAAAGCTGTTGCTAGCCAGCACCCTTCCTTGGAAGCGCTTTTGTAGGCCTAAGAACAGTGGGGCTCTGGGCTTCTCTAGCCACCTCATCTTCTGCTCATCCTCTCGCGCACTCTAAAGAGAGCTCAGGTGAGAAATTGCAAACGTCGAGCAATTGCTCAGAGATGAAAAGTGCCAGCACTGAAAGCTGTTGCAGCCAGCACCCTTCCTTGGAAGCGCTTTCACAGGCGCAGCAACACTGGGGCTTTGTGCTTCTCTAGCCACCAAATGTCACGGTCCTTCTCTTTCCGCCTCGTAGACACGAGCTGAGAAATTGCAAACGTCGAGCAATTGCTCAGAGATGAAAAGTGCCAGCACTGAAAGGTCTTGCTAGCCAGCACCCTTCCTTGGAAGCGCTTTCACAGGCGCAGCAACACTGGGGCTTTGCGCTTCTCTAGCCACCAAACGTCACGGTCCTTCTCTTTCCGTCTCGTAGACACGAGCTGAGAAATTGCAAACGTCGAGCAATTGCTCAGAGATGAAAAGTGCCAGCACTGAAAGCTGTTGCTAGCCAGCACCCTTCCTTGGAAGCGCTTTTGTAGGCCTAAGAACACTGGGGCTCTGGGCTTCTCTAGCCACCTAATCTTCTGCTCATCCTCGCGCGCTCTAAAGAGAGCTCAGGTGAGAAATTGCAAACGTCGAGCAATTGCTCAGAGATGAAAAGTGCCAGCACTGAAAGCTGTTGCTAGCCAGCACCCTTCCTTGGAAGCGCTTTTGTAGGCCTAAGAACACTGGGGCTCTGGGCTTCTCTAGCCACCTAATCTTCTGCTCATCCTCTCGCGCACTCTAAAGAGAGCTCAGGTGAGAAATTGCAAACGTCCAGCAATTGCTCAGAGATGAAAAGTGCCAGCACTGAAAGCTGTTGCTAGCCAGCACCCTTCCTTGGAAGCGCTTTCACAGGCGCAGCAACACTGGGGCTTTGCGCTTCTCTACCCACCAAACGTCACGGTCCTTCTCTTTCCGTCTCGTAGACACGAGCTGAGAAATTGCAAACGTCGAGCAATTGCTCAGAGATGAAAAGTGCCAGCACTGAAAGCTGTTGCTAGCCAGCACCCTTCCTTGGAAGCGCTTTTGTAGGCCTAAGAACACTGGGGCTCTGGGCTTCTCTAGCCACCTCATCTTCTGCTTATCCTCGCGCGCTCTAAAGAGAGCTCAGTTGAGAAATTGCAAACGTCGAGCAATTGCTCAGAGATGAAAAGTGCCAGCACTGAAAGCTCTTGCTAGCCAGCACCCTTCCTTGGAAGCGCTTTTGTAGGCCTAAGAACACTGGGGCTCTGGGCTTCTCTAGCCACCTAATCTTCTGCTCATCTTCTCGCGCAGTCTAAAGAGAGCTCATGTGAGAAATTGCAAACGTCGAGCAATTGCTCAGAGATGAAAAGTGCCAGCACTGAAAGCTGTTGCTAGCCAGCACCCTTCCTTGGAAGCGCTTTCACAGGCGCAGTAACACTGGGGCTTTGCGCTTCTCTACCCACCAAACGTCACGGTCCTTCTCTTTCCGCCTCGTAGACACGAGCTGAGAAATTGCAAACGTCGAGCAATTGCTCCGAGATGAAAAGTGCCAGCACTGAAAGCTGTTGCTAGCCAGCACCCTTCCTTGGAAGCGCTTTCACAGGCGCAGCAACACTGGGGCTTTGCGTTCTCTAGCCACCAAACGTCACGGTCCTTCTCTTTCCGTCTCGTAGACACGAGCTGAGAAATTGCAAACGTCCAGCAATTGCTCAGAGAAGAAAAGTGCCAGCACTGAAAGCTGTTGCTAGCCAGCACCCTTCCTTGGAAGCGCTTTCACAGGCGCAGTAACACTGGGGCTTTGCGCTTCTCTAGCCACCAAAGGTCACGGTCATTCTCTTTCCGTCTCGTAGACACGAGCTGAGAAATTGAAAACGTCAAGCAATTGCTCAGAGATGAAAAGTGCCAGCACTGAAAGCTGTTGCTAGCCAGCACCCTTCCTTGGAAGCGCTTTCACAAGCGCAGTAATACTGGGGCTTTGCGTTTCTATACGCACCAAACGTCACGGTCCTTCTCTTTCCGTCTCGTAGACACGAGCTGAGAAATTGCAAACGTCGAGCAATTGCTCAGAGATGAAAAGTGCCAGCACTGAAAGCTGTTGCTAGCCAGCACCCTTCCTTGGAAGCGCTTTCACAGGCGCAGCAACACTGGGGCTTTGCGCTTCTCTACCCACCAAACGTCACGGTCCTTCTCTTTCCGTCTGGTAGACACGAGCTGAGAAATTGCAAACGTCGAGCAATTGCTCAGAGATGAAAAGTGCCAGCACTGAAAGCTCTTGCTAGCCATCACCCTTCCTTGGAAGCGCTTTTGTAGGCCTAAGAACAGTGGGGCTCTGGGCTTCTCTAGCCACCTCATCTTCTGCTCATCCTCTCGCGCACTCTAAAGAGAGCTCAGGTGAGAAATTGCAAACGTCGAGCAATTGCTCAGAGATGAAAAGTGCCAGCACTGAAAGCTCTTGCTAGCCAGCACCCTTCCTTGGAAGCGCTTTCACAGGCGCAGCAACACTGGGGCTTTGCGCTTCTCTACCCACCAAACGTCACGGTCCTTCTCTTTCCGCCGGTAGACACGAGCTGAGAAATTGCAAACGTCGAGCAATTGCTCAGAGATGAAAAGTGCCAGCACTGAAAGCTCTTGCTAGCCAGCACCATTCCTTGGAAGCGCTTTTGTAGGCCTAAGAACACTGGGGCTCTGGGCTTCTCTAGCCACCTCATCTTCTGCTCATCCTCTCGCGCACTCTAAAGAGAGCTCAGGTGAGAAATTGCAAACGTCGAGCAATTGCTCAGAGAAGAAAAGTGCCAGCACTGAAAGCTGTTGCTAGCCAGCACCCTTCCTTGGAAGCGCTTTCACAGGCGCAGTAACACTGGGGCTTTGCGCTTCTCTAGCCACCAAACGTCACGGTCCTTCTCTTTCCGTCTCGTAGACACGAGCTGAGAAATTGAAAAAGTCAAGCAATTGCTCAGAGATGAAAAATGCCAGCACTGAAAGCTGTTGCTAGCCAGCACCCTTCCTTGGAAGCGCTTTCACAAGCGCAGTAACACTGGGGCTTTGCGCTTCCATGCGCACCAAACGTCATGGTCATTCTCTTTCCGTCTCGTAGACACGAGCTGAGAAATTGCAAACGTCGAGCAATTGCTCAGAGCTGAAAAGTGCCAGCACTGAAAGCTGTTGCTAGCCAGCACCCTTCCTTGGAAGCGCTTTCGCAGGCGCAGTAACACTGGGGCTTTGTGCTTCTCTAGCCACCAAACGTCACGGTCCTTCTCTTTCCGTCTCGTAGACACGAGCTGAGAAATTGCAAACGTCGAGCAATTGCTCAGAGATGAAAAGTGCCAGCACTGAAAGCTGTTGCAGCCAGCACCCTTCCTTGGAAGCGCTTTCACAGGCGCAGCAACACTGGGGCTTTGTGCTTCTCTAGCCACCAAACGTCACGGCCTTCTCTTTCCGTCTCGTAGACACGAGCTGAGAAATTGCAAACGTCGAGCAATTGCTCAGAGATGAAAAGTGCCAGCACTGAAAGCTGTTGCTAGCCAGCACCCTTCCTTGGAAGCGCTTTTGTAGGCCTAAGAACACTGGGGCTCTGGGCTTCTCTAGCCACCTCATCTTCTGCTCATCCTCTCGCGCACTCTAAAGAGAGCTCAGTTGAGAAATTGCAAACGTCGAGCAATTGCTCAGAGATGAAAAGTGCCAGCACTGAAAGCTCTTGCTAGCCAGCACCCTTCCTTGGAAGCGCTTTTGTAGGCCTAAGAACAGTGGGGCTCTGGGCTTCTCTAGCCACCTCATCTTCTGCTCATCTTCTCGCGCAGTCTAAAGAGAGCTCATGTGAGAAATTGCAAACGTCGAGCAATTGCTCAGAGATGAAAAGTGCCAGCACTGAAAGCTGTTGCTAGCCAGCACCCTTCCTTGGAAGCGCTTTCACAGGCGCAGTAACACTGGGGCTTTGCGCTTCTCTACCCACCAAACGTCACGGTCCTTCTCTTTCCGCCTCGTAGACACGAGCTGAGAAATTGCAAACGTCGAGCAATTGCTCCGAGATGAAAAGTGCCAGCACTGAAAGCTGTTGCTAGCCAGCAGCCTTCCTTGGAAGCGCTTTCACAGGCGCAGCAACACTGGGGCTTTGCGTTCTCTAGCCACCAAACGTCACGGTCCTTCTCTTTCCGTCTCGTAGACACGAGCTGAGAAATTGCAAACGTCCAGCAATTGCTCAGAGAAGAAAAGTGCCAGCACTGAAAGCTGTTGCTAGCCAGCACCCTTCCTTGGAAGCGCTTTCACAGGCGCAGTAACACTGGGGCTTTGCGCTTCTCTACCCACCAAAGGTCACGGTCATTCTCTTTCCGTCTCGTAGACACGAGCTGAGAAATTGAAAACGTCAAGCAATTGCTCAGAGATGAAAAGTGCCAGCACTGAAAGCTGTTGCTAGCCAGCACCCTTCCTTGGAAGCGCTTTCACAAGCGCAGTAATACTGGGGCTTTGCATTTCTATACGCACCAAACGTCACGGTCCTTCTCTTTCCGTCTCGTAGACACGAGCTGAGAAATTGCAAACGTCGAGCAATTGCTCAGAGATGAAAAGTGCCAGCACTGAAAGCTGTTGCTAGCCAGCACCCTTCCTTGGAAGCGCTTTCACAGGCGCAGCAACACTGGGGCTTTGCGCTTCTCTACCCACCAAACGTCACGGTCCTTCTCTTTCCGTCTGGTAGACACGAGCTGAGAAATTGCAAACGTCGAGCAATTGCTCAGAGATGAAAAGTGCCAGCACTGAAAGCTCTTGCTAGCCATCACCCTTCCTTGGAAGCGCTTTTGTAGGCCTAAGAACAGTGGGGCTCTGGGCTTCTCTAGCCACCTCATCTTCTGCTCATCCTCTCGCGCACTCTAAAGAGAGCTCAGGTGAGAAATTGCAAACGTCGAGCAATTGCTCAGAGATGAAAAGTGCCAGCACTGAAAGCTCTTGCTAGCCAGCACCCTTCCTTGGAAGCGCTTTCACAGGCGCAGCAACACTGGGGCTTTGCGCTTCTCTACCCACCAAACGTCACGGTCCTTCTCTTTCCGCCGGTAGACACGAGCTGAGAAATTGCAAACGTCGAGCAATTGCTCAGAGATGAAAAGTGCCAGCACTGAAAGCTCTTGCTAGCCAGCACCATTCCTTGGAAGCGCTTTTGTAGGCCTAAGAACACTGGGGCTCTGGGCTTCTCTAGCCACCTCATCTTCTGCTCATCCTCTCGCGCACTCTAAAGAGAGCTCAGGTGAGAAATTGCAAACGTCGAGCAATTGCTCAGAGAAGAAAAGTGCCAGCACTGAAAGCTCTTGCTA
Source organism: Sarcoramphus papa (assembly GCA_037962945.1). Lineage (NCBI taxonomy): Eukaryota > Metazoa > Chordata > Aves > Accipitriformes > Cathartidae > Sarcoramphus > Sarcoramphus papa. The sequence goes on along the minus strand of CM075606.1, from coordinate 3,845,807 downwards.
GCCAGCACCCTTCCTTGGAAGCGCTTTCACAGGCGCAGTAACACTGGGGCTTTGCGCTTCTCTAGCCACCAAACGTCACGGTCCTTCTCTTTCCGTCTCGTAGACACGAGCTGAGAAATTGAAAAAGTCAAGCAATTGCTCAGAGATGAAAAATGCCAGCACTGAAAGCTGTTGCTAGCCAGCACCCTTCCTTGGAAGCGCTTTCACAAGCGCAGTAACACTGGGGCTTTGCGCTTCCATGCGCACCAAACGTCATGGTCATTCTCTTTCCGTCTCGTAGACACGAGCTGAGAAATTGCAAACGTCGAGCAATTGCTCAGAGCTGAAAAGTGCCAGCACTGAAAGCTGTTGCTAGCCAGCACCCTTCCTTGGAAGCGCTTTCGCAGGCGCAGTAACACTGGGGCTTTGTGCTTCTCTAGCCACCAAACGTCACGGTCCTTCTCTTTCCGTCTCGTAGACACGAGCTGAGAAATTGCAAACGTCGAGCAATTGCTCAGAGATGAAAAGTGCCAGCACTGAAAGCTGTTGCTAGCCAGCACCCTTCCTTGGAAGCGCTTTTGTAGGCCTAAGAACAGTGGGGCTCTGGGCTTCTCTAGCCACCTCATCTTCTGCTCATCCTCTCGCGCACTCTAAAGAGAGCTCAGGTGAGAAATTGCAAACGTCGAGCAATTGCTCAGAGATGAAAAGTGCCAGCACTGAAAGCTGTTGCAGCCAGCACCCTTCCTTGGAAGCGCTTTCACAGGCGCAGCAACACTGGGGCTTTGTGCTTCTCTAGCCACCAAATGTCACGGTCCTTCTCTTTCCGCCTCGTAGACACGAGCTGAGAAATTGCAAACGTCGAGCAATTGCTCAGAGATGAAAAGTGCCAGCACTGAAAGGTCTTGCTAGCCAGCACCCTTCCTTGGAAGCGCTTTCACAGGCGCAGCAACACTGGGGCTTTGCGCTTCTCTAGCCACCAAACGTCACGGTCCTTCTCTTTCCGTCTCGTAGACACGAGCTGAGAAATTGCAAACGTCGAGCAATTGCTCAGAGATGAAAAGTGCCAGCACTGAAAGCTGTTGCTAGCCAGCCCCCTTCCTTGGAAGCGCTTTTGTAGGCCTAAGAACACTGGGGCTCTGGGCTTCTCTAGCCACCTAATCTTCTGCTCATCCTCGCGCGCTCTAAAGAGAGCTCAGGTGAGAAATTGCAAACGTCGAGCAATTGCTCAGAGATGAAAAGTGCCAGCACTGAAAGCTGTTGCTAGCCAGCACCCTTCCTTGGAAGCGCTTTTGTAGGCCTAAGAACACTGGGGCTCTGGGCTTCTCTAGCCACCTAATCATCTGCTCATCCTCTCGCGCACTCTAAAGAGAGCTCAGGTGAGAAATTGCAAACGTCGAGCAATTGCTCAGAGATGAAAAGTGCCAGCACTGAAAGCTGTTGCTAGCCAGCACCCTTCCTTGGAAGCGCTTTCACAGGCGCAGCAACACTGGGGCTTTGCGCTTCTATACGCACCAAACGTCACGGTCCTTCTCTTTCCGTCTCGTAGACACGAGCTGAGAAATTGCAAACGTCGAGCAATTGCTCAGAGATGAAAAGTGCCAGCACTGAAAGCTGTTGCTAGCCAGCACCCTTCCTTGGAAGCGCTTTTGTAGGCCTAAGAACACTGGGGCTCTGGGCTTCTCTAGCCACCTCATCTTCTGCTCATCCTCTCGCGCACTCTAAAGAGAGCTCAGGTGAGAAATTGCAAACGTCGAGCAATTGCTCAGAGCTGAAAAGTGCCAGCACTGAAAGCTCTTGCTAGCCAGCCCCCTTCCTTGGAAGCGCTTTCACAGGCGCAGCAACACTGGGGCTTTGCGCTTCTCTACCCACCAAACGTCACGGTCCTTCTCTTTCCGTCTCGTAGACACGAGCTGAGAAATTGAAAAAGTCAAGCAATTGCTCAGAGATGAAAAATGCCAGCACTGAAAGCTGTTGCTAGCCAGCACCCTTCCTTGGAAGCGCTTTCACAAGCGCAGTAACACTGGGGCTTTGCGCTTCCATGCGCACCAAACGTCATGGTCATTCTCTTTCCGTCTCGTAGACACGAGCTGAGAAATTGCAAACGTCGAGCAATTGCTCAGAGCTGAAAAGTGCCAGCACTGAAAGCTGTTGCTAGCCAGCACCCTTCCTTGGAAGCGCTTTCGCAGGCGCAGTAACACTGGGGCTTTGTGCTTCTCTAGCCACCAAACGTCACGGTCCTTCTCTTTCCGTCTCGTAGACACGAGCTGAGAAATTGCAAACGTCGAGCAATTGCTCAGAGATGAAAAGTGCCAGCACTGAAAGCTGTTGCTAGCCAGCACCCTTCCTTGGAAGCGCTTTTGTAGGCCTAAGAACAGTGGGGCTCTGGGCTTCTCTAGCCACCTCATCTTCTGCTCATCCTCTCGCGCACTCTAAAGAGAGCTCAGGTGAGAAATTGCAAACGTCGAGCAATTGCTCAGAGATGAAAAGTGCCAGCACTGAAAGCTGTTGCAGCCAGCACCCTTCCTTGGAAGCGCTTTCACAGGCGCAGCAACACTGGGGCTTTGTGCTTCTCTAGCCACCAAACGTCACGGCCTTCTCTTTCCGTCTCGTAGACACGAGCTGAGAAATTGCAAACGTCGAGCAATTGCTCAGAGATGAAAAGTGCCAGCACTGAAAGCTGTTGCTAGCCAGCACCCTTCCTTGGAAGCGCTTTTGTAGGCCTAAGAACAGTGGGGCTCTGGGCTTCTCTAGCCACCTCATCTTCTGCTTATCCTCGCGCGCTCTAAAGAGAGCTCAGTTGAGAAATTGCAAACGTCGAGCAATTGCTCAGAGATGAAAAGTGCCAGCACTGAAAGCTCTTGCTAGCCAGCACCCTTCCTTGGAAGCGCTTTTGTAGGCCTAAGAACACTGGGGCTCTGGGCTTCTCTAGCCACCTAATCTTCTGCTCATCTTCTCGCGCAGTCTAAAGAGAGCTCATGTGAGAAATTGCAAACGTCGAGCAATTGCTCAGAGATGAAAAGTGCCAGCACTGAAAGCTGTTGCTAGCCAGCACCCTTCCTTGGAAGCGCTTTCACAGGCGCAGTAACACTGGGGCTTTGCGCTTCTCTACCCACCAAACGTCACGGTCCTTCTCTTTCCGCCTCGTAGACACGAGCTGAGAAATTGCAAACGTCGAGCAATTGCTCCGAGATGAAAAGTGCCAGCACTGAAAGCTGTTGCTAGCCAGCAGCCTTCCTTGGAAGCGCTTTCACAGGCGCAGCAACACTGGGGCTTTGCGTTCTCTAGCCACCAAACGTCACGGTCCTTCTCTTTCCGTCTCGTAGACACGAGCTGAGAAATTGCAAACGTCCAGCAATTGCTCAGAGAAGAAAAGTGCCAGCACTGAAAGCTGTTGCTAGCCAGCACCCTTCCTTGGAAGCGCTTTCACAGGCGCAGTAACACTGGGGCTTTGCGCTTCTCTACCCACCAAAGGTCACGGTCATTCTCTTTCCGTCTCGTAGACACGAGCTGAGAAATTGAAAACGTCAAGCAATTGCTCAGAGATGAAAAGTGCCAGCACTGAAAGCTGTTGCTAGCCAGCACCCTTCCTTGGAAGCGCTTTCACAAGCGCAGTAATACTGGGGCTTTGCGTTTCTATACGCACCAAACGTCACGGTCCTTCTCTTTCCGTCTCGTAGACACGAGCTGAGAAATTGCAAACGTCGAGCAATTGCTCAGAGATGAAAAGTGCCAGCACTGAAAGCTGTTGCTAGCCAGCACCCTTCCTTGGAAGCGCTTTCACAGGCGCAGCAACACTGGGGCTTTGCGCTTCTCTACCCACCAAACGTCACGGTCCTTCTCTTTCCGTCTGGTAGACACGAGCTGAGAAATTGCAAACGTCGAGCAATTGCTCAGAGATGAAAAGTGCCAGCACTGAAAGCTCTTGCTAGCCATCACCCTTCCTTGGAAGCGCTTTTGTAGGCCTAAGAACAGTGGGGCTCTGGGCTTCTCTAGCCACCTCATCTTCTGCTCATCCTCTCGCGCACTCTAAAGAGAGCTCAGGTGAGAAATTGCAAACGTCGAGCAATTGCTCAGAGATGAAAAGTGCCAGCACTGAAAGCTCTTGCTAGCCAGCACCCTTCCTTGGAAGCGCTTTCACAGGCGCAGCAACACTGGGGCTTTGCGCTTCTCTACCCACCAAACGTCACGGTCCTTCTCTTTCCGCCGGTAGACACGAGCTGAGAAATTGCAAACGTCGAGCAATTGCTCAGAGATGAAAAGTGCCAGCACTGAAAGCTCTTGCTAGCCAGCACCATTCCTTGGAAGCGCTTTTGTAGGCCTAAGAACACTGGGGCTCTGGGCTTCTCTAGCCACCTCATCTTCTGCTCATCCTCTCGCGCACTCTAAAGAGAGCTCAGGTGAGAAATTGCAAACGTCGAGCAATTGCTCAGAGAAGAAAAGTGCCAGCACTGAAAGCTGTTGCTAGCCAGCACCCTTCCTTGGAAGCGCTTTCACAGGCGCAGTAACACTGGGGCTTTGCGCTTCTCTACCCACCAAACGTCACGGTCCTTCTCTTTCCGTCTCGTAGACACGAGCTGAGAAATTGAAAAAGTCAAGCAATTGCTCAGAGATGAAAAATGCCAGCACTGAAAGCTGTTGCTAGCCAGCACCCTTCCTTGGAAGCGCTTTCACAAGCGCAGTAACACTGGGGCTTTGCGCTTCCATGCGCACCAAACGTCATGGTCATTCTCTTTCCGTCTCGTAGACACGAGCTGAGAAATTGCAAACGTCGAGCAATTGCTCAGAGCTGAAAAGTGCCAGCACTGAAAGCTGTTGCTAGCCAGCACCCTTCCTTGGAAGCGCTTTCGCAGGCGCAGTAACACTGGGGCTTTGTGCTTCTCTAGCCACCAAACGTCACGGTCCTTCTCTTTCCGTCTCGTAGACACGAGCTGAGAAATTGCAAACGTCGAGCAATTGCTCAGAGATGAAAAGTGCCAGCACTGAAAGCTGTTGCTAGCCAGCACCCTTCCTTGGAAGCGCTTTTGTAGGCCTAAGAACAGTGGGGCTCTGGGCTTCTCTAGCCACCTCATCTTCTGCTCATCCTCTCGCGCACTCTAAAGAGAGCTCAGGTGAGAAATTGCAAACGTCGAGCAATTGCTCAGAGATGAAAAGTGCCAGCACTGAAAGCTGTTGCAGCCAGCACCCTTCCTTGGAAGCGCTTTCACAGGCGCAGCAACACTGGGGCTTTGTGCTTCTCTAGCCACCAAACGTCACGGTCCTTCTCTTTCCGCCTCGTAGACACGAGCTGAGAAATTGCAAACGTCGAGCAATTGCTCAGAGATGAAAAGTGCCAGCACTGAAAGGTCTTGCTAGCCAGCACCCTTCCTTGGAAGCGCTTTCACAGGCGCAGCAACACTGGGGCTTTGCGCTTCTCTACCCACCAAACGTCACGGTCCTTCTCTTTCCGTCTCGTAGACACGAGCTGAGAAATTGCAAACGTCGAGCAATTGCTCAGAGATGAAAAGTGCCAGCACTGAAAGCTGTTGCTAGCCAGCACCCTTCCTTGGAAGCGCTTTTGTAGGCCTAAGAACACTGGGGCTCTGGGCTTCTCTAGCCACCTAATCTTCTGCTCATCCTCGCGCGCTCTAAAGAGAGCTCAGGTGAGAAATTGCAAACGTCGAGCAATTGCTCAGAGATGAAAAGTGCCAGCACTGAAAGCTGTTGCTAGCCAGCACCCTTCCTTGGAAGCGCTTTTGTAGGCCTAAGAACACTGGGGCTCTGGGCTTCTCTAGCCACCTCATCTTCTGCTCATCCTCTCGCGCACTCTAAAGAGAGCTCAGGTGAGAAATTGCAAACGTCGAGCAATTGCTCAGAGATGAAAAGTGCCAGCACTGAAAGCTGTTGCTAGCCAGCACCCTTCCTTGGAAGCGCTTTCACAGGCGCAGCAACACTGGGGCTTTGCGCTTCTCTACCCACCAAACGTCACGGTCCTTCTCTTTCCGTCTCGTAGACACGAGCTGAGAAATTGCAAACGTCGAGCAATTGCTCAGAGATGAAAAGTGCCAGCACTGAAAGCTGTTGCTAGCCAGCACCCTTCCTTGGAAGCGCTTTTGTAGGCCTAAGAACACTGGGGCTCTGGGCTTCTCTAGCCACCTCATCTTCTGCTCATCCTCTCGCGCACTCTAAAGAGAGCTCAGGTGAGAAATTGCAAACGTCGAGCAATTGCTCAGAGCTGAAAAGTGCCAGCACTGAAAGCTCTTGCTAGCCAGCCCCCTTCCTTGGAAGCGCTTTCACAGGCGCAGCAACACTGGGGCTTTGCGCTTCTCTAGCCACCAAACGTCACGGTCCTTCTCTTTCCGTCTCGTAGACACGAGCTGAGAAATTGCAAACGTCGAGCAATTGCTCAGAGATGAAAAGTGCCAGCACTGAAAGCTGTTGCTAGCCAGCACCCTTCCTTGGAAGCGCTTTTGTAGGCCTAAGAACAGTGGGGCTCTGGGCTTCTCTAGCCACCTCATCTTCTGCTCATCCTCTCGCGCACTCTAAAGAGAGCTCAGGTGAGAAATTGCAAACGTCGAGCAATTGCTCAGAGAAGAAAAGTGCCAGCACTGAAAGCTGTTGCAGCCAGCACCCTTCCTTGGAAGCGCTTTCACAGGCGCAGTAACACTGGGGCTTTGTGCTTCTCTACCCACCAAACGTCACGGTCCTTCTCTTTCCGTCTCGTAGACACGAGCTGAGAAATTGAAAAAGTCAAGCAATTGCTCAGAGATGAAAAGTGCCAGCACTGAAAGCTGTTGCTAGCCAGCACCCTTCCTTGGAAGCGCTTTCACAGGCGCAGTAACACTGGGGCTTTGCGCTTCTCTACCCACCAAAGGTCACGGTCATTCTCTTTCCGTCTCGTAGACACGAGCTGAGAAATTGAAAACGTCAAGCAATTGCTCAGAGATGAAAAGTGCCAGCACTGAAAGCTGTTGCTAGCCAGCACCCTTCCTTGGAAGCGCTTTCACAAGCGCAGTAATACTGGGGCTTTGCGCTTCTCTAGCCACCAAACGTCACGGTCCTTCTCTTTCCGTCTCGTAGACACGAGCTGAGAAATTGCAAACGTCGAGCAATTGCTCAGAGATGAAAAGTGCCAGCACTGAAAGCTGTTGCTAGCCAGCACCCTTCCTTGGAAGCGCTTTCACAGGCGCAGCAACACTGGGGCTTTGCGCTTCTCTACCCACCAAACGTCACGGTCCTTCTCTTTCCGTCTGGTAGACACGAGCTGAGAAATTGCAAACGTCGAGCAATTGCTCAGAGATGAAAAGTGCCAGCACTGAAAGCTCTTGCTAGCCATCACCCTTCCTTGGAAGCGCTTTTGTAGGCCTAAGAACAGTGGGGCTCTGGGCTTCTCTAGCCACCTCATCTTCTGCTCATCCTCTCGCGCACTCTAAAGAGAGCTCAGGTGAGAAATTGCAAACGTCGAGCAATTGCTCAGAGATGAAAAGTGCCAGCACTGAAAGCTCTTGCTAGCCAGCACCCTTCCTTGGAAGCGCTTTCACAGGCGCAGCAACACTGGGGCTTTGCGCTTCTCTACCCACCAAACGTCACGGTCCTTCTCTTTCCGCCGGTAGACACGAGCTGAGAAATTGCAAACGTCGAGCAATTGCTCAGAGATGAAAAGTGCCAGCACTGAAAGCTCTTGCTAGCCAGCACCATTCCTTGGAAGCGCTTTTGTAGGCCTAAGAACACTGGGGCTCTGGGCTTCTCTAGCCACCTCATCTTCTGCTCATCCTCTCGCGCACTCTGAAGAGAGCTCAGGTGAGAAATTGCAAACGTCGAGCAATTGCTCAGAGAAGAAAAGTGCCAGCACTGAAAGCTCTTGCTAGCCAGCACCCTTCCTTGGAAGCGCTTTCACAGGCGCAGTAACACTGGGGCTTTGCGCTTCTCTACCCACCAAACGTCACGGTCCTTCTCTTTCCGTCTCGTAGACACGAGCTGAGAAATTGAAAAAGTCAAGCAATTGCTCAGAGATGAAAAATGCCAGCACTGAAAGCTGTTGCTAGCCAGCACCCTTCCTTGGAAGCGCTTTCACAAGCGCAGTAACACTGGGGCTTTGCGCTTCCATGCGCACCAAACGTCATGGTCATTCTCTTTCCGTCTCGTAGACACGAGCTGAGAAATTGCAAACGTCGAGCAATTGCTCAGAGCTGAAAAGTGCCAGCACTGAAAGCTGTTGCTAGCCAGCACCCTTCCTTGGAAGCGCTTTCGCAGGCGCAGTAACACTGGGGCTTTGTGCTTCTCTAGCCACCAAACGTCACGGTCCTTCTCTTTCCGTCTCGTAGACACGAGCTGAGAAATTGCAAACGTCGAGCAATTGCTCAGAGATGAAAAGTGCCAGCACTGAAAGCTGTTGCTAGCCAGCACCCTTCCTTGGAAGCGCTTTTGTAGGCCTAAGAACAGTGGGGCTCTGGGCTTCTCTAGCCACCTCATCTTCTGCTCATCCTCTCGCGCACTCTAAAGAGAGCTCAGGTGAGAAATTGCAAACGTCGAGCAATTGCTCAGAGATGAAAAGTGCCAGCACTGAAAGCTGTTGCAGCCAGCACCCTTCCTTGGAAGCGCTTTCACAGGCGCAGCAACACTGGGGCTTTGTGCTTCTCTAGCCACCAAACGTCACGGTCCTTCTCTTTCCGCCTCGTAGACACGAGCTGAGAAATTGCAAACGTCGAGCAATTGCTCAGAGATGAAAAGTGCCAGCACTGAAAGGTCTTGCTAGCCAGCACCCTTCCTTGGAAGCGCTTTCACAGGCGCAGCAACACTGGGGCTTTGCGCTTCTCTAGCCACCAAACGTCACGGTCCTTCTCTTTCCGCCTCGTAGACACGAGCTGAGAAATTGCAAACGTCGAGCAATTGCTCAGAGATGAAAAGTGCCAGCACTGAAAGCTGTTGCTAGCCAGCACCCTTCCTTGGAAGCGCTTTTGTAGGCCTAAGAACACTGGGGCTCTGGGCTTCTCTAGCCACCTAATCTTCTGCTTATCCTCGCGCGCTCTAAAGAGAGCTCAGGTGAGAAATTGCAAACGTCGAGCAATTGCTCAGAGATGAAAAGTGCCAGCACTGAAAGCTGTTGCTAGCCAGCACCCTTCCTTGGAAGCGCTTTTGTAGGCCTAAGAACACTGGGGCTCTGGGCTTCTCTAGCCACCTAATCTTCTGCTCATCCTCTCGCGCACTCTAAAGAGAGCTCAGGTGAGAAATTGCAAACGTCGAGCAATTGCTCAGAGATGAAAAGTGCCAGCACTGAAAGCTGTTGCTAGCCAGCACCCTTCCTTGGAAGCGCTTTCACAGGCGCAGCAACACTGGGGCTTTGCGCTTCTCTACCCACCAAACGTCACGGTCCTTCTCTTTCCGTCTCGTAGACACGAGCTGAGAAATTGCAAACGTCGAGCAATTGCTCAGAGATGAAAAGTGCCAGCACTGAAAGCTGTTGCTAGCCAGCACCCTTCCTTGGAAGCGCTTTTGTAGGCCTAAGAACACTGGGGCTCTGGGCTTCTCTAGCCACCTCATCTTCTGCTCATTCTCTCGCGCACTCTAAAGAGAGCTCAGGTGAGAAATTGCAAACGTCGAGCAATTGCTCAGAGCTGAAAAGTGCCAGCACTGAAAGCTCTTGCTAGCCAGCCCCCTTCCTTGGAAGCGCTTTCACAGGCGCAGCAACACTGGGGCTTTGCGCTTCTCTACCCACCAAACGTCACGGTCCTTCTCTTTCCGTCTCGTAGACACGAGCTGAGAAATTGCAAACGTCGAGCAATTGCTCAGAGATGAAAAGTGCCAGCACTGAAAGCTGTTGCTAGCCAGCACCCTTCCTTGGAAGCGCTTTTGTAGGCCTAAGAACAGTGGGGCTCTGGGCTTCTCTAGCCACCTCATCTTCTGCTCATCCTCTCGCGCACTCTAAAGAGAGCTCAGGTGAGAAATTGCAAACGTCGAGCAATTGCTCAGAGAAGAAAAGTGCCAGCACTGAAAGCTCTTGCTAGCCAGCACCCTTCCTTGGAAGCGCTTTTGTAGGCCTAAGAACACTGGGGCTTTGTGCTTCTCTACCCACCAAACGTCACGGTCCTTCTCTTTCCGTCTCGTAGACACGAGCTGAGAAATTGAAAAAGTCAAGCAATTGCTCAGAGATGAAAAATGCCAGCACTGAAAGCTGTTGCTAGCCAGCACCCTTCCTTGGAAGCGCTTTCACAAGCGCAGTAACACTGGGGCTTTGCGCTTCCATGCGCACCAAACGTCATGGTCATTCTCTTTCCGCCTCGTAGACACGAGCTGAGAAATTGCAAACGTCGAGCAATTGCTCAGAGATGAAAAGTGCCAGCACTGAAAGGTCTTGCTAGCCAGCACCCTTCCTTGGAAGCGCTTTCACAGGCGCAGCAACACTGGGGCTTTGCGCTTCTCTAGCCACCAAACGTCACGGTCCTTCTCTTTCCGTCTCGTAGACACGAGCTGAGAAATTGCAAACGTCGAGCAATTGCTCAGAGATGAAAAGTGCCAGCACTGAAAGCTGTTGCTAGCCAGCACCCTTCCTTGGAAGCGCTTTTGTAGGCCTAAGAACACTGGGGCTCTGGGCTTCTCTAGCCACCTAATCTTCTGCTTATCCTCGCGCGCTCTAAAGAGAGCTCAGGTGAGAAATTGCAAACGTCGAGCAATTGCTCAGAGATGAAAAGTGCCAGCACTGAAAGCTGTTGCTAGCCAGCACCCTTCCTTGGAAGCGCTTTTGTAGGCCTAAGAACACTGGGGCTCTGGGCTTCTCTAGCCACCTAATCTTCTGCTCATCCTCTCGCGCACTCTAAAGAGAGCTCAGGTGAGAAATTGCAAACGTCGAGCAATTGCTCAGAGATGAAAAGTGCCAGCACTGAAAGCTGTTGCTAGCCAGCACCCTTCCTTGGAAGCGCTTTCACAGGTGCAGTAACACTGGGGCTTTGCGCTTCTCTACCCACCAAACGTCACGGTCCTTCTCTTTCCGTCGGTAGACACGAGCTGAGAAATTGCAAACGTCGAGCAATTGCTCAGAGATGAAAAGTGCCAGCACTGAAAGCTGTTGCTAGCCAGCACCCTTCCTTGGAAGCGCTTTTGTAGGCCTAAGAACACTGGGGCTCTGGGCTTCTCTAGCCACCTCATCTTCTGCTCATCCTCTCACGCACTCTAAAGAGAGCTCAGGTGAGAAATTGCAAACGTCCAGCAATTGCTCAGAGAAGAAAAGTGCCAGCACTGAAAGCTCTTGCTAGCCAGCACCCTTCCTTGGAAGCGCTTTCGCAGGCGCAGTAACACTGGGGCTTTGTGCTTCTCTAGCCACCAAACGTCACGGTCCTTCTCTTTCCGTCTCGTAGACACGAGCTGAGAAATTGCAAACGTCGAGCAATTGCTCAGAGATGAAAAGTGCCAGCACTGAAAGCTGTTGCTAGCCAGCACCCTTCCTTGGAAGCGCTTTTGTAGGCCTAAGAACAGTGGGGCTCTGGGCTTCTCTAGCCACCTCATCTTCTGCTCATCCTCTCGCGCACTCTAAAGAGAGCTCAGGTGAGAAATTGCAAACGTCGAGCAATTGCTCAGAGATGAAAAGTGCCAGCACTGAAAGCTGTTGCAGCCAGCACCCTTCCTTGGAAGCGCTTTCACAGGCGCAGCAACACTGGGGCTTTGTGCTTCTCTAGCCACCAAACGTCACGGTCCTTCTCTTTCCGCCTCGTAGACACGAGCTGAGAAATTGCAAACGTCGAGCAATTGCTCAGAGATGAAAAGTGCCAGCACTGAAAGGTCTTGCTAGCCAGCACCCTTCCTTGGAAGCGCTTTCACAGGCGCAGCAACACTGGGGCTTTGCGCTTCTCTAGCCACCAAACGTCACGGTCCTTCTCTTTCCGTCTCGTAGACACGAGCTGAGAAATTGCAAACGTCGAGCAATTGCTCAGAGATGAAAAGTGCCAGCACTGAAAGCTGTTGCTAGCCAGCACCCTTCCTTGGAAGCGCTTTTGTAGGCCTAAGAACACTGGGGCTCTGGGCTTCTCTAGCCACCTAATCTTCTGCTTATCCTCGCGCGCTCTAAAGAGAGCTCAGGTGAGAAATTGCAAACGTCGAGCAATTGCTCAGAGATGAAAAGTGCCAGCACTGAAAGCTGTTGCTAGCCAGCACCCTTCCTTGGAAGCGCTTTTGTAGGCCTAAGAACACTGGGGCTCTGGGCTTCTCTAGCCACCTAATCTTCTGCTCATCCTCTCGCGCACTCTAAAGAGAGCTCAGGTGAGAAATTGCAAACGTCGAGCAATTGCTCAGAGATGAAAAGTGCCAGCACTGAAAGCTGTTGCTAGCCAGCACCCTTCCTTGGAAGCGCTTTCACAGGCGCAGCAACACTGGGGCTTTGCGCTTCTCTAGCCACCAAACGTCACGGTCCTTCTCTTTCCGTCTCGTAGACACGAGCTGAGAAATTGCAAACGTCGAGCAATTGCTCAGAGATGAAAAGTGCCAGCACTGAAAGCTGTTGCTAGCCAGCACCCTTCCTTGGAAGCGCTTTTGTAGGCCTAAGAACACTGGGGCTCTGGGCTTCTCTAGCCACCTCATCTTCTGCTCATTCTCTCGCGCACTCTAAAGAGAGCTCAGGTGAGAAATTGCAAACGTCGAGCAATTGCTCAGAGCTGAAAAGTGCCAGCACTGAAAGCTCTTGCTAGCCAGCCCCCTTCCTTGGAAGCGCTTTCACAGGCGCAGCAACACTGGGGCTTTGCGCTTCTCTACCCACCAAACGTCACGGTCCTTCTCTTTCCGTCTCGTAGACACGAGCTGAGAAATTGCAAACGTCGAGCAATTGCTCAGAGATGAAAAGTGCCAGCACTGAAAGCTGTTGCTAGCCAGCACCCTTCCTTGGAAGCGCTTTTGTAGGCCTAAGAACAGTGGGGCTCTGGGCTTCTCTAGCCACCTCATCTTCTGCTCATCCTCTCGCGCACTCTAAAGAGAGCTCAGGTGAGAAATTGCAAACGTCGAGCAATTGCTCAGAGAAGAAAAGTGCCAGCACTGAAAGCTCTTGCTAGCCAGCACCCTTCCTTGGAAGCGCTTTCACAGGCGCAGTAACACTGGGGCTTTGTGCTTCTCTACCCACCAAACGTCACGGTCCTTCTCTTTCCGTCTCGTAGACACGAGCTGAGAAATTGAAAAAGTCAAGCAATTGCTCAGAGATGAAAAATGCCAGCACTGAAAGCTGTTGCTAGCCAGCACCCTTCCTTGGAAGCGCTTTCACAAGCGCAGTAACACTGGGGCTTTGCGCTTCCATGCGCACCAAACGTCATGGTCATTCTCTTTCCGCCTCGTAGACACGAGCTGAGAAATTGCAAACGTCGAGCAATTGCTCAGAGATGAAAAGTGCCAGCACTGAAAGGTCTTGCTAGCCAGCACCCTTCCTTGGAAGCGCTTTCACAGGCGCAGCAACACTGGGGCTTTGCGCTTCTCTACCCACCAAACGTCACGGTCCTTCTCTTTCCGTCTCGTAGACACGAGCTGAGAAATTGCAAACGTCGAGCAATTGCTCAGAGATGAAAAGTGCCAGCACTGAAAGCTGTTGCTAGCCAGCACCCTTCCTTGGAAGCGCTTTTGTAGGCCTAAGAACACTGGGGCTCTGGGCTTCTCTAGCCACCTAATCTTCTGCTTATCCTCGCGCGCTCTAAAGAGAGCTCAGGTGAGAAATTGCAAACGTCGAGCAATTGCTCAGAGATGAAAAGTGCCAGCACTGAAAGCTCTTGCTAGCCAGCACCCTTCCTTGGAAGCGCTTTTGTAGGCCTAAGAACACTGGGGCTCTGGGCTTCTCTAGCCACCTAATCTTCTGCTCATCCTCTCGCGCACTCTAAAGAGAGCTCAGGTGAGAAATTGCAAACGTCGAGCAATTGCTCAGAGATGAAAAGTGCCAGCACTGAAAGCTGTTGCTAGCCAGCACCCTTCCTTGGAAGCGCTTTCACAGGCGCAGCAACACTGGGGCTTTGCGCTTCTCTACCCACCAAACGTCACGGTCCTTCTCTTTCCGTCGGTAGACACGAGCTGAGAAATTGCAAACGTCGAGCAATTGCTCAGAGATGAAAAGTGCCAGCACTGAAAGCTGTTGCTAGCCAGCACCCTTCCTTGGAAGCGCTTTTGTAGGCCTAAGAACACTGGGGCTCTGGGCTTCTCTAGCCACCTCATCTTCTGCTCATCCTCTCACGCACTCTAAAGAGAGCTCAGGTGAGAAATTGCAAACGTCCAGCAATTGCTCAGAGAAGAAAAGTGCCAGCACTGAAAGCTCTTGCTAGCCAGCACCCTTCCTTGGAAGCGCTTTCACAGGCGCAGTAACACTGGGGCTTTGCGCTTCTCTACCCACCAAACGTCACGGTCATTCTCTTTCCGTCTCGTAGACATGAGCTGAGAAATTGCAAATGTCGAGCAATTGCTCAGAGAAGAAAAGTGCCAGCAGAGAAAGCTCTTGCTAGCCAGCACCCTTCCTTGGAAGCGCTTTCACAGGCGCAGCAACACTGGGGCTTTGCGCTTCTCTAGCCACCAAACGTCACGGTCCTTCTCTTTCCGTCTCGTAGACACGAGCTGAGAAATTGCAAACGTCGAGCAATTGCTCAGAGATGAAAAGTGCCAGCACTGAAAGCTGTTGCTAGCCAGCACCCTTCCTTGGAAGCGCTTTTGTAGGCCTAAGAACAGTGGGGCTCTGGGCTTCTCTAGCCACCTAATCTTCTGCTTATCCTCGCGCGCTCTAAAGAGAGCTCAGGTGAGAAATTGCAAACGTCGAGCAATTGCTCAGAGATGAAAAGTGCCAGCACTGAAAGCTGTTGCTAGCCAGCACCCTTCCTTGGAAGCGCTTTTGTAGGCCTAAGAACACTGGGGCTCTGGGCTTCTCTAGCCACCTAATCTTCTGCTCATCCTCTCGCGCACTCTAAAGAGAGCTCAGGTGAGAAATTGCAAACGTCGAGCAATTGCTCAGAGATGAAAAGTGCCAGCACTGAAAGCTGTTGCTAGCCAGCACCCTTCCTTGGAAGCGCTTTCACAGGCGCAGCAACACTGGGGCTTTGCGCTTCTCTACCCACCAAACGTCACGGTCCTTCTCTTTCCGTCTCGTAGACACGAGCTGAGAAATTGCAAACGTCGAGCAATTGCTCAGAGATGAAAAGTGCCAGCACTGAAAGCTGTTGCTAGCCAGCACCCTTCCTTGGAAGCGCTTTTGTAGGCCTAAGAACACTGGGGCTCTGGGCTTCTCTAGCCACCTCATCTTCTGCTCATCCTCTCGCGCACTCTAAAGAGAGCTCAGGTGAGAAATTGCAAACGTCGAGCAATTGCTCAGAGCTGAAAAGTGCCAGCACTGAAAGCTCTTGCTAGCCAGCCCCCTTCCTTGGAAGCGCTTTCACAGGCGCAGCAACACTGGGGCTTTGCGCTTCTCTACCCACCAAACGTCACGGTCCTTCTCTTTCCGTCGGTAGACACGAGCTGAGAAATTGCAAACGTCGAGCAATTGCTCAGAGATGAAAAGTGCCAGCACTGAAAGCTGTTGCTAGCCAGCACCCTTCCTTGGAAGCGCTTTTGTAGGCCTAAGAACAGTGGGGCTCTGGGCTTCTCTAGCCACCTCATCTTCTGCTCATCCTCTCGCGCACTCTAAAGAGAGCTCAGGTGAGAAATTGCAAACGTCGAGCAATTGCTCAGAGAAGAAAAGTGCCAGCACTGAAAGCTCTTGCTAGCCAGCACCCTTCCTTGGAAGCGCTTTCACAGGCGCAGTAACACTGGGGCTTTGTGCTTCTCTACCCACCAAACGTCACGGTCCTTCTCTTTCCGTCTCGTAGACACGAGCTGAGAAATTGAAAAAGTCAAGCAATTGCTCAGAGATGAAAAATGCCAGCACTGAAAGCTGTTGCTAGCCAGCACCCTTCCTTGGAAGCGCTTTCACAAGCGCAGTAACACTGGGGCTTTGCGCTTCCATGCGCACCAAACGTCATGGTCATTCTCTTTCCGCCTCGTAGACACGAGCTGAGAAATTGCAAACGTCGAGCAATTGCTCAGAGATGAAAAGTGCCAGCACTGAAAGGTCTTGCTAGCCAGCACCCTTCCTTGGAAGCGCTTTCACAGGCGCAGCAACACTGGGGCTTTGCGCTTCTCTAGCCACCAAACGTCACGGTCCTTCTCTTTCCGTCTCGTAGACACGAGCTGAGAAATTGCAAACGTCGAGCAATTGCTCAGAGATGAAAAGTGCCAGCACTGAAAGCTGTTGCTAGCCAGCACCCTTCCTTGGAAGCGCTTTTGTAGGCCTAAGAACACTGGGGCTCTGGGCTTCTCTAGCCACCTAATCTTCTGCTCATCCTCTCGCGCACTCTAAAGAGAGCTCAGGTGAGAAATTGCAAACGTCGAGCAATTGCTCAGAGATGAAAAGTGCCAGCACTGAAAGCTGTTGCTAGCCAGCACCCTTCCTTGGAAGCGCTTTCACAGGCGCAGCAACACTGGGGCTTTGCGCTTCTCTACCCACCAAACGTCACGGTCCTTCTCTTTCCGTCGGTAGACACGAGCTGAGAAATTGCAAACGTCGAGCAATTGCTCAGAGATGAAAAGTGCCAGCACTGAAAGCTGTTGCTAGCCAGCACCCTTCCTTGGAAGCGCTTTTGTAGGCCTAAGAACACTGGGGCTCTGGGCTTCTCTAGCCACCTCATCTTCTGCTCATCCTCTCACGCACTCTAAAGAGAGCTCAGGTGAGAAATTGCAAACGTCCAGCAATTGCTCAGAGAAGAAAAGTGCCAGCACTGAAAGCTGTTGCTAGCCAGCACCCTTCCTTGGAAGCGCTTTCACAGGCGCAGTAACACTGGGGCTTTGTGCTTCTCTACCCACCAAACGTCACGGTCCTTCTCTTTCCGTCTCGTAGACACGAGCTGAGAAATTGAAAGCGTTAAGCAATTGCTCAGAGATGAAAAATGCCAGCACTGAAAGCTGTTGCTAGCCAGCACCCTTCCTTGGAAGCGCTTTCACAAGCGCAGTAACACTGGGGATTTGCGCTTCCATGCGCACCAAACGTCACGGTCCTTCTCTTTCCGTCTCGTAGACACGAGCTGAGAAATTGCAAACGTCGAGCAATTGCTCCGAGATGAAAAGTGCCAGCACTGAAAGCTGTTGCTAGCCAGCACCCTTCCTTGGAAGCGCTTTCACAGGCGCAGCAACACTGGGGCTTTGCGCTTCTCTACCCACCAAACGTCACGGTCCTTCTCTTTCCGTCTCGTAGACACGAGCTGAGAAATTGCAAACGTCGAGCAATTGCTCAGAGATGAAAAGTGCCAGCACTGAAAGCTCTTGCTAGCCAGCACCCTTCCTTGGAAGCGCTTTCACAGGCGCAGTAACACTGGGGCTTTGCACTTCTCTAACCACCAAACGTCACGGTCATTCTCTTTCCGTCTCGTAGACATGAGCTGAGAAATTGCAAATGTCGAGCAATTGCTCAGAGAAGAAAAGTGCCAGCACAGAAAGCTCTTGCTAGCCAGCACCCTTCCTTGGAAGCGCTTTCACAGGCGCAGCAACACTGGGGCTTTGCGCTTCTCTAGCCACCAAACGTCACGGTCCTTCTCTTTCCGTCTCGTAGACACGAGCTGAGAAATTGCAAACGTCGAGCAATTGCTCCGAGATGAAAAGTGCCAGCACTGAAAGCTGTTGCTAGCCAGCACCCTTCCTTGGAAGCGCTTTTGTAGGCCTAAGAACACTGGGGCTCTGGGCTTCTCTAGCCACCTCATCTTCTGCTCATCCTCTCGCGCAGTCTAAAGAGAGCTCAGGTGAGAAATTGCAAACGTCGAGCAATTGCTCAGAGCTGAAAAGTGCCAGCACTGAAAGCTGTTGCTAGCCAGCACCCTTCCTTGGAAGCGCTTTCGCAGGCGCAGCAACAGTGGGGCTTTGCGCTTCTCTAGCCACCAATCGTCACGGTCCTTCTCTTTCCGTCTCGTAGACACGAGCTGAGAAATTGCAAACGTCGAGCAATTGCTCAGAGATGAAAAGTGCCAGCACTGAAAGCTGTTGCTAGCCAGCACCCTTCCTTGGAAGCGCTTTACAGGCGCAGTAACACTGGGGCTTTGCGCTTCTCTACCTACCAAACGTCACTGTCATTCTCTTTCCATCTCATAGACACGAGCTGAGAAATTGCAAACGTCCAGCAATTGCTCAGAGATGAAAAGTGCCAGCACTGAAAGCTGTTGCTAGCCAGCACCCTTCCTTGGAAGCGCTTTCACAGGCGCAGCAATACTGGGGCTTTGCGTTCTCTAGCCACCAAACGTCACGGTCCTTCTCTTTCCGTCTCATAGACACGAGCTGAGAAATTGCAAACGTCCAGCAATTGCTCAGAGAAGAAAAGTGCCAGCACTGAAAGCTGTTGCTAGCCAGCACCCTTCCTTGGAAGCGCTTTCACAGGCGCAGTAACACTGGGGCTTTGCGCTTCTCTACCCACCAAACGTCACGGTCATTCTCTTTCCGTCTCGTAGACACGAGCTGAGAAATTGCAAACGTCAAGCAATTGCTCAGAGATGAAAAGTGCCAGCACTGAAAGCTGTTGCTAGCCAGCACCCTTCCTTGGAAGCGCTTTCACAGGCGCAGTAACACTGGGGCTTTGCGCTTCTATACGCACCAAACGTCACGGTCATTCTCTTTCCGTCTCGTAGACACGAGCTAAGAAATTGCAAATGTCGAGCAATTGCTCAGAGATGAAAAGTGCCAGCACTGAAAGCTGTTGCTAGCCAGCACCCTTCCTTGGAAGCGCTTTCACAGGCGCAGCAACACTGGGGCTTTGCGCTTCTATACGCACCAAACGTCACGGTCCTTCTCTTTCCGTCTCGTAGACACGAGCTGAGAAATTGCAAACGTCCAGCAATTGCTCAGAGATGAAAAGTGCCAGCACTGAAAGCTGTTGCTAGCCAGCACCCTTCCTTGGAAGCGCTTTTGTAGGCCTAAGAACACTGGGGCTCTGGGCTTCTCTAGCCACCTCATCTTCTGCTCATGCTCTCGCGCACTCTAAAGAGAGCTCAGGTGAGAAATTGCAAACGTCGAGCAATTGCTCAGAGATGAAAAGTGCCAGCACTGAAAGCTGTTGCTAGCCAGCACCCTTCCTTGGAAGCGCTTTCACAGGCGCAGCAACACTGGGGCTTTGTGCTTCTCTAGCCACCAAACGTCACGGTCCTTCTCTTTCCATCTCGTAGACACGAGCTGAGAAATTGCAAACGTCGAGCAATTGCTCAGAGATGAAAAGTGCCAGCACTGAAAGCTCTTGCTAGCCAGCACCCTTCCTTGGAAGTGCTTTTGTAGGCCTAAGAACACTGGGGCTCTGGGCTTCTCTAGCCACCTCATCTTCTGCTCATCCTCTCGCGCGCTCTAAAGAGAGCTCAGGTGAGAAATTGCAAACGTCGAGCAATTGCTCAGAGATGAAAAGTGCCAGCACTGAAAGCTCTTGCTGGCCAGCACCCTTCCTTGGAAGCGCTTTCACAGGCGCAGCAACACTGGGGCTTTGCGCTTCTCTAGCCACCAAACGTCACGGTCCTTCTCTTTCCGTCTCGTAGACACGAGCTGAGAAATTGCAAACGTCCAGCAATTGCTCAGAGATGAAAAGTGCCAGCACTGAAAGCTGTTGCTAGCCAGCACCCTTCCTTGGAAGCGCTTTTGTAGGCCTAAGAACAGTGGGGCTCTGGGCTTCTTTAGCCACCTCATCTTCTGCTCATCCTCTCGCGCACTCTGAAGAGAGCTCAGGTGAGAAATTGCAAACGTCGAGCAATTGCTCAGAGATGAAAAGTGCCAGCACTGAAAGCTCTTGCTAGCCAGCACCCTTCCTTGGAAGCGCTTTCACAGGCGCAGCAACACTGGGGCTTTGCGCTTCTATACGCACCAAACGTCACGGTCCTTCTCTTTCCGTCTCGTAGACACGAGCTGAGAAATTGCAAACGTCGAGCAATTGCTCAGAGATGAAAAGTGCCAGCACTGAAAGCTGTTGCTAGCCAGCACCCTTCCTTGGAAGCGCTTTCACAGGCGCAGTAACACTGGGGCTTTGCGCTTCTCTACCCACCAAACGTCACGGTCCTTCTCTTTCCGTCTCGTAGACACGAGCTGAGAAATTGCAAACGTCGAGCAATTGCTCAGAGATGAAAAGTGCCAGCACTGAAAGCTGTTGCTAGCCAGCACCCTTCCTTGGAAGCGCTTTTGTAGGCCTAAGAACACTGGGGCTCTGGGCTTCTCTAGCCACCTCATCTTCTGCTCATCCTCTCGCGCACTCTAAAGAGAGCTCAGGTGAGAAATTGCAAACGTCCAGCAATTGCTCAGAGATGAAAAGTGCCAGCACTGAAAGCTCTTGCTAGCCAGCACCCTTCCTTGGAAGCGCTTTCACAGGCGCAGCAACACTGGGGCTTTGCGCTTCTCTAGCCACCAAACGTCATGGTCCTTCTCTTTCCGTCTCGTAGACACGAGCTGAGAAATTGCAAACGTCCAGCAATTGCTCAGAGATGAAAAGTGCCAGCACTGAAAGCTGTTGCTAGCCAGAACCCTTCCTTGGAAGCGCTTTTGTAGGCCTAAGAACAGTGGGGCTCTGGGCTTCTTTAGCCACCTCATCTTCTGCTCATCCTCTCGCGCACTCTGAAGAGAGCTCAGGTGAGAAATTGCAAACGTCGAGCAATTGCTCAGAGATGAAAAGTGCCAGCACTGAAAGCTCTTGCTAGCCAGCACCCTTCCTTGGAAGCGCTTTCACAGGCGCAGCAACACTGGGGCTTTGCGCTTCTATACGCACCAAACGTCACGGTCCTTCTCTTTCCGTCTCGTAGACACGAGCTGAGAAATTGCAAACGTCGAGCAATTGCTCAGAGATGAAAAGTGCCAGCACTGAAAGCTGTTGCTAGCCAGCACCCTTCCTTGGAAGCGCTTTCACAGGCGCAGTAACACTGGGGCTTTGCGCTTCTCTACCCACCAAACGTCACGGTCCTTCTCTTTCCGTCTCGTAGACACGAGCTGAGAAATTGCAAACGTCGAGCAATTGCTCAGAGATGAAAAGTGCCAGCACTGAAAGCTGTTGCTAGCCAGCACCCTTCCTTGGAAGCGCTTTTGTAGGCCTAAGAACACTGGGGCTCTGGGCTTCTCTAGCCACCTCATCTTCTGCTCATCCTCTCGCGCACTCTAAAGAGAGCTCAGGTGAGAAATTGCAAACGTCCAGCAATTGCTCAGAGATGAAAAGTGCCAGCACTGAAAGCTCTTGCTGGCCAGCACCCTTCCTTGGAAGCGCTTTCACAGGCGCAGCAACACTGGGGCTTTGCGCTTCTCTAGCCACCAAACGTCACGGTCCTTCTCTTTCCGTCTCGTAGACACGAGCTGAGAAATTGCAAACGTCCAGCAATTGCTCAGAGATGAAAAGTGCCAGCACTGAGAGCTGTTGCTAGCCAGCCCCCTTCCTTGGAAGCGCTTTTGTAGGCCTAAGAACAGTGGGGCTCTGGGCTTCTCTAGCCACCTCATCTTCTGCTCATCCTCTCGCGCACTCTGAAGAGAGCTCAGGTGAGAAATTGCAAACGTCGAGCAATTGCTCAGAGATGAAAAGTGCCAGCACTGAAAGCTCTTGCTAGCCAGCACCCTTCCTTGGAAGCGCTTTCACAGGCGCAGCAACACTGGGGCTTTGCGCTTCTATACGCACCAAACGTCACGGTCATTCTCTTTCCGTCTCGTAGACACGAGCTGAGAAATTGCAAATGTCCAGCAATTGCTCAGAGATGAAAAGTGCCAGCACTGAAAGCTGTTGCTAGCCAGCACCCTTCCTTGGAAGCGCTTTCACAGGCGCAGTAACACTGGGGCTTTGCGCTTCTCTACCCACCAAACGTCACGGTCCTTCTCTTTCCGTCTCGTAGACACGAGCTGAGAAATTGCAAACGTCCAGCAATTGCTCAGAGATGAAAAGTGCCAGCACTGAAAGCTGTTGCTAGCCAGCACCCTTCCTTGGAAGCGCTTTTGTAGGCCTAAGAACAGTGGGGCTCTGGGCTTCTCTAGCCACCTCATCTTCTGCTCATCCTCTCGCGCACTCTAAAGAGAGCTCAGGTGAGAAATTGCAAACGTCGAGCAATTGCTCAGAGCTGAAAAGTGCCAGCACTGAAAGCTCTTGCTAGCCAGCACCCTTCCTTGGAAGCGCTTTCGCAGGCGCAGTAACACTGGGGCTTTGCGCTTCTCTACCCACCAAACGTCACGGTCATTCTCTTTCCGTCTCGTAGACACGAGCTGAGAAATTGCAAACGTCGAGCAATTGCTCAGAGATGAAAAGTGCCAGCACTGAAAGCTGTTGCTAGCCAGCACCCTTCCTTGGAAGCGCTTTTGTAGGCCTAAGAAGAGTGGGGCTCTGGGCTTCTCTAGCCACCTCATCTTCTGCTCATCCTCTCGCGCACTCTAAAGAGAGCTCAGGTGAGAAATTGCAAACGTCGAGCAATTGCTCAGAGCTGAAAAGTGCCAGCACTGAAAGCTGTTGCTAGCCAGCACCCTTCCTTGGAAGCGCTTTCACAGGCGCAGCAACACTGGGGCTTTGCGCTTCTCTAGCCACCAAACGTCACGGTCCTTCTCTTTCCATCTCGTAGACACGAGCTGAGAAATTGCAAACGTCGAGCAATTGCTCAGAGATGAAAAGTGCCAGCACTGAAAGCTGTTGCTAGCCAGCACCCTTCCTTGGAAGCGCTTTTGTAGGCCTAAGAACAGTGGGGCTCTGGGCTTCTCTAGCCACCTCATCTTCTGCTCATCCTCGCACGCGCTCTAAAGAGAGCTCAGGTGAGAAATTGCAAACGTCGAGCAATTGCTCAGAGATGAAAAGTGCCAGCACTGAAAGGTCTTGCTAGCCAGCACCCTTCCTTGGAAGCGCTTTCACAGGCGCAGCAACACTGGGGCTTTGCGCTTCTCTAGCCACCAAACGTCACGGTCCTTCTCTTTCCGTCTCGTAGACACGAGCTGAGAAATTGCAAACGTCGAGCAATTGCTCAGAGATGAAAAGTGCCAGCACTGAAAGCTGTTGCTAGCCAGCACCCTTCCTTGGAAGCGCTTTTGTAGGCCTAAGAAGACTGGGGCTCTGGGCTTCTTTAGCCACCTCATCTTCTGCTCATCCTCTCGCGCACTCTGAAGAGAGCTCAGGTGAGAAATTGCAAACGTCGAGCAATTGCTCAGAGATGAAAAGTGCCAGCACTGAAAGCTGTTGCTAGCCAGCACCCTTCCTTGGAAGCGCTTTCACAGGCACAGCAACACTGGGGCTTTGCGCTTCTATACGCACCAAACGTCACGGTCATTCTCTTTCCGTCTCGTAGACATGAGCTGAGAAATTGCAAGCGTCCAGCTATTGCTCAGAGATGAAAAGTGCCAGCACTGGAAGCTCTTGCTAGCCAGCACCCTTCCTTGGAAGCGCTTTCACAGGTGCAGTAACACTGTGGCTTTGCGCTTCTCTAGCCACCAAACGTCACGGTCCTTCTCTTTCCGTCTCGTAGACACGAGCTGAGAAATTGCAAATGTCGAGCAATTGCTCAGAGCTGAAAAGTGCCAGCACTGAAAGCTGTTGCTAGCCAGCACCCTTCCTTGGAAGCGCTTTTGTAGGCCTAAGAACAGTGGGGCTCTGGGCTTCTCTAGCCACCTCATCTTCTGCTCATCCTCTCGCGCACTCTAAAGAGAGCTCAGGTGAGAAATTGCAAACGTCGAGCAATTGCTCAGAGATGAAAAGTGCCAGCACTGAAAGCTGTTGCTAGCCAGCACCCTTCCTTGGAAGCGCTTTCACAGGCGCAGCAACACTGGGGCTTTGCGCTTCTCTAGCCACCAAACGTCACGGTCCTTCTCTTTCCGTCTCGTAGACACGAGCTGAGAAATTGCAAACGTCGAGCAATTGCTCAGAGATGAAAAGTGCCAGCACTGAAAGCTCTTGCTAGCCAGCACCCTTCCTTGGAAGCGCTTTTGTAGGCCTAAGAACACTGGGGCTCTGGGCTTCTCTAGCCACCTAATCTTCTGCTCATCCTCTCGCGCACTCTAAAGAGAGCTCAGGTGAGAAATTGCAAACGTCCAGCAATTGCTCAGAGCTGAAAAGTGCCAGCACTGAAAGCTGTTGCTAGCCAGCACCCTTCCTTGGAAGCGCTTTCACAGGCGCAGTAACACTGGGGCTTTGCGCTTCTCTAGCCACCAAACGTCACGGTCCTTCTCTTTCCGTCTCGTAGACACGAGCTGAGAAATTGCAAACGTCGAGCAATTGCTCAGAGATGAAAAGTGCCAGCACTGAAAGCTGTTGCTAGCCAGCACCCTTCCTTGGAAGCGCTTTCACAGGCGCAGCAACACTGGGGCTTTGCGCTTCTATACGCACCAAACGTCACGGTCATTCTCTTTCCGTCTCGTAGACACGAGCTGAGAAATTGCAAACGTCGAGCAATTGCTCAGAGATGAAAAGTGCCAGCACTGAAAGCTGTTGCTAGCCAGCACCCTTCCTTGGAAGCGCTTTTGTAGGCCTAACAACACTGGGGCTCTGGGCTTCTCTAGCCACCTCATCTTCTGCTCATCCTCTCGCGCACTCTAAAGAGAGCTCAGGTGAGAAATTGCAAACGTCGAGCAATTGCTCAGAGATGAAAAGTGCCAGCACTGAAAGCTCTTGCTAGCCAGCACCCTTCCTTGGAAGCGCTTTTGTAGGCCTAAGAACACTGGGGCTCTGGGCTTCTCTAGCCACCTCATCTTCTGCTCATCCTCTCGCGCACTCTAAAGAGAGCTCAGGTGAGAAATTGCAAACGTCGAGCAATTGCTCAGAGATGAAAAGTGCCAGCACTGAAAGCTCTTGCTAGCCAGCACCCTTCCTTGGAAGCGCTTTCACAGGCGCAGTAACACTGTGGCTTTGCGCTTCTCTAGCCACCAAACGTCATGGTCCTTCTCTTTCCGTCTCGTAGACACGAGCTGAGAAATTGCAAATGTCGAGCAATTGCTCAGAGATGAAAAGTGCCAGCACTGAAAGCTGTTGCTAGCCAGCACCCTTCCTTGGAAGCGCTTTCACAGGCGCAGTAACACTGGGGCTTTGCGCTTCTCTACCCACCAAACGTCACGGTCCTTCTCTTTCCGTCTCGTAGACACGAGCTGAGAAATTGCAAACGTCGAGCAATTGCTCAGAGATGAAAAGTGCCAGCACTGAAAGCTGTTGCTAGCCAGCACCCTTCCTTGGAAGCGCTTTTGTAGGCCTAAGAACACTGGGGCTCTGGGCTTCTCTAGCCACCTCATCTTCTGCTCATCCTCTCGCGCACTCTAAAGAGAGCTCAGGTGAGAAATTGCAAACGTCCAGCAATTGCTCAGAGCTGAAAAGTGCCAGCACTGAAAGCTGTTGCTAGCCAGCACCCTTCCTTGGAAGCGCTTTCACAGGCGCAGTAACACTGGGGCTTTGCGCTTCTCCAGCCACCAAACGTCACGGTCCTTCTCTTTCCGTCTCGTAGACACGAGCTGAGAAATTGCAAACGTCGAGCAATTGCTCAGAGATGAAAAGTGCCAGCACTGGAAGCTCTTGCTAGCCAGCACCCTTCCTTGGAAGCGCTTTCACAGGCGCAGCAACACTGGGGCTTTGCGCTTCTATACGCACCAAACATCACGGTCATTCTCTTTCCGTCTCGTAGACACGAGCTGAGAAATTGCAAACGTCGAGCAATTGCTCAGAGATGAAAAGTGCCAGCACTGAAAGCTGTTGCTAGCCAGCACCCTTCCTTGGAAGCGCTTTTGTAGGCCTAAGAACAGTGGGGCTCTGGGCTTCTCTAGCCACCTCATCTTCTGCTCATCCTCTCGCGCAGTCTAAAGAGAGCTCAGGTGAGAAATTGCAAACGTCGAGCAATTGCTCAGAGCTGAAAAGTGCCAGCACTGAAAGCTGTTGCTAGCCAGCACCCTTCCTTGGAAGCGCTTTCACAGGCGCAGCAACACTGGGGCTTTGCGCTTCTCTAGCCACCAAACGTCACGGTCCTTCTCTTTCCATCTCGTAGACACGAGCTGAGAAATTGCAAACGTCGAGCAATTGCTCAGAGATGAAAAGTGCCAGCACTGAAAGCTCTTGCTAGCCAGCACCCTTCCTTGGAAGCGCTTTCACAGGCGCAGTAACACTGGGGCTTTGCGCTTCTCTAGCCACCAAACGTCACGGTCCTTCTCTTTCCATCTCGTAGACACGAGCTGAGAAATTGCAAACGTCGAGCAATTGCTCAGAGATGAAAAGTGCCAGCACTGAAAGCTGTTGCTAGCCAGCACCCTTCCTTGGAAGCGCTTTCACAGGCGCAGTAACACTGGGGCTTTGCGCTTCTCTACCCACCAAACGTCACGGTCCTTCTCTTTCCGTCTCGTAGACACGAGCTGAGAAATTGCAAACGTCGAGCAATTGCTCAGAGATGAAAAGTGCCAGCACTGAAAGCTGTTGCTAGCCAGCACCCTTCCTTGGAAGCGCTTTTGTAGGCCTAAGAACACTGGGGCTCTGGGCTTCTCTAGCCACCTCATCTTCTGCTCATCCTCTCGCGCACTCTAAAGAGAGCTCAGGTGACAAATTGCAAACGTCCAGCAATTGCTCAGAGATGAAAAGTGCCAGCACTGAAAGCTCTTGCTAGCCAGCACCCTTCCTTGGAAGCGCTTTCACAGGCGCAGTAACACTGGGGCTTTGCGCTTCTCTAGCCACCAAACGTCACGGTCATTCTCTTTCCGTCTCGTAGACACGAGCTGAGAAATTGCAAACGTCGAGCAATTGCTCAGAGATGAAAAGTGCCAGCACTGAAAGCTGTTGCTAGCCAGCACCCTTCCTTGGAAGCGCTTTTGTAGGCCTAAGAACACTGGGGCTCTGGGCTTCTCTAGCCACCTCATCTTCTGCTCATCCTCTCGCGCACTCTAAAGAGAGCTCAGGTGAGAAATTGCAAACGTCGAGCAATTGCTCAGAGCTGAAAAGTGCCAGCACTGAAAGCTGTTGCTAGCCAGCACCCTTCCTTGGAAGTGCTTTTGTAGGCCTAAGAACAGTGGGGCTCTGGGCTTCTCTAGCCACCTCATCTTCTGCTCATCCTCGCGCGCGCTCTAAAGAGAGCTCAGGTGAGAAATTGCAAACGTCGAGCAATTGCTCAGAGATGAAATGTGCCAGCACTGAAAGCTCTTGCTGGCCAGCACCCTTCCTTGGAAGCGCTTTCACAGGCGCAGCAACACTGGGGCTTTGCGCTTCTCTACCCACCAAACGTCACGGTCCTTCTCTTTCCGTCTCGTAGACACGAGCTGAGAAATTGCAAACGTCGAGCAATTGCTCAGAGATGAAAAGTGCCAGCACTGAAAGCTGTTGCTAGCCAGCACCCTTCCTTGGAAGCGCTTTTGTAGGCCTAAGCACACTGGGGCTCTGGGCTTCTTCAGCCACCTCATCTTCTGCTCATCCTCTCGCGCACTCTGAAGAGAGCTCAGGTGAGAAATTGCAAACGTCGAGCAATTGCTCAGAGATGAAAAGTGCCAGCACTGAAAGCTGTTGCTAGCCAGCACCCTTCCTTGGAAGCGCTTTCACAGGCGCAGCAACACTGGGGCTTTGCGCTTCTATACGGACCAAACGTCACGGTCATTCTCTTTCCGTCTCGTAGACATGAGCTGAGAAATTGCAAGCGTCCAGCTATTGCTCAGAGATGAAAACTGCCAGCACTGGAAGCTGTTGCTAGCCAGCACCCTTCCTTGGAAGCGCTTTCACAGGTGCAGTAACACTGGGGCTTTGCGCTTCTATACGCACCAAACGTCACGGTCCTTCTCTTTCCGTCTCGTAGACACGAGCTAAGAAATTGCAAACGTCGAGCAATTGCTCAGAGATGAAAAGTGCCAGCACTGAAAGCTGTTGCTAGCCAGCACCCTTCCTTGGAAGCGCTTTCACAGGTGCAGTAACACTGTGGCTTTGCGCTTCTCTAGCCACCGAACGTCACGGTCCTTCTCTTTCCGTCTCGTAGACACGAGCTGAGAAATTGCAAACGTCGAGCAATTGCTCAGAGATGAAAAGTGCCAGCACTGAAAGCTGTTGCTAGCCAGCACCCTTCCTTGGAAGCGCTTTTGTAGGCCTAAGAACAGTGGGGCTCTGGGCTTCTCTAGCCACCTCATCTTCTGCTCATCCTCTCGCGCACTCTAAAGAGAGCTCAGGTGAGAAATTGCAAACGTCGAGCAATTGCTCAGAGATGAAAAGTGCCAGCACTGAAAGCTCTTGCTAGCCAGCACCCTTCCTTGGAAGCGCTTTCACAGGCGCAGCAACACTGGGGCTTTGCGCTTCTCTAGCCACCAAACGTCATGGTCCTTCTCTTTCCGTCTCCTAGACACGAGCTGAGAAATTGCAAACGTCGAGCAATTGCTCAGAGAAGAAAAGTGCCAGCACTGAAAGCTGTTGCTAGCCAGCACCCTTCCTTGGAAGCGCTTTTGTAGGCCTAAGAACAGTGGGGCTCTGGGCTTCTCTAGCCACCTCATCTTCTGCTCATCCTCTCGCGCAGTCTAAAGAGAGCTCAGGTGAGAAATTGCAAACGTCGAGCAATTGCTCAGAGCTGAAAAGTGCCAGCACTGAAAGCTGTTGCTAGCCAGCACCCTTCCTTGGAAGCGCTTTCACAGGCGCAGCAACACTGTGGCTTTGCGCTTCTCTACCCACCAAACGTCACGGTCCTTCTCTTTCCATCTCGTAGACACGAGCTGAGAAATTGCAAACGTCGAGCAATTGCTCAGAGATGAAAAGTGCCAGCACTGAAAGCTGTTGCTAGCCAGCACCCTTCCTTGGAAGCGCTTTCACAGGCGCAGCAACACTGGGGCTTTGCGCTTCTATACGCACCAAACGTCACGGTCCTTCTCTTTCCGTCTCGTAGACACGAGCTGAGAAATTGCAAACGTCGAGCAATTGCTCAGAGATGAAAAGTGCCAGCACTGAAAGCTGTTGCTAGCCAGCACCCTTCCTTGGAAGCGCTTTCACAGGCGCAGTAACACTGGGGCTTTGCGCTTCTCTAGCCACCAAACGTCACGGTCCTTCTCTTTCCGTCTCGTAGACACGAGCTGAGAAATTGCAAACGTCGAGCAATTGCTCAGAGATGAAAAGTGCCAGCACTGAAAGCTGTTGCTAGCCAGCAGCCTTCCTTGGAAGCGCTTTTGTAGGCCTAAGAACACTGGGGCTCTGGGCTTCTCTAGCCACCTAATCTTCTGCTCATCCTCTCGCGCACTCTAAAGAGAGCTCAGGTGAGAAATTGCAAACGTCCAGCAATTGCTCAGAGATGAAAAGTGCCAGCACTGAAAGCTCTTGCTAGCCAGCACCCTTCCTTGGAAGCGCTTTCACAGGCGCAGTAACACTGGGGCTTTGCGCTTCTCTAGCCACCAAACGTCACGGTCATTCTCTTTCCGTCTCGTAGACACGAGCTGAGAAATTGCAAACGTCGAGCAATTGCTCAGAGATGAAAAGTGCCAGCACTGAAAGCTGTTGCTAGCCAGCACCCTTCCTTGGAAGCGCTTTCACAGGCGCAGCAACACTGGGGCTTTGCGCTTCTATACGCACCAAACGTCACGGTCCTTCTCTTTCCGTCTCGTAGACACGAGCTGAGAAATTGCAAACGTCGAGCAATTGCTCAGAGATGAAAAGTGCCAGCACTGAAAGCTGTTGCTAGCCAGCACCCTTCCTTGGAAGCGCTTTCACAGGCGCAGTAACACTGGGGCTTTGCGCTTCTCTACCCACCAAACGTCACGGTCCTTCTCTTTCCGTCTCGTAGACACGAGCTGAGAAATTGCAAATGTCCAGCAATTGCTCAGAGATGAAAAGTGCCAGCACTGAAAGCTGTTGCTAGCCAGCACCCTTCCTTGGAAGCGCTTTTGTAGGCCTAAGAACAGTGGGGCTCTGGGCTTCTCTAGCCACCTCATCTTCTGCTCATCCTCGCGCGCGCTCTAAAGAGAGCTCAGGTGAGAAATTGCAAACGTCCAGCAATTGCTCAGAGATGAAAAGTGCCAGCACTGAAAGCTCTTGCTGGCCAGCACCCTTCCTTGGAAGCGCTTTCACAGGCGCAGCAACACTGGGGCTTTGCGCTTCTCTACCCACCAAACGTCACGGTCCTTCTCTTTCCGTCTCGTAGACACGAGCTGAGAAATTGCAAACGTCGAGCAATTGCTCAGAGATGAAAAGTGCCAGCACTGAAAGCTGTTGCTAGCCAGCACCCTTCCTTGGAAGCGCTTTTGTAGGCCTAAGAACACTGGGGCTCTGGGCTTCTTTAGCCACCTCATCTTCTGCTCATCCTCTCGCGCACTCTGAAGAGAGCTCAGGTGAGAAATTGCAAACGTCGAGCAATTGCTCAGAGATGAAAAGTGCCAGCACTGAAAGCTCTTGCTAGCCAGCACCCTTCCTTGGAAGCGCTTTCACAGGCGCAGCAACACTGGGGCTTTGCGCTTCTATACGCACCAAACGTCACGGTCATTCTCTTTCCGTCTCGTAGACATGAGCTGAGAAATTGCAAGCGTCCAGCTATTGCTCAGAGATGAAAACTGCCAGCACTGGAAGCTGTTGCTAGCCAGCACCCTTCCTTGGAAGCGCTTTCACAGGTGCAGTAACACTGGGGCTTTGCGCTTCTCTAGCCACCAAACGTCACGGTCCTTCTCTTTCCATCTCGTAGACACGAGCTGAGAAATTGCAAACGTCGAGCAATTGCTCAGAGATGAAAAGTGCCAGCACTGAAAGCTCTTGCTAGCCAGCACCCTTCCTTGGAAGCGCTTTTGTAGGCCTAAGAACAGTGGGGCTCTGGGCTTCTCTAGCCACCTCATCTTCTGCTCATCCTCTCGCGCACTCTAAAGAGAGCTCAGGTGAGAAATTGCAAACGTCGAGCAATTGCTCAGAGCTGAAAAGTGCCAGCACTGAAAGCTCTTGCTAGCCAGCACCCTTCCTTGGAAGCGCTTTTGTAGGCCTAAGAACACTGGGGCTCTGGGCTTCTCTAGCCACCTCATCTTCTGCTCATCCTCTCGCGCAGTCTAAAGAGAGCTCAGGTGAGAAATTGCAAACGTCGAGCAATTGCTCAGAGATGAAAAGTGCCAGCACTGAAAGCTGTTGCTAGCCAGCACCCTTCCTTGGAAGCGCTTTCACAGGCGCAGCAACACTGGGGCTTTGCGCTTCTCTAGCCACCAAACGTCACGGTCCTTCTCTTTCCATCTCGTAGACACGAGCTGAGAAATTGCAAACGTCGAGCAATTGCTCAGAGATGAAAAGTGCCAGCACTGAAAGCTGTTGCTAGCCAGCACCCTTCCTTGGAAGCGCTTTCACAGGCGCAGTAACACTGTGGCTTTGCGCTTCTCTAGCCACCAAACGTCATGGTCCTTCTCTTTCCGTCTCGTAGACACGAGCTGAGAAATTGCAAACGTCGAGCAATTGCTCAGAGATGAAAAGTGCCAGCACTGAAAGCTGTTGCTAGCCAGCACCCTTCCTTGGAAGCGCTTTTGTAGGCCTAAGAACACTGGGGCTCTGGGCTTCTCTAGCCACCTAATCTTCTGCTCATCCTCTCGCGCACTCTAAAGAGAGCTCAGGTGAGAAATTGCAAACGTCCAGCAATTGCTCAGAGATGAAAAGTGCCAGCACTGAAAGCTCTTGCTAGCCAGCACCCTTCCTTGGAAGCGCTTTCACAGGCGCAGTAACACTGGGGCTTTGCGCTTCTCTAGCCACCAAACGTCACGGTCATTCTCTTTCCGTCTCGTAGACACGAGCTGAGAAATTGCAAACGTCGAGCAATTGCTCAGAGATGAAAAGTGCCAGCACTGAAAGCTGTTGCTAGCCAGCACCCTTCCTTGGAAGCGCTTTTGTAGGCCTAAGAACACTGGGGCTCTGGGCTTCTCTAGCCACCTCATCTTCTGCTCATCCTCTCGCGCACTCTAAAGAGAGCTCAGGTGAGAAATTGCAAACGTCGAGCAATTGCTCAGAGCTGAAAAGTGCCAGCACTGAAAGCTGTTGCTAGCCAGCACCCTTCCTTGGAAGTGCTTTTGTAGGCCTAAGAACAGTGGGGCTCTGGGCTTCTCTAGCCACCTCATCTTCTGCTCATCCTCGCGCGCGCTCTAAAGAGAGCTCAGGTGAGAAATTGCAAACGTCGAGCAATTGCTCAGAGATGAAAAGTGCCAGCACTGAAAGCTCTTGCTGGCCAGCACCCTTCCTTGGAAGCGCTTTCACAGGCGCAGCAACACTGGGGCTTTGCGCTTCTCTACCCACCAAACGTCACGGTCCTTCTCTTTCCGTCTCGTAGACACGAGCTGAGAAATTGCAAACGTCCAGCAATTGCTCAGAGATGAAAAGTGCCAGCACTGAAAGCTGTTGCTAGCCAGCACCCTTCCTTGGAAGCGCTTTTGTAGGCCTAAGAACACTGGGGCTCTGGGCTTCTTTAGCCACCTCATCTTCTGCTCATCCTCTCGCGCACTCTGAAGAGAGCTCAGGTGAGAAATTGCAAACGTCGAGCAATTGCTCAGAGATGAAAAGTGCCAGCACTGAAAGCTCTTGCTAGCCAGCACCCTTCCTTGGAAGCGCTTTTGTAGGCCTAAGAACAGTGGGGCTCTGGGCTTCTCTAGCCACCTCATCTTCTGCTCATCCTCTCGCGCACTCTAAAGAGAGCTCAGGTGAGAAATTGCAAACGTCCAGCAATTGCTCAGAGATGAAAAGTGCCAGCACTGAAAGCTGTTGCTAGCCAGCACCCTTCCTTGGAAGCGCTTTCACAGGCGCAGCAACACTGGGGCTTTGCGCTTCTCTAGCCACCAAACGTCACGGTCCTTCTCTTTCCATCTCGTAGACACGAGCTGAGAAATTGCAAACGTCGAGCAATTGCTCAGAGATGAAAAGTGCCAGCACTGAAAGCTGTTGCTAGCCAGCACCCTTCCTTGGAAGCGCTTTCACAGGCGCAGTAACACTGTGGCTTTGCGCTTCTCTAGCCACCAAACGTCATGGTCCTTCTCTTTCCGTCTCGTAGACACGAGCTGAGAAATTGCAAACGTCCAGCAATTGCTCAGAGATGAAAAGTGCCAGCACTGAAAGCTGTTGCTAGCCAGCACCCTTCCTTGGAAGCGCTTTTGTAGGCCTAAGAACAGTGGGGCTCTGGGCTTCTCTAGCCACCTCATCTTCTGCTCATCCTCGCGCGCGCTCTAAAGAGAGCTCAGGTGAGAAATTGCAAACGTCCAGCAATTGCTCAGAGATGAAAAGTGCCAGCACTGAAAGCTCTTGCTGGCCAGCACCCTTCCTTGGAAGCGCTTTCACAGGCGCAGCAACACTGGGGCTTTGCGCTTCTCTACCCACCAAACGTCACGGTCCTTCTCTTTCCGTCTCGTAGACACGAGCTGAGAAATTGCAAACGTCGAGCAATTGCTCAGAGATGAAAAGTGCCAGCACTGAAAGCTGTTGCTAGCCAGCACCCTTCCTTGGAAGCGCTTTTGTAGGCCTAAGAACACTGGGGCTCTGGGCTTCTTTAGCCACCTCATCTTCTGCTCATCCTCTCGCGCACTCTGAAGAGAGCTCAGGTGAGAAATTGCAAACGTCGAGCAATTGCTCAGAGATGAAAAGTGCCAGCACTGAAAGCTCTTGCTAGCCAGCACCCTTCCTTGGAAGCGCTTTCACAGGCGCAGTAACACTGGGGCTTTGCGCTTCTATACGCACCAAACGTCACGGTCATTCTCTTTCCGTCTCGTAGACATGAGCTGAGAAATTGCAAGCGTCCAGCTATTGCTCAGAGATGAAAACTGCCAGCACTGGAAGCTGTTGCTAGCCAGCACCCTTCCTTGGAAGCGCTTTCACAGGTGCAGTAACACTGGGGCTTTGCGCTTCTCTAGCCACCAAACGTCACGGTCCTTCTCTTTCCATCTCGTAGACACGAGCTGAGAAATTGCAAACGTCGAGCAATTGCTCAGAGATGAAAAGTGCCAGCACTGAAAGCTCTTGCTAGCCAGCACCCTTCCTTGGAAGCGCTTTTGTAGGCCTAAGAACAGTGGGGCTCTGGGCTTCTCTAGCCACCTCATCTTCTGCTCATCCTCTCGCGCACTCTAAAGAGAGCTCAGGTGAGAAATTGCAAACGTCGAGCAATTGCTCAGAGCTGAAAAGTGCCAGCACTGAAAGCTCTTGCTAGCCAGCACCCTTCCTTGGAAGCGCTTTTGTAGGCCTAAGAACACTGGGGCTCTGGGCTTTTCTAGCCACCTCATCTTCTGCTCATCCTCTCGCGCAGTCTAAAGAGAGCTCAGGTGAGAAATTGCAAACGTCGAGCAATTGCTCAGAGATGAAAAGTGCCAGCACTGAAAGCTGTTGCTAGCCAGCACCCTTCCTTGGAAGCGCTTTCACAGGCGCAGCAACACTGGGGCTTTGCGCTTCTCTAGCCACCAAACGTCACGGTCCTTCTCTTTCCATCTCGTAGACACGAGCTGAGAAATTGCAAACGTCGAGCAATTGCTCAGAGATGAAAAGTGCCAGCACTGAAAGCTGTTGCTAGCCAGCACCCTTCCTTGGAAGCGCTTTCACAGGCGCAGTAACACTGTGGCTTTGCGCTTCTCTAGCCACCAAACGTCATGGTCCTTCTCTTTCCGTCTCGTAGACACGAGCTGAGAAATTGCAAACGTCGAGCAATTGCTCAGAGATGAAAAGTGCCAGCACTGAAAGCTGTTGCTAGCCAGCACCCTTCCTTGGAAGCGCTTTTGTAGGCCTAAGAACACTGGGGCTCTGGGCTTCTCTAGCCACCTAATCTTCTGCTCATCCTCTCGCGCACTCTAAAGAGAGCTCAGGTGAGAAATTGCAAACGTCCAGCAATTGCTCAGAGATGAAAAGTGCCAGCACTGAAAGCTCTTGCTAGCCAGCACCCTTCCTTGGAAGCGCTTTCACAGGCGCAGTAACACTGGGGCTTTGCGCTTCTCTAGCCACCAAACGTCACGGTCCTTCTCTTTCCGTCTCGTAGACACGAGCTGAGAAATTGCAAACGTCGAGCAATTGCTCAGAGATGAAAAGTGCCAGCACTGAAAGCTGTTGCTAGCCAGCACCCTTCCTTGGAAGCGCTTTTGTAGGCCTAAGAACAGTGGGGCTCTGGGCTTCTCTAGCCACCTCATCTTCTGCTCATCCTCTCGCGCACTCTAAAGAGAGCTCAGGTGAGAAATTGCAAACGTCGAGCAATTGCTCAGAGCTGAAAAGTGCCAGCACTGAAAGCTGTTGCTAGCCAGCACCCTTCCTTGGAAGTGCTTTTGTAGGCCTAAGAACAGTGGGGCTCTGGGCTTCTCTAGCCACCTCATCTTCTGCTCATCCTCGCGCGCGCTCTAAAGAGAGCTCAGGTGAGAAATTGCAAACGTCGAGCAATTGCTCAGAGATGAAAAGTGCCAGCACTGAAAGCTCTTGCTGGCCAGCACCCTTCCTTGGAAGCGCTTTCACAGGCGCAGCAACACTGGGGCTTTGCGCTTCTCTACCCACCAAACGTCACGGTCCTTCTCTTTCCGTCTCGTAGACACGAGCTGAGAAATTGCAAACGTCCAGCAATTGCTCAGAGATGAAAAGTGCCAGCACTGAAAGCTGTTGCTAGCCAGCACCCTTCCTTGGAAGCGCTTTTGTAGGCCTAAGAACACTGGGGCTCTGGGCTTCTTTAGCCACCTCATCTTCTGCTCATCCTCTCGCGCACTCTGAAGAGAGCTCAGGTGAGAAATTGCAAACGTCGAGCAATTGCTCAGAGATGAAAAGTGCCAGCACTGAAAGCTCTTGCTAGCCAGCACCCTTCCTTGGAAGCGCTTTTGTAGGCCTAAGAACAGTGGGGCTCTGGGCTTCTCTAGCCACCTCATCTTCTGCTCATCCTCTCGCGCACTCTAAAGAGAGCTCAGGTGAGAAATTGCAAACGTCGAGCAATTGCTCAGAGATGAAAAGTGCCAGCACTGAAAGCTGTTGCTAGCCAGCACCCTTCCTTGGAAGCGCTTTCACAGGCGCAGCAACACTGGGGCTTTGCGCTTCTCTAGCCACCAAACGTCACGGTCCTTCTCTTTCCATCTCGTAGACACGAGCTGAGAAATTGCAAACGTCGAGCAATTGCTCAGAGATGAAAAGTGCCAGCACTGAAAGCTGTTGCTAGCCAGCACCCTTCCTTGGAAGCGCTTTCACAGGCGCAGTAACACTGTGGCTTTGCGCTTCTCTAGCCACCAAACGTCATGGTCCTTCTCTTTCCGTCTCGTAGACACGAGCTGAGAAATTGCAAACGTCCAGCAATTGCTCAGAGATGAAAAGTGCCAGCACTGAAAGCTGTTGCTAGCCAGCACCCTTCCTTGGAAGCGCTTTCACAGGCGCAGTAACACTGGGGCTTTGCGCTTCTCTACCCACCAAACGTCACGGTCCTTCTCTTTCCGTCTCGTAGACACGAGCTGAGAAATTGCAAACGTCGAGCAATTGCTCAGAGATGAAAAGTGCCAGCACTGAAAGCTGTTGCTAGCCAGCACCCTTCCTTGGAAGCGCTTTTGTAGGCCTAACAACACTGGGGCTCTGGGCTTCTCTAGCCACCTAATCTTCTGCTCATCCTCTCGCGCACTCTAAAGAGAGCTCAGGTGAGAAATTGCAAACGTCGAGCAATTGCTCAGAGCTGAAAAGTGCCAGCACTGAAAGCTCTTGCTAGCCAGCACCCTTCCTTGGAAGCGCTTTTGTAGGCCTAAGAACAGTGGGGCTCTGGGCTTCTCTAGCCACCTCATCTTCTGCTCATCCTCGCGCGCGCTCTAAAGAGAGCTCAGGTGAGAAATTGCAAACGTCGAGCAATTGCTCAGAGATGAAAAGTGCCAGCACTGAAAGCTCTTGCTGGCCAGCACCCTTCCTTGGAAGCGCTTTCACAGGCGCAGCAACACTGGGGCTTTGCGCTTCTCTACCCACCAAACGTCACGGTCCTTCTCTTTCCGTCTCGTAGACACGAGCTGAGAAATTGCAAACGTCCAGCAATTGCTCAGAGATGAAAAGTGCCAGCACTGAAAGCTGTTGCTAGCCAGCACCCTTCCTTGGAAGCGCTTTTGTAGGCCTAAGAACACTGGGGCTCTGGGCTTCTTTAGCCACCTCATCTTCTGCTCATCCTCTCGCGCACTCTGAAGAGAGCTCAGGTGAGAAATTGCAAACGTCGAGCAATTGCTCAGAGATGAAAAGTGCCAGCACTGAAAGCTCTTGCTAGCCAGCACCCTTCCTTGGAAGCGCTTTCACAGGCGCAGCAACACTGGGGCTTTGCGCTTCTATACGCACCAAACGTCACGGTCATTCTCTTTCCGTCTCGTAGACATGAGCTGAGAAATTGCAAGCGTCCAGCTATTGCTCAGAGATGAAAACTGCCAGCACTGGAAGCTGTTGCTAGCCAGCACCCTTCCTTGGAAGCGCTTTCACAGGTGCAGTAACACTGGGGCTTTGCGCTTCTATACGCACCAAACGTCACGGTCATTCTCTTTCCGTCTCGTAGACACGAGCTAAGAAATTGCAAACGTCGAGCAATTGCTCAGAGATGAAAAGTGCCAGCACTGAAAGCTGTTGCTAGCCAGCACCCTTCCTTGGAAGCGCTTTCACAGGTGCAGTAACACTGTGGCTTTGCGCTTCTCTAGCCACCAAACGTCACGGTCCTTCTCTTTCCGTCTCGTAGACACGAGCTGAGAAATTGCAAACGTCGAGCAATTGCTCAGAGATGAAAAGTGCCAGCACTGAAAGCTCTTGCTAGCCAGCACCCTTCCTTGGAAGCGCTTTTGTAGGCCTAAGAACAGTGGGGCTCTGGGCTTCTCTAGCCACCTCATCTTCTGCTCATCCTCTCGCGCACTCTAAAGAGAGCTCAGGTGAGAAATTGCAAACGTCGAGCAATTGCTCAGAGATGAAAAGTGCCAGCACTGAAAGCTCTTGCTAGCCAGCACCCTTCCTTGGAAGCGCTTTCACAGGCGCAGCAACACTGTGGCTTTGCGCTTCTCTAGCCACCAAACGTCATGGTCCTTCTCTTTCCGTCTCCTAGACACGAGCTGAGAAATTGCAAACGTCGAGCAATTGCTCAGAGAAGAAAAGTGCCAGCACTGAAAGCTGTTGCTAGCCAGCACCCTTCCTTGGAAGCGCTTTTGTAGGCCTAAGAACAGTGGGGCTCTGGGCTTCTCTAGCCACCTCATCTTCTGCTCATCCTCTCGCGCACTCTAAAGAGAGCTCAGGTGAGAAATTGCAAACGTCGAGCAATTGCTCAGAGCTGAAAAGTGCCAGCACTGAAAGCTGTTGCTAGCCAGCACCCTTCCTTGGAAGCGCTTTCACAGGCGCAGCAACACTGGGGCTTTGCGCTTCTCTAGCCACCAAACGTCACGGTCCTTCTCTTTCCATCTCGTAGACACGAGCTGAGAAATTGCAAACGTCGAGCAATTGCTCAGAGATGAAAAGTGCCAGCACTGAAAGCTCTTGCTAGCCAGCACCCTTCCTTGGAAGCGCTTTCACAGGCGCAGTAACACTGGGGCTTTGCGCTTCTCTACCCAACAAACGTCACGGTCCTTCTCTTTCCGTCTCGTAGACACGAGCTGAGAAATTGCAAACGTCGAGCAATTGCTCAGAGATGAAAAGTGCCAGCACTGAAAGCTGTTGCTAGCCAGCACCCTTACTTGGAAGCGCTTTTGTAGGCCTAAGAACACTGGGGCTCTGGGCTTCTCTAGCCACCTCATCTTCTGCTCATCCTCTCGCGCACTCTAAAGAGAGCTCAGGTGAGAAATTGCAAACGTCCAGCAATTGCTCAGAGATGAAAAGTGCCAGCACTGAAAGCTCTTGCTAGCCAGCACCCTTCCTTGGAAGCGCTTTCACAGGCGCAGTAACACTGGGGCTTTGCGCTTCTCTAGCCACCAAACGTCACGGTCATTCTCTTTCCGTCTCGTAGACACGAGCTGAGAAATTGCAAACGTCGAGCAATTGCTCAGAGATGAAAAGTGCCAGCACTGAAAGCTGTTGCTAGCCAGCACCCTTCCTTGGAAGCGCTTTCACAGGCGCAGCAACACTGGGGCTTTGCGCTTCTATACGCACCAAACGTCACGGTCCTTCTCTTTCCGTCTCGTAGACACGAGCTGAGAAATTGCAAACGTCGAGCAATTGCTCAGAGATGAAAAGTGCCAGCACTGAAAGCTGTTGCTAGCCAGCACCCTTCCTTGGAAGCGCTTTCACAGGCGCAGTAACACTGGGGCTTTGCGCTTCTCTACCCACCAAACGTCACGGTCCTTCTCTTTCCGTCTCGTAGACACGAGCTGAGAAATTGCAAACGTCCAGCAATTGCTCAGAGATGAAAAGTGCCAGCACTGAAAGCTGTTGCTAGCCAGCACCCTTCCTTGGAAGCGCTTTTGTAGGCCTAAGAACAGTGGGGCTCTGGGCTTCTCTAGCCACCTCATCTTCTGCTCATCCTCGCGCGCGCTCTAAAGAGAGC
The DNA here is from genome assembly GCA_037962945.1 of Sarcoramphus papa. Classification (NCBI taxonomy): domain Eukaryota; kingdom Metazoa; phylum Chordata; class Aves; order Accipitriformes; family Cathartidae; genus Sarcoramphus; species Sarcoramphus papa. Next base: position 3,806,529 of record CM075606.1, on the reverse strand, counting down.
TCAGGTGAGAAATTGCAAACGTCCAGCAATTGCTCAGAGATGAAAAGTGCCAGCACTGAAAGCTCTTGCTGGCCAGCACCCTTCCTTGGAAGCGCTTTCACAGGCGCAGCAACACTGGGGCTTTGCGCTTCTCTACCCACCAAACGTCACGGTCCTTCTCTTTCCGTCTCGTAGACACGAGCTGAGAAATTGCAAACGTCGAGCAATTGCTCAGAGATGAAAAGTGCCAGCACTGAAAGCTGTTGCTAGCCAGCACCCTTCCTTGGAAGCGCTTTTGTAGGCCTAAGAACACTGGGGCTCTGGGCTTCTTTAGCCACCTCATCTTCTGCTCATCCTCTCGCGCACTCTGAAGAGAGCTCAGGTGAGAAATTGAAAACGTCGAGCAATTGCTCAGAGATGAAAAGTGCCAGCACTGAAAGCTCTTGCTAGCCAGCACCCTTCCTTGGAAGCGCTTTCACAGGCGCAGCAACACTGGGGCTTTGCGCTTCTATACGCACCAAACGTCACGGTCATTCTCTTTCCGTCTCGTAGACATGAGCTGAGAAATTGCAAGCGTCCAGCTATTGCTCAGAGATGAAAACTGCCAGCACTGGAAGCTGTTGCTAGCCAGCACCCTTCCTTGGAAGCGCTTTCACAGGTGCAGCAACACTGGGGCTTTGCGCTTCTATACGCACCAAACGTCACGGTCCTTCTCTTTCTGTCTCGTAGACACGAGCTAAGAAATTGCAAACGTCGAGCAATTGCTCAGAGATGAAAAGTGCCAGCACTGAAAGCTGTTGCTAGCCAGCACCCTTCCTTGGAAGCGCTTTCACAGGTGCAGTAACACTGTGGCTTTGCGCTTCTCTAGCCACCAAACGTCACGGTCCTTCTCTTTCCGTCTCGTAGACACGAGCTGAGAAATTGCAAACGTCGAGCAATTGCTCAGAGATGAAAAGTGCCAGCACTGAAAGCTCTTGCTAGCCAGCACCCTTCCTTGGAAGCGCTTTTGTAGGCCTAAGAACACTGGGGCTCTGGGCTTCTCTAGCCACCTCATCTTCTGCTCATCCTCTCGCGCACTCTAAAGAGAGCTCAGGTGAGAAATTGCAAACGTCGAGCAATTGCTCAGAGATGAAAAGTGCCAGCACTGAAAGCTCTTGCTAGCCAGCACCCTTCCTTGGAAGCGCTTTCACAGGCGCAGCAACACTGTGGCTTTGCGCTTCTCTAGCCACCAAACGTCATGGTCCTTCTCTTTCCGTCTCCTAGACACGAGCTGAGAAATTGCAAACGTCGAGCAATTGCTCAGAGATGAAAAGTGCCAGCACTGAAAGCTGTTGCTAGCCAGCACCCTTCCTTGGAAGCGCTTTTGTAGGCCTAATAACACTGGGGCTCTGGGCTTCTCTAGCCACCTCATCTTCTGCTCATCCTCTCGCGCACTCTAAAGAGAGCTCAGGTGAGAAATTGCAAACGTCGAGCAATTGCTCAGAGATGAAAAGTGCCAGCACTGAAAGCTGTTGCTAGCCAGCACCCTTCCTTGGAAGCGCTTTCACAGGCGCAGCAACACTGGGGCTTTGCGCTTCTATACGCACCAAACGTCACGGTCATTCTCTTTCCGTCTCGTAGACATGAGCTGAGAAATTGCAAGCGTCCAGCTATTGCTCAGAGATGAAAAGTGCCAGCACTGAAAGCTCTTGCTAGCCAGCACCCTTCCTTGGAAGCGCTTTCACAGGCGCAGTAACACTGGGGCTTTGCGATTCTCTAGTCACCAAACGTCATGGTCCTTCTCTTTCCGTCTCGTAGACACGAGCTGAGAAATTGCAAATGTCCAGCAATTGCTCAGAGATGAAAAGTGCCAGCACTGAAAGCTGTTGCTAGCCAGCACCCTTCCTTGGAAGCGCTTTCACAGGCGCAGTAACACTGGGGCTTTGCGCTTCTCTAGCCACCAAACGTCACGGTCCTTCTCTTTCCGTCTCGTAGACACGAGCTGAGAAATTGCAAACGTCGAGCAATTGCTCAGAGATGAAAAGTGCCAGCACTGAAAGCTGTGGCTAGCCAGCACCCTTCCTTGGAAGCGCTTTTGTAGGCCTAAGAACACTGGGGCTCTGGGCTTCTCTAGCCACCTCATCTTCTGCTCATCCTCGCGCGCACTCTAAAGAGAGCTCAGGTGAGAAATTGCAAACGTCCAGCAATTGCTCAGAGCTGAAAAGTGCCAGCACTGAAAGCTCTTGCTAGCCAGCACCCTTCCTTGGAAGCGCTTTCACAGGCGCAGCAACACTGTGGCTTTGCGCTTCTCTAGCCACCAAACGTCATGGTCCTTCTCTTTCCGTCTCCTAGACACGAGCTGAGAAATTGCAAACGTCGAGCAATTGCTCAGAGAAGAAAAGTGCCAGCACTGAAAGCTGTTGCTAGCCAGCACCCTTCCTTGGAAGCGCTTTTGTAGGCCTAAGAACAGTGGGGCTCTGGGCTTCTCTAGCCACCTCATCTTCTGCTCATCCTCTCGCGCACTCTAAAGAGAGCTCAGGTGAGAAATTGCAAACGTCGAGCAATTGCTCAGAGCTGAAAAGTGCCAGCACTGAAAGCTGTTGCTAGCCAGCACCCTTCCTTGGAAGCGCTTTCACAGGCGCAGCAACACTGGGGCTTTGCGCTTCTCTAGCCACCAAACGTCACGGTCCTTCTCTTTCCATCTCGTAGACACGAGCTGAGAAATTGCAAACGTCGAGCAATTGCTCAGAGATGAAAAGTGCCAGCACTGAAAGCTGTTGCTAGCCAGCACCCTTCCTTGGAAGCGCTTTCACAGGCGCAGCAACACTGGGGCTTTGCGCTTCTATACGCACCAAACGTCACGGTCCTTCTCTTTCCGTCTCGTAGACACGAGCTGAGAAATTGCAAATGTCCAGCAATTGCTCAGAGATGAAAAGTGCCAGCACTGAAAGCTGTTGCTAGCCAGCACCCTTCCTTGGAAGCGCTTTCACAGGCGCAGTAACACTGGGGCTTTGCGCTTCTCTAGCCACCAAACGTCACGGTCCTTCTCTTTCCGTCTCCTAGACACGAGCTGAGAAATTGCAAACGTCGAGCAATTGCTCAGAGATGAAAAGTGCCAGCACTGAAAGCTGTTGCTAGCCAGCACCCTTACTTGCAAGCGCTTTTGTAGACCTAAGAACACTGGGGCTCTGGGCTTCTCTAGCCACCTAATCTTCTGCTCATCCTCTCGCGCACTCTAAAGAGAGCTCAGGTGAGAAATTGCAAACGTCCAGCAATTGCTCAGAGATGAAAAGTGCCAGCACTGAAAGCTCTTGCTAGCCAGCACCCTTCCTTGGAAGCGCTTTCACAGGCGCAGTAACACTGGGGCTTTGCGCTTCTCTAGCCACCAAACGTCACGGTCATTCTCTTTCCGTCTCGTAGACACGAGCTGAGAAATTGCAAACGTCGAGCAATTGCTCAGAGATGAAAAGTGCCAGCACTGAAAGCTGTTGCTAGCCAGCACCCTTCCTTGGAAGCGCTTTCACAGGCGCAGCAACACTGGGGCTTTGCGCTTCTATACGCACCAAACGTCACGGTCCTTCTCTTTCCGTCTCGTAGACACGAGCTGAGAAATTGCAAATGTCCAGCAATTGCTCAGAGATGAAAAGTGCCAGCACTGAAAGCTGTTGCTAGCCAGCACCCTTCCTTGGAAGCGCTTTCACAGGCGCAGTAACACTGGGGCTTTGCGCTTCTCTACCCACCAAACGTCACGGTCCTTCTCTTTCCGTCTCGTAGACACGAGCTGAGAAATTGCAAACGTCCAGCAATTGCTCAGAGATGAAAAGTGCCAGCACTGAAAGCTGTTGCTAGCCAGCACCCTTCCTTGGAAGCGCTTTTGTAGGCCTAAGAACACTGGGGCTCTGGGCTTCTCTAGCCACCTCATCTTCTGCTCATCCTCGCGCGCGCTCTAAAGAGAGCTCAGGTGAGAAATTGCAAACGTCCAGCAATTGCTCAGAGATGAAAAGTGCCAGCACTGAAAGCTCTTGCTGGCCAGCACCCTTCCTTGGAAGCGCTTTCACAGGCGCAGCAACACTGGGGCTTTGCGCTTCTATACGCACCAAACGTCACGGTCATTCTCTTTCCGTCTCGTAGACATGAGCTGAGAAATTGCAAGCGTCCAGCTATTGCTCAGAGATGAAAACTGCCAGCACTGGAAGCTGTTGCTAGCCAGCACCCTTCCTTGGAAGCGCTTTCACAGGTGCAGCAACACTGGGGCTTTGCGCTTCTATACGCACCAAACGTCACGGTCCTTCTCTTTCTGTCTCGTAGACACGAGCTAAGAAATTGCAAACGTCGAGCAATTGCTCAGAGATGAAAAGTGCCAGCACTGAAAGCTGTTGCTAGCCAGCACCCTTCCTTGGAAGCGCTTTCACAGGTGCAGTAACACTGTGGCTTTGCGCTTCTCTAGCCACCAAACGTCACGGTCCTTCTCTTTCCGTCTCGTAGACACGAGCTGAGAAATTGCAAACGTCGAGCAATTGCTCAGAGATGAAAAGTGCCAGCACTGAAAGCTCTTGCTAGCCAGCACCCTTCCTTGGAAGCGCTTTTGTAGGCCTAAGAACAGTGGGGCTCTGGGCTTCTCTAGCCACCTCATCTTCTGCTCATCCTCTCGCGCACTCTAAAGAGAGCTCAGGTGAGAAATTGCAAACGTCGAGCAATTGCTCAGAGATGAAAAGTGCCAGCACTGAAAGCTGTTGCTAGCCAGCACCCTTCCTTGGAAGCGCTTTTGTAGGCCTAAGAACACTGGGGCTCTGGGCTTCTCTAGCCACCTCATCTTCTGCTCATCCTCTCGCGCACTCTAAAGAGAGCTCAGGTGAGAAATTGCAAACGTCGAGCAATTGCTCAGAGATGAAAAGTGCCAGCACTGAAAGCTGTTGCTAGCCAGCACCCTTCCTTGGAAGCGCTTTCACAGGCGCAGCAACACTGGGGCTTTGCGCTTCTCTAGCCACCAAACGTCACGGTCCTTCTCTTTCCATCTCGTAGACACGAGCTGAGAAATTGCAAACGTCGAGCAATTGCTCAGAGATGAAAAGTGCCAGCACTGAAAGCTCTTGCTAGCCAGCACCCTTCCTTGGAAGCGCTTTCACAGGCGCAGTAACACTGGGGCTTTGCGATTCTCTAGCCACCAAACGTCATGGTCCTTCTCTTTCCGTCTCGTAGACACGAGCTGAGAAATTGCAAATGTCCAGCAATTGCTCAGAGATGAAAAGTGCCAGCACTGAAAGCTGTTGCTAGCCAGCACCCTTCCTTGGAAGCGCTTTCACAGGCGCAGTAACACTGGGGCTTTGCGCTTCTCTACCCACCAAACGTCACGGTCCTTCTCTTTCCGTCTCGTAGACACGAGCTGAGAAATTGCAAACGTCGAGCAATTGCTCAGAGATGAAAAGTGCCAGCACTGAAAGCTGTGGCTAGCCAGCACCCTTCCTTGGAAGCGCTTTTGTAGGCCTAAGAACACTGGGGCTCTGGGCTTCTCTAGCCACCTCATCTTCTGCTCATCCTCGCGCGCACTCTAAAGAGAGCTCAGGTGAGAAATTGCAAACGTCGAGCAATTGCTCAGAGCTGAAAAGTGCCAGCACTGAAAGCTCTTGCTAGCCAGCACCCTTCCTTGGAAGCGCTTTCACAGGCGCAGCAACACTGGGGCTTTGCGCTTCTCTAGCCAACAAACGTCACGGTCCTTCTCTTTCCGTCTCGTAGACACGAGCTGAGAAATTGCAAACGTCCAGCAATTGCTCAGAGATGAAAAGTGCCAGCACTGAAAGCTGTTGCTAGCCAGCACCCTTCCTTGGAAGCGCTTTTGTAGGCCTAAGAACAGTGGGGCTCTGGGCTTCTTTAGCCACCTCATCTTCTGCTCATCCTCTCGCGCACTCTGAAGAGAGCTCAGGTGAGAAATTGCAAACGTCGAGCAATTGCTCAGAGATGAAAAGTGCCAGCACTGAAAGCTCTTGCTAGCCAGCACCCTTCCTTGGAAGCGCTTTCACAGGCAGAGCAACACTGGGGCTTTGCGCTTCTATACGCACCAAACGTCACGGTCATTCTCTTTCCGTCTCGTAGACACGAGCTGAGAAATTGCAAATGTCCAGCAATTGCTCAGAGATGAAAAGTGCCAGCACTGAAAGCTGTTGCTAGCCAGCACCCTTCCTTGGAAGCGCTTTCACAGGCGCAGTAACACTGGGGCTTTGCGCTTCTCTAGCCACCAAACGTCACGGTCCTTCTCTTTCCGTCTCGTAGACACGAGCTGAGAAATTGCAAACGTCGAGCAATTGCTCATAGATGAAAAGTGCCAGCACTGAAAGCTCTTGCTAGCCAGCACCCTTCCTTGGAAGCGCTTTTGTAGGCCTAAGAACAGTGGGGCTCTGGGCTTCTCTAGCCACCTCATCTTCTGCTCATCCTCTCGCGCACTCTAAAGAGAGCTCAGGTGAGAAATTGCAAACGTCGAGCAATTGCTCAGAGCTGAAAAGTGCCAGCACTGAAAGCTCTTGCTAGCCAGCACCCTTCCTTGGAAGCGCTTTCACAGGCGCAGCAACACTGGGGCTTTGCGCTTCTCTAGCCACCAAACGTCACGGTCCTTCTCTTTCCATCTCGTAGACACGAGCTGAGAAATTGCAAACGTCGAGCAATTGCTCAGAGATGAAAAGTGCCAGCACTGAAAGCTCTTGCTAGCCAGCACCCTTCCTTGGAAGCGCTTTTGTAGGCCTAAGAACACTGGGGCTCTGGGCTTCTCTAGCCACCTCATCTTCTGCTCATCCTCGCGCGCGCTCTAAAGAGAGCTCAGGTAAGAAATTGCAAACGTCGAGCAATTGCTCAGAGATGAAAAGTGCCAGCACTGAAAGCTCTTGCTGGCCAGCACCCTTCCTTGGAAGCGCTTTCACAGGCGCAGCAACACTGGGGCTTTGCGCTTCTCTACGCACCAAACGTCACGGTCCTTCTCTTTCCGTCTCGTAGACACGAGCTGAGAAATTGCAAACGTCGAGCAATTGCTCAGAGATGAAAAGTGCCAGCACTGAAAGCTGTTGCTAGCCAGCACCCTTCCTTGGAAGCGCTTTTGTAGGCCTAAGAACACTGGGGCTCTGGGCTTCTTTAGCCACCTCATCTTCTGCTCATCCTCTCGCGCACTCTGAAGAGAGCTCAGGTGAGAAATTGCAAACGTCGAGCAATTGCTCAGAGATGAAAAGTGCCAGCACTGAAAGCTGTTGCTAGCCAGCACCCTTCCTTGGAAGCGCTTTCACAGGCACAGCAACACTGGGGCTTTGCGCTTCTATACGCACCAAACGTCACGGTCATTCTCTTTCCGTCTCGTAGACATGAGCTGAGAAATTGCAAGCGTCCAGCTATTGCTCAGAGATGAAAAGTGCCAGCACTGGAAGCTATTGCTAGCCAGCACCCTTCCTTGGAAGCGCTTTCACAGGTGCAGTAACACTGGGGCTTTGCGCTTCTATACGCATCAAACGTCACGGTCATTCTCTTTCCGTCTCGTAGACACGAGCTAAGAAATTGCAAACGTCGAGCAATTGCTCAGAGATGAAAAGTGCCAGCACTGAAAGCTGTTGCTAGCCAGCACCCTTCCTTGGAAGTGCTTTCACAGGTGCAGTAACACTGTGGCTTTGCGCTTCTCTAGCCACCAAACGTCACGGTCCTTCTCTTTCCGTCTCCTAGACACGAGCTGAGAAATTGCAAACGTCGAGCAATTGCTCAGAGATGAAAAGTGCCAGCACTGAAAGCTGTTGCTAGCCAGCACCCTTCCTTGGAAGCGCTTTTGTAGGCCTAAGAACACTGGGGCTCTGGGCTTCTCTAGCCACCTCATCTTCTGCTCATCCTCTCGCGCACTCTAAAGAGAGCTCAGGTGAGAAATTGCAAACGTCAAGCAATTGCTCAGAGATGAAAAGTGCCAGCACTGAAAGCTCTTGCTAGCCAGCACCCTTCCTTGGAAGCGCTTTCACAGGCGCAGTAACACTGTGGCTTTGCGCTTCTCTAGCCACCAAACGTCATGGTCCTTCTCTTTCCGTCTCGTAGACACGAGCTGAGAAATTGCAAATGTCCAGCAATTGCTCAGAGATGAAAAGTGCCAGCACTGAAAGCTCTTGCTAGCCAGCACCCTTCCTTGGAAGCGCTTTCACAGGCGCAGTAACACTGGGGCTTTGCGCTTCTCTACCCACCAAACGTCACGGTCCTTCTCTTTTCGTCTCGTAGACACGAGCTGAGAAATTGCAAACGTCGAGCAATTGCTCAGAGATGAAAAGTGCCAGCACTGAAAGCTCTTGCTAGCCAGCACCCTTCCTTGGAAGCGCTTTTGTAGGCCTAACAACACTGGGGCTCTGGGCTTCTCTAGCCACCTCATCTTCTGCTCATCCTCTCGCGCACTCTAAAGAGAGCTCAGGTGAGAAATTGCAAACGTCGAGCAATTGCTCAGAGATGAAAAGTGCCAGCACTGAAAGCTGTTGCTAGCCAGCACCCTTCCTTGGAAGCGCTTTCACAGGCGCAGTAACACTGGGGCTTTGCGCTTCTCTAGCCACCAAACGTCACGGTCCTTCTCTTTCCGTCTCGTAGACACGAGTTGAGAAATTGCAAACGTCGAGCAATTGCTCAGAGATGAAAAGTGCCAGCACTGAAAGCTGTTGCTAGCCAGCACCCTTCCTTGGAAGCGCTTTCACAGGCACAGCAACACTGGGGCTTTGCGCTTCTATACGCAGCAAACGTCACGGTCCTTCTCTTTCCGTCTCGTAGACACGAGCTGAGAAATTGCAAACGTCGAGCAATTGCTCAGAGATGAAAAGTGCCAGCACTGAAAGCTGTTGCTAGCCAGCACCCTTCCTTGGAAGCGCTTTCACAGGCGCAGTAACACTGTGGCTTTGCGCTTCTCTACCCACCAAACGTCATGGTCCTTCTCTTTCCGTCTCGTAGACACGAGCTGAGAAATTGCAAATGTCCAGCAATTGCTCAGAGATGAAAAGTGCCAGCACTGAAAGCTGTTGCTAGCCAGCACCCTTCCTTGGAAGCGCTTTCACAGGCGCAGTAACACTGGGGCTTTGCGCTTCTCTACCCACCAAACGTCACGGTCCTTCTCTTTCCGTCTCGTAGACACGAGCTGAGAAATTGCAAACGTCGAGCAATTGCTCAGAGATGAAAAGTGCCAGCACTGAAAGCTGTTGCTAGCCAGCACCCTTCCTTGGAAGCGCTTTTGTAGGCCTAACAACACTGGGGCTCTGGGCTTCTCTAGCCACCTAATCTTCTGCTCATCCTCTCGCGCACTCTAAAGAGAGCTCAGGTGAGAAATTGCAAACGTCGAGCAATTGCTCAGAGATGAAAAGTGCCAGCACTGAAAGCTCTTGCTAGCCAGCACCCTTCCTTGGAAGCGCTTTCACAGGCGCAGTAACACTGGGGCTTTGCGCTTCTCTAGCCACCAAACGTCACGGTCCTTCTCTTTCCGTCTCGTAGACACGAGCTGAGAAATTGCAAACGTCGAGCAATTGCTCAGAGATGAAAAGTGCCAGCACTGAAAGCTGTTGCTAGCCAGCACCCTTCCTTGGAAGCGCTTTTGTAGGCCTAAGAACACTGGGGCTCTGGGCTTCTCTAGCCACCTCATCTTCTGCTCATCCTCTCGCGCACTCTAAAGAGAGCTCAGGTGAGAAATTGCAAACGTCGAGCAATTGCTCAGAGCTGAAAAGTGCCAGCACTGAAAGCTGTTGCTAGCCAGCACCCTTCCTTGGAAGCGCTTTCACAGGCGCAGCAACACTGGGGCTTTGCGCTTCTCTAGCCACCAAACGTCACGGTCCTTCTCTTTCCGTCTCGTAGACACGAGCTGAGAAATTGCAAACGTCGAGCAATTGCTCAGAGATGAAAAGTGCCAGCACTGAAAGCTGTTGCTAGCCAGCACCCTTCCTTGGAAGTGCTTTTGTAGGCCTAAGCACACTGGGGCTCTGGGCTTCTCTAGCCACCTCATCTTCTGCTCATCCTCGCGCGCGCTCTAAAGAGAGCTCAGGTGAGAAATTGCAAACGTCGAGCAATTGCTCAGAGATGAAAAGTGCCAGCACTGAAAGCTCTTGCTGGCCAGCACCCTTCCTTGGAAGCGCTTTCACAGGCGCAGCAACACTGGGGCTTTGCGCTTCTCTAGCCACCAAACGTCACGGTCCTTCTCTTTCCATCTCGTAGACACGAGCTGAGAAATTGCAAACGTCGAGCAATTGCTCAGAGATGAAAAGTGCCAGCACTGAAAGCTGTTGCTAGCCAGCACCCTTCCTTGGAAGCGCTTTTGTAGGCCTAAGAACACTGGGGCTCTGGGCTTCTTTAGCCACCTCATCTTCTGCTCATCCTCTCGCGCACTCTGAAGAGAGCTCAGGTGAGAAATTGCAAACGTCGAGCAATTGCTCAGAGATGAAAAGTGCCAGCACTGAAAGCTGTTGCTAGCCAGCACCCTTCCTTGGAAGCGCTTTCACAGGCGCAGCAACACTGGGGCTTTGCGCTTCTATACGCACCAAACGTCACGGTCATTCTCTTTCCGTCTCGTAGACACGAGCTGAGAAATTGCAAGTGTCCAGCTATTGCTCAGAGATGAAAAGTGCCAGCACTGAAAGCTCTTGCTAGCCAGCACCCTTCCTTGGAAGCGCTTTCACAGGTGCAGTAACACTGGGGCTTTGCGCTTCTATACGCATCAAACGTCACGGTCCTTCTCTTTCCGTCTCGTAGACACGAGCTAAGAAATTGCAAACGTCGAGCAATTGCTCAGAGATGAAAAGTGCCAGCACTGAAAGCTGTTGCTAGCCAGCACCCTTCCTTGGAAGCGCTTTCACAGGTGCAGTAACACTGTGGCTTTGCGCTTCTCTAGCCACCAAACGTCACGGTCCTTCTCTTTCCGTCTCGTAGACACGAGCTGAGAAATTGCAAACGTCGAGCAATTGCTCAGAGATGAAAAGTGCCAGCACTGAAAGCTCTTGCTAGCCAGCACCCTTCCTTGGAAGCGCTTTTGTAGGCCTAAGAACAGTGGGGCTCTGGGCTTCTCTAGCCACCTCATCTTCTGCTCATCCTCTCGCGCACTCTAAAGAGAGCTCAGGTGAGAAATTGCAAACGTCCAGCAATTGCTCAGAGATGAAAAGTGCCAGCACTGAAAGCTGTTGCTAGCCAGCACCCTTCCTTGGAAGCGCTTTCACAGGCGCAGTAACACTGGGGCTTTGCGCTTCTCTAGCCACCAAACGTCATGGTCCTTCTCTTTCCGTCTCGTAGACACGAGCTGAGAAATTGCAAACGTCCAGCAATTGCTCAGAGATGAAAAGTGCCAGCACTGAAAGCTGTTGCTAGCCAGCACCCTTCCTTGGAAGCGCTTTCACAGGCGCAGTAACACTGGGGCTTTGCGCTTCTCTAGCCACCAAACATCACGGTCCTTCTCTTTCCGTCTCGTAGACACGAGCTGAGAAATTGCAAACGTCGAGCAATTGCTCAGAGATGAAAAGTGCCAGCACTGAAAGCTGTTGCTAGCCAGCACCCTTCCTTGGAAGCGCTTTTGTAGGCCTAACAACACTGGGGCTCTGGGCTTCTCTAGCCACCTAATCTTCTGCTCATCCTCTCGCGCACTCTAAAGAGAGCTCAGGTGAGAAATTGCAAACGTCCAGCAATTGCTCAGAGATGAAAAGTGCCAGCACTGAAAGCTCTTGCTAGCCAGCACCCTTCCTTGGAAGCGCTTTCACAGGCGCAGTAACACTGGGGCTTTGCGCTTCTCTAGCCACCAAACGTCACGGTCATTCTCTTTCCGTCTCGTAGACACGAGCTGAGAAATTGCAAACGTCGAGCAATTGCTCAGAGATGAAAAGTGCCAGCACTGAAAGCTGTTGCTAGCCAGCACCCTTCCTTGGAAGCGCTTTCACAGGCGCAGCAACACTGGGGCTTTGCGCTTCTCTAGCCACCAAACGTCACGGTCATTCTCTTTCCGTCTCGTAGACACGAGCTGAGAAATTGCAAACGTCGAGCAATTGCTCAGAGATGAAAAGTGCCAGCACTGAAAGCTGTTGCTAGCCAGCACCCTTCCTTGGAAGCGCTTTTGTAGGCCTAAGAACACTGGGGCTCTGGGCTTCTCTAGCCACCTCATCTTCTGCTCATCCTCTCGCGCACTCTAAAGAGAGCTCAGGTGAGAAATTGCAAACGTCGAGCAATTGCTCAGAGCTGAAAAGTGCCAGCACTGAAAGCTGTTGCTAGCCAGCACCCTTCCTTGGAAGCGCTTTCACAGGCGCAGCAACACTGGGGCTTTGCGCTTCTCTACCCACCAAAAGTCACGGTCCTTCTCTTTCCATCTCGTAGACACGAGCTGAGAAATTGCAAACGTCGAGCAATTGCTCAGAGATGAAAAGTGCCAGCACTGAAAGCTGTTGCTAGCCAGCACCCTTCCTTGGAAGTGCTTTTGTAGGCCTAAGAACACTGGGGCTCTGGGCTTCTCTAGCCACCTCATCTTCTGCTCATCCTCGCGCGCGCTCTAAAGAGAGCTCAGGTGAGAAATTGCAAACGTCGAGCAATTGCTCAGAGATGAAAAGTGCCAGCACTGAAAGCTCTTGCTGGCCAGCACCCTTCCTTGGAAGCGCTTTCACAGGCGCAGCAACACTGGGGCTTTGCGCTTCTCTAGCCACCAAACGTCACGGTCCTTCTCTTTCCGTCTCGTAGACACGAGCTGAGAAATTGCAAACGTCGAGCAATTGCTCAGAGATGAAAAGTGCCAGCACTGAAAGCTGTTGCTAGCCAGCACCCTTCCTTGGAAGCGCTTTTGTAGGCCTAAGAACAGTGGGGCTCTGGGCTTCTTTAGCCACCTCATCTTCTGCTCATCCTCTCGCGCACTCTGAAGAGAGCTCAGGTGAGAAATTGCAAACGTCGAGCAATTGCTCAGAGATGAAAAGTGCCAGCACTGAAAGCTGTTGCTAGCCAGCACCCTTCCTTGGAAGCGCTTTCACAGGCGCAGCAACACTGGGGCTTTGCGCTTCTATACGCACCAAACGTCACGGTCATTCTCTTTCCGTCTCGTAGACATGAGCTGAGAAATTGCAAGCGTCCAGCTATTGCTCAGAGATGAAAAGTGCCAGCACTGGAAGCTGTTGCTAGCCAGCACCCTTCCTTGGAAGCGCTTTCACAGGTGCAGTAACACTGGGGCTTTGCGCTTCTATACGCACCAAACGTCACGGTCATTCTCTTTCCGTCTCGTAGACACGAGCTAAGAAATTGCAAACGTCGAGCAATTGCTCAGAGATGAAAAGTGCCAGTACTGAAAGCTGTTGCTAGCCAGCACCCTTCCTTGGAAGCGCTTTCACAGGTGCAGTAACACTGTGGCTTTGCGCTTCTCTAGCCACCAAACGTCACGGTCCTTCTCTTTCCGTCTCGTAGACACGAGCTGAGAAATTGCAAACGTCGAGCAATTGCTCAGAGATGAAAAGTGCCAGCACTGAAAGCTGTTGCTAGCCAGCACCCTTCCTTGGAAGCGCTTTTGTAGGCCTAACAACACTGGGGCTCTGGGCTTCTCTAGCCACCTCATCTTCTGCTCATCCTCTCGCGCACTCTAAAGAGAGCTCAGGTGAGAAATTGCAAACGTCGAGCAATTGCTCAGAGATGAAAAGTGCCAGCACTGAAAGCTCTTGCTAGCCAGCACCCTTCCTTGGAAGCGCTTTCACAGGCGCAGTAACACTGGGGCTTTGCGCTTCTCTAGCCACCAAACGTCACGGTCCTTCTCTTTCCATCTCCTAGACACGAGCTGAGAAATTGCAAATGTCCAGCAATTGCTCAGAGATGAAAAGTGCCAGCACTGAAAGCTCTTGCTAGCCAGCACCCTTCCTTGGAAGTGCTTTCACAGGCGCAGTAACACTGGGGCTTTGCGCTTCTCTAGCCACCAAACGTCATGGTCCTTCTCTTTCCGTCTCCTAGACACGAGCTTAGAAATTGCAAATGTCCAGCAATTGCTCAGAGATGAAAAGTGCCAGCACTGAAAGCTCTTGCTAGCCAGCACCCTTCCTTGGAAGCGCTTTCACAGGCGCAGTAACACTGGGGCTTTGCGCTTCTCTACTCACCAAACGTCATGGTCCTTCTCTTTCCGTCTCGTAGACACGAGCTGAGAAATTGCAAACGTCCAGCAATTGCTCAGAGATGAAAAGTGCCAGCACTGAAAGCTGTTGCTAGCCAGCACCCTTCCTTGGAAGCGCTTTCACAGGCGCAGTAACACTGGGGCTTTGCGCTTCTCTAGCCACCAAACATCACGGTCATTCTCTTTCCGTCTCGTAGACACGAGCTGAGAAATTGCAAACGTCGAGCAATTGCTCAGAGATGAAAAGTGCCAGCACTGAAAGCTGTTGCTAGCCAGCACCCTTCCTTGGAAGCGCTTTTGTAGGCCTAACAACACTGGGGCTCTGGGCTTCTCTAGCCACCTCATCTTCTGCTCATCCTCTCGCGCACTCTAAAGAGAGCTCAGGTGAGAAATTGCAAACGTCCAGCAATTGCTCAGAGATGAAAAGTGCCAGCACTGAAAGCTCTTGCTAGCCAGCACCCTTCCTTGGAAGCGCTTTCACAGGCGCAGTAACACTGGGGCTTTGCGCTTCTCTACCCACCAAACGTCACGGTCCTTCTCTTTCCGTCTCGTAGACACGAGCTGAGAAATTGCAAACGTCGAGCAATTGCTCAGAGATGAAAAGTGCCAGCACTGAAAGCTGTTGCTAGCCAGCACCCTTCCTTGGAAGCGCTTTCACAGGCACAGCAACACTGGGGCTTTGCACTTCTATACGCACCAAACGTCACGGTCCTTCTCTTTCCGTCTCGTAGACACGAGCTGAGAAATTGCAAACGTCGAGCAATTGCTCAGAGATGAAAAGTGCCAGCACTGAAAGCTGTTGCTAGCCAGCACCCTTCCTTGGAAGCGCTTTTGTAGGCCTAAGAACAGTGGGGCTCTGGGCTTCTCTAGCCACCTCATCTTCTGCTCATCCTCTCGCGCACTCTAAAGAGAGCTCAGGTGAGAAATTGCAAACGTCGAGCAATTGCTCAGAGCTGAAAAGTGCCAGCACTGAAAGCTGTTGCTAGCCAGCACCCTTCCTTGGAAGCGCTTTCACAGGCGCAGCAACACTGGGGCTTTGCGCTTCTCTAGCCACCAAACGTCACGGTCCTTCTCTTTCCATCTCGTAGACACGAGCTGAGAAATTGCAAACGTCGAGCAATTGCTCCGAGATGAAAAGTGCCAGCACTGAAAGCTGTTGCTAGCCAGCACCCTTCCTTGGAAGCGCTTTCACAGGCGCAGTAACACTGGGGCTTTGCGCTTCTCTAGCCACCAAACGTCATGGTCCTTCTCTTTCCGTCTCCTAGACACGAGCTGAGAAATTGCAAATGTCCAGCAATTGCTCAGAGATGAAAAGTGCCAGCACTGAAAGCTGTTGCTAGCCAGCACCCTTCCTTGGAAGCGCTTTCACAGGCGCAGTAACACTGGGGCTTTGCGCTTCTCTACCCACCAAACGTCACGGTCCTTCTCTTTCCGTCTCGTAGACACGAGCTGAGAAATTGCAAACGTCGAGCAATTGCTCAGAGATGAAAAGTGCCAGCACTGAAAGCTGTTGCTAGCCAGCACCCTTCCTTGGAAGCGCTTTTGTAGGCCTAAGAACAGTGGGGCTCTGGGCTTCTCTAGCCACCTAATCTTCTGCTCATCCTCTCGCGCACTCTAAAGAGAGCTCAGGTGAGAAATTGCAAACGTCCAGCAATTGCTCAGAGATGAAAAGTGCCAGCACTGAAAGCTGTTGCTAGCCAGCACCCTTCCTTGGAAGCGCTTTCACAGGCGCAGTAACACTGGGGCTTTGCGCTTCTCTAGCCACCAAACGTCACGGTCCTTCTCTTTCCGTCTCGTAGACACGAGCTGAGAAATTGCAAACGTCGAGCAATTGCTCAGAGATGAAAAGTGCCAGCACTGAAAGCTGTTGCTAGCCAGCACCCTTCCTTGGAAGCGCTTTTGTAGGCCTAACAACACTGGGGCTCTGGGCTTCTCTAGCCACCTCATCTTGTGCTCATCCTCGCGCGCGCTCTAAAGAGAGCTCAGGTGAGAAATTGCAAACGTCCAGCAATTGCTCAGAGATGAAAAGTGCCAGCACTGAAAGCTCTTGCTGGCCAGCACCCTTCCTTGGAAGCGCTTTCACAGGCGCAGCAACACTGGGGCTTTGCGCTTCTCTACCCACCAAACGTCACGGTCCTTCTCTTTCCGTCTCGTAGACACGAGCTGAGAAATTGCAAACGTCGAGCAATTGCTCAGAGATGAAAAGTGCCAGCACTGAAAGCTGTTGCTAGCCAGCACCCTTCCTTGGAAGCGCTTTTGTAGGCCTAAGAACACTGGGCCTTGGGCTTCTTTAGCCACCTCATCTTCTGCTCATCCTCTCGCGCACTCTAAAGAGAGCTCAGGTGAGAAATTGCAAACGTCGAGCAATTGCTCAGAGATGAAAAGTGCCAGCACTGAAAGCTGTTGCTAGCCAGCACCCTTCCTTGGAAGCGCTTTCACAGGCGCAGCAACACTGGGGCTTTGCGCTTCTATACGCACCAAACGTCACGGTCATTCTCTTTCCGTCTCGTAGACACGAGCTGAGAAATTGCAAGTGTCCAGCTATTGCTCAGAGATGAAAAGTGCCAGCACTGAAAGCTGTTGCTAGCCAGCACCCTTCCGTGGAAGCGCTTTCACAGGTGCAGTAACACTGGGGCTTTGCGCTTCTATACGCATCAAACGTCACGGTCCTTCTCTTTCCGTCTCGTAGACACGAGCTAAGAAATTGCAAACGTCGAGCAATTGCTCAGAGATGAAAAGTGCCAGCACTGAAAGCTGTTGCTAGCCAGCACCCTTCCTTGGAAGCGCTTTCACAGGTGCAGTAACACTGTGGCTTTGCGCTTCTCTAGCCACCAAACGTCACGGTCCTTCTCTTTCCGTCTCGTAGACACGAGCTGAGAAATTGCAAACGTCGAGCAATTGCTCAGAGATGAAAAGTGCCAGCACTGAAAGCTCTTGCTAGCCAGCACCCTTCCTTGGAAGCGCTTTTGTAGGCCTAAGAACAGTGGGGCTCTGGGCTTCTCTAGCCACCTCATCTTCTGCTCATCCTCTCGCGCACTCTAAAGAGAGCTCAGGTGAGAAATTGCAAACGTCGAGCAATTGCTCAGAGATGAAAAGTGCCAGCACTGAAAGCTCTTGCTAGCCAGCACCCTTCCTTGGAAGCGCTTTCACAGGCGCAGTAACACTGGGGCTTTGCGCTTCTCTAGCCACCAAACGTCATGGTCCTTCTCTTTCCGTCTCGTAGACACGAGCTGAGAAATTGCAAACGTCCAGCAATTGCTCAGAGATGAAAAGTGCCAGCACTGAAAGCTGTTGCTAGCCAGCACCCTTCCTTGGAAGCGCTTTCACAGGCGCAGTAACACTGGGGCTTTGCGCTTCTCTAGCCACCAAACATCACGGTCCTTCTCTTTCCGTCTCGTAGACACGAGCTGAGAAATTGCAAACGTCGAGCAATTGCTCAGAGATGAAAAGTGCCAGCACTGAAAGCTGTTGCTAGCCAGCACCCTTCCTTGGAAGCGCTTTTGTAGGCCTAACAACACTGGGGCTCTGGGCTTCTCTAGCCACCTAATCTTCTGCTCATCCTCTCGCGCACTCTAAAGAGAGCTCAGGTGAGAAATTGCAAACGTCCAGCAATTGCTCAGAGATGAAAAGTGCCAGCACTGAAAGCTCTTGCTAGCCAGCACCCTTCCTTGGAAGCGCTTTCACAGGCGCAGTAACACTGGGGCTTTGCGCTTCTCTAGCCACCAAACGTCACGGTCATTCTCTTTCCGTCTCGTAGACACGAGCTGAGAAATTGCAAACGTCGAGCAATTGCTCAGAGATGAAAAGTGCCAGCACTGAAAGCTGTTGCTAGCCAGCACCCTTCCTTGGAAGCGCTTTCACAGGCGCAGCAACACTGGGGCTTTGCGCTTCTCTAGCCACCAAACGTCACGGTCATTCTCTTTCCGTCTCGTAGACACGAGCTGAGAAATTGCAAACGTCGAGCAATTGCTCAGAGATGAAAAGTGCCAGCACTGAAAGCTGTTGCTAGCCAGCACCCTTCCTTGGAAGCGCTTTTGTAGGCCTAAGAACACTGGGGCTCTGGGCTTCTCTAGCCACCTCATCTTCTGCTCATCCTCTCGCGCACTCTAAAGAGAGCTCAGGTGAGAAATTGCAAACGTCGAGCAATTGCTCAGAGCTGAAAAGTGCCAGCACTGAAAGCTGTTGCTAGCCAGCACCCTTCCTTGGAAGCGCTTTCACAGGCGCAGCAACACTGGGGCTTTGCGCTTCTCTACCCACCAAAAGTCACGGTCCTTCTCTTTCCATCTCGTAGACACGAGCTGAGAAATTGCAAACGTCGAGCAATTGCTCAGAGATGAAAAGTGCCAGCACTGAAAGCTGTTGCTAGCCAGCACCCTTCCTTGGAAGTGCTTTTGTAGGCCTAAGAACACTGGGGCTCTGGGCTTCTCTAGCCACCTCATCTTCTGCTCATCCTCGCGCGCGCTCTAAAGAGAGCTCAGGTGAGAAATTGCAAACGTCGAGCAATTGCTCAGAGATGAAAAGTGCCAGCACTGAAAGCTCTTGCTGGCCAGCACCCTTCCTTGGAAGCGCTTTCACAGGCGCAGCAACACTGGGGCTTTGCGCTTCTCTAGCCACCAAACGTCACGGTCCTTCTCTTTCCGTCTCGTAGACACGAGCTGAGAAATTGCAAACGTCGAGCAATTGCTCAGAGATGAAAAGTGCCAGCACTGAAAGCTGTTGCTAGCCAGCACCCTTCCTTGGAAGCGCTTTTGTAGGCCTAAGAACAGTGGGGCTCTGGGCTTCTTTAGCCACCTCATCTTCTGCTCATCCTCTCGCGCACTCTGAAGAGAGCTCAGGTGAGAAATTGCAAACGTCGAGCAATTGCTCAGAGCTGAAAAGTGGCAGCACTGAAAGCTGTTGCTAGCCAGCACCCTTCCTTGGAAGCGCTTTCACAGGCGCAGCAACACTGGGGCTTTGCGCTTCTATACGCACCAAACGTCACGGTCATTCTCTTTCCGTCTCGTAGACACGAGCTGAGAAATTGCAAGTGTCCAGCTATTGCTCAGAGATGAAAACTGCCAGCACTGGAAGCTGTTGCTAGCCAGCACCCTTCCTTGGAAGCGCTTTCACAGGTGCAGTAACACTGGGGCTTTGCGCTTCTATACGCATCAAACGTCACGGTCCTTCTCTTTCTGTCTCGTAGACACGAGCTGAGAAGTTGCAAACGTCGAGCAATTGCTCAGAGATGAAAAGTGCCAGCACTGAAAGCTCTTGCTAGCCAGCACCCTTCCTTGGAAGCGCTTTCACAGGTGCAGTAACACTGTGGCTTTGCGCTTCTCTAGCCACCAAACGTCACGGTCCTTCTCTTTCCGTCTCGTAGACACGAGCTGAGAAATTGCAAACGTCGAGCAATTGCTCAGAGATGAAAAGTGCCAGCACTGAAAGCTGTTGCTAGCCAGCACCCTTCCTTGGAAGCGCTTTTGTAGGCCTAAGAACAGTGGGGCTCTGGGCTTCTCTAGCCACCTCATCTTCTGCTCATCCTCTCGCGCACTCTAAAGAGAGCTCAGGTGAGAAATTACAAACGTCGAGCAATTGCTCAGAGATGAAAAGTGCCAGCACTGAAAGCTGTTGCTAGCCAGCACCCTTCCTTGGAAGCGCTTTCACAGGCGCAGCAACACTGGGGCTTTGCGCTTCTCTAGCCACCAAACGTCACGGTCCTTCTCTTTCCATCTCGTAGACACGAGCTGAGAAATTGCAAACGTCGAGCAATTGCTCAGAGATGAAAAGTGCCAGCACTGAAAGCTCTTGCTAGCCAGCACCCTTCCTTGGAAGCGCTTTCACAGGCGCAGTAACACTGGGGCTTTGCGCTTCTCTAGCCACCAAACGTCATGGTCCTTCTCTTTCCGTCTCCTAGACACGAGCTGAGAAATTGCAAATGTCCAGCAATTGCTCATGATGAAAAGTGCCAGCACTGAAAGCTGTTGCTAGCCAGCACCCTTCCTTGGAAGCGCTTTCACAGGCGCAGTAACACTGGGGCTTTGCGCTTCTCTACCCACCAAACGTCACGGTCCTTCTCTTTCCGTCTCGTAGACACGAGCTGAGAAATTGCAAACGTCCAGCAATTGCTCAGAGATGAAAAGTGCCAGCACTGAAAGCTGTTGCTAGCCAGCACCCTTCCTTGGAAGCGCTTTTCTAGGCCTAAGAACAGTGGGGCTCTGGGCTTCTCTAGCCACCTAATCTTCTGCTCATCCTCTCGCGCACTCTAAAGAGAGCTCAGGTGAGAAATTGCAAACGTCGAGCAATTGCTCAGAGATGAAAAGTGCCAGCACTGAAAGCTCTTGCTAGCCAGCACCCTTCCTTGGAAGCGCTTTCACAGGCGCAGTAACACTGGGGCTTTGCGCTTCTCTAGCCACCAAACGTCACGGTCATTCTCTTTCCGTCTCGTAGACACGAGCTGAGAAATTGCAAACGTCGAGCAATTGCTCAGAGATGAAAAGTGCCAGCACTGAAAGCTGTTGCTAGCCAGCACCCTTCCTTGGAAGCGCTTTCACAGGCGCAGCAACACTGGGGCTTTGCGCTTCTATACGCACCAAACGTCACGGTCATTCTCTTTCCGTCTCGTAGACACGAGCTGAGAAATTGCAAACATCGAGCAATTGCTCAGAGCTGAAAAGTGCCAGCACTGAAAGCTGTTGCTAGCCAGCACCCTTCCTTGGAAGCGCTTTTGTAGGCCTAAGAACAGTGGGGCTCTGGGCTTCTCTAGCCACCTCATCTTCTGCTCATCCTCTCGCGCACTCTAAAGAGAGCTCAGGTGAGAAATTGCAAACGTCCAGCAATTGCTCAGAGATGAAAAGTGCCAGCACTGAAAGCTGTTGCTAGCCAGCACCCTTCCTTGGAAGCGCTTTCACAGGCGCAGCAACACTGGGGCTTTGCGCTTCTCTACCCACCAAACGTCACGGTCCTTCTCTTTCCATCTCGTAGACACGAGCTGAGAAATTGCAAACGTCGAGCAATTGCTCAGAGATGAAAAGTGCCAGCACTGAAAGCTGTTGCTAGCCAGCACCCTTCCTTGGAAGTGCTTTTGTAGGCCTAAGAACACTGGGGCTCTGGGCTTCTCTAGCCACCTCATCTTCTGCTCATCCTCGCGCGCGCTCTAAAGAGAGCTCAGGTGAGAAATTGCAAACGTCGAGCAATTGCTCAGAGATGAAAAGTGCCAGCACTGAAAGCTCTTGCTGGCCAGCACCCTTCCTTGGAAGCGCTTTCACAGGCGCAGCAACACTGGGGCTTTGCGCTTCTCTAGCCACCAAACGTCACGGTCCTTCTCTTTCCGTCTCGTAGACACGAGCTGAGAAATTGCAAACGTCGAGCAATTGCTCAGAGATGAAAAGTGCCAGCACTGAAAGCTGTTGCTAGCCAGCACCCTTCCTTGGAAGCGCTTTTGTAGGCCTAAGAACACTGGGGCTCTGGGCTTCTTTAGCCACCTCATCTTCTGCTCATCCTCTCGCGCACTCTGAAGAGAGCTCAGGTGAGAAATTGCAAACGTCGAGCAATTGCTCAGAGATGAAAAGTGCCAGCACTGAAAGCTGTTGCTAGCCAGCACCCTTCCTTGGAAGCGCTTTCACAGGCGCAGCAACACTGGGGCTTTGCGCTTCTATACGCACCAAACGTCACGGTCATTCTCTTTCCGTCTCGTAGACATGAGCTGAGAAATTGCAAGCGTCCAGCTATTGCTCAGAGATGAAAAGTGCCAGCACTGGAAGCTGTTGCTAGCCAGCACCCTTCCTTGGAAGCGCTTTCACAGGTGCAGTAACACTGGGGCTTTGCGCTTCTATACGCATCAAACGTCACGGTCCTTCTCTTTCCGTCTCGTAGACATGAGCTAAGAAATTGCAAACGTCGAGCAATTGCTCAGAGATGAAAAGTGCCAGCACTGAAAGCTGTTGCTAGCCAGCACCCTTCCTTGGAAGCGCTTTCACAGGCGCAGTAACACTGGGGCTTTGCGCTTCTCTAGCCACCAAACGTCATGGTCCTTCTCTTTCCGTCTCCTAGACACGAGCTGAGAAATTGCAAATGTCCAGCAATTGCTCAGAGATGAAAAGTGCCAGCACTGAAAGCTCTTGCTAGCCAGCACCCTTCCTTGGAAGCGCTTTCACAGGCGCAGTAACACTGGGGCTTTGCGCTTCTCTAGCCACCAAACGTCATGGTCCTTCTCTTTCCGTCTCCTAGACACGAGCTTAGAAATTGCAAATGTCCAGCAATTGCTCAGAGATGAAAAGTGCCAGCACTGAAAGCTGTTGCTAGCCAGCACCCTTCCTTGGAAGCGCTTTCACAGGCGCAGTAACACTGGGGCTTTGCGCTTCTCTAGCCACCAAACGTCACGGTCCTTCTCTTTCCGTCTCGTAGACACGAGCTGAGAAATTGCAAACGTCGAGCAATTGCTCAGAGATGAAAAGTGCCAGCACTGAAAGCTGTTGCTAGCCAGCACCCTTCCTTGGAAGCGCTTTTGTAGGCCTAACAACACTGGGGCTCTGGGCTTCTCTAGCCACCTAATCTTCTGCTCATCCTCTCGCGCACTCTAAAGAGAGCTCAGGTGAGAAATTGCAAACGTCCAGCAATTGCTCAGAGATGAAAAGTGCCAGCACTGAAAGCTCTTGCTAGCCAGCACCCTTCCTTGGAAGCGCTTTCACAGGCGCAGCAACACTGGGGCTTTGCGCTTCTCTAGCCACCAAACGTCACGGTCCTTCTCTTTCCGTCTCGTAGACACGAGCTGAGAAATTGCAAACGTCGAGCAATTGCTCAGAGATGAAAAGTGCCAGCACTGAAAGCTCTTGCTAGCCAGCACCCTTCCTTGGAAGCGCTTTTGTAGGCCTAAGAACACTGGGGCTCTGGGCTTCTCTAGCCACCTCATCTTCTGCTCAGCCTCTCGCGCACTCTAAAGAGAGCTCAGGTGAGAAATTGCAAACGTCGAGCAATTGCTCAGAGATGAAAAGTGCCAGCACTGAAAGCTCTTGCTAGCCAGCACCCTTCCTTGGAAGCGCTTTCACAGGCGCAGTAACACTGGGGCTTTGCGCTTCTCTAGCCACCAAACGTCATGGTCCTTCTCTTTCCGTCTCCTAGACACGAGCTTAGAAATTGCAAACGTCGAGCAATTGCTCAGAGATGAAAAGTGCCAGCACTGAAAGCTCTTGCTAGCCAGCACCCTTCCTTGGAAGCGCTTTCACAGGCTCAGTAACACTGGGGCTTTGCGCTTCTCTAGCCACCAAACGTCATGGTCCTTCTCTTTCCGTCTCCTAGACACGAGCTTAGAAATTGCAAATGTCCAGCAATTGCTCAGAGATGAAAAGTGCCAGCACTGAAAGCTGTTGCTAGCCAGCACCCTTCCTTGGAAGCGCTTTCACAGGCGCAGTAACACTGGGGCTTTGCGCTTCTCTAGCCACCAAACGTCATGGTCCTTCTCTTTCCGTCTCGTAGACACGAGCTGAGAAATTGCAAACGTCGAGCAATTGCTCAGAGATGAAAAGTGCCAGCACTGAAAGCTGTTGCTAGCCAGCACCCTTCCTTGGAAGCGCTTTTGTAGGCCTAAGAACACTGGGGCTCTGGGCTTCTCTAGCCACCTAATCTTCTGCTCATCCTCTCGCGCACTCTAAAGAGAGCTCAGGTGAGAAATTGCAAACGTCGAGCAATTGCTCAGAGATGAAAAGTGCCAGCACTGAAAGCTGTTGCTAGCCAGCACCCTTCCTTGGAAGCGCTTTTGTAGGCCTAAGAACACTGGGGCTCTGGGCTTCCCTAGCCACCTCATCTTCTGCTCATCCTCTCGCGCACTCTAAAGAGAGCTCAGGTGAGAAATTGCAAACGTCGAGCAATTGCTCAGAGCTGAAAAGTGCCAGCACTGAAAGCTGTTGCTAGCCAGCACCCTTCCTTGGAAGCGCTTTCACAGGCGCAGCAACAGTGTGGCTTTGCGCTTCTCTAGCCACCAAACGTCACGGTCCTTCTCTTTCCATCTCGTAGACACGAGCTGAGAAATTGCAAACGTCGAGCAATTGCTCAGAGATGAAAAGTGCCAGCACTGAAAGCTGTTGCTAGCCAGCACCCTTCCTTGGAAGTGCTTTTGTAGGCCTAAGAACACTGGGGCTCTGGGCTTCTCTAGCCACCTCATCTTCTGCTCATCCTCTCGCGCGCTCTAAAGAGAGCTCAGGTGAGAAATTGCAAACGTCGAGCAATTGCTCAGAGATGAAAAGTGCCAGCACTGAAAGCTCTTGCTGGCCAGCACCCTTCCTTGGAAGCGCTTTCACAGGCGCAGCAACACTGGGGCTTTGCGCTTCTCTACCCACCAAACATCACGGTCCTTCTCTTTCCGTCTCGTAGACACGAGCTGAGAAATTGCAAACGTCGAGCAATTGCTCAGAGATGAAAAGTGCCAGCACTGAAAGCTGTTGCTAGCCAGCACCCTTCCTTGGAAGCGCTTTTGTAGGCCTAAGAACACTGGGGCTCTGGGCTTCTTTAGCCACCTCATCTTCTGCTCATCCTCTCGCGCACTCTGAAGAGAGCTCAGGTGAGAAATTGCAAACGTCGAGCAATTGCTCAGAGATGAAAAGTGCCAGCACTGAAAGCTCTTGCTAGCCAGCACCCTTCCTTGGAAGCGCTTTCACAGGCGCAGCAACACTGGGGCTTTGCGCTTCTCTAGCCACCAAACGTCACGGTCCTTCTCTTTCTGTCTCGTAGACACGAGCTAAGAAATTGCAAACGTCGAGCAATTGCTCAGAGATGAAAAGTGCCAGCACTGAAAGCTCTTGCTAGCCAGCACCCTTCCTTGGAAGCGCTTTCACAGGCGCAGCAACACTGGGGCTTTGCGCTTCTCTAGCCACCAAACGTCACGGTCCTTCTCTTTCCGTCTTGTAGACACGAGCTGAGAAATTGCAAACGTCGAGCAATTGCTCAGAGATGAAAACTGCCAGCACTGAAAGCTCTTGCTAGCCAGCACCCTTCCTTGGAAGCGCTTTTGTAGGCCTAAGAACAGTGGGGCTCTGGGCTTCTCTAGCCACCTCATCTTCTGCTCATCCTCTCGCGCACTCTAAAGAGAGCTCAGGTGAGAAATTGCAAACGTCGAGCAATTGCTCAGAGATGAAAAGTGCCAGCACTGAAAGCTCTTGCTAGCCAGCACCCTTCCTTGGAAGCGCTTTCACAGGCGCAGTAACACTGGGGCTTTGCGCTTCTCTAGCCACCAAACGTCATGGTCCTTCTCTTTCCGTCTCCTAGACACGAGCTGAGAAATTGCAAATGTCCAGCAATTGCTCAGAGATGAAAAGTGCCAGCACTGAAAGCTGTTGCTAGCCAGCACCCTTCCTTGGAAGCGCTTTCACAGGCGCAGCAACACTGGGGCTTTGCGCTTCTCTACCCACCAAACGTCACGGTCACTATCTCTCCGTCTCGTAGACACGAGCTGAGAAATTGCAAACGTCGAGCAATTGCTCAGAGATGAAAAGTGCCAGCAGTGGAAGCTGTTGCTAGCCAGCACCCTTCCTTGGAAGCGCTTTTGTAGGCCTAAGAACACTGGGGCTCTGGGCTTCTCTAGCCACCTCATCTTCTGCTCATCCTCTCGCGCACTCTAAAGAGAGCTCAGGTGAGAAATTGCAAACGTCCAGCAATTGCTCAGAGATGAAAAGTGCCAGCACTGAAAGCTGTTGCTAGCCAGCACCCTTCCTTGGAAGCGCTTTCACAGGCGCAGCAACACTGGGGCTTTGCGCTTCTATACGCACCAAACGTCACGGTCACTATCTCTCCGTCTCGTAGACACGAGCTGAGAAATTGCAAACGTCGAGCAATTGCTCAGAGATGAAAAGTGCCAGCACTGAAAGCTGTTGCTAGCCAGCACCCTTCCTTGGAAGCGCTTTCACAGGCGCAGCAACACTGGGGCTTTGCGCTTCTCTAGCCACCAAACGTCACGGTCCTTCTCTTTCCGTCTCGTAGACACGAGCTGAGAAATTGCAAACGTCGAGCAATTGCTCAGAGATGAAAAGTGCCAGCACTGAAAGCTGTTGCTAGCCAGCACCCTTCCTTGGAAGCGCTTTTGTAGGCCTAACAACACTGGGGCTCTGGGCTTCTCTAGCCACCTAATCTTCTGCTCATCCTCTCGCGCACTCTAAAGAGAGCTCAGGTGAGAAATTGCAAACGTCCAGCAATTGCTCAGAGATGAAAAGTGCCAGCACTGAAAGCTCTTGCTAGCCAGCACCCTTCCTTGGAAGCGCTTTCACAGGCGCAGCAACACTGGGGCTTTGCGCTTCTCTAGCCACCAAACGTCACGGTCCTTCTCTTTCCGTCTCGTAGACACGAGCTGAGAAATTGCAAACGTCGAGCAATTGCTCAGAGATGAAAAGTGCCAGCACTGAAAGCTCTTGCTAGCCAGCACCCTTCCTTGGAAGCGCTTTTGTAGGCCTAAGAACAGTGGGGCTCTGGGCTTCTCTAGCCACCTCATCTTCTGCTCAGCCTCTCGCGCACTCTAAAGAGAGCTCAGGTGAGAAATTGCAAACGTCGAGCAATTGCTCCGAGATGAAAAGTGCCAGCACTGAAAGCTCTTGCTAGCCAGCACCCTTCCTTGGAAGCGCTTTCACAGGCGCAGTAACACTGGGGCTTTGCGCTTCTCTAGCCACCAAACGTCATGGTCCTTCTCTTTCCGTCTCCTAGACACGAGCTTAGAAATTGCAAATGTCCAGCAATTGCTCAGAGATGAAAAGTGCCAGCACTGAAAGCTGTTGCTAGCCAGCACCCTTCCTTGGAAGCGCTTTCACAGGCGCAGTAACACTGGGGCTTTGCGCTTCTCTAGCCACCAAACGTCATGGTCCTTCTCTTTCCGTCTCGTAGACACGAGCTGAGAAATTGCAAACGTCGAGCAATTGCTCAGAGATGAAAAGTGCCAGCACTGAAAGCTGTTGCTAGCCAGCACCCTTCCTTGGAAGCGCTTTTGTAGGCCTAAGAACACTGGGGCTCTGGGCTTCTCTAGACACCTAATCTTCTGTTCATCCTCTCGGGCACTCTAAAGAGAGCTCAGGTGAGAAATTGCAAACGTCCAGCAATTGCTCAGAGATGAAAAGTGCCAGCACTGAAAGCTGTTGCTAGCCAGCACCCTTCCTTGGAAGCGCTTTTGTAGGCCTAAGAACACTGGGGCTCTGGGCTTCTCTAGCCACCTCATCTTCTGCTCATCCTCTCGCGCACTCTAAAGAGAGCTCAGGTGAGAAATTGCAAACGTCGAGCAATTGCTCAGAGCTGAAAAGTGCCAGCACTGAAAGCTGTTGCTAGCCAGCACCCTTCCTTGGAAGCGCTTTCACAGGCGCAGCAACAGTGTGGCTTTGCGCTTCTCTAGCCACCAAACGTCACGGTCCTTCTCTTTCCATCTCGTAGACACGAGCTGAGAAATTGCAAACGTCGAGCAATTGCTCAGAGATGAAAAGTGCCAGCACTGAAAGCTGTTGCTAGCCAGCACCCTTCCTTGGAAGTGCTTTTGTAGGCCTAAGAACACTGGGGCTCTGGGCTTCTCTAGCCACCTCATCTTCTGCTCATCCTCTCGCGCGCTCTAAAGAGAGCTCAGGTGAGAAATTGCAAACGTCGAGCAATTGCTCAGAGATGAAAAGTGCCAGCACTGAAAGCTCTTGCTGGCCAGCACCCTTCCTTGGAAGCGCTTTCACAGGCGCAGCAACACTGGGGCTTTGCGCTTCTCTACCCACCAAACATCACGGTCCTTCTCTTTCCGTCTCGTAGACACGAGCTGAGAAATTGCAAACGTCGAGCAATTGCTCAGAGATGAAAAGTGCCAGCACTGAAAGCTGTTGCTAGCCAGCACCCTTCCTTGGAAGCGCTTTTGTAGGCCTAAGAACACTGGGGCTCTGGGCTTCTTTAGCCACCTCATCTTCTGCTCATCCTCTCGCGCACTCTGAAGAGAGCTCAGGTGAGAAATTGCAAACGTCGAGCAATTGCTCAGAGATGAAAAGTGCCAGCACTGAAAGCTGTTGCTAGCCAGCACCCTTCCTTGGAAGCGCTTTCACAGGCGCAGCAACACTGGGGCTTTGCGCTTCTATACGCACCAAACGTCACGGTCCTTCTCTTTCTGTCTCGTAGACACGAGCTAAGAAATTGCAAACGTCGAGCAATTGCTCAGAGATGAAAAGTGCCAGCACTGAAAGCTCTTGCTAGCCAGCACCCTTCCTTGGAAGCGCTTTCACAGGCGCAGCAACACTGGGGCTTTGCGCTTCTCTAGCCACCAAACGTCACGGTCCTTCTCTTTCCGTCTTGTAGACACGAGCTGAGAAATTGCAAACGTCGAGCAATTGCTCAGAGATGAAAAGTGCCAGCACTGAAAGCTCTTGCTAGCCAGCACCCTTCCTTGGAAGCGCTTTTGTAGGCCTAAGAACAGTGGGGCTCTGGGCTTCTCTAGCCACCTAATCTTCTGCTCATCCTCTCGCGCACTCTAAAGAGAGCTCAGGTGAGAAATTGCAAACGTCGAGCAATTGCTCAGAGATGAAAAGTGCCAGCACTGAAAGCTCTTGCTAGCCAGCACCCTTCCTTGGAAGCGCTTTCACAGGCGCAGTAACACTGGGGCTTTGCGCTTCTCTAGCCACCAAACGTCATGGTCCTTCTCTTTCCGTCTCCTAGACACGAGCTGAGAAATTGCAAATGTCCAGCAATTGCTCAGAGATGAAAAGTGCCAGCACTGAAAGCTGTTGCTAGCCAGCACCCTTCCTTGGAAGCGCTTTCACAGGCGCAGCAACACTGGGGCTTTGCGCTTCTCTACCCACCAAACGTCACGGTCACTATCTCTCCGTCTCGTAGACACGAGCTGAGAAATTGCAAACGTCGAGCAATTGCTCAGAGATGAAAAGTGCCAGCACTGAAAGCTGTTGCTAGCCAGCACCCTTCCTTGGAAGCGCTTTCACAGGCGCAGCAACACTGGGGCTTTGCGCTTCTCTACCCACCAAAAGTCACGGTCCTTCTCTTTCCGTCTCGTAGACACGAGCTGAGAAATTGCAAACGTCGAGCAATTGCTCAGAGATGAAAAGTGCCAGCACTGAAAGCTGTTGCTAGCCAGCACCCTTCCTTGGAAGCGCTTTTGTAGGCCTAAGAACACTGGGGCTCTGGGCTTCTCTAGCCACCTCATCTTCTGCTCATCCTCTCGCGCACTCTAAAGAGAGCTCAGGTGAGAAATTGCAAACGTCGAGCAATTGCTCAGAGATGAAAAGTGCCAGCACTGAAAGCTCTTGCTGGCCAGCACCCTTCCTTGGAAGCGCTTTCACAGGCGCAGCAACACTGGGGCTTTGCGCTTCTCTAGCCACCAAACGTCACGGTCCTTCTCTTTCCGTCTCGTAGACACGAGCTGAGAAATTGCAAACGTCGAGCAATTGCTCAGAGATGAAAAGTGCCAGCACTGAAAGCTGTTGCTAGCCAGCACCCTTCCTTGGAAGCGCTTTTGTAGGCCTAAGAACACTGGGGCTCTGGGCTTCTCTAGCCACCTCATCTTCTGCTCATCCTCTCGCGCACTCTGAAGAGAGCTCAGGTGAGAAATTGCAAACGTCGAGCAATTGCTCAGAGATGAAAAGTGCCAGCACTGAAAGCTCTTGCTAGCCAGCACCCTTCCTTGGAAGCGCTTTCACAGGCGCAGCAACACTGGGGCTTTGCGCTTCTATACGCACCAAACGTCACGGTCATTCTCTTTCCGTCTCGTAGACATGAGCTGAGAAATTGCAAGCGTCCAGCTATTGCTCAGAGATGAAAAGTGCCAGCACTGGAAGCTGTTGCTAGCCAGCACCCTTCCTTGGAAGCGCTTTCACAGGTGCAGTAACACTGGGGCTTTGCGCTTCTATACGCATCGAACGTCACGGTCCTTCTCTTTCTGTCTCGTAGACACGAGCTAAGAAATTGCAAACGTCGAGCAATTGCTCAGAGATGAAAAGTGCCAGCACTGAAAGCTGTTGCTAGCCAGCACCCTTCCTTGGAAGCGCTTTTGTAGGCCTAAGAACACTGGGGCTCTGGGCTTCTTTAGCCACCTCATCTTCTGCTCATACTCTCGCGCACTCTGAAGAGAGCTCAGGTGAGAAATTGCAAACGTCGAGCAATTGCTCAGAGCTGAAAAGTGCCAGCACTGAAAGCTGTTGCTAGCCAGCACCCTTCCTTGGAAGCGCTTTCACAGGCGCAGCAACACTGGGGCTTTGCGCTTCTATACGCACCAAAAGTCACGGTCATTCTCTTTCCGTCTCGTAGACATGAGCTGAGAAATTGCAAGCGTCCAGCTATTGCTCAGAGATGAAAAGTGCCAGCACTGGAAGCTGTTGCTAGCCAGCACCCTTCCTTGGAAGCGCTTTCACAGGCGCAGTAACACTGGGGCTTTGCGCTTCTATACGCATCAAACGTCACGGTCCTTCTCTTTCTGTCTCGTAGACACGAGCTAAGAAATTGCAAACGTCGAGCAATTGCTCAGAGATGAAAAGTGCCAGCACTGAAAGCTCTTGCTAGCCAGCACCCTTCCTTGGAAGCGCTTTCACAGGCGCAGCAACACTGGGGCTTTGCGCTTCTCTAGCCACCAAACGTCACGGTCCTTCTCTTTCCGTCGGTAGACACGAGCTGAGAAATTGCAAACGTCGAGCAATTGCTCAGAGATGAAAAGTGCCAGCACTGAAAGCTGTTGCTAGCCAGCACCCTTCCTTGGAAGCGCTTTTGTAGGCCTAAGAACACTGGGGCTCTGGGCTTCTCTAGCCACCTCATCTTCTGCTCATCCTCTCGCGCACTCTAAAGAGAGCTCAGGTGAGAAATTGCAAACGTCCAGCAATTGCTCAGAGATGAAAAGTGCCAGCACTGAAAGCTGTTGCTAGCCAGCACCCTTCCTTGGAAGCGCTTTCACAGGCGCAGTAACACTGGGGCTTTGCGCTTCTCTAGCCACCAAACGTCATGGTCCTTCTCTTTCCGTCTCCTAGACACGAGCTGAGAAATTGCAAATGTCCAGCAATTGCTCAGAGATGAAAAGTGCCAGCACTGAAAGCTGTTGCTAGCCAGCACCCTTCCTTGGAAGCGCTTTCACAGGCGCAGTAACACTGGGGCTTTGTGCTTCTCTACCCACCAAACGTCACGGTCCTTCTCTTTCCGTCTCGTACACACGAGCTGAGAAATTGCAAACGTCGAGCAATTGCTCAGAGATGAAATGTGCCAGCACTGAAAGCTCTTGCTAGCCAGCACCCTTCCTTGGAAGCGCTTTTGTAGGCCTAAGAACACTGGGGCTCTGGGCTTCTCTAGCCACCTAATCTTCTGCTCATCCTCTCGCGCACTCTAAAGAGAGCTCAGGTGAGAAATTGCAAACGTCGAGCAATTGCTCAGAGATGAAAAGTGCCAGCACTGAAAGCTGTTGCTAGCCAGCACCCTTCCTTGGAAGCGCTTTCACAGGCGCAGCAACACTGGGGCTTTGCGCTTCTCTACCCACCAAACGTCACGGTCACTATCTCTCCGTCTCGTAGACACGAGCTGAGAAATTGCAAACGTCGAGCAATTGCTCAGAGATGAAAAGTGCCAGCACTGAAAGCTGTTGCTAGCCAGCACCCTTCCTTGGAAGCGCTTTTGTAGGCCTAAGAACACTGGGGCTCTGGGCTTCTCTAGCCACCTCATCTTCTGCTCATCCTCTCGCGCACTCTAAAGAGAGCTCAGGTGAGAAATTGCAAACGTCCAGCAATTGCTCAGAGATGAAAAGTGCCAGCACTGAAAGCTGTTGCTAGCCAGCACCCTTCCTTGGAAGCGCTTTCACAGGCGCAGCAACACTGGGGCTTTGCGCTTCTCTAGCCACCAAAAGTCACGGTCCTTCTCTTTCCGTCTCGTAGACACGACCTGAGAAATTGCAAACGTCGAGCAATTGCTCAGAGATGAAAAGTGCCAGCACTGAAAGCTGTTGCTAGCCAGCACCCTTCCTTGGAAGCGCTTTCACAGGCGCAGCAACACTGGGGCTTTGCGCTTCTATACGCACCAAATGTCACGGTCCTTCTCTTTCCGTCTCGTAGACACGAGCTGAGAAATTGCAAACGTCCAGCAATTGCTCAGAGATGAAAAGTGCCAGCACTGAAAGCTCTTGCTAGCCAGCACCCTTCCTTGGAAGCGCTTTCACAGGCGCAGCAACACTGGGGCTTTGCGCTTCTCTAGCCACCAAACGTCACGGTCCTTCTCTTTCCGTCTCGTAGACACGAGCTGAGAAATTGCAAACGTCGAGCAATTGCTCAGAGATGAAAAGTGCCAGCACTGAAAGCTGTTGCTAGCCAGAACCCTTCCTTGGAAGCGCTTTTGTAGGCCTAAGAACACTGGGGCTCTGGGCTTCTCTAGCCACCTCATCTTCTGCTCATCCTCTCGCGCACTCTAAAGAGAGCTCAGGTGAGAAATTGCAAACGTCGAGCAATTGCTCAGAGATGAAAAGTGCCAGCACTGAAAGCTCTTGCTAGCCAGCACCCTTCCTTGGAAGCGCTTTCACAAGCGCAGTAATATTGGGGCTTTGCGCTTCTATACGCACCAAACGTCACGGTCCTTCTCTTTCCGTCTCGTAGACACGAGCTGAGAAATTGCAAACGTCGAGCAATTGCTCAGAGATGAAAAGTGCCAGCACTGAAAGCTCTTGCTAGCCAGCACCCTTCCTTGGAAGCGCTTTCACAGGCGCAGTAACACTGGGGCTTTGCGCTTCTATACGCACCAAACGTCACGGTCCTTCTCTTTCCGTCTCGTAGACACGAGCTGAGAAATTGCAAACGTCGAGCAATTGCTCAGAGATGAAAAGTGCCAGCACTGAAAGCTCTTGCTAGCCAGCACCCTTCCTTGGAAGCGCTTTCACAGGCGCAGTAACACTGGGGCTTTGCGCTTCTATACGCACCAAACGTCACGGTCCTTCTCTTTCCGTCTCGTAGACACGAGCTGAGAAATTGCAAACGTCGAGCAATTGCTCAGAGATGAAAAGTGCCAGCACTGAAAGCTCTTGCTAGCCAGCACCCTTCCTTGGAAGCGCTTTTGTAGGCCTAAGAACACTGGGGCTCTGGGCTTCTCTAGCCACCTAATCTTCTGCTCATCCTCTCGCGCACTCTAAAGAGAGCTCAGGTGAGAAATTGCAAATGTCGAGCAATTGCTCAGAGATGAAAAGTGCCAGCACTGAAAGCTGTTGCTAGCCAGCACCCTTCCTTGGAAGCGCTTTCACAGGCGCAGCAACACTGGGGCTTTGCGCTTCTCTACGCACCAAACGTCACGGTCCTTCTCTTTCCGTCTCGTAGACACGAGCTGAGAAATTGCAAACGTCGAGCAATTGCTCAGAGATGAAAAGTGCCAGCACTGAAAGCTGTTGCTAGCCAGCACCCTTCCTTGGAAGCGCTTTTGTAGGCCTAAGAACACTGGGGCTCTGGGCTTCTCTAGCCACCTCATCTTCTGCTCATCCTCTCGCGCACTCTAAAGAGAGCTCAGGTGAGAAATTGCAAACGTCGAGCAACTGCTCAGAGAAGAAAAGTGCCAGCACTGAAAGCTCTTGCTAGCCAGCACCCTTCCTTGGAAGCGCTTTCACAAGCGCAGTAACACTGGGGCTTTGCGCTTCTCTAGCCACCAAACGTCACGGTCACTATCTCTCCGTCTCGTAGACACGAGCTGAGAAATTGCAAACGTCGAGCAATTGCTCAGAGATGAAAAGTGCCAGCAGTGGAAGCTGTTGCTAGCCAGCACCCTTCCTTGGAAGCGCTTTTGTAGGCCTAAGAACACTGGGGCTCTGGGCTTCTCTAGCCACCTCATCTTCTGCTCATCCTCTCGTGCACTCTAAAGAGAGCTCAGGTGAGAAATTGCAAACGTCGAGCAATTGCTCAGAGATGAAAAGTGCCAGCACTGAAAGCTGTTGCTAGCCAGCACCCTTCCTTGGAAGCGCTTTCACAGGCGCAGCAACACTGGGGCTTTGCGCTTCTCTAGCCACCAAAAGTCACGGTCCTTCTCTTTCTGTCTCGTAGACACGAGCTGAGAAATTGCAAACGTCGAGCAATTGCTCAGAGATGAAAAGTGCCAGCACTGAAAGCTGTTGCTAGCCAGCACCCTTCCTTGGAAGCGCTTTTGTAGGCCTAAGAACAGTGGGGCTCTGGGCTTCTTTAGCCACCTCATCTTCTGCTCATGCTCTCGCGCACTCTGAAGAGAGCTCAGGTGAGAAATTGCAAACGTCCAGCAATTGCTCAGAGATGAAAAGTGCCAGCACTGAAAGCTGTTGCTAGCCAGCACCCTTCCTTGGAAGCGCTTTCACAGGCGCAGCAACACTGGGGCTTTGCGCTTCTCTACCCACCAAACGTCACGGTCATTCTCTTTCCGTCTCATAGACATGAGCTGAGAAATTGCAAACGTCGAGCAATTGCTCAGAGATGAAAAGTGCCAGCACTGAAAGCTGTTGCTAGCCAGCACCCTTCCTTGGAAGCGCTTTCACAGGCGCAGTAATACTGGGGCTTTGCGCTTCTATACGCACCAAACGTCACGGTCCTTCTCTTTCCGTCTCGTAGACACGAGCTGAGAAATTGCAAACGTCGAGCAATTGCTCAGAGATGAAAAGTGCCAGCACTGAAAGCTCTTGCTAGCCAGCACCCTTCCTTGGAAGCGCTTTCACAGGCGCAGTAACACTGGGGCTTTGCGCTTCTCTAGCCACCAAACGTCACGGTCCTTCTCTTTCCGTCTCGTAGACACGAGCTGAGAAATTGCAAACGTCGAGCAATTGCTCAGAGCTGAAAAGTGCCAGCACTGAAAGCTGTTGCTAGCCAGCACCCTTCCTTGGAAGTGCTTTTGTAGGCCCAGAGAACACTGGGGCTCTGGGCTTCTCTAGCCACCTCATCTTCTGCTCATCCTCTCGCGCACTCTAAAGAGAGCTCAGGTGAGAAATTGCAAACGTCCAGCAATTGCTCAGAGATGAAAAGTGCCAGCACTGAAAGCTGTTGCTAGCCAGCACCCTTCCTTGGAAGCGCTTTCACAGGCGCAGTAATACTGGGGCTTTGCGCTTCTATACGCACCAAACGTCACGGTCCTTCTCTTTCCGTCTCGTAGACACGAGCTGAGAAATTGCAAACGTCGAGCAATTGCTCAGAGATGAAAAGTGCCAGCACTGAAAGCTCTTGCTAGCCAGCACCCTTCCTTGGAAGCGCTTTCACAGGCGCAGCAACACTGGGGCTTTGCGCTTCTATACGCACCAAACGTCACGGTCCTTCTCTTTCCGTCTCCTAGACACGAGCTGAGAAATTGCAAACGTCCAGCAATTGCTCAGAGATGAAAAGTGCCAGCACTGAAAGCTGTTGCTAGCCAGCACCCTTCCTTGGAAGCGCTTTTGTAGGCCTAAGAACAGTGGGGCTCTGGGCTTCTCTAGCCACCTCATCTTCTGCTCATCTTCTCGCGCGCTCTAAAGAGAGCTCAGGTGAGAAATTGCAAACGTCGAGCAATTGCTCAGAGATGAAAAGTGCCAGCACTGAAAGCTCTTGCTAGCCAGCACCCTTCCTTGGAAGCGCTTTCACAGGCGCAGCAACACTGGGGCTTTGCGCTTCTCTACGCACCAAACGTCACGGTCCTTCTCTTTCCGTCTCGTAGACACGAGCTGAGAAATTGCAAACGTCGAGCAATTGCTCAGAGATGAAAAGTGCCAGCACTGAAAGCTGTTGCTAGCCAGCACCCTTCCTTGGAAGCGCTTTTGTAGGCCTAAGAACACTGGGGCTCTGGGCTTCTCTAGCCACCTCATCTTCTGCTCATCCTCTCGCGCACTCTAAAGAGAGCTCAGGTGAGAAATTGCAAACGTCCAGCAATTGCTCAGAGCTGAAAAGTGCCAGCACTGAAAGCTGTTGCTAGCCAGCACCCTTCCTTGGAAGCGCTTTCACAGGCGCAGCAACACTGTGGCTTTGCGCTTCTCTACCCACCAAACGTCACGGTCATTCTCTTTCCGTCTCATAGACATGAGCTGAGAAATTGCAAAAGTCCAGCTATTGCTCAGAGATGAAAAGTGCCAGCACTGGAAGCTGTTGCTAGCCAGCACCCTTCCTTGGAAGCGCTTTCACAGGTGCAGTAACACTGGGGCTTTGCGCTTCTATACGCATCAAACGTCACGGTCATTCTCTTTCCATCTCATAGACACGAGCTGAGAAATTGCAAACGTAGAGCAATTGCTGAGAGATGAAAAGTGCCAGCACTGAAAGCTGTTGCTAGCCAGCACCCTTCCTTGGAAGCGCTTTCACAGGCGCAGCAACACTGGGGCTTTGCGCTTCTATACGCACCAAACGTCACGGTCCTTCTCTTTCCGTCTCGTAGACACGAGCTGAGAAATTGCAAACGTCGAGCAATTGCTCAGAGATGAAAAGTGCCAGCACTGAAAGCTCTTGCTAGCCAGCACCCTTCCTTGGAAGCGCTTTTGTAGGCCTAAGAACACTGGGGCTCTGGGCTTCTCTAGCCACCTCATCTTCTGCTCATCCTCTCGCGCACTCTAAAGAGAGCTCAGGTGAGAAATTGCAAACGTCCAGCAATTGCTCAGAGATGAAAAGTGCCAGCACTGAAAGCTGTTGCTAGCCAGCACCCTTCCTTGGAAGCGCTTTCACAGGCGCAGTAACACTGTGGCTTTGCGCTTCTCTAGCCACCAAACGTCACGGTCCTTCTCTTTCCGTCTCGTAGACACGAGCTGAGAAATTGCAAACGTCGAGCAATTGCTCAGAGATGAAAAGTGCCAGCACTGAAAGCTGTTGCTAGCCAGCACCCTTCCTTGGAAGCGCTTTTGTAGGGCTAAGAACACTGGGGCTCTGGGCTTCTCTAGCCACCTCATCTTCTGCTCATCCTCTCGCGCACTCTAAAGAGAGCTCAGGTGAGAAATTGCAAACGTCGAGCAATTGCTCAGAGATGAAAAGTGCCAGCACTGAAAGCTGTTGCTAGCCAGCACCCTTCCTTGGAAGCGCTTTCACAGGCGCAGTAACACTGGGGCTTTGCGCTTGTATACGCACCAAACGTCACGGTCCTTCTCTTTCCGTCTCCTAGACACGAGCTGAGAAATTGCAAACGTCCAGCAATTGCTCAGAGATGAAAAGTGCCAGCACTGAAAGCTGTTGCTAGCCAGCACCCTTCCTTGGAAGCGCTTTTGTAGGCCTAAGAACACTGGGGCTCTGGGCTTCTTTAGCCACCTCATCTTCTGCTCATCCTCTCGCGCACTCTAAAGAGAGCTCAGGTGAGAAATTGCAAACGTCGAGCAATTGCTCAGAGATGAAAAGTGCCAGCACTGAAAGCTGTTGCTAGCCAGCACCCTTCCTTGGAAGCGCTTTACAGGCGCAGCAACACTGGGGCTTTGCGCTTCTCTAGCCACCAAACGTCACTGTCATTCTCTTTCCATCTCATAGACACGAGCTGAGAAATTGCAAACGTCGAGCAATTGCTCAGAGATGAAAAGTGCCAGCACTGAAAGTTGTTGCTAGCCAGCACCCTTCCTTGGAAGCGCTTTCACAGGCGCAGCAACACTGGGGCTTTGCGCTTCTCTAGCCACCAAACGTCACGGTCCTTCTCTTTCCGTCTCGTAGACACGAGCTGAGAAATTGCAAACGTCGAGCAATTGCTCAGAGATGAAAAGTGCCAGCACTGAAAGCTCTTGCTAGCCAGCACCCTTCCTTGGAAGCGCTTTTGTAGGCCTAAGAACACTGGGGCTCTGGGCTTCTCTAGCCACCTCATCTTCTGCTCATCCTCTCGCGCACTCTAAAGAGAGCTCAGGTGAGAAATTGCAAACGTCCAGCAATTGCTCAGAGATGAAAAGTGCCAGCACTGAAAGCTGTTGCTAGCCAGCACCCTTCCTTGGAAGCGCTTTCACAGGCGCAGTAACACTGGGGCTTTGCGCTTCTCTAGCCACCAAACGTCATGGTCCTTCTCTTTCCGTCTCCTAGACACGAGCTGAGAAATTGCAAATGTCCAGCAATTGCTCAGAGATGAAAAGTGCCAGCACTGAAAGCTGTTGCTAGCCAGCACCCTTCCTTGGAAGCGCTTTCACAGGCGCAGTAACACTGGGGCTTTGTGCTTCTCTACCCACCAAACGTCACGGTCCTTCTCTTTCCGTCTCGTACACACGAGCTGAGAAATTGCAAACGTCGAGCAATTGCTCAGAGATGAAATGTGCCAGCACTGAAAGCTCTTGCTAGCCAGCACCCTTCCTTGGAAGCGCTTTTGTAGGCCTAAGAACACTGGGGCTCTGGGCTTCTCTAGCCACCTAATCTTCTGCTCATCCTCTCGCGCACTCTAAAGAGAGCT
This sequence comes from Sarcoramphus papa, assembly GCA_037962945.1. Taxonomy (NCBI): domain Eukaryota; kingdom Metazoa; phylum Chordata; class Aves; order Accipitriformes; family Cathartidae; genus Sarcoramphus; species Sarcoramphus papa. Next base: position 3,768,251 of record CM075606.1, on the reverse strand, counting down.
CAGGTGAGAAATTGCAAACGTCGAGCAATTGCTCAGAGATGAAAAGTGCCAGCACTGAAAGCTGTTGCTAGCCAGCACCCTTCCTTGGAAGCGCTTTCACAGGCGCAGCAACACTGGGGCTTTGCGCTTCTCTACCCACCAAACGTCACGGTCACTATCTCTCCGTCTCGTAGACACGAGCTGAGAAATTGCAAACGTCGAGCAATTGCTCAGAGATGAAAAGTGCCAGCACTGAAAGCTGTTGCTAGCCAGCACCCTTCCTTGGAAGCGCTTTTGTAGGCCTAAGAACACTGGGGCTCTGGGCTTCTCTAGCCACCTCATCTTCTGCTCATCCTCTCGCGCACTCTAAAGAGAGCTCAGGTGAGAAATTGCAAACGTCCAGCAATTGCTCAGAGATGAAAAGTGCCAGCACTGAAAGCTGTTGCTAGCCAGCACCCTTCCTTGGAAGCGCTTTCACAGGCGCAGCAACACTGGGGCTTTGCGCTTCTCTAGCCACCAAAAGTCACGGTCCTTCTCTTTCCGTCTCGTAGACACGACCTGAGAAATTGCAAACGTCGAGCAATTGCTCAGAGATGAAAAGTGCCAGCACTGAAAGCTGTTGCTAGCCAGCACCCTTCCTTGGAAGCGCTTTCACAGGCGCAGCAACACTGGGGCTTTGCACTTCTATACGCACCAAATGTCACGGTCCTTCTCTTTCCGTCTCGTAGACACGAGCTGAGAAATTGCAAACGTCCAGCAATTGCTCAGAGATGAAAAGTGCCAGCACTGAAAGCTCTTGCTAGCCAGCACCCTTCCTTGGAAGCGCTTTCACAGGCGCAGCAACACTGGGGCTTTGCGCTTCTCTAGCCACCAAAAGTCACGGTCCTTCTCTTTCCGTCTCGTAGACACGACCTGAGAAATTGCAAACGTCGAGCAATTGCTCAGAGATGAAAAGTGCCAGCACTGAAAGCTGTTGCTAGCCAGCACCCTTCCTTGGAAGCGCTTTCACAGGCGCAGCAACACTGGGGCTTTGCACTTCTATACGCACCAAATGTCACGGTCCTTCTCTTTCCGTCTCCTAGACACGAGCTGAGAAATTGCAAACGTCCAGCAATTGCTCAGAGATGAAAAGTGCCAGCACTGAAAGCTGTTGCTAGCCAGCACCCTTCCTTGGAAGCGCTTTTGTAGGCCTAAGAACAGTGGGGCTCTGGGCTTCTCTAGCCACCTCATCTTCTGCTCATCTTCTCGCGCGCTCTAAAGAGAGCTCAGGTGAGAAATTGCAAACGTCGAGCAATTGCTCAGAGATGAAAAGTGCCAGCACTGAAAGCTCTTGCTAGCCAGCACCCTTCCTTGGAAGCGCTTTCACAGGCGCAGCAACACTGGGGCTTTGCGCTTCTCTACGCACCAAACGTCACGGTCCTTCTCTTTCCGTCTCGTAGACACGAGCTGAGAAATTGCAAACGTCGAGCAATTGCTCAGAGATGAAAAGTGCCAGCACTGAAAGCTGTTGCTAGCCAGCACCCTTCCTTGGAAGCGCTTTTGTAGGCCTAAGAACACTGGGGCTCTGGGCTTCTCTAGCCACCTCATCTTCTGCTCATCCTCTCGCGCACTCTAAAGAGAGCTCAGGTGAGAAATTGCAAACGTCCAGCAATTGCTCAGAGCTGAAAAGTGCCAGCACTGAAAGCTGTTGCTAGCCAGCACCCTTCCTTGGAAGCGCTTTCACAGGCGCAGCAACACTGTGGCTTTGCGCTTCTCTACCCACCAAACGTCACGGTCATTCTCTTTCCGTCTCATAGACATGAGCTGAGAAATTGCAAAAGTCCAGCTATTGCTCAGAGATGAAAAGTGCCAGCACTGGAAGCTGTTGCTAGCCAGCACCCTTCCTTGGAAGCGCTTTCACAGGTGCAGTAACACTGGGGCTTTGCGCTTCTATACGCATCAAACGTCACGGTCATTCTCTTTCCATCTCATAGACACGAGCTGAGAAATTGCAAACGTAGAGCAATTGCTGAGAGATGAAAAGTGCCAGCACTGAAAGCTGTTGCTAGCCAGCACCCTTCCTTGGAAGCGCTTTCACAGGCGCAGCAACACTGGGGCTTTGCGCTTCTATACGCACCAAACGTCACGGTCCTTCTCTTTCCGTCTCGTAGACACGAGCTGAGAAATTGCAAACGTCGAGCAATTGCTCAGAGATGAAAAGTGCCAGCACTGAAAGCTCTTGCTAGCCAGCACCCTTCCTTGGAAGCGCTTTTGTAGGCCTAAGAACACTGGGGCTCTGGGCTTCTCTAGCCACCTCATCTTCTGCTCATCCTCTCGCGCACTCTAAAGAGAGCTCAGGTGAGAAATTGCAAACGTCCAGCAATTGCTCAGAGATGAAAAGTGCCAGCACTGAAAGCTGTTGCTAGCCAGCACCCTTCCTTGGAAGCGCTTTCACAGGCGCAGTAACACTGTGGCTTTGCGCTTCTCTAGCCACCAAACGTCACGGTCCTTCTCTTTCCGTCTCGTAGACACGAGCTGAGAAATTGCAAACGTCGAGCAATTGCTCAGAGATGAAAAGTGCCAGCACTGAAAGCTGTTGCTAGCCAGCACCCTTCCTTGGAAGCGCTTTTGTAGGGCTAAGAACACTGGGGCTCTGGGCTTCTCTAGCCACCTCATCTTCTGCTCATCCTCTCGCGCACTCTAAAGAGAGCTCAGGTGAGAAATTGCAAACGTCGAGCAATTGCTCAGAGATGAAAAGTGCCAGCACTGAAAGCTGTTGCTAGCCAGCACCCTTCCTTGGAAGCGCTTTCACAGGCGCAGTAACACTGGGGCTTTGCGCTTGTATACGCACCAAACGTCACGGTCCTTCTCTTTCCGTCTCCTAGACACGAGCTGAGAAATTGCAAACGTCCAGCAATTGCTCAGAGATGAAAAGTGCCAGCACTGAAAGCTGTTGCTAGCCAGCACCCTTCCTTGGAAGCGCTTTTGTAGGCCTAAGAACACTGGGGCTCTGGGCTTCTTTAGCCACCTCATCTTCTGCTCATCCTCTCGCGCACTCTAAAGAGAGCTCAGGTGAGAAATTGCAAACGTCGAGCAATTGCTCAGAGATGAAAAGTGCCAGCACTGAAAGCTGTTGCTAGCCAGCACCCTTCCTTGGAAGCGCTTTACAGGCGCAGCAACACTGGGGCTTTGCGCTTCTCTAGCCACCAAACGTCACTGTCATTCTCTTTCCATCTCATAGACACGAGCTGAGAAATTGCAAACGTCGAGCAATTGCTCAGAGATGAAAAGTGCCAGCACTGAAAGTTGTTGCTAGCCAGCACCCTTCCTTGGAAGCGCTTTCACAGGCGCAGCAACACTGGGGCTTTGCGCTTCTCTAGCCACCAAACGTCACGGTCCTTCTCTTTCCGTCTCGTAGACACGAGCTGAGAAATTGCAAACGTCGAGCAATTGCTCAGAGATGAAAAGTGCCAGCACTGAAAGCTCTTGCTAGCCAGCACCCTTCCTTGGAAGCGCTTTTGTAGGCCTAAGAACACTGGGGCTCTGGGCTTCTCTAGCCACCTCATCTTCTGCTCATCCTCTCGCGCACTCTAAAGAGAGCTCAGGTGAGAAATTGCAAACGTCCAGCAATTGCTCAGAGATGAAAAGTGCCAGCACTGAAAGCTGTTGCTAGCCAGCACCCTTCCTTGGAAGCGCTTTCACAGGCGCAGTAACACTGGGGCTTTGCGCTTCTCTAGCCACCAAACGTCATGGTCCTTCTCTTTCCGTCTCCTAGACACGAGCTGAGAAATTGCAAATGTCCAGCAATTGCTCAGAGATGAAAAGTGCCAGCACTGAAAGCTGTTGCTAGCCAGCACCCTTCCTTGGAAGCGCTTTCACAGGCGCAGTAACACTGGGGCTTTGTGCTTCTCTACCCACCAAACGTCACGGTCCTTCTCTTTCCGTCTCGTACACACGAGCTGAGAAATTGCAAACGTCGAGCAATTGCTCAGAGATGAAATGTGCCAGCACTGAAAGCTCTTGCTAGCCAGCACCCTTCCTTGGAAGCGCTTTTGTAGGCCTAAGAACACTGGGGCTCTGGGCTTCTCTAGCCACCTAATCTTCTGCTCATCCTCTCGCGCACTCTAAAGAGAGCTCAGGTGAGAAATTGCAAACGTCGAGCAATTGCTCAGAGATGAAAAGTGCCAGCACTGAAAGCTGTTGCTAGCCAGCACCCTTCCTTGGAAGCGCTTTCACAGGCGCAGCAACACTGGGGCTTTGCGCTTCTCTACCCACCAAACGTCACGGTCACTATCTCTCCGTCTCGTAGACACGAGCTGAGAAATTGCAAACGTCGAGCAATTGCTCAGAGATGAAAAGTGCCAGCACTGAAAGCTGTTGCTAGCCAGCACCCTTCCTTGGAAGCGCTTTTGTAGGCCTAAGAACACTGGGGCTCTGGGCTTCTCTAGCCACCTCATCTTCTGCTCATCCTCTCGCGCACTCTAAAGAGAGCTCAGGTGAGAAATTGCAAACGTCCAGCAATTGCTCAGAGATGAAAAGTGCCAGCACTGAAAGCTGTTGCTAGCCAGCACCCTTCCTTGGAAGCGCTTTCACAGGCGCAGCAACACTGGGGCTTTGCGCTTCTCTAGCCACCAAAAGTCACGGTCCTTCTCTTTCCGTCTCGTAGACACGACCTGAGAAATTGCAAACGTCGAGCAATTGCTCAGAGATGAAAAGTGCCAGCACTGAAAGCTGTTGCTAGCCAGCACCCTTCCTTGGAAGCGCTTTCACAGGCGCAGCAACACTGGGGCTTTGCACTTCTATACGCACCAAATGTCACGGTCCTTCTCTTTCCGTCTCGTAGACACGAGCTGAGAAATTGCAAACGTCCAGCAATTGCTCAGAGATGAAAAGTGCCAGCACTGAAAGCTCTTGCTAGCCAGCACCCTTCCTTGGAAGCGCTTTCACAGGCGCAGCAACACTGGGGCTTTGCGCTTCTCTAGCCACCAAACGTCACGGTCCTTCTCTTTCCGTCTCGTAGACACGAGCTGAGAAATTGCAAACGTCGAGCAATTGCTCAGAGATGAAAAGTGCCAGCACTGAAAGCTGTTGCTAGCCAGCACCCTTCCTTGGAAGCGCTTTTGTAGGCCTAAGAACACTGGGGCTCTGGGCTTCTCTAGCCACCTCATCTTCTGCTCATCCTCTCGCGCACTCTAAAGAGAGCTCAGGTGAGAAATTGCAAACGTCGAGCAATTGCTCAGAGATGAAAAGTGCCAGCACTGAAAGCTCTTGCTAGCCAGCACCCTTCCTTGGAAGCGCTTTCACAAGCGCAGTAATATTGGGGCTTTGCGCTTCTATACGCACCAAACGTCACGGTCCTTCTCTTTCCGTCTCGTAGACACGAGCTGAGAAATTGCAAACGTCGAGCAATTGCTCAGAGATGAAAAGTGCCAGCACTGAAAGCTCTTGCTAGCCAGCACCCTTCCTTGGAAGCGCTTTCACAGGCGCAGTAACACTGGGGCTTTGCGCTTCTATACGCACCAAACGTCACGGTCCTTCTCTTTCCGTCTCGTAGACACGAGCTGAGAAATTGCAAACGTCGAGCAATTGCTCAGAGATGAAAAGTGCCAGCACTGAAAGCTCTTGCTAGCCAGCACCCTTCCTTGGAAGCGCTTTTGTAGGCCTAAGAACAGTGGGGCTCTGGGCTTCTCTAGCCACCTAATCTTCTGCTCATCCTCTCGCGCACTCTAAAGAGAGCTCAGGTGAGAAATTGCAAATGTCGAGCAATTGCTCAGAGATGAAAAGTGCCAGCACTGAAAGCTGTTGCTAGCCAGCACCCTTCCTTGGAAGCGCTTTCACAGGCGCAGCAACACTGGGGCTTTGCGCTTCTCTAGCCACCAAACGTCACGGTCCTTCTCTTTCCGTCTCGTAGACACGAGCTGAGAAATTGCAAACGTCCAGCAATTGCTCAGAGATGAAAAGTGCCAGCACTGAAAGCTGTTGCTAGCCAGCACCCTTCCTTGGAAGCGCTTTTGTAGGCCTAAGAACACTGGGGCTCTGGGCTTCTCTAGCCACCTCATCTTCTGCTCATCCTCTCGCGCACTCTAAAGAGAGCTCAGGTGAGAAATTGCAAACGTCGAGCAATTGCTCAGAGAAGAAACGTGCCAGCACTGAAAGCTCTTGCTAGCCAGCACCCTTCCTTGGAAGCGCTTTCACAAGCGCAGTAACACTGGGGCTTTGCGCTTCTCTAGCCACCAAACGTCACGGTCACTATCTCTCCGTCTCGTAGACACGAGCTGAGAAATTGCAAACGTCGAGCAATTGCTCAGAGATGAAAAGTGCCAGCAGTGGAAGCTGTTGCTAGCCAGCACCCTTCCTTGGAAGCGCTTTTGTAGGCCTAAGAACACTGGGGCTCTGGGCTTCTCTAGCCACCTCATCTTCTGCTCATCCTCTCGTGCACTCTAAAGAGAGCTCAGGTGAGAAATTGCAAACGTCGAGCAATTGCTCAGAGATGAAAAGTGCCAGCACTGAAAGCTGTTGCTAGCCAGCACCCTTCCTTGGAAGCGCTTTCACAGGCGCAGCAACACTGGGGCTTTGCGCTTCTCTAGCCACCAAAAGTCACGGTCCTTCTCTTTCTGTCTCGTAGACACGAGCTGAGAAATTGCAAACGTCGAGCAATTGCTCAGAGATGAAAAGTGCCAGCACTGAAAGCTGTTGCTAGCCAGCACCCTTCCTTGGAAGCGCTTTTGTAGGCCTAAGAACAGTGGGGCTCTGGGCTTCTTTAGCCACCTCATCTTCTGCTCATCCTCTCGCGCACTCTGAAGAGAGCTCAGGTGAGAAATTGCAAACGTCCAGCAATTGCTCAGAGATGAAAAGTGCCAGCACTGAAAGCTGTTGCTAGCCAGCACCCTTCCTTGGAAGCGCTTTCACAGGCGCAGCAACACTGGGGCTTTGCGCTTCTCTACCCACCAAACGTCACGGTCCTTCTCTTTCCGTCTCGTAGACATGAGCTGAGAAATTGCAAACGTCGAGCAATTGCTCAGAGATGAAAAGTGCCAGCACTGAAAGCTGTTGCTAGCCAGCACCCTTCCTTGGAAGCGCTTTCACAGGCGCAGTAATACTGGGGCTTTGCGCTTCTATACGCACCAAACGTCACGGTCCTTCTCTTTCCGTCTCGTAGACACGAGCTGAGAAATTGCAAACGTCGAGCAATTGCTCAGAGATGAAAAGTGCCAGCACTGAAAGCTCTTGCTAGCCAGCACCCTTCCTTGGAAGCGCTTTCACAGGCGCAGTAACACTGGGGCTTTGCGCTTCTCTAGCCACCAAACGTCACGGTCCTTCTCTTTCCGTCTCGTAGACACGAGCTGAGAAATTGCAAACGTCGAGCAATTGCTCAGAGATGAAAAGTGCCAGCACTGAAAGCTGTTGCTAGCCAGCACCCTTCCTTGGAAGCGCTTTTGTAGGCCCAGAGAACACTGGGGCTCTGGGCTTCTCTAGCCACCTCATCTTCTGCTCATCCTCTCGCGCACTCTAAAGAGAGCTCAGGTGAGAAATTGCAAACGTCCAGCAATTGCTCAGAGATGAAAAGTGCCAGCACTGAAAGCTGTTGCTAGCCAGCACCCTTCCTTGGAAGCGCTTTCACAGGCGCAGTAATACTGGGGCTTTGCGCTTCTATACGCACCAAACGTCACGGTCCTTCTCTTTCCGTCTCGTAGACACGAGCTGAGAAATTGCAAACGTCGAGCAATTGCTCAGAGATGAAAAGTGCCAGCACTGAAAGCTCTTGCTAGCCAGCACCCTTCCTTGGAAGCGCTTTCACAGGCGCAGCAACACTGGGGCTTTGCGCTTCTATACGCACCAAACGTCACGGTCCTTCTCTTTCCGTCTCCTAGACACGAGCTGAGAAATTGCAAACGTCCAGCAATTGCTCAGAGATGAAAAGTGCCAGCACTGAAAGCTGTTGCTAGCCAGCACCCTTCCTTGGAAGCGCTTTTGTAGGCCTAAGAACAGTGGGGCTCTGGGCTTCTCTAGCCACCTCATCTTCTGCTCATCTTCTCGCGCGCTCTAAAGAGAGCTCAGGTGAGAAATTGCAAACGTCGAGCAATTGCTCAGAGATGAAAAGTGCCAGCACTGAAAGCTGTTGCTAGCCAGCACCCTTCCTTGGAAGCGCTTTCACAGGCGCAGCAACACTGGGGCTTTGCGCTTCTCTACGCACCAAACGTCACGGTCCTTCTCTTTCCGTCTCGTAGACACGAGCTGAGAAATTGCAAACGTCGAGCAATTGCTCAGAGATGAAAAGTGCCAGCACTGAAAGCTGTTGCTAGCCAGCACCCTTCCTTGGAAGCGCTTTTGTAGGCCTAAGAACACTGGGGCTCTGGGCTTCTCTAGCCACCTCATCTTCTGCTCATCCTCTCGCGCACTCTAAAGAGAGCTCAGGTGAGAAATTGCAAACGTCCAGCAATTGCTCAGAGCTGAAAAGTGCCAGCACTGAAAGCTCTTGCTAGCCAGCACCCTTCCTTGGAAGCGCTTTCACAGGCGCAGCAACACTGTGGCTTTGCGCTTCTCTACCCACCAAACGTCACGGTCATTCTCTTTCCGTCTCATAGACATGAGCTGAGAAATTGCAAAAGTCCAGCTATTGCTCAGAGATGAAAAGTGCCAGCACTGGAAGCTGTTGCTAGCCAGCACCCTTCCTTGGAAGCGCTTTCACAGGTGCAGTAACACTGGGGCTTTGCGCTTCTATACGCATCAAACGTCACGGTCATTCTCTTTCCATCTCATAGACACGAGCTGAGAAATTGCAAACGTAGAGCAATTGCTGAGAGATGAAAAGTGCCAGCACTGAAAGCTGTTGCTAGCCAGCACCCTTCCTTGGAAGCGCTTTCACAGGCGCAGCAACACTGGGGCTTTGCGCTTCTATACGCACCAAACGTCACGGTCCTTCTCTTTCCGTCTCGTAGACACGAGCTGAGAAATTGCAAACGTCGAGCAATTGCTCAGAGATGAAAAGTGCCAGCACTGAAAGCTCTTGCTAGCCAGCACCCTTCCTTGGAAGCGCTTTTGTAGGCCTAAGAACACTGGGGCTCTGGGCTTCTCTAGCCACCTCATCTTCTGCTCATCCTCTCGCGCACTCTAAAGAGAGCTCAGGTGAGAAATTGCAAACGTCCAGCAATTGCTCAGAGATGAAAAGTGCCAGCACTGAAAGCTGTTGCTAGCCAGCACCCTTCCTTGGAAGCGCTTTCACAGGCGCAGTAACACTGTGGCTTTGCGCTTCTCTAGCCACCAAACGTCACGGTCCTTCTCTTTCCGTCTCGTAGACACGAGCTGAGAAATTGCAAACGTCGAGCAATTGCTCAGAGATGAAAAGTGCCAGCACTGAAAGCTGTTGCTAGCCAGCACCCTTCCTTGGAAGCGCTTTCACAGGCGCAGTAACACTGGGGCTTTGCACTTCTCTACCCACCAAACGTCACGGTCCTTCTCTTTCCATCTCGTAGACACGAGCTGAGAAATTGCAAACGTCCAGCAATTGCTCAGAGATGAAAAGTGCCAGCACTGAAAGCTGTTGCTAGCCAGCACCCTTCCTTGGAAGCACTTTTGTAGGCCTAAGAACACTGGGGCTCTGGGCTTCTCTAGCCACCTAATCTTCTGCTCATCCTCTCGCGCACTCTAAAGAGAGCTCAGGTGAGAAATTGCAAACGTCGAGCAATTGCTCAGAGATGAAAAGTGCCAGCACTGAAAGCTGTTGCTAGCCAGCACCCTTCCTTGGAAGCGCTTTCACAGGCGCAGTAACACTGGGGCTTTGCGCTTGTATACGCACCAAACGTCACGGTCCTTCTCTTTCCGTCTCCTAGACACGAGCTGAGAAATTGCAAACGTCCAGCAATTGCTCAGAGATGAAAAGTGCCAGCACTGAAAGCTGTTGCTAGCCAGCACCCTTCCTTGGAAGCGCTTTTGTAGGCCTAAGAACACTGGGGCTCTGGGCTTCTTTAGCCACCTCATCTTCTGCTCATCCTCTCGCGCACTCTAAAGAGAGCTCAGGTGAGAAATTGCAAACGTCCAGCAATTGCTCAGAGATGAAAAGTGCCAGCACTGAAAGCTCTTGCTAGCCAGCACCCTTCCTTGGAAGCGCTTTACAGGCGCAGCAACACTGGGGCTTTGCGCTTCTCTAGCCACCAAACGTCACTGTCATTCTCTTTCCATCTCATAGACACGAGCTGAGAAATTGCAAACGTCGAGCAATTGCTCAGAGATGAAAAGTGCCAGCACTGAAAGCTGTTGCTAGCCAGCACCCTTCCTTGGAAGCGCTTTCACAGGCGCAGCAACACTGGGGCTTTGCGCTTCTCTACCCACCAAACGTCACGGTCCTTCTCTTTCCGTCTCGTAGACACGAGCTGAGAAATTGCAAACGTCCAGCAATTGCTCAGAGATGAAAAGTGCCAGCACTGAAAGCTCTTGCTAGCCAGCACCCTTCCTTGGAAGCGCTTTTGTAGGCCTAAGAACACTGGGGCTCTGGGCTTCTCTAGCCACCTCATCTTCTGCTCATCCTCTCGCGCACTCTAAAGAGAGCTCAGGTGAGAAATTGCAAACGTCCAGCAATTGCTCAGAGATGAAAAGTGCCAGCACTGAAAGCTGTTGCTAGCCAGCACCCTTCCTTGGAAGCGCTTTCACAGGCGCAGCAACACTGGGGCTTTGCGCTTCTCTAGCCACCAAAAGTCACGGTCCTTCTCTTTCTGTCTCGTAGACACGAGCTGAGAAATTGCAAACGTCGAGCAATTGCTCAGAGATGAAAAGTGCCAGCACTGAAAGCTGTTGCTAGCCAACACCCTTCCTTGGAAGCGCTTTCACAGGCGCAGTAACACTGGGGCTTTGCGCTCCTCTACCTACCAAACGTCACTGTCATTCTCTTTCCATCTCATAGACACGAGCTGAGAAATTGCAAACGTCGAGCAATTGCTCAGAGATGAAAAGTGCCAGCACTGAAAGCTGTTGCTAGCCAGCACCCTTCCTTGGAAGCGCTTTCACAGGCGCAGCAACACTGGGGCTTTGCGCTTCTCTAGCCACCAAACGTCACGGTCCTTCTCTTTCCGTCTCGTAGACACGAGCTGAGAAATTGCAAACGTCCAGCAATTGCTCAGAGATGAAAAGTGCCAGCACTGAAAGCTCTTGCTAGCCAGCACCCTTCCTTGGAAGCACTTTCACAGGCGCAGTAACACTGGGGCTTTGCGCTTCTCTACCCACCAAACGTCACGGTCATTCTCTTTCCGTCTCGTAGACACGAGCTGAGAAATTGCAAACGTCGAGCAATTGCTCAGAGATGAAAAGTGCCAGCACTGAAAGCTGTTGCTAGCCAGCACCCTTCCTTGGAAGCGCTTTCACAAGCGCAGCAACACTGGGGCTTTGCGCTTCTCTAGCCACCAAACGTCACGGTCATTCTCTTTCCGTCTCGTAGACACGAGCTGAGAAATTGCAAACGTCGAGCAATTGCTCAGAGATGAAAAGTGCCAGCACTGAAAGCTCTTGCTAGCCAGCACCCTTCCTTGGAGGCGCTTTCACAGGCGCAGTAACACTGTGGCTTTGCGCTTCTCTAGCCACCAAACGTCACGGTCATTCTCTTTCCGTCTCGTAGACACGAGCTGAGAAATTGCAAACGTCGAGCAATTGCTCAGAGATGAAAAGTGCCAGCACTGAAAGCTGTTGCTAGCCAGCACCCTTCCTTGGAAGCGCTTTCACAGGCACAGCAACACTGGGGCTTTGCGCTTCTCTACCCACCAAACGTCACGGTCCTTCTCTTTCCGTCTCGTAGACACGAGCTGAGAAATTGCAAACGTTGAGCAATTGCTCAGAGATGAAAAGTGCCAGCACTGAAAGCTGTTGCTAGCCAGCACCCTTCCTTGGAAGCGCTTATACAGGCGCAGCAACACTGGGGCTTTGCGCTTCTCTACCCACCAAACGTCACGGTCCTTCTCTTTCCGTCTCGTAGACACGAGCTGAGAAATTGAAAACGTCAAGCAATTGCTCAGAGATGAAAAGTGCCAGCACTGAAAGCTGTTGCTAGCCAGCACCCTTCCTTGGAAGCGCTTTCACAGGCGCAGCAACACTGGGGCTTTGCGCTTCTCTAGCCACCAAACGTCACGGTCCTTCTCTTTCCGTCTTGTAGACACGAGCTGAGAAATTGCAAACGTCGAGCAATTGCTCAGAGATGAAAAGTGCCAGCACTGAAAGCTCTTGCTAGCCAGCACCCTTCCTTGGAAGTGCTTTTGTAGGCCTAAGAACAGTGGGGCTCTGGGCTTCTCTAGCCACCTCATCTTCTGCTCATCCTCTCGCGCGCTCTAAAGAGAGCTCAGGTGAGAAATTGCAAACGTCCAGCAATTGCTCAGAGATGAAAAGTGCCAGCACTGAAAGCTGTTGCTAGCCAGCACCCTTCCTTGGAAGCGCTTTCACAGGCGCAGCAACACTGGGGCTTTGCGCTTCTCTACGCACCATACGTCACGGTCCTTCTCTTTCCGTCTCCTAGACACGAGCTGAGAAATTGCAAACATCCAGCAATTGCTCAGAGATGAAAAGTGCCAGCACTGAAAGCTGTTGCTAGCCAGCACCCTTCCTTGGAAGCGCTTTCACAGGCGCAGCAACACTGGGGCTTTGCGCTTCTCTAGCCACCAAACGTCACGGTCCTTCTCTTTCCGTCTCGTAGACACGAGCTGAGAAATTGCAAACGTCGAGCAATTGCTCAGAGATGAAAAGTGCCAGCACTGAAAGCTGTTGCTAGCCAGCAGCCTTCCTTGGAAGCGCTTTTGTAGGCCTAAGAACACTGGGTCTCTGGGCTTCTCTAGCCACCTAATCTTCTGCTCATCCTCGCGCGCTCTAAAGAGAGCTCAGGTGAGAAATTGCAAACGTCCAGCAATTGCTCAGAGATGAAAAGTGCCAGCACTGAAAGCTGTTGCTAGCCAGCACCCTTCCTTGGAAGCGCTTTCACAGGCGCAGCAACACTGGAGCTTTGCGCTTCTCTACACACCAAACGTCACGGTCCTTCTCTTTCCGTCTCGTAGACACGAGCTGAGAAATTGCAAACGTCGAGCAATTGCTCAGAGAGGAAAAGTGCCAGCACTGAAAGCTGTTGCTAGCCAGCACCCTTCCTTGGAAGCGCTTTTGTAGGCCTAAGAACAGTGGGGCTCTGGGCTTCTCTAGCCACCTCATCTTCTGCTCATCTTCTCGCGCGCTCTAAAGAGAGCTCAGGTGAGAAATTGCAAACGTCCAGCAATTGCTCAGAGATGAAAAGTGCCAGCACTGAAAGCTGTTGCTAGCCAGCACCCTTCCTTGGAAGCGCTTTCACAGGCGCAGCAACACTGGGGCTTTGCGCTTCTCTACCCACCAAACGTCACGGTCCTTCTCTTTCCGTCTCCTAGACACGAGCTGAGAAATTGCAAACGTCGAGCAATTGCTCAGAGCTGAAAAGTGCCAGCACTGAAAGCTGTTGCTAGCCAGCACCCTTCCTTGGAAGCGCTTTTGTAGGCCTAAGAACAGTGGGGCTCTGGGCTTCTTTAGCCACCTCATCTTCTGCTCATCCTCTCGCGCACTCTAAAGAGAGCTCAGGTGAGAAATTGCAAACGTCCAGCAATTGCTCAGAGATGAAAAGTGCCAGCACTGAAAGCTGTTGCTAGCCAGCACCCTTCCTTGGAAGCGCTTTCACAGGCGCAGCAACACTGGGGCTTTGCGCTTCTCTACCCACCAAACGTCACGGTCATTCTCTTTCCGTCTCATAGACATGAGCTGAGAAATTGCAAACGTCGAGCAATTGCTCAGAGATGAAAAGTGCCAGCACTGAAAGCTGTTGCTAGCCAGCACCCTTCCTTGGAAGCGCTTTCACAGGTGCAGTAACACTGGGGCTTTGCGCTTCTATACGCATCAAACGTCACGGTCATTCTCTTTCCATCTCATAGACACGAGCTGAGAAATTGCAAACGTCGAGCAATTGCTCAGAGATGAAAAGTGCCAGCACTGAAAGCTGTTGCTAGCCAGCACCCTTCCTTGGAAGCGCTTTCACAGGCACAGTAACACTGGGGCTTTGCGCTTCTATACGCACCAAACGTCACGGTCCTTCTCTTTCCGTCTCGTAGACACGAGCTGAGAAATTGCAAACGTCGAGCAATTGCTCAGAGATGAAAAGTGCCAGCACTGAAAGCTGTTGCTAGCCAGCACCCTTCCTTGCAAGCGCTTTTGTAGGCCTAAGAACAGTGGGGCTCTGGGCTTCTCTAGCCACCTCATCTTCTGCTCATCCTCTCGCGCACTCTAAAGAGAGCTCAGGTGAGAAATTGCAAACGTCGAGCAATTGCTCAGAGAAGAAAAGTGCCAGCACTGAAAGCTGTTGCTAGCCAGCACCCTTCCTTGGAAGCGCTTTCACAGGCGCAGTAACACTGGGGCTTTGCGCTTCTCTAGCCACCAAACGTCATGGTCCTTCTCTTTCCGTCTCGTAGACACGAGCTGAGAAATTGCAAACGTCCAGCAATTGCTCAGAGATGAAAAGTGCCAGCACTGAAAGCTGTTGCTAGCCAGCACTCTTCCTTGGAAGCGCTTTTGTAGGCCTAAGAACAGTGGGGCTCTGGGCTTCTCTAGCCACCTCATCTTCTGCTCATCCTCTCGCGCACTCTAAAGAGAGCTCAGGTGAGAAATTGCAAACGTCGAGCAATTGCTCAGAGATGAAAAGTGCCAGCACTGAAAGCTGTTGCTAGCCAGCACCCTTCCTTGGAAGCGCTTTCACAGGCACAGTAACACTGGGGCTTTGCGCTTCTCTACGCACCAAACGTCACGGTCCTTCTCTTTCCGTCTCGTAGACACGAGCTGAGAAATTGCAAACGTCGAGCAATTGCTCAGAGATGAAAAGTGCCAGCACTGAAAGCTGTTGCTAGCCAGCACCCTTCCTTGGAAGCGCTTTTGTAGGGCTAAGAACACTGGGGCTCTGGGCTTCTCTAGCCACCTCATCTTCTGCTCATCCTCTCGCGCACTCTAAAGAGAGCTCAGGTGAGAAATTGCAAACGTCGAGCAATTGCTCAGAGAAGAAAAGTGCCAGCACTGAAAGCTCTTGCTAGCCAGCACCCTTCCTTGGAAGCGGTTTCACAGGCGCAGTAACACTGGGGCTTTGCGCTTCTCTAGCCACCAAACGTCACGGTCCTTCTCTTTCCGTCTCGTAGACACGAGCTGAGAAATTGCAAACGTCGAGCAATTGCTCAGAGATGAAAAGTGCCAGCACTGAAAGCTCTTGCTAGCCAGCACCCTTCCTTGGAAGCGCTTTTGTAGGCCTAAGAACACTGGGGCTCTGGGCTTCTTTAGCCACCTCATCTTCTGCTCATCCTCTCGCGCGCTCTAAAGAGAGCTCAGGTGAGAAATTGCAAACGTCGAGCAATTGCTCAGAGATGAAAAGTGCCAGCACTGAAAGCTGTTGCTAGCCAGCACCCTTCCTTGGAAGCGCTTTACAGGCGCAGCAACACTGGGGCTTTGCGCTTCTCTAGCCACCAAACGTCACTGTCATTCTCTTTCCATCTCATAGACACGAGCTGAGAAATTGCAAACGTCGAGCAATTGCTCAGAGATGAAAAGTGCCAGCACTGAAAGCTGTTGCTAGCCAGCACCCTTCCTTGGAAGCGCTTTCACAGGCGCAGCAACACTGGGGCTTTGCGCTTCTCTACCCACCAAACGTCACGGTCCTTCTCTTTCCGTCTCGTAGACACGAGCTGAGAAATTGCAAACGTCGAGCAATTGCTCAGAGATGAAAAGTGCCAGCACTGAAAGCTGTTGCTAGCCAGCACCCTTCCTTGGAAGCGCTTTTGTAGGCCTAAGAACAGTGGGGCTCTGGGCTTCTCTAGCCACCTCATCTTCTGCTCATCCTCTCGCGCACTCTAAAGAGAGCTCAGGTGAGAAATTGCAAACGTCCAGCAATTGCTCAGAGATGAAAAGTGCCAGCACTGAAAGCTGTTGCTAGCCAGCACCCTTCCTTGGAAGCGCTTTCACAGGCGCAGCAACACTGGGGCTTTGCGCTTCTCTACCCACCAAACGTCACGGTCCTTCTCTTTCCGTCTCGTAGACACGAGCTGAGAAATTGCAAACGTCGAGCAATTGCTCAGAGATGAAAAGTGCCAGCACTGAAAGCTGTTGCTAGCCAGCACCCTTCCTTGGAAGCTCTTTCACAGGCGCAGTAACACTGGGGCTTTGCGCTTCTCTACCTACCAAACGTCACTGTCATTCTCTTTCCATCTCATAGACACGAGCTGAGAAATTGCAAACGTCGAGCAATTGCTCAGAGATGAAAAGTGCCAGCACTGAAAGCTGTTGCTAGCCAGCACCCTTCCTTGGAAGCGCTTTCACAGGCGCAGCAACACTGGGGCTTTGCGCTTCTCTAGCCACCAAACGTCACGGTCCTTCTCTTTCCGTCTCGTAGACACGAGCTGAGAAATTGCAAACGTCGAGCAATTGCTCAGAGATGAAAAGTGCCAGCACTGAAAGCTCTTGCTAGCCAGCACCCTTCCTTGGAGGCGCTTTCACAGGCGCAGTAACACTGTGGCTTTGCGCTTCTATACGCACCAAACGTCACGGTCATTCTCTTTCCGTCTCGTAGAGACGAGCTGAGAAATTGCAAACGTCGAGCAATTGCTCAGAGATGAAAAGTGCCAGCACTGAAAGCTGTTGCTAGCCAGCACCCTTCCTTGGAAGCGCTTTCACAGGCACAGCAACACTGGGGCTTTGCGCTTCTCTACCCACCAAACGTCACGGTCCTTCTCTTTCCGTCTCGTAGACACGAGCTGAGAAATTGCAAACGTCGAGCAATTGCTCAGAGATGAAAAGTGCCAGCACTGGAAGCTGTTGCTAGCCAGCACCCTTCCTTGGAAGCGCTTTTGTAGGCCTAAGAACAGTGGGGCTCTGGGCTTCTCTAGCCACCTCATCTTCTGCTCATCCTCTCGCGCACTCTAAAGAGAGCTCAGGTGAGAAATTGCAAACGTCGAGCAATTGCTCAGAGAAGAAAAGTGCCAGCACTGAAAGCTGTTGCTAGCCAGCACCCTTCCTTGGAAGCGCTTTCACAGGCGCAGTAACACTGTGGCTTTGCGCTTCTCTAGCCACCAAACGTCATGGTCCTTCTCTTTCCGTCTCGTAGACACGAGCTGAGAAATTGCAAACATCGAGCAATTGCTCAGAGATGAAAAGTGCCAGCACTGAAAGCTGTTGCTAGCCAGCACCCTTCCTTGGAAGCGCTTTCACAGGCGCAGTAACACTGGGGCTTTGCGCTTCTCTACGCACCAAACGTCACGGTCCTTCTCTTTCCGTCTCGTAGACACGAGCTGAGAAATTGCAAACGTCGAGCAATTGCTCAGAGATGAAAAGTGCCAGCACTGAAAGCTCTTGCTAGCCAGCACCCTTCCTTGGAAGCGCTTTTGTAGGCCTAAGAACAGTGGGGCTCTGGGCTTCTCTAGCCACCTCATCTTCTGCTCATCCTCTCGCGCACTCTAAAGAGAGCTCAGGTGAGAAATTGCAAACGTCGAGCAATTGCTCCGAGAAGAAAAGTGCCAGCACTGAAAGCTCTTGCTAGCCAGCACCCTTCCTTGGAAGCGCTTTCACAGGCGCAGTAACACTGGGGCTTTGCGCTTCTCTAGCCACCAAACGTCACGGTCCTTCTCTTTCCGTCTCGTAGACACGAGCTGAGAAATTGCAAACGTCGAGCAATTGCTCAGAGATGAAAAGTGCCAGCACTGAAAGCTCTTGCTAGCCAGCACCCTTCCTTGGAAGCGCTTTCACAGGCGCAGCAACACTGGGGCTTTGCGCTTCTCTAGCCACCAAACGTCACGGTCCTTCTCTTTCCGTCTCGTAGACACGAGCTGAGAAATTGCAAACGTCGAGCAATTGCTCAGAGATGAAAAGTGCCAGCACTGAAAGCTCTTGCTAGCCAGCACCCTTCCTTGGAGGCGCTTTCACAGGCGCAGTAACACTGTGGCTTTGCGCTTCTATACGCACCAAACGTCACGGTCATTCTCTTTCCGTCTCGTAGACACGAGCTGAGAAATTGCAAACGTCGAGCAATTGCTCAGAGATGAAAAGTGCCAGCACTGAAAGCTGTTGCTAGCCAGCACCCTTCCTTGGAAGCGCTTTCACAGGCACAGCAACACTGGGGCTTTGCGCTTCTCTACCCACCAAACGTCACGGTCCTTCTCTTTCCGTCTCGTAGACACGAGCTGAGAAATTGCAAACGTCGAGCAATTGCTCAGAGATGAAAAGTGCCAGCACTGAAAGCTGTTGCTAGCCAGCACCCTTCCTTGGAAGCGCTTTTGTAGGCCTAAGAACAGTGGGGCTCTGGGCTTCTCTAGCCACCTCATCTTCTGCTCATCCTCTCGCGCACTCTAAAGAGAGCTCAGGTGAGAAATTGCAAACGTCGAGCAATTGCTCAGAGAAGAAAAGTGCCAGCACTGAAAGCTGTTGCTAGCCAGCACCCTTCCTTGGAAGCGCTTTCACAGGCGCAGTAACACTGTGGCTTTGCGCTTCTCTAGCCACCAAACGTCATGGTCCTTCTCTTTCCGTCTCGTAGACACGAGCTGAGAAATTGCAAACATCGAGCAATTGCTCAGAGATGAAAAGTGCCAGCACTGAAAGCTCTTGCTAGCCAGCACCCTTCCTTGGAAGCGCTTTCACAGGCGCAGTAACACTGGGGCTTTGCGCTTCTCTACCCACCAAACGTCACGGTCCTTCTCTTTCCGTCTCCTAGACACGAGCTGAGAAATTGCAAACGTCGAGCAATTGCTCAGAGATGAAAAGTGCCAGCACTGAAAGCTGTTGCTAGCCAGCACCCTTCCTTGGAAGCGCTTTTGTAGGCCTAAGAACACTGGGGCTCTGGGCTTCTCTAGCCACCTCATCTTCTGCTCATCCTCTCGCGCACTCTAAAGAGAGCTCAGGTGAGAAATTGCAAACGTCCAGCAATTGCTCAGAGATGAAAAGTGCCAGCACTGAAAGCTGTTGCTAGCCAGCACCCTTCCTTGGAAGCGCTTTCACAGGCGCAGTAACACTGGGGCTTTGCGCTTCTCTACGCACCAAACGTCACGGTCCTTCTCTTTCCGTCTCGTAGACACGAGCTGAGAAATTGCAAACGTCGAGCAATTGCTCAGAGATGAAAAGTGCCAGCACTGAAAGCTCTTGCTAGCCAGCACCCTTCCTTGGAAGCGCTTTTGTAGGCCTAAGAACAGTGGGGCTCTGGGCTTCTCTAGCCACCTAATCTTCTGCTCATCCTCTCGCGCACTCTAAAGAGAGCTCAGGTGAGAAATTGCAAACGTCGAGCAATTGCTCCGAGAAGAAAAGTGCCAGCACTGAAAGCTCTTGCTAGCCAGCACCCTTCCTTGGAAGCGCTTTCACAGGCGCAGTAACACTGGGGCTTTGCGCTTCTCTAGCCACCAAACGTCACGGTCCTTCTCTTTCCGTCTCGTAGACACGAGCTGAGAAATTGCAAACGTCCAGCAATTGCTCAGAGATGAAAAGTGCCAGCACTGAAAGCTCTTGCTAGCCAGCACCCTTCCTTGGAAGCGCTTTTGTAGGCCTAAGAACACTGGGGCTCTGGGCTTCTTTAGCCACCTCATCTTCTGCTCATCCTCTCGCGCACTCTAAAGAGAGCTCATGTGAGAAATTGCAAACGTCGAGCAATTGCTCAGAGATGAAAAGTGCCAGCACTGAAAGCTCTTGCTAGCCAGCACCCTTCCTTGGAAGCGCTTTACAGGCGCAGCAACACTGGGGCTTTGCGCTTCTCTAGCCACCAAACGTCACTGTCATTCTCTTTCCATCTCATAGACACGAGCTGAGAAATTGCAAACGTCGAGCAATTGCTCAGAGATGAAAAGTGCCAGCACTGAAAGCTCTTGCTAGCCAGCACCCTTCCTTGGAAGCGCTTTCACAGGCGCAGCAACACTGGGGCTTTGCGCTTCTCTACCCACCAAACGTCACGGTCCTTCTCTTTCCGTCTCGTAGACACGAGCTGAGAAATTGCAAACGTCCAGCAATTGCTCAGAGCTGAAAAGTGCCAGCACTGAAAGCTGTTGCTAGCCAGCACCCTTCCTTGGAAGCGCTTTTGTAGGCCTAAGAACACTGGGGCTCTGGGCTTCTCTAGCCACCTCATCTTCTGCTCATCCTCTCGCGCACTCTAAAGAGAGCTCAGGTGAGAAATTGCAAACGTCCAGCAATTGCTCAGAGATGAAAAGTGCCAGCACTGAAAGCTGTTGCTAGCCAGCACCCTTCCTTGGAAGCGCTTTCACAGGCGCAGCAACACTGGGGCTTTGCGCTTCTGTACCCACCAAACGTCACGGTCCTTCTCTTTCCGTCTCGTAGACACGAGCTGAGAAATTGCAAACGTTGAGCAATTGCTCAGAGATGAAAAGTGCCAGCACTGAAAGCTGTTGCTAGCCAACACCCTTCCTTGGAAGCGCTTTCACAGACGCAGTAACACTGGGGCTTTGCGCTTCTCTACCTACCAAACGTCACTGTCATTCTCTTTCCATCTAATAGACACGAGCTGAGAAATTGCAAACGTCGAGCAATTGCTCAGAGATGAAAAGTGCCAGCACTGAAAGCTGTTGCTAGCCAGCACCCTTCCTTGGAAGCGCTTTCACAGGCGCAGCAACACTGGGGCTTTGCGCTTCTCTAGCCACCAAACGTCACGGTCCTTCTCTTTCCGTCTTGTAGACACGAGCTGAGAAATTGCAAACGTCCAGCAATTGCTCAGAGATGAAAAGTGCCAGCACTGAAAGCTGTTGCTAGCCAGCACCCTTCCTTGGAGGCGCTTTCACAGGCGCAGTAACACTGTGGCTTTGCGCTTCTCTAGCCACCAAACGTCACGGTCACTATCTCTCCGTCTCGTAGACACGAGCTGAGAAATTGCAAACGTCGAGCAATTGCTCAGAGATGAAAAGTGCCAGCACTGAAAGCTCTTGCTAGCCAGCACCCTTCCTTGGAAGCGCTTTCACAGGCACAGCAACACTGGGGCTTTGCGCTTCTCTACCCACCAAACGTCACGGTCCTTCTCTTTCCGTCTCGTAGACACGAGCTGAGAAATTGCAAACGTCGAGCAATTGCTCAGAGATGAAAAGTGCCAGCACTGAAAGCTGTTGCTAGCCAGCACCCTTCCTTGGAAGCGCTTTCACAGGCGCAGCAACACTGGGGCTTTGCGCTTCTCTAGCCACCAAACGTCACGGTCCTTCTCTTTCCGTCTCGTAGACACGAGCTGAGAAATTGAAAACGTCAAGCAATTGCTCAGAGATGAAAAGTGCCAGCACTGAAAGCTGTTGCTAGCCAGCACCCTTCCTTGGAAGCGCTTTCACAAGCGCAGTAACACTGGGGCTTTGCGCTTCTATACGCACCAAACGTCACGGTCCTTCTCTTTCCGTCTCGTAGACACGAGCTGAGAAATTGCAAACGTCGAGCAATTGCTCAGAGATGAAAAGTGCCAGCACTGAAAGCTGTTGCTAGCCAGCACCCTTCCTTGGAAGCGCTTTTGTAGGCCTAAGAACACTGGGGCTCTGGGCTTCTCTAGCCACCTCATCTTCTGCTCATCCTCTCGCGCACTCTAAAGAGAGCTCAGGTGAGAAATTGCAAACGTCGAGCAATTGCTCAGAGATGAAAAGTGCCAGCACTGAAAGCTCTTGCTAGCCAGCACCCTTCCTTGGAAGCGCTTTCACAGGCGCAGTAACACTGGGGCTTTGCGCTTCTCTAGCCACCAAACGTCACGGTCCTTCTCTTTCCGTCTCGTAGACACGAGCTGAGAAATTGCAAACGTCGAGCAATTGCTCAGAGATGAAAAGTGCCAGCACTGAAAGCTGTGGCTAGCCAGCACCCTTCCTTGGAAGTGCTTTTGTAGGCCTAAGAACACTGGGGCTCTGGGCTTCTCTAGCCACCTCATCTTCTGCTCATCCTCTCGCGCACTCTAAAGAGAGCTCATGTGAGAAATTGCAAACGTCGAGCAATTGCTCCGAGATGAAAAGTGCCAGCACTGAAAGCTGTTGCTAGCCAGCACCCTTCCTTGGAAGCGCTTTCCAGGCGCAGCAACACTGGGGCTTTGCGCTTCTCTAGCCACCAAACGTCACTGTCATTCTCTTTCCATCTCATAGACACGAGCTGAGAAATTGCAAACGTCGAGCAATTGCTCAGAGATGAAAAGTGCCAGCACTGAAAGCTGTTGCTAGCCAGCACCCTTCCTTGGAAGCGCTTTCACAGGCGCAGCAACACTGGGGCTTTGCGCTTCTCTAGCCACCAAACGTCACGGTCCTTCTCTTTCCGTCTCGTAGACACGAGCTGAGAAATTGCAAACGTCCAGCAATTGCTCAGAGCTGGAAAGTGCCAGCACTGAAAGCTGTTGCTAGCCAGCACCCTTCCTTGGAAGCGCTTTTGTAGGCCTAAGAACACTGGGGCTCTGGGCTTCTCTAGCCACCTCATCTTCTGCTCATCCTCTCGCGCAGTCTAAAGAGAGCTCAGGTGAGAAATTGCAAACGTCCAGCAATTGCTCAGAGATGAAAAGTGCCAGCACTGAAAGCTCTTGCTAGCCAGCACCCTTCCTTGGAAGCGCTTTTGTAGGCCTAAGAACACTGGGGCTCTGGGCTTCTCTAGCCACCTCATCTTCTGCTCATCCTCTCGCGCAGTCTAAAGAGAGCTCAGGTGAGAAATTGCAAACGTCCAGCAATTGCTCAGAGATGAAAAGTGCCAGCACTGAAAGCTCTTGCTAGCCAGCACCCTTCCTTGGAAGCGCTTTCACAGGCGCAGCAACCATGGGGCTTTGCGCTTCTCTAGCCACCAAACGTCACGGTCCTTCTCTTTCCGTCTCGTAGACACGAGCTGAGAAATTGCAAACGTCGAGCAATTGCTCAGAGATGAAAAGTGCCAGCACTGAAAGCTGTTGCTAGCCAGCACCCTTCCTTGGAAGCGCTTTACAGGCGCAGCAACACTGGGGCTTTGCGCTTCTCTAGCCACCAAACGTCACTGTCATTCTCTTTCCATCTCATAGACACGAGCTGAGAAATTGCAAACGTCGAGCAATTGCTCCGAGATGAAAAGTGCCAGCACTGAAAGCTGTTGCTAGCCAGCACCCTTCCTTGGAAGCGCTTTCACAGGCGCAGCAACACTGGGGCTTTGCGCTTCTCTACCCACCAAACGTCACGGTCCTTCTCTTTCCGTCTCGTAGACACGAGCTGAGAAATTGCAAACGTCGAGCAATTGCTCAGAGATGAAAAGTGCCAGCACTGAAAGCTGTTGCTAGCCAGCACCCTTCCTTGGAAGCGCTTTTGTAGGCCTAAGAACAGTGGGGCTCTGGGCTTCTCTAGCCACCTCATCTTCTGCTCATCCTCTCGCGCACTCTAAAGAGAGCTCAGGTGAGAAATTGCAAACGTCCAGCAATTGCTCAGAGATGAAAAGTGCCAGCACTGAAAGCTGTTGCTAGCCAGCACCCTTCCTTGGAAGCGCTTTCACAGGCGCAGCAACACTGGGGCTTTGCGCTTCTCTACCCACCAAACGTCACGGTCCTTCTCTTTCCGTCTCGTAGACACGAGCTGAGAAATTGCAAACGTCGAGCAATTGCTCAGAGATGAAAAGTGCCAGCACTGAAAGCTGTTGCTAGCCAGCACCCTTCCTTGGAAGCGCTTTCACAGGCGCAGTAACACTGGGGCTTTGCGCTTCTCTACCTACCAAACGTCACTGTCATTCTCTTTCCATCTCATAGACACGAGCTGAGAAATTGCAAACGTCGAGCAATTGCTCAGAGATGAAAAGTGCCAGCACTGAAAGCTGTTGCTAGCCAGCACCCTTCCTTGGAAGCGCTTTCACAGGCGCAGCAACACTGGGGCTTTGCGCTTCTCTAGCCACCAAACGTCACGGTCCTTCTCTTTCCGTCTCGTAGACACGAGCTGAGAAATTGCAAACGTCGAGCAATTGCTCAGAGATGAAAAGTGCCAGCACTGAAAGCTCTTGCTAGCCAGCACCCTTCCTTGGAGGCGCTTTCACAGGCGCAGTAACACTGTGGCTTTGCGCTTCTATACGCACCAAACGTCACGGTCATTCTCTTTCCGTCTCGTAGACACGAGCTGAGAAATTGCAAACGTCGAGCAATTGCTCAGAGATGAAAAGTGCCAGCACTGAAAGCTGTTGCTAGCCAGCACCCTTCCTTGGAAGCGCTTTCACAGGCACAGCAACACTGGGGCTTTGCGCTTCTCTACCCACCAAACGTCACGGTCCTTCTCTTTCCGTCTCGTAGACACGAGCTGAGAAATTGCAAACGTCCAGCAATTGCTCAGAGATGAAAAGTGCCAGCACTGGAAGCTGTTGCTAGCCAGCACCCTTCCTTGGAAGCGCTTTTGTAGGCCTAAGAACAGTGGGGCTCTGGGCTTCTCTAGCCACCTCATCTTCTGCTCATCCTCTCGCGCACTCTAAAGAGAGCTCAGGTGAGAAATTGCAAACGTCGAGCAATTGCTCAGAGAAGAAAAGTGCCAGCACTGAAAGCTGTTGCTAGCCAGCACCCTTCCTTGGAAGCGCTTTCACAGGCGCAGTAACACTGTGGCTTTGCGCTTCTCTAGCCACCAAACGTCATGGTCCTTCTCTTTCCGTCTCGTAGACACGAGCTGAGAAATTGCAAACATCGAGCAATTGCTCAGAGATGAAAAGTGCCAGCACTGAAAGCTCTTGCTAGCCAGCACCCTTCCTTGGAAGCGCTTTCACAGGCGCAGTAACACTGGGGCTTTGCGCTTCTCTACCCACCAAACGTCACGGTCCTTCTCTTTCCGTCTCCTAGACACGAGCTGAGAAATTGCAAACGTCGAGCAATTGCTCAGAGATGAAAAGTGCCAGCACTGAAAGCTGTTGCTAGCCAGCACCCTTCCTTGGAAGCGCTTTTGTAGGCCTAAGAACACTGGGGCTCTGGGCTTCTCTAGCCACCTCATCTTCTGCTCATCCTCTCGCGCACTCTAAAGAGAGCTCAGGTGAGAAATTGCAAACGTCCAGCAATTGCTCAGAGATGAAAAGTGCCAGCACTGAAAGCTGTTGCTAGCCAGCAGCCTTCCTTGGAAGCGCTTTCACAGGCGCAGTAACACTGGGGCTTTGCGCTTCTCTACGCACCAAACGTCACGGTCCTTCTCTTTCCGTCTCGTAGACACGAGCTGAGAAATTGCAAACGTCGAGCAATTGCTCAGAGATGAAAAGTGCCAGCACTGAAAGCTCTTGCTAGCCAGCACCCTTCCTTGGAAGCGCTTTTGTAGGCCTAAGAACAGTGGGGCTCTGGGCTTCTCTAGCCACCTAATCTTCTGCTCATCCTCTCGCGCACTCTAAAGAGAGCTCAGGTGAGAAATTGCAAACGTCGAGCAATTGCTCCGAGAAGAAAAGTGCCAGCACTGAAAGCTCTTGCTAGCCAGCACCCTTCCTTGGAAGCGCTTTCACAGGCGCAGTAACACTGGGGCTTTGCGCTTCTCTAGCCACCAAACGTCACGGTCCTTCTCTTTCCGTCTCGTAGACACGAGCTGAGAAATTGCAAACGTCGAGCAATTGCTCAGAGATGAAAAGTGCCAGCACTGAAAGCTGTTGCTAGCCAGCACCCTTCCTTGGAAGCGCTTTTGTAGGCCTAAGAACACTGGGGCTCTGGGCTTCTTTAGCCACCTCATCTTCTGCTCATCCTCTCGCGCACTCTAAAGAGAGCTCATGTGAGAAATTGCAAACGTCGAGCAATTGCTCAGAGATGAAAAGTGCCAGCACTGAAAGCTCTTGCTAGCCAGCACCCTTCCTTGGAAGCGCTTTACAGGCGCAGCAACACTGGGGCTTTGCGCTTCTCTAGCCACCAAACGTCACTGTCATTCTCTTTCCATCTCATAGACACGAGCTGAGAAATTGCAAACGTCGAGCAATTGCTCAGAGATGAAAAGTGCCAGCACTGAAAGCTCTTGCTAGCCAGCACCCTTCCTTGGAAGCGCTTTCACAGGCGCAGCAACCATGGGGCTTTGCGCTTCTCTACCCACCAAACGTCACGGTCCTTCTCTTTCCGTCTCGTAGACACGAGCTGAGAAATTGCAAACGTCCAGCAATTGCTCAGAGCTGAAAAGTGCCAGCACTGAAAGCTGTTGCTAGCCAGCACCCTTCCTTGGAAGCGCTTTTGTAGGCCTAAGAACAGTGGGGCTCTGGGCTTCTCTAGCCACCTCATCTTCTGCTCATCCTCTCGCGCACTCTAAAGAGAGCTCAGGTGAGAAATTGCAAACGTCCAGCAATTGCTCAGAGATGAAAAGTGCCAGCACTGAAAGCTCTTGCTAGCCAGCACCCTTCCTTGGAAGCGCTTTCACAGGCGCAGCAACACTGGGGCTTTGCGCTTCTGTACCCACCAAACGTCACGGTCCTTCTCTTTCCGTCTCGTAGACACGAGCTGAGAAATTGCAAACGTCGAGCAATTGCTCAGAGATGAAAAGTGCCAGCACTGAAAGCTGTTGCTAGCCAACACCCTTCCTTGGAAGCGCTTTCACAGACGCAGTAACACTGGGGCTTTGCGCTTCTCTACCTACCAAACGTCACTGTCATTCTCTTTCCATCTAATAGACACGAGCTGAGAAATTGCAAACGTCGAGCAATTGCTCAGAGATGAAAAGTGCCAGCACTGAAAGCTGTTGCTAGCCAGCACCCTTCCTTGGAAGCGCTTTCACAGGCGCAGCAACACTGGGGCTTTGCGCTTCTCTAGCCACCAAACGTCACGGTCCTTCTCTTTCCGTCTTGTAGACACGAGCTGAGAAATTGCAAACGTCCAGCAATTGCTCAGAGATGAAAAGTGCCAGCACTGAAAGCTGTTGCTAGCCAGCACCCTTCCTTGGAGGCGCTTTCACAGGCGCAGTAACACTGTGGCTTTGCGCTTCTCTAGCCACCAAACGTCACGGTCACTATCTCTCCGTCTCGTAGACACGAGCTGAGAAATTGCAAACGTCGAGCAATTGCTCAGAGATGAAAAGTGCCAGCACTGAAAGCTCTTGCTAGCCAGCACCCTTCCTTGGAAGCGCTTTCACAGGCACAGCAACACTGGGGCTTTGCGCTTCTCTACCCACCAAACGTCACGGTCCTTCTCTTTCCGTCTCGTAGACACGAGCTGAGAAATTGCAAACGTCGAGCAATTGCTCAGAGATGAAAAGTGCCAGCACTGAAAGCTGTTGCTAGCCAGCACCCTTCCTTGGAAGCGCTTTCACAGGTGCAGCAACACTGGGGCTTTGCGCTTCTCTAGCCACCAAACGTCACGGTCCTTCTCTTTCCGTCTCGTAGACACGAGCTGAGAAATTGAAAACGTCAAGCAATTGCTCAGAGATGAAAAGTGCCAGCACTGAAAGCTGTTGCTAGCCAGCACCCTTCCTTGGAAGCGCTTTCACAAGCGCAGTAACACTGGGGCTTTGCGCTTCTATACGCACCAAACGTCACGGTCCTTCTCTTTCCGTCTCGTAGACACGAGCTGAGAAATTGCAAACGTCGAGCAATTGCTCAGAGATGAAAAGTGCCAGCACTGAAAGCTGTTGCTAGCCAGCACCCTTCCTTGGAAGCGCTTTTGTAGGCCTAAGAACAGTGGGGCTCTGGGCTTCTCTAGCCACCTCATCTTCTGCTCATCCTCTCGCGCACTCTAAAGAGAGCTCAGGTGAGAAATTGCAAACGTCGAGCAATTGCTCAGAGATGAAAAGTGCCAGCACTGAAAGCTCTTGCTAGCCAGCACCCTTCCTTGGAAGCGCTTTCACAGGCGCAGTAACACTGGGGCTTTGCGCTTCTCTAGCCACCAAACGTCACGGTCCTTCTCTTTCCGTCTCGTAGACACGAGCTGAGAAATTGCAAACGTCGAGCAATTGCTCAGAGATGAAAAGTGCCAGCACTGAAAGCTGTGGCTAGCCAGCACCCTTCCTTGGAAGTGCTTTTGTAGGCCTAAGAACACTGGGGCTCTGGGCTTCTCTAGCCACCTCATCTTCTGCTCATCCTCTCGCGCACTCTAAAGAGAGCTCATGTGAGAAATTGCAAACGTCGAGCAATTGCTCCGAGATGAAAAGTGCCAGCACTGAAAGCTGTTGCTAGCCAGCACCCTTCCTTGGATGCGCTTTACAGGCGCAGCAACACTGGGGCTTTGCGCTTCTCTAGCCACCAAACGTCACTGTCATTCTCTTTCCATCTCATAGACACGAGCTGAGAAATTGCAAACGTCGAGCAATTGCTCAGAGATGAAAAGTGCCAGCACTGAAAGCTGTTGCTAGCCAGCACTCTTCCTTGGAAGCGCTTTCACAGGCGCAGCAACACTGGGGCTTTGCGCTTCTCTAGCCACCAAACGTCACGGTCCTTCTCTTTCCGTCTCGTAGACACGAGCTGAGAAATTGCAAACGTCCAGCAATTGCTCAGAGCTGGAAAGTGCCAGCACTGAAAGCTGTTGCTAGCCAGCACCCTTCCTTGGAAGCGCTTTTGTAGGCCTAAGAACACTGGGGCTCTGGGCTTCTCTAGCCACCTCATCTTCTGCTCATCCTCTCGCGCAGTCTAAAGAGAGCTCAGGTGAGAAATTGCAAACGTCCAGCAATTGCTCAGAGATGAAAAGTGCCAGCACTGAAAGCTCTTGCTAGCCAGCACCCTTCCTTGGAAGCGCTTTCACAGGCGCAGCAACCATGGGGCTTTGTGCTTCTCTACCCACCAAACGTCACGGTCCTTCTCTTTCCGTCTCGTAGACACGAGCTGAGAAATTGCAAACGTCGAGCAATTGCTCAGAGATGAAAAGTGCCAGCACTGAAAGCTGTTGCTAGCCAACACCCTTCCTTGGAAGCGCTTTCACAGACGCAGTAACACTGAGGCTTTGCGCTTCTCTACCTACCAAACGTCACTGTCATTCTCTTTCCATCTAATAGACACGAGCTGAGAAATTGCAAACGTCCAGCAATTGCTCAGAGATGAAAAGTGCCCGCACTGAAAGCTGTTGCTAGCCAGCACCCTTCCTTGGAAGCGCTTTCACAGGCGCAGCAACACTGGGGCTTTGCGCTTCTCTAGCCACCAAACGTCACGGTCCTTCTCTTTCCGTCTCGTAGACACGAGCTGAGAAATTGCAAACGTCGAGCAATTGCTCAGAGATGAAAAGTGCCAGCACTGAAAGCTCTTGCTAGCCAGCACCCTTCCTTGGAGGCGCTTTCACAGGCGCAGTAACACTGTGGCTTTGCGCTTCTCTAGCCACCAAACGTCACGGTCATTCTCTTTCCGTCTCGTAGACACGAGCTGAGAAATTGCAAACGTCGAGCAATTGCTCAGAGATGAAAAGTGCCAGCACTGAAAGCTGTTGCTAGCCAGCACCCTTCCTTGGAAGCGCTTTCACAGGCACAGCAACACTGGGGCTTTGCGCTTCTCTACCCACCAAACGTCACGGTCCTTCTCTTTCCGTCTCGTAGACACGAGCTGAGAAATTGCAAACGTCGAGCAATTGCTCAGAGATGAAAAGTGCCAGCACTGAAAGCTGTTGCTAGCCAGCACCCTTCCTTGGAAGCGCTTTCACAGGCGCAGCAACACTGGGGCTTTGCGCTTCTCTACCCACCAAACGTCACGGTCCTTCTCTTTCCGTCTCGTAGACACGAGCTGAGAAATTGAAAACGTCAAGCAATTGCTCAGAGATGAAAAGTGCCAGCACTGAAAGCTGTTGCTAGCCAGCACCCTTCCTTGGAAGCGCTTTCACAAGCGCAGTAACACTGGGGCTTTGCGCTTCTATACGCACCAAACGTCACGGTCCTTCTCTTTCCGTCTCGTAGACACGAGCTGAGAAATTGCAAACGTCGAGCAATTGCTCAGAGATGAAAAGTGCCAGCACTGAAAGCTGTTGCTAGCCAGCACCCTTCCTTGGAAGCGCTTTTGTAGGCCTAAGAACACTGGGGCTCTGGGCTTCTCTAGCCACCTCATCTTCTGCTCATCCTCTCGCGCACTCTAAAAGAGAGCTCAGGTGAGAAATTGCAAATGTCCAGCAATTGCTCAGAGAAGAAAAGTGCCAGCACTGAAAGCTCTTGCTAGCCAGCACCCTTCCTTGGAAGCTCTTTCACAGGCGCAGCAACACTGGGGCTTTGCGCTTCTCTAGCCACCAAACGTCACGGTCCTTCTCTTTCCATCTCGTAGACACGAGCTGAGAAATTGCAAACGTCGAGCAATTGCTCAGAGATGAAAAGTGCCAGCACTGAAAGCTCTTGCTAGCCAGCACCCTTCCTTGGAAGTGCTTTTGTAGGCCTAAGAACACTGGGGCTCTGGGCTTCTCTAGCCACCTCATCTTCTGCTCATCCTCTCGCGCGCTCTAAAGAGAGCTCAGGTGAGAAATTGCAAACGTCCAGCAATTGCTCAGAGATGAAAAGTGCCAGCACTGAAAGCTCTTGCTAGCCAGCAGCCTTCCTTGGAAGCGCTTTCACAGGCGCAGCAACACTGGGGCTTTGCGCTTCTCTAGCCACCAAAAGTCACGGTCCTTCTCTTTCCGTCTCCTAGACACGAGCTGAGAAATTGCAAACATCCAGCAATTGCTCAGAGATGAAAAGTGCCAGCACTGAAAGCTGTTGCTAGCCAGCACCCTTCCTTGGAAGCGCTTTCACAGGCGCAGCAACACTGGGGCTTTGCACTTCTCTAGCCAACAAACGTCACGGTCCTTCTCTTTCCGTCTCGTAGACACGAGCTGAGAAATTGCAAACGTCGAGCAATTGCTCAGAGATGAAAAGTGCCAGCACTGAAAGCTCTTGCTAGCCAGCACCCTTCCTTGGAAGCGCTTTTGTAGGCCTAAGAACACTGGGGCTCTGGGCTTCTCTAGCCACCTAATCTTCTGCTCATCCTCGCGCGCTCTAAAGAGAGCTCAGGTGAGAAATTGCAAACGTCGAGCAATTGCTCAGAGATGAAAAGTGCCAGCACTGAAAGCTGTTGCTAGCCAGCACCCTTCCTTGGAAGCGCTTTCACAGGCGCAGCAACACTGGGGCTTTTCACATCTCTACCCACCAAACGTCACGGTCCTTCTCTTTCCGTCTCGTAGACACGAGCTGAGAAATTGCAAACGTCGAGCAATTGCTCAGAGAGGAAAAGTGCCAGCACTGAAAGCTGTTGCTAGCCAGCACCCTTCCTTGGAAGCGCTTTTATAGGCCTAAGAACAGTGGGGCTCTGGGCTTCTCTAGCCACCTCATCTTCTGCTCATCCTCTCGCGCACTCTAAAGAGAGCTCAGGTGAGAAATTGCAAACGTCGAGCAATTGCTCAGAGATGAAAAGTGCCAGCACTGAAAGCTGTTGCTAGCCAGCACCCTTCCTTGGAAGCGCTTTCACAGGCACAGCAACACTGGGGCTTTGCGCTTCTCTACGCACCAAACGTCACGGTCCTTCTCTTTCCGTCTCGTAGACACGAGCTGAGAAATTGCAAACGTCGAGCAATTGCTCAGAGATGAAAAGTGCCAGCACTGAAAGCTGTTGCTAGCCAGCACCCTTCCTTGGAAGCGCTTTCACAGGCGCAGCAACACTGGGGCTTTGCGCTTCTCTAGCCACCAAACGTCACGGTCCTTCTCTTTCCGTCTCGTAGACACGAGCTGAGAAATTGCAAACGTCGAGCAATTGCTCAGAGATGAAAAGTGCCAGCACTGAAAGCTGTTGCTAGCCAGCACCCTTCCTTGGAAGCGCTTTACAGGCGCAGTAACACTGGGGCTTTGCGCTTCTCTAGCCACCAAACGTCACGGTCCTTCTCTTTCCATCTCATAGACACGAGCTGAGAAATAGCAAACGTCCAGCAATTGCTCAGAGATGAAAAGTGCCAGCACTGAAAGCTCTTGCTAGCCAGCACCCTTCCTTGGAAGCGCTTTCACAGGCGCAGCAACACTGGGGCTTTGCGCTTCTCTACCCACCAAACGTCACGGTCCTTCTCTTTCCGTCGGTAGACACGAGCTGAGAAATTGCAAACGTCGAGCAATTGCTCAGAGATGAAAAGTGCCAGCACTGAAAGCTGTTGCTAGCCAGCACCCTTCCTTGGAAGCGCTTTTGTAGGCCTAAGAACACTGGGGCTCTGGGCTTCTCTAGCCACCTCATCTTCTGCTCATCCTCTCGCGCACTCTAAAGAGAGCTCAGGTGAGAAATTGCAAACGTCGAGCAATTGCTCAGAGATGAAAAGTGCCAGCACTGAAAGCTCTTGCTAGCCAGCACCCTTCCTTGGAAGCGCTTTTGTAGGCCTAAGAACACTGGGGCTCTGGGCTTCTCTAGCCACCTCATCTTCTGCTCATCCTCTCGCGCGCTCTAAAGAGAGCTCAGGTGAGAAATTGCAAACGTCGAGCAATTGCTCAGAGATGAAAAGTGCCAGCACTGAAAGCTGTTGCTAGCCAGCACCCTTCCTTGGAAGTGCTTTCACAGGCGCAGCAACACTGGGGCTTTGCGCTTCTCTAGCCACCAAACGTCACGGTCCTTCTCTTTCCGTCTCGTAGACACGAGCTGAGAAATTGCAAACGTCCAGCAATTGCTCAGAGATGAAAAGTGCCAGCACTGAAAGCTCTTGCTAGCCAGCACCCTTCCTTGGAAGCGCTTTTGTAGGCCTAAGCACACTGGGGCTCTGGGCTTCTCTAGCCACCTCATCTTCTGCTCATCCTCTCGCGCACTCTAAAGAGAGCTCAGGTGAGAAATTGCAAACGTCGAGCAATTGCTCAGAGATGAAAAGTGCCAGCACTGAAAGCTGTTGCTAGCCAGCACCCTTCCTTGGAAGCGCTTTCACAGGCGCAGTAACACTGGGGCTTTGCGCTTCTCTAGCCACCAAACGTCACGGTCCTTCTCTTTCCGTCTCGTAGACACGAGCTGAGAAATTGCAAACGTCGAGCAATTGCTCCGAGATGAAAAGTGCCAGCACTGAAAGCTGTTGCTAGCCAGCACCCTTCCTTGGAAGCGCTTTTGTAGGCCTAAGAACACTGGGGCTCTGGGCTTCTCTAGCCACCTCATCTTCTGCTCATCCTCTCGCGCACTCTAAAGAGAGCTCAGGTGAGAAATTGCAAACGTCGAGCAATTGCTCAGAGATGAAAAGTGCCAGCACTGAAAGCTCTTGCTAGCCAGCACCCTTCCTTGGAAGCGCTTTACAGGCGCAGTAACACTGGGGCTTTGCGCTTCTCTACCCACCAAACGTCACGGTCCTTCTCTTTCCATCTCATAGACACGAGCTGAGAAATTGCAAACGTCGAGCAATTGCTCAGAGATGAAAAGTGCCAGCACTGAAAGCTCTTGCTAGCCAGCACCCTTCCTTGGAAGCGCTTTCACAGGCGCAGTAACACTGGGGCTTTGCGCTTCTCTAGCCACCAAACGTCACGGTCCTTCTCTTTCCGTCTCGTAGACACGAGCTGAGAAATTGCAAACGTCGAGCAATTGCTCAGAGATGAAAAGTGCCAGCACTGAAAGCTGTTGCTAGCCAGCACCCTTCCTTGGAAGCGCTTTTGTAGCCCTTAGAACACTGGGGCTCTGGGCTTCTCTAGCCACCTCATCTTCTGCTCATCCTCTCGCGCACTCTAAAGAGAGCTCAGGTGAGAAATTGCAAACGTCGAGCAATTGCTCAGAGATGAAAAGTGCCAGCACTGAAAGCTGTTGCTAGCCAGCACCCTTCCTTGGAAGCGCTTTACAGGCGCAGTAACACTGGGGCTTTGCGCTTCTCTACCCACCAAACGTCACGGTCCTTCTCTTTCCATCTCATAGACACGAGCTGAGAAATTGCAAACGTCCAGCAATTGCTCAGAGATGAAAAGTGCCAGCACTGAAAGCTCTTGGTAGCCAGCACCCTTCCTTGGAAGCGCTTTCACAGGCGCAGCAACACTGGGGCTTTGCGCTTCTCTACCCACCAAACGTCACGGTCCTTCTCTTTCTGTCTCATAGACACGAGCTGAGAAATTGCAAACGTCGAGCAATTGCTCAGAGATGAAAAGTGCCAGCACTGAAAGCTGTTGCTAGCCAGCACCCTTCCTTGGAAGCGCTTTTGTAGGCCTAAGAACAGTGGGGCTCTGGGCTTCTCTAGCCACCTCATCTTCTGCTCATCCTCTCGCGCACTCTAAAGAGAGCTCAGGTGAGAAATTGCAAACGTCGAGCAATTGCTCAGAGATGAAAAGTGCCAGCACTGAAAGCTCTTGCTAGCCAGCACCCTTCCTTGGAAGCGCTTTTGTAGGCCTAAGAACAGTGGGGCTCTGGGCTTCTCTAGCCACCTCATCTTCTGCTCATCCTCTCGCGCACTCTAAAGAGAGCTCAGGTGAGAAATTGCAAACGTCGAGCAATTGCTCAGAGCTGAAAAGTGCCAGCACTGAAAGCTGTTGCTAGCCAGCACCCTTCCTTGGAAGTGCTTTCACAGGCGCAGCAACACTGGGGCTTTGCGCTTCTCTAGCCACCAAACGTCACGGTCCTTCTCTTTCCGTCTCGTAGACACGAGCTGAGAAATTGCAAACGTCGAGCAATTGCTCAGAGATGAAAAGTGCCAGCACTGAAAGCTGTTGCTAGCCAGCACCCTTCCTTGGAAGCGCTTTTGTAGGCCTAAGCACACTGGGGCTCTGGGCTTCTCTAGCCACCTCATCTTCTGCTCATCCTCTCGCGCACTCTAAAGAGAGCTCAGGTGAGAAATTGCAAACGTCGAGCAATTGCTCAGAGATGAAAAGTGCCAGCACTGAAAGCTCTTGCTAGCCAGCACCCTTCCTTGGAAGCGCTTTCACAGGCGCAGTAACACTGGGGCTTTCGCTTCTCTAGCTACCAAACGTCACGGTCCTTCTCTTTCCGTCGGTAGACACGAGCTGAGAAATTGCAAACGTCCAGCAATTGCTCAGAGATGAAAAGTGCCAGCACTGAAAGCTGTTGCTAGCCAGCACCCTTCCTTGGAAGCGCTTTTGTAGGCCTAAGATCAGTGGGGCTCTGGGCTTCTCTAGCCACCTCATCTTCTGCTCATCCTCGCGCACTCTAAAGAGAGCTCAGGTGAGAAATTGCAAACGTCGAGCAATTGCTCAGAGATGAAAAGTGCCAGCACTGAAAGCTCTTGCTAGCCAGCACCCTTCCTTGGAAGCGCTTTTGTAGGCCTAAGAACACTGGGGCTCTGGGCTTCTCTAGCCACCTCATCTTCTGCTCATCCTCTCGCGCACTCTAAAGAGAGCTCAGGTGAGAAATTGCAAACGTCGAGCAATTGCTCAGAGCTGAAAAGTGCCAGCACTGAAAGCTGTTGCTAGCCAGCACCCTTCCTTGGAAGCGCTTTTGTAGGCCTAAGAACACTGGGGCTTTGCGCTTCTCTAGCCACCTCATCTTCTGCTCATCCTCGCGCGCTCTAAAGAGAGCTCAGGTGAGAAATTGCAAACGTCGAGCAATTGCTCAGAGATGAAAAGTGCCAGCACTGAAAGCTGTTGCTAGCCAGCACCCTTCCTTGGAAGCGCTTTCACAGGCGCAGCAACACTGGGGCTTTGCGCTTCTATACGCACCAAACGTCACGGTCCTTCTCTTTCCGTCTCGTAGACACGAGCTGAGAAATTGCAAACGTCGAGCAATTGCTCAGAGATGAAAAGTGCCAGCACTGAAAGCTGTTGCTAGCCAGCACCCTTCCTTGGAAGCGCTTTACAGGCGCAGTAACACTGGGGCTTTGCGCTTCTCTAGCCACCAAACGTCACGGTCCTTCTCTTTCCATCTCATAGACACGAGCTGAGAAATAGCAAACGTCCAGCAATTGCTCAGAGATGAAAAGTGCCAGCACTGAAAGCTCTTGCTAGCCAGCACCCTTCCTTGGAAGCGCTTTCACAGGCGCAGCAACACTGGGGCTTTGCGCTTCTCTACCCACCAAACGTCACGGTCCTTCTCTTTCCGTCGGTAGACACGAGCTGAGAAATTGCAAACGTCGAGCAATTGCTCAGAGATGAAAAGTGCCAGCACTGAAAGCTGTTGCTAGCCAGCACCCTTCCTTGGAAGCGCTTTTGTAGGCCTAAGAACACTGGGGCTCTGGGCTTCTCTAGCCACCTCATCTTCTGCTCATCCTCTCGCGCACTCTAAAGAGAGCTCAGGTGAGAAATTGCAAACGTCCAGCAATTGCTCAGAGATGAAAAGTGCCAGCACTGAAAGCTCTTGCTAGCCAGCACCCTTCCTTGGAAGCGCTTTTGTAGGCCTAAGAACACTGGGGCTCTGGGCTTCTCTAGCCACCTCATCTTCTGCTCATCCTCTCGCGCACTCTAAAGAGAGCTCAGGTGAGAAATTGCAAACGTCGAGCAATTGCTCCGAGAAGAAAAGTGCCAGCACTGAAAGCTCTTGCTAGCCAGCACCCTTCCTTGGAAGTGCTTTCACAGGCGCAGCAACACTGGGGCTTTGCGCTTCTCTAGCCACCAAACGTCACGGTCCTTCTCTTTCCGTCTCGTAGACACGAGCTGAGAAATTGCAAACGTCGAGCAATTGCTCAGAGATGAAAAGTGCCAGCACTGAAAGCTGTTGCTAGCCAGCACCCTTCCTTGGAAGCGCTTTTGTAGGCCTAAGCACACTGGGGCTCTGGGCTTCTCTAGCCACCTCATCTTCTGCTCATCCTCTCGCGCACTCTAAAGAGAGCTCAGGTGAGAAATTGCAAACGTCCAGCAATTGCTCAGAGATGAAAAGTGCCAGCACTGAAAGCTCTTGCTAGCCAGCACCCTTCCTTGGAAGCGCTTTCACAGGCGCAGTAACACTGGGGCTTTCGCTTCTCTAGCTACCAAACGTCACGGTCCTTCTCTTTCCGTCGGTAGACACGAGCTGAGAAATTGCAAACGTCGAGCAATTGCTCAGAGATGAAAAGTGCCAGCACTGAAAGCTGTTGCTAGCCAGCAGCCTTCCTTGGAAGCGCTTTTGTAGGCCTAAGATCAGTGGGGCTCTGGGCTTCTCTAGCCACCTCATCTTCTGCTCATCCTCGCGCACTCTAAAGAGAGCTCAGGTGAGAAATTGCAAACGTCGAGCAATTGCTCAGAGCTGAAAAGTGCCAGCACTGAAAGCTGTTGCTAGCCAGCACCCTTCCTTGGAAGCGCTTTCACAGGCGCAGCAACACTGGGGCTTTGCACTTCTCTAGCCACCAAACGTCACGGTCCTTCTCTTTCCGTCTCGTAGACACGAGCTGAGAAATTGCAAACGTCGAGCAATTGCTCAGAGATGAAAAGTGCCAGCACTGAAAGCTCTTGCTAGCCAGCACCCTTCCTTGGAAGCGCTTTACAGGCGCAGTAACACTGGGGCTTTGCGCTTCTCTACCCACCAAACGTCACGGTCCTTCTCTTTCCATCTCATAGACACGAGCTGAGAAATTGCAAACGTCCAGCAATTGCTCAGAGATGAAAAGTGCCAGCACTGAAAGCTCTTGGTAGCCAGCACCCTTCCTTGGAAGCGCTTTCACAGGCGCAGCAACACTGGGGCTTTGCGCTTCTCTACCCACCAAACGTCACGGTCCTTCTCTTTCCGTCGGTAGACACGAGCTGAGAAATTGCAAACGTCGAGCAATTGCTCAGAGATGAAAAGTGCCAGCACTGAAAGCTGTTGCTAGCCAGCACCCTTCCTTGGAAGCGCTTTTGTAGGCCTAAGAACAGTGGGGCTCTGGGCTTCTCTAGCCACCTCATCTTCTGCTCATCCTCTCGCGCACTCTAAAGAGAGCTCAGGTGAGAAATTGCAAACGTCGAGCAATTGCTCAGAGATGAAAAGTGCCAGCACTGAAAGCTGTTGCTAGCCAGCACCCTTCCTTGGAAGCGCTTTTGTAGGCCTAAGAACACTGGGGCTTTGCGCTTCTCTAGCCACCTCATCTTCTGCTCATCCTCGCGCGCTCTAAAGAGAGCTCAGGTGAGAAATTGCAAACGTCGAGCAATTGCTCAGAGATGAAAAGTGCCAGCACTGAAAGCTGTTGCTAGCCAGCACCCTTCCTTGGAAGCGCTTTCACAGGCGCAGCAACACTGGGGCTTTGCGCTTCTATACGCACCAAACGTCACGGTCCTTCTCTTTCCGTCTCGTAGACACGAGCTGAGAAATTGCAAACGTCGAGCAATTGCTCAGAGATGAAAAGTGCCAGCACTGAAAGCTGTTGCTAGCCAGCACCCTTCCTTGGAAGCGCTTTCACAGGCGCAGTAACACTGGGGCTTTGCGCTTCTCTACCCACCAAACGTCACGGTCCTTCTCTTTCCATCTCATAGACACGAGCTGAGAAATAGCAAACGTCCAGCAATTGCTCAGAGATGAAAAGTGCCAGCACTGAAAGCTCTTGCTAGCCAGCACCCTTCCTTGGAAGCGCTTTCACAGGCGCAGCAACACTGGGGCTTTGCGCTTCTCTACCCACCAAACGTCACGGTCCTTCTCTTTCCGTCGGTAGACACGAGCTGAGAAATTGCAAACGTCGAGCAATTCCTCAGAGATGAAAAGTGCCAGCACTGAAAGCTGTTGCTAGCCAGCACCCTTCCTTGGAAGCGCTTTTGTAGGCCTAAGAACACTGGGGCTCTGGGCTTCTCTAGCCACCTCATCTTCTGCTCATCCTCTCGCGCACTCTAAAGAGAGCTCAGGTGAGAAATTGCAAACGTCCAGCAATTGCTCAGAGATGAAAAGTGCCAGCACTGAAAGCTCTTGCTAGCCAGCACCCTTCCTTGGAAGCGCTTTTGTAGGCCTAAGAACACTGGGGCTCTGGGCTTCTCTAGCCACCTCATCTTCTGCTCATCCTCTCGCGCACTCTAAAGAGAGCTCAGGTAAGAAATTGCAAACGTCGAGCAATTGCTCAGAGCTGAAAAGTGCCAGCACTGAAAGCTGTTGCTAGCCAGCACCCTTCCTTGGAAGCGCTTTTGTAGGCCTAAGAAGACTTGGGCTCTGGGCTTCTCTAGCCACCTCATCTTCTGCTCATCCTCTTGCGCACTCTAAAGAGAGCTCAGGTGAGAAATTGCAAACGTCGAGCAATTGCTCAGAGATGAAAAGTGCCAGCACTGAAAGCTCTTGCTAGCCAGCCCCCTTCCTTGGAAGCGCTTTCACAGGCGCAGCAACACTGGGGCTTTGCGCTTCTATACGCACCAAACGTCATGGTCATTCTCTTTCCGTCTCGTAGACACGAGCTGAGAAATTGCAAACGTCGAGCAATTGCTCAGAGATGAAAAGTGCCAGCACTGAAAGCTGTTGCTAGCCAGCACCCTTCCTTGGAAGCGCTTTCACAGGCGCAGTAACACTGGGGCTTTGCGCTTCTCTAGCCACCAAACGTCACGGTCCTTCTCTTTCCATCTCATAGACACGAGCTGAGAAATAGCAAACGTCCAGCAATTGCTCAGAGATGAAAAGTGCCAGCACTGAAAGCTCTTGCTAGCCAGCACCCTTCCTTGGAAGCGCTTTCACAGGCGCAGCAACACTGGGGCTTTGCGCTTCTCTACCCACCAAACGTCACGGTCCTTCTCTTTCCGTCGGTAGACACGAGCTGAGAAATTGCAAACGTCGAGCAATTGCTCAGAGATGAAAAGTGCCAGCACTGAAAGCTGTTGCTAGCCAGCCCCCTTCCTTGGAAGCGCTTTTGTAGGCCTAAGAACACTGGGGCTCTGGGCTTCTCTAGCCACCTAATCTTCTGCTCATCCTCTCGCGCACTCTAAAGAGAGCTCAGGTGAGAAATTGCAAACGTCGAGCAATTGCTCAGAGATGAAAAGTGCCAGCACTGAAAGCTGTTGCTCTCCAGCACCCTTCCTTGGAAGCGCTTTCACAGGCGCAGTAACACTGGGGCTTTGCGCTTCTCTAGCTACCAAACGTCACGGTCCTTCTCTTTCCGTCTCGTAGATACGAGCTGAGAAATTGCAAACGTCGAGCAATTGCTCAGAGATGAAAAGTGCCAGCAGTGGAAGCTGTTGCTAGCCAGCACCCTTCCTTGGAAGCGCTTTTGTAGGCCTAAGAACACTGGGGCTCTGGGCTTCTCTAGCCACCTCATCTTCTGCTCATCCTCTCGCGCACTCTAAAGAGAGCTCAGGTGAGAAATTGCAAACGTCGAGCAATTGCTCAGAGATGAAAAGTGCCAGCACTGAAAGCTGTTGCTAGCCAGCCCCCTTCCTTGGAAGTGCTTTCACAGGCGCAGCAACACTGGGGCTTTCGCTTCTCTACCCACCAAACGTCACGGTCCTTCTCTTTCCGTCGGTAGACACGAGCTGAGAAATTGCAAACGTCGAGCAATTGCTCCGAGATGAAAAGTGCCAGCACTGAAAGCTCTTGCTAGCCAGCACCCTTCCTTGGAAGCGCTTTCACAGGCGCAGTAACACTGGGGCTTTCGCTTCTCTAGCTACCAAACGTCACGGTCCTTCTCTTTCCGTCGGTAGACACGAGCTGAGAAATTGCAAACGTCCAGCAATTGCTCAGAGATGAAAAGTGCCAGCACTGAAAGCTGTTGCTAGCCAGCACCCTTCCTTGGAAGCGCTTTTGTAGGCCTAAGAACAGTGGGGCTCTGGGCTTCTCTAGCCACCTCATCTTCTGCTCATCCTCGCGCGCTCTAAAGAGAGCTCAGGTGAGAAATTGCAAACGTCGAGCAATTGCTCAGAGATGAAAAGTGCCAGCACTGAAAGCTGTTGCTAGCCAGCAGCCTTCCTTGGAAGCGCTTTCACAGGCGCAGCAACACTGGGGCTTTGCGCTTCTCTAGCCACCAAACGTCACGGTCATTCTCTTTCCGTCTCGTAGACACGAGCTGAGAAATTGCAAATGTCGAGCAATTGCTCAGAGATGAAAAGTGCCAGCACTGAAAGCTGTTGCTAGCCAGCACCCTTCCTTGGAAGCGCTTTTGTAGGCCTAAGAACAGTGGGGCTCTGGGCTTCTCTAGCCACCTAATCTTCTGCTCATCCTCTCGCGCACTCTAAAGAGAGCTCAGGTGAGAAATTGCAAACGTCGAGCAATTGCTCAGAGATGAAAAGTGCCAGCACTGAAAGCTGTTGCTAGCCAGCACCCTTCCTTGGAAGCGCTTTCACAGGCGCAGCAACACTGGGGCTTTGCGCTTCTCTTGCCACCAAACGTCACGGTCCTTCTCTTTCCGTCTCGTAGACACGAGCTGAGAAATTGCAAACGTCGAGCAATTGCTCAGAGATGAAAAGTGCCAGCACTGAAAGCTGTTGCTAGCCAGCACCCTTCCTTGGAAGCGCTTTTGTAGGCCTAAGAAGACTGGGGCTCTGGGCTTCTCTAGCCACCTCATCTTCTGCTCATCCTCTCGCGCACTCTAAAGAGAGCTCAGGTGAGAAATTGCAAACGTCGAGCAATTGCTCCGAGATGAAAAGTGCCAGCACTGAAAGCTGTTGCTAG
The DNA here is from genome assembly GCA_037962945.1 of Sarcoramphus papa. Classification (NCBI taxonomy): domain Eukaryota; kingdom Metazoa; phylum Chordata; class Aves; order Accipitriformes; family Cathartidae; genus Sarcoramphus; species Sarcoramphus papa. Next base: position 3,727,094 of record CM075606.1, on the reverse strand, counting down.
CCAGCACCCTTCCTTGGAAGCGCTTTCACAGGCGCAGTAACACTGGGGCTTTCGCTTCTATACGCACCAAATGTCACGGTCATTCTCTTTCCGTCTCGTAGACACGAGCTGAGAAATTGCAAACGTCGAGCAATTGCTCAGAGATGAAAAGTGCCAGCACTGAAAGCTGTTGCTAGCCAGCACCCTTCCTTGGAAGCGCTTTCACAGGCGCAGCAACACTGGGGCTTTGCGCTTCTATACGCACCAAACGTCACGGTCCTTCTCTTTCCGTCTCGTAGACACGAGCTGAGAAATTGCAAACGTCGAGCAATTGCTCAGAGATGAAAAGTGCCAGCACTGAAAGCTGTTGCTAGCCAGCACCCTTCCTTGGAAGCGCTTTTGTAGGCCTAAGAACAGTGGGGCTCTGGGCTTCTTTAGCCACCTCATCTTCTGCTCATCCTCTCGCGCACTCTAAAGAGAGCTCAGGTGAGAAATTGCAAACGTCCAGCAACTGCTCAGAGATGAAAAGTGCCAGCACTGAAAGCTCTTGCTAGCCAGCACCCTTCCTTGGAAGCGCTTTCACAGGCGCAGTAACACTGGGGCTTTGCACTTCTCTAGCCACCAAACGTCACGGTCCTTCTCTTTCCGTCTCGTAGACACGAGCTGAGAAATTGCAAACGTCGAGCAATTGCTCAGAGATGAAAAGTGCCAGCACTGAAAGCTGTTGCTAGCCAGCACCCTTCCTTGGAAGCGCTTTTGTAGGCCTAAGAACACTGGGGCTCTGGGCTTCTCTAGCCACCTAATCTTCTGCTCATCCTCCCGCGCTCTAAAGAGAGCTCAGGTGAGAAATTGCAAATGTCCAGCAATTGCTCAGAGATGAAAAGTGCCAGCACTGAAAGCTGTTGCTAGCCAGCACCCTTCCTTGGAAGCGCTTTCACAGGCGCAGCAACACTGCGGCTTTGCGCTTCTATACGCACCAAACGTCATGGTCATTCTCTTTCCGTCTCGTAGACACGAGCTGAGAAATTGCAAACGTCGAGCAATTGCTCAGAGATGAAAAGTGCCAGCACTGAAAGCTCTTGCTAGCCAGCACCCTTCCTTGGAAGCGCTTTTGTAGGCCTAAGAACACTGGGGCTCTGGGCTTCTCTAGCCACCTAATCTTCTGCTCATCCTCTCGCGCACTCTAAAGAGAGCTCAGGTGAGAAATTGCAAACGTCGAGCAATTGCTCAGAGATGAAAAGTGCCAGCACTGAAAGCTCTTGCTAGCCAGCACCCTTCCTTGGAAGCGCTTTCACAGGCGCAGTAACACTGGGGCTTTCGCTTCTCTAGCTACCAAACGTCACGGTCCTTCTCTTTCCGTCGGTAGACACGAGCTGAGAAATTGCAAACGTCGAGCAATTGCTCAGAGATGAAAAGTGCCAGCACTGAAAGCTGTTGCTAGCCAGCAGCCTTCCTTGGAAGCGCTTTTGTAGGCCTAAGATCAGTGGGGCTCTGGGCTTCTCTAGCCACCTCATCTTCTGCTCATCCTCGCGCACTCTAAAGAGAGCTCAGGTGAGAAATTGCAAACGTCGAGCAATTGCTCAGAGCTGAAAAGTGCCAGCACTGAAAGCTGTTGCTAGCCAGCACCCTTCCTTGGAAGCGCTTTCACAGGCGCAGCAACACTGGGGCTTTGCACTTCTCTAGCCACCAAACGTCACGGTCCTTCTCTTTCCGTCTCGTAGACACGAGCTGAGAAATTGCAAACGTCGAGCAATTGCTCAGAGATGAAAAGTGCCAGCACTGAAAGCTGTTGCTAGCCAGCACCCTTCCTTGGAAGCGCTTTACAGGCGCAGTAACACTGGGGCTTTGCGCTTCTCTACCCACCAAACGTCACGGTCCTTCTCTTTCCATCTCATAGACACGAGCTGAGAAATTGCAAACGTCCAGCAATTGCTCCGAGATGAAAAGTGCCAGCACTGAAAGCTCTTGGTAGCCAGCACCCTTCCTTGGAAGCGCTTTCACAGGCGCAGCAACACTGGGGCTTTGCGCTTCTCTACCCACCAAACGTCACGGTCCTTCTCTTTCCGTCGGTAGACACGAGCTGAGAAATTGCAAACGTCGAGCAATTGCTCAGAGATGAAAAGTGCCAGCACTGAAAGCTGTTGCTAGCCAGCACCCTTCCTTGGAAGCGCTTTTGTAGGCCTAAGAACAGTGGGGCTCTGGGCTTCTCTAGCCACCTCATCTTCTGCTCATCCTCTCGCGCACTCTAAAGAGAGCTCAGGTGAGAAATTGCAAACGTCCAGCAATTGCTCAGAGATGAAAAGTGCCAGCACTGAAAGCTCTTGCTAGCCAGCACCCTTCCTTGGAAGCGCTTTTGTAGGCCTAAGAACACTGGGGCTCTGGGCTTCTCTAGCCACCTCATCTTCTGCTCATCCTCTCGCGCACTCTAAAGAGAGCTCAGGTGAGAAATTGCAAACGTCCAGCAATTGCTCAGAGATGAAAAGTGCCAGCACTGAAAGCTCTTGCTAGCCAGCACCCTTCCTTGGAAGCGCTTTTGTAGGCCTAAGAACACTGGGGCTCTGGGCTTCTCTAGCCACCTCATCTTCTGCTCATCCTCTCGCGCACTCTAAAGAGAGCTCAGGTAAGAAATTGCAAACGTCGAGCAATTGCTCAGAGCTGAAAAGTGCCAGCACTGAAAGCTGTTGCTAGCCAGCACCCTTCCTTGGAAGCGCTTTTGTAGGCCTAAGAAGACTTGGGCTCTGGGCTTCTCTAGCCACCTCATCTTCTGCTCATCCTCTTGCGCACTCTAAAGAGAGCTCAGGTGAGAAATTGCAAACGTCGAGCAATTGCTCAGAGATGAAAAGTGCCAGCACTGAAAGCTCTTGCTAGCCAGCCCCCTTCCTTGGAAGCGCTTTCACAGGCGCAGCAACACTGGGGCTTTGCGCTTCTCTACGCACCAAACGTCATGGTCATTCTCTTTCCGTCTCGTAGACACGAGCTGAGAAATTGCAAACGTCGAGCAATTGCTCAGAGATGAAAAGTGCCAGCACTGAAAGCTCTTGCTAGCCAGCACCCTTCCTTGGAAGCGCTTTTGTAGGCCTAAGAACACTGGGGCTCTGGGCTTCTCTAGCCACCTAATCTTCTGCTCATCCTCTCGCGCACTCTAAAGAGAGCTCAGGTGAGAAATTGCAAACGTCGAGCAATTGCTCAGAGATGAAAAGTGCCAGCACTGAAAGCTGTTGCTCTCCAGCACCCTTCCTTGGAAGCGCTTTCACAGGCGCAGTAACACTGGGGCTTTGCGCTTCTCTAGCTACCAAACGTCACGGTCCTTCTCTTTCCGTCTCGTAGATACGAGCTGAGAAATTGCAAACGTCGAGCAATTGCTCAGAGATGAAAAGTGCCAGCAGTGGAAGCTGTTGCTAGCCAGCACCCTTCCTTGGAAGCGCTTTTGTAGGCCTAAGAACACTGGGGCTCTGGGCTTCTCTAGCCACCTCATCTTCTGCTCATCCTCTCGCGCACTCTAAAGAGAGCTCAGGTGAGAAATTGCAAACGTCGAGCAATTGCTCAGAGATGAAAAGTGCCAGCACTGAAAGCTCTTGCTAGCCAGCCCCCTTCCTTGGAAGCGCTTTCACAGGCGCAGCAACACTGGGGCTTTGCGCTTCTATACGCACCAAACGTCATGGTCATTCTCTTTCCGTCTCGTAGACACGAGCTGAGAAATTGCAAACGTCGAGCAATTGCTCAGAGATGAAAAGTGCCAGCACTGAAAGCTCTTGCTAGCCAGCACCCTTCCTTGGAAGCGCTTTTGTAGGCCTAAGAACACTGGGGCTCTGGGCTTCTCTAGCCACCTAATCTTCTGCTCATCCTCTCGCGCACTCTAAAGAGAGCTCAGGTGAGAAATTGCAAACGTCGAGCAATTGCTCAGAGATGAAAAGTGCCAGCACTGAAAGCTGTTGCTCTCCAGCACCCTTCCTTGGAAGCGCTTTCACAGGCGCAGTAACACTGGGGCTTTGCGCTTCTCTAGCTACCAAACGTCACGGTCCTTCTCTTTCCGTCTCGTAGATACGAGCTGAGAAATTGCAAACGTCGAGCAATTGCTCAGAGATGAAAAGTGCCAGCAGTGGAAGCTGTTGCTAGCCAGCACCCTTCCTTGGAAGCGCTTTTGTAGGCCTAAGAACACTGGGGCTCTGGGCTTCTCTAGCCACCTCATCTTCTGCTCATCCTCTCGCGCACTCTAAAGAGAGCTCAGGTGAGAAATTGCAAACGTCGAGCAATTGCTCAGAGATGAAAAGTGCCAGCACTGAAAGCTGTTGCTAGCCAGCCCCCTTCCTTGGAAGCGCTTTCACAGGCGCAGCAACACTGGGGCTTTCGCTTCTCTACCCACCAAACGTCACGGTCCTTCTCTTTCCGTCGGTAGACACGAGCTGAGAAATTGCAAACGTCGAGCAATTGCTCCGAGATGAAAAGTGCCAGCACTGAAAGCTCTTGCTAGCCAGCACCCTTCCTTGGAAGCGCTTTCACAGGCGCAGTAACACTGGGGCTTTCGCTTCTCTAGCTACCAAACGTCACGGTCCTTCTCTTTCCGTCGGTAGACACGAGCTGAGAAATTGCAAACGTCCAGCAATTGCTCAGAGCTGAAAAGTGCCAGCACTGAAAGCTGTTGCTAGCCAGCACCCTTCCTTGGAAGCGCTTTTGTAGGCCTAAGAACAGTGGGGCTCTGGGCTTCTCTAGCCACCTCATCTTCTGCTCATCCTCTCGCGCGCTCTAAAGAGAGCTCAGGTGAGAAATTGCAAACGTCGAGCAATTGCTCAGAGATGAAAAGTGCCAGCACTGAAAGCTGTTGCTAGCCAGCAGCCTTCCTTGGAAGCGCTTTCACAGGCGCAGCAACACTGGGGCTTTGCGCTTCTCTAGCCACCAAACGTCACGGTCATTCTCTTTCCGTCTCGTAGACACGAGCTGAGAAATTGCAAATGTCGAGCAATTGCTCAGAGATGAAAAGTGCCAGCACTGAAAGCTGTTGCTAGCCAGCACCCTTCCTTGGAAGCGCTTTTGTAGGCCTAAGAACAGTGGGGCTCTGGGCTTCTCTAGCCACCTAATCTTCTGCTCATCCTCTCGCGCACTCTAAAGAGAGCTCAGGTGAGAAATTGCAAACGTCGAGCAATTGCTCAGAGATGAAAAGTGCCAGCACTGAAAGCTGTTGCTAGCCAGCACCCTTCCTTGGAAGCGCTTTCACAGGCGCAGCAACACTGGGGCTTTGCGCTTCTCTTGCCACCAAACGTCACGGTCCTTCTCTTTCCGTCTCGTAGACACGAGCTGAGAAATTGCAAACGTCGAGCAATTGCTCAGAGATGAAAAGTGCCAGCACTGAAAGCTGTTGCTAGCCAGCACCCTTCCTTGGAAGCGCTTTTGTAGGCCTAAGAAGACTGGGGCTCTGGGCTTCTCTAGCCACCTCATCTTCTGCTCATCCTCTCGCGCACTCTAAAGAGAGCTCAGGTGAGAAATTGCAAACGTCGAGCAATTGCTCCGAGATGAAAAGTGCCAGCACTGAAAGCTGTTGCTAGCCAGCACCCTTCCTTGGAAGCGCTTTCACAGGCGCAGTAACACTGGGGCTTTCGCTTCTATACGCACCAAATGTCACGGTCATTCTCTTTCCGTCTCGTAGACACGAGCTGAGAAATTGCAAACGTCGAGCAATTGCTCAGAGATGAAAAGTGCCAGCACTGAAAGCTGTTGCTAGCCAGCACCCTTCCTTGGAAGCGCTTTCACAGGCGCAGCAACACTGGGGCTTTGCGCTTCTATACGCACCAAACGTCACGGTCCTTCTCTTTCCGTCTCGTAGACACGAGCTGAGAAATTGCAAACGTCGAGCAATTGCTCAGAGATGAAAAGTGCCAGCACTGAAAGCTGTTGCTAGCCAGCACCCTTCCTTGGAAGCGCTTTTGTAGGCCTAAGAACAGTGGGGCTCTGGGCTTCTTTAGCCACCTCATCTTCTGCTCATCCTCTCGCGCACTCTAAAGAGAGCTCAGGTGAGAAATTGCAAACGTCCAGCAACTGCTCAGAGATGAAAAGTGCCAGCACTGAAAGCTCTTGCTAGCCAGCACCCTTCCTTGGAAGCGCTTTCACAGGCGCAGTAACACTGGGGCTTTGCACTTCTCTAGCCACCAAACGTCACGGTCCTTCTCTTTCCGTCTCGTAGACACGAGCTGAGAAATTGCAAACGTCGAGCAATTGCTCAGAGATGAAAAGTGCCAGCACTGAAAGCTGTTGCTAGCCAGCACCCTTCCTTGGAAGCGCTTTTGTAGGCCTAAGAACACTGGGGCTCTGGGCTTCTCTAGCCACCTAATCTTCTGCTCATCCTCCCGCGCTCTAAAGAGAGCTCAGGTGAGAAATTGCAAATGTCCAGCAATTGCTCAGAGATGAAAAGTGCCAGCACTGAAAGCTCTTGCTAGCCAGCACCCTTCCTTGGAAGCGCTTTCACAGGCGCAGCAACACTGCGGCTTTGCGCTTCTATACGCACCAAACGTCATGGTCATTCTCTTTCCGTCTCGTAGACACGAGCTGAGAAATTGCAAACGTCGAGCAATTGCTCAGAGATGAAAAGTGCCAGCACTGAAAGCTCTTGCTAGCCAGCACCCTTCCTTGGAAGCGCTTTTGTAGGCCTAAGAACACTGGGGCTCTGGGCTTCTCTAGCCACCTAATCTTCTGCTCATCCTCTCGCGCACTCTAAAGAGAGCTCAGGTGAGAAATTGCAAACGTCGAGCAATTGCTCAGAGATGAAAAGTGCCAGCACTGAAAGCTCTTGCTAGCCAGCACCCTTCCTTGGAAGCGCTTTCACAGGCGCAGTAACACTGGGGCTTTCGCTTCTCTAGCTACCAAACGTCACGGTCCTTCTCTTTCCGTCGGTAGACACGAGCTGAGAAATTGCAAACGTCGAGCAATTGCTCAGAGCTGAAAAGTGCCAGCACTGAAAGCTGTTGCTAGCCAGCACCCTTCCTTGGAAGCGCTTTCACAGGCGCAGCAACACTGGGGCTTTGCACTTCTCTAGCCACCAAACGTCACGGTCCTTCTCTTTCCGTCTCGTAGACACGAGCTGAGAAATTGCAAACGTCGAGCAATTGCTCAGAGATGAAAAGTGCCAGCACTGAAAGCTGTTGCTAGCCAGCACCCTTCCTTGGAAGCGCTTTACAGGCGCAGTAACACTGGGGCTTTGCGCTTCTCTACCCACCAAACGTCACGGTCCTTCTCTTTCCATCTCATAGACACGAGCTGAGAAATTGCAAACGTCCAGCAATTGCTCCGAGATGAAAAGTGCCAGCACTGAAAGCTCTTGGTAGCCAGCACCCTTCCTTGGAAGCGCTTTCACAGGCGCAGCAACACTGGGGCTTTGCGCTTCTCTACCCACCAAACGTCACGGTCCTTCTCTTTCCGTCGGTAGACACGAGCTGAGAAATTGCAAACGTCGAGCAATTGCTCAGAGATGAAAAGTGCCAGCACTGAAAGCTGTTGCTAGCCAGCACCCTTCCTTGGAAGCGCTTTTGTAGGCCTAAGAACAGTGGGGCTCTGGGCTTCTCTAGCCACCTCATCTTCTGCTCATCCTCTCGCGCACTCTAAAGAGAGCTCAGGTGAGAAATTGCAAACGTCCAGCAATTGCTCAGAGATGAAAAGTGCCAGCACTGAAAGCTCTTGCTAGCCAGCACCCTTCCTTGGAAGCGCTTTTGTAGGCCTAAGAACACTGGGGCTCTGGGCTTCTCTAGCCACCTCATCTTCTGCTCATCCTCTCGCGCACTCTAAAGAGAGCTCAGGTGAGAAATTGCAAACGTCCAGCAATTGCTCAGAGATGAAAAGTGCCAGCACTGAAAGCTCTTGCTAGCCAGCACCCTTCCTTGGAAGCGCTTTTGTAGGCCTAAGAACACTGGGGCTCTGGGCTTCTCTAGCCACCTCATCTTCTGCTCATCCTCTCGCGCACTCTAAAGAGAGCTCAGGTAAGAAATTGCAAACGTCGAGCAATTGCTCAGAGCTGAAAAGTGCCAGCACTGAAAGCTGTTGCTAGCCAGCACCCTTCCTTGGAAGCGCTTTTGTAGGCCTAAGAAGACTTGGGCTCTGGGCTTCTCTAGCCACCTCATCTTCTGCTCATCCTCTTGCGCACTCTAAAGAGAGCTCAGGTGAGAAATTGCAAACGTCGAGCAATTGCTCAGAGATGAAAAGTGCCAGCACTGAAAGCTGTTGCTAGCCAGCCCCCTTCCTTGGAAGCGCTTTCACAGGCGCAGCAACACTGGGGCTTTGCGCTTCTATACGCACCAAACGTCATGGTCATTCTCTTTCCGTCTCGTAGACACGAGCTGAGAAATTGCAAACGTCGAGCAATTGCTCAGAGATGAAAAGTGCCAGCACTGAAAGCTCTTGCTAGCCAGCACCCTTCCTTGGAAGCGCTTTTGTAGGCCTAAGAACACTGGGGCTCTGGGCTTCTCTAGCCACCTAATCTTCTGCTCATCCTCTCGCGCACTCTAAAGAGAGCTCAGGTGAGAAATTGCAAACGTCCAGCAATTGCTCAGAGATGAAAAGTGCCAGCACTGAAAGCTCTTGCTAGCCAGCACCCTTCCTTGGAAGCGCTTTCACAGGCGCAGTAACACTGGGGCTTTGCGCTTCTCTAGCTACCAAACGTCACGGTCCTTCTCTTTCCGTCTCGTAGATACGAGCTGAGAAATTGCAAACGTCGAGCAATTGCTCAGAGATGAAAAGTGCCAGCAGTGGAAGCTGTTGCTAGCCAGCACCCTTCCTTGGAAGCGCTTTTGTAGGCCTAAGAACACTGGGGCTCTGGGCTTCTCTAGCCACCTCATCTTCTGCTCATCCTCTCGCGCACTCTAAAGAGAGCTCAGGTGAGAAATTGCAAACGTCGAGCAATTGCTCAGAGATGAAAAGTGCCAGCACTGAAAGCTGTTGCTAGCCAGCCCCCTTCCTTGGAAGCGCTTTCACAGGCGCAGCAACACTGCGGCTTTGCGCTTCTCTAGCCACCAAACGTCACGGTCCTTCTCTTTCCGTCTCGTAGACACGAGCTGAGAAATTGCAAACGTCGAGCAATTGCTCAGAGATGAAAAGTGCCAGCACTGAAAGCTCTTGCTAGCCAGCACCCTTCCTTGGAAGCGCTTTTGTAGGCCTAAGAGCACTGGGGCTCTGGGCTTCTCTAGCCACCTCATCTTCTGCTCATCCTCTCGCGCACTCTAAAGAGAGCTCAGGTGAGAAATTGCAAACGTCGAGCAATTGCTCAGAGATGAAAAGTGCCAGCACTGAAAGCTCTTGCTAGCCAGCACCCTTCCTTGGAAGCGCTTTCACAGGCGCAGTAACACTGGGGCTTTCGCTTCTCTACCCACCAAACGTCACGGTCCTTCTCTTTCCGTCGGTAGACACGAGCTGAGAAATTGCAAACGTCGAGCAATTGCTCCGAGATGAAAAGTGCCAGCACTGAAAGCTCTTGCTAGCCAGCACCCTTCCTTGGAAGCGCTTTCACAGGCGCAGTAACACTGGGGCTTTCGCTTCTCTAGCTACCAAACGTCACGGTCCTTCTCTTTCCGTCGGTAGACACGAGCTGAGAAATTGCAAACGTCCAGCAATTGCTCAGAGATGAAAAGTGCCAGCACTGAAAGCTGTTGCTAGCCAGCACCCTTCCTTGGAAGCGCTTTTGTAGGCCTAAGAACAGTGGGGCTCTGGGCTTCTCTAGCCACCTCATCTTCTGCTCATCCTCGCGCGCTCTAAAGAGAGCTCAGGTGAGAAATTGCAAACGTCGAGCAATTGCTCAGAGATGAAAAGTGCCAGCACTGAAAGCTGTTGCTAGCCAGCAGCCTTCCTTGGAAGCGCTTTCACAGGCGCAGCAACACTGGGGCTTTGCGCTTCTCTAGCCACCAAACGTCACGGTCATTCTCTTTCCGTCTCGTAGACACGAGCTGAGAAATTGCAAACGTCGAGCAATTGCTCAGAGATGAAAAGTGCCAGCACTGAAAGCTGTTGCTAGCCAGCACCCTTCCTTGGAAGCGCTTTTGTAGGCCTAAGAACAGTGGGGCTCTGGGCTTCTCTAGCCACCTCATCTTCTGCTCATCCTCTCGCGCACTCTAAAGAGAGCTCAGGTGAGAAATTGCAAACGTCGAGCAATTGCTCAGAGATGAAAAGTGCCAGCACTGAAAGCTGTTGCTAGCCAGCACCCTTCCTTGGAAGCGCTTTCACAGGCGCAGCAACACTGGGGCTTTGCGCTTCTCTTGCCACCAAACGTCACGGTCCTTCTCTTTCCGTCTCGTAGACACGAGCTGAGAAATTGCAAACGTCGAGCAATTGCTCAGAGATGAAAAGTGCCAGCACTGAAAGCTGTTGCTAGCCAGCACCCTTCCTTGGAAGCGCTTTTGTAGGCCTAAGAAGACTGGGGCTCTGGGCTTCTCTAGCCACCTCATCTTCTGCTCATCCTCTCGCGCACTCTAAAGAGAGCTCAGGTGAGAAATTGCAAACGTCGAGCAATTGCTCCGAGATGAAAAGTGCCAGCACTGAAAGCTGTTGCTAGCCAGCACCCTTCCTTGGAAGCGCTTTCACAGGCGCAGTAACACTGGGGCTTTCGCTTCTATACGCACCAAATGTCACGGTCATTCTCTTTCCGTCTCGTAGACACGAGCTGAGAAATTGCAAACGTCGAGCAATTGCTCAGAGATGAAAAGTGCCAGCACTGAAAGCTGTTGCTAGCCAGCACCCTTCCTTGGAAGCGCTTTCACAGGCGCAGCAACACTGGGGCTTTGCGCTTCTATACGCACCAAACGTCACGGTCCTTCTCTTTCCGTCTCGTAGACACGAGCTGAGAAATTGCAAACGTCGAGCAATTGCTCAGAGATGAAAAGTGCCAGCACTGAAAGCTGTTGCTAGCCAGCACCCTTCCTTGGAAGCGCTTTTGTAGGCCTAAGAACAGTGGGGCTCTGGGCTTCTTTAGCCACCTCATCTTCTGCTCATCCTCTCGCGCACTCTAAAGAGAGCTCAGGTGAGAAATTGCAAACGTCCAGCAACTGCTCAGAGCTGAAAAGTGCCAGCACTGAAAGCTGTTGCTAGCCAGCACCCTTCCTTGGAAGCGCTTTCACAGGCGCAGTAACACTGGGGCTTTGCACTTCTCTAGCCACCAAACGTCACGGTCCTTCTCTTTCCGTCTCGTAGACACGAGCTGAGAAATTGCAAACGTCGAGCAATTGCTCAGAGATGAAAAGTGCCAGCACTGAAAGCTCTTGCTAGCCAGCACCCTTCCTTGGAAGCGCTTTTGTAGGCCTAAGAACACTGGGGCTCTGGGCTTCTCTAGCCACCTAATCTTCTGCTCATCCTCCCGCGCTCTAAAGAGAGCTCAGGTGAGAAATTGCAAATGTCCAGCAATTGCTCAGAGATGAAAAGTGCCAGCACTGAAAGCTGTTGCTAGCCAGCACCCTTCCTTGGAAGCGCTTTCACAGGCGCAGCAACACTGAGGCTTTGCGCTTCTATACGCACCAAACGTCATGGTCATTCTCTTTCCGTCTCGTAGACACGAGCTGAGAAATTGCAAACGTCGAGCAATTGCTCAGAGATGAAAAGTGCCAGCACTGAAAGCTCTTGCTAGCCAGCACCCTTCCTTGGAAGCGCTTTTGTAGGCCTAAGAACAGTGGGGCTCTGGGCTTCTCTAGCCACCTAATCTTCTGCTCATCCTCTCGCGCACTCTAAAGAGAGCTCAGGTGAGAAATTGCAAACATCGAGCAATTGCTCAGAGATGAAAAGTGCCAGCACTGAAAGCTGTTGCTAGCCAGCACCCTTCCTTGGAAGCGCTTTCACAGGCGCAGTAACACTGGGGCTTTGCGCTTCTCTAGCTACCAAACGTCACGGTCCTTCTCTTTCCGTCTCGTAGATACGAGCTGAGAAATTGCAAACGTCGAGCAATTGCTCAGAGATGAAAAGTGCCAGCACTGAAAGCTGTTGCTAGCCAGCACCCTTCCTTGGAAGCGCTTTTGTAGGCCTAAGAGCACTGGGGCTCTGGGCTTCTCTAGCCACCTCATCTTCTGCTCATCCTCTCGCGCACTCTAAAGAGAGCTCAGGTGAGAAATTGCAAACGTCCAGCAATTGCTCAGAGATGAAAAGTGCCAGCACTGAAAGCTGTTGCTAGCCAGCACCCTTCCTTGGAAGCGCTTTCACAGGCGCAGTAACACTGGGGCTTTGCGCTTCTCTACCCACCAAACGTCACGGTCCTTCTCTTTCCGTCTCGTAGACACGAGCTGAGAAATTGCAAACGTCGAGCAATTGCTCAGAGATGAAAAGTGCCAGCACTGAAAGCTGTTGCTAGCCAGCACCCTTCCTTGGAAGCGCTTTTGTAGGCCTAAGAACACTGGGGCTCTGGGCTTCTCTAGCCACCTCATCTTCTGCTCATCCTCTCGCGCACTCTAAAGAGAGCTCAGGTGAGAAATTGCAAACGTCCAGCAATTGCTCAGAGATGAAAAGTGCCAGCACTGAAAGCTGTTGCTAGCCAGCCCCCTTCCTTGGAAGCGCTTTCACAGGCGCAGTAACACTGGGGCTTTCGCTTCTCTAGCTACCAAACGTCACGGTCATTCTCTTTCCGTCGGTAGACACGAGCTGAGAAATTGCAAACGTCAAGCAATTGCTCAGAGATGAAAAGTGCCAGCACTGAAAGCTGTTGCTAGCCAGCAGCCTTCCTTGGAAGCGCTTTTGTAGGCCTAAGAACAGTGGGGCTCTGGGCTTCTCTAGCCACCTCATCTTCTGCTCATCCTCGCGCACTCTAAAGAGAGCTCAGGTGAGAAATTGCAAACGTCCAGCAACTGCTCAGAGATGAAAAGTGCCAGCACTGAAAGCTGTTGCTAGCCAGCACCCTTCCTTGGAAGCGCTTTCACAGGCGCAGCAACAGTGGGGCTTTGCGCTTCTCTAGCCACCAAACGTCACGGTCCTTCTCTTTCCGTCTCGTAGACACGAGCTGAGAAATTGCAAACGTCGAGCAATTGCTCAGAGATGAAAAGTGCCAGCACTGAAAGCTCTTGCCAGCCAGCACCCTTCCTTGGAAGCGCTTTTGTAGGCCTAAGAACACTGGGGCTCTGGGCTTCTTTAGCCACCTCATCTTCTGCTCATCCTCTCGCGCACTCTAAAGAGAGCTCAGGTGAGAAATTGCAAACGTCGAGCAATTGCTCAGAGATGAAAAGTGCCAGCACTGAAAGCTGTTGCTAGCCAGCACCCTTCCTTGGAAGCGCTTTCACAGGCGCAGTAACACTGGGGCTTTGCGCTTCTCTAGCTACCAAACGTCACGGTCCTTCTCTTTCCGTCTCGTAGACACGAGCTGAGAAATTGCAAACGTCGAGCAATTGCTCAGAGATGAAAAGTGCCAGCACTGAAAGCTGTTGCTAGCCAGCCCCCTTCCTTGGAAGCGCTTTACAGGCGCAGTAACACTGGGGCTTTGCGCTTCTCTAGCCACCAAACGTCACGGTCCTTCTCTTTCCATCTCATAGACACGAGCTGAGAAATTGCAAACGTCCAGCAATTGCTCAGAGATGAAAAGTGCCAGCACTGAAAGCTCTTGCTAGCCAGCACCCTTCCTTGGAAGCGCTTTTGTAGGCCTAAGAACACTGGGGCTCTGGGCTTCTCTAGCCACCTAATCTTCTGCTCATCCTCTCGCGCACTCTAAAGAGAGCTCAGGTGAGAAATTGCAAACGTCGAGCAATTGCTCAGAGCTGAAAAGTGCCAGCACTGAAAGCTGTTGCTAGCCAGCCCCCTTCCTTGGAAGCGCTTTCACAGGCGCAGCAACACTGGGGCTTTGCGCTTCTATACGCACCAAACGTCATGGTCCTTCTCTTTACGTCTCGTAGACACGAGCTGAGAAATTGCAAACGTCCAGCAATTGCTCAGAGATGAAAAGTGCCAGCACTGAAAGCTGTTGCTAGCCAGCACCCTTCCTTGGAAGCACTTTTGTAGGCCTAAGAACAGTGGGGCTCTGGGCTTCTCTAGCCACCTAATCTTCTGCTCATCCTCTCGCGCACTCTAAAGAGAGCTCAGGTGAGAAATTGCAAACGTCGAGCAATTGCTCAGAGCTGAAAAGTGCCAGCACTGAAAGCTGTTGCTAGCCAGCACCCTTCCTTGGAAGCGCTTTCACAGGCGCAGTAACACTGGGGCTTTGCGCTTCTCTAGCTACCAAACGTCACGGTCATTCTCTTTCCGTCTCGTAGATACGAGCTGAGAAATTGCAAACGTCGAGCAATTGCTCAGAGATGAAAAGTGCCAGCACTGAAAGCTGTTGCTAGCCAGCACCCTTCCTTGGAAGCGCTTTTGTAGGCCTAAGAACAGTGGGGCTCTGGGCTTCTCTAGCCACCTCATCTTCTGCTCATCCTCTCACGCACTCTAAAGAGAGCTCAGGTGAGAAATTGCAAACGTCGAGCAATTGCTCAGAGATGAAAAGTGCCAGCACTGAAAGCTGTTGCTAGCCAGCACCCTTCCTTGGAAGCGCTTTCACAGGCGCAGCAACACTGCGGCTTTGCGCTTCTCTAGCCACCAAACGTCACGGTCCTTCTCTTTCCGTCTCCTAGACACGAGCTGAGAAATTGCAAACGTCGAGCAATTGCTCAGAGATGAAAAGTGCCAGCACTGAAAGCTGTTGCTAGCCAGCACCCTTCCTTGGAAGCGCTTTCACAAGCGCAGTAACACTGGGGATTTGCGCTTCCATGCGCACCAAACGTCACGGTCCTTCTCTTTCCGTCTCGTAGACACGAGCTGAGAAATTGCAAACGTCGAGCAATTGCTCAGAGATGAAAAGTGCCAGCACTGAAAGCTGTTGCTAGCCAGCACCCTTCCTTGGAAGCGCTTTCACAGGCGCAGCAACACTGGGGCTTTGCGCTTCTCTACCCACCAAACGTCACGGTCCTTCTCTTTCCGTCTCGTAGACACGAGCTGAGAAATTGCAAACGTCGAGCAATTGCTCAGAGATGAAAAGTGCCAGCACTGAAAGCTCTTGCTAGCCAGCACCCTTCCTTGGAAGCGCTTTCACAGGCGCAGTAACACTGGGGCTTTGCACTTCTCTACCCACCAAACGTCACGGTCATTCTCTTTCCGTCTCGTAGACATGAGCTGAGAAATTGCAAATGTCGAGCAATTGCTCAGAGAAGAAAAGTGCCAGCACAGAAAGCTCTTGCTAGCCAGCACCCTTCCTTGGAAGCGCTTTCACAGGCGCAGCAACACTGGGGCTTTGCGCTTCTCTAACCACCAAACGTCACGGTCCTTCTCTTTCCGTCTCGTAGACACGAGCTGAGAAATTGCAAACGTCGAGCAATTGCTCAGAGATGAAAAGTGCCAGCACTGAAAGCTGTTGCTAGCCAGCACCCTTCCTTGGAAGCGCTTTTGTAGGCCTAAGAACAGTGGGGCTCTGGGCTTCTCTAGCCACCTCATCTTCTGCTCATCCTCTCGCGCACTCTAAAGAGAGCTCAGGTGAGAAATTGCAAACGTCGAGCAATTGCTCAGAGATGAAAAGTGCCAGCACTGAAAGCTGTTGCTAGCCAGCACCCTTCCTTGGAAGCGCTTTCACAGGCGCAGCAACACTGGGGCTTTGTGCTTCTCTAGCCACCAAACGTCACGGTCCTTCTCTTTCCATCTCGTAGACACGAGCTGAGAAATTGCAAACGTCGAGCAATTGCTCAGAGATGAAAAGTGCCAGCACTGAAAGCTCTTGCTAGCCAGCACCCTTCCTTGGAAGTGCTTTTGTAGGCCTAAGAACAGTGGGGCTCTGGGCTTCTCTAGCCACCTCATCTTCTGCTCATCCTCTCGCGCGCTCTAAAGAGAGCTCAGGTGAGAAATTGCAAACGTCGAGCAATTGCTCAGAGATGAAAAGTGCCAGCACTGAAAGCTCTTGCTGGCCAGCACCCTTCCTTGGAAGCGCTTTCACAGGCACAGCAACACTGGGGCTTTGCGCTTCTCTAGCCACCAAACGTCACGGTCCTTCTCTTTCCGTCTCGTAGACACGAGCTGAGAAATTGCAAACGTCCAGCAATTGCTCAGAGATGAAAAGTGCCAGCACTGAAAGCTGTTGCTAGCCAGCACCCTTCCTTGGAAGCGCTTTTGTAGGCCTAAGAACAGTGGGGCTCTGGGCTTCTTTAGCCACCTCATCTTCTGCTCATCCTCTCGCGCACTCTGAAGAGAGCTCAGGTGAGAAATTGCAAACGTCGAGCAATTGCTCAGAGATGAAAAGTGCCAGCACTGAAAGCTCTTGCTAGCCAGCACCCTTCCTTGGAAGCGCTTTCACAGGCGCAGCAACACTGGGGCTTTGCGCTTCTATACGCACCAAACGTCACGGTCCTTCTCTTTCCGTCTCGTAGACACGAGCTGAGAAATTGCAAACGTCGAGCAATTGCTCAGAGATGAAAAGTGCCAGCACTGAAAGCTGTTGCTAGCCAGCACCCTTCCTTGGAAGCGCTTTCACAGGCGCAGTAACACTGGGGCTTTGCGCTTCTCTACCCACCAAACGTCACGGTCCTTCTCTTTCCGTCTCGTAGACACGAGCTGAGAAATTGCAAACGTCGAGCAATTGCTCAGAGATGAAAAGTGCCAGCACTGAAAGCTGTTGCTAGCCAGCACCCTTCCTTGGAAGCGCTTTTGTAGGCCTAAGAACACTGGGGCTCTGGGCTTCTCTAGCCACCTCATCTTCTGCTCATCCTCTCGCGCACTCTAAAGAGAGCTCAGGTGAGAAATTGCAAACGTCCAGCAATTGCTCAGAGATGAAAAGTGCCAGCACTGAAAGCTCTTGCTGGCCAGCACCCTTCCTTGGAAGCGCTTTCACAGGCGCAGCAACACTGGGGCTTTGCGCTTCTCTAGCCACCAAACGTCATGGTCCTTCTCTTTCCGTCTCGTAGACACGAGCTGAGAAATTGCAAACGTCCAGCAATTGCTCAGAGATGAAAAGTGCCAGCACTGAAAGCTGTTGCTAGCCAGAACCCTTCCTTGGAAGCGCTTTTGTAGGCCTAAGAACAGTGGGGCTCTGGGCTTCTTTAGCCACCTCATCTTCTGCTCATCCTCTCGCGCACTCTGAAGAGAGCTCAGGTGAGAAATTGCAAACGTCGAGCAATTGCTCAGAGATGAAAAGTGCCAGCACTGAAAGCTCTTGCTAGCCAGCACCCTTCCTTGGAAGCGCTTTCACAGGCGCAGCAACACTGGGGCTTTGCGCTTCTATACGCACCAAACGTCACGGTCCTTCTCTTTCCGTCTCGTAGACACGAGCTGAGAAATTGCAAACGTCGAGCAATTGCTCAGAGATGAAAAGTGCCAGCACTGAAAGCTGTTGCTAGCCAGCACCCTTCCTTGGAAGCGCTTTCACAGGCGCAGTAACACTGGGGCTTTGCGCTTCTCTACCCACCAAACGTCACGGTCCTTCTCTTTCCGTCTCGTAGACACGAGCTGAGAAATTGCAAACGTCGAGCAATTGCTCAGAGATGAAAAGTGCCAGCACTGAAAGCTGTTGCTAGCCAGCACCCTTCCTTGGAAGCGCTTTTGTAGGCCTAAGAACACTGGGGCTCTGGGCTTCTCTAGCCACCTCATCTTCTGCTCATCCTCTCGCGCACTCTAAAGAGAGCTCAGGTGAGAAATTGCAAACGTCCAGCAATTGCTCAGAGATGAAAAGTGCCAGCACTGAAAGCTCTTGCTGGCCAGCACCCTTCCTTGGAAGCGCTTTCACAGGCGCAGCAACACTGGGGCTTTGCGCTTCTCTAGCCACCAAACGTCATGGTCCTTCTCTTTCCGTCTCGTAGACACGAGCTGAGAAATTGCAAACGTCGAGCAATTGCTCAGAGATGAAAAGTGCCAGCACTGAAAGCTGTTGCTAGCCAGCCCCCTTCCTTGGAAGCGCTTTTGTAGGCCTAAGAACAGTGGGGCTCTGGGCTTCTTTAGCCACCTCATCTTCTGCTCATCCTCTCGCGCACTCTGAAGAGAGCTCAGGTGAGAAATTGCAAACGTCGAGCAATTGCTCAGAGATGAAAAGTGCCAGCACTGAAAGCTCTTGCTAGCCAGCACCCTTCCTTGGAAGCGCTTTCACAGGCGCAGCAACACTGGGGCTTTGCGCTTCTATACGCACCAAACGTCACGGTCCTTCTCTTTCCGTCTCGTAGACACGAGCTGAGAAATTGCAAATGTCCAGCAATTGCTCAGAGATGAAAAGTGCCAGCACTGAAAGCTGTTGCTAGCCAGCACCCTTCCTTGGAAGCGCTTTCACAGGCGCAGTAACACTGGGGCTTTGCGCTTCTCTACCCACCAAACGTCACGGTCCTTCTCTTTCCGTCTCGTAGACACGAGCTGAGAAATTGCAAACGTCCAGCAATTGCTCAGAGATGAAAAGTGCCAGCACTGAAAGCTGTTGCTAGCCAGCACCCTTCCTTGGAAGCGCTTTTGTAGGCCTAAGAACAGTGGGGCTCTGGGCTTCTCTAGCCACCTCATCTTCTGCTCATCCTCTCGCGCACTCTAAAGAGAGCTCAGGTGAGAAATTGCAAACGTCCAGCAATTGCTCAGAGCTGAAAAGTGCCAGCACTGAAAGCTCTTGCTAGCCAGCACCCTTCCTTGGAAGCGCTTTCGCAGGCGCAGTAACACTGGGGCTTTGCGCTTCTCTACCCACCAAACGTCACGGTCATTCTCTTTCCGTCTCGTAGACACGAGCTGAGAAATTGCAAACGTCGAGCAATTGCTCAGAGATGAAAAGTGCCAGCACTGAAAGCTGTTGCTAGCCAGCACCCTTCCTTGGAAGCGCTTTTGTAGGCCTAAGAACAGTGGGGCTCTGGGCTTCTCTAGCCACCTCATCTTCTGCTCATCCTCTCGCGCACTCTAAAGAGAGCTCAGGTGAGAAATTGCAAACGTCGAGCAATTGCTCAGAGCTGAAAAGTGCCAGCACTGAAAGCTGTTGCTAGCCAGCACCCTTCCTTGGAAGCGCTTTCACAGGCGCAGCAACACTGGGGCTTTGCGCTTCTCTAGCCACCAAACGTCACGGTCCTTCTCTTTCCATCTCGTAGACACGAGCTGAGAAATTGCAAACGTCGAGCAATTGCTCAGAGATGAAAAGTGCCAGCACTGAAAGCTGTTGCTAGCCAGCACCCTTCCTTGGAAGCGCTTTTGTAGGCCTAAGAACACTGGGGCTCTGGGCTTCTCTAGCCACCTCATCTTCTGCTCATCCTCGCACGCGCTCTAAAGAGAGCTCAGGTGAGAAATTGCAAACGTCGAGCAATTGCTCAGAGATGAAAAGTGCCAGCACTGAAAGCTGTTGCTAGCCAGCACCCTTCCTTGGAAGCGCTTTCACAGGCGCAGCAACACTGGGGCTTTGCGCTTCTCTAGCCACCAAACGTCACGGTCCTTCTCTTTCCGTCTCGTAGACACGAGCTGAGAAATTGCAAACGTCGAGCAATTGCTCAGAGATGAAAAGTGCCAGCACTGAAAGCTGTTGCTAGCCAGCACCCTTCCTTGGAAGCGCTTTTGTAGGCCTAAGAAGACTGGGGCTCTGGGCTTCTTTAGCCACCTCATCTTCTGCTCATCCTCTCGCGCACTCTGAAGAGAGCTCAGGTGAGAAATTGCAAACGTCGAGCAATTGCTCAGAGATGAAAAGTGCCAGCACTGAAAGCTGTTGCTAGCCAGCACCCTTCCTTGGAAGCGCTTTCACAGGCACAGCAACACTGGGGCTTTGCGCTTCTATACGCACCAAACGTCACGGTCATTCTCTTTCCGTCTCGTAGACATGAGCTGAGAAATTGCAAGCGTCCAGCTATTGCTCAGAGATGAAAAGTGCCAGCACTGGAAGCTGTTGCTAGCCAGCACCCTTCCTTGGAAGCGCTTTCACAGGTGCAGTAACACTGGGGCTTTGCGCTTCTATACGCATCAAACGTCACGGTCATTCTCTTTCCGTCTCGTAGACACGAGCTAAGAAATTGCAAACGTCGAGCAATTGCTCCGAGAAGAAAAGTGCCAGCACTGAAAGCTCTTGCTAGCCAGCACCCTTCCTTGGAAGCGCTTTCACAGGCGCAGTAACACTGGGGCTTTGCGCTTCTCTAGCCACCAAACGTCACGGTCCTTCTCTTTCCGTCTCGTAGACACGAGCTGAGAAATTGCAAACGTCGAGCAATTGCTCAGAGATGAAAAGTGCCAGCACTGAAAGCTGTTGCTAGCCAGCACCCTTCCTTGGAAGCGCTTTCACAGGCGCAGCAACACTGGGGCTTTGCGCTTCTATACGCACCAAACGTCACGGTCATTCTCTTTCCGTCTCGTAGACACGAGCTGAGAAATTGCAAACGTCGAGCAATTGCTCAGAGATGAAAAGTGCCAGCACTGAAAGCTGTTGCTAGCCAGCACCCTTCCTTGGAAGCGCTTTTGTAGGCCTAAGAACAGTGGGGCTCTGGGCTTCTCTAGCCACCTCATCTTCTGCTCATCCTCTCGCGCACTCTAAAGAGAGCTCAGGTGAGAAATTGCAAACGTCGAGCAATTGCTCAGAGCTGAAAAGTGCCAGCACTGAAAGCTCTTGCTAGCCAGCACCCTTCCTTGGAAGCGCTTTTGTAGGCCTAAGAACACTGGGGCTCTGGGCTTCTCTAGCCACCTCATCTTCTGCTCATCCTCTCGCGCACTCTAAAGAGAGTTCAGGTGAGAAATTGCAAACGTCGAGCAATTGCTCAGAGCTGAAAAGTGCCAGCACTGAAAGCTGTTGCTAGCCAGCACCCTTCCTTGGAAGCGCTTTCACAGGCGCAGCAACACTGGGGCTTTGCGCTTCTATACGCACCAAACGTCACGGTCCTTCTCTTTCCGTCTCGTAGACACGAGCTGAGAAATTGCAAACGTCGAGCAATTGCTCAGAGATGAAAAGTGCCAGCACTGAAAGCTGTTGCTAGCCAGCACCCTTCCTTGGAAGCGCTTTTGTAGGCCTAAGAACAGTGGGGCTCTGGGCTTCTCTAGCCACCTCATCTTCTGCTCATCCTCTCGCGCACTCTAAAGAGAGCTCAGGTGAGAAATTGCAAACGTCGAGCAATTGCTCAGAGATGAAAAGTGCCAGCACTGAAAGCTGTTGCTAGCCAGCACCCTTCCTTGGAAGCGCTTTCACAGGCGCAGCAACACTGGGGCTTTGCGCTTCTCTAGCCACCAAACGTCACGGTCCTTCTCTTTCCATCTCGTAGACACGAGCTGAGAAATTGCAAACGTCGAGCAATTGCTCAGAGATGAAAAGTGCCAGCACTGAAAGCTCTTGCTAGCCAGCACCCTTCCTTGGAAGTGCTTTTGTAGGCCTAAGAACAGTGGGGCTCTGGGCTTCTCTAGCCACCTCATCTTCTGCTCATCCTCTCGCGCGCTCTAAAGAGAGCTCAGGTGAGAAATTGCAAACGTCGAGCAATTGCTCAGAGATGAAAAGTGCCAGCACTGAAAGCTCTTGCTGGCCAGCACCCTTCCTTGGAAGCGCTTTCACAGGCACAGCAACACTGGGGCTTTGCGCTTCTCTAGCCACCAAACGTCACGGTCCTTCTCTTTCCGTCTCGTAGACACGAGCTGAGAAATTGCAAACGTCCAGCAATTGCTCAGAGATGAAAAGTGCCAGCACTGAAAGCTGTTGCTAGCCAGCACCCTTCCTTGGAAGCGCTTTTGTAGGCCTAAGAACAGTGGGGCTCTGGGCTTCTTTAGCCACCTCATCTTCTGCTCATCCTCTCGCGCACTCTGAAGAGAGCTCAGGTGAGAAATTGCAAACGTCGAGCAATTGCTCAGAGATGAAAAGTGCCAGCACTGAAAGCTCTTGCTAGCCAGCACCCTTCCTTGGAAGCGCTTTCACAGGCGCAGCAACACTGGGGCTTTGCGCTTCTATACGCACCAAACGTCACGGTCATTCTCTTTCCGTCTCGTAGACACGAGCTGAGAAATTGCAAACGTCGAGCAATTGCTCAGAGATGAAAAGTGCCAGCACTGAAAGCTGTTGCTAGCCAGCACCCTTCCTTGGAAGCGCTTTCACAGGCGCAGGAACACTGGGGCTTTGCGCTTCTCTACCCACCAAACGTCACGGTCCTTCTCTTTCCGTCTCGTAGACACGAGCTGAGAAATTGCAAACGTCGAGCAATTGCTCAGAGATGAAAAGTGCCAGCACTGAAAGCTGTTGCTAGCCAGCACCCTTCCTTGGAAGCGCTTTTGTAGGCCTAAGAACACTGGGGCTCTGGGCTTCTCTAGCCACCTCATCTTCTGCTCATCCTCTCGCGCACTCTAAAGAGAGCTCAGGTGAGAAATTGCAAACGTCCAGCAATTGCTCAGAGCTGAAAAGTGCCAGCACTGAAAGCTCTTGCTGGCCAGCACCCTTCCTTGGAAGCGCTTTCACAGGCGCAGCAACACTGGGGCTTTGCGCTTCTCTAGCCACCAAACGTCATGGTCCTTCTCTTTCCGTCTCGTAGACACGAGCTGAGAAATTGCAAACGTCCAGCAATTGCTCAGAGATGAAAAGTGCCAGCACTGAAAGCTGTTGCTAGCCAGAACCCTTCCTTGGAAGCGCTTTTGTAGGCCTAAGAACAGTGGGGCTCTGGGCTTCTTTAGCCACCTCATCTTCTGCTCATCCTCTCGCGCACTCTGAAGAGAGCTCAGGTGAGAAATTGCAAACGTCGAGCAATTGCTCAGAGATGAAAAGTGCCAGCACTGAAAGCTCTTGCTAGCCAGCACCCTTCCTTGGAAGCGCTTTCACAGGCGCAGCAACACTGGGGCTTTGCGCTTCTATACGCACCAAACGTCACGGTCCTTCTCTTTCCGTCTCGTAGACACGAGCTGAGAAATTGCAAACGTCGAGCAATTGCTCAGAGATGAAAAGTGCCAGCACTGAAAGCTGTTGCTAGCCAGCACCCTTCCTTGGAAGCGCTTTCACAGGCGCAGTAACACTGGGGCTTTGCGCTTCTCTACCCACCAAACGTCACGGTCCTTCTCTTTCCGTCTCGTAGACACGAGCTGAGAAATTGCAAACGTCGAGCAATTGCTCAGAGATGAAAAGTGCCAGCACTGAAAGCTGTTGCTAGCCAGCACCCTTCCTTGGAAGCGCTTTTGTAGGCCTAAGAACACTGGGGCTCTGGGCTTCTCTAGCCACCTCATCTTCTGCTCATCCTCTCGCGCACTCTAAAGAGAGCTCAGGTGAGAAATTGCAAACGTCCAGCAATTGCTCAGAGATGAAAAGTGCCAGCACTGAAAGCTCTTGCTGGCCAGCACCCTTCCTTGGAAGCGCTTTCACAGGCGCAGCAACACTGGGGCTTTGCGCTTCTCTAGCCACCAAACGTCATGGTCCTTCTCTTTCCGTCTCGTAGACACGAGCTGAGAAATTGCAAACGTCCAGCAATTGCTCAGAGATGAAAAGTGCCAGCACTGAAAGCTGTTGCTAGCCAGCCCCCTTCCTTGGAAGCGCTTTTGTAGGCCTAAGAACAGTGGGGCTCTGGGCTTCTTTAGCCACCTCATCTTCTGCTCATCCTCTCGCGCACTCTAAAGAGAGCTCAGGTGAGAAATTGCAAACGTCGAGCAATTGCTCAGAGATGAAAAGTGCCAGCACTGAAAGCTCTTGCTAGCCAGCACCCTTCCTTGGAAGCGCTTTCACAGGCGCAGCAACACTGGGGCTTTGCGCTTCTATACGCACCAAACGTCACGGTCATTCTCTTTCCGTCTCGTAGACACGAGCTGAGAAATTGCAAATGTCCAGCAATTGCTCAGAGATGAAAAGTGCCAGCACTGAAAGCTGTTGCTAGCCAGCACCCTTCCTTGGAAGCGCTTTCACAGGCGCAGTAACACTGGGGCTTTGCGCTTCTCTACCCACCAAACGTCACGGTCCTTCTCTTTCCGTCTCGTAGACACGAGCTGAGAAATTGCAAACGTCCAGCAATTGCTCAGAGATGAAAAGTGCCAGCACTGAAAGCTGTTGCTAGCCAGCACCCTTCCTTGGAAGCGCTTTTGTAGGCCTAAGAACACTGGGGCTCTGGGCTTCTCTAGCCACCTCATCTTCTGCTCATCCTCTCGCGCACTCTAAAGAGAGCTCAGGTGAGAAATTGCAAACGTCCAGCAATTGCTCAGAGCTGAAAAGTGCCAGCACTGAAAGCTCTTGCTAGCCAGCACCCTTCCTTGGAAGCGCTTTCACAGGCGCAGTAACACTGGGGCTTTGCGCTTCTCTACCCACCAAACGTCACGGTCATTCTCTTTCCGTCTCGTAGACACGAGCTGAGAAATTGCAAACGTCGAGCAATTGCTCAGAGATGAAAAGTGCCAGCACTGAAAGCTGTTGCTAGCCAGCACCCTTCCTTGGAAGCGCTTTTGTAGGCCTAAGAACAGTGGGGCTCTGGGCTTCTCTAGCCACCTCATCTTCTGCTCATCCTCTCGCGCACTCTAAAGAGAGCTCAGGTGAGAAATTGCAAACGTCGAGCAATTGCTCAGAGCTGAAAAGTGCCAGCACTGAAAGCTGTTGCTAGCCAGCACCCTTCCTTGGAAGCGCTTTCACAGGCGCAGCAACACTGGGGCTTTGCGCTTCTCTAGCCACCAAACGTCACGGTCATTCTCTTTCCGTCTCGTAGACACGAGCTGAGAAATTGCAAACGTCGAGCAATTGCTCAGAGATGAAAAGTGCCAGCACTGAAAGCTGTTGCTAGCCAGCACCCTTCCTTGGAAGCGCTTTTGTAGGCCTAAGAACAGTGGGGCTCTGGGCTTCTCTAGCCACCTCATCTTCTGCTCATCCTCGCACGCGCTCTAAAGAGAGCTCAGGTGAGAAATTGCAAACGTCGAGCAATTGCTCAGAGATGAAAAGTGCCAGCACTGAAAGCTGTTGCTAGCCAGCACCCTTCCTTGGAAGCGCTTTCACAGGCGCAGCAACACTGGGGCTTTGCGCTTCTCTAGCCACCAAACGTCACGGTCCTTCTCTTTCCGTCTCGTAGACACGAGCTGAGAAATTGCAAACGTCGAGCAATTGCTCAGAGATGAAAAGTGCCAGCACTGAAAGCTGTTGCTAGCCAGCACCCTTCCTTGGAAGCGCTTTTGTAGGCCTAAGAAGACTGGGGCTCTGGGCTTCTTTAGCCACCTCATCTTCTGCTCATCCTCTCGCGCACTCTGAAGAGAGCTCAGGTGAGAAATTGCAAACGTCGAGCAATTGCTCAGAGATGAAAAGTGCCAGCACTGAAAGCTGTTGCTAGCCAGCACCCTTCCTTGGAAGCGCTTTCACAGGCACAGCAACACTGGGGCTTTGCGCTTCTATACGCACCAAACGTCACGGTCATTCTCTTTCCGTCTCGTAGACATGAGCTGAGAAATTGCAAGCGTCCAGCTATTGCTCAGAGATGAAAAGTGCCAGCACTGGAAGCTGTTGCTAGCCAGCACCCTTCCTTGGAAGCGCTTTCACAGGTGCAGTAACACTGGGGCTTTGCGCTTCTATACGCATCAAACGTCACGGTCATTCTCTTTCCGTCTCGTAGACACGAGCTAAGAAATTGCAAACGTCGAGCAATTGCTCAGAGATGAAAAGTGCCAGCACTGAAAGCTGTTGCTAGCCAGCACCCTTCCTTGGAAGCGCTTTCACAGGCGCAGTAACACTGGGGCTTTGCGCTTCTCTAGCCACCAAACGTCACGGTCCTTCTCTTTCCGTCTCGTAGACACGAGCTGAGAAATTGCAAATGTCGAGCAATTGCTCAGAGATGAAAAGTGCCAGCACTGAAAGCTGTTGCTAGCCAGCACCCTTCCTTGGAAGCGCTTTTGTAGGCCTAAGAACACTGGGGCTCTGGGCTTCTCTAGCCACCTCATCTTCTGCTCATCCTCTCGCGCACTCTAAAGAGAGCTCAGGTGAGAAATTGCAAACGTCGAGCAATTGCTCAGAGATGAAAAGTGCCAGCACTGAAAGCTCTTGCTAGCCAGCACCCTTCCTTGGAAGCGCTTTCACAGGCGCAGCAACACTGGGGCTTTGCGCTTCTCTAGCCACCAAACGTCACGGTCCTTCTCTTTCCGTCTCGTAGACACGAGCTGAGAAATTGCAAACGTCGAGCAATTGCTCAGAGATGAAAAGTGCCAGCACTGAAAGCTGTTGCTAGCCAGCACCCTTCCTTGGAAGCGCTTTTGTAGGCCTAAGAACACTGGGGCTCTGGGCTTCTCTAGCCACCTAATTTTCTGCTCATCCTCTCGCGCACTCTAAAGAGAGCTCAGGTGAGAAATTGCAAACGTCCAGCAATTGCTCAGAGCTGAAAAGTGCCAGCACTGAAAGCTGTTGGTAGCCAGCACCCTTCCTTGGAAGCGCTTTCACAGGCGCAGTAACACTGGGGCTTTGCGCTTCTCTACCCACCAAACGTCACGGTCATTCTCTTTCCGTCTCGTAGACACGAGCTGAGAAATTGCAAACGTCGAGCAATTGCTCAGAGATGAAAAGTGCCAGCACTGAAAGCTGTTGCTAGCCAGCACCCTTCCTTGGAAGCGCTTTCACAGGCGCAGCAACACTGGGGCTTTGCGCTTCTATACGCACCAAACGTCACGGTCATTCTCTTTCCGTCTCGTAGACACGAGCTGAGAAATTGCAAACGTCGAGCAATTGCTCAGAGATGAAAAGTGCCAGCACTGAAAGCTGTTGCTAGCCAGCACCCTTCCTTGGAAGCGCTTTTGTAGGCCTAAGAACAGTGGGGCTCTGGGCTTCTCTAGCCACCTCATCTTCTGCTCATCCTCTCGCGCACTCTAAAGAGAGCTCAGGTGAGAAATTGCAAACGTCGAGCAATTGCTCAGAGCTGAAAAGTGCCAGCACTGAAAGCTCTTGCTAGCCAGCACCCTTCCTTGGAAGCGCTTTTGTAGGCCTAAGAACACTGGGGCTCTGGGCTTCTCTAGCCACCTCATCTTCTGCTCATCCTCTCGCACACTCTAAAGAGAGCTCAGGTGAGAAATTGCAAACGTCGAGCAATTGCTCAGAGATGAAAAGTGCCAGCACTGAAAGCTCTTGCTAGCCAGCACCCTTCCTTGGAAGCGCTTTCACAGGCGCAGTAACACTGTGGCTTTGCGCTTCTCTAGCCACCAAACGTCATGGTCCTTCTCTTTCCGTCTCGTAGACACGAGCTGAGAAATTGCAAATGTCCAGCAATTGCTCAGAGATGAAAAGTGCCAGCACTGAAAGCTGTTGCTAGCCAGCACCCTTCCTTGGAAGCGCTTTCACAGGCGCAGTAACACTGGGGCTTTGCGCTTCTCTACCCACCAAACGTCACGGTCCTTCTCTTTCCGTCTCGTAGACACGAGCTGAGAAATTGCAAACGTCGAGCAATTGCTCAGAGATGAAAAGTGCCAGCACTGAAAGCTGTTGCTAGCCAGCACCCTTCCTTGGAAGCGCTTTTGTAGGCCTAAGAACACTGGGGCTCTGGGCTTCTCTAGCCACCTCATCTTCTGCTCATCCTCTCGCGCACTCTAAAGAGAGCTCCGGTGAGAAATTGCAAACGTCCAGCAATTGCTCAGAGCTGAAAAGTGCCAGCACTGAAAGCTCTTGCTAGCCAGCACCCTTCCTTGGAAGCGCTTTCACAGGCGCAGTAACACTGGGGCTTTGCGCTTCTATACGCACCAAACGTCACGGTCATTCTCTTTCCGTCTCGTAGACACGAGCTGAGAAATTGCAAACGTCGAGCAATTGCTCAGAGATGAAAAGTGCCAGCACTGAAAGCTGTTGCTAGCCAGCACCCTTCCTTGGAAGCGCTTTCACAGGCGCAGCAACACTGGGGCTTTGCGCTTCTATACGCACCAAACATCACGGTCATTCTCTTTCCGTCTCGTAGACACGAGCTGAGAAATTGCAAACGTCGAGCAATTGCTCAGAGATGAAAAGTGCCAGCACTGAAAGCTGTTGCTAGCCAGCACCCTTCCTTGGAAGCGCTTTTGTAGGCCTAAGAACAGTGGGGCTCTGGGCTTCTCTAGCCACCTCATCTTCTGCTCATCCTCTCGCGCAGTCTAAAGAGAGCTCAGGTGAGAAATTGCAAACGTCCAGCAATTGCTCAGAGATGAAAAGTGCCAGCACTGAAAGCTGTTGCTAGCCAGCACCCTTCCTTGGAAGCGCTTTCACAGGCGCAGCAACACTGGGGCTTTGCGCTTCTCTAGCCACCAAACGTCACGGTCCTTCTCTTTCCATCTCGTAGACACGAGCTGAGAAATTGCAAACGTCGAGCAATTGCTCAGAGATGAAAAGTGCCAGCACTGAAAGCTCTTGCTAGCCAGCACCCTTCCTTGGAAGCACTTTCACAGGCGCAGTAACACTGGGGCTTTGCGCTTCTCTAGCCACCAAAAGTCACGGTCCTTCTCTTTCCGTCTCGTAGACACGAGCTGAGAAATTGCAAACGTCGAGCAATTGCTCAGAGATGAAAAGTGCCAGCACTGAAAGCTGTTGCTAGCCAGCACCCTTCCTTGGAAGCGCTTTTGTAGGCCTAAGAACACTGGGGCTCTGGGCTTCTCTAGCCACCTCATCTTCTGCTCATCCTCTCGCGCACTCTAAAGAGAGCTCAGGTGACAAATTGCAAACGTCCAGCAATTGCTCAGAGATGAAAAGTGCCAGCACTGAAAGCTGTTGCTAGCCAGCACCCTTCCTTGGAAGCGCTTTCACAGGCGCAGCAACACTGGGGCTTTGCGCTTCTATACGCACCAAACGTCACGGTCATTCTCTTTCCGTCTCGTAGACATGAGCTGAGAAATTGCAAGCGTCCAGCTATTGCTCAGAGATGAAAAGTGCCAGCACTGGAAGCTGTTGCTAGCCAGCACCCTTCCTTGGAAGCGCTTTCACAGGCGCAGTAACACTGGGGCTTTGCGCTTCTATACGCATCAAACGTCACGGTCATTCTCTTTCCGTCTCGTAGACACGAGCTAAGAAATTGCAAACGTCGAGCAATTGCTCAGAGATGAAAAGTGCCAGCACTGAAAGCTGTTGCTAGCCAGCACCCTTCCTTGGAAGCGCTTTCACAGGCGCAGTAACACTGGGGCTTTGCGCTTCTCTAGCCACCAAACGTCACGGTCCTTCTCTTTCCGTCTCGTAGACACGAGCTGAGAAATTGCAAATGTCGAGCAATTGCTCAGAGATGAAAAGTGCCAGCACTGAAAGCTGTTGCTAGCCAGCACCCTTCCTTGGAAGCGCTTTTGTAGGCCTAAGAACACTGGGGCTCTGGGCTTCTCTAGCCACCTCATCTTCTGCTCATCCTCTCGCGCACTCTAAAGAGAGCTCAGGTGAGAAATTGCAAACGTCGAGCAATTGCTCAGAGATGAAAAGTGCCAGCACTGAAAGCTCTTGCTAGCCAGCACCCTTCCTTGGAAGCGCTTTCACAGGCGCAGCAACACTGGGGCTTTGCGCTTCTCTAGCCACCAAACGTCACGGTCCTTCTCTTTCCGTCTCGTAGACACGAGCTGAGAAATTGCAAACGTCGAGCAATTGCTCAGAGATGAAAAGTGCCAGCACTGAAAGCTGTTGCTAGCCAGCACCCTTCCTTGGAAGCGCTTTCACAGGCGCAGCAACACTGGGGCTTTGCGCTTCTATACGCACCAAACGTCACGGTCATTCTCTTTCCGTCTCGTAGACACGAGCTGAGAAATTGCAAACGTCGAGCAATTGCTCAGAGATGAAAAGTGCCAGCACTGAAAGCTGTTGCTAGCCAGCACCCTTCCTTGGAAGCGCTTTTGTAGGCCTAAGAACAGTGGGGCTCTGGGCTTCTCTAGCCACCTCATCTTCTGCTCATCCTCTCGCGCACTCTAAAGAGAGCTCAGGTGAGAAATTGCAAACGTCGAGCAATTGCTCAGAGCTGAAAAGTGCCAGCACTGAAAGCTCTTGCTAGCCAGCACCCTTCCTTGGAAGCGCTTTTCTAGGCCTAAGAACACTGGGGCTCTGGGCTTCTCTAGCCACCTCATCTTCTGCTCATCCTCTCGCGCACTCTAAAGAGAGCTCAGGTGAGAAATTGCAAACGTCGAGCAATTGCTCAGAGATGAAAAGTGCCAGCACTGAAAGCTCTTGCTAGCCAGCACCCTTCCTTGGAAGCGCTTTCACAGGCGCAGTAACACTGGGGCTTTGCGCTTCTCTAGCCACCAAACGTCACGGTCCTTCTCTTTCCGTCTCGTAGACACGAGCTGAGAAATTGCAAATGTCCAGCAATTGCTCAGAGATGAAAAGTGCCAGCACTGAAAGCTGTTGCTAGCCAGCACCCTTCCTTGGAAGCGCTTTCACAGGCGCAGTAACACTGGGGCTTTGCGCTTCTCTACCCACCAAACGTCACGGTCCTTCTCTTTCCGTCTCGTAGACATGAGCTGAGAAATTGCAAACATCGAGCAATTGCTCAGAGATGAAAAGTGCCAGCACTGAAAGCTGTTGCTAGCCAGCACCCTTCCTTGGAAGCGCTTTTGTAGGCCTAAGAACACTGGGGCTCTGGGCTTCTCTAGCCACCTCATCTTCTGCTCATCCTCTCGCGCACTCTAAAGAGAGCTCAGGTGAGAAATTGCAAACGTCCAGCAATTGCTCAGAGCTGAAAAGTGCCAGCACTGAAAGCTCTTGCTAGCCAGCACCCTTCCTTGGAAGCGCTTTCACAGGCGCAGTAACACTGGGGCTTTGCGCTTCTCTAGCCACCAAACGTCATGGTCCTTCTCTTTCCGTCTCGTAGACACGAGCTGAGAAATTGCAAACGTCGAGCAATTGCTCAGAGATGAAAAGTGCCAGCACTGAAAGCTGTTGCTAGCCAGCACCCTTCCTTGGAAGCGCTTTCACAGGCGCAGCAACACTGGGGCTTTGCGCTTCTATACGCACCAAACATCACGGTCATTCTCTTTCCGTCTCGTAGACACGAGCTGAGAAATTGCAAACGTCGAGCAATTGCTCAGAGATGAAAAGTGCCAGCACTGAAAGCTGTTGCTAGCCAGCACCCTTCCTTGGAAGCGCTTTTGTAGGCCTAAGAACAGTGGGGCTCTGGGCTTCTCTAGCCACCTCATCTTCTGCTCATCCTCTCGCGCAGTCTAAAGAGAGCTCAGGTGAGAAATTGCAAACGTCGAGCAATTGCTCAGAGCTGAAAAGTGCCAGCACTGAAAGCTGTTGCTAGCCAGCACCCTTCCTTGGAAGCGCTTTCACAGGCGCAGCAACACTGGGGCTTTGCGCTTCTCTAGCCACCAAACGTCACGGTCCTTCTCTTTCCATCTCGTAGACACGAGCTGAGAAATTGCAAACGTCGAGCAATTGCTCAGAGATGAAAAGTGCCAGCACTGAAAGCTCTTGCTAGCCAGCACCCTTCCTTGGAAGCGCTTTCACAGGCGCAGTAACACTGGGGCTTTGCGCTTCTCTAGCCACCAAACGTCACGGTCCTTCTCTTTCCATCTCGTAGACACGAGCTGAGAAATTGCAAACGTCGAGCAATTGCTCAGAGATGAAAAGTGCCAGCACTGAAAGCTGTTGCTAGCCAGCACCCTTCCTTGGAAGCGCTTTCACAGGCGCAGTAACACTGGGGCTTTGCGCTTCTATACGCACCAAACGTCACGGTCCTTCTCTTTCCGTCTCGTAGACACGAGCTGAGAAATTGCAAACGTCGAGCAATTGCTCAGAGATGAAAAGTGCCAGCACTGAAAGCTCTTGCTAGCCAGCACCCTTCCTTGGAAGCGCTTTCACAGGCGCAGTAACACTGGGGCTTTGCGCTTCTCTAGCCACCAAACGTCACGGTCATTCTCTTTCCGTCTCGTAGACACGAGCTGAGAAATTGCAAACGTCGAGCAATTGCTCAGAGATGAAAAGTGCCAGCACTGAAAGCTCTTGCTAGCCAGCACCCTTCCTTGGAAGCGCTTTCACAGGCGCAGCAACACTGGGGCTTTGCGCTTCTATACGCACCAAACGTCACGGTCATTCTCTTTCCGTCTCGTAGACACGAGCTGAGAAATTGCAAACGTCGAGCAATTGCTCAGAGATGAAAAGTGCCAGCACTGAAAGCTGTTGCTAGCCAGCACCCTTCCTTGGAAGCGCTTTTGTAGGCCTAAGAACAGTGGGGCTCTGGGCTTCTCTAGCCACCTCATCTTCTGCTCATCCTCTCGCGCACTCTAAAGAGAGCTCAGGTGAGAAATTGCAAACGTCGAGCAATTGCTCAGAGCTGAAAAGTGCCAGCACTGAAAGCTGTTGCTAGCCAGCACCCTTCCTTGGAAGTGCTTTTGTAGGCCTAAGAACAGTGGGGCTCTGGGCTTCTCTAGCCACCTCATCTTCTGCTCATCCTCGCGCGCGCTCTAAAGAGAGCTCAGGTGAGAAATTGCAAACGTCCAGCAATTGCTCAGAGATGAAAAGTGCCAGCACTGAAAGCTCTTGCTGGCCAGCACCCTTCCTTGGAAGCGCTTTCACAGGCGCAGCAACACTGGGGCTTTGCGCTTCTCTACCCACCAAACGTCACGGTCCTTCTCTTTCCGTCTCGTAGACACGAGCTGAGAAATTGCAAACGTCGAGCAATTGCTCAGAGATGAAAAGTGCCAGCACTGAAAGCTGTTGCTAGCCAGCACCCTTCCTTGGAAGCGCTTTTGTAGGCCTAAGAACACTGGGGCTCTGGGCTTCTTTAGCCACCTCATCTTCTGCTCATCCTCTCGCGCACTCTGAAGAGAGCTCAGGTGAGAAATTGCAAACGTCGAGCAATTGCTCAGAGATGAAAAGTGCCAGCACTGAAAGCTGTTGCTAGCCAGCACCCTTCCTTGGAAGCGCTTTCACAGGCGCAGCAACACTGGGGCTTTGCGCTTCTATACGGACCAAACGTCACGGTCATTCTCTTTCCGTCTCGTAGACATGAGCTGAGAAATTGCAAGCGTCCAGCTATTGCTCAGAGATGAAAACTGCCAGCACTGGAAGCTGTTGCTAGCCAGCACCCTTCCTTGGAAGCGCTTTCACAGGTGCAGTAACACTGGGGCTTTGCGCTTCTATACGCACCAAACGTCACGGTCCTTCTCTTTCCGTCTCGTAGACACGAGCTAAGAAATTGCAAACGTCGAGCAATTGCTCAGAGATGAAAAGTGCCAGCACTGAAAGCTGTTGCTAGCCAGCACCCTTCCTTGGAAGCGCTTTCACAGGTGCAGTAACACTGTGGCTTTGCGCTTCTCTAGCCACCGAACGTCACGGTCCTTCTCTTTCCGTCTCGTAGACACGAGCTGAGAAATTG
This sequence comes from Sarcoramphus papa, assembly GCA_037962945.1. Taxonomy (NCBI): domain Eukaryota; kingdom Metazoa; phylum Chordata; class Aves; order Accipitriformes; family Cathartidae; genus Sarcoramphus; species Sarcoramphus papa. The sequence continues at coordinate 3,694,032 of CM075606.1, read as the reverse complement.
CAAACGTCGAGCAATTGCTCAGAGATGAAAAGTGCCAGCACTGAAAGCTGTTGCTAGCCAGCACCCTTCCTTGGAAGCGCTTTTGTAGGCCTAAGAACAGTGGGGCTCTGGGCTTCTCTAGCCACCTCATCTTCTGCTCATCCTCTCGCGCACTCTAAAGAGAGCTCAGGTGAGAAATTGCAAACGTCCAGCAATTGCTCAGAGCTGAAAAGTGCCAGCACTGAAAGCTCTTGCTAGCCAGCACCCTTCCTTGGAAGCGCTTTCACAGGCGCAGTAACACTGGGGCTTTGCGCTTCTCTAGCCACCAAACGTCACGGTCCTTCTCTTTCCGTCTCGTAGACACGAGCTGAGAAATTGCAAACGTCGAGCAATTGCTCAGAGATGAAAAGTGCCAGCACTGAAAGCTGTTGCTAGCCAGCACCCTTCCTTGGAAGCGCTTTCACAGGCGCAGCAACACTGGGGCTTTGCGCTTCTATACGCACCAAACATCACGGTCATTCTCTTTCCGTCTCGTAGACACGAGCTGAGAAATTGCAAACGTCGAGCAATTGCTCAGAGATGAAAAGTGCCAGCACTGAAAGCTGTTGCTAGCCAGCACCCTTCCTTGGAAGCGCTTTTGTAGGCCTAAGAACAGTGGGGCTCTGGGCTTCTCTAGCCACCTCATCTTCTGCTCATCCTCTCGCGCAGTCTAAAGAGAGCTCAGGTGAGAAATTGCAAACGTCGAGCAATTGCTCAGAGCTGAAAAGTGCCAGCACTGAAAGCTCTTGCTAGCCAGCACCCTTCCTTGGAAGCGCTTTCACAGGCGCAGCAACACTGGGGCTTTGCGCTTCTCTAGCCACCAAACGTCACGGTCCTTCTCTTTCCATCTCGTAGACACGAGCTGAGAAATTGCAAACGTCGAGCAATTGCTCAGAGATGAAAAGTGCCAGCACTGAAAGCTGTTGCTAGCCAGCACCCTTCCTTGGAAGCGCTTTCACAGGCGCAGTAACACTGGGGCTTTGCGCTTCTCTAGCCACCAAACGTCACGGTCCTTCTCTTTCCATCTCGTAGACACGAGCTGAGAAATTGCAAACGTCGAGCAATTGCTCAGAGATGAAAAGTGCCAGCACTGAAAGCTGTTGCTAGCCAGCACCCTTCCTTGGAAGCGCTTTCACAGGCGCAGTAACACTGGGGCTTTGCGCTTCTCTACCCACCAAACGTCACGGTCCTTCTCTTTCCGTCTCGTAGACACGAGCTGAGAAATTGCAAACGTCGAGCAATTGCTCAGAGATGAAAAGTGCCAGCACTGAAAGCTGTTGCTAGCCAGCACCCTTCCTTGGAAGCGCTTTTGTAGGCCTAAGAACACTGGGGCTCTGGGCTTCTCTAGCCACCTCATCTTCTGCTCATCCTCTCGCGCACTCTAAAGAGAGCTCAGGTGACAAATTGCAAACGTCCAGCAATTGCTCAGAGATGAAAAGTGCCAGCACTGAAAGCTCTTGCTAGCCAGCACCCTTCCTTGGAAGCGCTTTCACAGGCGCAGTAACACTGGGGCTTTGCGCTTCTCTAGCCACCAAACGTCACGGTCATTCTCTTTCCGTCTCGTAGACACGAGCTGAGAAATTGCAAACGTCGAGCAATTGCTCAGAGATGAAAAGTGCCAGCACTGAAAGCTGTTGCTAGCCAGCACCCTTCCTTGGAAGCGCTTTTACAGGCGCAGCAACACTGGGGCTTTGCGCTTCTATACGCACCAAACGTCACGGTCATTCTCTTTCAGTCTCGTAGACACGAGCTGAGAAATTGCAAACGTCGAGCAATTGCTCAGAGATGAAAAGTGCCAGCACTGAAAGCTGTTGCTAGCCAGCACCCTTCCTTGGAAGCGCTTTTGTAGGCCTAAGAACAGTGGGGCTCTGGGCTTCTCTAGCCACCTCATCTTCTGCTCATCCTCTCGCGCACTCTAAAGAGAGCTCAGGTGAGAAATTGCAAACGTCGAGCAATTGCTCAGAGCTGAAAAGTGCCAGCACTGAAAGCTGTTGCTAGCCAGCACCCTTCCTTGGAAGTGCTTTTGTAGGCCTAAGAACAGTGGGGCTCTGGGCTTCTCTAGCCACCTCATCTTCTGCTCATCCTCGCGCGCGCTCTAAAGAGAGCTCAGGTGAGAAATTGCAAACGTCCAGCAATTGCTCAGAGATGAAAAGTGCCAGCACTGAAAGCTCTTGCTGGCCAGCACCCTTCCTTGGAAGCGCTTTCACAGGCGCAGCAACACTGGGGCTTTGCGCTTCTCTAGCCACCAAACGTCACGGTCCTTCTCTTTCCGTCTCGTAGACACGAGCTGAGAAATTGCAAACGTCGAGCAATTGCTCAGAGATGAAAAGTGCCAGCACTGAAAGCTGTTGCTAGCCAGCACCCTTCCTTGGAAGCGCTTTTGTAGGCCTAAGAACACTGGGGCTCTGGGCTTCTTTAGCCACCTCATCTTCTGCTCATCCTCTCGCGCACTCTGAAGAGAGCTCAGGTGAGAAATTGCAAACGTCGAGCAATTGCTCAGAGATGAAAAGTGCCAGCACTGAAAGCTGTTGCTAGCCAGCACCCTTCCTTGGAAGCGCTTTCACAGGCGCAGCAACACTGGGGCTTTGCGCTTCTATACGGACCAAACGTCACGGTCATTCTCTTTCCGTCTCGTAGACATGAGCTGAGAAATTGCAAGCGTCCAGCTATTGCTCAGAGATGAAAAGTGCCAGCACTGGAAGCTGTTGCTAGCCAGCACCCTTCCTTGGAAGCGCTTTCACAGGCGCAGCAACACTGGGGCTTTGCGCTTCTATACGGACCAAACGTCACGGTCATTCTCTTTCCGTCTCGTAGACATGAGCTGAGAAATTGCAAGCGTCCAGCTATTGCTCAGAGATGAAAAGTGCCAGCACTGAAAGCTCTTGCTAGCCAGCACCCTTCCTTGGAAGCGCTTTCACAGGCGCAGCAACACTGTGGCTTTGCGCTTCTCTAGCCACCAAACGTCATGGTCCTTCTCTTTCCGTCTCCTAGACACGAGCTGAGAAATTGCAAACGTCGAGCAATTGCTCAGAGAAGAAAAGTGCCAGCACTGAAAGCTGTTGCTAGCCAGCACCCTTCCTTGGAAGCGCTTTTGTAGGCCTAAGAACAGTGGGGCTCTGGGCTTCTCTAGCCACCTCATCTTCTGCTCATCCTCTCGCGCACTCTAAAGAGAGCTCAGGTGAGAAATTGCAAACGTCGAGCAATTGCTCAGAGCTGAAAAGTGCCAGCACTGAAAGCTGTTGCTAGCCAGCACCCTTCCTTGGAAGCGCTTTCACAGGCGCAGCAACACTGTGGCTTTGCGCTTCTCTACCCACCAAACGTCACGGTCCTTCTCTTTCCATCTCGTAGACACGAGCTGAGAAATTGCAAACGTCGAGCAATTGCTCAGAGATGAAAAGTGCCAGCACTGAAAGCTCTTGCTAGCCAGCACCCTTCCTTGGAAGCGCTTTCACAGGCGCAGCAACACTGGGGCTTTGCGCTTCTATACGCACCAAACGTCACGGTCCTTCTCTTTCCGTCTCGTAGACACGAGCTGAGAAATTGCAAACGTCGAGCAATTGCTCAGAGATGAAAAGTGCCAGCACTGAAAGCTGTTGCTAGCCAGCACCCTTCCTTGGAAGCGCTTTCACAGGCGCAGTAACACTGGGGCTTTGCGCTTCTCTAGCCACCAAACGTCACGGTCCTTCTCTTTCCGTCTCGTAGACACGAGCTGAGAAATTGCAAACGTCGAGCAATTGCTCAGAGATGAAAAGTGCCAGCACTGAAAGCTGTTGCTAGCCAGCACCCTTCCTTGGAAGCGCTTTTGTAGGCCTAAGAACACTGGGGCTCTGGGCTTCTCTAGCCACCTAATCTTCTGCTCATCCTCTCGCGCACTCTAAAGAGAGCTCAGGTGAGAAATTGCAAACGTCCAGCAATTGCTCAGAGATGAAAAGTGCCAGCACTGAAAGCTCTTGCTAGCCAGCACCCTTCCTTGGAAGCGCTTTCACAGGCGCAGTAACACTGGGGCTTTGCGCTTCTCTAGCCACCAAACGTCACGGTCCTTCTCTTTCCGTCTCGTAGACACGAGCTGAGAAATTGCAAACGTCCAGCAATTGCTCAGAGATGAAAAGTGCCAGCACTGAAAGCTGTTGCTAGCCAGCACCCTTCCTTGGAAGCGCTTTCACAGGCGCAGCAACACTGGGGCTTTGCGCTTCTATACGCACCAAACGTCACGGTCCTTCTCTTTCCGTCTCGTAGACACGAGCTGAGAAATTGCAAATGTCCAGCAATTGCTCAGAGATGAAAAGTGCCAGCACTGAAAGCTGTTGCTAGCCAGCACCCTTCCTTGGAAGCGCTTTCACAGGCGCAGTAACACTGGGGCTTTGCGCTTCTCTACCCACCAAACGTCACGGTCCTTCTCTTTCCGTCTCGTAGACACGAGCTGAGAAATTGCAAATGTCCAGCAATTGCTCAGAGATGAAAAGTGCCAGCACTGAAAGCTGTTGCTAGCCAGCAGCCTTCCTTGGAAGCGCTTTTGTAGGCCTAAGAACAGTGGGGCTCTGGGCTTCTCTAGCCACCTCATCTTCTGCTCATCCTCGCGCGCGCTCTAAAGAGAGCTCAGGTGAGAAATTGCAAACGTCGAGCAATTGCTCAGAGATGAAAAGTGCCAGCACTGAAAGCTCTTGCTGGCCAGCACCCTTCCTTGGAAGCGCTTTCACAGGCGCAGCAACACTGGGGCTTTGCGCTTCTCTACCCACCAAACGTCACGGTCCTTCTCTTTCCGTCTCGTAGACACGAGCTGAGAAATTGCAAACGTCGAGCAATTGCTCAGAGATGAAAAGTGCCAGCACTGAAAGCTGTTGCTAGCCAGCACCCTTCCTTGGAAGCGCTTTTGTAGGCCTAAGAACACTGGGGCTCTGGGCTTCTTTAGCCACCTCATCTTCTGCTCATCCTCTCGCGCACTCTAAAGAGAGCTCAGGTGAGAAATTGCAAACGTCGAGCAATTGCTCAGAGATGAAAAGTGCCAGCACTGAAAGCTCTTGCTAGCCAGCACCCTTCCTTGGAAGCGCTTTCACAGGCGCAGCAACACTGGGGCTTTGCGCTTCTATACGGACCAAACGTCACGGTCATTCTCTTTCCGTCTCGTAGACATGAGCTGAGAAATTGCAAGCGTCCAGCTATTGCTCAGAGATGAAAACTGCCAGCACTGGAAGCTGTTGCTAGCCAGCACCCTTCCTTGGAAGCGCTTTCACAGGTGCAGTAACACTGGGGCTTTGCGCTTCTCTAGCCACCAAACGTCACGGTCCTTCTCTTTCCATCTCGTAGACACGAGCTGAGAAATTGCAAACGTCGAGCAATTGCTCAGAGATGAAAAGTGCCAGCACTGAAAGCTCTTGCTAGCCAGCACCCTTCCTTGGAAGCGCTTTTGTAGGCCTAAGAACAGTGGGGCTCTGGGCTTCTCTAGCCACCTCATCTTCTGCTCATCCTCTCGCGCACTCTAAAGAGAGCTCAGGTGAGAAATTGCAAACGTCGAGCAATTGCTCAGAGCTGAAAAGTGCCAGCACTGAAAGCTCTTGCTAGCCAGCACCCTTCCTTGGAAGCGCTTTTGTAGGCCTAAGAACACTGGGGCTCTGGGCTTCTCTAGCCACCTCATCTTCTGCTCATCCTCTCGCGCAGTCTAAAGAGAGCTCAGGTGAGAAATTGCAAACGTCGAGCAATTGCTCAGAGATGAAAAGTGCCAGCACTGAAAGCTGTTGCTAGCCAGCACCCTTCCTTGGAAGCGCTTTCACAGGCGCAGCAACACTGGGGCTTTGCGCTTCTCTAGCCACCAAACGTCACGGTCCTTCTCTTTCCATCTCGTAGACACGAGCTGAGAAATTGCAAACGTCGAGCAATTGCTCAGAGATGAAAAGTGCCAGCACTGAAAGCTGTTGCTAGCCAGCACCCTTCCTTGGAAGCGCTTTCACAGGCGCAGTAACACTGTGGCTTTGCGCTTCTCTAGCCACCAAACGTCATGGTCCTTCTCTTTCCGTCTCGTAGACACGAGCTGAGAAATTGCAAACGTCCAGCAATTGCTCAGAGATGAAAAGTGCCAGCACTGAAAGCTGTTGCTAGCCAGCACCCTTCCTTGGAAGCGCTTTCACAGGCGCAGTAACACTGGGGCTTTGCGCTTCTCTACCCACCAAACGTCACGGTCCTTCTCTTTCCGTCTCGTAGACACGAGCTGAGAAATTGCAAACGTCGAGCAATTGCTCAGAGATGAAAAGTGCCAGCACTGAAAGCTGTTGCTAGCCAGCACCCTTCCTTGGAAGCGCTTTTGTAGGCCTAAGAACACTGGGGCTCTGGGCTTCTCTAGCCACCTCATCTTCTGCTCATCCTCTCGCGCACTCTGAAGAGAGCTCAGGTGACAAATTGCAAACGTCCAGCAATTGCTCAGAGATGAAAAGTGCCAGCACTGAAAGCTCTTGCTAGCCAGCACCCTTCCTTGGAAGCGCTTTCACAGGCGCAGTAACACTGGGGCTTTGCGCTTCTCTAGCCACCAAACGTCACGGTCATTCTCTTTCCGTCTCGTAGACACGAGCTGAGAAATTGCAAACGTCGAGCAATTGCTCAGAGATGAAAAGTGCCAGCACTGAAAGCTGTTGCTAGCCAGCACCCTTCCTTGGAAGCGCTTTTGTAGGCCTAAGAACAGTGGGGCTCTGGGCTTCTCTAGCCACCTCATCTTCTGCTCATCCTCTCGCGCACTCTAAAGAGAGCTCAGCTGAGAAATTGCAAACGTCGAGCAATTGCTCAGAGCTGAAAAGTGCCAGCACTGAAAGCTCTTGCTAGCCAGCACCCTTCCTTGGAAGTGCTTTTGTAGGCCTAAGAACAGTGGGGCTCTGGGCTTCTCTAGCCACCTCATCTTCTGCTCATCCTCGCGCGCGCTCTAAAGAGAGCTCAGGTGAGAAATTGCAAACGTCGAGCAATTGCTCAGAGATGAAAAGTGCCAGCACTGAAAGCTCTTGCTGGCCAGCACCCTTCCTTGGAAGCGCTTTCACAGGCGCAGCAACACTGGGGCTTTGCGCTTCTCTACCCACCAAACGTCACGGTCCTTCTCTTTCCGTCTCGTAGACACGAGCTGAGAAATTGCAAACGTCCAGCAATTGCTCAGAGATGAAAAGTGCCAGCACTGAAAGCTGTTGCTAGCCAGCACCCTTCCTTGGAAGCGCTTTTGTAGGCCTAAGAACACTGGGGCTCTGGGCTTCTTTAGCCACCTCATCTTCTGCTCATCCTCTCGCGCACTCTGAAGAGAGCTCAGGTGAGAAATTGCAAACGTCGAGCAATTGCTCAGAGATGAAAAGTGCCAGCACTGAAAGCTCTTGCTAGCCAGCACCCTTCCTTGGAAGCGCTTTCACAGGCGCAGCAACACTGGGGCTTTGCGCTTCTATACGCACCAAACGTCACGGTCATTCTCTTTCCGTCTCGTAGACATGAGCTGAGAAATTGCAAGCGTCCAGCTATTGCTCAGAGATGAAAACTGCCAACACTGGAAGCTGTTGCTAGCCAGCACCCTTCCTTGGAAGCGCTTTCACAGGTGCAGTAACACTGGGGCTTTGCGCTTCTATACGCACCAAACGTCACGGTCATTCTCTTTCCGTCTCGTAGACACGAGCTAAGAAATTGCAAACGTCGAGCAATTGCTCAGAGATGAAAAGTGCCAGCACTGAAAGCTGTTGCTAGCCAGCACCCTTCCTTGGAAGCGCTTTCACAGGTGCAGTAACACTGTGGCTTTGCGCTTCTCTAGCCACCAAACGTCACGGTCCTTCTCTTTCCGTCTCGTAGACACGAGCTGAGAAATTGCAAACGTCGAGCAATGGCTCAGAGATGAAAAGTGCCAGCACTGAAAGCTCTTGCTAGCCAGCACCCTTCCTTGGAAGCGCTTTTGTAGGCCTAAGAACAGTGGGGCTCTGGGCTTCTCTAGCCACCTCATCTTCTGCTCATCCTCTCGCGCACTCTAAAGAGAGCTCAGGTGAGAAATTGCAAACGTCGAGCAATTGCTCAGAGATGAAAAGTGCCAGCACTGAAAGCTGTTGCTAGCCAGCACCCTTCCTTGGAAGCGCTTTCACAGGCGCAGCAACACTGTGGCTTTGCGCTTCTCTAGCCACCAAACGTCATGGTCCTTCTCTTTCCGTCTCCTAGACACGAGCTGAGAAATTGCAAACGTCGAGCAATTGCTCAGAGAAGAAAAGTGCCAGCACTGAAAGCTGTTGCTAGCCAGCACCCTTCCTTGGAAGCGCTTTTGTAGGCCTAAGAACACTGGGGCTCTGGGCTTCTCTAGCCACCTCATCTTCTGCTCATCCTCTCGCGCACTCTGAAGAGAGCTCAGGTGAGAAATTGCAAACGTCGAGCAATTGCTCAGAGCTGAAAAGTGCCAGCACTGAAAGCTGTTGCTAGCCAGCACCCTTCCTTGGAAGCGCTTTCACAGGCGCAGCAACACTGGGGCTTTGCGCTTCTCTAGCCACCAAACGTCACGGTCCTTCTCTTTCCATCTCGTAGACACGAGCTGAGAAATTGCAAACGTCGAGCAATTGCTCAGAGATGAAAAGTGCCAGCACTGAAAGCTCTTGCTAGCCAGCACCCTTCCTTGGAAGCGCTTTCACAGGCGCAGCAACACTGGGGCTTTGCGCTTCTATACGCACCAAACGTCACGGTCCTTCTCTTTCCGTCTCGTAGACACGAGCTGAGAAATTGCAAATGTCCAGCAATTGCTCAGAGATGAAAAGTGCCAGCACTGAAAGCTGTTGCTAGCCAGCACCCTTCCTTGGAAGCGCTTTCACAGGCGCAGTAACACTGGGGCTTTGCGCTTCTCTAGCCACCAAACGTCACGGTCCTTCTCTTTCCGTCTCGTAGACACGAGCTGAGAAATTGCAAACGTCGAGCAATTGCTCAGAGATGAAAAGTGCCAGCACTGAAAGCTGTTGCTAGCCAGCACCCTTCCTTGGAAGCGCTTTCACAGGCGCAGCAACACTGGGGCTTTGCGCTTCTATACGCACCAAACGTCACGGTCCTTCTCTTTCCGTCTCGTAGACACGAGCTGAGAAATTGCAAATGTCCAGCAATTGCTCAGAGATGAAAAGTGCCAGCACTGAAAGCTGTTGCTAGCCAGCACCCTTCCTTGGAAGCGCTTTCACAGGCGCAGTAACACTGGGGCTTTGCGCTTCTCTACCCACCAAACGTCACGGTCCTTCTCTTTCCGTCTCGTAGACACGAGCTGAGAAATTGCAAACGTCCAGCAATTGCTCAGAGATGAAAAGTGCCAGCACTGAAAGCTGTTGCTAGCCAGCACCCTTCCTTGGAAGCGCTTTTGTAGGCCTAAGAACAGTGGGGCTCTGGGCTTCTCTAGCCACCTCATCTTCTGCTCATCCTCGCGCGCGCTCTAAAGAGAGCTCAGGTGAGAAATTGCAAACGTCCAGCAATTGCTCAGAGATGAAAAGTGCCAGCACTGAAAGCTCTTGCTGGCCAGCACCCTTCCTTGGAAGCGCTTTCACAGGCGCAGCAACACTGGGGCTTTGCGCTTCTCTACCCACCAAACGTCACGGTCCTTCTCTTTCCGTCTCGTAGACACGAGCTGAGAAATTGCAAACGTCGAGCAATTGCTCAGAGATGAAAAGTGCCAGCACTGAAAGCTGTTGCTAGCCAGCACCCTTCCTTGGAAGCGCTTTTGTAGGCCTAAAAACACTGGGGCTCTGGGCTTCTTTAGCCACCTCATCTTCTGCTCATCCTCTCGCGCACTCTGAAGAGAGCTCAGGTGAGAAATTGCAAACGTCGAGCAATTGCTCAGAGATGAAAAGTGCCAGCACTGAAAGCTCTTGCTAGCCAGCACCCTTCCTTGGAAGCGCTTTCACAGGCGCAGCAACACTGGGGCTTTGCGCTTCTATACGCACCAAACGTCACGGTCATTCTCTTTCCGTCTCGTAGACATGAGCTGAGAAATTGCAAGCGTCCAGCTATTGCTCAGAGATGAAAACTGCCAGCACTGGAAGCTGTTGCTAGCCAGCACCCTTCCTTGGAAGCGCTTTCACAGGTGCAGCAACACTGGGGCTTTGCGCTTCTATACGCACCAAACGTCACGGTCCTTCTCTTTCTGTCTCGTAGACACGAGCTAAGAAATTGCAAACGTCGAGCAATTGCTCAGAGATGAAAAGTGCCAGCACTGAAAGCTGTTGCTAGCCAGCACCCTTCCTTGGAAGCGCTTTCACAGGTGCAGTAACACTGTGGCTTTGCGCTTCTCTAGCCACCAAACGTCACGGTCCTTCTCTTTCCGTCTCGTAGACACGAGCTGAGAAATTGCAAACGTCGAGCAATTGCTCAGAGATGAAAAGTGCCAGCACTGAAAGCTCTTGCTAGCCAGCACCCTTCCTTGGAAGCGCTTTTGTAGGCCTAAGAACAGTGGGGCTCTGGGCTTCTCTAGCCACCTCATCTTCTGCTCATCCTCTCGCGCACTCTAAAGAGAGCTCAGGTGAGAAATTGCAAACGTCGAGCAATTGCTCAGAGATGAAAAGTGCCAGCACTGAAAGCTCTTGCTAGCCAGCACCCTTCCTTGGAAGCGCTTTCACAGGCGCAGCAACACTGTGGCTTTGCGCTTCTCTAGCCACCAAACGTCATGGTCCTTCTCTTTCCGTCTCCTAGACACGAGCTGAGAAATTGCAAACGTCGAGCAATTGCTCAGAGAAGAAAAGTGCCAGCACTGAAAGCTGTTGCTAGCCAGCACCCTTCCTTGGAAGCGCTTTTGTAGGCCTAAGAACACTGGGGCTCTGGGCTTCTCTAGCCACCTCATCTTCTGCTCATCCTCTCGCGCACTCTAAAGAGAGCTCAGGTGAGAAATTGCAAACGTCGAGCAATTGCTCAGAGCTGAAAAGTGCCAGCACTGAAAGCTGTTGCTAGCCAGCACCCTTCCTTGGAAGCGCTTTCACAGGCGCAGCAACACTGGGGCTTTGCGCTTCTCTAGCCACCAAACGTCACGGTCCTTCTATTTCCATCTCGTAGACACGAGCTGAGAAATTGCAAATGTCCAGCAATTGCTCCGAGATGAAAAGTGCCAGCACTGAAAGCTCTTGCTAGCCAGCACCCTTCCTTGGAAGCGCTTTCACAGGCGCAGTAACACTGGGGCTTTGCGATTCTCTAGTCACCAAACGTCATGGTCCTTCTCTTTCCGTCTCGTAGACACGAGCTGAGAAATTGCAAATGTCCAGCAATTGCTCAGAGATGAAAAGTGCCAGCACTGAAAGCTGTTGCTAGCCAGCACCCTTCCTTGGAAGCGCTTTCACAGGCGCAGTAACACTGGGGCTTTGCGCTTCTATACGCACCAAACGTCACGGTCCTTCTCTTTCCGTCTCGTAGACACGAGCTGAGAAATTGCAAACGTCGAGCAATTGCTCAGAGAAGAAAAGTGCCAGCACTGAAAGCTGTTGCTAGCCAGCACCCTTCCTTGGAAGCGCTTTTGTAGGCCTAAGAACACTGGGGCTCTGGGCTTCTCTAGCCACCTCATCTTCTGCTCATCCTCTCGCGCACTCTAAAGAGAGCTCAGGTGAGAAATTGCAAACGTCGAGCAATTGCTCAGAGCTGAAAAGTGCCAGCACTGAAAGCTCTTGCTAGCCAGCACCCTTCCTTGGAAGCGCTTTCACAGGCGCAGCAACACTGGGGCTTTGCGCTTCTCTACCCACCAAACGTCACGGTCCTTCTCTTTCCATCTCGTAGACACGAGCTGAGAAATTGCAAACGTCGAGCAATTGCTCAGAGATGAAAAGTGCCAGCACTGAAAGCTCTTGCTAGCCAGCACCCTTCCTTGGAAGCGCTTTCACAGGCGCAGCAACACTGGGGCTTTGCGCTTCTATACGCACCAAACGTCACGGTCCTTCTCTTTCCGTCTCGTAGACACGAGCTGAGAAATTGCAAATGTCCAGCAATTGCTCAGAGATGAAAAGTGCCAGCACTGAAAGCTGTTGCTAGCCAGCACCCTTCCTTGGAAGCGCTTTCACAGGCGCAGTAACACTGTGGCTTTGCGCTTCTCTAGCCACCAAACGTCACGGTCCTTCTCTTTCCGTCTCGTAGACACGAGTTGAGAAATTGCAAACGTTGAGCAATTGCTCAGAGATGAAAAGTGCCAGCACTGAAAGCTGTTGCTAGCCAGCACCCTTACTTGCAAGCGCTTTTGTAGACCTAAGAACACTGGGGCTCTGGGCTTCTCTAGCCACCTAATCTTCTGCTCATCCTCTCGCGCACTCTAAAGAGAGCTCAGGTGAGAAATTGCAAACGTCCAGCAATTGCTCAGAGATGAAAAGTGCCAGCACTGAAAGCTCTTGCTAGCCAGCACCCTTCCTTGGAAGCGCTTTCACAGGCGCAGTAACACTGGGGCTTTGCGCTTCTCTAGCCACCAAACGTCACGGTCATTCTCTTTCCGTCTCGTAGACACGAGCTGAGAAATTGCAAACGTCGAGCAATTGCTCAGAGATGAAAAGTGCCAGCACTGAAAGCTGTTGCTAGCCAGCACCCTTCCTTGGAAGCGCTTTCACAGGCGCAGCAACACTGGGGCTTTGCGCTTCTCTACCCACCAAACGTCACGGTCCTTCTCTTTCCGTCTCGTAGACACGAGCTGAGAAATTGCAAATGTCCAGCAATTGCTCAGAGATGAAAAGTGCCAGCACTGAAAGCTGTTGCTAGCCAGCACCCTTCCTTGGAAGCGCTTTCACAGGCGCAGTAACACTGGGGCTTTGCGCTTCTCTACCCACCAAACGTCACGGTCCTTCTCTTTCCGTCTCGTAGACACGAGCTGAGAAATTGCAAACGTCCAGCAATTGCTCAGAGATGAAAAGTGCCAGCACTGAAAGCTGTTGCTAGCCAGCACCCTTCCTTGGAAGCGCTTTTGTAGGCCTAAGAACACTGGGGCTCTGGGCTTCTCTAGCCACCTCATCTTCTGCTCATCCTCGCGCGCGCTCTAAAGAGAGCTCAGGTGAGAAATTGCAAACGTCCAGCAATTGCTCAGAGATGAAAAGTGCCAGCACTGAAAGCTCTTGCTGGCCAGCACCCTTCCTTGGAAGCGCTTTCACAGGCGCAGCAACACTGGGGCTTTGCGCTTCTCTACCCACCAAACGTCACGGTCCTTCTCTTTCCGTCTCGTAGACACGAGCTGAGAAATTGCAAACGTCGAGCAATTGCTCAGAGATGAAAAGTGCCAGCACTGAAAGCTGTTGCTAGCCAGCACCCTTCCTTGGAAGCGCTTTTGTAGGCCTAAGAACACTGGGGCTCTGGGCTTCTTTAGCCACCTCATCTTCTGCTCATCCTCTCGCGCACTCTGAAGAGAGCTCAGGTGAGAAATTGCAAACGTCGAGCAATTGCTCCGAGATGAAAAGTGCCAGCACTGAAAGCTCTTGCTAGCCAGCACCCTTCCTTGGAAGCGCTTTCACAGGCGCAGCAACACTGGGGCTTTGCGCTTCTATACGCACCAAACGTCACGGTCATTCTCTTTCCGTCTCGTAGACATGAGCTGAGAAATTGCAAGCGTCCAGCTATTGCTCAGAGATGAAAACTGCCAGCACTGGAAGCTGTTGCTAGCCAGCACCCTTCCTTGGAAGCGCTTTCACAGGTGCAGCAACACTGGGGCTTTGCGCTTCTATACGCACCAAACGTCACGGTCCTTCTCTTTCTGTCTCGTAGACACGAGCTAAGAAATTGCAAACGTCGAGCAATTGCTCAGAGATGAAAAGTGCCAGCACTGAAAGCTGTTGCTAGCCAGCACCCTTCCTTGGAAGCGCTTTCACAGGTGCAGTAACACTGTGGCTTTGCGCTTCTCTAGCCACCAAACGTCACGGTCCTTCTCTTTCCGTCTCGTAGACACGAGCTGAGAAATTGCAAACGTCGAGCAATTGCTCAGAGATGAAAAGTGCCAGCACTGAAAGCTCTTGCTAGCCAGCACCCTTCCTTGGAAGCGCTTTTGTAGGCCTAAGAACAGTGGGGCTCTGGGCTTCTCTAGCCACCTCATCTTCTGCTCATCCTCTCGCGCACTCTAAAGAGAGCTCAGGTGAGAAATTGCAAACGTCGAGCAATTGCTCAGAGATGAAAAGTGCCAGCACTGAAAGCTCTTGCTAGCCAGCACCCTTCCTTGGAAGCGCTTTCACAGGCGCAGCAACACTGTGGCTTTGCGCTTCTCTAGCCACCAAACGTCATGGTCCTTCTCTTTCCGTCTCCTAGACACGAGCTGAGAAATTGCAAACGTCGAGCAATTGCTCAGAGAAGAAAAGTGCCAGCACTGAAAGCTGTTGCTAGCCAGCCCCCTTCCTTGGAAGCGCTTTTGTAGGCCTAAGAACACTGGGGCTCTGGGCTTCTCTAGCCACCTAATTTTCTGCTCATCCTCTCGCGCACTCTAAAGAGAGCTCAGGTGAGAAATTGCAAACGTCGAGCAATTGCTCAGAGCTGAAAAGTGCCAGCACTGAAAGCTGTTGCTAGCCAGCACCCTTCCTTGGAAGCGCTTTCACAGGCGCAGCAACACTGGGGCTTTCGCTTCTCTAGCCACCAAACGTCACGGTCCTTCTCTTTCCATCTCGTAGACACGAGCTGAGAAATTGCAAACGTCGAGCAATTGCTCAGAGATGAAAAGTGCCAGCACTGAAAGCTCTTGCTAGCCAGCACCCTTCCTTGGAAGCGCTTTCACAGGCGCAGTAACACTGGGGCTTTGCGATTCTCTAGCCACCAAACGTCATGGTCCTTCTCTTTCCGTCTCGTAGACACGAGCTGAGAAATTGCAAATGTCCAGCAATTGCTCAGAGATGAAAAGTGCCAGCACTGAAAGCTGTGGCTAGCCAGCCCCCTTCCTTGCAAGCGCTTTTGTAGGCCTAAGAACACTGGGGCTCTGGGCTTCTCTAGCCACCTCATCTTCTGCTCATCCTCGCGCGCACTCTAAAGAGAGCTCAGGTGAGAAATTGCAAACGTCCAGCAATTGCTCAGAGCTGAAAAGTGCCAGCACTGAAAGCTCTTGCTAGCCAGCACCCTTCCTTGGAAGCGCTTTCACAGGCACAGCAACACTGGGGCTTTGCGCTTCTATACGCACCAAACGTCACGGTCATTCTCTTTCCGTCTCGTAGACATGAGCTGAGAAATTGCAAGCGTCCAGCTATTGCTCAGAGATGAAAAGTGCCAGCACTGGAAGCTCTTGCTAGCCAGCACCCTTCCTTGGAAGCGCTTTCACAGGTGCAGTAACACTGGGGCTTTGCGCTTCTATACGCATCAAACGTCACGGTCATTCTCTTTCCGTCTCGTAGACACGAGCTAAGAAATTGCAAACGTCGAGCAATTGCTCAGAGATGAAAAGTGCCAGCACTGAAAGCTGTTGCTAGCCAGCACCCTTCCTTGGAAGCGCTTTTGTAGGCCTAAGAACAGTGGGGCTCTGGGCTTCTCTAGCCACCTCATCTTCTGCTCATCCTCTCGCGCACTCTAAAGAGAGCTCAGGTGAGAAATTGCAAACGTCAAGCAATTGCTCAGAGATGAAAAGTGCCAGCACTGAAAGCTCTTGCTAGCCAGCACCCTTCCTTGGAAGCGCTTTCACAGGCGCAGCAACACTGTGGCTTTGCGCTTCTCTAGCCACCAAACGTCATGGTCCTTCTCTTTCCGTCTCGTAGACACGAGCTGAGAAATTGCAAATGTCCAGCAATTGCTCAGAGATGAAAAGTGCCAGCACTGAAAGCTGTTGCTAGCCAGCACCCTTCCTTGGAAGCGCTTTCACAGGCGCAGTAACACTGTGGCTTTGCGCTTCTCTAGCCACCAAACGTCATGGTCCTTCTCTTTCCGTCTCGTAGACACGAGCTGAGAAATTGCAAACGTCCAGCAATTGCTCAGAGATGAAAAGTGCCAGCACTGAAAGCTGTTGCTAGCCAGCACCCTTCCTTGGAAGCGCTTTCACAGGCGCAGTAACACTGGGGCTTTGCGCTTCTCTACCCACCAAACGTCACGGTCCTTCTCTTTCCGTCTCGTAGACACGAGCTGAGAAATTGCAAACGTCGAGCAATTGCTCAGAGATGAAAAGTGCCAGCACTGAAAGCTGTTGCTAGCCAGCACCCTTCCTTGGAAGCGCTTTTGTAGGCCTAAGAACACTGGGGCTCTGGGCTTCTCTAGCCACCTCATCTTCTGCTCATCCTCTCGCGCACTCTGAAGAGAGCTCAGGTGACAAATTGCAAACGTCCAGCAATTGCTCAGAGATGAAAAGTGCCAGCACTGAAAGCTCTTGCTAGCCAGCACCCTTCCTTGGAAGCGCTTTCACAGGCGCAGTAACACTGGGGCTTTGCGCTTCTCTAGCCACCAAACGTCACGGTCATTCTCTTTCCGTCTCGTAGACACGAGCTGAGAAATTGCAAACGTCGAGCAATTGCTCAGAGATGAAAAGTGCCAGCACTGAAAGCTGTTGCTAGCCAGCACCCTTCCTTGGAAGCGCTTTTGTAGGCCTAAGAACAGTGGGGCTCTGGGCTTCTCTAGCCACCTCATCTTCTGCTCATCCTCTCGCGCACTCTAAAGAGAGCTCAGCTGAGAAATTGCAAACGTCGAGCAATTGCTCAGAGCTGAAAAGTGCCAGCACTGAAAGCTCTTGCTAGCCAGCACCCTTCCTTGGAAGTGCTTTTGTAGGCCTAAGAACAGTGGGGCTCTGGGCTTCTCTAGCCACCTCATCTTCTGCTCATCCTCGCGCGCGCTCTAAAGAGAGCTCAGGTGAGAAATTGCAAACGTCGAGCAATTGCTCAGAGATGAAAAGTGCCAGCACTGAAAGCTCTTGCTGGCCAGCACCCTTCCTTGGAAGCGCTTTCACAGGCGCAGCAACACTGGGGCTTTGCGCTTCTCTACCCACCAAACGTCACGGTCCTTCTCTTTCCGTCTCGTAGACACGAGCTGAGAAATTGCAAACGTCCAGCAATTGCTCAGAGATGAAAAGTGCCAGCACTGAAAGCTGTTGCTAGCCAGCACCCTTCCTTGGAAGCGCTTTTGTAGGCCTAAGAACACTGGGGCTCTGGGCTTCTTTAGCCACCTCATCTTCTGCTCATCCTCTCGCGCACTCTGAAGAGAGCTCAGGTGAGAAATTGCAAACGTCGAGCAATTGCTCAGAGATGAAAAGTGCCAGCACTGAAAGCTCTTGCTAGCCAGCACCCTTCCTTGGAAGCGCTTTCACAGGCGCAGCAACACTGGGGCTTTGCGCTTCTATACGCACCAAACGTCACGGTCATTCTCTTTCCGTCTCGTAGACATGAGCTGAGAAATTGCAAGCGTCCAGCTATTGCTCAGAGATGAAAACTGCCAGCACTGGAAGCTGTTGCTAGCCAGCACCCTTCCTTGGAAGCGCTTTCACAGGTGCAGTAACACTGGGGCTTTGCGCTTCTATACGCACCAAACGTCACGGTCATTCTCTTTCCGTCTCGTAGACACGAGCTAAGAAATTGCAAACGTCGAGCAATTGCTCAGAGATGAAAAGTGCCAGCACTGAAAGCTGTTGCTAGCCAGCACCCTTCCTTGGAAGCGCTTTCACAGGTGCAGTAACACTGTGGCTTTGCGCTTCTCTAGCCACCAAACGTCACGGTCCTTCTCTTTCCGTCTCGTAGACACGAGCTGAGAAATTGCAAACGTCGAGCAATGGCTCAGAGATGAAAAGTGCCAGCACTGAAAGCTCTTGCTAGCCAGCACCCTTCCTTGGAAGCGCTTTTGTAGGCCTAAGAACAGTGGGGCTCTGGGCTTCTCTAGCCACCTCATCTTCTGCTCATCCTCTCGCGCACTCTAAAGAGAGCTCAGGTGAGAAATTGCAAACGTCGAGCAATTGCTCAGAGATGAAAAGTGCCAGCACTGAAAGCTGTTGCTAGCCAGCACCCTTCCTTGGAAGCGCTTTCACAGGCGCAGCAACACTGTGGCTTTGCGCTTCTCTAGCCACCAAACGTCATGGTCCTTCTCTTTCCGTCTCCTAGACACGAGCTGAGAAATTGCAAACGTCGAGCAATTGCTCAGAGAAGAAAAGTGCCAGCACTGAAAGCTGTTGCTAGCCAGCACCCTTCCTTGGAAGCGCTTTTGTAGGCCTAAGAACACTGGGGCTCTGGGCTTCTCTAGCCACCTCATCTTCTGCTCATCCTCTCGCGCACTCTAAAGAGAGCTCAGGTGAGAAATTGCAAACGTCGAGCAATTGCTCAGAGCTGAAAAGTGCCAGCACTGAAAGCTGTTGCTAGCCAGCACCCTTCCTTGGAAGCGCTTTCACAGGCGCAGCAACACTGGGGCTTTGCGCTTCTCTAGCCACCAAACGTCACGGTCCTTCTCTTTCCATCTCGTAGACACGAGCTGAGAAATTGCAAACGTCGAGCAATTGCTCAGAGATGAAAAGTGCCAGCACTGAAAGCTCTTGCTAGCCAGCACCCTTCCTTGGAAGCGCTTTCACAGGCGCAGCAACACTGGGGCTTTGCGCTTCTATACGCACCAAACGTCACGGTCCTTCTCTTTCCGTCTCGTAGACACGAGCTGAGAAATTGCAAATGTCCAGCAATTGCTCAGAGATGAAAAGTGCCAGCACTGAAAGCTGTTGCTAGCCAGCACCCTTCCTTGGAAGCGCTTTCACAGGCGCAGTAACACTGGGGCTTTGCGCTTCTCTAGCCACCAAACGTCACGGTCCTTCTCTTTCCGTCTCGTAGACACGAGCTGAGAAATTGCAAACGTCGAGCAATTGCTCAGAGATGAAAAGTGCCAGCACTGAAAGCTGTTGCTAGCCAGCACCCTTCCTTGGAAGCGCTTTCACAGGCGCAGCAACACTGGGGCTTTGCGCTTCTATACGCACCAAACGTCACGGTCCTTCTCTTTCCGTCTCGTAGACACGAGCTGAGAAATTGCAAATGTCCAGCAATTGCTCAGAGATGAAAAGTGCCAGCACTGAAAGCTGTTGCTAGCCAGCACCCTTCCTTGGAAGCGCTTTCACAGGCGCAGTAACACTGGGGCTTTGCGCTTCTCTACCCACCAAACGTCACGGTCCTTCTCTTTCCGTCTCGTAGACACGAGCTGAGAAATTGCAAACGTCCAGCAATTGCTCAGAGATGAAAAGTGCCAGCACTGAAAGCTGTTGCTAGCCAGCACCCTTCCTTGGAAGCGCTTTTGTAGGCCTAAGAACAGTGGGGCTCTGGGCTTCTCTAGCCACCTCATCTTCTGCTCATCCTCGCGCGCGCTCTAAAGAGAGCTCAGGTGAGAAATTGCAAACGTCCAGCAATTGCTCAGAGATGAAAAGTGCCAGCACTGAAAGCTCTTGCTGGCCAGCACCCTTCCTTGGAAGCGCTTTCACAGGCGCAGCAACACTGGGGCTTTGCGCTTCTCTACCCACCAAACGTCACGGTCCTTCTCTTTCCGTCTCGTAGACACGAGCTGAGAAATTGCAAACGTCGAGCAATTGCTCAGAGATGAAAAGTGCCAGCACTGAAAGCTGTTGCTAGCCAGCACCCTTCCTTGGAAGCGCTTTTGTAGGCCTAAAAACACTGGGGCTCTGGGCTTCTTTAGCCACCTCATCTTCTGCTCATCCTCTCGCGCACTCTGAAGAGAGCTCAGGTGAGAAATTGCAAACGTCGAGCAATTGCTCAGAGATGAAAAGTGCCAGCACTGAAAGCTCTTGCTAGCCAGCACCCTTCCTTGGAAGCGCTTTCACAGGCGCAGCAACACTGGGGCTTTGCGCTTCTATACGCACCAAACGTCACGGTCATTCTCTTTCCGTCTCGTAGACATGAGCTGAGAAATTGCAAGCGTCCAGCTATTGCTCAGAGATGAAAACTGCCAGCACTGGAAGCTGTTGCTAGCCAGCACCCTTCCTTGGAAGCGCTTTCACAGGTGCAGCAACACTGGGGCTTTGCGCTTCTATACGCACCAAACGTCACGGTCCTTCTCTTTCTGTCTCGTAGACACGAGCTAAGAAATTGCAAACGTCGAGCAATTGCTCAGAGATGAAAAGTGCCAGCACTGAAAGCTGTTGCTAGCCAGCACCCTTCCTTGGAAGCGCTTTCACAGGTGCAGTAACACTGTGGCTTTGCGCTTCTCTAGCCACCAAACGTCACGGTCCTTCTCTTTCCGTCTCGTAGACACGAGCTGAGAAATTGCAAACGTCGAGCAATTGCTCAGAGATGAAAAGTGCCAGCACTGAAAGCTCTTGCTAGCCAGCACCCTTCCTTGGAAGCGCTTTTGTAGGCCTAAGAACACTGGGGCTCTGGGCTTCTCTAGCCACCTCATCTTCTGCTCATCCTCTCGCGCACTCTAAAGAGAGCTCAGGTGAGAAATTGCAAACGTCGAGCAATTGCTCAGAGATGAAAAGTGCCAGCACTGAAAGCTCTTGCTAGCCAGCACCCTTCCTTGGAAGCGCTTTCACAGGCGCAGCAACACTGTGGCTTTGCGCTTCTCTAGCCACCAAACGTCATGGTCCTTCTCTTTCCGTCTCCTAGACACGAGCTGAGAAATTGCAAACGTCGAGCAATTGCTCAGAGAAGAAAAGTGCCAGCACTGAAAGCTGTTGCTAGCCAGCACCCTTCCTTGGAAGCGCTTTTGTAGGCCTAAGAACACTGGGGCTCTGGGCTTCTCTAGCCACCTCATCTTCTGCTCATCCTCTCGCGCACTCTAAAGAGAGCTCAGGTGAGAAATTGCAAACGTCGAGCAATTGCTCAGAGCTGAAAAGTGCCAGCACTGAAAGCTGTTGCTAGCCAGCACCCTTCCTTGGAAGCGCTTTCACAGGCGCAGCAACACTGGGGCTTTGCGCTTCTCTAGCCACCAAACGTCACGGTCCTTCTATTTCCATCTCGTAGACACGAGCTGAGAAATTGCAAACGTCGAGCAATTGCTCCGAGATGAAAAGTGCCAGCACTGAAAGCTCTTGCTAGCCAGCACCCTTCCTTGGAAGCGCTTTCACAGGCGCAGTAACACTGGGGCTTTGCGATTCTCTAGTCACCAAACGTCATGGTCCTTCTCTTTCCGTCTCGTAGACACGAGCTGAGAAATTGCAAATGTCCAGCAATTGCTCAGAGATGAAAAGTGCCAGCACTGAAAGCTGTTGCTAGCCAGCACCCTTCCTTGGAAGCGCTTTCACAGGCGCAGTAACACTGGGGCTTTGCGCTTCTCTACCCACCAAACGTCACGGTCCTTCTCTTTCCGTCTCGTAGACACGAGCTGAGAAATTGCAAACGTCGAGCAATTGCTCAGAGAAGAAAAGTGCCAGCACTGAAAGCTGTTGCTAGCCAGCACCCTTCCTTGGAAGCGCTTTTGTAGGCCTAAGAACAGTGGGGCTCTGGGCTTCTCTAGCCACCTCATCTTCTGCTCATCCTCTCGCGCACTCTAAAGAGAGCTCAGGTGAGAAATTGCAAACGTCGAGCAATTGCTCAGAGCTGAAAAGTGCCAGCACTGAAAGCTGTTGCTAGCCAGCACCCTTCCTTGGAAGCGCTTTCACAGGCGCAGCAACACTGGGGCTTTGCGCTTCTCTACCCACCAAACGTCACGGTCCTTCTCTTTCCATCTCGTAGACACGAGCTGAGAAATTGCAAACGTCGAGCAATTGCTCAGAGATGAAAAGTGCCAGCACTGAAAGCTCTTGCTAGCCAGCACCCTTCCTTGGAAGCGCTTTCACAGGCGCAGCAACACTGGGGCTTTGCGCTTCTATACGCACCAAACGTCACGGTCCTTCTCTTTCCGTCTCGTAGACACGAGCTGAGAAATTGCAAATGTCCAGCAATTGCTCAGAGATGAAAAGTGCCAGCACTGAAAGCTGTTGCTAGCCAGCACCCTTCCTTGGAAGCGCTTTCACAGGCGCAGTAACACTGTGGCTTTGCGCTTCTCTAGCCACCAAACGTCACGGTCCTTCTCTTTCCGTCTCGTAGACACGAGTTGAGAAATTGCAAACGTTGAGCAATTGCTCAGAGATGAAAAGTGCCAGCACTGAAAGCTGTTGCTAGCCAGCACCCTTACTTGCAAGCGCTTTTGTAGACCTAAGAACACTGGGGCTCTGGGCTTCTCTAGCCACCTAATCTTCTGCTCATCCTCTCGCGCACTCTAAAGAGAGCTCAGGTGAGAAATTGCAAACGTCCAGCAATTGCTCAGAGATGAAAAGTGCCAGCACTGAAAGCTCTTGCTAGCCAGCACCCTTCCTTGGAAGCGCTTTCACAGGCGCAGTAACACTGGGGCTTTGCGCTTCTCTAGCCACCAAACGTCACGGTCATTCTCTTTCCGTCTCGTAGACACGAGCTGAGAAATTGCAAACGTCGAGCAATTGCTCAGAGATGAAAAGTGCCAGCACTGAAAGCTGTTGCTAGCCAGCACCCTTCCTTGGAAGCGCTTTCACAGGCGCAGCAACACTGGGGCTTTGCGCTTCTCTACCCACCAAACGTCACGGTCCTTCTCTTTCCGTCTCGTAGACACGAGCTGAGAAATTGCAAATGTCCAGCAATTGCTCAGAGATGAAAAGTGCCAGCACTGAAAGCTGTTGCTAGCCAGCACCCTTCCTTGGAAGCGCTTTCACAGGCGCAGTAACACTGGGGCTTTGCGCTTCTCTACCCACCAAACGTCACGGTCCTTCTCTTTCCGTCTCGTAGACACGAGCTGAGAAATTGCAAACGTCCAGCAATTGCTCAGAGATGAAAAGTGCCAGCACTGAAAGCTGTTGCTAGCCAGCACCCTTCCTTGGAAGCGCTTTTGTAGGCCTAAGAACACTGGGGCTCTGGGCTTCTCTAGCCACCTCATCTTCTGCTCATCCTCGCGCGCGCTCTAAAGAGAGCTCAGGTGAGAAATTGCAAACGTCCAGCAATTGCTCAGAGATGAAAAGTGCCAGCACTGAAAGCTCTTGCTGGCCAGCACCCTTCCTTGGAAGCGCTTTCACAGGCGCAGCAACACTGGGGCTTTGCGCTTCTCTACCCACCAAACGTCACGGTCCTTCTCTTTCCGTCTCGTAGACACGAGCTGAGAAATTGCAAACGTCGAGCAATTGCTCAGAGATGAAAAGTGCCAGCACTGAAAGCTGTTGCTAGCCAGCACCCTTCCTTGGAAGCGCTTTTGTAGGCCTAAGAACACTGGGGCTCTGGGCTTCTTTAGCCACCTCATCTTCTGCTCATCCTCTCGCGCACTCTGAAGAGAGCTCAGGTGAGAAATTGCAAACGTCGAGCAATTGCTCCGAGATGAAAAGTGCCAGCACTGAAAGCTCTTGCTAGCCAGCACCCTTCCTTGGAAGCGCTTTCACAGGCGCAGCAACACTGGGGCTTTGCGCTTCTATACGCACCAAACGTCACGGTCATTCTCTTTCCGTCTCGTAGACATGAGCTGAGAAATTGCAAGCGTCCAGCTATTGCTCAGAGATGAAAACTGCCAGCACTGGAAGCTGTTGCTAGCCAGCACCCTTCCTTGGAAGCGCTTTCACAGGTGCAGCAACACTGGGGCTTTGCGCTTCTATACGCACCAAACGTCACGGTCCTTCTCTTTCTGTCTCGTAGACACGAGCTAAGAAATTGCAAACGTCGAGCAATTGCTCAGAGATGAAAAGTGCCAGCACTGAAAGCTGTTGCTAGCCAGCACCCTTCCTTGGAAGCGCTTTCACAGGTGCAGTAACACTGTGGCTTTGCGCTTCTCTAGCCACCAAACGTCACGGTCCTTCTCTTTCCGTCTCGTAGACACGAGCTGAGAAATTGCAAACGTCGAGCAATTGCTCAGAGATGAAAAGTGCCAGCACTGAAAGCTCTTGCTAGCCAGCACCCTTCCTTGGAAGCGCTTTTGTAGGCCTAAGAACAGTGGGGCTCTGGGCTTCTCTAGCCACCTCATCTTCTGCTCATCCTCTCGCGCACTCTAAAGAGAGCTCAGGTGAGAAATTGCAAACGTCGAGCAATTGCTCAGAGATGAAAAGTGCCAGCACTGAAAGCTCTTGCTAGCCAGCACCCTTCCTTGGAAGCGCTTTCACAGGCGCAGCAACACTGTGGCTTTGCGCTTCTCTAGCCACCAAACGTCATGGTCCTTCTCTTTCCGTCTCCTAGACACGAGCTGAGAAATTGCAAACGTCGAGCAATTGCTCAGAGAAGAAAAGTGCCAGCACTGAAAGCTGTTGCTAGCCAGCCCCCTTCCTTGGAAGCGCTTTTGTAGGCCTAAGAACACTGGGGCTCTGGGCTTCTCTAGCCACCTAATTTTCTGCTCATCCTCTCGCGCACTCTAAAGAGAGCTCAGGTGAGAAATTGCAAACGTCGAGCAATTGCTCAGAGCTGAAAAGTGCCAGCACTGAAAGCTGTTGCTAGCCAGCACCCTTCCTTGGAAGCGCTTTCACAGGCGCAGCAACACTGGGGCTTTGCGCTTCTCTAGCCACCAAACGTCACGGTCCTTCTCTTTCCATCTCGTAGACACGAGCTGAGAAATTGCAAACGTCGAGCAATTGCTCAGAGATGAAAAGTGCCAGCACTGAAAGCTCTTGCTAGCCAGCACCCTTCCTTGGAAGCGCTTTCACAGGCGCAGTAACACTGGGGCTTTGCGATTCTCTAGCCACCAAACGTCATGGTCCTTCTCTTTCCGTCTCGTAGACACGAGCTCAGAAATTGCAAATGTCCAGCAATTGCTCAGAGATGAAAAGTGCCAGCACTGAAAGCTGTGGCTAGCCAGCCCCCTTCCTTGCAAGCGCTTTTGTAGGCCTAAGAACACTGGGGCTCTGGGCTTCTCTAGCCACCTCATCTTCTGCTCATCCTCGCGCGCACTCTAAAGAGAGCTCAGGTGAGAAATTGCAAACGTCCAGCAATTGCTCAGAGCTGAAAAGTGCCAGCACTGAAAGCTCTTGCTAGCCAGCACCCTTCCTTGGAAGCGCTTTCACAGGCACAGCAACACTGGGGCTTTGCGCTTCTATACGCACCAAACGTCACGGTCATTCTCTTTCCGTCTCGTAGACATGAGCTGAGAAATTGCAAGCGTCCAGCTATTGCTCAGAGATGAAAAGTGCCAGCACTGGAAGCTCTTGCTAGCCAGCACCCTTCCTTGGAAGCGCTTTCACAGGTGCAGTAACACTGGGGCTTTGCGCTTCTATACGCATCAAACGTCACGGTCATTCTCTTTCCGTCTCGTAGACACGAGCTAAGAAATTGCAAACGTCGAGCAATTGCTCAGAGATGAAAAGTGCCAGCACTGAAAGCTGTTGCTAGCCAGCACCCTTCCTTGGAAGCGCTTTTGTAGGCCTAAGAACAGTGGGGCTCTGGGCTTCTCTAGCCACCTCATCTTCTGCTCATCCTCTCGCGCACTCTAAAGAGAGCTCAGGTGAGAAATTGCAAACGTCAAGCAATTGCTCAGAGATGAAAAGTGCCAGCACTGAAAGCTCTTGCTAGCCAGCACCCTTCCTTGGAAGCGCTTTCACAGGCGCAGCAACACTGTGGCTTTGCGCTTCTCTAGCCACCAAACGTCATGGTCCTTCTCTTTCCGTCTCGTAGACACGAGCTGAGAAATTGCAAATGTCCAGCAATTGCTCAGAGATGAAAAGTGCCAGCACTGAAAGCTCTTGCTAGCCAGCACCCTTCCTTGGAAGCGCTTTCACAGGCGCAGTAACACTGGGGCTTTGCGCTTCTCTACCCACCAAACGTCACGGTCCTTCTCTTTTCGTCTCGTAGACACGAGCTGAGAAATTGCAAACGTCGAGCAATTGCTCAGAGATGAAAAGTGCCAGCACTGAAAGCTGTTGCTAGCCAGCACCCTTCCTTGGAAGCGCTTTTGTAGGCCTAACAACACTGGGGCTCTGGGCTTCTCTAGCCACCTCATCTTCTGCTCATCCTCTCGCGCACTCTAAAGAGAGCTCAGGTGAGAAATTGCAAACGTCGAGCAATTGCTCAGAGATGAAAAGTGCCAGCACTGAAAGCTGTTGCTAGCCAGCACCCTTCCTTGGAAGCGCTTTCACAGGCGCAGTAACACTGGGGCTTTGCGCTTCTCTAGCCACCAAACGTCACGGTCCTTCTCTTTCCGTCTCGTAGACACGAGCTGAGAAATTGCAAACGTCAAGCAATTGCTCAGAGATGAAAAGTGCCAGCACTGAAAGCTGTTGCTAGCCAGCACCCTTCCTTGGAAGCGCTTTCACAGGCACAGCAACACTGGGGCTTTGCGCTTCTATACGCAGCAAACGTCACGGTCCTTCTCTTTCCGTCTCGTAGACACGAGCTGAGAAATTGCAAACGTCGAGCAATTGCTCAGAGATGAAAAGTGCCAGCACTGAAAGCTGTTGCTAGCCAGCACCCTTCCTTGGAAGCGCTTTTGTAGGCCTAAGAACACTGGGGCTCTGGGCTTCTCTAGCCACCTCATCTTCTGCTCATCCTCTCGCGCACTCTAAAGAGAGCTCAGGTGAGAAATTGCAAACGTCCAGCAATTGCTCAGAGCTGAAAAGTGCCAGCACTGAAAGCTCTTGCTAGCCAGCACCCTTCCTTGGAAGCGCTTTCACAGGCGCAGCAACACTGGGGCTTTGCGCTTCTCTAGCCACCAAACGTCACGGTCCTTCTCTTTCCATCTCGTAGACACGAGCTGAGAAATTGCAAACGTCGAGCAATTGCTCAGAGATGAAAAGTGCCAGCACTGAAAGCTCTTGCTAGCCAGCACCCTTCCTTGGAAGCGCTTTCACAGGCGCAGTAACACTGGGGCTTTGCGCTTCTCTAGCCACCAAACGTCATGGTCCTTCTCTTTCCGTCTCGTAGACACGAGCTGAGAAATTGCAAATGTCCAGCAATTGCTCAGAGATGAAAAGTGCCAGCACTGAAAGCTGTTGCTAGCCAGCACCCTTCCTTGGAAGCGCTTTCACAGGCGCAGTAACACTGGGGCTTTGCGCTTCTCTACCCACCAAACGTCACGGTCCTTCTCTTTCCGTCTCGTAGACACGAGCTGAGAAATTGCAAACGTCGAGCAATTGCTCAGAGATGAAAAGTGCCAGCACTGAAAGCTGTTGCTAGCCAGCACCCTTCCTTGGAAGCGCTTTTGTAGGCCTAAGAACACTGGGGCTCTGGGCTTCTCTAGCCACCTAATCTTCTGCTCATCCTCTCGCGCGCTCTAAAGAGAGCTCAGGTGAGAAATTGCAAACGTCGAGCAATTGCTCAGAGATGAAAAGTGCCAGCACTGAAAGCTCTTGCTAGCCAGCACCCTTCCTTGGAAGCGCTTTCACAGGCGCAGTAACACTGGGGCTTTGCGCTTCTCTAGCCACCAAACGTCACGGTCCTTCTCTTTCCGTCTCGTAGACACGAGCTGAGAAATTGCAAACGTCGAGCAATTGCTCAGAGATGAAAAGTGCCAGCACTGAAAGCTGTTGCTAGCCAGCACCCTTCCTTGGAAGCGCTTTTGTAGGCCTAAGAACACTGGGGCTCTGGGCTTCTCTAGCCACCTCATCTTCTGCTCATCCTCTCGCGCACTCTAAAGAGAGCTCAGGTGAGAAATTGCAAACGTCGAGCAATTGCTCAGAGCTGAAAAGTGCCAGCACTGAAAGCTGTTGCTAGCCAGCACCCTTCCTTGGAAGCGCTTTCACAGGCGCAGCAACACTGGGGCTTTGCGCTTCTCTAGCCACCAAACGTCACGGTCCTTCTCTTTCCGTCTCGTAGACACGAGCTGAGAAATTGCAAACGTCGAGCAATTGCTCAGAGATGAAAAGTGCCAGCACTGAAAGCTGTTGCTAGCCAGCACCCTTCCTTGGAAGTGCTTTTGTAGGCCTAAGCACACTGGGGCTCTGGGCTTCTCTAGCCACCTCATCTTCTGCTCATCCTCGCGCGCGCTCTAAAGAGAGCTCAGGTGAGAAATTGCAAACGTCGAGCAATTGCTCAGAGATGAAAAGTGGCAGCACTGAAAGCTGTTGCTAGCCAGCACCCTTCCTTGGAAGCGCTTTCACAGGCGCAGCAACACTGGGGCTTTGCGCTTCTATACGCACCAAACGTCACGGTCATTCTCTTTCCGTCTCGTAGACACGAGCTGAGAAATTGCAAGTGTCCAGCTATTGCTCAGAGATGAAAAGTGCCAGCACTGAAAGCTGTTGCTAGCCAGCACCCTTCCTTGGAAGCGCTTTCACAGGTGCAGTAACACTGGGGCTTTGCGCTTCTATACGCATCAAACGTCACGGTCCTTCTCTTTCCGTCTCGTAGACACGAGCTAAGAAATTGCAAACGTCGAGCAATTGCTCAGAGATGAAAAGTGCCAGCACTGAAAGCTGTTGCTAGCCAGCACCCTTCCTTGGAAGCGCTTTCACAGGTGCAGTAACACTGTGGCTTTGCGCTTCTCTAGCCACCAAACGTCACGGTCCTTCTCTTTCCGTCTCGTAGACACGAGCTGAGAAATTGCAAACGTCGAGCAATTGCTCAGAGATGAAAAGTGCCAGCACTGAAAGCTCTTGCTAGCCAGCACCCTTCCTTGGAAGCGCTTTTGTAGGCCTAAGAACAGTGGGGCTCTGGGCTTCTCTAGCCACCTCATCTTCTGCTCATCCTCTCACGCACTCTAAAGAGAGCTCAGGTGAGAAATTGCAAACGTCGAGCAATTGCTCAGAGCTGAAAAGTGCCAGCACTGAAAGCTGTTGCTAGCCAGCACCCTTCCTTGGAAGCGCTTTCACAGGCGCAGCAACACTGGGGCTTTGCGCTTCTCTAGCCACCAAACGTCACGGTCCTTCTCTTTCCATCTCGTAGACACGAGCTGAGAAATTGCAAACGTCGAGCAATTGCTCAGAGATGAAAAGTGCCAGCACTGAAAGCTCTTGCTAGCCAGCACCCTTCCTTGGAAGCGCTTTCACAGGCGCAGTAACACTGGGGCTTTGCGCTTCTCTAGCCACCAAACGTCATGGTCCTTCTCTTTCCGTCTCGTAGACACGAGCTGAGAAATTGCAAACGTCCAGCAATTGCTCAGAGATGAAAAGTGCCAGCACTGAAAGCTCTTGCTAGCCAGCACCCTTCCTTGGAAGCGCTTTCACAGGCGCAGTAACACTGGGGCTTTGCGCTTCTCTAGCCACCAAACATCACGGTCCTTCTCTTTCCGTCTCGTAGACACGAGCTGAGAAATTGCAAACGTCGAGCAATTGCTCAGAGATGAAAAGTGCCAGCACTGAAAGCTCTTGCTAGCCAGCACCCTTCCTTGGAAGCGCTTTTGTAGGCCTAACAACACTGGGGCTCTGGGCTTCTCTAGCCACCTAATCTTCTGCTCATCCTCTCGCGCACTCTAAAGAGAGCTCAGGTGAGAAATTGCAAACGTCCAGCAATTGCTCAGAGATGAAAAGTGCCAGCACTGAAAGCTCTTGCTAGCCAGCACCCTTCCTTGGAAGCGCTTTCACAGGCGCAGTAACACTGGGGCTTTGCGCTTCTCTAGCCACCAAACGTCACGGTCATTCTCTTTCCGTCTCGTAGACACGAGCTGAGAAATTGCAAACGTCGAGCAATTGCTCAGAGATGAAAAGTGCCAGCACTGAAAGCTGTTGCTAGCCAGCACCCTTCCTTGGAAGCGCTTTCACAGGCGCAGCAACACTGGGGCTTTGCGCTTCTCTAGCCACCAAACGTCACGGTCATTCTCTTTCCGTCTCGTAGACACGAGCTGAGAAATTGCAAACGTCGAGCAATTGCTCAGAGATGAAAAGTGCCAGCACTGAAAGCTGTTGCTAGCCAGCACCCTTCCTTGGAAGCGCTTTTGTAGGCCTAAGAACACTGGGGCTCTGGGCTTCTCTAGCCACCTCATCTTCTGCTCATCCTCTCGCGCACTCTAAAGAGAGCTCAGGTGAGAAATTGCAAACGTCGAGCAATTGCTCAGAGCTGAAAAGTGCCAGCACTGAAAGCTGTTGCTAGCCAGCACCCTTCCTTGGAAGCGCTTTCACAGGCGCAGCAACACTGGGGCTTTGCGCTTCTCTACCCACCAAAAGTCACGGTCCTTCTCTTTCCATCTCGTAGACACGAGCTGAGAAATTGCAAACGTCGAGCAATTGCTCAGAGATGAAAAGTGCCAGCACTGAAAGCTGTTGCTAGCCAGCACCCTTCCTTGGAAGTGCTTTTGTAGGCCTAAGAACACTGGGGCTCTGGGCTTCTCTAGCCACCTCATCTTCTGCTCATCCTCGCGCACGCTCTAAAGAGAGCTCAGGTGAGAAATTGCAAACGTCGAGCAATTGCTCAGAGCTGAAAAGTGCCAGCACTGAAAGCTGTTGCTGGCCAGCACCCTTCCTTGGAAGCGCTTTCACAGGCGCAGCAACACTGGGGCTTTGCGCTTCTCTAGCCACCAAACGTCACGGTCCTTCTCTTTCCGTCTCGTAGACACGAGCTGAGAAATTGCAAACGTCGAGCAATTGCTCAGAGATGAAAAGTGCCAGCACTGAAAGCTGTTGCTAGCCAGCACCCTTCCTTGGAAGCGCTTTTGTAGGCCTAAGAACACTGGGGCTCTGGGCTTCTCTAGCCACCTCATCTTCTGCTCATCCTCTCGCGCACTCTAAAGAGAGCTCAGGTGAGAAATTGCAAACGTCGAGCAATTGCTCAGAGCTGAAAAGTGCCAGCACTGAAAGCTGTTGCTAGCCAGCACCCTTCCTTGGAAGCGCTTTCACAGGCGCAGCAACACTGGGGCTTTGCGCTTCTCTAGCCACCAAACGTCACGGTCCTTCTCTTTCCGTCTCGTAGACACGAGCTGAGAAATTGCAAACGTCGAGCAATTGCTCAGAGATGAAAAGTGCCAGCACTGAAAGCTGTTGCTAGCCAGCACCCTTCCTTGGAAGTGCTTTTGTAGGCCTAAGCACACTGGGGCTCTGGGCTTCTCTAGCCACCTCATCTTCTGCTCATCCTCGCGCGCGCTCTAAAGAGAGCTCAGGTGAGAAATTGCAAACGTCGAGCAATTGCTCAGAGATGAAAAGTGGCAGCACTGAAAGCTGTTGCTAGCCAGCACCCTTCCTTGGAAGCGCTTTCACAGGCGCAGCAACACTGGGGCTTTGCGCTTCTATACGCACCAAACGTCACGGTCATTCTCTTTCCGTCTCGTAGACACGAGGTGAGAAATTGCAAGTGTCCAGCTATTGCTCAGAGATGAAAACTGCCAGCACTGAAAGCTGTTGCTAGCCAGCACCCTTCCTTGGAAGCGCTTTCACAGGTGCAGTAACACTGGGGCTTTGCGCTTCTATACGCATCAAACGTCACGGTCCTTCTCTTTCCGTCTCGTAGACACGAGCTAAGAAATTGCAAACGTCGAGCAATTGCTCAGAGATGAAAAGTGCCAGCACTGAAAGCTCTTGCTAGCCAGCACCCTTCCTTGGAAGCGCTTTCACAGGTGCAGTAACACTGTGGCTTTGCGCTTCTCTAGCCACCAAACGTCACGGTCCTTCTCTTTCCGTCTCGTAGACACGAGCTGAGAAATTGCAAACGTCGAGCAATTGCTCAGAGATGAAAAGTGCCAGCACTGAAAGCTCTTGCTAGCCAGCACCCTTCCTTGGAAGCGCTTTTGTAGGCCTAAGAACAGTGGGGCTCTGGGCTTCTCTAGCCACCTCATCTTCTGCTCATCCTCTCGCGCACTCTAAAGAGAGCTCAGGTGAGAAATTGCAAACGTCGAGCAATTGCTCAGAGCTGAAAAGTGCCAGCACTGAAAGCTGTTGCTAGCCAGCACCCTTCCTTGGAAGCGCTTTCACAGGCGCAGCAACACTGGGGCTTTGCGCTTCTCTAGCCACCAAACGTCACGGTCCTTCTCTTTCCATCTCGTAGACACGAGCTGAGAAATTGCAAACGTCGAGCAATTGCTCAGAGATGAAAAGTGCCAGCACTGAAAGCTCTTGCTAGCCAGCACCCTTCCTTGGAAGCGCTTTCACAGGCGCAGTAACACTGGGGCTTTGCGCTTCTCTAGCCACCAAACGTCATGGTCCTTCTCTTTCCGTCTCGTAGACACGAGCTGAGAAATTGCAAACGTCCAGCAATTGCTCAGAGATGAAAAGTGCCAGCACTGAAAGCTCTTGCTAGCCAGCACCCTTCCTTGGAAGCGCTTTCACAGGCGCAGTAACACTGGGGCTTTGCGCTTCTCTAGCCACCAAACGTCACGGTCATTCTCTTTCCGTCTCGTAGACACGAGCTGAGAAATTGCAAACGTCGAGCAATTGCTCAGAGATGAAAAGTGCCAGCACTGAAAGCTGTTGCTAGCCAGCACCCTTCCTTGGAAGCGCTTTCACAGGCGCAGCAACACTGGGGCTTTGCGCTTCTCTAGCCACCAAACGTCACGGTCATTCTCTTTCCGTCTCGTAGACACGAGCTGAGAAATTGCAAACGTCGAGCAATTGCTCAGAGATGAAAAGTGCCAGCACTGAAAGCTGTTGCTAGCCAGCACCCTTCCTTGGAAGCGCTTTTGTAGGCCTAAGAACAGTGGGGCTCTGGGCTTCTCTAGCCACCTCATCTTCTGCTCATCCTCTCGCGCACTCTAAAGAGAGCTCAGGTGAGAAATTGCAAACGTCGAGCAATTGCTCAGAGATGAAAAGTGCCAGCACTGAAAGCTGTTGCTAGCCAGCACCCTTCCTTGGAAGCGCTTTCACAGGCGCAGCAACACTGGGGCTTTGCGCTTCTCTACCCACCAAAAGTCACGGTCCTTCTCTTTCCATCTCGTAGACACGAGCTGAGAAATTGCAAACGTCGAGCAATTGCTCAGAGATGAAAAGTGCCAGCACTGAAAGCTGTTGCTAGCCAGCACCCTTCCTTGGAAGTGCTTTTGTAGGCCTAAGAACACTGGGGCTCTGGGCTTCTCTAGCCACCTCATCTTCTGCTCATCCTCGCGCACGCTCTAAAGAGAGCTCAGGTGAGAAATTGCAAACGTCGAGCAATTGCTCAGAGATGAAAAGTGCCAGCACTGAAAGCTCTTGCTGGCCAGCACCCTTCCTTGGAAGCGCTTTCACAGGCGCAGCAACACTGGGGCTTTGCGCTTCTCTAGCCACCAAACGTCACGGTCCTTCTCTTTCCGTCTCGTAGACACGAGCTGAGAAATTGCAAACGTCGAGCAATTGCTCAGAGATGAAAAGTGCCAGCACTGAAAGCTGTTGCTAGCCAGCACCCTTCCTTGGAAGCGCTTTTGTAGGCCTAAGAACACTGGGGCTCTGGGCTTCTTTAGCCACCTCATCTTCTGCTCATCCTCTCGCGCACTCTGAAGAGAGCTCAGGTGAGAAATTGCAAACGTCGAGCAATTGCTCAGAGATGAAAAGTGCCAGCACTGAAAGCTGTTGCTAGCCAGCACCCTTCCTTGGAAGCGCTTTCACAGGCGCAGCAACACTGGGGCTTTGCGCTTCTATACGCACCAAACGTCACGGTCCTTCTCTTTCCGTCTCGTAGACATGAGCTGAGAAATTGCAAGCGTCCAGCTATTGCTCAGAGATGAAAAGTGCCAGCACTGGAAGCTGTTGCTAGCCAGCACCCTTCCTTGGAAGCGCTTTCACAGGTGCAGTAACACTGGGGCTTTGCGCTTCTATACGCACCAAACGTCAGGGTCATTCTCTTTCCGTCTCGTAGACACGAGCTGAGAAATTGCAAACGTCGAGCAATTGCTCAGAGATGAAAAGTGCCAGCACTGAAAGCTGTTGCTAGCCAGCACCCTTCCTTGGAAGCGCTTTTGTAGGCCTAAGAACAGTGGGGCTCTGGGCTTCTCTAGCCACCTCATCTTCTGCTCATCCTCTCGCGCACTCTAAAGAGAGCTCAGGTGAGAAATTGCAAACGTCCAGCAATTGCTCAGAGATGAAAAGTGCCAGCACTGAAAGCTCTTGCTAGCCAGCACCCTTCCTTGGAAGCGCTTTCACAGGCGCAGTAACACTGGGGCTTTGCGCTTCTCTAGCCACCAAACGTCATGGTCCTTCTCTTTCCGTCTCCTAGACACGAGCTTAGAAATTGCAAATGTCCAGCAATTGCTCAGAGATGAAAAGTGCCAGCACTGAAAGCTCTTGCTAGCCAGCACCCTTCCTTGGAAGCGCTTTCACAGGCGCAGTAACACTGGGGCTTTGCGCTTCTCTACTCACCAAACGTCATGGTCCTTCTCTTTCCGTCTCGTAGACACGAGCTGAGAAATTGCAAATGTCCAGCAATTGCTCAGAGATGAAAAGTGCCAGCACTGAAAGCTGTTGCTAGCCAGCACCCTTCCTTGGAAGCGCTTTCACAGGCGCAGTAACACTGGGGCTTTGCGCTTCTCTAGCCACCAAACGTCACGGTCATTCTCTTTCCGTCTCGTAGACACGAGCTGAGAAATTGCAAACGTCGAGCAATTGCTCAGAGATGAAAAGTGCCAGCACTGAAAGCTGTTGCTAGCCAGCACCCTTCCTTGGAAGCGCTTTTGTAGGCCTAACAACACTGGGGCTCTGGGCTTCTCTAGCCACCTCATCTTCTGCTCATCCTCTCGCGCACTCTAAAGAGAGCTCAGGTGAGAAATTGCAAACGTCCAGCAATTGCTCAGAGATGAAAAGTGCCAGCACTGAAAGCTGTTGCTAGCCAGCACCCTTCCTTGGAAGCGCTTTCACAGGCGCAGTAACACTGGGGCTTTGCGCTTCTCTACCCACCAAACGTCACGGTCCTTCTCTTTCCGTCTCGTAGACACGAGCTGAGAAATTGCAAACGTCGAGCAATTGCTCAGAGATGAAAAGTGCCAGCACTGAAAGCTGTTGCTAGCCAGCACCCTTCCTTGGAAGCGCTTTCACAGGCACAGCAACACTGGGGCTTTGCACTTCTATACGCACCAAACGTCACGGTCCTTCTCTTTCCGTCTCGTAGACACGACCTGAGAAATTGCAAACGTCGAGCAATTGCTCAGAGATGAAAAGTGCCAGCACTGAAAGCTGTTGCTAGCCAGCACCCTTCCTTGGAAGCGCTTTTGTAGGCCTAAGAACAGTGGGGCTCTGGGCTTCTCTAGCCACCTCATCTTCTGCTCATCCTCTCGCGCACTCTAAAGAGAGCTCAGGTGAGAAATTGCAAACGTCGAGCAATTGCTCAGAGCTGAAAAGTGCCAGCACTGAAAGCTGTTGCTAGCCAGCACCCTTCCTTGGAAGCGCTTTCACAGGCGCAGCAACACTGGGGCTTTGCGCTTCTCTAGCCACCAAACGTCACGGTCCTTCTCTTTCCATCTCGTAGACACGAGCTGAGAAATTGCAAACGTCGAGCAATTGCTCAGAGATGAAAAGTGCCAGCACTGAAAGCTCTTGCTAGCCAGCACCCTTCCTTGGAAGCGCTTTCACAGGCGCAGTAACACTGGGGCTTTGCGCTTCTCTAGCCACCAAACGTCATGGTCCTTCTCTTTCCGTCTCGTAGACACGAGCTGAGAAATTGCAAATGTCCAGCAATTGCTCAGAGATGAAAAGTGCCAGCACTGAAAGCTGTTGCTAGCCAGCACCCTTCCTTGGAAGCGCTTTCACAGGCGCAGTAACACTGGGGCTTTGCGCTTCTCTACCCACCAAACGTCACGGTCCTTCTCTTTCCGTCTCGTAGACACGAGCTGAGAAATTGCAAACGTCGAGCAATTGCTCAGAGATGAAAAGTGCCAGCACTGAAAGCTGTTGCTAGCCAGCACCCTTCCTTGGAAGCGCTTTTGTAGGCCTAAGAACAGTGGGGCTCTGGGCTTCTCTAGCCACCTAATCTTCTGCTCATCCTCTCGCGCACTCTAAAGAGAGCTCAGGTGAGAAATTGCAAACGTCCAGCAATTGCTCAGAGATGAAAAGTGCCAGCACTGAAAGCTGTTGCTAGCCAGCACCCTTCCTTGGAAGCGCTTTCACAGGCGCAGTAACACTGGGGCTTTGCGCTTCTCTAGCCACCAAACGTCACGGTCCTTCTCTTTCCGTCTCGTAGACACGAGCTGAGAAATTGCAAACGTGGAGCAATTGCTCAGAGATGAAAAGTGCCAGCACTGAAAGCTGTTGCTAGCCAGCACCCTTCCTTGGAAGCGCTTTTGTAGGCCTAACAAAACTGGGGCTCTGGGCTTCTCTAGCCACCTCATCTTCTGCTCATCCTCTCGCGCACTCTAAAGAGAGCTCAGGTGAGAAATTGCAAACGTCGAGCAATTGCTCAGAGCTGAAAAGTGGCAGCACTGAAAGCTGTTGCTAGCCAGCACCCTTCCTTGGAAGCGCTTTCACAGGCGCAGCAACACTGGGGCTTTGCGCTTCTCTACCCACCAAACGTCACGGTCCTTCTCTTTCCATCTCGTAGACACGAGCTGAGAAATTGCAAACGTCGAGCAATTGCTCAGAGATGAAAAGTGCCAGCACTGAAAGCTCTTGCTAGCCAGCACCCTTCCTTGGAAGTGCTTTTGTAGGCCTAAGAACAGTGGGGCTCTGGGCTTCTCTAGCCACCTCATCTTCTGCTCATCCTCGCGCGCGCTCTAAAGAGAGCTCAGGTGAGAAATTGCAAACGTCGAGCAATTGCTCAGAGATGAAAAGTGCCAGCACTGAAAGCTCTTGCTGGCCAGCACCCTTCCTTGGAAGCGCTTTCACAGGCGCAGCAACACTGGGGCTTTGCGCTTCTCTACCCACCAAACGTCACGGTCCTTCTCTTTCCGTCTCGTAGACACGAGCTGAGAAATTGCAAACGTCGAGCAATTGCTCAGAGATGAAAAGTGCCAGCACTGAAAGCTGTTGCTAGCCAGCACCCTTCCTTGGAAGCGCTTTTGTAGGCCTAAGAACACTGGCCTTGGGCTTCTTTAGCCACCTCATCTTCTGCTCATCCTCTCGCGCACTCTGAAGAGAGCTCAGGTGAGAAATTGCAAACGTCGAGCAATTGCTCAGAGCTGAAAAGTGGCAGCACTGAAAGCTGTTGCTAGCCAGCACCCTTCCTTGGAAGCGCTTTCACAGGCGCAGCAACACTGGGGCTTTGCGCTTCTATACGCACCAAACGTCACGGTCATTCTCTTTCCGTCTCGTAGACACAAGCTGAGAAATTGCAAGTGTCCAGCTATTGCTCAGAGATGAAAACTGCCAGCACTGGAAGCTGTTGCTAGCCAGCACCCTTCCTTGGAAGCGCTTTCACAGGTGCAGTAACACTGGGGCTTTGCGCTTCTATACGCATCAAACGTCACGGTCCTTCTCTTTCTGTCTCGTAGACACGAGCTGAGAAGTTGCAAACGTCGAGCAATTGCTCAGAGATGAAAAGTGCCAGCACTGAAAGCTGTTGCTAGCCAGCACCCTTCCTTGGAAGCGCTTTCACAGGTGCAGTAACACTGTGGCTTTGCGCTTCTCTAGCCACCAAACGTCACGGTCCTTCTCTTTCCGTCTCCTAGACACGAGCTGAGAAATTGCAAACGTCGAGCAATTGCTCAGAGATGAAAAGTGCCAGCACTGAAAGCTGTTGCTAGCCAGCACCCTTCCTTGGAAGCGCTTTTGTAGGCCTAAGAACAGTGGGGCTCTGGGCTTCTCTAGCCACCTCATCTTCTGCTCATCCTCTCGTGTACTCTGAAGAGAGCTCAGGTGAGAAATTACAAACGTCGAGCAATTGCTCAGAGATGAAAAGTGCCAGCACTGAAAGCTGTTGCTAGCCAGCACCCTTCCTTGGAAGCGCTTTCACAGGCGCAGCAACACTGGGGCTTTGCGCTTCTCTAGCCACCAAACGTCACGGTCCTTCTCTTTCCATCTCGTAGACACGAGCTGAGAAATTGCAAACGTCGAGCAATTGCTCAGAGATGAAAAGTGCCAGCACTGAAAGCTCTTGCTAGCCAGCACCCTTCCTTGGAAGCGCTTTCACAGGCGCAGTAACACTGGGGCTTTGCGCTTCTCTAGCCACCAAACGTCATGGTCCTTCTCTTTCCGTCTCGTAGACACGAGCTGAGAAATTGCAAATGTCCAGCAATTGCTCAGAGATGAAAAGTGCCAGCACTGAAAGCTGTTGCTAGCCAGCACCCTTCCTTGGAAGCGCTTTCACAGGCGCAGT
Organism: Sarcoramphus papa; assembly: GCA_037962945.1. NCBI lineage: Eukaryota > Metazoa > Chordata > Aves > Accipitriformes > Cathartidae > Sarcoramphus > Sarcoramphus papa. The sequence continues at coordinate 3,656,203 of CM075606.1, read as the reverse complement.
AACACTGGGGCTTTGCGCTTCTCTAGCCACCAAACGTCACGGTCCTTCTCTTTCCGTCTCGTAGACACGAGCTGAGAAATTGCAAACGTCGAGCAATTGCTCAGAGATGAAAAGTGCCAGCACTGAAAGCTGTTGCTAGCCAGCACCCTTCCTTGGAAGCGCTTTTGTAGGCCTAAGAACAGTGGGGCTCTGGGCTTCTCTAGCCACCTCATCTTCTGCTCATCCTCTCGCGCACTCTGAAGAGAGCTCAGGTGAGAAATTGCAAACGTCCAGCAATTGCTCAGAGATGAAAAGTGCCAGCACTGAAAGCTGTTGCTAGCCAGCACCCTTCCTTGGAAGCGCTTTCACAGGCGCAGTAACACTGGGGCTTTGCGCTTCTCTAGCCACCAAACGTCACGGTCATTCTCTTTCCGTCTCGTAGACACGAGCTGAGAAATTGCAAACGTCGAGCAATTGCTCAGAGATGAAAAGTGCCAGCACTGAAAGCTGTTGCTAGCCAGCACCCTTCCTTGGAAGCGCTTTCACAGGCGCAGCAACACTGGGGCTTTGCGCTTCTATACGCACCAAACGTCACGGTCATTCTCTTTCCGTCTCGTAGACACGAGCTGAGAAATTGCAAACGTCGAGCAATTGCTCAGAGATGAAAAGTGCCAGCACTGAAAGCTCTTGCTAGCCAGCACCCTTCCTTGGAAGCGCTTTTGTAGGCCTAAGAACAGTGGGGCTCTGGGCTTCTCTAGCCACCTCATCTTCTGCTCATCCTCTCGCGCACTCTAAAGAGAGCTCAGGTGAGAAATTGCAAACGTCCAGCAATTGCTCAGAGATGAAAAGTGCCAGCACTGAAAGCTGTTGCTAGCCAGCACCCTTCCTTGGAAGCGCTTTCACAGGCGCAGCAACACTGGGGCTTTGCGCTTCTCTACCCACCAAACGTCACGGTCCTTCTCTTTCCATCTCGTAGACACGAGCTGAGAAATTGCAAACGTCGAGCAATTGCTCAGAGATGAAAAGTGCCAGCACTGAAAGCTCTTGCTAGCCAGCACCCTTCCTTGGAAGTGCTTTTGTAGGCCTAAGAACACTGGGGCTCTGGGCTTCTCTAGCCACCTCATCTTCTGCTCATCCTCGCGCGCGCTCTAAAGAGAGCTCAGGTGAGAAATTGCAAACGTCGAGCAATTGCTCAGAGATGAAAAGTGCCAGCACTGAAAGCTCTTGCTGGCCAGCACCCTTCCTTGGAAGCGCTTTCACAGGCGCAGCAACACTGGGGCTTTGCGCTTCTCTAGCCACCAAACGTCACGGTCCTTCTCTTTCCGTCTCGTAGACACGAGCTGAGAAATTGCAAACGTCGAGCAATTGCTCAGAGATGAAAAGTGCCAGCACTGAAAGCTGTTGCTAGCCAGCACCCTTCCTTGGAAGCGCTTTTGTAGGCCTAAGAACACTGGGGCTCTGGGCTTCTTTAGCCACCTCATCTTCTGCTCATCCTCTCGCGCACTCTGAAGAGAGCTCAGGTGAGAAATTGCAAACGTCCAGCAATTGCTCAGAGATGAAAAGTGCCAGCACTGAAAGCTCTTGCTAGCCAGCACCCTTCCTTGGAAGCGCTTTCACAGGCGCAGCAACACTGGGGCTTTGCGCTTCTATACGCACCAAACGTCACGGTCATTCTCTTTCCGTCTCGTAGACATGAGCTGAGAAATTGCAAGCGTCCAGCTATTGCTCAGAGATGAAAAGTGCCAGCACTGGAAGCTGTTGCTAGCCAGCACCCTTCCTTGGAAGCGCTTTCACAGGTGCAGTAACACTGGGGCTTTGCGCTTCTATACGCATCAAACGTCACGGTCCTTCTCTTTCCGTCTCGTAGACATGAGCTAAGAAATTGCAAACGTCGAGCAATTGCTCAGAGATGAAAAGTGCCAGCACTGAAAGCTGTTGCTAGCCAGCACCCTTCCTTGGAAGCGCTTTCACAGGCGCAGTAACACTGGGGCTTTGCGCTTCTCTACCCACCAAACGTCATGGTCCTTCTCTTTCCGTCTCCTAGACACGAGCTGAGAAATTGCAAATGTCCAGCAATTGCTCAGAGATGAAAAGTGCCAGCACTGAAAGCTCTTGCTAGCCAGCACCCTTCCTTGGAAGCGCTTTCACAGGCGCAGTAACACTGGGGCTTTGCGCTTCTCTAGCCACCAAACGTCATGGTCCTTCTCTTTCCGTCTCCTAGACACGAGCTTAGAAATTGCAAATGTCCAGCAATTGCTCAGAGATGAAAAGTGCCAGCACTGAAAGCTCTTGCTAGCCAGCACCCTTCCTTGGAAGCGCTTTCACAGGCGCAGTAACACTGGGGCTTTGCGCTTCTCTAGCCACCAAACGTCATGGTCCTTCTCTTTCCGTCTCGTAGACACGAGCTGAGAAATTGCAAACGTCGAGCAATTGCTCAGAGATGAAAAGTGCCAGCACTGAAAGCTGTTGCTAGCCAGCACCCTTCCTTGGAAGCGCTTTTGTAGGCCTAACAACACTGGGGCTCTGGGCTTCTCTAGCCACCTAATCTTCTGCTCATCCTCTCGCGCACTCTAAAGAGAGCTCAGGTGAGAAATTGCAAACGTCCAGCAATTGCTCAGAGATGAAAAGTGCCAGCACTGAAAGCTCTTGCTAGCCAGCACCCTTCCTTGGAAGCGCTTTCACAGGCGCAGCAACACTGGGGCTTTGCGCTTCTCTAGCCACCAAACGTCACGGTCCTTCTCTTTCCATCTCGTAGACACGAGCTGAGAAATTGCAAACGTCGAGCAATTGCTCAGAGATGAAAAGTGCCAGCACTGAAAGCTCTTGCTAGCCAGCACCCTTCCTTGGAAGCGCTTTTGTAGGCCTAAGAACAGTGGGGCTCTGGGCTTCTCTAGCCACCTAATCTTCTGCTCATCCTCTCGCGCACTCTAAAGAGAGCTCAGGTGAGAAATTGCAAACGTCGAGCAATTGCTCAGAGATGAAAAGTGCCAGCACTGAAAGCTGTTGCTCTCCAGCACCCTTCCTTGGAAGCGCTTTTGTAGGCCTAAGAACACTGGGGCTCTGGGCTTCTCTAGCCACCTCATCTTCTGCTCATCCTCTCGCGCACTCTAAAGAGAGCTCAGGTGAGAAATTGCAAACGTCCAGCAATTGCTCAGAGCTGAAAAGTGCCAGCACTGAAAGCTCTTGCTAGCCAGCACCCTTCCTTGGAAGCGCTTTCACAGGCGCAGCAACACTGGGGCTTTGCGCTTCTCTAGCCACCAAACGTCACGGTCCTTCTCTTTCCATCTCGTAGACACGAGCTGAGAAATTGCAAACGTCAAGCAATTGCTCAGAGATGAAAAGTGCCAGCACTGAAAGCTGTTGCTAGCCAGCACCCTTCCTTGGAAGCGCTTTTGTAGGCCTAAGAACACTGGGGCTCTGGGCTTCTCTAGCCACCTCATCTTCTGCTCATCCTCTCGCGCGCTCTAAAGAGAGCTCAGGTGAGAAATTGCAAACGTCGAGCAATTGCTCAGAGATGAAAAGTGCCAGCACTGAAAGCTCTTGCTGGCCAGCACCCTTCCTTGGAAGCGCTTTCACAGGCGCAGCAACACTGGGGCTTTGCGCTTCTCTACCCACCAAACGTCACGGTCCTTCTCTTTCCGTCTCGTAGACACGAGCTGAGAAATTGCAAACGTCGAGCAATTGCTCAGAGATGAAAAGTGCCAGCACTGAAAGCTGTTGCTAGCCAGCACCCTTCCTTGGAAGCGCTTTCACAGGCGCAGCAACACTGGGGCTTTGCGCTTCTATACGCACCAAACGTCACGGTCATTCTCTTTCCGTCTCGTAGACATGAGCTGAGAAATTGCAAGCGTCCAGCTATTGCTCAGAGATGAAAAGTGCCAGCACTGGAAGCTGTTGCTAGCCAGCACCCTTCCTTGGAAGCGCTTTCACAGGTGCAGTAACACTGGGGCTTTGCGCTTCTATACGCATCAAACGTCACGGTCCTTCTCTTTCTGTCTCGTAGACACGAGCTAAGAAATTGCAAACGTCGAGCAATTGCTCAGAGATGAAAAGTGCCAGCACTGAAAGCTCTTGCTAGCCAGCACCCTTCCTTGGAAGCGCTTTCACAGGCGCAGCAACACTGGGGCTTTGCGCTTCTCTAGCCACCAAACGTCACGGTCCTTCTCTTTCCGTCTCGTAGACACGAGCTGAGAAATTGCAAACGTCGAGCAATTGCTCAGAGATGAAAAGTGCCAGCACTGAAAGCTGTTGCTAGCCAGCACCCTTCCTTGGAAGCGCTTTTGTAGGCCTAAGAACAGTGGGGCTCTGGGCTTCTCTAGCCACCTCATCTTCTGCTCATCCTCTCGCGCACTCTAAAGAGAGCTCAGGTGAGAAATTGCAAACGTCGAGCAATTGCTCAGAGATGAAAAGTGCCAGCACTGAAAGCTGTTGCTAGCCAGCACCCTTCCTTGGAAGCGCTTTCACAGGCGCAGTAACACTGGGGCTTTGCGCTTCTCTAGCCACCAAACGTCATGGTCCTTCTCTTTCCGTCTCCTAGACACGAGCTGAGAAATTGCAAATGTCCAGCAATTGCTCAGAGATGAAAAGTGCCAGCACTGAAAGCTGTTGCTAGCCAGCACCCTTCCTTGGAAGCGCTTTCACAGGCGCAGCAACACTGGGGCTTTGCGCTTCTCTACCCACCAAACGTCACGGTCACTATCTCTCCGTCTCGTAGACACGAGCTGAGAAATTGCAAACGTCGAGCAATTGCTCAGAGATGAAAAGTGCCAGCAGTGGAAGCTGTTGCTAGCCAGCACCCTTCCTTGGAAGCGCTTTTGTAGGCCTAAGAACACTGGGGCTCTGGGCTTCTCTAGCCACCTCATCTTCTGCTCATCCTCTCGCGCACTCTAAAGAGAGCTCAGGTGAGAAATTGCAAACGTCGAGCAATTGCTCAGAGATGAAAAGTGCCAGCACTGAAAGCTGTTGCTAGCCAGCACCCTTCCTTGGAAGCGCTTTCACAGGCGCAGCAACACTGGGGCTTTGCGCTTCTCTAGCCACCAAACGTCACGGTCCTTCTCTTTCCGTCTCGTAGACACGAGCTGAGAAATTGCAAACGTCGAGCAATTGCTCAGAGATGAAAAGTGCCAGCACTGAAAGCTGTTGCTAGCCAGCACCCTTCCTTGGAAGCGCTTTTGTAGGCCTAAGAACACTGGGGCTCTGGGCTTCTCTAGCCACCTCATCTTCTGCTCATCCTCTCGCGCACTCTAAAGAGAGCTCAGGTGAGAAATTGCAAACGTCGAGCAATTGCTCAGAGATGAAAAGTGCCAGCACTGAAAGCTCTTGCTGGCCAGCACCCTTCCTTGGAAGCGCTTTCACAGGCGCAGCAACACTGGGGCTTTGCGCTTCTCTAGCCACCAAACGTCACGGTCCTTCTCTTTCCGTCTCGTAGACACGAGCTGAGAAATTGCAAACGTCGAGCAATTGCTCAGAGATGAAAAGTGCCAGCACTGAAAGCTGTTGCTAGCCAGCACCCTTCCTTGGAAGCGCTTTTGTAGGCCTAAGAACACTGGGGCTCTGGGCTTCTTTAGCCACCTCATCTTCTGCTCATCCTCTCGCGCACTCTGAAGAGAGCTCAGGTGAGAAATTGCAAACGTCGAGCAATTGCTCAGAGATGAAAAGTGCCAGCACTGAAAGCTGTTGCTAGCCAGCACCCTTCCTTGGAAGCGCTTTCACAGGCGCAGCAACACTGGGGCTTTGCGCTTCTATACGCACCAAACGTCACGGTCATTCTCTTTCCGTCTCGTAGACATGAGCTGAGAAATTGCAAGCGTCCAGCTATTGCTCAGAGATGAAAAGTGCCAGCACTGGAAGCTGTTGCTAGCCAGCACCCTTCCTTGGAAGCGCTTTCACAGGTGCAGTAACACTGGGGCTTTGCGCTTCTATACGCATCGAACGTCACGGTCCTTCTCTTTCTGTCTCGTAGACACGAGCTAAGAAATTGCAAACGTCGAGCAATTGCTCAGAGATGAAAAGTGCCAGCACTGAAAGCTGTTGCTAGCCAGCACCCTTCCTTGGAAGCGCTTTTGTAGGCCTAAGAACACTGGGGCTCTGGGCTTCTTTAGCCACCTCATCTTCTGCTCATCCTCTCGCACACTCTGAAGAGAGCTCAGGTGAGAAATTGCAAACGTCGAGCAATTGCTCAGAGCTGAAAAGTGCCAGCACTGAAAGCTGTTGCTAGCCAGCACCCTTCCTTGGAAGCGCTTTCACAGGCGCAGCAACAGTGGGGCTTTGCGCTTCTATACGCACCAAACGTCACGGTCATTCTCTTTCCGTCTCGTAGACATGAGCTGAGAAATTGCAAGCGTCCAGCTATTGCTCAGAGATGAAAAGTGCCAGCACTGGAAGCTGTTGCTAGCCAGCACCCTTCCTTGGAAGCGCTTTCACAGGTGCAGTAACACTGGGGCTTTGCGCTTCTATACGCATCAAACGTCACGGTCCTTCTCTTTCTGTCTCGTAGACACGAGCTAAGAAATTGCAAACGTCGAGCAATTGCTCAGAGATGAAAAGTGCCAGCACTGAAAGCTCTTGCTAGCCAGCACCCTTCCTTGGAAGCGCTTTCACAGGCGCAGCAACACTGGGGCTTTGCGCTTCTCTAGCCACCAAACGTCACGGTCCTTCTCTTTCCGTCGGTAGACACGAGCTGAGAAATTGCAAACGTCGAGCAATTGCTCAGAGATGAAAAGTGCCAGCACTGAAAGCTCTTGCTAGCCAGCACCCTTCCTTGGAAGCGCTTTTGTAGGCCTAAGAACACTGGGGCTCTGGGCTTCTCTAGCCACCTCATCTTCTGCTCATCCTCTCGCGCACTCTAAAGAGAGCTCAGGTGAGAAATTGCAAACGTCCAGCAATTGCTCAGAGCTGAAAAGTGCCAGCACTGAAAGCTCTTGCTAGCCAGCACCCTTCCTTGGAAGCGCTTTCACAGGCGCAGTAACACTGGGGCTTTGCGCTTCTCTAGCCACCAAACGTCATGGTCCTTCTCTTTCCGTCTCCTAGACACGAGCTGAGAAATTGCAAATGTCCAGCAATTGCTCAGAGATGAAAAGTGCCAGCACTGAAAGCTGTTGCTAGCCAGCACCCTTCCTTGGAAGCGCTTTCACAGGCGCAGTAACACTGGGGCTTTGTGCTTCTCTACCCACCAAACGTCACGGTCCTTCTCTTTCCGTCTCGTAGACACGAGCTGAGAAATTGCAAACGTCGAGCAATTGCTCAGAGATGAAATGTGCCAGCACTGAAAGCTCTTGCTAGCCAGCACCCTTCCTTGGAAGCGCTTTTGTAGGCCTAAGAACACTGGGGCTCTGGGCTTCTCTAGCCACCTAATCTTCTGCTCATCCTCTCGCGCACTCTAAAGAGAGCTCAGGTGAGAAATTGCAAACGTCGAGCAATTGCTCAGAGATGAAAAGTGCCAGCACTGAAAGCTGTTGCTAGCCAGCACCCTTCCTTGGAAGCGCTTTCACAGGCGCAGCAACACTGGGGCTTTGCGCTTCTCTACCCACCAAACGTCACGGTCACTATCTCTCCGTCTCGTAGACACGAGCTGAGAAATTGCAAACGTCGAGCAATTGCTCAGAGATGAAAAGTGCCAGCACTGAAAGCTGTTGCTAGCCAGCACCCTTCCTTGGAAGCGCTTTTGTAGGCCTAAGAACACTGGGGCTCTGGGCTTCTCTAGCCACCTCATCTTCTGCTCATCCTCTCGCGCACTCTAAAGAGAGCTCAGGTGAGAAATTGCAAACGTCCAGCAATTGCTCAGAGATGAAAAGTGCCAGCACTGAAAGCTGTTGCTAGCCAGCACCCTTCCTTGGAAGCGCTTTCACAGGCGCAGCAACACTGGGGCTTTGCGCTTCTCTAGCCACCAAAAGTCACGGTCCTTCTCTTTCCGTCTCGTAGACACGAGCTGAGAAATTGCAAACGTCGAGCAATTGCTCAGAGATGAAAAGTGCCAGCACTGAAAGCTGTTGCTAGCCAGCACCCTTCCTTGGAAGCGCTTTCACAGGCGCAGCAACACTGGGGCTTTGCGCTTCTATACGCACCAAATGTCACGGTCCTTCTCTTTCCGTCTCGTAGACACGAGCTGAGAAATTGCAAACGTCCAGCAATTGCTCAGAGATGAAAAGTGCCAGCACTGAAAGCTCTTGCTAGCCAGCACCCTTCCTTGGAAGCGCTTTCACAGGCGCAGCAACACTGGGGCTTTGCGCTTCTCTAGCCACCAAACGTCACGGTCCTTCTCTTTCCGTCTCGTAGACACGAGCTGAGAAATTGCAAACATCGAGCAATTGCTCAGAGATGAAAAGTGCCAGCACTGAAAGCTGTTGCTAGCCAGAACCCTTCCTTGGAAGCGCTTTTGTAGGCCTAAGAACAGTGGGGCTCTGGGCTTCTCTAGCCACCTCATCTTCTGCTCATCCTCTCGCGCACTCTAAAGAGAGCTCAGGTGAGAAATTGCAAACGTCCAGCAATTGCTCAGAGATGAAAAGTGCCAGCACTGAAAGCTCTTGCTAGCCAGCACCCTTCCTTGGAAGCGCTTTCACAGGCACAGCAACACTGGGGCTTTGCGCTTCTCTAGCCACCAAACGTCACGGTCCTTCTCTTTCCGTCTCGTAGACACGAGCTGAGAAATTGCAAACGTCGAGCAATTGCTCAGAGATGAAAAGTGCCAGCACTGAAAGCTCTTGCTAGCCAGCACCCTTCCTTGGAAGCGCTTTCACAGGCGCAGTAACACTGGGGCTTTGCGCTTCTCTAGCCACCAAACGTCACGGTCCTTCTCTTTCCGTCTCGTAGACACGAGCTGAGAAATTGCAAACGTCGAGCAATTGCTCAGAGATGAAAAGTGCCAGCACTGAAAGCTCTTGCTAGCCAGCACCCTTCCTTGGAAGCGCTTTTGTAGGCCTAAGAACAGTGGGGCTCTGGGCTTCTCTAGCCACCTCATCTTCTGCTCATCCTCTCGCGCACTCTAAAGAGAGCTCAGGTGAGAAATTGCAAATGTCGAGCAATTGCTCAGAGATGAAAAGTGCCAGCACTGAAAGCTGTTGCTAGCCAGCACCCTTCCTTGGAAGCGCTTTCACAGGCGCAGCAACACTGGGGCTTTGCGCTTCTCTAGCCACCAAACGTCACGGTCCTTCTCTTTCCGTCTCGTAGACACGAGCTGAGAAATTGCAAACGTCCAGCAATTGCTCAGAGATGAAAAGTGCCAGCACTGAAAGCTCTTGCTAGCCAGCACCCTTCCTTGGAAGCGCTTTTGTAGGCCTAAGAACACTGGGGCTCTGGGCTTCTCTAGCCACCTCATCTTCTGCTCATCCTCTCGCGCACTCTAAAGAGAGCTCAGGTGAGAAATTGCAAACGTCGAGCAATTGCTCAGAGAAGAAAAGTGCCAGCACTGAAAGCTCTTGCTAGCCAGCACCCTTCCTTGGAAGCGCTTTCACAAGCGCAGTAACACTGGGGCTTTGCGCTTCTCTAGCCACCAAACGTCACGGTCACTATCTCTCCGTCTCGTAGACACGAGCTGAGAAATTGCAAACGTCGAGCAATTGCTCAGAGATGAAAAGTGCCAGCACTGAAAGCTCTTGCTAGCCAGCACCCTTCCTTGGAAGCGCTTTTGTAGGCCTAAGAACACTGGGGCTCTGGGCTTCTCTAGCCACCTCATCTTCTGCTCATCCTCTCGCGCACTCTAAAGAGAGCTCAGGTGAGAAATTGCAAACGTCGAGCAATTGCTCAGAGATGAAAAGTGCCAGCACTGAAAGCTGTTGCTAGCCAGCACCCTTCCTTGGAAGCGCTTTCACAGGCGCAGCAACACTGGGGCTTTGCGCTTCTATACGCACCACACGTCACGGTCCTTCTCTTTCCGTCTCGTAGACACGAGCTGAGAAATTGCAAACGTCGAGCAATTGCTCAGAGAAGAAAAGTGCCAGCACTGAAAGCTCTTGCTAGCCAGCACCCTTCCTTGGAAGCGCTTTCACAGGCGCAGCAACACTGGGGCTTTGCGCTTCTCTAGCCACCAAACGTCACGGTCCTTCTCTTTCCGTCTCGTAGACACGAGCTGAGAAATTGCAAACGTCGAGCAATTGCTCAGAGAGGAAAAGTGCCAGCACTGAAAGCTGTTGCTAGCCAGCACCCTTCCTTGGAAGCGCTTTTGTAGGCCTAAGAACAGTGGGGCTCTGGGCTTCTCTAGCCACCTCATCTTCTGCTCATCCTCTCGCGCACTCTAAAGAGAGCTCAGGTGAGAAATTGCAAACGTCCAGCAATTGCTCAGAGATGAAAAGTGCCAGCACTGAAAGCTGTTGCTAGCCAGCACCCTTCCTTGGAAGCGCTTTCACAAGCGCAGTAATACTGGGGCTTTGCGCTTCTATACGCACCAAACGTCACGGTCCTTCTCTTTCCGTCTCGTAGACACGAGCTGAGAAATTGCAAACGTCCAGCAATTGCTCAGAGATGAAAAGTGCCAGCACTGAAAGCTCTTGCTAGCCAGCACCCTTCCTTGGAAGCGCTTTCACAGGCGCAGTAACACTGGGGCTTTGCGCTTCTCTAGCCACCAAACGTCACGGTCCTTCTCTTTCCGTCTCATAGACACGAGCTGAGAAATTGCAAACGTCGAGCAATTGCTCAGAGATGAAAAGTGCCAGCACTGAAAGCTCTTGCTAGCCAGCACCCTTCCTTGGAAGCGCTTTCACAGGCGCAGCAACACTGTGGCTTTGCACTTCTCTAGCCACCAAACGTCACGGTCCTTCTCTTTCCGTCTCCTAGACACGAGCTGAGAAATTGCAAACGTCGAGCAATTGCTCAGAGATGAAAAGTGCCAGCACTGAAAGCTGTTGCTAGCCAGCACCCTTCCTTGGAAGCGGTTTTGTAGGCCTAAGAACAGTGGGGCTCTGGGCTTCTCTAGCCACCTCATCTTCTGCTCATCCTCTCGCGCACTCTGAAGAGAGCTCAGGTGAGAAATTGCAAACGTCCAGCAATTGCTCAGAGATGAAAAGTGCCAGCACTGAAAGCTGTTGCTAGCCAGCAGCCTTCCTTGGAAGCACTTTCACAGGCGCAGCAACACTGGGGCTTTGCGCTTCTCTACCCACCAAACGTCACGGTCCTTCTCTTTCCGTCTCGTAGACACGAGCTGAGAAATTGCAAACGTCGAGCAATTGCTCAGAGATGAAAAGTGCCAGCACTGAAAGCTGTTGCTAGCCAGCACCCTTCCTTGGAAGCGCTTTCACAGGCGCAGTAATACTGGGGCTTTGCGCTTCTATACGCACCAAACGTCACGGTCCTTCTCTTTCCGTCTCGTAGACACGAGCTGAGAAATTGCAAACGTCGAGCAATTGCTCAGAGATGAAAAGTGCCAGCACTGAAAGCTCTTGCTAGCCAGCACCCTTCCTTGGAAGCGCTTTCACAGGCGCAGTAACACTGGGGCTTTGCGCTTCTCTAGCCACCAAACGTCACGGTCCTTCTCTTTCCGTCTCGTAGACACGAGCTGAGAAATTGCAAACGTCGAGCAATTGCTCAGAGATGAAAAGTGCCAGCACTGAAAGCTGTTGCTAGCCAGCACCCTTCCTTGGAAGCGCTTTTGTAGGCCCAGAGAACACTGGGGCTCTGGGCTTCTCTAGCCACCTCATCTTCTGCTCATCCTCTCGCGCACTCTAAAGAGAGCTCAGGTGAGAAATTGCAAACGTCGAGCAATTGCTCAGAGATGAAAAGTGCCAGCACTGAAAGCTGTTGCTAGCCAGCACCCTTCCTTGGAAGCGCTTTCACAGGCGCAGTAATACTGGGGCTTTGCGCTTCTATACGCACCAAACGTCACGGTCCTTCTCTTTCCGTCTCGTAGACACGAGCTGAGAAATTGCAAACGTCGAGCAATTGCTCAGAGATGAAAAGTGCCAGCACTGAAAGCTCTTGCTAGCCAGCACCCTTCCTTGGAAGCGCTTTCACAGGCGCAGCAACACTGGGGCTTTGCGCTTCTATACGCACCAAACGTCACGGTCCTTCTCTTTCCGTCTCCTAGACACGAGCTGAGAAATTGCAAACGTCCAGCAATTGCTCAGAGATGAAAAGTGCCAGCACTGAAAGCTCTTGCTAGCCAGCACCCTTCCTTGGAAGCGCTTTTGTAGGCCTAAGAACAGTGGGGCTCTGGGCTTCTCTAGCCACCTCATCTTCTGCTCATCTTCTCGCGCGCTCTAAAGAGAGCTCAGGTGAGAAATTGCAAACGTCGAGCAATTGCTCAGAGATGAAAAGTGCCAGCACTGAAAGCTGTTGCTAGCCAGCACCCTTCCTTGGAAGCGCTTTCACAGGCGCAGCAACACTGGGGCTTTGCGCTTCTCTACGCACCAAACGTCACGGTCCTTCTCTTTCCGTCTCGTAGACACGAGCTGAGAAATTGCAAACGTCGAGCAATTGCTCAGAGATGAAAAGTGCCAGCACTGAAAGCTGTTGCTAGCCAGCACCCTTCCTTGGAAGCGCTTTTGTAGGCCTAAGAACACTGGGGCTCTGGGCTTCTCTAGCCACCTCATCTTCTGCTCATCCTCTCGCGCAGTCTAAAGAGAGCTCAGGTGAGAAATTGCAAACGTCCAGCAATTGCTCAGAGCTGAAAAGTGCCAGCACTGAAAGCTGTTGCTAGCCAGCACCCTTCCTTGGAAGCGCTTTCACAGGCGCAGCAACACTGTGGCTTTGCGCTTCTCTACCCACCAAACGTCACGGTCATTCTCTTTCCGTCTCATAGACATGAGCTGAGAAATTGCAAAAGTCCAGCTATTGCTCAGAGATGAAAAGTGCCAGCACTGGAAGCTGTTGCTAGCCAGCACCCTTCCTTGGAAGCGCTTTCACAGGTGCAGTAACACTGGGGCTTTGCGCTTCTATACGCATCAAACGTCACGGTCATTCTCTTTCCATCTCATAGACACGAGCTGAGAAATTGCAAACGTAGAGCAATTGCTGAGAGATGAAAAGTGCCAGCACTGAAAGCTGTTGCTAGCCAGCACCCTTCCTTGGAAGCGCTTTCACAGGCGCAGCAACACTGGGGCTTTGCGCTTCTATACGCACCAAACGTCACGGTCCTTCTCTTTCCGTCTCGTAGACACGAGCTGAGAAATTGCAAACGTCGAGCAATTGCTCCGAGATGAAAAGTGCCAGCACTGAAAGCTGTTGCTAGCCAGCAGCCTTCCTTGGAAGCGCTTTTGTAGGCCTAAGAACACTGGGGCTCTGGGCTTCTCTAGCCACCTCATCTTCTGCTCATCCTCTCGCGCACTCTAAAGAGAGCTCAGGTGAGAAATTGCAAACGTCCAGCAATTGCTCAGAGATGAAAAGTGCCAGCACTGAAAGCTGTTGCTAGCCAGCACCCTTCCTTGGAAGCGCTTTCACAGGCGCAGTAACACTGGGGCTTTGCGCTTCTCTACCCACCAAACGTCACGGTCCTTCTCTTTCCGTCTCGTAGACACGAGCTGAGAAATTGCAAACGTCCAGCAATTGCTCAGAGATGAAAAGTGCCAGCACTGAAAGCTGTTGCTAGCCAGCACCCTTCCTTGGAAGCGCTTTTGTAGGCCTAAGAACACTGGGGCTCTGGGCTTCTCTAGCCACCTCATCTTCTGCTCATCCTCTCGCGCACTCTAAAGAGAGCTCAGGTGAGAAATTGCAAACGTCCAGCAATTGCTCAGAGCTGAAAAGTGCCAGCACTGAAAGCTGTTGCTAGCCAGCACCCTTCCTTGGAAGCGCTTTCACAGGCGCAGCAACACTGTGGCTTTGCGCTTCTCTACCCACCAAACGTCACGGTCATTCTCTTTCCGTCTCATAGACATGAGCTGAGAAATTGCAAAAGTCCAGCTATTGCTCAGAGATGAAAAGTGCCAGCACTGGAAGCTGTTGCTAGCCAGCACCCTTCCTTGGAAGCGCTTTCACAGGTGCAGTAACACTGGGGCTTTGCGCTTCTATACGCATCAAACGTCACGGTCATTCTCTTTCCATCTCATAGACACGAGCTGAGAAATTGCAAACGTAGAGCAATTGCTGAGAGATGAAAAGTGCCAGCACTGAAAGCTGTTGCTAGCCAGCACCCTTCCTTGGAAGCGCTTAACACAGGCGCAGCAACACTGGGGCTTTGCGCTTCTATACGCACCAAACGTCACGGTCCTTCTCTTTCCGTCTCGTAGACACGAGCTGAGAAATTGCAAACGTCGAGCAATTGCTCCGAGATGAAAAGTGCCAGCACTGAAAGCTGTTGCTAGCCAGCAGCCTTCCTTGGAAGCGCTTTTGTAGGCCTAAGAACACTGGGGCTCTGGGCTTCTCTAGCCACCTCATCTTCTGCTCATCCTCTCGCGCACTCTAAAGAGAGCTCAGGTGAGAAATTGCAAACGTCCAGCAATTGCTCAGAGATGAAAAGTGCCAGCACTGAAAGCTGTTGCTAGCCAGCACCCTTCCTTGGAAGCGCTTTCACAGGCGCAGTAACACTGTGGCTTTGCGCTTCTCTAGCCACCAAACGTCACGGTCCTTCTCTTTCCGTCTCGTAGACACGAGCTGAGAAATTGCAAACGTCGAGCAATTGCTCAGAGATGAAAAGTGCCAGCACTGAAAGCTGTTGCTAGCCAGCACCCTTCCTTGGAAGCGCTTTCACAGGCGCAGTAACACTGGGGCTTTGCACTTCTCTACCCACCAAACGTCATGGTCCTTCTCTTTCCGTCTCGTAGACACGAGCTGAGAAATTGCAAACGTCGAGCAATTGCTCAGAGATGAAAAGTGCCAGCACTGAAAGCTGTTGCTAGCCAGCACCCTTCCTTGGAAGCACTTTTGTAGGCCTAAGAACAGTGGGGCTCTGGGCTTCTCTAGCCACCTCATCTTCTGCTCATCCTCTCGCGCACTCTAAAGAGAGCTCAGGTGAGAAATTGCAAACGTCCAGCAATTGCTCAGAGATGAAAAGTGCCAGCACAGAAAGCTGTTGCTAGCCAGCACCCTTCCTTGGAAGCGCTTTCACAGGCGCAGTAACACTGGGGCTTTGCGCTTGTATACGCACCAAACGTCACGGTCCTTCTCTTTCCGTCTCCTAGACACGAGCTGAGAAATTGCAAACGTCCAGCAATTGCTCAGAGATGAAAAGTGCCAGCACTGAAAGCTCTTGCTAGCCAGCACCCTTCCTTGGAAGCGCTTTTGTAGGCCTAAGAACACTGGGGCTCTGGGCTTCTTTAGCCACCTCATCTTCTGCTCATCCTCTCGCGCACTCTAAAGAGAGCTCAGGTGAGAAATTGCAAACGTCGAGCAATTGCTCAGAGATGAAAAGTGCCAGCACTGAAAGCTGTTGCTAGCCAGCACCCTTCCTTGGAAGCGCTTTACAGGCGCAGCAACACTGGGGCTTTGCGCTTCTCTAGCCACCAAACGTCACTGTCATTCTCTTTCCATCTCATAGACACGAGCTGAGAAATTGCAAACGTCGAGCAATTGCTCAGAGATGAAAAGTGCCAGCACTGAAAGTTGTTGCTAGCCAGCACCCTTCCTTGGAAGCGCTTTCACAGGCGCAGCAACACTGGGGCTTTGCGCTTCTCTAGCCACCAAACGTCACGGTCCTTCTCTTTCCGTCTCGTAGACACGAGCTGAGAAATTGCAAACGTCGAGCAATTGCTCAGAGATGAAAAGTGCCAGCACTGAAAGCTCTTGCTAGCCAGCACCCTTCCTTGGAAGCGCTTTTGTAGGCCTAAGAACACTGGGGCTCTGGGCTTCTCTAGCCACCTCATCTTCTGCTCATCCTCTCGCGCACTCTAAAGAGAGCTCAGGTGAGAAATTGCAAACGTCCAGCAATTGCTCAGAGATGAAAAGTGCCAGCACTGAAAGCTGTTGCTAGCCAGCACCCTTCCTTGGAAGCGCTTTCACAGGCGCAGCAACACTGGGGCTTTGCGCTTCTCTACCCACCAAACGTCACGGTCATTCTCTTTCCGTCTCGTAGACACGAGCTGAGAAATTGCAAACGTCGAGCAATTGCTCAGAGATGAAAAGTGCCAGCACTGAAAGCTGTTGCTAGCCAACACCCTTCCTTGGAAGCGCTTTCACAGGCGCAGTAACACTGGGGCTTTGCGCTCCTCTACCTACCAAACGTCACTGTCATTCTCTTTCCATCTCATAGACACGAGCTGAGAAATTGCAAACGTCGAGCAATTGCTCAGAGATGAAAAGTGCCAGCACTGAAAGCTGTTGCTAGCCAGCACCCTTCCTTGGAAGCGCTTTCACAGGCGCAGCAACACTGTGGCTTTGCGCTTCTCTAGCCACCAAACGTCACGGTCCTTCTCTTTCCGTCTCGTAGACACGAGCTGAGAAATTGCAAACGTCCAGCAATTGCTCAGAGATGAAAAGTGCCAGCACTGAAAGCTCTTGCTAGCCAGCACCCTTCCTTGGAAGCGCTTTCACAGGCGCAGTAACACTGGGGCTTTGCGCTTCTCTACCCACCAAACGTCACGGTCATTCTCTTTCCGTCTCGTAGACACGAGCTGAGAAATTGCAAACATCCAGCAATTGCTCAGAGATGAAAAGTGCCAGCACTGAAAGCTGTTGCTAGCCAGCACCCTTCCTTGGAAGCGCTTTCACAGGCGCAGCAACACTGGGGCTTTGCGCTTCTCTAGCCACCAAACGTCACGGTCCTTCTCTTTCCGTCTCGTAGACACGAGCTGAGAAATTGCAAACGTCGAGCAATTGCTCAGAGATGAAAAGTGCCAGCACTGAAAGCTGTTGCTAGCCAGCAGCCTTCCTTGGAAGCGCTTTTGTAGGCCTAAGAACACTGGGGCTCTGGGCTTCTCTAGCCACCTAATCTTCTGCTCATCCTCGCGCGCTCTAAAGAGAGCTCAGGTGAGAAATTGCAAACGTCCAGCAATTGCTCAGAGATGAAAAGTGCCAGCACTGAAAGCTGTTGCTAGCCAGCACCCTTCCTTGGAAGCGCTTTACAGGCGCAGTAACACTGGGGCTTTGCGCTTCTCTAGCCACCAAACGTCACGGTCCTTCTCTTTCCATCTCATAGACACGAGCTGAGAAATAGCAAACGTCCAGCAATTGCTCAGAGATGAAAAGTGCCAGCACTGAAAGCTGTTGCTAGCCAGCACCCTTCCTTGGAAGCGCTTTCACAGGCGCAGCAACACTGGGGCTTTGCGCTTCTCTACACACCAAACGTCACGGTCCTTCTCTTTCCGTCTCGTAGACACGAGCTGAGAAATTGCAAACGTCGAGCAATTGCTCAGAGAGGAAAAGTGCCAGCACTGAAAGCTGTTGCTAGCCAGCACCCTTCCTTGGAAGCGCTTTTGTAGGCCTAAGAACACTGGGGCTCTGGGCTTCTCTAGCCACCTCATCTTCTGCTCATCTTCTCGCGCGCTCTAAAGAGAGCTCAGGTGAGAAATTGCAAACGTCCAGCAATTGCTCAGAGATGAAAAGTGCCAGCACTGAAAGCTGTTGCTAGCCAGCACCCTTCCTTGGAAGCGCTTTCACAGGCGCAGCAACACTGGGGCTTTGCGCTTCTCTACCCACCAAACGTCACGGTCCTTCTCTTTCCGTCTCGTAGACACGAGCTGAGAAATTGCAAACGTCGAGCAATTGCTCAGAGCTGAAAAGTGCCAGCACTGAAAGCTCTTCCTAGCCAGCACCCTTCCTTGGAAGCGCTTTTGTAGGCCTAAGAACAGTGGGGCTCTGGGCTTCTTTAGCCACCTCATCTTCTGCTCATCCTCTCGCGCACTCTGAAGAGAGCTCAGGTGAGAAATTGCAAACGTCCAGCAATTGCTCAGAGATGAAAAGTGCCAGCACTGAAAGCTGTTGCTAGCCAGCACCCTTCCTTGGAAGCGCTTTCACAGGCGCAGCAACACTGGGGCTTTGCGCTTCTCTACCCACCAAACGTCACGGTCATTCTCTTTCCGTCTCATAGACATGAGCTGAGAAATTGCAAACGTCGAGCAATTGCTCAGAGATGAAAAGTGCCAGCACTGAAAGCTGTTGCTAGCCAGCACCCTTCCTTGGAAGCGCTTTCACAGGTGCAGTAACACTGGGGCTTTGCGCTTCTATACGCATCAAACGTCACGGTCATTCTCTTTCCATCTCATAGACACGAGCTGAGAAATTGCAAACGTCGAGCAATTGCTCAGAGATGAAAAGTGCCAGCACTGAAAGCTGTTGCTAGCCAGCACCCTTCCTTGGAAGCGCTTTCACAGGCACAGTAACACTGGGGCTTTGCGCTTCTATACGCACCAAACGTCACGGTCCTTCTCTTTCCGTCTCGTAGACACGAGCTGAGAAATTGCAAACGTCGAGCAATTGCTCAGAGATGAAAAGTGCCAGCACTGAAAGCTGTTGCTAGCCAGCACCCTTCCTTGCAAGCGCTTTTGTAGGCCTAAGAACAGTGGGGCTCTGGGCTTCTCTAGCCACCTCATCTTCTGCTCATCCTCTCGCGAACTCTAAAGAGAGCTCAGGTGAGAAATTGCAAACGTCGAGCAATTGCTCAGAGAAGAAAAGTGCCAGCACTGAAAGCTGTTGCTAGCCAGCACCCTTCCTTGGAAGCGCTTTCACAGGCGCAGCAACACTGGGGCTTTGCGCTTCTCTAGCCACCAAACGTCATGGTCCTTCTCTTTCCGTCTCGTAGACACGAGCTGAGAAATTGCAAACGTCCAGCAATTGCTCAGAGATGAAAAGTGCCAGCACTGAAAGCTGTTGCTAGCCAGCACCCTTCCTTGGAAGCGCTTTTGTAGGCCTAAGAACAGTGGGGCTCTGGGCTTCTCTAGCCACCTCATCTTCTGCTCATCCTCTCGCGCACTCTAAAGAGAGCTCAGGTGAGAAATTGCAAACGTCCAGCAATTGCTCAGAGATGAAAAGTGCCAGCACTGAAAGCTGTTGCTAGCCAGCACCCTTCCTTGGAAGCGCTTTCACAGGCGCAGTAACACTGGGGCTTTGCGCTTCTCTACCCACCAAACGTCACGGTCCTTCTCTTTCCGTCTCGTAGACACGAGCTGAGAAATTGCAAACGTCGAGCAATTGCTCAGAGATGAAAAGTGCCAGCACTGAAAGCTGTTGCTAGCCAGCACCCTTCCTTGGAAGCGCTTTTGTAGGGCTAAGAACACTGGGGCTCTGGGCTTCTCTAGCCACCTAATCTTCTGCTCATCCTCTCGCGCACTCTAAAGAGAGCTCAGGTGAGAAATTGCAAACGTCGAGCAATTGCTCAGAGAAGAAAAGTGCCAGCACTGAAAGCTCTTGCTAGCCAGCACCCTTCCTTGGAAGCGGTTTCACAGGCGCAGTAACACTGGGGCTTTGCGCTTCTCTAGCCACCAAACGTCATGGTCCTTCTCTTTCCGTCTCGTAGACACGAGCTGAGAAATTGCAAACGTCGAGCAATTGCTCAGAGATGAAAAGTGCCAGCACTGAAAGCTCTTGCTAGCCAGCACCCTTCCTTGGAAGCGCTTTTGTAGGCCTAAGAACACTGGGGCTCTGAGCTTCTTTAGCCACCTCATCTTCTGCTCATCCTCTCGCGCGCTCTAAAGAGAGCTCAGGTGAGAAATTGCAAACGTCGAGCAATTGCTCAGAGATGAAAAGTGCCAGCACTGAAAGCTGTTGCTAGCCAGCACCCTTCCTTGGAAGCGCTTTACAGGCGCAGCAACACTGGGGCTTTGTGCTTCTCTAGCCACCAAACGTCACTGTCATTCTCTTTCCATCTCATAGACACGAGCTGAGAAATTGCAAACGTCGAGCAATTGCTCAGAGATGAAAAGTGCCAGCACTGAAAGCTGTTGCTAGCCAGCACCCTTCCTTGGAAGCGCTTTCACAGGCGCAGCAACACTGGGGCTTTGCGCTTCTCTACCCACCAAACGTCACGGTCATTCTCTTTCCGTCTCGTAGACACGAGCTGAGAAATTGCAAACGTCGAGCAATTGCTCAGAGCTGAAAAGTGCCAGCACTGAAACCTGTTGCTAGCCAGCACCCTTCCTTGGAAGCGCTTTTGTAGGCCTAAGAACAGTGGGGCTCTGGGCTTCTCTAGCCACCTCATCTTCTGCTCATCCTCTCGCGCACTCTAAAGAGAGCTCAGGTGAGAAATAGCAAACGTCCAGCAATTGCTCAGAGATGAAAAGTGCCAGCACTGAAAGCTCTTGCTAGCCAGCACCCTTCCTTGGAAGCGCTTTCACAGGCGCAGCAACACTGGGGCTTTGCGCTTCTCTACCCACCAAACGTCACGGTCCTTCTCTTTCCGTCTCGTAGACACGAGCTGAGAAATTGCAAACGTCGAGCAATTGCTCAGAGATGAAAAGTGCCAGCACTGAAAGCTGTTGCTAGCCAGCACCCTTCCTTGGAAGCGCTTTCACAGGCGCAGTAACACTGGGGCTTTGCACTTCTCTACCTACCAAACGTCACTGTCATTCTCTTTCCATCTCATAGACACGAGCTGAGAAATTGCAAACGTCGAGCAATTGCTCAGAGATGAAAAGTGCCAGCACTGAAAGCTGTTGCTAGCCAGCACCCTTCCTTGGAAGCGCTTTCACAGGCGCAGCAACACTGGGGCTTTGCGCTTCTCTACGCACCAAACGTCACGGTCCTTCTCTTTCCGTCTCGTAGACACGAGCTGAGAAATTGCAAACGTCGAGCAATTGCTCAGAGATGAAAAGTGCCAGCACTGAAAGCTCTTGCTAGCCAGCACCCTTCCTTGGAGGCGCTTTCACAGCCGCAGTAACACTGTGGCTTTGCGCTTCTCTAGCCACCAAACGTCACGGTCATTCTCTTTCCGTCTCGTAGACACGAGCTGAGAAATTGCAAACGTCGAGCAATTGCTCAGAGATGAAAAGTGCCAGCACTGAAAGCTGTTGCTAGCCAGCACCCTTCCTTGGAAGCGCTTTCACAGGCACAGCAACACTGGGGCTTTGCGCTTCTCTACCCACCAAACGTCACGGTCCTTCTCTTTCCGTCTCGTAGACACGAGCTGAGAAATTGCAAACGTCGAGCAATTGCTCAGAGATGAAAAGTGCCAGCACTGGAAGCTGTTGCTAGCCAGCACCCTTCCTTGGAAGCGCTTTTGTAGGCCTAAGAACAGTGGGGCTCTGGGCTTCTCTAGCCACCTCATCTTCTGCTCATCCTCTCGCGCACTCTAAAGAGAGCTCAGGTGAGAAATTGCAAACGTCGAGCAATTGCTCAGAGAAGAAAAGTGCCAGCACTGAAAGCTGTTGCTAGCCAGCACCCTTCCTTGGAAGCGCTTTCACAGGCGCAGTAACACTGTGGCTTTGCGCTTCTCTAGCCACCAAACGTCATGGTCCTTCTCTTTCCGTCTCGTAGACACGAGCTGAGAAATTGCAAACATCGAGCAATTGCTCAGAGATGAAAAGTGCCAGCACTGAAAGCTCTTGCTAGCCAGCACCCTCCCTTGGAAGCGCTTTCACAGGCGCAGTAACACTGGGGCTTTGCGCTTCTCTACCCACCAAACGTCACGGTCCTTCTCTTTCCGTCTCCTAGACACGAGCTGAGAAATTGCAAACGTCGAGCAATTGCTCAGAGATGAAAAGTGCCAGCACTGAAAGCTGTTGCTAGCCAGCACCCTTCCTTGGAAGCGCTTTTGTAGGCCTAAGAACTCTGGGGCTCTGGGCTTCTCTAGCCACCTCATCTTCTGCTCATCCTCTCGCGCACTCTAAAGAGAGCTCAGGTGAGAAATTGCAAACGTCCAGCAATTGCTCAGAGATGAAAAGTGCCAGCACTGAAAGCTGTTGCTAGCCAGCACCCTTCCTTGGAAGCGCTTTCACAGGCGCAGTAACACTGGGGCTTTGCGCTTCTCTAGCCACCAAACGTCACGGTCCTTCTCTTTCCGTCTCGTAGACACGAGCTGAGAAATTGCAAACGTCGAGCAATTGCTCAGAGATGAAAAGTGCCAGCACTGAAAGCTCTTGCTAGCCAGCACCCTTCCTTGGAAGCGCTTTTGTAGGCCTAAGAACAGTGGGGCTCTGGGCTTCTCTAGCCACCTAATCTTCTGCTCATCCTCTCGCGCACTCTAAAGAGAGCTCAGGTGAGAAATTGCAAACGTCGAGCAATTGCTCCGAGAAGAAAAGTGCCAGCACTGAAAGCTCTTGCTAGCCAGCACCCTTCCTTGGAAGCGCTTTCACAGGCGCAGTAACACTGGGGCTTTGCGCTTCTCTAGCCACCAAACGTCACGGTCCTTCTCTTTCCGTCTCGTAGACACGAGCTGAGAAATTGCAAACGTCGAGCAATTGCTCAGAGATGAAAAGTGCCAGCACTGAAAGCTCTTGCTAGCCAGCACCCTTCCTTGGAAGCGCTTTTGTAGGCCTAAGAACACTGGGGCTCTGGGCTTCTTTAGCCACCTCATCTTCTGCTCATCCTCTCGCGCACTCTAAAGAGAGCTCATGTGAGAAATTGCAAACGTCGAGCAATTGCTCAGAGATGAAAAGTGCCAGCACTGAAAGCTCTTGCTAGCCAGCACCCTTCCTTGGAAGCGCTTTACAGGCGCAGCAACACTGGGGCTTTGCGCTTCTCTAGCCACCAAACGTCACTGTCATTCTCTTTCCATCTCATAGACACGAGCTGAGAAATTGCAAACGTCGAGCAATTGCTCAGAGATGAAAAGTGCCAGCACTGAAAGCTCTTGCTAGCCAGCACCCTTCCTTGGAAGCGCTTTCACAGGCGCAGCAACCATGGGGCTTTGCGCTTCTCTACCCACCAAACGTCACGGTCCTTCTCTTTCCGTCTCGTAGACACGAGCTGAGAAATTGCAAATGTCCAGCAATTGCTCAGAGCTGAAAAGTGCCAGCACTGAAAGCTGTTGCTAGCCAGCACCCTTCCTTGGAAGCGCTTTTGTAGGCCTAAGAACAGTGGGGCTCTGGGCTTCTCTAGCCACCTCATCTTCTGCTCATCCTCTCGCGCACTCTAAAGAGAGCTCAGGTGAGAAATTGCAAACGTCCAGCAATTGCTCAGAGATGAAAAGTGCCAGCACTGAAAGCTCTTGCTAGCCAGCACCCTTCCTTGGAAGCGCTTTCACAGGCGCAGCAACACTGGGGCTTTGCGCTTCTGTACCCACCAAACGTCACGGTCCTTCTCTTTCCGTCTCGTAGACACGAGCTGAGAAATTGCAAACGTTGAGCAATTGCTCAGAGATGAAAAGTGCCAGCACTGAAAGCTGTTGCTAGCCAACACCCTTCCTTGGAAGCGCTTTCACAGACGCAGTAACACTGGGGCTTTGCGCTTCTCTACCCACCAAACGTCACGGTCCTTCTCTTTCCGTCTCGTAGACACGAGCTGAGAAATTGCAAACGTCGAGCAATTGCTCAGAGATGAAAAGTGCCAGCACTGAAAGCTGTTGCTAGCCAGCACCCTTCCTTGGAAGCGCTTTTGTAGGGCTAAGAACACTGGGGCTCTGGGCTTCTCTAGCCACCTAATCTTCTGCTCATCCTCTCGCGCACTCTAAAGAGAGCTCAGGTGAGAAATTGCAAACGTCGAGCAATTGCTCAGAGAAGAAAAGTGCCAGCACTGAAAGCTCTTGCTAGCCAGCACCCTTCCTTGGAAGCGGTTTCACAGGCGCAGTAACACTGGGGCTTTGCGCTTCTCTAGCCACCAAACGTCACGGTCCTTCTCTTTCCGTCTCGTAGACACGAGCTGAGAAATTGCAAACGTCGAGCAATTGCTCAGAGATGAAAAGTGCCAGCACTGAAAGCTCTTGCTAGCCAGCACCCTTCCTTGGAAGCGCTTTTGTAGGCCTAAGAACACTGGGGCTCTGAGCTTCTTTAGCCACCTCATCTTCTGCTCATCCTCTCGCGCGCTCTAAAGAGAGCTCAGGTGAGAAATTGCAAACGTCGAGCAATTGCTCAGAGATGAAAAGTGCCAGCACTGAAAGCTGTTGCTAGCCAGCACCCTTCCTTGGAAGCGCTTTACAGGCGCAGCAACACTGGGGCTTTGTGCTTCTCTAGCCACCAAACGTCACTGTCATTCTCTTTCCATCTCATAGACACGAGCTGAGAAATTGCAAACGTCGAGCAATTGCTCAGAGATGAAAAGTGCCAGCACTGAAAGCTGTTGCTAGCCAGCACCCTTCCTTGGAAGCGCTTTCACAGGCGCAGCAACACTGGGGCTTTGCGCTTCTCTACCCACCAAACGTCACGGTCATTCTCTTTCCGTCTCGTAGACACGAGCTGAGAAATTGCAAACGTCGAGCAATTGCTCAGAGCTGAAAAGTGCCAGCACTGAAACCTGTTGCTAGCCAGCACCCTTCCTTGGAAGCGCTTTTGTAGGCCTAAGAACAGTGGGGCTCTGGGCTTCTCTAGCCACCTCATCTTCTGCTCATCCTCTCGCGCACTCTAAAGAGAGCTCAGGTGAGAAATAGCAAACGTCCAGCAATTGCTCAGAGATGAAAAGTGCCAGCACTGAAAGCTCTTGCTAGCCAGCACCCTTCCTTGGAAGCGCTTTCACAGGCGCAGCAACACTGGGGCTTTGCGCTTCTCTAGCCACCAAACGTCACGGTCCTTCTCTTTCCGTCTCGTAGACACGAGCTGAGAAATTGCAAACGTCGAGCAATTGCTCAGAGATGAAAAGTGCCAGCACTGAAAGCTGTTGCTAGCCAGCACCCTTCCTTGGAAGCGCTTTCACAGGCGCAGTAACACTGGGGCTTTGCACTTCTCTACCTACCAAACGTCACTGTCATTCTCTTTCCATCTCATAGACACGAGCTGAGAAATTGCAAACGTCGAGCAATTGCTCAGAGATGAAAAGTGCCAGCACTGAAAGCTGTTGCTAGCCAGCACCCTTCCTTGGAAGCGCTTTCACAGGCGCAGCAACACTGGGGCTTTGCGCTTCTCTACTCACCAAACGTCACGGTCCTTCTCTTTCCGTCTCGTAGACACGAGCTGAGAAATTGCAAACGTCGAGCAATTGCTCAGAGATGAAAAGTGCCAGCACTGAAAGCTCTTGCTAGCCAGCACCCTTCCTTGGAGGCGCTTTCACAGCCGCAGTAACACTGTGGCTTTGCGCTTCTCTAGCCACCAAACGTCACGGTCCTTCTCTTTCCGTCTCGTAGACACGAGCTGAGAAATTGCAAACGTCGAGCAATTGCTCAGAGATGAAAAGTGCCAGCACTGAAAGCTGTTGCTAGCCAGCACCCTTCCTTGGAAGCGCTTTCACAGGCACAGCAACACTGGGGCTTTGCGCTTCTCTACCCACCAAACGTCACGGTCCTTCTCTTTCCGTCTCGTAGACACGAGCTGAGAAATTGCAAACGTCGAGCAATTGCTCAGAGATGAAAAGTGCCAGCACTGGAAGCTGTTGCTAGCCAGCACCCTTCCTTGGAAGCGCTTTTGTAGGCCTAAGAACAGTGGGGCTCTGGGCTTCTCTAGCCACCTCATCTTCTGCTCATCCTCTCGCGCACTCTAAAGAGAGCTCAGGTGAGAAATTGCAAACGTCGAGCAATTGCTCAGAGAAGAAAAGTGCCAGCACTGAAAGCTGTTGCTAGCCAGCACCCTTCCTTGGAAGCGCTTTCACAGGCGCAGTAACACTGTGGCTTTGCGCTTCTCTAGCCACCAAACGTCATGGTCCTTCTCTTTCCGTCTCGTAGACACGAGCTGAGAAATTGCAAACATCGAGCAATTGCTCAGAGATGAAAAGTGCCAGCACTGAAAGCTCTTGCTAGCCAGCACCCTCCCTTGGAAGCGCTTTCACAGGCGCAGTAACACTGGGGCTTTGCGCTTCTCTACCCACCAAACGTCACGGTCCTTCTCTTTCCGTCTCCTAGACACGAGCTGAGAAATTGCAAACGTCGAGCAATTGCTCAGAGATGAAAAGTGCCAGCACTGAAAGCTGTTGCTAGCCAGCACCCTTCCTTGGAAGCGCTTTTGTAGGCCTAAGAACTCTGGGGCTCTGGGCTTCTCTAGCCACCTCATCTTCTGCTCATCCTCTCGCGCACTCTAAAGAGAGCTCAGGTGAGAAATTGCAAACGTCCAGCAATTGCTCAGAGATGAAAAGTGCCAGCACTGAAAGCTGTTGCTAGCCAGCACCCTTCCTTGGAAGCGCTTTCACAGGCGCAGTAACACTGGGGCTTTGCGCTTCTCTAGCCACCAAACGTCACGGTCCTTCTCTTTCCGTCTCGTAGACACGAGCTGAGAAATTGCAAACGTCGAGCAATTGCTCAGAGATGAAAAGTGCCAGCACTGAAAGCTCTTGCTAGCCAGCACCCTTCCTTGGAAGCGCTTTTGTAGGCCTAAGAACAGTGGGGCTCTGGGCTTCTCTAGCCACCTAATCTTCTGCTCATCCTCTCGCGCACTCTAAAGAGAGCTCAGGTGAGAAATTGCAAACGTCGAGCAATTGCTCCGAGAAGAAAAGTGCCAGCACTGAAAGCTCTTGCTAGCCAGCACCCTTCCTTGGAAGCGCTTTCACAGGCGCAGTAACACTGGGGCTTTGCGCTTCTCTAGCCACCAAACGTCACGGTCCTTCTCTTTCCGTCTCGTAGACACGAGCTGAGAAATTGCAAACGTCGAGCAATTGCTCAGAGATGAAAAGTGCCAGCACTGAAAGCTCTTGCTAGCCAGCACCCTTCCTTGGAAGCGCTTTTGTAGGCCTAAGAACACTGGGGCTCTGGGCTTCTTTAGCCACCTCATCTTCTGCTCATCCTCTCGCGCACTCTAAAGAGAGCTCATGTGAGAAATTGCAAACGTCGAGCAATTGCTCAGAGATGAAAAGTGCCAGCACTGAAAGCTCTTGCTAGCCAGCACCCTTCCTTGGAAGCGCTTTACAGGCGCAGCAACACTGGGGCTTTGCGCTTCTCTAGCCACCAAACGTCACTGTCATTCTCTTTCCATCTCATAGACACGAGCTGAGAAATTGCAAACGTCGAGCAATTGCTCAGAGATGAAAAGTGCCAGCACTGAAAGCTCTTGCTAGCCAGCACCCTTCCTTGGAAGCGCTTTCACAGGCGCAGCAACCATGGGGCTTTGCGCTTCTCTACCCACCAAACGTCACGGTCCTTCTCTTTCCGTCTCGTAGACACGAGCTGAGAAATTGCAAATGTCCAGCAATTGCTCAGAGCTGAAAAGTGCCAGCACTGAAAGCTGTTGCTAGCCAGCACCCTTCCTTGGAAGCGCTTTTGTAGGCCTAAGAACAGTGGGGCTCTGGGCTTCTCTAGCCACCTCATCTTCTGCTCATCCTCTCGCGCACTCTAAAGAGAGCTCAGGTGAGAAATTGCAAACGTCCAGCAATTGCTCAGAGATGAAAAGTGCCAGCACTGAAAGCTGTTGCTAGCCAACACCCTTCCTTGGAAGCGCTTTCACAGACGCAGTAACACTGGGGCTTTGCGCTTCTCTACCTACCAAACGTCACTGTCATTCTCTTTCCATCTAATAGACACGAGCTGAGAAATTGCAAACGTCGAGCAATTGCTCAGAGATGAAAAGTGCCAGCACTGAAAGCTGTTGCTAGCCAGCACCCTTCCTTGGAAGCGCTTTCACAGGCGCAGCAACACTGGGGCTTTGCGCTTCTCTAGCCACCAAACGTCACGGTCCTTCTCTTTCCGTCTCGTAGACACGAGCTGAGAAATTGCAAACGTCGAGCAATTGCTCAGAGATGAAAAGTGCCAGCACTGAAAGCTGTTGCTAGCCAGCACCCTTCCTTGGAAGCGCTTTCACAGGCGCAGTAACACTGTGGCTTTGCGCTTCTCTAGCCACCAAACGTCACGGTCACTATCTCTCCGTCTCGTAGACACGAGCTGAGAAATTGCAAACGTCGAGCAATTGCTCAGAGATGAAAAGTGCCAGCACTGAAAGCTGTTGCTAGCCAGCACCCTTCCTTGGAAGCGCTTTCACAGGCACAGCAACACTGGGGCTTTGCGCTTCTCTACCCACCAAACGTCACGGTCCTTCTCTTTCCGTCTCGTAGACACGAGCTGAGAAATTGCAAACGTCGAGCAATTGCTCAGAGATGAAAAGTGCCAGCACTGAAAGCTGTTGCTAGCCAGCACCCTTCCTTGGAAGCGCTTTCACAGGCGCAGCAACACTGGGGCTTTGCGCTTCTCTAGCCACCAAACGTCACGGTCCTTCTCTTTCCGTCTCGTAGACACGAGCTGAGAAATTGAAAACGTCAAGCAATTGCTCCGAGATGAAAAGTGCCAGCACTGAAAGCTGTTGCTAGCCAGCACCCTTCCTTGGAAGCGCTTTCACAAGCGCAGTAACACTGGGGCTTTGCGCTTCTATACGCACCAAACGTCACGGTCCTTCTCTTTCCGTCTCGTAGACACGAGCTGAGAAATTGCAAACGTCGAGCAATTGCTCAGAGATGAAAAGTGCCAGCACTGAAAGCTGTTGCTAGCCAGCACCCTTCCTTGGAAGCGCTTTTGTAGGCCTAAGAACACTGGGGCTCTGGGCTTCTCTAGCCACCTCATCTTCTGCTCATCCTCTCGCGCACTCTAAAGAGAGCTCAGGTGAGAAATTGCAAACGTCGAGCAATTGCTCAGAGATGAAAAGTGCCAGCACTGAAAGCTCTTGCTAGCCAGCACCCTTCCTTGGAAGCGCTTTCACAGGCGCAGTAACACTGGGGCTTTGCGCTTCTCTAGCCACCAAACGTCACGGTCCTTCTCTTTCCGTCTCGTAGACACGAGCTGAGAAATTGCAAACGTCGAGCAATTGCTCAGAGATGAAAAGTGCCAGCACTGAAAGCTCTTGCTAGCCAGCACCCTTCCTTGGAAGTGCTTTTGTAGGCCTAAGAACACTGGGGCTCTGGGCTTCTTTAGCCACCTCATCTTCTGCTCATCCTCTCGCGCACTCTAAAGAGAGCTCATGTGAGAAATTGCAAACGTCGAGCAATTGCTCCGAGATGAAAAGTGCCAGCACTGAAAGCTGTTGCTAGCCAGCACCCTTCCTTGGATGCGCTTTACAGGCGCAGCAACACTGGGGCTTTGCGCTTCTCTAGCCACCAAACGTCACTGTCATTCTCTTTCCATCTCATAGACACGAGCTGAGAAATTGCAAACGTCGAGCAATTGCTCAGAGATGAAAAGTGCCAGCACTGAAAGCTCTTGCTAGCCAGCACCCTTCCTTGGAAGCGCTTTCACAGGCGCAGCAACACTGGGGCTTTGCGCTTCTCTAGCCACCAAACGTCACGGTCCTTCTCTTTCCGTCTCGTAGACACGAGCTGAGAAATTGCAAACGTCCAGCAATTGCTCAGAGCTGGAAAGTGCCAGCACTGAAAGCTGTTGCTAGCCAGCACCCTTCCTTGGAAGCGCTTTTGTAGGCCTAAGAACAGTGGGGCTCTGGGCTTCTCTAGCCACCTCATCTTCTGCTCATCCTCTCGCGCACTCTAAAGAGAGCTCAGGTGAGAAATTGCAAACGTCCAGCAATTGCTCAGAGATGAAAAGTGCCAGCACTGAAAGCTCTTGCTAGCCAGCACCCTTCCTTGGAAGCGCTTTCACAGGCGCAGCAACCATGGGGCTTTGCGCTTCTCTAGCCACCAAACGTCACGGTCCTTCTCTTTCCGTCTCGTAGACACGAGCTGAGAAATTGCAAACGTCGAGCAATTGCTCAGAGATGAAAAGTGCCAGCACTGAAAGCTGTTGCTAGCCAACACCCTTCCTTGGAAGCGCTTTCACAGACGCAGTAACACTGAGGCTTTGCGCTTCTCTACCCACCAAACGTCACTGTCATTCTCTTTCCATCTAATAGACACGAGCTGAGAAATTGCAAACGTCGAGCAATTGCTCAGAGATGAAAAGTGCCCGCACTGAAAGCTGTTGCTAGCCAGCACCCTTCCTTGGAAGCGCTTTCACAGGCGCAGCAACACTGGGGCTTTGCGCTTCTCTAGCCACCAAACGTCACGGTCCTTCTCTTTCCGTCTCGTAGACACGAGCTGAGAAATTGCAAACGTCGAGCAATTGCTCAGAGATGAAAAGTGCCAGCACTGAAAGCTCTTGCTAGCCAGCACCCTTCCTTGGAGGCGCTTTCACAGGCGCAGTAACACTGTGGCTTTGCGCTTCTCTAGCCACCAAACGTCACGGTCATTCTCTTTCCGTCTCGTAGACACGAGCTGAGAAATTGCAAACGTCGAGCAATTGCTCAGAGATGAAAAGTGCCAGCACTGAAAGCTGTTGCTAGCCAGCACCCTTCCTTGGAAGCGCTTTCACAGGCACAGCAACACTGGGGCTTTGCGCTTCTCTAGCCACCAAACGTCACGGTCCTTCTCTTTCCGTCTCGTAGACACGAGCTGAGAAATTGCAAACGTCGAGCAATTGCTCAGAGATGAAAAGTGCCAGCACTGAAAGCTGTTGCTAGCCAGCACCCTTCCTTGGAAGCGCTTTCACAGGCGCAGCAACACTGGGGCTTTGCGCTTCTCTAGCCACCAAACGTCACGGTCCTTCTCTTTCCGTCTCGTAGACACGAGCTGAGAAATTGCAAACGTCGAGCAATTGCTCAGAGATGAAAAGTGCCAGCACTGAAAGCTCTTGCTAGCCAGCACCCTTCCTTGGAAGCGCTTTTGTAGGCCTAAGAACAGTGGGGCTCTGGGCTTCTCTAGCCACCTCATCTTCTGCTCATCCTCTCGCGCACTCTAAAAGAGAGCTCAGGTGAGAAATTGCAAATGTCCAGCAATTGCTCAGAGAAGAAAAGTGCCAGCACTGAAAGCTCTTGCTAGCCAGCACCCTTCCTTGGAAGCTCTTTCACAGGCGCAGCAACACTGGGGCTTTGCGCTTCTCTAGCCACCAAACGTCACGGTCCTTCTCTTTCCATCTCGTAGACACGAGCTGAGAAATTGCAAACGTCGAGCAATTGCTCAGAGATGAAAAGTGCCAGCACTGAAAGCTCTTGCTAGCCAGCACCCTTCCTTGGAAGTGCTTTTGTAGGCCTAAGAACACTGGGGCTCTGGGCTTCTCTAGCCACCTCATCTTCTGCTCATCCTCTCGCGCGCTCTAAAGAGAGCTCAGGTGAGAAATTGCAAACGTCCAGCAATTGCTCGGAGATGAAAAGTGCCAGCACTGAAAGCTGTTGCTAGCCAGCAGCCTTCCTTGGAAGCGCTTTCACAGGCGCAGCAACACTGGGGCTTTGCGCTTCTCTAGCCACCAAACGTCACGGTCCTTCTCTTTCCGTCTCCTAGACACGAGCTGAGAAATTGCAAACATCCAGCAATTGCTCAGAGATGAAAAGTGCCAGCACTGAAAGCTGTTGCTAGCCAGCACCCTTCCTTGGAAGCGCTTTCACAGGCGCAGCAACACTGGGGCTTTGCACTTCTCTAGCCACCAAACGTCACGGTCCTTCTCTTTCCGTCTCGTAGACACGAGCTGAGAAATTGCAAACGTCGAGCAATTGCTCAGAGATGAAAAGTGCCAGCACTGAAAGCTGTTGCTAGCCAGCACCCTTCCTTGGAAGCGCTTTTGTAGGCCTAAGAACACTGGGGCTCTGGGCTTCTCTAGCCACCTCATCTTCTGCTCATCCTCGCGCGCTCTAAAGAGAGCTCAGGTGAGAAATTGCAAACGTCGAGCAATTGCTCAGAGCTGAAAAGTGCCAGCACTGAAAGCTGTTGCTAGCCAGCACCCTTCCTTGGAAGCGCTTTCACAGGCGCAGCAACACTGGGGCTTTTCACATCTCTACCCACCAAACGTCACGGTCCTTCTCTTTCCGTCTCGTAGACACGAGCTGAGAAATTGCAAACGTCGAGCAATTGCTCAGAGAGGAAAAGTGCCAGCACTGAAAGCTCTTGCTAGCCAGCACCCTTCCTTGGAAGCGCTTTTGTAGGCCTAAGAACAGTGGGGCTCTGGGCTTCTCTAGCCACCTCATCTTCTGCTCATCCTCTCGCGCACTCTAAAGAGAGCTCAGGTGAGAAATTGCAAACGTCGAGCAATTGCTCAGAGATGAAAAGTGCCAGCACTGAAAGCTCTTGCTAGCCAGCACCCTTCCTTGGAAGTGCTTTCACAGGCGCAGCAACACTGGGGCTTTGCGCTTCTCTAGCCACCAAACGTCACGGTCCTTCTCTTTCCGTCTCGTAGACACGAGCTGAGAAATTGCAAACGTCGAGCAATTGCTCAGAGATGAAAAGTGCCAGCACTGAAAGCTGTTGCTAGCCAGCACCCTTCCTTGGAAGCGCTTTTGTAGGCCTAAGCACACTGGGGCTCTGGGCTTCTCTAGCCACCTCATCTTCTGCTCATCCTCTCGCGCACTCTAAAGAGAGCTCAGGTGAGAAATTGCAAACGTCGAGCAATTGCTCAGAGATGAAAAGTGCCAGCACTGAAAGCTCTTGGTAGCCAGCACCCTTCCTTGGAAGCGCTTTCACAGGCGCAGTAACACTGGGGCTTTCGCTTCTCTAGCTACCAAACGTCACGGTCCTTCTCTTTCCGTCGGTAGACACGAGCTGAGAAATTGCAAACGTCCAGCAATTGCTCAGAGATGAAAAGTGCCAGCACTGAAAGCTCTTGCTAGCCAGCACCCTTCCTTGGAAGCGCTTTTGTAGGCCTAAGACCAGTGGGGCTCTGGGCTTCTCTAGCCACCTCATCTTCTGCTCATCCTCGCGCACTCTAAAGAGAGCTCAGGTGAGAAATTGCAAACGTCGAGCAATTGCTCAGAGATGAAAAGTGCCAGCACTGAAAGCTCTTGCTAGCCAGCACCCTTCCTTGGAAGCGCTTTTGTAGGCCTAAGAAGACTGGGGCTCTGGGCTTCTCTAGCCACCTCATCTTCTGCTCATCCTCTCGCGCACTCTAAAGAGAGCTCAGGTGAGAAATTGCAAACGTCGAGCAATTGCTCAGAGCTGAAAAGTGCCAGCACTGAAAGCTGTTGCTAGCCAGCACCCTTCCTTGGAAGCGCTTTTGTAGGTCTAAGAACACTGGGGCTTTGCGCTTCTCTAGCCACCTCATCTTCTGCTCATCCTCGCGCGCTCTAAAGAGAGCTCAGGTGAGAAATTGCAAACGTCGAGCAATTGCTCAGAGATGAAAAGTGCCAGCACTGAAAGCTGTTGCTAGCCAGCACCCTTCCTTGGAAGCGCTTTCACAGGCGCAGCAACACTGGGGCTTTGCGCTTCTCTAGCCACCAAACGTCACGGTCCTTCTCTTTCCGTCTCGTAGACACGAGCTGAGAAATTGCAAACGTCGAGCAATTGCTCAGAGATGAAAAGTGCCAGCACTGAAAGCTGTTGCTAGCCAGCACCCTTCCTTGGAAGCGCTTTACAGGCGCAGTAACACTGGGGCTTTGCGCTTCTCTACCCACCAAACGTCACGGTCCTTCTCTTTCCATCTCATAGACACGAGCTGAGAAATAGCAAACGTCCAGCAATTGCTCAGAGATGAAAAGTGCCAGCACTGAAAGCTCTTGGTAGCCAGCACCCTTCCTTGGAAGCGCTTTCACAGGCGCAGCAACACTGGGGCTTTGCGCTTCTCTACCCACCAAACGTCACGGTCCTTCTCTTTCCGTCGGTAGACACGAGCTGAGAAATTGCAAACGTCGAGCAATTGCTCAGAGATGAAAAGTGCCAGCACTGAAAGCTGTTGCTAGCCAGCACCCTTCCTTGGAAGCGCTTTTGTAGGCCTAAGAACACTGGGGCTCTGGGCTTCTCTAGCCACCTCATCTTCTGCTCATCCTCTCGCGCACTCTAAAGAGAGCTCAGGTGAGAAATTGCAAACGTCCAGCAATTGCTCAGAGATGAAAAGTGCCAGCACTGAAAGCTCTTGCTAGCCAGCACCCTTCCTTGGAAGCGCTTTTGTAGGCCTAAGAACACTGGGGCTCTGGGCTTCTCTAGCCACCTCATCTTCTGCTCATCCTCTCGCGCACTCTAAAGAGAGCTCAGGTGAGAAATTGCAAACGTCGAGCAATTGCTCCGAGAAGAAAAGTGCCAGCACTGAAAGCTCTTGCTAGCCAGCACCCTTCCTTGGAAGTGCTTTCACAGGCGCAGCAACACTGGGGCTTTGCGCTTCTCTACCCACCAAACGTCACGGTCCTTCTCTTTCCGTCTCGTAGACACGAGCTGAGAAATTGCAAACGTCGAGCAATTGCTCAGAGATGAAAAGTGCCAGCACTGAAAGCTGTTGCTAGCCAGCACCCTTCCTTGGAAGCGCTTTTGTAGGCCTAAGCACACTGGGGCTCTGGGCTTCTCTAGCCACCTCATCTTCTGCTCATCCTCTCGCGCACTCTAAAGAGAGCTCAGGTGAGAAATTGCAAACGTCGAGCAATTGCTCAGAGATGAAAAGTGCCAGCACTGAAAGCTCTTGCTAGCCAGCACCCTTCCTTGGAAGCGCTTTCACAGGCGCAGTAACACTGGGGCTTTCGCTTCTCTAGCTACCAAACGTCACGGTCCTTCTCTTTCCGTCGGTAGACACGAGCTGAGAAATTGCAAACGTCCAGCAATTGCTCAGAGATGAAAAGTGCCAGCACTGAAAGCTGTTGCTAGCCAGCAGCCTTCCTTGGAAGCGCTTTTGTAGGCCTAAGAACACTGGGGCTCTGGGCTTCTTTAGCCACCTCATCTTCTGCTCATCCTCGCGCACTCTAAAGAGAGCTCAGGTGAGAAATTGCAAACGTCGAGCAATTGCTCAGAGCTGAAAAGTGCCAGCACTGAAAGCTGTTGCTAGCCAGCACCCTTCCTTGGAAGCGCTTTCACAGGCGCAGCAACACTGGGGCTTTGCACTTCTCTAGCCACCAAACGTCACGGTCCTTCTCTTTCCGTCTCGTAGACACGAGCTGAGAAATTGCAAACGTCGAGCAATTGCTCAGAGATGAAAAGTGCCAGCACTGAAAGCTGTTGCTAGCCAGCACCCTTCCTTGGAAGCGCTTTACAGGCGCAGTAACACTGGGGCTTTGCGCTTCTCTACCCACCAAACGTCACGGTCCTTCTCTTTCCATCTCATAGACACGAGCTGAGAAATTGCAAACGTCCAGCAATTGCTCCGAGATGAAAAGTGCCAGCACTGAAAGCTCTTGCTAGCCAGCACCCTTCCTTGGAAGCGCTTTCACAGGCGCAGCAACACTGGGGCTTTGCGCTTCTCTACCCACCAAACGTCACGGTCCTTCTCTTTCCGTCGGTAGACACGAGCTGAGAAATTGCAAACGTCGAGCAATTGCTCAGAGATGAAAAGTGCCAGCACTGAAAGCTGTTGCTAGCCAGCACCCTTCCTTGGAAGCGCTTTTGTAGGCCTAAGAACACTGGGGCTCTGGGCTTCTCTAGCCACCTCATCTTCTGCTCATCCTCTCGCGCACTCTAAAGAGAGCTCAGGTGAGAAATTGCAAACGTCGAGCAATTGCTCAGAGATGAAAAGTGCCAGCACTGAAAGCTGTTGCTAGCCAGCACCCTTCCTTGGAAGCGCTTTTGTAGGCCTAAGAAGACTGGGGCTCTGGGCTTCTCTAGCCACCTCATCTTCTGCTCATCCTCTCGCGCACTCTAAAGAGAGCTCAGGTGAGAAATTGCAAACGTCGAGCAATTGCTCAGAGCTGAAAAGTGCCAGCACTGAAAGCTGTTGCTAGCCAGCACCCTTCCTTGGAAGCGCTTTTGTAGGCCTAAGAACACTGGGGCTTTGCGCTTCTCTAGCCACCTCATCTTCTGCTCATCCTCGCGCACTCTAAAGAGAGCTCAGGTGAGAAATTGCAAACGTCGAGCAATTGCTCAGAGATGAAAAGTGCCAGCACTGAAAGCTGTTGCTAGCCAGCACCCTTCCTTGGAAGCGCTTTCACAGGCGCAGCAACACTGGGGCTTTGCGCTTCTCTACCCACCAAACGTCACGGTCCTTCTCTTTCCGTCTTGTAGACACGAGCTGAGAAATTGCAAACGTCGAGCAATTGCTCAGAGATGAAAAGTGCCAGCACTGAAAGCTGTTGCTAGCCAGCACCCTTCCTTGGAAGCGCTTTACAGGCGCAGTAACACTGGGGCTTTGCGCTTCTCTAGCCACCAAACGTCACGGTCCTTCTCTTTCCATCTCATAGACACGAGCTGAGAAATAGCAAACGTCCAGCAATTGCTCAGAGATGAAAAGTGCCAGCACTGAAAGCTCTTGGTAGCCAGCACCCTTCCTTGGAAGCGCTTTCACAGGCGCAGCAACACTGGGGCTTTGCGCTTCTCTACCCACCAAACGTCACGGTCCTTCTCTTTCCGTCGGTAGACACGAGCTGAGAAATTGCAAACGTCGAGCAATTGCTCAGAGATGAAAAGTGCCAGCACTGAAAGCTCTTGCTAGCCAGCACCCTTCCTTGGAAGCGCTTTTGTAGGCCTAAGAACACTGGGGCTCTGGGCTTCTCTAGCCACCTCATCTTCTGCTCATCCTCCCGCGCGCTCTAAAGAGAGCTCAGGTGAGAAATTGCAAACGTCCAGCTATTGCTCAGAGATGAAAAGTGCCAGCACTGAAAGCTGTTGCTAGCCAACACCCTTCCTTGGAAGCGCTTTCACAGACGCAGTAACACTGAGGCTTTGCGCTTCTCTACCTACCAAACGTCACTGTCATTCTCTTTCCATCTAATAGACACGAGCTGAGAAATTGCAAACGTCGAGCAATTGCTCAGAGATGAAAAGTGCCCGCACTGAAAGCTGTTGCTAGCCAGCACCCTTCCTTGGAAGCGCTTTCACAGGCGCAGCAACACTGGGGCTTTGCGCTTCTCTAGCCACCAAACGTCACGGTCCTTCTCTTTCCGTCTCGTAGACACGAGCTGAGAAATTGCAAACGTCGAGCAATTGCTCA
Organism: Sarcoramphus papa; assembly: GCA_037962945.1. Lineage (NCBI taxonomy): Eukaryota > Metazoa > Chordata > Aves > Accipitriformes > Cathartidae > Sarcoramphus > Sarcoramphus papa. Next base: position 3,619,629 of record CM075606.1, on the reverse strand, counting down.
GAGATGAAAAGTGCCAGCACTGAAAGCTCTTGCTAGCCAGCACCCTTCCTTGGAGGCGCTTTCACAGGCGCAGTAACACTGTGGCTTTGCGCTTCTCTAGCCACCAAACGTCACGGTCATTCTCTTTCCGTCTCGTAGACACGAGCTGAGAAATTGCAAACGTCGAGCAATTGCTCAGAGATGAAAAGTGCCAGCACTGAAAGCTGTTGCTAGCCAGCACCCTTCCTTGGAAGCGCTTTCACAGGCACAGCAACACTGGGGCTTTGCGCTTCTCTAGCCACCAAACGTCACGGTCCTTCTCTTTCCGTCTCGTAGACACGAGCTGAGAAATTGCAAACGTCGAGCAATTGCTCAGAGATGAAAAGTGCCAGCACTGAAAGCTGTTGCTAGCCAGCACCCTTCCTTGGAAGCGCTTTCACAGGCGCAGCAACACTGGGGCTTTGCGCTTCTCTAGCCACCAAACGTCACGGTCCTTCTCTTTCCGTCTCGTAGACACGAGCTGAGAAATTGCAAACGTCGAGCAATTGCTCAGAGATGAAAAGTGCCAGCACTGAAAGCTCTTGCTAGCCAGCACCCTTCCTTGGAAGCGCTTTTGTAGGCCTAAGAACAGTGGGGCTCTGGGCTTCTCTAGCCACCTCATCTTCTGCTCATCCTCTCGCGCACTCTAAAAGAGAGCTCAGGTGAGAAATTGCAAATGTCCAGCAATTGCTCAGAGAAGAAAAGTGCCAGCACTGAAAGCTCTTGCTAGCCAGCACCCTTCCTTGGAAGCTCTTTCACAGGCGCAGCAACACTGGGGCTTTGCGCTTCTCTAGCCACCAAACGTCACGGTCCTTCTCTTTCCATCTCGTAGACACGAGCTGAGAAATTGCAAACGTCGAGCAATTGCTCAGAGATGAAAAGTGCCAGCACTGAAAGCTCTTGCTAGCCAGCACCCTTCCTTGGAAGTGCTTTTGTAGGCCTAAGAACACTGGGGCTCTGGGCTTCTCTAGCCACCTCATCTTCTGCTCATCCTCTCGCGCGCTCTAAAGAGAGCTCAGGTGAGAAATTGCAAACGTCCAGCAATTGCTCGGAGATGAAAAGTGCCAGCACTGAAAGCTGTTGCTAGCCAGCAGCCTTCCTTGGAAGCGCTTTCACAGGCGCAGCAACACTGGGGCTTTGCGCTTCTCTAGCCACCAAACGTCACGGTCCTTCTCTTTCCGTCTCCTAGACACGAGCTGAGAAATTGCAAACATCCAGCAATTGCTCAGAGATGAAAAGTGCCAGCACTGAAAGCTGTTGCTAGCCAGCACCCTTCCTTGGAAGCGCTTTCACAGGCGCAGCAACACTGGGGCTTTGCACTTCTCTAGCCACCAAACGTCACGGTCCTTCTCTTTCCGTCTCGTAGACACGAGCTGAGAAATTGCAAACGTCGAGCAATTGCTCAGAGATGAAAAGTGCCAGCACTGAAAGCTGTTGCTAGCCAGCACCCTTCCTTGGAAGCGCTTTTGTAGGCCTAAGAACACTGGGGCTCTGGGCTTCTCTAGCCACCTCATCTTCTGCTCATCCTCGCGCGCTCTAAAGAGAGCTCAGGTGAGAAATTGCAAACGTCGAGCAATTGCTCAGAGATGAAAAGTGCCAGCACTGAAAGCTGTTGCTAGCCAGCACCCTTCCTTGGAAGCGCTTTCACAGGCGCAGCAACACTGGGGCTTTTCACATCTCTACCCACCAAACGTCACGGTCCTTCTCTTTCCGTCTCGTAGACACGAGCTGAGAAATTGCAAACGTCGAGCAATTGCTCAGAGAGGAAAAGTGCCAGCACTGAAAGCTCTTGCTAGCCAGCACCCTTCCTTGGAAGCGCTTTTGTAGGCCTAAGAACACTGGGGCTCTGGGCTTCTCTAGCCACCTCATCTTCTGCTCATCCTCTCGCGCACTCTAAAGAGAGCTCAGGTGAGAAATTGCAAACGTCGAGCAATTGCTCAGAGATGAAAAGTGCCAGCACTGAAAGCTGTTGCTAGCCAGCACCCTTCCTTGGAAGTGCTTTCACAGGCGCAGCAACACTGGGGCTTTGCGCTTCTCTAGCCACCAAACGTCACGGTCCTTCTCTTTCCGTCTCGTAGACACGAGCTGAGAAATTGCAAACGTCGAGCAATTGCTCAGAGATGAAAAGTGCCAGCACTGAAAGCTGTTGCTAGCCAGCACCCTTCCTTGGAAGCGCTTTTGTAGGCCTAAGCACACTGGGGCTCTGGGCTTCTCTAGCCACCTCATCTTCTGCTCATCCTCTCGCGCACTCTAAAGAGAGCTCAGGTGAGAAATTGCAAACGTCGAGCAATTGCTCAGAGATGAAAAGTGCCAGCACTGAAAGCTGTTGCTAGCCAGCACCCTTCCTTGGAAGCGCTTTCACAGGCGCAGTAACACTGGGGCTTTGCGCTTCTCTAGCCACCAAACGTCACGGTCCTTCTCTTTCCGTCTCGTAGACACGAGCTGAGAAATTGCAAACGTCGAGCAATTGCTCCGAGATGAAAAGTGCCAGCACTGAAAGCTGTTGCTAGCCAGCACCCTTCCTTGGAAGCGCTTTTGTAGGCCTAAGAACACTGGGGCTCTGGGCTTCTCTAGCCACCTCATCTTCTGCTCATCCTCTCGCGCACTCTAAAGAGAGCTCAGGTGAGAAATTGCAAACGTCGAGCAATTGCTCAGAGATGAAAAGTGCCAGCACTGAAAGCTCTTGCTAGCCAGCACCCTTCCTTGGAAGCGCTTTACAGGCGCAGTAACACTGGGGCTTTGCGCTTCTCTAGCCACCAAACGTCACGGTCCTTCTCTTTCCGTCTCGTAGACACGAGCTGAGAAATTGCAAACGTCGAGCAATTGCTCAGAGATGAAAAGTGCCAGCACTGAAAGCTCTTGCTAGCCAGCACCCTTCCTTGGAAGCGCTTTCACAGGCGCAGTAACACTGGGGCTTTGCGCTTCTCTAGCCACCAAACGTCACGGTCCTTCTCTTTCCGTCTCGTAGACACGAGCTGAGAAATTGCAAACGTCGAGCAATTGCTCAGAGATGAAAAGTGCCAGCACTGAAAGCTGTTGCTAGCCAGCACCCTTCCTTGGAAGCGCTTTTGTAGGCCTAAGAACAGTGGGGCTCTGGGCTTCTCTAGCCACCTCATCTTCTGCTCATCCTCTCGCGCACTCTAAAGAGAGCTCAGGTGAGAAATTGCAAACGTCGAGCAATTGCTCAGAGATGAAAAGTGCCAGCACTGAAAGCTCTTGCTAGCCAGCACCCTTCCTTGGAAGCGCTTTTGTAGGCCTAAGAACACTGGGGCTCTGGGCTTCTCTAGCCACCTCATCTTCTGCTCATCCTCTCGCGCACTCTAAAGAGAGCTCAGGTGAGAAATTGCAAACGTCGAGCAATTGCTCAGAGATGAAAAGTGCCAGCACTGAAAGCTGTTGCTAGCCAGCACCCTTCCTTGGAAGTGCTTTCACAGGCGCAGCAACACTGGGGCTTTGCGCTTCTCTAGCCACCAAACGTCACGGTCCTTCTCTTTCCGTCTCGTAGACACGAGCTGAGAAATTGCAAACGTCGAGCAATTGCTCAGAGATGAAAAGTGCCAGCACTGAAAGCTGTTGCTAGCCAGCACCCTTCCTTGGAAGCGCTTTTGTAGGCCTAAGCACACTGGGGCTCTGGGCTTCTCTAGCCACCTCATCTTCTGCTCATCCTCTCGCGCACTCTAAAGAGAGCTCAGGTGAGAAATTGCAAACGTCGAGCAATTGCTCAGAGATGAAAAGTGCCAGCACTGAAAGCTCTTGGTAGCCAGCACCCTTCCTTGGAAGCGCTTTCACAGGCGCAGTAACACTGGGGCTTTCGCTTCTCTAGCTACCAAACGTCACGGTCCTTCTCTTTCCGTCGGTAGACACGAGCTGAGAAATTGCAAACGTCCAGCAATTGCTCAGAGATGAAAAGTGCCAGCACTGAAAGCTGTTGCTAGCCAGCACCCTTCCTTGGAAGCGCTTTTGTAGGCCTAAGATCAGTGGGGCTCTGGGCTTCTCTAGCCACCTCATCTTCTGCTCATCCTCGCGCACTCTAAAGAGAGCTCAGGTGAGAAATTGCAAACGTCGAGCAATTGCTCAGAGATGAAAAGTGCCAGCACTGAAAGCTCTTGCTAGCCAGCACCCTTCCTTGGAAGCGCTTTTGTAGGCCTAAGAAGACTGGGGCTCTGGGCTTCTCTAGCCACCTCATCTTCTGCTCATCCTCTCGCGCACTCTAAAGAGAGCTCAGGTGAGAAATTGCAAACGTCGAGCAATTGCTCAGAGCTGAAAAGTGCCAGCACTGAAAGCTGTTGCTAGCCAGCACCCTTCCTTGGAAGCGCTTTTGTAGGTCTAAGAACACTGGGGCTTTGCGCTTCTCTAGCCACCTCATCTTCTGCTCATCCTCGCGCGCTCTAAAGAGAGCTCAGGTGAGAAATTGCAAACGTCGAGCAATTGCTCAGAGATGAAAAGTGCCAGCACTGAAAGCTGTTGCTAGCCAGCACCCTTCCTTGGAAGCGCTTTCACAGGCGCAGCAACACTGGGGCTTTGCGCTTCTCTAGCCACCAAACGTCACGGTCCTTCTCTTTCCGTCTCGTAGACACGAGCTGAGAAATTGCAAACGTCGAGCAATTGCTCAGAGATGAAAAGTGCCAGCACTGAAAGCTGTTGCTAGCCAGCACCCTTCCTTGGAAGCGCTTTACAGGCGCAGTAACACTGGGGCTTTGCGCTTCTCTACCCACCAAACGTCACGGTCCTTCTCTTTCCATCTCATAGACACGAGCTGAGAAATAGCAAACGTCCAGCAATTGCTCAGAGATGAAAAGTGCCAGCACTGAAAGCTCTTGCTAGCCAGCACCCTTCCTTGGAAGCGCTTTCACAGGCGCAGCAACACTGGGGCTTTGCGCTTCTCTACCCACCAAACGTCACGGTCCTTCTCTTTCCGTCGGTAGACACGAGCTGAGAAATTGCAAACGTCGAGCAATTGCTCAGAGATGAAAAGTGCCAGCACTGAAAGCTGTTGCTAGCCAGCACCCTTCCTTGGAAGCGCTTTTGTAGGCCTAAGAACACTGGGGCTCTGGGCTTCTCTAGCCACCTCATCTTCTGCTCATCCTCTCGCGCACTCTAAAGAGAGCTCAGGTGAGAAATTGCAAACGTCCAGCAATTGCTCAGAGATGAAAAGTGCCAGCACTGAAAGCTCTTGCTAGCCAGCACCCTTCCTTGGAAGCGCTTTTGTAGGCCTAAGAACACTGGGGCTCTGGGCTTCTCTAGCCACCTCATCTTCTGCTCATCCTCTCGCGCACTCTAAAGAGAGCTCAGGTGAGAAATTGCAAACGTCGAGCAATTGCTCCGAGAAGAAAAGTGCCAGCACTGAAAGCTCTTGCTAGCCAGCACCCTTCCTTGGAAGTGCTTTCACAGGCGCAGCAACACTGGGGCTTTGCGCTTCTCTACCCACCAAACGTCACGGTCCTTCTCTTTCCGTCTCGTAGACACGAGCTGAGAAATTGCAAACGTCGAGCAATTGCTCAGAGATGAAAAGTGCCAGCACTGAAAGCTGTTGCTAGCCAGCACCCTTCCTTGGAAGCGCTTTTGTAGGCCTAAGCACACTGGGGCTCTGGGCTTCTCTAGCCACCTCATCTTCTGCTCATCCTCTCGCGCACTCTAAAGAGAGCTGAGGTGAGAAATTGCAAACGTCGAGCAATTGCTCAGAGATGAAAAGTGCCAGCACTGAAAGCTCTTGCTAGCCAGCACCCTTCCTTGGAAGCGCTTTCACAGGCGCAGTAACACTGGGGCTTTCGCTTCTCTAGCTACCAAACGTCACGGTCCTTCTCTTTCCGTCGGTAGACACGAGCTGAGAAATTGCAAACGTCCAGCAATTGCTCAGAGATGAAAAGTGCCAGCACTGAAAGCTGTTGCTAGCCAGCAGCCTTCCTTGGAAGCGCTTTTGTAGGCCTAAGAACACTGGGGCTCTGGGCTTCTTTAGCCACCTCATCTTCTGCTCATCCTCGCGCACTCTAAAGAGAGCTCAGGTGAGAAATTGCAAACGTCGAGCAATTGCTCAGAGCTGAAAAGTGCCAGCACTGAAAGCTGTTGCTAGCCAGCACCCTTCCTTGGAAGCGCTTTCACAGGCGCAGCAACACTGGGGCTTTGCACTTCTCTAGCCACCAAACGTCACGGTCCTTCTCTTTCCGTCTCGTAGACACGAGCTGAGAAATTGCAAACGTCGAGCAATTGCTCAGAGATGAAAAGTGCCAGCACTGAAAGCTGTTGCTAGCCAGCACCCTTCCTTGGAAGCGCTTTACAGGCGCAGTAACACTGGGGCTTTGCGCTTCTCTACCCACCAAACGTCACGGTCCTTCTCTTTCCATCTCATAGACACGAGCTGAGAAATTGCAAACGTCCAGCAATTGCTCCGAGATGAAAAGTGCCAGCACTGAAAGCTCTTGCTAGCCAGCACCCTTCCTTGGAAGCGCTTTCACAGGCGCAGCAACACTGGGGCTTTGCGCTTCTCTACCCACCAAACGTCACGGTCCTTCTCTTTCCGTCGGTAGACACGAGCTGAGAAATTGCAAACGTCGAGCAATTGCTCAGAGATGAAAAGTGCCAGCACTGAAAGCTGTTGCTAGCCAGCACCCTTCCTTGGAAGCGCTTTTGTAGGCCTAAGAACACTGGGGCTCTGGGCTTCTCTAGCCACCTCATCTTCTGCTCATCCTCTCGCGCACTCTAAAGAGAGCTCAGGTGAGAAATTGCAAACGTCCAGCAATTGCTCAGAGATGAAAAGTGCCAGCACTGAAAGCTGTTGCTAGCCAGCACCCTTCCTTGGAAGCGCTTTTGTAGGCCTAAGAAGACTGGGGCTCTGGGCTTCTCTAGCCACCTCATCTTCTGCTCATCCTCTCGCGCACTCTAAAGAGAGCTCAGGTGAGAAATTGCAAACGTCGAGCAATTGCTCAGAGCTGAAAAGTGCCAGCACTGAAAGCTGTTGCTAGCCAGCACCCTTCCTTGGAAGCGCTTTTGTAGGCCTAAGAACACTGGGGCTTTGCGCTTCTCTAGCCACCTCATCTTCTGCTCATCCTCGCGCGCTCTAAAGAGAGCTCAGGTGAGAAATTGCAAACGTCGAGCAATTGCTCAGAGATGAAAAGTGCCAGCACTGAAAGCTGTTGCTAGCCAGCACCCTTCCTTGGAAGCGCTTTCACAGGCGCAGCAACACTGGGGCTTTGCGCTTCTCTAGCCACCAAACGTCACGGTCCTTCTCTTTCCGTCTCGTAGACACGAGCTGAGAAATTGCAAACGTCGAGCAATTGCTCAGAGATGAAAAGTGCCAGCACTGAAAGCTGTTGCTAGCCAGCACCCTTCCTTGGAAGCGCTTTACAGGCGCAGTAACACTGGGGCTTTGCGCTTCTCTAGCCACCAAACGTCACGGTCCTTCTCTTTCCATCTCATAGACACGAGCTGAGAAATAGCAAACGTCCAGCAATTGCTCAGAGATGAAAAGTGCCAGCACTGAAAGCTCTTGGTAGCCAGCACCCTTCCTTGGAAGCGCTTTCACAGGCGCAGCAACACTGGGGCTTTGCGCTTCTCTACCCACCAAACGTCACGGTCCTTCTCTTTCCGTCGGTAGACACGAGCTGAGAAATTGCAAACGTCGAGCAATTGCTCAGAGATGAAAAGTGCCAGCACTGAAAGCTCTTGCTAGCCAGCACCCTTCCTTGGAAGCGCTTTTGTAGGCCTAAGAACACTGGGGCTCTGGGCTTCTCTAGCCACCTCATCTTCTGCTCATCCTCTCGCGCACTCTAAAGAGAGCTCAGGTGAGAAATTGCAAACGTCCAGCAATTGCTCAGAGATGAAAAGTGCCAGCACTGAAAGCTGTTGCTAGCCAGCACCCTTCCTTGGAAGCGCTTTTGTAGGCCTAAGAAGACTGGGGCTCTGGGCTTCTCTAGCCACCTCATCTTCTGCTCATCCTCTCGCGCACTCTAAAGAGAGCTCAGGTAAGAAATTGCAAACGTCGAGCAATTGCTCAGAGCTGAAAAGTGCCAGCACTGAAAGCTGTTGCTAGCCAGCACCCTTCCTTGGAAGCGCTTTTGTAGGCCTAAGAAGACTTGGGCTCTGGGCTTCTCTAGCCACCTCATCTTCTGCTCATCCTCTTGCGCACTCTAAAGAGAGCTCAGGTGAGAAATTGCAAACGTCGAGCAATTGCTCAGAGATGAAAAGTGCCAGCACTGAAAGCTCTTGCTAGCCAGCCCCCTTCCTTGGAAGCGCTTTCACAGGCACAGCAACACTGGGGCTTTGCGCTTCTATACGCACCAAACGTCATGGTCATTCTCTTTCCGTCTCGTAGACACGAGCTGAGAAATTGCAAACGTCGAGCAATTGCTCAGAGATGAAAAGTGCCAGCACTGAAAGCTCTTGCTAGCCAGCACCCTTCCTTGGAAGCGCTTTTGTAGGCCTAAGAACACTGGGGCTCTGGGCTTCTCTAGCCACCTAATCTTCTGCTCATCCTCTCGCGCACTCTAAAGAGAGCTCAGGTGAGAAATTGCAAACGTCGAGCAATTGCTCAGAGCTGAAAAGTGCCAGCACTGAAAGCTGTTGCTCTCCAGCACCCTTCCTTGGAAGCGCTTTCACAGGCGCAGTAACACTGGGGCTTTGCGCTTCTCTAGCTACCAAACGTCACGGTCCTTCTCTTTCCGTCTCGTAGATACGAGCTGAGAAATTGCAAACGTCGAGCAATTGCTCAGAGATGAAAAGTGCCAGCAGTGGAAGCTGTTGCTAGCCAGCACCCTTCCTTGGAAGCGCTTTTGTAGGCCTAAGAACACTGGGGCTCTGGGCTTCTCTAGCCACCTCATCTTCTGCTCATCCTCTCGCGCACTCTAAAGAGAGCTCAGGTGAGAAATTGCAAACGTCGAGCAATTGCTCAGAGATGAAAAGTGCCAGCACTGAAAGCTCTTGCTAGCCAGCACCCTTCCTTGGAAGCGCTTTCACAGGCGCAGCAACACTGCGGCTTTGCGCTTCTCTAGCCACCAAACGTCACGGTCCTTCTCTTTCCGTCTCGTAGACACGAGCTGAGAAATTGCAAACGTCGAGCAATTGCTCAGAGATGAAAAGTGCCAGCACTGAAAGCTCTTGCTAGCCAGCACCCTTCCTTGGAAGCGCTTTTGTAGGCCTAAGAGCACTGGGGCTCTGGGCTTCTCTAGCCACCTCATCTTCTGCTCATCCTCTCGCGCACTCTAAAGAGAGCTCAGGTGAGAAATTGCAAACGTCGAGCAATTGCTCAGAGATGAAAAGTGCCAGCACTGAAAGCTCTTGCTAGCCAGCACCCTTCCTTGGAAGCGCTTTCACAGGCGCAGCAACACTGCGGCTTTGCGCTTCTCTAGCCACCAAACGTCACGGTCCTTCTCTTTCCGTCTCGTAGACACGAGCTGAGAAATTGCAAACGTCGAGCAATTGCTCAGAGATGAAAAGTGCCAGCACTGAAAGCTCTTGCTAGCCAGCACCCTTCCTTGGAAGCGCTTTTGTAGGCCTAAGAGCACTGGGGCTCTGGGCTTCTCTAGCCACCTCATCTTCTGCTCATCCTCTCGCGCACTCTAAAGAGAGCTCAGGTGAGAAATTGCAAACGTCCAGCAATTGCTCAGAGATGAAAAGTGCCAGCACTGAAAGCTCTTGCTAGCCAGCACCCTTCCTTGGAAGCGCTTTCACAGGCGCAGTAACACTGGGGCTTTCGCTTCTCTACCCACCAAACGTCAGGGTCCTTCTCTTTCCGTCGGTAGACACGAGCTGAGAAATTGCAAACGTCGAGCAATTGCTCCGAGATGAAAAGTGCCAGCACTGAAAGCTCTTGCTAGCCAGCACCCTTCCTTGGAAGCGCTTTCACAGGCGCAGTAACACTGGGGCTTTCGCTTCTCTAGCTACCAAACGTCACGGTCCTTCTCTTTCCGTCGGTAGACACGAGCTGAGAAATTGCAAACGTCCAGCAATTGCTCAGAGATGAAAAGTGCCAGCACTGAAAGCTCTTGCTAGCCAGCAGCCTTCCTTGGAAGCGCTTTTGTAGGCCTAAGAACAGTGGGGCTCTGGGCTTCTCTAGCCACCTCATCTTCTGCTCATCCTCGCGCGCTCTAAAGAGAGCTCAGGTGAGAAATTGCAAACGTCGAGCAATTGCTCAGAGATGAAAAGTGCCAGCACTGAAAGCTGTTGCTAGCCAGCACCCTTCCTTGGAAGCGCTTTCACAGGTGCAGCAACACTGGGGCTTTGCGCTTCTCTAGCCACCAAACGTCACGGTCATTCTCTTTCCGTCTCGTAGACACGAGCTGAGAAATTGCAAATGTCGAGCAATTGCTCAGAGATGAAAAGTGCCAGCACTGAAAGCTGTTGCTAGCCAGCACCCTTCCTTGGAAGCGCTTTTGTAGGCCTAAGAACAGTGGGGCTCTGGGCTTCTCTAGCCACCTCATCTTCTGCTCATCCTCTCGCGCACTCTAAAGAGAGCTCAGGTGAGAAATTGCAAACGTCGAGCAATTGCTCAGAGATGAAAAGTGCCAGCACTGAAAGCTGTTGCTAGCCAGCACCCTTCCTTGGAAGCGCTTTCACAGGCGCAGCAACACTGGGGCTTTGCGCTTCTCTTGCCACCAAACGTCACGGTCCTTCTCTTTCCGTCTCGTAGACACGAGCTGAGAAATTGCAAACGTCGAGCAATTGCTCAGAGATGAAAAGTGCCAGCACTGAAAGCTCTTGCTAGCCAGCACCCTTCCTTGGAAGCGCTTTTGTAGGCCTAAGAAGACTGGGGCTCTGGGCTTCTCTAGCCACCTCATCTTCTGCTCATCCTCTCGCGCACTCTAAAGAGAGCTCAGGTGAGAAATTGCAAACGTCGAGCAATTGCTCAGAGCTGAAAAGTGCCAGCACTGAAAGCTGTTGCTAGCCAGCACCCTTCCTTGGAAGCGCTTTTGTAGGCCTAAGAACACTGGGGCTTTGCGCTTCTCTAGCCACCTCATCTTCTGCTCATCCTCGCGCGCTCTAAAGAGAGCTCAGGTGAGAAATTGCAAACGTCGAGCAATTGCTCAGAGATGAAAAGTGCCAGCACTGAAAGCTGTTGCTAGCCAGCACCCTTCCTTGGAAGCGCTTTCACAGGCGCAGCAACACTGGGGCTTTGCGCTTCTATACGCACCAAACGTCACGGTCCTTCTCTTTCCGTCTCGTAGACACGAGCTGAGAAATTGCAAACGTCGAGCAATTGCTCAGAGATGAAAAGTGCCAGCACTGAAAGCTGTTGCTAGCCAGCACCCTTCCTTGGAAGCGCTTTACAGGCGCAGTAACACTGGGGCTTTGCGCTTCTCTACCCACCAAACGTCACGGTCCTTCTCTTTCCATCTCATAGACACGAGCTGAGAAATAGCAAATGTCGAGCAATTGCTCAGAGATGAAAAGTGCCAGCACTGAAAGCTCTTGCTAGCCAGCACCCTTCCTTGGAAGCGCTTTCACAGGCGCAGCAACACTGCGGCTTTGCGCTTCTCTACCCACCAAACGTCACGGTCCTTCTCTTTCCGTCGGTAGACACGAGCTGAGAAATTGCAAACGTCGAGCAATTGCTCAGAGATGAAAAGTGCCAGCACTGAAAGCTGTTGCTAGCCAGCACCCTTCCTTGGAAGCGCTTTTGTAGGCCTAAGAACAGTGGGGCTCTGGGCTTCTCTAGCCACCTCATCTTCTGCTCATCCTCTCGCGCACTCTAAAGAGAGCTCAGGTGAGAAATTGCAAACGTCCAGCAATTGCTCAGAGATGAAAAGTGCCAGCACTGAAAGCTGTTGCTAGCCAGCACCCTTCCTTGGAAGCGCTTTTGTAGGCCTAAGAACACTGGGGCTCTGGGCTTCTCTAGCCACCTCATCTTCTGCTCATCCTCTCGCGCACTCTAAAGAGAGCTCAGGTGAGAAATTGCAAACGTCGAGCAATTGCTCAGAGAAGAAAAGTGCCAGCACTGAAAGCTCTTGCTAGCCAGCACCCTTCCTTGGAAGTGCTTTCACAGGCGCAGCAACACTGGGGCTTTGCGCTTCTCTACCCACCAAACGTCACGGTCCTTCTCTTTCCGTCTCGTAGACACGAGCTGAGAAATTGCAAACGTCGAGCAATTGCTCAGAGATGAAAAGTGCCAGCACTGAAAGCTGTTGCTAGCCAGCACCCTTCCTTGGAAGCGCTTTTGTAGGCCTAAGCACACTGGGGCTCTGGGCTTCTCTAGCCACCTCATCTTCTGCTCATCCTCTCGCGCACTCTAAAGAGAGCTCAGGTGAGAAATTGCAAACGTCGAGCAATTGCTCAGAGATGAAAAGTGCCAGCACTGAAAGCTCTTGCTAGCCAGCACCCTTCCTTGGAAGCGCTTTCACAGGCGCAGTAACACTGGGGCTTTCGCTTCTCTAGCTACCAAACGTCACGGTCCTTCTCTTTCCGTCGGTAGACACGAGCTGAGAAATTGCAAACGTCCAGCAATTGCTCAGAGATGAAAAGTGCCAGCACTGAAAGCTGTTGCTAGCCAGCAGCCTTCCTTGGAAGCGCTTTTGTAGGCCTAAGATCAGTGGGGCTCTGGGCTTCTCTAGCCACCTCATCTTCTGCTCATCCTCGCGCACTCTAAAGAGAGCTCAGGTGAGAAATTGCAAACGTCGAGCAATTGCTCAGAGCTGAAAAGTGCCAGCACTGAAAGCTGTTGCTAGCCAGCACCCTTCCTTGGAAGCGCTTTCACAGGCGCAGCAACACTGGGGCTTTGCACTTCTCTAGCCACCAAACGTCACGGTCCTTCTCTTTCCGTCTCGTAGACACGAGCTGAGAAATTGCAAACGTCGAGCAATTGCTCAGAGATGAAAAGTGCCAGCACTGAAAGCTGTTGCTAGCCAGCACCCTTCCTTGGAAGCGCTTTACAGGCGCAGTAACACTGGGGCTTTGCGCTTCTCTACCCACCAAACGTCACGGTCCTTCTCTTTCCATCTCATAGACACGAGCTGAGAAATTGCAAACGTCCAGCAATTGCTCCGAGATGAAAAGTGCCAGCACTGAAAGCTCTTGGTAGCCAGCACCCTTCCTTGGAAGCGCTTTCACAGGCGCAGCAACACTGGGGCTTTGCGCTTCTCTACCCACCAAACGTCACGGTCCTTCTCTTTCCGTCGGTAGACACGAGCTGAGAAATTGCAAACGTCGAGCAATTGCTCAGAGATGAAAAGTGCCAGCACTGAAAGCTGTTGCTAGCCAGCACCCTTCCTTGGAAGCGCTTTTGTAGGCCTAAGAACAGTGGGGCTCTGGGCTTCTCTAGCCACCTCATCTTCTGCTCATCCTCTCGCGCACTCTAAAGAGAGCTCAGGTGAGAAATTGCAAACGTCCAGCAATTGCTCAGAGATGAAAAGTGCCAGCACTGAAAGCTGTTGCTAGCCAGCACCCTTCCTTGGAAGCGCTTTTGTAGGCCTAAGAAGACTGGGGCTCTGGGCTTCTCTAGCCACCTCATCTTCTGCTCATCCTCTCGCGCACTCTAAAGAGAGCTCAGGTGAGAAATTGCAAACGTCGAGCAATTGCTCAGAGCTGAAAAGTGCCAGCACTGAAAGCTGTTGCTAGCCAGCACCCTTCCTTGGAAGCGCTTTTGTAGGCCTAAGAACACTGGGGCTTTGCGCTTCTCTAGCCACCTCATCTTCTGCTCATCCTCGCGCGCTCTAAAGAGAGCTCAGGTGAGAAATTGCAAACGTCGAGCAATTGCTCAGAGATGAAAAGTGCCAGCACTGAAAGCTGTTGCTAGCCAGCACCCTTCCTTGGAAGCGCTTTCACAGGCGCAGCAACACTGGGGCTTTGCGCTTCTCTACCCACCAAACGTCACGGTCCTTCTCTTTCCGTCTCGTAGACACGAGCTGAGAAATTGCAAACGTCGAGCAATTGCTCAGGATGAAAAGTGCCAGCACTGAAAGCTGTTGCTAGCCAGCACCCTTCCTTGGAAGCGCTTTACAGGCGCAGTAACACTGGGGCTTTGCGCTTCTCTACCCACCAAACGTCACGGTCCTTCTCTTTCCATCTCATAGACACGAGCTGAGAAATAGCAAACGTCCAGCAATTGCTCAGAGATGAAAAGTGCCAGCACTGAAAGCTCTTGGTAGCCAGCACCCTTCCTTGGAAGCGCTTTCACAGGCGCAGCAACACTGGGGCTTTGCGCTTCTCTACCCACCAAACGTCACGGTCCTTCTCTTTCCGTCGGTAGACACGAGCTGAGAAATTGCAAACGTCGAGCAATTGCTCAGAGATGAAAAGTGCCAGCACTGAAAGCTGTTGCTAGCCAGCACCCTTCCTTGGAAGCGCTTTTGTAGGCCTAAGAACACTGGGGCTCTGGGCTTCTCTAGCCACCTCATCTTCTGCTCATCCTCTCGCGCACTCTAAAGAGAGCTCAGGTGAGAAATTGCAAACGTCCAGCAATTGCTCAGAGATGAAAAGTGCCAGCACTGAAAGCTGTTGCTAGCCAGCACCCTTCCTTGGAAGCGCTTTTGTAGGCCTAAGAAGACTGGGGCTCTGGGCTTCTCTAGCCACCTCATCTTCTGCTCATCCTCTCGCGCACTCTAAAGAGAGCTCAGGTAAGAAATTGCAAACGTCGAGCAATTGCTCAGAGCTGAAAAGTGCCAGCACTGAAAGCTGTTGCTAGCCAGCACCCTTCCTTGGAAGCGCTTTTGTAGGCCTAAGAAGACTTGGACTCTGGGCTTCTCTAGCCACCTCATCTTCTGCTCATCCTCTTGCGCACTCTAAAGAGAGCTCAGGTGAGAAATTGCAAACGTCGAGCAATTGCTCAGAGATGAAAAGTGCCAGCACTGAAAGCTCTTGCTAGCCAGCCCCCTTCCTTGGAAGCGCTTTCACAGGCGCAGCAACACTGGGGCTTTGCGCTTCTATACGCACCAAACGTCATGGTCATTCTCTTTCCGTCTCGTAGACACGAGCTGAGAAATTGCAAACGTCGAGCAATTGCTCAGAGATGAAAAGTGCCAGCACTGAAAGCTCTTGCTAGCCAGCACCCTTCCTTGGAAGCGCTTTTGTAGGCCTAAGAACACTGGGGCTCTGGGCTTCTCTAGCCACCTAATCTTCTGCTCATCCTCTCGCGCACTCTAAAGAGAGCTCAGGTGAGAAATTGCAAACGTCGAGCAATTGCTCAGAGCTGAAAAGTGCCAGCACTGAAAGCTGTTGCTAGCCAGCACCCTTCCTTGGAAGCGCTTTCACAGGCGCAGTAACACTGGGGCTTTGCGCTTCTCTAGCCACCAAACGTCACGGTCCTTCTCTTTCCGTCTCGTAGATACGAGCTGAGAAATTGCAAACGTCGAGCAATTGCTCAGAGATGAAAAGTGCCAGCAGTGGAAGCTGTTGCTAGCCAGCACCCTTCCTTGGAAGCGCTTTTGTAGGCCTAAGAACAGTGGGGCTCTGGGCTTCTCTAGCCACCTCATCTTCTGCTCATCCTCTCGCGCACTCTAAAGAGAGCTCAGGTGAGAAATTGCAAACGTCGAGCAATTGCTCAGAGATGAAAAGTGCCAGCACTGAAAGCTCTTGCTAGCCAGCACCCTTCCTTGGAAGCGCTTTCACAGGCGCAGCAACACTGCGGCTTTGCGCTTCTCTAGCCACCAAACGTCACGGTCATTCTCTTTCCGTCTCGTAGACACGAGCTGAGAAATTGCAAACGTCGAGCAATTGCTCAGAGATGAAAAGTGCCAGCACTGAAAGCTCTTGCTAGCCAGCACCCTTCCTTGGAAGCGCTTTTGTAGGCCTAAGAGCACTGGGGCTCTGGGCTTCTCTAGCCACCTCATCTTCTGCTCATCCTCTCGCGCACTCTAAAGAGAGCTCAGGTGAGAAATTGCAAACGTCGAGCAATTGCTCAGAGATGAAAAGTGCCAGCACTGAAAGCTCTTGCTAGCCAGCACCCTTCCTTGGAAGCGCTTTCACAGGCGCAGTAACACTGGGGCTTTCGCTTCTCTACCCACCAAACGTCAGGGTCCTTCTCTTTCCGTCGGTAGACACGAGCTGAGAAATTGCAAACGTCGAGCAATTGCTCCGAGATGAAAAGTGCCAGCACTGAAAGCTCTTGCTAGCCAGCACCCTTCCTTGGAAGCGCTTTCACAGGCGCAGTAACACTGGGGCTTTCGCTTCTCTAGCTACCAAACGTCACGGTCCTTCTCTTTCCGTCGGTAGACACGAGCTGAGAAATTGCAAACGTCCAGCAATTGCTCAGAGATGAAAAGTGCCAGCACTGAAAGCTCTTGCTAGCCAGCAGCCTTCCTTGGAAGCGCTTTTGTAGGCCTAAGAACAGTGGGGCTCTGGGCTTCTCTAGCCACCTCATCTTCTGCTCATCCTCGCGCGCTCTAAAGAGAGCTCAGGTGAGAAATTGCAAACGTCGAGCAATTGCTCAGAGCTGAAAAGTGCCAGCACTGAAAGCTGTTGCTAGCCAGCACCCTTCCTTGGAAGCGCTTTCACAGGCGCAGCAACACTGGGGCTTTGCGCTTCTCTAGCCACCAAACGTCACGGTCCTTCTCTTTCCGTCTCGTAGACACGAGCTGAGAAATTGCAAACGTCGAGCAATTGCTCAGAGATGAAAAGTGCCAGCACTGAAAGCTGTTGCTAGCCAGCACCCTTCCTTGGAAGCGCTTTTGTAGGCCTAAGAACAGTGGGGCTCTGGGCTTCTCTAGCCACCTCATCTTCTGCTCATCCTCTCGCGCACTCTAAAGAGAGCTCAGGTGAGAAATTGCAAACGTCGAGCAATTGCTCAGAGATGAAAAGTGCCAGCACTGAAAGCTGTTGCTAGCCAGCACCCTTCCTTGGAAGCGCTTTTGTAGGCCTAAGAACACTGGGGCTCTGGGCTTCTCTAGCCACCTAATCTTCTGCTCATCCTCTCGCGCACTCTAAAGAGAGCTCAGGTGAGAAATTGCAAACGTCGAGCAATTGCTCAGAGCTGAAAAGTGCCAGCACTGAAAGCTGTTGCTAGCCAGCACCCTTCCTTGGAAGCGCTTTCACAGGCGCAGTAACACTGGGGCTTTGCGCTTCTCTAGCTACCAAACGTCACGGTCCTTCTCTTTCCGTCTCGTAGATACGAGCTGAGAAATTGCAAACGTCGAGCAATTGCTCAGAGATGAAAAGTGCCAGCAGTGGAAGCTGTTGCTAGCCAGCACCCTTCCTTGGAAGCGCTTTTGTAGGCCTAAGAACAGTGGGGCTCTGGGCTTCTCTAGCCACCTCATCTTCTGCTCATCCTCTCGCGCACTCTAAAGAGAGCTCAGGTGAGAAATTGCAAACGTCGAGCAATTGCTCAGAGATGAAAAGTGCCAGCACTGAAAGCTCTTGCTAGCCAGCACCCTTCCTTGGAAGCGCTTTCACAGGCGCAGCAACACTGCGGCTTTGCGCTTCTCTAGCCACCAAACGTCACGGTCCTTCTCTTTCCGTCTCGTAGACACGAGCTGAGAAATTGCAAACGTCGAGCAATTGCTCAGAGATGAAAAGTGCCAGCACTGAAAGCTCTTGCTAGCCAGCACCCTTCCTTGGAAGCGCTTTTGTAGGCCTAAGAGCACTGGGGCTCTGGGCTTCTCTAGCCACCTCATCTTCTGCTCATCCTCTCGCGCACTCTAAAGAGAGCTCAGGTGAGAAATTGCAAACGTCGAGCAATTGCTCAGAGATGAAAAGTGCCAGCACTGAAAGCTCTTGCTAGCCAGCACCCTTCCTTGGAAGCGCTTTCACAGGCGCAGTAACACTGGGGCTTTCGCTTCTCTACCCACCAAACGTCAGGGTCCTTCTCTTTCCGTCGGTAGACACGAGCTGAGAAATTGCAAACGTCGAGCAATTGCTCCGAGATGAAAAGTGCCAGCACTGAAAGCTCTTGCTAGCCAGCACCCTTCCTTGGAAGCGCTTTCACAGGCGCAGTAACACTGGGGCTTTCGCTTCTCTAGCTACCAAACGTCACGGTCCTTCTCTTTCCGTCGGTAGACACGAGCTGAGAAATTGCAAACGTCCAGCAATTGCTCAGAGATGAAAAGTGCCAGCACTGAAAGCTCTTGCTAGCCAGCAGCCTTCCTTGGAAGCGCTTTTGTAGGCCTAAGAACAGTGGGGCTCTGGGCTTCTCTAGCCACCTCATCTTCTGCTCATCCTCGCGCGCTCTAAAGAGAGCTCAGGTGAGAAATTGCAAACGTCGAGCAATTGCTCAGAGATGAAAAGTGCCAGCACTGAAAGCTCTTGCTGGCCAGCACCCTTCCTTGGAAGCGCTTTCACAGGCGCAGCAACACTGGGGCTTTGCGCTTCTCTAGCCACCAAACGTCACGGTCCTTCTCTTTCCGTCTCGTAGACACGAGCTGAGAAATTGCAAATGTCCAGCAATTGCTCAGAGATGAAAAGTGCCAGCACTGAAAGCTGTTGCTAGCCAGCACCCTTCCTTGGAAGCGCTTTTGTAGGCCTAAGAACAGTGGGGCTCTGGGCTTCTCTAGCCACCTCATCTTCTGCTCATCCTCTCGCGCACTCTAAAGAGAGCTCAGGTGAGAAATTGCAAACGTCGAGCAATTGCTCAGAGATGAAAAGTGCCAGCACTGAAAGCTGTTGCTAGCCAGCACCCTTCCTTGGAAGCGCTTTCACAGGCGCAGCAACACTGGGGCTTTGCGCTTCTCTTGCCACCAAACGTCACGGTCCTTCTCTTTCCATCTCGTAGACACGAGCTGAGAAATTGCAAACGTCGAGCAATTGCTCAGAGATGAAAAGTGCCAGCACTGAAAGCTGTTGCTAGCCAGCACCCTTCCTTGGAAGCGCTTTTGTAGGCCTAAGAAGACTGGGGCTCTGGGCTTCTCTAGCCACCTCATCTTCTGCTCATCCTCTCGCGCACTCTAAAGAGAGCTCAGGTGAGAAATTGCAAACGTCGAGCAATTGCTCCGAGATGAAAAGTGCCAGCACTGAAAGCTCTTGCTAGCCAGCACCCTTCCTTGGAAGCGCTTTCACAGGCGCAGTAACACTGGGGCTTTCGCTTCTATACGCACCAAATGTCACGGTCATTCTCTTTCCGTCTCGTAGACACGAGCTGAGAAATTGCAAACGTCGAGCAATTGCTCAGAGATGAAAAGTGCCAGCACTGAAAGCTGTTGCTAGCCAGCACCCTTCCTTGGAAGCGCTTTCACAGGCGCAGCAACACTGGGGCTTTGCGCTTCAATACGCACCAAACGTCACGGTCCTTCTCTTTCCGTCTCGTAGACACGAGCTGAGAAATTGCAAACGTCGAGCAATTGCTCAGAGATGAAAAGTGCCAGCACTGAAAGCTCTTGCTAGCCAGCACCCTTCCTTGGAAGCGCTTTTGTAGGCCTAAGAACACTGGGGCTCTGGGCTTCTCTAGCCACCTAATCTTCTGCTCATCCTCCCGCGCTCTAAAGAGAGCTCAGGTGAGAAATTGCAAATGTCCAGCAATTGCTCAGAGATGAAAAGTGCCAGCACTGAAAGCTGTTGCTAGCCAGCACCCTTCCTTGGAAGCGCTTTCACAGGCGCAGCAACACTGCGGCTTTGCGCTTCTATACGCACCAAACGTCATGGTCATTCTCTTTCCGTCTCGTAGACACGAGCTGAGAAATTGCAAACGTCGAGCAATTGCTCAGAGATGAAAAGTGCCAGCACTGAAAGCTCTTGCTAGCCAGCACCCTTCCTTGGAAGCGCTTTTGTAGGCCTAAGAACACTGGGGCTCTGGGCTTCTCTAGCCACCTAATCTTCTGCTCATCCTCTCGCGCACTCTAAAGAGAGCTCAGGTGAGAAATTGCAAACATCGAGCAATTGCTCAGAGATGAAAAGTGCCAGCACTGAAAGCTGTTGCTAGCCAGCACCCTTCCTTGGAAGCGCTTTCACAGGCGCAGTAACACTGGGGCTTTGCACTTCTCTAGCTACCAAACGTCACGGTCCTTCTCTTTCCGTCTCGTAGATACGAGCTGAGAAATTGCAAACGTCGAGCAATTGCTCAGAGATGAAAAGTGCCAGCACTGAAAGCTGTTGCTAGCCAGCACCCTTCCTTGGAAGCGCTTTTGTAGGCCTAAGAGCACTGGGGCTCTGGGCTTCTCTAGCCACCTCATCTTCTGCTCATCCTCTCGCGCACTCTAAAGAGAGCTCAGGTGAGAAATTGCAAACGTCCAGCAATTGCTCAGAGATGAAAAGTGCCAGCACTGAAAGCTCTTGCTAGCCAGCACCCTTCCTTGGAAGCGCTTTCACAGGCGCAGTAACACTGGGGCTTTGCGCTTCTCTACCCACCAAACGTCACGGTCCTTCTCTTTCCGTCTCGTAGACACGAGCTGAGAAATTGCAAACGTCGAGCAATTGCTCAGAGATGAAAAGTGCCAGCACTGAAAGCTGTTGCTAGCCAGCACCCTTCCTTGGAAGCGCTTTTGTAGGCCTAAGAACACTGGGGCTCTGGGCTTCTCTAGCCACCTCATCTTCTGCTCATCCTCTCGCGCACTCTAAAGAGAGCTCAGGTGAGAAATTGCAAACGTCCAGCAATTGCTCAGAGATGAAAAGTGCCAGCACTGAAAGCTGTTGCTAGCCAGCACCCTTCCTTGGAAGCGCTTTCACAGGCGCAGTAACACTGGGGCTTTCGCTTCTCTAGCTACCAAACGTCACGGTCATTCTCTTTCCGTCGGTAGACACGAGCTGAGAAATTGCAAACGTCAAGCAATTGCTCAGAGATGAAAAGTGCCAGCACTGAAAGCTCTTGCTAGCCAGCAGCCTTCCTTGGAAGCGCTTTTGTAGGCCTAAGAACAGTGGGGCTCTGGGCTTCTCTAGCCACCTCCTCTTCTGCTCATCCTCGCGCACTCTAAAGAGAGCTCAGGTGAGAAATTGCAAACGTCCAGCAACTGCTCAGAGATGAAAAGTGCCAGCACTGAAAGCTGTTGCTAGCCAGCACCCTTCCTTGGAAGCGCTTTCACAGGCGCAGCAACAGTGGGGCTTTGCGCTTCTCTAGCCACCAAACGTCACGGTCCTTCTCTTTCCGTCTCGTAGACACGAGCTGAGAAATTGCAAACGTCGAGCAATTGCTCAGAGATGAAAAGTGCCAGCACTGAAACCTGTTGCTAGCCAGCACCCTTCCTTGGAAGCGCTTTTGTAGGCCTAAGAACACTGGGGCTCTGGGCTTCTTTAGCCACCTCATCTTCTGCTCATCCTCTCGCGCACTCTAAAGAGAGCTCAGGTGAGAAATTGCAAACGTCGAGCAATTGCTCAGAGATGAAAAGTGCCAGCACTGAAAGCTGTTGCTAGCCAGCACCCTTCCTTGGAAGCGCTTTCACAGGCGCAGTAACACTGGGGCTTTGCGCTTCTCTAGCTACCAAACGTCACGGTCCTTCTCTTTCCGTCTCGTAGACACGAGCTGAGAAATTGCAAACGTCGAGCAATTGCTCAGAGATGAAAAGTGCCAGCACTGAAAGCTGTTGCTAGCCAGCACCCTTCCTTGGAAGCGCTTTACAGGCGCAGTAACACTGGGGCTTTGCGCTTCTCTAGCCACCAAACGTCACGGTCCTTCTCTTTCCATCTCATAGACACGAGCTGAGAAATTGCAAACGTCCAGCAATTGCTCAGAGATGAAAAGTGCCAGCACTGAAAGCTGTTGCTAGCCAGCACCCTTCCTTGGAAGCGCTTTTGTAGGCCTAAGAACACTGGGGCTCTGGGCTTCTCTAGCCACCTCATCTTCTGCTCATCCTCTCGCGCACTCTAAAGAGAGCTCAGGTGAGAAATTGCAAACGTCGAGCAATTGCTCAGAGCTGAAAAGTGCCAGCACTGAAAGCTGTTGCTAGCCAGCCCCCTTCCTTGGAAGCGCTTTCACAGGCGCAGCAACACTGGGGCTTTGCGCTTCTATACGCACCAAACGTCATGGTCCTTCTCTTTCCGTCTCGTAGACACGAGCTGAGAAATTGCAAACGTCCAGCAATTGCTCAGAGATGAAAAGTGCCAGCACTGAAAGCTGTTGCTAGCCAGCACCCTTCCTTGGAAGCACTTTTGTAGGCCTAAGAACAGTGGGGCTCTGGGCTTCTCTAGCCACCTCATCTTCTGCTCATCCTCTCGCGCACTCTAAAGAGAGCTCAGGTGAGAAATTGCAAACGTCGAGCAATTGCTCAGAGCTGAAAAGTGCCAGCACTGAAAGCTGTTGCTAGCCAGCACCCTTCCTTGGAAGCGCTTTCACAGGCGCAGTAACACTGGGGCTTTGCGCTTCTCTAGCTACCAAACGTCACGGTCATTCTCTTTCCGTCTCGTAGATACGAGCTGAGAAATTGCAAACGTCGAGCAATTGCTCAGAGATGAAAAGTGCCAGCACTGAAAGCTGTTGCTAGCCAGCACCCTTCCTTGGAAGCGCTTTTGTAGGCCTAAGAACAGTGGGGCTCTGGGCTTCTCTAGCCACCTCATCTTCTGCTCATCCTCTCGCGCACTCTAAAGAGAGCTCAGGTGAGAAATTGCAAACGTCGAGCAATTGCTCAGAGATGAAAAGTGCCAGCACTGAAAGCTGTTGCTAGCCAGCACCCTTCCTTGGAAGCGCTTTCACAGGCGCAGCAACACTGGGGCTTTGCGCTTCTCTAGCCACCAAACGTCACGGTCCTTCTCTTTCCGTCTCCTAGACACGAGCTGAGAAATTGCAAACGTCGAGCAATTGCTCAGAGATGAAAAGTGCCAGCACTGAAAGCTGTTGCTAGCCAGCACCCTTCCTTGGAAGCGCTTTTGTAGGCCTAAGAACAGTGGGGCTCTGGGCTTCTCTAGCCACCTCATCTTCTGCTCATCCTCTCGCGCACTCTAAAGAGAGCTCAGGTGAGAAATTGCAAACGTCCAGCAATTGCTCAGAGATGAAAAGTGCCAGCACTGAAAGCTCTTGCTAGCCAGCACCCTTCCTTGGAAGCGCTTTCACAGGCGCAGTAACACTGGGGCTTTCGCTTCTCTACCCACCAAACGTCACGGTCCTTCTCTTTCCGTCGGTAGACACGAGCTGACAAATTGCAAATGTCCAGCAATTGCTCAGAGATGAAAAGTGCCAGCACTGAAAGCTCTTGCTAGCCAGCAGCCTTCCTTGGAAGCGCTTTTGTAGGCCTAAGAACACTGGGGCTCTGGGCTTCTCTAGCCACCTCATCTTCTGCTCATCCTCGCGCGCTCTAAAGAGAGCTCAGGTGAGAAATTGCAAACGTCGAGCAATTGCTCAGAGATGAAAAGTGCCAGCACTGAAAGCTGTTGCTAGCCAGCACCCTTCCTTGGAAGCGCTTTCACAGGCGCAGCAACACTGGGGCTTTGCGCTTCTCTAGCCACCAAACGTCACGGTCCTTCTCTTTCCGTCTCGTAGACACGAGCTGAGAAATTGCAAACGTCGAGCAATTGCTCAGAGATGAAAAGTGCCAGCACTGAAAGCTGTTGCTAGCCAGCACCCTTCCTTGGAAGCGCTTTTGTAGGCCTAAGAAGACTGGGGCTCTGGGCTTCTCTAGCCACCTCATCTTCTGCTCATCCTCTCGCGCACTCTAAAGAGAGCTCAGGTGAGAAATTGCAAAGGTCGAGCAATTGCTCAGAGATGAAAAGTGCCAGCACTGAAAGCTCTTGCTAGCCAGCACCCTTCCTTGGAAGCGCTTTCACAGGCGCAGTAACACTGGGGCTTTGCGCTTCTATACGCACCAAATGTCACGGTCATTCTCTTTCCGTCTCGTAGACACGAGCTGAGAAATTGCAAACGTCGAGCAATTGCTCAGAGATGAAAAGTGCCAGCACTGAAAGCTGTTGCTAGCCAGCACCCTTCCTTGGAAGCGCTTTTGTAGGCCTAAGAACACTGGGGCTCTGGGCTTCTCTAGCCACCTAATCTTCTGCTCATCCTCTCGCGCACTCTGACGACAGCTCACGTGAGAAATTGCAAACGTCGAGCAATTGCTCAGAGCTGAAAAGTGCCAGCACTGAAAGCTGTTGCTAGCCAGCACCCTTCCTTGGAAGCGCTTTCACAGGCGCAGCAACACTGGGGCTTTGCGCTTCTCTACCCACCAAACGTCACGGTCCTTCTCTTTCCGTCTCGTAGACACGAGCTGAGAAATTGCAAACGTCGAGCAATTGCTCAGAGATGAAAAGTGCCAGCACTGAAAGCTGTTGCTAGCCAGCACCCTTCCTTGGAAGCGCTTTTGTAGGCCTAAGAACAGTGGGGCTCTGGGCTTCTCTAGCCACCTCATCTTCTGCTCATCCTCTCGCGCACTCTAAAGAGAGCTCAGGTGAGAAATTGCAAACGTCGAGCAATTGCTCAGAGATGAAAAGTGCCAGCACTGAAAGCTGTTGCTAGCCAGCACCCTTCCTTGGAAGCGCTTTCACAGGCGCAGTAACACTGGGGCTTTCGCTTCTCTAGCCACCAAACGTCACGGTCCTTCTCTTTCCGTCGGTAGACACGAGCTGAGAAATTGCAAACGTCGAGCAATTGCTCAGAGATGAAAAGTGCCAGCACTGAAAGCTGTTGCTAGCCAGCACCCTTCCTTGGAAGCGCTTTTGTAGGCCTAAGAACACTGGGGCTCTGGGCTTCTCTAGCCACCTCATCTTCTGCTCATCCTCCCGCGCGCTCTAAAGAGAGCTCAGGTGAGAAATTGCAAACGTCGAGCAATTGCTCAGAGATGAAAAGTGCCAGCACTGAAAGCTGTTGCTAGCCAGCACCCTTCCTTGGAAGCGCTTTCACAGGCGCAGCAACAGTGGGGCTTTGCGCTTCTATACGCACCAAACGTCACGGTCCTTCTCTTTCCGTCTCGTAGACACGAGCTGAGAAATTGCAAACGTCGAGCAATTGCTCAGAGATGAAAAGTGCCAGCACTGAAAGCTCTTGCTAGCCAGCACCCTTCCTTGGAAGCGCTTTTGTAGGCCTAAGAACACTGGGGCTCTGGGCTTCTCTAGCCACCTCATCTTCTGCTCATCCTCGCGCGCTCTAAAGAGAGCTCAGGTGAGAAATTGCAAACGTCGAGCAATTGCTCAGAGATGAAAAGTGCCAGCACTGAAAGCTGTTGCTAGCCAGCACCCTTCCTTGGAAGCGCTTTCACAGGCGCAGCAACACTGGGGCTTTGCGCTTCTCTAGCCACCAAACGTCACGGTCCTTCTCTTTCCGTCTCGTAGACACGAGCTGAGAAATTGCAAATGTCGAGCAATTGCTCAGAGATGAAAAGTGCCAGCACTGAAAGCTGTTGCTAGCCAGCCCCCTTCCTTGGAAGCGCTTTCACAGGTGCAGTAACACTGGGGCTTTGCGCTTCTATACGCACCAAATGTCACGGTCATTCTCTTTCCGTCTCGTAGACACGAGCTGAGAAATTGCAAACGTCGAGCAATTGCTCAGAGATGAAAAGTGCCAGCACTGAAAGCTGTTGCTAGCCAGCACCCTTCCTTGGAAGCGCTTTCACAGGCGCAGCAACACTGGGGCTTTGCGCTTCTATACGCACCAAACGTCACGGTCCTTCTCTTTCCGTCTCGTAGACACGAGCTGAGAAATTGCAAACGTCCAGCAATTGCTCAGAGATGAAAAGTGCCAGCACTGAAAGCTGTTGCTAGCCAGCACCCTTCCTTGGAAGCGCTTTTGTAGGCCTAAGAACAGTGGGGCTCTGGGCTTCTTTAGCCACCTCATCTTCTGCTCATCCTCTCGCTCACTCTAAAGAGAGCTCAGGTGAGATATTGCAAACGTCAAGCAACTGCTCAGAGAAGAAAAGTGCCAGCACTGAAAGCTGTTGCTAGCCAGCACCCTTCCTTGGAAGCGCTTTCACAGGCGCAGTAACACTGGGGCTTTGCGCTTCTCTACCCAACAAACGTCACGGTCCTTCTCTTTCCGTCTCGTAGACACGAGCTGAGAAATTGCAAACGTCCAGCAATTGCTCAGAGATGAAAAGTGCCAGCACTGAAAGCTCTTGCTAGCCAGCACCCTTCCTTGGAAGCGCTTTTGTAGGCCTAACAACACTGGGGCTCTGGGCTTCTCTAGCCACCTCATCTTCTGCTCATCCTCTCGCGCACTCTAAAGAGAGCTCAGGTGAGAAATTGCAAACGTCCAGCAACTGCTCAGAGATGAAAAGTGCCAGCACTGAAAGCTGTTGCTAGCCAGCACCCTTCCTTGGAAGCGCTTTCGCAGGCGCTGTAACACTGGGACTTTGCACTTCTCTAGCCACCAAACGTCACGGTCCTTCTCTTTCCGTCTCGTAGACACGAGCTGAGAAATTGCAAACGTCGAGCAATTGCTCAGAGATGAAAAGTGCCAGCACTGAAAGCTGTTGCTAGCCAGCACCCTTCCTTGGAAGCGCTTTTGTAGGCCTAAGAGCACTGGGGCTCTGGGCTTCTCTAGCCACCTCATCTTCTGCTCATCCTCTCGCGCACTCTAAAGAGAGCTCAGGTGAGAAATTGCAAACGTCGAGCAATTGCTCAGAGATGAAAAGTGGCAGCACTGAAAGCTGTTGCTAGCCAGCACCCTTCCTTGGAAGCGCTTTCACAGGCGCAGTAACACTGGGGCTTTGCGCTTCTCTACCCACCAAACGTCACGGTCCTTCTCTTTCCGTCTCGTAGACACGAGCTGAGAAATTGCAAACGTCGAGCAATTGCTCAGAGATGAAAAGTGCCAGCACTGAAAGCTGTTGCTAGCCAGCACCCTTCCTTGGAAGCGCTTTTGTAGGCCTAAGAACACTGGGGCTCTGGGCTTCTCTAGCCACCTCATCTTCTGCTCATCCTCTCGCGCACTCTAAAGAGAGCTCAGGTGAGAAATTGCAAACATCCAGCAATTGCTCAGAGATGAAAAGTGCCAGCACTGAAAGCTGTTGCTAGCCAGCCCCCTTCCTTGGAAGCGCTTTCACAGGCGCAGTAACACTGGGGCTTTCGCTTCTCTAGCTACCAAACGTCACGGTCATTCTCTTTCCATCGGTAGACACGAGCTGAGAAATTGCAAACGTCGAGCAATTGCTCAGAGATGAAAAGTGCCAGCACTGAAAGCTCTTGCTAGCCAGCAGCCTTCCTTGGAAGCGCTTTTGTAGGCCTAAGAACAGTGGGGCTCTGGGCTTCTCTAGCCACCTCATCTTCTGCTCATCCTCGCGCACTCTAAAGAGAGCTCAGGTGAGAAATTGCAAACGTCCAGCAACTGCTCAGAGATGAAAAGTGCCAGCACTGAAAGCTGTTGCTAGCCAGCACCCTTCCTTGGAAGCGCTTTCACAGGCGCAGCAACAGTGGGGCTTTGCGCTTCTCTAGCCACCAAACGTCACGGTCCTTCTCTTTCCGTCTCGTAGACACGAGCTGAGAAATTGCAAACGTCGAGCAATTGCTCAGAGATGAAAAGTGCCAGCACTGAAAGCTCTTGCCAGCCAGCACCCTTCCTTGGAAGCGCTTTTGTAGGCCTAAGAACACTGGGGCTCTGGGCTTCTTTAGCCACCTCATCTTCTGCTCATCCTCTCGCGCACTCTAAAGAGAGCTCAGGTGAGAAATTGCAAACGTCGAGCAATTGCTCAGAGATGAAAAGTGCCAGCACTGAAAGCTGTTGCTAGCCAGCACCCTTCCTTGGAAGCGCTTTCACAGGCGCAGTAACACTGGGGCTTTGCGCTTCCCTAGCTACCAAACGTCACGGTCCTTCTCTTTCCGTCTCGTAGACACGAGCTGAGAAATTGCAAACGTCGAGCAATTGCTCAGAGATGAAAAGTGCCAGCACTGAAAGCTGTTGCTAGCCAGCACCCTTCCTTGGAAGCGCTTTCACAGGCGCAGTAACACTGGGGCTTTGCGCTTCTCTAGCCACCAAACGTCACGGTCCTTCTCTTTCCATCTCATAGACACGAGCTGAGAAATTGCAAACGTCCAGCAATTGCTCAGAGATGAAAAGTGCCAGCACTGAAAGCTGTTGCTAGCCAGCACCCTTCCTTGGAAGCGCTTTTGTAGGCCTAACAACACTGGGGCTCTGGGCTTCTCTAGCCACCTCATCTTCTGCTCATCCTCTCGCGCACTCTAAAGAGAGCTCAGGTGAGAAATTGCAAACGTCCAGCAATTGCTCAGAGCTGAAAAGTGCCAGCACTGAAAGCTCTTGCTAGCCAGCCCCCTTCCTTGGAAGCGCTTTCACAGGCGCAGCAACACTGGGGCTTTGCGCTTCTATACGCACCAAACGTCATGGTCCTTCTCTTTCCGTCTCGTAGACACGAGCTGAGAAATTGCAAACGTCCAGCAATTGCTCAGAGATGAAAAGTGCCAGCACTGAAAGCTGTTGCTAGCCAGCACCCTTCCTTGGAAGCGCTTTTGTAGGCCTAAGAACAGTGGGGCTCTGGGCTTCTCTAGCCACCTAATCTTCTGCTCATCCTCTCGCGCACTCTAAAGAGAGCTCAGGTGAGAAATTGCAAACGTCGAGCAATTGCTCAGAGATGAAAAGTGCCAGCACTGAAAGCTGTTGCTAGCCAGCACCCTTCCTTGGAAGCGCTTTCACAGGCGCAGTAACACTGGGGCTTTGCGCTTCTCTAGCTACCAAACGTCACGGTCATTCTCTTTCCGTCTCGTAGATACGAGCTGAGAAATTGCAAACGTCGAGCAATTGCTCAGAGATGAAAAGTGCCAGCACTGAAAGCTGTTGCTAGCCAGCACCCTTCCTTGGAAGCGCTTTTGTAGGCCTAAGAACAGTGGGGCTCTGGGCTTCTCTAGCCACCTCATCTTCTGCTCATCCTCTCGCGCACTCTAAAGAGAGCTCAGGTGAGAAATTGCAAACGTCCAGCAATTGCTCAGAGATGAAAAGTGCCAGCACTGAAAGCTCTTGCTAGCCAGCACCCTTCCTTGGAAGCGCTTTCACAGGCGCAGTAACACTGGGGCTTTCGCTTCTCTACCCACCAAACGTCACGGTCCTTCTCTTTCCGTCGGTAGACACGAGCTGAGAAATTGCAAACGTCCAGCAATTGCTCAGAGATGAAAAGTGCCAGCACTGAAAGCTCTTGCTAGCCAGCACCCTTCCTTGGAAGCGCTTTTGTAGGCCTAAGAACACTGGGGCTCTGGGCTTCTCTAGCCACCTCATCTTCTGCTCATCCTCGCGCGCTCTAAAGAGAGCTCAGGTGAGAAATTGCAAACGTCGAGCAATTGCTCAGAGATGAAAAGTGCCAGCACTGAAAGCTCTTGCTAGCCAGCACCCTTCCTTGGAAGCGCTTTCACAGGCGCAGCAACACTGGGGCTTTGCGCTTCTCTAGCCACCAAACGTCACGGTCCTTCTCTTTCCGTCTCGTAGACACGAGCTGAGAAATTGCAAACGTCGAGCAATTGCTCAGAGATGAAAAGTGCCAGCACTGAAAGCTGTTGCTAGCCAGCACCCTTCCTTGGAAGCGCTTTTGTAGGCCTAAGAACACTGGGGCTCTGGGCTTCTCTAGCCACCTCATCTTCTGCTCATCCTCTCGCGCACTCTAAAGAGAGCTCAGGTGAGAAATTGCAAACGTCGAGCAATTGCTCAGAGATGAAAAGTGCCAGCACTGAAAGCTGTTGCTAGCCAGCCCCCTTCCTTGGAAGCGCTTTCACAGGCGCAGTAACACTGGGGCTTTGCGCTTCTATACGCACCAAATGTCACGGTCATTCTCTTTCCGTCTGGTAGACACGAGCTGAGAAATTGCAAACGTCGAGCAATTGCTCAGAGATGAAAAGTGCCAGCACTGAAAGCTGTTGCTAGCCAGCACCCTTCCTTGGAAGCACTTTTGTAGGCCTAAGAACAGTGGGGCTCTGGGCTTCTTTAGCCACCTCATCTTCTGCTCATCCTCCCGCGCGCTCTAAAGAGAGCTCAGGTGAGAAATTGCAAACGTCGAGCAATTGCTCAGAGATGAAAAGTGCCAGCACTGAAAGCTCTTGCTAGCCAGCCCCCTTCCTTGGAAGCGCTTTCACAGGCGCAGCAACACTGGGGCTTTGCGCTTCTCTACGCACCAAACGTCACGGTCCTTCTCTTTCCGTCTCGTAGACACGAGCTGAGAAATTGCAAATGTCGAGCAATTGCTCAGAGATGAAAAGTGCCAGCACTGAAAGCTGTTGCTAGCCAGCACCCTTCCTTGGAAGCGCTTTCACAGGCGCAGCAACACTGGGGCTTTGCGCTTCTATACGCACCAAACGTCACGGTCCTTCTCTTTCCGTCTCGTAGACACGAGCTGAGAAATTGCAAACGTCCAGCAATTGCTCAGAGATGAAAAGTGCCAGCACTGAAAGCTGTTGCTAGCCAGCACCCTTCCTTGGAAGCGCTTTTGTAGGCCTAAGAACACTGGGGCTCTGGGCTTCTCTAGCCACCTAATCTTCTGCTCATCCTCGCGCGCTCTAAAGAGAGCTCAGGTGAGAAATTGCAAACGTCCAGCAATTGCTCAGAGATGAAAAGTGCCAGCACTGAAAGCTGTTGCTAGCCAGCACCCTTCCTTGGAAGCGCTTTTGTAGGCCTAACAACACTGGGGCTCTGGGCTTCTCTAGCCACCTCATCTTCTGCTCATCCTCTCGCGCACTCTAAAGAGAGCTCAGGTGAGAAATTGCAAACGTCGAGCAATTGCTCAGAGCTGAAAAGTGCCAGCACTGAAAGCTGTTGCTAGCCAGCACCCTTCCTTGGAAGCGCTTTCACAGGCGCAGCAACACTGGGGCTTTGCGCTTCTATACGCACCAAACGTCATGGTCATTCTCTTTCCGTCTCGTAGACACGAGCTGAGAAATTGCAAACGTCGAGCAATTGCTCAGAGATGAAAAGTGCCAGCACTGAAAGCTCTTGCTAGCCAGCACCCTTCCTTGGAAGCGCTTTTGTAGGCCTAAGAACACTGGGGCTCTGGGCTTCTCTAGCCACCTCATCTTCTGCTCATCCTCGCGCGCACTCTAAAGAGAGCTCAGGTGAGAAATTGCAAACGTCGAGCAATTGCTCAGAGATGAAAAGTGCCAGCACTGAAAGCTGTTGCTAGCCAGCACCCTTCCTTGGAAGCGCTTTCACAGGCGCAGCAACACTGGGGCTTTGCGCTTCTCTAGCCACCAAACGTCACAGTCATTCTCTTTCCGTCTCGTAGACACGAGCTGAGAAATTGCAAACGTCGAGCAATTGCTCAGAGATGAAAAGTGCCAGCACTGAAAGCTGTTGCTAGCCAGCACCCTTCCTTGGAAGCGCTTTTGTAGGCCTAAGAACAGTGGGGCTCTGGGCTTCTCTAGCCACCTCATCTTCTGCTCATCCTCTCGCGCACTCTAAAGAGAGCTCAGGTGAGAAATTGCAAACGTCCAGCAATTGCTCAGAGATGAAAAGTGCCAGCACTGAAAGCTCTTGCTAGCCAGCCCCCTTCCTTGGAAGCGCTTTCACAGGCGCAGTAACACTGGGGCTCTCGCTTCTCTAGCCACCAAACGTCACGGTCCTTCTCTTTCCGTCGGTAGACACGAGCTGAGAAATTGCAAACGTCCAGCAATTGCTCAGAGATGAAAAGTGCCAGCACTGAAAGCTGTTGCTAGCCAGCACCCTTCCTTGGAAGCGCTTTTGTAGGCCTAAGAACACTGGGGCTCTGGGCTTCTCTAGCCACCTCATCTTCTGCTCATCCTCCCGCGCGCTCTAAAGAGAGCTCAGGTGAGAAATTGCAAACGTCCAGCTATTGCTCAGAGATGAAAAGTGCCAGCACTGAAAGCTGTTGCTAGCCAGCACCCTTCCTTGGAAGCGCTTTCACAGGCGCAGTAACACTGGGGCTTTGCGCTTCTATACGCACCAAACGTCACGGTCCTTCTCTTTCCGTCTCGTAGACACGAGCTGAGAAATTGCAAACGTCGAGCAATTGCTCAGAGATGAAAAGTGCCAGCACTGAAAGCTGTTGCTAGCCAGCACCCTTCCTTGGAAGCGCTTTTGTAGGCCTAAGAACACTGGGGCTCTGGGCTTCTCTAGCCACCTCATCTTCTGCTCATCCTCGCGCGCTCTAAAGAGAGCTCAGGTGAGAAATTGCAAACGTCGAGCAATTGCTCAGAGATGAAAAGTGCCAGCACTGAAAGCTGTTGCTAGCCAGCACCCTTCCTTGGAAGCGCTTTCACAGGCGCAGCAACACTGGGGCTTTGCGCTTCTCTAGCCACCAAACGTCACGGTCCTTCTCTTTCCATCTCATAGACACGAGCTGAGAAATTGCAAATGTCGAGCAATTGCTCAGAGATGAAAAGTGCCAGCACTGAAAGCTGTTGCTAGCCAGCACCCTTCCTTGGAAGCGCTTTCACAGGCGCAGTAACACTGGGGCTTTGCGCTTCTATACGCACCAAATGTCACGGTCATTCTCTTTCCGTCTCGTAGACACGAGCTGAGAAATTGCAAACGTCGAGCAATTGCTCAGAGATGAAAAGTGCCAGCACTGAAAGCTGTTGCTAGCCAGCACCCTTCCTTGGAAGCGCTTTCACAGGCGCAGTAACACTGGGGCTTTGCGCTTCTATACGCACCAAACGTCACGGTCCTTCTCTTTCCGTCTCGTAGACACGAGCTGAGAAATTGCAAACGTCCAGCAATTGCTCAGAGATGAAAAGTGCCAGCACTGAAAGCTGTTGCTAGCCAGCACCCTTCCTTGGAAGCGCTTTTGTAGGCCTAAGAACAGTGGGGCTCTGGGCTTCTTTAGCCACCTCATCTTCTGCTCATCCTCTCGCTCACTCTAAAGAGAGCTCAGGTGAGATATTGCAAACGTCGAGCAACTGCTCAGAGAAGAAAAGTGCCAGCACTGAAAGCTGTTGCTAGCCAGCACCCTTCCTTGGAAGCGCTTTCACAGGCGCAGTAACACTGGGGCTTTGCGCTTCTCTACCCAACAAACGTCACGGTCCTTCTCTTTCCGTCTCGTAGACACGAGCTGAGAAATTGCAAACGTCGAGCAATTGCTCAGAGATGAAAAGTGCCAGCACTGAAAGCTGTTGCTAGCCAGCACCCTTCCTTGGAAGCACTTTTGTAGGCCTAAGCACACTGGGGCTCTGGGCTTCTCTAGCCACCTAATCTTCTGCTCATCCTCGCGCGCTCTAAAGAGAGCTCAGGTGAGAAATTGCAAACGTCCAGCAATTGCTCAGAGATGAAAAGTGCCAGCACTGAAAGCTGTTGCTAGCCAGCACCCTTCCTTGGAAGCGCTTTTGTAGGCCTAACAACACTGGGGCTCTGGGCTTCTCTAGCCACCTAATCTTCTGCTCATCCTCTCGCGCACTCTGAAGAGAGCTCAGGTGAGAAATTGCAAACGTCGAGCAATTGCTCAGAGATGAAAAGTGCCAGCACTGAAAGCTGTTGCTAGCCAGCAGCCTTCCTTGGAAGCGCTTTCACAGGCGCAGCAACACTGGGGCTTTGCGCTTCTATACGCACCAAACGTCATGGTCATTCTCTTTCCGTCTCGTAGACACGAGCTGAGAAATTGCAAACGTCGAGCAATTGCTCAGAGATGAAAAGTGCCAGCACTGAAAGCTCTTGCTAGCCAGCACCCTTCCTTGGAAGCGCTTTTGTAGGCCTAAGAACACTGGGGCTCTGGGCTTCTCTAGCCACCTCATCTTCTGCTCATCCTCGCGCGCACTCTAAAGAGAGCTCAGGTGAGAAATTGCAAACGTCGAGCAATTGCTCAGAGCTGAAAAGTGCCAGCACTGAAAGCTCTTGCTAGCCAGCACCCTTCCTTGGAAGCGCTTTCACAGGCGCAGCAACACTGGGGCTTTGCGCTTCTATACGCACCAAACGTCACGGTCATTCTCTTTCCGTCTCGTAGACACGAGCTGAGAAATTGCAAACGTTGAGCAATTGCTCAGAGATG
The DNA here is from genome assembly GCA_037962945.1 of Sarcoramphus papa. Taxonomy (NCBI): domain Eukaryota; kingdom Metazoa; phylum Chordata; class Aves; order Accipitriformes; family Cathartidae; genus Sarcoramphus; species Sarcoramphus papa. Next base: position 3,585,988 of record CM075606.1, on the reverse strand, counting down.
AAAAGTGCCAGCACTGAAAGCTGTTGCTAGCCAGCACCCTTCCTTGGAAGCGCTTTTGTAGGCCTAAGAACACTGGGGCTCTGGGCTTCTCTAGCCACCTCATCTTCTGCTCATCCTCTCGCGCACTCTAAAGAGAGCTCAGGTGAGAAATTGCAAACGTCGAGCAATTGCTCAGAGATGAAAAGTGCCAGCACTGAAAGCTGTTGCTAGCCAGCACCCTTCCTTGGAAGCGCTTTCACAGGCGCAGCAACACTGCGGCTTTGCGCTTCTCTAGCCACCAAACGTCACGGTCCTTCTCTTTCTGTCTCCTAGACACGAGCTGAGAGATTGCAAACGTCGAGCAATTGCTCCGAGATGAAAAGTGCCAGCACTGAAAGCTGTTGCTAGCCAGCACCCTTCCTTGGAAGCGCTTTTGTAGGCCTAAGAACACTGGGGCTCTGGGCTTCTCTAGCCACCTCGTCTTCTGCTCATCCTCTCGCGCACTCTAAAGAGAGCTCAGGTGAGAAATTGCAAACGTCGAGCAATTGCTCAGAGATGAAAAGTGCCAGCACTGAAAGCTCTTGCTAGCCAGCACCCTTCCTTGGAAGCGCTTTCACAGGCGCAGTAACACTGGGGCTTTCGCTTCTCTAGCTACCAAACGTCACGGTCCTTCTCTTTCCGTCGGTAGACACGAGCTGAGAAATTGCAAACGTCCAGCAATTGCTCAGAGATGAAAAGTGCCAGCACTGAAAGCTCTTGCTAGCCAGCACCCTTCCTTGGAAGCGCTTTTGTAGGCCTAAGAACAGTGGGGCTCTGGGCTTCTCTAGCCACCTCATCTTCTGCTCATCCACGCGCACTCTAAAGAGAGCTCAGGTGAGAAATTGCAAACGTCGAGCAATTGCTCAGAGATGAAAAGTGCCAGCACTGAAAGCTGTTGCTAGCCAGCACCCTTCCTTGGAAGCGCTTTCACAGGTGCAGCAACACTGGGGCTTTGCGCTTCTCTAGCTACCAAACGTCACGGTCCTTCTCTTTCCGTCTCGTAGACACGAGCTGAGAAATTGCAAACGTCCAGCAATTGCTCAGAGATGAAAAGTGCCAGCACTGAAAGCTCTTGCTAGCCAGCAGCCTTCCTTGGAAGCGCTTTCACAGGCGCAGCAACAGTGGGGCTCTGGGCTTCTCTAGCCACCTCATCTTCTGCTCATCCTCCCGCGCGCTCTAAAGAGAGCTCAGGTGAGAAATTGCAAACGTCCAGCTATTGCTCAGAGATGAAAAGTGCCAGCACTGAAAGCTGTTGCTAGCCAGCACCCTTCCTTGGAAGCGCTTTCACAGGCGCAGTAACACTGGGGCTTTGCGCTTCTATACGCACCAAACGTCACGGTCCTTCTCTTTCCGTCTCGTAGACACGAGCTGAGAAATTGCAAACGTCGAGCAATTGCTCAGAGATGAAAAGTGCCAGCACTGAAAGCTCTTGCTAGCCAGCACCCTTCCTTGGAAGCGCTTTTGTAGGCCTAAGAACAGTGGGGCTCTGGGCTTCTCTAGCCACCTCATCTTCTGCTCATCCTCGCGCGCTCTAAAGAGAGCTCAGGTGAGAAATTGCAAACGTCGAGCAATTGCTCAGAGATGAAAAGTGCCAGCACTGAAAGCTGTTGCTAGCCAGCACCCTTCCTTGGAAGCGCTTTCACAGGCGCAGCAACACTGGGGCTTTGCGCTTCTCTAGCCACCAAACGTCACGGTCCTTCTCTTTCCGTCTCGTAGACACGAGCTGAGAAATTGCAAATGTCGAGCAATTGCTCAGAGATGAAAAGTGCCAGCACTGAAAGCTGTTGCTAGCCAGCACCCTTCCTTGGAAGCGCTTTTGTAGGCCTAAGAACAGTGGGGCTCTGGGCTTCTCTAGCCACCTCATCTTCTGCTCATCCTCTCGCGCACTCTGAAGAGAGCTCAGGTGAGAAATTGCAAACGTCGAGCAATTGCTCAGAGATGAAAAGTGCCAGCACTGAAAGCTGTTGCTAGCCAGCACCCTTCCTTGGAAGCGCTTTCACAGGTGCAGTAACACTGGGGCTTTGCGCTTCTATACGCACCAAATGTCACGGTCATTCTCTTTCCGTCTCGTAGACACGAGCTGAGAAATTGCAAACGTCGAGCAATTGCTCAGAGATGAAAAGTGCCAGCACTGAAAGCTGTTGCTAGCCAGCACCCTTCCTTGGAAGCGCTTTCACAGGCGCAGCAACACTGGGGCTTTGCGCTTCTCTACCCACCAAACGTCACGGTCCTTCTCTTTCCGTCTCGTAGACACGAGCTGAGAAATTGCAAACGTCGAGCAATTGCTCAGAGACGAAAAGTGCCAGCACTGAAAGCTGTTGCTAGCCAGCACCCTTCCTTGGAAGCGCTTTTGTAGGCCTAAGAACAGTGGGGCTCTGGGCTTCTTTAGCCACCTCATCTTCTGCTCATCCTCTCGCGCACTCTAAAGAGAGCTCAGGTGAGAAATTGCAAACGTCCAGCAACTGCTCAGAGATGAAAAGTGCCAGCACTGAAAGCTGTTGCTAGCCAGCACCCTTCCTTGGAAGCGCTTTCACAGGCGCAGCAACACTGGGGCTTTGCGCTTCTCTAGCCACCAAACGTCACGGTCCTTCTCTTTCCGTCTCGTAGACACGAGCTGAGAAATTGCAAACGTCGAGCAATTGCTCAGAGATGAAAAGTGCCAGCACTGAAAGCTCTTGCTAGCCAGCACCCTTCCTTGGAAGCGCTTTTGTAGGCCTAAGAACACTGGGGCTCTGGGCTTCTCTAGCCACCTAATCTTCTGCTCATCCTCTCGCGCACTCTAAAGAGAGCTCAGGTGAGAAATTGCAAACGTCCAGCAATTGCTCAGAGATGAAAAGTGCCAGCACTGAAAGCTGTTGCTAGCCAGCACCCTTCCTTGGAAGCGCTTTCACAGGCACAGTAACACTGGGGCTTTGCGCTTCTCTAGCTACCAAACGTCACGGTCCTTCTCTTTCCGTCTCCTAGAGACGAGCTGAGAAATTGCAAACGTTGAGCAATTGCTCAGAGATGAAAAGTGCCAGCACTGAAAGCTGTTGCTAGCCAGCACCCTTCCTTGGAAGCGCTTTTGTAGGCCTAAGAACAGTGGGGCTCTGGGCTTCTCTAGCCACCTCATCTTCTGCTCATCCTCTCGCGCACTCTAAAGAGAGCTCAGGTGAGAAATTGCAAACGTCGAGCAATTGCTCAGAGATGAAAAGTGCCAGCACTGAAAGCTGTTGCTAGCCAGCACCCTTCCTTGGAAGCGCTTTCACAGGCGCAGCAACACTGGGGCTTTGCGCTTCTCTAGCCACCAAACGTCACGGTCCTTCTCTTTCCGTCTCGTAGACACGAGCTGAGAAATTGCAAACGTCGAGCAATTGCTCAGAGATGAAAAGTGCCAGCACTGAAAGCTGTTGCTAGCCAGCACCCTTCCTTGGAAGCGCTTTTGTAGGCCTAAGAACACTGGGGCTCTGGGCTTCTCTAGCCACCTCATCTTCTGCTCATCCTCTCGCGCACTCTAAAGAGAGCTCAGGTGAGAAATTGCAAACGTCGAGCAATTGCTCAGAGATGAAAAGTGCCAGCACTGAAAGCTGTTGCTAGCCAGCCCCCTTCCTTGGAAGCGCTTTCACAGGCGCAGCAACACTGGGGCTTTCGCTTCTCTAGCTACCAAACGTCACGGTCCTTCTCTTTCCGTCTCGTAGACACGAGCTGAGAAATTGCAAACGTCGAGCAATTGCTCAGAGATGAAAAGTGCCAGCACTGAAAGCTGTTGCTAGCCAGCCCCCTTCCTTGGAAGCGCTTTCACAGGCGCAGTAACACTGGGGCTTTCGCTTCTCTAGCTACCAAACGTCACGGTCCTTCTCTTTCCGTCGGTAGACACGAGCTGAGAAATTGCAAACGTCGAGCAATTGCTCAGAGATGAAAAGTGCCAGCACTGAAAGCTGTTGCTAGCCAGCACCCTTCCTTGGAAGCGCTTTTGTAGGCCTAAGAACACTGGGGCTCTGGGCTTCTCTAGCCACCTCATCTTCTGCTCATCCTCCCGCGCGCTCTAAAGAGAGCTCAGGTGAGAAATTGCAAACGTCCAGCAATTGCTCAGAGATGAAAAGTGCCAGCACTGAAAGCTGTTGCTAGCCAGCCCCCTTCCTTGGAAGCGCTTTCACAGGCGCAGCAACACTGGGGCTTTGCGCTTCTCTAGCCACCAAACGTCACGGTCCTTCTCTTTCCGTCTCGTAGACACGAGCTGAGAAATTGCAAATGTCGAGCAATTGCTCAGAGATGAAAAGTGCCAGCACTGAAAGCTGTTGCTAGCCAGCCCCCTTCCTTGGAAGCGCTTTTGTAGGCCTAAGAACACTGGGGCTCTGGGCTTCTCTAGCCACCTAATCTTCTGCTCATCCTCCCGCGCACTCTAAAGAGAGCTCAGGTGAGAAATTGCAAACGTCCAGCAATTGCTCAGAGATGAAAAGTGCCAGCACTGAAAGCTGTTGCTAGCCAGCACCCTTCCTTGGAAGCGCTTTCACAGGCGCAGTAACACTGGGGCTTTGCGCTTCTATACGAACCAAATGTCACGGTCATTCTCTTTCCGTCTCGTAGACACGAGCTGAGAAATTGCAAACGTCGAGCAATTGCTCAGAGATGAAAAGTGCCAGCACTGAAAGCTGTTGCTAGCCAGCACCCTTCCTTGGAAGCGCTTTCACAGGCGCAGCAACAGTGGGGCTTTGCGCTTCTCTAGCCATCAAACGTCACGGTCCTTCTCTTTCCGTCTCGTAGACACGAGCTGAGAAATTGCAAACGTCGAGCAATTGCTCAGAGATGAAAAGTGCCAGCACTGAAAGCTCTTGCTAGCCAGCACCCTTCCTTGGAAGCGCTTTTGTAGGCCTAAGAACAGTGGGGCTCTGGGCTTCTCTAGCCACCTCATCTTCTGCTCATCCTCTCGCGCACTCTAAAGAGAGCTCAGGTGAGAAATTGCAAACGTCGAGCAATTGCTCAGAGATGAAAAGTGCCAGCACTGAAAGCTGTTGCTAGCCAGCACCCTTCCTTGGAAGCGCTTTTGTAGGCCTAAGAACAGTGGGGCTCTGGGCTTCTCTAGCCACCTCATCTTCTGCTCATCCTCTCGCGCACTCTAAAGAGAGCTCAGGTGAGAAATTGCAAACGTCGAGCAATTGCTCAGAGATGAAAAGTGCCAGCACTGAAAGCTCTTGCTAGCCAGCACCCTTCCTTGGAAGCGCTTTCACAGGCGCAGCAACACTGGGGCTTTGCGCTTCTCTAGCCACCAAACGTCACGGTCCTTCTCTTTCCGTCTCGTAGACACGAGCTGAGAAATTGCAAACGTCGAGCAATTGCTCAGAGATGAAAAGTGCCCGCACTGAAAGCTGTTGCTAGCCAACACCCTTCCTTGGAAGCGCTTTTGTAGGCCTAAGAACAGTGGGGCTCTGGGCTTCTCTAGCCACCTAATCTTCTGCTCATCCTCTCGCGCACTCTAAAGAGAGCTCAGGTGAGAAATTGCAAACGTCCAGCAATTGCTCAGAGATGAAAAGTGCCAGCACTGAAAGCTGTTGCTAGCCAGCCCCCTTCCTTGGAAGCGCTTTCACAGGCGCAGTAACACTGGGGCTTTCGCTTCTCTAGCTACCAAACGTCACGGTCCTTCTCTTTCCGTCGGTAGACACGAGCTGAGAAATTGCAAACGTCGAGCAATTGCTCAGAGATGAAAAGTGCCAGCACTGAAAGCTGTTGCTAGCCAGCACCCTTCCTTGGAAGCGCTTTTGTAGGCCTAAGAACACTGGGGCTCTGGGCTTCTCTAGCCACCTCATCTTCTGCTCATCCTCTCGCGCACTCTAAAGAGAGCTCAGGTGAGAAATTGCAAACGTCCAGCAATTGCTCAGAGATGAAAAGTGCCAGCACTGAAAGCTGTTGCTAGCCAGCACCCTTCCTTGGAAGCGCTTTCACAGGCGCAGCAACACTGGGGCTTTGCGCTTCTATACGCACCAAACGTCACGGTCCTTCTCTTTCCGTCTCCTAGACACGAGCTGAGAAATTGCAAACGTCGAGTAATTGCTCAGAGATGAAAAGTGCCAGCACTGAAAGCTGTTGCTAGCCAGCACCCTTCCTTGGAAGCGCTTTTGTAGGCCTAAGAACAGTGGGGCTCTGGGCTTCTCTAGCCACGTAATCTTCTGCTCATCCTCGCGCGCACTCTAAAGAGAGCTCAGGTGAGAAATTGCAAACGTCCAGCAATTGCTCAGAGATGAAAAGTGCCAGCACTGAAAGCTGTTGCTAGCCAGCACCCTTCCTTGGAAGCGCTTTCACAGGCGCAGCAACACTGGGGCTTTGCGCTTCTCTAGCCACCAAACGTCACGGTCCTTCTCTTTCCGTCTCCTAGACACGAGCTGAGAAATTGCAAACGTCGAGCAATTGCTCAGAGATGAAAAGTGCCAGCACTGAAAGCTGTTGCTAGCCAGCACCCTTCCTTGGAAGCGCTTTTGTAGGCCTAAGAACACTGGGGCTCTGGGCTTCTCTAGCCACCTCATCTTCTGCTCATCCTCGCGCGCTCTAAAGAGAGCTCAGGTGAGAAATTGCAAACGTCGAGCAATTGCTCAGAGATGAAAAGTGCCAGCACTGAAAGCTGTTGCTAGCCAGCCCCCTTCCTTGGAAGCGCTTTCACAGGCGCAGCAACACTGGGGCTTTGCGCTTCTCTACCCACCAAACGTCACGGTCCTTCTCTTTCCGTCGGTAGACACGAGCTGAGAAATTGCAAACGTCGAGCAATTGCTCAGAGATGAAAAGTGCCAGCACTGAAAGCTGTTGCTAGCCAGCCCCCTTCCTTGGAAGCTCTTTTGTAGGCCTAAGAACACTGGGGCTCTGGGCTTCTCTAGCCACCTAATCTTCTGCTCATCCTCTCGCGCACTCTAAAGAGAGCTCAGGTGAGAAATTGCAAACGTCCAGCAATTGCTCAGAGATGAAAAGTGCCAGCACTGAAAGCTGTTGCTAGCCAGCACCCTTCCTTGGAAGCGCTTTCACAGGCGCAGCAACACTGGGGCTTTGCGCTTCTCTACCCACCAAACGTCACGGTCCTTCTCTTTCCGTCTCCTAGACACGAGCTGAGAAATTGCAAACGTCCAGCAATTGCTCAGAGATGAAAAGTGCCAGCACTGAAAGCTCTTGCTAGCCAGCACCCTTCCTTGGAAGCGCTTTTGTAGGCCTAAGAACACTGGGGCTCTGGGCTTCTCTAGCCACCTCATCTTCTGCTCAACCTCTCGTGCACTCTAAAGAGAACTCAGGTGAGTAATTGCAAACGTCGAGCAATTGCTCAGAGATGAAAAGTGCCAGCACTGAAAGCTGTTGCTAGCCAGCACCCTTCCTTGGAAGCGCTTTCACAGGCGCAGCAACACTGGGGCTTTGCGCTTCTATACGCACCAAACGTCACAGTCATTCTCTTTCCGTCTCGTAGACATGAGCTGAGAAATTGCAAACGTCGAGCAATTGCTCAGAGATGAAAAGTGCCAGCACTGAAAGCTGTTGCTAGCCAGCACCCTTCCTTGGAAGCGCTTTCACAGGCGCAGCAACAGTGGGGCTTTGCGCTTCTCTAGCCACCAAACGTCACGGTCCTTCTCTTTCCGTCTCGTAGACACGAGCTGAGAAATTGCAAACGTCGAGCAATTGCTCAGAGATGAAAAGTGCCAGCACTGAAAGCTCTTGCTAGCCAGCACCCTTCCTTGGAAGCGCTTTTGTAGGCCTAAGAACAGTGGGGCTCTGGGCTTCTCTAGCCACCTAATCTTCTGCTCATCCTCTCGCGCACTCTAAAGAGAGCTCAGGTGAGAAATTGCAAACGTCGAGCAATTGCTCAGAGATGAAAAGTGCCAGCACTGAAAGCTGTTGCTAGCCAGCACCCTTCCTTGGAAGCGCTTTTGTAGGCCTAAGAACAGTGGGGCTCTGGGCTTCTCTAGCCACCTCATCTTCTGCTCATCCTCTCGCGCACTCTAAAGAGAGCTCAGGTGAGAAATTGCAAACGTCGAGCAATTGCTCAGAGATGAAAAGTGCCAGCACAGAAAGCTCTTGCTAGCCAGCACCCTTCCTTGGAAGCGCTTTCACAGGCGCAGCAACACTGGGGCTTTGCGCTTCTCTAGCCACCAAACGTCACGGTCCTTCTCTTTCCGTCTCGTAGACACGAGCTGAGAAATTGCAAACGTCGAGCAATTGCTCAGAGATGAAAAGTGCCCGCACTGAAAGCTGTTGCTAGCCAACACCCTTCCTTGGAAGCGCTTTTGTAGGCCTAAGAACACTGGGGCTCTGGGCTTCTCTAGCCACCTCATCTTCTGCTCATCCTCTCGCGCACTCTAAAGAGAGCTCAGGTGAGAAATTGCAAACGTCCAGCAATTGCTCAGAGATGAAAAGTGCCAGCACTGAAAGCTCTTGCTAGCCAGCACCCTTCCTTGGAAGCGCTTTCACAGGCGCAGCAACACTGGGGCTTTGCGCTTCTCTACGCACCAAACGTCACGGTCCTTCTCTTTCCGTCTCGTAGACACGAGCTGAGAAATTGCAAACGTCGAGCAATTGCTCAGAGATGAAAAGTGCCAGCACTGAAAGCTGTTGCTAGCCAGCACCCTTCCTTGGAAGCGCTTTTGTAGGCCTAAGAACAGTGGGGCTCTGGGCTTCTCTAGCCACCTAATCTTCTGCTCATCCTCGCGCGCACTCTAAAGAGAGCTCAGGTGAGAAATTGCAAACGTCCAGCAATTGCTCAGAGATGAAAAGTGCCAGCACTGAAAGCTGTTGCTAGCCAGCACCCTTCCTTGGAAGCGCTTTCACAGGCGCAGCAACACTGGGGCTTTGCGCTTCTCTAGCCACCAAACGTCACGGTCCTTCTCTTTCCGTCTCCTAGAGACGAGCTGAGAAATTGCAAACGTCGAGCAATTGCTCAGAGATGAAAAGTGCCAGCACTGAAAGCTGTTGCTAGCCAGCACCCTTCCTTGGAAGCGCTTTTGTAGGCCTAAGAACAGTGGGGCTCTGGGCTTCTCTAGCCACCTCATCTTCTGCTCATCCTCGCGCACTCTAAAGAGAGCTCAGGTGAGAAATTGCAAACGTCGAGCAATTGCTCAGAGATGAAAAGTGCCAGCACTGAAAGCTGTTGCTAGCCAGCCCCCTTCCTTGGAAGCGCTTTCACAGGCGCAGCAACACTGGGGCTTTGCGCTTCTCTACCCACCAAACGTCACGGTCCTTCTCTTTCCGTCGGTAGACACGAGCTGAGAAATTGCAAACGTCGAGCAATTGCTCAGAGATGAAAAGTGCCAGCACTGAAAGCTGTTGCTAGCCAGCCCCCTTCCTTGGAAGCTCTTTTGTAGGCCTAAGAACACTGGGGCTCTGGGCTTCTCTAGCCACCTAATCTTCTGCTCATCCTCTCGCGCACTCTAAAGAGAGCTCAGGTGAGAAATTGCAAACGTCGAGCAATTGCTCAGAGATGAAAAGTGCCAGCACTGAAAGCTGTTGCTAGCCAGCACCCTTCCTTGGAAGCGCTTTCACAGGCGCAGCAACACTGGGGCTTTGCGCTTCTCTACCCACCAAACGTCACGGTCCTTCTCTTTCCGTCTCCTAGACACGAGCTGAGAAATTGCAAACGTCGAGCAATTGCTCAGAGATGAAAAGGGCCAGCACTGAAAGCTCTTGCTAGCCAGCACCCTTCCTTGGAAGCGCTTTTGTAGGCCTAAGAACACTGGGGCTCTGGGCTTCTCTAGCCACCTAATCTTCTGCTCAACCTCTCGTGCACTCTAAAGAGAACTCAGGTGAGTAATTGCAAACGTCGAGCAATTGCTCAGAGATGAAAAGTGCCAGCACTGAAAGCTGTTGCTAGCCAGCACCCTTCCTTGGAAGCGCTTTCACAGGCGCAGCAACACTGGGGCTTTGCGCTTCTATACGCACCAAACGTCACAGTCATTCTCTTTCCGTCTCGTAGACATGAGCTGAGAAATTGCAAACGTCGAGCAATTGCTCAGAGATGAAAAGTGCCAGCACTGAAAGCTGTTGCTAGCCAGCACCCTTCCTTGGAAGCGTTTTTGTAGGCCTAAGAACACTGGGGCTCTGGGCTTCTCTAGCCACCTCATCTTCTGCTCATCCTCGCGCGCTCTAAAGAGAGCTCAGGTGAGAAATTGCAAACGTCGAGCAATTGCTCAGAGATGAAAAGTGCCAGCACTGAAAGCTGTTGCTAGCCAGCACCCTTCCTTGGAAGCGCTTTCACAGGCGCTGCAACAGTGGGGCTTTGCGCTTCTCTACCCACCAAACGTCACGGTCCTTCTCTTTCCGTCTCCTAGACACGAGCTGAGAAATTGCAAACGTCGAGCAATTGCTCAGAGATGAAAAGTGCCAGCACTGAAAGCTGTTGCTAGCCAGCACCCTTCCTTGGAAGCGCTTTCACAGGCGCAGCAACACTGGGGCTTTGCGCTTCTCTAGCCACCAAACGTCACGGTCCTTCTCTTTCCGTCTCGTAGACACGAGCTGAGAAATTGCAAACGTCGAGCAATTGCTCAGAGATGAAAAGTGCCCGCACTGAAAGCTGTTGCTAGCCAGCACCCTTCCTTGGAAGCGCTTTTGTAGGCCTAAGAAGACTTGGGCTCTGGGCTTCTCTAGCCACCTCATCTTCTGCTCATCCTCGCGCGCACTCTAAAGAGAGCTCAGGTGAGAAATTGCAAACGTCCAGCAATTGCTCAGAGATGAAAAGTGCCAGCACTGAAAGCTGTTGCTAGCCAGCACCCTTCCTTGGAAGCGCTTTTGTAGGCCTAAGAACACTGGGGCTCTGGGCTTCTCTAGCCACCTCATCTTCTGCTCATCCTCTCGCGCACTCTAAAGAGAGCTCAGGTGAGAAATTGCAAACGTCCAGCAATTGCTCAGAGATGAAAAGTGCCAGCACAGAAAGCTCTTGCTAGCCAGCACCCTTCCTTGGAAGCGCTTTCACAGGCGCAGTAACACTGGGGCTTTCGCTTCTCTAGCTACCAAACGTCACGGTCCTTCTCTTTCCGTCGGTAGACACGAGCTGAGAAATTGCAAACGTCCAGCAATTGCTCAGAGATGAAAAGTGCCAGCACTGAAAGCTCTTGCTAGCCAGCAGCCTTCCTTGGAAGCGCTTTTGTAGGCCTAAGAACACTGGGGCTCTGGGCTTCTCTAGCCACCTCATCTTCTGCTCATCCTCTCGCGCACTCTAAAGAGAGCTCAGGTGAGAAATTGCAAACGTCCAGCAATTGCTCAGAGATGAAAAGTGCCAGCACTGAAAGCTCTTGCTAGCCAGCACCCTTCCTTGGAAGCGCTTTCACAGGCGCAGCAACAGTGGGGCTTTGCGCTTCTATACGCACCAAACGTCACGGTCCTTCTCTTTCCGTCTCGTAGACACGAGCTGAGAAATTGCAAACGTCGAGCAATTGCTCAGAGATGAAAAGTGCCAGCACTGAAAGCTCTTGCTAGCCAGCACCCTTCCTTGGAAGCGCTTTTGTAGGCCTAAGAACAGTGGGGCTCTGGGCTTCTCTAGCCACCTCATCTTCTGCTCATCCTCGCGCGCTCTAAAGAGAGCTCAGGTGAGAAATTGCAAACGTCGAGCAATTGCTCAGAGATGAAAAGTGCCAGCACTGAAAGCTGTTGCTAGCCAGCACCCTTCCTTGGAAGCGCTTTTGTAGGCCTAAGAACACTGGGGCTCTGGGCTTCTCTAGCCACCTAATCTTCTGCTCATCCTCTCGCGCACTCTAAAGAGAGCTCAGGTGAGAAATTGCAAACGTCGAGCAATTGCTCAGAGATGAAAAGTGCCAGCACTGAAAGCTGTTGCTAGCCAGCACCCTTCCTTGGAAGCGCTTTCACAGGCGCAGCAACACTGGGGCTTTGCGCTTCTCTAGCCACCAAACGTCACGGTCCTTCTCTTTCCGTCTCGTAGACACGAGCTGAGAAATTGCAAACGTCGAGCAATTGCTCCGAGATGAAAAGTGCCAGCACTGAAAGCTGTTGCTAGCCAGCACCCTTCCTTGGAAGCGCTTTTGTAGGCCTAAGAACAGTGGGGCTCTGGGCTTCTCTAGCCACCTAATCTTCTGCTCAACCTCTCGTGCACTCTAAAGAGAACTCAGGTGAGTAATTGCAAACGTCCAGCAATTGCTCAGAGATGAAAAGTGCCAGCACTGAAAGCTGTTGCTAGCCAGCACCCTTCCTTGGAAGCGCTTTCACAGGCGCAGTAACACTGGGGCTTTGCGCTTCTATACGCACCAAACGTCACAGTCATTCTCTTTCCGTCTCGTAGACACGAGCTGAGAAATTGCAAACGTCGAGCAATTGCTCAGAGATGAAAAGTGCCAGCACTGAAAGCTCTTGCTAGCCAGCACCCTTCCTTGGAAGCGCTTTTGTAGGCCTAAGAAGACTTGGGCTCTGGGCTTCTCTAGCCACCTCATCTTCTGCTCATCCTCGCGCGCTCTAAAGAGAGCTCAGGTGAGAAATTGCAAACGTCGAGCAATTGCTCAGAGATGAAAAGTGCCAGCACTGAAAGCTCTTGCTAGCCAGCACCCTTCCTTGGAAGCGCTTTCACAGGCGCTGCAACAGTGGGGCTTTGCGCTTCTCTACCCACCAAACGTCACGGTCCTTCTCTTTCCGTCTCCTAGACACGAGCTGAGAAATTGCAAACGTCGAGCAATTGCTCAGAGATGAAAAGTGCCAGCACTGAAAGCTCTTGCTAGCCAGCACCCTTCCTTGGAAGCGCTTTCACAGGCGCAGCAACACTGGGGCTTTGCGCTTCTCTAGCCACCAAACGTCACGGTCCTTCTCTTTCCGTCTCGTAGACACGAGCTGAGAAATTGCAAACGTCGAGCAATTGCTCAGAGATGAAAAGTGCCAGCACTGAAAGCTGTTGCTAGCCAGCACCCTTCCTTGGAAGCGCTTTTGTAGGCCTAAGAAGACTTGGGCTCTGGGCTTCTCTAGCCACCTCATCTTCTGCTCATCCTCGCGCGCACTCTAAAGAGAGCTCAGGTGAGAAATTGCAAACGTCGAGCAATTGCTCAGAGATGAAAAGTGCCAGCACTGAAAGCTGTTGCTAGCCAGCACCCTTCCTTGGAAGCGCTTTTGTAGGCCTAAGAACACTGGGGCTCTGGGCTTCTCTAGCCACCTAATCTTCTGCTCATCCTCTCGCACACTCTAAAGAGAGCTCAGGTGAGAAATTGCAAACGTCGAGCAATTGCTCAGAGATGAAAAGTGCCAGCACTGAAAGCTGTTGCTAGCCAGCACCCTTCCTTGGAAGCGCTTTCACAGGCGCAGCAACACTGGGGCTTTGCGCTTCTCTAGCCACCAAACGTCACGGTCCTTCTCTTTCCGTCGGTAGACACGAGCTGAGAAATTGCAAGCGTCGAGCAATTGCTCAGAGATGAAAAGTGCCAGCACTGAAAGCTGTTGCTAGCCAGCACCCTTCCTTGGAAGCGCTTTCACAGGCGCAGCAACACTGGGGCTTTGCGCTTCTCTAGCCACCAAACGTCACGGTCCTTCTCTTTCCGTCTCGTAGACATGAGCTGAGAAATTGCAAACGTCGAGCAATTGCTCAGAGATGAAAAGTGCCAGCACTGAAAGCTGTTGCTAGCCAGCACCCTTCCTTGGAAGCGCTTTTGTAGGCCTAAGAACACTGGGGCTCTGGGCTTCTCTAGCCACCTCATCTTCTGCTCATCCTCTCGCGCACTCTAAAGAGAGCTCAGGTGAGAAATTGCAAACGTCGAGCAATTGCTCAGAGATGAAAAGTGCCAGCACTGAAAGCTCTTGCTAGCCAGCACCCTTCCTTGGAAGCGCTTTCACAGGCGCAGTAACACTGGGGCTTTGCGCTTCTCTACCCACCAAACGTCACGGTCCTTCTCTTTCCATCTCATAGACACGAGCTGAGAAATTGCAAACGTCGAGCAATTGCTCAGAGATGAAAAGTGCCAGCACTGAAAGCTGTTGCTAGCCAGCACCCTTCCTTGGAAGCGCTTTCACAGGCGCAGCAACACTGGGGCTTTGCGCTTCTCTACCCACCAAACGTCACGGTCCTTCTCTTTCCGTCTCGTAGACACGAGCTGAGAAATTGCAAACGTCGAGCAATTGCTCAGAGATGAAAAGTGCCAGCACTGAAAGCTGTTGCTAGCCAGCACCCTTCCTTGGAAGCGCTTTTGTAGGCCTAAGAACAGTGGGGCTCTGGGCTTCTTTAGCCACCTCATCTTCTGCTCATCCTCTCGCGCACTCTAAAGAGAGCTCAGGTGAGAAATTGCAAACGTCCAGCAATTGCTCAGAGATGAAAAGTGCCAGCACTGAAAGCTGTTGCTAGCCAGCACCCTTCCTTGGAAGCGCTTTCACAGGCGCAGTAACACTGGGGCTTTCGCTTCTCTAGCTACCAAACGTCACGGTCCTTCTCTTTCCGTCTCGTAGACACGAGCTGAGAAATTGCAAACGTCGAGCAATTGCTCAGAGATGAAAAGTGCCAGCACTGAAAGCTCTTGCTAGCCAGCAGCCTTCCTTGGAAGCGCTTTTGTAGGCCTAAGAACACTGGGGCTCTGGGCTTCTCTAGCCACCTCATCTTCTGCTCATCCTCTCGCGCACTCTAAAGAGAGCTCAGGTGAGAAATTGCAAACGTCCAGCAATTGCTCAGAGATGAAAAGTGCCAGCACTGAAAGCTCTTGCTAGCCAGCACCCTTCCTTGGAAGCGCTTTCACAGGCGCAGCAACACTGGGGCTTTGCGCTTCTATACGCACCAAACGTCACGGTCCTTCTCTTTCCGTCTCGTAGACACGAGCTGAGAAATTGCAAACGTCGAGCAATTGCTCAGAGATGAAAAGTGCCAGCACTGAAAGCTCTTGCTAGCCAGCACCCTTCCTTGGAAGCGCTTTTGTAGGCCTAAGAACACTGGGGCTCTGGGCTTCTCTAGCCACCTCATCTTCTGCTCATCCTCGCGCGCTCTAAAGAGAGCTCAGGTGAGAAATTGCAAACGTCGAGCAATTGCTCAGAGATGAAAAGTGCCAGCACTGAAAGCTGTTGCTAGCCAGCACCCTTCCTTGGAAGCGCTTTTGTAGGCCTAAGAACAGTGGGGCTCTGGGCTTCTCTAGCCACCTAATCTTCTGCTCATCCTCTCGCGCACTCTAAAGAGAGCTCAGGTGAGAAATTGCAAACGTCCAGCAATTGCTCAGAGATGAAAAGTGCCAGCACTGAAAGCTGTTGCTAGCCAGCACCCTTCCTTGGAAGCGCTTTCACAGGCGCAGCAACACTGGGGCTTTGCGCTTCTCTACCCACCAAACGTCACGGTCCTTCTCTTTCCGTCTCGTAGACACGACCTGAGAAATTGCAAACGTCGAGCAATTGCTCAGAGATGAAAAGTGCCAGCACTGAAAGCTGTTGCTAGCCAGCACCCTTCCTTGGAAGCGCTTTTGTAGGCCTAAGAACACTGGGGCTCTGGGCTTCTCTAGCCACCTAATCTTCTGCTCAACCTCTCGTGCACTCTAAAGAGAACTCAGGTGAGTAATTGCAAACGTCCAGCAATTGCTCAGAGATGAAAAGTGCCAGCACTGAAAGCTGTTGCTAGCCAGCACCCTTCCTTGGAAGCGCTTTCACAGGCGCAGCAACACTGGGGCTTTGCGCTTTTATACGCACCAAACGTCACAGTCATTCTCTTTCCGTCTCGTAGACACGAGCTGAGAAATTGCAAACGTCGAGCAATTGCTCAGAGATGAAAAGTGCCAGCACTGAAAGCTGTTGCTAGCCAGCACCCTTCCTTGGAAGCGCTTTTGTAGGCCTAAGAACAGTGGGGCTCTGGGCTTCTCTAGCCACCTCATCTTCTGCTCATCCTCGCGCGCTCTAAAGAGAGCTCAGGAGAGAAATTGCAAACGTCCAGCAATTGCTCAGAGATGAAAAGTGCCAGCACTGAAAGCTCTTGCTAGCCAGCACCCTTCCTTGGAAGCGCTTTCACAGGCGCTGCAACAGTGGGGCTTTGCGCTTCTCTACCCACCAAACGTCACGGTCCTTCTCTTTCCGTCTCCTAGACACGAGCTGAGAAATTGCAAACGTCGAGCAATTGCTCAGAGATGAAAAGTGCCAGCACTGAAAGCTGTTGCTAGCCAGCACCCTTCCTTGGAAGCGCTTTCACAGGCGCAGCAACACTGGGGCTTTGCGCTTCTCTAGCCACCAAACGTCACGGTCCTTCTCTTTCCGTCTCGTAGACACGAGCTGAGAAATTGCAAACGTCGAGCAATTGCTCAGAGATGAAAAGTGCCAGCACTGAAAGCTGTTGCTAGCCAGCACCCTTCCTTGGAAGCGCTTTTCTAGGCCTAAGAACACTGGGGCTCTGGGCTTCTCTAGCCACCTCATCTTCTGCTCATCCTCGCGCGCACTCTAAAGAGAGCTCAGGTGAGAAATTGCAAACGTCCAGCAATTGCTCAGAGATGAAAAGTGCCAGCACTGAAAGCTGTTGCTAGCCAGCACCCTTCCTTGGAAGCGCTTTTGTAGGCCTAAGAACAGTGGGGCTCTGGGCTTCTCTAGCCACCTCATCTTCTGCTCATCCTCTCGCGCACTGTAAAGAGAGCTCAGGTGAGAAATTGCAAACGTCGAGCAATTGCTCAGAGATGAAAAGTGCCAGCACTGAAAGCTGTTGCTAGCCAGCACCCTTCCTTGGAAGCGCTTTTGTAGGCCTAAGAACACTGGGGCTCTGGGCTTCTCTAGCCACCTAATCTTCTGCTCATCCTCCCGCGCTCTAAAGAGAACTCAGGTGAGAAATTGCAAACGTCGAGCAATTGCTCAGAGATGAAAAGTGCCAGCACTGAAAGCTGTTGCTAGCCAGCACCCTTCCTTGGAAGCGCTTTCACAGGCGCAGCAACACTGGGGCTTTGCGCTTCTCTACCCACCAAACGTCACGGTCCTTCTCTTTCCGTCGGTAGACACGAGCTGAGAAATTGCAAGCGTCGAGCAATTGCTCAGAGATGAAAAGTGCCAGCACTGAAAGCTGTTGCTAGCCAGCACCCTTCCTTGGAAGCGCTTTCACAGGCGCAGCAACACTGGGGCTTTGCGCTTCTCTACCCACCAAACGTCACGGTCCTTCTCTTTCCGTCTCGTAGACACGAGCTGAGAAATTGCAAACGTCGAGCAATTGCTCAGAGATGAAAAGTGCCAGCACTGAAAGCTCTTGCTAGCCAGCACCCTTCCTTGGAAGCGCTTTTGTAGGCCTAAGAACACTGGGGCTCTGGGCTTCTCTAGCCACCTAATCTTCTGCTCATCCTCTCGCGCACTCTAAAGAGAGCTCAGGTGAGAAATTGCAAACGTCGAGCAATTGCTCAGAGATGAAAAGTGCCAGCACTGAAAGCTGTTGCTAGCCAGCACCCTTCCTTGGAAGCGCTTTTGTAGGCCTAAGAACACTGGGGCTCTGGGCTTCTCTAGCCACCTCATCTTCTGCTCATCCTCTCGCGCACTCTAAAGAGAGTTCAGGTGAGAAATTGCAAACGTCGAGCAATTGCTCAGAGATGAAAAGTGCCAGCACTGAAAGCTGTTGCTAGCCAGCACCCTTCCTTGGAAGCGCTTTCACAGGCGCAGCAACACTGGGGCTTTGCGCTTCTCTACCCACCAAACGTCACGGTCCTTCTCTTTCCGTCTCGTAGACACGAGCTGAGAAATTGCAAACGTCGAGCAATTGCTCCGAGATGAAAAGTGCCAGCACTGAAAGCTGTTGCTAGCCAGCACCCTTCCTTGGAAGCGCTTTTGTAGGCCTAAGAACAGTGGGGCTCTGGGCTTCTCTAGCCACCTCATCTTCTGCTCATCCTCTCGTGTACTCTGAAGAGAGCTCAGGTGAGAAATTGCAAACGTCGAGCAATTGCTCAGAGATGAAAAGTGCCAGCACTGAAAGCTGTTGCTAGCCAGCACCCTTCCTTGGAAGCGCTTTCACAGGCGCAGCAACACTGGGGCTTTGCGCTTCTCTAGCCACCAAACGTCACGGTCATTCTCTTTCCGTCTCGTAGACACGAGCTGAGAAATTGCAAACGTCGAGCAATTGCTCAGAGATGAAAAGTGCCAGCACTGAAAGCTGTTGCTAGCCAGCACCCTTCCTTGGAAGCGCTTTTGTAGGCCTAAGAACAGTGGGGCTCTGGGCTTCTCTAGCCACCTCATCTTCTGCTCATCCTCGCGCGCACTCTAAAGAGAGCTCAGGTGAGAAATTGCAAACGTCGAGCAATTGCTCAGAGATGAAAAGTGCCAGCACTGAAAGCTGTTGCTAGCCAGCACCCTTCCTTGGAAGCGCTTTCACAGGCGCAGCAACACTGTGGCTTTGCGCTTCTCTAGCCACCAAACGTCACGGTCCTTCTCTTTCCGTCTCGTAGACACGAGCTGAGAAATTGCAAACGTCGAGCAATTGCTCAGAGATGAAAAGTGCCAGCACTGAAAGCTGTTGCTAGCCAGCACCCTTCCTTGGAAGCGCTTTACAGGCGCAGTAACACTGGGGCTTTGCGCTTCTCTACCCACCAAACGTCACTGTCATTCTCTTTCCATCTCATAGACACGAGCTGAGAAATTGCAAACGTCCAGCAATTGCTCAGAGATGAAAAGTGCCAGCACTGAAAGCTGTTGCTAGCCAGCACCCTTCCTTGGAAGCGCTTTCACAGGCGCAGCAACACTGGGGCTTTGCGCTTCTCTACCCACCAAACGTCACGGTCCTTCTCTTTCCGTCGGTAGACACGAGCTGAGAAATTGCAAACGTCGAGCAATTGCTCAGAGATGAAAAGTGCCAGCACTGAAAGCTGTTGCTAGCCAGCACCCTTCCTTGCAAGCGCTTTTGTAGGCCTAAGAACACTGGGGCTCTGGGCTTCTCTAGCCACCTCATCTTCTGCTCATCCTCGCGCATTCTAAAGAGAGCTCAGGTGAGAAATTGCAAACGTCCAGCAATTGCTCAGACATGAAAAGTGCCAGCACTGAAAGCTGTTGCTAGCCAGCACCCTTCCTTGGAAGCGCTTTCACAGGCGCAGCAACACTGGGGCTTTGCGCTTCTCTACCCACCAAACGTCACGGTCATTCTCTTTCCATCTCGTAGACACGAGCTGAGAAATTGCAAACGTCGAGCAATTGCTCAGAGATGAAAAGTGCCAGCACTGAAAGCTGTTGCTAGCCAGCCCCCTTCCTTGGAAGCGCTTTCACAGGCGCAGTAACACTGGGGCTTTGCGCTTCTCTAGCCACCAAACGTCACGGTCCTTCTCTTTCCGTCTCGTAGACACGAGCTGAGAAATTGCAAACGTCCAGCAATTGCTCCGAGATGAAAAGTGCCAGCACTGAAAGCTGTTGCTAGCCAGCACCCTTCCTTGGAAGCGCTTTTGTAGGCCTAAGAACAGTGGGGCTCTGGGCTTCTCTAGCCACCTCATCTTCTGCTCATCCTCTCGTGCACTCTGAAGAGAGCTCAGGTGAGAAATTGCAAACGTCGAGCAATTGCTCAGAGATGAAAAGTGCCAGCACTGAAAGCTGTTGCTAGCCAGCACCCTTCCTTGGAAGCGCTTTCACAGGCGCAGCAACACTGGGGCTTTGCGCTTCTCTACCCACCAAATGTCACGGTCCTTCTCTTTCCGTCTCGTAGACACGAGCTGAGAAATTGCAAACGTCGAGCAATTGCTCAGAGATGAAAAGTGCCAGCACTGAAAGCTCTTGCTAGCCAGCACCCTTCCTTGGAAGCGCTTTTGTAGGCCTAAGAACAGTGGGGCTCTGGGCTTCTCTAGCCACCTCATCTTCTGCTCATCCTCGCGCGCACTCTAAAGAGAGCTCAGGTGAGAAATTGCAAACGTCGAGCAATTGCTCAGAGATGAAAAGTGCCAGCACTGAAAGCTGTTGCTAGCCAGCACCCTTCCTTGGAAGCGGTTTCACAGGTGCAGTAACACTGGGGCTTTGCGCTTCTCTACCCACCAAACGTCACGGTCCTTCTCTTTCCGTCTCGTAGACACGAGCTGAGAAATTGCAAACGTCCAGCAATTGCTCAGAGATGAAAAGTGACAGCACTGAAAGCTGTTGCTAGCCAGCACCCTTCCTTGGAAGCGCTTTTGTAGGCCTAAGAACAGTGGGGCTCTGGGCTTCTCTAGCCACCTCATCTTCTGCTCATCCTCTCGCGCACTCTAAAGAGAGCTCAGGTGAGAAATTGCAAACATCCAGCAATTGCTCAGAGCTGAAAAGTGCCAGCACTGAAAGCTGTTGCTAGCCAGCCCCCTTCCTTGGAAGCGCTTTCACAGGCGCAGCAACACTGGGGCTTTGCGCTTCTCTACCCACCAAACGTCACGGTCATTCTCTTTCCATCTCGTAGACACGAGCTGAGAAATTGCAAACGTCCAGCAATTGCTCAGAGATGAAAAGTGCCAGCACTGAAAGCTGTTGCTAGCCAGCACCCTTCCTTGGAAGCGCTTTTGTAGGCCTAAGAACAGTGGGGCTCTGGGCTTCTCTAGCCACCTCATCTTCTGCTCATCCTCTCGTGCACTCTGAAGAGAGCTCAGGTGAGAAATTGCAAACGTCGAGCAATTGCTCAGAGATGAAAAGTGCCAGCACTGAAAGCTGTTGCTAGCCAGCCCCCTTCCTTGGAAGCGCTTTCACAGGCGCAGCAACACTGGGCTTTGCGCTTCTCTAGCCACCAAACGTCACGGTCCTTCTCTTTCCGTCTCGTAGACACGAGCTGAGAAATTGCAAACGTCCAGCAATTGCTCAGAGATGAAAAGTGCCAGCACTGAAAGCTGTTGCTAGCCAGCACCCTTCCTTGGAAGCGCTTTTGTAGGCCTAAGAACAGTGGGGCTCTGGGCTTCTCTAGCCACCTCATCTTCTGCTCATCCTCGCGCGCACTCTAAAGAGAGCTCAGGTGAGAAATTGCAAACGTCGAGCAATTGCTCAGAGATGAAAAGTGCCAGCACTGAAAGCTGTTGCTAGCCAGCACCCTTCCTTGGAAGCGCTTTCACAGGCGCAGTAACACTGGGGCTTTGCGCTTCTCTAGCCACCAAACGTCACGGTCCTTCTCTTTCCGTCTCGTAGACACGAGCTGAGAAATTGCAAACGTCGAGCAATTGCTCAGAGATGAAAAGTGCCAGCACTGAAAGCTGTTGCTAGCCAGCACCCTTCCTTGGAAGCGCTTTACAGGTGCAGTAACACTGGGGCTTTGCGCTTCTCTACCCACCAAACGTCACTGTCATTCTCTTTCCATCTCATAGACACGAGCTGAGAAATTGCAAACGTCTAGCAATTGCTCAGAGAAGAAAAGTGCCAGCACTGAAAGCTCTTGCTAGCCAGCACCCTTCCTTGGAAGCGCTTTTGTAGGCCTAAGCACACTGGGGCTCTGGGCTTCTCTAGCCACCTCATCTTCTGCTCATCCTCTCGCGCACTCTAAAGAGAGCTCAGGTGAGAAATTGCAAACGTCCAGCAATTGCTCAGAGATGAAAAGTGCCAGCACTGAAAGCTGTTGCTAGCCAGCACCCTTCCTTGGAAGCGCTTTTGTAGGCCTAAGAACACTGGGGCTCTGGGCTTCTCTAGCCACCTCATCTTCTGCTCATCCTCTCGCGCACTCTAAAGAGAGCTCAGGTGAGAAATTGCAAACGTCGAGCAATTACTCAGAGATGAAAAGTGCCAGCACTGAAAGCTGTTGCTAGCCAGCCCCCTTCCTTGGAAGCGCTTTCACAGGCGCAGTAACACTGGGGCTTTGCGCTTCTATACGCACCAAACGTCACGGTCCTTCTCTTTCCGTCTCGTAGATACGAGCTGAGAAATTGCAAACGTCGAGCAATTGCTCAGAGATGAAAAGTGCCAGCACTGAAAGCTGTTGCTAGCCAGCACCCTTCCTTGGAAGCGCTTTTGTAGGCCTAAGAAGACTGGGGCTCTGGGCTTCTCTAGCCTCCAAACGTCACTGTCATTCTCTTTCCATCTCATAGACACGAGCTGAGAAATTGCAAACGTCGAGCAATTGCTCAGAGATGAAAAGTGCCAGCACTGAAAGCTCTTGCTAGCCAGCACCCTTCCTTGGAAGCGCTTTCACAGGCGCAGCAACACTGGGGCTTTGCGCTTCTCTACCCACCAAACGTCACGGTCCTTCTCTTTCCGTCGGTAGACACGAGCTGAGAAATTGCAAACGTCGAGCAATTGCTCAGAGATGAAAAGTGCCAGCACTGAAAGCTGTTGCTAGCCAGCACCCTTCCTTGGAAGCGCTTTTGTAGGCCTAAGAACACTGCGGCTCTGGGCTTCTCTAGCCACCTAATCTTCTGTTCATCCTCTCGCGCACTCTAAAGAGAGCTCAGGTGAGAAATTGCAAACATCCAGCAATTGCTCAGAGATGAAAAGTGCCAGCACTGAAAGCTGTTGCTAGCCAGCACCCTTCCTTGGAAGCGCTTTTGTAGGCCTAAGAACAGTGGGGCTCTGGGCTTCTCTAGCCACCTCATCTTCTGCTCATCCTCTCGCGCACTCTAAAGAGAGCTCAGGTGAGAAATTGCAAACGTCCAGCAATTGCTCAGAGATGAAAAGTGCCAGCACTGAAAGCTCTTGCTAGCCAGCACCCTTCCTTGGAAGCGCTTTCACAGGCGCAGCAACACTGGGGCTTTGCGCTTCTCTACCCACCAAACGTCACGGTCCTTCTCTTTCCGTCTCGTAGACACGAGCTGAGAAATTGCAAACGTCCAGCAATTGCTCAGAGATGAAAAGTGCCAGCACTGAAAGCTGTTGCTAGCCAGCAGCCTTCCTTGGAAGCGCTTTTGTAGGCCTAAGAACAGTGGGGCTCTGGGCTTCTCTAGCCACCTCATCTTCTGCTCATCCTCGCGCGCACTCTAAAGAGAGCTCAGGTGAGAAATTGCAAACGTCGAGCAATTGCTCAGAGATGAAAAGTGCCAGCACTGAAAGCTGTTGCTAGCCAGCACCCTTCCTTGGAAGCGCTTTCACAGGCGCAGTAACACTGGGGCTTTGCGCTTCTCTACCCACCAAACGTCACGGTCCTTCTCTTTCCGTCTCGTAGACACGAGCTGAGAAATTGCAAACGTCGAGCAATTGCTCAGAGATGAAAAGTGCCAGCACTGAAAGCTGTTGCTAGCCAGCACCCTTCCTTGGAAGCGCTTTACAGGTGCAGTAACACTGGGGCTTTGCGCTTCTATACGCACCAAACGTCACTGTCATTCTCTTTCCATCTCATAGACACGAGCTGAGAAATTGCAAACGTCTAGCAATTGCTCAGAGAAGAAAAGTGCCAGCACTGAAAGCTCTTGCTAGCCAGCACCCTTCCTTGGAAGCGCTTTCACAGGCGCAGTAACACTGGGGGTTTGCGCTTCTCTACCCACCAAACGTCACGGTCCTTCTCTTTCCGTCTCGTAGACACGAGCTGAGAAATTGCAAACGTCCAGCAATTGCTCAGAGATGAAAAGTGCCAGCACTGAAAGCTGTTGCTAGCCAGCACCCTTCCTTGGAAGCGCTTTTGTAGGCCTAAGCACACTGGGGCTCTGGGCTTCTCTAGCCACCTCATCTTCTGCTCATCCTCTCGCGCACTCTAAAGAGAGCTCAGGTGAGAAATTGCAAACGTCCAGCAATTGCTCAGAGCTGAAAAGTGCCAGCACTGAAAGCTGTTGCTAGCCAGCACCCTTCCTTGGAAGCGCTTTTGTAGGCCTAAGAACACTGGGGCTCTGGGCTTCTCTAGCCACCTCATCTTCTGCTCATCCTCTCGCGCACTCTAAAGAGAGCTCAGGTGAGAAATTGCAAACGTCCAGCAATTGCTCAGAGATGAAAAGTGCCAGCACTGAAAGCTGTTGCTAGCCAGCACCCTTCCTTGGAAGCACTTTCACAGGCGCAGTAACACTGGGGCTTTGCGCTTCTATACGCACCAAACGTCACGGTCCTTCTCTTTCCGTCTCGTAGATACGAGCTGAGAAATTGCAAACGTCGAGCAATTGCTCAGAGATGAAAAGTGCCAGCACTGAAAGCTGTTGCTAGCCAGCACCCTTCCTTGGAAGCGCTTTTGTAGGCCTAAGAAGACTGGGGCTCTGGGCTTCTCTAGCCACCAAACGTCACTGTCATTCTCTTTCCATCTCATAGACACGAGCTGAGAAATTGCAAACGTCGAGCAATTGCTCAGAGATGAAAAGTGCCAGCACTGAAAGCTGTTGCTAGCCAGCACCCTTCCTTGGAAGCGCTTTAACAGGCGCAGCAACACTGGGGCTTTGCGCTTCTCTACCCACCAAACGTCACGGTCATTCTCTCTCCGTCTCGTAGACACGAGCTGAGAAATTGCAAACGTCCAGCAATTGCTCCGAGATGAAAAGTGCCAGCACTGAAAGCTGTTGCTAGCCAGCACCCTTCCTTGGAAGCGCTTTTGTAGGCCTAAGAACACTGGGGCTCTGGGCTTCTCTAGCCACCTCATCTTCTGCTCATCCTCGCGCGCACTCTAAAGAGAGCTCAGGTGAGAAATTGCAAACGTCGAGCAATTGCTCAGAGATGAAAAGTGCCAGCACTGAAAGCTCTTGCTAGCCAGCACCCTTCCTTGGAAGCGCTTTCACAGGCGCAGTAACACTGGGGCTTTGCGCTTCTCTAGCTACCAAACGTCACGGTCCTTCTCTTTCCGTCTCGTAGACACGAGCTGAGAAATTGCAAGCGTCGAGCAATTGCTCAGAGATGAAAAGTGCCAGCACTGAAAGCTGTTGCTAGCCAGCACCCTTCCTTGGAAGCGCTTTACAGGCGCAGTAACACTGGGGCTTTGCGCTTCTCTAGCTACAAAACGTCACGGTCATTCTCTTTCCATCTCATAGACACGAGCTGAGAAATTGCAAACGTCGAGCAATTGCTCAGAGATGAAAAGTGCCAGCACTGAAAGCTGTTGCTAGCCAGCACCCTTCCTTGGAAGCGCTTTCACAGGCGCAGCAACACTGGGGCTTTGCGCTTCTCTACCCACCAAACGTCACGGTCATTCTCTTTCCGTCTCGTAGAGACGAGCTGAGAAATTGCAAACGTCCAGCAATTGCTCAGAGATGAAAAGTGCCAGCACTGAAAGCTCTTGCTAGCCAGCACCCTTCCTTGGAAGCGCTTTTGTAGGCCTAAGAACACTGGGGCTCTGGGCTTCTCTAGCCACCTCATCTTCTGCTCATCCTCTCGCGCACTCTAAAGAGAGCTCAGGTGAGAAATTGCAAACATCCAGCAATTGCTCAGAGATGAAAAGTGCCAGCACTGAAAGCTGTTGCTAGCCAGCACCCTTCCTTGGAAGCGCTTTTGTAGGCCTAAGAACACTGGGGCTCTGGGCTTCTCTAGCCACCTCATCTTCTGCTCATCCTCTCGCGCACTCTAAAGAGAGCTCAGGTGAGAAATTGCAAACGTCCAGCAATTGCTCAGAGATGAAAAGTGCCAGCACTGAAAGCTGTTGCTAGCCAGCCCCCTTCCTTGGAAGCGCTTTCACAGGCGCAGCAACACTGGGGCTTTGCGCTTCTCTAGCCACCAAACGTCACGGTCATTCTCTTTCCGTCTCGTAGACACGAGCTGAGAAATTGCAAACGTCCAGCAATTGCTCAGAGATGAAAAGTGCCCGCACTGAAAGCTGTTGCTAGCCAGCACCCTTCCTTGGAAGCGCTTTTGTAGGCCTAAGAACAGTGGGGCTCTGGGCTTCTCTAGCCACCTCATCTTCTGCTCATCCTCTCGTGCACTCTGAAGAGAGCTCAGGTGAGAAATTGCAAATGTCGAGCAATTGCTCAGAGCTGAAAAGTGCCAGCACTGAAAGCTCTTGCTAGCCAGCACCCTTCCTTGGAAGCGCTTTCACAGGCGCAGCAACACTGGGGCTTTGCGCTTCTATACGCACCAAACGTCACGGTCCTTCTCTTTCCGTCTCGTAGACACGAGCTGAGAAATTGCAAACGTCGAGCAATTGCTCAGAGATGAAAAGTGCCAGCACTGAAAGCTGTTGCTAGCCAGCACCCTTCCTTGGAAGTGCTTTTGTAGGCCTAAGAACACTGGGGCTCTGGGCTTCTCTAGCCACCTCATCTTCTGCTCATCCTCGCGCGCACTCTAAAGAGAGCTCAGGTGAGAAATTGCAAACGTCGAGCAATTGCTCAGAGATGAAAAGTGCCAGCACTGAAAGCTGTTGCTAGCCAGCACCCTTCCTTGGAAGCGCTTTCACAGGCGCAGTAACACTGGGGCTTTGCGCTTCTCTACCCACCAAACGTCACGGTCATTCTCTTTCCGTCTGGTAGACACGAGCTGAGAAATTGCAAACGTCGAGCAATTGCTCAGAGATGAAAAGTGCCAGCACTGAAAGCTGTTGCTAGCCAGCACCCTTCCTTGGAAGCTCTTTCACAAGCGCAGTAACACTGGGGCTTTGCGCTTCTCTACCCACCAAACGTCACTGTCATTCTCTTTCCGTCTCCTAGACACGAGCTGAGAAATTGCAAACATCGAGCAATTGCTCAGAGAAGAAAAGTGCCAGCACTGAAAGCTCTTGCTAGCCAGCACCCTTCCTTGGAAGCGCTTTCACAGGCGCAGTAACACTGGGGCTTTGCGCTTCGCTAGCCACCAAACGTCACGGTCCTTCTCTTTCCGTCTCGTAGACACGAGCTGAGAAATTGCAAACGTCGAGCAATTGCTCAGAGATGAAAAGTGCCAGCACTGAAAGCTGTTGCTAGCCAGCACCCTTCCTTGGAAGCGCTTTTGTAGGCCTAAGCACACTGGGGCTCTGGGCTTCTCTAGCCACCTCATCTTCTGCTCATCCTCTCGCGCACTCTAAAGAGAGCTCAGGTGAGAAATTGCAAACGTCGAGCAATTGCTCAGAGATGAAAAGTGCCAGCACTGAAAGCTGTTGCTAGCCAGCACCCTTCCTTGGAAGCGCTTTTGTAGGCCTAAGAACACTGGGGCTCTGGGCTTCTCTAGCCACCTCATCTTCTGCTCATCCTCTCGCGCACTCTAAAGAGAGCTCAGGTGAGAAATTGCAAACGTCGAGCAATTGCTCAGAGATGAAAAGTGCCAGCACTGAAAGCTCTTGCTAGCCAGCCCCCTTCCTTGGAAGCGCTTTCACAGGTACAGTAACACTGGGGCTTTGCGCTTCTCTAGCTACCAAACGTCACGGTCCTTCTCTTTCCGTCTCGTAGACACGAGCTGAGAAATTGCAAACGTCGAGCAATTGCTCAGAGATGAAAAGTGCCAGCACTGAAAGCTCTTGCTAGCCAGCACCCTTCCTTGGAAGCGCTTTCACAGGCGCAGCAACACTGGGGCTTTGCGCTTCTCTAGCCACCAAACGTCACGGTCCTTCTCTTTCCGTCTCGTAGACACGAGCTGAGAAATTGCAAACGTCCAGCAATTGCTCAGAGATGAAAAGTGCCAGCACTGAAAGCTGTTGCTAGCCAGCACCCTTCCTTGGAAGCGCTTTTGTAGGCCTAAGCACACTGGGGCTCTGGGCTTCTCTAGCCACCTCATCTTCTGCTCATCCTCTCGCGCACTCTGAAGAGAGCTCAGGTGAGAAATTGCAAACGTCGAGCAATTGCTCAGAGATGAAAAGTGCCAGCACTGAAAGCTGTTGCTAGCCAGCCCCCTTCCTTGGAAGCGCTTTCACAGGTGCAGTAACACTGGGGCTTTGCGCTTCTCTAGCTACCAAACGTCACGGTCCTTCTCTTTCCGTCTCGTAGATACGAGCTGAGAAATTGCAAACGTCGAGCAATTGCTCAGAGATGAAAAGTGCCAGCACTGAAAGCTGTTGCTAGCCAGCACCCTTCCTTGGAAGCGCTTTTGTAGGCCTAAGAACACTGGGGCTCTGGGCTTCTCTAGCCAGCAAACGTCACTGTCATTCTCTTTCCATCTCATAGACACGAGCTGAGAAATTGCAAACGTCGAGCAATTGCTCAGAGATGAAAAGTGCCAGCACTGAAAGCTCTTGCTAGCCAGCACCCTTCCTTGGAAGCGCTTTCACAGGCGCAGCAACACTGGGGCTTTGCGCTTCTCTACCCACCAAACGTCACGGTCCTTCTCTTTCCGTCTCGTAGACACGAGCTGAGAAATTGCAAACGTCGAGCAATTGCTCAGAGATGAAAAGTGCCAGCACTGAAAGCTCTTGCTAGCCAGCACCCTTCCTTGGAAGCGCTTTTGTAGGCCTAAGAACACGGCGGCTCTGGGCTTCTCTAGCCACCTAATCTTCTGCTCATCCTCTCGCGCACTCTAAAGAGAGCTCAGGTGAGAAATTGCAAACATCCAGCAATTGCTCAGAGCTGAAAAGTGCCAGCACTGAAAGCTGTTGCTAGCCAGCACCCTTCCTTGGAAGCGCTTTTGTAGGCCTAAGAACACTGTGGCTCTGGGCTTCTCTAGCCACCTCATCTTCTGCTCATCCTCTCGCGCACTCTAAAGAGAGCTCAGGTGAGAAATTGCAAACGTCCAGCAATTGCTCAGAGATGAAAAGTGCCAGCACTGAAAGCTCTTGCTAGCCAGCACCCTTCCTTGGAAGCGCTTTCACAGGCGCAGCAACACTGGGGCTTTGCGCTTCTCTACCCACCAAACGTCACGGTCATTCTCTCTCCGTCTCGTAGACACGAGCTGAGAAATTGCAAACGTCGAGCAATTGCTCAGAGATGAAAAGTGCCAGCACTGAAAGCTGTTGCTAGCCAGCACCCTTCCTTGGAAGCGCTTTTGTAGGCCTAAGCACACTGGGGCTCTGGGCTTCTCTAGCCACCTCATCTTCTGCTCATCCTCGCGCGCACTCTAAAGAGAGCTCAGGTGAGAAATTGCAAACGTCGAGCAATTGCTCAGAGATGAAAAGTGCCAGCACTGAAAGCTGTTGCTAGCCAGCACCCTTCCTTGGAAGCGCTTTCACAGGCGCAGTAACACTGGGGCTTTGCGCTTCTCTAGCTACCAAACGTCACGGTCCTTCTCTTTCCGTCTCGTAGACACGAGCTGAGAAATTGCAAACATCCAGCAATTGCTCAGAGATGAAAAGTGCCAGCACTGAAAGCTCTTGCTAGCCAGCAGCCTTCCTTGGAAGCGCTTTACAGGCGCAGTAACACTGGGGCTTTGCACTTCTCTAGCCACCAAACGTCACGGTCCTTCTCTTTTCGTCTCGTAGACACGAGCTGAGAAATTGCAAACGTCGAGCAATTGCTCAGAGATGAAAAGTGCCAGCACTGAAAGCTGTTGCTAGCCAGCACCCTTCCTTGGAAGCGCTTTCACAGGCGCAGCAACACTGGGGCTTTGCGCTTCTCTACGCACCAAACGTCACGGTCCTTCTCTTTCCGTCTCGTAGACACGAGCTGAGAAATTGCAAACGTCGAGCAATTGCTCAGAGATGAAAAGTGCCAGCACTGAAAGCTGTTGCTAGCCAGCACCCTTCCTTTGAAGCGCTTTACAGGTGCAGCAACACTGGGGCTTTGCGCGTCTCTAGCCACCAAACGTCACTGTCATTCTCTTTCCGTCTCCTAGACACGAGCTGAGAAATTGCAAACGTCGAGCAATTGCTCAGAGAAGAAAAGTGCCAGCACTGAAAGCTCTTGCTAGCCAGCACCCTTCCTTGGAAGCGCTTTCACAGGCGCAGTAACACTGGGGCTTTGCGCTTCTCTAGCCACCAAACGTCACGGTCCTTCTCTTTCCGTCTCGTAGACACGAGCTGAGAAATTGCAAACGTCCAGCAATTGCTCAGAGATGAAAAGTGCCAGCACTGAAAGCTGTTGCTAGCCAGCACCCTTCCTTGGAAGCGCTTTTGTAGGCCTAAGCACACTGGGGCTCTGGGCTTCTCTAGCCACCTCATCTTCTGCTCATCCTCTCGCGCACTCTAAAGAGAGCTCAGGTGAGAAATTGCAAACGTCGAGCAATTGCTCAGAGATGAAAAGTGCCAGCACTGAAAGCTGTTGCTAGCCAGCACCCTTCCTTGGAAGCGCTTTTGTAGGCCTAAGAACAGTGGGGCTCTGGGCTTCTCTAGCCACCTCATCTTCTGCTCATCCTCTCGCGCACTCTAAAGAGAGCTCAGGTGAGAAATTGCAAACGTCCAGCAATTGCTCAGAGATGAAAAGTGCCAGCACTGAAAGCTGTTGCTAGCCAGCCCCCTTCCTTGGAAGCGCTTTCACAGGTACAGTAACACTGGGGCTTTGCGCTTCTCTAGCTACCAAACGTCACGGTCCTTCTCTTTCCGTCTCGTAGACACGAGCTGAGAAATTGCAAACGTCGAGCAATTGCTCAGAGATGAAAAGTGCCAGCACTGAAAGCTCTTGCTAGCCAGCAGCCTTCCTTGGAAGCGCTTTACAGGCGCAGTAACACTGGGGCTTTGCGCTTCTCTACCCACCAAACGTCACTGTCATTCTCTTTCCATCTCCTAGACACGAGCTGAGAAATTGCAAACGTCGAGCAATTGCTCATAGATGAAAAGTGCCAGCACTGAAAGCTCTTGCTAGCCAGCACCCTTCCTTGGAAGCGCTTTCACAGGCGCAGCAACACTGGGGCTTTGTGCTTCTCTAGCCACCAAACGTCACGGTCCTTCTCTTTCCGTCGGTAGACACGAGCTGAGAAATTGCAAACGTCCAGCAATTGCTCCGAGATGAAAAGTGCCAGCACTGAAAGCTGTTGCTAGCCAGCACCCTTCCTTGGAAGCGCTTTCACAGGCGCTGCAACAGTGGGGCTTTGCGCTTCTCTACCCACCAAACGTCACGGTCCTTCTCTTTCCGTCTCGTAGACACGAGCTGAGAAATTGCAAACGTCCAGCAATTGCTCAGAGATGAAAAGTGCCAGCACTGAAAGCTCTTGCTAGCCAGCACCCTTCCTTGGAAGCGCTTTCACAGGCGCAGCAACACTGGGGCTTTGCGCTTCTCTAGCCACCAAACGTCACGGTCCTTCTCTTCCCGTCTCGTAGATACGAGCTGAGAAATTGCAAACGACGAGCAATTGCTCAGAGATGAAAAGTGCCAGCACTGAAAGCTCTTGCTAGCCAGCACCCTTCCTTGGAAGCGCTTTTGTAGGCCTAAGAACACTGGGGCTCTGGGCTTCTCTAGCCACCTAATCTTCTGCTCATCCTCTCGCGCACTCTAAAGAGAGCTCAGGTGAGAAATTGCAAACGCCCAGCAATTGCTCCGAGATGAAAAGTGCCAGCACTGAAAGCTGTTGCTAGCCAGAACCCTTCCTTGGAAGCGCTTTTGTAGGCCTAAGAACACTGGGGCTCTGGGCTTCTTTAGCCACCTAATCTTCTGCTCATCCTCCCGCGCTCTAAAGAGAACTCAGGTGAGAAATTGCAAACGTCCAGCAATTGCTCAGAGATGAAAAGTGCCAGCACTGAAAGCTCTTGCTAGCCAGCACCCTTCCTTGGAAGCGCTTTCACAGGCGCAGCAACACTGGGGCTTTGCGCTTCTCTAGCCACCAAACGTCACGGTCCTTCTCTTTCCGTCTCGTAGATACGAGCTGAGAAATTGCAAACGTCGAGCAATTGCTCAGAGATGAAAAGTGCCAGCACTGAAAGCTGTTGCTAGCCAGCACCCTTCCTTGGAAGCGCTTTTGTAGGCCTAAGAACACTGGGGCTCTGGGCTTCTCTAGCCACCTCATCTTCTGCTCATCCTCTCGCGCACTCTAAAGAGAGCTCAGGTGAGAAATTGCAAACGTCGAGCAATTGCTCAGAGATGAAAAGTGCCAGCACTGAAAGCTATTGCTAGCCAGCACCCTTCCTTGGAAGCGCTTTCACAGGCGCAGCAACACTGGGGCTTTGCGCTTCTCTACGCACCAAACGTCACGGTCCTTCTCTTTCCGTCTCGTAGACACGAGCTGAGAAATTGCAAACGTCGAGCAATTGCTCAGAGATGAAAAGTGCCAGCACTGAAAGCTGTTGCTAGCCAGCACCCTTCCTTGGAAGTGCTTTTGTAGGCCTAAGAACACTGGGGCTCTGGGCTTCTCTAGCCACCAAACGTCACTGTCATTCTCTTTACATCTCATAGACACGAGCTGAGAAATTGCAAACGTCCAGCAATTGCTCCGAGATGAGAAGTGCCAGCACTGAAAGCTGTTGCTAGCCAGCACCCTTCCTTGGAAGCGCTTTTGTAGGCCTAAGAACACTGGGGCTCTGGGCTTCTCTAGCCACCTCATCTTCTGCTCATCCTCGCGCGCACTCTGAAGAGAGCTCAGGTGAGAAATTGCAAACGTCGAGCAATTGCTCCGAGATGAAAAGTGCCAGCACTGAAAGCTGTTGCTAGCCAGCACCCTTCCTTGGAAGCGCTTTCACAGGCGCAGCAACACTGGGGCTTTGCGCTTCTCTACCCACCAAACGTCACGGTCCTTCTCTTTCCGTCTCGTAGACACGAGCTGAGAAATTGCAAACGTCGAGCAATTGCTCAGAGATGAAAAGTGCCAGCACTGAAAGCTGTTGCTAGCCAGCACCCTTCCTTGGAAGCGCTTTACAGGCGCAGTAACACTGGGGCTTTGCGCTTCTCTACCCACCAAACGTCACTGTCATTCTCTTTCCATCTCATAGACACGAGCTGAGAAATTGCAAACGTCCAGCAATTGCTCAGAGATGAAAAGTGCCAGCACTGAAAGCTCTTGCTAGCCAGCACCCTTCCTTGGAAGCGCTTTCACAGGCGCAGCAACACTGGGGCTTTGCGCTTCTCTACGCACCAAACGTCACGGTCCTTCTCTTTCCGTCGGTAGACACGAGCTGAGAAATTGCAAACGTCGAGCAATTGCTCAGAGATGAAAAGTGCCAGCACTGAAAGCTGTTGCTAGCCAGCACCCTTCCTTGGAAGCGCTTTTGTAGGCCTAAGAACAGTGGGGCTCTGGGCTTCTCTAGCCACCTAATCTTCTGCTCATCCTCGCGCGCACTCTAAAGAGAGCTCAGGTGAGAAATTGCAAACATCCAGCAATTGCTCAGAGCTGAAAAGTGCCAGCACTGAAAGCTGTTGCTAGCCAGCACCCTTCCTTGGAAGCGCTTTTGTAGGCCTAAGAACAGTGGGGCTCTGGGCTTCTCTAGCCACCTAATCTTCTGCTCATCCTCTCGCGCACTCTAAAGAGAGCTCAGGTGAGAAATTGCAAACGTCGAGCAATTGCTCAGAGATGAAAAGTGCCAGCACTGAAAGCTGTTGCTAGCCAGCACCCTTCCTTGGAAGCGCTTTCACAGGCGCAGCAACACTGGGGCTTTGCGCTTCTCTACCCACCAAACGTCACGGTCCTTCTCTTTCCATCTCGTAGACACGAGCTGAGAAATTGCAAACGTCCAGCAATTGCTCCGAGATGAAAAGTGCCAGCACTGAAAGCTGTTGCTAGCCAGCACCCTTCCTTGGAAGCGCTTTTGTAGGCCTAAGAACAGTGGGGCTCTGGGCTTCTCTAGCCACCTCATCTTCTGCTCATCCTCTCGCGCACTCTAAAGAGAGCTCAGGTGAGAAATTGCAAACGTCCAGCAACTGCTCAGAGATGAAAAGTGCCAGCACTGAAAGCTCTTGCTAGCCAGCCCCCTTCCTTGGAAGCGCTTTCACAGGCGCAGCAACACTGGGGTTTGCGCTTCTCTACGCACCAAACGTCACGGTCCTTCTCTTTCCGTCTCGTAGACACGAGCTGAGAAATTGCAAACGTCGAGCAATTGCTCAGAGATGAAAAGTGCCAGCACTGAAAGCTGTTGCTAGCCAGCACCCTTCCTTGGAAGCGCTTTTGTAGGCCTAAGCACACTGGGGCTCTGGGCTTCTCTAGCCACCTCATCTTCTGCTCATCCTCGCGCGCACTCTAAAGAGAGCTCAGGTGAGAAATGGCAAACGTCCAGCAATTGCTCAGAGATGAAAAGTGCCAGCACTGAAAGCTGTTGCTAGCCAGCACCCTTCCTTGGAAGCGCTTTACAGGCACAGTAACACTGGGGCTTTGCGCTTCTCTACCCACCAAACGTCACTGTCATTCTCTTTCCATCTCATAGACACGAGCTGAGAAATTGCAAACGTCGAGCAATTGCTCAGAGAAGAAAAGTGCCAGCACTGAAAGCTCTTGCTAGCCAGCACCCTTCCTTGGAAGCGCTTTCACAGGCGCAGCAACACTGGGGCTTTGCACTTCTCTACCCACCAAACGTCACGGTCCTTCTCTTTCCGTCGGTAGACACGAGCTGAGAAATTGCAAACGTCGAGCAATTGCTCAGAGATGAAAAGTGCCAGCACTGAAAGCTGTTGCTAGCCAGCACCCTTCCTTGGAAGCGCTTTTGTAGGCCTAAGAACACTGGGGCTCTGGGCTTCTCTAGCCACCTCATCTTCTGCTCATCCTCTCGCGCACTCTAAAGAGAGCTCAGGTGAGAAATTGCAAACGTCCAGCAATTGCTCAGAGATGAAAAGTGCCAGCACTGAAAGCTGTTGCTAGCCAGCACCCTTCCTTGGAAGCGCTTTCACAGGCGCAGCAACACTGGGGCTTTGCGCTTCTATACGCACCAAACGTCACGGTCCTTCTCTTTCCGTCTCCTAGACACGAGCTGAGAAATTGCAAACGTCGAGCAATTGCTCAGAGATGAAAAGTGCCAGGACTGAAAGCTGTTGCTAGCCAGCACCCTTCCTTGGAAGCGCTTTTGTAGGCCTAAGAACAGTGGGGCTCTGGGCTTCTCTAGCCACGTAATCTTCTGCTCATCCTCGCGCGCACTCTAAAGAGAGCTCAGGTGAGAAATTGCAAACGTCCAGCAATTGCTCAGAGATGAAAAGTGCCAGCACTGAAAGCTGTTGCTAGCCAGCACCCTTCCTTGGAAGCGCTTTCACAGGCGCAGCAACACTGGGGCTTTGCGCTTCTCTAGCCACCAAACGTCACGGTCCTTCTCTTTCCGTCTCCTAGAGACGAGCTGAGAAATTGCAAACGTCGAGCAATTGCTCAGAGATGAAAAGTGCCAGCACTGAAAGCTGTTGCTAGCCAGCCCCCTTCCTTGGAAGCGCTTTCACAGGCGCAGCAACACTGGGGCTTTGCGCTTCTCTAGCCACCAAACGTCACGGTCCTTCTCTTTCCGTCTCGTAGACACGAGCTGAGAAATTGCAAACGTCGAGCAATTGCTCAGAGATGAAAAGTGCCCGCACTGAAAGCTGTTGCTAGCCAACACCCTTCCTTGGAAGCTCTTTTGTAGGCCTAAGAACAGTGGGGCTCTGGGCTTCTCTAGCCACCTCATCTTCTGCTCATCCTCTCGCGCACTCTAAAGAGAGCTCAGGTGAGAAATTGCAAACGTCCAGCAATTGCTCAGAGATGAAAAGTGCCAGCACTGAAAGCTGTTGCTAGCCAGCACCCTTCCTTGGAAGCGCTTTCACAGGCGCAGTAACACTGGGGCTTTCGCTTCTCTAGCTACCAAACGTCACGGTCCTTCTCTTTCCGTCTCGTAGACACGAGCTGAGAAATTGCAAACGTCGAGCAATTGCTCAGAGATGAAAAGTGCCAGCACTGAAAGCTCTTGCTAGCCAGCAGCCTTCCTTGGAAGCGCTTTTGTAGGCCTAAGAACACTGGGGCTCTGGGCTTCTCTAGCCACCTCATCTTCTGCTCATCCTCTCGCGCACTCTAAAGAGAGCTCAGGTGAGAAATTGCAAACGTCCAGCAATTGCTCAGAGATGAAAAGTGCCAGCACTGAAAGCTGTTGCTAGCCAGCACCCTTCCTTGGAAGCGCTTTCACAGGCGCAGCAACACTGGGGCTTTGCGCTTCTATACGCACCAAACGTCACGGTCCTTCTCTTTCCGTCTCGTAGACACGAGCTGAGAAATTGCAAACGTCGAGCAATTGCTCAGAGATGAAAAGTGCCAGCACTGAAAGCTCTTGCTAGCCAGCACCCTTCCTTGGAAGCGCTTTTGTAGGCCTAAGAACAGTGGGGCTCTGGGCTTCTCTAGCCACCTCATCTTCTGCTCATCCTCGCGCGCTCTAAAGAGAGCTCAGGTGAGAAATTGCAAACGTCGAGCAATTGCTCAGAGATGAAAAGTGCCAGCACTGAAAGCTCTTGCTAGCCAGCACCCTTCCTTGGAAGCGCTTTTGTAGGCCTAAGAACACTGGGGCTCTGGGCTTCTCTAGCCACCTAATCTTCTGCTCATCCTCTCGCGCACTCTAAAGAGAGCTCAGGTGAGAAATTGCAAACGTCGAGCAATTGCTCAGAGATGAAAAGTGCCAGCACTGAAAGCTGTTGCTAGCCAGCACCCTTCCTTGGAAGCGCTTTCACAGGCGCAGCAACACTGGTGCTTTGTGCTTCTCTACCCACCAAACGTCACGGTCCTTCTCTTTCCGTCTCGTAGACACGACCTGAGAAATTGCAAACGTCGAGCAATTGCTCAGAGATGAAAAGTGCCAGCACTGAAAGCTGTTGCTAGCCAGCACCCTTCCTTGGAAGCGCTTTTGTAGGCCTAAGAACAGTGGGGCTCTGGGCTTCTCTAGCCACCTAATCTTCTGCTCAACCTCTCGTGCACTCTAAAGAGAACTCAGTTGAGTAATTGCAAACGTCCTGCAATTGCTCAGAGATGAAAAGTGCCAGCACTGAAAGCTGTTGCTAGCCAGCCCCCTTCCTTGGAAGCGCTTTCACAGGCGCAGCAACACTGGGGCTTTGCGCTTCTATACGCACCAAACGTCACAGTCATTCTCTTTCCGTCTCGTAGACACGAGCTGAGAAATTGCAAACGTCGAGCAATTGCTCAGAGATGAAAAGTGCCAGCACTGAAAGCTCTTGCTAGCCAGCACCCTTCCTTGGAAGCGCTTTTGTAGGCCTAAGAACAGTGGGGCTCTGGGCTTCTCTAGCCACCTCATCTTCTGCTCATCCTCGCGCGCTCTAAAGAGAGCTCAGGTGAGAAATTGCAAACGTCCAGCAATTGCTCAGAGATGAAAAGTGCCAGCACTGAAAGCTCTTGCTAGCCAGCACCCTTCCTTGGAAGCGCTTTCACAGGCGCTGCAACAGTGGGGCTTTGCGCTTCTCTACCCACCAAACGTCACGGTCCTTCTCTTTCCGTCTCCTAGACACGAGCTGAGAAATTGCAAACGTCGAGCAATTGCTCAGAGATGAAAAGTGCCAGCACTGAAAGCTGTTGCTAGCCAGCACCCTTCCTTGGAAGCGCTTTTGTAGGCCTAAGAACAGTGGGGCTCTGGGCTTCTCTAGCCACCTCATCTTCTGCTCATCCTCTCGCGCACTGTAAAGAGAGCTCAGGTGAGAAATTGCAAACGTCGAGCAATTGCTCAGAGATGAAAAGTGCCAGCACTGAAAGCTGTTGCTAGCCAGCACCCTTCCTTGGAAGCGCTTTTGTAGGCCTAAGAACACTGGGGCTCTGGGCTTCTCTAGCCACCTAATCTTCTGCTCATCCTCCCGCGCTCTAAAGAGAACTCAGGTGAGAAATTGCAAACGTCGAGCAATTGCTCAGAGATGAAAAGTGCCAGCACTGAAAGCTGTTGCTAGCCAGCACCCTTCCTTGGAAGCGCTTTCACAGGCGCAGCAACACTGGGGCTTTGCGCTTCTCTAGCCACCAAACGTCACGGTCCTTCTCTTTCCGTCGGTAGACACGAGCTGAGAAATTGCAAGCGTCGAGCAATTGCTCAGAGATGAAAAGTGCCAGCACTGAAAGCTGTTGCTAGCCAGCACCCTTCCTTGGAAGCGCTTTTGTAGGCCTAAGAACACTGGGGCTCTGGGCTTCTCTAGCCACCTCATCTTCTGCTCATCCTCTCGCGCACTCTAAAGAGAGCTCAGGTGAGAAATTGCAAACGTCCAGCAATTGCTCAGAGATGAAAAGTGCCAGCACTGAAAGCTCTTGCTAGCCAGCACCCTTCCTTGGAAGCGCTTTTGTAGGCCTAAGCACACTGGGGCTCTGGGCTTCTCTAGCCACCTCATCTTCTGCTCATCCTCTCGCGCACTCTAAAGAGAGCTCAGGTGAGAAATTGCAAATGTCCAGCAATTGCTCCGAGATGAAAAGTGCCAGCACTGAAAGCTGTTGCTAGCCAGAACCCTTCCTTGGAAGCGCTTTTGTAGGCCTAAGAACACTGGGGCTCTGGGCTTCTCTAGCCACCTCATCTTCTGCTCATCCTCGCGCGCTCTAAAGAGAGCTCAGGTGAGAAATTGCAAACGTCGAGCAATTGCTCAGAGATGAAAAGTGCCAGCACTGAAAGCTGTTGCTAGCCAGCACCCTTCCTTGGAAGCGCTTTCAGAGGCGCAGCAACACTGGGGCTTTGCGCTTCTCTAGCCACCAAACGTCACGGTCCTTCTCTTTCCGTCTCGTAGACATGAGCTGAGAAATTGCAAACGTCGAGCAATTGCTCAGAGATGAAAAGTGCCAGCACTGAAAGCTGTTGCTAGCCAGCACCCTTCCTTGGAAGCGCTTTTGTAGGCCTAAGAAGACTTGGGCTCTGGGCTTCTCTAGCCACCTCATCTTCTGCTCATCCTCTCGCGCACTCTAAAGAGAGCTCAGGTGAGAAATTGCAAACGTCGAGCAATTGCTCAGAGATGAAAAGTGCCAGCACTGAAAGCTCTTGCTAGCCAGCACCCTTCCTTGGAAGCGCTTTCACAGGCGCAGTAACACTGGGGCTTTGCGCTTCTCTACCCACCAAACGTCACGGTCCTTCTCTTTCCATCTCATAGACACGAGCTGAGAAATTGCAAACGTCGAGCAATTGCTCAGAGATGAAAAGTGCCAGCACTGAAAGCTGTTGCTAGCCAGCACCCTTCCTTGGAAGCGCTTTCACAGGCGCAGCAACACTGGGGCTTTGCGCTTCTCTACCCACCAAACGTCACGGTCCTTCTCTTTCCGTCTCGTAGACACGAGCTGAGAAATTGCAAACGTCCAGCAATTGCTCAGAGATGAAAAGTGCCAGCACTGAAAGCTGTTGCTAGCCAGCACCCTTCCTTGGAAGCGCTTTTGTAGGCCTAAGAACAGTGGGGCTCTGGGCTTCTTTAGCCACCTCATCTTCTGCTCATCCTCTCGCGCACTCTAAAGAGAGCTCAGGTGAGAAATTGCAAACGTCCAGCAATTGCTCAGAGATGAAAAGTGCCAGCACTGAAAGCTGTTGCTAGCCAGCACCCTTCCTTGGAAGCGCTTTCACAGGCGCAGTAACACTGGGGCTTTCGCTTCTCTAGCTACCAAACGTCACGGTCCTTCTCTTTCCGTCTCGTAGACACGAGCTGAGAAATTGCAAACGTCGAGCAATTGCTCAGAGATGAAAAGTGCCAGCACTGAAAGCTCTTGCTAGCCAGCACCCTTCCTTGGAAGCGCTTTTGTAGGCCTAAGAACAGTGGGGCTCTGGGCTTCTCTAGCCACCTCATCTTCTGCTCATCCTCGCGCGCTCTAAAGAGAGCTCAGGTGAGAAATTGCAAACGTCGAGC
Source organism: Sarcoramphus papa (assembly GCA_037962945.1). Taxonomy (NCBI): domain Eukaryota; kingdom Metazoa; phylum Chordata; class Aves; order Accipitriformes; family Cathartidae; genus Sarcoramphus; species Sarcoramphus papa. The sequence goes on along the minus strand of CM075606.1, from coordinate 3,546,827 downwards.
AATTGCTCAGAGATGAAAAGTGCCAGCACTGAAAGCTCTTGCTAGCCAGCACCCTTCCTTGGAAGCGCTTTTGTAGGCCTAAGAACACTGGGGCTCTGGGCTTCTCTAGCCACCTAATCTTCTGCTCATCCTCTCGCGCACTCTAAAGAGAGCTCAGGTGAGAAATTGCAAACGTCGAGCAATTGCTCAGAGATGAAAAGTGCCAGCACTGAAAGCTGTTGCTAGCCAGCCCCCTTCCTTGGAAGCGCTTTCACAGGCGCAGCAACACTGGGGCTTTGCGCTTCTCTACCCACCAAACGCCACGGTCCTTCTCTTTCCGTCTCGTAGACACGAGCTGAGAAATTGCAAACGTCGAGCAATTGCTCAGAGATGAAAAGTGCCAGCACTGAAAGCTGTTGCTAGCCAGCACCCTTCCTTGGAAGCGCTTTTGTAGGCCTAAGAACAGTGGGGCTCTGGGCTTCTCTAGCCACCTAATCTTCTGCTCAACCTCTCGTGCACTCTAAAGAGAACTCAGGTGAGTAATTGCAAACGTCCAGCAATTGCTCAGAGATGAAAAGTGCCAGCACTGAAAGCTGTTGCTAGCCAGCACCCTTCCTTGGAAGCGCTTTCACAGGCGCAGCAACACTGGGGCTTTGCGCTTCTATACGCACCAAACGTCACAGTCATTCTCTTTCCGTCTCGTAGACACGAGCTGAGAAATTGCAAACGTCGAGCAATTGCTCAGAGATGAAAAGTGCCAGCACTGAAAGCTGTTGCTAGCCAGCACCCTTCCTTGGAAGCGCTTTTGTAGGCCTAAGAACAGTGGGGCTCTGGGCTTCTCTAGCCACCTCATCTTCTGCTCATCCTCGCGCGCTCTAAAGAGAGCTCAGGTGAGAAATTGCAAACGTCCAGCAATTGCTCAGAGATGAAAAGTGCCAGCACTGAAAGCTCTTGCTAGCCAGCACCCTTCCTTGGAAGCGCTTTCACAGGCGCTGCAACAGTGGGGCTTTGCGCTTCTCTACCCACCAAACGTCACGGTCCTTCTCTTTCCGTCGGTAGACACGAGCTGAGAAATTGCAAACGTCGAGCAATTGCTCAGAGATGAAAAGTGCCAGCACTGAAAGCTGTTGCTAGCCAGCACCCTTCCTTGGAAGCGCTTTTGTAGGCCTAAGAACACTGGGGCTCTGGGCTTCTCTAGCCACCTAATCTTCTGCTCATCCTCTCGCGCACTCTAAAGAGAGCTCAGGTGAGAAATTGCAAACGCCCAGCAATTGCTCCGAGATGAAAAGTGCCAGCACTGAAAGCTGTTGCTAGCCAGCACCCTTCCTTGGAAGCGCTTTCACAGGCGCAGCAACACTGGGGCTTTGCGCTTCTATACGCACCAAACGTCACAGTCATTCTCTTTCCGTCTCGTAGACACGAGCTGAGAAATTGCAAACGTCGAGCAATTGCTCAGAGATGAAAAGTGCCAGCACTGAAAGCTCTTGCTAGCCAGCACCCTTCCTTGGAAGCGCTTTTGTAGGCCTAAGAACAGTGGGGCTCTGGGCTTCTCTAGCCACCTCATCTTCTGCTCATCCTCGCGCGCTCTAAAGAGAGCTCAGGTGAGAAATTGCAAACGTCCAGCAATTGCTCAGAGATGAAAAGTGCCAGCACTGAAAGCTCTTGCTAGCCAGCACCCTTCCTTGGAAGCGCTTTCACAGGCGCTGCAACAGTGGGGCTTTGCGCTTCTCTACCCACCAAACGTCACGGTCCTTCTCTTTCCGTCGGTAGACACGAGCTGAGAAATTGCAAACGTCGAGCAATTGCTCAGAGATGAAAAGTGCCAGCACTGAAAGCTGTTGCTAGCCAGCACCCTTCCTTGGAAGCGCTTTTGTAGGCCTAAGAACACTGGGGCTCTGGGCTTCTCTAGCCACCTAATCTTCTGCTCATCCTCTCGCGCACTCTAAAGAGAGCTCAGGTGAGAAATTGCAAACGCCCAGCAATTGCTCCGAGATGAAAAGTGCCAGCACTGAAAGCTGTTGCTAGCCAGCACCCTTCCTTGGAAGCGCTTTCACAGGCGCAGCAACACTGGGGCTTTGCGCTTCTATACGCACCAAACGTCACGGTCCTTCTCTTTCCGTCTCCTAGACACGAGCTGAGAAATTGCAAACGTCGAGCAATTGCTCAGAGATGAAAAGTGCCAGCACTGAAAGCTGTTGCTAGCCAGCACCCTTCCTTGGAAGCGCTTTTGTAGGCCTAAGAACAGTGGGGCTCTGGGCTTCTCTAGCCACGTAATCTTCTGCTCATCCTCGCGCGCACTCTAAAGAGAGCTCAGGTGAGAAATTGCAAACGTCGAGCAATTGCTCAGAGCTGAAAAGTGCCAGCACTGAAAGCTGTTGCTAGCCAGCACCCTTCCTTGGAAGCACTTTCACAGGCGCAGCAACACTGGGGCTTTGCGCTTCTCTAGCCACCAAACGTCACGGTCCTTCTCTTTCCGTCTCCTAGAGACGAGCTGAGAAATTGCAAACGTCGAGCAATTGCTCAGAGATGAAAAGTGCCAGCACTGAAAGCTGTTGCTAGCCAGCACCCTTCCTTGGAAGCGCTTTTGTAGGCCTAAGAACACTGGGGCTCTGGGCTTCTCTAGCCACCTCATCTTCTGCTCATCCTCGCGCGCTCTAAAGAGAGCTCAGGTGAGAAATTGCAAACGTCGAGCAATTGCTCAGAGATGAAAAGTGCCAGCACTGAAAGCTGTTGCTAGCCAGCCCCCTTCCTTGGAAGCGCTTTCACAGGCGCAGCAACACTGGGGCTTTGCGCTTCTCTACCCACCAAACGTCACGGTCCTTCTCTTTCCGTCGGTAGACACGAGCTGAGAAATTGCAAACGTCGAGCAATTGCTCAGAGATGAAAAGTGCCAGCACTGAAAGCTGTTGCTAGCCAGCCCCCTTCCTTGGAAGCTCTTTTGTAGGCCTAAGAACACTGGGGCTCTGGGCTTCTCTAGCCACCTCATCTTCTGCTCATCCTCTCGCGCACTCTAAAGAGAGCTCAGGTGAGAAATTGCAAACGTCCAGCAATTGCTCAGAGATGAAAAGTGCCAGCACTGAAAGCTGTTGCTAGCCAGCACCCTTCCTTGGAAGCGCTTTCACAGGCGCAGCAACACTGGGGCTTTGCGCTTCTCTACCCACCAAACGTCACGGTCCTTCTCTTTCCGTCTCCTAGACACGAGCTGAGAAATTGCAAACGTCGAGCAATTGCTCAGAGATGAAAAGTGCCAGCACTGAAAGCTGTTGCTAGCCAGCACCCTTCCTTGGAAGCGCTTTTGTAGGCCTAAGAACACTGGGGCTCTGGGCTTCTCTAGCCACCTAATCTTCTGCTCAACCTCTCGTGCACTCTAAAGAGAACTCAGGTGAGTAATTGCAAACGTCCAGCAATTGCTCCGAGATGAAAAGTGCCAGCACTGAAAGCTGTTGCTAGCCAGCACCCTTCCTTGGAAGCGCTTTCACAGGCGCAGCAACACTGGGGCTTTGCGCTTCTATACGCACCAAACGTCACAGTCATTCTCTTTCCGTCTCGTAGACATGAGCTGAGAAATTGCAAACGTCGAGCAATTGCTCAGAGATGAAAAGTGCCAGCACTGAAAGCTGTTGCTAGCCAGCACCCTTCCTTGGAAGCGCTTTTGTAGGCCTAAGAACACTGGGGCTCTGGGCTTCTCTAGCCACCTCATCTTCTGCTCATCCTCGCGCGCACTCTAAAGAGAGCTCAGGTGAGAAATTGCAAACGTCGAGCAATTGCTCAGAGATGAAAAGTGCCAGCACTGAAAGCTGTTGCTAGCCAGCACCCTTCCTTGGAAGCGCTTTCACAGGCGCTGCAACAGTGGGGCTTTGCGCTTCTCTACCCACCAAACGTCACGGTCCTTCTCTTTCCGTCTCCTAGACACGAGCTGAGAAATTGCAAACGTCGAGCAATTGCTCAGAGATGAAAAGTGCCAGCACTGAAAGCTGTTGCTAGCCAGCACCCTTCCTTGGAAGCGCTTTCACAGGCGCAGCAACACTGGGGCTTTGCGCTTCTCTAGCCACCAAACGTCACGGTCCTTCTCTTTCCGTCTCGTAGACACGAGCTGAGAAATTGCAAACGTCGAGCAATTGCTCAGAGATGAAAAGTGCCCGCACTGAAAGCTGTTGCTAGCCAGCACCCTTCCTTGGAAGCGCTTTTGTAGGCCTAAGAACAGTGGGGCTCTGGGCTTCTCTAGCCACCTCATCTTCTGCTCATCCTCGCGCGCACTCTAAAGAGAGCTCAGGTGAGAAATTGCAAACGTCGAGCAATTGCTCAGAGATGAAAAGTGCCAGCACTGAAAGCTGTTGCTAGCCAGCACCCTTCCTTGGAAGCGCTTTTGTAGGCCTAAGAACACTGGGGCTCTGGGCTTCTCTAGCCACCTCATCTTCTGCTCATCCTCTCGCGCGCTCTAAAGAGAGCTCAGGTGAGAAATTGCAAACGTCCAGCAATTGCTCAGAGATGAAAAGTGCCAGCACAGAAAGCTCTTGCTAGCCAGCACCCTTCCTTGGAAGCGCTTTCACAGGCGCAGCAACACTGGGGCTTTGCGCTTCTCTAGCCACCAAACGTCACGGTCCTTCTCTTTCCGTCTCGTAGACACGAGCTGAGAAATTGCAAACGTCGAGCAATTGCTCAGAGATGAAAAGTGCCCGCACTGAAAGCTGTTGCTAGCCAACACCCTTCCTTGGAAGCTCTTTTGTAGGCCTAAGAACAGTGGGGCTCTGGGCTTCTCTAGCCACCTCATCTTCTGCTCATCCTCTCGCGCACTCTAAAGAGAGCTCAGGTGAGAAATTGCAAACGTCCAGCAATTGCTCAGAGATGAAAAGTGCCAGCACTGAAAGCTGTTGCTAGCCAGCACCCTTCCTTGGAAGCGCTTTCACAGGCGCAGTAACACTGGGGCTTTCGCTTCTCTAGCTACCAAACGTCACGGTCCTTCTCTTTCCGTCTCGTAGACACGAGCTGAGAAATTGCAAACGTCGAGCAATTGCTCAGAGATGAAAAGTGCCAGCACTGAAAGCTCTTGCTAGCCAGCACCCTTCCTTGGAAGCGCTTTTGTAGGCCTAAGAACACTGGGGCTCTGGGCTTCTCTAGCCACCTCATCTTCTGCTCATCCTCTCGCGCACTGTAAAGAGAGCTCAGGTGAGAAATTGCAAACGTCGAGCAATTGCTCAGAGATGAAAAGTGCCAGCACTGAAAGCTGTTGCTAGCCAGCACCCTTCCTTGGAAGCGCTTTCACAGGCGCAGCAACACTGGGGCTTTGCGCTTCTATACGCACCAAACGTCACGGTCCTTCTCTTTCCGTCTCGTAGACACGAGCTGAGAAATTGCAAACGTCGAGCAATTGCTCAGAGATGAAAAGTGCCAGCACTGAAAGCTCTTGCTAGCCAGCACCCTTCCTTGGAAGCGCTTTTGTAGGCCTAAGAACAGTGGGGCTCTGGGCTTCTCTAGCCACCTCATCTTCTGCTCATCCTCGCGCGCTCTAAAGAGAGCTCAGGTGAGAAATTGCAAACGTCGAGCAATTGCTCAGAGATGAAAAGTGCCAGCACTGAAAGCTGTTGCTAGCCAGCACCCTTCCTTGGAAGCGCTTTTGTAGGCCTAAGAACAGTGGGGCTCTGGGCTTCTCTAGCCACCTAATCTTCTGCTCATCCTCTCGCGCACTCTAAAGAGAGCTCAGGTGAGAAATTGCAAACGTCGAGCAATTGCTCAGAGATGAAAAGTGCCAGCACTGAAAGCTGTTGCTAGCCAGCACCCTTCCTTGGAAGCGCTTTCACAGGCGCAGCAACACTGGGGCTTTGCGCTTCTCTACCCACCAAACGTCACGGTCCTTCTCTTTCCGTCTCGTAGACACGACCTGAGAAATTGCAAACGTCGAGCAATTGCTCAGAGATGAAAAGTGCCAGCACTGAAAGCTGTTGCTAGCCAGCACCCTTCCTTGGAAGCGCTTTTGTAGGCCTAAGAACAGTGGGGCTCTGGGCTTCTCTAGCCACCTAATCTTCTGCTCAACCTCTCGTGCACTCTAAAGAGAACTCAGGTGAGTAATTGCAAACGTCCAGCAATTGCTCAGAGATGAAAAGTGCCAGCACTGAAAGCTCTTGCTAGCCAGCACCCTTCCTTGGAAGCGCTTTCACAGGCGCTGCAACAGTGGGGCTTTGCGCTTCTCTACCCACCAAACGTCACGGTCCTTCTCTTTCCGTCTCCTAGACACGAGCTGAGAAATTGCAAACGTCGAGCAATTGCTCAGAGATGAAAAGTGCCAGCACTGAAAGCTGTTGCTAGCCAGCACCCTTCCTTGGAAGCGCTTTTGTAGGCCTAAGAACACTGGGGCTCTGGGCTTCTCTAGCCACCTCATCTTCTGCTCATCCTCTCGCGCACTGTAAAGAGAGCTCAGGTGAGAAATTGCAAACGTCGAGCAATTGCTCAGAGATGAAAAGTGCCAGCACTGAAAGCTGTTGCTAGCCAGCACCCTTCCTTGGAAGCGCTTTTGTAGGCCTAAGAACACTGGGGCTCTGGGCTTCTCTAGCCACCTCATCTTCTGCTCATCCTCTCACGCACTCTAAAGAGAGCTCAGGTGAGAAATTGCAAACGTCCAGCAATTGCTCAGAGATGAAAAGTGCCAGCACTGAAAGCTCTTGCTAGCCAGCACCCTTCCTTGGAAGCGCTTTCACAGGCGCAGCAACACTGGGGCTTTGCGCTTCTATACGCACCAAACGTCACGGTCCTTCTCTTTCCGTCTCGTAGACACGAGCTGAGAAATTGCAAACGTCGAGCAATTGCTCAGAGATGAAAAGTGCCAGCACTGAAAGCTCTTGCTAGCCAGCACCCTTCCTTGGAAGCGCTTTTGTAGGCCTAAGAACAGTGGGGCTCTGGGCTTCTCTAGCCACCTCATCTTCTGCTCATCCTCGCGCGCTCTAAAGAGAGCTCAGGTGAGAAATTGCAAACGTCGAGCAATTGCTCAGAGATGAAAAGTGCCAGCACTGAAAGCTGTTGCTAGCCAGCACCCTTCCTTGGAAGCGCTTTTGTAGGCCTAAGAACACTGGGGCTCTGGGCTTCTCTAGCCACCTCATCTTCTGCTCATCCTCTCGCGCACTCTAAAGAGAGCTCAGGTGAGAAATTGCAAACGTCCAGCAATTGCTCAGAGATGAAAAGTGCCAGCACTGAAAGCTCTTGCTAGCCAGCACCCTTCCTTGGAAGCGCTTTCACAGGCGCAGCAACACTGGGGCTTTGCGCTTCTCTACCCACCAAACGTCACGGTCCTTCTCTTTCCGTCTCGTAGACACGACCTGAGAAATTGCAAACGTCGAGCAATTGCTCAGAGATGAAAAGTGCCAGCACTGAAAGCTGTTGCTAGCCAGCACCCTTCCTTGGAAGCGCTTTTGTAGGCCTAAGAACAGTGGGGCTCTGGGCTTCTCTAGCCACCTAATCTTCTGCTCAACCTCTCGTGCACTCTAAAGAGAACTCAGGTGAGTAATTGCAAACGTCCAGCAATTGCTCAGAGATGAAAAGTGCCAGCACTGAAAGCTGTTGCTAGCCAGCACCCTTCCTTGGAAGCGCTTTCACAGGCGCAGCAACACTGGGGCTTTGCGCTTCTATACGCACCAAACGTCACAGTCATTCTCTTTCCGTCTCGTAGACACGAGCTGAGAAATTGCAAACGTCGAGCAATTGCTCAGAGATGAAAAGTGCCAGCACTGAAAGCTGTTGCTAGCCAGCACCCTTCCTTGGAAGCGCTTTTGTAGGCCTAAGAACAGTGGGGCTCTGGGCTTCTCTAGCCACCTCATCTTCTGCTCATCCTCGCGCGCTCTAAAGAGAGCTCAGGTGAGAAATTGCAAACGTCCAGCAATTGCTCAGAGATGAAAAGTGCCAGCACTGAAAGCTCTTGCTAGCCAGCACCCTTCCTTGGAAGCGCTTTCACAGGCGCTGCAACAGTGGGGCTTTGCGCTTCTCTACCCACCAAACGTCACGGTCCTTCTCTTTCCGTCTCCTAGACACGAGCTGAGAAATTGCAAACGTCGAGCAATTGCTCAGAGATGAAAAGTGCCAGCACTGAAAGCTGTTGCTAGCCAGCACCCTTCCTTGGAAGCGCTTTCACAGGCGCAGCAACACTGGGGCTTTGCGCTTCTCTAGCCACCAAACGTCACGGTCCTTCTCTTTCCGTCTCGTAGACACGAGCTGAGAAATTGCAAACGTCGAGCAATTGCTCAGAGATGAAAAGTGCCAGCACTGAAAGCTGTTGCTAGCCAGCACCCTTCCTTGGAAGCGCTTTTGTAGGCCTAAGAACAGTGGGGCTCTGGGCTTCTCTAGCCACCTCATCTTCTGCTCATCCTCGCGCGCACTCTAAAGAGAGCTCAGGTGAGAAATTGCAAACGTCGAGCAATTGCTCAGAGATGAAAAGTGCCAGCACTGAAAGCTGTTGCTAGCCAGCACCCTTCCTTGGAAGCGCTTTTGTAGGCCTAAGAACACTGGGGCTCTGGGCTTCTCTAGCCACCTAATCTTCTGCTCATCCTCTCGCGCACTCTAAAGAGAGCTCAGGTGAGAAATTGCAAACGTCGAGCAATTGCTCAGAGATGAAAAGTGCCAGCACTGAAAGCTGTTGCTAGCCAGCACCCTTCCTTGGAAGCGCTTTCACAGGCGCAGCAACACTGGGGCTTTGCGCTTCTCTACCCACCAAACGTCACGGTCCTTCTCTTTCCGTCTCGTAGACACGACCTGAGAAATTGCAAACGTCGAGCAATTGCTCAGAGATGAAAAGTGCCAGCACTGAAAGCTGTTGCTAGCCAGCACCCTTCCTTGGAAGCGCTTTTGTAGGCCTAAGAACAGTGGGGCTCTGGGCTTCTCTAGCCACCTAATCTTCTGCTCAACCTCTCGTGCACTCTAAAGAGAACTCAGGTGAGTAATTGCAAACGTCCAGCAATTGCTCAGAGATGAAAAGTGCCAGCACTGAAAGCTCTTGCTAGCCAGCACCCTTCCTTGGAAGCGCTTTCACAGGCGCAGCAACACTGGGGCTTTGCGCTTCTATACGCACCAAACGTCACGGTCATTCTCTTTCCGTCTCGTAGACACGAGCTGAGAAATTGCAAACGTCGAGCAATTGCTCAGAGATGAAAAGTGCCAGCACTGAAAGCTCTTGCTAGCCAGCACCCTTCCTTGGAAGCGCTTTTGTAGGCCTAAGAACAGTGGGGCTCTGGGCTTCTCTAGCCACCTCATCTTCTGCTCATCCTCGCGCGCTCTAAAGAGAGCTCAGGTGAGAAATTGCAAACGTCCAGCAATTGCTCAGAGATGAAAAGTGCCAGCACTGAAAGCTGTTGCTAGCCAGCACCCTTCCTTGGAAGCGCTTTCACAGGCGCTGCAACAGTGGGGCTTTGCGCTTCTCTACCCACCAAACGTCACGGTCCTTCTCTTTCCGTCTCCTAGACACGAGCTGAGAAATTGCAAACGTCGAGCAATTGCTCAGAGATGAAAAGTGCCAGCACTGAAAGCTGTTGCTAGCCAGCACCCTTCCTTGGAAGCGCTTTTGTAGGCCTAAGAACACTGGGGCTCTGGGCTTCTCTAGCCACCTCATCTTCTGCTCATCCTCTCGCGCACTGTAAAGAGAGCTCAGGTGAGAAATTGCAAACGTCGAGCAATTGCTCAGAGATGAAAAGTGCCAGCACTGAAAGCTGTTGCTAGCCAGCACCCTTCCTTGGAAGCGCTTTTGTAGGCCTAAGAACACTGGGGCTCTGGGCTTCTCTAGCCACCTCATCTTCTGCTCATCCTCTCACGCACTCTAAAGAGAGCTCAGGTGAGAAATTGCAAACGTCCAGCAATTGCTCAGAGATGAAAAGTGCCAGCACTGAAAGCTCTTGCTAGCCAGCACCCTTCCTTGGAAGCGCTTTTGTAGGCCTAAGCACACTGGGGCTCTGGGCTTCTCTAGCCACCTCATCTTCTGCTCATCCTCTCGCGCACTCTAAAGAGAGCTCAGGTGAGAAATTGCAAACGTCCAGCAATTGCTCCGAGATGAAAAGTGCCAGCACTGAAAGCTGTTGCTAGCCAGAACCCTTCCTTGGAAGCGCTTTTGTAGGCCTAAGAACACTGGGGCTCTGGGCTTCTCTAGCCACCTCATCTTCTGCTCATCCTCGCGCGCTCTAAAGAGAGCTCAGGTGAGAAATTGCAAACGTCGAGCAATTGCTCAGAGATGAAAAGTGCCAGCACTGAAAGCTGTTGCTAGCCAGCACCCTTCCTTGGAAGCGCTTTCACAGGCGCAGCAACACTGGGGCTTTGCGCTTCTCTAGCCACCAAACGTCACGGTCCTTCTCTTTCCGTCTCGTAGACATGAGCTGAGAAATTGCAAACGTCGAGCAATTGCTCAGAGATGAAAAGTGCCAGCACTGAAAGCTGTTGCTAGCCAGCACCCTTCCTTGGAAGCGCTTTTGTAGGCCTAAGAAGACTTGGGCTCTGGGCTTCTCTAGCCACCTCATCTTCTGCTCATCCTCTCGCGCACTCTAAAGAGAGCTCAGGTGAGAAATTGCAAACGTCGAGCAATTGCTCAGAGATGAAAAGTGCCAGCACTGAAAGCTCTTGCTAGCCAGCACCCTTCCTTGGAAGCGCTTTCACAGGCGCAGTAACACTGGGGCTTTGCGCTTCTCTACCCACCAAACGTCACGGTCCTTCTCTTTCCATCTCATAGACACGAGCTGAGAAATTGCAAACGTCGAGCAATTGCTCAGAGATGAAAAGTGCCAGCACTGAAAGCTGTTGCTAGCCAGCACCCTTCCTTGGAAGCGCTTTCACAGGCGCAGCAACACTGGGGCTTTGCGCTTCTCTACCCACCAAACGTCACGGTCCTTCTCTTTCCGTCTCGTAGACACGAGCTGAGAAATTGCAAACGTCGAGCAATTGCTCAGAGATGAAAAGTGCCAGCACTGAAAGCTGTTGCTAGCCAGCACCCTTCCTTGGAAGCGCTTTTGTAGGCCTAAGAACACTGGGGCTCTGGGCTTCTTTAGCCACCTCATCTTCTGCTCATCCTCTCGCGCACTCTAAAGAGAGCTCAGGTGAGAAATTGCAAACGTCCAGCAATTGCTCAGAGATGAAAAGTGCCAGCACTGAAAGCTGTTGCTAGCCAGCCCCCTTCCTTGGAAGCGCTTTCACAGGCGCAGTAACACTGGGGCTTTCGCTTCTCTAGCTACCAAACGTCACGGTCCTTCTCTTTCCGTCTCGTAGACACGAGCTGAGAAATTGCAAACGTCGAGCAATTGCTCAGAGATGAAAAGTGCCAGCACTGAAAGCTGTTGCTAGCCAGCACCCTTCCTTGGAAGCGCTTTTGTAGGCCTAAGAACACTGGGGCTCTGGGCTTCTCTAGCCACCTCATCTTCTGCTCATCCTCTCGCGCACTCTAAAGAGAGCTCAGGTGAGAAATTGCAAACGTCGAGCAATTGCTCAGAGATGAAAAGTGCCAGCACTGAAAGCTGTTGCTAGCCAGCACCCTTCCTTGGAAGCGCTTTCACAGGCGCAGCAACACTGGGGCTTTGCGCTTCTATACGCACCAAACGTCACGGTCCTTCTCTTTCCGTCTCGTAGACACGAGCTGAGAAATTGCAAACGTCGAGCAATTGCTCAGAGATGAAAAGTGCCAGCACTGAAAGCTCTTGCTAGCCAGCACCCTTCCTTGGAAGCGCTTTTGTAGGCCTAAGAACAGTGGGGCTCTGGGCTTCTCTAGCCACCTCATCTTCTGCTCATCCTCGCGCGCTCTAAAGAGAGCTCAGGTGAGAAATTGCAAACGTCGAGCAATTGCTCAGAGATGAAAAGTGCCAGCACTGAAAGCTGTTGCTAGCCAGCACCCTTCCTTGGAAGCGCTTTTGTAGGCCTAAGAACACTGGGGCTCTGGGCTTCTCTAGCCACCTCATCTTCTGCTCATCCTCTCGCGCACTCTAAAGAGAGCTCAGGTGAGAAATTGCAAACGTCGAGCAATTGCTCAGAGATGAAAAGTGCCAGCACTGAAAGCTGTTGCTAGCCAGCACCCTTCCTTGGAAGCGCTTTCACAGGCGCAGCAACACTGGGGCTTTGCGCTTCTCTACCCACCAAACGTCACGGTCCTTCTCTTTCCGTCTCGTAGACACGACCTGAGAAATTGCAAACGTCGAGCAATTGCTCAGAGATGAAAAGTGCCAGCACTGAAAGCTGTTGCTAGCCAGCACCCTTCCTTGGAAGCGCTTTTGTAGGCCTAAGAACAGTGGGGCTCTGGGCTTCTCTAGCCACCTCATCTTCTGCTCAACCTCTCGTGCACTCTAAAGAGAACTCAGGTGAGTAATTGCAAACGTCCAGCAATTGCTCAGAGATGAAAAGTGCCAGCACTGAAAGCTGTTGCTAGCCAGCACCCTTCCTTGGAAGCGCTTTCACAGGCGCAGCAACACTGGGGCTTTGCGCTTCTATACGCACCAAACGTCACAGTCATTCTCTTTCCGTCTCGTAGACACGAGCTGAGAAATTGCAAACGTCGAGCAATTGCTCAGAGATGAAAAGTGCCAGCACTGAAAGCTCTTGCTAGCCAGCACCCTTCCTTGGAAGCGCTTTTGTAGGCCTAAGAACAGTGGGGCTCTGGGCTTCTCTAGCCACCTCATCTTCTGCTCATCCTCGCGCGCTCTAAAGAGAGCTCAGGTGAGAAATTGCAAACGTCCAGCAATTGCTCAGAGATGAAAAGTGCCAGCACTGAAAGCTCTTGCTAGCCAGCACCCTTCCTTGGAAGCGCTTTCACAGGCGCTGCAACAGTGGGGCTTTGCGCTTCTCTACCCACCAAACGTCACGGTCCTTCTCTTTCCGTCTCCTAGACACGAGCTGAGAAATTGCAAACGTCGAGCAATTGCTCAGAGATGAAAAGTGCCAGCACTGAAAGCTGTTGCTAGCCAGCACCCTTCCTTGGAAGCGCTTTCACAGGCGCAGCAACACTGGGGCTTTGCGCTTCTCTAGCCACCAAACGTCACGGTCCTTCTCTTTCCGTCTCGTAGACACGAGCTGAGAAATTGCAAACGTCGAGCAATTGCTCAGAGATGAAAAGTGCCAGCACTGAAAGCTGTTGCTAGCCAGCACCCTTCCTTGGAAGCGCTTTTGTAGGCCTAAGAACAGTGGGGCTCTGGGCTTCTCTAGCCACCTCATCTTCTGCTCATCCTCGCGCGCACTCTAAAGAGAGCTCAGGTGAGAAATTGCAAACGTCGAGCAATTGCTCAGAGATGAAAAGTGCCAGCACTGAAAGCTGTTGCTAGCCAGCACCCTTCCTTGGAAGCGCTTTTGTAGGCCTAAGAACACTGGGGCTCTGGGCTTCTCTAGCCACCTCATCTTCTGCTCATCCTCTCGCGCACTGTAAAGAGAGCTCAGGTGAGAAATTGCAAACGTCGAGCAATTGCTCAGAGATGAAAAGTGCCAGCACTGAAAGCTGTTGCTAGCCAGCACCCTTCCTTGGAAGCGCTTTTGTAGGCCTAAGAACACTGGGGCTCTGGGCTTCTCTAGCCACCTAATCTTCTGCTCATCCTCCCGCGCTCTAAAGAGAACTCAGGTGAGAAATTGCAAACGTCGAGCAATTGCTCAGAGATGAAAAGTGCCAGCACTGAAAGCTGTTGCTAGCCAGCACCCTTCCTTGGAAGCGCTTTCACAGGCGCAGCAACACTGGGGCTTTGCGCTTCTCTAGCCACCAAACGTCACGGTCCTTCTCTTTCCGTCTCGTAGACACGAGCTGAGAAATTGCAAGCGTCGAGCAATTGCTCAGAGATGAAAAGTGCCAGCACTGAAAGCTGTTGCTAGCCAGCACCCTTCCTTGGAAGCGCTTTTGTAGGCCTAAGAACACTGGGGCTCTGGGCTTCTCTAGCCACCTCATCTTCTGCTCATCCTCTCGCGCACTCTAAAGAGAGCTCAGGTGAGAAATTGCAAACGTCCAGCAATTGCTCAGAGATGAAAAGTGCCAGCACAGAAAGCTCTTGCTAGCCAGCACCCTTCCTTGGAAGCGCTTTCACAGGCGCAGTAACACTGGGGCTTTGCGCTTCTCTACCCACCAAACGTCACGGTCCTTCTCTTTCCGTCTCGTAGACACGAGCTGAGAAATTGCAAACGTCGAGCAATTGCTCAGAGATGAAAAGTGCCCGCACTGAAAGCTGTTGCTAGCCAACACCCTTCCTTGGAAGCTCTTTTGTAGGCCTAAGAACAGTGGGGCTCTGGGCTTCTCTAGCCACCTCATCTTCTGCTCATCCTCTCGCGCACTCTAAAGAGAGCTCAGGTGAGAAATTGCAAACGTCCAGCAATTGCTCAGAGATGAAAAGTGCCAGCACTGAAAGCTGTTGCTAGCCAGCACCCTTCCTTGGAAGCGCTTTCACAGGCGCAGTAACACTGGGGCTTTTGCTTCTCTAGCTACCAAACGTCACGGTCCTTCTCTTTCCGTCTCGTAGACACGAGCTGAGAAATTGCAAACGTCGAGCAATTGCTCAGAGATGAAAAGTGCCAGCACTGAAAGCTCTTGCTAGCCAGCACCCTTCCTTGGAAGCGCTTTTGTAGGCCTAAGAACACTGGGGCTCTGGGCTTCTCTAGCCACCTCATCTTCTGCTCATCCTCTCGCGCACTGTAAAGAGAGCTCAGGTGAGAAATTGCAAACGTCGAGCAATTGCTCAGAGATGAAAAGTGCCAGCACTGAAAGCTGTTGCTAGCCAGCACCCTTCCTTGGAAGCGCTTTCACAGGCGCAGCAACACTGGGGCTTTGCGCTTCTATACGCACCAAACGTCACGGTCCTTCTCTTTCCGTCTCGTAGACACGAGCTGAGAAATTGCAAACGTCGAGCAATTGCTCAGAGATGAAAAGTGCCAGCACTGAAAGCTCTTGCTAGCCAGCACCCTTCCTTGGAAGCGCTTTTGTAGGCCTAAGAACAGTGGGGCTCTGGGCTTCTCTAGCCACCTCATCTTCTGCTCATCCTCGCGCGCTCTAAAGAGAGCTCAGGTGAGAAATTGCAAACGTCGAGCAATTGCTCAGAGATGAAAAGTGCCAGCACTGAAAGCTGTTGCTAGCCAGCACCCTTCCTTGGAAGCGCTTTTGTAGGCCTAAGAACACTGGGGCTCTGGGCTTCTCTAGCCACCTAATCTTCTGCTCATCCTCTCGCGCACTCTAAAGAGAGCTCAGGTGAGAAATTGCAAACGTCGAGCAATTGCTCAGAGATGAAAAGTGCCAGCACTGAAAGCTGTTGCTAGCCAGCACCCTTCCTTGGAAGCGCTTTCACAGGCGCAGCAACACTGGGGCTTTGCGCTTCTCTACCCACCAAACGTCACGGTCCTTCTCTTTCCGTCTCGTAGACACGACCTGAGAAATTGCAAACGTCGAGCAATTGCTCAGAGATGAAAAGTGCCAGCACTGAAAGCTGTTGCTAGCCAGCACCCTTCCTTGGAAGCGCTTTTGTAGGCCTAAGAACAGTGGGGCTCTGGGCTTCTCTAGCCACCTAATCTTCTGCTCAACCTCTCGTGCACTCTAAAGAGAACTCAGGTGAGTAATTGCAAACGTCCAGCAATTGCTCAGAGATGAAAAGTGCCAGCACTGAAAGCTGTTGCTAGCCAGCACCCTTCCTTGGAAGCGCTTTCACAGGCGCAGTAACACTGGGGCTTTGCGCTTCTATACGCACCAAACGTCACGGTCATTCTCTTTCCGTCTCGTAGACACGAGCTGAGAAATTGCAAACGTCGAGCAATTGCTCAGAGATGAAAAGTGCCAGCACTGAAAGCTCTTGCTAGCCAGCACCCTTCCTTGGAAGCGCTTTTGTAGGCCTAAGAACAGTGGGGCTCTGGGCTTCTCTAGCCACCTCATCTTCTGCTCATCCTCGCGCGCTCTAAAGAGAGCTCAGGTGAGAAATTGCAAACGTCCAGCAATTGCTCAGAGATGAAAAGTGCCAGCACTGAAAGCTCTTGCTAGCCAGCACCCTTCCTTGGAAGCGCTTTCACAGGCGCTGCAACAGTGGGGCTTTGCGCTTCTCTACCCACCAAACGTCACGGTCCTTCTCTTTCCGTCTCCTAGACACGAGCTGAGAAATTGCAAACGTCGAGCAATTGCTCAGAGATGAAAAGTGCCAGCACTGAAAGCTGTTGCTAGCCAGCACCCTTCCTTGGAAGCGCTTTTGTAGGCCTAAGAACACTGGGGCTCTGGGCTTCTCTAGCCACCTCATCTTCTGCTCATCCTCTCGCGCACTGTAAAGAGAGCTCAGGTGAGAAATTGCAAACGTCGAGCAATTGCTCAGAGATGAAAAGTGCCAGCACTGAAAGCTGTTGCTAGCCAGCACCCTTCCTTGGAAGCGCTTTTGTAGGCCTAAGAACACTGGGGCTCTGGGCTTCTCTAGCCACCTCATCTTCTGCTCATCCTCTCACGCACTCTAAAGAGAGCTCAGGTGAGAAATTGCAAACGTCCAGCAATTGCTCAGAGATGAAAAGTGCCAGCACTGAAAGCTGTTGCTAGCCAGCACCCTTCCTTGGAAGCGCTTTTGTAGGCCTAAGCACACTGGGGCTCTGGGCTTCTCTAGCCACCTCATCTTCTGCTCATCCTCTCGCGCACTCTAAAGAGAGCTCAGGTGAGAAATTGCAAACGTCCAGCAATTGCTCCGAGATGAAAAGTGCCAGCACTGAAAGCTGTTGCTAGCCAGAACCCTTCCTTGGAAGCGCTTTTGTAGGCCTAAGAACACTGGGGCTCTGGGCTTCTCTAGCCACCTCATCTTCTGCTCATCCTCGCGCGCTCTAAAGAGAGCTCAGGTGAGAAATTGCAAACGTCGAGCAATTGCTCAGAGATGAAAAGTGCGAGCACTGAAAGCTGTTGCTAGCCAGCACCCTTCCTTGGAAGCGCTTTCACAGGCGCAGCAACACTGGGGCTTTGC
Organism: Sarcoramphus papa; assembly: GCA_037962945.1. NCBI lineage: Eukaryota > Metazoa > Chordata > Aves > Accipitriformes > Cathartidae > Sarcoramphus > Sarcoramphus papa. The sequence continues at coordinate 3,529,965 of CM075606.1, read as the reverse complement.
GCTTCTCTAGCCACCAAACGTCACGGTCCTTCTCTTTCCGTCTCGTAGACATGAGCTGAGAAATTGCAAACGTCGAGCAATTGCTCAGAGATGAAAAGTGCCAGCACTGAAAGCTGTTGCTAGCCAGCACCCTTCCTTGGAAGCGCTTTTGTAGGCCTAAGAACACTGGGGCTCTGGGCTTCTCTAGCCACCTCATCTTCTGCTCATCCTCTCGCGCACTCTAAAGAGAGCTCAGGTGAGAAATTGCAAACGTCGAGCAATTGCTCAGAGATGAAAAGTGCCAGCACTGAAAGCTCTTGCTAGCCAGCACCCTTCCTTGGAAGCGCTTTCACAGGCGCAGTAACACTGGGGCTTTGCGCTTCTCTACCCACCAAACGTCACGGTCCTTCTCTTTCCATCTCATAGACACGAGCTGAGAAATTGCAAACGTCGAGCAATTGCTCAGAGATGAAAAGTGCCAGCACTGAAAGCTGTTGCTAGCCAGCACCCTTCCTTGGAAGCGCTTTCACAGGCGCAGCAACACTGGGGCTTTGCGCTTCTCTACCCACCAAACGTCACGGTCCTTCTCTTTCCGTCTCGTAGACACGAGCTGAGAAATTGCAAACGTCGAGCAATTGCTCAGAGATGAAAAGTGCCAGCACTGAAAGCTGTTGCTAGCCAGCACCCTTCCTTGGAAGCGCTTTTGTAGGCCTAAGAACAGTGGGGCTCTGGGCTTCTTTAGCCACCTCATCTTCTGCTCATCCTCTCGCGCACTCTAAAGAGAGCTCAGGTGAGAAATTGCAAACGTCCAGCAATTGCTCAGAGATGAAAAGTGCCAGCACTGAAAGCTGTTGCTAGCCAGCCCCCTTCCTTGGAAGCGCTTTCACAGGCGCAGTAACACTGGGGCTTTCGCTTCTCTAGCTACCAAACGTCACGGTCCTTCTCTTTCCGTCTCGTAGACACGAGCTGAGAAATTGCAAACGTCGAGCAATTGCTCAGAGATGAAAAGTGCCAGCACTGAAAGCTCTTGCTAGCCAGCAGCCTTCCTTGGAAGCGCTTTTGTAGGCCTAAGAACACTGGGGCTCTGGGCTTCTCTAGCCACCTCATCTTCTGCTCATCCTCTCGCGCACTCTAAAGAGAGCTCAGGTGAGAAATTGCAAACGTCGAGCAATTGCTCAGAGATGAAAAGTGCCAGCACTGAAAGCTGTTGCTAGCCAGCACCCTTCCTTGGAAGCGCTTTCACAGGCGCAGCAACACTGGGGCTTTGCGCTTCTATACGCACCAAACGTCACGGTCCTTCTCTTTCCGTCTCGTAGACACGAGCTGAGAAATTGCAAACGTCGAGCAATTGCTCAGAGATGAAAAGTGCCAGCACTGAAAGCTGTTGCTAGCCAGCACCCTTCCTTGGAAGCGCTTTTGTAGGCCTAAGAACACTGGGGCTCTGGGCTTCTCTAGCCACCTCATCTTCTGCTCATCCTCGCGCGCTCTAAAGAGAGCTCAGGTGAGAAATTGCAAACGTCGAGCAATTGCTCAGAGATGAAAAGTGCCAGCACTGAAAGCTGTTGCTAGCCAGCACCCTTCCTTGGAAGCGCTTTTGTAGGCCTAAGAACACTGGGGCTCTGGGCTTCTCTAGCCACCTCATCTTCTGCTCATCCTCTCGCGCACTCTAAAGAGAGCTCAGGTGAGAAATTGCAAACGTCGAGCAATTGCTCAGAGATGAAAAGTGCCAGCACTGAAAGCTGTTGCTAGCCAGCACCCTTCCTTGGAAGCGCTTTCACAGGCGCAGCAACACTGGGGCTTTGCGCTTCTCTAGCCACCAAACGTCACGGTCCTTCTCTTTCCGTCTCGTAGACACGAGCTGAGAAATTGCAAACGTCGAGCAATTGCTCAGAGATGAAAAGTGCCAGCACTGAAAGCTGTTGCTAGCCAGCACCCTTCCTTGGAAGCGCTTTTGTAGGCCTAAGAACAGTGGGGCTCTGGGCTTCTCTAGCCACCTAATCTTCTGCTCAACCTCTCGTGCACTCTAAAGAGAACTCAGGTGAGTAATTGCAAACGTCCAGCAATTGCTCAGAGATGAAAAGTGCCAGCACTGAAAGCTGTTGCTAGCCAGCACCCTTCCTTGGAAGCGCTTTCACAGGCGCAGCAACACTGGGGCTTTGCGCTTCTATACGCACCAAACGTCACAGTCATTCTCTTTCCGTCTCGTAGACACGAGCTGAGAAATTGCAAACGTCGAGCAATTGCTCAGAGATGAAAAGTGCCAGCACTGAAAGCTCTTGCTAGCCAGCACCCTTCCTTGGAAGCGCTTTTGTAGGCCTAAGAACAGTGGGGCTCTGGGCTTCTCTAGCCACCTCATCTTCTGCTCATCCTCGCGCGCTCTAAAGAGAGCTCAGGTGAGAAATTGCAAACGTCCAGCAATTGCTCAGAGATGAAAAGTGCCAGCACTGAAAGCTCTTGCTAGCCAGCACCCTTCCTTGGAAGCGCTTTCACAGGCGCTGCAACAGTGGGGCTTTGCGCTTCTCTACCCACCAAACGTCACGGTCCTTCTCTTTCCGTCTCCTAGACACGAGCTGAGAAATTGCAAACGTCGAGCAATTGCTCAGAGATGAAAAGTGCCAGCACTGAAAGCTGTTGCTAGCCAGCACCCTTCCTTGGAAGCGCTTTCACAGGCGCAGCAACAGTGGGGCTTTGCGCTTCTCTAGCCACCAAACGTCACGGTCCTTCTCTTTCCGTCTCGTAGACACGAGCTGAGAAATTGCAAACGTCGAGCAATTGCTCAGAGATGAAAAGTGCCAGCACTGAAAGCTGTTGCTAGCCAGCACCCTTCCTTGGAAGCGCTTTTGTAGGCCTAAGAACACTGGGGCTCTGGGCTTCTCTAGCCACCTCATCTTCTGCTCATCCTCGCGCGCACTCTAAAGAGAGCTCAGGTGAGAAATTGCAAACGTCGAGCAATTGCTCAGAGATGAAAAGTGCCAGCACTGAAAGCTGTTGCTAGCCAGCACCCTTCCTTGGAAGCGCTTTTGTAGGCCTAAGAACACTGGGGCTCTGGGCTTCTCTAGCCACCTAATCTTCTGCTCATCCTCCCGCGCTCTAAAGAGAACTCAGGTGAGAAATTGCAAACGTCGAGCAATTGCTCAGAGATGAAAAGTGCCAGCACTGAAAGCTGTTGCTAGCCAGCACCCTTCCTTGGAAGCGCTTTCACAGGCGCAGCAACACTGGGGCTTTGCGCTTCTCTAGCCACCAAACGTCACGGTCCTTCTCTTTCCGTCTCGTAGACACGAGCTGAGAAATTGCAAGCGTCGAGCAATTGCTCAGAGATGAAAAGTGCCAGCACTGAAAGCTGTTGCTAGCCAGCACCCTTCCTTGGAAGCGCTTTTGTAGGCCTAAGAACACTGGGGCTCTGGGCTTCTCTAGCCACCTCATCTTCTGCTCATCCTCTCGCGCACTCTAAAGAGAGCTCAGGTGAGAAATTGCAAACGTCCAGCAATTGCTCAGAGATGAAAAGTGCCAGCACTGAAAGCTCTTGCTAGCCAGCACCCTTCCTTGGAAGCGCTTTTGTAGGCCTAAGCACACTGGGGCTCTGGGCTTCTCTAGCCACCTCATCTTCTGCTCATCCTCTCGCGCACTCTAAAGAGAGCTCAGGTGAGAAATTGCAAACGTCCAGCAATTGCTCCGAGATGAAAAGTGCCAGCACTGAAAGCTGTTGCTAGCCAGAACCCTTCCTTGGAAGCGCTTTTGTAGGCCTAAGAACACTGGGGCTCTGGGCTTCTCTAGCCACCTCATCTTCTGCTCATCCTCGCGCGCTCTAAAGAGAGCTCAGGTGAGAAATTGCAAACGTCGAGCAATTGCTCAGAGATGAAAAGTGCCAGCACTGAAAGCTGTTGCTAGCCAGCACCCTTCCTTGGAAGCGCTTTCACAGGCGCAGCAACACTGGGGCTTTGCGCTTCTCTAGCCACCAAACGTCACGGTCCTTCTCTTTCCGTCTCGTAGACATGAGCTGAGAAATTGCAAACGTCGAGCAATTGCTCAGAGATGAAAAGTGCCAGCACTGAAAGCTGTTGCTAGCCAGCACCCTTCCTTGGAAGCGCTTTTGTAGGCCTAAGAAGACTTGGGCTCTGGGCTTCTCTAGCCACCTCATCTTCTGCTCATCCTCTCGCGCACTCTAAAGAGAGCTCAGGTGAGAAATTGCAAACGTCGAGCAATTGCTCAGAGATGAAAAGTGCCAGCACTGAAAGCTCTTGCTAGCCAGCACCCTTCCTTGGAAGCGCTTTCACAGGCGCTGCAACAGTGGGGCTTTGCGCTTCTCTACCCACCAAACGTCACGGTCCTTCTCTTTCCATCTCATAGACACGAGCTGAGAAATTGCAAACGTCGAGCAATTGCTCAGAGATGAAAAGTGCCAGCACTGAAAGCTGTTGCTAGCCAGCACCCTTCCTTGGAAGCGCTTTCACAGGCGCAGCAACACTGGGGCTTTGCGCTTCTCTACCCACCAAACGTCACGGTCCTTCTCTTTCCGTCTCGTAGACACGAGCTGAGAAATTGCAAACGTCGAGCAATTGCTCAGAGATGAAAAGTGCCAGCACTGAAAGCTGTTGCTAGCCAGCACCCTTCCTTGGAAGCGCTTTTGTAGGCCTAAGAACAGTGGGGCTCTGGGCTTCTTTAGCCACCTCATCTTCTGCTCATCCTCTCGCGCACTCTAAAGAGAGCTCAGGTGAGAAATTGCAAACGTCGAGCAATTGCTCAGAGATGAAAAGTGCCAGCACTGAAAGCTGTTGCTAGCCAGCACCCTTCCTTGGAAGCGCTTTCACAGGCGCAGCAACACTGGGGGTTTGCGCTTCTATATGCACCAAACGTCACGGTCCTTCTCTTTCCGTCTCGTAGACACGAGCTGAGAAATTGCAAACGTCGAGCAATTGCTCAGAGATGAAAAGTGCCAGCACTGAAAGCTGTTGCTAGCCAGCACCCTTCCTTGGAAGCGCTTTTGTAGGCCTAAGAACAGTGGGGCTCTGGGCTTCTCTAGCCACCTCATCTTCTGCTCATCCTCGCGCGCACTCTAAAGAGAGCTCAGGTGAGAAATTGCAAACGTCGAGCAATTGCTCAGAGATGAAAAGTGCCAGCACTGAAAGCTGTTGCTAGCCAGCACCCTTCCTTGGAAGCGCTTTCACAGGCGCAGTAACACTGGGGCTTTGCGCTTCTCTAGCTACCAAACGTCACGGTCCTTCTCTTTCCGTCTCGTAGACACGAGCTGAGAAATTGCAAACGTCGAGCAATTGCTCAGAGATGAAAAGTGCCAGCACTGAAAGCTCTTGCTACCCAGCACCCTTCCTTGGAAGCGCTTTCACAGGCGCAGTAACACTGGGGCTTTGCGCTTCTCTACCTACCAAACATCACGGTCATTCTCTTTCCATCTCATAGACACGAGCTGAGAAATTGCAAACGTCGAGCAATTGCTCAGAGAAGAAAAGTGCCAGCACTGAAAGCTGTTGCTAGCCAGCACCCTTCCTTGGAAGCGCTTTCACAGGCGCAGCAACAGTGTGGCTTTGCGCTTCTATACGCACCAAACGTCACGGTCCTTCTCTTTCCATCTCGTAGACACGAGCTGAGAAATTGCAAACGTCGAGCAATTGCTCAGAGATGAAAAGTGCCAGCACTGAAAGCTGTTGCTAGCCAGCACCCTTCCTTGGAAGCGCTTTTGTAGGCCTAAGAACACTGGGGCTCTGGGCTTCTCTAGCCACCTCATCTTCTGCTCATCCTCTCGCGCACTCTAAAGAAAGCTCAGGTGAGAAATTGCAAACATCCAGCAATTGCTCAGAGCTGAAAAGTGCCAGCACTGAAAGCTGTTGCTAGCCAGCACCCTTCCTTGGAAGCGCCTTTGTAGGCCTAAGAACACTGGGGCTCTGGGCTTCTCTAGCCACCTAATCTTCTGCTCATCCTCTCGCGCACTCTAAAGAGAGCTCAGGTGAGAAATTGCAAACGTCGAGCAATTGCTCAGAGATGAAAAGTGCCAGCACTGAAAGCTCTTGCTAGCCAGCACCCTTCCTTGGAAGCGCTTTCACAGGCGCTGCAACAGTGGGGCTTTGCGCTTCTCTACCCACCAAACGTCACGGTCCTTCTCTTTCCATCTCATAGACACGAGCTGAGAAATTGCAAACGTCGAGCAATTGCTCAGAGATGAAAAGTGCCAGCACTGAAAGCTGTTGCTAGCCAGCACCCTTCCTTGGAAGCGCTTTCACAGGCGCAGCAACACTGGGGCTTTGCGCTTCTCTAGCCACCAAACGTCACGGTCCTTCTCTTTCCGTCTCGTAGACACGAGCTGAGAAATTGCAAACGTCGAGCAATTGCTCAGAGATGAAAAGTGCCAGCACTGAAAGCTGTTGCTAGCCAGCACCCTTCCTTGGAAGCGCTTTTGTAGGCCTAAGAACAGTGGGGCTCTGGGCTTCTTTAGCCACCTCATCTTCTGCTCATCCTCGCGCGCACTCTAAAGAGAGCTCAGGTGAGAAATTGCAAACGTCGAGCAATTGCTCAGAGATGAAAAGTGCCAGCACTGAAAGCTGTTGCTAGCCAGCACCCTTCCTTGGAAGCGCTTTCACAGGCGCAGCAACACTGGGGGTTTGCGCTTCTATACGCACCAAACGTCACGGTCCTTCTCTTTCCGTCTCGTAGACACGAGCTGAGAAATTGCAAACGTCGAGCAATTGCTCAGAGATGAAAAGTGCCAGCACTGAAAGCTGTTGCTAGCCAGCACCCTTCCTTGGAAGCGCTTTTGTAGGCCTAAGAACAGTGGGGCTCTGGGCTTCTCTAGCCACCTCATCTTCTGCTCATCCTCGCGCGCACTCTAAAGAGAGCTCAGGTGAGAAATTGCAAACGTCGAGCAATTGCTCAGAGATGAAAAGTGCCAGCACTGAAAGCTGTTGCTAGCCAGCACCCTTCCTTGGAAGCGCTTTCACAGGCGCAGCAACACTGGGGCTTTGCGCTTCTCTACCCACCAAACGTCACGGTCCTTCTCTTTCCGTCTCGTAGACACGAGCTGAGAAATTGCAAACGTCCAGCAATTGCTCAGAGATGAAAAGTGCCAGCACTGAAAGCTCTTGCTACCCAGCACCCTTCCTTGGAAGCGCTTTCACAGGCGCAGTAACACTGGGGCTTTGCGCTTCTCTACCTACCAAACATCACGGTCATTCTCTTTCCATCTCATAGACACGAGCTGAGAAATTGCAAACGTCGAGCAATTGCTCAGAGAAGAAAAGTGCCAGCACTGAAAGCTGTTGCTAGCCAGCACCCTTCCTTGGAAGCGCTTTCACAGGCGCAGCAACAGTGTGGCTTTGCGCTTCTATACGCACCAAACGTCACGGTCCTTCTCTTTCCATCTCGTAGACACGAGCTGAGAAATTGCAAACGTCGAGCAATTGCTCAGAGATGAAAAGTGCCAGCACTGAAAGCTGTTGCTAGCCAGCACCCTTCCTTGGAAGCGCTTTTGTAGGCCTAAGAACACTGGGGCTCTGGGCTTCTCTAGCCACCTCGTCTTCTGCTCATCCTCTCGCGCACTCTAAAGAAAGCTCAGGTGAGAAATTGCAAACATCCAGCAATTGCTCAGAGCTGAAAAGTGCCAGCACTGAAAGCTGTTGCTAGCCAGCACCCTTCCTTGGAAGCGCCTTTGTAGGCCTAAGAACACTGGGGCTCTGGGCTTCTCTAGCCACCTAATCTTCTGCTCATCCTCTCGCGCACTCTAAAGAGAGCTCAGGTGAGAAATTGCAAACGTCGAGCAATTGCTCAGAGATGAAAAGTGCCAGCACTGAAAGCTGTTGCTAGCCAGCCCCCTTCCTTGGAAGCGCTTTCACAGGCGCAGCAACACTGGGGCTTTGCGCTTCTCTACCCACCAAACGTCACGGTCATTCTCTTTCCGTCTCGTAGACACGAGCTGAGAAATTGCAAACGTCCAGCAATTGCTCCGAGATGAAAAGTGCCAGCACTGAAAGCTCTTGCTAGCCAGCACCCTTCCTTGGAAGCGCTTTTGTAGGCCTAAGAACAGTGGGGCTCTGGGCTTCTCTAGCCACCTCATCTTCTGCTCATCCTCTCGTGCACTCTGAAGAGAGCTCAGGTGAGAAATTGCAAACGTCGAGCAATTGCTCAGAGACGAAAAGTGCCAGCACTGAAAGCTGTTGCTAGCCAGCACCCTTCCTTGGAAGCGCTTTCACAGGCGCAGCAACACTGGGGCTTTGCGCTTCTCTAGCCACCAAACGTCACGGTCCTTCTCTTTCCGTCTCGTAGACACGAGCTGAGAAATTGCAAACGTCGAGCAATTGCTCAGAGATGAAAAGTGCCAGCACTGAAAGCTGTTGCTAGCCAGCACCCTTCCTTGGAAGCGCTTTTGTAGGCCTAAGAACAGTGGGGCTCTGGGCTTCTCTAGCCACCTCATCTTCTGCTCATCCTCGCGCGCACTCTAAAGAGAGCTCAGGTGAGAAATTGCAAACGTCGAGCAATTGCTCAGAGATGAAAAGTGCCAGCACTGAAAGCTCTTGCTAGCCAGCACCCTTCCTTGGAAGCGCTTTCACAGGCGCAGTAACACTGGGGCTTTGCGCTTCTCTACCCACCAAACGTCACGGTCCTTCTCTTTCCGTCTCGTAGACACGAGCTGAGAAATTGCAAACGTCGAGCAATTGCTCAGAGATGAAAAGTGCCAGCACTGAAAGCTGTTGCTAGCCAGCACCCTTCCTTGGAAGCGCTTTACAGGCGCAGTAACACTGGGGCTTTGCGCTTCTCTACCCACCAAACGTCACGGTCCTTCTCTTTCCGTCTCGTAGACACGAGCTGAGAAATTGCAAACGTCGAGCAATTGCTCAGAGATGAAAAGTGCCAGCACTGAAAGCTGTTGCTAGCCAGCACCCTTCCTTGGAAGCGCTTTCACAGGCGCAGCAACACTGGGGCTTTGCGCTTCTCTACCCACCAAACGTCACGGTCCTTCTCTTTCCGTCTCGTAGACACGAGCTGAGAAATTGCAAACGTCCAGCAATTGCTCCGAGATGAAAAGTGCCAGCACTGAAAGCTGTTGCTAGCCAGCACCCTTCCTTGGAAGCGCTTTTGTAGGCCTAAGAACAGTGGGGCTCTGGGCTTCTCTAGCCACCTCATCTTCTGCTCATCCTCTCGTGCACTCTGAAGAGAGCTCAGGTGAGAAATTGCAAACGTCGAGCAATTGCTCAGAGATGAAAAGTGCCAGCACTGAAAGCTCTTGCTAGCCAGCACCCTTCCTTGGAAGCGCTTTCACAGGCGCAGCAACACTGGGGCTTTGCGCTTCTCTAGCCACCAAATGTCACGGTCCTTCTCTTTCCGTCTCGTAGACACGAGCTGAGAAATTGCAAACGTCGAGCAATTGCTCAGAGATGAAAAGTGCCAGCACTGAAAGCTCTTGCTAGCCAGCACCCTTCCTTGGAAGCGCTTTTGTAGGCCTAAAAACACTGGGGCTCTGGGCTTCTCTAGCCACCTCATCTTCTGCTCATCCTCGCGCGCACTCTAAAGAGAGCTCAGGTGAGAAATTGCAAACGTCGAGCAATTGCTCAGAGATGAAAAGTGCCAGCACTGAAAGCTGTTGCTAGCCAGCACCCTTCCTTGGAAGCGGTTTCACAGGTGCAGTAACACTGGGGCTTTGCGCTTCTCTACGCACCAAACGTCACGGTCCTTCTCTTTCCGTCTCGTAGACACGAGCTGAGAAATTGCAAACGTCCAGCAATTGCTCAGAGATGAAAAGTGACAGCACTGAAAGCTGTTGCTAGCCAGCACCCTTCCTTGGAAGCGCTTTTGTAGGCCTAAGAACAGTGGGGCTCTGGGCTTCTCTAGCCACCTCATCTTCTGCTCATCCTCTCGCGCACTCTAAAGAGAGCTCAGGTGAGAAATTGCAAACATCCAGCAATTGCTCAGAGATGAAAAGTGCCAGCACTGAAAGCTGTTGCTAGCCAGCACCCTTCCTTGGAAGCGCTTTTGTAGGCCTAAGAACAGTGGGGCTCTGGGCTTCTCTAGCCACCTCATCTTCTGCTCATCCTCTCGCGCACTCTAAAGAGAGCTCAGGTGAGAAATTGCAAACGTCCAGCAATTGCTCAGAGATGAAAAGTGCCAGCACTGAAAGCTGTTGCTAGCCAGCCCCCTTCCTTGGAAGCGCTTTCACAGGCGCAGCAACACTGGGGCTTTGCGCTTCTCTACCCACCAAACGTCACGGTCATTCTCTTTCCATCTCGTAGACACGAGCTGAGAAATTGCAAACGTCCAGCAATTGCTCAGAGATGAAAAGTGCCAGCACTGAAAGCTGTTGCTAGCCAGCACCCTTCCTTGGAAGCGCTTTTGTAGGCCTAAGAACAGTGGGGCTCTGGGCTTCTCTAGCCACCTCATCTTCTGCTCATCCTCTCGTGCACTCTGAAGAGAGCTCAGGTGAGAAATTGCAAACGTCGAGCAATTGCTCAGAGATGAAAAGTGCCAGCACTGAAAGCTGTTGCTAGCCAGCCCCCTTCCTTGGAAGCGCTTTCACAGGCGCAGCAACACTGGGCTTTGCGCTTCTCTACCCACCAAACGTCACGGTCCTTCTCTTTCCGTCTCGTAGACACGAGCTGAGAAATTGCAAACGTCGAGCAATTGCTCCGAGATGAAAAGTGCCAGCACTGAAAGCTGTTGCTAGCCAGCACCCTTCCTTGGAAGCGCTTTTGTAGGCCTAAGAACACTGGGGCTCTGGGCTTCTCTAGCCACCTCATCTTCTGCTCATCCTCGCGCGCACTCTAAAGAGAGCTCAGGTGAGAAATTGCAAACGTCGAGCAATTGCTCAGAGATGAAAAGTGCCAGCACTGAAAGCTGTTGCTAGACAGCACCCTTCCTTGGAAGCGCTTTCACAGGCGCAGTAACACTGGGGCTTTGCGCTTCTCTACCCACCAAACGTCACGGTCCTTCTCTTTCCGTCTCGTAGACACGAGCTGAGAAATTGCAAACGTCGAGCAATTGCTCAGAGATGAAAAGTGCCAGCACTGAAAGCTGTTGCTAGCCAGCACCCTTCCTTGGAAGCGCTTTACAGGTGCAGTAACACTGGGGCTTTGCGCTTCTCTACCCACCAAACGTCACTGTCATTCTCTTTCCATCTCATAGACACGAGCTGAGAAATTGCAAACGTCTAGCAATTGCTCAGAGAAGAAAAGTGCCAGCACTGAAAGCTCTTGCTAGCCAGCACCCTTCCTTGGAAGCGCTTTTGTAGGCCTAAGCACACTGGGGCTCTGGGCTTCTCTAGCCACCTCATCTTCTGCTCATCCTCTCGCGCACTCTAAAGAGAGCTCAGGTGAGAAATTGCAAACGTCCAGCAATTGCTCAGAGCTGAAAAGTGCCAGCACTGAAAGCTGTTGCTAGCCAGCACCCTTCCTTGGAAGCGCTTTTGTAGGCCTAAGAACACTGGGGCTCTGGGCTTCTCTAGCCACCTCATCTTCTGCTCATCCTCTCGTGCACTCTAAAGAGAGCTCAGGTGAGAAATTGCAAACGTCGAGCAATTGCTCAGAGATGAAAAGTGCCAGCACTGAAAGCTGTTGCTAGCCAGCCCCCTTCCTTGGAAGCGCTTTCACAGGCGCAGTAACACTGGGGCTTTGCGCTTCTATACGCACCAAACGTCACGGTCCTTCTCTTTCCGTCTCGTAGATACGAGCTGAGAAATTGCAAACGTCGAGCAATTGCTCAGAGATGAAAAGTGCCAGCACTGAAAGCTGTTGCTAGCCAGCACCCTTCCTTGGAAGCGCTTTTGTAGGCCTAAGAAGACTGGGGCTCTGGGCTTCTCTAGCCTCCAAACGTCACTGTCATTCTCTTTCCATCTCATAGACACGAGCTGAGAAATTGCAAACGTCTAGCAATTGCTCAGAGAAGAAAAGTGCCAGCACTGAAAGCTCTTGCTAGCCAGCACCCTTCCTTGGAAGCGCTTTCACAGGCGCAGTAACACTGGGGGTTTGCGCTTCTCTACCCACCAAACGTCACGGTCCTTCTCTTTCCGTCTCGTAGACACGAGCTGAGAAATTGCAAACGTCCAGCAATTGCTCAGAGATGAAAAGTGCCAGCACTGAAAGCTGTTGCTAGCCAGCACCCTTCCTTGGAAGCGCTTTTGTAGGCCTAAGCACACTGGGGCTCTGGGCTTCTCTAGCCACCTCATCTTCTGCTCATCCTCTCGCGCACTCTAAAGAGAGCTCAGGTGAGAAATTGCAAACGTCCAGCAATTGCTCAGAGATGAAAAGTGCCAGCACTGAAAGCTGTTGCTAGCCAGCACCCTTCCTTGGAAGCGCTTTTGTAGGCCTAAGAACACTGGGGCTCTGGGCTTCTCTAGCCACCTCATCTTCTGCTCATCCTCTCGCGCACTCTAAAGAGAGCTCAGGTGAGAAATTGCAAACGTCCAGCAATTGCTCAGAGATGAAAAGTGCCAGCACTGAAAGCTGTTGCTAGCCAGCCCCCTTCCTTGGAAGCACTTTCACAGGCGCAGTAACACTGGGGCTTTGCGCTTCTCTACCCACCAAACGTCACGGTCCTTCTCTTTCAGTCTCGTAGATACGAGCTGAGAAATTGCAAACGTCGAGCAATTGCTCAGAGATGAAAAGTGCCAGCACTGAAAGCTGTTGCTAGCCAGCACCCTTCCTTGGAAGCGCTTTTGTAGGCCTAAGAAGACTGGGGCTCTGGGCTTCTCTAGCCACCAAACGTCACTGTCATTCTCTTTCCATCTCATAGACACGAGCTGAGAAATTGCAAACGTCGAGCAATTGCTCAGAGATGAAAAGTGCCAGCACTGAAAGCTGTTGCTAGCCAGCACCCTTCCTTGGAAGCGCTTTAACAGGCGCAGCAACACTGGGGCTTTGCGCTTCTCTACCCACCAAACGTCACGGTCATTCTCTCTCCGTCTCGTAGACACGAGCTGAGAAATTGCAAGCGTCGAGCAATTGCTCAGAGATGAAAAGTGCCAGCACTGAAAGGTGTTGCTAGCCAGCACCCTTCCTTGGAAGCGCTTTTGTAGGCCTAAGAACACTGGGGCTCTGGGCTTCTCTAGCCACATCATCTTCTGCTCATCCTCGCGCGCACTCTAAAGAGAGCTCAGGTGAGAAATTGCAAACGTCCAGCAATTGCTCAGAGATGAAAAGTGCCAGCACTGAAAGCTCTTGCTAGCCAGCACCCTTCCTTGGAAGCGCTTTCACAGGCGCAGTAACACTGGGGCTTTGCGCTTCTCTAGCTACCAAACGTCACGGTCCTTCTCTTTCCGTCTCGTAGACACGAGCTGAGAAATTGCAAGCGTCGAGCAATTGCTCAGAGATGAAAAGTGCCAGCACTGAAAGCTGTTGCTAGCCAGCACCCTTCCTTGGAAGCGCTTTACAGGCGCAGTAACACTGGGGCTTTGCGCTTCTCTACCTACCAAACGTCACGGTCATTCTCTTTCCATCTCATAGACACGAGCTGAGAAATTGCAAACGTCGAGCAATTGCTCAGAGATGAAAAGTGCCAGCACTGAAAGCTGTTGCTAGCCAGCACCCTTCCTTGGAAGCGCTTTCACAGGCGCAGCAACACTGGGGCTTTGCGCTTCTCTAGCCACCAAACGTCACGGTCATTCTCTTTCCGTCTCGTAGACACAAGCTGAGAAATTGCAAACGTCCAGCAATTGCTCAGAGATGAAAAGTGCCAGCACTGAAAGCTGTTGCTAGCCAGCACCCTTCCTTGGAAGCGCTTTTGTAGGCCTAAGAACACTGGGGCTCTGGGCTTCTCTAGCCACCTCATCTTCCGCTCATCCTCTCGCGCACTCTAAAGAGAGCTCAGGTGAGAAATTGCAAACATCCAGCAATTGCTCAGAGATGAAAAGTGCCAGCACTGAAAGCTGTTGCTAGCCAGCACCCTTCCTTGGAAGCGCTTTTGTAGGCCTAAGAACACTGGGGCTCTGGGCTTCTCTAGCCACCTCATCTTCTGCTCATCCTCTCGCGCACTCTAAAGAGAGCTCAGGTGAGAAATTGCAAACGTCCAGCAATTGCTCAGAGATGAAAAGTGCCAGCACTGAAAGCTGTTGCTAGCCAGCCCCCTTCCTTGGAAGCGCTTTCACAGGCGCAGCAACACTGGGGCTTTGCGCTTCTCTAGCCACCAAACGTCACGGTCATTCTCTTTCCGTCTCGTAGACACGAGCTGAGAAATTGCAAACGTCCAGCAATTGCTCAGAGATGAAAAGTGCCCGCACTGAAAGCTGTTGCTAGCCAGCACCCTTCCTTGGAAGCGCTTTTGTAGGCCTAAGAACAGTGGGGCTCTGGGCTTCTCTAGCCACCTCATCTTCTGCTCATCCTCTCGTGCACTCTGAAGAGAGCTCAGGTGAGAAATTGCAAATGTCGAGCAATTGCTCAGAGCTGAAAAGTGCCAGCACTGAAAGCTGTTGCTAGCCAGCACCCTTCCTTGGAAGCGCTTTCACAGGCGCAGCAACACTGGGGCTTTGCGCTTCTCTAGCCACCAAACGTCACGGTCCTTCTCTTTCCGTCTCGTAGACACGAGCTGAGAAATTGCAAACGTCGAGCAATTGCTCAGAGATGAAAAGTGCCAGCACTGAAAGCTGTTGCTAGCCAGCACCCTTCCTTGGAAGTGCTTTTGTAGGCCTAAGAACACTGGGGCTCTGGGCTTCTCTAGCCACCTCATCTTCTGCTCATCCTCGCGCGCACTCTAAAGAGAGCTCAGGTGAGAAATTGCAAACGTCGAGCAATTGCTCAGAGATGAAAAGTGCCAGCACTGAAAGCTGTTGCTAGCCAGCACCCTTCCTTGGAAGCGCTTTCACAGGCGCAGTAACACTGGGGCTTTGCGCTTCTCTACCCACCAAACGTCACGGTCATTCTCTTTCCGTCTCGTAGACACGAGCTGAGAAATTGCAAACGTCGAGCAATTGCTCAGAGATGAAAAGTGCCAGCACTGAAAGCTGTTGCTAGCCAGCACCCTTCCTTGGAAGCGCTTTCACAAGCGCAGTAACACTGGGGCTTTGCGCTTCTCTACCCACCAAACGTCACTGTCATTCTCTTTCCGTCTCCTAGACACGAGCTGAGAAATTGCAAACATCGAGCAATTGCTCAGAGAAGAAAAGTGCCAGCACTGAAAGCTCTTGCTAGCCAGCACCCTTCCTTGGAAGCGCTTTCACAGGCGCAGTAACACTGGGGCTTTGCGCTTCTCTAGCCACCAAACGTCACGGTCCTTCTCTTTCCGTCTCGTAGACACGAGCTGAGAAATTGCAAACGTCGAGCAATTGCTCAGAGATGAAAAGTGCCAGCACTGAAAGCTGTTGCTAGCCAGCACCCTTCCTTGGAAGCGCTTTTGTAGGCCTAAGCACACTGGGGCTCTGGGCTTCTCTAGCCACCTCATCTTCTGCTCATCCTCTCGCGCACTCTAAAGAGAGCTCAGGTGAGAAATTGCAAACGTCGAGCAATTGCTCAGAGATGAAAAGTGCCAGCACTGAAAGCTGTTGCTAGCCAGCACCCTTCCTTGGAAGCGCTTTTGTAGGCCTAAGAACAGTGGGGCTCTGGGCTTCTCTAGCCACCTCATCTTCTGCTCATCCTCTCGCGCACTCTAAAGAGAGCTCAGGTGAGAAATTGCAAACGTCGAGCAATTGCTCAGAGATGAAAAGTGCCAGCACTGAAAGCTGTTGCTAGCCAGCCCCCTTCCTTGGAAGCGCTTTCACAGGTACAGTAACACTGGGGCTTTGCGCTTCTCTAGCTACCAAACGTCACGGTCCTTCTCTTTCCGTCTCGTAGACACGAGCTGAGAAATTGCAAACGTCGAGCAATTGCTCAGAGATGAAAAGTGCCAGCACTGAAAGCTCTTGCTAGCCAGCACCCTTCCTTGGAAGCGCTTTACAGGCGCAGTAACACTGGGGCTTTGCGCTTCTCTAGCCACCAAACGTCACTGTCATTCTCTTTCCATCTCCTAGACACGAGCTGAGAAATTGCAAACGTCGAGCAGTTGCTCAGAGATGAAAAGTGCCAGCACTGAAAGCTCTTGCTAGCCAGCACCCTTCCTTGGAAGCGCTTTCACAGGCGCAGCAACACTGGGGCTTTGCGCTTCTCTAGCCACCAAACGTCACGGTCCTTCTCTTTCCGTCTCGTAGACACGAGCTGAGAAATTGCAAACGTCCAGCAATTGCTCAGAGATGAAAAGTGCCAGCACTGAAAGCTGTTGCTAGCCAGCACCCTTCCTTGGAAGCGCTTTTGTAGGCCTAAGCACACTGGGGCTCTGGGCTTCTCTAGCCACCTCATCTTCTGCTCATCCTCTTGCGCACTCTAAAGAGAGCTCAGGTGAGAAATTGCAAACGTCGAGCAATTGCTCAGAGATGAAAAGTGCCAGCACTGAAAGCTGTTGCTAGCCAGCCCCCTTCCTTGGAAGCGCTTTCACAGGTGCAGTAACACTGGGGCTTTGCGCTTCTCTAGCTACCAAACGTCACGGTCCTTCTCTTTCCGTCTCGTAGATACGAGCTGAGAAATTGCAAACGTCGAGCAATTGCTCAGAGATGAAAAGTGCCAGCACTGAAAGCTGTTGCTAGCCAGCACCCTTCCTTGGAAGCGCTTTTGTAGGCCTAAGAACACTGGGGCTCTGGGCTTCTCTAGCCACCAAACGTCACTGTCATTCTCTTTCCATCTCATAGACACGAGCTGAGAAATTGCAAACGTCGAGCAATTGCTCAGAGATGAAAAGTGCCAGCACTGAAAGCTCTTGCTAGCCAGCACCCTTCCTTGGAAGCGCTTTCACAGGCGCAGCAACACTGGGGCTTTGCGCTTCTCTACCCACCAAACGTCACGGTCCTTCTCTTTCCGTCTCGTAGACACGAGCTGAGAAATTGCAAACGTCGAGCAATTGCTCAGAGATGAAAAGTGCCAGCACTGAAAGCTGTTGCTAGCCAGCACCCTTCCTTGGAAGCGCTTTTGTAGGCCTAAGAACACTGCGGCTCTGGGCTTCTCTAGCCACCTAATCTTCTGCTCATCCTCTCGTGCACTCTAAAGAGAGCTCAGGTGAGAAATTGCAAACATCCAGCAATTGCTCAGAGCTGAAAAGTGCCAGCACTGAAAGCTGTTGCTAGCCAGCACCCTTCCTTGGAAGCGCTTTTGTAGGCCTAAGAACAGTGGGGCTCTGGGCTTCTCTAGCCACCTCATCTTCTGCTCATCCTCTCGCGCACTCTAAAGAGAGCTCAGGTGAGAAATTGCAAACGTCCAGCAATTGCTCAGAGATGAAAAGTGCCAGCACTGAAAGCTCTTGCTAGCCAGCACCCTTCCTTGGAAGCGCTTTCACAGGCGCAGCAACACTGGGGCTTTGCGCTTCTCTACCCACCAAACGTCACGGTCATTCTCTCTCCGTCTCGTAGACACGAGCTGAGAAATTGCAAACGTCCAGCAACTGCTCAGAGATGAAAAGTGCCAGCACTGAAAGCTGTTGCTAGCCAGCACCCTTCCTTGGAAGCGCTTTTGTAGGCCTAAGCACACTGGGGCTCTGGGCTTCTCTAGCCACCTCATCTTCTGCTCATCCTCGCGCGCACTCTAAAGAGAGCTCAGGTGAGAAATTGCAAACGTCGAGCAATTGCTCAGAGATGAAAAGTGCCAGCACTGAAAGCTCTTGCTAGCCAGCACCCTTCCTTGGAAGCGCTTTCACAGGCGCAGTAACACTGGGGCTTTGCGCTTCTCTAGCTACCAAACGTCACGGTCCTTCTCTTTCCGTCTCGTAGACACGAGCTGAGAAATTGCAAACATCCAGCAATTGCTCAGAGATGAAAAGTGCCAGCACTGAAAGCTCTTGCTAGCCAGCAGCCTTCCTTGGAAGCGCTTTACAGGCGCAGTAACACTGGGGCTTTGCGCTTCTCTACCTACCAAACGTCACGGTCATTCTCTTTTCGTCTCGTAGACACGAGCTGAGAAATTGCAAACGTCGAGCAATTGCTCAGAGATGAAAAGTGCCAGCACTGAAAGCTGTTGCTAGCCAGCACCCTTCCTTGGAAGCGCTTTTGTAGGCCTAAGAACAGTGGGGCTCTGGGCTTCTCTAGCCACCTCATCTTCTGCTCATCATCTCGCGCACTCTGAAGAGAGCTCAGGTGAGAAATTGCAAACGTCCAGCAATTGCTCAGAGATGAAAAGTGCCAGCACTGAAAGCTGTTGCTAGCCAGCCCCCTTCCTTGGAAGCGCTTTCACAGGCGCAGCAACACTGGGGCTTTGCGCTTCTCTAGCCACCAAACGTCACGGTCCTTCTCTTTCCGTCTCGTAGACACGAGCTGAGAAATTGCAAACGTCGAGCAATTGCTCAGAGATGAAAAGTGCCAGCACTGAAAGCTGTTGCTAGCCAGCCCCCTTCCTTGGAAGCGCTTTTGTAGGCCTAAGAACACTGGGGCTCTGGGCTTCTCTAGCCACCTCATCTTCTGCTCATCCTCGCGCGCACTCTAAAGAGAGCTCAGGTGAGAAATTGCAAACGTCGAGCAATTGCTCAGAGATGAAAAGTGCCAGCACTGAAAGCTGTTGCTAGCCAGCACCCTTCCTTGGAAGCGCTTTCACAGGCGCAGTAACACTGGGGCTTTGCGCTTCTCTAGCCACCAAACGTCACGGTCCTTCTCTTTCCGTCTCGTAGACACGAGCTGAGAAATTGCAAACGTCCAGCAATTGCTCCGAGATGAAAAGTGCCAGCACTGAAAGCTGTTGCTAGCCAGCACCCTTCCTTGGAAGCGCTTTTGTAGGCCTAAGCACACTGGGGCTCTGGGCTTCTCTAGCCACCTCATCTTCTGCTCATCCTCTCGCGCACTCTAAAGAGAGCTCAGGTGAGAAATTGCAAATGTCGAGCAATTGCTCAGAGCTGAAAAGTGCCAGCACTGATAGCTGTTGCTAGCCAGCACCCTTCCTTGGAAGCGCTTTTGTAGGCCTATAAACACTGGGGCTCTGGGCTTCTCTAGCCACCTCATCTTCTGCTCATCCTCTCGCGCACTCTAAAGAGAGCTCAGGTGAGAAATTGCAAACGTCGAGCAATTGCTCAGAGATGAAAAGTGCCAGCACTGAAAGCTGTTGCTAGCCAGCCCCCTTCCTTGGAAGCGCTTTCACAGGTACAGTAACACTGGGGCTTTGCGCTTCTCTAGCTACTAAACGTCACGGTCCTTCTCTTTCCGTCTCGTAGACACGAGCTGAGAAATTGCAAACGTCGAGCAATTGCTCAGAGATGAAAAGTGCCAGCACTGAAAGCTCTTGCTAGCCAGCAGCCTTCCTTGGAAGCGCTTTACAGGCGCAGTAACACTGGGGCTTTGCGCTTCTCTACCCACCAAACGTCACTGTCATTCTCTTTCCATCTCCTAGACACGAGCTGAGAAATTGCAAACGTCGAGCAATTGCTCAGAGATGAAAAGTGCCAGCACTGAAAGCTCTTGCTAGCCAGCACCCTTCCTTGGAAGCGCTTTCACAGGCGCAGCAACACTGGGGCTTTGCGCTTCTCTAGCCACCAAACGTCACGGTCCTTCTCTTTCCGTCGGTAGACACGAGCTGAGAAATTGTAAACGTCCAGCAATTGCTCAGAGATGAAAAGTGCCAGCACTGAAAGCTGTTGCTAGCCAGCACCCTTCCTTGGAAGCGCTTTTGTAGGCCTAAGAACACTGGGGCTCTGGGCTTCTCTAGCCACCTAATCTTCTGCTCATCCTCTCGCGCACTCTAAAGAGAGCTCAGGTGAGAAATTGCAAACATCCAGCAATTGCTCAGAGCTGAAAAGTGCCAGCACTGAAAGCTGTTGCTAGCCAGCACCCTTCCTTGGAAGCGCTTTTGTAGGCCTAAGAACAGTGGGGCTCTGGGCTTCTCTAGCCACCTCATCTTCTGCTCATCCTCTCGCGCACTCTAAAGAGAGCTCAGGTGAGAAATTGCAAACGTCCAGCAATTGCTCAGAGATGAAAAGTGCCAGCACTGAAAGCTGTTGCTAGCCAGCACCCTTCCTTGGAAGCGCTTTCACAGGCGCAGCAACACTGGGGCTTTGCGCTTCTCTACCCACCAAACGTCACGGTCATTCTCTCTCCGTCTCGTAGACACGAGCTGAGAAATTGCAAACGTCGAGCAATTGCTCAGAGATGAAAAGTGCCAGCACTGAAAGCTGTTGCTAGCCAGCACCCTTCCTTGGAAGCGCTTTTGTAGGCCTAAGAACACTGGGGCTCTGGGCTTCTTTAGCCACCTCATCTTCTGCTCATCCTCTCGCGCACTCTGAAGAGAGCTCAGGTGAGAAATTGCAAACGTCGAGCAATTGCTCAGAGATGAAAAGTGCCAGCACTGAAAGCTGTTGCTAGCCAGCACCCTTCCTTGGAAGCGCTTTTGTAGGCCTAAGAACAGTGGGGCTCTGGGCTTCTCTAGCCACCTCATCTTCTGCTCATCCTCGCGCGCTCTAAAGAGAGCTCAGGTGAGAAATTGCAAACGTCGAGCAATTGCTCAGAGATGAAAAGTGCCAGCACTGAAAGCTGTTGCTAGCCAGCACCCTTCCTTGGAAGCGCTTTCACAGGCGCTGCAACAGTGGGGCTTTGCGCTTCTCTACCCACCAAACGTCACGGTCCTTCTCTTTCCGTCTCGTAGACACGAGCTGAGAAATTGCAAACGTCCAGCAATTGCTCAGAGATGAAAAGTGCCAGCACTGAAAGCTCTTGCTAGCCAGCACCCTTCCTTGGAAGCGCTTTCAGAGGCGCAGCAACACTGGGGCTTTGCGCTTCTCTAGCCACCAAACGTCACGGTCCTTCTCTTCCCGTCTCGTAGATACGAGCTGAGAAATTGCAAACGACGAGCAATTGCTCAGAGATGAAAAGTGCCAGCACTGAAAGCTCTTGCTAGCCAGCACCCTTCCTTGGAAGCGCTTTTGTAGGCCTAAGAACACTGGGGCTCTGGGCTTCTCTAGCCACCTAATCTTCTGCTCATCCTCTCGCGCACTCTAAAGAGAGCTCAGGTGATCAATTGCAAACGCCCAGCAATTGCTCCGAGATGAAAAGTGCCAGCACTGAAAGCTGTTGCTAGCCAGAACCCTTCCTTGGAAGCGCTTTTGTAGGCCTAAGAACACTGGGGCTCTGGGCTTCTTTAGCCACCTAATCTTCTGCTCATCCTCCCGCGCTCTAAAGAGAACTCAGGTGAGAAATTGCAAACGTCCAGCAATTGCTCAGAGATGAAAAGTGCCAGCACTGAAAGCTCTTGCTAGCCAGCACCCTTCCTTGGAAGCGCTTTCACAGGCGCAGCAACACTGGGGCTTTGCGCTTCTCTAGCCACCAAACGTCACGGTCCTTCTCTTTCCGTCTCGTAGATACGAGCTGAGAAATTGCAAACGTCGAGCAATTGCTCAGAGATGAAAAGTGCCAGCACTGAAAGCTGTTGCTAGCCAGCACCCTTCCTTGGAAGCGCTTTTGTAGGCCTAAGCACACTGGGGCTCTGGGCTTCTCTAGCCACCTCATCTTCTGCTCATCCTCTCGCGCACTCTAAAGAGAGCTCAGGTGAGAAATTGCAAACGTCGAGCAATTGCTCAGAGATGAAAAGTGCCAGCACTGAAAGCTATTGCTAGCCAGCACCCTTCCTTGGAAGCGCTTTCACAGGCGCAGCAACACTGGGGCTTTGCGCTTCTATACGCACCAAACGTCACGGTCCTTCTCTTTCCGTCTCGTAGACACGAGCTGAGAAATTGCAAACGTCGAGCAATTGCTCAGAGATGAAAAGTGCCAGCACTGAAAGCTGTTGCTAGCCAGCACCCTTCCTTGGAAGTGCTTTTGTAGGCCTAAGAACACTGGGGCTCTGGGCTTCTCTAGCCACCAAACGTCACTGTCATTCTCTTTACATCTCATAGACACGAGCTGAGAAATTGCAAACGTCCAGCAATTGCTCCGAGATGAAAAGTGCCAGCACTGAAAGCTGTTGCTAGCCAGCACCCTTCCTTGGAAGCGCTTTTGTAGGCCTAAGAACAGTGGGGCTCTGGGCTTCTCTAGCCACCTCATCTTCTGCTCATCCTCGCGCGCACTCTGAAGAGAGCTCAGGTGAGAAATTGCAAACGTCGAGCAATTGCTCCGAGATGAAAAGTGCCAGCACTGAAAGCTGTTGCTAGCCAGCACCCTTCCTTGGAAGCGCTTTCACAGGCGCAGCAACACTGGGGCTTTGCGCTTCTCTACCCACCAAACGTCACGGTCCTTCTCTTTCCGTCTCGTAGACACGAGCTGAGAAATTGCAAACGTCCAGCAATTGCTCAGAGATGAAAAGTGCCAGCACTGAAAGCTGTTGCTAGCCAGCACCCTTCCTTGGAAGCGCTTTACAGGCGCAGTAACACTGGGGCTTTGCGCTTCTCTAGCCACCAAACGTCACGGTCATTCTCTTTCCGTCTCCTAGACACGAGCTGAGAAATTGCAAACGTCCAGCAATTGCTCAGAGATGAAAAGTGCCAGCACTGAAAGCTCTTGCTAGCCAGCACCCTTCCTTGGAAGCGCTTTCACAGGCGCAGCAACACTGGGGCTTTGCGCTTCTCTACGCACCAAACGTCACGGTCCTTCTCTTTCCGTCGGTAGACACGAGCTGAGAAATTGCAAACGTCGAGCAATTGCTCAGAGATGAAAAGTGCCAGCACTGAAAGCTGTTGCTAGCCAGCACCCTTCCTTGGAAGCGCTTTTGTAGGCCTAAGAAAACTGCGGCTCTGGGCTTCTCTAGCCACCTAATCTTCTGCTCATCCTCGCGCGCACTCTAAAGAGAGCTCAGGTGAGAAATTGCAAACATCCAGCAATTGCTCAGAGCTGAAAAGTGCCAGCACTGAAAGCTGTTGCTAGCCAGCACCCTTCCTTGGAAGCGCTTTTGTAGGCCTAAGAACAGTGGGGCTCTGGGCTTCTCTAGCCACCTAATCTTCTGCTCATCCTCTCGCGCACTCTAAAGAGAGCTCAGGTGAGAAATTGCAAACGTCGAGCAATTGCTCAGAGATGAAAAGTGCCAGCACTGAAAGCTGTTGCTAGCCAGCACCCTTCCTTGGAAGCGCTTTCACAGGCGCAGCAACACTGGGGCTTTGCGCTTCTCTACCCACCAAACGTCACGGTCCTTCTCTTTCCGTCTCGTAGACACGAGCTGAGAAATTGCAAACGTCGAGCAATTGCTCCGAGATGAAAAGTGCCAGCACTGAAAGCTGTTGCTAGCCAGCACCCTTCCTTGGAAGCGCTTTTGTAGGCCTAAGAACACTGGGGCTCTGGGCTTCTCTAGCCACCTCATCTTCTGCTCATCCTCTCGCGCACTCTAAAGAGAGCTCAGGTGAGAAATTGCAAACGTCCAGCAACTGCTCAGAGATGAAAAGTGCCAGCACTGAAAGCTCTTGCTAGCCAGCCCCCTTCCTTGGAAGCGCTTTCACAGGCGCAGCAACACTGGGGCTTTGCGCTTCTCTACGCACCAAACGTCACGGTCCTTCTCTTTCCGTCTCGTAGACACGAGCTGAGAAATTGCAAACGTCGAGCAATTGCTCAGAGATGAAAAGTGCCAGCACTGAAAGCTGTTGCTAGCCAGCACCCTTCCTTGGAAGCGCTTTTGTAGGCCTAAGCACACTGGGGCTCTGGGCTTCTCTAGCCACCTCATCTTCTGCTCATCCTCGCGCGCACTCTAAAGAGAGCTCAGGTGAGAAATGGCAAACGTCCAGCAATTGCTCAGAGATGAAAAGTGCCAGCACTGAAAGCTGTTGCTAGCCAGCACCCTTCCTTGGAAGCGCTTTCACAGGTGCAGTAACACTGGGGCTTTGCGCTTCTCTACCCACCAAACGTCACGGTCCTTCTCTTTCCGTCTCGTAGACACGAGCTGAGAAATTGCAAACGTCGAGCAATTGCTCAGAGATGAAAAGTGCCAGCACTGAAAGCTGTTGCTAGCCAGCACCCTTCCTTGGAAGCGCTTTACAGGCACAGTAACACTGGGGCTTTGCGCTTCTCTACCCACCAAACGTCACTGTCATTCTCTTTCCATCTCATAGACACGAGCTGAGAAATTGCAAACGTCGAGCAATTGCTCAGAGAAGAAAAGTGCCAGCACTGAAAGCTCTTGCTAGCCAGCACCCTTCCTTGGAAGCGCTTTCACAGGCGCAGCAACACTGGGGCTTTGCGCTTCTCTAGCCACAAAACGTCACGGTCATTCTCTTTCCGTCTCGTAGACACGAGCTGAGAAATTGCAAATGTCGAGCAATTGCTCAGAGATGAAAAGTGCCAGCACTGAAAGCTGTTGCTAGCCAGCACCCTTCCTTGGAAGCGCTTTTGTAGGCCTAAGAACACTGGGGCTTTGCGCTTCTCTAGCCACCTCATCTTCTGCTCATCCTCTCGCGCACTCTAAAGAGAGCTCAGGTGAGAAATTGCAAACGTCCAGCAATTGCTCAGAGATGAAAAGTGCCAGCACTGAAAGCTCTTGCTAGCCAGCACCCTTCCTTGGAAGCGCTTTCACAGGTGCAGTAACACTGGGGCTTTGCGCTTCTCTAGCTACCAAACGTCACGGTCCTTCTATTTCCGTCTCATAGACACGAGCTGAGAAATTGCAAACGTCCAGCAATTGCTCAGAGATGAAAAGTGCCAGCACTGAAAGCTGTTGCTAGCCAGCACCCTTCCTTGGAAGCGCTTTACAGGCGCAGTAACACTGGGGCTTTGCGCTTCTCTAGCCACCAAACGTTACTGTCATTCTCTTTCCATCTCCTAGACACGAGCTGAGAAATTGCAAACGTCGAGCAGTTGCTCAGAGATGAAAAGTGCCAGCACTGAAAGCTCTTGCTAGCCAGCACCCTTCCTTGGAAGCGCTTTCACAGGCGCAGCAACACTGGGGCTTTGCGCTTCTCTACCCACCAAACGTCACGGTCCTTCTCTTTCCGTCGGTAGACACGTGCTGAGAAATTGCAAACGACGAGCAATTGCTCAGAGATGAAAAGTGCCAGCACTGAAAGCTGTTGCTAGCCAGCACCCTTCCTTGGAAGCGCTTTTGTAGGCCTAAGCACACTGGGGCTCTGGGCTTCTCTAGCCACCTCATCTTCTGCTCATCCTCGCGCGCACTCTAAAGAGAGCTCAGGTGAGAAATTGCAAACGTCCAGCAATTGCTCAGAGATGAAAAGTGCCAGCACTGAAAGCTGTTGCTAGCCAGCACCCTTCCTTGGAAGCGCTTTAACAGGCGCAGCAACACTGGGGCTTTGCGCTTCTCTACCCACCAAACGTCACGGTCATTCTCTCTCCGTCTCGTAGACACGAGCTGAGAAATTGCAAACGTCCAGCAATTGCTCCGAGATGAAAAGTGCCAGCACTGAAAGCTGTTGCTAGCCAGCACCCTTCCTTGGAAGCGCTTTTGTAGGCCTAAGAACAGTGGGGCTCTGGGCTTCTCTAGCCACCTCATCTTCTGCTCATCCTCTCGTGCACTCTGAAGAGAGCTCAGGTGAGAAATTGCAAACGTCGAGCAATTGCTCAGAGCTGAAAAGTGCCAGCACTGAAAGCTGTTGCTAGCCAGCACCCTTCCTTGGAAGCGCTTTTGTAGGCCTAAGAACAGTGGGGCTCTGGGCTTCTCTAGCCACCTAATCTTCTGCTCATCCTCTCGCGCACTCTAAAGAGAGCTCAGGTGAGAAATTGCAAACGTCGAGCAATTGCTCCGAGATGAAAAGTGCCAGCACTGAAAGCTGTTGCTAACCAGCCCCCTTCCTTGGAAGCGCTTTCACAGGCGCAGCAACACTGGGGCTTTGCGCTTCTCTACCCACCAAACGTCACTGTCATTCTCTTTCCATCTCATAGACACGAGCTGAGAAATTGCAAACGTCGAGCAATTGCTCAGAGAAGAAAAGTGCCAGCACTGAAAGCTGTTGCTAGCCAGCACCCTTCCTTGGAAGCGCTTTCACAGGCGCAGCAACACTGGGGCTTTGCGCTTCTCTACCCACCAAACGTCACGGTCCTTCTCTTTCCGTCTCGTAGACACGAGCTGAGAAATTGCAAACGTCGAGCAATTGCTCAGAGATGAAAAGTGCCAGCACTGAAAGCTGTTGCTAGCCAGCACCCTTCCTTGGAAGCGCTTTTGTAGGCCTAAGAACACTGGGGCTCTGGGCTTCTCTAGCCACCTCATCTTCTGCTCATCCTCGCGCGCACTCTAAAGAGAGCTCAGGTGAGAAATTGCAAACGTCCAGCAATTGCTCAGAGATGAAAAGTGCCAGCACTGAAAGCTGTTGCTAGCCAGCACCCTTCCTTGGAAGCGCTTTCACAGGTGCAGTAACACTGGGGCTTTGCGCTTCTCTAGCTACCAAACGTCACGGTCCTTCTCTTTCCGTCTCGTAGACACGAGCTGAGAAATTGCAAACGTCGAGCAATTGCTCAGAGATGAAAAGTGCCAGCACTGAAAGCTCTTGCTAGCCAGCACCCTTCCTTGGAAGCGCTTTACAGGCACAGTAACACTGGGGCTTTGTGCTTCTCTAGCCACCAAACGTCACTGTCATTCTCTTTCCATCTCCTAGACACGAGCTGAGAACTTGCAAACGTCGAGCAATTGCTCAGAGATGAAAAGTGCCAGCACTGAAAGCTCTTGCTAGCCAGCACCCTTCCTTGGAAGCGCTTTCACAGGCGCAGCAACACTGGGGCTTTGCGCTTCTCTAGCCACCAAACGTCACGGTCCTTCTCTTTCCGTCGGTAGACACGAGCTGAGAAATTGCAAACGACGAGCAATTGCTCAGAGATGAAAAGTGCCAGCACTGAAAGCTGTTGCTAGCCAGCACCCTTCCTTGGAAGCGCTTTTGTAGGCCTAAGAACAGTGGGGCTCTGGGCTTCTCTAGCCACCTCATCTTCTGCTCATCCTCTCGCGCACTCTAAAGAGAGCTCAGGTGAGAAATTGCAAACATCCAGCAATTGTCAGAGCTGAAATGTGCCAGCACTGAAAGCTGTTGCTAGCCAGCACCCTTCCTTGGAAGCGCTTTCACAGGCGCAGCAACACTGGGGCTTTGCGCTTCTCTACCCACCAAACGTCACGGTCATTCTCTCTCCGTCTCGTAGACACGAGCTGAGAAATTGCAAACGTCCAGCAATTGCTCCGAGATGAAAAGTGCCAGCACTGAAAGCTGTTGCTAGCCAGCACCCTTCCTTGGAAGCGCTTTTGTAGGCCTAAGAACACTGGGGCTCTGGGCTTCTTTAGCCACCTCATCTTCTGCTCATCCTCTCGCGCACTCTGAAGAGAGCTCAGGTGAGAAATTGCAAACGTCGAGCAATTGCTCAGAGATGAAAAGTGCCAGCACTGAAAGCTGTTGCTAGCCAGCACCCTTCCTTGGAAGCGCTTTCACAGGCGCAGCAACACCGGGGCTTTGCGCTTCTCTACCCACCAAACGTCACGGTCATTCTCTTTCCGTCTCGTAGACACGAGCTGAGAAATTGCAAACGTCGAGCAATTGCTCAGAGATGAAAAGTGCCAGCACTGAAAGCTGTTGCTAGCCAGCACCCTTCCTTGGAAGCGCTTTTGTAGGCCTAAGAACAGTGGGGCTCTGGGCTTCTCTAGCCACCTCATCTTCTGCTCATCCTCCCGCGCACTCTGAAGAGAGCTCAGGTGAGAAATTGCAAACGTCGAGCAATTGCTCAGAGATGAAAAGTGCCAGCACTGAAAGCTCTTGCTAGCCAGCACCCTTCCTTGGAAGCGCTTTTGTAGGCCTAAGAACAGTGGGGCTCTGGGCTTCTCTAGCCACCTAATCTTCTGCTCATCCTCGCGCGCACTCTAAAGAGAGCTCAGGTGAGAAATTGCAAACGTCGAGCAGTTGCTCAGAGATGAAAAGTGCCAGCACTGAAAGCTGTTGCTAGCCAGCACCCTTCCTTGGAAGCGCTTTCACAGGCGCAGCAACACTGGGGCTTTGCGCTTCTCTAGCCACCAAACGTCACGGTCCTTCTCTTTCCGTCTCGTAGACACGAGCTGAGAAATTGCAAATGTCGAGCAATTGCTCAGAGATGAAAAGTGCCAGCACTGAAAGCTGTTGCTAGCCAGCCCCCTTCCTTGGAAGCGCTTTTGTAGGCCTAAGAACACTGGGGCTCTGGGTTTCTCTAGCCACCTAATCTTCTGCTCATCCTCTCGCGCACTCTAAAGAGAGATCAGGTGAGAAATTGCAAACGTCGAGCAATTGCTCAGAGATGAAAAGTGCCAGCACTGAAAGCTGTTGCTAGCCAGCACCCTTCCTTGGAAGCGCTTTCACAGGCGCAGCAACACTGGGGCTTTGCGCTTCTATACGCACCAAACGTCACGGTCCTTCTCTTTCCGTCTCGTAGACACGAGCTGAGAAATTGCAAACGTCGAGCAATTGCTCAGAGATGAAAAGTGCCAGCACTGAAAGCTGTTGCTAGCCAGCACCCTTCCTTGGAAGCATTTTCACAGGCGCAGCAACACTGGGGCTTTGCGCTTCTCTAGCCACCAAACGTCACGGTCACTATCTCTCCGTCTCGTAGACACAGGCTGAGAAATTGCAAACGTCGAGCAATTGCTCAGAGATGAAAAGTGCCAGCACTGAAAGCTGTTGCTAGCCAGCACCCTTCCTTGGAAGCGCTTTTGTAGGCCTAAGAACACTGGGGCTCTGGGCTTCTCTAGCCACCTCATCTTCTGCTCATCCTCCCGCGCACTCTGAAGAGAGCTCAGGTGAGAAATTGCAAACGTCGAGCAATTGCTCAGAGATGAAAAGTGCCAGCACTGAAAGCTGTGCTAGCCAGCACCCTTCCTTGGAAGCGCTTTCAGAGGCGCAGCAGCACTGGGGCTTTGCGCTTCTCTATCCACCAAACGTCACGGTCATTCTCTTTCCGTCTCGTAGACACGAGCTGAGAAATTGCAAACGTCGAGCAATTGCTCAGAGATGAAAAGTGCCAGCACTGAAAGCTGTTGCTAGCCAGCACCCTTCCTTGGAAGCGCTTTTGTAGGCCTAAGAACACTGGGGCTCTGGGCTTCTCTAGCCACCAAACGTCACGGTCATTCTCTTTCCGTCTCGTAGACACGAGCTGAGAAATTGCAAACGTCGAGCAATTGCTCAGAGATGAAAAGTGCCAGCACTGAAAGCTGTTGCTAGCCAGCACCCTTCCTTGGAAGCGCTTTACAGGCACAGTAACACTGGGGCTTTGCGCTTCTCTACCCACCAAACGTCACTGTCATTCTCTTTCCATCTCATAGACACGAGCTGAGAAATTGCAAACGTCGAGCAATTGCTCAGAGAAGAAAAGTGCCAGCACTGAAAGCTGTTGCTAGCCAGCACCCTTCCTTGGAAGCGCTTTCACAGGCGCAGCAACACTGGGGCTTTGCGCTTCTCTACCCACCAAACGTCACGGTCCTTCTCTTTCCGTCTCGTAGACACGAGCTGAGAAATTGCAAACGTCGAGCAATTGCTCAGAGATGAAAAGTGCCAGCACTGAAAGCTGTTGCTAGCCAGCACCCTTCCTTGGAAGCGCTTTTGTAGGCCTAAGAACACTGGGGCTCTGGGCTTCTCTAGCCACCTCATCTTCTGCTCATCCTCGCGCGCACTCTAAAGAGAGCTCAGGTGAGAAATTGCAAACGTCCAGCAATTGCTCAGAGATGAAAAGTGCCAGCACTGAAAGCTGTTGCTAGCCAGCACCCTTCCTTGGAAGCGCTTTCACAGGTGCAGTAACACTGGGGCTTTGCGCTTCTCTAGCTACCAAACGTCACGGTCCTTCTCTTTCCGTCTCGTAGACACGAGCTGAGAAATTGCAAACGTCGAGCAATTGCTCAGAGATGAAAAGTGCCGGCACTGAAAGCTCTTGCTAGCCAGCACCCTTCCTTGGAAGCGCTTTACAGGCACAGTAACACTGGGGCTTTGCGCTTCTCTAGCCACCAAACGTCACTGTCATTCTCTTTCCATCTCCTAGACACGAGCTGAGAACTTGCAAACGTCGAGCAATTGCTCAGAGATGAAAAGTGCCAGCACTGAAAGCTGTTGCTAGCCAGCACCCTTCCTTGGAAGCGCTTTTGTAGGCCTAAGAACAGTGGGGCTCTGGGCTTCTTTAGCCACCTCATCTTCTGCTCATCCTCTCGCGCACTCTAAAGAGAGCTCAGGTGAGAAATTGCAAACGTCGAGCAATTGCTCAGAGATGAAAAGTGCCAGCACTGAAAGCTGTTGCTAGCCAGCACCCTTCCTTGGAAGCGCTTTTGTAGGCGCAGCAACACTGGGGCTTTGCGCTTCTCTACCCACCAAACGTCACGGTCATTCTCTTTCCGTCTCGTAGACACGAGCTGAGAAATTGCAAACGTCGAGCAATTGCTCAGAGATGAAAAGTGCCAGCACTGAAAGCTGTTGCTAGCCAGCACCCTTCCTTGGAAGCGCTTTTGTAGGCCTAAGAACAGTGGGGCTCTGGGCTTCTCTAGCCACCTAATCTTCTGCTCATCCTCTCGCGCACTCTAAAGAGAGCTCAGGTGAAAAATTGCAAACGACGAGCAATTGCTCAGAGATGAAAAGTGCCAGCACTGAAAGCTGTTGCTAGCCAGCACCCTTCCTTGGAAGCGCTTTCACAGGCGCAGCAACACTGGGGCTTTGCACTTCTCTACGCACCAAACGTCACGGTCCTTCTCTTTCCGTCTCGTAGACACGAGCTGAGAAATTGCAAACGTCGAGCAATTGCTCAGAGATGAAAAGTGCCAGCACTAAAGCTGTTGCTAGCCAGCACCCTTCCTTGGAAGCGCTTTCACAGGCGCAGCAACACTGGGGCTTTGCGCTTCTCTACCCACCAAACGTCACGGTCACTATCTCTCCGTCTCGTAGACACGAGCTGAGAAATTGCAAACGTCGAGCAATTGCTCAGAGATGAAAAGTGCCAGCACTGAAAGCTGTTGCTAGCCAGCACCCTTCCTTGGAAGCGCTTTTGTAGGCCTAAGAACACTGGGGCTATGGGCTTCTCTAGCCACCTCATCTTCTGCTCATCCTCCCGCGCACTCTGAAGAGAGCTCAGGTGAGAAATTGCAAACGTCGAGCAATTGCTCAGAGATGAAAAGTGCCAGCACTGAAAGCTGTTGCTAGCCAGCACCCTTCCTTGGAAGCGCTTTTGTAGGCCTAAGAACAGTGGGGCTCTGGGCTTCTCTAGCCACCTAATCTTCTGCTCATCCTCGCGCGCACTCTAAAGAGAGCTCAGGTGAGAAATTGCAAACGTCGAGCAGTTGCTCAGAGATGAAAAGTGCCAGCACTGAAAGCTGTTGCTAGCCAGCACCCTTCCTTGGAAGCGCTTTCACAGGCGCAGCAACACTGGGGCTTTGCGCTTCTCTAGCCACCAAACGTCACGGTCCTTCTCTTTCCGTCTCGTAGACACGAGCTGAGAAATTGCAAATGTCGAGCAATTGCTCAGAGATGAAAAGTGCCAGCACTGAAAGCTGTTGCTAGCCAGCCCCCTTCCTTGGAAGCGCTTTTGTAGGCCTAAGAACACTGGGGCTCTGGGTTTCTCTAGCCACCTAATCTTCTGCTCATCCTCTCGCGCACTCTAAAGAGAGATCAGGTGAGAAATTGCAAACGTCGAGCAATTGCTCAGAGATGAAAAGTGCCAGCACTGAAAGCTGTTGCTAGCCAGCACCCTTCCTTGGAAGCGCTTTCACAGGCGCAGCAACACTGGGGCTTTGCGCTTCTATACGCACCAAACGTCACGGTCATTCTCTTTCCGTCTCGTAGACACGAGCTGAGAAATTGCAAACGTCGAGCAATTGCTCAGAGATGAAAAGTGCCAGCACTGAAAGCTGTTGCTAGCCAGCACCCTTCCTTGGAAGCACTTTCAGAGGCGCAGCAACACTGGGGCTTTGCGCTTCTCTAGCCACCAAACGTCACGGTCACTATCTCTCCGTCTCGTAGACACGAGCTGAGAAATTGCAAACGTCGAGCAATTGCTCGGAGATGAAAAGTGCCAGCACTGAAAGCTGTTGCTAGCCAGCACCCTTCCTTGGAAGCGCTTTTGTAGGCCTAAGAACACTGGGGCTATGGGCTTCTCTAGCCACCTCATCTTCTGCTCATCCTCCCGCGCACTCTGAAGAGAGCTCAGGTGAGAAATTGCAAACGTCGAGCAATTGCTCAGAGATGAAAAGTGCCAGCACTGAAAGCTGTTGCTAGCCAGCACCCTTCCTTGGAAGCGCTTTTGTAGGCCTAAGAACAGTGGGGCTCTGGGCTTCTCTAGCCACCTAATCTTCTGCTCATCCTCGCGCGCACTCTAAAGAGAGCTCAGGTGAGAAATTGCAAACGTCGAGCAGTTGCTCAGAGATGAAAAGTGCCAGCACTGAAAGCTGTTGCTAGCCAGCACCCTTCCTTGGAAGCGCTTTCACAGGCGCAGCAACACTGGGGCTTTGCGCTTCTCTAGCCACCAAACGTCACGGTCCTTCTCTTTCCGTCTCGTAGACACGAGCTGAGAAATTGCAAATGTCGAGCAATTGCTCAGAGATGAAAAGTGCCAGCACTGAAAGCTGTTGCTAGCCAGCCCCCTTCCTTGGAAGCGCTTTTGTAGGCCTAAGAACACTGGGGCTCTGGGTTTCTCTAGCCACCTAATCTTCTGCTCATCCTCTCGCGCACTCTAAAGAGAGCTCAGGTGAGAAATTGCAAACGTCGAGCAATTGCTCCGAGATGAAAAGTGCCAGCACTGAAAGCTGTTGCTAGCCAGCACCCTTCCTTGGAAGCGCTTTCACAGGCGCAGCAACACTGGGGCTTTGCGCTTCTATACGCACCAAACGTCACGGTCATTCTCTTTCCGTCTCGTAGACACGAGCTGAGAAATTGCAAACGTCGAGCAATTGCTCAGAGATGAAAAGTGCCAGCACTGAAAGCTGTTGCTAGCCAGCACCCTTCCTTGGAAGCACTTTCAGAGGCGCAGCAACACTGGGGCTTTGCGCTTCTCTAGCCACCAAACGTCACGGTCACTATCTCTCCGTCTCGTAGACACGAGCTGAGAAATTGCAAACGTCGAGCAATTGCTCGGAGATGAAAAGTGCCAGCACTGAAAGCTGTTGCTAGCCAGCACCCTTCCTTGGAAGCGCTTTTGTAGGCCTAAGAACAGTGGGGCTCTGGGCTTCTCTAGCCACCTCATCTTCTGCTCATCCTCCCGCGCACTCTAAAGAGAGCTCAGGTGAGAAATTGCAAACGTCGAGCAATTGCTCAGAGATGAAAAGTGCCAGCACTGAAAGCTGTTGCTAGCCAGCACCCTTCCTTGGAAGCGCTTTCAGAGGCGCAGCAGCACTGGGGCTTTGCGCTTCTCTATCCACCAAACGTCACGGTCCTTCTCTTTCCGTCTCGTAGACACGAGCTGAGAAATTGCAAACGTCGAGCAATTGCTCAGAGATGAAAAGTGCCAGCACTGAAAGCTGTTGCTAGCCAGCACCCTTCCTTGGAAGCGCTTTTGTAGGCCTAAGAACACTGGGGCTCTGGGCTTCTCTAGCCACCTAATCTTCTGCTCATCCTCGCGCGCACTCTAAAGAGAGCTCAGGTGAGAAATTGCAAACGTCGAGCAGTTGCTCAGAGATGAAAAGTGCCAGCACTGAAAGCTGTTGCTAGCCAGCACCCTTCCTTGGAAGCGCTTTCACAGGCGCAGCAACACTGGGGCTTTGCGCTTCTATACGCACCAAACGTCACGGTCATTCTCTTTCCGTCTCGTAGACACGAGCTGAGAAATTGCAAACGTCGAGCAATTGCTCAGAGATGAAAAGTGCCAGCACTGAAAGCTCTTGCTAGCCAGCCCCCTTCCTTGGAAGCGCTTTTGTAGGCCTAAGAACACTGGGGCTCTGGGCTTCTCTAGCCACCTCATCTTCTGCTCATCCTCTCGCGCACTCTAAAGAGAGCTCAGGTGAGAAATTGCAAGCGTCGAGCAATTGCTCAGAGATGAAAAGTGCCAGCACTGAAAGCTCTTGCTAGCCAGCACCCTTCCTTGGAAGCGCTTTCACAGGCGCAGCAACACTGGGGCTTTGCGCTTCTATACGCACCAAACGTCACGGTCATTCTCTTTCCGTCTCGTAGACACGAGCTGAGAAATTGCAAACGTCGAGCAATTGCTCAGAGATGAAAAGTGCCAGCACTGAAAGCTGTTGCTAGCCAGCACCCTTCCTTGGAAGCACTTTCACAGGCGCAGCAACACTGGGGCTTTGCGCTTCTCTAGCCACCAAACGTCACGGTCACTATCTCTCCGTCTCGTAGACACGAGCTGAGAAATTGCAAACGTCGAGCAATTGCTCGGAGATGAAAAGTGCCAGCACTGAAAGCTGTTGCTAGCCAGAACCCTTCCTTGGAAGCGCTTTTGTAGGCCTAAGAACACTGGGGCTCTGGGCTTATCTAGCCACCTGATCTTCTGCTCATCCTCTCGCGCACTCTAAAGAGAGCTCAGGTGAGAAATTGCAAACGTCGAGCAATTGCTCAGAGATGAAAAGTGCCAGCACTGAAAGCTGTTGCTAGCCAGCCCCCTTCCTTGGAAGCGCTTTCACAGGCGCAGCAACACTGGGGCTTTGCGCTTCTATACGCACCAAACGTCACGGTCCTTCTCTTTCCGTCTCGTAGACACGAGCTGAGAAATTGCAAACGTCCAGCAATTGCTCAGAGATGAAAAGTGCCAGCACTGAAAGCTGTTGCTAGCCAGCACCCTTCCTTGGAAGCGCTTTTGTAGGCCTAAGAACACTGGGGCTCTGGGCTTCTCTAGCCACCTAATCTTCTGCTCATCCTCTCACGCACTCTAAAGAGAGCTCAGGTGAGAAATTGCAAACGTCGAGCAATTGCTCAGAGATGAAAAGTGCCAGCACTGAAAGCTCTTGCTAGCCAGCACCCTTCCTTGGAAGCGCTTTCACAGGCGCAGCAACACTGGGGCTTTGCGCTTCTCTACCCACCAAACGTCACGGTCACTATCTCTCCGTCTCGTAGACACGAGCTGAGAAATTGCAAACGTCGAGCAATTGCTCGGAGATGAAAAGTGCCAGAACTGGAAGCTCTTGCTAGCCAGCACCCTTCCTTGGAAGCGCTTTTGTAGGCCTAAGAACACTGGGGCTCTGGGCTTCTCTAGCCACCTCATCTTCTGCTCATCCTCTCGCGCACTCTGAAGAGAGCTCAGGTGAGAAATTGCAAACGTCGAGCAATTGCTCAGAGATGAAAAGTGCCAGCACTGAAAGCTCTTGCTAGCCAGCACCCTTCCTTGGAAGCGCTTTCACAGGCGCAGCAACACTGGGGCTTTGCGCTTCTATACGCACCAAACGTCACGGTCATTCTCTTTCCGTCTCGTAGACACGAGCTGAGAAATTGCAAACGTCGAGCAATTGCTCAGAGATGAAAAGTGCCAGCACTAAAGCTGTTGCTAGCCAGCACCCTTCCTTGGAAGCGCTTTTGTAGGCCTAAGAACACTGGGGCTCTGGGCTTCTCTAGCCACCTAATCTTCTGCTCATCCTCTCGCGCACTCTAAAGAGAGCTCAGGTGAGAAATTGCAAACATCCAGCAATTGCTCAGAGCTGAAAAGTGCCAGCACTGAAAGCTGTTGCTAGCCAGCACCCTTCCTTGGAAGCGCTTTTGTAGGCCTAAGAACACTGGGGCTCTGGGCTTCTCTAGCCACCTCATCTTCTGCTCATCCTCTCGCGCACTCTAAAGAGAGCTCAGGTGAGAAATTGCAAACGTCGAGCAATTGCTCAGAGATGAAAAGTGCCAGCACTGAAAGCTCTTGCTAGCCAGCACCCTTCCTTGGAAGCGCTTTCAGAGGCGCAGCAACACTGGGGCTTTGCGCTTCTCTAGCCACCAAACGTCACGGTCATTCTCTCTCCGTCTCGTAGACACGAGCTGAGAAATTGCAAACGTCGAGCAATTGCTCCGAGATGAAAAGTGCCAGCACTGAAAGCTGTTGCTAGCCAGCACCCTTCCTTGGAAGCGCTTTTGTAGGCCTAAGAACACTGGGGCTCTGGGCTTCTCTAGCCACCTCATCTTCTGCTCATCCTCTCGCGCACTCTGAAGAGAGCTCAGGTGAGAAATTGCAAACGTCGAGCAATTGCTCAGAGATGAAAAGTGCCAGCACTGAAAGCTGTTGCTAGCCAGCACCCTTCCTTGGAAGCGCTTTTGTAGGCCTAAGAACAGTGGGGCTCTGGGCTTCTCTAGCCACCTCATCTTCTGCTCATCCTCGCGCGCTCTAAAGAGAGCTCAGGTGAGAAATTGCAAACGTCGAGCAATTGCTCAGAGATGAAAAGTGCCAGCACTGAAAGCTGTTGCTAGCCAGCCCCCTTCCTTGGAAGCGCTTTCACAGGCGCTGCAACAGTGGGGCTTTGCGCTTCTCTACCCACCAAACGTCACGGTCCTTCTCTTTCCGTCTCGTAGACACGAGCTGAGAAATTGCAAACGTCCAGCAATTGCTCAGAGATGAAAAGTGCCAGCACTGAAAGCTCTTGCTAGCCAGCACCCTTCCTTGGAAGTGCTTTCACAGGCGCAGCAACACTGGGGCTTTGCGCTTCTCTACCCACCAAACGTCACGGTCCTTCTCTTTCCGTCGGTAGACACGTGCTGAGAAATTGCAAACGTCGAGCAATTGCTCAGAGATGAAAAGTGCCAGCACTGAAAGCTCTTGCTAGCCAGCACCCTTCCTTGGAAGCGCTTTTGTAGGCCTAAGAACACTGGGGCTATGGGCTTCTCTAGCCACCTAATCTTCTGCTCATCCTCTCGCGCACTCTAAAGAGAGCTCAGGTGAGAAATTGCAAACGTCCAGCAATTGCTCCGAGATGAAAAGTGCCAGCACTGAAAGCTGTTGCTAGCCAGAACCCTTCCTTGGAAGCGCTTTTGTAGGCCTAAGAACACTGGGGCTCTGGGCTTCTTTAGCCACCTAATCTTCTGCTCATCCTCCCGCGCTCTAAAGAGAACTCAGGTGAGAAATTGCAAACGTCCAGCAATTGCTCAGAGATGAAAAGTGCCAGCACTGAAAGCTCTTGCTAGCCAGCACCCTTCCTTGGAAGCGCTTTCACAGGCGCAGCAACACTGGGGCTTTCCGCTTCTCTAGCCACCAAACGTCACGGTTCTTCTCTTTCCGTCGGTAGACACGAGCTGAGAAATTGCAAACGTCGAGCAATTGCTCAGAGATGAAAAGTGCCAGCACTGAAAGCTGTTGCTAGCCAGCACCCTTCCTTGGAAGCGCTTTTGTAGGCCTAAGAACACTGGGGCTCTGGGCTTCTCTAGCCACCTCATCTTCTGCTCATCCTCTCGCGCACTCTAAAGAGAGCTCAGGTGAGAAATTGCAAACGTCGAGCAATTGCTCCGAGATGAAAAGTGCCAGCACTGAAAGCTGTTGCTAGCCAGCACCCTTCCTTGGAAGCGCTTTCACAGGCGCAGCAACACTGGGGCTTTGCGCTTCTCTACCCACCAAACGTCACGGTCCTTCTCTTTCCGTCTCGTAGACATGAGCTGAGAAATTGCAAACGTCGAGCAATTGCTCAGAGATGAAAAGTGCCAGCACTGAAAGCTGTTGCTAGCCAGCACCCTTCCTTGGAAGCGCTTTTGTAGGCCTAAGAACAGTGGGGCTCTGGGCTTCTCTAGCCACCTAATCTTCTGCTCATCCTCTCGCGCAGTCTAAAGAGAGCTCAGGTGAGAAATTGCAAACGTCGAGCAATTGCTCAGAGATGAAAAGTGCCAGCACTGAAAGCTCTTGCTAGCCAGCACCCTTCCTTGGAAGCGCTTTCACAGGCGCAGCAACACTGGGGCTTTGCGCTTCTCTACCCACCAAACGTCACGGTCCTTCTCTTTCCGTCTCGTAGACACGAGCTGAGAAATTGCAAACGTCGAGCAATTGCTCAGAGATGAAAAGTGCCAGCACTGAAAGCTGTTGCTAGCCAGCACCCTTCCTTGGAAGCGCTTTTGTAGGCCTAAGAACAGTGGGGCTCTGGGCTTCTCTAGCCACCTCATCTTCTGCTCATCCTCGCGCACTCTAAAGAGAGCTCAGGTGAGAAATTGCAAACGTCGAGCAATTGCTCAGAGATGAAAAGTGCCAGCACTGAAAGCTGTTGCTAGCCAGCACCCTTCCTTGGAAGCGCTTTCACACGCGCAGCAACACTGGGGCTTTGCGCTTCTAAACGCACCAAACGTCACGGTCCTTCTCTTTCCGTCTCGTAGACACGAGCTGAGAAATTGCAAACGTCGAGCAATTGCTCAGAGATGAAAAGTGCCAGCACTGAAAGCTCTTGCTAGCCAGCACCCTTCCTTGGAAGTGCTTTTGTAGGCCTAAGAACAGTGGGGCTCTGGGCTTCTCTACCCACCAAACGTCACTGTCATTCTCTTTACATCTCATAGACACGAGCTGAGAAATTGCAAACGTCCAGCAATTGCTCCGAGATGAAAAGTGCCAGCACTGAAAGCTGTTGCTAGCCAGCACCCTTCCTTGGAAGCGCTTTTGTAGGCCTAAGAACAGTGGGGCTCTGGGCTTCTCTAGCCACCTCATCTTCTGCTCATCCTCGCGCGCACTCTGAAGAGAGCTCAGGTGAGAAATTGCAAACGTCGAGCAATTGCTCCGAGATGAAAAGTGCCAGCACTGAAAGCTGTTGCTAGCCAGCACCCTTCCTTGGAAGCGCTTTCACAGGCGCAGCAACACTGGGGCTTTGCGCTTCTCTAGCCACCAAACGTCACGGTCCTTCTCTTTCCGTCTCGTAGACACGAGCTGAGAAATTGCAAACGTCCAGCAATTGCTCAGAGATGAAAAGTGCCAGCACTGAAAGCTGTTGCTAGCCAGCACCCTTCCTTGGAAGCGCTTTACAGGCGCAGTAACACTGGGGCTTTGCGCTTCTCTAGCCACCAAACGTCACTGTCATTCTCTTTCCATCTCCTAGACACGAGCTGAGAAATTGCAAACGTCGAGCAATTGCTCAGAGATGAAAAGTGCCAGCACTGAAAGCTCTTGCTAGCCAGCACCCTTCCTTGGAAGCGCTTTCACAGGCGCAGCAACACTGGGGCTTTGCGCTTCTCTACGCAACAAACGTCACGGTCCTTCTCTCTCCGTCGGTAGACACGAGCTGAGAAATTGCAAACGTCGAGCAATTGCTCAGAGATGAAAAGTGCCAGCACTGAAAGCTGTTGCTAGCCAGCACCCTTCCTTGGAAGCGCTTTTGTAGGCCTAAGAACACTGGGGCTCTGGGCTTCTCTAGCCACCTAATCTTCTGCTCATCCTCGCGCGCACTCTAAAGAGAGCTCAGGTGAGAAATTGCAAACATCCAGCAATTGCTCAGAGCTGAAAAGTGCCAGCACTGAAAGCTGTTGCTAGCCAGCACCCTTCCTTGGAAGCGCTTTTGTAGGCCTAAGAACACTGGGGCTCTGGGCTTCTCTAGCCACCTCATCTTCTGCTCATCCTCTCGCGCACTCTAAAGAGAGCTCAGGTGAGAAATTGCAAACGTCGAGCAATTGCTCAGAGATGAAAAGTGCCAGCACTGAAAGCTGTTGCTAGCCAGCACCCTTCCTTGGAAGCGCTTTCACAGGCGCAGCAACACTGGGGCTTTGCGCTTCTCTACCCACCAAACGTCACGGTCCTTCTCTTTCCGTCTCGTAGACATGAGCTGAGAAATTGCAAACGTCCAGCAATTGCTCCGAGATGAAAAGTGCCAGCACTGAAAGCTGTTGCTAGCCAGCACCCTTCCTTGGAAGCGCTTTTGTAGGCCTAAGAACACTGGGGCTCTGGGCTTCTCTAGCCACCTCATCTTCTGCTCATCCTCTCGCGCACTCTAAAGAGAGCTCAGGTGAGAAATTGCAAACGTCCAGCAATTGCTCAGAGATGAAAAGTGCCAGCACTGAAAGCTCTTGCTAGCCAGCCCCCTTCCTTGGAAGCGCTTTCACAGGCGCAGCAACACTGGGGCTTTGCGCTTCTCTACGCACCAAACGTCACGGTCCTTCTCTTTCCGTCTCGTAGACACGAGCTGAGAAATTGCAAACGTCGAGCAATTGCTCAGAGATGAAAAGTGCCAGCACTGAAAGCTGTTGCTAGCCAGCACCCTTCCTTGGAAGCGCTTTTGTAGGCCTAAGCACACTGGGGCTCTGGGCTTCTCTAGCCACCTCATCTTCTGCTCATCCTCGCGCGCACTCTAAAGAGAGCTCAGGTGAGAAATGGCAAACGTCGAGCAATTGCTCAGAGATGAAAAGTGCCAGCACTGAAAGCTGTTGCTAGCCAGCACCCTTCCTTGGAAGCGCTTTCACAGGCGCAGTAACACTGGGGCTTTGCGCTTCTCTAGCCACCAAACGTCACGGTCCTTCTATTTCCGTCTCATAGACACGAGCTGAGAAATTGCAAACGTCGAGCAATTGCTCAGAGATGAAAAGTGCCAGCACTGAAAGCTCTTGCTAGCCAGCACCCTTCCTTGGAAGCGCTTTACAGGCGCAGTAACACTGGGGCTTTGCGCTTCTCTAGCCACCAAACGTTACTGTCATTCTCTTTCCATCTCCTAGACACGAGCTGAGAAATTGCAAACGTCGAGCAATTGCTCAGAGATGAAAAGTGCCAGCACTGAAAGCTGTTGCTAGCCAGCACCCTTCCTTGGAAGCGCTTTCACAGGCGCAGCAACACTGGGGCTTTGCGCTTCTCTACCCACCAAACGTCACGGTCATTCTCTCTCCGTCTCGTAGACACGAGCTGAGAAATTGCAAACGTCCAGCAATTGCTCAGAGATGAAAAGTGCCAGCACTGAAAGCTCTTGCTAGCCAGCACCCTTCCTTGGAAGCGCTTTTGTAGGCCTAAGAACAGTGGGGCTCTGGGCTTCTCTAGCCACCTAATCTTCTGCTCATCCTCTCGCGCACTCTGAAGAGAGCTCAGGTGAGAAATTGCAAACGTCGAGCAATTGCTCAGAGATGAAAAGTGCCAGCACTGAAAGCTGTTGCTAGCCAGCACCCTTCCTTGGAAGCGCTTTCACAGGCGCAGCAACACTGGGGCTTTGCGCTTCTATACGCACCAAACGTCACGGTCCTTCTCTTTCCTTCTCGTAGACACGAGCTGAGAAATTGCAAACGTCGAGCAATTGCTCAGAGATGAAAAGTGCCAGCACTGAAAGCTCTTGCTAGCCAGCACCCTTCCTTGGAAGCGCTTTACAGGCACAGTAACACTGGGGCTTTGCGCTTCTCTACCCACCAAACGTCACGGTCCTTCTCTTTCCGTCTCGTAGACACGAGCTGAGAAATTGCAAACGTCGAGCAATTGCTCAGAGAAGAAAAGTGCCAGCACTGAAAGCTGTTGCTAGCCAGCACCCTTCCTTGGAAGCGCTTTCACAGGCGCAGCAACACTGGGGCTTTGCGCTTCTCTACCCACCAAACGTCACGGTCCTTCTCTTTCCGTCTCGTAGACACGAGCTGAGAAATTGCAAACGTCCAGCAATTGCTCCGAGATGAAAAGTGCCAGCACTGAAAGCTGTTGCTAGCCAGCACCCTTCCTTGGAAGCGCTTTTGTAGGCCTAAGAACAGTGGGGCTCTGGGCTTCTCTAGCCACCTAATCTTCTGCTCATCCTCTCGCGCACTCTGAAGAGAGCTCAGGTGAGAAATTGCAAACGTCCAGCAATTGCTCAGAGATGAAAAGTGCCAGCACTGAAAGCTGTTGCTAGCCAGCACCCTTCCTTGGAAGCGCTTTCACAGGCTCAGCAACACTGGGGCTTTGCGCTTCTCTACGCACCAAACGTCACGGTCATTCTCTTTCCGTCTCGTAGACACGAGCTGAGAAATTGCAAACGTCGAGCAATTGCTCAGAGATGAAAAGTGCCAGCACTAAAGCTGTTGCTAGCCAGCACCCTTCCTTGGAAGCGCTTTCACAGGCGCAGTAACACTGGGGCTTTGCGCTTCTCTACCCACCAAACGTCACGGTCCTTCTCTTTCCGTCTCGTAGACACGAGCTGAGAAATTGCAAACGTCGAGCAATTGCTCAGAGATGAAAAGTGCCAGAACTGGAAGCTCTTGCTAGCCAGCACCCTTCCTTGGAAGTGCTTTTGTAGGCCTAAGAACACTGGGGCTCTGGGCTTCTCTAGCCACCTCATCTTCTGCTCATCCTCTCGCGCACTCTGAAGAGAGCTCAGGTGAGAAATTGCAAACGTCGAGCAATTGCTCAGAGATGAAAAGTGCCAGCACTGAAAGCTGTTGCTAGCCAGCACCCTTCCTTGGAAGCGCTTTTGTAGGCCTAAGAACAGTGGGGCTCTGGGCTTCTCTAGCCACCTCATCTTCTGCTCATCCTCTCGCGCACTCTAAAGAGAGCTCAGGTGAGAAATTGCAAACGTCCAGCAATTGCTCAGAGATGAAAAGTGCCAGCACTGAAAGCTCTTGCTAGCCAGCACCCTTCCTTGGAAGCGCTTTACAGGCGCAGTAACACTGGGGCTTTGCGCTTCTCTACCCAACAAACGTCACTGTCATTCTCTTTCCATCTCCTAGACACGAGCTGAGAAATTGCAAACGTCGAGCAATTGCTCATAGATGAAAAGTGCCAGCACTGAAAGCTCTTGCTAGCCAGCACCCTTCCTTGGAAGCGCTTTCAGAGGCGCAGCAACACTGGGGCTTTGCGCTTCTCTAGCCACCAAACGTCACGGTCCTTCTCTTTCCGTCGGTAGACACGAGCTGAGAAATTGCAAACGTCGAGCAATTGCTCAGAGATGAAAAGTGCCAGCACTGAAAGCTGTTGCTAGCCAGCACCCTTCCTTGGAAGCGCTTTTGTAGGCCTAAGAACAGTGGGGCTCTGGGCTTCTCTAGCCACCTAATCTTCTGCTCATCCTCTCGCGCACTCTAAAGAGAGCTCAGGTGAGAAATTGCAAACATCCAGCAATTGCTCAGAGCTGAAAAGTGCCAGCACTGAAAGCTGTTGCTAGCCAGCACCCTTCCTTGGAAGCGCTTTTGTAGGCCTAAGAACACTGGGGCTCTGGGCTTCTCTAGCCACCTCATCTTCTGCTCATCCTCTCGCGCACTCTAAAGAGAGCTCAGGTGAGAAATTGCAAACGTCGAGCAATTGCTCAGAGATGAAAAGTGCCAGCACTGAAAGCTGTTGCTAGCCAGCACCCTTCCTTGGAAGCGCTTTCAGAGGCGCAGCAACACTGGGGCTTTGCGCTTCTCTAGCCACCAAACGTCACGGTCATTCTCTCTCCGTCTCGTAGACACGAGCTGAGAAATTGCAAACGTCCAGCAATTGCTCCGAGATGAAAAGTGCCAGCACTGAAAGCTGTTGCTAGCCAGCACCCTTCCTTGGAAGCGCTTTTGTAGGCCTAAGAACAGTGGGGCTCTGGGCTTCTCTAGCCACCTAATCTTCTGCTCATCCTCTCGCGCAGTCTAAAGAGAGCTCAGGTGAGAAATTGCAAACGTCAAGCAATTGCTCAGAGATGAAAAGTGCCAGCACTGAAAGCTGTTGCTAGCCAGCACCCTTCCTTGGAAGCGCTTTTGTAGGCCTAAGAACACTGGGGCTCTGGGCTTCTCTAGCCACCTCATCTTCTGCTCATCCTCGCGCGCTCTAAAGAGAGCTCAGGTGAGAAATTGCAAACGTCGAGCAATTGCTCAGAGATGAAAAGTGCCAGCACTGAAAGCTGTTGCTAGCCAGCACCCTTCCTTGGAAGCGCTTTCACAGGCGCTGCAACAGTGGGGCTTTGCACTTCTCTACCCACCAAACGTCACGGTCCTTCTCTTTCCGTCTCGTAGACACGAGCTGAGAAATTGCAAACGTCCAGCAATTGCTCAGAGATGAAAAGTGCCAGCACTGAAAGCTCTTGCTAGCCAGCACCCTTCCTTGGAAGCGCTTTCACAGGCGCAGCAACACTGGGGCTTTGCGCTTCTCTAGCCACCAAACGTCACGGTCCTTCTCTTTCCGTCGGTAGACACGTGCTGAGAAATTGCAAACGTCGAGCAATTGCTCAGAGATGAAAAGTGCCAGCACTGAAAGCTGTTGCTAGCCAGCACCCTTCCTTGGAAGCGCTTTTGTAGGCCTAAGAACAGTGGGGCTCTGGGCTTCTCTAGCCACCTAATCTTCTGCTCATCCTCTCGCGCACTCTAAAGAGAGCTCAGGTGAGAAATTGCAAACGTCGAGCAATTGCTCAGAGATGAAAAGTGCCAGCACTGAAAGCTGTTGCTAGCCAGCACCCTTCCTTGGAAGCGCTTTTGTAGGCCTAAGAACACTGGGGCTCTGGGCTTCTTTAGCCACCTAATCTTCTGCTCATCCTCCCGCGCTCTAAAGAGAACTCAGGTGAGAAATTGCAAACGTCCAGCAATTGCTCAGAGATGAAAAGTGCCAGCACTGAAAGCTCTTGCTAGCCAGCACCCTTCCTTGGAAGCGCTTTCACAGGCGCAGCAACACTGGGGCTTTGCGCTTCTCTAGCCACCAAACGTCACGGTTCTTCTCTTTCCATCGGTAGACACGAGCTGAGAAATTGCAAACGTCGAGCAATTGCTCAGAGATGAAAAGTGCCAGCACTGAAAGCTGTTGCTAGCCAGCACCCTTCCTTGGAAGCGCTTTTGTAGGCCTAAGAACACTGGGGCTCTGGGCTTCTCTAGCCACCTCATCTTCTGCTCATCCTCTCGCGCACTCTAAAGAGAGCTCAGGTGAGAAATGGCAAACGTCGAGCAATTGCTCAGAGATGAAAAGTGCCAGCACTGAAAGCTGTTGCTAGCCAGCACCCTTCCTTGGAAGCGCTTTCACAGGCGCAGCAACACTGGGGCTTTGCGCTTCTCTACCCACCAAACGTCACGGTCCTTCTCTTTCCATCTCGTAGACATGAGCTGAGAAATTGCAAACGTCGAGCAATTGCTCAGAGATGAAAAGTGCCAGCACTGAAAGCTGTTGCTAGCCAGCACCCTTCCTTGGAAGCGCTTTTGTAGGCCTAAGAACACTGGGGCTCTGGGCTTCTCTA
This sequence comes from Sarcoramphus papa, assembly GCA_037962945.1. Lineage (NCBI taxonomy): Eukaryota > Metazoa > Chordata > Aves > Accipitriformes > Cathartidae > Sarcoramphus > Sarcoramphus papa. The sequence continues at coordinate 3,485,251 of CM075606.1, read as the reverse complement.
GCCACCTAATCTTCTGCTCATCCTCTCGCGCAGTCTAAAGAGAGCTCAGGTGAGAAATTGCAAACGTCGAGCAATTGCTCAGAGATGAAAAGTGCCAGCACTGAAAGCTGTTGCTAGCCAGCACCCTTCCTTGGAAGCGCTTTCACAGGCGCAGCAACACTGGGGCTTTGCGCTTCTCTACCCACCAAACGTCACGGTCCTTCTCTTTCCGTCTCGTAGACACGAGCTGAGAAATTGCAAACGTCGAGCAATTGCTCAGAGATGAAAAGTGCCAGCACTGAAAGCTCTTGCTAGCCAGCACCCTTCCTTGGAAGCGCTTTTGTAGGCCTAAGAACAGTGGGGCTCTGGGCTTCTCTAGCCACCTCATCTTCTCCTCATCCTCGCGCACTCTAAAGAGAGCTCAGGTGAGAAATTGCAAACGTCGAGCAATTGCTCAGAGATGAAAAGTGCCAGCACTGAAAGCTGTTGCTAGCCAGCACCCTTCCTTGGAAGCGCTTTCACACGCGCAGCAACACTGGGGCTTTGCGCTTCTAAACGCACCAAACGTCACGGTCCTTCTCTTTCCGTCTCGTAGACACGAGCTGAGAAATTGCAAACGTCGAGCAATTGCTCAGAGATGAAAAGTGCCAGCACTGAAAGCTGTTGCTAGCCAGCACCCTTCCTTGGAAGTGCTTTTGTAGGCCTAAGAACACTGGGGCTTTGCGCTTCTCTACCCACCAAACGTCACTGTCATTCTCTTTACATCTCATAGACACGAGCTGAGAAATTGCAAACGTCCAGCAATTGCTCCGAGATGAAAAGTGCCAGCACTGAAAGCTGTTGCTAGCCAGCACCCTTCCTTGGAAGCGCTTTTGTAGGCCTAAGAACACTGGGGCTCTGGGCTTCTCTAGCCACCTCATCTTCTGCTCATCCTCTCGCGCACTCTAAAGAGAGCTCAGGTGAGAAATTGCAAACGTCGAGCAATTGCTCAGAGATGAAAAGTGCCAGCACTGAAAGCTCTTGCTAGCCAGCACCCTTCCTTGGAAGCGCTTTACAGGCGCAGTAACACTGGGGCTTTGCGCTTCTCTAGCCACCAAACGTCACAGTCACTATCTCTCCGTCTCGTAGACACGAGCTGAGAAATTGCAAACGTCGAGCAATTGCTCAGAGATGAAAAGTGCCAGCACTGAAAGCTCTTGCTAGCCAGCACCCTTCCTTGGAAGCGCTTTCAGAGGCGCAGCAACACTGGGGCTTTGCGCTTCTCTAGCCACCAAACGTCACGGTCCTTCTCTTTCCGTCGGTAGACACGAGCTGAGAAATTGCAAACGTCGAGCAATTGCTCGGAGATGAAAAGTGCCAGCACTGAAAGCTGTTGCTAGCCAGCACCCTTCCTTGGAAGCGCTTTTGTAGCCCTAAGAACACTGGGGCTCTGGGCTTCTCTAGCCACCTAATCTTCTGCTCATCCTCTCGCGCACTCTAAAGAGAGCTCAGGTGAGAAATTGCAAACATCCAGCAATTGCTCAGAGCTGAAAAGTGCCAGCACTGAAAGCTGTTGCTAGCCAGCACCCTTCCTTGGAAGCGCTTTTGTAGGCCTAAGAACACTGGGGCTCTGGGCTTCTCTAGCCACCTCATCTTCTGCTCATCCTCTCGCGCACTCTAAAGAGAGCTCAGGTGAGAAATTGCAAACGTCGAGCAATTGCTCAGAGATGAAAAGTGCCAGCACTGAAAGCTCTTGCTAGCCAGCACCCTTCCTTGGAAGCGCTTTCACAGGCGCAGCAACACTGGGGCTTTGCGCTTCTCTAGCCACCAAACGTCACGGTCATTCTCTCTCCGTCTCGTAGACACGAGCTGAGAAATTGCAAACGTCGAGCAATTGCTCAGAGATGAAAAGTGCCAGCACTGAAAGCTGTTGCTAGCCAGCACCCTTCCTTGGAAGCGCTTTTGTAGGCCTAAGAACAGTGGGGCTCTGGGCTTCTCTAGCCACCTCATCTTCTGCTCATCCTCTCGCGCAGTCTAAAGAGAGCTCAGGTGAGAAATTGCAAACGTCGAGCAATTGCTCAGAGATGAAAAGTGCCAGCACTGAAAGCTGTTGCTAGCCAGCACCCTTCCTTGGAAGCGCTTTTGTAGGCCTAAGAACACTGGGGCTCTGGGCTTCTCTAGCCACCTCATCTTCTGCTCATCCTCGCGCGCTCTAAAGAGAGCTCAGGTGAGAAATTGCAAACGTCGAGCAATTGCTCAGAGATGAAAAGTGCCAGCACTGAAAGCTGTTGCTAGCCAGCACCCTTCCTTGGAAGCGCTTTCACAGGCGCTGCAACAGTGGGGCTTTGCACTTCTCTACCCACCAAACGTCACGGTCCTTCTCTTTCCGTCTCGTAGACACGAGCTGAGAAATTGCAAACGTCGAGCAATTGCTCAGAGATGAAAAGTGCCAGCACTGAAAGCTCTTGCTAGCCAGCACCCTTCCTTGGAAGCGCTTTCACAGGCGCAGCAACACTGGGGCTTTGCGCTTCTCTACCCACCAAACGTCACGGTCCTTCTCTTTCCGTCGGTAGACACGTGCTGAGAAATTGCAAACGACGAGCAATTGCTCAGAGATGAAAAGTGCCAGCACTGAAAGCTCTTGCTAGCCAGCACCCTTCCTTGGAAGCGCTTTTGTAGGCCTAAGAACACTGGGGCTCTGGGCTTCTCTAGCCACCTAATCTTCTGCTCATCCTCTCGCGCACTCTAAAGAGAGCTCAGGTGAGAAATTGCAAACGTCCAGCAATTGCTCCGAGATGAAAAGTGCCAGCACTGAAAGCTGTTGCTAGCCAGAACCCTTCCTTGGAAGCGCTTTTGTAGGCCTAAGAACACTGGGGCTCTGGGCTTCTTTAGCCACCTAATCTTCTGCTCATCCTCCCGCGCTCTAAAGAGAACTCAGGTGAGAAATTGCAAACGTCCAGCAATTGCTCAGAGATGAAAAGTGCCAGCACTGAAAGCTCTTGCTAGCCAGCACCCTTCCTTGGAAGCGCTTTCACAGGCGCAGCAACACTGGGGCTTTGCGCTTCTCTAGCCACCAAACGTCACGGTTCTTCTCTTTCCATCGGTAGACACGAGCTGAGAAATTGCAAACGTCGAGCAATTGCTCAGAGATGAAAAGTGCCAGCACTGAAAGCTGTTGCTAGCCAGCACCCTTCCTTGGAAGCGCTTTTGTAGGCCTAAGAACACTGGGGCTCTGGGCTTCTCTAGCCACCTCATCTTCTGCTCATCCTCTCGCGCACTCTAAAGAGAGCTCAGGTGAGAAATGGCAAACGTCGAGCAATTGCTCAGAGATGAAAAGTGCCAGCACTGAAAGCTGTTGCTAGCCAGCACCCTTCCTTGGAAGCGCTTTCACAGGCGCAGCAACACTGGGGCTTTGCGCTTCTCTACCCACCAAACGTCACGGTCCTTCTCTTTCCGTCTCGTAGACACGAGCTGAGAAATTGCAAACGTCGAGCAATTGCTCCGAGATGAAAAGTGCCAGCACTGAAAGCTCTTGCTAGCCAGCACCCTTCCTTGGAAGCGCTTTTGTAGGCCTAAGAACAGTGGGGCTCTGGGCTTCTCTAGCCACCTCATCTTCTCCTCATCCTCGCGCACTCTAAAGAGAGCTCAGGTGAGAAATTGCAAACGTCGAGCAATTGCTCAGAGATGAAAAGTGCCAGCACTGAAAGCTGTTGCTAGCCAGCACCCTTCCTTGGAAGCGCTTTCACACGCGCAGCAACACTGGGGCTTTGCGCTTCTAAACGCACCAAACGTCACGGTCCTTCTCTTTCCGTCTCGTAGACACGAGCTGAGAAATTGCAAACGTCGAGCAATTGCTCAGAGATGAAAAGTGCCAGCACTGAAAGCTGTTGCTAGCCAGCACCCTTCCTTGGAAGTGCTTTTGTAGGCCTAAGAACACTGGGGCTCTGGGCTTCTCTACCCACCAAACGTCACTGTCATTCTCTTTAAATCTCATAGACACGAGCTGAGAAATTGCAAACGTCCAGCAATTGCTCCGAGATGAAAAGTGCCAGCACTGAAAGCTGTTGCTAGCCAGCACCCTTCCTTGGAAGCGCTTTTGTAGGCCTAAGAACAGTGGGGCTCTGGGCTTCTCTAGCCACCTCATCTTCTGCTCATCCTCTCGCGCACTCTGAAGAGAGCTCAGGTGAGAAATTGCAAACGTCGAGCAATTGCTCAGAGATGAAAAGTGCCAGCACTGAAAGCTGTTGCTAGCCAGCACCCTTCCTTGGAAGCGCTTTTGTAGGCCTAAGAACACTGGGGCTCTGGGCTTCTCTAGCCACCTCATCTTCTGCTCATCCTCTCGCGCACTCTAAAGAGAGCTCAGGTGAGAAATTGCAAACGTCCAGCAATTGCTCAGAGATGAAAAGTGCCAGCACTGAAAGCTCTTGCTAGCCAGCACCCTTCCTTGGAAGCGCTTTACAGGCGCAGTAACACTGGGGCTTTGCGCTTCTCTACCCACCAAACGTCACTGTCATTCTCTTTCCATCTCCTAGACACGAGCTGAGAAATTGCAAACGTCGAGCAATTGCTCAGAGATGAAAAGTGCCAGCACTGAAAGCTCTTGCTAGCCAGCACCCTTCCTTGGAAGCGCTTTCAGAGGCGCAGCAACACTGGGGCTTTGCGCTTCTCTAGCCACCAAACGTCACGGTCCTTCTCTTTCCGTCGGTAGACACGAGCTGAGAAATTGCAAACGTCGAGCAATTGCTCGGAGATGAAAAGTGCCAGCACTGAAAGCTGTTGCTAGCCAGCACCCTTCCTTGGAAGCGCTTTTGTAGCCCTAAGAACATTGGGGCTCTGGGCTTCTCTAGCCACCTAATCTTCTGCTCATCCTCTCGCGCACTCTAAAGAGAGCTCAGGTGAGAAATTGCAAACATCCAGCAATTGCTCAGAGCTGAAAAGTGCCAGCACTGAAAGCTGTTGCTAGCCAGCACCCTTCCTTGGAAGCGCTTTTGTAGGCCTAAGAACACTGGGGCTCTGGGCTTCTCTAGCCACCTCATCTTCTGCTCATCCTCTCGCGCACTCTAAAGAGAGCTCAGGTGAGAAATTGCAAACGTCGAGCAATTGCTCAGAGATGAAAAGTGCCAGCACTGAAAGCTCTTGCTAGCCAGCACCCTTCCTTGGAAGCGCTTTCAGAGGCGCAGCAACACTGGGGCTTTGCGCTTCTCTAGCCACCAAACGTCACGGTCATTCTCTCTCCGTCTCGTAGACACGAGCTGAGAAATTGCAAACGTCCAGCAATTGCTCAGAGATGAAAAGTGCCAGCACTGAAAGCTGTTGCTAGCCAGCACCCTTCCTTGGAAGCGCTTTTGTAGGCCTAAGAACAGTGGGGCTCTGGGCTTCTCTAGCCACCTCATCTTCTGCTCATCCTCTCACGCAGTCTAAAGAGAGCTCAGGTGAGAAATTGCAAACGTCGAGCAATTGCTCAGAGATGAAAAGTGCCAGCACTGAAAGCTGTTGCTAGCCAGCACCCTTCCTTGGAAGCGCTTTTGTAGGCCTAAGAACACTGGGGCTCTGGGCTTCTCTAGCCACCTCATCTTCTGCTCATCCTCGCGCGCTCTAAAGAGAGCTCAGGTGAGAAATTGCAAACGTCGAGCAATTGCTCAGAGATGAAAAGTGCCAGCACTGAAAGCTGTTGCTAGCCAGCACCCTTCCTTGGAAGCGCTTTCACAGGCGCTGCAACAGTGGGGCTTTGCACTTCTCTACCCACCAAACGTCACGGTCCTTCTCTTTCCGTCTCGTAGACACGAGCTGAGAAATTGCAAACGTCGAGCAATTGCTCAGAGATGAAAAGTGCCAGCACTGAAAGCTCTTGCTAGCCAGCACCCTTCCTTGGAAGCGCTTTCACAGGCGCAGCAACACTGGGGCTTTGCACTTCTCTACCCACCAAACGTCACGGTCCTTCTCTTTCCGTCGGTAGACACGTGCTGAGAAATTGCAAACGATGAGCAATTGCTCAGAGATGAAAAGTGCCAGCACTGAAAGCTGTTGCTAGCCAGAACCCTTCCTTGGAAGCGCTTTTGTAGGCCTAAGAACACTGGGGCTCTGGGCTTCTTTAGCCACCTAATCTTCTGCTCATCCTCCCGCGCTCTAAAGAGAACTCAGGTGAGAAATTGCAAACGTCCAGCAATTGCTCAGAGATGAAAAGTGCCAGCACTGAAAGCTCTTGCTAGCCAGCACCCTTCCTTGGAAGCGCTTTCACAGGCGCAGCAACACTGGGGCTTTGCGCTTCTCTAGCCACCAAACGTCACGGTTCTTCTCTTTCCATCGGTAGACACGAGCTGAGAAATTGCAAACGTCGAGCAATTGCTCAGAGATGAAAAGTGCCAGCACTGAAAGCTGTTGCTAGCCAGCACCCTTCCTTGGAAGCGCTTTTGTAGGCCTAAGAACACTGGGGCTCTGGGCTTCTCTAGCCACCTCATCTTCTGCTCATCCTCTCGCGCACTCTAAAGAGAGCTCAGGTGAGAAATGGCAAACGTCGAGCAATTGCTCAGAGATGAAAAGTGCCAGCACTGAAAGCTGTTGCTAGCCAGCACCCTTCCTTGGAAGCGCTTTCACAGGCGCAGCAACACTGGGGCTTTGCGCTTCTCTACCCACCAAACGTCACGGTCCTTCTCTTTCCGTCTCGTAGACACGAGCTGAGAAATTGCAAACGTCGAGCAATTGCTCAGAGATGAAAAGTGCCAGCACTGAAAGCTGTTGCTAGCCAGCACCCTTCCTTGGAAGCGCTTTTGTAGGCCTAAGAACACTGGGGCTCTGGGCTTCTCTAGCCACCTCATCTTCTGCTCATCCTCGCGCACTCTAAAGAGAGCTCAGGTGAGAAATTGCAAACGTCGAGCAATTGCTCAGAGATGAAAAGTGCCAGCACTGAAAGCTGTTGCTAGCCAGCACCCTTCCTTGGAAGCGCTTTCACAGGCGCAGCAACACTGGGGCTTTGCGCTTCTAAACGCACCAAACGTCACGGTCCTTCTCTTTCCGTCTCGTAGACACGAGCTGAGAAATTGCAAACGTCGAGCAATTGCTCAGAGATGAAAAGTGCCAGCACTGAAAGCTGTTGCTAGCCAGCACCCTTCCTTGGAAGTGCTTTTGTAGGCCTAAGAACACTGGGGCTCTGGGCTTCTCTACCCACCAAACGTCACTGTCATTCTCTTTACATCTCATAGACACGAGCTGAGAAATTGCAAACGTCCAGCAATTGCTCCGAGATGAAAAGTGCCAGCACTGAAAGCTGTTGCTAGCCAGCACCCTTCCTTGGAAGCGCTTTTGTAGGCCTAAGAACAGTGGGGCTCTGGGCTTCTCTAGCCACCTAATCTTCTGCTCATCCTCGCGCGCACTCTGAAGAGAGCTCAGGTGAGAAATTGCAAACGTCGAGCAATTGCTCCGAGATGAAAAGTGCCAGCACTGAAAGCTGTTGCTAGCCAGCACCCTTCCTTGGAAGCGCTTTCACAGGCGCAGCAACACTGGGGCTTTGCGCTTCTCTAGCCACCAAACGTCACGGTCCTTCTCTTTCCGTCTCGTAGACACGAGCTGAGAAATTGCAAACGTCCAGCAATTGCTCAGAGATGAAAAGTGCCAGCACTGAAAGCTGTTGCTAGCCAGCACCCTTCCTTGGAAGCGCTTTCACAGGCGCAGCAACACTGGGGCTTTGCGCTTCTCTACGCAACAAACGTCACGGTCCTTCTCTTTCCGTCGGTAGACACGAGCTGAGAAATTGCAAACGTCGAGCAATTGCTCAGAGATGAAAAGTGCCAGCACTGAAAGCTGTTGCTAGCCAGCACCCTTCCTTGGAAGCGCTTTTGTAGGCCTAAGAACACTGGGGCTCTGGGCTTCTCTAGCCACCTAATCTTCTGCTCATCCTCGCGCGCACTCTAAAGAGAGCTCAGGTGAGAAATTGCAAACATCCAGCAATTGCTCAGAGCTGAAAAGTGCCAGCACTGAAAGCTGTTGCTAGCCAGCACCCTTCCTTGGAAGCGCTTTTGTAGGCCTAAGAACACTGGGGCTCTGGGCTTCTCTAGCCACCTCATCTTCTGCTCATCCTCTCGCGCACTCTAAAGAGAGCTCAGGTGAGAAATTGCAAACGTCGAGCAATTGCTCAGAGATGAAAAGTGCCAGCACTGAAAGCTGTTGCTAGCCAGCACCCTTCCTTGGAAGCGCTTTCACAGGCGCAGCAACACTGGGGCTTTGCGCTTCTCTACCCACCAAACGTCACGGTCCTTCTCTTTCCGTCTCGTAGACACGAGCTGAGAAATTGCAAACGTCCAGCAATTGCTCCGAGATGAAAAGTGCCAGCACTGAAAGCTGTTGCTAGCCAGCACCCTTCCTTGGAAGCGCTTTTGTAGGCCTAAGAACACTGGGGCTCTGGGCTTCTCTAGCCACCTCATCTTCTGCTCATCCTCTCGCGCACTCTAAAGAGAGCTCAGGTGAGAAATTGCAAACGTCCAGCAATTGCTCAGAGATGAAAAGTGCCAGCACTGAAAGCTGTTGCTAGCCAGCCCCCTTCCTTGGAAGCGCTTTCACAGGCGCAGCAACACTGGGGCTTTGCGCTTCTCTACGCACCAAACGTCACGGTCCTTCTCTTTCCGTCTCGTAGACACGAGCTGAGAAATTGCAAACGTCGAGCAATTGCTCAGAGATGAAAAGTGCCAGCACTGAAAGCTGTTGCTAGCCAGCACCCTTCCTTGGAAGCGCTTTTGTAGGCCTAAGCACACTGGGGCTCTGGGCTTCTCTAGCCACCTCATCTTCTGCTCATCCTCGCGCGCACTCTAAAGAGAGCTCAGGTGAGAAATGGCAAACGTCCAGCAATTGCTCAGAAATGAAAAGTGCCAGCACTGAAAGCTGTTGCTAGCCAGCACCCTTCCTTGGAAGCGCTTTCACAGGCGCAGTAACACTGGGGCTTTGCGCTTCTCTAGCCACCAAACGTCACGGTCATTCTCTTTCCGTCTCGTAGACACGAGCTGAGAAATTGCAAACGTCGAGCAATTGCTCAGAGATGAAAAGTGCCAGCACTGAAAGCTGTTGCTAGCCAGCACCCTTCCTTGGAAGCGCTTTACAGGCACAGTAATACTGGGGCTTTGCGCTTCTCTACCCACCAAACGTCACTGTCATTCTCTTTCCATCTCATAGACACGAGCTGAGAAATTGCAAACGTCGAGCAGTTGCTCAGAGAAGAAAAGTGCCAGCACTGAAAGCTGTTGCTAGCCAGCACCCTTCCTTGGAAGCGCTTTCACAGGCGCAGCAACACTGGGGCTTTGCGCTTCTCTAGCCACAAAACGTCACGGTCCTTCTCTTTCCGTCTCGTAGACACGAGCTGAGAAATTGCAAACGTCGAGCAATTGCTCAGAGATGAAAAGTGCCAGCACTGAAAGCTGTTGCTAGCCAGCACCCTTCCTTGGAAGCGCTTTCACAGGTGCAGTAACACTGGGGCTTTGCGCTTCTCTAGCTACCAAACGTCACGGTCCTTCTATTTCCGTCTCATAGACACGAGCTGAGAAATTGCAAACGTCGAGCAATTGCTCGGAGATGAAAAGTGCCAGCACTGAAAGCTCTTGCTAGCCAGCACCCTTCCTTGGAAGCGCTTTACAGGCGCAGTAACACTGGGGCTTTGCGCTTCTCTAGCCACCAAACGTCACGGTCCTTCTCTTTCCATCTCCTAGACACGAGCTGAGAAATTGCAAACGTCGAGCAATTGCTCAGAGATGAAAAGTGCCAGCACTGAAAGCTGTTGCTAGCCAGCACCCTTCCTTGGAAGCGCTTTCACAGGCGCAGCAACACTGGGGCTTTGCGCTTCTCTACCCACCAAACGTCACGGTCATTCTCTCTCCGTCTCGTAGACACGAGCTGAGAAATTGCAAACGTCCAGCAATTGCTCAGAGATGAAAAGTGCCAGCACTGAAAGCTCTTGCTAGCCAGCACCCTTCCTTGGAAGCGCTTTTGTAGGCCTAAGAACAGTGGGGCTCTGGGCTTCTTTAGCCACCTAATCTTCTGCTCATCCTCTCGCGCACTCTGAAGAGAGCTCAGGTGAGAAATTGCAAACGTCGAGCAATTGCTCAGAGATGAAAAGTGCCAGCACTGAAAGCTGTTGCTAGCCAGCACCCTTCCTTGGAAGCGCTTTTGTAGGCCTAAGAACAGTGGGGCTCTGGGCTTCTCTAGCCACCTCATCTTCTGCTCATCCTCTCGCGCACTCTAAAGAGAGCTCAGGTGAGAAATTGCAAACGTCGAGCAATTGCTCAGAGATGAAAAGTGCCAGCACTGAAAGCTGTTGCTAGCCAGCCCCCTTCCTTGGAAGCGCTTTACAGGCACAGTAACACTGGGGCTTTGCGCTTCTCTAGCCACCAAACGTCACTGTCATTCTCTTTCCATCTCATAGACACGAGCTGAGAAATTGCAAACGTCGAGCAATTGCTCAGAGAAGAAAAGTGCCAGCACTGAAAGCTGTTGCTAGCCAGCACCCTTCCTTGGAAGCGCTTTCACAGGCGCAGCAACACTGGGGCTTTGCGCTTCTCTACCCACCAAACGTCACGGTCCTTCTCTTTCCGTCTCGTAGACACGAGCTGAGAAATTGCAAACGTCGAGCAATTGCTCAGAGATGAAAAGTGCCAGCACTGAAAGCTGTTGCTAGCCAGCACCCTTCCTTGGAAGCGCTTTTGTAGGCCTAAGAACACTGGGGCTCTGGGCTTCTCTAGCCACCTCATCTTCTGCTCATCCTCTCGCGCACTCTAAAGAGAGCTCAGGTGAGAAATTGCAAACGTCCAGCAATTGCTCAGAGATGAAAAGTGCCAGCACTGAAAGCTGTTGCTAGCCAGCACCCTTCCTTGGAAGCGCTTTCAAAGGTGCAGTAACACTGGGGCTTTGCGCTTCTCTAGCTACCAAACGTCACGGTCCTTCTCTTTCCGTCTCGTAGACACGAGCTGAGAAATTGCAAACGTCGAGCAATTGCTCAGAGATGAAAAGTGCCAGCACTGAAAGCTCTTGCTAGCCAGCACCCTTCCTTGGAAGCGCTTTACAGGCACAGTAACACTGGGGCTTTGCGCTTCTCTAGCCACCAAACGTCACTGTCATTCTCTTTCCATCTCCTAGACACGAGCTGAGAACTTGCAAACGTCGAGCAATTGCTCAGAGATGAAAAGTGCCAGCACTGAAAGCTCTTGCTAGCCAGCACCCTTCCTTGGAAGTGCTTTCACAGGCGCAGCAACACTGGGGCTTTGCGCTTCTCTACGCACCAAACGTCACGGTCCTTCTCTTTCCGTCGGTAGACACGAGATGAGAAATTGCAAACGACGAGCAATTGCTCAGAGATGAAAAGTGCCAGCACTGAAAGCTGTTGCTAGCCAGCACCCTTCCTTGGAAGCGCTTTTGTAGGCCTAAGAACAGTGGGGCTCTGGGCTTCTCTAGCCACCTCATCTTCTGCTCATCCTCTCGCGCACTCTAAAGAGAGCTCAGGTGAGAAATTGCAAACGTCCAGCAATTGCTCAGAGATGAAAAGTGCCAGCACTGAAAGCTGTTGCTAGCCAGCACCCTTCCTTGGAAGCGCTTTCAGAGGCGCAGCAACACTGGGGCTTTGCGCTTCTCTACCCACCAAACGTCACGGTCATTCTCTTTCCGTCTCGTAGACACGAGCTGAGAAATTGCAAACGTCGAGCAATTGCTCAGAGATGAAAAGTGCCAGCACTGAAAGCTCTTGCTAGCCAGCACCCTTCCTTGGAAGCGCTTTACAGGCACAGTAACACTGGGGCTTTGCGCTTCTCTACCCACCAAACGTCACTGTCATTCTCTTTCCATCTCATAGACACGAGCTGAGAAATTGCAAACGTCGAGCAATTGCTCAGAGAAGAAAAGTGCCAGCACTGAAAGCTGTTGCTAGCCAGCACCCTTCCTTGGAAGCGCTTTCACAGGCGCAGCAACACTGGGGCTTTGCACTTCTCTACGCACCAAACGTCACGGTCCTTCTCTTTCCGTCTCGTAGACACGAGCTGAGAAATTGCAAACGTCGAGCAATTGCTCAGAGATGAAAAGTGCCAGCACTAAAGCTGTTGCTAGCCAGCACCCTTCCTTGGAAGCGCTTTCACAGGCGCAGCAACACTGGGGCTTTGCGCTTCTCTAGCCACCAAACGTCACGGTCACTATCTCTCCGTCTCGTAGACACGAGCTGAGAAATTGCAAACGTCCAGCAATTGCTCGGAGATGAAAAGTGCCAGCACTGAAAGCTGTTGCTAGCCAGCACCCTTCCTTGGAAGCGCTTTTGTAGGCCTAAGAACAGTGGGGCTCTGGGCTTCTCTAGCCACCTCATCTTCTGCTCATCCTCCCGCGCACTCTGAAGAGAGCTCAGGTGAGAAATTGCAAACGTCGAGCAATTGCTCAGAGATGAAAAGTGCCAGCACTGAAAGCTGTTGCTAGCCAGCACCCTTCCTTGCAAGCGCTTTTGTAGGCCTAAGAACACTGGGGCTCTGGGCTTCTCTAGCCACCTAATCTTCTGCTCATCCTCGCGCGCACTCTAAAGAGAGCTCAGGTGAGAAATTGCAAACGTCGAGCAGTTGCTCAGAGATGAAAAGTGCCAGCACTGAAAGCTGTTGCTAGCCAGCACCCTTCCTTGGAAGCGCTTTCACAGGCGCAGCAACACTGGGGCTTTGCGCTTCTCTAGCCACCAAACGTCACGGTCCTTCTCTTTCCGTCTCGTAGACACGAGCTGAGAAATTGCAAATGTCGAGCAATTGCTCAGAGATGAAAAGTGCCAGCACTGAAAGCTGTTGCTAGCCAGCCCCCTTCCTTGGAAGCGCTTTTGTAGGCCTAAGAACACTGGGGCTCTGGGCTTCTCTAGCCACCTAATCTTCTGCTCATCCTCTCGCGCACTCTAAAGAGAGCTCAGGTGAGAAATTGCAAACGTCGAGCAATTGCTCAGAGATGAAAAGTGCCAGCACTGAAAGCTGTTGCTAGCCAGCACCCTTCCTTGGAAGCGCTTTCACAGGCGCAGCAACACTGGGGCTTTGCGCTTCTCTACCCACCAAACGTCACGGTCCTTCTCTTTCCGTCTCGTAGACACGAGCTGAGAAATTGCAAACGTCGAGCAATTGCTCAGAGATGAAAAGTGCCAGCACTGAAAGCTGTTGCTAGCCAGCACCCTTCCTTGGAAGCGCTTTTGTAGGCCTAAGAACAGTGGGGCTCTGGGCTTCTCTAGCCACCTCATCTTCTGCTCATCCTCTCGCGCACTCTAAAGAGAGCTCAGGTGAAAAATTGCAAACGTCCAGCAATTGCTCAGAGATGAAAAGTGCCAGCACTGAAAGCTGTTGCTAGCCAGCACCCTTCCTTGGAAGCGCTTTCACAGGCGCAGCAACACTGGGGCTTTGCACTTCTCTACGCACCAAACGTCACGGTCCTTCTCTTTCCGTCTCGTAGACACGAGCTGAGAAATTGCAAACGTCGAGCAATTGCTCAGAGATGAAAAGTGCCAGCACTAAAGCTGTTGCTAGCCAGCACCCTTCCTTGGAAGCGCTTTCACAGGCGCAGCAACACTGGGGCTTTGCGCTTCTCTACCCACCAAACGTCACGGTCACTATCTCTCCGTCTCGTAGACACGAGCTGAGAAATTGCAAACGTCCAGCAATTGCTCAGAGATGAAAAGTGCCAGCACTGAAAGCTGTTGCTAGCCAGCACCCTTCCTTGGAAGCGCTTTTGTAGGCCTAAGAACAGTGGGGCTCTGGGCTTCTCTAGCCACCTCATCTTCTGCTCATCCTCCCGCGCACTCTGAAGAGAGCTCAGGTGAGAAATTGCAAACGTCGAGCAATTGCTCAGAGATGAAAAGTGCCAGCACTGAAAGCTGTTGCTAGCCAGCACCCTTCCTTGGAAGCGCTTTTGTAGGCCTAAGAACACTGGGGCTCTGGGCTTCTCTAGCCACCTAATCTTCTGCTCATCCTCGCGCGCACTCTAAAGAGAGCTCAGGTGAGAAATTGCAAACGTCGAGCAGTTGCTCAGAGATGAAAAGTGCCAGCACTGAAAGCTGTTGCTAGCCAGCACCCTTCCTTGGAAGCGCTTTTGTAGGCGCAGCAACACTGGGGCTTTGCGCTTCTCTAGCCACCAAACGTCACGGTCCTTCTCTTTCCGTCTCGTAGACACGAGCTGAGAAATTGCAAATGTCGAGCAATTGCTCCGAGATGAAAAGTGCCAGCACTGAAAGCTGTTGCTAGCCAGCCCCCTTCCTTGGAAGCGCTTTTGTAGGCCTAAGAACACTGGGGCTCTGGGCTTCTCTAGCCACCTAATCTTCTGCTCATCCTCTCGCGCACTCTAAAGAGAGATCAGGTGAGAAATTGCAAACGTCGAGCAATTGCTCAGAGATGAAAAGTGCCAGCACTGAAAGCTGTTGCTAGCCAGCAGCCTTCCTTGGAAGCGCTTTCACAGGCGCAGCAACACTGGGGCTTTGCGCTTCTATACGCACCAAACGTCACGGTCATTCTCTTTCCGTCTCGTAGACACGAGCTGAGAAATTGCAAACGTCGAGCAATTGCTCAGAGATGAAAAGTGCCAGCACTGAAAGCTGTTGCTAGCCAGCACCCTTCCTTGGAAGCACTTTCACAGGCGCAGCAACACTGGGGCTTTGCGCTTCTCTACCCACCAAACGTCACGGTCACTATCTCTCCGTCTCGTAGACACGAGCTGAGAAATTGCAAACGTCGAGCAATTGCTCCGAGATGAAAAGTGCCAGCACTGAAAGCTGTTGCTAGCCAGCACCCTTCCTTGGAAGCGCTTTTGTAGGCCTAAGAACAGTGGGGCTCTGGGCTTCTCTAGCCACCTCATCTTCTGCTCATCCTCCCGCGCACTCTGAAGAGAGCTCAGGTGAGAAATTGCAAACGTCGAGCAATTGCTCAGAGATGAAAAGTGCCAGCACTGAAAGCTGTTGCTAGCCAGCACCCTTCCTTGGAAGCGCTTTCAGAGGCGCAGCAGCACTGGGGCTTTGCGCTTCTCTACGCAACAAACGTCACGGTCCTTCTCTTTCCGTCGGTAGACACGAGCTGAGAAATTGCAAACGTCGAGCAATTGCTCAGAGATGAAAAGTGCCAGCACTGAAAGCTGTTGCTAGCCAGCACCCTTCCTTGGAAGCGCTTTTGTAGGCCTAAGAACACTGGGGCTCTGGGCTTCTCTAGCCACCTAATCTTCTGCTCATCCTCGCGCGCACTCTAAAGAGAGCTCAGGTGAGAAATTGCAAACATCCAGCAATTGCTCAGAGCTGAAAAGTGCCAGCACTGAAAGCTGTTGCTAGCCAGCACCCTTCCTTGGAAGCGCTTTTGTAGGCCTAAGAACACTGGGGCTCTGGGCTTCTCTAGCCACCTCATCTTCTGCTCATCCTCTCGCGCACTCTAAAGAGAGCTCAGGTGAGAAATTGCAAACGTCGAGCAATTGCTCAGAGATGAAAAGTGCCAGCACTGAAAGCTGTTGCTAGCCAGCACCCTTCCTTGGAAGCGCTTTCACAGGCGCAGCAACACTGGGGCTTTGCGCTTCTCTACCCACCAAACGTCACGGTCCTTCTCTTTCCGTCTCGTAGACACGAGCTGAGAAATTGCAAACGTCCAGCAATTGCTCCGAGATGAAAAGTGCCAGCACTGAAAGCTGTTGCTAGCCAGCACCCTTCCTTGGAAGCGCTTTTGTAGGCCTAAGAACACTGGGGCTCTGGGCTTCTCTAGCCACCTCATCTTCTGCTCATCCTCTCGCGCACTCTAAAGAGAGCTCAGGTGAGAAATTGCAAACGTCGAGCAATTGCTCAGAGATGAAAAGTGCCAGCACTGAAAGCTGTTGCTAGCCAGCCCCCTTCCTTGGAAGCGCTTTCACAGGCGCAGCAACACTGGGGCTTTGCGCTTCTCTACGCACCAAACGTCACGGTCCTTCTCTTTCCGTCTCGTAGACACGAGCTGAGAAATTGCAAACGTCGAGCAATTGCTCAGAGATGAAAAGTGCCAGCACTGAAAGCTGTTGCTAGCCAGCACCCTTCCTTGGAAGCGCTTTTGTAGGCCTAAGCACACTGGGGCTCTGGGCTTCTCTAGCCACCTCATCTTCTGCTCATCCTCGCGCGCACTCTAAAGAGAGCTCAGGTGAGAAATGGCAAACGTCCAGCAATTGCTCAGAAATGAAAAGTGCCAGCACTGAAAGCTGTTGCTAGCCAGCACCCTTCCTTGGAAGCGCTTTCACAGGCGCAGTAACACTGGGGCTTTGCGCTTCTCTAGCCACCAAACGTCACGGTCATTCTCTTTCCGTCTCGTAGACACGAGCTGAGAAATTGCAAACGTCGAGCAATTGCTCAGAGATGAAAAGTGCCAGCACTGAAAGCTGTTGCTAGCCAGCACCCTTCCTTGGAAGCGCTTTACAGGCACAGTAATACTGGGGCTTTGCGCTTCTCTACCCACCAAACGTCACTGTCATTCTCTTTCCATCTCATAGACACGAGCTGAGAAATTGCAAACGTCGAGCAGTTGCTCAGAGATGAAAAGTGCCAGCACTGAAAGCTGTTGCTAGCCAGCACCCTTCCTTGGAAGCGCTTTCACAGGCGCAGCAACACTGGGGCTTTGCGCTTCTCTAGCCACAAAACGTCACGGTCCTTCTCTTTCCGTCTCGTAGACACGAGCTGAGAAATTGCAAACGTCGAGCAATTGCTCAGAGATGAAAAGTGCCAGCACTGAAAGCTGTTGCTAGCCAGCACCCTTCCTTGGAAGCGCTTTCACAGGTGCAGTAACACTGGGGCTTTGCGCTTCTCTAGCTACCAAACGTCACGGTCCTTCTATTTCCGTCTCATAGACACGAGCTGAGAAATTGCAAACGTCGAGCAATTGCTCAGAGATGAAAAGTGCCAGCACTGAAAGCTCTTGCTAGCCAGCACCCTTCCTTGGAAGCGCTTTACAGGCGCAGTAACACTGGGGCTTTGCGCTTCTCTAGCCACCAAACGTTACTGTCATTCTCTTTCCATCTCCTAGACACGAGCTGAGAAATTGCAAACGTCGAGCAATTGCTCAGAGATGAAAAGTGCCAGCACTGAAAGCTGTTGCTAGCCAGCACCCTTCCTTGGAAGCGCTTTCACAGGCGCAGCAACACTGGGGCTTTGCGCTTCTCTACCCACCAAACGTCACGGTCATTCTCTCTCCGTCTCGTAGACACGAGCTGAGAAATTGCAAACGTCCAGCAATTGCTCAGAGATGAAAAGTGCCAGCACTGAAAGCTCTTGCTAGCCAGCACCCTTCCTTGGAAGCGCTTTTGTAGGCCTAAGAACAGTGGGGCTCTGGGCTTCTTTAGCCACCTAATCTTCTGCTCATCCTCTCGCGCACTCTGAAGAGAGCTCAGGTGAGAAATTGCAAACGTCGAGCAATTGCTCAGAGATGAAAAGTGCCAGCACTGAAAGCTGTTGCTAGCCAGCACCCTTCCTTGGAAGCGCTTTTGTAGGCCTAAGAACAGTGGGGCTCTGGGCTTCTCTAGCCACCTCATCTTCTGCTCATCCTCTCGCGCACTCTAAAGAGAGCTCAGGTGAGAAATTGCAAACGTCGAGCAATTGCTCAGAGATGAAAAGTGCCAGCACTGAAAGCTGTTGCTAGCCAGCACCCTTCCTTGGAAGCGCTTTACAGGCACAGTAACACTGGGGCTTTGCGCTTCTCTAGCCACCAAACGTCACTGTCATTCTCTTTCCATCTCATAGACACGAGCTGAGAAATTGCAAACGTCGAGCAATTGCTCAGAGAAGAAAAGTGCCAGCACTGAAAGCTGTTGCTAGCCAGCACCCTTCCTTGGAAGCGCTTTCACAGGCGCAGCAACACTGGGGCTTTGCGCTTCTCTACCCACCAAACGTCACGGTCCTTCTCTTTCCGTCTCGTAGACACGAGCTGAGAAATTGCAAACGTCGAGCAATTGCTCAGAGATGAAAAGTGCCAGCACTGAAAGCTGTTGCTAGCCAGCACCCTTCCTTGGAAGCGCTTTTGTAGGCCTAAGAACACTGGGGCTCTGGGCTTCTCTAGCCACCTCATCTTCTGCTCATCCTCTCGCGCACTCTAAAGAGAGCTCAGGTGAGAAATTGCAAACGTCCAGCAATTGCTCAGAGATGAAAAGTGCCAGCACTGAAAGCTGTTGCTAGCCAGCACCCTTCCTTGGAAGCGCTTTCAAAGGTGCAGTAACACTGGGGCTTTGCGCTTCTCTAGCTACCAAACGTCACGGTCCTTCTCTTTCCGTCTCGTAGACACGAGCTGAGAAATTGCAAACGTCGAGCAATTGCTCAGAGATGAAAAGTGCCAGCACTGAAAGCTCTTGCTAGCCAGCACCCTTCCTTGGAAGCGCTTTACAGGCACAGTAACACTGGGGCTTTGCGCTTCTCTAGCCACCAAACGTCACTGTCATTCTCTTTCCATCTCCTAGACACGAGCTGAGAACTTGCAAACGTCGAGCAATTGCTCAGAGATGAAAAGTGCCAGCACTGAAAGCTCTTGCTAGCCAGCACCCTTCCTTGGAAGTGCTTTCACAGGCGCAGCAACACTGGGGCTTTGCGCTTCTCTACGCACCAAACGTCACGGTCCTTCTCTTTCCGTCGGTAGACACGAGATGAGAAATTGCAAACGACGAGCAATTGCTCAGAGATGAAAAGTGCCAGCACTGAAAGCTGTTGCTAGCCAGCACCCTTCCTTGGAAGCGCTTTTGTAGGCCTAAGAACAGTGGGGCTCTGGGCTTCTCTAGCCACCTCATCTTCTGCTCATCCTCTCGCGCACTCTAAAGAGAGCTCAGGTGAGAAATTGCAAACGTCCAGCAATTGCTCAGAGATGAAAAGTGCCAGCACTGAAAGCTGTTGCTAGCCAGCACCCTTCCTTGGAAGCGCTTTCAGAGGCGCAGCAACACTGGGGCTTTGCGCTTCTCTACCCACCAAACGTCACGGTCATTCTCTTTCCGTCTCGTAGACACGAGCTGAGAAATTGCAAACGTCGAGCAATTGCTCAGAGATGAAAAGTGCCAGCACTGAAAGCTCTTGCTAGCCAGCACCCTTCCTTGGAAGCGCTTTACAGGCACAGTAACACTGGGGCTTTGCGCTTCTCTACCCACCAAACGTCACTGTCATTCTCTTTCCATCTCATAGACACGAGCTGAGAAATTGCAAACGTCGAGCAATTGCTCAGAGAAGAAAAGTGCCAGCACTGAAAGCTGTTGCTAGCCAGCACCCTTCCTTGGAAGCGCTTTCACAGGCGCAGCAACACTGGGGCTTTGCACTTCTCTACGCACCAAACGTCACGGTCCTTCTCTTTCCGTCTCGTAGACACGAGCTGAGAAATTGCAAACGTCGAGCAATTGCTCAGAGATGAAAAGTGCCAGCACTAAAGCTGTTGCTAGCCAGCACCCTTCCTTGGAAGCGCTTTCACAGGCGCAGCAACACTGGGGCTTTGCGCTTCTCTAGCCACCAAACGTCACGGTCACTATCTCTCCGTCTCGTAGACACGAGCTGAGAAATTGCAAACGTCCAGCAATTGCTCGGAGATGAAAAGTGCCAGCACTGAAAGCTGTTGCTAGCCAGCACCCTTCCTTGGAAGCGCTTTTGTAGGCCTAAGAACAGTGGGGCTCTGGGCTTCTCTAGCCACCTCATCTTCTGCTCATCCTCCCGCGCACTCTGAAGAGAGCTCAGGTGAGAAATTGCAAACGTCGAGCAATTGCTCAGAGATGAAAAGTGCCAGCACTGAAAGCTGTTGCTAGCCAGCACCCTTCCTTGCAAGCGCTTTTGTAGGCCTAAGAACACTGGGGCTCTGGGCTTCTCTAGCCACCTAATCTTCTGCTCATCCTCGCGCGCACTCTAAAGAGAGCTCAGGTGAGAAATTGCAAACGTCGAGCAGTTGCTCAGAGATGAAAAGTGCCAGCACTGAAAGCTGTTGCTAGCCAGCACCCTTCCTTGGAAGCGCTTTCACAGGCGCAGCAACACTGGGGCTTTGCGCTTCTCTAGCCACCAAACGTCACGGTCCTTCTCTTTCCGTCTCGTAGACACGAGCTGAGAAATTGCAAATGTCGAGCAATTGCTCAGAGATGAAAAGTGCCAGCACTGAAAGCTGTTGCTAGCCAGCCCCCTTCCTTGGAAGCGCTTTTGTAGGCCTAAGAACACTGGGGCTCTGGGCTTCTCTAGCCACCTCATCTTCTGCTCATCCTCTCGCGCACTCTAAAGAGAGCTCAGGTGAGAAATTGCAAACGTCGAGCAATTGCTCAGAGATGAAAAGTGCCAGCACTGAAAGCTGTTGCTAGCCAGCACCCTTCCTTGGAAGCGCTTTCACAGGCGCAGCAACACTGGGGCTTTGCGCTTCTCTACCCACCAAACGTCACGGTCCTTCTCTTTCCGTCTCGTAGACACGAGCTGAGAAATTGCAAACGTCGAGCAATTGCTCAGAGATGAAAAGTGCCAGCACTGAAAGCTGTTGCTAGCCAGCACCCTTCCTTGGAAGCGCTTTTGTAGGCCTAAGAACAGTGGGGCTCTGGGCTTCTCTAGCCACCTCATCTTCTGCTCATCCTCTCGCGCACTCTAAAGAGAGCTCAGGTGAAAAATTGCAAACGTCCAGCAATTGCTCAGAGATGAAAAGTGCCAGCACTGAAAGCTGTTGCTAGCCAGCACCCTTCCTTGGAAGCGCTTTCACAGGCGCAGCAACACTGGGGCTTTGCACTTCTCTACGCACCAAACGTCACGGTCCTTCTCTTTCCGTCTCGTAGACACGAGCTGAGAAATTGCAAACGTCGAGCAATTGCTCAGAGATGAAAAGTGCCAGCACTAAAGCTGTTGCTAGCCAGCACCCTTCCTTGGAAGCGCTTTCACAGGCGCAGCAACACTGGGGCTTTGCGCTTCTCTACCCACCAAACGTCACGGTCACTATCTCTCCGTCTCGTAGACACGAGCTGAGAAATTGCAAACGTCCAGCAATTGCTCAGAGATGAAAAGTGCCAGCACTGAAAGCTGTTGCTAGCCAGCACCCTTCCTTGGAAGCGCTTTTGTAGGCCTAAGAACAGTGGGGCTCTGGGCTTCTCTAGCCACCTCATCTTCTGCTCATCCTCCCGCGCACTCTGAAGAGAGCTCAGGTGAGAAATTGCAAACGTCGAGCAATTGCTCAGAGATGAAAAGTGCCAGCACTGAAAGCTGTTGCTAGCCAGCACCCTTCCTTGGAAGCGCTTTTGTAGGCCTAAGAACACTGGGGCTCTGGGCTTCTCTAGCCACCTAATCTTCTGCTCATCCTCGCGCGCACTCTAAAGAGAGCTCAGGTGAGAAATTGCAAACGTCGAGCAGTTGCTCAGAGATGAAAAGTGCCAGCACTGAAAGCTGTTGCTAGCCAGCACCCTTCCTTGGAAGCGCTTTTGTAGGCGCAGCAACACTGGGGCTTTGCGCTTCTCTAGCCACCAAACGTCACGGTCCTTCTCTTTCCGTCTCGTAGACACGAGCTGAGAAATTGCAAATGTCGAGCAATTGCTCCGAGATGAAAAGTGCCAGCACTGAAAGCTGTTGCTAGCCAGCCCCCTTCCTTGGAAGCGCTTTTGTAGGCCTAAGAACACTGGGGCTCTGGGCTTCTCTAGCCACCTAATCTTCTGCTCATCCTCTCGCGCACTCTAAAGAGAGATCAGGTGAGAAATTGCAAACGTCGAGCAATTGCTCAGAGATGAAAAGTGCCAGCACTGAAAGCTGTTGCTAGCCAGCAGCCTTCCTTGGAAGCGCTTTCACAGGCGCAGCAACACTGGGGCTTTGCGCTTCTATACGCACCAAACGTCACGGTCATTCTCTTTCCGTCTCGTAGACACGAGCTGAGAAATTGCAAACGTCGAGCAATTGCTCAGAGATGAAAAGTGCCAGCACTGAAAGCTGTTGCTAGCCAGCACCCTTCCTTGGAAGCACTTTCACAGGCGCAGCAACACTGGGGCTTTGCGCTTCTCTACCCACCAAACGTCACGGTCACTATCTCTCCGTCTCGTAGACACGAGCTGAGAAATTGCAAACGTCGAGCAATTGCTCCGAGATGAAAAGTGCCAGCACTGAAAGCTCTTGCTAGCCAGCACCCTTCCTTGGAAGCGCTTTTGTAGGCCTAAGAACAGTGGGGCTCTGGGCTTCTCTAGCCACCTCATCTTCTGCTCATCCTCCCGCGCACTCTGAAGAGAGCTCAGGTGAGAAATTGCAAACGTCGAGCAATTGCTCAGAGATGAAAAGTGCCAGCACTGAAAGCTGTTGCTAGCCAGCACCCTTCCTTGGAAGCGCTTTCAGAGGCGCAGCAGCACTGGGGCTTTGCGCTTCTCTATCCACCAAACGTCACGGTCATTCTCTTTCCGTCTCGTAGACACGAGCTGAGAAATTGCAAACGTCGAGCAATTGCTCAGAGATGAAAAGTGCCAGCACTGAAAGCTGTTGCTAGCCAGCACCCTTCCTTGGAAGCGCTTTTGTAGGCCTAAGAACACTGGGGCTCTGGGCTTCTCTAGCCACCTAATCTTCTGCTCATCCTCGCGCGCACTCTAAAGAGAGCTCAGGTGAGAAATTGCAAACGTCGAGCAGTTGCTCAGAGATGAAAAGTGCCAGCACTGAAAGCTGTTGCTAGCCAGCACCCTTCCTTGGAAGCGCTTTCACAGGCGCAGCAACACTGGGGCTTTGCGCTTCTCTAGCCACCAAACGTCACGGTCCTTCTCTTTCCATCTCATAGACACGAGCTGAGAAATTGCAAACGTCGAGCAATTGCTCAGAGATGAAAAGTGCCAGCACTGAAAGCTGTTGCTAGCCAGCCCCCTTCCTTGGAAGCGCTTTTGTAGGCCTAAGAACACTGGGGCTCTGGGCTTCTCTAGCCACCTCATCTTCTGCTCATCCTCTCGCGCACTCTAAAGAGAGCTCAGGTGAGAAATTGCAAGCGTCGAGCAATTGCTCAGAGATGAAAAGTGCCAGCACTGAAAGCTGTTGCTAGCCAGCACCCTTCCTTGGAAGCGCTTTCACAGGCGCAGCAACACTGGGGCTTTGCGCTTCTATACGCACCAAACGTCACGGTCATTCTCTTTCCGTCTCGTAGACACGAGCTGAGAAATTGCAAACGTCGAGCAATTGCTCAGAGATGAAAAGTGCCAGCACTGAAAGCTGTTGCTAGCCAGCACCCTTCCTTGGAAGCACTTTCACAGGCGCAGCAACACTGGGGCTTTGCGCTTCTCTAGCCACCAAACGTCACGGTCACTATCTCTCCGTCTCGTAGACACGAGCTGAGAAATTGCAAACGTCGAGCAATTGCTCGGAGATGAAAAGTGCCAGCACTGAAAGCTGTTGCTAGCCAGAACCCTTCCTTGGAAGCGCTTTTGTAGGCCTAAGAACACTGGGGCTCTGGGCTTCTCTAGCCACCTCATCTTCTGCTCATCCTCCCGCGCACTCTGAAGAGAGCTCAGGTGAGAAATTGCAAACGTCCAGCAATTGCTCAGAGATGAAAAGTGCCAGCACTGAAAGCTGTTGCTAGCCAGCACCCTTCCTTGGAAGCGCTTTCACAGGCGCAGCAACACTGGGGCTTTGCGCTTCTCTAGCCACCAAACGTCACGGTCCTTCTCTTTCCATCTCATAGACACGAGCTGAGAAATTGCAAACGTCGAGCAATTGCTCAGAGATGAAAAGTGCCAGCACTGAAAGCTGTTGCTAGCCAGCCCCCTTCCTTGGAAGCGCTTTTGTAGGCCTAAGAACACTGGGGCTCTGGGCTTCTCTAGCCACCTCATCTTCTGCTCATCCTCTCGCGCACTCTAAAGAGAGCTCAGGTGAGAAATTGCAAGCGTCGAGCAATTGCTCAGAGATGAAAAGTGCCAGCACTGAAAGCTGTTGCTAGCCAGCACCCTTCCTTGGAAGCGCTTTCACAGGCGCAGCAACACTGGGGCTTTGCGCTTCTATACGCACCAAACGTCACGGTCATTCTCTTTCCGTCTCGTAGACACGAGCTGAGAAATTGCAAACGTCGAGCAATTGCTCAGAGATGAAAAGTGCCAGCACTGAAAGCTGTTGCTAGCCAGCACCCTTCCTTGGAAGCACTTTCACAGGCGCAGCAACACTGGGGCTTTGCGCTTCTCTAGCCACCAAACGTCACGGTCACTATCTCTCCGTCTCGTAGACACGAGCTGAGAAATT
Source organism: Sarcoramphus papa (assembly GCA_037962945.1). Lineage (NCBI taxonomy): Eukaryota > Metazoa > Chordata > Aves > Accipitriformes > Cathartidae > Sarcoramphus > Sarcoramphus papa. The sequence goes on along the minus strand of CM075606.1, from coordinate 3,461,169 downwards.
GCAAACGTCGAGCAATTGCTCGGAGATGAAAAGTGCCAGCACTGAAAGCTGTTGCTAGCCAGAACCCTTCCTTGGAAGCGCTTTTGTAGGCCTAAGAACACTGGGGCTCTGGGCTTCTCTAGCCACCTCATCTTCTGCTCATCCTCCCGCGCACTCTGAAGAGAGCTCAGGTGAGAAATTGCAAACGTCCAGCAATTGCTCAGAGATGAAAAGTGCCAGCACTGAAAGCTGTTGCTAGCCAGCACCCTTCCTTGGAAGCGCTTTTGTAGGCCTAAGAACACTGGGGCTCTGGGCTTCTCTAGCCACCTAATCTTCTGCTCATCCTCTCGCGCACTCTAAAGAGAGCTCAGGTGAGAAATTGCAAACGTCGAGCAATTGCTCAGAGATGAAAAGTGCGAGCACTGAAAGCTGTTGCTAGCCAGCACCCTTCCTTGGAAGCGCTTTCACAGGCGCAGCAACACTGGGGCTTTGCGCTTCTCTACGCAACAAACGTCACGGTCCTTCTCTTTCCGTCGGTAGACACGAGCTGAGAAATTGCAAACGTCGAGCAATTGCTCAGAGATGAAAAGTGCCAGCACTGAAAGCTGTTGCTAGCCAGCACCCTTCCTTGGAAGCGCTTTTGTAGGCCTAAGAACACTGGGGCTCTGGGCTTCTCTAGCCACCTAATCTTCTGCTCATCCTCGCGCGCACTCTAAAGAGAGCTCAGGTGAGAAATTGCAAACATCCAGCAATTGCTCAGAGCTGAAAAGTGCCAGCACTGAAAGCTGTTGCTAGCCAGCACCCTTCCTTGGAAGCGCTTTTGTAGGCCTAAGAACAGTGGGGCTCTGGGCTTCTCTAGCCACCTCATCTTCTGCTCATCCTCTCGCGCACTCTAAAGAGAGCTCAGGTGAGAAATTGCAAACGTCGAGCAATTGCTCAGAGATGAAAAGTGCCAGCACTGAAAGCTGTTGCTAGCCAGCACCCTTCCTTGGAAGCGCTTTCACAGGCGCAGCAACACTGGGGCTTTGCGCTTCTCTACCCACCAAACGTCACGGTCCTTCTCTTTCCGTCTCGTAGACACGAGCTGAGAAATTGCAAACGTCCAGCAATTGCTCCGAGATGAAAAGTGCCAGCACTGAAAGCTGTTGCTAGCCAGCACCCTTCCTTGGAAGCGCTTTTGTAGGCCTAAGAACACTGGGGCTCTGGGCTTCTCTAGCCACCTCATCTTCTGCTCATCCTCTCGCGCACTCTAAAGAGAGCTCAGGTGAGAAATTGCAAACGTCCAGCAATTGCTCAGAGATGAAAAGTGCCAGCACTGAAAGCTGTTGCTAGCCAGCCCCCTTCCTTGGAAGCGCTTTCACAGGCGCAGCAACACTGGGGCTTTGCGCTTCTCTACGCACCAAACGTCACGGTCCTTCTCTTTCCGTCTCGTAGACACGAGCTGAGAAATTGCAAACGTCGAGCAATTGCTCAGAGATGAAAAGTGCCAGCACTGAAAGCTGTTGCTAGCCAGCACCCTTCCTTGGAAGCGCTTTTGTAGGCCTAAGCACACTGGGGCTCTGGGCTTCTCTAGCCACCTCATCTTCTGCTCATCCTCGCGCGCACTCTAAAGAGAGCTCAGGTGAGAAATGGCAAACGTCCAGCAATTGCTCAGAAATGAAAAGTGCCAGCACTGAAAGCTGTTGCTAGCCAGCACCCTTCCTTGGAAGCGCTTTCACAGGCGCAGTAACACTGGGGCTTTGCGCTTCTCTAGCCACCAAACGTCACGGTCATTCTCTTTCCGTCTCGTAGACACGAGCTGAGAAATTGCAAACGTCGAGCAATTGCTCAGAGATGAAAAGTGCCAGCACTGAAAGCTGTTGCTAGCCAGCACCCTTCCTTGGAAGCGCTTTACAGGCACAGTAATACTGGGGCTTTGCGCTTCTCTACCCACCAAACGTCACTGTCATTCTCTTTCCATCTCATAGACACGAGCTGAGAAATTGCAAACGTCGAGCAGTTGCTCAGAGAAGAAAAGTGCCAGCACTGAAAGCTGTTGCTAGCCAGCACCCTTCCTTGGAAGCGCTTTCACAGGCGCAGCAACACTGGGGCTTTGCGCTTCTCTAGCCACAAAACGTCACGGTCCTTCTCTTTCCGTCTCGTAGACACGAGCTGAGAAATTGCAAACGTCGAGCAATTGCTCAGAGATGAAAAGTGCCAGCACTGAAAGCTGTTGCTAGCCAGCACCCTTCCTTGGAAGCGCTTTCACAGGTGCAGTAACACTGGGGCTTTGCGCTTCTCTAGCTACCAAACGTCACGGTCCTTCTATTTCCGTCTCATAGACACGAGCTGAGAAATTGCAAACGTCGAGCAATTGCTCAGAGATGAAAAGTGCCAGCACTGAAAGCTCTTGCTAGCCAGCACCCTTCCTTGGAAGCGCTTTACAGGCGCAGTAACACTGGGGCTTTGCGCTTCTCTAGCCACCAAACGTTACTGTCATTCTCTTTCCATCTCCTAGACACGAGCTGAGAAATTGCAAACGTCGAGCAATTGCTCAGAGATGAAAAGTGCCAGCACTGAAAGCTGTTGCTAGCCAGCACCCTTCCTTGGAAGCGCTTTCACAGGCGCAGCAACACTGGGGCTTTGCGCTTCTCTACCCACCAAACGTCACGGTCATTCTCTCTCCGTCTCGTAGACACGAGCTGAGAAATTGCAAACGTCCAGCAATTGCTCAGAGATGAAAAGTGCCAGCACTGAAAGCTCTTGCTAGCCAGCACCCTTCCTTGGAAGCGCTTTTGTAGGCCTAAGAACAGTGGGGCTCTGGGCTTCTTTAGCCACCTAATCTTCTGCTCATCCTCTCGCGCACTCTGAAGAGAGCTCAGGTGAGAAATTGCAAACGTCGAGCAATTGCTCAGAGATGAAAAGTGCCAGCACTGAAAGCTGTTGCTAGCCAGCACCCTTCCTTGGAAGCGCTTTTGTAGGCCTAAGAACAGTGGGGCTCTGGGCTTCTCTAGCCACCTCATCTTCTGCTCATCCTCTCGCGCACTCTAAAGAGAGCTCAGGTGAGAAATTGCAAACGTCGAGCAATTGCTCAGAGATGAAAAGTGCCAGCACTGAAAGCTCTTGCTAGCCAGCACCCTTCCTTGGAAGCGCTTTACAGGCACAGTAACACTGGGGCTTTGCGCTTCTCTAGCCACCAAACGTCACTGTCATTCTCTTTCCATCTCATAGACACGAGCTGAGAAATTGCAAACGTCGAGCAATTGCTCAGAGAAGAAAAGTGCCAGCACTGAAAGCTGTTGCTAGCCAGCACCCTTCCTTGGAAGCGCTTTCACAGGCGCAGCAACACTGGGGCTTTGCGCTTCTCTACCCACCAAACGTCACGGTCCTTCTCTTTCCGTCTCGTAGACACGAGCTGAGAAATTGCAAACGTCGAGCAATTGCTCAGAGATGAAAAGTGCCAGCACTGAAAGCTGTTGCTAGCCAGCACCCTTCCTTGGAAGCGCTTTTGTAGGCCTAAGAACACTGGGGCTCTGGGCTTCTCTAGCCACCTCATCTTCTGCTCATCCTCTCGCGCACTCTAAAGAGAGCTCAGGTGAGAAATTGCAAACGTCCAGCAATTGCTCAGAGATGAAAAGTGCCAGCACTGAAAGCTGTTGCTAGCCAGCACCCTTCCTTGGAAGCGCTTTCACAGGTGCAGTAACACTGGGGCTTTGCGCTTCTCTAGCTACCAAACGTCACGGTCCTTCTCTTTCCGTCTCGTAGACACGAGCTGAGAAATTGCAAACGTCGAGCAATTGCTCAGAGATGAAAAGTGCCAGCACTGAAAGCTCTTGCTAGCCAGCACCCTTCCTTGGAAGCGCTTTACAGGCACAGTAACACTGGGGCTTTGCGCTTCTCTAGCCACCAAACGTCACTGTCATTCTCTTTCCATCTCCTAGACACGAGCTGAGAACTTGCAAACGTCGAGCAATTGCTCAGAGATGAAAAGTGCCAGCACTGAAAGCTCTTGCTAGCCAGCACCCTTCCTTGGAAGTGCTTTCACAGGCGCAGCAACACTGGGGCTTTGCGCTTCTCTACGCACCAAACGTCACGGTCCTTCTCTTTCCGTCGGTAGACACGAGATGAGAAATTGCAAACGACGAGCAATTGCTCAGAGATGAAAAGTGCCAGCACTGAAAGCTGTTGCTAGCCAGCACCCTTCCTTGGAAGCGCTTTTGTAGGCCTAAGAACAGTGGGGCTCTGGGCTTCTCTAGCCACCTCATCTTCTGCTCATCCTCTCGCGCACTCTAAAGAGAGCTCAGGTGAGAAATTGCAAACGTCCAGCAATTGCTCAGAGATGAAAAGTGCCAGCACTGAAAGCTGTTGCTAGCCAGCACCCTTCCTTGGAAGCGCTTTCAGAGGCGCAGCAACACTGGGGCTTTGCGCTTCTCTACCCACCAAACGTCACGGTCATTCTCTTTCCGTCTCGTAGACACGAGCTGAGAAATTGCAAACGTCGAGCAATTGCTCAGAGATGAAAAGTGCCAGCACTGAAAGCTGTTGCTAGCCAGCACCCTTCCTTGGAAGCGCTTTACAGGCACAGTAACACTGGGGCTTTGCGCTTCTCTACCCACCAAACGTCACTGTCATTCTCTTTCCATCTCATAGACACGAGCTGAGAAATTGCAAACGTCGAGCAATTGCTCAGAGAAGAAAAGTGCCAGCACTGAAAGCTGTTGCTAGCCAGCACCCTTCCTTGGAAGCGCTTTCACAGGCGCAGCAACACTGGGGCTTTGCACTTCTCTACGCACCAAACGTCACGGTCCTTCTCTTTCCGTCTCGTAGACACGAGCTGAGAAATTGCAAACGTCGAGCAATTGCTCAGAGATGAAAAGTGCCAGCACTAAAGCTGTTGCTAGCCAGCACCCTTCCTTGGAAGCGCTTTCACAGGCGCAGCAACACTGGGGCTTTGCGCTTCTCTAGCCACCAAACGTCACGGTCACTATCTCTCCGTCTCGTAGACACGAGCTGAGAAATTGCAAACGTCCAGCAATTGCTCGGAGATGAAAAGTGCCAGCACTGAAAGCTGTTGCTAGCCAGCACCCTTCCTTGGAAGCGCTTTTGTAGGCCTAAGAACAGTGGGGCTCTGGGCTTCTCTAGCCACCTCATCTTCTGCTCATCCTCCCGCGCACTCTGAAGAGAGCTCAGGTGAGAAATTGCAAACGTCGAGCAATTGCTCAGAGATGAAAAGTGCCAGCACTGAAAGCTGTTGCTAGCCAGCACCCTTCCTTGCAAGCGCTTTTGTAGGCCTAAGAACACTGGGGCTCTGGGCTTCTCTAGCCACCTAATCTTCTGCTCATCCTCGCGCGCACTCTAAAGAGAGCTCAGGTGAGAAATTGCAAACGTCGAGCAGTTGCTCAGAGATGAAAAGTGCCAGCACTGAAAGCTGTTGCTAGCCAGCACCCTTCCTTGGAAGCGCTTTCACAGGCGCAGCAACACTGGGGCTTTGCGCTTCTCTAGCCACCAAACGTCACGGTCCTTCTCTTTCCGTCTCGTAGACACGAGCTGAGAAATTGCAAATGTCGAGCAATTGCTCAGAGATGAAAAGTGCCAGCACTGAAAGCTGTTGCTAGCCAGCCCCCTTCCTTGGAAGCGCTTTTGTAGGCCTAAGAACACTGGGGCTCTGGGCTTCTCTAGCCACCTCATCTTCTGCTCATCCTCTCGCGCACTCTAAAGAGAGCTCAGGTGAGAAATTGCAAACGTCGAGCAATTGCTCAGAGATGAAAAGTGCCAGCACTGAAAGCTGTTGCTAGCCAGCACCCTTCCTTGGAAGCGCTTTCACAGGCGCAGCAACACTGGGGCTTTGCGCTTCTCTACCCACCAAACGTCACGGTCCTTCTCTTTCCGTCTCGTAGACACGAGCTGAGAAATTGCAAACGTCGAGCAATTGCTCAGAGATGAAAAGTGCCAGCACTGAAAGCTGTTGCTAGCCAGCACCCTTCCTTGGAAGCGCTTTTGTAGGCCTAAGAACAGTGGGGCTCTGGGCTTCTCTAGCCACCTCATCTTCTGCTCATCCTCTCGCGCACTCTAAAGAGAGCTCAGGTGAAAAATTGCAAACGTCCAGCAATTGCTCAGAGATGAAAAGTGCCAGCACTGAAAGCTGTTGCTAGCCAGCACCCTTCCTTGGAAGCGCTTTCACAGGCGCAGCAACACTGGGGCTTTGCACTTCTCTACGCACCAAACGTCACGGTCCTTCTCTTTCCGTCTCGTAGACACGAGCTGAGAAATTGCAAACGTCGAGCAATTGCTCAGAGATGAAAAGTGCCAGCACTAAAGCTGTTGCTAGCCAGCACCCTTCCTTGGAAGCGCTTTCACAGGCGCAGCAACACTGGGGCTTTGCGCTTCTCTACCCACCAAACGTCACGGTCATTCTCTCTCCGTCTCGTAGACACGAGCTGAGAAATTGCAAACGTCCAGCAATTGCTCAGAGATGAAAAGTGCCAGCACTGAAAGCTCTTGCTAGCCAGCACCCTTCCTTGGAAGCGCTTTTGTAGGCCTAAGAACAGTGGGGCTCTGGGCTTCTCTAGCCACCTCATCTTCTGCTCATCCTCCCGCGCACTCTGAAGAGAGCTCAGGTGAGAAATTGCAAACGTCGAGCAATTGCTCAGAGATGAAAAGTGCCAGCACTGAAAGCTGTTGCTAGCCAGCACCCTTCCTTGGAAGCGCTTTTGTAGGCCTAAGAACACTGGGGCTCTGGGCTTCTCTAGCCACCTAATCTTCTGCTCATCCTCGCGCGCACTCTAAAGAGAGCTCAGGTGAGAAATTGCAAACGTCGAGCAGTTGCTCAGAGATGAAAAGTGCCAGCACTGAAAGCTGTTGCTAGCCAGCACCCTTCCTTGGAAGCGCTTTCACAGGCGCAGCAACACTGGGGCTTTGCGCTTCTCTAGCCACCAAACGTCACGGTCCTTCTCTTTCCGTCTCGTAGACACGAGCTGAGAAATTGCAAATGTCGAGCAATTGCTCAGAGATGAAAAGTGCCAGCACTGAAAGCTGTTGCTAGCCAGCCCCCTTCCTTGGAAGCGCTTTTGTAGGCCTAAGAACACTGGGGCTCTGGGCTTCTCTAGCCACCTAATCTTCTGCTCATCCTCTCGCGCACTCTAAAGAGAGATCAGGTGAGAAATTGCAAACGTCGAGCAATTGCTCAGAGATGAAAAGTGCCAGCACTGAAAGCTGTTGCTAGCCAGCAGCCTTCCTTGGAAGCGCTTTCACAGGCGCAGCAACACTGGGGCTTTGCGCTTCTATACGCACCAAACGTCACGGTCATTCTCTTTCCGTCTCGTAGACACGAGCTGAGAAATTGCAAACGTCGAGCAATTGCTCAGAGATGAAAAGTGCCAGCACTGAAAGCTGTTGCTAGCCAGCACCCTTCCTTGGAAGCACTTTCACAGGCGCAGCAACACTGGGGCTTTGCGCTTCTCTACCCACCAAACGTCACGGTCACTATCTCTCCGTCTCGTAGACACGAGCTGAGAAATTGCAAACGTCGAGCAATTGCTCCGAGATGAAAAGTGCCAGCACTGAAAGCTGTTGCTAGCCAGCACCCTTCCTTGGAAGCGCTTTTGTAGGCCTAAGAACAGTGGGGCTCTGGGCTTCTCTAGCCACCTCATCTTCTGCTCATCCTCCCGCGCACTCTGAAGAGAGCTCAGGTGAGAAATTGCAAACGTCGAGCAATTGCTCAGAGATGAAAAGTGCCAGCACTGAAAGCTCTTGCTAGCCAGCACCCTTCCTTGGAAGCGCTTTCAGAGGCGCAGCAGCACTGGGGCTTTGCGCTTCTCTATCCACCAAACGTCACGGTCATTCTCTTTCCGTCTCGTAGACACGAGCTGAGAAATTGCAAACGTCGAGCAATTGCTCAGAGATGAAAAGTGCCAGCACTGAAAGCTGTTGCTAGCCAGCACCCTTCCTTGGAAGCGCTTTTGTAGGCCTAAGAACACTGGGGCTCTGGGCTTCTCTAGCCACCTAATCTTCTGCTCATCCTCGCGCGCACTCTAAAGAGAGCTCAGGTGAGAAATTGCAAACGTCGAGCAGTTGCTCAGAGATGAAAAGTGCCAGCACTGAAAGCTGTTGCTAGCCAGCACCCTTCCTTGGAAGCGCTTTCACAGGCGCAGCAACACTGGGGCTTTGCGCTTCTCTAGCCACCAAACGTCACGGTCCTTCTCTTTCCATCTCATAGACACGAGCTGAGAAATTGCAAACGTCGAGCAATTGCTCAGAGATGAAAAGTGCCAGCACTGAAAGCTGTTGCTAGCCAGCACCCTTCCTTGGAAGCGCTTTTGTAGGCCTAAGAACAGTGGGGCTCTGGGCTTCTCTAGCCACCTAATCTTCTGCTCATCCTCTCGCGCACTCTAAAGAGAGCTCAGGTGAGAAATTGCAAACGTCCAGCAATTGCTCAGAGATGAAAAGTGCCAGCACTGAAAGCTGTTGCTAGCCAGCACCCTTCCTTGGAAGCGCTTTCACAGGCGCAGTAACACTGGGGCTTTGCACTTCTCTAGCCACCAAACGTCACGGTCACTATCTCTCCGTCTCGTAGACACGAGCTGAGAAATTGCAAACGTCGAGCAATTGCTCAGAGATGAAAAGTGCCAGCACTGAAAGCTGTTGCTAGCCAGCACCCTTCCTTGGAAGCGCTTTTGTAGGCCTAAGAACACTGGGGCTCTGGGCTTCTCTAGCCACCTCATCTTCTGCTCATCCTGTCGCGCACTCTGAAGAGAGCTCAGGTGAGAAATTGCAAACGTCGAGCAATTGCTCAGAGATGAAAAGTGCCAGCACTGAAAGCTGTTGCTAGCCAGCACCCTTCCTTGGAAGCGCTTTTGTAGGCCTAAGAACACTGGGGCTTTGCGCTTCTCTAGCCACCAAACGTCACGGTCATTCTCTTTCCGTCTCGTAGACACGAGCTGAGAAATTGCAAACGTCGAGCAATTGCTCAGAGATGAAAAGTGCCAGCACTGAAAGCTGTTGCTAGCCAGCACCCTTCCTTGGAAGCGCTTTCAGAGGCGCAGCAACACTGGGGCTTTGCGCTTCTCTAGCCACCAAACGTCACGGTCATTCTCTCTCCGTCTCGTAGACACGAGCTGAGAAATTGCAAACGTCGAGCAATTGCTCAGAGATGAAAAGTGCCAGCACTGAAAGCTGTTGCTAGCCAGCACCCTTCCTTGGAAGCGCTTTTGTAGGCCTAAGAACAGTGGGGCTCTGGGCTTCTCTAGCCACCTAATCTTCTGCTCATCCTCTCGCGCACTCTAAAGAGAGCTCAGGTGAGAAATTGCAAACGTCCAGCAATTGCTCAGAGATGAAAAGTGCCAGCACTGAAAGCTGTTGCTAGCCAGCACCCTTCCTTGGAAGCGCTTTCACAGGCGCAGTAACACTGGGGCTTTGCACTTCTCTAGCCACCAAACGTCACGGTCACTATCTCTCCGTCTCGTAGACACGAGCTGAGAAATTGCAAACGTCGAGCAATTGCTCAGAGAGGAAAAGTGCCAGCACTGAAAGCTGTTGCTAGCCAGCACCCTTCCTTGGAAGCGCTTTTGTAGGCCTAAGAACACTGGGGCTCTGGGCTTCTCTAGCCACCTCATCTTCTGCTCATCCTCTCGCGCACTCTGAAGAGAGCTCAGGTGAGAAATTGCAAACGTCGAGCAATTGCTCAGAGATGAAAAGTGCCAGCACTGAAAGCTGTTGCTAGCCAGCACCCTTCCTTGGAAGCGCTTTCACAGGCGCAGCAACACTGGGGCTTTGCGCTTCTCTAGCCACCAAACGTCACGGTCCTTCTCTTTCCGTCTCGTAGACACGAGCTGAGAAATTGCAAACGTCGAGCAATTGCTCAGAGATGAAAAGTGCCAGCACTGAAAGCTGTTGCTAGCCAGCACCCTTCCTTGGAAGCGCTTTCACAGGCGCAGCAACACTGGGGCTTTGCGCTTCTCTAGCCACCAAATGTCACGGTCCTTCTCTTTCCGTCTCGTAGACACGAGCTGAGAAATTGCAAACGTCCAGCAATTGCTCAGAGATGAAAAGTGCCAGCACTGAAAGCTGTTGCTAGCCAGCACCCTTCCTTGGAAGCGCTTTCACAGGCGCAGCAACACTGGGGCTTTGCGCTTCTCTACACACCAAACGTCACGGTCACTATCTCTCCGTCTCGTAGACACGAGCTGAGAAATTGCAAACGTCCAGCAATTGCTCAGAGATGAAAAGTGCCAGCACTGAAAGCTCTTGCTAGCCAGCACCCTTCCTTGGAAGCGCTTTTGTAGGCCTAAGAACACTGGGGCTCTGGGCTTCTCTAGCCACCTCATCTTCTGCTCATCCTCTCGCGCACTCTAAAGAGAGCTCAGGTGAGAAATTGCAAACGTCCAGCAACTGCTCAGAGATGAAAAGTGCCAGCACTGAAAGCTGTTGCTAGCCAGCACCCTTCCTTGGAAGCGCTTTCACAGGCGCAGCAACACTGGGGCTTTGCGCTTCTATACGCACCAAACGTCACGGTCATTCTCTTTCCGTCTCGTAGACACGAGCTGAGAAATTGCAAACGTCCAGCAATTGCTCAGAGATGAAAAGTGCCAGCACTGAAAGCTGTTGCTAGCCAGCCCCCTTCCTTGGAAGCGCTTTTGTAGCCCTAAGAACACTGGGGCTCTGGGCTTCTCTAGCCACCTCATCTTCTGCTCATCCTCGCGCGCTCTAAAGAGAGCTCAGGTGAGAAATTGCAAACGTCCAGCAATTGCTCAGAGATGAAAAGTGCCAGCACTGAAAGCTGTTGCTAGCCAGCACCCTTCCTTGGAAGTGCTTTTGTAGGCCTAAGAACACTGGGGCTCTGGGCTTCTCTAGCCACCTCATCTTCTGCTCATCCTCTCACGCACTCTAAAGAGAGCTCAGGTGAGAAATTGCAAACGTCGAGCAATTGCTCAGAGATGAAAAGTGCCAGCACTGAAAGCTGTTGCTAGCCAGCACCCTTCCTTGGAAGCGCTTTCACAGGCGCAGCAACACTGGGGCTTTGCGCTTCTCTACGCACCAAACGTCACGGTCATTCTCTTTCCGTCTCGTAGACACGAGCTGAGAAATTGCAAACGTCGAGCAATTGCTCAGAGATGAAAAGTGCCAGCACTGAAAGCTGTTGCTAGCCAGCACCCTTCCTTGGAAGCGCTTTCACAGGCGCAGTAACACTGGGGCTTTGCACTTCTCTAGCCACCAAACGTCACGGTCACTATCTCTCCGTCTCGTAGACACGAGCTGAGAAATTGCAAACGTCGAGCAATTGCTCAGAGATGAAAAGTGCCAGCACTGAAAGCTGTTGCTAGCCAGCACCCTTCCTTGGAAGCGCTTTTGTAGGCCTAAGAACACTGGGGCTCTGGGCTTCTCTAGCCACCTCATCTTCTGCTCATCCTCTCGCGCACTCTGAAGAGAGCTCAGGTGAGAAATTGCAAACGTCGAGCAATTGCTCAGAGATGAAAAGTGCCAGCACTGAAAGCTCTTGCTAGCCAGCACCCTTCCTTGGAAGCGCTTTCACAGGAGCAGCAACACTGGGGCTTTGCGCTTCTCTAGCCACCAAACGTCACGGTCCTTCTCTTTCCGTCTCCTAGACACGAGCTGAGAAATTGCAAACGTCGAGCAATTGCTCAGAGATGAAAAGTGCCAGCACTGAAAGCTGTTGCTAGCCAGCACCCTTCCTTGGAAGCGCTTTCACAGGCGCAGCAACACTGGGGCTTTGCGCTTCTCTAGCCACCAAACGTCACGGTCCTTCTCTTTCCGTCTCGTAGACACGAGCTGAGAAATTGCAAACGTCCAGCAATTGCTCAGAGATGAAAAGTGCCAGCACTGAAAGCTGTTGCTAGCCAGCACCCTTCCTTGGAAGCGCTTTCACAGGCGCAGCAACACTGGGGCTTTGCGCTTCTCTACACACCAAACGTCACGGTCACTATCTCTCCGTCTCGTAGACACGAGCTGAGAAATTGCAAACGTCGAGCAATTGCTCAGAGATGAAAAGTGCCAGCACTGAAAGCTCTTGCTAGCCAGCACCCTTCCTTGGAAGCGCTTTCACAGGCGCAGCAACACTGGGGCTTTGCGCTTCTATACGCACCAAACGTCACGGTCATTCTCTTTCCGTCTCGTAGACACGAGCTGAGAAATTGCAAACGTCCAGCAATTGCTCAGAGATGAAAAGTGCCAGCACTGAAAGCTGTTGCTAGCCAGCCCCCTTCCTTGGAAGCGCTTTTGTAGCCCTAAGAACACTGGGGCTCTGGGCTTCTCTAGCCACCTCATCTTCTGCTCATCCTCGCGCGCTCTAAAGAGAGCTCAGGTGAGAAATTGCAAACGTCCAGCAATTGCTCAGAGATGAAAAGTGCCAGCACTGAAAGCTGTTGCTAGCCAGCACCCTTCCTTGGAAGTGCTTTTGTAGGCCTAAGAACACTGGGGCTCTGGGCTTCTCTAGCCACCTCATCTTCTGCTCATCCTCTCACGCACTCTAAAGAGAGCTCAGGTGAGAAATTGCAAACGTCGAGCAATTGCTCAGAGATGAAAAGTGCCAGCACTGAAAGCTGTTGCTAGCCAGCACCCTTCCTTGGAAGCGCTTTTGTAGGCCTAAGAACACTGGGGCTTTGCGCTTCTCTAGCCACCAAACGTCACGGTCATTCTCTTTCCGTCTCGTAGACACGAGCTGAGAAATGGCAAACGTCGAGCAACTGCTCAGAGATGAAAAGTGCCAGCACTGAAAGCTGTTGCTAGCCAGCACCCTTCCTTGGAAGCGCTTTTGTAGGCCTAAGAACACTGGGGCTCTGGGCTTCTCTAGCCACCTAATCTTCTGCTCATCCTCCCGCGAACTCTGAAGAGAGCTCAGGTGAGAAATTGCAAACGTCCAGCAATTGCTCAGAGATGAAAAGTGCCAGCACTGAAAGCTCTTGCTAGCCAGCACCCTTCCTTGGAAGCGCTTTTGTAGGCCTAAGAACACTGGGGCTCTGAGCTCCTCTCGCCACCTAATCTTCTGCTCATCCTCCCGCGCACTCTGAAGAGAGCTCAGGTGAGAAATTGCAAACGTCGAGCAATTGCTCAGAGATGAAAAGTGCCAGCACTGAAAGCTCTTGCTAGCCAGCACCCTTCCTTGGAAGCGCTTTCACAGGTGCAGCAACACTGGGGCTTTGCGATTCTATACGCACCAAACGTCACGGTCATTCTCTTTCCGTCTCGTAGACACGAGCTGAGAAATTGCAAACGTCGAGCAATTGCTCCGAGATGAAAAGTGCCAGCACTGAAAGCTGTTGCTAGCCAGCACCCTTCCTTGGAAGCGCTTTTGTAGGCCTAAGAACACTGGGGCTCTGGGCTTCTCTAGCCACCTAATCTTCTGCTCATCCTCTCGCGCACTCTGAAGAGAGCTCAGGTGAGAAATTGCAAACGTCGAGCAATTGCTCAGAGATGAAAAGTGCCAGCACTGAAAGCTGTTGCTAGCCAGCACCCTTCCTTGGAAGCGCTTTCACAGGCGCAGCAACACTGGGGCTTTGCGCTTCTATACGCACCAAACGTCACGGTCCTTCTCTTTCCGTCTCGTAGACACGAGCTGAGAAATTGCAAACGTCGAGCAATTGCTCAGAGATGAAAAGTGCCAGCACTGAAAGCTGTTGCTAGCCAGCACCCTTCCTTGGAAGCACTTTCACAGGCGCAGCAACACTGGGGCTTTGCGCTTCTATACGCACCAAACGTCACGGTCACTATCTCTCCGTCTCGTAGACACGAGCTGAGAAATTGCAAACGTCCAGCAATTGCTCCGAGATGAAAAGTGCCAGCACTGAAAGCTGTTGCTAGCCAGCCCCCTTCCTTGGAAGCGCTTTTGTAGGCCTAAGAACACTGGGGCTCTGGGCTTCTCTAGCCACCTCATCTTCTGCTCATCCTCCCGCGCACTCTGAAGAGAGCTCAGGTGAGAAATTGCAAACGTCCAGCAATTGCTCAGAGATGAAAAGTGCCAGCACTGAAAGCTGTTGCTAGCCAGCACCCTTCCTTGGAAGCGCTTTTGTAGGCCTAAGAACACTGGGGCTCTGGGCTTCTCTAGCCACCTCATCTTCTGCTCATCCTCTCGCGCACTCTAAAGAGAGCTCAGGTGAGAAATTGCAAACGTCGAGCAATTGCTCCGAGATGAAAAGTGCCAGCACTGAAAGCTGTTGCTAGCCAGCACCCTTCCTTGGAAGCGCTTTCACAGGCGCAGCAACACTGGGGCTTTGCGCTTCTATACGCACCAAACGTCACGGTCCTTCTCTTTCCGTCTCGTAGACACGAGCTGAGAAATTGCAAACGTCGAGCAATTGCTCAGAGATGAAAAGTGCCAGCACTAAAGCTGTTGCTAGCCAGCACCCTTCCTTGGAAGCGCTTTCACAGGCGCAGCAACACTGGGGCTTTGCGCTTCTATACGCACCAAACGTCACGGTCCTTCTCTTTCCGTCTCGTAGACACGAGCTGAGAAATTGCAAACGTTGAGCAATTGCTCAGAGATGAAAAGTGCCAGCACTAAAGCTCTTGCTAGCCAGCACCCTTCCTTGGAAGCGCTTTCACAGGCGCAGCAACACTGGGGCTTTGCGCTTCTCTACCCACCAAACGTCACGGTCATTCTCTTTCCGTCTCGTAGACACGAGCTGAGAAATTGCAAACGTCGAGCAATTGCTCAGAGATGAAAAGTGCCAGCACTGAAAGCTGTTGCTAGCCAGCACCCTTCCTTGGAAGCGCTTTCACAGGCGCAGCAACACTGGGGCTTTGCGCTTCTCTAGCCACCAAACGTCACGGTCACTATCTCTCCGTCTCGTAGACACGAGCTGAGAAATTGCAAACGTCGAGCAATTGCTCAGAGAGGAAAAGTGCCAGCACTGAAAGCTGTTGCTAGCCAGCACCCTTCCTTGGAAGCGCTTTTGTAGGCCTAAGAACACTGGGGCTCTGGGCTTCTCTAGCCACCTCATCTTCTGCTCATCCTCTCGCGCACTCTAAAGAGAGCTCAGGTGAGAAATTGCAAACGTCGAGCAATTGCTCAGAGATGAAAAGTGCCAGCACTGAAAGCTCTTGCTAGCCAGCACCCTTCCTTGGAAGCGCTTTCACAGGCGCAGCAACACTGGGGCTTTGCACTTCTCTACGCACCAAACGTCACGGTCCTTCTCTTTCCGTCTCTTAGACACGAGCTGAGAAATTGCAAACGTCGAGCAATTGCTCAGAGATGAAAAGTGCCAGCACTGAAAGCTCTTGCTAGCCAGCACCCTTCCTTGGAAGCACTTTCACAGGCGCAGCAACACTGGGGCTTTGCGCTTCTCTAGCCACCAAACGTCACGGTCCTTCTCTCTCCGTCTCGTAGACACGAGCTGAGAAATTGCAAACGTCGAACAATTGCTCGGATATGAAAAGTGCCAGCACTAAAGCTGTTGCTAGCCAGCACCCCTCCTTGGAAGCGCTTTTGTAGGCCTAAGAACACTGGGGCTCTGGCCTTCTCTAGCCACCTATCTTCTGCTCATCCTCCCGCGCACTCTGAAGAGAGCTCAGGTGAGAAATTGCAAACGTCCAGCAATTGCTCAGAGATGAAAAGTGCCAGCACTGAAAGCTGTTGCTAGCCAGCACCCTTCCTTGGAAGCGCTTTCACAGGCGCAGCAACACTGGGGCTTTGCGCTTCTCTAGCCACCAAACGTCACGGTCCTTCTCTTTCCGTCTCGTAGACACGAGCTGAGAAATTGCAAACGTCGAGCAATTGCTCAGAGATGAAAAGTGCCAGCACTGAAAGCTGTTGCTAGCCAGCACCCTTCCTTGGAAGCGCTTTTGTAGGCCTAAGAACACTGGGGCTCTGGGCTTCTCTAGCCACCTAATCTTCTGCTCATCCTCTCGCGCACTCTAAAGAGAGCTCAGGTGAGAAATTGCAAACGTCCAGCAATTGCTCAGAGATGAAAAGTGCCAGCACTGAAAGCTGTTGCTAGCCAGCACCCTTCCTTGGAAGCGCTTTTGTAGGCCTAAGAACACTGGGGCTCTGGGCTTCTCTAGCCACCTAATCTTCTGCTCATCCTCTCGCGCACTCTAAAGAGAGCTCAGGTGAGAAATTGCAAACGTCGAGCAATTGCTCAGAGATGAAAAGTGCCAGCACTGAAAGCTGTTGCTAGCCAGCACCCTTCCTTGCAAGCGCTTTTGTAGGCCTAAGAACACTGGGGCTCTGGGCTTCTCTAGCCACCTAATCTTCTGCTCATCCTCTCGCGCACTCTAAAGAGAGCTCAGGTGAGAAATTGCAAACGTCGAGCAATTGCTCAGAGATGAAAAGTGCCAGCACTGAAAGCTCTTGCTAGCCAGCACCCTTCCTTGGAAGCGCTTTCACAGGCGCAGCAACACTGGGGCTTTGCGCTTCTATACGCACCAAACGTCACGGTCATTCTCTTTCCGTCTCGTAGACACGAGCTGAGAAATTGCAAACGTCGAGCAATTGCTCAGAGATGAAAAGTGCCAGCACTGAAAGCTGTTGCTAGCCAGCAGCCTTCCTTGGAAGCGCTTTTGTAGGCCTAAGAACAGTGGGGCTCTGGGCTTCTCTAGCCACCTAATCTTCTGCTCATCCTCTCGCGCACTCTAAAGAGAGCTCAGGTGAGAAATTGCATACGTCCAGCAAATGCTCAGAGATGAAAAGTGCCAGCACTGAAAGCTGTTGCTAGCCAGCACCCTTCCTTGGAAGCGCTTTCACAGGCGCAGCAACACTGGGGCTTTGCGCTTCTCTACACACCAAACGTCACGGTCCTTCTCTTTCCGTCTCGTAGACACGAGCTGAGAAATTGCAAACGTCGAGCAATTGCTCAGAGATGAAAAGTGCCAGCACGGAAAGCTGTTGCTAGCCAGCACCCTTCCTTGGAAGCGCTTTTGTAGGCCTAAGAACACTGGGGCTCTGGGCTTCTCTAGCCACCTAATCTTCTGCTCATCCTCTCGTGCACTCTAAAGAGAGCTCAGGTGAGAAATTGCAAACGTCGAGCAATTGCTCAGAGATGAAAAGTGCCAGCACTGAAAGCTCTTGCTAGCCAGCACCCTTCCTTGGAAGCGCTTTCACAGGCGCAGCAACACTGGGGCTTTGCGCTTCTATACGCACCAAACGTCACGGTCATTCTCTTTCCGTCTCGTAGACACGAGCTGAGAAATTGCAAACGTCGAGCAATTGCTCAGAGATGAAAAGTGCCAGCACTGAAAGCTCTTGCTAGCCAGCACCCTTCCTTGGAAGCGCTTTTGAAGCCCTAAGAACACTGGGGCTCTGGGCTTCTCTAGCCACCTAATCTTCTGCTCATCCTCTCGCGCACTCTAAAGAGAGCTCAGGTGAGAAATTGCAAACGTCGAGCAATTGCTCAGAGATGAAAAGTGCCAGCACTGAAAGCTCTTGCTAGCCAGCACCCTTCCTTGGAAGCGGCTTCACAGGCGCAGCAACACCGGGGCTTTGCGCTTCTCTACCCACCAAACGTCACGGTCCTTCTCTTTCCGTCTCGTAGACACGAGCTGAGAAATTGCAAACGTCGAGCAATTGCTCAGAGATGAAAAGTGCCAGCACTGAAAGCTGTTGCTAGCCAGCACCCTTCCTTGGAAGCGCTTTTGTAGGCCTAAGAACAGTGGGGCTCTGGGCTTCTCTAGCCACATCATCTTCTGCTCATCCTCTCGCGCACTCTAAAGAGAGCTCAGGTGAGAAATTGCATACGTCCAGCAATTGCTCAGAGATGAAAAGTGCCAGCACTGAAAGCTGTTGCTAGCCAGCACCCTTCCTTGGAAGCGCTTTCACAGGCACAGCAACACTGGGGCTTTGCGCTTCTCTAGCCACCAAACGTCACGGTCCTTCTCTTTCCGTCTCGTAGACACGAGCTGAGAAATTGCAAACGTCGAGCAATTGCTCAGAGATGAAAAGTGCCAGCACTGAAAGCTCTTGCTAGCCAGCACCCTTCCTTGGAAGTGCTTTTGTAGGCCTAAGAACACTGGGGCTCTGGGCTTCTCTAGCCACCTCATCTTCTGCTCATCCTCTCACGCACTCTAAAGAGAGCTCAGGTGAGAAATTGCAAACGTCCAGCAATTGCTCAGAGATGAAAAGTGCCAGCACTGAAAGCTGTTGCTAGCCAGCACCCTTCCTTGGAAGTGCTTTTGTAGGCCTAAGAACACTGGGGCTCTGGGCTTCTCTAGCCACCTCATCTTCTGCTCATCCTCTCACGCACTCTAAAGAGAGCTCAGGTGAGAAATTGCAAACGTCGAGCAATTGCTCAGAGATGAAAAGTGCCAGCACTGAAAGCTGTTGCTAGCCAGCACCCTTCCTTGGAAGCGCTTTTGTAGGCCTAAGAACACTGGGGCTTTGCGCTTCTCTAGCCACCAAACGTCACGGTCATTCTCTTTCCGTCTCGTAGACACGAGCTGAGAAATGGCAAACGTCGAGCAATTGCTCAGAGATGAAAAGTGCCAGCACTGAAAGCTGTTGCTAGCCAGCACCCTTCCTTGGAAGCGCTTTTGTAGGCCTAAGAACACTGGGGCTCTGGGCTTCTCTAGCCACCTAATCTTCTGCTCATCCTCCCGCGAACTCTGAAGAGAGCTCAGGTGAGAAATTGCAAACGTCGAGCAATTGCTCAGAGATGAAAAGTGCCAGCACTGAAAGCTCTTGCTAGCCAGCACCCTTCCTTGGAAGCGCTTTTGTAGGCCTAAGAACACTGGGGCTCTGAGCTCCTCTCGCCACCTAATCTTCTGCTCATCCTCCCGCGCACTCTGAAGAGAGCTCAGGTGAGAAATTGCAAACGTCGAGCAATTGCTCAGAGATGAAAAGTGCCAGCACTGAAAGCTCTTGCTAGCCAGCACCCTTCCTTGGAAGCGCTTTCACAGGTGCAGCAACACTGGGGCTTTGCGATTCTATACGCACCAAACGTCACGGTCATTCTCTTTCCGTCTCGTAGACACGAGCTGAGAAATTGCAAACGTCGAGCAATTGCTCCGAGATGAAAAGTGCCAGCACTGAAAGCTGTTGCTAGCCAGCACCCTTCCTTGGAAGCGCTTTTGTAGGCCTAAGAACAGTGGGGCTCTGGGCTTCTCTAGCCACCTAATCTTCTGCTCATCCTCTCGCGCACTCTGAAGAGAGCTCAGGTGAGAAATTGCAAACGTCGAGCAATTGCTCAGAGATGAAAAGTGCCAGCACTGAAAGCTCTTGCTAGCCAGCACCCTTCCTTGGAAGCGCTTTCACAGGCGCAGCAACACTGGGGCTTTGCGCTTCTATACGCACCAAACGTCACGGTCCTTCTCTTTCCGTCTCGTAGACACGAGCTGAGAAATTGCAAACGTCGAGCAATTGCTCAGAGATGAAAAGTGCCAGCACTGAAAGCTGTTGCTAGCCAGCACCCTTCCTTGGAAGCACTTTCACAGGCGCAGCAACACTGGGGCTTTGCGCTTCTATACGCACCAAACGTCACGGTCACTATCTCTCCGTCTCGTAGACACGAGCTGAGAAATTGCAAACGTCCAGCAATTGCTCAGAGATGAAAAGTGCCAGCACTGAAAGCTGTTGCTAGCCAGCCCCCTTCCTTGGAAGCGCTTTTGTAGGCCTAAGAACACTGGGGCTCTGGGCTTCTCTAGCCACCTCATCTTCTGCTCATCCTCCCGCGCACTCTGAAGAGAGCTCAGGTGAGAAATTGCAAACGTCCAGCAATTGCTCAGAGATGAAAAGTGCCAGCACTGAAAGCTGTTGCTAGCCAGCACCCTTCCTTGGAAGCGCTTTTGTAGGCCTAAGAACACTGGGGCTCTGGGCTTCTCTAGCCACCTCATCTTCTGCTCATCCTCTCGCGCACTCTAAAGAGAGCTCAGGTGAGAAATTGCAAACGTCGAGCAATTGCTCCGAGATGAAAAGTGCCAGCACTGAAAGCTGTTGCTAGCCAGCACCCTTCCTTGGAAGCGCTTTCACAGGCGCAGCAACACTGGGGCTTTGCGCTTCTATACGCACCAAACGTCACGGTCCTTCTCTTTCCGTCTCGTAGACACGAGCTGAGAAATTGCAAACGTCGAGCAATTGCTCAGAGATGAAAAGTGCCAGCACTAAAGCTGTTGCTAGCCAGCACCCTTCCTTGGAAGCGCTTTCACAGGCGCAGCAACACTGGGGCTTTGCGCTTCTCTAGCCACCAAACGTCACGGTCCTTCTCTTTCCGTCTCGTAGACACGAGCTGAGAAATTGCAAACGTTGAGCAATTGCTCAGAGATGAAAAGTGCCAGCACTAAAGCTCTTGCTAGCCAGCACCCTTCCTTGGAAGCGCTTTCACAGGCGCAGCAACACTGGGGCTTTGCGCTTCTCTACCCACCAAACGTCACGGTCATTCTCTTTCCGTCTCGTAGACACGAGCTGAGAAATTGCAAACGTCGAGCAATTGCTCAGAGATGAAAAGTGCCAGCACTGAAAGCTGTTGCTAGCCAGCACCCTTCCTTGGAAGCGCTTTCACAGGCGCAGCAACACTGGGGCTTTGCGCTTCTCTAGCCACCAAACGTCACGGTCACTATCTCTCCGTCTCGTAGACACGAGCTGAGAAATTGCAAACGTCGAGCAATTGCTCAGAGAGGAAAAGTGCCAGCACTGAAAGCTGTTGCTAGCCAGCACCCTTCCTTGGAAGCGCTTTTGTAGGCCTAAGAACACTGGGGCTCTGGGCTTCTCTAGCCACCTCATCTTCTGCTCATCCTCTCGCGCACTCTAAAGAGAGCTCAGGTGAGAAATTGCAAACGTCGAGCAATTGCTCAGAGATGAAAAGTGCCAGCACTGAAAGCTCTTGCTAGCCAGCACCCTTCCTTGGAAGCGCTTTCACAGGCGCAGCAACACTGGGGCTTTGCACTTCTCTACGCACCAAACGTCACGGTCCTTCTCTTTCCGTCTCTTAGACACGAGCTGAGAAATTGCAAACGTCGAGCAATTGCTCAGAGATGAAAAGTGCCAGCACTGAAAGCTCTTGCTAGCCAGCACCCTTCCTTGGAAGCACTTTCACAGGCGCAGCAACACTGGGGCTTTGCGCTTCTCTAGCCACCAAACGTCACGGTCCTTCTCTTTCCGTCTCGTAGACACGAGCTGAGAAATTGCAAACGTCGAGCAATTGCTCAGAGATGAAAAGTGCCAGCACTGAAAGCTGTTGCTAGCCAGCACCCTTCCTTGGAAGCGCTTTTGTAGGCCTAAGAACACTGGGGCTCTGGGCTTCTCTAGCCACCTCATCTTCTGCTCATCCTCTCGCGCACTCTAAAGAGAGCTCAGGTGAGAAATTGCAAACGTCCAGCAATTGCTCAGAGATGAAAAGTGCCAGCACTGAAAGCTGTTGCTAGCCAGCACCCTTCCTTGGAAGCGCTTTTGTAGGCCTAAGAACACTGGGGCTCTGGGCTTCTCTAGCCACCTAATCTTCTGCTCATCCTCTCGCGTACTCTAAAGAGAGCTCAGGTGAGAAATTGCAAACGTCGAGCAATTGCTCAGAGATGAAAAGTGCCAGCACTGAAAGCTGTTGCTAGCCAGCACCCTTCCTTGGAAGCGCTTTCACAGGCGCAGCAACACTGGGGCTTTGCACTTCTCTACCCACCAAACTTCACGGTCACTATCTCTCCGTCTCGTAGACACGAGCTGAGAAATTGCAAACGTCGAGCAATTGCTCAGAGATGAAAAGTGCCAGCACTGAAAGCTGTTGCTAGCCAGCACCCTTCCTTGGAAGCGCTTTTGTAGGCCTAAGAACAGTGGGGCTCTGGGCTTCTCTAGCCACCTAATCTTCTGCTCATCCTCTCGCGCACTCTAAAGAGAGCTCAGGTGAGAAATTGCAAACGTCGAGCAATTGCTCAGAGATGAAAAGTGCCAGCACTGAAAGCTGTTGCTAGCCAGCACCCTTCCTTGCAAGCGCTTTTGTAGGCCTAAGAACACTGGGGCTCTGGGCTTCTCTAGCCACCTAATCTTCTGCTCATCCTCTCGCGCACTCTAAAGAGAGCTCAGGTGAGAAATTGCAAACGTCGAGCAATTGCTCAGAGATGAAAAGTGCCAGCACTGAAAGCTCTTGCTAGCCAGCACCCTTCCTTGGAAGCGCTTTCACAGGCGCAGCAACACTGGGGCTTTGCGCTTCTATACGCACCAAACGTCACGGTCATTCTCTTTCCGTCTCGTAGACACGAGCTGAGAAATTGCAAACGTCGAGCAATTGCTCAGAGATGAAAAGTGCCAGCACTGAAAGCTGTTGCTAGCCAGCAGCCTTCCTTGGAAGCGCTTTTGTAGGCCTAAGAACAGTGGGGCTCTGGGCTTCTCTAGCCACCTAATCTTCTGCTCATCCTCTCGCGCACTCTAAAGAGAGCTCAGGTGAGAAATTGCATACGTCCAGCAAATGCTCAGAGATGAAAAGTGCCAGCACTGAAAGCTGTTGCTAGCCAGCACCCTTCCTTGGAAGCGCTTTCACAGGCGCAGCAACACTGGGGCTTTGCGCTTCTCTACACACCAAACGTCACGGTCCTTCTCTTTCCGTCTCGTAGACACGAGCTGAGAAATTGCAAACGTCGAGCAATTGCTCAGAGATGAAAAGTGCCAGCACGGAAAGCTGTTGCTAGCCAGCACCCTTCCTTGGAAGCGCTTTTGTAGGCCTAAGAACACTGGGGCTCTGGGCTTCTCTAGCCACCTAATCTTCTGCTCATCCTCTCGTGCACTCTAAAGAGAGCTCAGGTGAGAAATTGCAAACGTCGAGCAATTGCTCAGAGATGAAAAGTGCCAGCACTGAAAGCTCTTGCTAGCCAGCACCCTTCCTTGGAAGCGCTTTCACAGGCGCAGCAACACTGGGGCTTTGCGCTTCTATACGCACCAAACGTCACGGTCATTCTCTTTCCGTCTCGTAGACACGAGCTGAGAAATTGCAAACGTCGAGCAATTGCTCAGAGATGAAAAGTGCCAGCACTGAAAGCTCTTGCTAGCCAGCACCCTTCCTTGGAAGCGCTTTTGTAGGCCTAAGAACACTGGGGCTCTGGGCTTCTCTAGCCACCTAATCTTCTGCTCATCCTCTCGCGCACTCTAAAGAGAGCTCAGGTGAGAAATTGCAAACGTCGAGCAATTGCTCAGAGATGAAAAGTGCCAGCACTGAAAGCTCTTGCTAGCCAGCACCCTTCCTTGGAAGCGGCTTCACAGGCGCAGCAACACCGGGGCTTTGCGCTTCTCTACCCACCAAACGTCACGGTCCTTCTCTTTCCGTCTCGTAGACACGAGCTGAGAAATTGCAAACGTCGAGCAATTGCTCAGAGATGAAAAGTGCCAGCACTGAAAGCTGTTGCTAGCCAGCACCCTTCCTTGGAAGCGCTTTTGTAGGCCTAAGAACAGTGGGGCTCTGGGCTTCTCTAGCCACATCATCTTCTGCTCATCCTCTCGCGCACTCTAAAGAGAGCTCAGGTGAGAAATTGCATACGTCCAGCAATTGCTCAGAGATGAAAAGTGCCAGCACTGAAAGCTCTTGCTAGCCAGCACCCTTCCTTGGAAGCGCTTTCACAGGCACAGCAACACTGGGGCTTTGCGCTTCTCTAGCCACCAAACGTCACGGTCCTTCTCTTTCCGTCTCGTAGACACGAGCTGAGAAATTGCAAACGTCCAGCAATTGCTCAGAGATGAAAAGTGCCAGCACTGAAAGCTCTTGCTAGCCAGCACCCTTCCTTGGAAGCGCTTTTGTAGGCCTAAGAACACTGGGGCTCTGGGCTTCTCTAGCCACCTAATCTTCTGCTCATCCTCCCGCGCTCTAAAGAGAGCTCAGGTGAGAAATTGCAAACGTCCAGCAATTGCTCAAAGATGAAAAGTGCCAGCACTGAAAGCTGTTGCTAGCCAGCACCCTTCCTTGGAAGCGCTTTCACAGGCACAGCAACACTGGGGCTTTGCGCTTCTCTACGCACCAAACGTCACAGTCATTCTCTTTCCATCTCCTAGACACGAGCTGAGAAATTGCAAACGTCGAGCAATTGCTCAGAGATGAAAAGTGCCAGCACTGGAAGCTGTTGCTAGCCAGCACCCTTCCTTGGAAGCGCTTTCACAGGCGCAGCAACACTGGGGCTTTGCGCTTCTCTAGCCACCAAACGTCACGGTCATTCTCTTTCCATCTCCTAGACACGAGCTGAGAAATTGCAAACGTCGAGCAATTGCTCAGAGATGAAAAGTGCCAGCACTGGAAGCTGTTGCTAGCCAGCACCCTTCCTTGGAAGCGCTTTTGCAGGCCTAAGAACACTGGGGCTCTGGGCTTCTCTAGCCACCTCATCTTCTGCTCATCCTCTCGCGCACTCTAAAGAGAGCTCAGGTGAGAAATTGCAAACGTCGAGCAATTGCTCAGAGATGAAAAGTGCCAGCACTGAAAGCTATTGCTAGCCAGCACCCTTCCTTGGAAGCGCTTTCACAGGCGCAGCAACACTGGGGCTTTGCGCTTCTCTACGCACCAAACGTCACAGTCATTCTCTTTCCGTCTCGTAGACACGAGCTGAGAAATTGCAAATGTCGAGGAATTGCTCAGAGATGAAAAGTGCCAGCACTGAAAGCTCTTGCTAGCCAGCACCCTTCCTTGGAAGCGCTTTCACAGGCGCAGCAACACTGGGGCTTTGCGCTTCTCTAGCCACCAAACGTCACGGTCACTATCTCTCCGTCTCGTAGACACGAGCTGAGAAATTGCAAACGTCGAGCAATTGCTCGGAGATGAAAAGTGCCAGCACTGGAAGCTCTTGCTAGCCATCACCCTTCCTTGGAAGCGCTTTTGTAGGCCTAAGAACACTGGGGCTCTGGGCTTCTCTAGCCACCTCATCTTCTGCTCATCCTCTCGCGCACTCTAAAGAGAGCTCAGGTGAGAAATTGCAAACGTCGAGCAATTGCTCAGAGATGAAAAGTGCCAGCACTGAAAGCTGTTGCTAGCCAGCAGCCTTCCTTGGAAGCGCTTTCACAGGCGCAGCAACACTGGGGCTTTGCGCTTCTCTACGCACCAAACGTCACAGTCATTCTCTTTCCGTCTCGTAGACACGAGCTGAGAAATTGCAAATGTCGAGCAATTGCTCAGAGATGAAAAGTGCCAGCACTGAAAGCTGTTGCTAGCCAGCACCCTTCCTTGGAAGCGCTTTCACAGGCGCAGCAACACTGGGGCTTTGCGCTTCTCTAGCCACCAAACGTCACGGTCACTATCTCTCCGTCTCGTAGACACGAGCTGAGAAATTGCAAACGTCGAGCAATTGCTCGGAGATGAAAAGTGCCAGCACTGGAAGCTCTTGCTAGCCAGCACCCTTCCTTGGAAGTGCTTTTGTAGGCCTAAGAACACTGGGGCTCTGGGCTTCTCTAGCCACCTCATCTTCTGCTCATCCTCTTGCGCACTCTAAAGAGAGCTCAGGTGAGAAATTGCAAACGTCGAGCAATTGCTCAGAGATGAAAAGTGCCAGCACTGAAAGCTCTTGCTAGCCAGCACCCTTCCTTGGAAGCGCTTTCACAGGCGCAGCAACACTGGGGCTTTGCGCTTCTCTAGCCATCAAACGTCACGGTCACTATCTCTCCGTCTCGTAGACACGAGCTGAGAAATTGCAAACGTCGAGCAATTGCTCAGAGATGAAAAGTGCCAGCACTGAAAGCTCTTGCTAGCCAGCACCCTTCCTTGGAAGCGCTTTTGTAGGCCTAAGAACAGTGGGGCTCTGGGCTTCTCTAGCCACCTCATCTTCTGCTCATCCTCTCGCGCACTCTAAAGAGAGCTCAGGTGAGAAATTGCAAACGTCCAGCAATTGCTCAGAGATGAAAAGTGCCAGCACTGAAAGCTGTTGCTAGCCAGCACCCTTCCTTGGAAGCGCTTTCACAGGCGCAGCAACACTGGGGCTTTGCGCTTCTATACGCACCAAACGTCACGGTCATTCTCTTTCCGTCTCGTAGACACGAGCTGAGAAATTGCAAACGTCCAGCAATTGCTCAGAGATGAAAAGTGCCAGCACTGGAAGCTGTTGCTAGCCAGCACCCTTCCTTGCAAGCGCTTTTGTAGGCCTAAGAACAGTGGGGCTCTGGGCTTCTCTAGCCACCTAATCTTCTGCTCATCCTCGCGCGCTCTAAAGAGAGCTCAGGTGAGAAATTGCAAACGTCGAGCAATTGCTCAGAGATGAAAAGTGCCAGCACTGAAAGCTCTTGCTAGCCAGCACCCTTCCTTGGAAGCGCTTTCACAGGCGCAGCAACACTGGGGCTTTGCGCTTCTCTAGCCACCAAAGGTCACGGTCCTTCTCTTTCCGTCTCGTAGACACGAGCTGAGAAATTGCAAACGTCGAGCAATTGCTCAGAGATGAAAAGTGCCAGCACTGAAAGCTCTTGCTAGCCAGCACCCTTCCTTGGAAGCGCTTTTGTAGGCCTAAGAACACTGGGGCTCTGGGCTTCTCTAGCCACCTCATCTTCTGCTCATCCTCTCGCGCACTCTAAAGAGAGCTCAGGTGAGAAATTGCAAACGTCCAGCAATTGCTCAGAGATGAAAAGTGCCAGCACTGAAAGCTGTTGCTAGCCAGCACCCTTCCTTGGAAGCAATTTTGTAGGCCGAAGAACACTGGGGCTCTGGGCTTCTCTAGCCACCTCATCTTCTGCTCATCCTCTCGCGCACTCTAAAGAGAGCTCAGGTGAGAAATTGCAAACGTCCAGCAATTGCTCAGAGCTGAAAAGTGCCAGCACTGAAAGCTGTTGCTAGCCAGCACCCTTCCTTGGAAGCGCTTTCACAGGCGCAGCAACACTGGGGCTTTGCGCTTCTCTAGCCACCAAACGTCACGGTCCTTCTCTTTCCGTCTCTTAGACACGAGCTGAGAAATTGCAAACGTCGAGCAATTGCTCAGAGATGAAAAGTGCCAGCACTGAAAGCTGTTGCTAGCCAGCACCCTTCCTTGGAAGCGCTTTCACAGGCGCAGCAACACTGGGGCTTTGCGCTTCTCTAGCCACCAAACGTCACGGTCACTATCTCTCCGTCTCGTAGACACGAGCTGAGAAATTGCAAACGTCGAGCAATTGCTCAGAGATGAAAAGTGCCAGCACTGAAAGCTCTTGCTAGCCAGCACCCTTCCTTGGAAGCGCTTTTGTAGGCCTAAGAACACTGGGGCTCTGGGCTTCTCTAGCCACCTAATCTTCTGCTCATCCTCTCGCGCACTCTAAAGAGAGCTCAGGTGAGAAATTGCAAACGTCGAGCAATTGCTCAGAGATGAAAAGTGCCAGCACTGAAAGCTGTTGCTAGCCAGCACCCTTCCTTGGAAGCGCTTTCACAGGCGCAGCAACACTGGGGCTTTGCGCTTCTATACGCACCAAACGTCACGGTCCTTCTCTTTCCTTCTCGTAGACACGAGCTGAGAAATTGCAAACGTCGAGCAATTGCTCAGAGATGAAAAGTGCCAGCACTGAAAGCTGTTGCTAGCCAGCACCCTTCCTTGGAAGCGCTTTCACAGGCGCAGCAACACTGGGGCTTTGCGCTTCTATACGCACCAAACGTCACGGTCCTTCTCTTTCCTTCTCGTAGACACGAGCTGAGAAATTGCAAACGTCGAGCAATTGCTCAGAGATGAAAAGTGCCAGCACTGAAAGCTGTTGCTAGCCAGCACCCTTCCTTGGAAGCGCTTTCACAGGCGCAGCAACACTGGGGCTTTGCGCTTCTCTACCCAACAAACGTCACGGTCCTTCTCTTTCCGTCTCGTAGACACGAGCTGAGAAATTGCAAACGTCGAGCAATTGCTCAGAGATGAAAAGTGCCAGCACTGAAAGCTGTTGCTAGCCAGCACCCTTCCTTGGAAGCACTTTTGTAGGCCTAAGAAGACTGGGGCTCTGGGCTTCTCTAGCCACCTCATCTTCTGCTCATCCTCTCGCGCACTCTAAAGAGAGCTCAGGTGAGAAATTGCAAACGTCGAGCAATTGCTCAGAGATGAAAAGTGCCAGCACTGAAAGCTGTTGCTAGCCAGCCCCCTTCCTTGGAAGCGCTTTCACAGGCGCAGCAACACTGGGGCTTTGCGCTTCTCTACCCACCAAACGTCACGGTCATTCTCTTTCCGTCTCGTAGACACGAGCTGAGAAATTGCAAACGTCGAGCAATTGCTCAGAGATGAAAAGTGCCAGCACTGAAAGCTGTTGCTAGCCAGCACCCTTCCTTGGAAGCGCTTTCACAGGCGCAGCAACACTGGGGCTTTGCGCTTCTCTAGCTACCAAACGTCACGGTCATTCTCTTTCCGTCTCGTAGACACGAGCTGAGAAATTGCAAACGTCGAGCAATTGCTCCGAGATGAAAAGTGCCAGCACTGAAAGCTGTTGCTAGCCAGCACCCTTCCTTGGAAGCGCTTTTGTAGGCCTAAGAACACTGGGGCTCTGGGCTTCTCTAGCCACCTCATCTTCTGCTCATCCTCTCGCGCACTCTAAAGAGAGCTCAGGTGAGAAATTGCAAACGTCCAGCAATTGCTCAGAGATGAAAAGTGCCAGCACTGAAAGCTGTTGCTAGCCAGCACCCTTCCTTGGAAGCGCTTTTGTAGGCCTAAGATCACTGGGGCTCTGGGCTTCTCTAGCCACCTAATCTTCTGCTCATCCTCTCGCGCACTCTAAAGAGAGATCAGGTGAGAAATTGCAAACGTCGAGCAATTGCTCAGAGATGAAAAGTGCCAGCACTGAAAGCTGTTGCTAGCCAGCACCCTTCCTTGGAAGCGCTTTCACAGGCGCAGCAACACTGGGGCTTTGCGCTTCTCTAGCCACCAAAGGTCACGGTCACTATCTCTCCGTCTCGTAGACACGAGCTGAGAAATTGCAAACGTCGAGCAATTGCTCAGAGATGAAAAGTGCCAGCACTGAAAGCTGTTGCTAGCCAGCACCCTTCCTTGGAAGCGCTTTCACAGGCGCAGCAACACTGGGGCTTTGCGCTTCTATACGCACCAAACGTCACGGTCATTCTCTTTCCGTCTCGTAGACACGAGCTGAGAAATTGCAAACGTGGAGCAATTGCTCAGAGATGAAAAGTGCCAGCACTGGAAGCTGTTGCTAGCCAGCACCCTTCCTTGCAAGCGCTTTTGTAGGCCTAAGAACACTGGGGCTCTGGGCTTCTCTAGCCACCTAATCTTCTGCTCATCCTCGCGCGCTCTAAAGAGAGCTCAGGTGAGAAATTGCAAACGTCGAGCAATTGCTCAGAGATGAAAAGTGCCAGCACTGAAAGCTCTTGCTAGCCAGCACCCTTCCTTGGAAGCGCTTTCACAGGCGCAGCAACACTGGGGCTTTGCGCTTCTCTAGCCACCAAACGTCACGGTCCTTCTCTTTCCGTCTCGTAGACACGAGCTGAGAAATTGCAAACGTCGAGCAATTGCTCAGAGATGAAAAGTGCCAGCACTGAAAGCTCTTGCTAGCCAGCACCCTTCCTTGGAAGCGCTTTCACAGGCGCAGCAACACTGGGGCTTTGCGCTTCTCTAGCCACCAAACGTCACGGTCATTCTCTTTCCATCTCCTAGACACGAGCTGAGAAATTGCAAACGTCGAGCAATTGCTCAGAGATGAAAAGTGCCAGCACTGAAAGCTCTTGCTAGCCAGCACCCTTCCTTGGAAGCGCTTTCACAGGCGCAGTAACACTGGGGCTTTGCGCTTCTCTAGCCACCAAACATCACGGTCACTATCTCTCCGTCTCGTAGACACGAGCTGAGAAATTGCAAACGTCGAGCAATTGCTCAGAGATGAAAAGTGCCAGCACTGAAAGCTCTTGCTAGCCAGCACCCTTCCTTGGAAGCGCTTTTGTAGGCCTAAGAACACTGGGGCTCTGGGCTTCTCTAGCCACCTCATCTTCTGCTCATCCTCTCGCGCACTCTAAAGAGAGCTCAGGTGAGAAATTGCAAACGTCGAGCAATTGCTCAGAGATGAAAAGTGCCAGCACTGAAAGCTGTTGCTAGCCAGCACCCTTCCTTGGAAGCGCTTTCACAGCCGCAGCAACACTGGGGCTTTGCGCTTCTCTACGCACCAAACGTCACAGTCATTCTCTTTCCGTCTCGTAGACACGAGCTGAGAAATTGCAAACGTCGAGCAATTGCTCAGAGATGAAAAGTGCCAGCACTGAAAGCTCTTGCTAGCCAGCACCCTTCCTTGGAAGCGCTTTCACAGGCGCAGCAACACTGGGGCTTTGCGCTTCTCTAGCCACCAAACGTCACGGTCACTATCTCTCCGTCTCGTAGACACGAGCTGAGAAATTGCAAACGTCGAGCAATTGCTCAGAGATGAAAAGTGCCAGCACTGAAAGCTCTTGCTAGCCAGCCCCCTTCCTTGGAAGCGCTTTTGTAGGCCTAAGAACAGTGGGGCTCTGGGCTTCTCTAGCCACCTCATCTTCTGCTCATCCTCTCGCGCACTCTAAAGAGAGCTCAGGTGAGAAATTGCAAACGTCCAGCAATTGCTCAGAGATGAAAAGTGCCAGCACTGAAAGCTGTTGCTAGCCAGCACCCTTCCTTGGAAGCGCTTTCACAGGCGCAGCAACACTGGGGCTTTGCGCTTCTATACGCACCAAACGTCACGGTCATTCTCTTTCCGTCTCGTAGACACGAGCTGAGAAATTGCAAACGTCCAGCAATTGCTCAGAGATGAAAAGTGCCAGCACTGGAAGCTGTTGCTAGCCAGCACCCTTCCTTGCAAGCGCTTTTGTAGGCCTAAGAACAGTGGGGCTCTGGGCTTCTCTAGCCACCTCATCTTCTGCTCATCCTCGCGCGCTCTAAAGAGAGCTCAGGTGAGAAATTGCAAACGTCGAGCAATTGCTCAGAGATGAAAAGTGCCAGCACTGAAAGCTGTTGCTAGCCAGCACCCTTCCTTGGAAGCGCTTTCACAGGCGCAGCAACACTGGGGCTTTGCGCTTCTCTACCCACCAAACGTCACGGTCCTTCTCTTTCCGTCTCGTAGACACGAGCTGAGAAATTGCAAACGTCGAGCAATTGCTCAGAGATGAAAAGTGCCAGCACTGAAAGCTCTTGCTAGCCAGCACCCTTCCTTGGAAGCGCTTTTGTAGGCCTAAGAACAGTGGGGCTCTGGGCTTCTCTAGCCACCTAATCTTCTGCTCATCCTCTCGCGCACTCTAAAGAGAGCTCAGGTGAGAAATTGCAAACGTCCAGCAATTGCTCAGAGATGAAAAGTGCCAGCACTGAAAGCTGTTGCTAGCCAGCACCCTTCCTTGGAAGCACTTTTGTAGGCCTAAGAACAGTGGGGCTCTGGGCTTCTCTAGCCACCTCATCTTCTGCTCATCCTCTCGCGCACTCTAAAGAGAGCTCAGGTGAGAAATTGCAAACGTCCAGCAATTGCTCAGAGCTGAAAAGTGCCAGCACTGAAAGCTGTTGCTAGCCAGCACCCTTCCTTGGAAGCGCTTTCACAGGCGCAGCAACACTGGGGCTTTGCGCTTCTCTACCCACCAAACGTCACGGTCCTTCTCTTTCCGTCTCTTAGACACGAGCTGAGAAATTGCAAACGTCGAGCAATTGCTCAGAGATGAAAAGTGCCAGCACTGAAAGCTGTTGCTAGCCAGCACCCTTCCTTGGAAGCGCTTTCACAGGCGCAGCAACACTGGGGCTTTGCGCTTCTCTAGCCACCAAACGTCACGGTCACTATCTCTCCGTCTCGTAGACACGAGCTGAGAAATTGCAAACGTCGAGCAATTGCTCAGAGATGAAAAGTGCCAGCACTGAAAGCTCTTGCTAGCCAGCACCCTTCCTTGGAAGCGCTTTTGTAGGCCTAAGAACACTGGGGCTCTGGGCTTCTCTAGCCACCTAATCTTCTGCTCATCCTCTCGCGCACTCTAAAGAGAGCTCAGGTGAGAAATTGCAAACGTCGAGCAATTGCTCAGAGATGAAAAGTGCCAGCACTGAAAGCTGTTGCTAGCCAGCACCCTTCCTTGGAAGCGCTTTCACAGGCGCAGCAACACTGGGGCTTTGCGCTTCTATACGCACCAAACGTCACGGTCCTTCTCTTTCCTTCTCGTAGACACGAGCTGAGAAATTGCAAACGTCGAGCAATTGCTCAGAGATGAAAAGTGCCAGCACTGAAAGCTCTTGCTAGCCAGCACCCTTCCTTGGAAGCGCTTTCACAGGCGCAGCAACACTGGGGCTTTGCGCTTCTATACGCACCAAACGTCACGGTCCTTCTCTTTCCTTCTCGTAGACACGAGCTGAGAAATTGCAAACGTCGAGCAATTGCTCAGAGATGAAAAGTGCCAGCACTGAAAGCTGTTGCTAGCCAGCACCCTTCCTTGGAAGCGCTTTCACAGGCGCAGCAACACTGGGGCTTTGCGCTTCTCTACCCAACAAACGTCACGGTCCTTCTCTTTCCGTCTCGTAGACACGAGCTGAGAAATTGCAAACGTCGAGCAATTGCTCAGAGATGAAAAGTGCCAGCACTGAAAGCTGTTGCTAGCCAGCACCCTTCCTTGGAAGCACTTTTGTAGGCCTAAGAAGACTGGGGCTCTGGGCTTCTCTAGCCACCTCATCTTCTGCTCATCCTCTCGCGCACTCTAAAGAGAGCTCAGGTGAGAAATTGCAAACGTCGAGCAATTGCTCAGAGATGAAAAGTGCCAGCACTGAAAGCTGTTGCTAGCCAGCACCCTTCCTTGGAAGCGCTTTCACAGGCGCAGCAACACTGGGGCTTTGCGCTTCTCTACCCACCAAACGTCACGGTCCTTCTCTTTCCTTCTCGTAGACACGAGCTGAGAAATTGCAAACGTGGAGCAATTGCTCAGAGATGAAAAGTGCCAGCACTGAAAGCTGTTGCTAGCCAGCACCCTTCCTTGGAAGCGCTTTCACAGGCGCAGCAACACTGGGGCTTTGCGCTTCTCTAGCTACCAAACGTCACGGTCATTCTCTTTCCGTCTCGTAGACACGAGCTGAGAAATTGCAAATGTCGAGCAATTGCTCAGAGATGAAAAGTGCCAGCACTGAAAGCTGTTGCTAGCCAGCACCCTTCCTTGGAAGCGCTTTTGTAGGCCTAAGAACACTGGGGCTCTGGGCTTCTCTAGCCACCTCATCTTCTGCTCATCCTCTCGCGCACTCTAAAGAGAGCTCAGGTGAGAAATTGCAAACGTCCAGCAATTGCTCAGAGATGAAAAGTGCCAGCACTGAAAGCTGTTGCTAGCCAGCACCCTTCCTTGGAAGCGCTTTTGTAGGCCTAAGATCACTGGGGCTCTGGGCTTCTCTAGCCACCTAATCTTCTGCTCATCCTCTCGCGCACTCTAAAGAGAGCTCAGGTGAGAAATTGCAAACGTCGAGCAATTGCTCAGAGATGAAAAGTGCCAGCACTGAAAGCTGTTGCTAGCCAGCACCCTTCCTTGGAAGCGGTTTCACAGGCGCAGCAACACTGGGGCTTTGCGCTTCTCTAGCCATCAAACGTCACGGTCACTATCTCTCCGTCTCGTAGACACGAGCTGAGAAATTGCAAACGTCGAGCAATTGCTCAGAGATGAAAAGTGCCAGCACTGAAAGCTGTTGCTAGCCAGCACCCTTCCTTGGAAGCGCTTTCACAGGCGCAGCAACACTGGGGCTTTGCGCTTCTATACGCACCAAACGTCACGGTCATTCTCTTTCCGTCTCGTAGACACGAGCTGAGAAATTGCAAACGTGGAGCAATTGCTCAGAGATGAAAAGTGCCAGCACTGGAAGCTGTTGCTAGCCAGCACCCTTCCTTGGAAGCGCTTTTGTAGGCCTAAGAACACTGGGGCTCTGGGCTTCTCTAGCCACCTAATCTTCTGCTCATCCTCGCGCGCTCTAAAGAGAGCTCAGGTGAGAAATTGCAAACGTCGAGCAATTGCTCAGAGATGAAAAGTGCCAGCACGGAAAGCTGTTGCTAGCCAGCACCCTTCCTTGGAAGCGCTTTTGTAGGCCTAAGCACACTGGGGCTCTGGGCTTCTCTAGCCACCTAATCTTCTGCTCATCCTCTCGCGCACTCTAAAGAGACCTCAGGTGAGAAATTGCAAACGTCGAGCAATTGCTCAGAGATGAAAAGTGCCAGCACTGAAAGCTCTTGCTAGCCAGCACCCTTCCTTGGAAGCGCTTTCACAGGCGCAGCAACACTGGGGCTTTGCGCTTCTATACGCACCAAACGTCACGGTCATTCTCTTTCCGTCTCGTAGACACGAGCTGAGAAATTGCAAACGTCGAGCAATTGCTCAGAGATGAAAAGTGCCAGCACTGAAAGCTGTTGCTAGCCAGCCCCCTTCCTTGCAAGCGCTTTTGTAGGCCTAAGAACCCTGGGGCTCTGGGCTTCTCTAGCCACCTCATCTTCTGCTCATCCTCTCGCGCACTCTAAAGA
The DNA here is from genome assembly GCA_037962945.1 of Sarcoramphus papa. Classification (NCBI taxonomy): domain Eukaryota; kingdom Metazoa; phylum Chordata; class Aves; order Accipitriformes; family Cathartidae; genus Sarcoramphus; species Sarcoramphus papa. Next base: position 3,426,980 of record CM075606.1, on the reverse strand, counting down.
GAGCTCAGGTGAGAAATTGCATACGTCCAGCAATTGCTCAGAGATGAAAAGTGCCAGCACTGAAAGCTGTTGCTAGCCAGCACCCTTCCTTGGAAGCGCTTTCACAGGCGCAGCAACACTGGGGCTTTGCGCTTCTAAACGCACCAAACGTCACGGTCCTTCTCTTTCCGTCTCGTAGACACGAGCTGAGAAATTGCAAACGTCGAGCAATTGCTCAGAGATGAAAAGTGCCAGCACTGAAAGCTGTTGCTAGCCAGCACCCTTCCTTGGAAGCGCTTTTGTAGGCCTAAGAACACTGGGGCTCTGGGCTTCTCTAGCCACCTAATCTTCTGCTCATCCTCCCGCGCTCTAAAGAGAGCTCAGGTGAGAAATTGCAAACGTCCAGCAATTGCTCAAAGATGAAAAGTGCCAGCACTGAAAGCTGTTGCTAGCCAGCACCCTTCCTTGGAAGCGCTTTCACAGGCACAGCAACACTGGGGCTTTGCGCTTCTCTAGCCACCAAACGTCACGGTCATTCTCTTTCCATCTCCTAGACACGAGCTGAGAAATTGCAAACGTCGAGCAATTGCTCAGAGATGAAAAGTGCCAGCACTGAAAGCTGTTGCTAGCCAGCACCCTTCCTTGGAAGCGCTTTCACAGGCGCAGCAACACTGGGGCTTTGCGCTTCTCTAGCCACCAAACGTCACGGTCATTCTCTTTCCTTCTCGTAGACACGAGCTGAGAAATTGCAAACGTCGAGCAATTGCTCAGAGATGAAAAGTGCCAGCACTGAAAGCTGTTGCTAGCCAGCACCCTTCCTTGGAAGCGCTTTTGTAGGCCTAAGAACACTGGGGCTCTGGGCTTCTCTAGCCACCTAATCTTCTGCTCATCCTCTCGCGCACTCTAAAGAGAGCTCAGGTGAGAAATTGCAAACGTCCAGCAATTGCTCAGAGATGAAAAGTGCCAGCACTGAAAGCTGTTGCTAGCCAGCACCCTTCCTTGGAAGCGCTTTCACAGGCGCAGCAACACTGGGGCTTTGCGCTTCTCTACGCACCAAACGTCACGGTCATTCTCTTTCCGTCTCGTAGACACGAGCTGAGAAATTGCAAACGTCGAGCAATTGCTCAGAGATGAAAAGTGCCAGCACTGAAAGCTGTTGCTAGCCAGCACCCTTCCTTGGAAGCGCTTTCACAGGCGCAGCAACACTGGGGCTTTGCGCTTCTCTAGCCACCAAACGTCACGGTCCTTCTCTTTCCGTCTCGTAGACACGAGCTGAGAAATTGCAAACGTCGAGCAATTGCTCAGAGATGAAAAGTGCCAGCACTGAAAGCTGTTGCTAGCCAGCACCCTTCCTTGGAAGCGCTTTTGTAGGCCTAAGAACACTGGGGCTCTGGGCTTCTCTAGCCACCTAATCTTCTGCTCATCCTCTCGCGCACTCTAAAGAGAGCTCAGGTGAGAAATTGCAAACGTCCAGCAATTGCTCAGAGATGAAAAGTGCCAGCACTGAAAGCTGTTGCTAGCCAGCACCCTTCCTTGGAAGCGCTTTTGTAGGCCTAAGAACACTGGGGCTCTGGGCTTCTCTAGCCACCTCATCTTCTGCTCATCCTCTCGCGCACTCTAAAGAGAGCTCAGGTGAGAAATTGCAAACGTCCAGCAATTGCTCAGAGATGAAAAGTGCCAGCACTGAAAGCTGTTGCTAGCCAGCACCCTTCCTTGGAAGCGCTTTCACAGGCGCAGCAACACTGGGGCTTTGCGCTTCTCTAGCCATCAAACGTCACGGTCACTATCTCTCCGTCTCGTAGACACGAGCTGAGAAATTGCAAACGTCGAGCAATTGCTCAGAGATGAAAAGTGCCAGCACTGAAAGCTGTTGCTAGCCAGCACCCTTCCTTGGAAGCGCTTTTGTAGGCCTAAGAAGTCTGGGGCTCTGGGCTTCTCTAGCCACCTAATCTTCTGCTCATCCTCTCGCGCACTCTAAAGAGAGCTCAGGTGAGAAATTGCAAACGTCGAGCAATTGCTCAGAGATGAAAAGTGCCAGCACTGAAAGCTGTTGCTAGCCAGCCCCCTTCCTTGGAAGCGCTTTCACAGGCGCAGCAACACTGGGGCTTTGCGCTTCTCTACGCACCAAACGTCACGGTCCTTCTCTTTCCGTCTCGTAGACACGAGCTGAGAAATTGCAAACGTCCAGCAATTGCTCAGAGATGAAAAGTGCCAGCACTGAAAGCTGTTGCTAGCCAGCACCCTTCCTTGGAAGCGCTTTTGTAGGCCTAAGAACACTGGGGCTCTGGGCTTCTCTAGCCACCTAATCTTCTGCTCATCCTCGCGCGCTCTAAAGAGAGCTCAGGTGAGAAATTGCAAACATCGAGCAATTGCTCAGAGATGAAAAGTGCCAGCACTGAAAGCTGTTGCTAGCCAGCACCCTTCCTTGGAAGCGCTTTCACAGGCGCAGCAACACCGGGGCTTTGCACTTCTATACGCACCAAACGTCACGGTCCTTCTCTTTCCGTCTCGTAGACACGAGCTGAGAAATTGCAAACGTCGAGCAATTGCTCAGAGATGAAAAGTGCCAGCACTGAAAGCTGTTGCTAGCCAGCACCCTTCCTTGGAAGCGCTTTTGTAGGCCTAAGAACAGTGGGGCTCTGGGCTTCTCTAGCCACCTCATCTTCTGCTCATCCTCTCGCGCACTCTAAAGAGAGCTCAGGTGAGAAATTGGAAACGTCGAGCAATTGCTCAGAGATGAAAAGTGCCAGCACTGAAAGCTCTTGCTAGCCAGCACCCTTCCTTGGAAGCGCTTTCACAGGCGCAGCAACACTGGGGCTTTGCGCTTCTCTAGCCACCAAACGTCACGGTCCTTCTCTTTCCGTCTCGTAGACACGAGCTGAGAAATTGCAAACGTCGAGCAATTGCTCAGAGATGAAAAGTGCCAGCACTGAAAGCTGTTGCTAGCCAGCACCCTTCCTTGGAAGCGCTTTTGTAGGCCTAAGAACACTGGGGCTCTGGGCTTCTCTAGCCACCTAATCTTCTGCTCATCCTCCCGCGCTCTAAAGAGAGCTCAGGTGAGAAATTGCAAACGTCCAGCAATTGCTCAAAGATGAAAAGTGCCAGCACTGAAAGCTGTTGCTAGCCAGCACCCTTCCTTGGAAGCGCTTTCACAGGCACAGCAACACTGGGGCTTTGCGCTTCTCTAGCCACCAAACGTCACGGTCATTCTCTTTCCATCTCCTAGACACGAGCTGAGAAATTGCAAACGTCGAGCAATTGCTCAGAGATGAAAAGTGCCAGCACTGAAAGCTGTTGCTAGCCAGCACCCTTCCTTGGAAGCGCTTTCACAGGCGCAGCAACACTGGGGCTTTGCGCTTTTCTACGCACCAAACGTCACAGTCATTCTCTTTCCATCTCCTAGACACGAGCTGAGAAATTGCAAACGTCGAGCAATTGCTCAGAGATGAAAAGTGCCAGCACTGAAAGCTCTTGCTAGCCAGCACCCTTCCTTGGAAGCGCTTTCACAGGCGCAGCAACACTGGGGCTTTGCTCTTCTCTAGCCACCAAACGTCACGGTCACTATCTCTCCATCTCGTAGACACGAGCTGAGAAATTGCAAACGTCGAGCAATTGCTCAGAGATGAAAAGTGCCAGCACTGGAAGCTGTTGCTAGCCAGCACCCTTCCTTGGAAGCGCTTTTGTAGGCCTAAGAACACTGGGGCTCTGGGCTTCTCTAGCCACCTCATCTTCTGCTCATCCTCTCGCGCACTCTAAAGAGAGCTCAGGTGAGAAATTGCAAACGTCGAGCAATTGCTCAGAGATGAAAAGTGCCAGCACTGAAAGCTGTTGCTAGCCAGCACCCTTCCTTGGAAGCGCTTTCACAGGCGCAGCAACACTGGGGCTTTGCGCTTCTCTAGCCACCAAACGTCACGGTCACTATCTCTCCGTCTCGTAGACACGAGCTGAGAAATTGCAAATGTCGAGCAATTGCTCAGAGATGAAAAGTGCCAGCACTGGAAGCTCTTGCTAGCCAGCACCCTTCCTTGGAAGCGCTTTTGTAGGCCTAAGAACAGTGGGGCTCTGGGCTTCTCTAGCCACCTCATCTTCTGCTCATCCTCTCGCGCACTCTAAAGAGAGCTCAGGTGAGAAATTGCAAACGTCCAGCAATTGCTCAGAGATGAAAAGTGCCAGCACTGAAAGCTGTTGCTAGCCAGCAGCCTTCCTTGGAAGCGCTTTCACAGGCGCAGCAACACTGGGGCTTTGCGCTTCTCTACCCACCAAACGTCACGGTCCTTCTCTTTCCTTCTCGTAGACACGAGCTGAGAAATTGCAAACGTCGAGCAATTGCTCAGAGATGAAAAGTGCCAGCACTGAAAGCTCTTGCTAGCCAGCACCCTTCCTTGGAAGCGCTTTCACAGGCGCAGCAACACTGGGGCTTTGCGCTTCTATACGCACCAAACGTCACGGTCATTCTCTTTCCGTCTCGTAGACACGAGCTGAGAAATTGCAAACGTCGAGCAATTGCTCAGAGATGAAAAGTGCCAGCACTGAAAGCTCTTGCTAGCCAGCACCCTTCCTTGCAAGCGCTTTTGTAGGCCTAAGAACACTGGGGCTCTGGGCTTCTCTAGCCACCTAATCTTCTGCTCATCCTCGCGCGCTCTAAAGAGAGCTCAGGTGAGAAATTGCAAACGTCGAGCAATTGCTCAGAGATGAAAAGTGCCAGCACTGAAAGCTGTTGCTAGCCAGCACCCTTCCTTGGAAGCGCTTTCACAGGCGCAGCAACACTGGGGCTTTGCGCTTCTCTAGCCACCAAACGTCACGGTCCTTCTCTTTCCGTCTCGTAGACACGAGCTGAGAAATTGCAAACGTCGAGCAATTGCTCAGAGATGAAAAGTGCCAGCACTGAAAGCTGTTGCTAGCCAGCCCCCTTCCTTGGAAGCGCTTTTGTAGGCCTAAGAACACTGGGGCTCTGGGCTTCTCTAGCCACCTCATCTTCTGCTCATCCTCTTGCGCACTCTAAAGAGAGCTCAGGTGAGAAATTGCAAACGTCGAGCAATTGCTCAGAGATGAAAAGTGCCAGCACTGAAAGCTGTTGCTAGCCAGCACCCTTCCTTGGAAGCGCTTTCACAGGCGCAGCAACACTGGGGCTTTGCGCTTCTCTAGCCACCAAACGTCACAGTCATTCTCTTTCCGTCTCTTAGACACGAGCTGAGAAATTGCAAACGTCGAGCAATTGCTCCGAGATGAAAAGTGCCAGCACTGAAAGCTGTTGCTAGCCAGCACCCTTCCTTGGAAGCGCTTTTGTAGGCCTAAGAACAGTGGGGCTCTGGGCTTCTCTAGCCACCTCATCTTCTGCTCATCCTCTCGCGCACTCTAAAGAGAGCTCAGGTGAGAAATTGGAAACGTCGAGCAATTGCTCAGAGATGAAAAGTGCCAGCACTGAAAGCTGTTGCTAGCCAGCACCCTTCCTTGGAAGCGCTTTCACAGGCGCAGCAACACTGGGGCTTTGCGCTTCTCTAGCCATCAAACGTCACGGTCACTATCTCTCCGTCTCGTAGACACGAGCTGAGAAATTGCAAACGTCGAGCAATTGCTCAGAGATGAAAAGTGCCAGCACTGAAAGCTCTTGCTAGCCAGCACCCTTCCTTGGAAGCGCTTTCACAGGCGCAGCAACACTGGGGCTTTGCGCTTCTATACGCACCAAATGTCACGGTCATTCTCTTTCCATCTCGTAGACACGAGCTGAGAAATTGCAAACGTGGAGCAATTGCTCAGAGATGAAAAGTGCCAGCACTGGAAGCTGTTGCTAGCCAGCACCCTTCCTTGCAAGCGCTTTTGTAGGCCTAAGAACACTGGGGCTCTGGGCTTCTCTAGCCACCTAATCTTCTGCTCATCCTCGCGCGCTCTAAAGAGAGCTCAGGTGAGAAATTGCAAACGTCGAGCAATTGCTCAGAGATGAAAAGTGCCAGCACTGAAAGCTCTTGCTAGCCAGCACCCTTCCTTGGAAGCGCTTTCACAGGCGCAGCAACACTGGGGCTTTGCGCTTCTATACGCACCAAACGTCACGGTCCTTCTCTTTCCGTCTCGTAGACGCGAGCTGAGAAATTGCAAACGTGGAGCAATTGCTCAGAGATGAAAAGTGCCAGCACTGAAAGCTGTTGCTAGCCAGCACCCTTCCTTGGAAGCGCTTTTGTAGGCCTAAGAACAGTGGGGCTCTGGGCTTCTCTAGCCACCTCATCTTCTGCTCATCCTCTCGCGCACTCTAAAGAGAGCTCAGGTAAGAAATTGCAAACGTCCAGCAATTGCTCAGAGATGAAAAGTGCCAGCACTGAAAGCTGTTGCTAGCCAGCACCCTTCCTTGGAAGCGCTTTCACAGGCGCAGCAACACTGGGGCTTTGCGCTTCTCTAGCCACCAAACGTCACGGTCCTTCTCTTTCCGTCTCGTAGACACGAGCTGAGAAATTGCAAACGTCCAGCAATTGCTCCGAGATGAAAAGTGCCAGCACTGAAAGCTGTTGCTAGCCAGCACCCTTCCTTGGAAGCGCTTTTGTAGGCCTAAGAACAGTGGGGCTCTGGGCTTCTCTAGCCACCTAATCTTCTGCTCATCCTCTCGCGCACTCTAAAGAGAGCTCAGGTGAGAAATTGCAAACGTCGAGCAATTGCTCAGAGATGAAAAGTGCCAGCACTGAAAGCTGTTGCTAGCCAGCACCCTTCCTTGGAAGCGCTTTCACAGGCGCAGCAACACTGGGGCTTTGCGCTTCTCTACGCACCAAACGTCACGGTCCTTCTCTTTCCGTCTCTTAGACACGAGCTGAGAAATTGCAAACGTCGAGCAATTGCTCAGAGATGAAAAGTGCCAGCACTGAAAGCTGTTGCTAGCCAGCACCCTTCCTTGGAAGCGCTTTTGTAGGCCTAAGAACACTGGGGCTCTGGGCTTCTCTAGCCACCTAATCTTCTGCTCATCCTCGCGCGCTCTAAAGAGAGCTCAGGTGAGAAATTGCAAACGTCGAGCAATTGCTCAGAGATGAAAAGTGCCAGCACTGAAAGCTCTTGCTAGCCAGCACCCTTCCTTGGAAGCGCTTTCACAGGCGCAGCAACACTGGGGCTTTGCGCTTCTCTAGCCACCAAACGTCACGGTCCTTCTCTTTCCGTCTCTTAGACACGAGCTGAGAAATTGCAAACGTCGAGCAATTGCTCAGAGATGAAAAGTGCCAGCACTGAAAGCTGTTGCTAGCCAGCACCCTTCCTTGGAAGCGCTTTCACAGGCGCAGCAACACTGGGGCTTTGCGCTTCTAAACGCACCAAACGTCACGGTCACTATCTCTCCGTCTCGTAGACACGAGCTGAGAAATTGCAAACGTCAAGCAATTGCTCAGAGATGAAAAGTGCCAGCACTGAAAGCTGTTGCTAGCCAGCACCCTTCCTTGGAAGCGCTTTTGTAGGCCTAAGAACACTGGGGCTCTGGGCTTCTCTAGCCACCTCATCTTCTGCTCATCCTCTCGCGCACTCTAAAGAGAGCTCAGGTGAGAAATTGCAAACGTCGAGCAATTGCTCAGAGATGAAAAGTGCCAGCACTGAAAGCTCTTGCTAGCCAGCACCCTTCCTTGGAAGCGCTTTCACAGGCGCAGCAACACTGGGGCTTTGCGCTTCTATACGCACCAAACGTCACGGTCCTTCTCTTTCCTTCTCGTAGACACGAGCTGAGAAATTGCAAACGTCGAGCAATTGCTCAGAGATGAAAAGTGCCAGCACTGAAAGCTCTTGCTAGCCAGCACCCTTCCTTGGAAGCGCTTTTGTAGGCCTAAGAACAGTGGGGCTCTGGGCTTCTCTAGCCACCTCATCTTCTGCTCATCCTCGCGCGCTCTAAAGAGAGCTCAGGTGAGAAATTGCAAACGTCGAGCAATTGCTCAGAGATGAAAAGTGCCAGCACTGAAAGCTGTTGCTAGCCAGCACCCTTCCTTGGAAGCGCTTTCACAGGCGCAGCAACACTGGGGCTTTGCGCTTCTCTACCCACCAAACGTCACGGTCCTTCTCTTTCCGTCTCGTAGACACGAGCTGAGAAATTGCAAACGTCGAGCAATTGCTCAGAGATGAAAAGTGCCAGCACTGAAAGCTGTTGCTAGCCAGCACCCTTCCTTGGAAGCGCTTTTGTAGGCCTAAGAACACTGGGGCTCTGGGCTTCTCTAGCCACCTCATCTTCTGCTCATCCTCTCGCGCACTCTAAAGAGAGCTCAGGTGAGAAACTGCATACGCCCAGCAATTGCTCAGAGATGAAAAGTGCCAGCACTGAAAGCTGTTGCTAGCCAGCACCCTTCCTTGGAAGCGCTTTCACAGGCGCAGCAACACTGGGGCTTTGCGCTTCTCTAGCCACCAAACGTCACGGTCCTTCTCTTTCCGTCTCTTAGACACGAGCTGAGAAATTGCAAACGTCGAGCAATTGCTCAGAGATGAAAAGTGCCAGCACTGAAAGCTCTTGCTAGCCAGCACCCTTCCTTGGAAGCACTTTTGTAGGCCTAAGAAGACTGGGGCTCTGGGCTTCTCTAGCCACCTCATCTTCTGCTCATCCTCTCGCGCACTCTAAAGAGAGCTCAGGTGAGAAATTGCAAACGTCGAGCAATTGCTCAGAGATGAAAAGTGCCAGCACTGAAAGCTGTTGCTAGCCAGCCCCCTTCCTTGGAAGCGCTTTTGTAGGCCTAAGAACACTGGGGCTCTGGGCTTCTCTAGCCACCTCATCTTCTGCTAATCCTCTCGCGCACTCTAAAGAGAGCTCAGGTGAGAAATTGCAAACGTCGAGCAATTGCTCAGAGATGAAAAGTGCCAGCACTGAAAGCTGTTGCTAGCCAGCACCCTTCCTTGGAAGCGCTTTTGTAGGCCTAAGAACAGTGGGGCTCTGGGCTTCTCTAGCCACCTCATCTTCTGCTCATCCTCTCGCGCACTCTAAAGAGAGCTCAGGTGAGAAATTGCAAACGTCCAGCAATTGCTCAGAGATGAAAAGTGCCAGCACTGAAAGCTGTTGCTAGCCAGCACCCTTCCTTGGAAGCGCTTTCACAGGCGCAGCAACACTGGGGCTTTGCGCTTCTCTAGCCATCAAACGTCACGGTCACTATCTCTCCGTCTCGTAGAAACGAGCTGAGAAATTGCAAACGTCGAGCAATTGCTCAGAGATGAAAAGTGCCAGCACTGAAAGCTGTTGCTAGCCAGCACCCTTCCTTGCAAGCGCTTTTGTAGGCCTAAGAACAGTGGGGCTCTGGGCTTCTCTAGCCACCTAATCTTCTGCTCATCCTCGCGCGCTCAAAAGAGAGCACAGGTGAGAAATTGCAAACGTCGAGCAATTGCTCAGAGATGAAAAGTGCCAGCACTGAAAGCTGTTGCTAGCCAGCACCCTTCCTTGGAAGCGCTTTCACAGGCGCAGCAACACTGGGGCTTTGCACTTCTCTAGCCACCAAACGTCACGGTCCTTCTCTTTCCGTCTCGTAGACACGAGCTGAGAAATTGCAAACGTCGAGCAATTGCTCAGAGATGAAAAGTGCCAGCACTGGAAGCTCTTGCTAGCCAGCACCCTTCCTTGGAAGCGCTTTTGTAGGCCTAAGAACAGTGGGGCTCTGGGCTTCTCTAGCCACCTAATCTTCTGCTCATCCTCTCGCGCACTCTAAAGAGAGCTCAGGTGAGAAATTGCAAACGTCGAGCAATTGCTCAGAGATGAAAAGTGCCAGCACTGAAAGCTGTTGCTAGCCAGCACCCTTCCTTGGAAGCGCTTTCACAGGCGCAGCAACACTGGGGCTTTGCGCTTCTCTAGCCACCAAACGTCACGGTCACTATCTCTCCGTCTCGTAGACACGAGCTGAGAAATTGCAAACGTCCAGCAATTGCTCAGAGATGAAAAGTGACAGCACTGGAAGCTGTTGCTAGCCAGCACCCTTCCTTGGAAGCGCTTTTGTAGGCCTAAGAACACTGGGGCTCTGGGCTTCTCTAGCCACCTCATCTTCTGCTCATCCTCTCGCGCACTCTAAAGAGAGCTCAGGTGAGAAATTGCAAACGTCGAGCAATTGCTCAGAGCTGAAAAGTGCCAGCACTGAAAGCTGTTGCTAGCCAGCACCCTTCCTTGGAAGCGCTTTCACAGGCGCAGCAACACTGGGGCTTTGCGCTTCTCTACGCACCAAACGTCACAGTCATTCTCTTTCCGTCTCGTAGACACGAGCTGAGAAATTGCAAATGTCGAGCAATTGCTCAGAGATGAAAAGTGCCAGCACTGAAAGCTCTTGCTAGCCAGCACCCTTCCTTGGAAGCGCTTTCACAGGCGCAGCAACACTGGGGCTTTGCGCTTCTCTAGCCACCAAACGTCACGGTCACTATCTCTCCGTCTCGTAGACACGAGCTGAGAAATTGCAAACGTCGAGCAATTGCTCGGAGATGAAAAGTGCCAGCACTGGAAGCTCTTGCTAGCCAGCACCCTTCCTTGGAAGCGCTTTTGTAGGCCTAAGAACAGTGGGGCTCTGGGCTTCTCTAGCCACCTAATCTTCTGCTCATCCTCTCGCGCACTCTAAAGAGAGCTCAGGTCAGAAATTGCAAACGTCCAGCAATTGCTCAGAGATGAAAAGTGCCAGCACTGAAAGCTCTTGCTAGCCAGCACCCTTCCTTGCAAGCGCTTTCACAGGCGCAGCAACACTGGGGCTTTGCGCTTCTCTACCCACCAAACGTCACGGTCATTCTCTTTCCGTCTCTTAGACACGAGCTGAGAAATTGCAAACGTCCAGCAATTGCTCAGAGATGAAAAGTGCCAGCACTGAAAGCTGTTGCTAGCCAGCACCCTTCCTTGGAAGCGCTTTTGTAGGCCTAAGAACAGTGGGGCTCTGGGCTTCTCTAGCCACCTCATCTTCTGCTCATTTTCTCGCGCACTCTAAAGAGAGCTCAGGTGAGAAATTGCAAACGTCCAGCAATTGCTCAGAGATGAAAAGTGCCAGCACCGAAAGCTGTTGCTAGCCAGCACCCTTCCTTGGAAGCGCTTTCACAGGCGCAGCAACACTGGGGCTTTGCGCTTCTCTACGCACCAAACGTCACGGTCCTTCTCTTTCCGTCTCTTAGACACGAGCTGAGAAATTGCAAACGTCGAGCAATTGCTCAGAGATGAAAAGTGCCAGCACTGAAAGCTGTTGCTAGCCAGCACCCTTCCTTGGAAGCGCTTTTGTAGGCCTAAGAACACTGGGGCTCTGGGCTTCTCTAGCCACCTAATCTTCTGCTCATCCTCGCGCGCTCTAAAGAGAGCTCAGGTGAGAAATTGCAAACGTCGAGCAATTGCTCAGAGCTGAAAAGTGCCAGCACTGAAAGCTGTTGCTAGCCAGCACCCTTCCTTGGAAGCGCTTTCACAGGCGCAGCAACACTGGGGCTTTGCGCTTCTCTAGCCACCAAACGTCACGGTCCTTCTCTTCCCGTCTCTTAGACACGAGCTGAGAAATTGCAAACGTCGAGCAATTGCTCAGAGATGAAAAGTGCCAGCACTGAAAGCTGTTGCTAGCCAGCACCCTTCCTTGGAAGCGCTTTCACAGGCGCAGCAACACTGGGGCTTTGCGCTTCTCTAGCCACCAAACGTCACGGTCACTATCTCTCCGTCTCGTAGACACGAGCTGAGAAATTGCAAACGTCGAGCAATTGCTCAGAGATGAAAAGTGCCAGCACTGGAAGCTCTTGCTAGCCAGCACCCTTCCTTGGAAGCGCTTTTGTGGGCCTAAGAACACTGGGGCTCTGGGCTTCTCTAGCCACCTAATCTTCTGCTCATCCTCTCGCGCACTCTAAAGAGAGCTCAGGTGAGAAATTGCAAACGTCGAGCAATTGCTCAGAGATGAAAAGTGCCAGCACTGAAAGCTGTTGCTAGCCAGCACCCTTCCTTGGAAGCGCTTTCACAGGCGCAGCAACACTGGGGCTTTGCGCTTCTATACGCACCAAACGTCACGGTCCTTCTCTTTCCGTCTCGTAGACACGAGCTGAGAAATTGCAAACGTCGAGCAATTGCTCAGAGATGAAAAGTGCCAGCACTGAAAGCTGTTGCTAGCCAGCACCCTTCCTTGGAAGCGCTTTTGTAGGCCTAAGAACAGTGGGGCTCTGGGCTTCTCTAGCCACCTAATCTTCTGCTCATCCTCGCGCGCTCTAAAGAGAGCTCAGGTGAGAAATTGCAAACGTCGAGCAATTGCTCAGAGATGAAAAGTGCCAGCACTGAAAGCTGTTGCTAGCCAGCACCCTTCCTTGGAAGCGCTTTCACAGGCGCAGCAACACTGGGGCTTTGCGCTTCTCTACGCACCAAACGTCATGGTCCTTCTCTTTCCGTCTCGTAGACACGAGCTGAGAAATTGCAAACGTCGAGCAATTGCTCCGAGATGAAAAGTGCCAGCACTGAAAGCTGTTGCTAGCCAGCACCCTTCCTTGGAAGCGCTTTTGTAGGCCTAAGAACACTGGGGCTCTGGGCTTCTCTAGCCACCTCATCTTCTGCTCATCCTCGCGCGCACTCTGAAGAGAGCTCAGGTGAGAAATTGCAAACGTCCAGCAATTGCTCAGAGATGAAAAGTGCCAGCACTGAAAGCTGTTGCTAGCCAGCACCCTTCCTTGGAAGCGCTTTTGTAGGCCTAAGAACACTGGGGCTCTGGGCTTCTCTAGCCACCTCATCTTCTGCTCATCCTCTCGCGCACTCTAAAGAGAGCTCAGGTGAGAAATTGCAAACGTCCAGCAATTGCTCAGAGATGAAAAGTGCCAGCACTGAAAGCTGTTGCTAGCCAGCACCCTTCCTTGGAAGCGCTTTCACAGGCGCAGCAACACTGGGGCTTTGCGCTTCTCTAGCCACCAAACGTCACGGTCCTTCTCTTTCCGTCTCGTAGACACGAGCTGAGAAATTGCAAACGTCGAGCAATTGCTCAGAGATGAAAAGTGCCAGCACTGAAAGCTGTTGCTAGCCAGCACCCTTCCTTGGAAGCGCTTTTGTAGGCCTAAGAACACTGGGGCTCTGGGCTTCTCTAGCCACCTAATCTTCTGCTCATCCTCGCGCGCTCTAAAGAGAGCTCAGGTGAGAAATTGCAAACGTCGAGCAATTGCTCAGAGATGAAAAGTGCCAGCACTGAAAGCTGTTGCTAGCCAGCACCCTTCCTTGGAAGCGCTTTCACAGGCGCAGCAACACTGGGGCTTTGCGCTTCTCTACGCACCAAACGTCATGGTCCTTCTCTTTCCGTCTCGTAGACACGAGCTGAGAAATTGCAAACGTCGAGCAATTGCTCAGAGATGAAAAGTGCCAGCACTGAAAGCTGTTGCTAGCCAGCACCCTTCCTTGGAAGCGCTTTTGTAGGCCTAAGAACACTGGGGCTCTGGGCTTCTCTAGCCACCTAATCTTCTGCTCATCCTCGCGCGCTCTAAAGAGAGCTCAGGTGAGAAATTGCAAACGTCGAGCAATTGCTCAGAGATGAAAAGTGCCAGCACTGAAAGCTGTTGCTAGCCAGCACCCTTCCTTGGAAGCGCTTTCACAGGCGCAGCAACACTGGGGCTTTGCGCTTCTCTAGCCACCAAACGTCACGGTCACTATCTCTCCGTCTCGTAGACACGAGCTGAGAAATTGCAAACGTCGAGCAATTGCTCAGAGATGAAAAGTGCCAGCACTGGAAGCTCTTGCTAGCCAGCACCCTTCCTTGGAAGCGCTTTTGTGGGCCTAAGAACACTGGGGCTCTGGGCTTCTCTAGCCACCTAATCTTCTGCTCATCCTCTCGCGCACTCTAAAGAGAGCTCAGGTGAGAAATTGCAAACGTCGAGCAATTGCTCAGAGATGAAAAGTGCCAGCACTGAAAGCTGTTGCTAGCCAGCACCCTTCCTTGGAAGCGCTTTCACAGGCGCAGCAACACTGGGGCTTTGCGCTTCTATACGCACCAAACGTCACGGTCCTTCTCTTTCCGTCTCGTAGACACGAGCTGAGAAATTGCAAACGTCGAGCAATTGCTCAGAGATGAAAAGTGCCAGCACTGAAAGCTGTTGCTAGCCAGCACCCTTCCTTGGAAGCGCTTTTGTAGGCCTAAGAACACTGGGGCTCTGGGCTTCTCTAGCCACCTAATCTTCTGCTCATCCTCGCGCGCTCTAAAGAGAGCTCAGGTGAGAAATTGCAAACGTCGAGCAATTGCTCAGAGATGAAAAGTGCCAGCACTGAAAGCTGTTGCTAGCCAGCACCCTTCCTTGGAAGCGCTTTCACAGGCGCAGCAACACTGGGGCTTTGCGCTTCTCTACGCACCAAACGTCATGGTCCTTCTCTTTCCGTCTCGTAGACACGAGCTGAGAAATTGCAAACGTCGAGCAATTGCTCCGAGATGAAAAGTGCCAGCACTGAAAGCTGTTGCTAGCCAGCACCCTTCCTTGGAAGCGCTTTTGTAGGCCTAAGAACACTGGGGCTCTGGGCTTCTCTAGCCACCTCATCTTCTGCTCATCCTCGCGCGCACTCTGAAGAGAGCTCAGGTGAGAAATTGCAAACGTCCAGCAATTGCTCAGAGATGAAAAGTGCCAGCACTGAAAGCTGTTGCTAGCCAGCACCCTTCCTTGGAAGCGCTTTTGTAGGCCTAAGAACACTGGGGCTCTGGGCTTCTCTAGCCACCTCATCTTCTGCTCATCCTCTCGCGCACTCTAAAGAGAGCTCAGGTGAGAAATTGCAAACGTCCAGCAATTGCTCAGAGATGAAAAGTGCCAGCACTGAAAGCTGTTGCTAGCCAGCACCCTTCCTTGGAAGCGCTTTCACAGGCGCAGCAACACTGGGGCTTTGCGCTTCTCTAGCCACCAAACGTCACGGTCCTTCTCTTTCCGTCTCGTAGACACGAGCTGAGAAATTGCAAACGTCGAGCAATTGCTCAGAGATGAAAAGTGCCAGCACTGAAAGCTGTTGCTAGCCAGCACCCTTCCTTGGAAGCGCTTTTGTAGGCCTAAGAACACTGGGGCTCTGGGCTTCTCTAGCCACCTAATCTTCTGCTCATCCTCGCGCGCTCTAAAGAGAGCTCAGGTGAGAAATTGCAAACGTCGAGCAATTGCTCAGAGATGAAAAGTGCCAGCACTGAAAGCTGTTGCTAGCCAGCACCCTTCCTTGGAAGCGCTTTCACAGGCGCAGCAACACTGGGGCTTTGCGCTTCTCTACGCACCAAACGTCATGGTCCTTCTCTTTCCGTCTCGTAGACACGAGCTGAGAAATTGCAAACGTCGAGCAATTGCTCCGAGATGAAAAGTGCCAGCACTGAAAGCTGTTGCTAGCCAGCACCCTTCCTTGGAAGCGCTTTTGTAGGCCTAAGAACACTGGGGCTCTGGGCTTCTCTAGCCACCTCATCTTCTGCTCATCCTCGCGCGCACTCTGAAGAGAGCTCAGGTGAGAAATTGCAAACGTCCAGCAATTGCTCAGAGATGAAAAGTGCCAGCACTGAAAGCTGTTGCTAGCCAGCACCCTTCCTTGGAAGCGCTTTTGTAGGCCTAAGAACACTGGGGCTCTGGGCTTCTCTAGCCACCTCATCTTCTGCTCATCCTCTCGCGCACTCTAAAGAGAGCTCAGGTGAGAAATTGCAAACGTCCAGCAATTGCTCAGAGATGAAAAGTGCCAGCACTGAAAGCTGTTGCTAGCCAGCACCCTTCCTTGGAAGCGCTTTCACAGGCGCAGCAACACTGGGGCTTTGCGCTTCTCTAGCCACCAAACGTCACGGTCCTTCTCTTTCCGTCTCGTAGACACGAGCTGAGAAATTGCAAACGTCGAGCAATTGCTCAGAGATGAAAAGTGCCAGCACTGAAAGCTGTTGCTAGCCAGCACCCTTCCTTGCAAGCGCTTTTGTAGGCCTAAGAACACTGGGGCTCTGGGCTTCTCTAGCCACCTAATCTTCTGCTCATCCTCTCGCGCACTCTAAAGAGAGCTCAGGTGAGAAATTGCAAACGTCGAGCAATTGCTCAGAGATGAAAAGTGCCAGCACTGAAAGCTGTTGCTAGCCAGCCCCCTTCCTTGGAAGCGCTTTTGTAGGCCTAAGAACACTGGGGCTCTGGGCTTCTCTAGCCACCTCATCTTCTGCTAATCCTCTCGCGCACTCTAAAGAGAGCTCAGGTGAGAAATTGCAAACGTCCAGCAATTGCTCAGAGATGAAAAGTGCCAGCACTGAAAGCTGTTGCTAGCCAGCACCCTTCCTTGGAAGCGCTTTTGTAGGCCTAAGAACACTGGGGCTCTGGGCTTCTCTAGCCACCTCATCTTCTGCTCATCCTCTCGCGCACTCTAAAGAGAGCTCAGGTGAGAAATTGCAAACGTCCAGCAATTGCTCAGAGATGAAAAGTGCCAGCACTGAAAGCTGTTGCTAGCCAGCACCCTTCCTTGGAAGCGCTTTCACAGGCGCAGCAACACTGGGGCTTTGCGCTTCTCTAGCCATCAAACGTCACGGTCACTATCTCTCCGTCTCGTAGAAACGAGCTGAGAAATTGCAAACGTCGAGCAATTGCTCAGAGATGAAAAGTGCCAGCACTGAAAGCTGTTGCTAGCCAGCACCCTTCCTTGCAAGCGCTTTTGTAGGCCTAAGAACAGTGGGGCTCTGGGCTTCTCTAGCCACCTAATCTTCTGCTCATCCTCGCGCGCTCAAAAGAGAGCACAGGTGAGAAATTGCAAACGTCGAGCAATTGCTCAGAGCTGAAAAGTGCCAGCACTGAAAGCTGTTGCTAGCCAGCACCCTTCCTTGGAAGCGCTTTCACAGGCGCAGCAACACTGGGGCTTTGCACTTCTCTAGCCACCAAACGTCACGGTCCTTCTCTTTCCGTCTCGTAGACACGAGCTGAGAAATTGCAAACGTCGAGCAATTGCTCGGAGATGAAAAGTGCCAGCACTGGAAGCTCTTGCTAGCCAGCACCCTTCCTTGGAAGCGCTTTTGTAGGCCTAAGAACAGTGGGGCTCTGGGCTTCTCTAGCCACCTAATCTTCTGCTCATCCTCTCGCGCACTCTAAAGAGAGCTCAGGTGAGAAATTGCAAACGTCGAGCAATTGCTCAGAGATGAAAAGTGCCAGCACTGAAAGCTCTTGCTAGCCAGCACCCTTCCTTGGAAGCGCTTTCACAGGCGCAGCAACACTGGGGCTTTGCGCTTCTCTAGCCACCAAACGTCACGGTCACTATCTCTCCGTCTCGTAGACACGAGCTGAGAAATTGCAAACGTCCAGCAATTGCTCAGAGATGAAAAGTGACAGCACTGGAAGCTGTTGCTAGCCAGCACCCTTCCTTGGAAGCGCTTTTGTAGGCCTAAGAACACTGGGGCTCTGGGCTTCTCTAGCCACCTCATCTTCTGCTCATCCTCTCGCGCACTCTAAAGAGAGCTCAGGTGAGAAATTGCAAACGTCGAGCAATTGCTCAGAGCTGAAAAGTGCCAGCACTGAAAGCTGTTGCTAGCCAGCACCCTTCCTTGGAAGCGCTTTCACAGGCGCAGCAACACTGGGGCTTTGCGCTTCTCTACGCACCAAACGTCACAGTCATTCTCTTTCCGTCTCGTAGACACGAGCTGAGAAATTGCAAATGTCGAGCAATTGCTCAGAGATGAAAAGTGCCAGCACTGAAAGCTCTTGCTAGCCAGCACCCTTCCTTGGAAGCGCTTTCACAGGCGCAGCAACACTGGGGCTTTGCGCTTCTCTAGCCACCAAACGTCACGGTCACTATCTCTCCGTCTCGTAGACACGAGCTGAGAAATTGCAAACGTCGAGCAATTGCTCGGAGATGAAAAGTGCCAGCACTGGAAGCTCTTGCTAGCCAGCACCCTTCCTTGGAAGCGCTTTTGTAGGCCTAAGAACAGTGGGGCTCTGGGCTTCTCTAGCCACCTAATCTTCTGCTCATCCTCTCGCGCACTCTAAAGAGAGCTCAGGTGAGAAATTGCAAACGTCCAGCAATTGCTCA
The DNA here is from genome assembly GCA_037962945.1 of Sarcoramphus papa. Taxonomy (NCBI): domain Eukaryota; kingdom Metazoa; phylum Chordata; class Aves; order Accipitriformes; family Cathartidae; genus Sarcoramphus; species Sarcoramphus papa. The sequence continues at coordinate 3,409,123 of CM075606.1, read as the reverse complement.
GAGATGAAAAGTGCCAGCACTGAAAGCTCTTGCTAGCCAGCACCCTTCCTTGCAAGCGCTTTCACAGGCGCAGCAACACTGGGGCTTTGCGCTTCTCTACCCACCAAACGTCACGGTCATTCTCTTTCCGTCTCTTAGACACGAGCTGAGAAATTGCAAACGTCCAGCAATTGCTCAGAGATGAAAAGTGCCAGCACTGAAAGCTGTTGCTAGCCAGCACCCTTCCTTGGAAGCGCTTTTGTAGGCCTAAGAACAGTGGGGCTCTGGGCTTCTCTAGCCACCTCATCTTCTGCTCATTTTCTCGCGCACTCTAAAGAGAGCTCAGGTGAGAAATTGCAAACGTCCAGCAATTGCTCAGAGATGAAAAGTGCCAGCACCGAAAGCTGTTGCTAGCCAGCACCCTTCCTTGGAAGCGCTTTCACAGGCGCAGCAACACTGGGGCTTTGCGCTTCTCTACGCACCAAACGTCACGGTCCTTCTCTTTCCGTCTCTTAGACACGAGCTGAGAAATTGCAAACGTCGAGCAATTGCTCAGAGATGAAAAGTGCCAGCACTGAAAGCTGTTGCTAGCCAGCACCCTTCCTTGGAAGCGCTTTTGTAGGCCTAAGAACACTGGGGCTCTGGGCTTCTCTAGCCACCTAATCTTCTGCTCATCCTCGCGCGCTCTAAAGAGAGCTCAGGTGAGAAATTGCAAACGTCGAGCAATTGCTCAGAGCTGAAAAGTGCCAGCACTGAAAGCTGTTGCTAGCCAGCACCCTTCCTTGGAAGCGCTTTCACAGGCGCAGCAACACTGGGGCTTTGCGCTTCTCTAGCCACCAAACGTCACGGTCCTTCTCTTCCCGTCTCTTAGACACGAGCTGAGAAATTGCAAACGTCGAGCAATTGCTCAGAGATGAAAAGTGCCAGCACTGAAAGCTGTTGCTAGCCAGCACCCTTCCTTGGAAGCGCTTTCACAGGCGCAGCAACACTGGGGCTTTGCGCTTCTCTAGCCACCAAACGTCACGGTCACTATCTCTCCGTCTCGTAGACACGAGCTGAGAAATTGCAAACGTCGAGCAATTGCTCAGAGATGAAAAGTGCCAGCACTGGAAGCTCTTGCTAGCCAGCACCCTTCCTTGGAAGCGCTTTTGTGGGCCTAAGAACACTGGGGCTCTGGGCTTCTCTAGCCACCTAATCTTCTGCTCATCCTCTCGCGCACTCTAAAGAGAGCTCAGGTGAGAAATTGCAAACGTCGAGCAATTGCTCAGAGATGAAAAGTGCCAGCACTGAAAGCTGTTGCTAGCCAGCACCCTTCCTTGGAAGCGCTTTCACAGGCGCAGCAACACTGGGGCTTTGCGCTTCTATACGCACCAAACGTCACGGTCCTTCTCTTTCCGTCTCGTAGACACGAGCTGAGAAATTGCAAACGTCGAGCAATTGCTCAGAGATGAAAAGTGCCAGCACTGAAAGCTGTTGCTAGCCAGCACCCTTCCTTGGAAGCGCTTTTGTAGGCCTAAGAACACTGGGGCTCTGGGCTTCTCTAGCCACCTAATCTTCTGCTCATCCTCGCGCGCTCTAAAGAGAGCTCAGGTGAGAAATTGCAAACGTCGAGCAATTGCTCAGAGATGAAAAGTGCCAGCACTGAAAGCTGTTGCTAGCCAGCACCCTTCCTTGGAAGCGCTTTCACAGGCGCAGCAACACTGGGGCTTTGCGCTTCTCTACGCACCAAACGTCATGGTCCTTCTCTTTCCGTCTCGTAGACACGAGCTGAGAAATTGCAAACGTCGAGCAATTGCTCCGAGATGAAAAGTGCCAGCACTGAAAGCTGTTGCTAGCCAGCACCCTTCCTTGGAAGCGCTTTTGTAGGCCTAAGAACACTGGGGCTCTGGGCTTCTCTAGCCACCTCATCTTCTGCTCATCCTCGCGCGCACTCTGAAGAGAGCTCAGGTGAGAAATTGCAAACGTCCAGCAATTGCTCAGAGATGAAAAGTGCCAGCACTGAAAGCTGTTGCTAGCCAGCACCCTTCCTTGGAAGCGCTTTTGTAGGCCTAAGAACACTGGGGCTCTGGGCTTCTCTAGCCACCTCATCTTCTGCTCATCCTCTCGCGCACTCTAAAGAGAGCTCAGGTGAGAAATTGCAAACGTCCAGCAATTGCTCAGAGATGAAAAGTGCCAGCACTGAAAGCTGTTGCTAGCCAGCACCCTTCCTTGGAAGCGCTTTCACAGGCGCAGCAACACTGGGGCTTTGCGCTTCTCTAGCCACCAAACGTCACGGTCCTTCTCTTTCCGTCTCGTAGACACGAGCTGAGAAATTGCAAACGTCGAGCAATTGCTCAGAGATGAAAAGTGCCAGCACTGAAAGCTGTTGCTAGCCAGCACCCTTCCTTGGAAGCGCTTTTGTAGGCCTAAGAACACTGGGGCTCTGGGCTTCTCTAGCCACCTAATCTTCTGCTCATCCTCGCGCGCTCTAAAGAGAGCTCAGGTGAGAAATTGCAAACGTCGAGCAATTGCTCAGAGATGAAAAGTGCCAGCACTGAAAGCTGTTGCTAGCCAGCACCCTTCCTTGGAAGCGCTTTCACAGGCGCAGCAACACTGGGGCTTTGCGCTTCTCTACGCACCAAACGTCATGGTCCTTCTCTTTCCGTCTCGTAGACACGAGCTGAGAAATTGCAAACGTCGAGCAATTGCTCAGAGATGAAAAGTGCCAGCACTGAAAGCTGTTGCTAGCCAGCACCCTTCCTTGGAAGCGCTTTTGTAGGCCTAAGAACACTGGGGCTCTGGGCTTCTCTAGCCACCTCATCTTCTGCTCATCCTCGCGCGCACTCTGAAGAGAGCTCAGGTGAGAAATTGCAAACGTCCAGCAATTGCTCAGAGATGAAAAGTGCCAGCACTGAAAGCTGTTGCTAGCCAGCACCCTTCCTTGGAAGCGCTTTTGTAGGCCTAAGAACACTGGGGCTCTGGGCTTCTCTAGCCACCTCATCTTCTGCTCATCCTCTCGCGCACTCTAAAGAGAGCTCAGGTGAGAAATTGCAAACGTCCAGCAATTGCTCAGAGATGAAAAGTGCCAGCACTGAAAGCTGTTGCTAGCCAGCACCCTTCCTTGGAAGCGCTTTCACAGGCGCAGCAACACTGGGGCTTTGCGCTTCTCTAGCCACCAAACGTCACGGTCCTTCTCTTTCCGTCTCGTAGACACGAGCTGAGAAATTGCAAACGTCGAGCAATTGCTCAGAGATGAAAAGTGCCAGCACTGAAAGCTGTTGCTAGCCAGCACCCTTCCTTGCAAGCGCTTTTGTAGGCCTAAGAACACTGGGGCTCTGGGCTTCTCTAGCCACCTAATCTTCTGCTCATCCTCTCGCGCACTCTAAAGAGAGCTCAGGTGAGAAATTGCAAACGTCCAGCAATTGCTCAGAGATGAAAAGTGCCAGCACTGAAAGCTGTTGCTAGCCAGCACCCTTCCTTGGAAGCGCTTTCACAGGCGCAGCAACACTGGGGCTTTGCGCTTCTCTAGCCACCAAACGTCACGGTCCTTCTCTTTCCGTCTCTTAGACACGAGCTGAGAAATTGCAAACGTCGAGCAATTACTCAGAGATGAAAAGTGCCAGAACTGAAAGCTGTTGCTAGCCAGCACCCTTCCTTGGAAGCGCTTTTGTAGGCCTAAGAACACTGGGGCTCTGGGCTTCTCTAGCCACCTAATCTTCTGCTCATCCTCGCGCGCTCTAAAGAGAGCTCAGGTGAGAAATTGCAAACGTCGAGCAATTGCTCAGAGCTGAAAAGTGCCAGCACTGAAAGCTGTTGCTAGCCAGCACCCTTCCTTGGAAGCGCTTTCACAGGCGCAGCAACACTGGGGCTTTGCGCTTCTCTACCCACCAAACGCCACGGTCCTTCTCTTTCCGTCTCGTAGACACGAGCTGAGAAATTGCAAACGTCGAGCAATTGCTCAGAGATGAAAAGTGCCAGCACTGAAAGCTGTTGCTAGCCAGCACCCTTCCTTGGAAGCGCTTTTGTAGGCCTAAGAACACTGGGGCTCTGGGCTTCTCTAGCCACCTCATCTTCTGCTCATCCTCTTGCGCACTCTAAAGAGAGCTCAGGTGAGAAATTGCAAACGTCCAGCAATTGCTCAGAGATGAAAAGTGCCAGCACTGAAAGCTGTTGCTAGCCAGCACCCTTCCTTGGAAGCGCTTTTGTAGGCCTAAGAACACTGGGGCTCTGGGCTTCTCTAGCCACCTAATCTTCTGCTCATCCTCTCGCGCACTCTAAAGAGAGCTCAGGTGAGAAATTGCAAACGTCCAGCAATTGCTCAGAGATGAAAAGTGCCAGCACTGAAAGCTGTTGCTAGCCAGCACCCTTCCTTGGAAGCGCTTTCACAGGCGCAGCAACACTGGGGCTTTGCGCTTCTCTAGCCACCAAACGTCACGGTCCTTCTCTTTCCGTCTCCTAGACACGAGCTGAGAAATTGCAAACGTCGAGCAATTGCTCCGAGATGAAAAGTGCCAGCACTGAAAGCTGTTGCTAGCCAGCACCCTTCCTTGGAAGCGCTTTTGTAGGCCTAAGAACACTGGGGCTCTGGGCTTCTCTAGCCACCTAATCTTCTGCTCATCCTCTTGCGCACTCTAAAGAGAGCTCAGGTGAGAAATTGCAAACGTCCAGCAATTGCTCAGAGATGAAAAGTGCCAGCACTGAAAGCTGTTGCTAGCCAGCACCCTTCCTTGGAAGCGCTTTCACAGGCGCAGCAACACTGGGGCTTTGCGCTTCTCTAGCCACCAAACGTCACGGTCCTTCTCTTTCCGTCTCCTAGACACGAGCTGAGAAATTGCAAACGTCGAGCAATTGCTCCGAGATGAAAAGTGCCAGCACTGAAAGCTGTTGCTAGCCAGCACCCTTCCTTGGAAGCGCTTTCACAGGCGCAGCAATACTGGGGCTTTGCGCTTCTCTACGCACCAAACGTCACAGTCATTCTCTTTCCGTCTCGTAGACACGAGCTGAGAAATTGCAAATGTCGAGCAATTGCTCAGAGATGAAAAGTGCCAGCACTGAAAGCTCTTGCTAGCCAGCACCCTTCCTTGGAAGCGCTTTCACAGGCGCAGCAACACTGGGGCTTTGCGCTTCTCTAGCCACCAAACGTCACGGTCACTATCTCTCCGTCTCGTAGACACGAGCTGAGAAATTGCAAACGTCGAGCAATTGCTCAGAGATGAAAAGTGCCAGCACTGGAAGCTCTTGCTAGCCAGCACCCTTCCTTGGAAGCGCTTTTGTAGGCCTAAGAACAGTGGGGCTCTGGGCTTCTCTAGCCACCTCATCTTCTGCTCATCCTCTCGCGCACTCTAAAGAGAGCTCAGGTGAGAAATTGCAAACGTCCAGCAATTGCTCAGAGATGAAAAGTGCCAGCACTGAAAGCTGTTGCTAGCCAGCACCCTTCCTTGGAAGCGCTTTCACAGGCGCAGCAACACTGGGGCTTTGCGCTTCTCTAGCCACCAAACGTCACGGTCCTTCTCTTTCCGTCTCGTAGACACGAGCTGAGAAATTGCAAACGTCCAGCAATTGCTCAGAGATGAAAAGTGCCAGCACTGAAAGCTGTTGCTAGCCAGCACCCTTCCTTGGAAGCGCTTTTGTAGGCCTAAGAACACTGGGGCTCTGGGCTTCTCTAGCCACCTAATCTTCTGCTCATCCTCTCGCGCACTCTAAAGAGAGCTCAGGTGAGAAATTGCAAACGTCCAGCAATTGCTCAGAGATGAAAAGTGCCAGCACTGAAAGCTGTTGCTAGCCAGCACCCTTCCTTGGAAGCGCTTTCACAGGCGCAGCAACACTGGGGCTTTGCGCTTCTCTAGCCACCAAACGTCACGGTCCTTCTCTTTCCGTCTCGTAGACACGAGCTGAGAAATTGCAAACGTCGAGCAATTACTCAGAGATGAAAAGTGCCAGCACTGAAAGCTGTTGCTAGCCAGCACCCTTCCTTGCAAGCGCTTTTGTAGGCCTAAGAACACTGGGGCTCTGGGCTTCTCTAGCCACCTAATCTTCTGCTCATCCTCGCGCGCTCTAAAGAGAGCTCAGGTGAGAAATTGCAAACGTCGAGCAATTGCTCAGAGCTGAAAAGTGCCAGCACTGAAAGCTCTTGCTAGCCAGCACCCTTCCTTGGAAGCGCTTTCACAGGCGCAGCAACACTGGGGCTTTGCGCTTCTCTACCCACCAAACGCCACGGTCCTTCTCTTTCCGTCTCGTAGACACGAGCTGAGAAATTGCAAACGTCGAGCAATTGCTCAGAGATGAAAAGTGCCAGCACTGAAAGCTGTTGCTAGCCAGCACCCTTCCTTGGAAGCGCTTTTGTAGGCCTAAGAACACTGGGGCTCTGGGCTTCTCTAGCCACCTCATCTTCTGCTCATCCTCTTGCGCACTCTAAAGAGAGCTCAGGTGAGAAATTGCAAACGTCCAGCAATTGCTCAGAGATGAAAAGTGCCAGCACTGAAAGCTGTTGCTAGCCAGCACCCTTCCTTGGAAGCACTTTTGTAGGCCTAAGAACACTGGGGCTCTGGGCTTCTCTAGCCACCTAATCTTCTGCTCATCCTCTCGCGCACTCTAAAGAGAGCTCAGGTGAGAAATTGCAAACGTCCAGCAATTGCTCAGAGATGAAAAGTGCCAGCACTGAAAACTGTTGCTAGCCAGCACCCTTCCTTGGAAGCGCTTTCACAGGCGCAGCAACACTGGGGCTTTGCGCTTCTCTAGCCACCAAACGTCACGGTCCTTCTCTTTCCGTCTCGTAGACACGAGCTGAGAAATTGCAAACGTCGAGCAATTGCTCAGAGATGAAAAGTGCCAGCACTGAAAGCTGTTGCTAGCCAGCACCCTTCCTTGGAAGCGCTTTCACAGGCGCAGCAACACTGGGGCTTTGCGCTTCTCTAGCCACCAAACGTCACGGTCCTTCTCTTTCCGTCTCGTAGACACGAGCTGAGAAATTGCAAACGTCCAGCAATTGCTCAGAGGTGAAAAGTGCCAGCACTGAAAGCTGTTGCTAGCCAGCACCCTTCCTTGGAAGCGCTTTCACAGGCGCAGCAATACTGGGGCTTTGCGCTTCTCTACGCACCAAACGTCACAGTCATTCTCTTTCCGTCTCGTAGACACGAGCTGAGAAATTGCAAATGTCGAGCAATTGCTCAGAGATGAAAAGTGCCAGCACTGAAAGCTCTTGCTAGCCAGCACCCTTCCTTGGAAGCGCTTTCACAGGCGCAGCAACACTGGGGCTTTGCGCTTCTCTAGCCACCAAACGTCACGGTCACTATCTCTCCGTCTCGTAGACACGAGCTGAGAAATTGCAAACGTCGAGCAATTGCTCGGAGATGAAAAGTGCCAGCACTGGAACCTCTTGCTAGCCAGCACCCTTCCTTGGAAGCGCTTTTGTAGGCCTAAGAACAGTGGGGCTCTGGGCTTCTCTAGCCACCTAATCTTCTGCTCATCCTCTCGCGCACTCTAAAGAGAGCTCAGGTGAGAAATTGCAAACGTCCAGCAATTGCTCAGAGATGAAAAGTGCCAGCACTGAAAGCTCTTGCTAGCCAGCACCCTTCCTTGGAAGCGCTTTCACAGGCGCAGCAACACTGGGGCTTTGCGCTTCTCTAGCCATCAAACGTCACGGTCACTATCTCTCCGTCTCGTAGACACGAGCTGAGAAATTGCAAACGTCGAGCAATTGCTCAGAGATGAAAAGTGCCAGCACTGAAAGCTCTTGCTAGCCAGCACCCTTCCTTGGAAGCGCTTTCACAGGCGCAGCAACACTGGGGCTTTGCGCTTCTCTACCCACCAAACGTCACGGTCATTCTCTTTCCGTCTCTTAGACACGAGCTGAGAAATTGCAAACGTCCAGCAATTGCTCAGAGATGAAAAGTGCCAGCACTGAAAGCTGTTGCTAGCCAGCACCCTTCCTTGGAAGCGCTTTTGTAGGCCTAAGAACAGTGGGGCTCTGGGCTTCTCTAGCCACCTCATCTTCTGCTCATCCTCTCGCGCACTCTAAAGAGAGCTCAGGTGAGAAATTGCAAACGTCCAGCAATTGCTCAGAGATGAAAAGTGCCAGCACCGAAAGCTGTTGCTAGCCAGCACCCTTCCTTGGAAGCGCTTTCACAGGCGCAGCAACACTGGGGCTTTGCGCTTCTCTACGCACCAAACGTCACGGTCCTTCTCTTTCCGTCTCTTAGACACGAGCTGAGAAATTGCAAACGTCGAGCAATTGCTCAGAGATGAAAAGTGCCAGCACTGAAAGCTGTTGCTAGCCAGCACCCTTCCTTGGAAGCGCTTTTGTAGGCCTAAGAACACTGGGGCTCTGGGCTTCTCTAGCCACCTAATCTTCTGCTCATCCTCGCGCGCTCTAAAGAGAGCTCAGGTGAGAAATTGCAAACGTCGAGCAATTGCTCAGAGCTGAAAAGTGCCAGCACTGAAAGCTGTTGCTAGCCAGCACCCTTCCTTGGAAGCGCTTTCACAGGCGCAGCAACACTGGGGCTTTGCGCTTCTATACGCACCAAACGTCACGGTCATTCTCTTTCCGTCTCGTAGACACGAGCTGAGAAATTGCAAACGTCGAGCAATTGCTCCGAGATGAAAAGTGCCAGCACTGAAAGCTGTTGCTAGCCAGCACCCTTCCTTGGAAGCGCTTTCACAGGCGCAGCAACACTGGGGCTTTGCGCTTCTATACGCACCAAACGTCACGGTCACTATCTCTCCGTCTCGTAGACACGAGCTGAGAAATTGCAAACGTCGAGCAATTGCTCCGAGATGAAAAGTGCCAGCACTGAAAGCTCTTGCTAGCCAGCACCCTTCCTTGGAAGCGCTTTTGTAGGCCTAAGAACAGTGGGGCTCTGGGCTTCTCTAGCCACCTAATCTTCTGCTCATCCTCTCGCGCACTCTAAAGAGAGCTCAGGTGAGAAATTGCAAACGTCCAGCAATTGCTCGGAGATGAAAAGTGCCAGCACTGAAAGCTGTTGCTAGCTAGCACCCTTCCTTGGAAGCGCTTTCACAGGCGCAGCAACACTGGGGCTTTGCGCTTCTATACGCACCAAACGTCACGGTCCTTCTCTTTCCGTCTCGTAGACACGAGCTGAGAAATTGCAAACGTCGAGCAATTGCTCAGAGATGAAAAGTGCCAGCACTGAAAGCTGTTGCTAGCCAGCACCCTTCCTTGGAAGCGCTTTTGTAGGCCTAAGAACACTGGGGCTCTGGGCTTCTCTAGCCACCTAATCTTCTGCTCATCCTCGCGCGCTCTAAAGAGAGCTCAGGTGAGAAATTGCAAACGTCGAGCAATTACTCAGAGATGAAAAGTGCCAGCACTGAAAGCTGTTGCTAGCCAGCACCCTTCCTTGGAAGCGCTTTCACAGGCGCAGCAACACTGGGGCTTTGCGCTTCTCTACCCACCAAACGTCACGGTCCTTCTCTTTCCGTCTCGTAGACACGAGCTGAGAAATTGCAAACGTCGAGCAATTGCTCAGAGATGAAAAGTGCCAGCACTGAAAGCTCTTGCTAGCCAGCACCCTTCCTTGGAAGCGCTTTTGTAGGCCTAAGAACACTGGGGCTCTGGGCTTCTCTAGCCACCTCATCTTCTGCTCATCCTCTTGCGCACTCTAAAGAGAGCTCAGGTGAGAAATTGCAAACGTCCAGCAATTGCTCAGAGATGAAAAGTGCCAGCACTGAAAGCTGTTGCTAGCCAGCACCCTTCCTTGCAAGCGCTTTTGTAGGCCTAAGAACACTGGGGCTCTGGGCTTCTCTAGCCACCTAATCTTCTGCTCATCCTCTCGCGCACTCTAAAGAGAGCTCAGGTGAGAAATTGCAAACGTCGAGCAATTGCTCAGAGATGAAAAGTGCCAGCACTGAAAGCTGTTGCTAGCCAGCACCCTTCCTTGGAAGCGCTTTAACAGGCGCAGCAACACTGGGGCTTTGCGCTTCTATACGCACCAAACGTCACGGTCCTTCTCTTTCCGTCTCGTAGACACGAGCTGAGAAATTGCAAACGTCGAGCAATTGCTCAGAGATGAAAAGTGCCAGCACTGAAAGCTGTTGCTAGCCAGCACCCTTCCTTGGAAGCGCTTTTGTAGGCCTAAGAACACTGGGGCTCTGGGCTTCTCTAGCCACCTAATCTTCTGCTCATCCTCGCGCGCTCTAAAGAGAGCTCAGGTGAGAAATTGCAAACGTCGAGCAATTGCTCAGAGATGAAAAGTGCCAGCACTGAAAGCTGTTGCTAGCCAGCACCCTTCCTTGGAAGCGCTTTCACAGGCGCAGCAACACTGGGGCTTTGCGCTTCTCTACCCACCAAACGTCACGGTCCTTCTCTTTCCGTCTCGTAGACACGAGCTGAGAAATTGCAAACGTCCAGCAATTGCTCAGAGATGAAAAGTGCCAGCACTGAAAGCTGTTGCTAGCCAGCACCCTTCCTTGGAAGCGCTTTTGTAGGCCTAAGAACAGTGGGGCTCTGGGCTTCTCTAGCCACCTAATCTTCTGCTCATCCTCTCGCGCACTCTAAAGAGAGCTCAGGTGAGAAATTGCAAACGTCGAGCAATTGCTCAGAGATGAAAAGTGCCAGCACTGAAAGCTGTTGCTAGCCAGCACCCTTCCTTGGAAGCGCTTTCACAGGCGCAGCAACACTGGGGCTTTGCGCTTCTCTAGCCACCAAACGTCACGGTCCTTCTCTTTCCGTCTCTTAGACACGAGCTGAGAAATTGCAAACGTCGAGCAATTACTCAGAGATGAAAAGTGCCAGCACTGAAAGCTGTTGCTAGCCAGCACCCTTCCTTGGAAGCGCTTTTGTAGGCCTAAGAACACTGGGGCTCTGGGCTTCTCTAGCCACCTAATCTTCTGCTCATCCTCGCGCGCTCTAAAGAGAGCTCAGGTGAGAAATTGCAAACGTCGAGCAATTGCTCAGAGCTGAAAAGTGCCAGCACTGAAAGCTCTTGCTAGCCAGCACCCTTCCTTGGAAGCGCTTTCACAGGCGCAGCAACACTGGGGCTTTGCGCTTCTCTACCCACCAAACGCCACGGTCCTTCTCTTTCCGTCTCGTAGACACGAGCTGAGAAATTGCAAACGTCGAGCAATTGCTCAGAGATGAAAAGTGCCAGCACTGAAAGCTGTTGCTAGCCAGCACCCTTCCTTGGAAGCGCTTTTGTAGGCCTAAGAAGACTGGGGCTCTGGGCTTCTCTAGCCACCTCATCTTCTGCTCATCCTCTTGCGCACTCTAAAGAGAGCTCAGGTGAGAAATTGCAAACGTCCAGCAATTGCTCAGAGATGAAAAGTGCCAGCACTGAAAGCTGTTGCTAGCCAGCACCCTTCCTTGGAAGCACTTTTGTAGGCCTAAGAACACTGGGGCTCTGGGCTTCTCTAGCCACCTAATCTTCTGCTCATCCTCTCGCGCACTCTAAAGAGAGCTCAGGTGAGAAATTGCAAACGTCCAGCAATTGCTCAGAGATGAAAAGTGCCAGCACTGAAAGCTGTTGCTAGCCAGCACCCTTCCTTGGAAGCGCTTTCACAGGCGCAGCAACACTGGGGCTTTGCGCTTCTCTAGCCACCAAACGTCACGGTCCTTCTCTTTCCGTCTCGTAGACACGAGCTGAGAAATTGCAAACGTCGAGCAATTGCTCAGAGATGAAAAGTGCCAGCACTGAAAGCTGTTGCTAGCCAGCACCCTTCCTTGGAAGCGCTTTCACAGGCGCAGCAACACTGGGGCTTTGCGCTTCTCTAGCCACCAAACGTCACGGTCCTTCTCTTTCCGTCTCGTAGACACGAGCTGAGAAATTGCAAACGTCCAGCAATTGCTCAGAGGTGAAAAGTGCCAGCACTGAAAGCTGTTGCTAGCCAGCACCCTTCCTTGGAAGCGCTTTCACAGGCGCAGCAACACTGGGGCTTTGCGCTTCTCTACGCACCAAACGTCACAGTCATTCTCTTTCCGTCTCGTAGACACGAGCTGAGAAATTGCAAATGTCGAGCAATTGCTCAGAGATGAAAAGTGCCAGCACTGAAAGCTGTTGCTAGCCAGCACCCTTCCTTGGAAGCGCTTTTGTAGGCCTAAGAACAGTGGGGCTCTGGGCTTCTCTAGCCACCTCATCTTCTGCTCATCCTCTCGCGCACTCTAAAGAGAGCTCAGGTGAGAAATTGCAAACGTCGAGCAATTGCTCAGAGATGAAAAGTGCCAGCACTGAAAGCTGTTGCTAGCCAGCACCCTTCCTTGGAAGCGCTTTCACAGGCGCAGCAACACTGGGGCTTTGCGCTTCTATACGCACCAAACGTCACGGTCCTTCTCTTTCCGTCTCGTAGACACGAGCTGAGAAATTGCAAACGTCCAGCAATTGCTCAGAGATGAAAAGTGCCAGCACTGAAAGCTGTTGCTAGCCAGCCCCCTTCCTTGGAAGCGCTTTTGTAGGCCTAAGAACACTGGGGCTCTGGGCTTCTCTAGCCACCTCATCTTCTGCTCATCCTCGCGCGCTCTAAAGAGAGCTCAGGTGAGAAATTGCAAACGTCCAGCAATTGCTCAGAGATGAAAAGTGCCAGCACTGAAAGCTGTTGCTAGCCAGCACCCTTCCTTGGAAGCGCTTTCACAGGCGCAGCAACACTGGGGCTTTGCGCTTCTCTACCCACCAAACGTCACGGTCCTTCTCTTTCCGTCTCGTAGACACGAGCTGAGAAATTGCAAACGTCGAGCAATTGCTCAGAGATGAAAAGTGCCAGCACTGAAAGCTGTTGCTAGCCAGCACCCTTCCTTGGAAGCGCTTTTGTAGGCCTAAGAACAGTGGGGCTCTGGGCTTCTCTAGCCACCTCATCTTCTGCTCATCCTCTTGCGCACTCTAAAGAGAGCTCAGGTGAGAAATTGCAAACGTCGAGCAATTGCTCAGAGATGAAAAGTGCCAGCACTGAAAGCTGTTGCTAGCCAGCACCCTTCCTTGCAAGCGCTTTTGTAGGCCTAAGAACACTGGGGCTCTGGGCTTCTCTAGCCACCTCATCTTCTGCTCATCCTCTCGCGCACTCTAAAGAGAGCTCAGGTGAGAAATTGCAAACGTCGAGCAATTGCTCAGAGCTGAAAAGTGCCAGCACTGAAAGCTGTTGCTAGCCAGCACCCTTCCTTGGAAGCGCTTTCACAGGCGCAGCAACACTGGGGCTTTGCGCTTCTCTAGCCACCAAACGTCACGGTCCTTCTCTTTCCGTCTCGTAGACACGAGCTGAGAAATTGCAAACGTCCAGCAATTGCTCAGAGATGAAAAGTGCCAGCACTGAAAGCTCTTGCTAGCCAGCACCCTTCCTTGGAAGCGCTTTTGTAGGCCTAAGAACAGTGGGGCTCTGGGCTTCTCTAGCCACCTAATCTTCTGCTCATCCTCTCGCGCACTCTAAAGAGAGCTCAGGTGAGAAATTGCAAACGTCCAGCAATTGCTCAGAGATGAAAAGTGCCAGCACTGAAAGCTGTTGCTAGCCAGCACCCTTCCTTGGAAGCGCTTTCACAGGCGCAGCAACACTGGGGCTTTGCGCTTCTCTAGCCACCAAACGTCACGGTCCTTCTCTTTCCGTCTCGTAGACACGAGCTGAGAAATTGCAAACGTCGAGCAATTGCTCAGAGATGAAAAGTGCCAGCACTGAAAGCTGTTGCTAGCCAGCACCCTTCCTTGGAAGCGCTTTTGTAGGCCTAAGAACACTGGGGCTCTGGGCTTCTCTAGCCACCTAATCTTCTGCTCATCCTCGCGCGCTCTAAAGAGAGCTCAGGTGAGAAATTGCAAACGTCGAGCAATTGCTCAGAGATGAAAAGTGCCAGCACTGAAAGCTGTTGCTAGCCAGCACCCTTCCTTGGAAGCGCTTTCACAGGCGCAGCAACACTGGGGCTTTGCGCTTCTATACGCACCAAACGTCACGGTCCTTCTCTTTCCGTCTCGTAGACACGAGCTGAGAAATTGCAAACGTCGAGCAATTGCTCCGAGATGAAAAGTGCCAGCACTGAAAGCTGTTGCTAGCCAGCACCCTTCCTTGGAAGCGCTTTTGTAGGCCTAAGAACACTGGGGCTCTGGGCTTCTCTAGCCACCTAATCTTCTGCTCATCCTCGCGCGCTCTAAAGAGAGCTCAGGTGAGAAATTGCAAACGTCGAGCAATTGCTCCGAGATGAAAAGTGCCAGCACTGAAAGCTGTTGCTAGCCAGCACCCTTCCTTGGAAGCGCTTTCACAGGCGCAGCAACACTGGGGCTTTGCGCTTCTCTAGCCACCAAACGTCACGGTCCTTCTCTTTCCGTCTCGTAGACACGAGCTGAGAAATTGCAAACGTCGAGCAATTGCTCAGAGATGAAAAGTGCCAGCACTGAAAGCTGTTGCTAGCCAGCACCCTTCCTTGGAAGCGCTTTTGTAGGCCTAAGAACACTGGGGCTCTGGGCTTCTCTAGCCACCTCATCTTCTGCTCATCCTCTTGCGCACTCTAAAGAGAGCTCAGGTGAGAAATTGCAAACGTCCAGCAATTGCTCAGAGATGAAAAGTGCCAGCACTGAAAGCTGTTGCTAGCCAGCACCCTTCCTTGCAAGCGCTTTTGTAGGCCTAAGAACACTGGGGCTCTGGGCTTCTCTAGCCACCTCATCTTCTGCTCATCCTCTCGCGCACTCTAAAGAGAGCTCAGGTGAGAAATTGCAAACGTCCAGCAATTGCTCAGAGATGAAAAGTGCCAGCACTGAAAGCTCTTGCTAGCCAGCACCCTTCCTTGGAAGCGCTTTCACAGGCGCAGCAACACTGGGGCTTTGCGCTTCTCTAGCCACCAAACGTCACGGTCCTTCTCTTTCCGTCTCGTAGACACGAGCTGAGAAATTGCAAACGTCGAGCAATTGCTCAGAGATGAAAAGTGCCAGCACTGAAAGCTGTTGCTAGCCAGCACCCTTCCTTGGAAGCGCTTTTGTAGGCCAAAGAACAGTGGGGCTCTGGGCTTCTCTAGCCACCTCATCTTCTGCTCATCCTCTTGCGCACTCTAAAGAGAGCTCAGGTGAGAAATTGCAAACGTCGAGCAATTGCTCAGAGATGAAAAGTGCCAGCACTGAAAGCTGTTGCTAGCCAGCACCCTTCCTTGGAAGCACTTTTGTAGGCCTAAGAACACTGGGGCTCTGGGCTTCTCTAGCCACCTAATCTTCTGCTCATCCTCTCGCGCACTCTAAAGAGAGCTCAGGTGAGAAATTGCAAACGTCCAGCAATTGCTCAGAGATGAAAAGTGCCAGCACTGAAAGCTGTTGCTAGCCAGCACCCTTCCTTGGAAGCGCTTTCACAGGCGCAGCAACACTGGGGCTTTGCGCTTCTCTACCCACCAAACGTCACGGTCCTTCTCTTTCCGTCTCGTAGACACGAGCTGAGAAATTGCAAACGTCGAGCAATTGCTCAGAGATGAAAAGTGCCAGCACTGAAAGCTGTTGCTAGCCAGCACCCTTCCTTGGAAGCGCTTTTGTAGGCCTAAGAACAGTGGGGCTCTGGGCTTCTCTAGCCACCTCATCTTCTGCTCATCCTCTTGCGCACTCTAAAGAGAGCTCAGGTGAGAAATTGCAAACGTCCAGCAATTGCTCAGAGATGAAAAGTGCCAGCACTGAAAGCTGTTGCTAGCCAGCACCCTTCCTTGGAAGCACTTTTGTAGGCCTAAGAACACTGGGGCTCTGGGCTTCTCTAGCCACCTAATCTTCTGCTCATCCTCTCGCGCACTCTAAAGAGAGCTCAGGTGA
Source organism: Sarcoramphus papa (assembly GCA_037962945.1). NCBI lineage: Eukaryota > Metazoa > Chordata > Aves > Accipitriformes > Cathartidae > Sarcoramphus > Sarcoramphus papa. The sequence continues at coordinate 3,393,467 of CM075606.1, read as the reverse complement.
GAAATTGCAAACGTCCAGCAATTGCTCAGAGATGAAAAGTGCCAGCACTGAAAGCTCTTGCTAGCCAGCACCCTTCCTTGGAAGCGCTTTCACAGGCGCAGCAACACTGGGGCTTTGCGCTTCTCTACCCACCAAACGTCACGGTCCTTCTCTTTCCGTCTCGTAGACACGAGCTGAGAAATTGCAAACGTCCAGCAATTGCTCAGAGGTGAAAAGTGCCAGCACTGAAAGCTGTTGCTAGCCAGCACCCTTCCTTGGAAGCGCTTTCACAGGCGCAGCAACACTGCGGCTTTGCGCTTCTCTAGCCACCAAACGTCACGGTCCTTCTCTTTCCGTCTCGTAGACACGAGCTGAGAAATTGCAAACGTCGAGCAATTGCTCAGAGATGAAAAGTGCCAGCACTGAAAGCTGTTGCTAGCCAGCACCCTTCCTTGGAAGCGCTTTCACAGGCGCAGCAACACTGGGGCTTTGCAATTCTCTACGCACCAAACGTCACGGTCCTTCTCTTTCCGTCTCGTAGACACGAGCTGAGAAATTGCAAACGTCGAGCAATTGCTCAGAGATGAAAAGTGCCAGCACTGAAAGCTGTTGCTAGCCAGCACCCTTCCTTGGAAGCGCTTTCACAGGCGCAGCAACACTGGGGCTTTGCAATTCTCTACGCACCAAACGTCACGGTCATTCTCTTTCCGTCTCGTAGACACGAGCTGAGAAATTGCAAACGTCGAGCAATTGCTCAGAGATGAAAAGTGCCAGCACTGAAAGCTGTTGCTAGCCAGCACCCTTCCTTGGAAGCGCTTTCACAGGCGCAGCAACACTGGGGCTTTGCAATTCTCTACCCACCAAACGTCACGGTCATTCTCTTTCCGTCTCGTAGACACGAGCTGAGAAATTGCAAACGTCGAGCAATTGCTCAGAGATGAAAAGTGCCAGCACTGAAAGCTGTTGCTAGCCAGCACCCTTCCTTGGAAGCGCTTTCACAGGCGCAGTAACACTGGGGCTTTGCGCTTCTCTAGCCACCAAACGTCACGGTCAATATCTCTCCGTCTTGTAGACACGAGCTGAGAAATTGCAAACGTCGAGCAATTGCTCGGAGATGAAAAGTGCCAGAACTGGAAGCTCTTGCTAGCCAGCACCCTTCCTTGGAAGCGCTTTTGTAGGCCTAAGAACACTGGGGCTCTGGGCTTCTCTAGCCACCTAATCTTCTGCTCATCCTCGCGCGCTCTAAAGAGAGCTCAGGTGAGAAATTGCAAACGTCGAGCAATTGCTCAGAGATGAAAAGTGCCAGCACTGAAAGCTGTTGCTAGCCAGCACCCTTCCTTGGAAGCGCTTTCACAGGCGCAGCAACACTGGGGCTTTGCGCTTCTCTACGCACCAAACGTCACGGTCATTCTCTTTCCGTCTCGTAGACACGAGCTGAGAAATTGCAAACGTCCAGCAATTGCTCAGAGATGAAAAGTGCCAGCACTGAAAGCTCTTGCTAGCCAGCACCCTTCCTTGGAAGCGCTTTCACAGGCGCAGCAACACTGCGGCTTTGCGCTTCTCTAGCCATCAAACGTCACGGTCACTATCTCTCCGTCTCGTAGACACGAGCTGAGAAATTGCAAACGTCGAGCAATTGCTCAGAGCTGAAAAGTGCCAGCACTGAAAGCTGTTGCTAGCCAGCACCCTTCCTTGGAAGCGCTTTTGTAGGCCTAAGAACAGTGGGGCTCTGGGCTTCTCTAGCCACCTCATCTTCTGCTCATCCTCTCGCGCACTCTAAAGAGAGCTCAGGTGAGAAATTGCAAACGTCGAGCAATTGCTCCGAGATGAAAAGTGCCAGCACTGAAAGCTGTTGCTAGCCAGCACCCTTCCTTGGAAGCGCTTTCACAGGCGCAGCAACACTGGGGCTTTGCGCTTCTCTAGCCACCAAACGTCACGGTCCTTCTCTTTCCGTCTCGTAGACACGAGCTGAGAAATTGCAAACGTCGAGCAATTGCTCAGAGATGAAAAGTGCCAGCACTGAAAGCTGTTGCTAGCCAGCACCCTTCCTTGGAAGCGCTTTTGTAGGCCTAAGAACACTGGGGCTCTGGGCTTCTCTAGCCACCTAATCTTCTGCTCATCCTCTCGCGCACTCTAAAGAGAGCTCAGGTGAGAAATTGCAAACGTCGAGCAATTGCTCAGAGATGAAAAGTGCCAGCACTGAAAGCTGTTGCTAGCCAGCACCCTTCCTTGGAAGCGCTTTCACAGGCGCAGCAACACTGGGGCTTTGCGCTTCTATACGCACCAAACGTCACGGTCCTTCTCTTTCCTTCTCGTAGACACGAGCTGAGAAATTGCAAACGTCGAGCAATTGCTCAGAGATGAAAAGTGCCAGCACTGAAAGCTGTTGCTAGCCAGCACCCTTCCTTGGAAGCGCTTTTGTAGGCCTAAGAACAGTGGGGCTCTGGGCTTCTCTAGCCACCTCATCTTCTGCTCATCCTCTCGCGCACTCTAAAGAGAGCTCAGGGGAGAAATTGCAAACGTCCAGCAATTGCTCAGAGATGAAAAGTGCCAGCACTGAAAGCTGTTGCTAGCCAGCACCCTTCCTTGGAAGCGCTTTTGTAGGCCTAAGAACACTGGGGCTCTGGGCTTCTCTAGCCACCTAATCTTCTGCTCATCCTCTCGCGCACTCTAAAGAGAGCTCAGGTGAGAAATTGCAAACGTCGAGCAATTGCTCAGAGATGAAAAGTGCCAGCACTGAAAGCTGTTGCTAGCCAGCACCCTTCCTTGGAAGCGCTTTCACAGGCGCAGCAACACTGGGGCTTTGCGCTTCTCTAGCCATCAAACGTCACGGTCACTATCTCTCCGTCTCGTAGACACGAGCTGAGAAATTGCAAACGTCGAGCAATTGCTCAGAGATGAAAAGTGCCAGCACTGAAAGCTGTTACTAGCCAGCACCCTTCCTTGGAAGCACTTTTGTAGGCCTAAGAAGACTGGGGCTCTGGGCTTCTCTAGCCACCTCATCTTCTGCTCATCCTCTCACGCACTCTAAAGAGAGCTCAGGTGAGAAATTGCAAACGTCGAGCAATTGCTCAGAGATGAAAAGTGCCAGCACTGAAAGCTGTTGCTAGCCAGCACCCTTCCTTGGAAGCGCTTTCACAGGCGCAGCAACACTGGGGCTTTGCGCTTCTCTACCCACCAAACGTCACGGTCCTTCTCTTTCCGTCTCGTAGACACGAGCTGAGAAATTGCAAACGTCGAGCAATTGCTCAGAGAGGAAAACTGCCAGCACTGAAAGCTATTGCTAGCCAGCACCCTTCCTTGGAAGCGCTTTTGTAGGCCTAAGAACAGTGGGGCTCTGGGCTTCTCTAGCCACCTAATCTTCTGCTCATCCTCGCGCGCTCTAAAGAGAGCTCAGGTGAGAAATTGCAAACGTCGAGCAATTGCTCAGAGATGAAAAGTGCCAGCACTGAAAGCTGTTGCTAGCCAGCACCCTTCCTTGGAAGCGCTTTCACAGGCGCAGCAACACTGGGGCTTTGCGCTTCTCTACCCACCAAACGTCACGGTCCTTCTCTTTCCGTCTCGTAGACACGAGCTGAGAAATTGCAAACGTCCAGCAATTGCTCAGAGATGAAAAGTGCCAGCACTGAAAGCTGTTGCTAGCCAGCACCCTTCCTTGGAAGTACTTTTGTAGGCCTAAGAACAGTGGGGCTCTGGGCTTCTCTAGCCACCTAATCTTCTGCTCATCCTCTCGCGCACTCTAAAGAGAGCTCAGGTGAGAAATTGCAAACGTCCAGCAATTGCTCAGAGCTGAAAAGTGCCAGCACTGAAAGCTGTTGCTAGCCAGCACCCTTCCTTGGAAGCGCTTTCACAGGCGCAGCAACACTGGGGCTTTGCGCTTCTCTACGCACCAAACGTCACGGTCATTCTATTTCCGTCTCGTAGACACGAGCTGAGAAATTGCAAACGTCGAGCAATTGCTCAGAGATGAAAAGTGCCAGCACTGAAAGCTGTTGCTAGCCAGCACCCTTCCTTGGAAGCGCTTTCACAGGCGCAGCAACACTGGGGCTTTGCGCTTCTCTAGCCACCAAACGTCACGGTCATTCTCTTTCCATCTCCTAGACACGAGCTGAGAAATTGCAAACGTCGAGCAATTGCTCAGAGATGAAAAGTGCCAGCACTGAAAGCTCTTGCTAGCCAGCACCCTTCCTTGGAAGCGCTTTCACAGGCGCAGCAACACTGGGGCTTTGCGCTTCTCTACCCACCAAACGTCACGGTCACTATCTCTCCGTCTCGTAGACACGAGCTGAGAAATTGCAAACGTCGAGCAATTGCTCAGAGATGAAAAGTGCCAGCACTGGAAGCTGTTGCTAGCCAGCACCCTTCCTTGGAAGCGCTTTTGTAGGCCTAAGAACACTGGGGCTCTGGGCTTCTCTAGCCACCTAATCTTCTGCTCATCCTCTCGTGCACTCTAAAGAGAGCTCAGGTGAGAAATTGCAAACGTCGAGCAATTGCTCAGAGATGAAAAGTGCCAGCACTGAAAGCTGTTGCTAGCCAGCACCCTTCCTTGGAAGCGCTTTCACAGGCGCAGCAACACTGGGGCTTTGCGCTTCTATACGCACCAAACGTCACGGTCCTTCTCTTTCCTTCTCGTAGACACGAGCTGAGAAATTGCAAACGTCGAGCAATTGCTCAGAGATGAAAAGTGCCAGCACTGAAAGCTGTTGCTAGCCAGCACCCTTCCTTGGAAGCGCTTTTGTAGGCCTAAGAACAGTGGGGCTCTGGGCTTCTCTAGCCACCTCATCTTCTGCTCATCCTCGCGCGCTCTAAAGAGAGCTCAGGTGAGAAATTGCAAACGTCCAGCAATTGCTCAGAGATGAAAAGTGCCAGCACTGAAAGCTGTTGCTAGCCAGCACCCTTCCTTGGAAGCGCTTTCACAGGCGCAGCAACACTGGGGCTTTGCGCTTCTCTACGCACCAAACGTCACGGTCATTCTCTTTCCGTCTCGTAGACACGAGCTGAGAAATTGCAAACGTCGAGCAATTGCTCAGAGATGAAAAGTGCCAGCACTGAAAGCTGTTGCTAGCCAGCACCCTTCCTTGGAAGCGCTTTCACAGGCGCAGCAACACTGGGGCTTTGCGCTTCTCTACCCACCAAACGTCACGGTCCTTCTCTTTCCATCTCCTAGACAGGAGCTGAGAAATTGCAAACGTCGAGCAATTGCTCAGAGATGAAAAGTGCCAGCACTGAAAGCTCTTGCTAGCCAGCACCCTTCCTTGGAAGCGCTTTCACAGGCGCAGCAACACTGGGGCTTTGCGCTTCTCTACCCACCAAACGTCACGGTCACTATCTCTCCGTCTCGTAGACACGAGCTGAGAAATTGCAAACGTCGAGCAATTGCTCAGAGATGAAAAGTGCCAGCACTGGAAGCTGTTGCTAGCCAGCACCCTTCCTTGGAAGCGCTTTTGTAGGCCTAAGAACACTGGGGCTCTGGGCTTCTCTAGCCACCTAATCTTCTGCTCATCCTCTCGCGCACTCTAAAGAGAGCTCAGGTGAGAAATTGCAAACGTCGAGCAATTGCTCAGAGATGAAAAGTGCCAGCACTGAAAGCTGTTGCTAGCCAGCAGCCTTCCTTGGAAGCGCTTTCACAGGTGCAGCAACACTGGGGCTTTGCGCTTCTATACGCACCAAACGTCACGGTCCTTCTCTTTCCTTCTCGTAGACACGAGCTGAGAAATTGCAAACGTCGAGCAATTGCTCAGAGATGAAAAGTGCCAGCACTGAAAGCTGTTGCTAGCCAGCACCCTTCCTTGGAAGCGCTTTTGTAGGCCTAAGAACAATGGGGCTCTGGGCTTCTCTAGCCACCTCATCTTCTGCTCATCCTCTCGCGCACTCTAAAGAGAGCTCAGGTGAGAAATTGCAAACGTCCAGCAATTGCTCAGAGATGAAAAGTGCCAGCACTGAAAGCTGTTGCTAGCCAGCACCCTTCCTTGGAAGCGCTTTCACAGGCGCAGCAACACTGGGGCTTTGCGCTTCTCTAGCCACCAAACGTCACGGTCCTTCTCTTTCTGTCTCGTAGACACGAGCTGAGAAATTGCAAACGTCGAGCAATTGCTCAGAGATGAAAAGTGCCAGCACTGAAAGCTCTTGCTAGCCAGCACCCTTCCTTGGAAGCGCTTTCACAGGCGCAGCAACACTGGGGCTTTGCGCTTCTCTAGCCACCAAACGTCACGGTCACTATCTCTCCGTCTCGTAGACACGAGCTGAGAAATTGCAAACGTCGAGCAATTGCTCAGAGATGAAAAGTGCCAGCACTGGAAGCTGTTGCTAGCCAGCACCCTTCCTTGGAAGCGCTTTTGTAGGCCTAAGAACACTGGGGCTCTGGGCTTCTCTAGCCACCTAATCTTCTGCTCATCCTCTCGCGCACTCTAAAGAGAGCTCAGGTGAGAAATTGCAAACGTCGAGCAATTGCTCAGAGATGAAAAGTGCCAGCACTGAAAGCTGTTGCTAGCCAGCACCCTTCCTTGGAAGCGCTTTCACAGGCGCAGCAACACTGGGGCTTTGCGCTTCTCTACCCAACAAACGTCACGGTCCTTCTCTTTCCTTCTCGTAGACACGAGCTGAGAAATTGCAAACGTCGAGCAATTGCTCAGAGATGAAAAGTGCCAGCACTGAAAGCTGTTGCTAGCCAGCACCCTTCCTTGGAAGCGCTTTTGTAGGCCTAAGAACACTGGGGCTCTGGGCTTCTCTAGCCACCTCATCTTCTGCTCATCCTCTCGCGCATTCTAAAGAGAGCTCAGGTGAGAAATTGCAAACGTCCAGCAATTGCTCAGAGATGAAAAGTGCCAGCACTGAAAGCTGTTGCTAGCCAGCACCCTTCCTTGGAAGCGCTTTCACAGGCGCAGCAACACTGGGGCTTTGCGCTTCTCTACCCACCAAACGTCACGGTCCTTCTCTTTCTGTCTCGTAGACACGAGCTGAGAAATTGCAAACGTCGAGCAATTGCTCAGAGATGAAAAGTGCCAGCACTGAAAGCTGTTGCTAGCCAGCACCCTTCCTTGGAAGCGCTTTCACAGGCGCAGCAACACTGGGGCTTTGCGCTTCTCTAGCCACCAAACGTCACGGTCCTTCTCTTTCCGTCTCGTAGACACGAGCTGAGAAATTGCAAACGTCGAGCAATTGCTCAGAGATGAAAAGTGCCAGCACTGAAAGCTGTTGCTAGCCAGCACCCTTCCTTGGAAGCGCTTTTGTAGGCCTAAGAACACTGGGGCTCTGGGCTTCTCTAGCCACCTCATCTTCTGCTCATCCTCTCGCGCACTCTAAAGAGAGCTCAGGTGAGAAAATGCAAACGTCCAGCAATTGCTCAAAGATGAAAAGTGCCAGCACTGAAAGCTGTTGCTAGCCAGCACCCTTCCTTGGAAGCGCTTTAACAGGCGCAGCAACACTGGGGCTTTGCGCTTCTCTAGCCACCAAACGTCACGGTCCTTCTCTTTCCGTCTCGTAGACACGAGCTGAGAAATTGCAAACGTCGAGCAATTGCTCAGAGATGAAAAGTGCCAGCACTGAAAGCTGTTGCTAGCCAGCACCCTTCCTTGGAAGCGCTTTCACAGGCGCAGCAACACTGGGGCTTTGCGCTTCTATACGCACCAAATGTCACGGTCAATATCTCTCCGTCTTGTAGCCACGAGCTGAGAAATTGCAAACGTCGAGCAATTGCTCGGAGATGAAAAGTGCCAGAACTGGAAGCTGTTGCTAGCCAGCACCCTTCCTTGGAAGCGCTTTTGTAGGCCTAAGAACACTGGGGCTCTGGGCTTCTCTAGCCACCTAATCTTCTGCTCATCCTCGCGCGCTCTAAAGAGAGCTCAGGTGAGAAATTGCAAACGTCCAGCAATCGCTCAGAGATGAAAAGTGCCAGCACTGAAAGCTGTTGCTAGCCAGCACCCTTCCTTGGAAGCGCTTTCACAGGCGCAGCAACACTGGGGCTTTGCGCTTCTCTACGCACCAAACGTCACGGTCATTCTCTTTCCGTCTCGTAGACACGAGCTGAGAAATTGCAAACGTGGAGCAATTGCTCAGAGATGAAAAGTGCCAGCACTGAAACCTGTTGCTAGCCAGCACCCTTCCTTGGAAGCGCTTTCACAGGCGCAGCAACACTGGGGCTTTGCGCTTCTCTACGCACCAAACGTCACGGTCCTTCTCTTTCCGTCTCGTAGACACGAGCTGAGAAATTGCAAACGTCGAGCAATTGCTCAGAGATGAAAAGTGCCAGCACTGAAAGCTGTTGCTAGCCAGCCCCCTTCCTTGGAAGCGCTTTTGTAGGCCTAAGAACAGTGGGGCTCTGGGCTTCTCTAGCCACCTCATCTTCTGCTCATCCTCTCGCGCACTCTAAAGAGAGCTCAGGTGAGAAATTGCAAACGTCGAGCAATTGCTCAGAGATGAAAAGTGCCAGCACTGAAAGCTGTTTCTAACCAGCACCCTTCCTTGGAAGCGCTTTCACAGGCACAGCAACACTGGGGCTTTGCGCTTCTCTAGCCACCAAACGTCACGGTCATTATCTCTCCGTCTCGTAGACACGAGCTGAGAAATTGCAAACGTCGAGCAATTGCTCAGAGATGAAAAGTGCCAGCACTGAAAGCTGTTGCTAGCCAGCACCCTTCCTTGGAAGCACTTTTGTAGGCCTAAGAACAGTGGGGCTCTGGGCTTCTCTAGCCACCTCATCTTCTGCTCATCCTCTCGCGCACTCTAAAGAGAGCTCAGGTGAGAAATTGCAAACGTCGAGCAATTGCTCAGAGATGAAAAGTGCCAGCACTGAAAGCTCTTGCTAGCCAGCACCCTTCCTTGGAAGCGCTTTCACAGGCGCAGCAACACTGGGGCTTTGCGCTTCTCTAGCCACCAAACGTCACGGTCCTTCTCTTTCTGTCTCGTAGACACGAGCTGAGAAATTGCAAACGTCGAGCAATTGCTCAGAGATGAAAAGTGCCAGCACTGAAAGCTGTTGCTAGCCAGCACCCTTCCTTGCAAGCGCTTTTGTAGGCCTAAGAACACTGGGGCTCTGGGCTTCTCTAGCCACCTCATCTTCTGCTCATCCTCTCGCACACTCTAAAGAGAGCTCAGGTGAGAAATTGCAAACGTCGAGCAATTGCTCAGAGATGAAAAGTGCCAGCACTGAAAGCTGTTACTAGCCAGCACCCTTCCTTGGAAGCGCTTTCACAGGCGCAGCAACACTGGGGCTTTGCGCTTCTATACGCACCAAACGTCACGGTCCTTCTCTTTCCGTCTCGTAGACACGAGCTGAGAAATTGCAAACGTCGAGCAATTGCTCAGAGATGAAAAGTGCCAGCACTGAAAGCTGTTGCTAGCCAGCACCCTTCCTTGGAAGCGCTTTCACAGGCGCAGCAACACTGGGGCTTTGCGCTTCTATACGCACCAAACGTCACGGTCCTTCTCTTTCCGTCTCGTAGACACGAGCTGAGAAATTGCAAACGTCGAGCAATTGCTCAGAGATGAAAAGTGCCAGCACTAAAGCTCTTGCTAGCCAGCACCCTTCCTTGGAAGCGCTTTCACAGGCGCAGCAACACTGGGGCTTTGCGCTTCTCTAGCCACCAAACATCACGGTCACTATCTCTCCGTCTCGTAGACACGAGCTGAGAAATTGCAAACGTCGAGCAATTGCTCGGAGATGAAAAGTGCCAGCGCTGAAAGCTGTTGCTAGCCAGCAGCCTTCCTTGGAAGCGCTTTTGTAGGCCTAAGAACACTGGGGCTCTGGGCTTCTCTAGCCACCTAATCTTCTGCTCATCCTCTCGCGCACTCTAAAGAGTGCTCAGGTGAGAAATTGCAAATGTCCAGCAATTGCTCAGAGATGAAAAGTGCCAGCACTGAAAGCTGTTGCTAGCCAGCACCCTTCCTTGGAAGCGCTTTCACAGGCACAGCAACACTGGGGCTTTGCGCTTCTATACGCACCAAACGTCACGGTCATTCTCTTTCCGTCTCGTAGACACGAGCTGAGAAATTGCAAACGTCGAGCAATTGCTCAGAGATGAAAAGTGCCAGCACTGAAAGCTGTTGCTAGCCAGCACCCTTCCTTGGAAGCGCTTTTGTAGGCCTAAGAACACTGGGGCTCTGGGCTTCTCTAGCCACCTAATCTTCTGCTCATCCTCGCACACTCTAAAGAGAGCTCAGGTGAGAAATTGCAAACGTCGAGCAATTGCTCAGAGATGAAAAGTGCCAGCACTGAAAGCTGTTGCTAGCCAGCACCCTTCCTTGGAAGCGCTTTCACAGGCGCAGCAACACTGGGGCTATGCTCTTCTCTACCCACCAAACGTCACGGTCATTCTCTTTCCGTCTCGTAGACACGAGCTGAGAAATTGCAAACGTCCAGCAATTGCTCAGAGATGAAAAGTGCCAGCACTGGAAGCTCTTGCTAGCCAGCACCCTTCCTTGGAAGCGCTTTTGTAGGCCTAAGAACACTGGGGCTCTGGGCTTCTCTAGCCACCCAATCTTCTGCTCATCCTCTCGCGCACTCTAAAGAGAGCTCAGGTGAGAAATTGCAAACGTCGAGCAATTGCTCAGAGATGAAAAGTGCCAGCACTGAAAGCTGTTGCTAGCCAGCCCCCTTCCGTGGAAGCGCTTTCACAGGCGCAGCAACACTGGGGCTTTGCGCTTCTATACGCACCAAACGTCACGGTCCTTCTCTTTCCGTCTCGTAGACACGAGCTGAGAAATTGCAAACGTCGAGCAATTGCTCAGAGATGAAAAGTGCCAGCACTGAAAGCTCTTGCTAGCCAGCACCCTTCCTTGGAAGCGCTTTTGTAGGCCTAAGAACAGTGGGGCTCTGGGCTTCTCTAGCCACCTCATCTTCTGCTCATCCTCGCGCGCTCTAAAGAGAGCTCAGGTGAGAAATTGCAAACGTCCAGCAATTGCTCAGAGATGAAAAGTGCCAGCACTGAAAGCTGTTGCTAGCCAGCACCCTTCCTTGGAAGCGCTTTCACAGGCACAGCAACACTGGGGCTTTGCGCTTCTCTACCCACCAAACGTCACGGTCATTCTCTTTCCGTCTCGTAGACACAAGCTGAGAAATTGCAAACGTCGAGCAATTGCTCAGAGATGAAAAGTGCCAGCACTGAAAGCTGTTGCTAGCCAGCACCCTTCCTTGGAAGCGCTTTTGTAGGCCTAAGTACACTGGGGCTCTGGGCTTCTCTAGCCACCTCATCTTCTGCTCATCCTCTCGCGCACTCTAAAGAGAGCTCAGGTGAGAAATTGCAAACGTCCAGCAATTGCTCAGAGATGAAAAGTGCCAGCACTGAAAGCTCTTGCTAGCCAGCACCCTTCCTTGGAAGCGCTTTCACAGGCGCAGCAACACTGGGGCTTTGCGCTTCTAAACGCACCAAACGTCACGGTCATTCTCTTTCCGTCTCGTAGACACGAGCTGAGAAATTGCAAACGTCGAGCAATTGCTCAGAGATGAAAAGTGCCAGCACTGAAAGCTGTTGCTAGCCAGCACCCTTCCTTGGAAGCGCTTTCACAGGCGCAGCAACACTGGGGCTTTGCGCTTCTATACGCACCAAACGTCACGGTCCTTCTCTTTCCGTCTCGTAGACACGAGCTGAGAAATTGCAAACGTCGAGCAATTGCTCAGAGATGAAAAGTGCCAGCACTAAAGCTCTTGCTAGCCAGCACCCTTCCTTGGAAGCGCTTTCACAGGCGCAGCAACACTGGGGCTTTGCGCTTCTCTACCCACCAAACGTCACGGTCACTATCTCTCCGTCTCGTAGACACGAGCTGAGAAATTGCAAACGTCGAGCAATTGCTCGGAGATGAAAAGTGCCAGCACTGAAAGCTGTTGCTAGCCAGCACCCTTCCTTGGAAGCGCTTTTGTAGGCCTAAGAACAGTGGGGCTCTGGGCTTCTCTAGCCACCTAATCTTCTGCTCATCCTCTCGCGCACTCTGAAGAGAGCTCAGGTGAGAAATTGCAAACGTCCAGTAATTGCTCGGAGATGAAAAGTGCCAGCACTGAAAGCTGTTGCTAGCCAGCACCCTTCCTTGGAAGCGCTTTTGTAGGCCTAAGAACACTGGGGCTCTGGGCTTCTCTAGCCACCTCATCTTCTGCTCATCCTCGCGCGCTCTAAAGAGAGCTCAGGTGAGAAATTGCAAACGTCGAGCAATTGCTCAGAGATGAAAAGTGCCAGCACTGAAAGCTGTTGCTAGCCAGCACCCTTCCTTGGAAGCGCTTTCACAGGCGCAGCAACACTGGGGCTTTGCACTTCTCTACCCACCAAACGTCACGGTCCTTCTCTTTCCGTCTCGTAGACACAAGCTGAGAAATTGCAAACGTCGAGCAATTGCTCAGAGATGAAAAGTGCCAGCACTGAAAGCTGTTGCTAGCCAGCACCCTTCCTTGGAAGCGCTTTTGTAGGCCTAAGAACACTGGGGCTCTGGGCTTCTCTAGCCACCTAATCTTCTGCTCATCCTCTCGCGCACTCTAAAGAGAGCTCAGGTGAGAAATTGCAAACGTCGAGCAATTGCTCAGAGATGAAAAGTGCCAGCACTGAAAGCTGTTGCTAGCCAGCACCCTTCCTTGGAAGCGCTTTCACAGGCACAGCAACACTGGGGCTTTGCGCTTCTCTACCCACCAAACGTCACGGTCCTTCTCTTTCCGTCTCGTAGACACGAGCTGAGAAATTGCAAACGTCGAGCAATTGCTCAGAGATGAAAAGTGCCAGCACTGAAAGCTGTTGCTAACCAGCACCCTTCCTTGGAAGCGCTTTTGTAGGCCTAAGAACACTGGGGCTCTGGGCTTCTCTAGCCACCTCATCTTCTGCTCATCCTCGCGCGCTCTAAAGAGAGCTCAGGTGAGAAATTGCAAACGTCGAGCAATTGCTCAGAGATGAAAAGTGCCAGCACTGAAAGCTGTTGCTAGCCAGCACCCTTCCTTGGAAGCGCTTTCACAGGCGCAGTAACACTGGGGCTTTGCGCTTCTCTAGCCACCAAACGTCAGGGTCCTTCTCTTTCCGTCTCGTAGACACGAGCTGAGAAATTGCAAACGTCGAGCAATTGCTCGGAGATGAAAAGTGCCAGCACTGAAAGCTGTTGCTAGCCAGCCCCCTTCCTTGGAAGCGCTTTTGTAGGCCTAAGAACACTGGGGCTCTGGGCTTCTCTAGCCACCTCATCTTCTGCTCATCCTCTCGCGCACTCTAAAGAGAGCTCAGGTGAGAAATTGCAAACGTCGAGCAATTGCTCAGAGCTGAAAAGTGCCAGCACTGAAAGCTGTTGCTAGCCAGCCCCCTTCCTTGGAAGCGCTTTCACAGGCGCAGCAACACTGGGGCTTTGCGCTTCTATACGCACCAAACGTCACGGTCCTTCTCTTTCCGTCTCGTAGACACGAGCTGAGAAATTGCAAACGTCGAGCAATTGCTCAGAGATGAAAAGTGCCAGCACTAAAGCTCTTGCTAGCCAGCACCCTTCCTTGGAAGCGCTTTCACAGGCGCAGCAACACTGGGGCTTTGCGCTTCTCTAGCCACCAAACGTCACGGTCACTATCTCTCCGTCTCGTAGACACGAGCTGAGAAATTGCAAACGTCGAGCAATTGCTCGGAGATGAAAAGTGCCAGAACTGAAAGCTGTTGCTAGCCAGCACCCTTCCTTGGAAGCGCTTTTGTAGGCCTAAGAACACTGGGGCTCTGGGCTTCTCTGGCCACCTCATCTTCTCCTCATCCTCTCGCGCACTCTAAAGAGAGCTCAGGTGAGAAATTGCAAACGTCGAGCAATTGCTCAGAGATGAAAAGTGCCAGCACTGAAAGCTCTTGCTAGCCAGCACCCTTCCTTGGAAGCGCTTTCACAGGCGCAGCAACACTGTGGCTTTGCGCTTCTCTACCCACCAAACGTCACGGTCCTTCTCTTTCCGTCTCGTAGACACGAGCTGAGAAATTGCAAACGTCGAGCAATTGCTCAGAGATGAAAAGTGCCAGCACTAAAGCTGTTGCTAGCCAGCACCCTTCCTTGGAAGCGCTTTCACAGGCGCAGCAACACTGGGGCTTTGCGCTTCTCTAGCCACCAAACATCACAGTCACTATCTCTCCGTCTCGTAGACACGAGCTGAGAAATTGCAAACGTCCAGCAATTGCTCAGAGATGAAAAGTGCCAGCACTGGAAGCTGTTGCTAGCCAGCCCCCTTCCTTGGAAGCGCTTTTGTAGGCCTAAGAACAGTGGGGCTCTGGGCTTCTCTAGCCACCTAATCTTCTGCTCATCCTCTCGCGCACTCTGAAGAGAGCTCAGGTGAGAAATTGCAAACGTCCAGTAATTGCTCGGAGATGAAAAGTGCCAGCACTGAAAGCTGTTGCTAGCCAGCACCCTTCCTTGGAAGCGCTTTCACAGGCGCAGCAACACTGGGGCTTTGCGCTTCTCTACCCACCAAACGTCACGGTCATTCTCTTTCCGTCTCGTAGACACGAGCTGAGAAATTGCAAACGTCGAGCAATTGCTCAGAGATGAAAAGTGCCAGCACTGAAAGCTGTTGCTAGCCAGCACCCTTCCTTGGAAGCGCTTTTGTAGGCCTAAGAACAGTGGGGCTCTGGGCTTCTCTAGCCACCTCATCTTCTGCTCATCCTCGCGCGCTCTAAAGAGAGCTCAGGTGAGAAATTGCAAACGTCGAGCAATTGCTCAGAGATTAAAAGTGCCAGCACTGAAAGCTCTTGCTAGCCAGCCCCCTTCCTTGGAAGCGCTTTCACAGGCGCAGTAACACTGGGGCTTTGCGCTTCTATACGCACCAAACGTCACGGTCCTTCTCTTTCCGTCTCGTAGACACGAGCTGAGAAATTGCAAACGTCGAGCAATTGCTCAGAGATGAAAAGTGCCAGCACTGAAAGCTGTTGCTAGCCAGCACCCTTCCTTGGAAGCGCTTTTGTAGGCCTAAGAACACTGGGGCTCTGGGCTTCTCTAGCCACCTAATCTTCTGCTCATCCTCTCGCGCACTCTAAAGAGAGCTCAGGTGAGAAATTGCAAACGTCGAGCAATTGCTCAGAGATGAAAAGTGCCAGCACTGAAAGCTCTTGCTAGCCAGCACCCTTCCTTGGAAGCGCTTTCACAGGCACAGCAACACTGGGGCTTTGCGCTTCTCTAGCCATCAAACGTCACGGTCCTTCTCTTTCCGTCTCGTAGACACGAGCTGAGAAATTGCAAACGTCGAGCAATTGCTCAGAGATGAAAAGTGCCAGCACTGAAAGCTGTTGCTAACCAGCACCCTTCCTTGGAAGCGCTTTTGTAGGCCTAAGAACACTGGGGCTCTGGGCTTCTCTAGCCACCTCATCTTCTGCTCATCCTCGCGCGCTCTAAAGAGAGCTCAGGTGAGAAATTGCAAACGTCGAGCAATTGCTCAGAGATGAAAAGTGCCAGCACTGAAAGCTGTTGCTAGCCAGCACCCTTCCTTGGAAGTGCTTTCACAGGCGCAGCAACACTGGGGCTTTGCGCTTCTCTAGCCACCAAACGTCACGGTCCTTCTCTTTCTGTCTCGTAGACACGAGCTGAGAAATTGCAAACGTCGAGCAATTGCTCAGAGATGAAAAGTGCCAGCACTGAAAGCTCTTGCTAGCCAGCACCCTTCCTTGGAAGCGCTTTTGTAGGCCTAAGAACACTGGGGCTCTGGGCTTCTCTAGCCACCTAATCTTGTGCTCATCCTCTCGCACACTCTAAAGAGAGCTCAGGTGAGAAATTGCAAACGTCCAGCAATTGCTCAGAGATGAAAAGTGCCAGCACTGAAAGCTGTTGCTAGACAGCACCCTTCCTTGGAAGCGCTTTCACAGACGCAGTAACACTGGGGCTTTGCGCTTCTATACGCACCAAACGTCACGGTCCTTCTCTTTCCGTCTCGTAGACACGAGCTGAGAAATTGCAAACGTCGAGCAATTGCTCAGAGATGAAAAGTGCCAGCACTGAAAGCTCTTGCTAGCCAGCACCCTTCCTTGGAAGCGCTTTCACAGGCGCAGCAACACTGGGGCTTTGCGCTTCTATACGCACCAAACGTCACGGTCATTCTCTTTCCGTCTCGTAGACACGAGCTGAGAAATTGCAAACGTCGAGCAATTGCTCAGAGATGAAAAGTGCCAGCACTAAAGCTCTTGCTAGCAAGCACCCTTCCTTGGAAGCGCTTTCACAGGCGCAGCAACACTGGGGCTTTGCGCTTCTCTACCCACCAAACATCACGGTCACTATCTCTCCGTCTCGTAGACACGAGCTGAGAAATTGCAAACGTCGAGCAATTGCTCGGAGATGAAAAGTGCCAGCACTGAAAGCTGTTGCTAGCCAGCACCCTTCCTTGGAAGCGCTTTTGTAGGCCTAAGAACAGTGGGGCTCTGGGCTTCTCTAGCCACCTAATCTTCTGCTCATCCTCTCGCGCACTCTAAAGAGTGCTCAGGTGAGAAATTGCAAACGTCGAGCAATTGCTCAGAGATGAAAAGTGCCAGCACTGAAAGCTGTTGCTAGCCAGCACCCTTCCTTGGAAGCGCTTTCACAGGCGCAGCAACACTGGGGCTTTGCGCTTCTCTAGCCACCAAACGTCACGGTCCTTCTCTTTCCGTCTCATAGACACGAGCTGAGAAATTGCAAACGTCGAGCGATTGCTCAGAGATGAAAAGTGCCAGCACTGAAAGCTGTTGCTAGCCAGCACCCTTCCTTGGAAGCGCTTTTGTAGGCCTAAGAACAGTGGGGCTCTGGGCTTCTCTAGCTACCTAATATTCTGCTCATCCTCGCGCGCTCTAAAGAGAGCTCAGGTGAGAAATTGCAAACGTCCAGCAATTGCTCAGAGATGAAAAGTGCCAGCACTGAAAGCTGTTGCTAGCCAGCACCCTTCCTTGGAAGCGCTTTCACAGGCGCAGCAACACTGGGGCTTTGCGCTTCTCTAGCCACCAAACGTCACGGTCCTTCTCTTTCCATCTCGTAGACACGAGCTGAGAAATTGCAAACGTCCAGCAATTGCTCAGAGATGAAAAGTGCCAGCACTGGAAGCTCTTGCTAGCCAGCACCCTTCCTTGGAAGCGCTTTTGTAGGCCTAAGAACACTGGGGCTCTGGGCTTCTCTAGCCACCTAATCTTCTGCTCATCCTCTCGCGCACTCTAAAGAGAGCTCAGGTGAGAAATTGCAAACGTCGAGCAATTGCTCAGAGATGAAAAGTGCCAGCACTGAAAGCTGTTGCTAGCCAGCACCCTTCCTTGGAAGCGCTTTCACAGGCGCAGCAACACTGGGGCTTTGCGCTTCTATACGCACCAAACGTCACGGTCCTTCTCTTTCCGTCTCGTAGACACGAGCTGAGAAATTGCAAACGTCGAGCAATTGCTCAGAGATGAAAAGTGCCAGCACTAAAGCTCTTGCTAGCCAGCACCCTTCCTTGGAAGCGCTTTCACAGGCGCAGTAACACTGGGGCTCTGGGCTTCTCTAGCCACCAAACGTCACGGTCACTATCTCTCCGTCTCGTAGACACGAGCTGAGAAATTGCAAACGTCGAGCAATTGCTCAGAGCTGAAAAGTGCCAGCACTGAAAGCTGTTGCTAGCCAGCCCCCTTCCTTGGAAGCGCTTTTGTAGGCCTAAGAACACTGGGGCTCTGGGCTTCTCTAGCCACCTCATCTTCTGCTCATCCTCTCGCGCACTCTAAAGAGAGCTCAGGTGAGAAATTGCAAACGTCGAGCAATTGCTCAGAGATGAAAAGTGCCAGCACTGAAAGCTGTTGCTAGCCAGCACCCTTCCTTGGAAGCACTTTCACAGGCGCAGCAACACTGTGGCTTTGCGCTTCTCTAGCCACCAAACGTCACGGTCCTTCTCTTTCCGTCTCGTAGACACGAGCTGAGAAATTGCAAACGTCCAGCAATTGCTCAGAGATGAAAAGTGCCAGCACTGAAAGCTGTTGCTAGCCAGCACCCTTCCTTGGAAGCGCTTTCACAGGCGCAGCAACACTGGGGCTTTGCGCTTCTATACGCACCAAACGTCACGGTCATTCTCTTTCCGTCTCGTAGACACGAGCTGAGAAATTGCAAACGTCGAGCAATTGCTCAGAGATGAAAAGTGCCAGCACTAAAGCTCTTGCTAGCCAGCACCCTTCCTTGGAAGCGCTTTCACAGGCGCAGCAACACTGGGGCTTTGCGCTTCTCTACCCACCAAACGTCACAGTCACTATCTCTCCGTCTCGTAGACACGAGCTGAGAAATTGCAAACGTCCAGCAATTGCTCGGAGATGAAAAGTGCCAGAACTGAAAGCTGTTGCTAGCCAGCACCCTTCCTTGGAAGTGCTTTTGTAGGCCTAAGAACAGTGGGGCTCTGGGCTTCTCTAGCCACCTCATCTTCTGCTCATCCTCTTGCGCACTCTAAAGAGAGCTCAGGTGAGAAATTGCAAATGTCCAGCAATTGCTCAGAGATGAAAAGTGCCAGCACTGAAAGCTGTTGCTAGCCAGCACCCTTCCTTGGAAGCGCTTTCACAGGCGCAGCAACACTGGGGCTTTGCGCTTCTATACGCACCAAACGTCACGGTCATTCTCTTTCCGTCTCGTAGACACGAGCTGAGAAATTGCAAACGTCGAGCAATTGCTCAGAGATGAAAAGTGCCAGCACTGAAAGCTGTTGCTAGCCAGCACCCTTCCTTGGAAGCGCTTTCACAGGCGCAGTAACACTGGGGCTTTGCGCTTCTATACGCACCAAACGTCACGGTCCTTCTCTTTCTGTCTCGTAGACACGAGCTGAGAAATTGCAAACGTCGAGCAATTGCTCAGAGATGAAAAGTGCCAGCACTGAAAGCTCTTGCTAGCCAGCACCCTTCCTTGGAAGCGCTTTCACAGGCGCAGCAACACTGGGGCTTTGCGCATCTATACGCACCAAACGTCACGGTCATTCTCTTTCCGTCTCGTAGACACGAGCTGAGAAATTGCAAACGTCCAGCAATTGCTCAGAGATGAAAAGTGCCAGCACTGAAAGCTGTTGCTAGCCAGCACCCTTCCTTGGAAGCGCTTTCACAGGCGCAGCAACACTGGGGCTTTGCGCTTCTCTACCCACCAAACATCACGGTCACTATCTCTCCGTCTCGTAGACACGAGCTGAGAAATTGCAAACGTCGAGCAATTGCTCGGAGATGAAAAGTGCCAGCACTGAAAGCTGTTGCTAGCCAGCACCCTTCCTTGGAAGCGCTTTTGTAGGCCTAAGAACACTGGGGCTCTGGGCTTCTCTGGCCACCTCATCTTCTCCTCATCCTCTCGCGCACTCTAAAGAGAGCTCAGGTGAGAAATTGCAAACGTCGAGCAATTGCTCAGAGATGAAAAGTGCCAGCACTGAAAGCTGTTGCTAGCCAGCCCCCTTCCTTGGAAGCGCTTTCACAGGCGCAGCAACACTGTGGCTTTGCGCTTCTATACGCACCAAACGTCACGGTCCTTCTCTTTCCGTCTCGTAGACACGAGCTGAGAAATTGCAAACGTCGAGCAATTGCTCAGAGATGAAAAGTGCCAGCACTGAAAGCTGTTGCTAGCCAGCACCCTTCCTTGGAAGCGCTTTCACAGGCGCAGCAACACTGGGGCTTTGCGCTTCTCTAGCCACCAAACGTCACAGTCACTATCTCTCCGTCTCGTAGACACGAGCTGAGAAATTGCAAACGTCGAGCAATTGCTCAGAGATGAAAAGTGCCAGCACTGGAAGCTCTTGCTAGCCAGCACCCTTCCTTGGAAGCGCTTTTGTAGGCCTAAGAACACTGGGGCTCTGGGCTTCTCTAGCCACCTAATCTTCTGCTCATCCTCTCGCGCACTCTGAAGAGAGCTCAGGTGAGAAATTGCAAACGTCCAGTAATTGCTCAGAGATGAAAAGTGCCAGCACTGAAAGCTGTTGCTAGCCAGCACCCTTCCTTGGAAGCGCTTTCACAGGCGCAGCAACACTGGGGCTTTGCGCTTCTCTACCCACCAAACGTCACGGTCCTTCTCTTTCCGTCTCGTAGACACGAGCTGAGAAATTGCAAACGTCGAGCAATTGCTCAGAGATGAAAAGTGCCAGCACTGAAAGCTGTTGCTAGCCAGCACCCTTCCTTGGAAGCGCTTTTGTAGGCCTAAGAACAGTGGGGCTCTGGGCTTCTCTAGCCACCTCATCTTCTGCTCATCCTCGCGCGCTCTAAAGAGAGCTCAGGTGAGAAATTGCAAACGTCCAGCAATTGCTCAGAGATTAAAAGTGCCAGCACTGAAAGCTCTTGCTAGCCAGCACCCTTCCTTGGAAGCGCTTTCACAGGCGCAGTAACACTGGGGCTTTGCGCTTCTATACGCACCAAACGTCACGGTCCTTCTCTTTCCGTCTCGTAGACACGAGCTGAGAAATTGCAAACGTCGAGCAATTGCTCAGAGATGAAAAGTGCCAGCACTGAAAGCTGTTGCTAGCCAGCACCCTTCCTTGGAAGCGCTTTTGTAGGCCTAAGAACAGTGGGGCTCTGGGCTTCTCTAGCCACCTCATCTTCTGCTCATCCTCTCGCGCACTCTAAAGAGAGCTCAGGTGAGAAATTGCAAACGTCGAGCAATTGCTCAGAGATGAAAAGTGCCAGCACTGAAAGCTCTTGCTAGCCAGCACCCTTCCTTGGAAGCGCTTTCACAGGCACAGCAACACTGGGGCTTTGCGCTTCTCTAGCCACCAAACGTCACGGTCCTTCTCTTTCCGTCTCGTAGACACGAGCTGAGAAATTGCAAACGTCGAGCAATTGCTCAGAGATGAAAAGTGCCAGCACTGAAAGCTGTTGCTAACCAGCACCCTTCCTTGGAAGCGCTTTTGTAGGCCTAAGAACACTGGGGCTCTGGGCTTCTCTAGCCACCTCATCTTCTGCTCATCCTCGCGCGCTCTAAAGAGAGCTCAGGTGAGAAATTGCAAACGTCGAGCAATTGCTCAGAGATGAAAAGTGCCAGCACTGAAAGCTGTTGCTAGCCAGCACCCTTCCTTGGAAGCGCTTTCACAGGCGCAGCAACACTGGGGCTTTGCGCTTCTCTACCCACCAAACGTCACGGTCCTTCTCTTTCCGTCTCGTAGACACGAGCTGAGAAATTGCAAACGTCGAGCAATTGCTCAGAGATGAAAAGTGCCAGCACTGAAAGCTCTTGCTAGCCAGCACCCTTCCTTGGAAGCGCTTTTGTAGGCCTAAGAACACTGGGGCTCTGGGCTTCTCTAGCCACCTCATCTTCTGCTCATCCTCTCGCACACTCTAAAGAGAGCTCAGGTGAGAAATTGCAAACGTCCAGCAATTGCTCAGAGATGAAAAGTGCCAGCACTGAAAGCTGTTGCTAGACAGCACCCTTCCTTGGAAGCGCTTTCACAGGCGCAGTAACACTGGGGCTTTGCGCTTCTATACGCACCAAACGTCACGGTCCTTCTCTTTCCGTCTCGTAGACACGAGCTGAGAAATTGCAAACGTCGAGCAATTGCTCAGAGATGAAAAGTGCCAGCACTGAAAGCTCTTGCTAGCCAGCACCCTTCCTTGGAAGCGCTTTCACAGGCGCAGCAACACTGGGGCTTTGCGCTTCTATACGCACCAAACGTCACGGTCATTCTCTTTCCGTCTCGTAGACACGAGCTGAGAAATTGCAAACGTCGAGCAATTGCTCAGAGATGAAAAGTGCCAGCACTAAAGCTCTTGCTAGCAAGCACCCTTCCTTGGAAGCGCTTTCACAGGCGCAGCAACACTGGGGCTTTGCGCTTCTCTACCCACCAAATATCACGGTCACTATCTCTCCGTCTCGTAGACACGAGCTGAGAAATTGCAAACGTCGAGCAATTGCTCGGAGATGAAAAGTGCCAGCACTGAAAGCTGTTGCTAGCCAGCACCCTTCCTTGGAAGCGCTTTTGTAGGCCTAAGAACACTGGGGCTCTGGGCTTCTCTAGCCACCTAATCTTCTGCTCATCCTCTTGCGCACTCTAAAGAGTGCTCAGGTGAGAAATTGCAAACGTCGAGCAATTGCTCAGAGATGAAAAGTGCCAGCACTGAAAGCTGTTGCTAGCCAGCACCCTTCCTTGGAAGCGCTTTCACAGGCGCAGCAACACTGGGGCTTTGCGCTTCTCTAGCCACCAAACGTCACGGTCCTTCTCTTTCCGTCTCATAGACACGAGCTGAGAAATTGCAAACGTCGAGCGATTGCTCAGAGATGAAAAGTGCCAGCACTGAAAGCTGTTGCTAGCCAGCACCCTTCCTTGGAAGCGCTTTTGTAGGCCTAAGAACACTGGGGCTCTGGGCTTCTCTAGCTACCTAATATTCTGCTCATCCTCGCGCGCTCTAAAGAGAGCTCAGGTGAGAAATTGCAAACGTCCAGCAATTGCTCAGAGATGAAAAGTGCCAGCACTGAAAGCTGTTGCTAGCCAGCACCCTTCCTTGGAAGCGCTTTCACAGGCGCAGCAACACTGGGGCTTTGCGCTTCTCTAGCCACCAAACGTCACGGTCCTTCTCTTTCCGTCTCGTAGACACGAGCTGAGAAATTGCAAACGTCCAGCAATTGCTCAGAGATGAAAAGTGCCAGCACTGGAAGCTCTTGCTAGCCAGCACCCTTCCTTGGAAGCGCTTTTGTAGGCCTAAGAACACTGGGGCTCTGGGCTTCTCTAGCCACCTAATCTTCTGCTCATCCTCTCGCGCACTCTAAAGAGAGCTCAGGTGAGAAATTGCAAACGTCCAGCAATTGCTCAGAGATGAAAAGTGCCAGCACTGAAAGCTGTTGCTAGCCAGCACCCTTCCTTGGAAGCGCTTTCACAGGCGCAGCAACACTGGGGCTTTGCGCTTCTCTAGCCACCAAACGTCACGGTCACTATCTCTCCGTCTCGTAGACACGAGCTGAGAAATTGCAAACGTCGAGCAACTGCTCAGAGATGAAAAGTGCCAGAACTGGAAGCTGTTGCTAGCCAGCCCCCTTCCTTGGAAGCGCTTTTCTAGGCCTAAGAACACTGGGGCTCTGGGCTTCTCTA
Organism: Sarcoramphus papa; assembly: GCA_037962945.1. Classification (NCBI taxonomy): domain Eukaryota; kingdom Metazoa; phylum Chordata; class Aves; order Accipitriformes; family Cathartidae; genus Sarcoramphus; species Sarcoramphus papa. The sequence continues at coordinate 3,370,573 of CM075606.1, read as the reverse complement.
GCCACCTCATCTTCTGCTCATCCTCCCGCGCACTCTGAAGAGAGCTCAGGTGAGAAATTGCAAATGTCCAGCAATTGCTCAGAGCTGAAAAGTGCCAGCACTGAAAGCTGTTGCTAGCCAGCACCCTTCCTTGGAAGCGCTTTCACAGGCGCAGCAACACTGGGGCTTTGCGCTTCTCTACCCACCAAACGTCACGGTCCTTCTCTTTCCGTCTCGTAGACACGAGCTGAGAAATTGCAAACGTCGAGCAATTGCTCAGAGATGAAAAGTGCCAGCACTAAAGCTCTTGCTAGCCAGCACACTTCCTTGGAAGCGCTTTCACAGGCGCAGTAACACTGGGGCTTTGCGCTTCTATACGCACCAAACGTCACGGTCCTTCTCTTTCTGTCTCGTAGACACGAGCTGAGAAATTGCAAACGTCCAGCAATTGCTCAGAGATGAAAAGTGCCAGCACTGAAAGCTGTTGCTAGCCAGCACCCTTCCTTGGAAGCGCTTTTGTAGGCCTAAGAACACTGGGGCTCTGGGCTTCTCTAGCCACCTCATCTTCTGCTCATCCTCCCGCGCTCTAAAGAGAGCTCAGGTGAGAAATTGCAAACGTCCAGCAATTGCTCAGAGATGAAAAGTGCCAGCACTGAAAGCTGTTGCTAGCCAGCACCCTTCCTTGGAAGCGCTTTCACAGGCGCAGCAACACTGGGGCTTTGCGCTTCTCTACCCACCAAACGTCACGGTCATTCTCTTTCCGTCTCTTAGACACGAGCTGAGAAATTGCAAACGTCGAGCAATTGCTCAGAGATGAAAAGTGCCAGCACTGAAAGCTGTTGCTAGCCAGCACCCTTCCTTGGAAGTGCTTTTGTAGGCCTAAGAACAGTGGGGCTCTGGGCTTCTCTAGCCACCTCATCTTCTGCTCATCCTCTCGCGCACTCTAAAGAGAGCTCAGGTGAGTAATTGCAAACGTCCAGCAATTGCTCAGAGATGAAAAGTGCCAGCACTGAAAGCTGTTGCTAGCCAGCACCCTTCCTTGGAAGCGCTTTCACAGGCGCAGCAACACTGGGGCTTTGCGCTTCTATACGCACCAAACGTCACGGTCCTTCTCTTTCCGTCTCGTAGACACGAGCTGAGAAATTGCAAACGTCGAGCAATTGCTCAGAGATGAAAAGTGCCAGCACTGAAAGCTGTTGCTAGCCAGCCCCCTTCCTTGCAAGCGCTTTTGTAGGCCTAAGAACACTGGGGCTCTGGGCTTCTCTAGCCACCTCATCTTCTGCTCATCCTCCCGCGCTCTAAAGAGAGCTCAGGTGAGAAATTGCAAACGTCCAGCAATTGCTCAGAGATGAAAAGTGCCAGCACTGAAAGCTGTTGCTAGCCAGCACCCTTCCTTGGAAGCGCTTTCACAGGCGCAGCAACACTGGGGCTTTGCGCTTCTCTACCCACCAAACGTCACGGTCCTTCTCTTTCCGTCTCGTAGACACGAGCTGAGAAATTGCAAACGTCGAGCAATTGCTCAGAGATGAAAAGTGCCAGCACTAAAGCTGTTGCTAGCCAGCACCCTTCCTTGGAAGCGCTTTCACAGGCGCAGCAACACTGGGGCTTTGCGCTTCTCTACCCACCAAACGTCACGGTCACTATCTCTCCGTCTCGTAGACACGAGCTGAGAAATTGCAAACGTCCAGCAATTGCTCCGAGATGAAAAGTGCCAGCACTGAAAGCTCTTGCTAGCCAGCACCCTTCCTTGGAAGCGCTTTTGTAGGCCTAAGAACACTGGGGCTCTGGGCTTCTCTAGCCACCTCATCTTCTCCTCATCCTCTCGCGCACTCTAAAGAGAGCTCAGGTGAGAAATTGCAAACGTCCAGCAATTGCTCAGAGATGAAAAGTGCCAGCACTGAAAGCTGTTGCTAGCCAGCACCCTTCCTTGGAAGCGCTTTCACAGGCGCAGCAACACTGGGGCTTTGCGCTTCTCTAGCCACCAAACGTCACGGTCATTCTCTTTCCGTCTCGTAGACACGAGCTGAGAAATTGCAAACGTCGAGCAATTACTCAGAGATGAAAAGTGCCAGCACTGAAAGCTCTTGCTAGCCAGCACCCTTCCTTGGAAGCGCTTTTGTAGGCCTAAGAACACTGGGGCTCTGGGCTTCTCTAGCCACCTCATCTTCTGCTCATCCTCTCGCGCGCTCTAAAGAGAGCTCAGGTGAGAAATTGCAAACGTCGAGCAATTGCTCAGAGATGAAAAGTGCCAGCACTGAAAGCTGTTGCTAGCCAGCACCCTTCCTTGGAAGCGCTTTCACAGGCGCAGCAACACTGGGGCTTTGCGCTTCTCTACCCACCAAACGTCACGGTCCTTCTCTTTCCGTCTCGTAGACACGAGCTGAGAAATTGCAAACGTCGAGCAATTGCTCAGAGATGAAAAGTGCCAGCACTGAAAGCTCTTGCTAGCCAGCACCCTTCCTTGGAAGCGCTTTTGTAGGCCTAAGAACACTGGGGCTCTGGGCTTCTCTAGCCACCTCATCTTCTGCTCATCCTCGCGCGCTCTAAAGAGAGCTCAGGTGAGAAATTGCAAACGTCGAGCAATTGCTCAGAGATGAAAAGTGCCAGCACTAAAGCTGTTGCTAGACAGCACCCTTCCTTGGAAGCGCTTTCACAGGCGCAGCAACACTGGGGCTTTGCGCTTCTATACGCACCAAACGTCACGGTCACTATCTCTCCGTCTCGTAGACACGAGCTGAGAAATTGCAAACGTCCAGCAATTGCTCGGAGATGAAAAGTGCCAGCACTGAAAGCTGTTGCTAGCCAGCACCCTTCCTTGGAAGCGCTTTTGTAGGCCTAAGAACAGTGGGGCTCTGGGCTTCTCTAGCCACCTCATCTTCTCCTCATCCTCTCGCGCACTCTAAAGAGAGCTCAGGTGAGAAATTGCAAACGTCGAGCAATTGCTCGGAGATGAAAAGTGCCAGCACTGAAAGCTGTTGCTAGCCAGCACCCTTCCTTGGAAGCGCTTTCACAGGCGCAGCAACACTGGGGCTTTGCGCTTCTCTAGCCAGCAAACGTCACTGTCCTTCTCTTTCCGTCTCGTAGACACGAGCTGAGAAATTGCAAACGTCGAGCAATTGCTCAGAGATGAAAAGTGCCAGCACTGAAAGCTGTTGCTAGCCAGCACCCTTCCTTGGAAGCGCTTTCACAGGCGCAGCAACACTGGGGCTTTGCGCTTCTCTACCCACCAAACGTCACGGTCCTTCTCTGTCCGTCTCGTAGACACGAGCTGAGAAATTGCAAACGTCGAGCAATTGCTCAGAGATGAAAAGTGCCAGCACTGAAAGCTGTTGCTAGCCAGCACCCTTCCTTGGAAGCGCTTTTGTAGGCCTAAGAACACTGGGGCTCTGGGCTTCTCTAGCCACCTAATCTTCTGCTCATCCTCGCGCGCTCTAAAGAGAGCTCAGGTGAGAAATTGCAAACGTCCAGCAATTGCTCAGAGATGAAAAGTGCCAGCACTAAAGCTGTTGCTAGACAGCACCCTTCCTTGGAAGCGCTTTCACAGGCGCAGCAACACTGGGGCTTTGCGCTTCTATACGCACCAAACGTCACGGTCACTATCTCTCCGTCTCGTAGACACGAGCTGAGAAATTGCAAACGTCCAGCAATTGCTCAGAGATGAAAAGTGCCAGCACTGAAAGCTGTTGCTAGCCAGCACCCTTCCTTGGAAGCGCTTTTGTAGGCCTAAGAACACTGGGGCTCTGGGCTCCTCTAGCCACCTCATCTTCTCCTCATCCTCTCGCGCACTCTAAAGAGAGCTCAGGTGAGAAATTGCAAACGTCGAGCAATTGCTCAGAGATGAAAAGTGCCAGCACTGAAAGCTGTTGCTAGCCAGCACCCTTCCTTGGAAGCGCTTTTGTAGGCCTAAGAACACTGGGGCTCTGGGCTTCTCTAGCCACCTCATCTTCTGCTCATCCTCTCGCGCACTCTAAAGAGAGCTCAGGTGAGAAATTGCAAACGTCGAGCAATTGCTCAGAGATGAAAAGTGCCAGCACTGAAAGCTGTTGCTAGCCAGCACCCTTCCTTGGAAGCGCTTTCACAGGCGCAGCAACACTGGGGCTTTGCGCTTCTCTACCCACCAAACGTCACGGTCATTCTCTTTCCGTCTCGTAGACACGAGCTGAGAAATTGCAAACGTCGAGCAATTGCTCGGAGATGAAAAGTGCCAGCACTGAAAGCTGTTGCTAGCCAGCACCCTTCCTTGGAAGCGCTTTTGTAGGCCTAAGAACAGTGGGGCTCTGGGCTTCTCTAGCCACCTCATCTTCTGCTCATCCTCTCGCGCACTCTAAAGAGAGCTCAGGGGAGAAATTGCAAACGTCGAGCAATTGCTCAGAGATGAAAAGTGCCAGCACTGAAAGCTGTTGCTAGCCAGCACCCTTCCTTGGAAGCGCTTTCACAGGCGCAGCAACACTGGGGCTTTGCGCTTCTCTACCCACCAAACGTCACGGTCCTTCTCTTTCCGTCTCGTAGACACGAGCTGAGAAATTGCAAACGTCCAGCAATTGCTCAGAGATGAAAAGTGCCAGCACTAAAGCTGTTGCTAGACAGCACCCTTCCTTGGAAGCGCTTTCACAGGCGCAGCAACACTGGGGCTTTGCGCTTCTCTACCCACCAAACGTCACGGTCACTATCTCTCCGTCTCGTAGACACGAGCTGAGAAATTGCAAACGTCCAGCAATTGCTCCGAGATGAAAAGTGCCAGCACTGAAAGCTCTTGCTAGCCAGCACCCTTCCTTGGAAGCGCTTTTGTAGGCCTAAGAACAGTGGGGCTCTGGGCTTCTCTAGCCACCTCATCTTCTCCTCATCCTCTCGCGCACTCTAAAGAGAGCTCAGGTGAGAAATTGCAAACGTCGAGCAATTGCTCAGAGATGAAAAGTGCCAGCACTGAAAGCTGTTGCTAGCCAGCACCCTTCCTTGGAAGCGCTTTCACAGGCGCAGCAACACTGGGGCTTTGCGCTTCTATACGCACCAAACGTCACGGTCATTCTCTTTCCGTCTCGTAGACACGAGCTGAGAAATTGCAAACGTCGAGCAATTGCTCAGAGATGAAAAGTGCCAGCACTGAAAGCTGTTGCTAGCCAGCACCCTTCCTTGGAAGCGCTTTTGTAGGCCTAAGAACAGTGGGGCTCTGGGCTTCTCTAGCCACCTCATCTTCTGCTCATCCTCTCGCGCACTCTAAAGAGAGCTCAGGTGAGAAATTGCAAACGTCCAGCAATTGCTCAGAGATGAAAAGTGCCAGCACTGAAAGCTGTTGCTAGCCAGCACCCTTCCTTGGAAGCGCTTTCACAGGCGCAGCAACACTGGGGCTTTGCGCTTCTCTAGCCACCAAACGTCACGGTCATTCTCTTTCCGTCTCGTAGACACGAGCTGAGAAATTGCAAACGTCGAGCAATTACTCAGAGATGAAAAGTGCCAGCACTGAAAGCTCTTGCTAGCCAGCACCCTTCCTTGGAAGCGCTTTTGTAGCCCTAAGAACACTGGGGCTCTGGGCTTCTCTAGCCACCTCATCTTCTGCTCATCCTCTCGCGCACTCTAAAGAGAGCTCAGGTGAGAAATTGCAAACGTCGAGCAATTGCTCAGAGATGAAAAGTGCCAGCACTGAAAGCTGTTGCTAGCCAGCACCCTTCCTTGGAAGCGCTTTCACAGGCGCAGCAACACTGGGGCTTTGCGCTTCTATACGCACCAAACGTCACGGTCCTTCTCTTTCCGTCTCGTAGACACGAGCTGAGAAATTGCAAACGTCGAGCAATTGCTCAGAGATGAAAAGTGCCAGCACTGAAAGCTGTTGCTAGCCAGCACCCTTCCTTGGAAGCGCTTTTCTAGGCCTAAGAACACTGGGGCTCTGGGCTTCTCTAGCCACCTCATCTTCTGCTCATCCTCGCGCGCTCTAAAGAGAGCTCAGGTGAGAAATTGCAAACGTCGAGCAATTGCTCAGAGATGAAAAGTGCCAGCACTAAAGCTGTTGCTAGACAGCACCCTTCCTTGGAAGCGCTTTCACAGGCGCAGCAACACTGGGGCTTTGCGCTTCTATACGCACCAAACGTCACGGTCACTATCTCTCCGTCTCGTAGACACGAGCTGAGAAATTGCAAACGTCCAGCAATTGCTCGGAGATGAAAAGTGCCAGCACTGAAAGCTGTTGCTAGCCAGCACCCTTCCTTGGAAGCGCTTTTGTAGGCCTAAGAACACTGGGGCTCTGGGCTTCTCTAGCCACCTCATCTTCTCCTCATCCTCTCGCGCACTCTAAAGAGAGCTCAGGTGAGAAATTGCAAACGTCCAGCAATTGCTCAGAGATGAAAAGTGCCAGCACTGAAAGCTGTTGCTAGCCAGCACCCTTCCTTGGAAGCGCTTTCACAGGCGCAGCAACACTGGGGCTTTGCGCTTCTATACGCACCAAACGTCACTCTCCTTCTCTTTCCGTCTCGTAGACACGAGCTGAGAAATTGCAAACGTCGAGCAATTGCTCAGAGATGAAAAGTGCCAGCACTGAAAGCTGTTGCTAGCCAGCACCCTTCCTTGGAAGCGCTTTTGTAGGCCTAAGAACACTGGGGCTCTGGGCTTCTCTAGCCACCTCATCTTCTGCTCATCCTCTCGCGCACTCTAAAGAGAGCTCAGGTGAGAAATTGCAAACGTCCAGCAATTGCTCAGAGATGAAAAGTGCCAGCACTGAAAGCTGTTGCTAGCCAGCACCCTTCCTTGGAAGCGCTTTCACAGGCGCAGCAACACTGGGGCTTTGCGCTTCTCTACCCACCAAACGTCACGGTCCTTCTCTTTCCGTCTCGTAGACACGAGCTGAGAAATTGCAAACGTCGAGCAATTACTCAGAGATGAAAAGTGCCAGCACTGAAAGCTGTTGCTAGCCAGCACCCTTCCTTGGAAGCGCTTTTGTAGGCCTAAGAACAGTGGGGCTCTGGGCTTCTCTAGCCACCTAATCTTCTGCTCATCCTCTCGCGCACTCTAAAGAGAGCTCAGGTGAGAAATTGCAAACGTCGAGCAATTGCTCAGAGATGAAAAGTGCCAGCACTGAAAGCTGTTGCTAGCCAGCACCCTTCCTTGGAAGCGCTTTCACAGGCGCAGCAACACTGGGGCTTTGCGCTTCTCTACCCACCCAACGTCACAGTCCTTCTCTTTCCGTCTCGTAGACACGAGCTGAGAAATTGCAAACGTCGAGCAATTGCTCAGAGATGAAAAGTGCCAGCACTGAAAGCTGTTGCTAGCCAGCACCCTTCCTTGGAAGCGCTTTTGTAGGCCTAAGAACAGTGGGGCTCTGGGCTTCTCTAGCCACCTCATCTTCTGCTCATCCTCGCGCGCTCTAAAGAGAGCTCAGGTGAGAAATTGCAAACGTCGAGCAATTGCTCAGAGATGAAAAGTGCCAGCACTAAAGCTGTTGCTAGACAGCACCCTTCCTTGGAAGCGCTTTCACAGGCGCAGCAACACTGGGGCTTTGCGCTTCTATACGCACCAAACGTCACGGTCACTATCTCTCCGTCTCGTAGACACGAGCTGAGAAATTGCAAACGTCCAGCAATTGCTCGGAGATGAAAAGTGCCAGCACTGAAAGCTGTTGCTAGCCAGCACCCTTCCTTGGAAGCGCTTTTGTAGGCCTAAGAACAGTGGGGCTCTGGGCTTCTCTAGCCACCTCATCTTCTCCTCATCCTCTCGCGCACTCTAAAGAGAGCTCAGGTGAGAAATTGCAAACGTCGAGCAATTGCTCAGAGATGAAAAGTGCCAGCACTGAAAGCTGTTGCTAGCCAGCACCCTTCCTTGGAAGCGCTTTCACAGGCGCAGCAACACTGGGGCTTTGCGCTTCTCTAGCCACCAAACGTCACTGTCCTTCTCTTTCCGTCTCGTAGACACGAGCTGAGAAATTGCAAACGTCGAGCAATTGCTCAGAGATGAAAAGTGCCAGCACTGAAAGCTGTTGCTAGCCAGCACCCTTCCTTGGAAGCGCTTTTGTAGGCCTAAGAACACTGGGGCTCTGGGCTTCTCTAGCCACCTCATCTTCTGCTCATCCTCTCGCGCACTATAAAGAGAGCTCAGGTGAGAAATTGCAAACGTCCAGCAATTGCTCAGAGATGAAAAGTGCCAGCACTGAAAGCTGTTGCTAGCCAGCACCCTTCCTTGGAAGCGCTTTCACAGGCGCAGCAACACTGGGGCTTTGCGCTTCTCTACCCACCAAACGTCACGGTCCTTCTCTTTCCGTCTCGTAGACACGAGCTGAGAAATTGCAAACGTCGAGCAATTACTCAGAGATGAAAAGTGCCAGCACTGAAAGCTGTTGCTAGCCAGCACCCTTCCTTGGAAGCGCTTTTGTAGGCCTAAGAACAGTGGGGCTCTGGGCTTCTCTAGCCACCTAATCTTCTGCTCATCCTCTCGCGCACTCTAAAGAGAGCTCAGGTGAGAAATTGCAAACGTCGAGCAATTGCTCAGAGATGAAAAGTGCCAGCACTGAAAGCTGTTGCTAGCCAGCACCCTTCCTTGGAAGCGCTTTCACAGGCGCAGCAACACTGGGGCTTTGCGCTTCTCTACCCACCCAACGTCACAGTCCTTCTCTTTCCGTCTCGTAGACACGAGCTGAGAAATTGCAAACGTCGAGCAATTGCTCAGAGATGAAAAGTGCCAGCACTGAAAGCTGTTGCTAGCCAGCACCCTTCCTTGGAAGCGCTTTTGTAGGCCTAAGAACAGTGGGGCTCTGGGCTTCTCTAGCCACCTCATCTTCTGCTCATCCTCGCGCGCTCTAAAGAGAGCTCAGGTGAGAAATTGCAAACGTCGAGCAATTGCTCAGAGATGAAAAGTGCCAGCACTAAAGCTGTTGCTAGACAGCACCCTTCCTTGGAAGCGCTTTCACAGGCGCAGCAACACTGGGGCTTTGCGCTTCTATACGCACCAAACGTCACGGTCACTATCTCTCCGTCTCGTAGACACGAGCTGAGAAATTGCAAACGTCCAGCAATTGCTCGGAGATGAAAAGTGCCAGCACTGGAAGCTCTTGCTAGCCAGCACCCTTCCTTGGAAGCGCTTTTGTAGGCCTAAGAACAGTGGGGCTCTGGGCTTCTCTAGCCACCTCATCTTCTCCTCATCCTCTCGCGCACTCTAAAGAGAGCTCAGGTGAGAAATTGCAAACGTCGAGCAATTGCTCAGAGATGAAAAGTGCCAGCACTGAAAGCTGTTGCTAGCCAGCACCCTTCCTTGGAAGCGCTTTCACAGGCGCAGCAACACTGGGGCTTTGCGCTTCTCTAGCCACCAAACGTCACTGTCCTTCTCTTTCCGTCTCGTAGACACGAGCTGAGAAATTGCAAACGTCGAGCAATTGCTCAGAGATGAAAAGTGCCAGCACTGAAAGCTGTTGCTAGCCAGCACCCTTCCTTGGAAGCGCTTTTGTAGGCCTAAGAACACTGGGGCTCTGGGCTTCTCTAGCCACCTCATCTTCTGCTCATCCTCTCGCGCACTATAAAGAGAGCTCAGGTGAGAAATTGCAAACGTCGAGCAATTGCTCAGAGATGAAAAGTGCCAGCACTGAAAGCTGTTGCTAGCCAGCACCCTTCCTTGGAAGCGCTTTCACAGGCGCAGCAACACTGGGGCTTTGCGCTTCTCTACCCACCAAACGTCACGGTCCTTCTCTTTCCGTCTCGTAGACACGAGCTGAGAAATTGCAAACGTCGAGCAATTACTCAGAGATGAAAAGTGCCAGCACTGAAAGCTCTTGCTAGCCAGCACCCTTCCTTGGAAGCGCTTTTGTAGGCCTAAGAACACTGGGGCTCTGGGCTTCTCTAGCCACCTCATCTTCTGCTCATCCTCTCGCGCACTCTAAAGAGAGCTCAGGTGAGAAATTGCAAACGTCGAGCAATTGCTCAGAGATGAAAAGTGCCAGCACTGAAAGCTGTTGCTAGCCAGCACCCTTCCTTGGAAGCGCTTTCACAGGCGCAGCAACACTGGGGCTTTGCGCTTCTCTACCCACCAAACGTCACGGTCATTCTCTTTCCGTCTCGTAGACACGAGCTGAGAAATTGCAAACGTCGAGCAATTGCTCAGAGATGAAAAGTGCCAGCACTGAAAGCTGTTGCTAGCCAGCACCCTTCCTTGGAAGCGCTTTTGTAGGCCTAAGAACAGTGGGGCTCTGGGCTTCTCTAGCCACCTCATCTTCTGCTCATCCTCTCGCGCACTCTAAAGAGAGCTCAGGTGAGAAATTGCAAACGTCGAGCAATTGCTCAGAGATGAAAAGTGCCAGCACTGAAAGCTGTTGCTAGCCAGCACCCTTCCTTGGAAGCGCTTTCACAGGCGCAGCAACACTGGGGCTTTGCGCTTCTCTACCCACCAAACGTCACTGTCCTTCTCTTTCCGTCTCGTAGACACGAGCTGAGAAATTGCAAACGTCGAGCAATTGCTCAGAGATGAAAAGTGCCAGCACTGAAAGCTGTTGCTAGCCAGCACCCTTCCTTGGAAGCGCTTTTGTAGGCCTAAGAACACTGGGGCTCTGGGCTTCTCTAGCCACCTCATCTTCTGCTCATCCTCTCGCGCACTCTGAAGAGAGCTCAGGTGAGAAATTGCAAACGTCCAGCAATTGCTCAGAGATGAAAAGTGCCAGCACTGAAAGCTGTTGCTAGCCAGCACCCTTCCTTGGAAGCGCTTTCACAGGCGCAGCAACACTGGGGCTTTGCGCTTCTCTAGCCACCAAACGTCACGGTCATTCTCTTTCCGTCTCGTAGACACGAGCTGAGAAATTGCAAACGTCGAGCAATTGCTCAGAGATGAAAAGTGCCAGCACTGAAAGCTCTTGCTAGCCAGCACCCTTCCTTGGAAGTGCTTTTGTAGGCCTAAGAACAGTGGGGCTCTGGGCTTCTCTAGCCACCTCATCTTCTGCTCGTCCTCTCGCGCACTCTAAAGAGAGCTCAGGTGACAAATTGCAAACGTCCAGCAATTGCTCAGAGATGAAAAGTGCCAGCACTGAAAGCTGTTGCTAGCCAGCACCCTTCCTTGGAAGCGCTTTCACAGGCGCAGCAACACTGGGGCTTTGCGCTTCTCTAGCCACCAAACGTCACGGTCCTTCTCTTTCCGTCTCGTAGACACGAGCTGAGAAATTGCAAACGTCGAGCAATTGCTCAGAGATGAAAAGTGCCAGCACTGAAAGCTGTTGCTAGCCAGCACCCTTCCTTGGAAGCGCTTTCACAGGCGCAGCAACACTGGGGCTTTGCGCTTCTATACGCACCAAACGTCACGGTCCTTCTCTTTCCGTCTCGTAGACACGAGCTGAGAAATTGCAAACGTCCAGCAATTGCTCAGAGATGAAAAGTGCCAGCACTGAAAGCTGTTGCTAGCCAGCACCCTTCCTTGGAAGCGCTTTTGTAGGCCTAAGAACACTGGGGCTCTGGGCTTCTCTAGCCACCTCATCTTCTGCTCATCCTCGCGCGCTCTAAAGAGAGCTCAGGTGAGAAATTGCAAACGTCGAGCAATTGCTCAGAGATGAAAAGTGCCAGCACTAAAGCTGTTGCTAGACAGCACCCTTCCTTGGAAGCGCTTTCACAGGCGCAGCAACACTGGGGCTTTGCGCTTCTATACGCACCAAACGTCACGGTCACTATCTCTCCGTCTCGTAGACACGAGCTGAGAAATTGCAAACGTCCAGCAATTGCTCGGAGATGAAAAGTGCCAGCACTGAAAGCTGTTGCTAGCCAGCACCCTTCCTTGGAAGCGCTTTTGTAGGCCTAAGAACAGTGGGGCTCTGGGCTTCTCTAGCCACCTCATCTTCTCCTCATCCTCTCGCGCACTCTAAAGAGAGCTCAGGTGAGAAATTGCAAACGTCGAGCAATTGCTCAGAGATGAAAAGTGCCAGCACTGAAAGCTGTTGCTAGCCAGCACCCTTCCTTGGAAGCGCTTTCACAGGCGCAGCAACACTGGGGCTTTGCGCTTCTCTAGCCACCAAACGTCACTGTCCTTCTCTTTCCGTCTCGTAGACACGAGCTGAGAAATTGCAAACGTCGAGCAATTGCTCAGAGATGAAAAGTGCCAGCACTGAAAGCTGTTGCTAGCCAGCACCCTTCCTTGGAAGCGCTTTTGTAGGCCTAAGAACACTGGGGCTCTGGGCTTCTCTAGCCACCTCATCTTCTGCTCATCCTCTCGCGCACTATAAAGAGAGCTCAGGTGAGAAATTGCAAACGTCGAGCAATTGCTCAGAGATGAAAAGTGCCAGCACTGAAAGCTGTTGCTAGCCAGCACCCTTCCTTGGAAGCGCTTTCACAGGCGCAGCAACACTGGGGCTTTGCGCTTCTCTACCCACCAAACGTCACGGTCCTTCTCTTTCCGTCTCGTAGACACGAGCTGAGAAATTGCAAACGTCGAGCAATTACTCAGAGATGAAAAGTGCCAGCACTGAAAGCTCTTGCTAGCCAGCACCCTTCCTTGGAAGCGCTTTTGTAGGCCTAAGAACACTGGGGCTCTGGGCTTCTCTAGCCACCTCATCTTCTGCTCATCCTCTCGCGCACTCTAAAGAGAGCTCAGGTGAGAAATTGCAAACGTCGAGCAATTGCTCAGAGATGAAAAGTGCCAGCACTGAAAGCTGTTGCTAGCCAGCACCCTTCCTTGGAAGCGCTTTCACAGGCGCAGCAACACTGGGGCTTTGCGCTTCTCTACCCACCAAACGTCACGGTCATTCTCTTTCCATCTCGTAGACACGAGCTGAGAAATTGCAAACGTCGAGCAATTGCTCAGAGATGAAAAGTGCCAGCACTGAAAGCTGTTGCTAGCCAGCACCCTTCCTTGGAAGCGCTTTTGTAGGCCTAAGAACAGTGGGGCTCTGGGCTTCTCTAGCCACCTCATCTTCTGCTCATCCTCTCGCGCACTCTAAAGAGAGCTCAGGTGAGAAATTGCAAACGTCGAGCAATTGCTCAGAGATGAAAAGTGCCAGCACTGAAAGCTGTTGCTAGCCAGCACCCTTCCTTGGAAGCGCTTTCACAGGCGCAGCAACACTGGGGCTTTGCGCTTCTCTACCCACCAAACGTCACTGTCCTTCTCTTTCCGTCTCGTAGACACGAGCTGAGAAATTGCAAACGTCGAGCAATTGCTCAGAGATGAAAAGTGCCAGCACTGAAAGCTGTTGCTAGCCAGCACCCTTCCTTGGAAGCGCTTTCACAGGCGCAGCAACACTGGGGCTTTGCGCTTCTCTAGCCACCAAACGTCACGGTCATTCTCTTTCCGTCTCGTAGACACGAGCTGAGAAATTGCAAACGTCGAGCAATTGCTCAGAGATGAAAAGTGCCAGCACTGAAAGCTCTTGCTAGCCAGCACCCTTCCTTGGAAGTGCTTTTGTAGGCCTAAGAACAGTGGGGCTCTGGGCTTCTCTAGCCACCTCATCTTCTGCTCGTCCTCTCGCGCACTCTAAAGAGAGCTCAGGTGACAAATTGCAAACGTCCAGCAATTGCTCAGAGATGAAAAGTGCCAGCACTGAAAGCTGTTGCTAGCCAGCACCCTTCCTTGGAAGCGCTTTCACAGGCGCAGCAACACTGGGGCTTTGCGCTTCTCTAGCCACCAAACGTCACGGTCCTTCTCTTTCCGTCTCGTAGACACGAGCTGAGAAATTGCAAACGTCGAGCAATTGCTCAGAGATGAAAAGTGCCAGCACTGAAAGCTGTTGCTAGCCAGCACCCTTCCTTGGAAGCGCTTTCACAGGCGCAGCAACACTGGGGCTTTGCGCTTCTATACGCACCAAACGTCACGGTCCTTCTCTTTCCGACTCGTAGACACGAGCTGAGAAATTGCAAACGTCCAGCAATTGCTCAGAGATGAAAAGTGCCAGCACTGAAAGCTCTTGCTAGCCAGCACCCTTCCTTGGAAGCGCTTTTGTAGGCCTAAGAACACTGGGGCTCTGGGCTTCTCTAGCCACCTAATCTTCTGCTCATCCTCGCGCGCTCTAAAGAGAGCTCAGGTGAGAAATTGCAAACGTCCAGCAATTGCTCAGAGATGAAAAGTGCCAGCACTGAAAGCTGTTGCTAGCCAGCACCCTTCCTTGGAAGCGCTTTCACAGGTGCAGCAACACTGGGGCTTTGCGGTTCTCTACCCACCAAACGTCACGGTCCTTCTCTTTCCGTCTCGTAGACACGAGCTGAGAAATTGCAAACGTCCAGCAATTGCTCAGAGATGAAAAGTGCCAGCACTGAAAGCTGTTGCTAGCCAGCACCCTTCCTTGGAAGCGCTTTTGTAGGCCTAAGAACAGTGGGGCTCTGGGCTTCTCTAGCCACCTAATCTTCTGCTCATCCTCTCGCGCACTCTAAAGAGAGCTCAGGTGAGAAATTGCAAACGTCGAGCAATTGCTCAGAGATGAAAAGTGCCAGCACTGAAAGCTGTTGCTAGCCAGCACCCTTCCTTGGAAGCGCTTTCACAGGCGCAGCAACACTGGGGCTTTGCGCTTCTCTACCCACCAAACGTCACGGTCCTTCTCTTTCCGTCTCGTAGACACGAGCTGAGAAATTGCAAACGTCGAGCAATTGCTCAGAGATGAAAAGTGCCAGCACTGAAAGCTGTTGCTAGCCAGCACCCTTCCTTGGAAGCGCTTTCACAGGCGCAGCAACACTGGGGCTTTGCGCTTCTCTACCCACCAAACGTCACGGTCACTATCTCTCCGTCTCGTAGACACGAGCTGAGAAATTGCAAACGTCCAGCAATTGCTCGGAGATGAAAAGTGCCAGAACTGGAAGCTCTTGCTAGCCAGCCCCCTTCCTTGGAAGCGCTTTTGTAGGCCTAAGAACACTGGGGCTCTGGGCTTCTCTAGCCACCTAATCTTCTGCTCATCCTCTCGCGCACTCTAAAGAGAGCTCAGGTGAGAAATTGCAAACGTCCAGCAATTGCTCAGAGATGAAAAGTGCCAGCACTGAAAGCTGTTGCTAGCCAGCAGCCTTCCTTGGAAGCGCTTTCACAGGCGCAGCAACACTGGGGCTTTGCGCTTCTCTACCCACCAAACGTCACGGTCATTCTCTTTCCGTCTCGTAGACACGAGCTGAGAAATTGCAAACGTCGAGCAATTGCTCAGAGATGAAAAGTGCCAGCACTGAAAGCTGTTGCTAGCCAGCACCCTTCCTTGGAAGCGCTTTCACAGGCGCAGCAACACTGGGGCTTTGCGCTTCTCTACCCACCAAACGTCACGGTCCTTCTCTTTCCGTCTCGTAGACACGAGCTGAGAAATTGCAAACGTCGAGCAATTGCTCAGAGATGAAAAGTGCCAGCACTGAAAGCTGTTGCTAGCCAGCACCCTTCCTTGGAAGCGCTTTTGTAGGCCTAAGAACAGTGGGGCTCTGGGCTTCTCTAGCCACCTCATCTTCTCCTCATCCTCTCGCGCACTCTAAAGAGAGCTCAGGTGAGAAATTGCAAACGTCGAGCAATTGCTCAGAGATGAAAAGTGCCAGCACTGAAAGCTGTTGCTAGCCAGCACCCTTCCTTGGAAGCGCTTTCACAGGCGCAGCAACACTGGGGCTTTGCGCTTCTATACGCACCAAACGTCACGGTCACTATCTCTCCGTCTCGTAGACACGAGCTGAGAAATTGCAAACGTGGAGCAATTGCTCAGAGATGAAAAGTGCCAGCACTAAAGCTCTTGCTAGCCAGCACCCTTCCTTGGAAGCGCTTTCACAGGCGCAGTAACACTGGGGCTTTGCGCTTCTCTACCCACCAAACGTCACGGTCCTTCTCTTTCTGTCTCGTAGACACGAGCTGAGAAATTGCAAACGTCGAGCAATTGCTCAGAGATGAAAAGTGCCAGCACTGAAAGCTGTTGCTAGCCAGCCCCCTTCCTTGCAAGCGCTTTTGTAGGCCTAAGAACACTGGGGCTCTGGGCTTCTCTAGCCACCTAATCTTCTGCTCATCCTCGCGCGCTCTAAAGAGAGCTCAGGTGAGAAATTGCAAACGTCCAGCAATTGCTCAGAGATGAAAAGTGCCAGCACTGAAAGCTGTTGCTAGCCAGCACCCTTCCTTGGAAGCGCTTTCACAGGCGCAGCAACACTGGGGCTTTGCGCTTCTCTAGCCACCAAACGTCACGGTCCTTCTCTTTCCGTCTCGTAGACACGAGCTGAGAAATTGCAAACGTCGAGCAATTGCTCAGAGATGAAAAGTGCCAGCACTGAAAGCTGTTGCTAGCCAGCACCCTTCCTTGGAAGCGCTTTCACAGGCGCAGCAACACTGGGGCTTTGCGCTTCTATACGCACCAAACGTCACGGTCACTATCTCTCCGTCTCGTAGACACGAGCTGAGAAATTGCAAACGTCGAGCAATTGCTCGGAGATGAGAAGTGCCAGAACTGGAAGCTGTTGCTAGCCAGCACCCTTCCTTGGAAGCGCTTTTGTAGGCCTAAGAACACTGGGGCTCTGGGCTTCTCTAGCCACCTAATCTTCTGCTCATCCTCTCGCGCACTCTGAAGAGAGCTCAGGTGAGAAATTGCAAACGTCCAGCAATTGCTCAGAGATGAAAAGTGCCAGCACTGAAAGCTGTTGCTAGCCAGCACCCTTCCTTGGAAGCGCTTTCACAGGCGCAGCAACACTGGGGCTTTGCGCTTCTCTACCCACCAAACGTCACGGTCCTTCTCTTTCCGTCTCGTAGACACGAGCTGAGAAATTGCAAACGTCGAGCAATTGCTCAGAGATGAAAAGTGCCAGCACTAAAGCTGTTGCTAGCCAGCACCCTTCCTTGGAAGCGCTTTCACAGGCGCAGCAACACTGGGGCTTTGCGCTTCTCTACCCACCAAACGTCACGGTCACTATCTCTCCATCTCGTAGACACGAGCTGAGAAATTGCAAACGTCGAGCAATTGCTCGGAGATGAAAAGTGCCAGCACTGAAAGCTGTTGCTAGCCAGCACCCTTCCTTGGAAGCGCTTTTGTAGCCCTAAGAACACTGGGGCTCTGGGCTTCTCTAGCCACCTCATCTTCTGCTCATCCTCTCGCGCACTCTAAAGAGAGCTCAGGTGAGAAATTGCAAACGTCGAGCAATTGCTCAGAGATGAAAAGTGCCAGCACTGAAAGCTGTTGCTAGCCAGCACCCTTCCTTGGAAGCGCTTTAACAGGCGCAGCAACACTGGGGCTTTGCGCTTCTATACGCACCAAACGTCACTGTCCTTCTCTTTCCGTCTCGTAGACACGAGCTGAGAAATTGCAAACGTCGAGCAATTGCTCAGAGATGAAAAGTGCCAGCACTGAAAGCTGTTGCTAGCCAGCACCCTTCCTTGGAAGCGCTTTTGTAGGCCTAAGAACAGTGGGGCTCTGGGCTTCTCTAGCCACCTCATCTTCTGCTCATCCTCTCGCGCACTCTAAAGAGAGCTCAGGTGAGAAATTGCAAACGTCCAGCAATTGCTCAGAGATGAAAAGTGCCAGCACTGAAAGCTGTTGCTAGCCAGCACCCTTCCTTGGAAGCGCTTTCACAGGCGCAGCAACACTGGGGCTTTGCGCTTCTCTACCCACCAAACGTCACGGTCCTTCTCTTTCCGTCTCGTAGACACGAGCTGAGAAATTGCAAACGTCGAGCAATTGCTCGGAGATGAAAAGTGCCAGCACTGAAAGCTGTTGCTAGCCAGCACCCTTCCTTGGAAGCGCTTTTGTAGGCCTAAGAACACTGGGGCTCTGGGCTTCTCTAGCCACCTCATCTTCTGCTCATCCTCGCGCGCTCTAAAGAGAGCTCAGGTGAGAAATTGCAAACGTCGAGCAATTGCTCAGAGATGAAAAGTGCCAGCACTAAAGCTGTTGCTAGACAGCACCCTTCCTTGGAAGCGCTTTCACAGGCGCAGCAACACTGGGGCTTTGCGCTTCTCTACCCACCAAACGTCACGGTCACTATCTCTCCGTCTCGTAGACACGAGCTGAGAAATTGCAAACGTCCAGCAATTGCTCAGAGATGAAAAGTGCCAGCACTGAAAGCTGTTGCTAGCCAGCACCCTTCCTTGGAAGCGCTTTTGTAGGCCTAAGAACACTGGGGCTCTGGGCTTCTCTAGCCACCTCATCTTCTGCTCATCCTCTCGCGCACTCTAAAGAGAGCTCAGGTGAGAAATTGCAAACGTCGAGCAATTGCTCAGAGATGAAAAGTGCCAGCACTGAAAGCTGTTGCTAGCCAGCACCCTTCCTTGGAAGCGCTTTCACAGGCGCAGCAACACTGGGGCTTTGCGCTTCTCTACCCACCAAACGTCACGGTCATTCTCTTTCCGTCTCGTAGACACGAGCTGAGAAATTGCAAACGTCGAGCAATTACTCAGAGATGAAAAGTGCCAGCACTGAAAGCTCTTGCTAGCCAGCACCCTTCCTTGGAAGCGCTTTTGTAGGCCTAAGAACAGTGGGGCTCTGGGCTTCTCTAGCCACCTCATCTTCTGCTCATCCTCTCGCGCACTCTAAAGAGAGCTCAGGTGAGAAATTGCAAACGTCCAGCAATTGCTCAGAGATGAAAAGTGCCAGCACTGAAAGCTGTTGCTAGCCAGCACCCTTCCTTGGAAGCGCTTTCACAGGCGCAGCAACACTGGGGCTTTGCGCTTCTCTACCCACCAAACGTCACGGTCCTTCTCTTTCCGTCTCGTAGACACGAGCTGAGAAATTGCAAACGTCGAGCAATTGCTCAGAGATGAAAAGTGCCAGCACTGAAAGCTGTTGCTAGCCAGCACCCTTCCTTGGAAGCGCTTTCACAGGCGCAGCAACACTGGGGCTTTGCGCTTCTATACGCACCAAACGTCACGGTCCTTCTCTTTCCGTCTCGTAGACACGAGCTGAGAAATTGCAAACGTCGAGCAATTGCTCAGAGATGAAAAGTGCCAGCACTGAAAGCTGTTGCTAGCCAGCACCCTTCCTTGGAAGCGCTTTTGTAGGCCTAAGAACAGTGGGGCTCTGGGCTTCTCTAGCCACCTCATCTTCTGCTCATCCTCGCGCGCTCTAAAGAGAGCTCAGGTGAGAAATTGCAAACGTCGAGCAATTGCTCAGAGATGAAAAGTGCCAGCACTGAAAGCTGTTGCTAGCCAGCACCCTTCCTTGGAAGCGCTTTCACAGGCGCAGCAACACTGGGGCTTTGCGCTTCTCTACCCACCAAACGTCACGGTCCTTCTCTTTCCGTCTCGTAGACACGAGCTGAGAAATTGCAAACGTCGAGCAATTGCTCAGAGATGAAAAGTGCCAGCACTGAAAGCTGTTGCTAGCCAGCACCCTTCCTTGGAAGCGCTTTTGTAGGCCTAAGAACAGTGGGGCTCTGGGCTTCTCTAGCCACCTCATCTTCTGCTCATCCTCTCGCGCACTCTAAAGAGAGCTCAGGTGAGAAATTGCAAACGTCGAGCAATTGCTCAGAGATGAAAAGTGCCAGCACTGAAAGCTGTTGCTAGCCAGCACCCTTCCTTGGAAGCGCTTTCACAGGCGCAGCAACACTGGGGCTTTGCGCTTCTCTAGCCACCAAACGTCACGGTCCTTCTCTTTCCGTCTCGTAGACACGAGCTGAGAAATTGCAAACGTCGAGCAATTGCTCAGAGATGAAAAGTGCCAGCACTGAAAGCTGTTGCTAGCCAGCACCCTTCCTTGGAAGCGCTTTTGTAGGCCTAAGAACACTGGGGCTCTGGGCTTCTCTAGCCACCTAATCTTCTGCTCATCCTCGCGCGCTCTAAAGAGAGCTCAGGTGAGAAATTGCAAACGTCGAGCAATTGCTCAGAGATGAAAAGTGCCAGCACTGAAAGCTGTTGCTAGCCAGCACCCTTCCTTGGAAGCGCTTTCACAGGCGCAGCAACACTGGGGCTTTGCGCTTCTCTACGCACCAAACGTCATGGTCCTTCTCTTTCCGTCTCGTAGACACGAGCTGAGAAATTGCAAACGTCGAGCAATTGCTCAGAGATGAAAAGTGCCAGCACTGAAAGCTGTTGCTAGCCAGCACCCTTCCTTGGAAGCGCTTTTGTAGGCCTAAGAACACTGGGGCTCTGGGCTTCTCTAGCCACCTAATCTTCTGCTCATCCTCGCGCGCTCTAAAGAGAGCTCAGGTGAGAAATTGCAAACGTCGAGCAATTGCTCAGAGATGAAAAGTGCCAGCACTGAAAGCTGTTGCTAGCCAGCACCCTTCCTTGGAAGCGCTTTCACAGGCGCAGCAACACTGGGGCTTTGCGCTTCTCTAGCCACCAAACGTCACGGTCACTATCTCTCCGTCTCGTAGACACGAGCTGAGAAATTGCAAACGTCGAGCAATTGCTCAGAGATGAAAAGTGCCAGCACTGGAAGCTCTTGCTAGCCAGCACCCTTCCTTGGAAGCGCTTTTGTGGGCCTAAGAACACTGGGGCTCTGGGCTTCTCTAGCCACCTAATCTTCTGCTCATCCTCTCGCGCACTCTAAAGAGAGCTCAGGTGAGAAATTGCAAACGTCGAGCAATTGCTCAGAGATGAAAAGTGCCAGCACTGAAAGCTGTTGCTAGCCAGCACCCTTCCTTGGAAGCGCTTTCACAGGCGCAGCAACACTGGGGCTTTGCGCTTCTATACGCACCAAACGTCACGGTCCTTCTCTTTCCGTCTCGTAGACACGAGCTGAGAAATTGCAAACGTCGAGCAATTGCTCAGAGATGAAAAGTGCCAGCACTGAAAGCTGTTGCTAGCCAGCACCCTTCCTTGGAAGCGCTTTTGTAGGCCTAAGAACACTGGGGCTCTGGGCTTCTCTAGCCACCTAATCTTCTGCTCATCCTCGCGCGCTCTAAAGAGAGCTCAGGTGAGAAATTGCAAACGTCGAGCAATTGCTCAGAGATGAAAAGTGCCAGCACTGAAAGCTGTTGCTAGCCAGCACCCTTCCTTGGAAGCGCTTTCACAGGCGCAGCAACACTGGGGCTTTGCGCTTCTCTACGCACCAAACGTCATGGTCCTTCTCTTTCCGTCTCGTAGACACGAGCTGAGAAATTGCAAACGTCGAGCAATTGCTCCGAGATGAAAAGTGCCAGCACTGAAAGCTGTTGCTAGCCAGCACCCTTCCTTGGAAGCGCTTTTGTAGGCCTAAGAACACTGGGGCTCTGGGCTTCTCTAGCCACCTCATCTTCTGCTCATCCTCGCGCGCACTCTGAAGAGAGCTCAGGTGAGAAATTGCAAACGTCCAGCAATTGCTCAGAGATGAAAAGTGCCAGCACTGAAAGCTGTTGCTAGCCAGCACCCTTCCTTGGAAGCGCTTTTGTAGGCCTAAGAACACTGGGGCTCTGGGCTTCTCTAGCCACCTCATCTTCTGCTCATCCTCTCGCGCACTCTAAAGAGAGCTCAGGTGAGAAATTGCAAACGTCCAGCAATTGCTCAGAGATGAAAAGTGCCAGCACTGAAAGCTGTTGCTAGCCAGCACCCTTCCTTGGAAGCGCTTTCACAGGCGCAGCAACACTGGGGCTTTGCGCTTCTCTAGCCACCAAACGTCACGGTCCTTCTCTTTCCGTCTCGTAGACACGAGCTGAGAAATTGCAAACGTCGAGCAATTGCTCAGAGATGAAAAGTGCCAGCACTGAAAGCTGTTGCTAGCCAGCACCCTTCCTTGGAAGCGCTTTTGTAGGCCTAAGAACACTGGGGCTCTGGGCTTCTCTAGCCACCTAATCTTCTGCTCATCCTCGCGCGCTCTAAAGAGAGCTCAGGTGAGAAATTGCAAACGTCGAGCAATTGCTCAGAGATGAAAAGTGCCAGCACTGAAAGCTGTTGCTAGCCAGCACCCTTCCTTGGAAGCGCTTTCACAGGCGCAGCAACACTGGGGCTTTGCGCTTCTCTACGCACCAAACGTCATGGTCCTTCTCTTTCCGTCTCGTAGACACGAGCTGAGAAATTGCAAACGTCGAGCAATTGCTCCGAGATGAAAAGTGCCAGCACTGAAAGCTGTTGCTAGCCAGCACCCTTCCTTGGAAGCGCTTTTGTAGGCCTAAGAACACTGGGGCTCTGGGCTTCTCTAGCCACCTCATCTTCTGCTCATCCTCGCGCGCACTCTGAAGAGAGCTCAGGTGAGAAATTGCAAACGTCCAGCAATTGCTCAGAGATGAAAAGTGCCAGCACTGAAAGCTGTTGCTAGCCAGCACCCTTCCTTGGAAGCGCTTTTGTAGGCCTAAGAACACTGGGGCTCTGGGCTTCTCTAGCCACCTCATCTTCTGCTCATCCTCTCGCGCACTCTAAAGAGAGCTCAGGTGAGAAATTGCAAACGTCCAGCAATTGCTCAGAGATGAAAAGTGCCAGCACTGAAAGCTGTTGCTAGCCAGCACCCTTCCTTGGAAGCGCTTTCACAGGCGCAGCAACACTGGGGCTTTGCGCTTCTCTAGCCACCAAACGTCACGGTCCTTCTCTTTCCGTCTCGTAGACACGAGCTGAGAAATTGCAAACGTCGAGCAATTGCTCAGAGATGAAAAGTGCCAGCACTGAAAGCTGTTGCTAGCCAGCACCCTTCCTTGCAAGCGCTTTTGTAGGCCTAAGAACACTGGGGCTCTGGGCTTCTCTAGCCACCTAATCTTCTGCTCATCCTCTCGCGCACTCTAAAGAGAGCTCAGGTGAGAAATTGCAAACGTCGAGCAATTGCTCAGAGATGAAAAGTGCCAGCACTGAAAGCTGTTGCTAGCCAGCCCCCTTCCTTGGAAGCGCTTTTGTAGGCCTAAGAACACTGGGGCTCTGGGCTTCTCTAGCCACCTCATCTTCTGCTAATCCTCTCGCGCACTCTAAAGAGAGCTCAGGTGAGAAATTGCAAACGTCCAGCAATTGCTCAGAGATGAAAAGTGCCAGCACTGAAAGCTGTTGCTAGCCAGCACCCTTCCTTGGAAGCGCTTTTGTAGGCCTAAGAACACTGGGGCTCTGGGCTTCTCTAGCCACCTCATCTTCTGCTCATCCTCTCGCGCACTCTAAAGAGAGCTCAGGTGAGAAATTGCAAACGTCCAGCAATTGCTCAGAGATGAAAAGTGCCAGCACTGAAAGCTGTTGCTAGCCAGCACCCTTCCTTGGAAGCGCTTTCACAGGCGCAGCAACACTGGGGCTTTGCGCTTCTCTAGCCATCAAACGTCACGGTCACTATCTCTCCGTCTCGTAGAAACGAGCTGAGAAATTGCAAACGTCGAGCAATTGCTCAGAGATGAAAAGTGCCAGCACTGAAAGCTGTTGCTAGCCAGCACCCTTCCTTGCAAGCGCTTTTGTAGGCCTAAGAACAGTGGGGCTCTGGGCTTCTCTAGCCACCTAATCTTCTGCTCATCCTCGCGCGCTCAAAAGAGAGCACAGGTGAGAAATTGCAAACGTCGAGCAATTGCTCAGAGCTGAAAAGTGCCAGCACTGAAAGCTGTTGCTAGCCAGCACCCTTCCTTGGAAGCGCTTTCACAGGCGCAGCAACACTGGGGCTTTGCACTTCTCTAGCCACCAAACGTCACGGTCCTTCTCTTTCCGTCTCGTAGACACGAGCTGAGAAATTGCAAACGTCGAGCAATTGCTCGGAGATGAAAAGTGCCAGCACTGGAAGCTCTTGCTAGCCAGCACCCTTCCTTGGAAGCGCTTTTGTAGGCCTAAGAACAGTGGGGCTCTGGGCTTCTCTAGCCACCTAATCTTCTGCTCATCCTCTCGCGCACTCTAAAGAGAGCTCAGGTGAGAAATTGCAAACGTCGAGCAATTGCTCAGAGATGAAAAGTGCCAGCACTGAAAGCTCTTGCTAGCCAGCACCCTTCCTTGGAAGCGCTTTCACAGGCGCAGCAACACTGGGGCTTTGCGCTTCTCTAGCCACCAAACGTCACGGTCACTATCTCTCCGTCTCGTAGACACGAGCTGAGAAATTGCAAACGTCCAGCAATTGCTCAGAGATGAAAAGTGACAGCACTGGAAGCTGTTGCTAGCCAGCACCCTTCCTTGGAAGCGCTTTTGTAGGCCTAAGAACACTGGGGCTCTGGGCTTCTCTAGCCACCTCATCTTCTGCTCATCCTCTCGCGCACTCTAAAGAGAGCTCAGGTGAGAAATTGCAAACGTCGAGCAATTGCTCAGAGCTGAAAAGTGCCAGCACTGAAAGCTGTTGCTAGCCAGCACCCTTCCTTGGAAGCGCTTTCACAGGCGCAGCAACACTGGGGCTTTGCGCTTCTCTACGCACCAAACGTCACAGTCATTCTCTTTCCGTCTCGTAGACACGAGCTGAGAAATTGCAAATGTCGAGCAATTGCTCAGAGATGAAAAGTGCCAGCACTGAAAGCTCTTGCTAGCCAGCACCCTTCCTTGGAAGCGCTTTCACAGGCGCAGCAACACTGGGGCTTTGCGCTTCTCTAGCCACCAAACGTCACGGTCACTATCTCTCCGTCTCGTAGACACGAGCTGAGAAATTGCAAACGTCGAGCAATTGCTCGGAGATGAAAAGTGCCAGCACTGGAAGCTCTTGCTAGCCAGCACCCTTCCTTGGAAGCGCTTTTGTAGGCCTAAGAACAGTGGGGCTCTGGGCTTCTCTAGCCACCTAATCTTCTGCTCATCCTCTCGCGCACTCTAAAGAGAGCTCAGGTGAGAAATTGCAAACGTCCAGCAATTGCTCAGAGATGAAAAGTGCCAGCACTGAAAGCTCTTGCTAGCCAGCACCCTTCCTTGCAAGCGCTTTCACAGGCGCAGCAACACTGGGGCTTTGCGCTTCTCTACCCACCAAACGTCACGGTCATTCTCTTTCCGTCTCTTAGACACGAGCTGAGAAATTGCAAACGTCCAGCAATTGCTCAGAGATGAAAAGTGCCAGCACTGAAAGCTGTTGCTAGCCAGCACCCTTCCTTGGAAGCGCTTTTGTAGGCCTAAGAACAGTGGGGCTCTGGGCTTCTCTAGCCACCTCATCTTCTGCTCATTTTCTCGCGCACTCTAAAGAGAGCTCAGGTGAGAAATTGCAAACGTCCAGCAATTGCTCAGAGATGAAAAGTGCCAGCACCGAAAGCTGTTGCTAGCCAGCACCCTTCCTTGGAAGCGCTTTCACAGGCGCAGCAACACTGGGGCTTTGCGCTTCTCTACGCACCAAACGTCACGGTCCTTCTCTTTCCGTCTCTTAGACACGAGCTGAGAAATTGCAAACGTCGAGCAATTGCTCAGAGATGAAAAGTGCCAGCACTGAAAGCTGTTGCTAGCCAGCACCCTTCCTTGGAAGCGCTTTTCTAGGCCTAAGAACACTGGGGCTCTGGGCTTCTCTAGCCACCTCATCTTCTGCTCATCCTCGCGCGCTCTAAAGAGAGCTCAGGTGAGAAATTGCAAACGTCGAGCAATTGCTCAGAGCTGAAAAGTGCCAGCACTGAAAGCTGTTGCTAGCCAGCACCCTTCCTTGGAAGCGCTTTCACAGGCGCAGCAACACTGGGGCTTTGCGCTTCTCTAGCCACCAAACGTCACGGTCCTTCTCTTCCCGTCTCTTAGACACGAGCTGAGAAATTGCAAACGTCGAGCAATTGCTCAGAGATGAAAAGTGCCAGCACTGAAAGCTGTTGCTAGCCAGCACCCTTCCTTGGAAGCGCTTTCACAGGCGCAGCAACACTGGGGCTTTGCGCTTCTCTAGCCACCAAACGTCACGGTCACTATCTCTCCGTCTCGTAGACACGAGCTGAGAAATTGCAAACGTCGAGCAATTGCTCAGAGATGAAAAGTGCCAGCACTGGAAGCTCTTGCTAGCCAGCACCCTTCCTTGGAAGCGCTTTTGTAGGCCTAAGAACACTGGGGCTCTGGGCTTCTCTAGCCACCTCATCTTCTGCTCATCCTCTCGCGCACTCTAAAGAGAGCTCAGGTGAGAAATTGCAAACGTCCAGCAATTGCTCAGAGATGAAAAGTGCCAGCACTGAAAGCTGTTGCTAGCCAGCACCCTTCCTTGGAAGCGCTTTCACAGGCGCAGCAACACTGGGGCTTTGCGCTTCTCTAGCCACCAAACGTCACGGTCCTTCTCTTTCCGTCTCGTAGACACGAGCTGAGAAATTGCAAACGTCGAGCAATTGCTCAGAGATGAAAAGTGCCAGCACTGAAAGCTGTTGCTAGCCAGCACCCTTCCTTGGAAGCGCTTTTGTAGGCCTAAGAACACTGGGGCTCTGGGCTTCTCTAGCCACCTAATCTTCTGCTCATCCTCGCGCGCTCTAAAGAGAGCTCAGGTGAGAAATTGCAAACGTCGAGCAATTGCTCAGAGATGAAAAGTGCCAGCACTGAAAGCTGTTGCTAGCCAGCACCCTTCCTTGGAAGCGCTTTCACAGGCGCAGCAACACTGGGGCTTTGCGCTTCTCTACGCACCAAACGTCATGGTCCTTCTCTTTCCGTCTCGTAGACACGAGCTGAGAAATTGCAAACGTCGAGCAATTGCTCAGAGATGAAAAGTGCCAGCACTGAAAGCTGTTGCTAGCCAGCACCCTTCCTTGGAAGCGCTTTTGTAGGCCTAAGAACACTGGGGCTCTGGGCTTCTCTAGCCACCTAATCTTCTGCTCATCCTCGCGCGCTCTAAAGAGAGCTCAGGTGAGAAATTGCAAACGTCGAGCAATTGCTCAGAGATGAAAAGTGCCAGCACTGAAAGCTGTTGCTAGCCAGCACCCTTCCTTGGAAGCGCTTTCACAGGCGCAGCAACACTGGGGCTTTGCGCTTCTCTAGCCACCAAACGTCACGGTCACTATCTCTCCGTCTCGTAGACACGAGCTGAGAAATTGCAAACGTCGAGCAATTGCTCAGAGATGAAAAGTGCCAGCACTGGAAGCTCTTGCTAGCCAGCACCCTTCCTTGGAAGCGCTTTTGTGGGCCTAAGAACACTGGGGCTCTGGGCTTCTCTAGCCACCTAATCTTCTGCTCATCCTCTCGCGCACTCTAAAGAGAGCTCAGGTGAGAAATTGCAAACGTCGAGCAATTGCTCAGAGATGAAAAGTGCCAGCACTGAAAGCTGTTGCTAGCCAGCACCCTTCCTTGGAAGCGCTTTCACAGGCGCAGCAACACTGGGGCTTTGCGCTTCTATACGCACCAAACGTCACGGTCCTTCTCTTTCCGTCTCGTAGACACGAGCTGAGAAATTGCAAACGTCGAGCAATTGCTCAGAGATGAAAAGTGCCAGCACTGAAAGCTGTTGCTAGCCAGCACCCTTCCTTGGAAGCGCTTTTGTAGGCCTAAGAACACTGGGGCTCTGGGCTTCTCTAGCCACCTAATCTTCTGCTCATCCTCGCGCGCTCTAAAGAGAGCTCAGGTGAGAAATTGCAAACGTCGAGCAATTGCTCAGAGATGAAAAGTGCCAGCACTGAAAGCTGTTGCTAGCCAGCACCCTTCCTTGGAAGCGCTTTCACAGGCGCAGCAACACTGGGGCTTTGCGCTTCTCTACGCACCAAACGTCATGGTCCTTCTCTTTCCGTCTCGTAGACACGAGCTGAGAAATTGCAAACGTCGAGCAATTGCTCCGAGATGAAAAGTGCCAGCACTGAAAGCTGTTGCTAGCCAGCACCCTTCCTTGGAAGCGCTTTTGTAGGCCTAAGAACACTGGGGCTCTGGGCTTCTCTAGCCACCTCATCTTCTGCTCATCCTCGCGCGCACTCTGAAGAGAGCTCAGGTGAGAAATTGCAAACGTCCAGCAATTGCTCAGAGATGAAAAGTGCCAGCACTGAAAGCTGTTGCTAGCCAGCACCCTTCCTTGGAAGCGCTTTTGTAGGCCTAAGAACACTGGGGCTCTGGGCTTCTCTAGCCACCTCATCTTCTGCTCATCCTCTCGCGCACTCTAAAGAGAGCTCAGGTGAGAAATTGCAAACGTCCAGCAATTGCTCAGAGATGAAAAGTGCCAGCACTGAAAGCTGTTGCTAGCCAGCACCCTTCCTTGGAAGCGCTTTCACAGGCGCAGCAACACTGGGGCTTTGCGCTTCTCTAGCCACCAAACGTCACGGTCCTTCTCTTTCCGTCTCGTAGACACGAGCTGAGAAATTGCAAACGTCGAGCAATTGCTCAGAGATGAAAAGTGCCAGCACTGAAAGCTGTTGCTAGCCAGCACCCTTCCTTGGAAGCGCTTTTGTAGGCCTAAGAACACTGGGGCTCTGGGCTTCTCTAGCCACCTAATCTTCTGCTCATCCTCGCGCGCTCTAAAGAGAGCTCAGGTGAGAAATTGCAAACGTCGAGCAATTGCTCAGAGATGAAAAGTGCCAGCACTGAAAGCTGTTGCTAGCCAGCACCCTTCCTTGGAAGCGCTTTCACAGGCGCAGCAACACTGGGGCTTTGCGCTTCTCTACGCACCAAACGTCATGGTCCTTCTCTTTCCGTCTCGTAGACACGAGCTGAGAAATTGCAAACGTCGAGCAATTGCTCAGAGATGAAAAGTGCCAGCACTGAAAGCTGTTGCTAGCCAGCACCCTTCCTTGGAAGCGCTTTTGTAGGCCTAAGAACACTGGGGCTCTGGGCTTCTCTAGCCACCTAATCTTCTGCTCATCCTCGCGCGCTCTAAAGAGAGCTCAGGTGAGAAATTGCAAACGTCGAGCAATTGCTCAGAGATGAAAAGTGCCAGCACTGAAAGCTGTTGCTAGCCAGCACCCTTCCTTGGAAGCGCTTTCACAGGCGCAGCAACACTGGGGCTTTGCGCTTCTCTAGCCACCAAACGTCACGGTCACTATCTCTCCGTCTCGTAGACACGAGCTGAGAAATTGCAAACGTCGAGCAATTGCTCAGAGATGAAAAGTGCCAGCACTGGAAGCTCTTGCTAGCCAGCACCCTTCCTTGGAAGCGCTTTTGTGGGCCTAAGAACACTGGGGCTCTGGGCTTCTCTAGCCACCTAATCTTCTGCTCATCCTCTCGCGCACTCTAAAGAGAGCTCAGGTGAGAAATTGCAAACGTCGAGCAATTGCTCAGAGATGAAAAGTGCCAGCACTGAAAGCTGTTGCTAGCCAGCACCCTTCCTTGGAAGCGCTTTCACAGGCGCAGCAACACTGGGGCTTTGCGCTTCTATACGCACCAAACGTCACGGTCCTTCTCTTTCCGTCTCGTAGACACGAGCTGAGAAATTGCAAACGTCGAGCAATTGCTCAGAGATGAAAAGTGCCAGCACTGAAAGCTGTTGCTAGCCAGCACCCTTCCTTGGAAGCGCTTTTGTAGGCCTAAGAACACTGGGGCTCTGGGCTTCTCTAGCCACCTAATCTTCTGCTCATCCTCGCGCGCTCTAAAGAGAGCTCAGGTGAGAAATTGCAAACGTCGAGCAATTGCTCAGAGATGAAAAGTGCCAGCACTGAAAGCTGTTGCTAGCCAGCACCCTTCCTTGGAAGCGCTTTCACAGGCGCAGCAACACTGGGGCTTTGCGCTTCTCTACGCACCAAACGTCATGGTCCTTCTCTTTCCGTCTCGTAGACACGAGCTGAGAAATTGCAAACGTCGAGCAATTGCTCCGAGATGAAAAGTGCCAGCACTGAAAGCTGTTGCTAGCCAGCACCCTTCCTTGGAAGCGCTTTTGTAGGCCTAAGAACACTGGGGCTCTGGGCTTCTCTAGCCACCTCATCTTCTGCTCATCCTCGCGCGCACTCTGAAGAGAGCTCAGGTGAGAAATTGCAAACGTCCAGCAATTGCTCAGAGATGAAAAGTGCCAGCACTGAAAGCTGTTGCTAGCCAGCACCCTTCCTTGGAAGCGCTTTTGTAGGCCTAAGAACACTGGGGCTCTGGGCTTCTCTAGCCACCTCATCTTCTGCTCATCCTCTCGCGCACTCTAAAGAGAGCTCAGGTGAGAAATTGCAAACGTCCAGCAATTGCTCAGAGATGAAAAGTGCCAGCACTGAAAGCTGTTGCTAGCCAGCACCCTTCCTTGGAAGCGCTTTCACAGGCGCAGCAACACTGGGGCTTTGCGCTTCTCTAGCCACCAAACGTCACGGTCCTTCTCTTTCCGTCTCGTAGACACGAGCTGAGAAATTGCAAACGTCGAGCAATTGCTCAGAGATGAAAAGTGCCAGCACTGAAAGCTGTTGCTAGCCAGCACCCTTCCTTGGAAGCGCTTTTGTAGGCCTAAGAACACTGGGGCTCTGGGCTTCTCTAGCCACCTAATCTTCTGCTCATCCTCGCGCGCTCTAAAGAGAGCTCAGGTGAGAAATTGCAAACGTCGAGCAATTGCTCAGAGATGAAAAGTGCCAGCACTGAAAGCTGTTGCTAGCCAGCACCCTTCCTTGGAAGCGCTTTCACAGGCGCAGCAACACTGGGGCTTTGCGCTTCTCTACGCACCAAACGTCATGGTCCTTCTCTTTCCGTCTCGTAGACACGAGCTGAGAAATTGCAAACGTCGAGCAATTGCTCCGAGATGAAAAGTGCCAGCACTGAAAGCTGTTGCTAGCCAGCACCCTTCCTTGGAAGCGCTTTTGTAGGCCTAAGAACACTGGGGCTCTGGGCTTCTCTAGCCACCTCATCTTCTGCTCATCCTCGCGCGCACTCTGAAGAGAGCTCAGGTGAGAAATTGCAAACGTCCAGCAATTGCTCAGAGATGAAAAGTGCCAGCACTGAAAGCTGTTGCTAGCCAGCACCCTTCCTTGGAAGCGCTTTTGTAGGCCTAAGAACACTGGGGCTCTGGGCTTCTCTAGCCACCTCATCTTCTGCTCATCCTCTCGCGCACTCTAAAGAGAGCTCAGGTGAGAAATTGCAAACGTCCAGCAATTGCTCAGAGATGAAAAGTGCCAGCACTGAAAGCTGTTGCTAGCCAGCACCCTTCCTTGGAAGCGCTTTCACAGGCGCAGCAACACTGGGGCTTTGCGCTTCTCTAGCCACCAAACGTCACGGTCCTTCTCTTTCCGTCTCGTAGACACGAGCTGAGAAATTGCAAACGTCGAGCAATTGCTCAGAGATGAAAAGTGCCAGCACTGAAAGCTGTTGCTAGCCAGCACCCTTCCTTGCAAGCGCTTTTGTAGGCCTAAGAACACTGGGGCTCTGGGCTTCTCTAGCCACCTAATCTTCTGCTCATCCTCTCGCGCACTCTAAAGAGAGCTCAGGTGAGAAATTG
The DNA here is from genome assembly GCA_037962945.1 of Sarcoramphus papa. Classification (NCBI taxonomy): domain Eukaryota; kingdom Metazoa; phylum Chordata; class Aves; order Accipitriformes; family Cathartidae; genus Sarcoramphus; species Sarcoramphus papa. The sequence continues at coordinate 3,339,705 of CM075606.1, read as the reverse complement.
CAAACGTCGAGCAATTGCTCAGAGATGAAAAGTGCCAGCACTGAAAGCTGTTGCTAGCCAGCCCCCTTCCTTGGAAGCGCTTTTGTAGGCCTAAGAACACTGGGGCTCTGGGCTTCTCTAGCCACCTCATCTTCTGCTAATCCTCTCGCGCACTCTAAAGAGAGCTCAGGTGAGAAATTGCAAACGTCCAGCAATTGCTCAGAGATGAAAAGTGCCAGCACTGAAAGCTGTTGCTAGCCAGCACCCTTCCTTGGAAGCGCTTTTGTAGGCCTAAGAACACTGGGGCTCTGGGCTTCTCTAGCCACCTCATCTTCTGCTCATCCTCTCGCGCACTCTAAAGAGAGCTCAGGTGAGAAATTGCAAACGTCCAGCAATTGCTCAGAGATGAAAAGTGCCAGCACTGAAAGCTGTTGCTAGCCAGCACCCTTCCTTGGAAGCGCTTTCACAGGCGCAGCAACACTGGGGCTTTGCGCTTCTCTAGCCATCAAACGTCACGGTCACTATCTCTCCGTCTCGTAGAAACGAGCTGAGAAATTGCAAACGTCGAGCAATTGCTCAGAGATGAAAAGTGCCAGCACTGAAAGCTGTTGCTAGCCAGCACCCTTCCTTGCAAGCGCTTTTGTAGGCCTAAGAACAGTGGGGCTCTGGGCTTCTCTAGCCACCTAATCTTCTGCTCATCCTCGCGCGCTCAAAAGAGAGCACAGGTGAGAAATTGCAAACGTCGAGCAATTGCTCAGAGCTGAAAAGTGCCAGCACTGAAAGCTGTTGCTAGCCAGCACCCTTCCTTGGAAGCGCTTTCACAGGCGCAGCAACACTGGGGCTTTGCACTTCTCTAGCCACCAAACGTCACGGTCCTTCTCTTTCCGTCTCGTAGACACGAGCTGAGAAATTGCAAACGTCGAGCAATTGCTCGGAGATGAAAAGTGCCAGCACTGGAAGCTCTTGCTAGCCAGCACCCTTCCTTGGAAGCGCTTTTGTAGGCCTAAGAACAGTGGGGCTCTGGGCTTCTCTAGCCACCTAATCTTCTGCTCATCCTCTCGCGCACTCTAAAGAGAGCTCAGGTGAGAAATTGCAAACGTCGAGCAATTGCTCAGAGATGAAAAGTGCCAGCACTGAAAGCTCTTGCTAGCCAGCACCCTTCCTTGGAAGCGCTTTCACAGGCGCAGCAACACTGGGGCTTTGCGCTTCTCTAGCCACCAAACGTCACGGTCACTATCTCTCCGTCTCGTAGACACGAGCTGAGAAATTGCAAACGTCCAGCAATTGCTCAGAGATGAAAAGTGACAGCACTGGAAGCTGTTGCTAGCCAGCACCCTTCCTTGGAAGCGCTTTTGTAGGCCTAAGAACACTGGGGCTCTGGGCTTCTCTAGCCACCTCATCTTCTGCTCATCCTCTCGCGCACTCTAAAGAGAGCTCAGGTGAGAAATTGCAAACGTCGAGCAATTGCTCAGAGCTGAAAAGTGCCAGCACTGAAAGCTGTTGCTAGCCAGCACCCTTCCTTGGAAGCGCTTTCACAGGCGCAGCAACACTGGGGCTTTGCGCTTCTCTACGCACCAAACGTCACAGTCATTCTCTTTCCGTCTCGTAGACACGAGCTGAGAAATTGCAAATGTCGAGCAATTGCTCAGAGATGAAAAGTGCCAGCACTGAAAGCTCTTGCTAGCCAGCACCCTTCCTTGGAAGCGCTTTCACAGGCGCAGCAACACTGGGGCTTTGCGCTTCTCTAGCCACCAAACGTCACGGTCACTATCTCTCCGTCTCGTAGACACGAGCTGAGAAATTGCAAACGTCGAGCAATTGCTCGGAGATGAAAAGTGCCAGCACTGGAAGCTCTTGCTAGCCAGCACCCTTCCTTGGAAGCGCTTTTGTAGGCCTAAGAACAGTGGGGCTCTGGGCTTCTCTAGCCACCTAATCTTCTGCTCATCCTCTCGCGCACTCTAAAGAGAGCTCAGGTGAGAAATTGCAAACGTCCAGCAATTGCTCAGAGATGAAAAGTGCCAGCACTGAAAGCTCTTGCTAGCCAGCACCCTTCCTTGCAAGCGCTTTCACAGGCGCAGCAACACTGGGGCTTTGCGCTTCTCTACCCACCAAACGTCACGGTCATTCTCTTTCCGTCTCTTAGACACGAGCTGAGAAATTGCAAACGTCCAGCAATTGCTCAGAGATGAAAAGTGCCAGCACTGAAAGCTGTTGCTAGCCAGCACCCTTCCTTGGAAGCGCTTTTGTAGGCCTAAGAACAGTGGGGCTCTGGGCTTCTCTAGCCACCTCATCTTCTGCTCATTTTCTCGCGCACTCTAAAGAGAGCTCAGGTGAGAAATTGCAAACGTCCAGCAATTGCTCAGAGATGAAAAGTGCCAGCACCGAAAGCTGTTGCTAGCCAGCACCCTTCCTTGGAAGCGCTTTCACAGGCGCAGCAACACTGGGGCTTTGCGCTTCTCTACGCACCAAACGTCACGGTCCTTCTCTTTCCGTCTCTTAGACACGAGCTGAGAAATTGCAAACGTCGAGCAATTGCTCAGAGATGAAAAGTGCCAGCACTGAAAGCTGTTGCTAGCCAGCACCCTTCCTTGGAAGCGCTTTTCTAGGCCTAAGAACACTGGGGCTCTGGGCTTCTCTAGCCACCTCATCTTCTGCTCATCCTCGCGCGCTCTAAAGAGAGCTCAGGTGAGAAATTGCAAACGTCGAGCAATTGCTCAGAGCTGAAAAGTGCCAGCACTGAAAGCTGTTGCTAGCCAGCACCCTTCCTTGGAAGCGCTTTCACAGGCGCAGCAACACTGGGGCTTTGCGCTTCTCTAGCCACCAAACGTCACGGTCCTTCTCTTCCCGTCTCTTAGACACGAGCTGAGAAATTGCAAACGTCGAGCAATTGCTCAGAGATGAAAAGTGCCAGCACTGAAAGCTGTTGCTAGCCAGCACCCTTCCTTGGAAGCGCTTTCACAGGCGCAGCAACACTGGGGCTTTGCGCTTCTCTAGCCACCAAACGTCACGGTCACTATCTCTCCGTCTCGTAGACACGAGCTGAGAAATTGCAAACGTCGAGCAATTGCTCAGAGATGAAAAGTGCCAGCACTGGAAGCTCTTGCTAGCCAGCACCCTTCCTTGGAAGCGCTTTTGTGGGCCTAAGAACACTGGGGCTCTGGGCTTCTCTAGCCACCTAATCTTCTGCTCATCCTCTCGCGCACTCTAAAGAGAGCTCAGGTGAGAAATTGCAAACGTCGAGCAATTGCTCAGAGATGAAAAGTGCCAGCACTGAAAGCTGTTGCTAGCCAGCACCCTTCCTTGGAAGCGCTTTCACAGGCGCAGCAACACTGGGGCTTTGCGCTTCTATACGCACCAAACGTCACGGTCCTTCTCTTTCCGTCTCGTAGACACGAGCTGAGAAATTGCAAACGTCGAGCAATTGCTCAGAGATGAAAAGTGCCAGCACTGAAAGCTGTTGCTAGCCAGCACCCTTCCTTGGAAGCGCTTTTGTAGGCCTAAGAACACTGGGGCTCTGGGCTTCTCTAGCCACCTAATCTTCTGCTCATCCTCGCGCGCTCTAAAGAGAGCTCAGGTGAGAAATTGCAAACGTCGAGCAATTGCTCAGAGATGAAAAGTGCCAGCACTGAAAGCTGTTGCTAGCCAGCACCCTTCCTTGGAAGCGCTTTCACAGGCGCAGCAACACTGGGGCTTTGCGCTTCTCTACGCACCAAACGTCATGGTCCTTCTCTTTCCGTCTCGTAGACACGAGCTGAGAAATTGCAAACGTCGAGCAATTGCTCCGAGATGAAAAGTGCCAGCACTGAAAGCTGTTGCTAGCCAGCACCCTTCCTTGGAAGCGCTTTTGTAGGCCTAAGAACACTGGGGCTCTGGGCTTCTCTAGCCACCTCATCTTCTGCTCATCCTCGCGCGCACTCTGAAGAGAGCTCAGGTGAGAAATTGCAAACGTCCAGCAATTGCTCAGAGATGAAAAGTGCCAGCACTGAAAGCTGTTGCTAGCCAGCACCCTTCCTTGGAAGCGCTTTTGTAGGCCTAAGAACACTGGGGCTCTGGGCTTCTCTAGCCACCTCATCTTCTGCTCATCCTCTCGCGCACTCTAAAGAGAGCTCAGGTGAGAAATTGCAAACGTCCAGCAATTGCTCAGAGATGAAAAGTGCCAGCACTGAAAGCTGTTGCTAGCCAGCACCCTTCCTTGGAAGCGCTTTCACAGGCGCAGCAACACTGGGGCTTTGCGCTTCTCTAGCCACCAAACGTCACGGTCCTTCTCTTTCCGTCTCGTAGACACGAGCTGAGAAATTGCAAACGTCGAGCAATTGCTCAGAGATGAAAAGTGCCAGCACTGAAAGCTGTTGCTAGCCAGCACCCTTCCTTGGAAGCGCTTTTGTAGGCCTAAGAACACTGGGGCTCTGGGCTTCTCTAGCCACCTAATCTTCTGCTCATCCTCGCGCGCTCTAAAGAGAGCTCAGGTGAGAAATTGCAAACGTCGAGCAATTGCTCAGAGATGAAAAGTGCCAGCACTGAAAGCTGTTGCTAGCCAGCACCCTTCCTTGGAAGCGCTTTCACAGGCGCAGCAACACTGGGGCTTTGCGCTTCTCTACGCACCAAACGTCATGGTCCTTCTCTTTCCGTCTCGTAGACACGAGCTGAGAAATTGCAAACGTCGAGCAATTGCTCAGAGATGAAAAGTGCCAGCACTGAAAGCTGTTGCTAGCCAGCACCCTTCCTTGGAAGCGCTTTTGTAGGCCTAAGAACACTGGGGCTCTGGGCTTCTCTAGCCACCTCATCTTCTGCTCATCCTCGCGCGCACTCTGAAGAGAGCTCAGGTGAGAAATTGCAAACGTCCAGCAATTGCTCAGAGATGAAAAGTGCCAGCACTGAAAGCTGTTGCTAGCCAGCACCCTTCCTTGGAAGCGCTTTTGTAGGCCTAAGAACACTGGGGCTCTGGGCTTCTCTAGCCACCTCATCTTCTGCTCATCCTCTCGCGCACTCTAAAGAGAGCTCAGGTGAGAAATTGCAAACGTCCAGCAATTGCTCAGAGATGAAAAGTGCCAGCACTGAAAGCTGTTGCTAGCCAGCACCCTTCCTTGGAAGCGCTTTCACAGGCGCAGCAACACTGGGGCTTTGCGCTTCTCTAGCCACCAAACGTCACGGTCCTTCTCTTTCCGTCTCGTAGACACGAGCTGAGAAATTGCAAACGTCGAGCAATTGCTCAGAGATGAAAAGTGCCAGCACTGAAAGCTGTTGCTAGCCAGCACCCTTCCTTGCAAGCGCTTTTGTAGGCCTAAGAACACTGGGGCTCTGGGCTTCTCTAGCCACCTAATCTTCTGCTCATCCTCTCGCGCACTCTAAAGAGAGCTCAGGTGAGAAATTGCAAACGTCCAGCAATTGCTCAGAGATGAAAAGTGCCAGCACTGAAAGCTGTTGCTAGCCAGCACCCTTCCTTGGAAGCGCTTTCACAGGCGCAGCAACACTGGGGCTTTGCGCTTCTCTAGCCACCAAACGTCACGGTCCTTCTCTTTCCGTCTCTTAGACACGAGCTGAGAAATTGCAAACGTCGAGCAATTACTCAGAGATGAAAAGTGCCAGAACTGAAAGCTGTTGCTAGCCAGCACCCTTCCTTGGAAGCGCTTTTGTAGGCCTAAGAACACTGGGGCTCTGGGCTTCTCTAGCCACCTAATCTTCTGCTCATCCTCGCGCGCTCTAAAGAGAGCTCAGGTGAGAAATTGCAAACGTCGAGCAATTGCTCAGAGCTGAAAAGTGCCAGCACTGAAAGCTGTTGCTAGCCAGCACCCTTCCTTGGAAGCGCTTTCACAGGCGCAGCAACACTGGGGCTTTGCGCTTCTCTACCCACCAAACGCCACGGTCCTTCTCTTTCCGTCTCGTAGACACGAGCTGAGAAATTGCAAACGTCGAGCAATTGCTCAGAGATGAAAAGTGCCAGCACTGAAAGCTGTTGCTAGCCAGCACCCTTCCTTGGAAGCGCTTTTGTAGGCCTAAGAACACTGGGGCTCTGGGCTTCTCTAGCCACCTCATCTTCTGCTCATCCTCTTGCGCACTCTAAAGAGAGCTCAGGTGAGAAATTGCAAACGTCCAGCAATTGCTCAGAGATGAAAAGTGCCAGCACTGAAAGCTGTTGCTAGCCAGCACCCTTCCTTGGAAGCGCTTTTGTAGGCCTAAGAACACTGGGGCTCTGGGCTTCTCTAGCCACCTAATCTTCTGCTCATCCTCTCGCGCACTCTAAAGAGAGCTCAGGTGAGAAATTGCAAACGTCCAGCAATTGCTCAGAGATGAAAAGTGCCAGCACTGAAAGCTGTTGCTAGCCAGCACCCTTCCTTGGAAGCGCTTTCACAGGCGCAGCAACACTGGGGCTTTGCGCTTCTCTAGCCACCAAACGTCACGGTCCTTCTCTTTCCGTCTCCTAGACACGAGCTGAGAAATTGCAAACGTCGAGCAATTGCTCCGAGATGAAAAGTGCCAGCACTGAAAGCTGTTGCTAGCCAGCACCCTTCCTTGGAAGCGCTTTTGTAGGCCTAAGAACACTGGGGCTCTGGGCTTCTCTAGCCACCTAATCTTCTGCTCATCCTCTTGCGCACTCTAAAGAGAGCTCAGGTGAGAAATTGCAAACGTCCAGCAATTGCTCAGAGATGAAAAGTGCCAGCACTGAAAGCTGTTGCTAGCCAGCACCCTTCCTTGGAAGCGCTTTCACAGGCGCAGCAACACTGGGGCTTTGCGCTTCTCTAGCCACCAAACGTCACGGTCCTTCTCTTTCCGTCTCCTAGACACGAGCTGAGAAATTGCAAACGTCGAGCAATTGCTCCGAGATGAAAAGTGCCAGCACTGAAAGCTGTTGCTAGCCAGCACCCTTCCTTGGAAGCGCTTTCACAGGCGCAGCAATACTGGGGCTTTGCGCTTCTCTACGCACCAAACGTCACAGTCATTCTCTTTCCGTCTCGTAGACACGAGCTGAGAAATTGCAAATGTCGAGCAATTGCTCAGAGATGAAAAGTGCCAGCACTGAAAGCTCTTGCTAGCCAGCACCCTTCCTTGGAAGCGCTTTCACAGGCGCAGCAACACTGGGGCTTTGCGCTTCTCTAGCCACCAAACGTCACGGTCACTATCTCTCCGTCTCGTAGACACGAGCTGAGAAATTGCAAACGTCGAGCAATTGCTCAGAGATGAAAAGTGCCAGCACTGGAAGCTCTTGCTAGCCAGCACCCTTCCTTGGAAGCGCTTTTGTAGGCCTAAGAACAGTGGGGCTCTGGGCTTCTCTAGCCACCTCATCTTCTGCTCATCCTCTCGCGCACTCTAAAGAGAGCTCAGGTGAGAAATTGCAAACGTCCAGCAATTGCTCAGAGATGAAAAGTGCCAGCACTGAAAGCTGTTGCTAGCCAGCACCCTTCCTTGGAAGCGCTTTCACAGGCGCAGCAACACTGGGGCTTTGCGCTTCTCTAGCCACCAAACGTCACGGTCCTTCTCTTTCCGTCTCGTAGACACGAGCTGAGAAATTGCAAACGTCCAGCAATTGCTCAGAGATGAAAAGTGCCAGCACTGAAAGCTGTTGCTAGCCAGCACCCTTCCTTGGAAGCGCTTTTGTAGGCCTAAGAACACTGGGGCTCTGGGCTTCTCTAGCCACCTAATCTTCTGCTCATCCTCTCGCGCACTCTAAAGAGAGCTCAGGTGAGAAATTGCAAACGTCCAGCAATTGCTCAGAGATGAAAAGTGCCAGCACTGAAAGCTGTTGCTAGCCAGCACCCTTCCTTGGAAGCGCTTTCACAGGCGCAGCAACACTGGGGCTTTGCGCTTCTCTAGCCACCAAACGTCACGGTCCTTCTCTTTCCGTCTCGTAGACACGAGCTGAGAAATTGCAAACGTCGAGCAATTACTCAGAGATGAAAAGTGCCAGCACTGAAAGCTGTTGCTAGCCAGCACCCTTCCTTGCAAGCGCTTTTGTAGGCCTAAGAACACTGGGGCTCTGGGCTTCTCTAGCCACCTAATCTTCTGCTCATCCTCGCGCGCTCTAAAGAGAGCTCAGGTGAGAAATTGCAAACGTCGAGCAATTGCTCAGAGCTGAAAAGTGCCAGCACTGAAAGCTCTTGCTAGCCAGCACCCTTCCTTGGAAGCGCTTTCACAGGCGCAGCAACACTGGGGCTTTGCGCTTCTCTACCCACCAAACGCCACGGTCCTTCTCTTTCCGTCTCGTAGACACGAGCTGAGAAATTGCAAACGTCGAGCAATTGCTCAGAGATGAAAAGTGCCAGCACTGAAAGCTGTTGCTAGCCAGCACCCTTCCTTGGAAGCGCTTTTGTAGGCCTAAGAACACTGGGGCTCTGGGCTTCTCTAGCCACCTCATCTTCTGCTCATCCTCTTGCGCACTCTAAAGAGAGCTCAGGTGAGAAATTGCAAACGTCCAGCAATTGCTCAGAGATGAAAAGTGCCAGCACTGAAAGCTGTTGCTAGCCAGCACCCTTCCTTGGAAGCACTTTTGTAGGCCTAAGAACACTGGGGCTCTGGGCTTCTCTAGCCACCTAATCTTCTGCTCATCCTCTCGCGCACTCTAAAGAGAGCTCAGGTGAGAAATTGCAAACGTCCAGCAATTGCTCAGAGATGAAAAGTGCCAGCACTGAAAACTGTTGCTAGCCAGCACCCTTCCTTGGAAGCGCTTTCACAGGCGCAGCAACACTGGGGCTTTGCGCTTCTCTAGCCACCAAACGTCACGGTCCTTCTCTTTCCGTCTCGTAGACACGAGCTGAGAAATTGCAAACGTCGAGCAATTGCTCAGAGATGAAAAGTGCCAGCACTGAAAGCTGTTGCTAGCCAGCACCCTTCCTTGGAAGCGCTTTCACAGGCGCAGCAACACTGGGGCTTTGCGCTTCTCTAGCCACCAAACGTCACGGTCCTTCTCTTTCCGTCTCGTAGACACGAGCTGAGAAATTGCAAACGTCCAGCAATTGCTCAGAGGTGAAAAGTGCCAGCACTGAAAGCTGTTGCTAGCCAGCACCCTTCCTTGGAAGCGCTTTCACAGGCGCAGCAATACTGGGGCTTTGCGCTTCTCTACGCACCAAACGTCACAGTCATTCTCTTTCCGTCTCGTAGACACGAGCTGAGAAATTGCAAATGTCGAGCAATTGCTCAGAGATGAAAAGTGCCAGCACTGAAAGCTCTTGCTAGCCAGCACCCTTCCTTGGAAGCGCTTTCACAGGCGCAGCAACACTGGGGCTTTGCGCTTCTCTAGCCACCAAACGTCACGGTCACTATCTCTCCGTCTCGTAGACACGAGCTGAGAAATTGCAAACGTCGAGCAATTGCTCGGAGATGAAAAGTGCCAGCACTGGAAGCTCTTGCTAGCCAGCACCCTTCCTTGGAAGCGCTTTTGTAGGCCTAAGAACAGTGGGGCTCTGGGCTTCTCTAGCCACCTAATCTTCTGCTCATCCTCTCGCGCACTCTAAAGAGAGCTCAGGTGAGAAATTGCAAACGTCCAGCAATTGCTCAGAGATGAAAAGTGCCAGCACTGAAAGCTCTTGCTAGCCAGCACCCTTCCTTGGAAGCGCTTTCACAGGCGCAGCAACACTGGGGCTTTGCGCTTCTCTAGCCATCAAACGTCACGGTCACTATCTCTCCGTCTCGTAGACACGAGCTGAGAAATTGCAAACGTCGAGCAATTGCTCAGAGATGAAAAGTGCCAGCACTGAAAGCTCTTGCTAGCCAGCACCCTTCCTTGGAAGCGCTTTCACAGGCGCAGCAACACTGGGGCTTTGCGCTTCTCTACCCACCAAACGTCACGGTCATTCTCTTTCCGTCTCTTAGACACGAGCTGAGAAATTGCAAACGTCCAGCAATTGCTCAGAGATGAAAAGTGCCAGCACTGAAAGCTGTTGCTAGCCAGCACCCTTCCTTGGAAGCGCTTTTGTAGGCCTAAGAACAGTGGGGCTCTGGGCTTCTCTAGCCACCTCATCTTCTGCTCATCCTCTCGCGCACTCTAAAGAGAGCTCAGGTGAGAAATTGCAAACGTCCAGCAATTGCTCAGAGATGAAAAGTGCCAGCACCGAAAGCTGTTGCTAGCCAGCACCCTTCCTTGGAAGCGCTTTCACAGGCGCAGCAACACTGGGGCTTTGCGCTTCTCTACGCACCAAACGTCACGGTCCTTCTCTTTCCGTCTCTTAGACACGAGCTGAGAAATTGCAAACGTCGAGCAATTGCTCAGAGATGAAAAGTGCCAGCACTGAAAGCTGTTGCTAGCCAGCACCCTTCCTTGGAAGCGCTTTTGTAGGCCTAAGAACACTGGGGCTCTGGGCTTCTCTAGCCACCTAATCTTCTGCTCATCCTCGCGCGCTCTAAAGAGAGCTCAGGTGAGAAATTGCAAACGTCGAGCAATTGCTCAGAGCTGAAAAGTGCCAGCACTGAAAGCTGTTGCTAGCCAGCACCCTTCCTTGGAAGCGCTTTCACAGGCGCAGCAACACTGGGGCTTTGCGCTTCTATACGCACCAAACGTCACGGTCATTCTCTTTCCGTCTTGTAGACACGAGCTGAGAAATTGCAAACGTCGAGCAATTGCTCCGAGATGAAAAGTGCCAGCACTGAAAGCTGTTGCTAGCCAGCACCCTTCCTTGGAAGCGCTTTCACAGGCGCAGCAACACTGGGGCTTTGCGCTTCTATACGCACCAAACGTCACGGTCACTATCTCTCCGTCTCGTAGACACGAGCTGAGAAATTGCAAACGTCGAGCAATTGCTCCGAGATGAAAAGTGCCAGCACTGAAAGCTCTTGCTAGCCAGCACCCTTCCTTGGAAGCGCTTTTGTAGGCCTAAGAACAGTGGGGCTCTGGGCTTCTCTAGCCACCTAATCTTCTGCTCATCCTCTCGCGCACTCTAAAGAGAGCTCAGGTGAGAAATTGCAAACGTCCAGCAATTGCTCGGAGATGAAAAGTGCCAGCACTGAAAGCTGTTGCTAGCTAGCACCCTTCCTTGGAAGCGCTTTCACAGGCGCAGCAACACTGGGGCTTTGCGCTTCTATACGCACCAAACGTCACGGTCCTTCTCTTTCCGTCTCGTAGACACGAGCTGAGAAATTGCAAACGTCGAGCAATTGCTCAGAGATGAAAAGTGCCAGCACTGAAAGCTGTTGCTAGCCAGCACCCTTCCTTGGAAGCGCTTTTGTAGGCCTAAGAACACTGGGGCTCTGGGCTTCTCTAGCCACCTAATCTTCTGCTCATCCTCGCGCGCTCTAAAGAGAGCTCAGGTGAGAAATTGCAAACGTCGAGCAATTACTCAGAGATGAAAAGTGCCAGCACTGAAAGCTGTTGCTAGCCAGCACCCTTCCTTGGAAGCGCTTTCACAGGCGCAGCAACACTGGGGCTTTGCGCTTCTCTACCCACCAAACGTCACGGTCCTTCTCTTTCCGTCTCGTAGACACGAGCTGAGAAATTGCAAACGTCGAGCAATTGCTCAGAGATGAAAAGTGCCAGCACTGAAAGCTCTTGCTAGCCAGCACCCTTCCTTGGAAGCGCTTTTGTAGGCCTAAGAACACTGGGGCTCTGGGCTTCTCTAGCCACCTCATCTTCTGCTCATCCTCTTGCGCACTCTAAAGAGAGCTCAGGTGAGAAATTGCAAACGTCCAGCAATTGCTCAGAGATGAAAAGTGCCAGCACTGAAAGCTGTTGCTAGCCAGCACCCTTCCTTGCAAGCGCTTTTGTAGGCCTAAGAACACTGGGGCTCTGGGCTTCTCTAGCCACCTAATCTTCTGCTCATCCTCTCGCGCACTCTAAAGAGAGCTCAGGTGAGAAATTGCAAACGTCGAGCAATTGCTCAGAGATGAAAAGTGCCAGCACTGAAAGCTGTTGCTAGCCAGCACCCTTCCTTGGAAGCGCTTTAACAGGCGCAGCAACACTGGGGCTTTGCGCTTCTATACGCACCAAACGTCACGGTCCTTCTCTTTCCGTCTCGTAGACACGAGCTGAGAAATTGCAAACGTCGAGCAATTGCTCAGAGATGAAAAGTGCCAGCACTGAAAGCTGTTGCTAGCCAGCACCCTTCCTTGGAAGCGCTTTTGTAGGCCTAAGAACACTGGGGCTCTGGGCTTCTCTAGCCACCTAATCTTCTGCTCATCCTCGCGCGCTCTAAAGAGAGCTCAGGTGAGAAATTGCAAACGTCGAGCAATTGCTCAGAGATGAAAAGTGCCAGCACTGAAAGCTGTTGCTAGCCAGCACCCTTCCTTGGAAGCGCTTTCACAGGCGCAGCAACACTGGGGCTTTGCGCTTCTCTACCCACCAAACGTCACGGTCCTTCTCTTTCCGTCTCGTAGACACGAGCTGAGAAATTGCAAACGTCCAGCAATTGCTCAGAGATGAAAAGTGCCAGCACTGAAAGCTGTTGCTAGCCAGCACCCTTCCTTGGAAGCGCTTTTGTAGGCCTAAGAACAGTGGGGCTCTGGGCTTCTCTAGCCACCTAATCTTCTGCTCATCCTCTCGCGCACTCTAAAGAGAGCTCAGGTGAGAAATTGCAAACGTCGAGCAATTGCTCAGAGATGAAAAGTGCCAGCACTGAAAGCTGTTGCTAGCCAGCACCCTTCCTTGGAAGCGCTTTCACAGGCGCAGCAACACTGGGGCTTTGCGCTTCTCTAGCCACCAAACGTCACGGTCCTTCTCTTTCCGTCTCTTAGACACGAGCTGAGAAATTGCAAACGTCGAGCAATTACTCAGAGATGAAAAGTGCCAGCACTGAAAGCTGTTGCTAGCCAGCACCCTTCCTTGGAAGCGCTTTTGTAGGCCTAAGAACACTGGGGCTCTGGGCTTCTCTAGCCACCTAATCTTCTGCTCATCCTCGCGCGCTCTAAAGAGAGCTCAGGTGAGAAATTGCAAACGTCGAGCAATTGCTCAGAGCTGAAAAGTGCCAGCACTGAAAGCTCTTGCTAGCCAGCACCCTTCCTTGGAAGCGCTTTCACAGGCGCAGCAACACTGGGGCTTTGCGCTTCTCTACCCACCAAACGCCACGGTCCTTCTCTTTCCGTCTCGTAGACACGAGCTGAGAAATTGCAAACGTCGAGCAATTGCTCAGAGATGAAAAGTGCCAGCACTGAAAGCTGTTGCTAGCCAGCACCCTTCCTTGGAAGCGCTTTTGTAGGCCTAAGAAGACTGGGGCTCTGGGCTTCTCTAGCCACCTCATCTTCTGCTCATCCTCTTGCGCACTCTAAAGAGAGCTCAGGTGAGAAATTGCAAACGTCCAGCAATTGCTCAGAGATGAAAAGTGCCAGCACTGAAAGCTGTTGCTAGCCAGCACCCTTCCTTGGAAGCACTTTTGTAGGCCTAAGAACACTGGGGCTCTGGGCTTCTCTAGCCACCTAATCTTCTGCTCATCCTCTCGCGCACTCTAAAGAGAGCTCAGGTGAGAAATTGCAAACGTCCAGCAATTGCTCAGAGATGAAAAGTGCCAGCACTGAAAGCTGTTGCTAGCCAGCACCCTTCCTTGGAAGCGCTTTCACAGGCGCAGCAACACTGGGGCTTTGCGCTTCTCTAGCCACCAAACGTCACGGTCCTTCTCTTTCCGTCTCGTAGACACGAGCTGAGAAATTGCAAACGTCGAGCAATTGCTCAGAGATGAAAAGTGCCAGCACTGAAAGCTGTTGCTAGCCAGCACCCTTCCTTGGAAGCGCTTTCACAGGCGCAGCAACACTGGGGCTTTGCGCTTCTCTAGCCACCAAACGTCACGGTCCTTCTCTTTCCGTCTCGTAGACACGAGCTGAGAAATTGCAAACGTCCAGCAATTGCTCAGAGGTGAAAAGTGCCAGCACTGAAAGCTGTTGCTAGCCAGCACCCTTCCTTGGAAGCGCTTTCACAGGCGCAGCAACACTGGGGCTTTGCGCTTCTCTACGCACCAAACGTCACAGTCATTCTCTTTCCGTCTCGTAGACACGAGCTGAGAAATTGCAAATGTCGAGCAATTGCTCAGAGATGAAAAGTGCCAGCACTGAAAGCTGTTGCTAGCCAGCACCCTTCCTTGGAAGCGCTTTTGTAGGCCTAAGAACAGTGGGGCTCTGGGCTTCTCTAGCCACCTCATCTTCTGCTCATCCTCTCGCGCACTCTAAAGAGAGCTCAGGTGAGAAATTGCAAACGTCGAGCAATTGCTCAGAGATGAAAAGTGCCAGCACTGAAAGCTGTTGCTAGCCAGCACCCTTCCTTGGAAGCGCTTTCACAGGCGCAGCAACACTGGGGCTTTGCGCTTCTATACGCACCAAACGTCACGGTCCTTCTCTTTCCGTCTCGTAGACACGAGCTGAGAAATTGCAAACGTCCAGCAATTGCTCAGAGATGAAAAGTGCCAGCACTGAAAGCTGTTGCTAGCCAGCCCCCTTCCTTGGAAGCGCTTTTGTAGGCCTAAGAACACTGGGGCTCTGGGCTTCTCTAGCCACCTCATCTTCTGCTCATCCTCGCGCGCTCTAAAGAGAGCTCAGGTGAGAAATTGCAAACGTCCAGCAATTGCTCAGAGATGAAAAGTGCCAGCACTGAAAGCTGTTGCTAGCCAGCACCCTTCCTTGGAAGCGCTTTCACAGGCGCAGCAACACTGGGGCTTTGCGCTTCTCTACCCACCAAACGTCACGGTCCTTCTCTTTCCGTCTCGTAGACACGAGCTGAGAAATTGCAAACGTCGAGCAATTGCTCAGAGATGAAAAGTGCCAGCACTGAAAGCTGTTGCTAGCCAGCACCCTTCCTTGGAAGCGCTTTTGTAGGCCTAAGAACAGTGGGGCTCTGGGCTTCTCTAGCCACCTCATCTTCTGCTCATCCTCTTGCGCACTCTAAAGAGAGCTCAGGTGAGAAATTGCAAACGTCGAGCAATTGCTCAGAGATGAAAAGTGCCAGCACTGAAAGCTGTTGCTAGCCAGCACCCTTCCTTGCAAGCGCTTTTGTAGGCCTAAGAACACTGGGGCTCTGGGCTTCTCTAGCCACCTCATCTTCTGCTCATCCTCTCGCGCACTCTAAAGAGAGCTCAGGTGAGAAATTGCAAACGTCGAGCAATTGCTCAGAGCTGAAAAGTGCCAGCACTGAAAGCTGTTGCTAGCCAGCACCCTTCCTTGGAAGCGCTTTCACAGGCGCAGCAACACTGGGGCTTTGCGCTTCTCTAGCCACCAAACGTCACGGTCCTTCTCTTTCCGTCTCGTAGACACGAGCTGAGAAATTGCAAACGTCCAGCAATTGCTCAGAGATGAAAAGTGCCAGCACTGAAAGCTCTTGCTAGCCAGCACCCTTCCTTGGAAGCGCTTTTGTAGGCCTAAGAACACTGGGGCTCTGGGCTTCTCTAGCCACCTAATCTTCTGCTCATCCTCTCGCGCACTCTAAAGAGAGCTCAGGTGAGAAATTGCAAACGTCCAGCAATTGCTCAGAGATGAAAAGTGCCAGCACTGAAAGCTGTTGCTAGCCAGCACCCTTCCTTGGAAGCGCTTTCACAGGCGCAGCAACACTGGGGCTTTGCGCTTCTCTAGCCACCAAACGTCACGGTCCTTCTCTTTCCGTCTCGTAGACACGAGCTGAGAAATTGCAAACGTCGAGCAATTGCTCAGAGATGAAAAGTGCCAGCACTGAAAGCTGTTGCTAGCCAGCACCCTTCCTTGGAAGCGCTTTTGTAGGCCTAAGAACACTGGGGCTCTGGGCTTCTCTAGCCACCTAATCTTCTGCTCATCCTCGCGCGCTCTAAAGAGAGCTCAGGTGAGAAATTGCAAACGTCGAGCAATTGCTCAGAGATGAAAAGTGCCAGCACTGAAAGCTGTTGCTAGCCAGCACCCTTCCTTGGAAGCGCTTTCACAGGCGCAGCAACACTGGGGCTTTGCGCTTCTATACGCACCAAACGTCACGGTCCTTCTCTTTCCGTCTCGTAGACACGAGCTGAGAAATTGCAAACGTCGAGCAATTGCTCCGAGATGAAAAGTGCCAGCACTGAAAGCTGTTGCTAGCCAGCACCCTTCCTTGGAAGCGCTTTTGTAGGCCTAAGAACACTGGGGCTCTGGGCTTCTCTAGCCACCTAATCTTCTGCTCATCCTCGCGCGCTCTAAAGAGAGCTCAGGTGAGAAATTGCAAACGTCGAGCAATTGCTCCGAGATGAAAAGTGCCAGCACTGAAAGCTGTTGCTAGCCAGCACCCTTCCTTGGAAGCGCTTTCACAGGCGCAGCAACACTGGGGCTTTGCGCTTCTCTAGCCACCAAACGTCACGGTCCTTCTCTTTCCGTCTCGTAGACACGAGCTGAGAAATTGCAAACGTCGAGCAATTGCTCAGAGATGAAAAGTGCCAGCACTGAAAGCTGTTGCTAGCCAGCACCCTTCCTTGGAAGCGCTTTTGTAGGCCTAAGAACACTGGGGCTCTGGGCTTCTCTAGCCACCTCATCTTCTGCTCATCCTCTTGCGCACTCTAAAGAGAGCTCAGGTGAGAAATTGCAAACGTCCAGCAATTGCTCAGAGATGAAAAGTGCCAGCACTGAAAGCTGTTGCTAGCCAGCACCCTTCCTTGCAAGCGCTTTTGTAGGCCTAAGAACACTGGGGCTCTGGGCTTCTCTAGCCACCTCATCTTCTGCTCATCCTCTCGCGCACTCTAAAGAGAGCTCAGGTGAGAAATTGCAAACGTCCAGCAATTGCTCAGAGATGAAAAGTGCCAGCACTGAAAGCTCTTGCTAGCCAGCACCCTTCCTTGGAAGCGCTTTCACAGGCGCAGCAACACTGGGGCTTTGCGCTTCTCTAGCCACCAAACGTCACGGTCCTTCTCTTTCCGTCTCGTAGACACGAGCTGAGAAATTGCAAACGTCGAGCAATTGCTCAGAGATGAAAAGTGCCAGCACTGAAAGCTGTTGCTAGCCAGCACCCTTCCTTGGAAGCGCTTTTGTAGGCCAAAGAACAGTGGGGCTCTGGGCTTCTCTAGCCACCTCATCTTCTGCTCATCCTCTTGCGCACTCTAAAGAGAGCTCAGGTGAGAAATTGCAAACGTCGAGCAATTGCTCAGAGATGAAAAGTGCCAGCACTGAAAGCTGTTGCTAGCCAGCACCCTTCCTTGGAAGCACTTTTGTAGGCCTAAGAACACTGGGGCTCTGGGCTTCTCTAGCCACCTAATCTTCTGCTCATCCTCTCGCGCACTCTAAAGAGAGCTCAGGTGAGAAATTGCAAACGTCCAGCAATTGCTCAGAGATGAAAAGTGCCAGCACTGAAAGCTGTTGCTAGCCAGCACCCTTCCTTGGAAGCGCTTTCACAGGCGCAGCAACACTGGGGCTTTGCGCTTCTCTACCCACCAAACGTCACGGTCCTTCTCTTTCCGTCTCGTAGACACGAGCTGAGAAATTGCAAACGTCGAGCAATTGCTCAGAGATGAAAAGTGCCAGCACTGAAAGCTGTTGCTAGCCAGCACCCTTCCTTGGAAGCGCTTTTGTAGGCCTAAGAACAGTGGGGCTCTGGGCTTCTCTAGCCACCTCATCTTCTGCTCATCCTCTTGCGCACTCTAAAGAGAGCTCAGGTGAGAAATTGCAAACGTCCAGCAATTGCTCAGAGATGAAAAGTGCCAGCACTGAAAGCTGTTGCTAGCCAGCACCCTTCCTTGGAAGCACTTTTGTAGGCCTAAGAACACTGGGGCTCTGGGCTTCTCTAGCCACCTAATCTTCTGCTCATCCTCTCGCGCACTCTAAAGAGAGCTCAGGTGAGAAATTGCAAACGTCCAGCAATTGCTCAGAGATGAAAAGTGCCAGCACTGAAAGCTCTTGCTAGCCAGCACCCTTCCTTGGAAGCGCTTTCACAGGCGCAGCAACACTGGGGCTTTGCGCTTCTCTACCCACCAAACGTCACGGTCCTTCTCTTTCCGTCTCGTAGACACGAGCTGAGAAATTGCAAACGTCCAGCAATTGCTCAGAGGTGAAAAGTGCCAGCACTGAAAGCTGTTGCTAGCCAGCACCCTTCCTTGGAAGCGCTTTCACAGGCGCAGCAACACTGCGGCTTTGCGCTTCTCTAGCCACCAAACGTCACGGTCCTTCTCTTTCCGTCTCGTAGACACGAGCTGAGAAATTGCAAACGTCGAGCAATTGCTCAGAGATGAAAAGTGCCAGCACTGAAAGCTGTTGCTAGCCAGCACCCTTCCTTGGAAGCGCTTTCACAGGCGCAGCAACACTGGGGCTTTGCAATTCTCTACGCACCAAACGTCACGGTCCTTCTCTTTCCGTCTCGTAGACACGAGCTGAGAAATTGCAAACGTCGAGCAATTGCTCAGAGATGAAAAGTGCCAGCACTGAAAGCTGTTGCTAGCCAGCACCCTTCCTTGGAAGCGCTTTCACAGGCGCAGCAACACTGGGGCTTTGCAATTCTCTACGCACCAAACGTCACGGTCATTCTCTTTCCGTCTCGTAGACACGAGCTGAGAAATTGCAAACGTCGAGCAATTGCTCAGAGATGAAAAGTGCCAGCACTGAAAGCTGTTGCTAGCCAGCACCCTTCCTTGGAAGCGCTTTCACAGGCGCAGCAACACTGGGGCTTTGCAATTCTCTACCCACCAAACGTCACGGTCATTCTCTTTCCGTCTCGTAGACACGAGCTGAGAAATTGCAAACGTCGAGCAATTGCTCAGAGATGAAAAGTGCCAGCACTGAAAGCTGTTGCTAGCCAGCACCCTTCCTTGGAAGCGCTTTCACAGGCGCAGTAACACTGGGGCTTTGCGCTTCTCTAGCCACCAAACGTCACGGTCAATATCTCTCCGTCTTGTAGACACGAGCTGAGAAATTGCAAACGTCGAGCAATTGCTCGGAGATGAAAAGTGCCAGAACTGGAAGCTCTTGCTAGCCAGCACCCTTCCTTGGAAGCGCTTTTGTAGGCCTAAGAACACTGGGGCTCTGGGCTTCTCTAGCCACCTAATCTTCTGCTCATCCTCGCGCGCTCTAAAGAGAGCTCAGGTGAGAAATTGCAAACGTCGAGCAATTGCTCAGAGATGAAAAGTGCCAGCACTGAAAGCTGTTGCTAGCCAGCACCCTTCCTTGGAAGCGCTTTCACAGGCGCAGCAACACTGGGGCTTTGCGCTTCTCTACGCACCAAACGTCACGGTCATTCTCTTTCCGTC
Organism: Sarcoramphus papa; assembly: GCA_037962945.1. Classification (NCBI taxonomy): domain Eukaryota; kingdom Metazoa; phylum Chordata; class Aves; order Accipitriformes; family Cathartidae; genus Sarcoramphus; species Sarcoramphus papa. Next base: position 3,320,665 of record CM075606.1, on the reverse strand, counting down.
TCGTAGACACGAGCTGAGAAATTGCAAACGTCCAGCAATTGCTCAGAGATGAAAAGTGCCAGCACTGAAAGCTCTTGCTAGCCAGCACCCTTCCTTGGAAGCGCTTTCACAGGCGCAGCAACACTGCGGCTTTGCGCTTCTCTAGCCATCAAACGTCACGGTCACTATCTCTCCGTCTCGTAGACACGAGCTGAGAAATTGCAAACGTCGAGCAATTGCTCAGAGCTGAAAAGTGCCAGCACTGAAAGCTGTTGCTAGCCAGCACCCTTCCTTGGAAGCGCTTTTGTAGGCCTAAGAACAGTGGGGCTCTGGGCTTCTCTAGCCACCTCATCTTCTGCTCATCCTCTCGCGCACTCTAAAGAGAGCTCAGGTGAGAAATTGCAAACGTCGAGCAATTGCTCCGAGATGAAAAGTGCCAGCACTGAAAGCTGTTGCTAGCCAGCACCCTTCCTTGGAAGCGCTTTCACAGGCGCAGCAACACTGGGGCTTTGCGCTTCTCTAGCCACCAAACGTCACGGTCCTTCTCTTTCCGTCTCGTAGACACGAGCTGAGAAATTGCAAACGTCGAGCAATTGCTCAGAGATGAAAAGTGCCAGCACTGAAAGCTGTTGCTAGCCAGCACCCTTCCTTGGAAGCGCTTTTGTAGGCCTAAGAACACTGGGGCTCTGGGCTTCTCTAGCCACCTAATCTTCTGCTCATCCTCTCGCGCACTCTAAAGAGAGCTCAGGTGAGAAATTGCAAACGTCGAGCAATTGCTCAGAGATGAAAAGTGCCAGCACTGAAAGCTGTTGCTAGCCAGCACCCTTCCTTGGAAGCGCTTTCACAGGCGCAGCAACACTGGGGCTTTGCGCTTCTATACGCACCAAACGTCACGGTCCTTCTCTTTCCTTCTCGTAGACACGAGCTGAGAAATTGCAAACGTCGAGCAATTGCTCAGAGATGAAAAGTGCCAGCACTGAAAGCTGTTGCTAGCCAGCACCCTTCCTTGGAAGCGCTTTTGTAGGCCTAAGAACAGTGGGGCTCTGGGCTTCTCTAGCCACCTCATCTTCTGCTCATCCTCTCGCGCACTCTAAAGAGAGCTCAGGGGAGAAATTGCAAACGTCCAGCAATTGCTCAGAGATGAAAAGTGCCAGCACTGAAAGCTGTTGCTAGCCAGCACCCTTCCTTGGAAGCGCTTTTGTAGGCCTAAGAACACTGGGGCTCTGGGCTTCTCTAGCCACCTAATCTTCTGCTCATCCTCTCGCGCACTCTAAAGAGAGCTCAGGTGAGAAATTGCAAACGTCGAGCAATTGCTCAGAGATGAAAAGTGCCAGCACTGAAAGCTGTTGCTAGCCAGCACCCTTCCTTGGAAGCGCTTTCACAGGCGCAGCAACACTGGGGCTTTGCGCTTCTCTAGCCATCAAACGTCACGGTCACTATCTCTCCGTCTCGTAGACACGAGCTGAGAAATTGCAAACGTCGAGCAATTGCTCAGAGATGAAAAGTGCCAGCACTGAAAGCTGTTACTAGCCAGCACCCTTCCTTGGAAGCACTTTTGTAGGCCTAAGAAGACTGGGGCTCTGGGCTTCTCTAGCCACCTCATCTTCTGCTCATCCTCTCACGCACTCTAAAGAGAGCTCAGGTGAGAAATTGCAAACGTCGAGCAATTGCTCAGAGATGAAAAGTGCCAGCACTGAAAGCTGTTGCTAGCCAGCACCCTTCCTTGGAAGCGCTTTCACAGGCGCAGCAACACTGGGGCTTTGCGCTTCTCTACCCACCAAACGTCACGGTCCTTCTCTTTCCGTCTCGTAGACACGAGCTGAGAAATTGCAAACGTCGAGCAATTGCTCAGAGAGGAAAACTGCCAGCACTGAAAGCTATTGCTAGCCAGCACCCTTCCTTGGAAGCGCTTTTGTAGGCCTAAGAACAGTGGGGCTCTGGGCTTCTCTAGCCACCTAATCTTCTGCTCATCCTCGCGCGCTCTAAAGAGAGCTCAGGTGAGAAATTGCAAACGTCGAGCAATTGCTCAGAGATGAAAAGTGCCAGCACTGAAAGCTGTTGCTAGCCAGCACCCTTCCTTGGAAGCGCTTTCACAGGCGCAGCAACACTGGGGCTTTGCGCTTCTCTACCCACCAAACGTCACGGTCCTTCTCTTTCCGTCTCGTAGACACGAGCTGAGAAATTGCAAACGTCCAGCAATTGCTCAGAGATGAAAAGTGCCAGCACTGAAAGCTGTTGCTAGCCAGCACCCTTCCTTGGAAGTACTTTTGTAGGCCTAAGAACAGTGGGGCTCTGGGCTTCTCTAGCCACCTAATCTTCTGCTCATCCTCTCGCGCACTCTAAAGAGAGCTCAGGTGAGAAATTGCAAACGTCCAGCAATTGCTCAGAGCTGAAAAGTGCCAGCACTGAAAGCTGTTGCTAGCCAGCACCCTTCCTTGGAAGCGCTTTCACAGGCGCAGCAACACTGGGGCTTTGCGCTTCTCTACGCACCAAACGTCACGGTCATTCTATTTCCGTCTCGTAGACACGAGCTGAGAAATTGCAAACGTCGAGCAATTGCTCAGAGATGAAAAGTGCCAGCACTGAAAGCTGTTGCTAGCCAGCACCCTTCCTTGGAAGCGCTTTCACAGGCGCAGCAACACTGGGGCTTTGCGCTTCTCTAGCCACCAAACGTCACGGTCATTCTCTTTCCATCTCCTAGACACGAGCTGAGAAATTGCAAACGTCGAGCAATTGCTCAGAGATGAAAAGTGCCAGCACTGAAAGCTCTTGCTAGCCAGCACCCTTCCTTGGAAGCGCTTTCACAGGCGCAGCAACACTGGGGCTTTGCGCTTCTCTACCCACCAAACGTCACGGTCACTATCTCTCCGTCTCGTAGACACGAGCTGAGAAATTGCAAACGTCGAGCAATTGCTCAGAGATGAAAAGTGCCAGCACTGGAAGCTGTTGCTAGCCAGCACCCTTCCTTGGAAGCGCTTTTGTAGGCCTAAGAACACTGGGGCTCTGGGCTTCTCTAGCCACCTAATCTTCTGCTCATCCTCTCGTGCACTCTAAAGAGAGCTCAGGTGAGAAATTGCAAACGTCGAGCAATTGCTCAGAGATGAAAAGTGCCAGCACTGAAAGCTGTTGCTAGCCAGCACCCTTCCTTGGAAGCGCTTTCACAGGCGCAGCAACACTGGGGCTTTGCGCTTCTATACGCACCAAACGTCACGGTCCTTCTCTTTCCTTCTCGTAGACACGAGCTGAGAAATTGCAAACGTCGAGCAATTGCTCAGAGATGAAAAGTGCCAGCACTGAAAGCTGTTGCTAGCCAGCACCCTTCCTTGGAAGCGCTTTTGTAGGCCTAAGAACAGTGGGGCTCTGGGCTTCTCTAGCCACCTCATCTTCTGCTCATCCTCGCGCGCTCTAAAGAGAGCTCAGGTGAGAAATTGCAAACGTCCAGCAATTGCTCAGAGATGAAAAGTGCCAGCACTGAAAGCTGTTGCTAGCCAGCACCCTTCCTTGGAAGCGCTTTCACAGGCGCAGCAACACTGGGGCTTTGCGCTTCTCTACGCACCAAACGTCACGGTCATTCTCTTTCCGTCTCGTAGACACGAGCTGAGAAATTGCAAACGTCGAGCAATTGCTCAGAGATGAAAAGTGCCAGCACTGAAAGCTGTTGCTAGCCAGCACCCTTCCTTGGAAGCGCTTTCACAGGCGCAGCAACACTGGGGCTTTGCGCTTCTCTACCCACCAAACGTCACGGTCCTTCTCTTTCCATCTCCTAGACAGGAGCTGAGAAATTGCAAACGTCGAGCAATTGCTCAGAGATGAAAAGTGCCAGCACTGAAAGCTCTTGCTAGCCAGCACCCTTCCTTGGAAGCGCTTTCACAGGCGCAGCAACACTGGGGCTTTGCGCTTCTCTACCCACCAAACGTCACGGTCACTATCTCTCCGTCTCGTAGACACGAGCTGAGAAATTGCAAACGTCGAGCAATTGCTCAGAGATGAAAAGTGCCAGCACTGGAAGCTGTTGCTAGCCAGCACCCTTCCTTGGAAGCGCTTTTGTAGGCCTAAGAACACTGGGGCTCTGGGCTTCTCTAGCCACCTAATCTTCTGCTCATCCTCTCGCGCACTCTAAAGAGAGCTCAGGTGAGAAATTGCAAACGTCGAGCAATTGCTCAGAGATGAAAAGTGCCAGCACTGAAAGCTGTTGCTAGCCAGCAGCCTTCCTTGGAAGCGCTTTCACAGGTGCAGCAACACTGGGGCTTTGCGCTTCTATACGCACCAAACGTCACGGTCCTTCTCTTTCCTTCTCGTAGACACGAGCTGAGAAATTGCAAACGTCGAGCAATTGCTCAGAGATGAAAAGTGCCAGCACTGAAAGCTGTTGCTAGCCAGCACCCTTCCTTGGAAGCGCTTTTGTAGGCCTAAGAACAATGGGGCTCTGGGCTTCTCTAGCCACCTCATCTTCTGCTCATCCTCTCGCGCACTCTAAAGAGAGCTCAGGTGAGAAATTGCAAACGTCCAGCAATTGCTCAGAGATGAAAAGTGCCAGCACTGAAAGCTGTTGCTAGCCAGCACCCTTCCTTGGAAGCGCTTTCACAGGCGCAGCAACACTGGGGCTTTGCGCTTCTCTAGCCACCAAACGTCACGGTCCTTCTCTTTCTGTCTCGTAGACACGAGCTGAGAAATTGCAAACGTCGAGCAATTGCTCAGAGATGAAAAGTGCCAGCACTGAAAGCTCTTGCTAGCCAGCACCCTTCCTTGGAAGCGCTTTCACAGGCGCAGCAACACTGGGGCTTTGCGCTTCTCTAGCCACCAAACGTCACGGTCACTATCTCTCCGTCTCGTAGACACGAGCTGAGAAATTGCAAACGTCGAGCAATTGCTCAGAGATGAAAAGTGCCAGCACTGGAAGCTGTTGCTAGCCAGCACCCTTCCTTGGAAGCGCTTTTGTAGGCCTAAGAACACTGGGGCTCTGGGCTTCTCTAGCCACCTAATCTTCTGCTCATCCTCTCGCGCACTCTAAAGAGAGCTCAGGTGAGAAATTGCAAACGTCGAGCAATTGCTCAGAGATGAAAAGTGCCAGCACTGAAAGCTGTTGCTAGCCAGCACCCTTCCTTGGAAGCGCTTTCACAGGCGCAGCAACACTGGGGCTTTGCGCTTCTCTACCCAACAAACGTCACGGTCCTTCTCTTTCCTTCTCGTAGACACGAGCTGAGAAATTGCAAACGTCGAGCAATTGCTCAGAGATGAAAAGTGCCAGCACTGAAAGCTGTTGCTAGCCAGCACCCTTCCTTGGAAGCGCTTTTGTAGGCCTAAGAACACTGGGGCTCTGGGCTTCTCTAGCCACCTCATCTTCTGCTCATCCTCTCGCGCATTCTAAAGAGAGCTCAGGTGAGAAATTGCAAACGTCCAGCAATTGCTCAGAGATGAAAAGTGCCAGCACTGAAAGCTGTTGCTAGCCAGCACCCTTCCTTGGAAGCGCTTTCACAGGCGCAGCAACACTGGGGCTTTGCGCTTCTCTACCCACCAAACGTCACGGTCCTTCTCTTTCTGTCTCGTAGACACGAGCTGAGAAATTGCAAACGTCGAGCAATTGCTCAGAGATGAAAAGTGCCAGCACTGAAAGCTGTTGCTAGCCAGCACCCTTCCTTGGAAGCGCTTTCACAGGCGCAGCAACACTGGGGCTTTGCGCTTCTCTAGCCACCAAACGTCACGGTCCTTCTCTTTCCGTCTCGTAGACACGAGCTGAGAAATTGCAAACGTCGAGCAATTGCTCAGAGATGAAAAGTGCCAGCACTGAAAGCTGTTGCTAGCCAGCACCCTTCCTTGGAAGCGCTTTTGTAGGCCTAAGAACACTGGGGCTCTGGGCTTCTCTAGCCACCTCATCTTCTGCTCATCCTCTCGCGCACTCTAAAGAGAGCTCAGGTGAGAAAATGCAAACGTCCAGCAATTGCTCAAAGATGAAAAGTGCCAGCACTGAAAGCTGTTGCTAGCCAGCACCCTTCCTTGGAAGCGCTTTAACAGGCGCAGCAACACTGGGGCTTTGCGCTTCTCTAGCCACCAAACGTCACGGTCCTTCTCTTTCCGTCTCGTAGACACGAGCTGAGAAATTGCAAACGTCGAGCAATTGCTCAGAGATGAAAAGTGCCAGCACTGAAAGCTGTTGCTAGCCAGCACCCTTCCTTGGAAGCGCTTTCACAGGCGCAGCAACACTGGGGCTTTGCGCTTCTATACGCACCAAATGTCACGGTCAATATCTCTCCGTCTTGTAGCCACGAGCTGAGAAATTGCAAACGTCGAGCAATTGCTCGGAGATGAAAAGTGCCAGAACTGGAAGCTGTTGCTAGCCAGCACCCTTCCTTGGAAGCGCTTTTGTAGGCCTAAGAACACTGGGGCTCTGGGCTTCTCTAGCCACCTAATCTTCTGCTCATCCTCGCGCGCTCTAAAGAGAGCTCAGGTGAGAAATTGCAAACGTCCAGCAATCGCTCAGAGATGAAAAGTGCCAGCACTGAAAGCTGTTGCTAGCCAGCACCCTTCCTTGGAAGCGCTTTCACAGGCGCAGCAACACTGGGGCTTTGCGCTTCTCTACGCACCAAACGTCACGGTCATTCTCTTTCCGTCTCGTAGACACGAGCTGAGAAATTGCAAACGTGGAGCAATTGCTCAGAGATGAAAAGTGCCAGCACTGAAACCTGTTGCTAGCCAGCACCCTTCCTTGGAAGCGCTTTCACAGGCGCAGCAACACTGGGGCTTTGCGCTTCTCTACGCACCAAACGTCACGGTCCTTCTCTTTCCGTCTCGTAGACACGAGCTGAGAAATTGCAAACGTCGAGCAATTGCTCAGAGATGAAAAGTGCCAGCACTGAAAGCTGTTGCTAGCCAGCCCCCTTCCTTGGAAGCGCTTTTGTAGGCCTAAGAACAGTGGGGCTCTGGGCTTCTCTAGCCACCTCATCTTCTGCTCATCCTCTCGCGCACTCTAAAGAGAGCTCAGGTGAGAAATTGCAAACGTCGAGCAATTGCTCAGAGATGAAAAGTGCCAGCACTGAAAGCTGTTTCTAACCAGCACCCTTCCTTGGAAGCGCTTTCACAGGCACAGCAACACTGGGGCTTTGCGCTTCTCTAGCCACCAAACGTCACGGTCATTATCTCTCCGTCTCGTAGACACGAGCTGAGAAATTGCAAACGTCGAGCAATTGCTCAGAGATGAAAAGTGCCAGCACTGAAAGCTGTTGCTAGCCAGCACCCTTCCTTGGAAGCACTTTTGTAGGCCTAAGAACAGTGGGGCTCTGGGCTTCTCTAGCCACCTCATCTTCTGCTCATCCTCTCGCGCACTCTAAAGAGAGCTCAGGTGAGAAATTGCAAACGTCGAGCAATTGCTCAGAGATGAAAAGTGCCAGCACTGAAAGCTCTTGCTAGCCAGCACCCTTCCTTGGAAGCGCTTTCACAGGCGCAGCAACACTGGGGCTTTGCGCTTCTCTAGCCACCAAACGTCACGGTCCTTCTCTTTCTGTCTCGTAGACACGAGCTGAGAAATTGCAAACGTCGAGCAATTGCTCAGAGATGAAAAGTGCCAGCACTGAAAGCTGTTGCTAGCCAGCACCCTTCCTTGCAAGCGCTTTTGTAGGCCTAAGAACACTGGGGCTCTGGGCTTCTCTAGCCACCTCATCTTCTGCTCATCCTCTCGCACACTCTAAAGAGAGCTCAGGTGAGAAATTGCAAACGTCGAGCAATTGCTCAGAGATGAAAAGTGCCAGCACTGAAAGCTGTTGCTAGCCAGCACCCTTCCTTGGAAGCGCTTTCACAGGCGCAGCAACACTGGGGCTTTGCGCTTCTATACGCACCAAACGTCACGGTCCTTCTCTTTCCGTCTCGTAGACACGAGCTGAGAAATTGCAAACGTCGAGCAATTGCTCAGAGATGAAAAGTGCCAGCACTGAAAGCTGTTGCTAGCCAGCACCCTTCCTTGGAAGCGCTTTCACAGGCGCAGCAACACTGGGGCTTTGCGCTTCTATACGCACCAAACGTCACGGTCCTTCTCTTTCCGTCTCGTAGACACGAGCTGAGAAATTGCAAACGTCGAGCAATTGCTCAGAGATGAAAAGTGCCAGCACTAAAGCTCTTGCTAGCCAGCACCCTTCCTTGGAAGCGCTTTCACAGGCGCAGCAACACTGGGGCTTTGCGCTTCTCTAGCCACCAAACATCACGGTCACTATCTCTCCGTCTCGTAGACACGAGCTGAGAAATTGCAAACGTCGAGCAATTGCTCGGAGATGAAAAGTGCCAGCGCTGAAAGCTGTTGCTAGCCAGCAGCCTTCCTTGGAAGCGCTTTTGTAGGCCTAAGAACACTGGGGCTCTGGGCTTCTCTAGCCACCTAATCTTCTGCTCATCCTCTCGCGCACTCTAAAGAGTGCTCAGGTGAGAAATTGCAAATGTCCAGCAATTGCTCAGAGATGAAAAGTGCCAGCACTGAAAGCTGTTGCTAGCCAGCACCCTTCCTTGGAAGCGCTTTCACAGGCACAGCAACACTGGGGCTTTGCGCTTCTATACGCACCAAACGTCACGGTCATTCTCTTTCCGTCTCGTAGACACGAGCTGAGAAATTGCAAACGTCGAGCAATTGCTCAGAGATGAAAAGTGCCAGCACTGAAAGCTGTTGCTAGCCAGCACCCTTCCTTGGAAGCGCTTTTGTAGGCCTAAGAACACTGGGGCTCTGGGCTTCTCTAGCCACCTAATCTTCTGCTCATCCTCGCACACTCTAAAGAGAGCTCAGGTGAGAAATTGCAAACGTCGAGCAATTGCTCAGAGATGAAAAGTGCCAGCACTGAAAGCTGTTGCTAGCCAGCACCCTTCCTTGGAAGCGCTTTCACAGGCGCAGCAACACTGGGGCTATGCTCTTCTCTACCCACCAAACGTCACGGTCATTCTCTTTCCGTCTCGTAGACACGAGCTGAGAAATTGCAAACGTCCAGCAATTGCTCAGAGATGAAAAGTGCCAGCACTGGAAGCTCTTGCTAGCCAGCACCCTTCCTTGGAAGCGCTTTTGTAGGCCTAAGAACACTGGGGCTCTGGGCTTCTCTAGCCACCCAATCTTCTGCTCATCCTCTCGCGCACTCTAAAGAGAGCTCAGGTGAGAAATTGCAAACGTCGAGCAATTGCTCAGAGATGAAAAGTGCCAGCACTGAAAGCTGTTGCTAGCCAGCCCCCTTCCGTGGAAGCGCTTTCACAGGCGCAGCAACACTGGGGCTTTGCGCTTCTATACGCACCAAACGTCACGGTCCTTCTCTTTCCGTCTCGTAGACACGAGCTGAGAAATTGCAAACGTCGAGCAATTGCTCAGAGATGAAAAGTGCCAGCACTGAAAGCTCTTGCTAGCCAGCACCCTTCCTTGGAAGCGCTTTTGTAGGCCTAAGAACAGTGGGGCTCTGGGCTTCTCTAGCCACCTCATCTTCTGCTCATCCTCGCGCGCTCTAAAGAGAGCTCAGGTGAGAAATTGCAAACGTCCAGCAATTGCTCAGAGATGAAAAGTGCCAGCACTGAAAGCTGTTGCTAGCCAGCACCCTTCCTTGGAAGCGCTTTCACAGGCACAGCAACACTGGGGCTTTGCGCTTCTCTACCCACCAAACGTCACGGTCATTCTCTTTCCGTCTCGTAGACACGAGCTGAGAAATTGCAAACGTCGAGCAATTGCTCAGAGATGAAAAGTGCCAGCACTGAAAGCTGTTGCTAGCCAGCACCCTTCCTTGGAAGCGCTTTTGTAGGCCTAAGTACACTGGGGCTCTGGGCTTCTCTAGCCACCTCATCTTCTGCTCATCCTCTCGCGCACTCTAAAGAGAGCTCAGGTGAGAAATTGCAAACGTCCAGCAATTGCTCAGAGATGAAAAGTGCCAGCACTGAAAGCTCTTGCTAGCCAGCACCCTTCCTTGGAAGCGCTTTCACAGGCGCAGCAACACTGGGGCTTTGCGCTTCTAAACGCACCAAACGTCACGGTCATTCTCTTTCCGTCTCGTAGACACGAGCTGAGAAATTGCAAACGTCGAGCAATTGCTCAGAGATGAAAAGTGCCAGCACTGAAAGCTGTTGCTAGCCAGCACCCTTCCTTGGAAGCGCTTTCACAGGCGCAGCAACACTGGGGCTTTGCGCTTCTATACGCACCAAACGTCACGGTCCTTCTCTTTCCGTCTCGTAGACACGAGCTGAGAAATTGCAAACGTCGAGCAATTGCTCAGAGATGAAAAGTGCCAGCACTAAAGCTCTTGCTAGCCAGCACCCTTCCTTGGAAGCGCTTTCACAGGCGCAGCAACACTGGGGCTTTGCGCTTCTCTACCCACCAAACGTCACGGTCACTATCTCTCCGTCTCGTAGACACGAGCTGAGAAATTGCAAACGTCGAGCAATTGCTCGGAGATGAAAAGTGCCAGCACTGAAAGCTGTTGCTAGCCAGCACCCTTCCTTGGAAGCGCTTTTGTAGGCCTAAGAACAGTGGGGCTCTGGGCTTCTCTAGCCACCTAATCTTCTGCTCATCCTCTCGCGCACTCTGAAGAGAGCTCAGGTGAGAAATTGCAAACGTCCAGTAATTGCTCGGAGATGAAAAGTGCCAGCACTGAAAGCTGTTGCTAGCCAGCACCCTTCCTTGGAAGCGCTTTTGTAGGCCTAAGAACACTGGGGCTCTGGGCTTCTCTAGCCACCTCATCTTCTGCTCATCCTCGCGCGCTCTAAAGAGAGCTCAGGTGAGAAATTGCAAACGTCGAGCAATTGCTCAGAGATGAAAAGTGCCAGCACTGAAAGCTGTTGCTAGCCAGCACCCTTCCTTGGAAGCGCTTTCACAGGCGCAGCAACACTGGGGCTTTGCACTTCTCTACCCACCAAACGTCACGGTCCTTCTCTTTCCGTCTCGTAGACACAAGCTGAGAAATTGCAAACGTCGAGCAATTGCTCAGAGATGAAAAGTGCCAGCACTGAAAGCTGTTGCTAGCCAGCACCCTTCCTTGGAAGCGCTTTTGTAGGCCTAAGAACACTGGGGCTCTGGGCTTCTCTAGCCACCTAATCTTCTGCTCATCCTCTCGCGCACTCTAAAGAGAGCTCAGGTGAGAAATTGCAAACGTCGAGCAATTGCTCAGAGATGAAAAGTGCCAGCACTGAAAGCTGTTGCTAGCCAGCACCCTTCCTTGGAAGCGCTTTCACAGGCACAGCAACACTGGGGCTTTGCGCTTCTCTACCCACCAAACGTCACGGTCCTTCTCTTTCCGTCTCGTAGACACGAGCTGAGAAATTGCAAACGTCGAGCAATTGCTCAGAGATGAAAAGTGCCAGCACTGAAAGCTGTTGCTAACCAGCACCCTTCCTTGGAAGCGCTTTTGTAGGCCTAAGAACACTGGGGCTCTGGGCTTCTCTAGCCACCTCATCTTCTGCTCATCCTCGCGCGCTCTAAAGAGAGCTCAGGTGAGAAATTGCAAACGTCGAGCAATTGCTCAGAGATGAAAAGTGCCAGCACTGAAAGCTGTTGCTAGCCAGCACCCTTCCTTGGAAGCGCTTTCACAGGCGCAGTAACACTGGGGCTTTGCGCTTCTCTAGCCACCAAACGTCAGGGTCCTTCTCTTTCCGTCTCGTAGACACGAGCTGAGAAATTGCAAACGTCGAGCAATTGCTCGGAGATGAAAAGTGCCAGCACTGAAAGCTGTTGCTAGCCAGCCCCCTTCCTTGGAAGCGCTTTTGTAGGCCTAAGAACACTGGGGCTCTGGGCTTCTCTAGCCACCTCATCTTCTGCTCATCCTCTCGCGCACTCTAAAGAGAGCTCAGGTGAGAAATTGCAAACGTCGAGCAATTGCTCAGAGCTGAAAAGTGCCAGCACTGAAAGCTGTTGCTAGCCAGCCCCCTTCCTTGGAAGCGCTTTCACAGGCGCAGCAACACTGGGGCTTTGCGCTTCTATACGCACCAAACGTCACGGTCCTTCTCTTTCCGTCTCGTAGACACGAGCTGAGAAATTGCAAACGTCGAGCAATTGCTCAGAGATGAAAAGTGCCAGCACTAAAGCTCTTGCTAGCCAGCACCCTTCCTTGGAAGCGCTTTCACAGGCGCAGCAACACTGGGGCTTTGCGCTTCTCTAGCCACCAAACGTCACGGTCACTATCTCTCCGTCTCGTAGACACGAGCTGAGAAATTGCAAACGTCGAGCAATTGCTCGGAGATGAAAAGTGCCAGAACTGAAAGCTGTTGCTAGCCAGCACCCTTCCTTGGAAGCGCTTTTGTAGGCCTAAGAACACTGGGGCTCTGGGCTTCTCTGGCCACCTCATCTTCTCCTCATCCTCTCGCGCACTCTAAAGAGAGCTCAGGTGAGAAATTGCAAACGTCGAGCAATTGCTCAGAGATGAAAAGTGCCAGCACTGAAAGCTCTTGCTAGCCAGCACCCTTCCTTGGAAGCGCTTTCACAGGCGCAGCAACACTGTGGCTTTGCGCTTCTCTACCCACCAAACGTCACGGTCCTTCTCTTTCCGTCTCGTAGACACGAGCTGAGAAATTGCAAACGTCGAGCAATTGCTCAGAGATGAAAAGTGCCAGCACTAAAGCTGTTGCTAGCCAGCACCCTTCCTTGGAAGCGCTTTCACAGGCGCAGCAACACTGGGGCTTTGCGCTTCTCTAGCCACCAAACATCACAGTCACTATCTCTCCGTCTCGTAGACACGAGCTGAGAAATTGCAAACGTCCAGCAATTGCTCAGAGATGAAAAGTGCCAGCACTGGAAGCTGTTGCTAGCCAGCCCCCTTCCTTGGAAGCGCTTTTGTAGGCCTAAGAACAGTGGGGCTCTGGGCTTCTCTAGCCACCTAATCTTCTGCTCATCCTCTCGCGCACTCTGAAGAGAGCTCAGGTGAGAAATTGCAAACGTCCAGTAATTGCTCGGAGATGAAAAGTGCCAGCACTGAAAGCTGTTGCTAGCCAGCACCCTTCCTTGGAAGCGCTTTCACAGGCGCAGCAACACTGGGGCTTTGCGCTTCTCTACCCACCAAACGTCACGGTCATTCTCTTTCCGTCTCGTAGACACGAGCTGAGAAATTGCAAACGTCGAGCAATTGCTCAGAGATGAAAAGTGCCAGCACTGAAAGCTGTTGCTAGCCAGCACCCTTCCTTGGAAGCGCTTTTGTAGGCCTAAGAACAGTGGGGCTCTGGGCTTCTCTAGCCACCTCATCTTCTGCTCATCCTCGCGCGCTCTAAAGAGAGCTCAGGTGAGAAATTGCAAACGTCGAGCAATTGCTCAGAGATTAAAAGTGCCAGCACTGAAAGCTCTTGCTAGCCAGCCCCCTTCCTTGGAAGCGCTTTCACAGGCGCAGTAACACTGGGGCTTTGCGCTTCTATACGCACCAAACGTCACGGTCCTTCTCTTTCCGTCTCGTAGACACGAGCTGAGAAATTGCAAACGTCGAGCAATTGCTCAGAGATGAAAAGTGCCAGCACTGAAAGCTGTTGCTAGCCAGCACCCTTCCTTGGAAGCGCTTTTGTAGGCCTAAGAACACTGGGGCTCTGGGCTTCTCTAGCCACCTAATCTTCTGCTCATCCTCTCGCGCACTCTAAAGAGAGCTCAGGTGAGAAATTGCAAACGTCGAGCAATTGCTCAGAGATGAAAAGTGCCAGCACTGAAAGCTCTTGCTAGCCAGCACCCTTCCTTGGAAGCGCTTTCACAGGCACAGCAACACTGGGGCTTTGCGCTTCTCTAGCCATCAAACGTCACGGTCCTTCTCTTTCCGTCTCGTAGACACGAGCTGAGAAATTGCAAACGTCGAGCAATTGCTCAGAGATGAAAAGTGCCAGCACTGAAAGCTGTTGCTAACCAGCACCCTTCCTTGGAAGCGCTTTTGTAGGCCTAAGAACACTGGGGCTCTGGGCTTCTCTAGCCACCTCATCTTCTGCTCATCCTCGCGCGCTCTAAAGAGAGCTCAGGTGAGAAATTGCAAACGTCGAGCAATTGCTCAGAGATGAAAAGTGCCAGCACTGAAAGCTGTTGCTAGCCAGCACCCTTCCTTGGAAGTGCTTTCACAGGCGCAGCAACACTGGGGCTTTGCGCTTCTCTAGCCACCAAACGTCACGGTCCTTCTCTTTCTGTCTCGTAGACACGAGCTGAGAAATTGCAAACGTCGAGCAATTGCTCAGAGATGAAAAGTGCCAGCACTGAAAGCTCTTGCTAGCCAGCACCCTTCCTTGGAAGCGCTTTTGTAGGCCTAAGAACACTGGGGCTCTGGGCTTCTCTAGCCACCTAATCTTGTGCTCATCCTCTCGCACACTCTAAAGAGAGCTCAGGTGAGAAATTGCAAACGTCCAGCAATTGCTCAGAGATGAAAAGTGCCAGCACTGAAAGCTGTTGCTAGACAGCACCCTTCCTTGGAAGCGCTTTCACAGACGCAGTAACACTGGGGCTTTGCGCTTCTATACGCACCAAACGTCACGGTCCTTCTCTTTCCGTCTCGTAGACACGAGCTGAGAAATTGCAAACGTCGAGCAATTGCTCAGAGATGAAAAGTGCCAGCACTGAAAGCTCTTGCTAGCCAGCACCCTTCCTTGGAAGCGCTTTCACAGGCGCAGCAACACTGGGGCTTTGCGCTTCTATACGCACCAAACGTCACGGTCATTCTCTTTCCGTCTCGTAGACACGAGCTGAGAAATTGCAAACGTCGAGCAATTGCTCAGAGATGAAAAGTGCCAGCACTAAAGCTCTTGCTAGCAAGCACCCTTCCTTGGAAGCGCTTTCACAGGCGCAGCAACACTGGGGCTTTGCGCTTCTCTACCCACCAAACATCACGGTCACTATCTCTCCGTCTCGTAGACACGAGCTGAGAAATTGCAAACGTCGAGCAATTGCTCGGAGATGAAAAGTGCCAGCACTGAAAGCTGTTGCTAGCCAGCACCCTTCCTTGGAAGCGCTTTTGTAGGCCTAAGAACAGTGGGGCTCTGGGCTTCTCTAGCCACCTAATCTTCTGCTCATCCTCTCGCGCACTCTAAAGAGTGCTCAGGTGAGAAATTGCAAACGTCGAGCAATTGCTCAGAGATGAAAAGTGCCAGCACTGAAAGCTGTTGCTAGCCAGCACCCTTCCTTGGAAGCGCTTTCACAGGCGCAGCAACACTGGGGCTTTGCGCTTCTCTAGCCACCAAACGTCACGGTCCTTCTCTTTCCGTCTCATAGACACGAGCTGAGAAATTGCAAACGTCGAGCGATTGCTCAGAGATGAAAAGTGCCAGCACTGAAAGCTGTTGCTAGCCAGCACCCTTCCTTGGAAGCGCTTTTGTAGGCCTAAGAACACTGGGGCTCTGGGCTTCTCTAGCTACCTAATATTCTGCTCATCCTCGCGCGCTCTAAAGAGAGCTCAGGTGAGAAATTGCAAACGTCCAGCAATTGCTCAGAGATGAAAAGTGCCAGCACTGAAAGCTGTTGCTAGCCAGCACCCTTCCTTGGAAGCGCTTTCACAGGCGCAGCAACACTGGGGCTTTGCGCTTCTCTAGCCACCAAACGTCACGGTCCTTCTCTTTCCATCTCGTAGACACGAGCTGAGAAATTGCAAACGTCCAGCAATTGCTCAGAGATGAAAAGTGCCAGCACTGGAAGCTCT
Organism: Sarcoramphus papa; assembly: GCA_037962945.1. Lineage (NCBI taxonomy): Eukaryota > Metazoa > Chordata > Aves > Accipitriformes > Cathartidae > Sarcoramphus > Sarcoramphus papa. The sequence goes on along the minus strand of CM075606.1, from coordinate 3,305,108 downwards.
TGCTAGCCAGCACCCTTCCTTGGAAGCGCTTTTGTAGGCCTAAGAACACTGGGGCTCTGGGCTTCTCTAGCCACCTAATCTTCTGCTCATCCTCTCGCGCACTCTAAAGAGAGCTCAGGTGAGAAATTGCAAACGTCGAGCAATTGCTCAGAGATGAAAAGTGCCAGCACTGAAAGCTGTTGCTAGCCAGCACCCTTCCTTGGAAGCGCTTTCACAGGCGCAGCAACACTGGGGCTTTGCGCTTCTATACGCACCAAACGTCACGGTCCTTCTCTTTCCGTCTCGTAGACACGAGCTGAGAAATTGCAAACGTCGAGCAATTGCTCAGAGATGAAAAGTGCCAGCACTAAAGCTCTTGCTAGCCAGCACCCTTCCTTGGAAGCGCTTTCACAGGCGCAGTAACACTGGGGCTCTGGGCTTCTCTAGCCACCAAACGTCACGGTCACTATCTCTCCGTCTCGTAGACACGAGCTGAGAAATTGCAAACGTCGAGCAATTGCTCAGAGCTGAAAAGTGCCAGCACTGAAAGCTGTTGCTAGCCAGCCCCCTTCCTTGGAAGCGCTTTTGTAGGCCTAAGAACACTGGGGCTCTGGGCTTCTCTAGCCACCTCATCTTCTGCTCATCCTCTCGCGCACTCTAAAGAGAGCTCAGGTGAGAAATTGCAAACGTCGAGCAATTGCTCAGAGATGAAAAGTGCCAGCACTGAAAGCTGTTGCTAGCCAGCACCCTTCCTTGGAAGCACTTTCACAGGCGCAGCAACACTGTGGCTTTGCGCTTCTCTAGCCACCAAACGTCACGGTCCTTCTCTTTCCGTCTCGTAGACACGAGCTGAGAAATTGCAAACGTCCAGCAATTGCTCAGAGATGAAAAGTGCCAGCACTGAAAGCTGTTGCTAGCCAGCACCCTTCCTTGGAAGCGCTTTCACAGGCGCAGCAACACTGGGGCTTTGCGCTTCTATACGCACCAAACGTCACGGTCATTCTCTTTCCGTCTCGTAGACACGAGCTGAGAAATTGCAAACGTCGAGCAATTGCTCAGAGATGAAAAGTGCCAGCACTAAAGCTCTTGCTAGCCAGCACCCTTCCTTGGAAGCGCTTTCACAGGCGCAGCAACACTGGGGCTTTGCGCTTCTCTACCCACCAAACGTCACAGTCACTATCTCTCCGTCTCGTAGACACGAGCTGAGAAATTGCAAACGTCCAGCAATTGCTCGGAGATGAAAAGTGCCAGAACTGAAAGCTGTTGCTAGCCAGCACCCTTCCTTGGAAGTGCTTTTGTAGGCCTAAGAACAGTGGGGCTCTGGGCTTCTCTAGCCACCTCATCTTCTGCTCATCCTCTTGCGCACTCTAAAGAGAGCTCAGGTGAGAAATTGCAAATGTCCAGCAATTGCTCAGAGATGAAAAGTGCCAGCACTGAAAGCTGTTGCTAGCCAGCACCCTTCCTTGGAAGCGCTTTCACAGGCGCAGCAACACTGGGGCTTTGCGCTTCTATACGCACCAAACGTCACGGTCATTCTCTTTCCGTCTCGTAGACACGAGCTGAGAAATTGCAAACGTCGAGCAATTGCTCAGAGATGAAAAGTGCCAGCACTGAAAGCTGTTGCTAGCCAGCACCCTTCCTTGGAAGCGCTTTCACAGGCGCAGTAACACTGGGGCTTTGCGCTTCTATACGCACCAAACGTCACGGTCCTTCTCTTTCTGTCTCGTAGACACGAGCTGAGAAATTGCAAACGTCGAGCAATTGCTCAGAGATGAAAAGTGCCAGCACTGAAAGCTCTTGCTAGCCAGCACCCTTCCTTGGAAGCGCTTTCACAGGCGCAGCAACACTGGGGCTTTGCGCATCTATACGCACCAAACGTCACGGTCATTCTCTTTCCGTCTCGTAGACACGAGCTGAGAAATTGCAAACGTCCAGCAATTGCTCAGAGATGAAAAGTGCCAGCACTGAAAGCTGTTGCTAGCCAGCACCCTTCCTTGGAAGCGCTTTCACAGGCGCAGCAACACTGGGGCTTTGCGCTTCTCTACCCACCAAACATCACGGTCACTATCTCTCCGTCTCGTAGACACGAGCTGAGAAATTGCAAACGTCGAGCAATTGCTCGGAGATGAAAAGTGCCAGCACTGAAAGCTGTTGCTAGCCAGCACCCTTCCTTGGAAGCGCTTTTGTAGGCCTAAGAACACTGGGGCTCTGGGCTTCTCTGGCCACCTCATCTTCTCCTCATCCTCTCGCGCACTCTAAAGAGAGCTCAGGTGAGAAATTGCAAACGTCGAGCAATTGCTCAGAGATGAAAAGTGCCAGCACTGAAAGCTGTTGCTAGCCAGCCCCCTTCCTTGGAAGCGCTTTCACAGGCGCAGCAACACTGTGGCTTTGCGCTTCTATACGCACCAAACGTCACGGTCCTTCTCTTTCCGTCTCGTAGACACGAGCTGAGAAATTGCAAACGTCGAGCAATTGCTCAGAGATGAAAAGTGCCAGCACTGAAAGCTGTTGCTAGCCAGCACCCTTCCTTGGAAGCGCTTTCACAGGCGCAGCAACACTGGGGCTTTGCGCTTCTCTAGCCACCAAACGTCACAGTCACTATCTCTCCGTCTCGTAGACACGAGCTGAGAAATTGCAAACGTCGAGCAATTGCTCAGAGATGAAAAGTGCCAGCACTGGAAGCTCTTGCTAGCCAGCACCCTTCCTTGGAAGCGCTTTTGTAGGCCTAAGAACACTGGGGCTCTGGGCTTCTCTAGCCACCTAATCTTCTGCTCATCCTCTCGCGCACTCTGAAGAGAGCTCAGGTGAGAAATTGCAAACGTCCAGTAATTGCTCAGAGATGAAAAGTGCCAGCACTGAAAGCTGTTGCTAGCCAGCACCCTTCCTTGGAAGCGCTTTCACAGGCGCAGCAACACTGGGGCTTTGCGCTTCTCTACCCACCAAACGTCACGGTCCTTCTCTTTCCGTCTCGTAGACACGAGCTGAGAAATTGCAAACGTCGAGCAATTGCTCAGAGATGAAAAGTGCCAGCACTGAAAGCTGTTGCTAGCCAGCACCCTTCCTTGGAAGCGCTTTTGTAGGCCTAAGAACAGTGGGGCTCTGGGCTTCTCTAGCCACCTCATCTTCTGCTCATCCTCGCGCGCTCTAAAGAGAGCTCAGGTGAGAAATTGCAAACGTCCAGCAATTGCTCAGAGATTAAAAGTGCCAGCACTGAAAGCTCTTGCTAGCCAGCACCCTTCCTTGGAAGCGCTTTCACAGGCGCAGTAACACTGGGGCTTTGCGCTTCTATACGCACCAAACGTCACGGTCCTTCTCTTTCCGTCTCGTAGACACGAGCTGAGAAATTGCAAACGTCGAGCAATTGCTCAGAGATGAAAAGTGCCAGCACTGAAAGCTGTTGCTAGCCAGCACCCTTCCTTGGAAGCGCTTTTGTAGGCCTAAGAACAGTGGGGCTCTGGGCTTCTCTAGCCACCTCATCTTCTGCTCATCCTCTCGCGCACTCTAAAGAGAGCTCAGGTGAGAAATTGCAAACGTCGAGCAATTGCTCAGAGATGAAAAGTGCCAGCACTGAAAGCTCTTGCTAGCCAGCACCCTTCCTTGGAAGCGCTTTCACAGGCACAGCAACACTGGGGCTTTGCGCTTCTCTAGCCACCAAACGTCACGGTCCTTCTCTTTCCGTCTCGTAGACACGAGCTGAGAAATTGCAAACGTCGAGCAATTGCTCAGAGATGAAAAGTGCCAGCACTGAAAGCTGTTGCTAACCAGCACCCTTCCTTGGAAGCGCTTTTGTAGGCCTAAGAACACTGGGGCTCTGGGCTTCTCTAGCCACCTCATCTTCTGCTCATCCTCGCGCGCTCTAAAGAGAGCTCAGGTGAGAAATTGCAAACGTCGAGCAATTGCTCAGAGATGAAAAGTGCCAGCACTGAAAGCTGTTGCTAGCCAGCACCCTTCCTTGGAAGCGCTTTCACAGGCGCAGCAACACTGGGGCTTTGCGCTTCTCTACCCACCAAACGTCACGGTCCTTCTCTTTCCGTCTCGTAGACACGAGCTGAGAAATTGCAAACGTCGAGCAATTGCTCAGAGATGAAAAGTGCCAGCACTGAAAGCTCTTGCTAGCCAGCACCCTTCCTTGGAAGCGCTTTTGTAGGCCTAAGAACACTGGGGCTCTGGGCTTCTCTAGCCACCTCATCTTCTGCTCATCCTCTCGCACACTCTAAAGAGAGCTCAGGTGAGAAATTGCAAACGTCCAGCAATTGCTCAGAGATGAAAAGTGCCAGCACTGAAAGCTGTTGCTAGACAGCACCCTTCCTTGGAAGCGCTTTCACAGGCGCAGTAACACTGGGGCTTTGCGCTTCTATACGCACCAAACGTCACGGTCCTTCTCTTTCCGTCTCGTAGACACGAGCTGAGAAATTGCAAACGTCGAGCAATTGCTCAGAGATGAAAAGTGCCAGCACTGAAAGCTCTTGCTAGCCAGCACCCTTCCTTGGAAGCGCTTTCACAGGCGCAGCAACACTGGGGCTTTGCGCTTCTATACGCACCAAACGTCACGGTCATTCTCTTTCCGTCTCGTAGACACGAGCTGAGAAATTGCAAACGTCGAGCAATTGCTCAGAGATGAAAAGTGCCAGCACTAAAGCTCTTGCTAGCAAGCACCCTTCCTTGGAAGCGCTTTCACAGGCGCAGCAACACTGGGGCTTTGCGCTTCTCTACCCACCAAATATCACGGTCACTATCTCTCCGTCTCGTAGACACGAGCTGAGAAATTGCAAACGTCGAGCAATTGCTCGGAGATGAAAAGTGCCAGCACTGAAAGCTGTTGCTAGCCAGCACCCTTCCTTGGAAGCGCTTTTGTAGGCCTAAGAACACTGGGGCTCTGGGCTTCTCTAGCCACCTAATCTTCTGCTCATCCTCTTGCGCACTCTAAAGAGTGCTCAGGTGAGAAATTGCAAACGTCGAGCAATTGCTCAGAGATGAAAAGTGCCAGCACTGAAAGCTGTTGCTAGCCAGCACCCTTCCTTGGAAGCGCTTTCACAGGCGCAGCAACACTGGGGCTTTGCGCTTCTCTAGCCACCAAACGTCACGGTCCTTCTCTTTCCGTCTCATAGACACGAGCTGAGAAATTGCAAACGTCGAGCGATTGCTCAGAGATGAAAAGTGCCAGCACTGAAAGCTGTTGCTAGCCAGCACCCTTCCTTGGAAGCGCTTTTGTAGGCCTAAGAACACTGGGGCTCTGGGCTTCTCTAGCTACCTAATATTCTGCTCATCCTCGCGCGCTCTAAAGAGAGCTCAGGTGAGAAATTGCAAACGTCCAGCAATTGCTCAGAGATGAAAAGTGCCAGCACTGAAAGCTGTTGCTAGCCAGCACCCTTCCTTGGAAGCGCTTTCACAGGCGCAGCAACACTGGGGCTTTGCGCTTCTCTAGCCACCAAACGTCACGGTCCTTCTCTTTCCGTCTCGTAGACACGAGCTGAGAAATTGCAAACGTCCAGCAATTGCTCAGAGATGAAAAGTGCCAGCACTGGAAGCTCTTGCTAGCCAGCACCCTTCCTTGGAAGCGCTTTTGTAGGCCTAAGAACACTGGGGCTCTGGGCTTCTCTAGCCACCTAATCTTCTGCTCATCCTCTCGCGCACTCTAAAGAGAGCTCAGGTGAGAAATTGCAAACGTCCAGCAATTGCTCAGAGATGAAAAGTGCCAGCACTGAAAGCTGTTGCTAGCCAGCACCCTTCCTTGGAAGCGCTTTCACAGGCGCAGCAACACTGGGGCTTTGCGCTTCTATACGCACCAAACGTCACGGTCCTTCTCTTTCCGTCTCGTAGACACGAGCTGAGAAATTGCAAACGTCGAGCAATTGCTCAGAGATGAAAAGTGCCAGCACTAAAGCTCTTGCTAGCCAGCACCCTTCCTTGGAAGCGCTTTCACAGGCGCAGCAACACTGGGGCTTTGCGCTTCTCTACCCACCAAACGTCACGGTCACTATCTCTCCGTCTCGTAGACACGAGCTGAGAAATTGCAAACGTCCAGCAATTGCTCGGAGATGAAAAGTGCCAGAACTGAAAGCTGTTGCTAGCCAGCACCCTTCCTTGGAAGCGCTTTTGTAGGCCTAAGAACAGTGGGGCTCTGGGCTTCTCTAGCCACCTCATCTTCTGCTCATCCTCTTGCGCACTCTAAAGAGAGCTCAGGTGAGAAATTGCAAATGTCCAGCAATTGCTCAGAGATGAAAAGTGCCAGCACTGAAAGCTGTTGCTAGCCAGCACCCTTCCTTGGAAGCGCTTTCACAGGCGCAGCAACACTGGGGCTTTGCGCTTCTATACGCACCAAACGTCACGGTCATTCTCTTTCCGTCTCGTAGACACGAGCTGAGAAATTGCAAACGTCGAGCAATTGCTCAGAGATGAAAAGTGCCAGCACTGAAAGCTGTTGCTAGCCAGCACCCTTCCTTGGAAGCGCTTTTGTAGGCCTAAGTACACTGGGGCTCTGGGCTTCTCTAGCCACCTCATCTTCTGCTCATCCTCTCGCGCACTCTAAAGAGAGCTCAGGTGAGAAATTGCAAACGTCGAGCAATTGCTCAGAGATGAAAAGTGCCAGCACTGAAAGCTCTTGCTAGCCAGCACCCTTCCTTGGAAGCGCTTTCACAGGCGCAGTAACACTGGGGCTTTGCGCTTCTATACGCACCAAACGTCACGGTCCTTCTCTTTCCGTCTCGTAGACACGAGCTGAGAAATTGCAAACGTCGAGCAATTGCTCAGAGATGAAAAGTGCCAGCACTGAAAGCTCTTGCTAGCCAGCACCCTTCCTTGGAAGCGCTTTCACAGGCGCAGCAACACTGGGGCTTTGCGCTTCTATACGCACCAAACGTCACGGTCATTCTCTTTCCGTCTCGTAGACACGAGCTGAGAAATTGCAAACGTCGAGCAATTGCTCAGAGATGAAAAGTGCCAGCACTAAAGCTCTTGCTAGCCAGCACCCTTCCTTGGAAGCGCTTTCACAGGCGCAGCAACACTGGGGCTTTGCGCTTCTCTACCCACCAAACATCACGGTCACTATCTCTCCGTCTCGTAGACACGAGCTGAGAAATTGCAAACGTCGAGCAATTGCTCGGAGATGAAAAGTGCCAGCACTGAAAGCTGTTGCTAGCCAGCACCCTTCCTTGCAAGCGCTTTTGTAGGCCTAAGAACACTGGGGCTCTGGGCTTCTCTAGCCACCTCATCTTCTGCTCATCCTCTCGCGCACTCTAAAGAGTGCTCAGGTGAGAAATTGCAAACGTCGAGCAATTGCTCAGAGATGAAAAGTGCCAGCACTGAAAGCTGTTGCTAGCCAGCACCCTTCCTTGGAAGCGCTTTCACAGGCGCAGCAACACTGGGGCTTTGCGCTTCTCTAGCCACCAAACGTCACGGTCATTCTCTTTCCGTCTCATAGACACGAGCTGAGAAATTGCAAACGTCGAGCGATTGCTCAGAGATGAAAAGTGCCAGCACTAAAGCTCTTGCTAGCCAGCACCCTTCCTTGGAAGCGCTTTCACAGGCGCAGTAACACTGGGGCTTTGCGCTTCTATACGCACCAAACGTCACGGTCCTTCTCTTTCTGTCTCGTAGACACGAGCTGAGAAATTGCAAACGTCGAGCAATTGCTCAGAGATGAAAAGTGCCAGCACTGAAAGCTGTTGCTAGCCAGCACCCTTCCTTGGAAGCGCTTTTGTAGGCCTAAGAACACTGGGGCTCTGGGCTTCTCTAGCCACCTAATCTTCTGCTCATCCTCGCGCGCTCTAAAGAGAGCTCAGGTGAGAAATTGCAAACGTCCAGCAATTGCTCAGAGCTGAAAAGTGCCAGCACTGAAAGCTGTTGCTAGCCAGCACCCTTCCTTGGAAGCGCTTTCACAGGCGCAGTAACACTGGGGCTTTGCGCTTCTCTACCCACCAAACGTCACGGTCCTTCTCTTTCCGTCTCGTAGACACGAGCTGAGAAATTGCAAACGTCGAGCAATTGCTCAGAGATGAAAAGTGCCAGCACTGAAAGCTGTTGCTAGCCAGCACCCTTCCTTGGAAGCGCTTTTGTAGGCCTAAGAACACTGGGGCTCTGGGCTTCTCTAGCCACCTCATCTTCTGCTCATCCTCTCGCGCACTCTGAAGAGAGCTCAGGTGAGAAATTGCAAACGTCCAGCAATTGCTCAGAGATGAAAAGTGCCAGCACTGAAAGCTGTTGCTAGCCAGCACCCTTCCTTGGAAGCGCTTTCACAGGCGCAGCAACACTGGGGCTTTGCGCTTCTCTAGCCACCAAACGTCACGGTCACTATCTCTCCGTCTCGTAGACACGAGCTGAGAAATTGCAAACGTCGAGCAACTGCTCAGAGATGAAAAGTGCCAGAACTGGAAGCTGTTGCTAGCCAGCCCCCTTCCTTGGAAGCGCTTTTCTAGGCCTAAGAACACTGGGGCTCTGGGCTTCTCTAGCCACCTCATCTTCTGCTCATCCTCCCGCGCACTCTGAAGAGAGCTCAGGTGAGAAATTGCAAATGTCCAGCAATTGCTCAGAGCTGAAAAGTGCCAGCACTGAAAGCTGTTGCTAGCCAGCACCCTTCCTTGGAAGCGCTTTCACAGGCGCAGCAACACTGGGGCTTTGCGCTTCTCTACCCACCAAACGTCACGGTCCTTCTCTTTCCGTCTCGTAGACACGAGCTGAGAAATTGCAAACGTCGAGCAATTGCTCAGAGATGAAAAGTGCCAGCACTAAAGCTCTTGCTAGCCAGCACACTTCCTTGGAAGCGCTTTCACAGGCGCAGTAACACTGGGGCTTTGCGCTTCTATACGCACCAAACGTCACGGTCCTTCTCTTTCTGTCTCGTAGACACGAGCTGAGAAATTGCAAACGTCCAGCAATTGCTCAGAGATGAAAAGTGCCAGCACTGAAAGCTGTTGCTAGCCAGCACCCTTCCTTGGAAGCGCTTTTGTAGGCCTAAGAACACTGGGGCTCTGGGCTTCTCTAGCCACCTCATCTTCTGCTCATCCTCCCGCGCTCTAAAGAGAGCTCAGGTGAGAAATTGCAAACGTCCAGCAATTGCTCAGAGATGAAAAGTGCCAGCACTGAAAGCTGTTGCTAGCCAGCACCCTTCCTTGGAAGCGCTTTCACAGGCGCAGCAACACTGGGGCTTTGCGCTTCTCTACCCACCAAACGTCACGGTCATTCTCTTTCCGTCTCTTAGACACGAGCTGAGAAATTGCAAACGTCGAGCAATTGCTCAGAGATGAAAAGTGCCAGCACTGAAAGCTGTTGCTAGCCAGCACCCTTCCTTGGAAGTGCTTTTGTAGGCCTAAGAACAGTGGGGCTCTGGGCTTCTCTAGCCACCTCATCTTCTGCTCATCCTCTCGCGCACTCTAAAGAGAGCTCAGGTGAGTAATTGCAAACGTCCAGCAATTGCTCAGAGATGAAAAGTGCCAGCACTGAAAGCTGTTGCTAGCCAGCACCCTTCCTTGGAAGCGCTTTCACAGGCGCAGCAACACTGGGGCTTTGCGCTTCTATACGCACCAAACGTCACGGTCCTTCTCTTTCCGTCTCGTAGACACGAGCTGAGAAATTGCAAACGTCGAGCAATTGCTCAGAGATGAAAAGTGCCAGCACTGAAAGCTGTTGCTAGCCAGCCCCCTTCCTTGCAAGCGCTTTTGTAGGCCTAAGAACACTGGGGCTCTGGGCTTCTCTAGCCACCTCATCTTCTGCTCATCCTCCCGCGCTCTAAAGAGAGCTCAGGTGAGAAATTGCAAACGTCCAGCAATTGCTCAGAGATGAAAAGTGCCAGCACTGAAAGCTGTTGCTAGCCAGCACCCTTCCTTGGAAGCGCTTTCACAGGCGCAGCAACACTGGGGCTTTGCGCTTCTCTACCCACCAAACGTCACGGTCCTTCTCTTTCCGTCTCGTAGACACGAGCTGAGAAATTGCAAACGTCGAGCAATTGCTCAGAGATGAAAAGTGCCAGCACTAAAGCTGTTGCTAGCCAGCACCCTTCCTTGGAAGCGCTTTCACAGGCGCAGCAACACTGGGGCTTTGCGCTTCTCTACCCACCAAACGTCACGGTCACTATCTCTCCGTCTCGTAGACACGAGCTGAGAAATTGCAAACGTCCAGCAATTGCTCCGAGATGAAAAGTGCCAGCACTGAAAGCTCTTGCTAGCCAGCACCCTTCCTTGGAAGCGCTTTTGTAGGCCTAAGAACACTGGGGCTCTGGGCTTCTCTAGCCACCTCATCTTCTCCTCATCCTCTCGCGCACTCTAAAGAGAGCTCAGGTGAGAAATTGCAAACGTCCAGCAATTGCTCAGAGATGAAAAGTGCCAGCACTGAAAGCTGTTGCTAGCCAGCACCCTTCCTTGGAAGCGCTTTCACAGGCGCAGCAACACTGGGGCTTTGCGCTTCTCTAGCCACCAAACGTCACGGTCATTCTCTTTCCGTCTCGTAGACACGAGCTGAGAAATTGCAAACGTCGAGCAATTACTCAGAGATGAAAAGTGCCAGCACTGAAAGCTCTTGCTAGCCAGCACCCTTCCTTGGAAGCGCTTTTGTAGGCCTAAGAACACTGGGGCTCTGGGCTTCTCTAGCCACCTCATCTTCTGCTCATCCTCTCGCGCGCTCTAAAGAGAGCTCAGGTGAGAAATTGCAAACGTCGAGCAATTGCTCAGAGATGAAAAGTGCCAGCACTGAAAGCTGTTGCTAGCCAGCACCCTTCCTTGGAAGCGCTTTCACAGGCGCAGCAACACTGGGGCTTTGCGCTTCTCTACCCACCAAACGTCACGGTCCTTCTCTTTCCGTCTCGTAGACACGAGCTGAGAAATTGCAAACGTCGAGCAATTGCTCAGAGATGAAAAGTGCCAGCACTGAAAGCTCTTGCTAGCCAGCACCCTTCCTTGGAAGCGCTTTTGTAGGCCTAAGAACACTGGGGCTCTGGGCTTCTCTAGCCACCTCATCTTCTGCTCATCCTCGCGCGCTCTAAAGAGAGCTCAGGTGAGAAATTGCAAACGTCGAGCAATTGCTCAGAGATGAAAAGTGCCAGCACTAAAGCTGTTGCTAGACAGCACCCTTCCTTGGAAGCGCTTTCACAGGCGCAGCAACACTGGGGCTTTGCGCTTCTATACGCACCAAACGTCACGGTCACTATCTCTCCGTCTCGTAGACACGAGCTGAGAAATTGCAAACGTCCAGCAATTGCTCGGAGATGAAAAGTGCCAGCACTGAAAGCTGTTGCTAGCCAGCACCCTTCCTTGGAAGCGCTTTTGTAGGCCTAAGAACAGTGGGGCTCTGGGCTTCTCTAGCCACCTCATCTTCTCCTCATCCTCTCGCGCACTCTAAAGAGAGCTCAGGTGAGAAATTGCAAACGTCGAGCAATTGCTCGGAGATGAAAAGTGCCAGCACTGAAAGCTGTTGCTAGCCAGCACCCTTCCTTGGAAGCGCTTTCACAGGCGCAGCAACACTGGGGCTTTGCGCTTCTCTAGCCAGCAAACGTCACTGTCCTTCTCTTTCCGTCTCGTAGACACGAGCTGAGAAATTGCAAACGTCGAGCAATTGCTCAGAGATGAAAAGTGCCAGCACTGAAAGCTGTTGCTAGCCAGCACCCTTCCTTGGAAGCGCTTTCACAGGCGCAGCAACACTGGGGCTTTGCGCTTCTCTACCCACCAAACGTCACGGTCCTTCTCTGTCCGTCTCGTAGACACGAGCTGAGAAATTGCAAACGTCGAGCAATTGCTCAGAGATGAAAAGTGCCAGCACTGAAAGCTGTTGCTAGCCAGCACCCTTCCTTGGAAGCGCTTTTGTAGGCCTAAGAACACTGGGGCTCTGGGCTTCTCTAGCCACCTAATCTTCTGCTCATCCTCGCGCGCTCTAAAGAGAGCTCAGGTGAGAAATTGCAAACGTCCAGCAATTGCTCAGAGATGAAAAGTGCCAGCACTAAAGCTGTTGCTAGACAGCACCCTTCCTTGGAAGCGCTTTCACAGGCGCAGCAACACTGGGGCTTTGCGCTTCTATACGCACCAAACGTCACGGTCACTATCTCTCCGTCTCGTAGACACGAGCTGAGAAATTGCAAACGTCCAGCAATTGCTCAGAGATGAAAAGTGCCAGCACTGAAAGCTGTTGCTAGCCAGCACCCTTCCTTGGAAGCGCTTTTGTAGGCCTAAGAACACTGGGGCTCTGGGCTCCTCTAGCCACCTCATCTTCTCCTCATCCTCTCGCGCACTCTAAAGAGAGCTCAGGTGAGAAATTGCAAACGTCGAGCAATTGCTCAGAGATGAAAAGTGCCAGCACTGAAAGCTGTTGCTAGCCAGCACCCTTCCTTGGAAGCGCTTTTGTAGGCCTAAGAACACTGGGGCTCTGGGCTTCTCTAGCCACCTCATCTTCTGCTCATCCTCTCGCGCACTCTAAAGAGAGCTCAGGTGAGAAATTGCAAACGTCGAGCAATTGCTCAGAGATGAAAAGTGCCAGCACTGAAAGCTGTTGCTAGCCAGCACCCTTCCTTGGAAGCGCTTTCACAGGCGCAGCAACACTGGGGCTTTGCGCTTCTCTACCCACCAAACGTCACGGTCATTCTCTTTCCGTCTCGTAGACACGAGCTGAGAAATTGCAAACGTCGAGCAATTGCTCGGAGATGAAAAGTGCCAGCACTGAAAGCTGTTGCTAGCCAGCACCCTTCCTTGGAAGCGCTTTTGTAGGCCTAAGAACAGTGGGGCTCTGGGCTTCTCTAGCCACCTCATCTTCTGCTCATCCTCTCGCGCACTCTAAAGAGAGCTCAGGGGAGAAATTGCAAACGTCGAGCAATTGCTCAGAGATGAAAAGTGCCAGCACTGAAAGCTGTTGCTAGCCAGCACCCTTCCTTGGAAGCGCTTTCACAGGCGCAGCAACACTGGGGCTTTGCGCTTCTCTACCCACCAAACGTCACGGTCCTTCTCTTTCCGTCTCGTAGACACGAGCTGAGAAATTGCAAACGTCCAGCAATTGCTCAGAGATGAAAAGTGCCAGCACTAAAGCTGTTGCTAGACAGCACCCTTCCTTGGAAGCGCTTTCACAGGCGCAGCAACACTGGGGCTTTGCGCTTCTCTACCCACCAAACGTCACGGTCACTATCTCTCCGTCTCGTAGACACGAGCTGAGAAATTGCAAACGTCCAGCAATTGCTCCGAGATGAAAAGTGCCAGCACTGAAAGCTCTTGCTAGCCAGCACCCTTCCTTGGAAGCGCTTTTGTAGGCCTAAGAACAGTGGGGCTCTGGGCTTCTCTAGCCACCTCATCTTCTCCTCATCCTCTCGCGCACTCTAAAGAGAGCTCAGGTGAGAAATTGCAAACGTCGAGCAATTGCTCAGAGATGAAAAGTGCCAGCACTGAAAGCTGTTGCTAGCCAGCACCCTTCCTTGGAAGCGCTTTCACAGGCGCAGCAACACTGGGGCTTTGCGCTTCTATACGCACCAAACGTCACGGTCATTCTCTTTCCGTCTCGTAGACACGAGCTGAGAAATTGCAAACGTCGAGCAATTGCTCAGAGATGAAAAGTGCCAGCACTGAAAGCTGTTGCTAGCCAGCACCCTTCCTTGGAAGCGCTTTTGTAGGCCTAAGAACAGTGGGGCTCTGGGCTTCTCTAGCCACCTCATCTTCTGCTCATCCTCTCGCGCACTCTAAAGAGAGCTCAGGTGAGAAATTGCAAACGTCCAGCAATTGCTCAGAGATGAAAAGTGCCAGCACTGAAAGCTGTTGCTAGCCAGCACCCTTCCTTGGAAGCGCTTTCACAGGCGCAGCAACACTGGGGCTTTGCGCTTCTCTAGCCACCAAACGTCACGGTCATTCTCTTTCCGTCTCGTAGACACGAGCTGAGAAATTGCAAACGTCGAGCAATTACTCAGAGATGAAAAGTGCCAGCACTGAAAGCTCTTGCTAGCCAGCACCCTTCCTTGGAAGCGCTTTTGTAGCCCTAAGAACACTGGGGCTCTGGGCTTCTCTAGCCACCTCATCTTCTGCTCATCCTCTCGCGCACTCTAAAGAGAGCTCAGGTGAGAAATTGCAAACGTCGAGCAATTGCTCAGAGATGAAAAGTGCCAGCACCGAAAGCTGTTGCTAGCCAGCACCCTTCCTTGGAAGCGCTTTCACAGGCGCAGCAACACTGGGGCTTTGCGCTTCTATACGCACCAAACGTCACGGTCCTTCTCTTTCCGTCTCGTAGACACGAGCTGAGAAATTGCAAACGTCGAGCAATTGCTCAGAGATGAAAAGTGCCAGCACTGAAAGCTGTTGCTAGCCAGCACCCTTCCTTGGAAGCGCTTTTCTAGGCCTAAGAACACTGGGGCTCTGGGCTTCTCTAGCCACCTCATCTTCTGCTCATCCTCGCGCGCTCTAAAGAGAGCTCAGGTGAGAAATTGCAAACGTCGAGCAATTGCTCAGAGATGAAAAGTGCCAGCACTAAAGCTGTTGCTAGACAGCACCCTTCCTTGGAAGCGCTTTCACAGGCGCAGCAACACTGGGGCTTTGCGCTTCTATACGCACCAAACGTCACGGTCACTATCTCTCCGTCTCGTAGACACGAGCTGAGAAATTGCAAACGTCCAGCAATTGCTCGGAGATGAAAAGTGCCAGCACTGAAAGCTGTTGCTAGCCAGCACCCTTCCTTGGAAGCGCTTTTGTAGGCCTAAGAACACTGGGGCTCTGGGCTTCTCTAGCCACCTCATCTTCTCCTCATCCTCTCGCGCACTCTAAAGAGAGCTCAGGTGAGAAATTGCAAACGTCCAGCAATTGCTCAGAGATGAAAAGTGCCAGCACTGAAAGCTGTTGCTAGCCAGCACCCTTCCTTGGAAGCGCTTTCACAGGCGCAGCAACACTGGGGCTTTGCGCTTCTATACGCACCAAACGTCACTCTCCTTCTCTTTCCGTCTCGTAGACACGAGCTGAGAAATTGCAAACGTCGAGCAATTGCTCAGAGATGAAAAGTGCCAGCACTGAAAGCTGTTGCTAGCCAGCACCCTTCCTTGGAAGCGCTTTTGTAGGCCTAAGAACACTGGGGCTCTGGGCTTCTCTAGCCACCTCATCTTCTGCTCATCCTCTCGCGCACTCTAAAGAGAGCTCAGGTGAGAAATTGCAAACGTCCAGCAATTGCTCAGAGATGAAAAGTGCCAGCACTGAAAGCTGTTGCTAGCCAGCACCCTTCCTTGGAAGCGCTTTCACAGGCGCAGCAACACTGGGGCTTTGCGCTTCTCTACCCACCAAACGTCACGGTCCTTCTCTTTCCGTCTCGTAGACACGAGCTGAGAAATTGCAAACGTCGAGCAATTACTCAGAGATGAAAAGTGCCAGCACTGAAAGCTGTTGCTAGCCAGCACCCTTCCTTGGAAGCGCTTTTGTAGGCCTAAGAACAGTGGGGCTCTGGGCTTCTCTAGCCACCTAATCTTCTGCTCATCCTCTCGCGCACTCTAAAGAGAGCTCAGGTGAGAAATTGCAAACGTCGAGCAATTGCTCAGAGATGAAAAGTGCCAGCACTGAAAGCTGTTGCTAGCCAGCACCCTTCCTTGGAAGCGCTTTCACAGGCGCAGCAACACTGGGGCTTTGCGCTTCTCTACCCACCCAACGTCACAGTCCTTCTCTTTCCGTCTCGTAGACACGAGCTGAGAAATTGCAAACGTCGAGCAATTGCTCAGAGATGAAAAGTGCCAGCACTGAAAGCTGTTGCTAGCCAGCACCCTTCCTTGGAAGCGCTTTTGTAGGCCTAAGAACAGTGGGGCTCTGGGCTTCTCTAGCCACCTAATCTTCTGCTCATCCTCGCGCGCTCTAAAGAGAGCTCAGGTGAGAAATTGCAAACGTCGAGCAATTGCTCAGAGATGAAAAGTGCCAGCACTAAAGCTGTTGCTAGACAGCACCCTTCCTTGGAAGCGCTTTCACAGGCGCAGCAACACTGGGGCTTTGCGCTTCTATACGCACCAAACGTCACGGTCACTATCTCTCCGTCTCGTAGACACGAGCTGAGAAATTGCAAACGTCCAGCAATTGCTCGGAGATGAAAAGTGCCAGCACTGAAAGCTGTTGCTAGCCAGCACCCTTCCTTGGAAGCGCTTTTGTAGGCCTAAGAACAGTGGGGCTCTGGGCTTCTCTAGCCACCTCATCTTCTCCTCATCCTCTCGCGCACTCTAAAGAGAGCTCAGGTGAGAAATTGCAAACGTCGAGCAATTGCTCAGAGATGAAAAGTGCCAGCACTGAAAGCTGTTGCTAGCCAGCACCCTTCCTTGGAAGCGCTTTCACAGGCGCAGCAACACTGGGGCTTTGCGCTTCTCTAGCCACCAAACGTCACTGTCCTTCTCTTTCCGTCTCGTAGACACGAGCTGAGAAATTGCAAACGTCGAGCAATTGCTCAGAGATGAAAAGTGCCAGCACTGAAAGCTGTTGCTAGCCAGCACCCTTCCTTGGAAGCGCTTTTGTAGGCCTAAGAACACTGGGGCTCTGGGCTTCTCTAGCCACCTCATCTTCTGCTCATCCTCTCGCGCACTATAAAGAGAGCTCAGGTGAGAAATTGCAAACGTCCAGCAATTGCTCAGAGATGAAAAGTGCCAGCACTGAAAGCTGTTGCTAGCCAGCACCCTTCCTTGGAAGCGCTTTCACAGGCGCAGCAACACTGGGGCTTTGCGCTTCTCTACCCACCAAACGTCACGGTCCTTCTCTTTCCGTCTCGTAGACACGAGCTGAGAAATTGCAAACGTCGAGCAATTACTCAGAGATGAAAAGTGCCAGCACTGAAAGCTGTTGCTAGCCAGCACCCTTCCTTGGAAGCGCTTTTGTAGGCCTAAGAACAGTGGGGCTCTGGGCTTCTCTAGCCACCTAATCTTCTGCTCATCCTCTCGCGCACTCTAAAGAGAGCTCAGGTGAGAAATTGCAAACGTCGAGCAATTGCTCAGAGATGAAAAGTGCCAGCACTGAAAGCTGTTGCTAGCCAGCACCCTTCCTTGGAAGCGCTTTCACAGGCGCAGCAACACTGGGGCTTTGCGCTTCTCTACCCACCCAACGTCACAGTCCTTCTCTTTCCGTCTCGTAGACACGAGCTGAGAAATTGCAAACGTCGAGCAATTGCTCAGAGATGAAAAGTGCCAGCACTGAAAGCTGTTGCTAGCCAGCACCCTTCCTTGGAAGCGCTTTTGTAGGCCTAAGAACAGTGGGGCTCTGGGCTTCTCTAGCCACCTCATCTTCTGCTCATCCTCGCGCGCTCTAAAGAGAGCTCAGGTGAGAAATTGCAAACGTCGAGCAATTGCTCAGAGATGAAAAGTGCCAGCACTAAAGCTGTTGCTAGACAGCACCCTTCCTTGGAAGCGCTTTCACAGGCGCAGCAACACTGGGGCTTTGCGCTTCTATACGCACCAAACGTCACGGTCACTATCTCTCCGTCTCGTAGACACGAGCTGAGAAATTGCAAACGTCCAGCAATTGCTCGGAGATGAAAAGTGCCAGCACTGGAAGCTCTTGCTAGCCAGCACCCTTCCTTGGAAGCGCTTTTGTAGGCCTAAGAACAGTGGGGCTCTGGGCTTCTCTAGCCACCTCATCTTCTCCTCATCCTCTCGCGCACTCTAAAGAGAGCTCAGGTGAGAAATTGCAAACGTCGAGCAATTGCTCAGAGATGAAAAGTGCCAGCACTGAAAGCTGTTGCTAGCCAGCACCCTTCCTTGGAAGCGCTTTCACAGGCGCAGCAACACTGGGGCTTTGCGCTTCTCTAGCCACCAAACGTCACTGTCCTTCTCTTTCCGTCTCGTAGACACGAGCTGAGAAATTGCAAACGTCGAGCAATTGCTCAGAGATGAAAAGTGCCAGCACTGAAAGCTGTTGCTAGCCAGCACCCTTCCTTGGAAGCGCTTTTGTAGGCCTAAGAACACTGGGGCTCTGGGCTTCTCTAGCCACCTCATCTTCTGCTCATCCTCTCGCGCACTATAAAGAGAGCTCAGGTGAGAAATTGCAAACGTCGAGCAATTGCTCAGAGATGAAAAGTGCCAGCACTGAAAGCTGTTGCTAGCCAGCACCCTTCCTTGGAAGCGCTTTCACAGGCGCAGCAACACTGGGGCTTTGCGCTTCTCTACCCACCAAACGTCACGGTCCTTCTCTTTCCGTCTCGTAGACACGAGCTGAGAAATTGCAAACGTCGAGCAATTACTCAGAGATGAAAAGTGCCAGCACTGAAAGCTCTTGCTAGCCAGCACCCTTCCTTGGAAGCGCTTTTGTAGGCCTAAGAACACTGGGGCTCTGGGCTTCTCTAGCCACCTCATCTTCTGCTCATCCTCTCGCGCACTCTAAAGAGAGCTCAGGTGAGAAATTGCAAACGTCGAGCAATTGCTCAGAGATGAAAAGTGCCAGCACTGAAAGCTGTTGCTAGCCAGCACCCTTCCTTGGAAGCGCTTTCACAGGCGCAGCAACACTGGGGCTTTGCGCTTCTCTACCCACCAAACGTCACGGTCATTCTCTTTCCGTCTCGTAGACACGAGCTGAGAAATTGCAAACGTCGAGCAATTGCTCAGAGATGAAAAGTGCCAGCACTGAAAGCTGTTGCTAGCCAGCGCCCTTCCTTGGAAGCGCTTTTGTAGGCCTAAGAACAGTGGGGCTCTGGGCTTCTCTAGCCACCTCATCTTCTGCTCATCCTCTCGCGCACTCTAAAGAGAGCTCAGGTGAGAAATTGCAAACGTCGAGCAATTGCTCAGAGATGAAAAGTGCCAGCACTGAAAGCTGTTGCTAGCCAGCACCCTTCCTTGGAAGCGCTTTCACAGGCGCAGCAACACTGGGGCTTTGCGCTTCTCTACCCACCAAACGTCACTGTCCTTCTCTTTCCGTCTCGTAGACACGAGCTGAGAAATTGCAAACGTCGAGCAATTGCTCAGAGATGAAAAGTGCCAGCACTGAAAGCTGTTGCTAGCCAGCACCCTTCCTTGGAAGCGCTTTTGTAGGCCTAAGAACACTGGGGCTCTGGGCTTCTCTAGCCACCTCATCTTCTGCTCATCCTCTCGCGCACTCTGAAGAGAGCTCAGGTGAGAAATTGCAAACGTCCAGCAATTGCTCAGAGATGAAAAGTGCCAGCACTGAAAGCTGTTGCTAGCCAGCACCCTTCCTTGGAAGCGCTTTCACAGGCGCAGCAACACTGGGGCTTTGCGCTTCTCTAGCCACCAAACGTCACGGTCATTCTCTTTCCGTCTCGTAGACACGAGCTGAGAAATTGCAAACGTCGAGCAATTGCTCAGAGATGAAAAGTGCCAGCACTGAAAGCTCTTGCTAGCCAGCACCCTTCCTTGGAAGTGCTTTTGTAGGCCTAAGAACAGTGGGGCTCTGGGCTTCTCTAGCCACCTCATCTTCTGCTCGTCCTCTCGCGCACTCTAAAGAGAGCTCAGGTGACAAATTGCAAACGTCCAGCAATTGCTCAGAGATGAAAAGTGCCAGCACTGAAAGCTGTTGCTAGCCAGCACCCTTCCTTGGAAGCGCTTTCACAGGCGCAGCAACACTGGGGCTTTGCGCTTCTCTAGCCACCAAACGTCACGGTCCTTCTCTTTCCGTCTCGTAGACACGAGCTGAGAAATTGCAAACGTCGAGCAATTGCTCAGAGATGAAAAGTGCCAGCACTGAAAGCTGTTGCTAGCCAGCACCCTTCCTTGGAAGCGCTTTCACAGGCGCAGCAACACTGGGGCTTTGCGCTTCTATACGCACCAAACGTCACGGTCCTTCTCTTTCCGTCTCGTAGACACGAGCTGAGAAATTGCAAACGTCCAGCAATTGCTCAGAGATGAAAAGTGCCAGCACTGAAAGCTGTTGCTAGCCAGCACCCTTCCTTGGAAGCGCTTTTGTAGGCCTAAGAACACTGGGGCTCTGGGCTTCTCTAGCCACCTCATCTTCTGCTCATCCTCGCGCGCTCTAAAGAGAGCTCAGGTGAGAAATTGCAAACGTCGAGCAATTGCTCAGAGATGAAAAGTGCCAGCACTAAAGCTGTTGCTAGACAGCACCCTTCCTTGGAAGCGCTTTCACAGGCGCAGCAACACTGGGGCTTTGCGCTTCTATACGCACCAAACGTCACGGTCACTATCTCTCCGTCTCGTAGACACGAGCTGAGAAATTGCAAACGTCCAGCAATTGCTCGGAGATGAAAAGTGCCAGCACTGAAAGCTGTTGCTAGCCAGCACCCTTCCTTGGAAGCGCTTTTGTAGGCCTAAGAACAGTGGGGCTCTGGGCTTCTCTAGCCACCTCATCTTCTCCTCATCCTCTCGCGCACTCTAAAGAGAGCTCAGGTGAGAAATTGCAAACGTCGAGCAATTGCTCAGAGATGAAAAGTGCCAGCACTGAAAGCTGTTGCTAGCCAGCACCCTTCCTTGGAAGCGCTTTCACAGGCGCAGCAACACTGGGGCTTTGCGCTTCTCTAGCCACCAAACGTCACTGTCCTTCTCTTTCCGTCTCGTAGACACGAGCTGAGAAATTGCAAACGTCGAGCAATTGCTCAGAGATGAAAAGTGCCAGCACTGAAAGCTGTTGCTAGCCAGCACCCTTCCTTGGAAGCGCTTTTGTAGGCCTAAGAACACTGGGGCTCTGGGCTTCTCTAGCCACCTCATCTTCTGCTCATCCTCTCGCGCACTATAAAGAGAGCTCAGGTGAGAAATTGCAAACGTCGAGCAATTGCTCAGAGATGAAAAGTGCCAGCACTGAAAGCTGTTGCTAGCCAGCACCCTTCCTTGGAAGCGCTTTCACAGGCGCAGCAACACTGGGGCTTTGCGCTTCTCTACCCACCAAACGTCACGGTCCTTCTCTTTCCGTCTCGTAGACACGAGCTGAGAAATTGCAAACGTCGAGCAATTACTCAGAGATGAAAAGTGCCAGCACTGAAAGCTCTTGCTAGCCAGCACCCTTCCTTGGAAGCGCTTTTGTAGGCCTAAGAACACTGGGGCTCTGGGCTTCTCTAGCCACCTCATCTTCTGCTCATCCTCTCGCGCACTCTAAAGAGAGCTCAGGTGAGAAATTGCAAACGTCGAGCAATTGCTCAGAGATGAAAAGTGCCAGCACTGAAAGCTGTTGCTAGCCAGCACCCTTCCTTGGAAGCGCTTTCACAGGCGCAGCAACACTGGGGCTTTGCGCTTCTCTACCCACCAAACGTCACGGTCATTCTCTTTCCATCTCGTAGACACGAGCTGAGAAATTGCAAACGTCGAGCAATTGCTCAGAGATGAAAAGTGCCAGCACTGAAAGCTGTTGCTAGCCAGCACCCTTCCTTGGAAGCGCTTTTGTAGGCCTAAGAACAGTGGGGCTCTGGGCTTCTCTAGCCACCTCATCTTCTGCTCATCCTCTCGCGCACTCTAAAGAGAGCTCAGGTGAGAAATTGCAAACGTCGAGCAATTGCTCAGAGATGAAAAGTGCCAGCACTGAAAGCTGTTGCTAGCCAGCACCCTTCCTTGGAAGCGCTTTCACAGGCGCAGCAACACTGGGGCTTTGCGCTTCTCTACCCACCAAACGTCACTGTCCTTCTCTTTCCGTCTCGTAGACACGAGCTGAGAAATTGCAAACGTCGAGCAATTGCTCAGAGATGAAAAGTGCCAGCACTGAAAGCTGTTGCTAGCCAGCACCCTTCCTTGGAAGCGCTTTCACAGGCGCAGCAACACTGGGGCTTTGCGCTTCTCTAGCCACCAAACGTCACGGTCATTCTCTTTCCGTCTCGTAGACACGAGCTGAGAAATTGCAAACGTCGAGCAATTGCTCAGAGATGAAAAGTGCCAGCACTGAAAGCTCTTGCTAGCCAGCACCCTTCCTTGGAAGTGCTTTTGTAGGCCTAAGAACAGTGGGGCTCTGGGCTTCTCTAGCCACCTCATCTTCTGCTCGTCCTCTCGCGCACTCTAAAGAGAGCTCAGGTGACAAATTGCAAACGTCCAGCAATTGCTCAGAGATGAAAAGTGCCAGCACTGAAAGCTGTTGCTAGCCAGCACCCTTCCTTGGAAGCGCTTTCACAGGCGCAGCAACACTGGGGCTTTGCGCTTCTCTAGCCACCAAACGTCACGGTCCTTCTCTTTCCGTCTCGTAGACACGAGCTGAGAAATTGCAAACGTCGAGCAATTGCTCAGAGATGAAAAGTGCCAGCACTGAAAGCTGTTGCTAGCCAGCACCCTTCCTTGGAAGCGCTTTCACAGGCGCAGCAACACTGGGGCTTTGCGCTTCTATACGCACCAAACGTCACGGTCCTTCTCTTTCCGACTCGTAGACACGAGCTGAGAAATTGCAAACGTCCAGCAATTGCTCAGAGATGAAAAGTGCCAGCACTGAAAGCTCTTGCTAGCCAGCACCCTTCCTTGGAAGCGCTTTTGTAGGCCTAAGAACACTGGGGCTCTGGGCTTCTCTAGCCACCTAATCTTCTGCTCATCCTCGCGCGCTCTAAAGAGAGCTCAGGTGAGAAATTGCAAACGTCCAGCAATTGCTCAGAGATGAAAAGTGCCAGCACTGAAAGCTGTTGCTAGCCAGCACCCTTCCTTGGAAGCGCTTTCACAGGTGCAGCAACACTGGGGCTTTGCGGTTCTCTACCCACCAAACGTCACGGTCCTTCTCTTTCCGTCTCGTAGACACGAGCTGAGAAATTGCAAACGTCCAGCAATTGCTCAGAGATGAAAAGTGCCAGCACTGAAAGCTGTTGCTAGCCAGCACCCTTCCTTGGAAGCGCTTTTGTAGGCCTAAGAACAGTGGGGCTCTGGGCTTCTCTAGCCACCTAATCTTCTGCTCATCCTCTCGCGCACTCTAAAGAGAGCTCAGGTGAGAAATTGCAAACGTCGAGCAATTGCTCAGAGATGAAAAGTGCCAGCACTGAAAGCTGTTGCTAGCCAGCACCCTTCCTTGGAAGCGCTTTCACAGGCGCAGCAACACTGGGGCTTTGCGCTTCTCTACCCACCAAACGTCACGGTCCTTCTCTTTCCGTCTCGTAGACACGAGCTGAGAAATTGCAAACGTCGAGCAATTGCTCAGAGATGAAAAGTGCCAGCACTGAAAGCTGTTGCTAGCCAGCACCCTTCCTTGGAAGCGCTTTCACAGGCGCAGCAACACTGGGGCTTTGCGCTTCTATACGCACCAAACGTCACGGTCACTATCTCTCCGTCTCGTAGACACGAGCTGAGAAATTGCAAACGTCCAGCAATTGCTCGGAGATGAAAAGTGCCAGAACTGGAAGCTCTTGCTAGCCAGCCCCCTTCCTTGGAAGCGCTTTTGTAGGCCTAAGAACACTGGGGCTCTGGGCTTCTCTAGCCACCTAATCTTCTGCTCATCCTCTCGCGCACTCTAAAGAGAGCTCAGGTGAGAAATTGCAAACGTCCAGCAATTGCTCAGAGATGAAAAGTGCCAGCACTGAAAGCTGTTGCTAGCCAGCAGCCTTCCTTGGAAGCGCTTTCACAGGCGCAGCAACACTGGGGCTTTGCGCTTCTCTACCCACCAAACGTCACGGTCATTCTCTTTCCGTCTCGTAGACACGAGCTGAGAAATTGCAAACGTCGAGCAATTGCTCAGAGATGAAAAGTGCCAGCACTGAAAGCTGTTGCTAGCCAGCACCCTTCCTTGGAAGCGCTTTCACAGGCGCAGCAACACTGGGGCTTTGCGCTTCTCTACCCACCAAACGTCACGGTCCTTCTCTTTCCGTCTCGTAGACACGAGCTGAGAAATTGCAAACGTCGAGCAATTGCTCAGAGATGAAAAGTGCCAGCACTGAAAGCTGTTGCTAGCCAGCACCCTTCCTTGGAAGCGCTTTTGTAGGCCTAAGAACAGTGGGGCTCTGGGCTTCTCTAGCCACCTCATCTTCTCCTCATCCTCTCGCGCACTCTAAAGAGAGCTCAGGTGAGAAATTGCAAACGTCGAGCAATTGCTCAGAGATGAAAAGTGCCAGCACTGAAAGCTGTTGCTAGCCAGCACCCTTCCTTGGAAGCGCTTTCACAGGCGCAGCAACACTGGGGCTTTGCGCTTCTATACGCACCAAACGTCACGGTCACTATCTCTCCGTCTCGTAGACACGAGCTGAGAAATTGCAAACGTGGAGCAATTGCTCAGAGATGAAAAGTGCCAGCACTAAAGCTCTTGCTAGCCAGCACCCTTCCTTGGAAGCGCTTTCACAGGCGCAGTAACACTGGGGCTTTGCGCTTCTCTACCCACCAAACGTCACGGTCCTTCTCTTTCCATCTCATAGACACGAGCTGAGAAATTGCAAACGTCGAGCAATTGCTCAGAGATGAAAAGTGCCAGCACTGAAAGCTGTTGCTAGCCAGCCCCCTTCCTTGCAAGCGCTTTTGTAGGCCTAAGAACACTGGGGCTCTGGGCTTCTCTAGCCACCTAATCTTCTGCTCATCCTCGCGCGCTCTAAAGAGAGCTCAGGTGAGAAATTGCAAACGTCCAGCAATTGCTCAGAGATGAAAAGTGCCAGCACTGAAAGCTGTTGCTAGCCAGCACCCTTCCTTGGAAGCGCTTTCACAGGCGCAGCAACACTGGGGCTTTGCGCTTCTCTAGCCACCAAACGTCACGGTCCTTCTCTTTCCGTCTCGTAGACACGAGCTGAGAAATTGCAAACGTCGAGCAATTGCTCAGAGATGAAAAGTGCCAGCACTGAAAGCTGTTGCTAGCCAGCACCCTTCCTTGGAAGCGCTTTCACAGGCGCAGCAACACTGGGGCTTTGCGCTTCTATACGCACCAAACGTCACGGTCACTATCTCTCCGTCTCGTAGACACGAGCTGAGAAATTGCAAACGTCGAGCAATTGCTCGGAGATGAGAAGTGCCAGAACTGGAAGCTGTTGCTAGCCAGCACCCTTCCTTGGAAGCGCTTTTGTAGGCCTAAGAACACTGGGGCTCTGGGCTTCTCTAGCCACCTAATCTTCTGCTCATCCTCTCGCGCACTCTGAAGAGAGCTCAGGTGAGAAATTGCAAACGTCCAGCAATTGCTCAGAGATGAAAAGTGCCAGCACTGAAAGCTGTTGCTAGCCAGCACCCTTCCTTGGAAGCGCTTTCACAGGCGCAGCAACACTGGGGCTTTGCGCTTCTCTACCCACCAAACGTCACGGTCCTTCTCTTTCCGTCTCGTAGACACGAGCTGAGAAATTGCAAACGTCGAGCAATTGCTCAGAGATGAAAAGTGCCAGCACTAAAGCTGTTGCTAGCCAGCACCCTTCCTTGGAAGCGCTTTCACAGGCGCAGCAACACTGGGGCTTTGCGCTTCTCTACCCACCAAACGTCACGGTCACTATCTCTCCATCTCGTAGACACGAGCTGAGAAATTGCAAACGTCGAGCAATTGCTCGGAGATGAAAAGTGCCAGCACTGAAAGCTGTTGCTAGCCAGCACCCTTCCTTGGAAGCGCTTTTGTAGCCCTAAGAACACTGGGGCTCTGGGCTTCTCTAGCCACCTCATCTTCTGCTCATCCTCTCGCGCACTCTAAAGAGAGCTCAGGTGAGAAATTGCAAACGTCGAGCAATTGCTCAGAGATGAAAAGTGCCAGCACTGAAAGCTGTTGCTAGCCAGCACCCTTCCTTGGAAGCGCTTTAACAGGCGCAGCAACACTGGGGCTTTGCGCTTCTATACGCACCAAACGTCACTGTCCTTCTCTTTCCGTCTCGTAGACACGAGCTGAGAAATTGCAAACGTCGAGCAATTGCTCAGAGATGAAAAGTGCCAGCACTGAAAGCTGTTGCTAGCCAGCACCCTTCCTTGGAAGCGCTTTTGTAGGCCTAAGAACAGTGGGGCTCTGGGCTTCTCTAGCCACCTCATCTTCTGCTCATCCTCTCGCGCACTCTAAAGAGAGCTCAGGTGAGAAATTGCAAACGTCCAGCAATTGCTCAGAGATGAAAAGTGCCAGCACTGAAAGCTGTTGCTAGCCAGCACCCTTCCTTGGAAGCGCTTTCACAGGCGCAGCAACACTGGGGCTTTGCGCTTCTCTACCCACCAAACGTCACGGTCCTTCTCTTTCCGTCTCGTAGACACGAGCTGAGAAATTGCAAACGTCGAGCAATTGCTCGGAGATGAAAAGTGCCAGCACTGAAAGCTGTTGCTAGCCAGCACCCTTCCTTGGAAGCGCTTTTGTAGGCCTAAGAACACTGGGGCTCTGGGCTTCTCTAGCCACCTCATCTTCTGCTCATCCTCGCGCGCTCTAAAGAGAGCTCAGGTGAGAAATTGCAAACGTCGAGCAATTGCTCAGAGATGAAAAGTGCCAGCACTAAAGCTGTTGCTAGACAGCACCCTTCCTTGGAAGCGCTTTCACAGGCGCAGCAACACTGGGGCTTTGCGCTTCTCTACCCACCAAACGTCACGGTCACTATCTCTCCGTCTCGTAGACACGAGCTGAGAAATTGCAAACGTCCAGCAATTGCTCAGAGATGAAAAGTGCCAGCACTGAAAGCTGTTGCTAGCCAGCACCCTTCCTTGGAAGCGCTTTTGTAGGCCTAAGAACACTGGGGCTCTGGGCTTCTCTAGCCACCTCATCTTCTGCTCATCCTCTCGCGCACTCTAAAGAGAGCTCAGGTGAGAAATTGCAAACGTCGAGCAATTGCTCAGAGATGAAAAGTGCCAGCACTGAAAGCTGTTGCTAGCCAGCACCCTTCCTTGGAAGCGCTTTCACAGGCGCAGCAACACTGGGGCTTTGCGCTTCTCTACCCACCAAACGTCACGGTCATTCTCTTTCCGTCTCGTAGACACGAGCTGAGAAATTGCAAACGTCGAGCAATTACTCAGAGATGAAAAGTGCCAGCACTGAAAGCTCTTGCTAGCCAGCACCCTTCCTTGGAAGCGCTTTTGTAGGCCTAAGAACAGTGGGGCTCTGGGCTTCTCTAGCCACCTCATCTTCTGCTCATCCTCTCGCGCACTCTAAAGAGAGCTCAGGTGAGAAATTGCAAACGTCCAGCAATTGCTCAGAGATGAAAAGTGCCAGCACTGAAAGCTGTTGCTAGCCAGCACCCTTCCTTGGAAGCGCTTTCACAGGCGCAGCAACACTGGGGCTTTGCGCTTCTCTACCCACCAAACGTCACGGTCCTTCTCTTTCCGTCTCGTAGACACGAGCTGAGAAATTGCAAACGTCGAGCAATTGCTCAGAGATGAAAAGTGCCAGCACTGAAAGCTGTTGCTAGCCAGCACCCTTCCTTGGAAGCGCTTTCACAGGCGCAGCAACACTGGGGCTTTGCGCTTCTATACGCACCAAACGTCACGGTCCTTCTCTTTCCGTCTCGTAGACACGAGCTGAGAAATTGCAAACGTCGAGCAATTGCTCAGAGATGAAAAGTGCCAGCACTGAAAGCTGTTGCTAGCCAGCACCCTTCCTTGGAAGCGCTTTTGTAGGCCTAAGAACAGTGGGGCTCTGGGCTTCTCTAGCCACCTCATCTTCTGCTCATCCTCGCGCGCTCTAAAGAGAGCTCAGGTGAGAAATTGCAAACGTCGAGCAATTGCTCAGAGATGAAAAGTGCCAGCACTGAAAGCTGTTGCTAGCCAGCACCCTTCCTTGGAAGCGCTTTCACAGGCGCAGCAACACTGGGGCTTTGCGCTTCTCTACCCACCAAACGTCACGGTCCTTCTCTTTCCGTCTCGTAGACACGAGCTGAGAAATTGCAAACGTCGAGCAATTGCTCAGAGATGAAAAGTGCCAGCACTGAAAGCTGTTGCTAGCCAGCACCCTTCCTTGGAAGCGCTTTTGTAGGCCTAAGAACAGTGGGGCTCTGGGCTTCTCTAGCCACCTCATCTTCTGCTCATCCTCTCGCGCACTCTAAAGAGAGCTCAGGTGAGAAATTGCAAACGTCGAGCAATTGCTCAGAGATGAAAAGTGCCAGCACTGAAAGCTGTTGCTAGCCAGCACCCTTCCTTGGAAGCGCTTTCACAGGCGCAGCAACACTGGGGCTTTGCGCTTCTCTACCCACCAAACGTCACGGTCCTTCTCTTTCCGTCTCGTAGACACGAGCTGAGAAATTGCAAACGTCGAGCAATTGCTCAGAGATGAAAAGTGCCAGCACTGAAAGCTGTTGCTAGCCAGCACCCTTCCTTGGAAGCGCTTTTGTAGGCCTAAGAACAGTGGGGCTCTGGGCTTCTCTAGCCACCTCATCTTCTGCTCATCCTCTCGCGCACTCTAAAGAGAGCTCAGGTGAGAAATTGCAAACGTCCAGCAATTGCTCAGAGATGAAAAGTGCCAGCACTGAAAGCTCTTGCTAGCCAGCACCCTTCCTTGGAAGCGCTTTCACAGGCGCAGCAACACTGGGGCTTTGCGCTTCTCTAGCCACCAAACGTCACGGTCCTTCTCTTTCCGTCTCGTAGACACGAGCTGAGAAATTGCAAACGTCGAGCAATTGCTCAGAGATGAAAAGTGCCAGCACTGAAAGCTGTTGCTAGCCAGCACCCTTCCTTGGAAGCGCTTTCACAGGCGCAGCAACACTGGGGCTTTGCGCTTCTATACGCACCAAAGGTCACGGTCACTATCTCTCCGTCTCGTAGACACGAGCTGAGAAATTGCAAACGTCGAGCAATTGCTCGGAGATGAAAAGTGCCAGAACTGGAAGCTGTTGCTAGCCAGCACCCTTCCTTGGAAGCGCTTTTCTAGGCCTAAGAACACTGGGGCTCTGGGCTTCTCTAGCCACCTCATCTTCTGCTCATCCTCTCGCGCACTCTAAATAGAGCTCAGGTGAGAAATTGCAAAGGTCCAGCAATTGCTCAGAGCTGAAAAGTGCCAGCACTGAAAGCTGTTGCTAGCCAGCACCCTTCCTTGGAAGCGCTTTCACAGGCGCAGCAACACTGGGGCTTTGCGCTTCTCTACCAACCAAACGTCACGGTCATTCTATTTCCGTCTCGTAGACACGAGCTGAGAAATTGCAAACGTCGAGCAATTGCTCAGAGATGAAAAGTGCCAGCACTGAAAGCTCTTGCTAGACAGCACCCTTCCTTGGAAGCGCTTTCACAGGCGCAGCAACACTGGGGCTTTGCGCTTCTCTACCCACCAAACGTCACGGTCCTTCTCTTTCCGTCTCGTAGACACGAGCTGAGAAATTGCAAACGTCCAGCAATTGCTCGGAGATGAAAAGTGCCAGCACTGAAAGCTGTTGCTAGCCAGCAGCCTTCCTTGGAAGCGCTTTTGTAGGCCTAAGAACAGTGGGGCTCTGGGCTTCTCTAGCCACCTCATCTTCTCCTCATCCTCTCGCGCACTCTAAAGAGAGCTCAGGTGAGAAATTGCAAACGTCCAGCAATTGCTCAGAGATGAAAAGTGCCAGCACTGAAAGCTGTTGCTAGCCAGCACCCTTCCTTGGAAGCGCTTTCACAGGCGCAGCAACACTGGGGCTTTGCGCTTCTATACGCACCAAACGTCACGGTCCTTCTCTTTCCGTCTCGTAGACACGAGCTGAGAAATTGCAAACGTCGAGCAATTGCTCAGAGATGAAAAGTGCCAGCACTGAAAGCTGTTGCTAGCCAGCACCCTTCCTTGGAAGCGCTTTTGTAGGCCTAAGAACACTGGGGCTCTGGGCTTTTCTAGCCACCTCATCTTCTGCTCATCCTCTCGCGCACTCTAAAGAGAGCTCAGGTGAGAAATTGCAAACGTCCAGCAATTGCTCAGAGATGAAAAGTGCCAGCACTGAAAGCTGTTGCTAGCCAGCACCCTTCCTTGGAAGCGCTTTCACAGGCGCAGTAACACTAGGGCTTTGCGCTTCTCTAGCCACCAAACGTCACGGTCATTCTCTTTCCGTCTCGTAGACACAAGCTGAGAAATTGCAAACGTCGAGCAATTGCTCAGAGATGAAAAGTGCCAGCACTGAAAGCTGTTGCTAGCCAGCACCCTTCCTTGGAAGCGCTTTTGTAGGCCTAAGAACACTGGGGCTCTGGGCTTCTCTAGCCACCTCATCTTCTGCTCATCCTCTCGCGCACTCTAAAGAGAGCTCAGGTGAGAAATTGCAAACGTCGAGCAATTGCTCAGAGATGAAAAGTGCCAGCACTGAAAGCTGTTGCTAGCCAGCACCCTTCCTTGGAAGCGCTTTCACAGGCGCAGCAACACTGGGGCTTTGCGCTTCTCTAGCCACCAAACGTCACGGTCCTTCTCTTTCCGTCTCGTAGACACGAGCTGAGAAATTGCAAACGTCGAGCAATTGCTCAGAGATGAAAAGTGCCAGCACTGAAAGCTGTTGCTAGCCAGCACCCTTCCTTGGAAGCGCTTTTGTAGGCCTAAGAACAGTGGGGCTCTGGGCTTCTCTAGCCACCTCATCTTCTGCTCATCCTCTCGCGCACTCTAAAGAGAGCTCAGGTGAGAAATTGCAAACGTCCAGCAATTGCTCAGAGATGAAAAGTGCCAGCACTGAAAGCTGTTGCTAGCCAGCACCCTTCCTTGGAAGCGCTTTCACAGGCGCAGCAACACTGGGGCTTTGCGCTTCTCTACCCACCAAACGTCACGGTCATTCTCTTTCCGTCTCCTAGACACGAGCTGAGAAATTGCAAACGTCGAGCAATTGCTCAGAGATGAAAAGTGCCAGCACTAAAGCTCTTGCTAGCCAGCACCCTTCCTTGGAAGCGCTTTCACAGGCGCAGCAACACTGGGGCTTTGCGCTTCTCTAGCCACCAAACGTCACGGTCCTTCTCTTTCCGTCTCGTAGACACGAGCTGAGAAATTGCAAACGTCGAGCAATTGCTCAGAGATGAAAAGTGCCAGCACTGAAAGCTGTTGCTAGCCAGCACCCTTCCTTGGAAGCGCTTTTGTAGGCCTAAGAACACTGGGGCTCTGGGCTTCTCTAGCCACCTCATCTTCTGCTCATCCTCTAGCGCACTCTAAAGAGAGCTCAGGTGAGTAATTGCAAACGTCCAGGAATTGCTCAGAGATGAAAAGTGCCAGCACTGAAAGCTGTTGCTAGCCAGCCCCCTTCCTTGGAAGCGCTTTCACAGGCGCAGCAACACTGGGGCTTTGCGCTTCTATACGCACCAAACGTCACGGTCATTCTCTTTCCGTCTCGTAGACACGAGCTGAGAAATTGCAAACGTCGAGCAATTGCTCAGAGATGAAAAGTGCCAGCACTGAAAGCTCTTGCTAGCCAGCACCCTTCCTTGCAAGCGCTTTTGTAGGCCTAAGAACACTGGGGCTCTGGGCTTCTCTAGCCACCTCATCTTCTGCTCATCCTCGCGCGCTCTAAAGAGAGCTCAGGTGAGAAATTGCAAACGTCGAGCAATTGCTCAGAGATGAAAAGTGCCAGCACTGAAAGCTGTTGCTAGCCAGCACCCTTCCTTGGAAGCGCTTTCACAGGCGCAGCAACACTGGGGCTTTGCGCCTCTCTACCCACCAAACGTCACGGTCCTTCTCTTTCCGTCTCGTAGACACGAGCTGAGAAATTGCAAACGTCGAGCAATTGCTCAGAGATGAAAAGTGCCAGCACTGAAAGCTCTTGCTAGCCAGCACCCTTCCTTGGAAGCGCTTTTGTAGGCCTAAGAACACTGGGGCTCTGGGCTTCTCTAGCCACCTCATCTTCTGCTCATCCTCTCGCGCACTCTAAAGAGAGCTCAGGTGAGAAATTGCAAACGTCCAGCAATTGCTCAGAGATGAAAAGTGCCAGCACTGAAAGCTGTTGCTAGCCAGCACCCTTCCTTGGAAGCGCTTTCACAGGCGCAGCAACACTGGGGCTTTGCGCTTCTCTACCCACCAAACGTCACGGTCCTTCTCTTTCCGTCTCGTAGACACGAGCTGAGAAGTTGCAAACGTCGAGCAATTGCTCAGAGATGAAAAGTGCCAGCACTGAAAGCTGTTGCTAGCCAGCACCCTTCCTTGGAAGTGCTTTTGTAGGCCTAAGAACACTGGGGCTCTGGGCTTCTCTAGCCACCTCATCTTCTGCTCATCCTCGCGCGCTCTAAAGAGAGCTCAGGTGAGAAATTGCAAACGTCGAGCAATTGCTCAGAGATGAAAAGTGCCAGCACTAAACCTGTTGCTAGACAGCACCCTTCCTTGGAAGCGCTTTCACAGGCGCAGCAACACTGGGGCTTTGCGCTTCTCTACCCACCAAACGTCACGGTCACTATCTCTCCGTCTCGTAGACACGAGCTGAGAAATTGCAAACGTCCAGCAATTGCTCGGAGATGAAAAGTGCCAGCACTGAAAGCTGTTGCTAGCCAGCACCCTTCCTTGGAAGCGCTTTTGTAGGCCTAAGAACACTGGGGCTCTGGGCTTCTCTAGCCACCTCATCTTCTCCTCATCCTCTCGCGCACTCTAAAGAGAGCTCAGGTGAGAAATTGCAAACGTCCAGCAATTGCTCAGAGATGAAAAGTGCCAGCACTGAAAGCTCTTGCTAGCCAGCACCCTTCCTTGGAAGCGCTTTCACAGGCGCAGCAACACTGGGGCTTTGCGCTTCTCTACCCACCAAACGTCACGGTCATTCTCTTTCCGTCTCGTAGACACGAGCTGAGAAATTGCAAACGTCGAGCAATTACTCAGAGATGAAAAGTGCCAGCACTGAAAGCTCTTGCTAGCCAGCACCCTTCCTTGGAAGCGCTTTTGTAGGCCTAAGAACAGTGGGGCTCTGGGCTTCTCTAGCCACCTAATCTTCTGCTCATCCTCTCGCGCACTCTAAAGAGAGCTCAGGTGAGAAATTGCAAACGTCCAGCAATTGCTCAGAGATGAAAAGTGCCAGCACTGAAAGCTGTTGCTAGCCAGCACCCTTCCTTGGAAGCGCTTTCACAGGCGCAGCAACACTGGGGCTTTGCGCTTCTCTACCCACCAAACGTCACGGTCCTTCTCTTTCCGTCTCGTAGACACGAGCTGAGAAATTGCAAACGTCGAGCAATTGCTCAGAGATGAAAAGTGCCAGCACTGAAAGCTGTTGCTAGCCAGCACCCTTCCTTGGAAGCGCTTTTGTAGGCCTAAGAACACTGGGGCTCTGGGCTTCTCTAGCCACCTCATCTTCTCCTCATCCTCTCGCGCACTCTAAAGAGAGCTCAGGTGAGAAATTGCAAACGTCGAGCAATTGCTCAGAGCTGAAAAGTGCCAGCACTGAAAGCTGTTGCTAGCCAGCACCCTTCCTTGGAAGCGCTTTCACAGGCGCAGCAACACTGGGGCTTTGCACTTCTCTAGCCACCAAACGTCACTGTCCTTCTCTTTCCGTCTCGTAGACACGAGCTGAGAAATTGCAAACGTCGAGCAATTGCTCAGAGATGAAAAGTGCCAGCACTGAAAGCTGTTGCTAGCCAGCACCCTTCCTTGGAAGCGCTTTTGTAGGCCTAAGAACAGTGGGGCTCTGGGCTTCTCTAGCCACCTCATCTTCTGCTCATCCTCTCGCGCACTCTAAAGAGAGCTCAGGTGAGAAATTGCAAACGTCCAGCAATTGCTCAGAGATGAAAAGTGCCAGCACTGAAAGCTGTTGCTAGCCAGCACCCTTCCTTGGAAGCGCTTTCACAGGCGCAGCAACACTGGGGCTTTGCGCTTCTCTAGCCACCAAACGTCACAGTCATTCTCTTTCCGTCTCGTAGACACGAGCTGAGAAATTGCAAACGTCGAGCAATTGCTCAGAGATGAAAAGTGCCAGCACTGAAAGCTGTTGCTAGCCAGCACCCTTCCTTGGAAGCGCTTTTGTAGGCCTAAGAACAGTGGGGCTCTGGGCTTCTCTAGCCACCTCATCTTCTGCTCATCCTCTCGCGCACTCTAAAGAGAGCTCAGGTGAGAAATTGCAAACGTCCAGCAATTGCTCAGAGATGAAAAGTGCCAGCACTGAAAGCTGTTGCTAGCCAGCACCCTTCCTTGGAAGCGCTTTCACAGGCGCAGCAACACTGGGGCTTTGCGCTTCTCTACCCACCAAACGTCACGGTCATTCTCTTTCCGTCTCGTAGACACGAGCTGAGAAATTGCAAACGTCGAGCAATTGCTCAGAGATGAAAAGTGCCAGCACTGAAAGCTGTTGCTAGCCAGCACCCTTCCTTGGAAGCGCTTTCACAGGCGCAGCAACACTGGGGCTTTGCGCTTCTCTACCCACCAAACGTCACGGTCATTCTCTTTCCGTCTCGTAGACACGAGCTGAGAAATTGCAAACGTCGAGCAATTGCTCAGAGATGAAAAGTGCCAGCACTGAAAGCTCTTGCTAGCCAGCACCCTTCCTTGGAAGCGCTTTTGTAGGCCTAAGAACACTGGGGCTCTGGGCTTCTCTAGCCACCTCATCTTCTGCTCATCCTCGCGCGCTCTAAAGAGAGCTCAGGTGAGAAATTGCAAACGTCGAGCAATTGCTCAGAGATGAAAAGTGCCAGCACTGAAAGCTGTTGCTAGCCAGCACCCTTCCTTGGAAGCGCTTTCACAGGCGCAGCAACACTGGGGCTTTGCGCTTCTCTACCCACCAAACGTCACGGTCATTCTCTTTCCGTCTCGTAGACACGAGCTGAGAAATTGCAAACGTCGAGCAATTGCTCAGAGATGAAAAGTGCCAGCACTGAAAGCTGTTGCTAGCCAGCACCCTTCCTTGGAAGCGCTTTTGTAGGCCTAAGAACAGTGGGGCTCTGGGCTTCTCTAGCCACCTCATCTTCTGCTCATCCTCTCGCGCACTCTAAAGAGAGCTCAGGTGAGAAATTGCAAACGTCGAGCAATTGCTCAGAGATGAAAAGTGCCAGCACTGAAAGCTGTTGCTAGCCAGCACCCTTCCTTGGAAGCGCTTTCACAGGCGCAGCAACACTGGGGCTTTGCGCTTCTCTAGCCACCAAACGTCACGGTCATTCTCTTTCCGTCTCGTAGACACGAGCTGAGAAATTGCAAACGTCGAGCAATTGCTCAGAGATGAAAAGTGCCAGCACTGAAAGCTGTTGCTAGCCAGCACCCTTCCTTGGAAGCGCTTTTGTAGGCCTAAGAACAGTGGGGCTCTGGGCTTCTCTAGCCACCTCATCTTCTGCTCATCCTCTCGCGCACTCTAAAGAGAGCTCAGGTGAGAAATTGCAAACGTCGAGCAATTGCTCAGAGATGAAAAGTGCCAGCACTGAAAGCTCTTGCTAGCCAGCACCCTTCCTTGGAAGCGCTTTCACAGGCGCAGCAACACTGGGGCTTTGCGCTTCTCTAGCCACCAAACGTCACGGTCCTTCTCTTTCCGTCTCGTAGACACGAGCTGAGAAATTGCAAACGTCGAGCAATTGCTCAGAGATGAAAAGTGCCAGCACTGAAAGCTGTTGCTAGCCAGCACCCTTCCTTGGAAGCGCTTTCACAGGCGCAGCAACACTGGGGCTTTGCGCTTCTATACGCACCAAACGTCACGGTCACTATCTCTCCGTCTCGTAGACCCGAGCTGAGAAATTGCAAACGTCGAGCAATTGCTCGGAGATGAAAAGTGCCAGAACTGGAAGCTGTTGCTAGCCAGCCCCCTTCCTTGGAAGCGCTTTTCTAGGCCTAAGAACACTGGGGCTCTGGGCTTCTCTAGCCACCTAATCTTCTGCTCATCCTCTCGCGCACTCTAAAGAGAGCTCAGGTGAGAAATTGCAAACGTCCAGCAATTGCTCAGAGCTGAAAAGTGCCAGCACTGAAAGCTGTTGCTAGCCAGCACCCTTCCTTGGAAGCGCTTTCACAGGCGCAGCAACACTGGGGCTTTGCGCTTCTCTACCCACCAAACGTCACGGTCCTTCTCTTTCCGTCTCGTAGACACGAGCTGAGAAATTGCAAACGTCGAGCAATTGCTCAGAGATGAAAAGTGCCAGCACTAAAGCTGTTGCTAGCCAGCACCCTTCCTTGGAAGCGCTTTCACAGGCGCAGCAACACTGGGGCTTTGCGCTTCTCTACCCACCAAACGTCACGGTCACTATCTCTCCATCTCGTAGACACGAGCTGAGAAATTGCAAACGTCGAGCAATTGCTCGGAGATGAAAAGTGCCAGCACTGAAAGCTGTTGCTAGCCAGCACCCTTCCTTGGAAGCGCTTTTGTAGCCCTAAGAACACTGGGGCTCTGGGCTTCTCTAGCCACCTCATCTTCTGCTCATCCTCTCGCGCACTCTAAAGAGAGCTCAGGTGAGAAATTGCAAACGTCGAGCAATTGCTCAGAGATGAAAAGTGCCAGCACTGAAAGCTGTTGCTAGCCAGCACCCTTCCTTGGAAGCGCTTTAACAGGCGCAGCAACACTGGGGCTTTGCGCTTCTATACGCACCAAACGTCACTGTCCTTCTCTTTCCGTCTCGTAGACACGAGCTGAGAAATTGCAAACGTCGAGCAATTGCTCAGAGATGAAAAGTGCCAGCACTGAAAGCTGTTGCTAGCCAGCACCCTTCCTTGGAAGCGCTTTTGTAGGCCTAAGAACAGTGGGGCTCTGGGCTTCTCTAGCCACCTCATCTTCTGCTCATCCTCTCGCTCACTCTAAAGAGAGCTCAGGTGAGAAATTGCAAACGTCCAGCAATTGCTCAGAGATGAAAAGTGCCAGCACTGAAAGCTGTTGCTAGCCAGCACCCTTCCTTGGAAGCGCTTTCACAGGCGCAGCAACACTGGGGCTTTGCGCTTCTCTACCCACCAAACGTCACGGTCCTTCTCTTTCCGTCTCGTAGACACGAGCTGAGAAATTGCAAACGTCGAGCAATTGCTCGGAGATGAAAAGTGCCAGCACTGAAAGCTGTTGCTAGCCAGCACCCTTCCTTGGAAGCGCTTTTGTAGGCCTAAGAACACTGGGGCTCTGGGCTTCTCTAGCCACCTCATCTTCTGCTCATCCTCGCGCGCTCTAAAGAGAGCTCAGGTGAGAAATTGCAAACGTCGAGCAATTGCTCAGAGATGAAAAGTGCCAGCACTAAAGCTGTTGCTAGACAGCACCCTTCCTTGGAAGCGCTTTCACAGGCGCAGCAACACTGGGGCTTTGCGCTTCTCTACCCACCAAACGTCACGGTCACTATCTCTCCGTCTCGTAGACATGAGCTGAGAAATTGCAAACGTCCAGCAATTGCTCAGAGATGAAAAGTGCCAGCACTGAAAGCTGTTGCTAGCCAGCACCCTTCCTTGGAAGCGCTTTTGTAGGCCTAAGAACACTGGGGCTCTGGGCTTCTCTAGCCACCTCATCTTCTGCTCATCCTCTCGCGCACTCTAAAGAGAGCTCAGGTGAGAAATTGCAAACGTCGAGCAATTGCTCAGAGATGAAAAGTGCCAGCACTGAAAGCTGTTGCTAGCCAGCACCCTTCCTTGGAAGCGCTTTCACAGGCGCAGCAACACTGGGGCTTTGCGCTTCTCTACCCACCAAACGTCACGGTCATTCTCTTTCCGTCTCGTAGACACGAGCTGAGAAATTGCAAACGTCGAGCAATTACTCAGAGATGAAAAGTGCCAGCACTGAAAGCTCTTGCTAGCCAGCACCCTTCCTTGGAAGCGCTTTTGTAGGCCTAAGAACAGTGGGGCTCTGGGCTTCTCTAGCCACCTCATCTTCTGCTCATCCTCTCGCGCACTCTAAAGAGAGCTCAGGTGAGAAATTGCAAACGTCCAGCAATTGCTCAGAGATGAAAAGTGCCAGCACTGAAAGCTGTTGCTAGCCAGCACCCTTCCTTGGAAGCGCTTTCACAGGCGCAGCAACACTGGGGCTTTGCGCTTCTCTACCCACCAAACGTCACGGTCCTTCTCTTTCCGTCTCGTAGACACGAGCTGAGAAATTGCAAACGTCGAGCAATTGCTCAGAGATGAAAAGTGCCAGCACTGAAAGCTGTTGCTAGCCAGCACCCTTCCTTGGAAGCGCTTTCACAGGCGCAGCAACACTGGGGCTTTGCGCTTCTATACGCACCAAACGTCACGGTCCTTCTCTTTCCGTCTCGTAGACACGAGCTGAGAAATTGCAAACGTCGAGCAATTGCTCAGAGATGAAAAGTGCCAGCACTGAAAGCTGTTGCTAGCCAGCACCCTTCCTTGGAAGCGCTTTTGTAGGCCTAAGAACAGTGGGGCTCTGGGCTTCTCTAGCCACCTCATCTTCTGCTCATCCTCGCGCGCTCTAAAGAGAGCTCAGGTGAGAAATTGCAAACGTCGAGCAATTGCTCAGAGATGAAAAGTGCCAGCACTGAAAGCTGTTGCTAGCCAGCACCCTTCCTTGGAAGCGCTTTCACAGGCGCAGCAACACTGGGGCTTTGCGCTTCTCTACCCACCAAACGTCACGGTCCTTCTCTTTCCGTCTCGTAGACACGAGCTGAGAAATTGCAAACGTCGAGCAATTGCTCAGAGATGAAAAGTGCCAGCACTGAAAGCTGTTGCTAGCCAGCACCCTTCCTTGGAAGCGCTTTTGTAGGCCTAAGAACAGTGGGGCTCTGGGCTTCTCTAGCCACCTCATCTTCTGCTCATCCTCTCGCGCACTCTAAAGAGAGCTCAGGTGAGAAATTGCAAACGTCGAGCAATTGCTCAGAGATGAAAAGTGCCAGCACTGAAAGCTGTTGCTAGCCAGCACCCTTCCTTGGAAGCGCTTTCACAGGCGCAGCAACACTGGGGCTTTGCGCTTCTCTACCCACCAAACGTCACGGTCCTTCTCTTTCCGTCTCGTAGACACGAGCTGAGAAATTGCAAACGTCGAGCAATTGCTCAGAGATGAAAAGTGCCAGCACTGAAAGCTGTTGCTAGCCAGCACCCTTCCTTGGAAGCGCTTTTGTAGGCCTAAGAACAGTGGGGCTCTGGGCTTCTCTAGCCACCTCATCTTCTGCTCATCCTCTCGCGCACTCTAAAGAGAGCTCAGGTGAGAAATTGCAAACGTCCAGCAATTGCTCAGAGATGAAAAGTGCCAGCACTGAAAGCTCTTGCTAGCCAGCACCCTTCCTTGGAAGCGCTTTCACAGGCGCAGCAACACTGGGGCTTTGCGCTTCTCTAGCCACCAAACGTCACGGTCCTTCTCTTTCCGTCTCGTAGACACGAGCTGAGAAATTGCAAACGTCGAGCAATTGCTCAGAGATGAAAAGTGCCAGCACTGAAAGCTGTTGCTAGCCAGCACCCTTCCTTGGAAGCGCTTTCACAGGCGCAGCAACACTGGGGCTTTGCGCTTCTATACGCACCAAAGGTCACGGTCACTATCTCTCCGTCTCGTAGACACGAGCTGAGAAATTGCAAACGTCGAGCAATTGCTCGGAGATGAAAAGTGCCAGAACTGGAAGCTGTTGCTAGCCAGCACCCTTCCTTGGAAGCGCTTTTCTAGGCCTAAGAACACTGGGGCTCTGGGCTTCTCTAGCCACCTCATCTTCTGCTCATCCTCTCGCGCACTCTAAATAGAGCTCAGGTGAGAAATTGCAAAGGTCCAGCAATTGCTCAGAGCTGAAAAGTGCCAGCACTGAAAGCTGTTGCTAGCCAGCACCCTTCCTTGGAAGCGCTTTCACAGGCGCAGCAACACTGGGGCTTTGCGCTTCTCTACCAACCAAACGTCACGGTCATTCTATTTCCGTCTCGTAGACACGAGCTGAGAAATTGCAAACGTCGAGCAATTGCTCAGAGATGAAAAGTGCCAGCACTGAAAGCTCTTGCTAGACAGCACCCTTCCTTGGAAGCGCTTTCACAGGCGCAGCAACACTGGGGCTTTGCGCTTCTCTACCCACCAAACGTCACGGTCC
Organism: Sarcoramphus papa; assembly: GCA_037962945.1. Taxonomy (NCBI): domain Eukaryota; kingdom Metazoa; phylum Chordata; class Aves; order Accipitriformes; family Cathartidae; genus Sarcoramphus; species Sarcoramphus papa. The sequence goes on along the minus strand of CM075606.1, from coordinate 3,265,684 downwards.
TTCTCTTTCCGTCTCGTAGACACGAGCTGAGAAATTGCAAACGTCCAGCAATTGCTCGGAGATGAAAAGTGCCAGCACTGAAAGCTGTTGCTAGCCAGCAGCCTTCCTTGGAAGCGCTTTTGTAGGCCTAAGAACAGTGGGGCTCTGGGCTTCTCTAGCCACCTCATCTTCTCCTCATCCTCTCGCGCACTCTAAAGAGAGCTCAGGTGAGAAATTGCAAACGTCCAGCAATTGCTCAGAGATGAAAAGTGCCAGCACTGAAAGCTGTTGCTAGCCAGCACCCTTCCTTGGAAGCGCTTTCACAGGCGCAGCAACACTGGGGCTTTGCGCTTCTATACGCACCAAACGTCACGGTCCTTCTCTTTCCGTCTCGTAGACACGAGCTGAGAAATTGCAAACGTCGAGCAATTGCTCAGAGATGAAAAGTGCCAGCACTGAAAGCTGTTGCTAGCCAGCACCCTTCCTTGGAAGCGCTTTTGTAGGCCTAAGAACACTGGGGCTCTGGGCTTTTCTAGCCACCTCATCTTCTGCTCATCCTCTCGCGCACTCTAAAGAGAGCTCAGGTGAGAAATTGCAAACGTCCAGCAATTGCTCAGAGATGAAAAGTGCCAGCACTGAAAGCTGTTGCTAGCCAGCACCCTTCCTTGGAAGCGCTTTCACAGGCGCAGTAACACTAGGGCTTTGCGCTTCTCTAGCCACCAAACGTCACGGTCATTCTCTTTCCGTCTCGTAGACACAAGCTGAGAAATTGCAAACGTCGAGCAATTGCTCAGAGATGAAAAGTGCCAGCACTGAAAGCTGTTGCTAGCCAGCACCCTTCCTTGGAAGCGCTTTTGTAGGCCTAAGAACACTGGGGCTCTGGGCTTCTCTAGCCACCTCATCTTCTGCTCATCCTCTCGCGCACTCTAAAGAGAGCTCAGGTGAGAAATTGCAAACGTCGAGCAATTGCTCAGAGATGAAAAGTGCCAGCACTGAAAGCTGTTGCTAGCCAGCACCCTTCCTTGGAAGCGCTTTCACAGGCGCAGCAACACTGGGGCTTTGCGCTTCTCTAGCCACCAAACGTCACGGTCCTTCTCTTTCCGTCTCGTAGACACGAGCTGAGAAATTGCAAACGTCGAGCAATTGCTCAGAGATGAAAAGTGCCAGCACTGAAAGCTGTTGCTAGCCAGCACCCTTCCTTGGAAGCGCTTTTGTAGGCCTAAGAACAGTGGGGCTCTGGGCTTCTCTAGCCACCTCATCTTCTGCTCATCCTCTCGCGCACTCTAAAGAGAGCTCAGGTGAGAAATTGCAAACGTCCAGCAATTGCTCAGAGATGAAAAGTGCCAGCACTGAAAGCTGTTGCTAGCCAGCACCCTTCCTTGGAAGCGCTTTCACAGGCGCAGCAACACTGGGGCTTTGCGCTTCTCTACCCACCAAACGTCACGGTCATTCTCTTTCCGTCTCCTAGACACGAGCTGAGAAATTGCAAACGTCGAGCAATTGCTCAGAGATGAAAAGTGCCAGCACTAAAGCTCTTGCTAGCCAGCACCCTTCCTTGGAAGCGCTTTCACAGGCGCAGCAACACTGGGGCTTTGCGCTTCTCTAGCCACCAAACGTCACGGTCCTTCTCTTTCCGTCTCGTAGACACGAGCTGAGAAATTGCAAACGTCGAGCAATTGCTCAGAGATGAAAAGTGCCAGCACTGAAAGCTGTTGCTAGCCAGCACCCTTCCTTGGAAGCGCTTTTGTAGGCCTAAGAACACTGGGGCTCTGGGCTTCTCTAGCCACCTCATCTTCTGCTCATCCTCTAGCGCACTCTAAAGAGAGCTCAGGTGAGTAATTGCAAACGTCCAGGAATTGCTCAGAGATGAAAAGTGCCAGCACTGAAAGCTGTTGCTAGCCAGCCCCCTTCCTTGGAAGCGCTTTCACAGGCGCAGCAACACTGGGGCTTTGCGCTTCTATACGCACCAAACGTCACGGTCATTCTCTTTCCGTCTCGTAGACACGAGCTGAGAAATTGCAAACGTCGAGCAATTGCTCAGAGATGAAAAGTGCCAGCACTGAAAGCTCTTGCTAGCCAGCACCCTTCCTTGCAAGCGCTTTTGTAGGCCTAAGAACACTGGGGCTCTGGGCTTCTCTAGCCACCTCATCTTCTGCTCATCCTCGCGCGCTCTAAAGAGAGCTCAGGTGAGAAATTGCAAACGTCGAGCAATTGCTCAGAGATGAAAAGTGCCAGCACTGAAAGCTGTTGCTAGCCAGCACCCTTCCTTGGAAGCGCTTTCACAGGCGCAGCAACACTGGGGCTTTGCGCCTCTCTACCCACCAAACGTCACGGTCCTTCTCTTTCCGTCTCGTAGACACGAGCTGAGAAATTGCAAACGTCGAGCAATTGCTCAGAGATGAAAAGTGCCAGCACTGAAAGCTCTTGCTAGCCAGCACCCTTCCTTGGAAGCGCTTTTGTAGGCCTAAGAACACTGGGGCTCTGGGCTTCTCTAGCCACCTCATCTTCTGCTCATCCTCTCGCGCACTCTAAAGAGAGCTCAGGTGAGAAATTGCAAACGTCCAGCAATTGCTCAGAGATGAAAAGTGCCAGCACTGAAAGCTGTTGCTAGCCAGCACCCTTCCTTGGAAGCGCTTTCACAGGCGCAGCAACACTGGGGCTTTGCGCTTCTCTACCCACCAAACGTCACGGTCCTTCTCTTTCCGTCTCGTAGACACGAGCTGAGAAGTTGCAAACGTCGAGCAATTGCTCAGAGATGAAAAGTGCCAGCACTGAAAGCTGTTGCTAGCCAGCACCCTTCCTTGGAAGTGCTTTTGTAGGCCTAAGAACACTGGGGCTCTGGGCTTCTCTAGCCACCTCATCTTCTGCTCATCCTCGCGCGCTCTAAAGAGAGCTCAGGTGAGAAATTGCAAACGTCGAGCAATTGCTCAGAGATGAAAAGTGCCAGCACTAAACCTGTTGCTAGACAGCACCCTTCCTTGGAAGCGCTTTCACAGGCGCAGCAACACTGGGGCTTTGCGCTTCTCTACCCACCAAACGTCACGGTCACTATCTCTCCGTCTCGTAGACACGAGCTGAGAAATTGCAAACGTCCAGCAATTGCTCGGAGATGAAAAGTGCCAGCACTGAAAGCTGTTGCTAGCCAGCACCCTTCCTTGGAAGCGCTTTTGTAGGCCTAAGAACACTGGGGCTCTGGGCTTCTCTAGCCACCTCATCTTCTCCTCATCCTCTCGCGCACTCTAAAGAGAGCTCAGGTGAGAAATTGCAAACGTCCAGCAATTGCTCAGAGATGAAAAGTGCCAGCACTGAAAGCTCTTGCTAGCCAGCACCCTTCCTTGGAAGCGCTTTCACAGGCGCAGCAACACTGGGGCTTTGCGCTTCTCTACCCACCAAACGTCACGGTCATTCTCTTTCCGTCTCGTAGACACGAGCTGAGAAATTGCAAACGTCGAGCAATTACTCAGAGATGAAAAGTGCCAGCACTGAAAGCTCTTGCTAGCCAGCACCCTTCCTTGGAAGCGCTTTTGTAGGCCTAAGAACAGTGGGGCTCTGGGCTTCTCTAGCCACCTAATCTTCTGCTCATCCTCTCGCGCACTCTAAAGAGAGCTCAGGTGAGAAATTGCAAACGTCCAGCAATTGCTCAGAGCTGAAAAGTGCCAGCACTGAAAGCTGTTGCTAGCCAGCACCCTTCCTTGGAAGCGCTTTCACAGGCGCAGCAACACTGGGGCTTTGCGCTTCTCTACCCACCAAACGTCACGGTCCTTCTCTTTCCGTCTCGTAGACACGAGCTGAGAAATTGCAAACGTCGAGCAATTGCTCAGAGATGAAAAGTGCCAGCACTGAAAGCTGTTGCTAGCCAGCACCCTTCCTTGGAAGCGCTTTTGTAGGCCTAAGAACACTGGGGCTCTGGGCTTCTCTAGCCACCTCATCTTCTCCTCATCCTCTCGCGCACTCTAAAGAGAGCTCAGGTGAGAAATTGCAAACGTCGAGCAATTGCTCAGAGCTGAAAAGTGCCAGCACTGAAAGCTGTTGCTAGCCAGCACCCTTCCTTGGAAGCGCTTTCACAGGCGCAGCAACACTGGGGCTTTGCACTTCTCTAGCCACCAAACGTCACTGTCCTTCTCTTTCCGTCTCGTAGACACGAGCTGAGAAATTGCAAACGTCGAGCAATTGCTCAGAGATGAAAAGTGCCAGCACTGAAAGCTGTTGCTAGCCAGCACCCTTCCTTGGAATCGCTTTTGTAGGCCTAAGAACAGTGGGGCTCTGGGCTTCTCTAGCCACCTCATCTTCTGCTCATCCTCTCGCGCACTCTAAAGAGAGCTCAGGTGAGAAATTGCAAACGTCCAGCAATTGCTCAGAGATGAAAAGTGCCAGCACTGAAAGCTGTTGCTAGCCAGCACCCTTCCTTGGAAGCGCTTTCACAGGCGCAGCAACACTGGGGCTTTGCGCTTCTCTACACACCAAACGTCACAGTCATTCTCTTTCCGTCTCGTAGACACGAGCTGAGAAATTGCAAACGTCGAGCAATTGCTCAGAGATGAAAAGTGCCAGCACTGAAAGCTGTTGCTAGCCAGCACCCTTCCTTGGAAGCGCTTTTGTAGGCCTAAGAACAGTGGGGCTCTGGGCTTCTCTAGCCACCTCATCTTCTGCTCATCCTCTCGCGCACTCTAAAGAGAGCTCAGGTGAGAAATTGCAAACGTCCAGCAATTGCTCAGAGATGAAAAGTGCCAGCACTGAAAGCTGTTGCTAGCCAGCACCCTTCCTTGGAAGCGCTTTCACAGGCGCAGCAACACTGGGGCTTTGCGCTTCTCTACCCACCAAACGTCACGGTCATTCTCTTTCCGTCTCGTAGACACGAGCTGAGAAATTGCAAACGTCGAGCAATTGCTCAGAGATGAAAAGTGCCAGCACTGAAAGCTGTTGCTAGCCAGCACCCTTCCTTGGAAGCGCTTTCACAGGCGCAGCAACACTGGGGCTTTGCGCTTCTCTACCCACCAAACGTCACGGTCATTCTCTTTCCGTCTCGTAGACACGAGCTGAGAAATTGCAAACGTCGAGCAATTGCTCAGAGATGAAAAGTGCCAGCACTGAAAGCTCTTGCTAGCCAGCACCCTTCCTTGGAAGCGCTTTTGTAGGCCTAAGAACACTGGGGCTCTGGGCTTCTCTAGCCACCTCATCTTCTGCTCATCCTCGCGCGCTCTAAAGAGAGCTCAGGTGAGAAATTGCAAACGTCGAGCAATTGCTCAGAGATGAAAAGTGCCAGCACTGAAAGCTGTTGCTAGCCAGCACCCTTCCTTGGAAGCGCTTTCACAGGCGCAGCAACACTGGGGCTTTGCGCTTCTCTACCCACCAAACGTCACGGTCATTCTCTTTCCGTCTCGTAGACACGAGCTGAGAAATTGCAAACGTCGAGCAATTGCTCAGAGATGAAAAGTGCCAGCACTGAAAGCTGTTGCTAGCCAGCACCCTTCCTTGGAAGCGCTTTTGTAGGCCTAAGAACACTGGGGCTCTGGGCTTCTCTAGCCACCTCATCTTCTGCTCATCCTCTCGCGCACTCTAAAGAGAGCTCAGGTGAGAAATTGCAAACGTCGAGCAATTGCTCAGAGATGAAAAGTGCCAGCACTGAAAGCTGTTGCTAGCCAGCACCCTTCCTTGGAAGCGCTTTCACAGGCGCAGCAACACTGGGGCTTTGCGCTTCTCTAGCCACCAAACGTCACGGTCATTCTCTTTCCGTCTCGTAGACACGAGCTGAGAAATTGCAAACGTCGAGCAATTGCTCAGAGATGAAAAGTGCCAGCACTGAAAGCTGTTGCTAGCCAGCACCCTTCCTTGGAAGCGCTTTTGTAGGCCTAAGAACAGTGGGGCTCTGGGCTTCTCTAGCCACCTCATCTTCTGCTCATCCTCTCGCGCACTCTAAAGAGAGCTCAGGTGAGAAATTGCAAACGTCCAGCAATTGCTCAGAGATGAAAAGTGCCAGCACTGAAAGCTCTTGCTAGCCAGCACCCTTCCTTGGAAGCGCTTTCACAGGCGCAGCAACACTGGGGCTTTGCGCTTCTCTAGCCACCAAACGTCACGGTCCTTCTCTTTCCGTCTCGTAGACACGAGCTGAGAAATTGCAAACGTCGAGCAATTGCTCAGAGATGAAAAGTGCCAGCACTGAAAGCTGTTGCTAGCCAGCACCCTTCCTTGGAAGCGCTTTCACAGGCGCAGCAACACTGGGGCTTTGCGCTTCTATACGCACCAAACGTCACGGTCACTATCTCTCCGTCTCGTAGACCCGAGCTGAGAAATTGCAAACGTCGAGCAATTGCTCGGAGATGAAAAGTGCCAGAACTGGAAGCTGTTGCTAGCCAGCCCCCTTCCTTGGAAGTGCTTTTCTAGGCCTAAGAACACTGGGGCTCTGGGCTTCTCTAGCCACCTAATCTTCTGCTCATCCTCTCGCGCACTCTAAAGAGAGCTCAGGTGAGAAATTGCAAACGTCCAGCAATTGCTCAGAGCTGAAAAGTGCCAGCACTGAAAGCTGTTGCTAGCCAGCACCCTTCCTTGGAAGCGCTTTCACAGGCGCAGCAACACTGGGGCTTTGCGCTTCTCTACCAACCAAACGTCACGGTCATTCTCTTTCCGTCTCGTAGACACGAGCTGAGAAATTGCAAACGTCGAGCAATTGCTCAGAGATGAAAAGTGCCAGCACTGAAAGCTGTTGCTAGACAGCACCCTTCCTTGGAAGCGCTTTCACAGGCGCAGCAACACTGGGGCTTTGCGCTTCTCTAGCCACCAAACGTCACGGTCCTTCTCTTTCCGTCTCGTAGACACGAGCTGAGAAATTGCAAACGTCCAGCAATTGCTCGGAGATGAAAAGTGCCAGCACTGAAAGCTGTTGCTAGCCAGCACCCTTCCTTGGAAGCGCTTTTGTAGGCCTAAGAACACTGGGGCTCTGGGCTTCTCTAGCCACCTCATCTTCTCCTCATCCTCTCGCGCACTCTAAAGAGAGCTCAGGTGAGAAATTGCAAACGTCGAGCAATTGCTCAGAGATGAAAAGTGCCAGCACTGAAAGCTGTTGCTAGCCAGCACCCTTCCTTGGAAGCGCTTTCACAGGCGCAGCAACACTGGGGCTTTGCGCTTCTATACGCACCAAACGTCACGGTCCTTCTCTTTCCGTCTCGTAGACACGAGCTGAGAAATTGCAAACGTCGAGCAATTGCTCAGAGATGAAAAGTGCCAGCACTGAAAGCTGTTGCTAGCCAGCACCCTTCCTTGGAATCGCTTTTGTAGGCCTAAGAACAGTGGGGCTCTGGGCTTTTCTAGCCACCTCATCTTCTGCTCATCCTCTCGCGCACTCTAAAGAGAGCTCAGGTGAGAAATTGCAAACGTCGAGCAATTGCTCAGAGATGAAAAGTGCCAGCACTGAAAGCTGTTGCTAGCCAGCCCCCTTCCTTGGAAGCGCTTTCACAGGCGCAGTAACACTAGGGCTTTGCGCTTCTCTAGCCACCAAACGTCACGGTCATTCTCTTTCCGTCTCGTAGACACAAGCTGAGAAATTGCAAACGTCGAGCAATTGCTCAGAGATGAAAAGTGCCAGCACTGAAAGCTGTTGCTAGCCAGCACCCTTCCTTGCAAGCGCTTTTGTAGGCCTAAGAACAATGGGGCTCTGGGCTTCTCTAGCCACCTCATCTTCTGCTCATCCTCTCGCGCACTCTAAAGAGAGCTCAGGTGAGAAATTGCAAACGTCGAGCAATTGCTCAGAGATGAAAAGTGCCAGCACTGAAAGCTGTTGCTAGCCAGCACCCTTCCTTGGAAGCGCTTTCACAGGCGCAGCAACACTGGGGCTTTGCGCTTCTCTAGCCACCAAACGTCACGGTCCTTCTCTTTCCGTCTCGTAGACACGAGCTGAGAAATTGCAAACGTCGAGCAATTGCTCAGAGATGAAAAGTGCCAGCACTGAAAGCTCTTGCTAGCCAGCACCCTTCCTTGGAAGCGCTTTTGTAGGCCTAAGAACAGTGGGGCTCTGGGCTTCTCTAGCCACCTCATCTTCTGCTCATCCTCTCGCGCACTCTAAAGAGAGCTCAGGTGAGAAATTGCAAACGTCGAGCAATTGCTCAGAGCTGAAAAGTGCCAGCACTGAAAGCTGTTGCTAGCCAGCACCCTTCCTTGGAAGCGCTTTCACAGGCGCAGCAACACTGGGGCTTTGCGCTTCTCTACCCACCAAACGTCACGGTCATTCTCTTTCCGTCTCCTAGACACGAGCTGAGAAATTGCAAACGTCGAGCAATTGCTCAGAGATGAAAAGTGCCAGCACTAAAGCTCTTGCTAGCCAGCACCCTTCCTTGGAAGCGCTTTCACAGGCGCAGTAACACTGGGGCTTTGCGCTTCTCTAGCCACCAAACGTCACGGTCCTTCTCTTTCCGTCTCGTAGACACGAGCTGAGAAATTGCAAACGTCGAGCAATTGCTCAGAGATGAAAAGTGCCAGCACTGAAAGCTGTTGCTAGCCAGCACCCTTCCTTGGAAGCGCTTTTGTAGGCCTAAGAACACTGGGGCTCTGGGCTTCTCTAGCCACCTCATCTTCTGCTCATCCTCTCGCGCACTCTAAAGAGAGCTCAGGTGAGTAATTGCAAACGTCCAGGAATTGCTCAGAGATGAAAAGTGCCAGCACTGAAAGCTGTTGCTAGCCAGCACCCTTCCTTGGAAGCGCTTTCACAGGCGCAGCAACACTGGGGCTTTGCGCTTCTATACGCACCAAACGTCACGGTCCTTCTCTTTCCGTCTCGTAGACACGAGCTGAGAAATTGCAAACGTCGAGCAATTGCTCCGAGATGAAAAGTGCCAGCACTGAAAGCTCTTGCTAGCCAGCACCCTTCCTTGGAAGCGCTTTTGTAGGCCTAAGAACAGTGGGGCTCTGGGCTTCTCTAGCCACCTCATCTTCTGCTCATCCTCTCGCGCACTCTAAAGAGAGCTCAGGTGAGAAATTGCAAACGTCCAGCAATTGCTCAGAGATGAAAAGTGCCAGCACTGAAAGCTGTTGCTAGCCAGCACCCTTCCTTGGAAGCGCTTTCACAGGCGCAGCAACACTGGGGCTTTGCGCTTCTCTAGCCACCAAACGTCACAGTCATTCTCTTTCCGTCTCGTAGACACGAGCTGAGAAATTGCAAACGTCGAGCAATTGCTCAGAGATGAAAAGTGCCAGCACTGAAAGCTGTTGCTAGCCAGCACCCTTCCTTGGAAGCGCTTTTGTAGGCCTAAGAACACTGGGGCTCTGGGCTTCTCTAGCCACCTCATCTTCTGCTCATCCTCTCGCGCACTCTAAAGAGAGCTCAGGTGAGAAATTGCAAACGTCGAGCAATTGCTCAGAGATGAAAAGTGCCAGCACTGAAAGCTGTTGCTAGCCAGCACCCTTCCTTGGAAGCGCTTTCACAGGCGCAGCAACACTGGGGCTTTGCGCTTCTCTACCCACCAAACGTCACGGTCATTCTCTTTCCGTCTCGTAGACACGAGCTGAGAAATTGCAAACGTCGAGCAATTGCTCAGAGATGAAAAGTGCCAGCACTGAAAGCTGTTGCTAGCCAGCACCCTTCCTTGGAAGCGCTTTCACAGGCGCAGCAACACTGGGGCTTTGCGCTTCTATACGCACCAAACGTCACGGTCCTTCTCTTTCCGTCTCGTAGACACGAGCTGAGAAATTGCAAACGTCGAGCAATTGCTCAGAGATGAAAAGTGCCAGCACTGAAAGCTCTTGCTAGCCAGCACCCTTCCTTGGAAGCGCTTTTGTAGGCCTAAGAACACTGGGGCTCTGGGCTTCTCTAGCCACCTCATCTTCTGCTCATCCTCGCGCGCTCTAAAGAGAGCTCAGGTGAGAAATTGCAAACGTCGAGCAATTGCTCAGAGATGAAAAGTGCCAGCACTGAAAGCTGTTGCTAGCCAGCACCCTTCCTTGGAAGCGCTTTCACAGGCGCAGCAACACTGGGGCTTTGCGCTTCTCTACCCACCAAACGTCACGGTCATTCTCTTTCCGTCTCGTAGACACGAGCTGAGAAATTGCAAACGTCCAGCAATTGCTCAGAGATGAAAAGTGCCAGCACTGAAAGCTGTTGCTAGCCAGCACCCTTCCTTGGAAGCGCTTTTGTAGGCCTAAGAACACTGGGGCTCTGGGCTTCTCTAGCCACCTCATCTTCTGCTCATCCTCTCGCACACTCTAAAGAGAGCTCAGGTGAGAAATTGCAAACGTCGAGCAATTGCTCAGAGATGAAAAGTGCCAGCACTGAAAGCTGTTGCTAGCCAGCACCCTTCCTTGGAAGCGCTTTCACAGGCGCAGCAACACTGGGGCTTTGCGCTTCTCTAGCCACCAAACGTCACGGTCCTTCTCTTTCCGTCTCGTAGACACGAGCTGAGAAATTGCAAACGTCGAGCAATTGCTCAGAGATGAAAAGTGCCAGCACTGAAAGCTGTTGCTAGCCAGCACCCTTCCTTGCAAGCGCTTTTGTAGGCCTAAGAACAGTGGGGCTCTGGGCTTCTCTAGCCACCTCATCTTCTGCTCATCCTCTCGCGCACTCTAAAGAGAGCTCAGGTGAGAAATTGCAAACGTCCAGCAATTGCTCAGAGATGAAAAGTGCCAGCACTGAAAGCTCTTGCTAGCCAGCACCCTTCCTTGGAAGCGCTTTCACAGGCGCAGCAACACTGGGGCTTTGCGCTTCTCTAGCCACCAAACGTCACGGTCCTTCTCTTTCTGTCTCGTAGACACGAGCTGAGAAATTGCAAACGTCGAGCAATTGCTCAGAGATGAAAAGTGCCAGCACTGAAAGCTGTTGCTAGCCAGCACCCTTCCTTGGAAGCGCTTTCACAGGCGCAGCAACACTGGGGCTTTGCGCTTCTATACGCACCAAACGTCACGGTCACTATCTCTCCGTCTCGTAGACCCGAGCTGAGAAATTGCAAACGTCGAGCAATTGCTCGGAGATGAAAAGTGCCAGAACTGGAAGCTGTTGCTAGCCAGCCCCCTTCCTTGGAAGCGCTTTTCTAGGCCTAAGAACACTGGGGCTCTGGGCTTCTCTAGCCACCTAATCTTCTGCTCATCCTCTCGCGCACTCTAAAGAGAGCTCAGGTGAGAAATTGCAAACGTCCAGCAATTGCTCAGAGCTGAAAAGTGCCAGCACTGAAAGCTGTTGCTAGCCAGCACCCTTCCTTGGAAGCGCTTTCACAGGCGCAGCAACACTGGGGCTTTGCGCTTCTCTACCAACCAAACGTCACGGTCATTCTCTTTCCGTCTCGTAGACACGAGCTGAGAAATTGCAAACGTCGAGCAATTGCTCAGAGATGAAAAGTGCCAGCACTGAAAGCTGTTGCTAGACAGCACCCTTCCTTGGAAGCGCTTTCACAGGCGCAGCAACACTGGGGCTTTGCGCTTCTCTAGCCACCAAACGTCACGGTCCTTCTCTTTCCGTCTCGTAGACACGAGCTGAGAAATTGCAAACGTCCAGCAATTGCTCGGAGATGAAAAGTGCCAGCACTGAAAGCTGTTGCTAGCCAGCACCCTTCCTTGGAAGCGCTTTTGTAGGCCTAAGAACACTGGGGCTCTGGGCTTCTCTAGCCACCTAATCTTCTGCTCATCCTCTCGCGCACTCTAAAGAGAGCTCAGGTGAGAAATTGCAAACGTCGAGCAATTGCTCAGAGATGAAAAGTGCCAGCACTGAAAGCTGTTGCTAGCCAGCACCCTTCCTTGGAAGCGCTTTCACAGGCGCAGCAACACTGGGGCTTTGCGCTTCTATACGCACCAAACGTCACGGTCCTTCTCTTTCCGTCTCGTAGACACGAGCTGAGAAATTGCAAACGTCGAGCAATTGCTCAGAGATGAAAAGTGCCAGCACTGAAAGCTGTTGCTAGCCAGCACCCTTCCTTGGAATCGCTTTTGTAGGCCTAAGAACAGTGGGGCTCTGGGCTTTTCTAGCCACCTCATCTTCTGCTCATCCTCTCGCGCACTCTAAAGAGAGCTCAGGTGAGAAATTGCAAACGTCGAGCAATTGCTCAGAGATGAAAAGTGCCAGCACTGAAAGCTGTTGCTAGCCAGCCCCCTTCCTTGGAAGCGCTTTCACAGGCGCAGTAACACTAGGGCTTTGCGCTTCTCTAGCCACCAAACGTCACGGTCATTCTCTTTCCGTCTCGTAGACACAAGCTGAGAAATTGCAAACGTCGAGCAATTGCTCAGAGATGAAAAGTGCCAGCACTGAAAGCTGTTGCTAGCCAGCACCCTTCCTTGCAAGCGCTTTTGTAGGCCTAAGAACACTGGGGCTCTGGGCTTCTCTAGCCACCTCATCTTCTGCTCATCCTCTCGCGCACTCTAAAGAGAGCTCAGGTGAGAAATTGCAAACGTCGAGCAATTGCTCAGAGATGAAAAGTGCCAGCACTGAAAGCTGTTGCTAGCCAGCACCCTTCCTTGGAAGCGCTTTCACAGGCGCAGCAACACTGGGGCTTTGCGCTTCTCTAGCCACCAAACGTCACGGTCCTTCTCTTTCCGTCTCGTAGACACGAGCTGAGAAATTGCAAACGTCGAGCAATTGCTCAGAGATGAAAAGTGCCAGCACTGAAAGCTCTTGCTAGCCAGCACCCTTCCTTGGAAGCGCTTTTGTAGGCCTAAGAACAGTGGGGCTCTGGGCTTCTCTAGCCACCTCATCTTCTGCTCATCCTCTCGCGCACTCTAAAGAGAGCTCAGGTGAGAAATTGCAAACGTCCAGCAATTGCTCAGAGATGAAAAGTGCCAGCACTGAAAGCTGTTGCTAGCCAGCACCCTTCCTTGGAAGCGCTTTCACAGGCGCAGCAACACTGGGGCTTTGCGCTTCTCTACCCACCAAACGTCACTGTCATTCTCTTTCCGTCTCCTAGACACGAGCTGAGAAATTGCAAACGTCGAGCAATTGCTCAGAGATGAAAAGTGCCAGCACTAAAGCTCTTGCTAGCCAGCACCCTTCCTTGGAAGCGCTTTCACAGGCGCAGTAACACTGGGGCTTTGCGCTTCTCTAGCCACCAAACGTCACGGTCCTTCTCTTTCCGTCTCGTAGACACGAGCTGAGAAATTGCAAACGTCGAGCAATTGCTCAGAGATGAAAAGTGCCAGCACTGAAAGCTGTTGCTAGCCAGCACCCTTCCTTGGAAGCGCTTTTGTAGGCCTAAGAACACTGGGGCTCTGGGCTTCTCTAGCCACCTCATCTTCTGCTCATCCTCTCGCGCACTCTAAAGAGAGCTCAGGTGAGTAATTGCAAACGTCCAGGAATTGCTCAGAGATGAAAAGTGCCAGCACTGAAAGCTGTTGCTAGCCAGCACCCTTCCTTGGAAGCGCTTTCACAGGCGCAGCAACACTGGGGCTTTGCGCTTCTATACGCACCAAACGTCACGGTCCTTCTCTTTCCGTCTCGTAGACACGAGCTGAGAAATTGCAAACGTCGAGCAATTGCTCAGAGATGAAAAGTGCCAGCACTGAAAGCTCTTGCTAGCCAGCACCCTTCCTTGGAAGCGCTTTTGTAGGCCTAAGAACAGTGGGGCTCTGGGCTTCTCTAGCCACCTAATCTTCTGCTCATCCTCGCGCGCTCTAAAGAGAGCTCAGGTGAGAAATTGCAAACGTCCAGCAATTGCTCAGAGATGAAAAGTGCCAGCACTGAAAGCTGTTGCTAGCCAGCCCCCTTCCTTGGAAGCGCTTTCACAGGCGCAGCAACACTGGGGCTTTGCGCTTCTCTACCCACCAAACGTCACGGTCATTCTCTTTCCGTCTCGTAGACACGAGCTGAGAAATTGCAAACGTCGAGCAATTGCTCAGAGATGAAAAGTGCCAGCACTGAAAGCTGTTGCTAGCCAGCACCCTTCCTTGGAAGCGCTTTTGTAGGCCTAAGAAGACTGGGGCTCTGGGCTTCTCTAGCCACCTCATCTTCTGCTCATCCTCCCGCGCACTCTGAAGAGAGCTCAGGTGAGAAATTGCAAACATCCAGCAATTGCTCAGAGATGAAAAGTGCCAGCACTGAAAGCTGTTGCTAGCCAGCACCCTTCCTTGGAAGCGCTTTCACAGGCGCAGCAACACTGGGGCTTTGCGCTTCTATACGCACCAAACGTCACGGTCCTTCTCTTTCCGTCTCGTAGACACGACCTGAGAAATTGCAAAAGTCGAGCGATTGCTCCGAGATGAAAAGTGCCAGCACTGAAAGCTGTTGCTAGCCAGCACCCTTCCTTGGAAGCGCTTTTGTAGGCCTAAGAACAGTGGGGCTCTGGGCTTCTCTAGCCACCTAATCTTCTGCTCATCCTCCCGCGCTCTAAAGAGAGCTCAGGTGAGAAATTGCAAACGTCCAGCAATTGCTCAGAGATGAAAAGTGCCAGCACTGAAAGCTGTTGCTAGCCAGCACCCTTCCTTGGAAGCGCTTTTGTAGGCCTAAGAACACTGGGGCTCTGGGCTTCTCTAGCCACCTCATCTTCTGCTCATCCTCTCGCGCACTCTAAAGAGAGCTCAGGTGAGAAATTGCAAACGACGAGCAATTGCTCAGAGATGAAAAGTGCCAGCACTGAAAGCTCTTGCTAGCCAGCACCCTTCCTTGGAAGCGCTTTCACAGGCGCAGCAACACTGGGGCTTTGCGCTTCTCTAGCCACCAAACGTCACGGTCATTCTCTTTCCGTCTCGTAGACACGAGCTGAGAAATTGCAAACGTCGAGCAATTGCTCAGAGATGAAAAGTGCCAGCACTAAACCTGTTGCTAGACAGCACCCTTCCTTGGAAGCGCTTTCACAGGCGCAGCAACACTGGGGCTTTGCGCTTCTATACGCACCAAACGTCACGGTCACTATCTCTCCGTCTCGTAGACACGAGCTGAGAAATTGCAAACGTCGAGCAATTGCTCAGAGATGAAAAGTGCCAGCACTGAAAGCTCTTGCTAGCCAGCACCCTTCCTTGGAAGCGCTTTTGTAGGCCTAAGAACAGTGGGGCTCTGGGCTTCTCTAGCCACCTAATCTTCTGCTCATCCTCCTGCGCACTCTGAAGAGAGCTCAGGTGAGAAATTGCAAACGTCGAGCAATTGCTCAGAGATGAAAAGTGCCAGCACTGAAAGCTCTTGCTAGCCAGCACCCTTCCTTGGAAGCGCTTTTGTAGGCCTAAGAACACTGGGGCTCTGGGCTTCTCTAGCCACCTCATCTTCTGCTCATCCTCTCGCGCACTCTAAAGAGAGCTCAGGTGAGAAATTGCAAACGTCGAGCAATTGCTCAGAGATGAAAAGTGCCAGCACTGAAAGCTGTTGCTAGCCAGCACCCTTCCTTGGAAGCGCTTTCACAGGCGCAGCAACACTGGGGCTTTGCGCTTCTCTAGCCACCAAACGTCACGGTCCTTCTCTTTCCGTCTCGTAGACACGAGCTGAGAAATTGCAAACGTCGAGCAATTGCTCAGAGATGAAAAGTGCCAGCACTGAAAGCTGTTGCTAGCCAGCACCCTTCCTTGGAAGCGCTTTTGTAGGCCTAAGAACACTGGGGCTCTGGGCTTCTCTAGCCACCTAATCTTCTGCTCATCCTCGCGCGCTCTAAAGAGAGCTCAGGTGAGAAATTGCAAACGTCCAGCAATTGCTCAGAGATGAAAAGTGCCAGCACTGAAAGCTGTTGCTAGCCAGCACCCTTCCTTGGAAGCGCTTTCACAGGCGCAGCAACACTGGGGCTTTGCGCTTCTCTACCCACCAAACGTCACGGTCCTTCTCTTTCCGTCTCGTAGACACGAGCTGAGAAATTGCAAACGTCCAGCAATTGCTCAGAGATGAAAAGTGCCAGCACTGAAAGCTGTTGCTAGCCAGCACCCTTCCTTGGAAGCGCTTTTGTAAGCCTAAGAACACTGGGGCTCTGGGCTTCTCTAGCCACCTCATCTTCTGCTCATCCTCCCGCGCACTCTGAAGAGAGCTCAGGTGAGAAATTGCAAACATCCAGCAATTGCTCAGAGCTGAAAAGTGCCAGCACTGAAAGCTCTTGCTAGCCAGCACCCTTCCTTGGAAGCGCTTTCACAGGCGCAGCAACACTGGGGCTTTGCGCTTCTATACGCACCAAACGTCACGGTCCTTCTCTTTCCGTCTCGTAGACACGACCTGAGAAATTGCAAAAGTCGAGCGATTGCTCAGAGATGAAAAGTGCCAGCACTGAAAGCTCTTGCTAGCCAGCACCCTTCCTTGGAAGCGCTTTTGTAGGCCTAAGAACACTGGGGCTCTGGGCTTCTCTAGCCACCTCATCTTCTGCTCATCCTCTCGCGCACTCTAAAGAGAGCTCAGGTGAGAAATTGCAAACGACGAGCAATTGCTCAGAGATGAAAAGTGCCAGCACTGAAAGCTGTTGCTAGCCAGCACCCTTCCTTGGAAGCGCTTTCACAGGCGCAGCAACACTGGGGCTTTGCGCTTCTCTAGCCACCAAACGTCACGGTCATTCTCTTTCCGTCTCGTAGACACGAGCTGAGAAATTGCAAACGTCGAGCAATTGCTCGGAGATGAAAAGTGCCAGCACTGAAAGCTGTTGCTAGCCAGCACCCTTCCTTGGAAGCGCTTTTGTAGGCCTAAGAACACTGGGGCTCTGGGCTTCTCTAGCCACCTAATCTTCTGCTCATCCTCGCGCGCTCTAAAGAGAGCTCAGGTGAGAAATTGCAAACGTCCAGCAATTGCTCAGAGATGAAAAGTGCCAGCACTGAAAGCTGTTGCTAGCCAGCACCCTTCCTTGGAAGCGCTTTCACAGGCGCAGCAACACTGGGGCTTTGCGCTTCTCTACCCACCAAACGTCACGGTCATTCTCTTTCCGTCTCGTAGACACGAGCTGAGAAATTGCAAACGTCGAGCAATTGCTCAGAGATGAAAAGTGCCAGCACTGAAAGCTGTTGTTAGCCAGCACCCTTCCTTGGAAGCGCTTTCACAGGCGCAGCAACACTGGGGCTTTGCGCTTCTATACGCACCAAACGTCACGGTCCTTCTCTTTCCGTCTCGTAGACACGAGCTGAGAAATTGCAAACGTCGAGCAATTGCTCAGAGATGAAAAGTGCCAGCACTAAAGCTCTTGCTAGCCAGCACCCTTCCTTGGAAGCGCTTTCACAGGCGCAGCAACACTGGGGCTTTGCGCTTCTCTAGCCACCAAACGTCACGGTCACTATCTCTCCGTCTCGTAGACACGAGCTGAGAAATTGCAAACGTCCAGCAATTGCTCAGAGATGAAAAGTGCCAGCACTGAAAGCTGTTGCTAGCCAGCACCCTTCCTTGGAAGCGCTTTTGTAGGCCTAAGAACAGTGGGGCTCTGGGCTTCTCTAGCCACCTAATCTTCTGCTCATCCTCCTGCGCACTCTGAAGAGAGCTCAGGTGAGAAATTGCAAACGTCCAGCAATTGCTCAGAGATGAAAAGTGCCAGCACTGAAAGCTGTTGCTAGCCAGCACCCTTCCTTGGAAGCGCTTTTGTAGGCCTAAGAACAGTGGGGCTCTGGGCTTCTCTAGCCACCTAATCTTCTGCTCATCCTCTCGCGCACTCTAAAGAGAGCTCAGGTGAGAAATTGCAAACGTCCAGCAACTGCTCAGAGATGAAAAGTGCCAGCACTGAAAGCTGTTGCTAGCCAGCACCCTTCCTTGGAAGCGCTTTCACAGGCGCAGCAACACTGGGGCTTTGCGCTTCTATACGCACCAAACGTCACGGTCATTCTCTTTCCGTCTCGTAGACACGAGCTGAGAAATTGCAAACGTCGAGCAATTGCTCAGAGATGAAAAGTGCCAGCACTGAAAGCTCTTGCTAGCCAGCACCCTTCCTTGGAAGCGCTTTTGTAGGCCTAAGAACACTGGGGCTCTGGGCTTCTCTAGCCACCTCATCTTCTGCTCATCCTCTCGCGCACTCTAAAGAGAGCTCAGGTGAGAAATTGCAAACGTCCAGCAATTGCTCAGAGATGAAAAGTGCCAGCACTGAAAGCTGTTGCTAGCCAGCACCCTTCCTTGGAAGCGCTTTCACAGGCGCAGCAACACTGGGGCTTTGCGCTTCTCTAGCCACCAAACGTCACGGTCCTTCTCTTTCCGTCTCGTAGACACGAGCTGAGAAATTGCAAACGTCGAGCAATTGCTCAGAGATGAAAAGTGCCAGCACTGAAAGCTGTTGCTAGCCAGCACCCTTCCTTGGAAGCGCTTTCACAGGCGCAGCAACACTGGGGCTTTGCGCTTCTATACGCACCAAACATCACGGTCACTATCTCTCCGTCTCGTAGACACGAGCTGAGAAATTGCAAACGTCGAGCAATTGCTCGGAGATGAAAAGTGCCAGAACTGGAAGCTGTTGCTAGCCAGCACCCTTCCTTGGAAGCGCTTTTGTAGGCCTAAGAACACTGGGGCTCTGGGCTTCTCTAGCCACCTCATCTTCTGCTCATCCTCTCGCGCACTCTAAAGAGAGCTCAGGTGAGAAATTGCAAACGTCCAGCAATTGCTCAGAGATGAAAAGTGCCAGCACTGAAAGCTGTTGCTAGCCAGCACCCTTCCTTGGAAGCGCTTTCACAGGCACAGCAACACTGGGGCTTTGCGCTTCTCTAGCCACCAAACGTCACGGTCATTCTCTTTCCGTCTCGTAGACACGAGCTGAGAAATTGCAAACGTCGAGCAATTGCTCAGAGATGAAAAGTGCCAGCACTAAACCTGTTGCTAGACAGCACCCTTCCTTGGAAGCGCTTTCACAGGCGCAGCAACACTGGGGCTTTGCGCTTCTATACGCACCAAACGTCACGGTCACTATCTCTCCGTCTCGTAGACACGAGCTGAGAAATTGCAAACGTCGAGCAATTGCTCAGAGATGAAAAGTGCCAGCACTGAAAGCTCTTGCTAGCCAGCACCCTTCCTTGGAAGCGCTTTTGTAGGCCTAAGAACAGTGGGGCTCTGGGCTTCTCTAGCCACCTAATCTTCTGCTCATCCTCCTGCGCACTCTGAAGAGAGCTCAGGTGAGAAATTGCAAACGTCGAGCAATTGCTCAGAGATGAAAAGTGCCAGCACTGAAAGCTCTTGCTAGCCAGCACCCTTCCTTGGAAGCGCTTTTGTAGGCCTAAGAACACTGGGGCTCTGGGCTTCTCTAGCCACCTCATCTTCTGCTCATCCTCTCGCGCACTCTAAAGAGAGCTCAGGTGAGAAATTGCAAACGTCGAGCAATTGCTCAGAGATGAAAAGTGCCAGCACTGAAAGCTGTTGCTAGCCAGCACCCTTCCTTGGAAGCGCTTTCACAGGCGCAGCAACACTGGGGCTTTGCGCTTCTCTAGCCACCAAACGTCACGGTCCTTCTCTTTCCGTCTCGTAGACACGAGCTGAGAAATTGCAAACGTCGAGCAATTGCTCAGAGATGAAAAGTGCCAGCACTGAAAGCTGTTGCTAGCCAGCACCCTTCCTTGGAAGCGCTTTTGTAGGCCTAAGAACACTGGGGCTCTGGGCTTCTCTAGCCACCTAATCTTCTGCTCATCCTCGCGCGCTCTAAAGAGAGCTCAGGTGAGAAATTGCAAACGTCCAGCAATTGCTCAGAGATGAAAAGTGCCAGCACTGAAAGCTGTTGCTAGCCAGCACCCTTCCTTGGAAGCGCTTTCACAGGCGCAGCAACACTGGGGCTTTGCGCTTCTCTACCCACCAAACGTCACGGTCCTTCTCTTTCCGTCTCGTAGACACGAGCTGAGAAATTGCAAACGTCCAGCAATTGCTCAGAGATGAAAAGTGCCAGCACTGAAAGCTGTTGCTAGCCAGCACCCTTCCTTGGAAGCGCTTTTGTAAGCCTAAGAACACTGGGGCTCTGGGCTTCTCTAGCCACCTCATCTTCTGCTCATCCTCCCGCGCACTCTGAAGAGAGCTCAGGTGAGAAATTGCAAACATCCAGCAATTGCTCAGAGCTGAAAAGTGCCAGCACTGAAAGCTCTTGCTAGCCAGCACCCTTCCTTGGAAGCGCTTTCACAGGCGCAGCAACACTGGGGCTTTGCGCTTCTATACGCACCAAACGTCACGGTCCTTCTCTTTCCGTCTCGTAGACACGACCTGAGAAATTGCAAAAGTCGAGCGATTGCTCAGAGATGAAAAGTGCCAGCACTGAAAGCTCTTGCTAGCCAGCACCCTTCCTTGGAAGCGCTTTTGTAGGCCTAAGAACACTGGGGCTCTGGGCTTCTCTAGCCACCTCATCTTCTGCTCATCCTCTCGCGCACTCTAAAGAGAGCTCAGGTGAGAAATTGCAAACGACGAGCAATTGCTCAGAGATGAAAAGTGCCAGCACTGAAAGCTGTTGCTAGCCAGCACCCTTCCTTGGAAGCGCTTTCACAGGCGCAGCAACACTGGGGCTTTGCGCTTCTCTAGCCACCAAACGTCACGGTCATTCTCTTTCCGTCTCGTAGACACGAGCTGAGAAATTGCAAACGTCGAGCAATTGCTCGGAGATGAAAAGTGCCAGCACTGAAAGCTGTTGCTAGCCAGCACCCTTCCTTGGAAGCGCTTTTGTAGGCCTAAGAACACTGGGGCTCTGGGCTTCTCTAGCCACCTAATCTTCTGCTCATCCTCGCGCGCTCTAAAGAGAGCTCAGGTGAGAAATTGCAAACGTCCAGCAATTGCTCAGAGATGAAAAGTGCCAGCACTGAAAGCTGTTGCTAGCCAGCACCCTTCCTTGGAAGCGCTTTCACAGGCGCAGCAACACTGGGGCTTTGCGCTTCTCTACCCACCAAACGTCACGGTCATTCTCTTTCCGTCTCGTAGACACGAGCTGAGAAATTGCAAACGTCGAGCAATTGCTCAGAGATGAAAAGTGCCAGCACTGAAAGCTGTTGTTAGCCAGCACCCTTCCTTGGAAGCGCTTTCACAGGCGCAGCAACACTGGGGCTTTGCGCTTCTATACGCACCAAACGTCACGGTCCTTCTCTTTCCGTCTCGTAGACACGAGCTGAGAAATTGCAAACGTCGAGCAATTGCTCAGAGATGAAAAGTGCCAGCACTAAAGCTCTTGCTAGCCAGCACCCTTCCTTGGAAGCGCTTTCACAGGCGCAGCAACACTGGGGCTTTGCGCTTCTCTAGCCACCAAACGTCACGGTCACTATCTCTCCGTCTCGTAGACACGAGCTGAGAAATTGCAAACGTCCAGCAATTGCTCAGAGATGAAAAGTGCCAGCACTGAAAGCTGTTGCTAGCCAGCACCCTTCCTTGGAAGCGCTTTTGTAGGCCTAAGAACAGTGGGGCTCTGGGCTTCTCTAGCCACCTAATCTTCTGCTCATCCTCCTGCGCACTCTGAAGAGAGCTCAGGTGAGAAATTGCAAACGTCCAGCAATTGCTCAGAGATGAAAAGTGCCAGCACTGAAAGCTGTTGCTAGCCAGCACCCTTCCTTGGAAGCGCTTTTGTAGGCCTAAGAACAGTGGGGCTCTGGGCTTCTCTAGCCACCTAATCTTCTGCTCATCCTCTCGCGCACTCTAAAGAGAGCTCAGGTGAGAAATTGCAAACGTCCAGCAACTGCTCAGAGATGAAAAGTGCCAGCACTGAAAGCTGTTGCTAGCCAGCACCCTTCCTTGGAAGCGCTTTCACAGGCGCAGCAACACTGGGGCTTTGCGC
Organism: Sarcoramphus papa; assembly: GCA_037962945.1. Lineage (NCBI taxonomy): Eukaryota > Metazoa > Chordata > Aves > Accipitriformes > Cathartidae > Sarcoramphus > Sarcoramphus papa. The sequence goes on along the minus strand of CM075606.1, from coordinate 3,244,157 downwards.
TTCTATACGCACCAAACGTCACGGTCATTCTCTTTCCGTCTCGTAGACACGAGCTGAGAAATTGCAAACGTCGAGCAATTGCTCAGAGATGAAAAGTGCCAGCACTGAAAGCTCTTGCTAGCCAGCACCCTTCCTTGGAAGCGCTTTTGTAGGCCTAAGAACACTGGGGCTCTGGGCTTCTCTAGCCACCTCATCTTCTGCTCATCCTCTCGCGCACTCTAAAGAGAGCTCAGGTGAGAAATTGCAAACGTCCAGCAATTGCTCAGAGATGAAAAGTGCCAGCACTGAAAGCTGTTGCTAGCCAGCACCCTTCCTTGGAAGCGCTTTCACAGGCGCAGCAACACTGGGGCTTTGCGCTTCTCTAGCCACCAAACGTCACGGTCCTTCTCTTTCCGTCTCGTAGACACGAGCTGAGAAATTGCAAACGTCGAGCAATTGCTCAGAGATGAAAAGTGCCAGCACTGAAAGCTGTTGCTAGCCAGCACCCTTCCTTGGAAGCGCTTTCACAGGCGCAGCAACACTGGGGCTTTGCGCTTCTATACGCACCAAACATCACGGTCACTATCTCTCCGTCTCGTAGACACGAGCTGAGAAATTGCAAACGTCGAGCAATTGCTCGGAGATGAAAAGTGCCAGAACTGGAAGCTGTTGCTAGCCAGCACCCTTCCTTGGAAGCGCTTTTGTAGGCCTAAGAACACTGGGGCTCTGGGCTTCTCTAGCCACCTCATCTTCTGCTCATCCTCTCGCGCACTCTAAAGAGAGCTCAGGTGAGAAATTGCAAACGTCCAGCAATTGCTCAGAGATGAAAAGTGCCAGCACTGAAAGCTGTTGCTAGCCAGCACCCTTCCTTGGAAGCGCTTTCACAGGCACAGCAACACTGGGGCTTTGCGCTTCTCTAGCCACCAAACGTCACGGTCATTCTCTTTCCGTCTCGTAGACACGAGCTGAGAAATTGCAAACGTCGAGCAATTGCTCCGAGATGAAAAGTGCCAGCACTGAAAGCTGTTGCTAGCCAGCCCCCTTCCTTGCAAGCGCTTTTGTAGGCCTAAGAACACTGGGGCTCTGGGCTTCTCTAGCCACCTAATCTTCTGCTCATCCTCGCGCGCTCTAAAGAGAGCTCAGGTGAGAAATTGCAAACGTCCAGCAATTGCTCAGAGATGAAAAGTGCCAGCACTGAAAGCTGTTGCTAGCCAGCACCCTTCCTTGGAAGCGCTTTCACAGGCGCAGCAACACTGGGGCTTTGCGCTTCTCTACCCACCAAACGTCACGGTCCTTCTCTTTCCGTCTCGTAGACACGAGCTGAGAAATTGCAAACGTCGAGCAATTGCTCAGAGATGAAAAGTCCCAGCACTGAAAGCTGTTGCTAGCCAGCACCCTTCCTTGGAAGCGCTTTCAAAGGCGCAGCAACACTGGGGCTTTGCGCTTCTCTAGCCACCAAACGTCACGGTCATTCTCTTTCCGTCTCGTAGACACGAGCTGAGAAATTGCAAACGTCGAGCAATTGCTCAGAGATGAAAAGTGCCAGCACTGAAAGCTCTTGCTAGCCAGCACCCTTCCTTGGAAGCGCTTTCACAGGCGCAGCAACACTGGGGCTTTGCGCTTCTATACGCACCAAACGTCACGGTCATTCTCTTTCCGTCTCGTAGACACGAGCTGAGAAATTGCAAACGTGGAGCAATTGCTCAGAGATGAAAAGTGCCAGCACTAAAGCTCTTGCTAGCCAGCACCCTTCCTTGGAAGCGCTTTCACAGGCGCAGCAACACTGGGGCTTTGCGCTTCTCTAGCCACCAAACGTCACGGTCACTATCTCTCCGTCTCGTAGACACGAGCTGAGAAATTGCAAACGTCCAGCAATTGCTCCGAGATGAAAAGTGCCAGCACTGAAAGCTCTTGCTAGCCAGCACCCTTCCTTGGAAGCGCTTTTGTAGGCCTAAGAAGACTGGGGCTCTGGGCTTCTCTAGCCACCTAATCTTCTGCTCATCCTCCTGCGCACTCTGAAGAGAGCTCAGGTGAGAAATTGCAAACGTCCAGCAATTGCTCAGAGATGAAAAGTGCCAGCACTGAAAGCTGTTGCTAGCCAGCACCCTTCCTTGGAAGCGCTTTTATTGCCTTAAGAACACTGGGGCTCTGGGCTTCTCTAGCCACCTCATCTTCTGCTCATCCTCTCGCGCACTCTAAAGAGAGCTCAGGTGAGAAATTGCAAACGTCCAGCAACTGCTCAGAGATGAAAAGTGCCAGCACTGAAAGCTGTTGCTAGCCAGCACCCTTCCTTGGAAGCGCTTTCACAGGCGCAGCAACACTGGGGCTTTGCGCTTCTCTAGCCACCAAACGTCACGGTCATTCTCTTTCCGTCTCGTAGACACGAGCTGAGAAATTGCAAACGTCCAGCAATTGCTCAGAGATGAAAAGTGCCAGCACTGAAAGCTGTTGCTAGCCAGCACCCTTCCTTGGAAGCGCTTTCACAGGCGCAGCAACACTGGGGCTTTGCGCCTCTCTACCCACCAAACGTCACGGTCATTCTCTTTCCGTCTCCTAGACACGAGCTGAGAAATTGCAAACGTCGAGTAATTGCTCAGAGAAGAAAAGTGCCAGCACTGAAAGCTGTTGCTAGCCAGCCCCCTTCCTTGGAAGCGCTTTCACAGGCGCAGCAACACTGGGGCTTTGCGCTTCTATACGCACCAAACGTCACTGTCATTCTCTTTCCGTCTCGTAGACACGAGCTGAGAAATTGCAAACGTCGAGCAATTGCTCAGAGATGAAAAGTGCCAGCACTGAAAGCTGTTGCTAGCCAGCACCCTTCCTTGGAAGCGCTTTCACAGGCGCAGCAACACTGGGGCTTTGCGCTTCTATACGCACCAAACATCACGGTCACTATCTCTCCGTCTCGTAGACACGAGCTGAGAAATTGCAAACGTCGAGCAATTGCTCGGAGATGAAAAGTGCCAGAACTGGAAGCTGTTGCTAGCCAGCACCCTTCCTTGGAAGCGCTTTTGTAGGCCTAAGAACAGTGGGGCTCTGGGCTTCTCTAGCCACCTCATCTTCTGCTCATCCTCCCGCGCACTCTGAAGAGAGCTCAGGTGAGAAATTGCAAACGTCCAGCAATTGCTCAGAGATGAAAAGTGCCAGCACTGAAAGCTGTTGCTAGCCAGCACCCTTCCTTGGAAGCGCTTTCACAGGCGCAGCAACACTGGGGCTTTGCGCTTCTCTAGCCACCAAACGTCACGGTCATTCTCTTTCCGTCTCGTAGACACGAGCTGAGAAATTGCAAACGTCGAGCAATTGCTCGGAGATGAAAAGTGCCAGCACTGAAAGCTGTTGCTAGCCAGCACCCTTCCTTGGAAGCGCTTTTGTAGGCCTAAGAACAGTGGGGCTCTGGGCTTCTCTAGCCACCTAATCTTCTGCTCATCCTCGCGCGCTCTAAAGAGAGCTCAGGTGAGAAATTGCAAACGTCCAGCAATTGCTCAGAGCTGAAAAGTGCCAGCACTGAAAGCTGTTGCTAGCCAGCACCCTTCCTTGGAAGCGCTTTCACAGGCGCAGCAACACTGGGGCTTTGCGCTTCTCTACCCACCAAACGTCACGGTCCTTCTCTTTCCGTCTCGTAGACACGAGCTGAGAAATTGCAAACGTCGAGCAATTGCTCAGAGATGAAAAGTCCCAGCACTGAAAGCTGTTGCTAGCCAGCACCCTTCCTTGGAAGCGCTTTCAAAGGCGCAGCAACACTGGGGCTTTGCGCTTCTCTAGCCACCAAACGTCACGGTCATTCTCTTTCCGTCTCGTAGACACGAGCTGAGAAATTGCAAACGTCGAGCAATTGCTCAGAGATGAAAAGTGCCAGCACTGAAAGCTCTTGCTAGCCAGCACCCTTCCTTGGAAGCGCTTTCACAGGCGCAGCAACACTGGGGCTTTGCGCTTCTATACGCACCAAACGTCACGGTCATTCTCTTTCCGTCTCGTAGACACGAGCTGAGAAATTGCAAAAGTCGAGCGATTGCTCAGAGATGAAAAGTGCCAGCACTGAAAGCTCTTGCTAGCCAGCACCCTTCCTTGGAAGCGCTTTTGTAGGCCTAAGAACACTGGGGCTCTGGGCTTCTCTAGCCACCTCATCTTCTGCTCATCCTCTCGCGCACTCTAAAGAGAGCTCAGGTGAGAAATTGCAAACGACGAGCAATTGCTCAGAGATGAAAAGTGCCAGCACTGAAAGCTGTTGCTAGCCAGCACCCTTCCTTGGAAGCGCTTTCACAGGCGCAGCAACACTGGGGCTTTGCGCTTCTCTAGCCACCAAACGTCACGGTCATTCTCTTTCCGTCTCGTAGACACGAGCTGAGAAATTGCAAACGTCCAGCAATTGCTCGGAGATGAAAAGTGCCAGCACTGAAAGCTGTTGCTAGCCAGCACCCTTCCTTGGAAGCGCTTTTGTAGGCCTAAGAACACTGGGGCTCTGGGCTTCTCTAGCCACCTCATCTTCTGCTCATCCTCGCGCGCTCTAAAGAGAGCTCAGGTGAGAAATTGCAAACGTCCAGCAATTGCTCAGAGATGAAAAGTGCCAGCACTGAAAGCTGTTGCTAGACAGCACCCTTCCTTGGAAGCGCTTTCACAGGCGCAGCAACACTGGGGCTTTGCGCTTCTCTACCCACCAAACGTCACGGTCATTCTCTTTCCGTCTCGTAGACACGAGCTGAGAAATTGCAAACGTCGAGCAATTGCTCAGAGATGAAAAGTGCCAGCACTGAAAGCTGTTGTTAGCCAGCACCCTTCCTTGGAAGCGCTTTCACAGGCGCAGCAACACTGGGGCTTTGCGCTTCTATACGCACCAAACGTCACGGTCCTTCTCTTTCCGTCTCGTAGACACGAGCTGAGAAATTGCAAACGTCGAGCAATTGCTCAGAGATGAAAAGTGCCAGCACTAAAGCTCTTGCTAGCCAGCACCCTTCCTTGGAAGCGCTTTCACAGGCGCAGCAACACTGGGGCTTTGCGCTTCTCTAGCCACCAAACGTCACGGTCACTATCTCTCCGTCTCGTAGACACGAGCTGAGAAATTGCAAACGTCCAGCAATTGCTCAGAGATGAAAAGTGCCAGCACTGAAAGCTGTTGCTAGCCAGCACCCTTCCTTGGAAGCGCTTTTGTAGGCCTAAGAACAGTGGGGCTCTGGGCTTCTCTAGCCACCTAATCTTCTGCTCATCCTCCTGCGCACTCTGAAGAGAGCTCAGGTGAGAAATTGCAAACGTCCAGCAATTGCTCAGAGATGAAAAGTGCCAGCACTGAAAGCTGTTGCTAGACAGCACCCTTCCTTGGAAGCGCTTTTGTAGGCCTAAGAACAGTGGGGCTCTGGGCTTCTCTAGCCACCTAATCTTCTGCTCATCCTCTCGCGCACTCTAAAGAGAGCTCAGGTGAGAAATTGCAAACGTCCAGCAACTGCTCAGAGATGAAAAGTGCCAGCACTGAAAGCTGTTGCTAGCCAGCACCCTTCCTTGGAAGCGCTTTCACAGGCGCAGCAACACTGGGGCTTTGCGCTTCTATACGCACCAAACGTCACGGTCATTCTCTTTCCGTCTCGTAGACACGAGCTGAGAAATTGCAAACGTCGAGCAATTGCTCAGAGATGAAAAGTGCCAGCACTGAAAGCTCTTGCTAGCCAGCACCCTTCCTTGGAAGCGCTTTTGTAGGCCTAAGAACACTGGGGCTCTGGGCTTCTCTAGCCACCTCATCTTCTGCTCATCCTCTCGCGCACTCTAAAGAGAGCTCAGGTGAGAAATTGCAAACGTCCAGCAATTGCTCAGAGATGAAAAGTGCCAGCACTGAAAGCTGTTGCTAGCCAGCACCCTTCCTTGGAAGCGCTTTCACAGGCGCAGCAACACTGGGGCTTTGCGCTTCTCTAGCCACCAAACGTCACGGTCCTTCTCTTTCCGTCTCCTAGACACGAGCTGAGAAATTGCAAACGTCGAGTAATTGCTCAGAGAAGAAAAGTGCCAGCACTGAAAGCTGTTGCTAGCCAGCACCCTTCCTTGGAAGCGCTTTCACAGGCGCAGCAACACTGGGGCTTTGCGCTTCTATACGCACCAAACGTCACGGTCACTATCTCTCCGTCTCGTAGACACGAGCTGAGAAATTGCAAACGTCGAGCAATTGCTCAGAGATGAAAAGTGCCAGAACTGGAAGCTGTTGCTAGCCAGCACCCTTCCTTGCAAGCGCTTTTGTAGGCCTAAGAACACTGGGGCTCTGGGCTTCTCTAGCCACCTCATCTTCTGCTCATCCTCTCGCGCACTCTAAAGAGAGCTCAGGTGAGAAATTGCAAACGTCCAGCAATTGCTCAGAGATGAAAAGTGCCAGCACTGAAAGCTGTTGCTAGCCAGCCCCCTTCCTTGGAAGCGCTTTCACAGGCGCAGCAACACTGGGGCTTTGCGCTTCTCTAGCCACCAAACGTCACTGTCATTCTCTTTCCGTCTCGTAGACACGAGCTGAGAAATTGCAAACGTCGAGCAATTGCTCAGAGATGAAAAGTGCCAGCACTGAAAGCTGTTGCTAGCCAGCACCCTTCCTTGGAAGCGCTTTCACAGGCGCAGCAACACTGGGGCTTTGCGCTTCTATACGCACCAAACATCACGGTCACTATCTCTCCGTCTCGTAGACACGAGCTGAGAAATTGCAAACGTCGAGCAATTGCTCGGAGATGAAAAGTGCCAGAACTGGAAGCTGTTGCTAGCCAGCCCCCTTCCTTGGAAGCGCTTTTGTAGGCCTAAGAACAGTGGGGCTCTGGGCTTCTCTAGCCACCTCATCTTCTGCTCATCCTCCCGCGCACTCTGAAGAGAGCTCAGGTGAGAAATTGCAAACGTCCAGCAATTGCTCAGAGATGAAAAGTGCCAGCACTGAAAGCTGTTGCTAGCCAGCACCCTTCCTTGGAAGCGCTTTCACAGGCACAGCAACACTGGGGCTTTGCGCTTCTCTAGCCACCAAACGTCACGGTCATTCTCTTTCCGTCTCGTAGACACGAGCTGAGAAATTGCAAACGTCGAGCAATTGCTCCGAGATGAAAAGTGCCAGCACTGAAAGCTGTTGCTAGCCAGCCCCCTTCCTTGCAAGCGCTTTTGTAGGCCTAAGAACACTGGGGCTCTGGGCTTCTCTAGCCACCTAATCTTCTGCTCATCCTCGCGCGCTCTAAAGAGAGCTCAGGTGAGAAATTGCAAACGTCCAGCAATTGCTCAGAGATGAAAAGTGCCAGCACTGAAAGCTGTTGCTAGCCAGCACCCTTCCTTGGAAGCGCTTTCACAGGCGCAGCAACACTGGGGCTTTGCGCTTCTCTACCCACCAAACGTCACGGTCCTTCTCTTTCCGTCTCGTAGACACGAGCTGAGAAATTGCAAACGTCGAGCAATTGCTCAGAGATGAAAAGTCCCAGCACTGAAAGCTGTTGCTAGCCAGCACCCTTCCTTGGAAGCGCTTTCAAAGGCGCAGCAACACTGGGGCTTTGCGCTTCTCTAGCCACCAAACGTCACGGTCATTCTCTTTCCGTCTCGTAGACACGAGCTGAGAAATTGCAAACGTCGAGCAATTGCTCAGAGATGAAAAGTGCCAGCACTGAAAGCTCTTGCTAGCCAGCACCCTTCCTTGGAAGCGCTTTCACAGGCGCAGCAACACTGGGGCTTTGCGCTTCTATACGCACCAAACGTCACGGTCATTCTCTTTCCGTCTCGTAGACACGAGCTGAGAAATTGCAAACGTGGAGCAATTGCTCAGAGATGAAAAGTGCCAGCACTAAAGCTCTTGCTAGCCAGCACCCTTCCTTGGAAGCGCTTTCACAGGCGCAGCAACACTGGGGCTTTGCGCTTCTCTAGCCACCAAACGTCACGGTCACTATCTCTCCGTCTCGTAGACACGAGCTGAGAAATTGCAAACGTCCAGCAATTGCTCCGAGATGAAAAGTGCCAGCACTGAAAGCTCTTGCTAGCCAGCACCCTTCCTTGGAAGCGCTTTTGTAGGCCTAAGAAGACTGGGGCTCTGGGCTTCTCTAGCCACCTAATCTTCTGCTCATCCTCCTGCGCACTCTGAAGAGAGCTCAGGTGAGAAATTGCAAACGTCCAGCAATTGCTCAGAGATGAAAAGTGCCAGCACTGAAAGCTGTTGCTAGCCAGCACCCTTCCTTGGAAGCGCTTTTATTGCCTTAAGAACACTGGGGCTCTGGGCTTCTCTAGCCACCTCATCTTCTGCTCATCCTCTCGCGCACTCTAAAGAGAGCTCAGGTGAGAAATTGCAAACGTCCAGCAACTGCTCAGAGATGAAAAGTGCCAGCACTGAAAGCTGTTGCTAGCCAGCACCCTTCCTTGGAAGCGCTTTCACAGGCGCAGCAACACTGGGGCTTTGCGCTTCTCTAGCCACCAAACGTCACGGTCATTCTCTTTCCGTCTCGTAGACACGAGCTGAGAAATTGCAAACGTCCAGCAATTGCTCAGAGATGAAAAGTGCCAGCACTGAAAGCTGTTGCTAGCCAGCACCCTTCCTTGGAAGCGCTTTCACAGGCGCAGCAACACTGGGGCTTTGCGCCTCTCTACCCACCAAACGTCACGGTCATTCTCTTTCCGTCTCCTAGACACGAGCTGAGAAATTGCAAACGTCGAGTAATTGCTCAGAGAAGAAAAGTGCCAGCACTGAAAGCTGTTGCTAGCCAGCCCCCTTCCTTGGAAGCGCTTTCACAGGCGCAGCAACACTGGGGCTTTGCGCTTCTATACGCACCAAACGTCACTGTCATTCTCTTTCCGTCTCGTAGACACGAGCTGAGAAATTGCAAACGTCGAGCAATTGCTCAGAGATGAAAAGTGCCAGCACTGAAAGCTGTTGCTAGCCAGCACCCTTCCTTGGAAGCGCTTTCACAGGCGCAGCAACACTGGGGCTTTGCGCTTCTATACGCACCAAACATCACGGTCACTATCTCTACGTCTCATAGACACGAGCTGAGAAATTGCAAACGTCGAGCAATTGCTCGGAGATGAAAAGTGCCAGAACTGGAAGCTGTTGCTAGCCAGCCCCCTTCCTTGGAAGCGCTTTTGTAGGCCTAAGAACAGTGGGGCTGTGGGCTTCTCTAGCCACCTCATCTTCTGCTCATCCTCCCGCGCACTCTGAAGAGAGCTCAGGTGAGAAATTGCAAACGTCCAGCAATTGCTCAGAGATGAAAAGTGCCAGCACTGAAAGCTGTTGCTAGCCAGCACCCTTCCTTGGAAGCGCTTTCACAGGCGCAGCAACACTGGGGCTTTGCGCTTCTCTAGCCAACAAACGTCACGGTCATTCTCTTTCCGTCTCGTAGACACGAGCTGAGAAATTGCAAACGTCGAGCAATTGCTCCGAGATGAAAAGTGCCAGCACTGAAAGCTGTTGCTAGCCAGCACCCTTCCTTGGAAGCGCTTTTGTAGGCCTAAGAACACTGGGGCTCTGGGCTTCTCTAGCCACCTAATCTTCTGCTCATCCTCGCGCGCTCTAAAGAGAGCTCAGGTGAGAAATTGCAAACGTCCAGCAATTGCTCAGAGATGAAAAGTGCCAGCACTGAAAGCTGTTGCTAGCCAGCACCCTTCCTTGGAAGCGCTTTCACAGGCGCAGCAACACTGGGGCTTTGCGCTTCTCTACCCACCAAACGTCACGGTCCTTCTCTTTCCGTCTCGTAGACACGAGCTGAGAAATTGCAAACGTCGAGCAATTGCTCAGAGATGAAAAGTCCCAGCACTGAAAGCTGTTGCTAGCCAGCACCCTTCCTTGGAAGCGCTTTCAAAGGCGCAGCAACACTGGGGCTTTGCGCTTCTCTAGCCACCAAACGTCACGGTCATTCTCTTTCCGTCTCGTAGACACGAGCTGAGAAATTGCAAACGTCGAGCAATTGCTCAGAGATGAAAAGTGCCAGCACTGAAAGCTCTTGCTAGCCAGCACCCTTCCTTGGAAGCGCTTTCACAGGCGCAGCAACACTGGGGCTTTGCGCTTCTCTAGCCACCAAACGTCACGGTCATTCTCTTTCCGTCTCGTAGACACGAGCTGAGAAATTGCAAACGTGGAGCAATTGCTCAGAGATGAAAAGTGCCAGCACTAAAGCTCTTGCTAGCCAGCACCCTTCCTTGGAAGCGCTTTCACAGGCGCAGCAACACTGGGGCTTTGCGCTTCTCTAGCCACCAAACGTCACGGTCACTATCTCTCCGTCTCGTAGACACGAGCTGAGAAATTGCAAACGTCCAGCAATTGCTCAGAGATGAAAAGTGCCAGCACTGAAAGCTCTTGCTAGCCAGCACCCTTCCTTGGAAGCGCTTTTGTAGGCCTAAGAAGACTGGGGCTCTGGGCTTCTCTAGCCACCTAATCTTCTGCTCATCCTCCTGCGCACTCTGAAGAGAGCTCAGGTGAGAAATTGCAAACGTCCAGCAATTGCTCAGAGATGAAAAGTGCCAGCACTGAAAGCTGTTGCTAGCCAGCACCCTTCCTTGGAAGCGCTTTTATTGCCTTAAGAACACTGGGGCTCTGGGCTTCTCTAGCCACCTCATCTTCTGCTCATCCTCTCGCGCACTCTAAAGAGAGCTCAGGTGAGAAATTGCAAATGTCCAGCAACTGCTCAGAGATGAAAAGTGCCAGCACTGAAAGCTGTTGCTAGCCAGCACCCTTCCTTGGAAGCGCTTTCACAGGCGCAGCAACACTGGGGCTTTGCGCTTCTCTAGCCACCAAACGTCACGGTCATTCTCTTTCCGTCTCGTAGACACGAGCTGAGAAATTGCAAACGTCCAGCAATTGCTCAGAGATGAAAAGTGCCAGCACTGAAAGCTGTTGCTAGCCAGCACCCTTCCTTGGAAGCGCTTTCACAGGCGCAGCAACACTGGGGCTTTGCGCCTCTCTACCCACCAAACGTCACGGTCATTCTCTTTCCGTCTCCTAGACACGAGCTGAGAAATTGCAAACGTCGAGTAATTGCTCAGAGAAGAAAAGTGCCAGCACTGAAAGCTGTTGCTAGCCAGCACCCTTCCTTGGAAGCGCTTTCACAGGCGCAGCAACACTGGGGCTTTGCGCTTCTATACGCACCAAACGTCACAGGCACTATCTCTCCGTCTCGTAGACACGAGCTGAGAAATTGCAAACGTCCAGCAATTGCTCGGAGATGAAAAGTGCCAGAACTGGAAGCTGTTGCTAGCCAGCACCCTTCCTTGGAAGCGCTTTTGTAGGCCTAAGAACACTGGGGCTCTGGGCTTCTCTAGCCACCTCATCTTCTGCTCATCCTCCCGCGCACTCTGAAGAGAGCTCAGGTGAGAAATTGCAAACGTCCAGCAATTGCTCGGAGATGAAAAGTGCCAGCACTGAAAGCTGTTGCTAGCCAGCACCCTTCCTTGGAAGCGCTTTCACAGGCGCAGCAACACTGGGGCTTTGCGCTTCTCTAGCCACCAAACGTCACGGTCCTTCTCTTTCCGTCTCGTAGACACGAGCTGAGAAATTGCAAACGTCGAGCAATTGCTCCGAGATGAAAAGTGCCAGCACTGAAAGCTCTTGCTAGCCAGCACCCTTCCTTGGAAGCGCTTTCACAGGCGCAGCAACACTGGGGCTTTGCGCTTCTATACGCACCAAACATCATGGTCCTTCTCTTTCTGTCTCGTAGACACGAGCTGAGAAATTGCAAACGTCCAGCAATTGCTCAGAGATGAAAAGTGCCAGCACTGAAAGCTGTTGCTAGCCAGCACCCTTCCTTGGAAGCGCTTTTGTAGGCCTAAGAACACTGGGGCTCTGGGCTTCTCTAGCCACCTCATCTTCTGCTCATCCTCTCGCGCACTCTAAAGAGAGCTCAGGTGAGAAATTGCAAACGTCCAGCAATTGCTCAGAGATGGAAAGTGCCAGCACTGAAAGCTCTTGCTAGCCAGCACCCTTCCTTGGAAGCGCTTTCACAGGCGCAGCAACACTGGGGCTTTGCGCTTCTCTACCCACCAAACGTCACGGTCCTTCTCTTTCCGTCTCGTAGACACGAGCTGAGAAATTGCAAACGTCGAGCAATTGCTCAGAGATGAAAAGTGCCAGCACTAAAGCTGTTGCTAGCCAGCACCCTTCCTTGGAAGCGCTTTCACAGGCGCAGTAACACTGGGGCTTTGCGCTTCTATACGCACCAAACGTCACGGTCCTTCTCTTTCCGTCTCGTAGACACGAGCTGAGAAATTGCAAACGTCGAGCAATTGCTCAGAGATGAAAAGTGCCAGCACTGAAAGCTGTTGCTAGCCAGCACCCTTCCTTGGAAGCGCTTTTGTAGGCCTAAGAACAGTGGGGCTCTGGGCTTCTCTAGCCACCTCATCTTCTGCTCATCCTCTCGCGCACTCTAAAGAGAGCTCAGGTGAGAAATTGCAAACGTCCAGCAATTGCTCAGAGATGAAAAGTGCCAGCACTGAAAGCTGTTGCTAGCCAGCACCCTTCCTTGGAAGCGCTTTCACAGGCGCAGCAACACTGGGGCTTTGCGCTTCTCTAGCCACCAAACGTCACGGTCCTTCTCTTTCCGTCTCGTAGACACGAGCTGAGAAATTGCAAACGTCGAGCAATTGCTCAGAGATGAAAAGTGCCAGCACTGAAAGCTGTTGCTAGCCAGCCCCCTTCCTTGGAAGCGCTTTTGTAGGCCTAAGAACACTGGGGCTCTGGGCTTCTCTAGCCACCTAATCTTCTGCTCATCCTCGCGCGCTCTAAAGAGAGCTCAGGTGAGAAATTGCAAACGTCCAGCAATTGCTCAGAGATGAAAAGTGCCAGCACTGAAAGCTGTTGCTAGCCAGCACCCTTCCTTGGAAGCGCTTTCACAGGCGCAGCAACACTGGGGCTTTGCGCCTCTCTACCCACCAAACGTCACGGTCATTCTCTTTCCGTCTCCTAGACACGAGCTGAGAAATTGCAAACGTCGAGTAATTGCTCAGAGAAGAAAAGTGCCAGCACTGAAAGCTGTTGCTAGCCAGCACCCTTCCTTGGAAGCGCTTTCACAGGCGCAGCAACACTGGGGCTTTGCGCTTCTCTAGCCACCAAACGTCACAGTCACTATCTCTCCGTCTCGTAGACACGAGCTGAGAAATTGCAAACGTCCAGCAATTGCTCGGAGATGAAAAGTGCCAGAACTGGAAGCTGTTGCTAGCCAGCACCCTTCCTTGGAAGCGCTTTTGTAGGCCTAAGAACACTGGGGCTCTGGGCTTCTCTAGCCACCTCATCTTCTGCTCATCCTCCCGCGCACTCTGAAGAGAGCTCAGGTGAGAAATTGCAAACGTCCAGCAATTGCTCGGAGATGAAAAGTGCCAGCACTGAAAGCTGTTGCTAGCCAGCACCCTTCCTTGGAAGCGCTTTCACAGGCGCAGCAACACTGGGGCTTTGCGCTTCTCTACCCACCAAACGTCACGGTCCTTCTCTTTCCGTCTCGTAGACACGAGCTGAGAAATTGCAAACGTCGAGCAATTGCTCAGAGATGAAAAGTGCCAGCACTAAAGCTCTTGCTAGCCAGCACCCTTCCTTGGAAGCGCTTTCACAGGCGCAGCAACACTGGGGCTTTGCGCTTCTATACGCACCAAACATCATGGTCCTTCTCTTTCTGTCTCGTAGACACGAGCTGAGAAATTGCAAACGTCCAGCAATTGCTCAGAGATGAAAAGTGCCAGCACTGAAAGCTGTTGCTAGCCAGCACCCTTCCTTGGAAGCGCTTTTGTAGGCCTAAGAACACTGGGGCTCTGGGCTTCTCTAGCCACCTCATCTTCTGCTCATCCTCTCGCGCACTCTAAAGAGAGCTCAGGTGAGAAATTGCAAACGTCCAGCAATTGCTCAGAGATGGAAAGTGCCAGCACTGAAAGCTCTTGCTAGCCAGCACCCTTCCTTGGAAGCGCTTTCACAGGCGCAGCAACACTGGGGCTTTGCGCTTCTCTACCCACCAAACGTCACGGTCCTTCTCTTTCCGTCTCCTAGACACGAGCTGAGAAATTGCAAACGTCGAGCAATTGCTCAGAGATGAAAAGTGCCAGCACTAAAGCTGTTGCTAGCCAGCACCCTTCCTTGGAAGCGCTTTCACAGGCGCAGTAACACTGGGGCTTTGCGCTTCTATACGCACCAAACGTCACGGTCCTTCTCTTTCCGTCTCGTAGACACGAGCTGAGAAATTGCAAACGTCGAGCAATTGCTCAGAGATGAAAAGTGCCAGCACTGAAAGCTGTTGCTAGCCAGCACCCTTCCTTGGAAGCGCTTTTGTAGGCCTAAGAACAGTGGGGCTCTGGGCTTCTCTAGCCACCTCATCTTCTGCTCATCCTCTCGCGCACTCTAAAGAGAGCTCAGGTGAGAAATTGCAAACGTCCAGCAATTGCTCAGAGATGAAAAGTGCCAGCACTGAAAGCTGTTGCTAGCCAGCACCCTTCCTTGGAAGCGCTTTCACAGGCGCAGCAACACTGGGGCTTTGCGCTTCTCTAGCCACCAAACGTCACGGTCCTTCTCTTTCCGTCTCGTAGACACGAGCTGAGAAATTGCAAACGTCGAGCAATTGCTCAGAGATGAAAAGTGCCAGCACTGAAAGCTCTTGCTAGCCAGCCCCCTTCCTTGGAAGCGCTTTTGTAGGCCTAAGAACACTGGGGCTCTGGGCTTCTCTAGCCACCTAATCTTCTGCTCATCCTCGCGCACTCTAAAGAGAGCTCAGGTGAGAAATTGCAAACGTCCAGCAATTGCTCAGAGATGAAAAGTGCCAGCACTGAAAGCTGTTGCTAGCCAGCACCCTTCCTTGGAAGCGCTTTCACAGGCGCAGCAACACTGGGGCTTTGCGCTTCTCTAGCCACCAAACGTCACGGTCCTTCTCTTTCCGTCTCGTAGACACGAGCTGAGAAATTGCAAACGTCCAGCAATTGCTCAGAGATGAAAAGTGCCAGCACTGAAAGCTGTTGCTAGCCAGCACCCTTCCTTGGAAGCGCTTTTGTAAGCCTAAGAACACTGGGGCTCTGGGCTTCTCTAGCCACCTCATCTTCTGCTCATCCTCCCGCGCACTCTGAAGAGAGCTCAGGTGAGAAATTGCAAACATCCAGCAATTGCTCAGAGCTGAAAAGTGCCAGCACTGAAAGCTGTTGCTAGCCAGCACCCTTCCTTGGAAGCGCTTTCACAGGCGCAGCAACACTGGGGCTTTGCGCTTCTATACGCACCAAACGTCACGGTCCTTCTCTTTCCGTCTCGTAGACACGACCTGAGAAATTGCAAAAGTCGAGCGATTGCTCAGAGATGAAAAGTGCCAGCACTGAAAGCTCTTGCTAGCCAGCACCCTTCCTTGGAAGCGCTTTCACAGGCGCAGCAACACTGGGGCTTTGCGCTTCTCTAGCCACCAAACGTCACGGTCATTCTCTTTCCGTCTCGTAGACACGAGCTGAGAAATTGCAAACGTCGAGCAATTGCTCGGAGATGAAAAGTGCCAGCACTGAAAGCTGTTGCTAGCCAGCACCCTTCCTTGGAAGCGCTTTTGTAGGCCTAAGAACAGTGGGGCTCTGGGCTTCTCTAGCCACCTAATCTTCTGCTCATCCTCGCGCGCTCTAAAGAGAGCTCAGGTGAGAAATTGCAAACGTCCAGCAATTGCTCAGAGATGAAAAGTGCCAGCACTGAAAGCTGTTGCTAGCCAGCACCCTTCCTTGGAAGCGCTTTCACAGGCGCAGCAACACTGGGGCTTTGCGCTTCTCTAGCCACCAAACGTCACGGTCCTTCTCTTTCCGTCTCGTAGACACGAGCTGAGAAATTGCAAACGTCGAGCAATTGCTCAGAGATGAAAAGTGCCAGCACTGAAAGCTGTTGCTAGCCAGCACCCTTCCTTGGAAGCGCTTTCACAGGCGCAGCAACACTGGGGCTTTGCGCTTCTATACGCACCAAACGTCACGGTCCTTCTCTTTCCGTCTCGTAGACACGAGCTGAGAAATTGCAAACGTCCAGCAATTGCTCAGAGATGAAAAGTGCCAGCACTGAAAGCTGTTGCTAGCCAGCACCCTTCCTTGGAAGCGCTTTTGTAGGCCTAAGAACAGTGGGGCTCTGGGCTTCTCTAGCCACCTAATCTTCTGCTCATCCTCCTGCGCACTCTGAAGAGAGCTCAGGTGAGAAATTGCAAACGTCCAGCAATTGCTCAGAGATGAAAAGTGCCAGCACTGAAAGCTGTTGCTAGCCAGCACCCTTCCTTGGAAGCGCTTTTGTAGGCCTAAGAACAGTGGGGCTCTGGGCTTCTCTAGCCACCTAATCTTCTGCTCATCCTCTCGCGCACTCTAAAGAGAGCTCAGGTGAGAAATTGCAAACGTCCAGCAACTGCTCAGAGATGAAAAGTGCCAGCACTGAAAGCTGTTGCTAGCCAGCACCCTTCCTTGGAAGCGCTTTCACAGGCGCAGCAACACTGGGGCTTTGCGCTTCTATACGCACCAAACGTCACGGTCATTCTCTTTCCGTCTCGTAGACACGAGCTGAGAAATTGCAAACGTCGAGCAATTGCTCAGAGATGAAAAGTGCCAGCACTGAAAGCTCTTGCTAGCCAGCACCCTTCCTTGGAAGCGCTTTTGTAGGCCTAAGAACACTGGGGCTCTGGGCTTCTCTAGCCACCTCATCTTCTGCTCATCCTCTCGCGCACTCTAAAGAGAGCTCAGGTGAGAAATTGCAAACGTCCAGCAATTGCTCAGAGATGAAAAGTGCCAGCACTGAAAGCTGTTGCTAGCCAGCACCCTTCCTTGGAAGCGCTTTCACAGGCGCAGCAACACTGGGGCTTTGCGCTTCTCTAGCCACCAAACGTCACGGTCATTCTCTTTCCGTCTCGTAGACACGAGCTGAGAAATTGCAAACGTCCAGCAATTGCTCAGAGATGAAAAGTGCCAGCACTGAAAGCTGTTGCTAGCCAGCACCCTTCCTTGGAAGCGCTTTCACAGGCGCAGCAACACTGGGGCTTTGCGCCTCTCTACCCACCAAACGTCACGGTCATTCTCTTTCCGTCTCCTAGACACGAGCTGAGAAATTGCAAACGTCGAGTAATTGCTCAGAGAAGAAAAGTGCCAGCACTGAAAGCTGTTGCTAGCCAGCACCCTTCCTTGGAAGCGCTTTCACAGGCGCAGCAACACTGGGGCTTTGCGCTTCTATACGCACCAAACGTCACAGTCACTATCTCTCCGTCTCGTAGACACGAGCTGAGAAATTGCAAACGTCCAGCAATTGCTCGGAGATGAAAAGTGCCAGAACTGGAAGCTGTTGCTAGCCAGCACCCTTCCTTGGAAGCGCTTTTGTAGGCCTAAGAACAGTGGGGCTCTGGGCTTCTCTAGCCACCTAATCTTCTGCTCATCCTCCCGCGCACTCTGAAGAGAGCTCAGGTGAGAAATTGCAAACGTCCAGCAATTGCTCGGAGATGAAAAGTGCCAGCACTGAAAGCTGTTGCTAGCCAGCACCCTTCCTTGGAAGCGCTTTCACAGGCGCAGCAACACTGGGGCTTTGCGCTTCTCTACCCACCAAACGTCACGGTTCTTCTCTTTCCGTCTCGTAGACACGAGCTGAGAAATTGCAAACGTCGAGCAATTGCTCAGAGATGAAAAGTGCCAGCACTAAAGCTCTTGCTAGCCAGCACCCTTCCTTGGAAGCGCTTTCACAGGCGCAGCAACACTGGGGCTTTGCGCTTCTATACGCACCAAACATCATGGTCCTTCTCTTTCTGTCTCGTAGACACGAGCTGAGAAATTGCAAACGTGGAGCAATTGCTCAGAGATGAAAAGTGCCAGCACTGAAAGCTGTTGCTAGCCAGCCCCCTTCCTTGCAAGCGCTTTTGTAGGCCTAAGAACACTGGGGCTCTGGGCTTCTCTAGCCACCTCATCTTCTGCTCATCCTCTCGCGCACTCTAAAGAGAGCTCAGGTGAGAAATTGCAAACGTCGAGCAATTGCTCAGAGATGAAAAGTGCCAGCACTGAAAGCTGTTGCTAGCCAGCACCCTTCCTTGGAAGCGCTTTCACAGGCGCAGCAACACTGGGGCTTTGCGCTTCTATACGCACCAAACGTCACGGTCCTTCTCTTTCCGTCTCGTAGACACGAGCTGAGAAATTGCAAACGTCGAGCAATTGCTCAGAGATGAAAAGTGCCAGCACTGAAAGCTGTTGCTAGCCAGCACCCTTCCTTGGAAGCGCTTTCACAGGCGCAGCAACACTGGGGCTTTGCGCTTCTATACGCACCAAACGTCACGGTCACTATCTCTCCGTCTCGTAGACACGAGCTGAGAAATTGCAAACGTCGAGCAATTGCTCGGAGATGAAAAGTGCCAGAACTGGAAGCTGTTGCTAGCCAGCACCCTTCCTTGGAAGCGCTTTTGTAGGCCTAAGAACACTGGGGCTCTGGGCTTCTCTAGCCACCTCATCTTCTGCTCATCCTCCCGCGCACTCTAAAGAGAGCTCAGGTGAGAAATTGCAAACGTCCAGCAATTGCTCAGAGATGAAAAGTGCCAGCACTGAAAGCTGTTGCTAGCCAGCACCCTTCCTTGGAAGCGCTTTCACAGGCGCAGCAACACTGGGGCTTTGCGCTTCTCTAGCCACCAAACGTCACGGTCCTTCTCTTTCCGTCTCGTAGACACGAGCTGAGAAATTGCAAACGTCGAGCAATTGCTCAGAGATGAAAAGTGCCAGCACTGAAAGCTGTTGCTAGCCAGCACCCTTCCTTGGAAGCGCTTTCAAAGGCGCAGCAACACTGGGGCTTTGCGCTTCTCTAGCCACCAAACGTCACGGTCATTCTCTTTCCGTCTCCTAGACACGAGCTGAGAAATTGCAAACGTCGAGCAATTGCTCAGAGATGAAAAGTGCCAGCACTGAAAGCTGTTGCTAGCCAGCACCCTTCCTTGGAAGCGCTTTCACAGGCGCAGCAACACTGGGGCTTTGCGCTTCTATACGCACCAAACGTCACGGTCATTCTCTTTCCGTCTCCTAGACACGAGCTGAGAAATTGCAAACGTGGAGCAATTGCTCAGAGATGAAAAGTGCCAGCACTAAAGCTCTTGCTAGCCAGCACCCTTCCTTGGAAGCGCTTTCACAGGCGCAGCAACACTGGGGCTTTGCGCTTCTCTAGCCACCAAACGTCACGGTCACTATCTCTCCGTCTCGTAGACACGAGCTGAGAAATTGCAAACGTCCAGCAATTGCTCCGAGATGAAAAGTGCCAGCACTGAAAGCTCTTGCTAGCCAGCACCCTTCCTTGGAAGCGCTTTTGTAGGCCTAAGAACAGTGGGGCTCTGGGCTTCTCTAGCCACCTCATCTTCTGCTCATCCTCTCGCGCACTCTAAAGAGAGCTCAGGTGAGAAATTGCAAACGTCGAGCAATTGCTCAGAGATGAAAAGTGCCAGCACTGAAAGCTGTTGCTAGACAGCACCCTTCCTTGGAAGCGCTTTCACAGGCGCAGCAACACTGGGGCTTTGCGCTTCTCTAGCCACCAAACGTCACGGTCATTCTCTTTCCGTCTCGTAGACACGAGCTGTGAAATTGCAAACGTCCAGCAATTGCTCAGAGATGAAAAGTGCCAGCACTGAAAGCTGTTGCTAGCCAGCACCCTTCCTTGGAAGCGCTTTCACAGGCGCAGCAACACTGGGGCTTTGCGCTTCTATACGCACCAAACGTCACGGTCACTATCTCTCCGTCTCGTAGACACGAGCTGAGAAATTGCAAACGTCGAGCAATTGCTCGGAGATGAAAAGTGCCAGAACTGGAAGCTGTTGCTAGCCAGCACCCTTCCTTGGAAGCGCTTTTGTAGGCCTAAGAACACTGGGGCTCTGGGCTTCTCTAGCCACCTAATCTTCTGCTCATCCTCCCGCGCACTCTGAAGAGAGCTCAGGTGAGAAATTGCAAACGTCCAGCAATTGCTCGGAGATGAAAAGTGCCAGCACTGAAAGCTGTTGCTAGCCAGCACCCTTCCTTGGAAGCGCTTTCACAGGCGCAGCAACACTGGGGCTTTGCGCTTCTCTACCCACCAAACGTCACGGTTCTTCTCTTTCCGTCTCGTAGACACGAGCTGAGAAATTGCAAACGTCGAGCAATTGCTCAGAGATGAAAAGTGCCAGCACTAAAGCTCTTGCTAGCCAGCACCCTTCCTTGGAAGCGCTTTCACAGGCGCAGCAACACTGGGGCTTTGCGCTTCTATACGCACCAAACGTCACGGTCCTTCTCTTTCCGTCTCGTAGACACGAGCTGAGAAATTGCAAACGTCGAGCAATTGCTCGGAGATGAAAAGTGCCAGAACTGGAAGCTGTTGCTAGCCAGCCCCCTTCCTTGGAAGCGCTTTTGTAGGCCTAAGAACAGTGGGGCTCTGGGCTTCTCTAGCCACCTCATCTTCTGCTCATCCTCCCGCGCACTCTGAAGAGAGCTCAGGTGAGAAATTGCAAACGTCCAGCAATTGCTCAGAGATGAAAAGTGCCAGCACTGAAAGCTGTTGCTAGCCAGCACCCTTCCTTGGAAGCGCTTTCACAGGCGCAGCAACACTGGGGCTTTGCGCTTCTCTACCCACCAAACGTCACGGTCCTTCTCTTTCCGTCTCGTAGACACGAGCTGAGAAATTGCAAACGTCGAGCAATTGCTCAGAGATGAAAAGTGCCAGCACTGAAAGCTGTTGCTAGCCAGCACCCTTCCTTGGAAGCGCTTTCAAAGGCGCAGCAACACTGGGGCTTTGCGCTTCTCTAGCCACCAAACGTCACAGTCATTCTCTTTCCGTCTCGTAGACACGAGCTGAGAAATTGCAAACGTCGAGCAATTGCTCAGAGATGAAAAGTGCCAGCACTGAAAGCTCTTGCTAGCCAGCACCCTTCCTTGGAAGCGCTTTCACAGGCGCAGCAACACTGGGGCTTTGCGCTTCTATACGCACCAAACGTCACGGTCATTCTCTTTCCGTCTCCTAGACACGAGCTGAGAAATTGCAAACGTGGAGCAATTGCTCAGAGATGAAAAGTGCCAGCACTAAAGCTCTTGCTAGCCAGCACCCTTCCTTGGAAGCGCTTTCACAGGCGCAGCAACACTGGGGCTTTGCGCTTCTCTAGCCACCAAACGTCACGGTCACTATCTCTCCGTCTCGTAGACACGAGCTGAGAAATTGCAAACGTCCAGCAATTGCTCAGAGATGAAAAGTGCCAGCACTGAAAGCTCTTGCTAGCCAGCACCCTTCCTTGCAAGCGCTTTTGTAGGCCTAAGAACACTGGGGCTCTGGGCTTCTCTAGCCACCTCATCTTCTGCTCATCCTCGCGCGCTCTAAAGAGAGCTCAGGTGAGAAATTGCAAACGTCCAGCAATTGCTCAGAGATGAAAAGTGCCAGCACTGAAAGCTGTTGCTAGCCAGCACCCTTCCTTGGAAGCGCTTTCACAGGCGCAGCAACACTGGGGCTTTGCGCTTCTCTACCCACCAAACGTCACGGTCCTTCTCTTTCCGTCTCCTAGACACGAGCTGAGAAATTGCAAACGTCGAGCAATTGCTCAGAGATGAAAAGTGCCAGCACTGAAAGCTGTTGCTAGCCAGCACCCTTCCTTGGAAGCGCTTTCAAAGGCGCAGCAACACTGGGGCTTTGCGCTTCTCTAGCCACCAAACGTCACGGTCATTCTCTTTCCGTCTCGTAGACACGAGCTGAGAAATTGCAAACGTCGAGCAATTGCTCAGAGATGAAAAGTGCCAGCACTGAAAGCTCTTGCTAGCCAGCACCCTTCCTTGGAAGCGCTTTCACAGGCGCAGCAACACTGGGGCTTTGCGCTTCTATACGCACCAAACGTCACGGTCATTCTCTTTCCGTCTCGTAGACACGAGCTGAGAAATTGCAAACGTGGAGCAATTGCTCAGAGATGAAAAGTGCCAGCACTAAAGCTCTTGCTAGCCAGCACCCTTCCTTGGAAGCGCTTTCACAGGCGCAGCAACACTGGGGCTTTGCGCTTCTCTAGCCACCAAACGTCACGGTCACTATCTCTCCGTCTCGTAGACACGAGCTGAGAAATTGCAAACGTCCAGCAATTGCTCAGAGATGAAAAGTGCCAGCACTGAAAGCTGTTGCTAGCCAGCACCCTTCCTTGGAAGCGCTTTTGTAGGCCTAAGAACACTGGGGCTCTGGGCTTCTCTAGCCACCTCATCTTCTGCTCATCCTCTCGCGCACTCTAAAGAGAGCTCAGGTGAGAAATTGCAAACGTCCAGCAACTGCTCAGAGATGAAAAGTGCCAGCACTGAAAGCTGTTGCTAGCCAGCACCCTTCCTTGGAAGCGCTTTCACAGGCGCAGCAACACTGGGGCTTTGCGCTTCTCTAGCCACCAAACGTCACGGTCATTCTCTTTCCGTCTCGTAGACACGAGCTGAGAAATTGCAAACGTCCAGCAATTGCTCAGAGATGAAAAGTGCCAGCACTGAAAGCTGTTGCTAGCCAGCACCCTTCCTTGGAAGCGCTTTTGTAGGCCTAAGAACACTGGGGCTCTGGGCTTCTCTAGCCACCTAATCTTCTGCTCATCCTCCCGCGCACTCTGAAGAGAGCTCAGGTGAGAAATTGCAAACGTCCAGCAATTGCTCGGAGATGAAAAGTGCCAGCACTGAAAGCTGTTGCTAGCCAGCACCCTTCCTTGGAAGCGCTTTCACAGGCGCAGCAACAATGGGGCTTTGCGCTTCTATACGCACCAAACGTCACGGTCATTCTCTTTCCGTCTCGTAGACACGAGCTGAGAAATTGCAAACGTCGAGCAATTGCTCAGAGATGAAAAGTGCCAGCACTAAAGCTCTTGCTAGCCAGCACCCTTCCTTGGAAGCGCTTTCACAGGCGCAGCAACACTGGGGCTTTGCGCTTCTATACGCACCAAACGTCACGGTCCTTCTCTTTCCGTCTCGTAGACACGAGCTGAGAAATTGCAAACGTCGAGCAATTGCTAAGAGATGAAAAGTGCCAGCACTGAAAGCTGTTGCTAGTCAGCACCCTTCCTTGGAAGCGCTTTTGTAGGCCTAAGAACACTGGGGCTCTGGGCTTCTCTAGCCACCTCATCTTCTGCTCATCCTCTCGCGCACTCTAAAGAGAGCTCAGGTGAGAAATTGCAAACGTCCAGCAATTGCTCAGAGATGAAAAGTGCCAGCACTGAAAGCTGTTGCTAGCCAGCACCCTTCCTTGGAAGCGCTTTCACAGGCGCAGCAACACTGGGGCTTTGCGCTTCTCTAGCCACCAAACGTCACTGTCATTCTCTTTCCGTCTCGTAGACACGAGCTGAGAAATTGCAATCGTCGAGCAATTGCTCAGAGATGAAAAGTGCCAGCACTGAAAGCTGTTGCTAGCCAGCACCCTTCCTTGGAAGCGCTTTCACAGGCGCAGCAACACTGGGGCTTTGCGCTTCTATACGCACCAAACGTCACGGTCACTATCTCTCCGTCTCGTAGACACGAGCTGAGAAATTGCAAACGTCGAGCAATTGCTCGGAGATGAAAAGTGCCAGAACTGGAAGCTGTTGCTAGCCAGCCCCCTTCCTTGGAAGCGCTTTTGTAGGCCTAAGAACACTGGGGCTCTGGGCTTCTCTAGCCACCTCATCTTCTGCTCATCCTCCCGCGCACTCTGAAGAGAGCTCAGGTGAGAAATTGCAAACGTCCAGCAATTGCTCAGAGATGAAAAGTGCCAGCACTGAAAGCTGTTGCTAGCCAGCACCCTTCCTTGGAAGCGCTTTCACAGGCACAGCAACACTGGGGCTTTGCGCTTCTCTAGCCACCAAACGTCACGGTCATTCTCTTTCCGTCTCGTAGACACGAGCTGAGAAATTGCAAACGTCGAGCAATTGCTCAGAGATGAAAAGTGCCAGCACTGAAAGCTGTTGCTAGCCAGCACCCTTCCTTGGAAGCGCTTTTGTAGGCCTAAGAACACTGGGGCTCTGGGCTTCTCTAGCCACCTCATCTTCTGCTCATCCTCTCGCGCACTCTAAAGAGAGCTCAGGAGAGAAATTGCAAACGTCCAGCAATTGCTCAGAGATGAAAAGTGCCAGCACTGAAAGCTGTTGCTAGCCAGCACCCTTCCTTGGAAGCGCTTTCACAGGCGCAGCAACACTGGGGCTTTGCGCTTCTCTAGCCACCAAACGTCACGGTCCTTCTCTTTCCGTCTCGTAGACACGAGCTGAGAAATTGCAAACGTGGAGCAATTGCTCAGAGATGAAAAGTGCCAGCACTGAAAGCTGTTGCTAGCCAGCACCCTTCCTTGGAAGCGCTTTCAAAGGCGCAGCAACACTGGGGCTTTGCGCTTCTAAACGCACCAAAAGTCACGGTCATTCTCTTTCCGTCTCGTAGACACGAGCTGAGAAATTGCAAACGTCGAGCAATTGCTCAGAGATGAAAAGTGCCAGCACTGAAAGCTCTTGCTAGCCAGCACCCTTCCTTGGAAGCGCTTTCACAGGCGCAGCAACACTGGGGCTTTGCGCTTCTATACGCACCAAACGTCACGGTCATTCTCTTTCCGTCTCGTAGACACGAGCTGAGAAATTGCAAACGTGGAGCAATTGCTCAGAGATGAAAAGTGCCAGCACTAAAGCTCTTGCTAGCCAGCACCCTTCCTTGGAAGCGCTTTCACAGGCGCAGTAACACTGGGGCTTTGCGCTTCTCTAGCCACCAAACGTCACGGTCATTCTCTTTCCGTCTCGTAGACACGAGCTGAGAAATTGCAAACGTCGAGCAATTGCTCAGAGATGAAAAGTGCCAGCACTGAAAGCTGTTGCTAGCCAGCACCCTTCCTTGGAAGCGCTTTTGTAGGCCTAAGAACACTGGGGCTCTGGGCTTCTCTAGCCACCTAATCTTCTGCTCATCCTCTCGCGCACTCTAAAGAGAGCTCAGGTGAGAAATTGCAAACGTGGAGCAACTGCTCAGAGATGAAAAGTGCCAGCACTGAAAGCTGTTGCTAGCCAGCACCCTTCCTTGGAAGCGCTTTCACAGGCGCAGCAACACTGGGGCTTTGCGCTTCTCTACCCACCAAACGTCACGGTCATTCTCTTTCCGTCTCGTACACACGAGCTGAGAAATTGCAAACGTCGAGCAATTGCTCAGAGATGAAAAGTGCCAGCACTGAAAGCTGTTGCTAGCCAGCACCCTTCCTTGGAAGCGCTTTTGTAGGCCTAAGAACAGTGGGGCTCTGGGCTTCTCTAGCCACCTCATCTTCTGCTCATCCTCTCGCGCACTCTAAAGAGAGCTCAGGTGAGAAATTGCAAACGTCCAGCAACTGCTCAGAGATGAAAAGTGCCAGCACTGAAAGCTGTTGCTAGCCAGCACCCTTCCTTGGAAGCGCTTTCACAGGCGCAGCAACACTGGGGCTTTGCGCTTCTCTACCCACCAAACGTCACGGTCACTATCTCTCCGTCTCATAGACACGAGCTGAGAAATTGCAAACGTCGAGCAATTGCTCGGAGATGAAAAGTGCCAGAACTGGAAGCTGTTGCTAGCCAGCACCCTTCCTTGGAAGCGCTTTTGTAGGCCTAAGAACACTGGGGCTCTGGGCTTCTCTAGCCACCTCATCTTCTGCTCATCCTCCCGCGCACTCTGAAGAGAGCTCAGGTGAGAAATTGCAAACGTCCAGCAATTGCTCGGAGATGAAAAGTGCCAGCACTGAAAGCTGTTGCTAGCCAGCACCCTTCCTTGGAAGCGCTTTCACAGGCACAGCAACACTGGGGCTTTGCGCTTCTATACGCACCAAACGTCACGGTCATTCTCTTTCCGTCTCGTAGACACGAGCTGAGAAATTGCAAACGTCGAGCAATTGCTCAGAGATGAAAAGTGCCAGCACTAAAGCTCTTGCTAGCCAGCACCCTTCCTTGGAAGCGCTTTCACAGGCGCAGCAACACTGGGGCTTTGCGCTTCTATACGCACCAAACGTCACGGTCCTTCTCTTTCTGTCTCGTAGACACGAGCTGAGAAATTGCAAACGTCCAGCAATTGCTCAGAGATGAAAAGTGCCAGCACTGAAAGCTCTTGCTAGTTAGCCCCCTTCCTTGGAAGCGCTTTTGTAGGCCTAAGAACACTGGGGCTCTGGGCTTCTCTAGCCACCTCATCTTCTGCTCATCCTCTCGCGCACTCTAAAGAGAGCTCAGGTGAGTAATTGCAAACGTCCAGCAATTGCTCAGAGATGAAAAGTGCCAGCACTGAAAGCTGTTGCTAGCCAGCACCCTTCCTTGGAAGCGCTTTCACAGGCGCAGCAACACTGGGGCTTTGCGCTTCTCTAGCCACCAAACGTCACGGTCATTCTCTTTCCGTCTCGTAGACACGAGCTGAGAAATTGCAAACGTCGAGCAATTGCTCAGAAATGAAAAGTGCCAGCACTGAAAGCTGTTGCTAGCCAGCACCCTTCCTTGCAAGCGCTTTTGTAGGCCTAAGAACACTGGGGCTCTGGGCTTCTCTAGCCACCTAATCTTCTGCTCATCCTCGCGCGCTCTAAAGAGAGCTCAGGTGAGAAATTGCAAACGTCCAGCAATTGCTCAGAGATGAAAAGTGCCAGCACTGAAAGCTGTTGCTAGCCAGCCCCCTTCCTTGGAAGCGCTTTCACAGGCGCAGCAACACTGGGGCTTTGCGCTTCTCTAGCCACCAAACGTCACAGTCATTCTCTTTCCGTCTCGTAGACACGAGCTGAGAAATTGCAAACGTCGAGCAATTGCTCAGAGATGAAAAGTGCCAGCACTGAAAGCTGTTGCTAGCCAGCACCCTTCCTTGGAATCGCTTTCACAGGCGCAGCAACACTGGGGCTTTGCGCTTCTATACGCACCAAACGTCACGGTCACTATCTCTCCGTCTCGTAGACACGAGCTGAGAAATTGCAAACGTCGAGCAATTGCTCGGAGATGAAAAGTGCCAGAACTGGAAGCTGTTGCTAGCCAGCACCCTTCCTTGGAAGCGCTTTTGTAGGCCTAAGAACACTGGGGCTCTGGGCTTCTCTAGCCACCTAATCTTCTGCTCATCCTCCCGCGCACTCTGAAGAGAACTCAGGTGAGAAATTGCAAACGTCCAGCAATTGCTCGGAGATGAAAAGTGCCAGCACTGAAAGCTGTTGCTAGCCAGCACCCTTCCTTGGAAGCGCTTTCACAGGCGCAGTAACACTGGGGCTTTGCGCTTCTCTAGCCACCAAACGTCACGGTCACTATCTCTCCGTCTCGTAGACACGAGCTGAGAAATTGCAAACGTCGAGCAATTGCTCAGAGATGAAAAGTGCCAGCACTGAAAGCTGTTGCTAGCCAGCACCCTTCCTTGGAAGCGCTTTTGTAGGCCTAAGAACAGTGGGGCTCTGGGCTTCTCTAGCCACCTCATCTTCTGCTCATCCTCCTGCGCACTCTGAAGAGAGCTCAGGGGAGAAATTGCAAACGTCGAGCAATTGCTCCGAGATGAAAAGTGCCAGCACTGAAAGCTGTTGCTAGCCAGCACCCTTCCTTGGAAGCGCTTTCACAGGCGCAGCAACACTGGGGCTTTGCACTTCTCTAGCCACCAAAAGTCACGGTCATTCTCTTTCCGTCTCGTAGACACGAGCTGAGAAATTGCAAACGTCCAGCAATTGCTCAGAGATGAAAAGTGCCAGCACTAAAGCTCTTGCTAGCCAGGACCCTTCCTTGGAAGCGCTTTCACAGGCGCAGCAACACTGGGGCTTTGCGCTTCTCTACCCACCAAACGTCACGATCACTATCTCTCCGTCTCGTAGACACGAGCTGAGAAATTGCAAACGTCGAGCAATTGCTCGGAGATGAAAAGTGCCAGCACTGAAAGCTGTTGCTAGCCAGCACCCTTCCTTGGAAGCGCTTTTGTAGGCCTAAGAACACTGGGGCTCTGGGCTTCTCTAGCCACCTCATCTTCTGCTCATCCTCTCGCGCACTCTAAAGAGAGCTCAGGGGAGAAATTGCAAACGTCCAGCAATTGCTCAGAGATGAAAAGTGCCAGCACTGAAAGCTGTTGCTAGCCAGCACCCTTCCTTGGAAGCGCTTTCACAGGCGCAGCAACACTGGGGCTTTGCACTTCTCTAGCCACCAAACGTCACGGTCATTCTCTTTCCGTCTCGTAGACACGAGCTGAGAAATTGCAAACGTCGAGCAATTGCTCAGAGATGAAAAGTGCCAGCACTAAAGCTGTTGCTAGCCAGCACCCTTCCTTGGAAGCGCTTTCACAGGCGCAGCAACACTGGGGCTTTGCGCTTCTCTAGCCACCAAACGTCACGGTCACTATCTCTCCGTCTCGTAGACACGAGCTGAGAAATTGCAAACGTCCAGCAATTGCTCGGAGATGAAAAGTGCCAGCACTGAAAGATGTTGCTAGCCAGCACCCTTCCTTGGAAGCGCTTTCACAGGCGCAGCAACACTGGGGCTTTGCGCTTCTCTACCCACCAAACGTCACGGTCCTTCTCTTTCCGTCTCGTAGACACGAGCTGAGAAATTGCAAACGTCGAGCAATTGCTCAGAGATGAAAAGTGCCAGCACTGAAAGCTGTTGCTAGCCAGCACCCTTCCTTGGAAGCGCTTTTGTAGGCCTAAGAACAGTGGGGCTCTGGGCTTCTCTAGCCACCTAATCTTCTGCTCATCCTCTCGCGCACTCTAAAGAGAGCTCAGGTGAGAAATTGCAAACGTCCAGCAATTGCTCAGAGATGAAAAGTGCCAGCACTGAAAGCTGTTGCTAGCCAGCACCCTTCCTTGGAAGCGCTTTCACAGGCGCAGCAACACTGGGGCTTTGCGCTTCTCTAGCCACCAAACGTCACGGTCATTCTCTTTCCGTCTCGTAGACACGAGCTGAGAAATTGCAAACGTCGAGCAATTGCTCAGAGATGAAAAGTGCCAGCACTGAAAGCTGTTGCTAGCCAGCCCCCTTCCTTGCAAGCGCTTTTGTAGGCCTAAGAACACTGGGGCTCTGGGCTTCTCTAGCCACCTAATCTTCTGCTCATCCTCTCGCGCACTCTAAAGAGAGCTCAGGGGAGAAATTGCAAACGTCCAGCAATTGCTCAGAGATGAAAAGTGCCAGCACTGAAAGCTGTTGCTAGCCAGCACCCTTCCTTGGAAGCGCTTTCACAGGCGCAGCAACACTGGGGCTTTGCGCTTCTCTAGCCACCAAACGTCACGGTCATTCTCTTTCCGTCTTGTAGACACGAGCTGAGAAATTGCAAACGTCGAGCAATTGCTCAGAGATGAAAAGTGCCAGCACTAAAGCTGTTGCTAGCCAGCCCCCTTCCTTGGAAGCGCTTTCACAGGCGCAGCAACACTGGGGCTTTGCGCTTCTCTACCCACCAAACGTCACGGTCACTATCTCTCCGTCTCGTAGACACGAGCTGAGAAATTGCAAACGTCGAGCAATTGCTCGGAGATGAAAAGTGCCAGCACTGAAAGCTGTTGCTAGCCAGCACCCTTCCTTGGAAGCGCTTTTGTAGGCCTAAGAACACTGGGGCTCTGGGCTTCTCTAGCCACCTAATCATCTGCTCATCCTCTCGCGCACTCTAAAGAGAGCTCAGGTGAGAAATTGCAAACGTCGAGCAATTGCTCAGAGATGAAAAGTGCCAGCACTGAAAGCTGTTGCTAGCCAGCACCCTTCCTTGGAAGCGCTTTCACAGGCGCAGCAACACTGGGGCTTTGCACTTCTCTAGCCACCAAACGTCACGGTCATTCTCTTTCCGTCTCGTAGACACGAGCTGAGAAACTGCAAACGTCGAGCAATTGCTCAGAGATGAAAAGTGCCAGCACTGAAAGCTGTTGCTAGCCAGCACCCTTCCTTGGAAGTGCTTTTGTAGGCCTAAGAACAGTGGGGCTCTGGGCTTCTCTAGCCACCTAATCTTCTGCTCATCCTCGCGCGCTCTAAAGAGAGCTCAGGTGAGAAATTGCAAACGTCCAGCAATTGCTCAGAGATGAAAAGTGCCAGCACTGAAAGCTGTTGCTAGCCAGCACCCTTCCTTGGAAGCGCTTTCACAGGCGCAGCAACACTGGGGCTTTGCGCTTCTATACGCACCAAACGTCACGGTCATTCTCTTTCCGTCTCGTAGACACGAGCTGAGAAATTGCAAACGTCGAGCAATTGCTCAGAGATGAAAAGTGCCAGCACTGAAAGCTCTTGCTAGGCAGCACCCTTCCTTGGAAGCGCTTTCACAGGCGCAGCAACACTGGGGCTTTGCGCTTCTTTAGCCACCAAACGTCACGGTCACTATCTCTCCGTCTCGTAGACACGAGCTGAGAAATTGCAAACGTCGAGCAATTGCTCGGAGATGAAAAGTGCCAGAACTGGAAGCTGTTGCTAGCCAGCACCCTTCCTTGGAAGCGCTTTTGTAGGCCTAAGAACACTGGGGCTCTGGGCTTCTCTAGCCACCTAATCTTCTGCTCATCCTCCCGCGCACTCTGAAGAGAGCTCAGGTGAGAAATTGCAAACGTCCAGCAATTGCTCGGAGATGAAAAGTGCCAGCACTGAAAGCTGTTGCTAGCCAGCACCCTTCCTTGGAAGCGCTTTCACAGGCGCAGCAACACTGGGGCTTTGCGCTTCTCTACCCACCAAACGTCACGGTCCTTCTCTTTCCGTCTCGTAGACACGAGCTGAGAAATTGCAAACGTCGAGCAATTGCTCAGAGATGAAAAGTGCCAGCACTAAAGCTGTTGCTAGCCAGCACCCTTCCTTGGAAGCGCTTTTGTAGGCCTAAGAACAGTGGGGCTCTGGGCTTCTCTAGCCACCTAATCTTCTGCTCATCCTCGCGCGCTCTAAAGAGAGCTCAGGTGAGAAATTGCAAACGTCGAGCAATTGCTCAGAGATGAAAAGTGCCAGCACTGAAAGCTGTTGCTAGCCAGCACCCTTCCTTGGAAGCGCTTTCACAGGCGCAGCAACACTGGGGCTTTGCGCTTCTCTACCCACCAAACGTCACGGTCCTTCTCTTTCCGTCTCGTAGACACGAGCTGAGAAGTTGCAAACGTCGAGCAATTGCTCCGAGATGAAAAGTGCCAGCACTGAAAGCTGTTGCTAGCCAGCACCCTTCCTTGGAAGCGCTTTTGTAGGCCTAAGAACACTGGGGCTCTGGGCTTCTCTAGCCACCTAATCTTCTGCTCATCCTCCCGCGCTCTAAAGAGAGCTCAGGTGAGAAATTGCAAACGTCCAGCAATTGCTCAGAGATGAAAAGTGCCAGCACTAAAGCTCTTGCTAGCCAGCACCCTTCCTTGGAAGCGCTTTCACAGGCGCAGCAACACTGGGGCTTTGCGCTTCTCTACCCACCAAAGGTCACGGTCACTATCTCTCCGTCTCATAGACACGAGCTGAGAAATTGCAAACGTCGAGCAATTGCTCGGAGATGAAAAGTGCCAGAACTGGAAGCTGTTGCTAGCCAGCACCCTTCCTTGGAAGCGCTTTTGTAGGCCTAAGAACACTGGGGCTCTGGGCTTCTCTAGCCACCTCATCTTCTGCTCATCCTCCCGCGCACTCTGAAGAGAGCTCAGGTGAGAAATTGCAAACGTCCAGCAATTGCTCGGAGATGAAAAGTGCCAGCACTGAAAGCTGTTGCTAGCCAGCACCCTTCCTTGGAAGCGCTTTCACAGGCACAGCAACACTGGGGCTTTGCGCTTCTATACGCACCAAACGTCACGGTCATTCTCTTTCCGTCTCGTAGACACGAGCTGAGAAATTGCAAACGTCGAGCAATTGCTCAGAGATGAAAAGTGCCAGCACTAAAGCTCTTGCTAGCCAGCACCCTTCCTTGGAAGCGCTTTCACAGGCGCAGCAACACTGGGGCTTTGCGCTTCTATACGCACCAAACGTCACGGTCCTTCTCTTTCTGTCTCGTAGACACGAGCTGAGAAATTGCAAACGTCCAGCAATTGCTCAGAGATGAAAAGTGCCAGCACTGAAAGCTCTTGCTAGTTAGCCCCCTTCCTTGGAAGCGCTTTTGTAGGCCTAAGAACACTGGGGCTCTGGGCTTCTCTAGCCACCTCATCTTCTGCTCATCCTCTCGCGCACTCTAAAGAGAGCTCAGGTGAGTAATTGCAAACGTCGAGCAATTGCTCAGAGATGAAAAGTGCCAGCACTGAAAGCTGTTGCTAGCCAGCACCCTTCCTTGGAAGCGCTTTCACAGGCGCAGCAACACTGGGGCTTTGCGCTTCTCTAGCCACCAAACGTCACGGTCATTCTCTTTCCGTCTCGTAGACACGAGCTGAGAAATTGCAAACGTCGAGCAATTGCTCAGAAATGAAAAGTGCCAGCACTGAAAGCTCTTGCTAGCCAGCCCCCTTCCTTGCAAGCGCTTTTGTAGGCCTAAGAACACTGGGGCTCTGGGCTTCTCTAGCCACCTAATCTTCTGCTCATCCTCGCGCGCTCTAAAGAGAGCTCAGGTGAGAAATTGCAAACGTCCAGCAATTGCTCAGAGATGAAAAGTGCCAGCACTGAAAGCTCTTGCTAGCCAGCCCCCTTCCTTGGAAGCGCTTTCACAGGCGCAGCAACACTGGGGCTTTGCGCTTCTCTAGCCACCAAACGTCACGGTCATTCTCTTTCCGTCTCGTAGACACGAGCTGAGAAATTGCAAACGTCGAGCAATTGCTCAGAGATGAAAAGTGCCAGCACTGAAAGCTGTTGCTAGCCAGCACCCTTCCTTGGAATCGCTTTCACAGGCGCAGCAACACTGGGGCTTTGCGCTTCTCTAGCCACCAAACGTCACGGTCACTATCTCTCCGTCTCGTAGACACGAGCTGAGAAATTGCAAACGTCGAGCAATTGCTCGGAGATGAAAAGTGCCAGAACTGGAAGCTGTTGCTAGCCAGCACCCTTCCTTGGAAGCGCTTTTGTAGGCCTAAGAACAGTGGGGCTCTGGGCTTCTCTAGCCACCTAATCTTCTGCTCATCCTCCCGCGCACTCTGAAGAGAACTCAGGTGAGAAATTGCAAACGTCCAGCAATTGCTCGGAGATGAAAAGTGCCAGCACTGAAAGCTGTTGCTAGCCAGCACCCTTCCTTGGAAGCGCTTTCACAGGCGCAGCAACACTGGGGCTTTGCGCTTCTCTACCCACCAAACGTCACGGTCCTTCTCTTTCCGTCTCGTAGACACGAGCTGAGAAATTGCAAACGTCGAGCAATTGCTCAGAGATGAAAAGTGCCAGCACTGAAAGCTGTTGCTAGCCAGCACCCTTCCTTGGAAGCGCTTTCACAGGCGCAGTAACACTGGGGCTTTGCGCTTCTCTAGCCACCAAACGTCACGGTCACTATCTCTCCGTCTCGTAGACACGAGCTGAGAAATTGCAAACGTCGAGCAATTGCTCAGAGATGAAAAGTGCCAGCACTGAAAGCTGTTGCTAGCCAGCACCCTTCCTTGGAAGCGCTTTTGTAGGCCTAAGAACAGTGGGGCTCTGGGCTTCTCTAGCCACCTAATCTTCTGCTCATCCTCCTGCGCACTCTGAAGAGAGCTCAGGGGAGAAATTGCAAACGTCGAGCAATTGCTCCGAGATGAAAACTGCCAGCACTGAAAGCTGTTGCTAGCCAGCACCCTTCCTTGGAAGCGCTTTCACAGGCGCAGCAACACTGGGGCTTTGCACTTCTCTAGCCACCAAAAGTCACGGTCATTCTCTTTCCGTCTCGTAGACACGAGCTGAGAAATTGCAAACGTCCAGCAATTGCTCAGAGATGAAAAGTGCCAGCACTAAAGCTCTTGCTAGCCAGGACCCTTCCTTGGAAGCGCTTTCACAGGCGCAGCAACACTGGGGCTTTGCGCTTCTCTAGCCACCAAACGTCACGATCACTATCTCTCCGTCTCGTAGACACGAGCTGAGAAATTGCAAACGTCGAGCAATTGCTCGGAGATGAAAAGTGCCAGCACTGAAAGCTGTTGCTAGCCAGCACCCTTCCTTGGAAGCGCTTTTGTAGGCCTAAGAACACTGGGGCTCTGGGCTTCTCTAGCCACCTCATCTTCTGCTCATCCTCTCGCGCACTCTAAAGAGAGCTCAGGGGAGAAATTGCAAACGTCCAGCAATTGCTCAGAGATGAAAAGTGCCAGCACTGAAAGCTGTTGCTAGCCAGCACCCTTCTTTGGAAGCGCTTTCACAGGGGCAGCAACACTGGGGCTTTGCACTTCTCTAGCCACCAAACGTCACGGTCATTCTCTTTCCGTCTCGTAGACACGAGCTGAGAAATTGCAAACGTCGAGCAATTGCTCAGAGATGAAAAGTGCCAGCACTAAAGCTGTTGCTAGCCAGCACCCTTCCTTGGAAGCGCTTTCACAGGCGCAGCAACACTGGGGCTTTGTGCTTCTCTAGCCACCAAACGTCACGGTCACTATCTCTCCGTCTCGTAGACACGAGCTGAGAAATTGCAAACGTCCAGCAATTGCTCGGAGATGAAAAGTGCCAGCACTGAAAGCTGTTGCTAGCCAGCACCCTTCCTTGGAAGCGCTTTCACAGGCGCAGCAACACTGGGGCTTTGCGCTTCTCTACCCACCAAACATCACGGTCCTTCTCTTTCCGTCTCGTAGACACGAGCTGAGAAATTGCAAACGTCGAGCAATTGCTCAGAGATGAAAAGTGCCAGCACTGAAAGCTGTTGCTAGCCAGCACCCTTCCTTGGAAGCGCTTTTGTAGGCCTAAGAACAGTGGGGCTCTGGGCTTCTCTAGCCACCTCATCTTCTGCTCATCCTCGCGCGCTCTAAAGAGAGCTCAGGGGAGAAATTGCAAACGTCCAGCAATTGCTCAGAGATGAAAAGTGCCAGCACTGAAAGCTGTTGCTAGCCAGCACCCTTCCTTGGAAGCGCTTTCACAGGCGCAGCAACAGTGGGGCTTTGCGCTTCTCTAGCCACCAAACGTCACGGTCATTCTCTTTCCGTCTCCTAGACACGAGCTGAGAAATTGCAAACGTCGAGCAATTGCTCAGAGATGAAAAGTGCCAGCACTGAAAGATGTTGCTAGCCAGCACCCTTCCTTGGAAGCGCTTTCACAGGCGCAGCAACACTGGGGCTTTGCGCTTCTCTACCCACCAAACGTCACGGTCCTTCTCTTTCCGTCTCGTAGACACGAGCTGAGAAATTGCAAACGTCGAGCAATTGCTCAGAGATGAAAAGTGCCAGCACTGAAAGCTGTTGCTAGCCAGCACCCTTCCTTGGAAGCGCTTTTGTAGGCCTAAGAACAGTGGGGCTCTGGGCTTCTCTAGCCACCTAATCTTCTGCTCATCCTCTCGCGCACTCTAAAGAGAGCTCAGGTGAGAAATTGCAAACGTCCAGCAATTGCTCAGAGATGAAAAGTGCCAGCACTGAAAGCTGTTGCTAGCCAGCACCCTTCCTTGGAAGCGCTTTCACAGGCGCAGCAACACTGGGGCTTTGCGCTTCTCTAGCCACCAAACGTCACGGTCATTCTCTTTCCGTCTCGTAGACACGAGCTGAGAAATTGCAAACGTCGAGCAATTGCTCAGAGATGAAAAGTGCCAGCACTGAAAGCTGTTGCTAGCCAGCCCCCTTCCTTGCAAGCGCTTTTGTAGGCCTAAGAACACTGGGGCTCTGGGCTTCTCTAGCCACCTAATCTTCTGCTCATCCTCGCGCGCTCTAAAGAGAGCTCAGGTGAGAAATTGCAAACGTCCAGCAATTGCTCAGAGATGAAAAGTGCCAGCACTGAAAGCTGTTGCTAGCCAGCACCCTTCCTTGGAAGCGCTTTCACAGGCGCAGCAACACTGGGGCTTTGCGCTTCTCTAGCCACCAAACGTCACGGTCATTCTCTTTCCGTCTCCTAGACACGAGCTGAGAAATTGCAAACGTCAAGCAATTGCTCAGAGATGAAAAGTGCCAGCACTGAAAGCTGTTGCTAGCCAGCACCCTTCCTTGGAAGCGCTTTTGTAGGCCTAAGAACACTGGGGCTCTGGGCTTCTCTAGCCACCTCATCTTCTGCTCATCCTCTCGCGCACTCTAAAGAGAGCTCAGGGGAGAAATTGCAAACGTCCAGCAATTGCTCAGAGATGAAAAGTGCCAGCACTGAAAGCTGTTGCTAGCCAGCACCCTTCCTTGGAAGCGCTTTCACAGGCGCAGCAACACTGGGGCTTTGCGCTTCTCTAGCCACCAAACGTCACGGTCATTCTCTTTCCGTCTTGTAGACACGAGCTGAGAAATTGCAAACGTCGAGCAATTGCTCAGAGATGAAAAGTGCCAGCACTAAAGCTGTTGCTAGCCAGCCCCCTTCCTTGGAAGCGCTTTCACAGGCGCAGCAACACTGGGGCTTTGCGCTTCTCTACCCACCAAACGTCACGGTCACTATCTCTCCGTCTCGTAGACACGAGCTGAGAAATTGCAAACGTCGAGCAATTGCTCGGAGATGAAAAGTGCCAGCACTGAAAGCTGTTGCTAGCCAGCACCCTTCCTTGGAAGCGCTTTTGTAGGCCTAAGAACAGTGGGGCTCTGGGCTTCTCTAGCCACCTAATCATCTGCTCATCCTCTCGCGCACTCTAAAGAGAGCTCAGGTGAGAAATTGCAAACGTCCAGCAATTGCTCAGAGATGAAAAGTGCCAGCACTGAAAGCTGTTGCTAGCCAGCACCCTTCCTTGGAAGCGCTTTCACAGGCGCAGCAACACTGGGGCTTTGCACTTCTCTAGCCACCAAACGTCACGGTCATTCTCTTTCCGTCTCGTAGACACGAGCTGAGAAACTGCAAACGTCGAGCAATTGCTCAGAGATGAAAAGTGCCAGCACTGAAAGCTGTTGCTAGGCAGCACCCTTCCTTGGAAGCGCTTTCACAGGCGCAGCAACACTGGGGCTTTGCGCTTCTTTAGCCACCAAACGTCACGGTCACTATCTCTCCGTCTCGTAGACACGAGCTGAGAAATTGCAAACGTCGAGCAATTGCTCGGAGATGAAAAGTGCCAGAACTGGAAGCTGTTGCTAGCCAGCACCCTTCCTTGGAAGCGCTTTTGTAGGCCTAAGAACACTGGGGCTCTGGGCTTCTCTAGCCACCTAATCTTCTGCTCATCCTCCCGCGCACTCTGAAGAGAGCTCAGGTGAGAAATTGCAAACGTCCAGCAATTGCTCGGAGATGAAAAGTGCCAGCACTGAAAGCTGTTGCTAGCCAGCACCCTTCCTTGGAAGCGCTTTCACAGGCGCAGCAACACTGGGGCTTTGCGCTTCTCTACCCACCAAACGTCACGGTCATTCTCTTTCCGTCTCGTAGACACGAGCTGAGAAATTGCAAACGTCGAGCAATTGCTCAGAGATGAAAAGTGCCAGCACTAAAGCTCTTGCTAGCCAGCACCCTTCCTTGGAAGCGCTTTTGTAGGCCTAAGAACAGTGGGGCTCTGGGCTTCTCTAGCCACCTAATCTTCTGCTCATCCTCGCGCGCTCTAAAGAGAGCTCAGGTGAGAAATTGCAAACGTCCAGCAATTGCTCAGAGATGAAAAGTGCCAGCACTGAAAGCTGTTGCTAGCCAGCACCCTTCCTTGGAAGCGCTTTCACAGGCGCAGCAACACTGGGGCTTTGCGCTTCTCTACCCACCAAACGTCACGGTCCTTCTCTTTCCGTCTCGTAGACACGAGCTGAGAAGTTGCAAACGTCGAGCAATTGCTCCGAGATGAAAAGTGCCAGCACTGAAAGCTGTTGCTAGCCAGCCCCCTTCCTTGGAAGCGCTTTTGTAGGCCTAAGAACAGTGGGGCTCTGGGCTTCTCTAGCCACCTCATCTTCTGCTCATCCTCTCGCGCACTCTAAAGAGAGCTCAGGTGAGAAATTGCAAACGTCCAGCAATTGCTCAGAGCTGAAAAGTGCCAGCACTGAAAGCTGTTGCTAGCCAGCACCCTTCCTTGGAAGCGCTTTCACAGGCGCAGCAACACTGGGGCTTTGCGCTTCTCTAGCCACCAAACGTCACGGTCCTTCTCTTTCCGTCTCCTAGACACGAGCTGAGAAATTGCAAACGTCGAGCAATTGCTCAGAGATGAAAAGTGCCAGCACTGAAAGCTCTTGCTAGCCAGCACCCTTCCTTGGAAGCGCTTTCACAGGCGCAGCAACACTGGGGCTTTGCGCTTCTATACGCACCAAACGTCACGGTCACTATCTCTCCGTCTCGTAGACACGAGCTGAGAAATTGCAAACGTCGAGCAATTGCTCAGAGATGAAAAGTGCCAGCACTGAAAGCTGTTGCTAGCCAGCACCCTTCCTTGGAAGCGCTTTTGTAGGCCTAATAACAGTGGGGCTCTGGGCTTCTCTAGCCACCTCATCTTCTGCTCATCCTCCCGCGCACTCTGAAGAGAGCTCAGGTGAGAAATTGCAAACGTCCAGCAATTGCTCGGAGATGAAAAGTGCCAGCACTGAAAGCTCTTGCTAGCCAGCACCCTTCCTTGGAAGCGCTTTCACAGGCGCAGCAACACTGGGGCTTTGCGCTTCTATACGCACCAAACGTCACGGTCCTTCTCTTTCCGTCTCGTAGACACGAGCTGAGAAATTGCAAACGTCCAGCAATTGCTCAGAGATGAAAAGTGCCAGCACTGAAAGCTGTTGCTAGTCAGCACCCTTCCTTGGAAGCGCTTTTGTAGGCCTAAGAACAGTGGGGCTCTGGGCTTCTCTAGCCACCTCATCTTCTGCTCATCCTCTCGCGCACTCTAAAGAGAGCTCAGGTGAGAAATTGCAAACATCCAGCAATTGCTCAGAGATGAAAAGTGCCAGCACTGAAAGCTGTTGCTAGCCAGCACCCTTCCTTGGAAGCGCTTTCACAGGCGCAGCAACACTGGGGCTTTGCGCTTCTCTAGCCACCAAACGTCACGGTCATTCTCTTTCCGTCTCGTAGACACGAGCTGAGAAATTGCAAACGTCGAGCAATTGCTCAGAGATGAAAAGTGCCAGCACTAAAGCTGTTGCTAGCCAGCACCCTTCCTTGGAAGCGCTTTCACAGGCGCAGCAACACTGGGGCTTTGCGCTTCTCTACCCACCAAACGTCACGGTCACTATCTCTCCGTCTCGTAGACACGAGCTGAGAAATTGCAAACGTCCAGCAATTGCTTGGAGATGAAAAGTGCCAGCACTGAAAGCTGTTGCTAGCCAGCACCCTTCCTTGGAAGCGCTTTTGTAGGCCTAAGCACACTGGGGCTCTGGGCTTCTCTAGCCACCTAATCTTCTGCTCATCCTCCCGCGCACTCTAAAGAGAGCTCAGCTGAGAAATTGCAAACGTCCAGCAATTGCTCGGAGATGAAAAGTGCCAGCACTAAAGCTGTTGCTAGCCAGCACCCTTCCTTGGAAGCGCTTTCACAGGCGCAGTAACACTGGGGCTTTGCGCTTCTATACGCACCAAACGTCACGGTCCTTCTCTTTCTGTCTCGTAGACACGAGCTGAGAAATTGCAAACGTCGAGCAATTGCTCAGAGATGAAAAGTGCCAGCACTGAAAGCTGTTGCTAGCCAGCAGCCTTCCTTGGAAGCGCTTTTGTAGGCCTAAGAACACTGGGGCTCTGGGCTTCTCTAGCCACCTCATCTTCTGCTCATCCTCTCGCGCACTCTAAAGAGAGCTCAGGTGAGAAATTGCAAACGTCGAGCAATTGCTCAGAGCTGAAAAGTGCCAGCACTGAAAGCTGTTGCTAGCCAGCACCCTTCCTTGGAAGCGCTTTCACAGGCGCAGCAACACTGGGGCTTTGCGCTTCTCTACCCACCAAACGTCACGGTCCTTCTCTTTCCGTCTCCTAGACACGAGCTGAGAAATTGCAAACGTCGAGCAATTGCTCAGAGATGAAAAGTGCCAGCACTGAAAGCTCTTGCTAGCCAGCACCCTTCCTTGGAAGCGCTTTTGTAGGCCTAAGAACAGTGGGGCTCTGGGCTTCTCTAGCCACCTCATCTTCTGCTCATCCTCTCGCGCACTCTAAAGAGAGCTCAGGTGAGAAATTGCAAACGTCGAGCAATTGCTCAGAGATGAAAAGTGCCAGCACTGAAAGCTGTTGCTAGCCAGCACCCTTCCTTGGAAGCGCTTTCACAGGCGCAGCAACACTGGGGCTTTGCGCTTCTCTAGCCACCAAACGTCACGGTCATTCTCTTTCCGTCTCGTAGACACGAGCTGAGAAATTGCAAACGTCGAGCAATTGCTCAGAGATGAAAAGTGCCAGCACTGAAAGCTGTTGCTAGCCAGCCCCCTTCCTTGCAAGCGCTTTTGTAGGCCTAAGAACACTGGGGCTCTGGGCTTCTCTAGCCACCTAATCTTCTGCTCATCCTCGCGCGCTCTAAAGAGAGCTCAGGTGAGAAATTGCAAACGTCGAGCAATTGCTCAGAGATGAAAAGTGCCAGCACTGAAAGCTGTTGCTAGCCAGCACCCTTCCTTGGAAGCGCTTTCACAGGCGCAGCAACACTGGGGCTTTGCGCTTCTCTAGCCACCAAACGTCACGGTCATTCTCTTTCCGTCTCGTAGACACGAGCTGAGAAATTGCAAACGTCAAGCAATTGCTCAGAGATGAAAAGTGCCAGCACTGAAAGCTGTTGCTAGCCAGCACCCTTCCTTGGAAGCGCTTTTGTAGGCCTAAGAACACTGGGGCTCTGGGCTTCTCTAGCCACCTCATCTTCTGCTCATCCTCTCGCGCACTCTAAAGAGAGCTCAGGTGAGAAATTGCAAACGTCCAGCAATTGCTCAGAGATGAAAAGTGCCAGCACTGAAAGCTGTTGCTAGCCAGCACCCTTCCTTGGAAGCGCTTTCACAGGCGCAGCAACACTGGGGCTTTGCGCTTCTATACGCACCAAACGTCACGGTCATTCTCTTTCCGTCTCGTAGACACGAGCTGAGAAATTGCAAACGTCGAGCAATTGCTCAGAGATGAAAAGTGCCAGCACTAAAGCTGTTGCTAGCCAGCACCCTTCCTTGGAAGCGCTTTCACAGGCGCAGCAACACTGGGGCTTTGCGCTTCTCTACCCACCAAACGTCACGGTCACTATCTCTCCGTCTCGTAGACACGAGCTGAGAAATTGCAAACGTCCAGCAATTGCTCGGAGATGAAAAGTGCCAGCACTGAAAGCTGTTGCTAGCCAGCACCCTTCCTTGGAAGCGCTTTTGTAGGCCTAAGAACACTGGGGCTCTGGGCTTCTCTAGCCACCTAATCATCTGCTCATCCTCTCGCGCACTCTAAAGAGAGCTCAGGTGAGAAATTGCAAACGTCCAGCAATTGCTCAGAGATGAAAAGTGCCAGCACTGAAAGCTGTTGCTAGCCAGCACCCTTCCTTGGAAGCGCTTTCACAGGCGCAGCAACACTGGGGCTTTGCGCTTCTCTAGCCACCAAACGTCACGGTCCTTCTCTTTCCGTCTCGTAGACACGAGCTGAGAAACTGCAAACGTCGAGCAATTGCTCAGAGATGAAAAGTGCCAGCACTGAAAGCTGTTGCTAGCCAGCCCCCTTCCTTGGAAGCGCTTTTGTAGGCCTAAGAACAGTGGGGCTCTGGGCTTCTCTAGCCACCTAATCTTCTGCTCATCCTCGCGCGCTCTAAAGAGAGCTCAGGTGAGAAATTGCAAACGACGAGCAATTGCTCAGAGATGAAAAGTGCCAGCACTGAAAGCTGTTGCTAGCCAGCACCCTTCCTTGGAAGCGCTTTCACAGGCGCAGCAACACTGGGGCTTTGCGCTTCTCTACCCACCAAACGTCACGGTCACTATCTCTCCGTCTCGTAGACACGAGCTGAGAAATTGCAAACGTCGAGCAATTGCTCGGAGATGAAAAGTGCCAGAACTGGAAGCTGTTGCTAGCCAGCCCCCTTCCTTGGAAGCGCTTTTGTAGGCCTAAGAACAGTGGGGCTCTGGGCTTCTCTAGCCACCTCATCTTCTGCTCATCCTCCCGCGCACTCTGAAGAGAGCTCAGGTGAGAAATTGCAAACGTCCAGCAATTGCTCGGAGATGAAAAGTGCCAGCACTGAAAGCTGTTGCTAGCCAGCACCCTTCCTTGGAAGCGCTTTCACAGGCGCAGCAACACTGGGGCTTTGCGCTTCTCTACCCACCAAACGTCACGGTCATTCTCTTTCCGTCTCGTAGACACGAGCTGAGAAATTGCAAACGTCGAGCAATTGCTCAGAGATGAAAAGTGCCAGCACTAAAGCTCTTGCTAGCCAGCACCCTTCCTTGGAAGCGCTTTCACAGGCGCAGCAACACTGGGGCTTTGCGCTTCTCTACGCACCAAACGTCACGGTCCTTCTCTTTCTGTCTCGTAGACACGAGCTAAGAAATTGCAAACGTCGAGCAATTGCTCAGAGATGAAAAGTGCCAGCACTGAAAGCTCTTGCTAGCCAGCACCCTTCCTTGGAAGCGCTTTTGTAGGCCTAAGAACAGTGGGGCTCTGGGCTTCTCTAGCCACCTCATCTTCTGCTCATCCTCGCGCGCTCTAAAGAGAGCTCAGGTGAGAAATTGCAAACGTCCAGCAATTGCTCAGAGATGAAAAGTGCCAGCACTGAAAGCTGTTGCTAGCCAGCACCCTTCCTTGGAAGCGCTTTCACAGGCGCAGCAACACTGGGGCTTTGCGCTTCTCTAGCCACCAAACGTCACGGTCCTTCTCTTTCCGTCTCGTAGACACGAGCTGAGAAATTGCAAACGTCGAGCAATTGCTCAGAGATGAAAAGTGCCAGCACTGAAAGCTGTTGCTAGCCAGCACCCTTCCTTGGAAGCGCTTTTGTAGGCCTAAGAACACTGGGGCTCTGGGCTTCTCTAGCCACCTCATCTTCTGCTCATCCTCTCGCGCACTCTAAAGAGAGCTCAGGTGTGTAATTGCAAACGTCGAGCAATTGCTCAGAGCTGAAAAGTGCCAGCACTGAAAGCTGTTGCTAGCCAGCACCCTTCCTTGGAAGCGCTTTCACAGGCGCAGCAACACTTGGGCTTTGCGCTTCTCTACCCACCAAACGTCACGGTCCTTCTCTTTCCGTCTCGTAGACACGAGCTGAGAAATTGCAAACGTCGAGCAATTGCTCAGAGATGAAAAGTGCCAGCACTGAAAGCTGTTGCTAGCCAGCACC
The DNA here is from genome assembly GCA_037962945.1 of Sarcoramphus papa. Classification (NCBI taxonomy): domain Eukaryota; kingdom Metazoa; phylum Chordata; class Aves; order Accipitriformes; family Cathartidae; genus Sarcoramphus; species Sarcoramphus papa. The sequence continues at coordinate 3,201,356 of CM075606.1, read as the reverse complement.
CTTCCTTGGAAGCGCTTTTGTAGGCCTAAGAACACTGGGGCTCTGGGCTTCTCTAGCCACCTCATCTTCTGCTCATCCTCTCGCGCACTCTAAAAAGAGCTCAGGTGAGAAATTGCAAACGTCCAGCAATTGCTCAGAGATGAAAAGTGCCAGCACTGAAAGCTGTTGCTAGCCAGCACCCTTCCTTGGAAGCGCTTTCACAGGCGCAGCAACACTGGGGCTTTGCGCTTCTCTAGCCACCAAACGTCACGGTCATTCTCTTTCCGTCTCGTAGACACGAGCTGAGAAATTGCAAACGTCGAGCAATTGCTCAGAGATGAAAAGTGCCAGCACTAAAGCTGTTGCTAGCCAGCACCCTTCCTTGGAAGCGCTTTCACAGGCGCAGCAACACTGGGGCTTTGCGCTTCTCTACCCACCAAACGTCACGGTCACTATCTCTCCGTCTCGTAGACACGAGCTGAGAAATTGCAAACGTCCAGCAATTGCTCAGAGATGAAAAGTGCCAGCACTGAAAGCTGTTGCTAGCCAGCACCCTTCCTTGGAAGCGCTTTTGTAGGCCTAAGCACACTGGGGCTCTGGGCTTCTCTAGCCACCTAATCATCTGCTCATCCTCTCGCGCACTCTAAAGAGAGCTCAGGTGAGAAATTGCAAACGTCCAGCAATTGCTCAGAGATGAAAAGTGCCAGCACTGAAAGCTGTTGCTAGCCAGCACCCTTCCTTGGAAGCGCTTTCACAGGCGCAGCAACAGTGGGTCTTTGCGCTTCTCTAGCCACCAAACGTCACGGTCATTCTCTTTCCGTCTCGTAGACACGAGCTGAGAAACTGCAAACGTCGAGCAATTGCTCAGAGATGAAAAGTGCCAGCACTGAAAGCTGTTGCTAGCCAGCACCCTTCCTTGGAAGCGCTTTTGTAGGCCTAAGAACACTGGGGCTCTGGGCTTCTCTAGCCACCTAATCTTCTGCTCATCCTCGCGCGCTCTAAAGAGAGCTCAGGTGTGAAATTGCAAACGTCGAGCAATTGCTCAGAGATGAAAAGTGCCAGCACTGAAAGCTGTTGCTAGCCAGCACCCTTCCTTGGAAGCGCTTTCACAGGCGCAGCAACACTGGGGCTTTGCGCTTCTCTACCCACCAAACGTCAAGGTCACTATCTCTCCGTCTCGTAGACACGAGCTGAGAAATTGCAAACGTCGAGCAATTGCTCGGAGATGACAAGTGCCAGAACTGGAAGCTGTTGCTAGCCAGCCCCCTTCCTTGGAAGCGCTTTTGTAGGCCTAAGAACACTGGGGCTCTGGGCTTCTCTAGCCACCTAATCTTCTGCTCATCCTCCCGCGCACTCTGAAGAGAGCTCAGGTGAGAAATTGCAAACGTCGAGCAATTGCTCAGAGATGAAAAGTGCCAGCACTGAAAGCTGTTGCTAGCCAGCACCCTTCCTTGGAAGCGCTTTCACAGGCGCAGTAACACTGGGGCTTTGCGCTTCTATACGCACCAAACGTCACGGTCCTTCTCTTTCTGTCTCGTAGACACGAGCTGAGAAATTGCAAACGTCGAGCAATTGCTCCGAGATGAAAAGTGCCAGCACTGAAAGCTGTTGCTAGCCAGCCCCCTTCCTTGGAAGCGCTTTTGTAGGCCTAAGAACACTGGGGCTCTGGGCTTCTCTAGCCACCTCATCTTCTGCTCATCCTCGCGCGCTCTAAAGAGAGCTCAGGTGAGAAATTGCAAACGTCGAGCAATTGCTCAGAGATGAAAAGTGCCAGCACTGAAAGCTGTTGCTAGCCAGCACCCTTCCTTGGAAGCGCTTTCACAGGCGCAGCAACACTGGGGCTTTGCGCTTCTCTAGCCACCAAACGTCACGGTCATTCTCTTTCCATCTCGTAGACACGAGCTGAGAAATTGCAAACGTCGAGCAATTGCTCAGAGATGAAAAGTGCCAGCACTGAAAGCTGTTGCTAGCCAGCACCCTTCCTTGGAAGCGCTTTTGTAGGCCTAAGAACAGTGGGGCTCTGGGCTTCTCTAGCCACCTCATCTTCTGCTCATCCTCTCGCGCACTCTAAAGAGAGCTCAGGGGAGAAATTGCAAACGTCCAGCAATTGCTCAGAGATGAAAAGTGCCAGCACTGAAAGCTGTTGCTAGCCAGCACCCTTCCTTGGAAGCGCTTTCACAGGCGCAGCAACACTGGGGCTTTGCGCTTCTATACGCACCAAACGTCACGGTCCTTCTCTTTCCGTCTCGTAGACACGAGCTGAGAAATTGCAAACGTCGAGCAATTGCTCAGAGATGAAAAGTGCCAGCACTGAAAGCTGTTGCTAGCCAGCCCCCTTCCTTGGAAGCGCTTTTGTAGGCCTAAGAACACTGGGGCTCTGGGCTTCTCTAGCCACCTCATCTTCTGCTCATCCTCTCGCGCACTCTAAAGAGAGCTCAGGTGAGAAATTGCAAACATCGAGCAATTGCTCAGAGATGAAAAGTGCCAGCACTGAAAGCTGTTGCTAGCCAGCACCCTTCCTTGGAAGCGCTTTCACAGGCGCAGCAACACTGGGGCTTTGCGCTTCTCTAGCCACCAAACGTCACGGTCATTCTCTTTCCGTCTCCTAGACACGAGCTGAGAAATTGCAAACGTCGAGCAATTGCTCCGAGATGAAAAGTGCCAGCACTGAAAGCTGTTGCTAGCCAGCACCCTTCCTTGGAAGCGCTTTCACAGGCGCAGCAACACTGGGGCTTTGCGCTTCTCTACCCACCAAACGTCACGGTCACTATCTCTCCGTCTCGTAGACACAAGCTGAGAAATTGCAAACGTCGAGCAATTGCTCAGAGATGAAAAGTGCCAGCACTGAAAGCTGTTGCTAGCCAGCACCCTTCCTTGGAAGCGCTTTTGTAGGCCTAAGAACAGTGGGGCTCTGGGCTTCTCTAGCCACCTCATCTTCTGCTCATCCTCCCGCGCACTCTGAAGAGAGCTCAGGTGAGAAATTGCAAACGTCCAGCAATTGCTCGGAGATGAAAAGTGCCAGCACTGAAAGCTGTTGCTAGCCAGCACCCTTCCTTGGAAGCGCTTTCACAGGCGCAGCAACACTGGGGCTTTGCGCTTCTCTAGCCACAAAACGTCACGGTCATTCTCTTTCCGTCTCGTAGACACGAGCTGAGAAATTGCAAACGTCGAGCAATTGCTCAGAGATGAAAAGTGCCAGCACTAAAGCTCTTGCTAGCCAGCACCCTTCCTTGGAAGCGCTTTCACAGGCGCAGTAACACTGGGGCTTTGCGCTTCTATACGCACCAAACGTCACGGTCCTTCTCTTTCTGTCTCGTAGACACGAGCTGAGAAATTGCAAACGTCGAGCAATTGCTCAGAGATGAAAAGTGCCAGCACTGAAAGCTGTTGCTAGCCAGCACCCTTCCTTGGAAGCGCTTTCACAGGCGCAGCAACACTGGGGCTTTGCGCTTCTCTAGCCACCAAACGTCACGGTCCTTCTCTTTCCGTCTCGTAGACACGAGCTGAGAAATTGCAGACGTCGAGCAATTGCTCAGAGATGAAAAGTGCCAGCACTGAAAGCTGTTGCTAGCCAGCACCCTTCCTTGGAAGCGCTTTTGTAGGCCTAAGAACACTGGGGCTCTGGGCTTCTCTAGCCACCTCATCTTCTGCTCATCCTCTCGCGCACTCTAAAGAGAGCTCAGGTGTGTAATTGCAAACGTCGAGCAATTGCTCAGAGATGAAAAGTGCCAGCACTGAAAGCTGTTGCTAGCCAGCACCCTTCCTTGGAAGCGCTTTCACAGGCGCAGCAACACTGGGGCTTTGCGCTTCTCTACCCACCAAACGTCACGGTCCTTCTCTTTCCGTCTCGTAGACACGAGCTGAGAAATTGCAAACGTCGAGCAATTGCTCAGAGATGAAAAGTGCCAGCACTGAAAGCTGTTGCTAGCCAGCCCCCTTCCTTGGAAGCGCTTTTGTAGGCCTAAGAACAGTGGGGCTCTGGGCTTCTCTAGCCACCTAATCTTCTGCTCATCCTCGCGCGCTCTAAAGAGAGCTCAGGTGAGAAATTGCAAACGTCCAGCAATTGCTCGGAGATGAAAAGTGCCAGCACTGAAAGCTGTTGCTAGCCAGCACCCTTCCTTGGAAGCGCTTTCACAGGCACAGCAACACTGGGGCTTTGCGCTTCTCTAGCCACCAAACGTCACGGTCATTCTCTTTCCGTCTCGTAGACACGAGCTGAGAAATTGCAAACGTCGAGCAATTGCTCAGAGATGAAAAGTGCCAGCACTGAAAGCTGTTGCTAGCCAGCACCCTTCCTTGGAAGCGCTTTTGTAGGCCTAAGAACACTGGGGCTCTGGGCTTCTCTAGCCACCTCATCTTCTGCTCATCCTCTCGCGCGCTCTAAAGAGAGCTCAGGTGAGAAATTGCAAACGTCCAGCAATTGCTCGGAGATGAAAAGTGCCAGCACTGAAAGCTGTTGCTAGCCAGCACCCTTCCTTGGAAGCGCTTTCACAGGCGCAGCAACACTGGGGCTTTGCGCTTCTCTACCCACCAAACGTCACGGTCCTTCTCTTTCCGTCTCGTAGACACGAGCTGAGAAATTGCAAACGTCGAGCAATTGCTCAGAGATGAAAAGTGCCAGCACTGAAAGCTGTTGCTAGCCAGCACCCTTCCTTGGAAGCGCTTTCACAGGCGCAGTAACACTGGGGCTTTGCGCTTCTAAACGCACCAAACGTCACGGTCCTTCTCTTTCCGTCTCGTAGACACGAGCTGAGAAATTGCAAACGTCCAGCAATTGCTCAGAGATGAAAAGTGCCAGCACTGAAAGCTCTTGCTAGCCAGCACCCTTCCTTGGAAGCGCTTTCACAGGCGCAGCAACACTGGGGCTTTGCGCTTCTCTACCCACCAAACGTCACGGTCACTATTTCTCCGTCTCGTAGACACGAGCTGAGAAATTGCAAACGTCGAGCAATTGCTCAGAGATGAAAAGTGCCAGCACTGAAAGCTGTTGCTAGCCAGCACCCTTCCTTGGAAGCGCTTTTGTAGGCCTAAGAACAGTGGGGCTCTGGGCTTCTCTAGCCACCTCATCTTCTGCTCATCCTCTCGCGCACTCTGAAGAGAGCTCAGGTGAGAAATTGCAAACGTCGAGCAATTGCTCAGAGATGAAAAGTGCCAGCACTGAAAGCTGTTGCTAGCCAGCACCCTTCCTTGGAAGCGCTTTCACAGGCGCAGCAACACTGGGGCTTTGCCCTTCTCTAGCCACCAAACGTCACGGTCCTTCTCTTTCCGTCTCGTAGACACGAGCTGAGAAATTGCAAACGTCGAGCAATTGCTCAGAGATGAAAAGTGCCAGCACTGAAAGCTGTTGCTAGACAGCACCCTTCCTTGGAAGCGCTTTCACAGGCGCAGCAACACTGGGGCTTTGCGCTTCTCTAGCCACCAAACGTCACGGTCACTATCTCTCCGTCTCGTAGACACGAGCTGAGAAATTGCAAACGTCGAGCAATTGCTCAGAGATGAAAAGTGCCAGCACTGAAAGCTGTTGCTAGCCAACACCCTTCCTTGGAAGCGCTTTTGTAGGCCTAAGAACACTGGGGCTCTGGGCTTCTCTAGCCACCTCATCTTCTGCTCATCCTCTCGCGCACTCTAAAGAGAGCTCAGGTGAGAAATTGCAAACGTCCAGCAATTGCTCAGAGATGAAAAGTGCCAGCACTGAAAGCTCTTGCTAGCCAGCACCCTTCCTTGGAAGCGCTTTCACAGGCGCAGCAACACTGGGGCTTTGCGCTTCTCTACCCACCAAACGTCACGGTCCTTCTCTTTCCGTCTCGTAGACACGAGCTGAGAAATTGCAAACGTCGAGCAATTGCTCAGAGATGAAAAGTGCCAGCACTGAAAGCTCTTGCTAGCCAGCACCCTTCCTTGGAAGCGCTTTCACAGGCGCAGCAACACTGGGGCTTTGCGCTTCTCTACCCACCAAACGTCACGGTCCTTCTCTTTCCGTCTCCTAGACACGAGCTGAGAAATTGCAAACGTCCAGCAATTGCTCAGAGATGAAAAGTGCCAGCACTGAAAGCTGTTGCTAGCCAGCACCCTTCCTTGGAAGCGCTTTTGTAGGCCTAAGAACACTGGGGCTCTGGGCTTCTCTAGCCACCTCATCTTCTGCTCATCCTCTCGCGCACTCTGAAGAGAGCTCAGGTGAGAAATTGCAAACGTCCAGCAATTGCTCAGAGATGAAAAGTGCCAGCACTGAAAGCTGTTGCTAGCCAGCACCCTTCCTTGGAAGCGCTTTCACAGGCGCAGCAACACTGGGGCTTTGCGCTTCTCTAGCCACCAAACGTCACGGTCATTCTCTTTCCGTCTCGTAGACACGAGCTGAGAAATTGCAAACGTCGAGCAATTGCTCAGAGATGAAAAGTGCCAGCACTGAAAGCTCTTGCTAGCCAACACCCTTCCTTGGAAGCGCTTTTGTAGGCCTAAGAACCCTGGGGCTCTGGGCTTCTCTAGCCACCTCATCTTCTGCTCATCCTCTCGCGCACTCTAAAGAGAGCTCAGGTGAGAAATTGCAAACGTCCAGCAATTGCTCCGAGATGAAAAGTGCCAGCACTGAAAGCTGTTGCTAGCCAGCACCCTTCCTTGGAAGCGCTTTCACAGGCGCAGCAACACTGGGGCTTTGCGCTTCTCTAGCCACCAAACGTCACGGTCATTCTCTTTCCGTCTCGTAGACACGAGCTGAGAAATTGCAAACGTCGAGCAATTGCTCAGAGATGAAAAGTGCCAGCACTGAAAGCTGTTGCTAGCCAGCACCCTTCCTTGGAAGCGCTTTCACAGGCGCAGCAACACTGGGGCTTTGCGCTTCTATACGCACCAAACGTCACGGTCATTCTCTTTCCGTCTCGTAGACACGAGCTGAGAAATTGCAAACGTCCAGCAATTGCTCAGAGATGAAAAGTGCCAGCACTAAAGCTCTTGCTAGCCAGCACCCTTCCTTGGAAGCGCTTTCACAGGCGCAGTAACACTGGGGCTTTGCGCTTCTCTAGCCACCAAACGTCACGGTCACTATTTCTCCGTCTCGTAGACACGAGCTGAGAAATTGCAGACGTCGAGCAATTGCTCAGAGATGAAAAGTGCCAGCACTGAAAGCTGTTGCTAGCCAGCACCCTTCCTTGGAAGCGCTTTTGTAGGCCTAAGAACAGTGGGGCTCTGGGCTTCTCTAGCCACCTCATCTTCTGCTCATCCTCCTGCGCACTCTGAAGAGAGCTCAGGTGAGAAATTGCAAACGTCGAGCAATTGCTCAGAGCTGAAAAGTGCCAGCACTGAAAGCTGTTGCTAGCCAGCACCCTTCCTTGGAAGCGCTTTCACAGGCGCAGCAACACTGGGGCTTTGCGCTTCTCTACCCACCAAACGTCACGGTCCTTCTCTTTCCGTCTCGTAGACACGAGCTGAGAAATTGCAAACGTCGAGCAATTGCTCCGAGATGAAAAGTGCCAGCACTGAAAGCTGTTGCTAGCCAGCACCCTTCCTTGGAAGCGCTTTCACAGGCGCAGCAACACTGGGGCTTTGTGCTTCTCTAGCCACCAAACGTCACGGTCACTATCTCTCCGTCTCGTAGACACGAGCTGAGAAATTGCAAACGTCGAGCAATTGCTCAGAGATGAAAAGTGCCAGCACTGAAAGCTGTTGCTAGCCAGCACCCTTCCTTGGAAGCGCTTTTGTAGGCCTAAGAACACTGGGGCTCTGGGCTTCTCTAGCCACCTCATCTTCTGCTCATCCTCTCGCGCACTCTAAAGAGAGCTCAGGTGAGAAAATGCAAACGTCGAGCAATTGCTCAGAGATGAAAAGTGCCAGCACTGAAAGCTGTTGCTAGCCAGCACCCTTCCTTGGAAGCGCTTTCACAGGCGCAGCAACACTGGGGCTTTGCGCTTCTCTAGCCACCAAACGTCACGGTCATTCTCTTTCCGTCTCGTAGACACGAGCTGAGAAATTGCAAACGTCGAGCAATTGCTCAGAGATGAAAAGTGCCAGCACTGAAAGCTGTTGCTAGCCAGCACCCTTCCTTGGAAGCGCTTTTGTAGGCCTAATAACAGTGGGGCTCTGGGCTTCTCTAGCCACCTCATCTTCTGCTCATCCTCTCGCGCACTCTAAAGAGAGCTCAGGTGAGAAATTGCAAACGTCGAGCAATTGCTCAGAGATGAAAAGTGCCAGCACTGAAAGCTGTTGCTAGCCAGCACCCTTCCTTGGAAGCGCTTTCACAGGCGCAGCAACACTGGGGCTTTGCGCTTCTATACGCACCAAACGTCACTGTCCTTCTCTTTCCGTCTCGTAGACACGAGCTGAGAAATTGCAAACGTCCAGCAATTGCTCAGAGATGAAAAGTGCCAGCACTGAAAGCTGTTGCTAGCCAGCACCCTTCCTTGGAAGCGCTTTTGTAGGCCTAAGAACACTGGGGCTCTGGGCTTCTCTAGCCACCTCATCTTCTGCTCATCCTCTCGCGCACTCTAAAGAGAGCTCAGGTGAGAAATTGCAAACGTCGAGCAATTGCTCAGAGATGAAAAGTGCCAGCACTGAAAGCTGTTGCTAGCCAGCACCCTTCCTTGGAAGCTCTTTTGTAGGCCTAAGAACACTGGGGCTCTGGGCTTCTCTAGCCACCTCATCTTCTGCTCATCCTCTCGCGCACTCTAAAGAGAGCTCAGGTGAGAAATTGCAAACGTCCAGCAATTGCTCAGAGATGAAAAGTGCCAGCACTGAAAGCTGTTGCTAGCCAGCACCCTTCCTTGGAAGCGCTTTCACAGGCGCAGCAACACTGGGGCTTTGCGCTTCTCTAGCCACCAAACGTCACGGTCATTCTCTTTCCGTCTCGTAGACACGAGCTGAGAAATTGCAAACGTCGAGCAATTGCTCCGAGATGAAAAGTGCCAGCACTGAAAGCTGTTGCTAGCCAGCACCCTTCCTTGGAAGCGCTTTCACAGGCGCAGCAACACTGGGGCTTTGCGCTTCTATACGCACCAAACGTCACGGTCATTCTCTTTCCGTCTCGTAGACACGAGCTGAGAAATTGCAAACGTCCAGCAATTGCTCAGAGATGAAAAGTGCCAGCACTAAAGCTCTTGCTAGCCAGCACCCTTCCTTGGAAGCGCTTTCACAGGCGCAGTAACACTGGGGCTTTGCGCTTCTCTAGCCACCAAACGTCACGGTCACTATTTCTCCGTCTCGTAGACACGAGCTGAGAAATTGCAAACGTCGAGCAATTGCTCAGAGATGAAAAGTGCCAGCACTGAAAGCTGTTGCTAGCCAGCACCCTTCCTTGGAAGCGCTTTTGTAGGCCTAAGAACAGTGGGGCTCTGGGCTTCTCTAGCCACCTAATCTTCTGCTCATCCTCCCGTGCACTCTGAAGAGAGCTCAGGTGAGAAATTGCAAACGTCGAGCAATTGCTCAGAGATGAAAAGTGCCAGCACTGAAAGCTGTTGCTAGCCAGCACCCTTCCTTGGAAGCGCTTTCACAGGCGCAGCAACACTGGGGCTTTGCGCTTCTCTACCCACCAAACGTCACTGTCCTTCTCTTTCCGTCTCGTAGACACGAGCTGAGAAATTGCAAACGTCGAGCAATTGCTCAGAGATGAAAAGTGCCAGCACTGAAAGCTGTTGCTAGCCAGCACCCTTCCTTGGAAGCGCTTTTGTAGGCCTAAGAACAGTGGGGCTCTGGGCTTCTCTAGCCACCTCATCTTCTGCTCATCCTCCTGCGCACTCTGAAGAGAGCTCAGGTGAGAAATTGCAAACGTCGAGCAATTGCTCAGAGATGAAAAGTGCCAGCACTGAAAGCTATTGTTAGCCAGCACCCTTCCTTGGAAGCGCTTTCACAGGCGCAGCAACACTGGGGCTTTGCGCTTCTATACGCACCAAACGTCACGGTCCTTCTCTTTCGTCTCGTAGACACGAGCTGAGAAATTGCAAACGTCCAGCAATTGCTCAGAGATGAAAAGTGCCAGCACTAAAGCTCTTGCTAGCCAGCACCCTTCCTTGGAAGCGCTTTCACAGGCGCAGTAACACTGGGGCTTTGCGCTTCTCTAGCCACCAAACGTCACGGTCACTATTTCTCCATCTCGTAGACACGAGCTGAGAAATTGCAGACGTCGAGCAATTGCTCAGAGATGAAAAGTGCCAGCACTGAAAGCTGTTGCTAGCCAGCACCCTTCCTTGGAAGCGCTTTTGTAGGCCTAAGAACAGTGGGGCTCTGGGCTTCTCTAGCCACCTAATCTTCTGCTCATCCTCCTGCGCACTCTGAAGAGAGCTCAGGTGAGAAATTGCAAACGTCCAGCAATTGCTCAGAGATGAAAAGTGCCAGCACTGAAAGCTGTTGCTAGCCAGCACCCTTCCTTGGAAGCGCTTTCACAGGCGCAGCAACACTGGGGCTTTGCGCTTCTCTACCCACCAAACGTCACGGTCCTTCTCTTTCCGTCTCGTAGACACGAGCTGAGAAATTGCAAACGTCGAGCAATTGCTCAGAGATGAAAAGTGCCAGCACTGAAAGCTGTTGCTAGACAGCACCCTTCCTTGGAAGCGCTTTCACAGGCGCAGCAACACTGGGGCTTTGCGCTTCTCTAGCCACCAAACGTCACGGTCACTATCTCTCCGTCTCGTAGACACGAGCTGAGAAATTGCAAACGTCCAGCAATTGCTCCGAGATGAAAAGTGCCAGCACTGAAAGCTGTTGCTAGCCAGCACCCTTCCTTGGAAGCGCTTTTGTAGGCCTAAGAACACTGGGGCTCTGGGCTTCTCTAGCCACCTCATCTTCTGCTCATCCTCTCGCGCACTCTAAAGAGAGCTCAGGTGAGAAATTGCAAACGTCCAGCAATTGCTCAGAGATGAAAAGTGCCAGCACTGAAAGCTGTTGCTAGCCAGCACCCTTCCTTGGAAGCGCTTTCACAGGCGCAGCAACACTGGGGCTTTGCGCTTCTCTACCCACCAAACGTCACGGTCCTTCTCTGTCCGTCTCGTAGACACGAGCTGAGAAATTGCAAACGTCGAGCAATTGCTCAGAGATGAAAAGTGCCAGCACTGAAAGCTGTTGCTAGCCAGCCCCCTTCCTTGGAAGCGCTTTTGTAGGCCTAAGAACCCTGGGGCTCTGGGCTTCTCTAGCCACCTCATCTTCTGCTCATCCTCTCGCGCACTCTAAAGAGAGCTCAGGTGAGAAATTGCAAACGTCCAGCAATTGCTCAGAGATGAAAAGTGCCAGCACTGAAAGCTGTTGCTAGCCAGCACCCTTCCTTGGAAGCGCTTTCAGAGGCGCAGCAACACTGGGGCTTTGCGCTTCTCTAGCCACCAAACGTCACGGTCATTCTCTTTCCGTCTCGTAGACACGAGCTGAGAAATTGCAAACGTCGAGCAATTGCTCAGAGATGAAAAGTGCCAGCACTGAAAGCTGTTGCTAGCCAGCACCCTTCCTTGGAAGCGCTTTCACAGGCGCAGCAACACTGGGGCTTTGCGCTTTTATACGCACCAAACGTCACGGTCCTTCTCTTTCCGTCTCCTAGACACGAGCTGAGAAATTGCAAACGTCCAGCAATTGCTCAGAGATGAAAAGTGCCAGCACTAAAGCTCTTGCTAGCCAGCACCCTTCCTTGGAAGCGCTTTCACAGGCGCAGTAACACTGGGGCTTTGCGCTTCTCTAGCCACCAAACGTCACGGTCACTATTTCTCCGTCTCGTAGACACGAGCTGAGAAATTGCAGACGTCGAGCAATTGCTCAGAGATGAAAAGTGCCAGCACTGAAAGCTGTTGCTAGCCAGCACCCTTCCTTGGAAGCGCTTTTGTAGGCCTAAGAACACTGGGGCTCTGGGCTTCTCTAGCCACCTCATCTTCTGCTCATCCTCTCGCGCACTCTAAAGAGAGCTCAGGTGAGAAATTGCAAACGTCGAGCAATTGCTCAGAGCTGAAAAGTGCCAGCACTGAAAGCTGTTGCTAGCCAGCACCCTTCCTTGGAAGCGCTTTCACAGGCGCAGCAACACTGGGGCTTTGCGCTTCTCTAGCCACCAAACGTCACGGTCATTCTCTTTCCGTCTCGTAGACACGAGCTGAGAAATTGCAAACGTCGAGCAATTGCTCAGAGATGAAAAGTGCCAGCACTGAAAGCTGTTGCTAGCCAACACCCTTCCTTGCAAGCGCTTTTGTAGGCCTAAGAACACTGGGGCTCTGGGCTTCTCTAGCCACCTCATCTTCTGCTCATCCTCTCGCGCACTCTAAAGAGAGCTCAGGTGAGAAATTGCAAACGTCCAGCAATTGCTCAGAGATGAAAAGTGCCAGCACTGAAAGCTGTTGCTAGCCAGCACCCTTCCTTGGAAGCGCTTTCACAGGCGCAGCAACACTGGGGCTTTGCGCTTCTCTAGCCACCAAACGTCACGGTCCTTCTCTTTCCGTCTCGTAGACACGAGCTGAGAAATTGCAAACGTCGAGCAATTGCTCAGAGATGAAAAGTGCCAGCACTAAAGCTGTTGCTAGCCAGCACCCTTCCTTGGAAGCGCTTTCACAGGCGCAGTAACACTGGGGCTTTGCGCTTCTCTAGCCACCAAACGTCACGGTCCTTCTCTTTCCGTCTCGTAGACACGAGCTGAGAAATTGCAAACGTCGAGCAATTGCTCAGAGATGAAAAGTGCCAGCACTGAAAGCTGTTGCTAGCCAGCACCCTTCCTTGGAAGTGCTTTTGTAGGCCTAAGAACAGTGGGGTCTGGGCTTCTCTAGCCACCTCATCTTCTGCTCATCCTCTCGCGCACTCTAAAGAGAGCTCAGGTGAGAAAATGCAAACGTCCAGCAATTGCTCAGAGATGAAAAGTGCCAGCACTGAAAGCTGTTGCTAGCCAGCACCCTTCCTTGGAAGCGCTTTCACAGGCGCAGCAACACTGGGGCTTTGCGCTTCTATACGCACCAAACGTCACTGTCCTTCTCTTTCCGTCTCGTAGACACGAGCTGAGAAATTGCAAACGTCGAGCAATTGCTCAGAGATGAAAAGTGCCAGCACTGAAAGCTGTTGCTAGCCAGCACCCTTCCTTGGAAGCGCTTTTGTAGGCCTAAGAACACTGGGGCTCTGGGCTTCTCTAGCCACCTCATCTTCTGCTCATCCTCTCGCGCACTCTAAAGAGAGCTCAGGTGAGAAATTGCAAACGTCCAGCAATTGCTCAGAGATGAAAAGTGCCAGCACTGAAAGCTGTTGCTAGCCAGCACCCTTCCTTGGAAGCGCTTTCACAGGCGCAGCAACACTGGGGCTTTGCGCTTCTCTAGCCACCAAACGTCACGGTCCTTCTCTTTCCGTCTCGTAGACACGAGCTGAGAAATTGCAAACGTCGAGCAATTGCTCAGAGATGAAAAGTGCCAGCACTGAAAGCTGTTGCTAGCCAACACCCTTCCTTGGAAGCGCTTTTGTAGGCCTAAGAACACTGGGGCTCTGGGCTTCTCTAGCCACCTAATCTTCTGCTCATCCTCTCGCGCACTCTAAAGAGAGCTCAGGTGAGAAATTGCAAACGTCCAGCAATTGCTCAGAGATGAAAAGTGCCAGCACTGAAAGCTGTTGCTAGCCAGCACCCTTCCTTGGAAGCGCTTTCACAGGCGCAGCAACACTGGGGCTTTGCGCTTCTCTAGCCACCAAACGTCACGGTCATTCTCTTTCCGTCTCGTAGACACGAGCTGAGAAATTGCAAACGTCGAGCAATTGCTCAGAGATGAAAAGTGCCAGCACTGAAAGCTGTTGCTAGCCAGCACCCTTCCTTGGAAGCGCTTTCACAGGCGCAGCAACACTGGGGCTTTGCGCTTCTATACGCACCAAACGTCACGGTCATTCTCTTTCCGTCTCGTAGACACGAGCTGAGAAATTGCAGACGTCGAGCAATTGCTCAGAGATGAAAAGTGCCAGCACTAAAGCTCTTGCTAGCCAGCACCCTTCCTTGGAAGCGCTTTCACAGGCGCAGTAACACTGGGGCTTTGCGCTTCTCTAGCCACCAAACGTCACGGTCACTATCTCTCCGTCTCGTAGACACGAGCTGAGAAATTGCAGACGTCGAGCAATTGCTCAGAGATGAAAAGTGCCAGCACTGAAAGCTGTTGCTAGCCAGCACCCTTCCTTGGAAGCGCTTTTGTAGGCCTAAGAACAGTGGGGCTCTGGGCTTCTCTAGCCACCTAATCTTCTGCTCATCCTTCCGTGCACTCTGAAGAGAGCTCAGGTGAGAAATTGCAAACGTCGAGCAATTGCTCAGAGATGAAAAGTGCCAGCACTGAAAGCTGTTGCTAGCCAGCACCCTTCCTTGGAAGCGCTTTCACAGGCGCAGCAACACTGGGGCTTTGCGCTTCTCTACCCACCAAACGTCACGGTCCTTCTCTTTCCGTCTCGTAGACACGAGCTGAGAAATTGCAAACGTCCAGCAATTGCTCAGAGATGAAAAGTGCCAGCACTGAAAGCTGTTGCTAGCCAGCACCCTTCCTTGGAAGCGCTTTTGTAGGCCTAATAACAGTGGGGCTCTGGGCTTCTCTAGCCACCTCATCTTCTGCTCATCCTCTCGCGCACTCTAAAGAGAGCTCAGGTGAGAAATTGCAAACGTCCAGCAATTGCTCAGAGATGAAAAGTGCCAGCACTGAAAGCTGTTGCTAGCCAGCACCCTTCCTTGGAAGCGCTTTCACAGGCGCAGCAACACTGGGGCTTTGCGCTTCTATACGCACCAAACGTCACTGTCCTTCTCTTTCCGTCTCGTAGACACGAGCTGAGAAATTGCAAACGTCGAGCAATTGCTCAGAGATGAAAAGTGCCAGCACTGAAAGCTGTTGCTAGCCAGCACCCTTCCTTGGAAGCGCTTTTGTAGGCCTAAGAACACTGGGGCTCTGGGCTTCTCTAGCCACCTCATCTTCTGCTCATCCTCTCGCGCACTCTAAAGAGAGCTCAGGTGAGAAATTGCAAACGTCCAGCAATTGCTCAGAGATGAAAAGTGCCAGCACTGAAAGCTGTTGCTAGCCAGCACCCTTCCTTGGAAGCGCTTTCACAGGCGCAGCAACACTGGGGCTTTGCGCTTCTCTAGCCACCAAACGTCACGGTCCTTCTCTTTCCGTCTCGTAGACACGAGCTGAGAAATTGCAAACGTCGAGCAATTGCTCAGAGATGAAAAGTGCCAGCACTGAAAGCTGTTGCTAGCCAACACCCTTCCTTGGAAGCGCTTTTGTAGGCCTAAGAACAGTGGGGCTCTGGGCTTCTCTAGCCACCTAATCTTCTGCTCATCCTCTCGCGCACTCTAAAGAGAGCTCAGGTGAGAAATTGCAAACGTCCAGCAATTGCTCAGAGATGAAAAGTGCCAGCACTGAAAGCTGTTGCTAGCCAGCACCCTTCCTTGGAAGCGCTTTCACAGGCGCAGCAACACTGGGGCTTTGCGCTTCTCTAGCCACCAAACGTCACGGTCATTCTCTTTCCGTCTCGTAGACACGAGCTGAGAAATTGCAAACGTCGAGCAATTGCTCAGAGATGAAAAGTGCCAGCACTGAAAGCTGTTGCTAGCCAGCACCCTTCCTTGGAAGCGCTTTCACAGGCGCAGCAACACTGGGGCTTTGCGCTTCTATACGCACCAAACGTCACGGTCATTCTCTTTCCGTCTCGTAGACACGAGCTGAGAAATTGCAAACGTCGAGCAATTGCTCAGAGATGAAAAGTGCCAGCACTAAAGCTCTTGCTAGCCAGCACCCTTCCTTGGAAGCGCTTTCACAGGCGCAGTAACACTGGGGCTTTGCGCTTCTCTAGCCACCAAACGTCACGGTCACTATCTCTCCGTCTCGTAGACACGAGCTGAGAAATTGCAGACGTCGAGCAATTGCTCAGAGATGAAAAGTGCCAGCACTGAAAGCTGTTGCTAGCCAGCACCCTTCCTTGGAAGCGCTTTTGTAGGCCTAAGAACAGTGGGGCTCTGGGCTTCTCTAGCCACCTAATCTTCTGCTCATCCTTCCGTGCACTCTGAAGAGAGCTCAGGTGAGAAATTGCAAACGTCGAGCAATTGCTCAGAGATGAAAAGTGCCAGCACTGAAAGCTGTTGCTAGCCAGCACCCTTCCTTGGAAGCGCTTTCACAGGCGCAGCAACACTGGGGCTTTGCGCTTCTCTACCCACCAAACGTCACGGTCCTTCTCTTTCCGTCTCGTAGACACGAGCTGAGAAATTGCAAACGTCCAGCAATTGCTCAGAGATGAAAAGTGCCAGCACTGAAAGCTGTTGCTAGCCAGCACCCTTCCTTGGAAGCGCTTTCACAGGCGCAGCAACACTGGGGCTTTGCGCTTCTATACGCACCAAACGTCACGGTCACTATCTCTCCGTCTCGTAGACACGAGCTGAGAAATTGCAAACGTCGAGCAATTGCTCAGAGATGAAAAGTGCCAGCACTGAAAGCTGTTGCTAGCCAGCACCCTTCCTTGGAAGCGCTTTTGTAGGCCTAAGAACAGTGGGGCTCTGGGCTTCTCTAGCCACCTCATCTTCTGCTCATCCTCTCGCGCACTCTAAAGAGAGCTCAGGTGAGAAATTGCAAACGTCCAGCAATTGCTCAGAGATGAAAAGTGCCAGCACTGAAAGCTGTTGCTAGCCAGCACCCTTCCTTGGAAGCGCTTTCACAGGCGCAGCAACACTGGGGCTTTGCGCTTCTCTAGCCACCAAACGTCACTGTCCTTCTCTTTCCGTCTCGTAGACACGAGCTGAGAAATTGCAAACGTCCAGCAATTGCTCAGAGATGAAAAGTGCCAGCACTGAAAGCTGTTGCTAGCCAGCACCCTTCCTTGGAAGCGCTTTTGTAGGCCTAAGAACACTGGGGCTCTGGGCTTCTCTAGCCACCTCATCTTCTGCTCATCCTCTCGCGCACTCTAAAGAGAGCTCAGGTGAGAAATTGCAAACGTCGAGCAATTGCTCAGAGCTGAAAAGTGCCAGCACTGAAAGCTGTTGCTAGCCAGCACCCTTCCTTGGAAGCGCTTTCACAGGCGCAGCAACACTGGGGCTTTGCGCTTCTCTACCCACCAAACGTCACGGTCCTTCTCTTTCCGTCTCGTAGACACGAGCTGAGAAATTGCAAACGTCGAGCAATTGCTCAGAGATGAAAAGTGCCAGCACTGAAAGCTGTTGCTAGCCAACACCCTTCCTTGGAAGCGCTTTTGTAGGCCTAAGAACACTGGGGCTCTGGGCTTCTCTAGCCACCTCATCTTCTGCTCATCCTCTCGCGCACTCTAAAGAGAGCTCAGGTGAGAAATTGCAAACGTCGAGCAATTGCTCAGAGATGAAAAGTGCCAGCACTGAAAGCTGTTGCTAGCCAGCACCCTTCCTTGGAAGCGCTTTCACAGGCGCAGCAACACTGGGGCTTTGCGCTTCTCTACCCACCAAACGTCACGGTCATTCTCTTTCCGTCTCGTAGACACGAGCTGAGAAATTGCAAACGTCGAGCAATTGCTCAGAGATGAAAAGTGCCAGCACTAAAGCTGTTGCTAGCCAGCACCCTTCCTTGGAAGCGCTTTTGTAGGCCTAAGAACACTGGGGCTCTGGGCTTCTCTAGCCACCTCATCTTCTGCTCATCCTCTCGCGCACTCTAAAGAGAGCTCAGGTGAGAAATTGCAAACGTCGAGCAATTGCTCAGAGATGAAAAGTGCCAGCACTGAAAGCTGTTGCTAGCCAGCACCCTTCCTTGGAAGCGCTTTCACAGGCGCAGCAACACTGGGGCTTTGCGCTTCTCTAGCCACCAAACGTCACTGTCCTTCTCTTTCCGTCTCGTAGACACGAGCTGAGAAATTGCAAACGTCCAGCAATTGCTCAGAGATGAAAAGTGCCAGCACTGAAAGCTGTTGCTAGCCAGCACCCTTCCTTGGAAGCGCTTTTGTAGGCCTAAGAACAGTGGGGCTCTGGGCTTCTCTAGCCACCTCATCTTCTGCTCATCCTCCTGCGCACTATGAAGAGAGCTCAGGTGAGAAATTGCAAACGTCGAGCAATTGCTCAGAGATGAAAAGTGCCAGCACTGAAAGCTGTTGCTAGCCAGCACCCTTCCTTGGAAGCGCTTTCACAGGCGCAGCAACACTGGGGCTTTGCGCTTCTATACGCACCAAACGTCACGGTCCTTCTCTTTCCGTCTCGTAGACACGAGCTGAGAAATTGCAAACGTCGAGCAATTGCTCAGAGATGAAAAGTGCCAGCACTAAAGCTCTTGCTAGCCAGCACCCTTCCTTGGAAGCGCTTTCACAGGCGCAGTAACACTGGGGCTTTGCGCTTCTCTAGCCACCAAACGTCACGGTCACTATTTCTCCGTCTCGTAGACACGAGCTGAGAAATTGCAGACGTCGAGCAATTGCTCAGAGATTAAAAGTGCCAGCACTGAAAGCTGTTGCTAGCCAGCACCCTTCCTTGGAAGCGCTTTTGTAGGCCTAAGAACAGTGGGGCTCTGGGCTTCTCTAGCCACCTAATCTTCTGCTCATCCTCCTGCGCACTCTGAAGAGAGCTCAGGTGAGAAATTGCAAACGTCGAGCAATTGCTCAGAGATGAAAAGTGCCAGCACTGAAAGCTGTTGCTAGCCAGCACCCTTCCTTGGAAGCGCTTTCACAGGCGCAGCAACACTGGGGCTTTGCGCTTCTCTAGCCACCAAACGTCACGGTCCTTCTCTTTCCGTCTCCTAGACACGAGCTGAGAAATTGCAAACGTCGAGCAATTGCTCAGAGATGAAAAGTGCCAGCACTGAAAGCTGTTGCTAGACAGCACCCTTCCTTGGAAGCGCTTTCACAGGCGCAGCAACACTGGGGCTTTGCGCTTCTCTAGCCACCAAACGTCACGGTCACTATCTCTCCGTCTCGTAGACACGAGCTGAGAAATTGCAAACGTCGAGCAATTGCTCCGAGATGAAAAGTGCCAGCACTGAAAGCTGTTGCTAGCCAGCACCCTTCCTTGGAAGCGCTTTTGTAGGCCTAAGAACAGTGGGGCTCTGGGCTTCTCTAGCCACCTCATCTTCTGCTCATCCTCTCGCGCACTCTAAAGAGAGCTCAGGTGAGAAATTGCAAACGTCGAGCAATTGCTCAGAGATGAAAAGTGCCAGCACTGAAAGCTGTTGCTAGCCAGCACCCTTCCTTGGAAGCGCTTTCACAGGCGCAGCAACACTGGGGCTTTGCGCTTCTCTACCCACCAAACGTCACGGTCCTTCTCTTTCCGTCTCGTAGACACGAGCTGAGAAATTGCAAACGTCGAGCAATTGCTCAGAGATGAAAAGTGCCAGCACTGAAAGCTGTTGCTAGCCAGCCCCCTTCCTTGCAAGCGCTTTTGTAGGCCTAAGAACCCTGGGGCTCTGGGCTTCTCTAGCCACCTCATCTTCTGCTCATCCTCTCGCGCACTCTAAAGAGAGCTCAGGTGAGAAATTGCAAACGTCCAGCAATTGCTCAGAGATGAAAAGTGCCAGCACTGAAAGCTGTTGCTAGCCAGCACCCTTCCTTGGAAGCGCTTTCACAGGCGCAGCAACACTGGGGCTTTGCGCTTCTCTAGCCACCAAACGTCACGGTCACTATCTCTCCGTCTCGTAGACACGAGCTGAGAAATTGCAAACGTCGAGCAATTGCTCCGAGATGAAAAGTGCCAGCACTGAAAGCTGTTGCTAGCCAGCACCCTTCCTTGGAAGCGCTTTTGTAGGCCTAAGAACACTGGGGCTCTGGGCTTCTCTAGCCACCTCATCTTCTGCTCATCCTCTCGCGCACTCTAAAGAGAGCTCAGGTGAGAAATTGCAAACGTCGAGCAATTGCTCAGAGATGAAAAGTGCCAGCACTGAAAGCTGTTGCTAGCCAGCACCCTTCCTTGGAAGCGCTTTCACAGGCGCAGCAACACTGGGGCTTTGCGCTTCTCTAGCCACCAAACGTCACGGTCCTTCTCTTTCCGTCTCGTAGACACGAGCTGAGAAATTGCAAACGTCGAGCAATTGCTCAGAGATGAAAAGTGCCAGCACTGAAAGCTGTTGCTAGCCAGCCCCCTTCCTTGGAAGCGCTTTTGTAGGCCTAAGAACCCTGGGGCTCTGGGCTTCTCTAGCCACCTCATCTTCTGCTCATCCTCTCGCGCACTCTAAAGAGAGCTCAGGTGAGAAATTGCAAACGTCCAGCAATTGCTCAGAGATGAAAAGTGCCAGCACTGAAAGCTGTTGCTAGCCAGCACCCTTCCTTGGAAGCGCTTTCACAGGCGCAGCAACACTGGGGCTTTGCGCTTCTCTAGCCACCAAACGTCACGGTCATTCTCTTTCCGTCTCGTAGACACGAGCTGAGAAATTGCAAACGTCGAGCAATTGCTCAGAGATGAAAAGTGCCAGCACTGAAAGCTGTTGCTAGCCAGCACCCTTCCTTGGAAGCGCTTTCACAGGCGCAGCAACACTGGGGCTTTGCGCTTCTATACGCACCAAACTTCACGGTCCTTCTCTTTCCGTCTCGTAGACACGAGCTGAGAAATTGCAAACGTCGAGCAATTGCTCAGAGATGAAAAGTGCCAGCACTAAAGCTCTTGCTAGCCAGCACCCTTCCTTGGAAGCGCTTTCACAGGCGCAGTAACACTGGGGCTTTGCGCTTCTCTAGCCACCAAACGTCACGGTCACTATTTCTCCGTCTCGTAGACACGAGCTGAGAAATTGCAGACGTCGAGCAATTGCTCAGAGATGAAAAGTGCCAGCACTGAAAGCTGTTGCTAGCCAGCACCCTTCCTTGGAAGCGCTTTTGTAGGCCTAAGAACACTGGGGCTCTGGGCTTCTCTAGCCACCTCATCTTCTGCTCATCCTCTCGCGCACTCTAAAGAGAGCTCAGGTGAGAAATTGCAAACGTCGAGCAATTGCTCAGAGCTGAAAAGTGCCAGCACTGAAAGCTGTTGCTAGCCAGCACCCTTCCTTGGAAGCGCTTTCACAGGCGCAGCAACACTGGGGCTTTGCGCTTCTCTAGCCACCAAACGTCACGGTCATTCTCTTTCCGTCTCGTAGACACGAGCTGAGAAATTGCAAACGTCGAGCAATTGCTCAGAGATGAAAAGTGCCAGCACTGAAAGCTGTTGCTAGCCAACACCCTTCCTTGGAAGCGCTTTTGTAGGCCTAAGAACACTGGGGCTCTGGGCTTCTCTAGCCACCTCATCTTCTGCTCATCCTCTCGCGCACTCTAAAGAGAGCTCAGGTGAGAAATTGCAAACGTCCAGCAATTGCTCAGAGATGAAAAGTGCCAGCACTGAAAGCTCTTGCTAGCCAGCACCCTTCCTTGGAAGCGCTTTCACAGGCGCAGCAACACTGGGGCTTTGCGCTTCTCTAGCCACCAAACGTCACGGTCCTTCTCTTTCCGTCTCGTAGACACGAGCTGAGAAATTGCAAACGTCCAGCAATTGCTCAGAGATGAAAAGTGCCAGCACTGAAAGCTGTTGCTAGCCAACACCCTTCCTTGGAAGCGCTTTTGTAGGCCTAAGAACACTGGGGCTCTGGGCTTCTCTAGCCACCTCATCTTCTGCTCATCCTCTCGCGCACTCTAAAGAGAGCTCAGGTGAGAAATTGCAAACGTCCAGCAATTGCTCAGAGATGAAAAGTGCCAGCACTGAAAGCTGTTGCTAGCCAGCACCCTTCCTTGGAAGCGCTTTCACAGGCGCAGCAACACTGGGGCTTTGCGCTTCTCTAGCCACCAAACGTCACGGTCCTTCTCTTTCCGTCTCGTAGACACGAGGTGAGAAATTGCAAACGTCGAGCAATTGCTCAGAGATGAAAAGTGCCAGCACTAAAGCTGTTGCTAGCCAGCACCCTTCCTTGGAAGCGCTTTCACAGGCGCAGTAACACTGGGGCTTTGCGCTTCTCTAGCCACCAAACGTCACGGTCATTCTCTTTCCGTCTCGTAGACACGAGCTGAGAAATTGCAAACGTCGAGCAATTGCTCAGAGATGAAAAGTGCCAGCACTGAAAGCTGTTGCTAGCCAGCACCCTTCCTTGGAAGCGCTTTTGTAGGCCTAAGAACACTGGGGCTCTGGGCTTCTCTAGCCACCTCATCTTCTGCTCATCCTCTCGTGCACTCTAAAGAGAGCTCAGGTGAGAAATTGCAAACGTCGAGCAATTGCTCAGAGATGAAAAGTGCCAGCACTGAAAGCTGTTGCTAGCCAGCACCCTTCCTTGGAAGCGCTTTCACAGGCGCAGCAACACTGGGGCTTTGCGCTTCTCTACCCACCAAACGTCACTGTCCTTCTCTTTCCGTCTCGTAGACACGAGCTGAGAAATTGCAAACGTCCAGCAATTGCTCAGAGATGAAAAGTGCCAGCACTGAAAGCTGTTGCTAGCCAGCACCCTTCCTTGGAAGCGCTTTTGTAGGCCTAAGAACAGTGGGGCTCTGGGCTTCTCTAGCCACCTCATCTTCTGCTCATCCTCCTGCGCACTATGAAGAGAGCTCAGGTGAGAAATTGCAAACGTCGAGCAATTGCTCAGAGATGAAAAGTGCCAGCACTGAAAGCTGTTGCTAGCCAGCACCCTTCCTTGGAAGCGCTTTCACAGGCGCAGCAACACTGGGGCTTTGCGCTTCTATACGCACCAAACGTCACGGTCCTTCTCTTTCCGTCTCGTAGACACGAGCTGAGAAATTGCAAACGTCCAGCAATTGCTCAGAGATGAAAAGTGCCAGCACTAAAGCTCTTGCTAGCCAGCACCCTTCCTTGGAAGCGCTTTCACAGGCGCAGTAACACTGGGGCTTTGCGCTTCTCTAGCCACCAAACGTCACGGTCACTATTTCTCCATCTCGTAGACACGAGCTGAGAAATTGCAGACGTCGAGCAATTGCTCAGAGATGAAAAGTGCCAGCACTGAAAGCTGTTGCTAGCCAGCACCCTTCCTTGGAAGCGCTTTTGTAGGCCTAAGAACAGTGGGGCTCTGGGCTTCTCTAGCCACCTCATCTTCTGCTCATCCTCCTGCGCACTCTGAAGAGAGCTCAGGTGAGAAATTGCAAACGTCGAGCAATTGCTCAGAGATGAAAAGTGCCAGCACTGAAAGCTGTTGCTAGCCAGCACCCTTCCTTGGAAGCGCTTTCACAGGCGCAGCAACACTGGGGCTTTGCGCTTCTCTAGCCACCAAACGTCACGGTCATTCTCTTTCCGTCTCGTAGACACGAGCTGAGAAATTGCAAACGTCGAGCAATTGCTCAGAGATGAAAAGTGCCAGCACTGAAAGCTGTTGCTAGACAGCACCCTTCCTTGGAAGCGCTTTCACAGGCGCAGCAACACTGGGGCTTTGCGCTTCTCTAGCCACCAAACGTCACGGTCACTATCTCTCCGTCTCGTAGACACGAGCTGAGAAATTGCAAACGTCGAGCAATTGCTCCGAGATGAAAAGTGCCAGCACTGAAAGCTGTTGCTAGCCAGCACCCTTCCTTGGAAGCGCTTTTGTAGGCCTAAGAACACTGGGGCTCTGGGCTTCTCTAGCCACCTCATCTTCTGCTCATCCTCTCGCGCACTCTAAAGAGAGCTCAGGTGAGAAATTGCAAACGTCCAGCAATTGCTCAGAGATGAAAAGTGCCAGCACTGAAAGCTGTTGCTAGCCAGCACCCTTCCTTGGAAGCGCTTTCACAGGCGCAGCAACACTGGGGCTTTGCGCTTCTCTACCCACCAAACGTCACGGTCCTTCTCTTTCCGTCTCGTAGACACGAGCTGAGAAATTGCAAACGTCGAGCAATTGCTCAGAGATGAAAAGTGCCAGCACTGAAAGCTGTTGCTAGCCAGCCCCCTTCCTTGGAAGCGCTTTTGTAGGCCTAAGAACACTGGGGCTCTGGGCTTCTCTAGCCACCTCATCTTCTGCTCATCCTCTCGCGCACTCTAAAGAGAGCTCAGGTGAGAAATTGCAAACGTCCAGCAATTGCTCAGAGATGAAAAGTGCCAGCACTGAAAGCTGTTGCTAGCCAGCACCCTTCCTTGGAAGCGCTTTCACAGGCGCAGCAACACTGGGGCTTTGCGCTTCTCTAGCCACCAAACGTCACGGTCACTATCTCTCCGTCTCGTAGACACGAGCTGAGAAATTGCAAACGTTGAGCAATTGCTCCGAGATGAAAAGTGCCAGCACTGAAAGCTGTTGCTAGCCAGCACCCTTCCTTGGAAGCGCTTTTGTAGGCCTAAGAACACTGGGGCTCTGGGCTTCTCTAGCCACCTCATCTTCTGCTCATCCTCTCGCGCACTCTAAAGAGAGCTCAGGTGAGAAATTGCAAACGTCCAGCAATTGCTCAGAGATGAAAAGTGCCAGCACTGAAAGCTGTTGCTAGCCAGCACCCTTCCTTGGAAGCGCTTTCACAGGCGCAGCAACACTGGGGCTTTGCGCTTCTCTACCCACCAAACGTCACGGTCCTTCTCTTTCCGTCTCGTAGACACGAGCTGAGAAATTGCAAACGTCGAGCAATTGCTCAGAGATGAAAAGTGCCAGCACTGAAAGCTGTTGCTAGCCAACACCCTTCCTTGCAAGCGCTTTTGTAGGCCTAAGAACCCTGGGGCTCTGGGCTTCTCTAGCCACCTCATCTTCTGCTCATCCTCTCGCGCACTCTAAAGAGAGCTCAGGTGAGAAATTGCAAACGTCCAGCAATTGCTCGGAGATGAAAAGTGCCAGCACTGAAAGCTGTTGCTAGCCAGCACCCTTCCTTGGAAGCGCTTTCACAGGCGCAGCAACACTGGGGCTTTGCGCTTCTCTACCCACCAAACGTCACGGTCCTTCTCTTTCCGTCTCGTAGACACGAGCTGAGAAATTGCAAACGTCGAGCAATTGCTCAGAGATGAAAAGTGCCAGCACTGAAAGCTGTTGCTAGCCAGCACCCTTCCTTGGAAGCGCTTTCACAGGCGCAGCAACACTGGGGCTTTGCGCTTCTATACGCACCAAACGTCACGGTCCTTCTCTTTCCGTCTCGTAGACACGAGCTGAGAAATTGCAAACGTCCAGCAATTGCTCAGAGATGAAAAGTGCCAGCACTAAAGCTCTTGCTAGCCAGCACCCTTCCTTGGAAGCGCTTTCACAGGCGCAGTAACACTGGGGCTTTGCGCTTCTCTAGCCACCAAACGTCACGGTCACTATTTCTCCGTCTCGTAGACACGAGCTGAGAAATTGCAGACGTCGAGCAATTGCTCAGAGATGAAAAGTGCCAGCACTGAAAGCTGTTGCTAGCCAGCACCCTTCCTTGGAAGCGCTTTTGTAGGCCTAAGAACACTGGGGCTCTGGGCTTCTCTAGCCACCTCATCTTCTGCTCATCCTCTCGCGCACTCTAAAGAGAGCTCAGGTGAGAAATTGCAAACGTCGAGCAATTGCTCAGAGCTGAAAAGTGCCAGCACTGAAAGCTGTTGCTAGCCAGCACCCTTCCTTGGAAGCGCTTTCACAGGCGCAGCAACACTGGGGCTTTGCGCTTCTCTAGCCACCAAACGTCACGGTCCTTCTCTTTCCGTCTCGTAGACACGAGCTGAGAAATTGCAAACGTCGAGCAATTGCTCAGAGATGAAAAGTGCCAGCACTGAAAGCTGTTGCTAGCCAACACCCTTCCTTGGAAGCGCTTTTGTAGGCCTAAGAACACTGGGGCTCTGGGCTTCTCTAGCCACCTCATCTTCTGCTCATCCTCTCGCGCACTCTAAAGAGAGCTCAGGTGAGAAATTGCAAACGTCCAGCAATTGCTCAGAGATGAAAAGTGCCAGCACTGAAAGCTGTTGCTAGCCAGCACCCTTCCTTGGAAGCGCTTTCACAGGCGCAGCAACACTGGGGCTTTGCGCTTCTCTAGCCACCAAACGTCACGGTCCTTCTCTTTCCGTCTCGTAGACACGAGCTGAGAAATTGCAAACGTCGAGCAATTGCTCAGAGATGAAAAGTGCCAGCACTAAAGCTGTTGCTAGCCAGCACCCTTCCTTGGAAGCGCTTTCACAGGCGCAGTAACACTGGGGCTTTGCGCTTCTCTAGCCACCAAACGTCACGGTCATTCTCTTTCCGTCTCGTAGACACGAGCTGAGAAATTGCAGACGTCGAGCAATTGCTCAGAGATGAAAAGTGCCAGCACTGAAAGCTGTTGCTAGCCAGCACCCTTCCTTGGAAGCGCTTTTGTAGGCCTAAGAACACTGGGGCTCTGGGCTTCTCTAGCCACCTCATCTTCTGCTCATCCTCTCGCGCACTCTAAAGAGAGCTCAGGTGAGAAATTGCAAACGTCGAGCAATTGCTCAGAGCTGAAAAGTGCCAGCACTGAAAGCTGTTGCTAGCCAGCACCCTTCCTTGGAAGCGCTTTCACAGGCGCAGCAACACTGGGGCTCTGGGCTTCTCTAGCCACCAAACGTCACGGTCCTTCTCTTTCCGTCTCGTAGACACGAGCTGAGAAATTGCAAACGTCGAGCAATTGCTCAGAGATGAAAAGTGCCAGCACTGAAAGCTGTTGCTAGCCAGCACCCTTCCTTGGAAGCGCTTTCACAGGCGCAGCAACACTGGGGCTTTGCGCTTCTATACGCACCAAACGTCACGGTCATTCTCTTTCCGTCTCGTAGACACGAGCTGAGAAATTGCAAACGTCGAGCAATTGCTCAGAGATGAAAAGTGCCAGCACTAAAGCTCTTGCTAGCCAGCACCCTTCCTTGGAAGCGCTTTCACAGGCGCAGTAACACTGGGGCTTTGCGCTTCTCTAGCCACCAAACGTCACGGTCACTATCTCTCCGTCTCGTAGACACGAGCTGAGAAATTGCAGACGTCGAGCAATTGCTCAGAGATGAAAAGTGCCAGCACTGAAAGCTGTTGCTAGCCAGCACCCTTCCTTGGAAGCGCTTTTGTAGGCCTAAGAACAGTGGGGCTCTGGGCTTCTCTAGCCACCTAATCTTCTGCTCATCCTTCCGTGCACTCTGAAGAGAGCTCAGGTGAGAAATTGCAAACGTCGAGCAATTGCTCAGAGATGAAAAGTGCCAGCACTGAAAGCTGTTGCTAGCCAGCACCCTTCCTTGGAAGCGCTTTCACAGGCGCAGCAACACTGGGGCTTTGCGCTTCTCTACCCACCAAACGTCACGGTCCTTCTCTTTCCGTCTCGTAGACACGAGCTGAGAAATTGCAAACGTCCAGCAATTGCTCAGAGATGAAAAGTGCCAGCACTGAAAGCTGTTGCTAGCCAGCACCCTTCCTTGGAAGCGCTTTCACAGGCGCAGCAACACTGGGGCTTTGCGCTTCTATACGCACCAAACGTCACGGTCACTATCTCTCCGTCTCGTAGACACGAGCTGAGAAATTGCAAACGTCGAGCAATTGCTCAGAGATGAAAAGTGCCAGCACTGAAAGCTGTTGCTAGCCAGCACCCTTCCTTGGAAGCGCTTTTGTAGGCCTAAGAACAGTGGGGCTCTGGGCTTCTCTAGCCACCTCATCTTCTGCTCATCCTCTCGCGCACTCTAAAGAGAGCTCAGGTGAGAAATTGCAAACGTCCAGCAATTGCTCAGAGATGAAAAGTGCCAGCACTGAAAGCTGTTGCTAGCCAGCACCCTTCCTTGGAAGCGCTTTCACAGGCGCAGCAACACTGGGGCTTTGCGCTTCTCTAGCCACCAAACGTCACTGTCCTTCTCTTTCCGTCTCGTAGACACGAGCTGAGAAATTGCAAACGTCCAGCAATTGCTCAGAGATGAAAAGTGCCAGCACTGAAAGCTGTTGCTAGCCAGCACCCTTCCTTGGAAGCGCTTTTGTAGGCCTAAGAACACTGGGGCTCTGGGCTTCTCTAGCCACCTCATCTTCTGCTCATCCTCTCGCGCACTCTAAAGAGAGCTCAGGTGAGAAATTGCAAACGTCGAGCAATTGCTCAGAGCTGAAAAGTGCCAGCACTGAAAGCTGTTGCTAGCCAGCACCCTTCCTTGGAAGCGCTTTCACAGGCGCAGCAACACTGGGGCTTTGCGCTTCTCTACCCACCAAACGTCACGGTCCTTCTCTTTCCGTCTCGTAGACACGAGCTGAGAAATTGCAAACGTCGAGCAATTGCTCAGAGATGAAAAGTGCCAGCACTGAAAGCTGTTGCTAGCCAACACCCTTCCTTGGAAGCGCTTTTGTAGGCCTAAGAACACTGGGGCTCTGGGCTTCTCTAGCCACCTCATCTTCTGCTCATCCTCTCGCGCACTCTAAAGAGAGCTCAGGTGAGAAATTGCAAACGTCGAGCAATTGCTCAGAGATGAAAAGTGCCAGCACTGAAAGCTGTTGCTAGCCAGCACCCTTCCTTGGAAGCGCTTTCACAGGCGCAGCAACACTGGGGCTTTGCGCTTCTCTACCCACCAAACGTCACGGTCATTCTCTTTCCGTCTCGTAGACACGAGCTGAGAAATTGCAAACGTCGAGCAATTGCTCAGAGATGAAAAGTGCCAGCACTAAAGCTGTTGCTAGCCAGCACCCTTCCTTGGAAGCGCTTTTGTAGGCCTAAGAACACTGGGGCTCTGGGCTTCTCTAGCCACCTCATCTTCTGCTCATCCTCTCGCGCACTCTAAAGAGAGCTCAGGTGAGAAATTGCAAACGTCGAGCAATTGCTCAGAGATGAAAAGTGCCAGCACTGAAAGCTGTTGCTAGCCAGCACCCTTCCTTGGAAGCGCTTTCACAGGCGCAGCAACACTGGGGCTTTGCGCTTCTCTAGCCACCAAACGTCACTGTCCTTCTCTTTCCGTCTCGTAGACACGAGCTGAGAAATTGCAAACGTCCAGCAATTGCTCAGAGATGAAAAGTGCCAGCACTGAAAGCTGTTGCTAGCCAGCACCCTTCCTTGGAAGCGCTTTTGTAGGCCTAAGAACAGTGGGGCTCTGGGCTTCTCTAGCCACCTCATCTTCTGCTCATCCTCCTGCGCACTATGAAGAGAGCTCAGGTGAGAAATTGCAAACGTCGAGCAATTGCTCAGAGATGAAAAGTGCCAGCACTGAAAGCTGTTGCTAGCCAGCACCCTTCCTTGGAAGCGCTTTCACAGGCGCAGCAACACTGGGGCTTTGCGCTTCTATACGCACCAAACGTCACGGTCCTTCTCTTTCCGTCTCGTAGACACGAGCTGAGAAATTGCAAACGTCGAGCAATTGCTCAGAGATGAAAAGTGCCAGCACTAAAGCTCTTGCTAGCCAGCACCCTTCCTTGGAAGCGCTTTCACAGGCGCAGTAACACTGGGGCTTTGCGCTTCTCTAGCCACCAAACGTCACGGTCACTATTTCTCCGTCTCGTAGACACGAGCTGAGAAATTGCAGACGTCGAGCAATTGCTCAGAGATTAAAAGTGCCAGCACTGAAAGCTGTTGCTAGCCAGCACCCTTCCTTGGAAGCGCTTTTGTAGGCCTAAGAACAGTGGGGCTCTGGGCTTCTCTAGCCACCTAATCTTCTGCTCATCCTCCTGCGCACTCTGAAGAGAGCTCAGGTGAGAAATTGCAAACGTCGAGCAATTGCTCAGAGATGAAAAGTGCCAGCACTGAAAGCTGTTGCTAGCCAGCACCCTTCCTTGGAAGCGCTTTCACAGGCGCAGCAACACTGGGGCTTTGCGCTTCTCTAGCCACCAAACGTCACGGTCCTTCTCTTTCCGTCTCCTAGACACGAGCTGAGAAATTGCAAACGTCGAGCAATTGCTCAGAGATGAAAAGTGCCAGCACTGAAAGCTGTTGCTAGACAGCACCCTTCCTTGGAAGCGCTTTCACAGGCGCAGCAACACTGGGGCTTTGCGCTTCTCTAGCCACCAAACGTCACGGTCACTATCTCTCCGTCTCGTAGACACGAGCTGAGAAATTGCAAACGTCGAGCAATTGCTCCGAGATGAAAAGTGCCAGCACTGAAAGCTGTTGCTAGCCAGCACCCTTCCTTGGAAGCGCTTTTGTAGGCCTAAGAACAGTGGGGCTCTGGGCTTCTCTAGCCACCTCATCTTCTGCTCATCCTCTCGCGCACTCTAAAGAGAGCTCAGGTGAGAAATTGCAAACGTCGAGCAATTGCTCAGAGATGAAAAGTGCCAGCACTGAAAGCTGTTGCTAGCCAGCACCCTTCCTTGGAAGCGCTTTCACAGGCGCAGCAACACTGGGGCTTTGCGCTTCTCTACCCACCAAACGTCACGGTCCTTCTCTTTCCGTCTCGTAGACACGAGCTGAGAAATTGCAAACGTCGAGCAATTGCTCAGAGATGAAAAGTGCCAGCACTGAAAGCTGTTGCTAGCCAGCCCCCTTCCTTGCAAGCGCTTTTGTAGGCCTAAGAACCCTGGGGCTCTGGGCTTCTCTAGCCACCTCATCTTCTGCTCATCCTCTCGCGCACTCTAAAGAGAGCTCAGGTGAGAAATTGCAAACGTCCAGCAATTGCTCAGAGATGAAAAGTGCCAGCACTGAAAGCTGTTGCTAGCCAGCACCCTTCCTTGGAAGCGCTTTCACAGGCGCAGCAACACTGGGGCTTTGCGCTTCTCTAGCCACCAAACGTCACGGTCACTATCTCTCCGTCTCGTAGACACGAGCTGAGAAATTGCAAACGTCGAGCAATTGCTCCGAGATGAAAAGTGCCAGCACTGAAAGCTGTTGCTAGCCAGCACCCTTCCTTGGAAGCGCTTTTGTAGGCCTAAGAACACTGGGGCTCTGGGCTTCTCTAGCCACCTCATCTTCTGCTCATCCTCTCGCGCACTCTAAAGAGAGCTCAGGTGAGAAATTGCAAACGTCGAGCAATTGCTCAGAGATGAAAAGTGCCAGCACTGAAAGCTGTTGCTAGCCAGCACCCTTCCTTGGAAGCGCTTTCACAGGCGCAGCAACACTGGGGCTTTGCGCTTCTCTAGCCACCAAACGTCACGGTCCTTCTCTTTCCGTCTCGTAGACACGAGCTGAGAAATTGCAAACGTCGAGCAATTGCTCAGAGATGAAAAGTGCCAGCACTGAAAGCTGTTGCTAGCCAGCCCCCTTCCTTGGAAGCGCTTTTGTAGGCCTAAGAACCCTGGGGCTCTGGGCTTCTCTAGCCACCTCATCTTCTGCTCATCCTCTCGCGCACTCTAAAGAGAGCTCAGGTGAGAAATTGCAAACGTCCAGCAATTGCTCAGAGATGAAAAGTGCCAGCACTGAAAGCTGTTGCTAGCCAGCACCCTTCCTTGGAAGCGCTTTCACAGGCGCAGCAACACTGGGGCTTTGCGCTTCTCTAGCCACCAAACGTCACGGTCCTTCTCTTTCCGTCTCGTAGACACGAGCTGAGAAATTGCAAACGTCGAGCAATTGCTCAGAGATGAAAAGTGCCAGCACTGAAAGCTGTTGCTAGCCAGCACCCTTCCTTGGAAGCGCTTTCACAGGCGCAGCAACACTGGGGCTTTGCGCTTCTATACGCACCAAACTTCACGGTCCTTCTCTTTCCGTCTCGTAGACACGAGCTGAGAAATTGCAAACGTCGAGCAATTGCTCAGAGATGAAAAGTGCCAGCACTAAAGCTCTTGCTAGCCAGCACCCTTCCTTGGAAGCGCTTTCACAGGCGCAGTAACACTGGGGCTTTGCGCTTCTCTAGCCACCAAACGTCACGGTCACTATTTCTCCGTCTCGTAGACACGAGCTGAGAAATTGCAGACGTCGAGCAATTGCTCAGAGATGAAAAGTGCCAGCACTGAAAGCTGTTGCTAGCCAGCACCCTTCCTTGGAAGCGCTTTTGTAGGCCTAAGAACACTGGGGCTCTGGGCTTCTCTAGCCACCTCATCTTCTGCTCATCCTCTCGCGCACTCTAAAGAGAGCTCAGGTGAGAAATTGCAAACGTCGAGCAATTGCTCAGAGCTGAAAAGTGCCAGCACTGAAAGCTGTTGCTAGCCAGCACCCTTCCTTGGAAGCGCTTTCACAGGCGCAGCAACACTGGGGCTTTGCGCTTCTCTAGCCACCAAACGTCACGGTCATTCTCTTTCCGTCTCGTAGACACGAGCTGAGAAATTGCAAACGTCGAGCAATTGCTCAGAGATGAAAAGTGCCAGCACTGAAAGCTGTTGCTAGCCAACACCCTTCCTTGGAAGCGCTTTTGTAGGCCTAAGAACACTGGGGCTCTGGGCTTCTCTAGCCACCTCATCTTCTGCTCATCCTCTCGCGCACTCTAAAGAGAGCTCAGGTGAGAAATTGCAAACGTCCAGCAATTGCTCAGAGATGAAAAGTGCCAGCACTGAAAGCTCTTGCTAGCCAGCACCCTTCCTTGGAAGCGCTTTCACAGGCGCAGCAACACTGGGGCTTTGCGCTTCTCTAGCCACCAAACGTCACGGTCCTTCTCTTTCCGTCTCGTAGACACGA
The DNA here is from genome assembly GCA_037962945.1 of Sarcoramphus papa. Classification (NCBI taxonomy): domain Eukaryota; kingdom Metazoa; phylum Chordata; class Aves; order Accipitriformes; family Cathartidae; genus Sarcoramphus; species Sarcoramphus papa. The sequence goes on along the minus strand of CM075606.1, from coordinate 3,169,211 downwards.
GCTGAGAAATTGCAAACGTCCAGCAATTGCTCAGAGATGAAAAGTGCCAGCACTGAAAGCTGTTGCTAGCCAACACCCTTCCTTGGAAGCGCTTTTGTAGGCCTAAGAACACTGGGGCTCTGGGCTTCTCTAGCCACCTCATCTTCTGCTCATCCTCTCGCGCACTCTAAAGAGAGCTCAGGTGAGAAATTGCAAACGTCCAGCAATTGCTCAGAGATGAAAAGTGCCAGCACTGAAAGCTGTTGCTAGCCAGCACCCTTCCTTGGAAGCGCTTTCACAGGCGCAGCAACACTGGGGCTTTGCGCTTCTCTAGCCACCAAACGTCACGGTCCTTCTCTTTCCGTCTCGTAGACACGAGGTGAGAAATTGCAAACGTCGAGCAATTGCTCAGAGATGAAAAGTGCCAGCACTAAAGCTGTTGCTAGCCAGCACCCTTCCTTGGAAGCGCTTTCACAGGCGCAGTAACACTGGGGCTTTGCGCTTCTCTAGCCACCAAACGTCACGGTCATTCTCTTTCCGTCTCGTAGACACGAGCTGAGAAATTGCAAACGTCGAGCAATTGCTCAGAGATGAAAAGTGCCAGCACTGAAAGCTGTTGCTAGCCAGCACCCTTCCTTGGAAGCGCTTTTGTAGGCCTAAGAACACTGGGGCTCTGGGCTTCTCTAGCCACCTCATCTTCTGCTCATCCTCTCGTGCACTCTAAAGAGAGCTCAGGTGAGAAATTGCAAACGTCGAGCAATTGCTCAGAGATGAAAAGTGCCAGCACTGAAAGCTGTTGCTAGCCAGCACCCTTCCTTGGAAGCGCTTTCACAGGCGCAGCAACACTGGGGCTTTGCGCTTCTCTACCCACCAAACGTCACTGTCCTTCTCTTTCCGTCTCGTAGACACGAGCTGAGAAATTGCAAACGTCCAGCAATTGCTCAGAGATGAAAAGTGCCAGCACTGAAAGCTGTTGCTAGCCAGCACCCTTCCTTGGAAGCGCTTTTGTAGGCCTAAGAACAGTGGGGCTCTGGGCTTCTCTAGCCACCTCATCTTCTGCTCATCCTCCTGCGCACTATGAAGAGAGCTCAGGTGAGAAATTGCAAACGTCGAGCAATTGCTCAGAGATGAAAAGTGCCAGCACTGAAAGCTGTTGCTAGCCAGCACCCTTCCTTGGAAGCGCTTTCACAGGCGCAGCAACACTGGGGCTTTGCGCTTCTATACGCACCAAACGTCACGGTCCTTCTCTTTCCGTCTCGTAGACACGAGCTGAGAAATTGCAAACGTCCAGCAATTGCTCAGAGATGAAAAGTGCCAGCACTAAAGCTCTTGCTAGCCAGCACCCTTCCTTGGAAGCGCTTTCACAGGCGCAGTAACACTGGGGCTTTGCGCTTCTCTAGCCACCAAACGTCACGGTCACTATTTCTCCATCTCGTAGACACGAGCTGAGAAATTGCAGACGTCGAGCAATTGCTCAGAGATGAAAAGTGCCAGCACTGAAAGCTGTTGCTAGCCAGCACCCTTCCTTGGAAGCGCTTTTGTAGGCCTAAGAACAGTGGGGCTCTGGGCTTCTCTAGCCACCTCATCTTCTGCTCATCCTCCTGCGCACTCTGAAGAGAGCTCAGGTGAGAAATTGCAAACGTCGAGCAATTGCTCAGAGATGAAAAGTGCCAGCACTGAAAGCTGTTGCTAGCCAGCACCCTTCCTTGGAAGCGCTTTCACAGGCGCAGCAACACTGGGGCTTTGCGCTTCTCTAGCCACCAAACGTCACGGTCATTCTCTTTCCGTCTCGTAGACACGAGCTGAGAAATTGCAAACGTCGAGCAATTGCTCAGAGATGAAAAGTGCCAGCACTGAAAGCTGTTGCTAGACAGCACCCTTCCTTGGAAGCGCTTTCACAGGCGCAGCAACACTGGGGCTTTGCGCTTCTCTAGCCACCAAACGTCACGGTCACTATCTCTCCGTCTCGTAGACACGAGCTGAGAAATTGCAAACGTCGAGCAATTGCTCCGAGATGAAAAGTGCCAGCACTGAAAGCTGTTGCTAGCCAGCACCCTTCCTTGGAAGCGCTTTTGTAGGCCTAAGAACACTGGGGCTCTGGGCTTCTCTAGCCACCTCATCTTCTGCTCATCCTCTCGCGCACTCTAAAGAGAGCTCAGGTGAGAAATTGCAAACGTCCAGCAATTGCTCAGAGATGAAAAGTGCCAGCACTGAAAGCTGTTGCTAGCCAGCACCCTTCCTTGGAAGCGCTTTCACAGGCGCAGCAACACTGGGGCTTTGCGCTTCTCTACCCACCAAACGTCACGGTCCTTCTCTTTCCGTCTCGTAGACACGAGCTGAGAAATTGCAAACGTCGAGCAATTGCTCAGAGATGAAAAGTGCCAGCACTGAAAGCTGTTGCTAGCCAGCCCCCTTCCTTGGAAGCGCTTTTGTAGGCCTAAGAACACTGGGGCTCTGGGCTTCTCTAGCCACCTCATCTTCTGCTCATCCTCTCGCGCACTCTAAAGAGAGCTCAGGTGAGAAATTGCAAACGTCCAGCAATTGCTCAGAGATGAAAAGTGCCAGCACTGAAAGCTGTTGCTAGCCAGCACCCTTCCTTGGAAGCGCTTTCACAGGCGCAGCAACACTGGGGCTTTGCGCTTCTCTAGCCACCAAACGTCACGGTCACTATCTCTCCGTCTCGTAGACACGAGCTGAGAAATTGCAAACGTTGAGCAATTGCTCCGAGATGAAAAGTGCCAGCACTGAAAGCTGTTGCTAGCCAGCACCCTTCCTTGGAAGCGCTTTTGTAGGCCTAAGAACACTGGGGCTCTGGGCTTCTCTAGCCACCTCATCTTCTGCTCATCCTCTCGCGCACTCTAAAGAGAGCTCAGGTGAGAAATTGCAAACGTCCAGCAATTGCTCAGAGATGAAAAGTGCCAGCACTGAAAGCTGTTGCTAGCCAGCACCCTTCCTTGGAAGCGCTTTCACAGGCGCAGCAACACTGGGGCTTTGCGCTTCTCTACCCACCAAACGTCACGGTCCTTCTCTTTCCGTCTCGTAGACACGAGCTGAGAAATTGCAAACGTCGAGCAATTGCTCAGAGATGAAAAGTGCCAGCACTGAAAGCTGTTGCTAGCCAACACCCTTCCTTGCAAGCGCTTTTGTAGGCCTAAGAACCCTGGGGCTCTGGGCTTCTCTAGCCACCTCATCTTCTGCTCATCCTCTCGCGCACTCTAAAGAGAGCTCAGGTGAGAAATTGCAAACGTCCAGCAATTGCTCGGAGATGAAAAGTGCCAGCACTGAAAGCTGTTGCTAGCCAGCACCCTTCCTTGGAAGCGCTTTCACAGGCGCAGCAACACTGGGGCTTTGCGCTTCTCTACCCACCAAACGTCACGGTCCTTCTCTTTCCGTCTCGTAGACACGAGCTGAGAAATTGCAAACGTCGAGCAATTGCTCAGAGATGAAAAGTGCCAGCACTGAAAGCTGTTGCTAGCCAGCACCCTTCCTTGGAAGCGCTTTCACAGGCGCAGCAACACTGGGGCTTTGCGCTTCTATACGCACCAAACGTCACGGTCCTTCTCTTTCCGTCTCGTAGACACGAGCTGAGAAATTGCAAACGTCCAGCAATTGCTCAGAGATGAAAAGTGCCAGCACTAAAGCTCTTGCTAGCCAGCACCCTTCCTTGGAAGCGCTTTCACAGGCGCAGTAACACTGGGGCTTTGCGCTTCTCTAGCCACCAAACGTCACGGTCACTATTTCTCCGTCTCGTAGACACGAGCTGAGAAATTGCAGACGTCGAGCAATTGCTCAGAGATGAAAAGTGCCAGCACTGAAAGCTGTTGCTAGCCAGCACCCTTCCTTGGAAGCGCTTTTGTAGGCCTAAGAACACTGGGGCTCTGGGCTTCTCTAGCCACCTCATCTTCTGCTCATCCTCTCGCGCACTCTAAAGAGAGCTCAGGTGAGAAATTGCAAACGTCGAGCAATTGCTCAGAGCTGAAAAGTGCCAGCACTGAAAGCTGTTGCTAGCCAGCACCCTTCCTTGGAAGCGCTTTCACAGGCGCAGCAACACTGGGGCTTTGCGCTTCTCTAGCCACCAAACGTCACGGTCCTTCTCTTTCCGTCTCGTAGACACGAGCTGAGAAATTGCAAACGTCGAGCAATTGCTCAGAGATGAAAAGTGCCAGCACTGAAAGCTGTTGCTAGCCAACACCCTTCCTTGGAAGCGCTTTTGTAGGCCTAAGAACACTGGGGCTCTGGGCTTCTCTAGCCACCTCATCTTCTGCTCATCCTCTCGCGCACTCTAAAGAGAGCTCAGGTGAGAAATTGCAAACGTCCAGCAATTGCTCAGAGATGAAAAGTGCCAGCACTGAAAGCTGTTGCTAGCCAGCACCCTTCCTTGGAAGCGCTTTCACAGGCGCAGCAACACTGGGGCTTTGCGCTTCTCTAGCCACCAAACGTCACGGTCCTTCTCTTTCCGTCTCGTAGACACGAGCTGAGAAATTGCAAACGTCGAGCAATTGCTCAGAGATGAAAAGTGCCAGCACTAAAGCTGTTGCTAGCCAGCACCCTTCCTTGGAAGCGCTTTCACAGGCGCAGTAACACTGGGGCTTTGCGCTTCTCTAGCCACCAAACGTCACGGTCATTCTCTTTCCGTCTCGTAGACACGAGCTGAGAAATTGCAGACGTCGAGCAATTGCTCAGAGATGAAAAGTGCCAGCACTGAAAGCTGTTGCTAGCCAGCACCCTTCCTTGGAAGCGCTTTTGTAGGCCTAAGAACACTGGGGCTCTGGGCTTCTCTAGCCACCTCATCTTCTGCTCATCCTCTCGCGCACTCTAAAGAGAGCTCAGGTGAGAAATTGCAAACGTCGAGCAATTGCTCAGAGCTGAAAAGTGCCAGCACTGAAAGCTGTTGCTAGCCAGCACCCTTCCTTGGAAGCGCTTTCACAGGCGCAGCAACACTGGGGCTCTGGGCTTCTCTAGCCACCAAACGTCACGGTCCTTCTCTTTCCGTCTCGTAGACACGAGCTGAGAAATTGCAAACGTCGAGCAATTGCTCAGAGATGAAAAGTGCCAGCACTGAAAGCTGTTGCTAGCCAACACCCTTCCTTGGAAGCGCTTTTGTAGGCCTAAGAACAGTGGGGCTCTGGGCTTCTCTAGCCACCTCATCTTCTGCTCATCCTCTCGCGCACTCTAAAGAGAGCTCAGGTGAGAAATTGCAAACGTCCAGCAATTGCTCAGAGATGAAAAGTGCCAGCACTGAAAGCTGTTGCTAGCCAGCACCCTTCCTTGGAAGCGCTTTCACAGGCGCAGCAACACTGGGGCTTTGCGCTTCTCTAGCCACCAAACGTCACGGTCCTTCTCTTTCCGTCTCGTAGACACGAGCTGAGAAATTGCAAACGTCGAGCAATTGCTCAGAGATGAAAAGTGCCAGCACTAAAGCTGTTGCTAGCCAGCACCCTTCCTTGGAAGCGCTTTCACAGGCGCAGTAACACTGGGGCTTTGCGCTTCTCTAGCCACCAAACGTCACGGTCATTCTCTTTCCGTCTCGTAGACACGAGCTGAGAAATTGCAAACGTCGAGCAATTGCTCAGAGATGAAAAGTGCCAGCACTGAAAGCTGTTGCTAGCCAGCACCCTTCCTTGGAAGTGCTTTTGTAGGCCTAAGAACACTGGGGCTCTGGGCTTCTCTAGCCACCTCATCTTCTGCTCATCCTCTCGCGCACTCTAAAGAGAGCTCAGGTGAGAAATTGCAAACGTCCAGCAATTGCTCAGAGATGAAAAGTGCCAGCACTGAAAGCTGTTGCTAGCCAGCACCCTTCCTTGGAAGCGCTTTCACAGGCGCAGCAACACTGGGGCTTTGCGCTTCTATACGCACCAAACGTCACGGTCCTTCTCTTTCCGTCTCGTAGACACGAGCTGAGAAATTGCAAACGTCGAGCAATTGCTCAGAGATGAAAAGTGCCAGCACTGAAAGCTGTTGCTAGCCAGCACCCTTCCTTGGAAGCGCTTTTGTAGGCCTAAGAACAGTGGGGCTCTGGGCTTCTCTAGCCACCTAATCTTCTGCTCATCCTCCCGCGCTCTAAAGAGAGCTCAGGTGAGTAATTGCAAACGTCCAGGAATTGCTCAGAGATGAAAAGTGCCAGCACTGAAAGCTGTTGCTAGCCAGCACCCTTCCTTGGAAGCGCTTTCACAGGCGCAGCAACACTGGGGCTTTGCGCTTCTCTACCCACCAAACGTCACGGTCCTTCTCTTTCCGTCTCGTAGACACGAGCTGAGAAATTGCAAACGTCCAGCAATTGCTCAGAGATGAAAAGTGCCAGCACTGAAAGCTGTTGCTAGCCAGCACCCTTCCTTGGAAGTGCTTTTGTAGGCCTAAGAACAGTGGGGCTCTGGGCTTCTCTAGCCACCTCATCTTCTGCTCATCCTCGCGCGCACTCTAAAGAGAGCTCAGGTGAGAAATTGCAAATGTCCAGCAATTGCTCAGAGATGAAAAGTGCCAGCACTGAAAGCTGTTGCTAGCCAGCACCCTTCCTTGGAAGCGCTTTCACAGGCGCAGCAACACTGGGGCTTTGCGCTTCTCTACCCACCAAACGTCACGGTCCTTCTCTTTCCGTCTCGTAGACACGAGCTGAGAAATTGCAAACGTCCAGCAATTGCTCGGAGATGAAAAGTGCCAGCACTGAAAGCTGTTGCTAGCCAGCACCCTTCCTTGGAAGCGCTTTTGTAGGCCTAAGAACACTGGGGCTCTGGGCTTCTCTAGCCACCTCATCTTCTGCTCATCCTCTCGCGCACTCTAAAGAGAGCTCAGGTGAGAAATTGCAAACGTCCAGCAATTGCTCAGAGATGAAAAGTGCCAGCACTGAAAGCTGTTGCTAGCCAGCACCCTTCCTTGGAAGCGCTTTCACAGGCGCAGCAACACTGGGGCTTTGCGCTTCTATACGCACCAAACGTCACGGTCCTTCTCTTTCCGTCTCGTAGACACGAGCTGAGAAATTGCAAACGTCGAGCAATTGCTCAGAGATGAAAAGTGCCAGCACTGAAAGCTGTTGCTAGCCAACACCCTTCCTTGGAAGCGCTTTTGTAGGCCTAAGAACACTGGGGCTCTGGGCTTCTCTAGCCACCTCATCTTCTGCTCATCCTCTCGCGCACTCTAAAGAGAGCTCAGGTGAGAAATTGCAAACGTCCAGCAATTGCTCAGAGATGAAAAGTGCCAGCACTGAAAGCTGTTGCTAGCCAGCACCCTTCCTTGGAAGCGCTTTCACAGGCGCAGCAACACTGGGGCTTTGCGCTTCTCTAGCCACCAAACGTCACGGTCCTTCTCTTTCCGTCTCGTAGACACGAGCTGAGAAATTGCAAACGTCGAGCAATTGCTCAGAGATGAAAAGTGCCAGCACTAAAGCTGTTGCTAGCCAGCACCCTTCCTTGGAAGCGCTTTCACAGGCGCAGTAACACTGGGGCTTTGCGCTTCTCTAGCCACCAAACGTCACGGTCATTCTCTTTCCGTCTCGTAGACACGAGCTGAGAAATTGCAAACGTCGAGCAATTGCTCAGAGATGAAAAGTGCCAGCACTGAAAGCTGTTGCTAGCCAGCACCCTTCCTTGGAAGTGCTTTTGTAGGCCTAAGAACACTGGGGCTCTGGGCTTCTCTAGCCACCTCATCTTCTGCTCATCCTCTCGCGCACTCTAAAGAGAGCTCAGGTGAGAAATTGCAAACGTCCAGCAATTGCTCAGAGATGAAAAGTGCCAGCACTGAAAGCTCTTGCTAGCCAGCACCCTTCCTTGGAAGCGCTTTCACAGGCGCAGCAACACTGGGGCTTTGCGCTTCTATACGCACCAAACGTCACGGTCCTTCTCTTTCCGTCTCGTAGACACGAGCTGAGAAATTGCAAACGTCGAGCAATTGCTCAGAGATGAAAAGTGCCAGCACTGAAAGCTGTTGCTAGCCAGCACCCTTCCTTGGAAGCGCTTTTGTAGGCCTAAGAACAGTGGGGCTCTGGGCTTCTCTAGCCACCTAATCTTCTGCTCATCCTCCCGCGCTCTAAAGAGAGCTCAGGTGAGTAATTGCAAACGTCCAGCAATTGCTCAGAGATGAAAAGTGCCAGCACTGAAAGCTGTTGCTAGCCAGCACCCTTCCTTGGAAGCGCTTTCACAGGCGCAGCAACACTGGGGCTTTGCGCTTCTCTACGCACCAAACGTCACGGTCCTTCTCTTTCCGTCTCGTAGACACGAGCTGAGAAATTGCAAACGTCCAGCAATTGCTCAGAGATGAAAAGTGCCAGCACTGAAAGCTGTTGCTAGCCAGCACCCTTCCTTGGAAGTGCTTTTGTAGGCCTAAGAACAGTGGGGCTCTGGGCTTCTCTAGCCACCTCATCTTCTGCTCATCCTCGCGCGCACTCTAAAGAGAGCTCAGGTGAGAAATTGCAAATGTCCAGCAATTGCTCAGAGATGAAAAGTGCCAGCACTGAAAGCTGTTGCTAGCCAGCACCCTTCCTTGGAAGCGCTTTCACAGGCGCAGCAACACTGGGGCTTTGCGCTTCTCTACCCACCAAACGTCACGGTCCTTCTCTTTCCGTCTCGTAGACACGAGCTGAGAAATTGCAAACGTCGAGCAATTGCTCAGAGATGAAAAGTGCCAGCACTGAAAGCTGTTGCTAGCCAGCAGCCTTCCTTGGAAGCGCTTTCACAGGCGCAGCAACACTGGGGCTTTGCGCTTCTCTACCCACCAAACGTCACGGTCCTTCTCTTTCCGTCTCGTAGACACGAGCTGAGAAATTGCAAACGTCGAGCAATTGCTCAGAGATGAAAAGTGCCAGCACTGAAAGCTGTTGCTAGCCAGCACCCTTCCTTGGAAGCGCTTTTGTAGGCCTAAGAACACTGGGGCTCTGGGCTTCTCTAGCCACCTCATCTTCTGCTCATCCTCTCGCGCACTCTAAAGAGAGCTCAGGTGAGAAATTGCAAACGTCGAGCAATTGCTCAGAGATGAAAAGTGCCAGCACTGAAAGCTGTTGCTAGCCAGCACCCTTCCTTGGAAGCGCTTTCACAGGCGCAGCAACACTGGGGCTTTGCGCTTCTCTAGCCACCAAACGTCACGGTCCTTCTCTTTCCGTCTCGTAGACACGAGCTGAGAAATTGCAAACGTCGAGCAATTGCTCAGAGATGAAAAGTGCCAGCACTGGAAGCTCTTGCTAGCCAGCACCCTTCCTTGCAAGCGCTTTTGTAGGCCTAAGAACAGTGGGGCTCTGGGCTTTTCTAGCCACCTCATCTTCTGCTCATCCTCTCGCGCACTCTGAAGAGAGCTCAGGTGAGAAATTGCAAACGTCCAGCAATTGCTCAGAGATGAAAAGTGCCAGCACTGAAAGCTGTTGCTAGCCAGCACCCTTCCTTGGAAGCGCTTTTGTAGGCCTAAAAACACTGGGGCTCTGGGCTTCTCTAGCCACCAAACGTCACGGTCCTTCTCTTTCCGTCTCGTAGACACGAGCTGAGAAATTGCAAACGTCGAGCAATTGCTCAGAGATGAAAAGTGCCAGCACTAAAGCTCTTGCTAGCCAGCACCCTTCCTTGGAAGCACTTTCACAGGCGCAGCAACACTGGGGCTTTGCGCTTCTATACGCACCAAACGTCACGGTCATTCTCTTTCCGTCTCGTAGACACGAGCTGAGAAATTGCAAACGTCGAGCAATTGCTCAGAGATGAAAAGTGCCAGCACTGAAAGCTGTTGCTAGCCAGCACCCTTCCTTGGAAGCGCTTTTGTAGGCCTAAGAACAGTGGGGCTCTGGGCTTCTCTAGCCACCTCATCTTCTGCTCATCCTCTCGCGCACTCTAAAGAGAGCTCAGGTGAGTAATTGCAAACGTCCAGGAATTGCTCAGAGATGAAAAGTGCCAGCACTGAAAGCTGTTGCTAGCCAGCACCCTTCCTTGGAAGCGCTTTCACAGGCGCAGTAACACTGGGGCTTTGCACTTCTCTAGCCACCAAACATCACGGTCCTTCTCTTTCCGTCTTGTAGACACGAGCTGAGATATTGCAAACGTCGAGCAATTGCTCAGAGATGAAAAGTGCCAGCACTGAAAGCTGTTGCTAGCCAGCACCCTTCCTTGGAAGCGCTTTTGTAGGCCTAAGAACACTGGGGCTCTGGGCTTCTCTAGCCACCTCATCTTCTGCTCATCCTCTCGCGCACTCTAAAGAGAGCTCAGGTGAGAAATTGCAAACGTCGAGCAATTGCTCAGAGATGAAAAGTGCCAGCACTGAAAGCTGTTGCTAGCCAGCACCCTTCCTTGGAAGCGCTTTCACAGGCGCAGCAACACTGGGGCTTTGCGCTTCTATACGCACCAAACGTCACGGTCCTTCTCTTTCCGTCTCGTAGACACGAGCTGAGAAATTGCAAACGTCGAGCAATTGCTCAGAGATGAAAAGTGCCAGCACTGAAAGCTGTTGCTAGCCAACACCCTTCCTTGGAAGCGCTTTTGTAGGCCTAAGAACACTGGGGCTCTGGGCTTCTCTAGCCACCTCATCTTCTGCTCATCCTCTCGCGCACTCTAAAGAGAGCTCAGGTGAGAAATTGCAAACGTCCAGCAATTGCTCAGAGATGAAAAGTGCCAGCACTGAAAGCTGTTGCTAGCCAGCACCCTTCCTTGGAAGCGCTTTCACAGGCGCAGCAACACTGGGGCTTTGCGCTTCTCTAGCCACCAAACGTCACGGTCCTTCTCTTTCCGTCTCGTAGACACGAGCTGAGAAATTGCAAACGTCGAGCAATTGCTCAGAGATGAAAAGTGCCAGCACTAAAGCTGTTGCTAGCCAGCACCCTTCCTTGGAAGCGCTTTCACAGGCGCAGTAACACTGGGGCTTTGCGCTTCTCTAGCCACCAAACGTCACGGTCATTCTCTTTCCGTCTCGTAGACACGAGCTGAGAAATTGCAAACGTCGAGCAATTGCTCAGAGATGAAAAGTGCCAGCACTGAAAGCTGTTGCTAGCCAGCACCCTTCCTTGGAAGTGCTTTTGTAGGCCTAAGAACAGTGGGGCTCTGGGCTTCTCTAGCCACCTCATCTTCTGCTCATCCTCTCGCGCACTCTAAAGAGAGCTCAGGTGAGAAATTGCAAACGTCCAGCAATTGCTCAGAGATGAAAAGTGCCAGCACTGAAAGCTGTTGCTAGCCAGCACCCTTCCTTGGAAGCGCTTTCACAGGCGCAGCAACACTGGGGCTTTGCGCTTCTATACGCACCAAACGTCACGGTCCTTCTCTTTCCGTCTCGTAGACACGAGCTGAGAAATTGCAAACGTCGAGCAATTGCTCAGAGATGAAAAGTGCCAGCACTGAAAGCTGTTGCTAGCCAGCACCCTTCCTTGGAAGCGCTTTTGTAGGCCTAAGAACAGTGGGGCTCTGGGCTTCTCTAGCCACCTAATCTTCTGCTCATCCTCCCGCGCTCTAAAGAGAGCTCAGGTGAGTAATTGCAAACGTCCAGGAATTGCTCAGAGATGAAAAGTGCCAGCACTGAAAGCTGTTGCTAGCCAGCACCCTTCCTTGGAAGCGCTTTCACAGGCGCAGCAACACTGGGGCTTTGCGCTTCTCTAGCCACCAAACGTCACGGTCCTTCTCTTTCCGTCTCGTAGACACGAGCTGAGAAATTGCAAACGTCCAGCAATTGCTCAGAGATGAAAAGTGCCAGCACTGAAAGCTGTTGCTAGCCAGCCCCCTTCCTTGGAAGCGCTTTTGTAGGCCTAAGAACAGTGGGGCTCTGGGCTTCTCTAGCCACCTCATCTTCTGCTCATCCTCGCGCGCACTCTAAAGAGAGCTCAGGTGAGAAATTGCAAATGTCCAGCAATTGCTCAGAGATGAAAAGTGCCAGCACTGAAAGCTGTTGCTAGCCAGCACCCTTCCTTGGAAGCGCTTTCACAGGCGCAGCAACACTGGGGCTTTGCGCTTCTCTACCCACCAAACGTCACGGTCCTTCTCTTTCCGTCTCGTAGACACGAGCTGAGAAATTGCAAACGTCGAGCAATTGCTCAGAGATGAAAAGTGCCAGCACTGAAAGCTGTTGCTAGCCAGCAGCCTTCCTTGGAAGCGCTTTCACAGGCGCAGCAACACTGGGGCTTTGCGCTTCTCTACCCACCAAACGTCACGGTCCTTCTCTTTCCGTCTCGTAGACACGAGCTGAGAAATTGCAAACGTCCAGCAATTGCTCGGAGATGAAAAGTGCCAGCACTGAAAGCTGTTGCTAGCCAGCACCCTTCCTTGGAAGCGCTTTTGTAGGCCTAAGAACACTGGGGCTCTGGGCTTCTCTAGCCACCTCATCTTCTGCTCATCCTCTCGCGCACTCTAAAGAGAGCTCAGGTGAGAAATTGCAAACGTCCAGCAATTGCTCAGAGATGAAAAGTGCCAGCACTGAAAGCTGTTGCTAGCCAGCACCCTTCCTTGGAAGCGCTTTCACAGGCGCAGCAACACTGGGGCTTTGCGCTTCTATACGCACCAAACGTCACGGTCCTTCTCTTTCCGTCTCGTAGACACGAGCTGAGAAATTGCAAACGTCGAGCAATTGCTCAGAGATGAAAAGTGCCAGCACTGGAAGCTCTTGCTAGCCAGCACCCTTCCTTGCAAGCGCTTTTGTAGGCCTAAGAACACTGGGGCTCTGGGCTTTTCTAGCCACCTCATCTTCTGCTCATCCTCTCGCGCACTCTGAAGAGAGCTCAGGTGAGAAATTGCAAACGTCCAGCAATTGCTCAGAGATGAAAAGTGCCAGCACTGAAAGCTGTTGCTAGCCAGCACCCTTCCTTGGAAGCGCTTTTGTAGGCCTAAAAACACTGGGGCTCTGGGCTTCTCTAGCCACCAAACGTCACGGTCCTTCTCTTTCCGTCTCGTAGACACGAGCTGAGAAATTGCAAACGTCGAGCAATTGCTCAGAGATGAAAAGTGCCAGCACTAAAGCTCTTGCTAGCCAGCACCCTTCCTTGGAAGCACTTTCACAGGCGCAGCAACACTGGGGCTTTGCGCTTCTATACGCACCAAACGTCACGGTCATTCTCTTTCCGTCTCGTAGACACGAGCTGAGAAATTGCAAACGTCGAGCAATTGCTCAGAGATGAAAAGTGCCAGCACTGAAAGCTGTTGCTAGCCAGCACCCTTCCTTGGAAGCGCTTTTGTAGGCCTAAGAACAGTGGGGCTCTGGGCTTCTCTAGCCACCTCATCTTCTGCTCATCCTCTCGCGCACTCTAAAGAGAGCTCAGGTGAGTAATTGCAAACGTCCAGGAATTGCTCAGAGATGAAAAGTGCCAGCACTGAAAGCTGTTGCTAGCCAGCACCCTTCCTTGGAAGCGCTTTCACAGGCGCAGTAACACTGGGGCTTTGCACTTCTCTAGCCACCAAACATCACGGTCCTTCTCTTTCCGTCTTGTAGACACGAGCTGAGATATTGCAAACGTCGAGCAATTGCTCAGAGATGAAAAGTGCCAGCACTGAAAGCTGTTGCTAGCCAGCACCCTTCCTTGCAAGCGCTTTTGTAGGCCTAAGAACAGTGGGGCTCTGGGCTTCTCTAGCCACCTCATCTTCTGCTCATCCTCTCGCGCACTCTAAAGAGAGCTCAGGTGAGAAATTGCAAACGTCGAGCAATTGCTCAGAGATGAAAAGTGCCAGCACTGAAAGCTGTTGCTAGCCAGCACCCTTCCTTGGAAGCGCTTTCACAGGCGCAGCAACACTGGGGCTTTGCGCTTCTATACGCACCAAACGTCACGGTCCTTCTCTTTCCGTCTCGTAGACACGAGCTGAGAAATTGCAAACGTCCAGCAATTGCTCAGAGATGAAAAGTGCCAGCACTAAAGCTGTTGCTAGCCAGCACCCTTCCTTGGAAGCGCTTTCACAGGCGCAGCAACACTGGGGCTTTGCGCTTCTATACGCACCAAACGTCACGGTCATTCTCTTTCTGTCTCGTAGACACGAGCTGAGAAATTGCAAACATTGAGCAATTGCTCAGAGATGAAAAGTGCCAGCACTGAAAGCTGTTGCTAGCCAGCACCCTTCCTTGGAAGCGCTTTTGTAGGCCTAAGAACACTGGGGCTCTGGGCTTCTCTAGCCACCTCATCTTCTGCTCATCCTCGCGCACTCTAAAGAGAGCTCAGGTGAGAAATTGCAAACGTCGAGCAATTGCTCAGAGATGAAAAGTGCCAGCACTGAAAGCTGTTGCTAGCCAGCACCCTTCCTTGGAAGCGCTTTCACAGGCGCAGCAACACTGGGGCTTTGCGCTTCTCTAGCCACCAAACGTCACGGTCCTTCTCTTTCCGTCTCGTAGACACGAGCTGAGAAATTGCAAACGTCGAGCAATTGCTCAGAGATGAAAAGTGCCAGCACTGAAAGCTGTTGCTAGCCAGCCCCCTTCCTTGCAAGCGCTTTTGTAGGCCTAAGAACCCTGGGGCTCTGGGCTTCTCTAGCCACCTCATCTTCTGCTCATCCTCTCGCGCGCTCTAAAGAGAGCTCAGGTGAGAAATTGCAAACGTCGAGCAATTGCTCAGAGATGAAAAGTGCCAGCACTGAAAGCTGTTGCTAGCCAGCACCCTTCCTTGGAAGCGCTTTCACAGGCGCAGCAACACTGGGGCTTTGCGCTTCTCTAGCCACCAAACGTCACGGTCATTCTCTTTCCGTCTCGTAGACACGAGCTGAGAAATTGCAAACGTCCAGCAATTGCTCAGAGATGAAAAGTGCCAGCACTGAAAGCTGTTGCTAGCCAGCACCCTTCCTTGGAAGCGCTTTCACAGGCGCAGCAACACTGGGGCTTTGCGCTTCTATACGCACCAAACGTCACGGTCCTTCTCTTTCCGTCTCGTAGACACGAGCTGAGAAATTGCAAACGTCCAGCAATTGCTCAGAGATGAAAAGTGCCAGCACTAAAGCTCTTGCTAGCCAGCACCCTTCCTTGGAAGCGCTTTCACAGGCGCAGTAACACTGGGGCTTTGCGCTTCTCTAGCCACCAAACGTCACTGTCCTTCTCTTTCCGTCTCGTAGACACGAGCTGAGAAATTGCAAACGTCCAGCAATTGCTCAGAGATGAAAAGTGCCAGCACTGAAAGCTGTTGCTAGCCAGCACCCTTCCTTGGAAGCGCTTTTGTAGGCCTAAGAACAGTGGGGCTCTGGGCTTCTCTAGCCACCTCATCTTCTGCTCATCCTCTCGCGCACTCTAAAGAGAGCTCAGGTGAGAAATTGCAAACGTGGAGCAATTGCTCAGAGATGAAAAGTGCCAGCACTGAAAGCTGTTGCTAGCCAGCACCCTTCCTTGGAAGCGCTTTCACAGGCGCAGCAACACTGGGGCTTTGCGCTTCTATACGCACCAAACGTCACGGTCCTTCTCTTTCCGTCTCGTAGACACGAGCTGAGAAATTGCAAACGTCCAGCAATTGCTCAGAGATGAAAAGTGCCAGCACTAAAGCTCTTGCTAGCCAGCACCCTTCCTTGGAAGCGCTTTCACAGGCGCAGCAACACTGGGGCTTTGCGCTTCTCTAGCCACCAAACGTCACGGTCACTATTTCTCCGTCTCGTAGACACGAGCTGAGAAATTGCAGACGTCGAGCAATTGCTCAGAGATGAAAAGTGCCAGCACTGAAAGCTGTTGCTAGCCAGCACCCTTCCTTGGAAGCGCTTTTGTAGGCCTAAGAACACTGGGGCTCTGGGCTTCTCTAGCCACCTCATCTTCTGCTCATCCTCCTGCGCACTCTGAAGAGAGCTCAGGTGAGAAATTGCAAACGTCGAGCAATTGCTCAGAGATGAAAAGTGCCAGCACTGAAAGCTGTTGCTAGCCAGCACCCTTCCTTGGAAGCGCTTTCACAGGCGCAGCAACACTGGGGCTTTGCGCTTCTCTACCCACCAAACGTCACGGTCCTTCTCTTTCCGTCTCGTAGACACGAGCTGAGAAATTGCAAACGTCGAGCAATTGCTCAGAGATGAAAAGTGCCAGCACTAAAGCTGTTGCTAGCCAGCACCCTTCCTTGGAAGCGCTTTCACAGGCGCAGCAACACTGGGGCTTTGCGCTTCTCTAGCCACCAAACGTCACGGTCACTATCTCTCCGTCTCGTAGACACGAGCTGAGAAATTGCAAACGTCGAGCAATTGCTCAGAGATGAAAAGTGCCAGCACTGAAAGCTGTTGCTAGCCAGCACCCTTCCTTGGAAGCGCTTTTGTAGGCCTAAGAACACTGGGGCTCTGGGCTTCTCTAGCCACCTCATCTTCTGCTCATCCTCCCGCGCACTCTAAAGAGAGCTCAGGTGAGAAATTGCAAACGTCCAGCAATTGCTCAGAGATGAAAAGTGCCAGCACTGAAAGCTCTTGCTAGCCAGCACCCTTCCTTGGAAGCGCTTTCACAGGCGCAGCAACACTGGGGCTTTGCGCTTCTCTAGCCACCAAACGTCACGGTCCTTCTCTTTCCGTCTCGTAGACACGAGCTGAGAAATTGCAAACGTCGAGCAATTGCTCAGAGATGAAAAGTGCCAGCACTGAAAGCTGTTGCTAGCCAGCCCCCTTCCTTGGAAGCGCTTTTGTAGGCCTAAGAACACTGGGGCTCTGGGCTTCTCTAGCCACCTCATCTTCTGCTCATCCTCGCGCGCTCTAAAGAGAGCTCAGGTGAGAAATTGCAAACGTCCAGCAATTGCTCAGAGATGAAAAGTGCCAGCACTGAAAGCTGTTGCTAGCCAGCACCCTTCCTTGGAAGCGCTTTCACAGGCACAGCAACACTGGGGCTTTGCGCTTCTCTACGCACCAAACGTCACGGTCATTCTCTTTCCGTCTCGTAGACACGAGCTGAGAAATTGCAAACGTCGAGCAATTGCTCAGAGATGAAAAGTGCCAGCACTGAAAGCTGTTGCTAGCCAGCACCCTTCCTTGGAAGCGCTTTTGTAGGCCTAAGAACACTGGGGCTCTGGGCTTCTCTAGCCACCTCATCTTCTGCTCATCCTCTCGCGCGCTCTAAAGAGAGCTCAGGTGAGAAATTGCAAACGTCCAGCAAATGCTCAGAGATGAAAAGTGCCAGCACTGAAAGCTGTTGCTAGCCAGCACCCTTCCTTGGAAGCGCTTTCACAGGCGCAGCAACACTGGGGCTTTGCGCTTCTCTAGCCACCAAACGTCACGGTCACTATTTCTCCGTCTCGTAGACACGAGCTGAGAAATTGCAGACGTCGAGCAATTGCTCAGAGATGAAAAGTGCCAGCACTGAAAGCTGTTGCTAGCCAGCACCCTTCCTTGGAAGCGCTTTTGTAGGCCTAAGAACAGTGGGGCTCTGGGCTTCTCTAGCCACCTCATCTTCTGCTCATCCTCCCGTGCACTCTGAAGAGAGCTCAGGTGAGAAATTGCAAACGTCCAGCAATTGCTCAGAGATGAAAAGTGCCAGCACTGAAAGCTGTTGCTAGCCAGCACCCTTCCTTGGAAGCGCTTTCACAGGCGCAGCAACACTGGGGCTTTGCGCTTCTCTAGCCACCAAACGTCACGGTCCTTCTCTTTCCGTCTCGTAGACACGAGCTGAGAAATTGCAAACGTCGAGCAATTGCTCAGAGATGAAAAGTGCCAGCACTGAAAGCTGTTGCTAGCCAGCACCCTTCCTTGGAAGCGCTTTCACAGGCGCAGCAACACTGGGGCTTTGCGCTTCTCTACCCACCAAACGTCACGGTCACTATCTCTCCGTCTCGTAGACACGAGCTGAGAAATTGCAAACGTCCAGCAATTGCTCAGAGATGAAAAGTGCCAGCACTGAAAGCTGTTGCTAGCCAGCACCCTTCCTTGGAAGCGCTTTTGTAGGCCTAAGAACACTGGGGCTCTGGGCTTCTCTAGCCACCTCATCTTCTGCTCATCCTCTCGCGCACTCTAAAGAGAGCTCAGGGGAGAAATTGCAAACGTCCAGCAATTGCTCAGAGATGAAAAGTGCCAGCACTGAAAGCTGTTGCTAGCCAGCACCCTTCCTTGGAAGCGCTTTCACAGGCGCAGCAACACTGGGGCTTTGCGCTTCTCTACCCACCAAACGTCACGGTCACTATTTCTCCGTCTCGTAGACACGAGCTGAGAAATTGCAAACGTCCAGCAATTGCTCAGAGATGAAAAGTGCCAGCACTGAAAGCTGTTGCTAGCCAGCACCCTTCCTTGGAAGCGCTTTTGTAGGCCTAAGAACAGTGGGGCTCTGGGCTTCTCTAGCCACCTCATCTTCTGCTCATCCTCTCGCGCACTCTAAAGAGAGCTCAGGTGAGAAATTGCAAACGTCCAGCAATTGCTCAGAGATGAAAAGTGCCAGCACTGAAAGCTGTTGCTAGCCAGCACCCTTCCTTGGAAGCGCTTTCACAGGCGCAGCAACACTGGGGCTTTGCGCTTCTCTAGCCACCAAACGTCACGGTCCTTCTCTTTCCGTCTCGTAGACACGAGCTGAGAAATTGCAAACGTCGAGCAATTGCTCAGAGATGAAAAGTGCCAGCACTGAAAGCTGTTGCTAGCCAGCACCCTTCCTTGGAAGCGCTTTTGTAGGCCTAAGAACACTGGGGCTCTGGGCTTCTCTAGCCACCTCATCTTCTGCTCATCCTCTCGCGCACTCTAAAGAGAGCTCAGGTGAGAAATTGCAAACGTCCAGCAATTGCTCAGAGATGAAAAGTGCCAGCACTGAAAGCTGTTGCTAGCCAGCACCCTTCCTTGGAAGCGCTTTCACAGGCGCAGCAACACTGGGGCTTTGCGCTTCTCTAGCCACCAAACGTCACGGTCCTTCTCTTTCCGTCTCGTAGACACGAGCTGAGAAATTGCAAACGTCGAGCAATTGCTCAGAGATGAAAAGTGCCAGCACTAAAGCTGTTGCTAGCCAGCACCCTTCCTTGGAAGCGCTTTCACAGGCGCAGTAACACTGGGGCTTTGCGCTTCTCTAGCCACCAAACGTCACGGTCATTCTCTTTCCGTCTCGTAGACACGAGCTGAGAAATTGCAAACGTCGAGCAATTGCTCAGAGATGAAAAGTGCCAGCACTAAAGCTGTTGCTAGCCAGCACCCTTCCTTGGAAGCGCTTTCACAGGCGCAGTAACACTGGGGCTTTGCGCTTCTCTAGCCACCAAACGTCACGGTCATTCTCTTTCCGTCTCGTAGACACGAGCTGAGAAATTGCAAACGTCGAGCAATTGCTCAGAGATGAAAAGTGCCAGCACTGAAAGCTGTTGCTAGCCAGCACCCTTCCTTGGAAGCGCTTTTGTAGGCCTAAGAACACTGGGGCTCTGGGCTTCTCTAGCCACCTCATCTTCTGCTCATCCTCTCGCGCACTCTAAAGAGAGCTCAGGTGAGAAATTGCAAACGTCGAGCAATTGCTCAGAGATGAAAAGTGCCAGCACTGAAAGCTGTTGCTAGCCAGCACCCTTCCTTGGAAGCGCTTTCACAGGCGCAGCAACACTGGGGCTTTGCGCTTCTCTAGCCACCAAACGTCACTGTCCTTCTCTTTCCGTCTCGTAGACACGAGCTGAGAAATTGCAAACGTCGAGCAATTGCTCAGAGATGAAAAGTGCCAGCACTGAAAGCTGTTGCTAGCCAGCACCCTTCCTTGGAAGCGCTTTTGTAGGCCTAACAACAGTGGGGCTCTGGGCTTCTCTAGCCACCTCATCTTCTGCTCATCCTTCTGCGCACTATGAAGAGAGCTCAGGTGAGAAATTGCAAACGTCGAGCAATTGCTCAGAGATGAAAAGTGCCAGCACTGAAAGCTGTTGCTAGCCAGCACCCTTCCTTGGAAGCGCTTTCACAGGCGCAGCAACACTGGGGCTTTGCGCTTCTCTAGCCACCAAACGTCACGGTCACTATCTCTCCGTCTCGTAGACACGAGCTGAGAAATTGCAAACGTCGAGCAATTGCTCAGAGATGAAAAGTGCCAGCACTGAAAGCTGTTGCTAGCCAGCACCCTTCCTTGGAAGCGCTTTTGTAGGCCTAAGAACACTGGGGCTCTGGGCTTCTCTAGCCTCCAAATCTTGTGCTCATCCTCTCGCGCACTCTAAAGAGAGCTCAGGGGAGAAATTGCAAACGTCGAGCAATTGCTCAGAGATGAAAAGTGCCAGCACTGAAAGCTGTTGCTAGCCAGCACCCTTCCTTGGAAGCGCTTTCACAGGCGCAGCAACACTGGGGCTTTGCGCTTCTCTAGCCACCAAACGTCACTGTCCTTCTCTTTCCGTCTCGTAGACACGAGCTGAGAAATTGCAAACGTCCAGCAATTGCTCAGAGATGAAAAGTGCCAGCACTGAAAGCTGTTGCTAGCCAGCACCCTTCCTTGGAAGCGCTTTTGTAGGCCTAAGAACACTGGGGCTCTGGGCTTCTCTAGCCACCTCATCTTCTGCTCATCCTCTCGCGCACTCTAAAGAGAGCTCAGGTGAGAAATTGCAAACGTCGAGCAATTGCTCAGAGATGAAAAGTGCCAGCACTGAAAGCTGTTGCTAGCCAGCACCCTTCCTTGGAAGCGCTTTCACAGGCGCAGCAACACTGGGGCTTTGCGCTTCTCTAGCCACCAAACGTCACGGTCATTCTCTTTCCGTCTCGTAGACACGAGCTGAGAAATTGCAAACGTCGAGCAATTGCTCAGAGATGAAAAGTGCCAGCACTGAAAGCTGTTGCTAGCCAACACCCTTCCTTGGAAGCGCTTTTGTAGGCCTAAGAACCCTGGGGCTCTGGGCTTCTCTAGCCACCTCATCTTCTGCTCATCCTCTCGCGCACTCTAAAGAGAGCTCAGGTGAGAAATTGCAAACGTCCAGCAATTGCTCAGAGATGAAAAGTGCCAGCACTGAAAGCTGTTGCTAGCCAGCACCCTTCCTTGGAAGCGCTTTCACAGGCGCAGCAACACTGGGGCTTTGCGCTTCTCTAGCCACCAAACGTCACGGTCATTCTCTTTCCGTCTCGTAGACACGAGCTGAGAAATTGCAAACGTCGAGCAATTGCTCAGAGATGAAAAGTGCCAGCACTAAAGCTGTTGCTAGCCAGCACCCTTCCTTGGAAGCGCTTTCACAGGCGCAGTAACACTGGGGCTTTGCGCTTCTCTAGCCACCAAACGTCACGGTCATTCTCTTTCCGTCTCGTAGACACGAGCTGAGAAATTGCAAACGTCGAGCAATTGCTCAGAGATGAAAAGTGCCAGCACTGAAAGCTGTTGCTAGCCAGCACCCTTCCTTGGAAGCGCTTTTGTAGGCCTAAGAACAGTGGGGCTCTGGGCTTCTCTAGCCACCTCATCTTCTGCTCATCCTCTCGTGCACTCTAAAGAGAGCTCAGGTGAGAAATTGCAAACGTCGAGCAATTGCTCAGAGATGAAAAGTGCCAGCACTGAAAGCTGTTGCTAGCCAGCAGCCTTCCTTGGAAGCGCTTTCACAGGCGCAGCAACACTGGGGCTTTGCGCTTCTCTAGCCACCAAACGTCACGGTCCTTCTCTTTCCGTCTCGTAGACACGAGCTGAGAAATTGCAAACGTCGAGCAATTGCTCAGAGATGAAAAGTGCCAGCACTGAAAGCTGTTGCTAGCCAGCACCCTTCCTTGGAAGCGCTTTTGTAGGCCTAAGAACAGTGGGGCTCTGGGCTTCTCTAGCCACCTCATCTTCTGCTCATCCTTCTGCGCACTATGAAGAGAGCTCAGGTGAGAAATTGCAAACGTCGAGCAATTGCTCAGAGATGAAAAGTGCCAGCACTGAAAGCTGTTGCTAGCCAGCACCCTTCCTTGGAAGCGCTTTCACAGGCGCAGCAACACTGGGGCTTTGCGCTTCTATACGCACCAAACGTCACGGTCATTCTCTTTCCGTCTCGTAGACACGAGCTGAGAAATTGCAAACGTCCAGCAATTGCTCAGAGATGAAAAGTGCCAGCACTAAAGCTCTTGCTAGCCAGCACCCTTCCTTGGAAGCGCTTTCACAGGCGCAGCAACACTGGGGCTTTGCGCTTCTCTAGCCACCAAACGTCACGGTCACTATTTCTCCGTCTCGTAGACACGAGCTGAGAAATTGCAGACGTCGAGCAATTGCTCAGAGATGAAAAGTGCCAGCACTGAAAGCTGTTGCTAGCCAGCACCCTTCCTTGGAAGCGCTTTTGTAGGCCTAAGAACAGTGGGGCTCTGGGCTTCTCTAGCCACCTAATCTTCTGCTCATCCTCCTGCGCACTCTGAAGAGAGCTCAGGTGAGAAATTGCAAACGTCGAGCAATTGCTCAGAGATGAAAAGTGCCAGCACTGAAAGCTGTTGCTAGCCAGCACCCTTCCTTGGAAGCGCTTTCACAGGCGCAGCAACACTGGGGCTTTGCGCTTCTCTACCCACCAAACATCACGGTCCTTCTCTTTCCGTCTCGTAGACACGAGCTGAGAAATTGCAAACGTCGAGCAATTGCTCAGAGATGAAAAGTGCCAGCACTGAAAGCTGTTGCTAGACAGCACCCTTCCTTGGAAGCGCTTTCACAGGCGCAGCAACACTGGGGCTTTGCGCTTCTCTAGCCACCAAACGTCACGGTCACTATCTCTCCGTCTCGTAGACACGAGCTGAGAAATTGCAAACGTCGAGCAATTGCTCCGAGATGAAAAGTGCCAGCACTGAAAGCTGTTGCTAGCCAGCACCCTTCCTTGGAAGCGCTTTTGTAGGCCTAAGAACCCTGGGGCTCTGGGCTTCTCTAGCCACCTCATCTTCTGCTCATCCTCTCGCGCACTCTGAAGAGAGCTCAGGTGAGAAATTGCAAACGTCCAGCAATTGCTCAGAGATGAAAAGTGCCAGCACTGAAAGCTGTTGCTAGCCAGCACCCTTCCTTGGAAGCGCTTTCACAGGCGCAGCAACACTGGGGCTTTGCGCTTCTCTAGCCACCAAACGTCACGGTCCTTCTCTTTCCGTCTCGTAGACACGAGCTGAGAAATTGCAAACGTCGAGCAATTGCTCAGAGATGAAAAGTGCCAGCACTGAAAGCTGTTGCTAGCCAGCACCCTTCCTTGGAAGCGCTTTCACAGGCGCAGCAACACTGGGGCTTTGCGCTTCTATACGCACCAAACGTCACGGTCATTCTCTTTCCGTCTCGTAGACACGAGCTGAGAAATTGCAAACGTCCAGCAATTGCTCAGAGATGAAAAGTGCCAGCACTAAAGCTCTTGCTAGCCAGCACCCTTCCTTGGAAGCGCTTTCACAGGCGCAGTAACACTGGGGCTTTGCGCTTCTCTAGCCACCAAACGTCACGGTCACTATTTCTCCGTCTCGTAGACACGAGCTGAGAAATTGCAGACGTCGAGCAATTGCTCAGAGATGAAAAGTGCCAGCACTGAAAGCTGTTGCTAGCCAGCACCCTTCCTTGGAAGCGCTTTTGTAGGCCTAAGAACAGTGGGGCTCTGGGCTTCTCTAGCCACCTCATCTTCTGCTCATCCTCCTGCGCACTCTGAAGAGAGCTCAGGTGAGAAATTGCAAACGTCGAGCAATTGCTCAGAGATGAAAAGTGCCAGCACTGAAAGCTGTTGCTAGCCAGCACCCTTCCTTGGAAGCGCTTTCACAGGCGCAGCAACACTGGGGCTTTGCGCTTCTCTACCCACCAAACATCACGGTCCTTCTCTTTCCGTCTCGTAGACACGAGCTGAGAAATTGCAAACGTCGAGCAATTGCTCAGAGATGAAAAGTGCCAGCACTGAAAGCTGTTGCTAGCCAGCACCCTTCCTTGGAAGCGCTTTCACAGGCGCAGCAACACTGGGGCTTTGCGCTTCTCTAGCCACCAAACGTCACGGTCCTTCTCTTTCCGTCTCGTAGACACGAGCTGAGAAATTGCAAACGTCGAGCAATTGCTCAGAGATGAAAAGTGCCAGCACTGGAAGCTCTTGCTAGCCAGCCCCCTTCCTTGGAAGCGCTTTTGTAGGCCTAAGAACCCTGGGGCTCTGGGCTTCTCTAGCCACCTCATCTTCTGCTCATCCTCTCGCGCACTCTAAAGAGAGCTCAGGTGAGAAATTGCAAACGTCCAGCAATTGCTCAGAGATGAAAAGTGCCAGCACTGAAAGCTGTTGCTAGCCAGCACCCTTCCTTGGAAGCGCTTTCACAGGCGCAGCAACACTGGGGCTTTGCGCTTCTCTAGCCACCAAACGTCACGGTCATTCTCTTTCCGTCTCGTAGACACGAGCTGAGAAATTGCAAACGTCGAGCAATTGCTCAGAGATGAAAAGTGCCAGCACTGAAAGCTGTTGCTAGCCAGCACCCTTCCTTGGAAGCGCTTTCACAGGCGCAGCAACACTGGGGCTTTGCGCTTCTATACGCACCAAACGTCACGGTCATTCTCTTTCCGTCTCGTAGACACGAGCTGAGAAATTGCAAACGTCCAGCAATTGCTCAGAGATGAAAAGTGCCAGCACTAAAGCTCTTGCTAGCCAGCACCCTTCCTTGGAAGCGCTTTCACAGGCGCAGTAACACTGGGGCTTTGCGCTTCTCTAGCCACCAAACGTCACGGTCACTATTTCTCCGTCTCGTAGACACGAGCTGAGAAATTGCAGACGTCGAGCAATTGCTCAGAGATGAAAAGTGCCAGCACTGAAAGCTGTTGCTAGCCAGCACCCTTCCTTGGAAGCGCTTTTGTAGGCCTAAGAACAGTGGGGCTCTGGGCTTCTCTAGCCACCTCATCTTCTGCTCATCCTCGCGCGCACTCTAAAGAGAGCTCAGGTGAGAAATTGCAAATGTCCAGCAATTGCTCAGAGATGAAAAGTGCCAGCACTGAAAGCTGTTGCTAGCCAGCACCCTTCCTTGGAAGCGCTTTCACAGGCGCAGCAACACTGGGGCTTTGCGCTTCTCTAGCCACCAAACGTCACGGTCCTTCTCTTTCCGTCTCGTAGACACGAGCTGAGAAATTGCAAACGTCGAGCAATTGCTCCGAGATGAAAAGTGCCAGCACTGAAAGCTGTTGCTAGCCAGCACCCTTCCTTGGAAGCGCTTTCACAGGCGCAGCAACACTGGGGCTTTGCGCTTCTCTAGCCACCAAACGTCACGGTCATTCTCTTTCCGTCTCGTAGACACGAGCTGAGAAATTGCAAACGTCCAGCAATTGCTCGGAGATGAAAAGTGCCAGCACTGAAAGCTGTTGCTAGCCAGCACCCTTCCTTGGAAGCGCTTTTGTAGGCCTAAGAACACTGGGGCTCTGGGCTTCTCTAGCCACCTCATCTTCTGCTCATCCTCTCGCGCACTCTAAAGAGAGCTCAGGTGAGAAATTGCAAACGTCGAGCAATTGCTCAGAGATGAAAAGTGCCAGCACTGAAAGCTGTTGCTAGCCAGCACCCTTCCTTGGAAGCGCTTTCACAGGCGCAGCAACACTGGGTCTTTGCGCTTCTATACGCACCAAACGTCACGGTCCTTCTCTTTCCGTCTCGTAGACACGAGCTGAGAAATTGCAAACGTCGAGCAATTGCTCAGAGATGAAAAGTGCCAGCACTGAAAGCTGTTGCTAGCCAGCACCCTTCCTTGGAAGCGCTTTTGTAGGCCTAAGAACACTGGGGCTCTGGGCTTCTCTAGCCACCTCATCTTCTGCTCATCCTCTCGCGCACTCTAAAGAGAGCTCAGGTGAGAAATTGCAAACGTCCAGCAATTGCTCAGAGATGAAAAGTGCCAGCACTGAAAGCTGTTGCTAGCCAGCACCCTTCCTTGGAAGCGCTTTCACAGGCGCAGCAACACTGGGTCTTTGCGCTTCTCTAGCCACCAAACGTCACGGTCCTTCTCTTTCCGTCTTGTAGACACAAGCTGAGAAATTGCAAACGTCGAGCAATTGCTCAGAGATGAAAAGTGCCGGCACTGAAAGCTGTTGCTAGCCAGCACCCTTCCTTGGAAGCGCTTTTGTAGGCCTAAGAACACTGGGGCTCTGGGCTTCTCTAGCCACCTCATCTTCTGCTCATCCTCGCGCGCACTCTAAAGAGAGCTCAGGTGAGAAATTGCAAACGTCCAGCAATTGCTCAGAGATGAAAAGTGCCAGCACTGAAAGCTGTTGCTAGCCAGCACCCTTCCTTGGAAGCGCTTTCACAGGCGCAGCAACACTGGGGCTTTGCGCTTCTCTAGCCACCAAACGTCACGGTCCTTCTCTTTCCGTCTCGTAGACACGAGCTGAGAAATTGCAAACGTCGAGCAATTGCTCAGAGATGAAAAGTGCCAGCACTGGAAGCTCTTGCTAGCCAGCACCCTTCCTTGGAAGCGCTTTTGTAGGCCTAACAACAGTGGGGCTCTGGGCTTCTCTAGCCACCTCATCTTCTGCTCATCCTCTCGCGCACTCT
Organism: Sarcoramphus papa; assembly: GCA_037962945.1. NCBI lineage: Eukaryota > Metazoa > Chordata > Aves > Accipitriformes > Cathartidae > Sarcoramphus > Sarcoramphus papa. The sequence goes on along the minus strand of CM075606.1, from coordinate 3,143,056 downwards.
AAAGAGAGCTCAGGTGAGAAATTGCAAACGTCCAGCAATTGCTCAGAGATGAAAAGTGCCAGCACTGAAAGCTGTTGCTAGCCAGCACCCTTCCTTGGAAGCGCTTTTGTAGGCCTAAGAACACTGGGGCTCTGGGCTTCTCTAGCCACCAAACGTCACGGTCCTTCTCTTTCCGTCTCGTAGACACGAGCTGAGAAATTGCAAACGTCGAGCAATTGCTCAGAGATGAAAAGTGCCAGCACTAAAGCTCTTGCTAGCCAGCACCCTTCCTTGGAAGCGCTTTCACAGGCGCAGCAACACTGGGGCTTTGCGCTTCTATACGCACCAAACGTCACGGTCATTCTCTTTCCGTCTCGTAGACACCAGCTGAGAAATTGCAAACGTCGAGCAATTGCTCAGAGATGAAAAGTGCCAGCACTGAAAGCTGTTGCTAGCCAGCACCCTTCCTTGCAAGCGCTTTTGTAGGCCTAAGAACACTGGGGCTCTGGGCTTCTCTAGCCACCTCATCTTCTGCTCATCCTCTCGCGCACTCTAAAGAGAGCTCAGGTGAGAAATTGCAAACGTCCAGCAATTGCTCAGAGATGAAAAGTGCCAGCACTGAAAGCTGTTGCTAGCCAGCACCCTTCCTTGGAAGCGCTTTCACAGGCGCAGCAACACTGGGGCTTTGCGCTTCTATACGCACCAAACGTCACGGTCCTTCTCTTTCCGTCTCGTAGACACGAGCTGAGAAATTGCAAACGTCGAGCAATTGCTCAGAGATGAAAAGTGCCAGCACTGAAAGCTGTTGCTAGCCAGCACCCTTCCTTGGAAGCGCTTTCACAGGCGCAGCAACACTGGGGCTTTGCGCTTCTCTACCCACCAAACGTCACGGTCATTCTCTTTCTGTCTCGTAGACACGAGCTGAGAAATTGCAAACGTCCAGCAATTGCTCAGAGATGAAAAGTGCCAGCACTGAAAGCTGTTGCTAGCCAGCACCCTTCCTTGGAAGCGCTTTTGTAGGCCTAAGAACACTGGGGCTCTGGGCTTCTCTAGCCACCTCATCTTCTGCTCATCCTCGCGCACTCTAAAGAGAGCTCAGGTGAGAAATTGCAAACGTCGAGCAATTGCTCAGAGATGAAAAGTGCCAGCACTGAAAGCTGTTGCTAGCCAGCACCCTTCCTTGGAAGCGCTTTCACAGGCGCAGCAACACTGGGGCTTTGCGCTTCTCTACCCACCAAACGTCACGGTCCTTCTCTTTCCGTCTCGTAGACACGAGCTGAGAAATTGCAAACGTCGAGCAATTGCTCAGAGATGAAAAGTGCCAGCACTGAAAGCTGTTGCTAGCCAGCCCCCTTCCTTGCAAGCGCTTTTGTAGGCCTAAGAACCCTGGGGCTCTGGGCTTCTCTAGCCACCTCATCTTCTGCTCATCCTCTCGCGCGCTCTAAAGAGAGCTCAGGTGAGAAATTGCAAACGTCGAGCAATTGCTCAGAGATGAAAAGTGCCAGCACTGAAAGCTGTTGCTAGCCAGCACCCTTCCTTGGAAGCGCTTTCACAGGCGCAGCAACACTGGGGCTTTGCGCTTCTCTAGCCACCAAACGTCACGGTCCTTTTCTTTCCGTCTCGTAGACACGAGCTGAGAAATTGCAAACGTCGAGCAATTGCTCAGAGATGAAAAGTGCCAGCACTAAAGCTGTTGCTAGACAGCACCCTTCCTTGGAAGCGCTTTCACAGGCGCAGCAACACTGGGGCTTTGCGCTTCTCTAGCCACCAAACGTCACGGTCACTATCTCTCCGTCTCGTAGACACGAGCTGAGAAATTGCAAACGTCGAGCAATTGCTCAGAGATGAAAAGTGCCAGCACTGAAAGCTCTTGCTAGCCAGCACCCTTCCTTGGAAGCGCTTTTGTAGGCCTAAGAACACTGGGGCTCTGGGCTTCTCTAGCCACCTCATCTTCTGCTCATCCTCGCGCACACTCTGAAGAGAGCTCAGGTGAGAAATTGCAAATGTCCAGCAATTGCTCAGAGATGAAAAGTGCCAGCACTGAAAGCTGTTGCTAGCCAGCACCCTTCCTTGGAAGCGCTTTCACAGGCGCAGCAACACTGGGGCTTTGCGCTTCTCTAGCCACCAAACGTCACGGTCCTTCTCTTTCCGTCTCGTAGACACGAGCTGAGAAATTGCAAACGTCCAGCAATTGCTCAGAGATGAAAAGTGCCAGCACTAAAGCTGTTGCTAGCCAGCACCCTTCCTTGGAAGCGCTTTCACAGGCGCAGCAACACTGGGGCTTTGCGCTTCTCTACCCACCAAACGTCACGGTCACTATCTCTCTGTCTCGTAGACACGAGCTGAGAAATTGCAAACGTCCAGCAATTGCTCGGAGATGAAAAGTGCCAGAACTGGAAGCTGTTGCTAGCCAGCCCCCTTCCTTGGAAGCGCTTTTGTAGGCCTAAGAACACTGGGGCTCTGGTCTTCTCTAGCCACCTAATCTTCTGCTCATCCTCGCGCGCACTCTAAAGAGAGCTCAGGTGAGAAATTGCAAACGTCGAGCAATTGCTCAGAGATGAAAAGTGCCAGCACTGAAAGCTGTTGCTAGCCAGCACCCTTCCTTGGAAGCGCTTTCACAGGCGCAGCAACACTGGGGCTTTGCGCTTCTCTACCCACCAAACGTCACGGTCATTCTCTTTCCGTCTCGTAGACACGAGCTGAGAAATTGCAAACGTCGAGCAATTGCTCAGAGATGAAAAGTGCCAGCACTGAAAGCTGTTGCTAGCCAGCACCCTTCCTTGGAAGCGCTTTCACAGGCGCAGCAACACTGGGGCTTTGCGCTTCTCTACCCACCAAACGTCACGGTCCTTCTCTTTCCGTCTCGTAGACACGAGCTGAGAAATTGCAAACGTCCAGCAATTGCTCGGAGATGAAAAGTGCCAGCACTGAAAGCTGTTGCTAGCCAGCCCCCTTCCTTGGAAGCGCTTTTGTAGGCCTAAGAACACTGGGGCTCTGGGCTTCTCTAGCCACCTCATCTTCTGCTCATCCTCTCGCGCACTCTAAAGAGAGCTCAGGTGAGAAATTGCAAACGTCCAGCAATTGCTCAGAGATGAAAAGTGCCAGCACTGAAAGCTCTTGCTAGCCAGCACCCTTCCTTGGAAGCGCTTTCACAGGCGCAGCAACACTGGGGCTTTGCGCTTCTATACGCACCAAACGTCACGGTCCTTCTCTTTCCGTCTCGTAGACACGAGCTGAGAAATTGCAAACGTCGAGCAATTGCTCAGAGATGAAAAGTGCCAGCACTGAAAGCTGTTGCTAGCCAGCACCCTTCCTTGGAAGCGCTTTTGTAGGCCTAAGAACAGTGGGGCTCTGGGCTTTTCTAGCCACCTCATCTTCTGCTCATCCTCTCGCGCACTCTAAAGAGAGCTCAGGTGAGAAATTGCAAACGTCCAGCAATTGCTCAGAGATGAAAAGTGCCAGCACTGAAAGCTGTTGCTAGCCAGCACCCTTCCTTGGAAGCGCTTTCACAGGCGCAGTAACACTAGGGCTTTGCGCTTCTCTAGCCACCAAACGTCACGGTCCTTCTCTTTCCGTCTTGTAGACACAAGCTGAGAAATTGCAAACGTCGAGCAATTGCTCAGAGATGAAAAGTGCCAGCACTGAAAGCTGTTGCTAGCCAGCACCCTTCCTTGGAAGCGCTTTTGTAGGCCTAAGAACACTGGGGCTCTGGGCTTCTCTAGCCACCTCATCTTCTGCTCATCCTCTCGCGCACTCTAAAGAGAGCTCAGGTGAGAAATTGCAAACGTCCAGCAATTGCTCAGAGATGAAAAGTGCCAGCACTGAAAGCTGTTGCTAGCCAGCACCCTTCCTTGGAAGCGCTTTCACAGGCGCAGCAACACTGGGGCTTTGCGCTTCTCTACCCACCAAACGTCACGGTCCTTCTCTTTCCGTCTCGTAGACACGAGCTGAGAAATTGCAAACGTCGAGCAATTGCTCAGAGATGAAAAGTGCCAGCACTGGAAGCTCTTGCTAGCCAGCCCCCTTCCTTGGAAGCGCTTTTGTAGGCCTAAGAACCCTGGGGCTCTGGGCTTCTCTAGCCACCTCATCTTCTGCTCATCCTCTCGCGCACTCTAAAGAGAGCTCAGGTGAGAAATTGCAAACGTCGAGCAATTGCTCAGAGATGAAAAGTGCCAGCACTGAAAGCTCTTGCTAGCCAGCACCCTTCCTTGGAAGCGCTTTCACAGGCGCAGCAACACTGGGGCTTTGCGCTTCTCTACCCACCAAACGTCACGGTCCTTCTCTTTCCGTCCCCTAGACACGAGCTGAGAAATTGCAAACGTCGAGCAATTGCTCAGAGATGAAAAGTGCCAGCACTAAAGCTCTTGCTAGCCAGCACCCTTCCTTGGAAGCGCTTTCACAGGCGCAGTAACACTGGGGCTTTGCGCTTCTATACGCACCAAACGTCACGGTCCTTCTCTTTCCGTCTCGTAGACACGAGCTGAGAAATTGCAAACGTCGAGCAATTGCTCAGAGATGAAAAGTGCCAGCACTGAAAGCTGTTGCTAGCCAGCACCCTTCCTTGGAAGCGCTTTTGTAGGCCTAAGAACAGTGGGGCTCTGGGCTTCTCTAGCCACCTCATCTTCTGCTCATCCTCTCGCGCACTCTAAAGAGAGCTCAGGTGAGTAATTGCAAACGTCCAGGAATTGCTCAGAGATTAAAAGTGCCAGCACTGAAAGCTGTTGCTACCCAGCAGCCTTCCTTGGAAGCGCTTTCACAGGCGCAGCAACACTGGGGCTTTGCGCTTCTGTACCCACCAAACGTCACTGTCCTTCTCTTTCCGTCTTGTAGACACGAGCTGAGAAATTGCAAACGTCGAGCAATTGCTCAGAGATGAAAAGTGCCAGCACTGAAAGCTGTTGCTAGCCAGCCCCCTTCCTTGGAAGCGCTTTTGTAGGCCTAAGAACACTGGCGCTCTCGGCTTCTCTAGCCACCTCATCTTCTGCTCATCCTCTCGCGCACTCTAAAGAGAGCTCAGGTGAGAAATTGCAAACGTCCAGCAATTGCTCAGAGATGAAAAGTGCCAGCACTGAAAGCTGTTGCTAGCCAGCACCCTTCCTTGCAAGCGCTTTCACAGGCGCAGCAACACTGGGGCTTTGCGCTTCTATACGCACCAAACGTCACGGTCCTTCTCTTTCCGTCTCGTAGACACGAGCTGAGAAATTGCAAACGTCGAGCAATTGCTCAGAGATGAAAAGTGCCAGCACTGAAAGCTTTTGCTAGCCAGCACCCTTCCTTGGAAGCGCTTTCACAGGCGCAGTAACACTGGGGCTTTGCGCTTCTCTAGCCACCAAACGTCACGGTCCTTCTCTTTCTGTCTCGTAGACACGAGCTGAGAAATTGCAAACATTGAGCAATTGCTCAGAGATGAAAAGTGCCAGCACTGAAAGCTGTTGCTAGCCAGCACCCTTCCTTGGAAGCGCTTTTGTAGGCCTAAGAACACTGGGGCTCTGGGCTTCTCTAGCCACCTAATCTTCTGCTCATCCTCGCGCACTCTAAAGAGAGCTCAGGTGAGAAATTGCAAACGTCGAGCAATTGCTCAGAGATGAAAAGTGCCAGCACTGAAAGCTGTTGCTAGCCAGCACCCTTCCTTGGAAGCGCTTTCACAGGCGCAGCAACACTGGGGCTTTGCGCTTCTCTACCCACCAAACGTCACGGTCCTTCTCTTTCTGTCTCATAGACACGAGCTGAGAAATTGCAAACGTCGAGCAATTGCTCAGAGATGAAAAGTGCCAGCACTGAAAGCTGTTGCTAGCCAGCCCCCTTCCTTGGAAGCGCTTTTGTAGGCCTAAGAACCCTGGGGCTCTGGGCTTCTCTAGCCACCTCATCTTCTGCTCATCCTCTCGTGCGCTCTAAAGAGAGCTCAGGTGAGAAATTGCAAACGTCGAGCAATTGCTCAGAGATGAAAAGTGCCAGCACTGAAAGCTGTTGCTAGCCAGCACCCTTCCTTGGAAGCGCTTTCACAGGCGCAGCAACACTGGGGCTTTGCGCTTCTCTACGCACCAAACGTCACGGTCATTCTCTTTCCGTCTCGTAGACACGAGCTGAGAAATTGCAAACGTCGAGCAATTGCTCAGAGATGAAAAGTGCCAGCACTGAAAGCTGTTGCTAGCCAGCACCCTTCCTTGGAAGCGCTTTTGTAGGCCTAAGAACACTGGGGCTCTGGGCTTCTCTAGCCACCTCATCTTCTGCTCATCCTCTCGCGCACTCTAAAGAGAGCTCAGGTGAGAAATTGCAAACGTCGAGCAATTGCTCAGAGATGAAAAGTGCCAGCACTGAAAGCTGTTGCTAGCCAGCACCCTTCCTTGGAAGCGCTTTCACAGGCGCAGCAACACTGGGGCTTTGCGCTTCTCTACGCACCAAACGTCACGGTCATTCTCTTTCCGTCTCGTAGACACGAGCTGAGAAATTGCAAACGTCGAGCAATTGCTCAGAGATGAAAAGTGCCAGCACTGAAAGCTGTTGCTAGCCAGCACCCTTCCTTGGAAGCGCTTTTGTAGGCCTAAGAACACTGGGGCTCTGGGCTTCTCTAGCCACCTAATCTTCTGCTCATCCTCTCGCGCGCTCTAAAGAGAGCTCAGGTGAGAAATTGCAAACGTCGAGCAATTGCTCAGAGATGAAAAGTGCCAGCACTGAAAGCTGTTGCTAGCCAGCACCCTTCCTTGGAAGCGCTTTCACAGGCGCAGCAACACTGGGGCTTTGCGCTTCTCTAGCCACCAAACGTCACGGTCCTTCTCTTTCCATCTCGTAGACACGAGCTGAGAAATTGCAAACGTCGAGCAATTGCTCAGAGATGAAAAGTGCCAGCACTGAAAGCTGTTGCTAGCCAGCACCCTTCCTTGGAAGCGCTTTTGTAGGCCTAAGAACACTGGGGCTCTGGGCTTCTCTAGCCACCTCATCTTCTGCTCATCCTCTCGCGCACTCTAAAGAGAGCTCAGGTGAGAAATTGCAAACGTCGAGCAATTGCTCAGAGATGAAAAGTGCCAGCACTGAAAGCTGTTGCTAGCCAGCAACCTTCCTTGGAAGCGCTTTCACAGGCGCAGTAACACTGGGGCTTTGCGCTTCTAAACGCACCAAACGTCACGGACCTTCTCTTTCCGTCTCGTAGACACGAGCTGAGAAATTGCAAACGTCGAGCAATTGCTCAGAGATGAAAAGTGCCAGCACTGAAAGCTCTTGCTAGCCAGCACCCTTCCTTGGAAGCGCTTTCACAGGCGCAGCAACACTGGGGCTTTGCGCTTCTCTACGCACCAAACGTCACGGTCATTCTCTTTCCGTCTCGTAGACACGAGCTGAGAAATTGCAAACGTCCAGCAATTGCTCAGAGATGAAAAGTGCCAGCACTAAAGCTCTTGCTAGCCAGCACCCTTCCTTGGAAGCGCTTTCACAGGCGCAGTAACACTGGGGCTTTGCGCTTCTCTAGCCACCAAACGTCACGGTCACTATCTCTCCGTCTCGTAGACACGAGCTGAGAAATTGCAGACGTCGAGCAATTGCTCCGAGATGAAAAGTGCCAGCACTGAAAGCTGTTGCTAGCCAGCACCCTTCCTTGGAAGCGCTTTTGTAGGCCTAAGAACAGTGGGGCTCTGGGCTTCTCTAGCCACCTAATCTTCTGCTCATCCTCCTGCGCACTCTGAAGAGAGCTCAGGTGAGAAATTGCAAATGTCCAGCAATTGCTCAGAGATGAAAAGTGCCAGCACTGAAAGCTGTTGCTAGCCAGCACCCTTCCTTGGAAGCGCTTTCACAGGCGCAGCAACACTGGGGCTTTGCGCTTCTCTAGCCACCAAACGTCACGGTCCTTCTCTTTCCGTCTCGTAGACACGAGCTGAGAAATTGCAAACGTCGAGCAATTGCTCAGAGATGAAAAGTGCCAGCACTGAAAGCTGTTGCTAGACAGCACCCTTCCTTGGAAGCGCTTTTGTAGGCCTAAGAACACTGGGGCTTTGCGCTTCTGTACCCACCAAACGTCACGGTCACTATCTCTCCGTCTCGTAGACACGAGCTGAGAAATTGCAAACGTCGAGCAATTGCTCAGAGATGAAAAGTGCCAGCACTGAAAGCTGTTGCTAGCCAGCACCCTTCCTTGGAAGCGCTTTTGTAGGCCTAAGAACACTGGGGCTCTGGGCTTCTCTAGCCACCTCATCTTCTGCTCATCCTCTCGCGCACTCTAAAGAGAGCTCAGGTGAGAAATTGCAAACGTCCAGCAATTGCTCAGAGATGAAAAGTGCCAGCACTGAAAGCTGTTGCTAGCCAGCACCCTTCCTTGGAAGCGCTTTCACAGGCGCAGCAACACTGGGGCTTTGCGCTTCTATACGCACCAAACGTCACTGTCCTTCTCTTTCCGTCTCGTAGACACGAGCTGAGAAATTGCAAACGTCGAGCAATTGCTCAGAGATGAAAAGTGCCAGCACTGAAAGCTGTTGCTAGCCAGCAGCCTTCCTTGGAAGCGCTTTTGTAGGCCTAAGAACACTGGGGCTCTGGGCTTCTCTAGCCACCTCATCTTCTGCTCATCCTCTCGCGCACTCTAAAGAGAGCTCAGGTGAGAAATTGCAAACGTCCAGCAATTGCTCAGAGATGAAAAGTGCCAGCACTGAAAGCTGTTGCTAGCCAGCACCCTTCCTTGGAAGCGCTTTCACAGGCGCAGCAACACTGGGGCTTTGCGCTTCTATACGCACCAAACGTCACGGTCCTTCTCTTTCCGTCTCGTAGACACCAGCTGAGAAATTGCAAACGTCGAGCAATTGCTCAGAGATGAAAAGTGCCAGCACTGAAAGCTGTTGCTAGCCAACACCCTTCCTTGCAAGCGCTTTTGTAGGCCTAAGAACACTGGGGCTCTGGGCTTCTCTAGCCACCTCATCTTCTGCTCATCCTCTCGCGCACTCTAAAGAGAGCTCAGGTGAGAAATTGCAAACGTCGAGCAATTGCTCAGAGATGAAAAGTGCCAGCACTGAAAGCTTTTGCTAGCCAGCACCCTTCCTTGGAAGCGCTTTCACAGGCGCAGCAACACTGGGGCTTTGCGCTTCTCTAGCCACCAAACGTCACGGTCCTTCTCTTTCCGTCTTGTAGACACGAGCTGAGAAATTGCAAACGTCGAGCAATTGCTCAGAGATGAAAAGTGCCAGCACTGAAAGCTGTTGCTAGCCAGCACCCTTCCTTGGAAGCGCTTTTGTAGGCCTAAGAACAGTGGGGCTCTGGGCTTCTCTAGCCACCTAATCTTCTGCTCATCCTCGCGCGCTCTAAGGAGAGCTCAGGTGAGAAATTGCAAACGTCCAGCAATTGCTCAGAGATGAAAAGTGCCAGCACTGAAAGCTGTTGCTAGCCAGCACCCTTCCTTGGAAGCGCTTTCACAGGCGCAGCAACACTGGGGCTTTGCGCTTCTCTAGCCACCAAACGTCACGGTCCTTCTCTTTCCGTCTCGTAGACACGAGCTGAGAAATTGCAAACGTCGAGCAATTGCTCAGAGATGAAAAGTGCCAGCACTGAAAGCTGTTGCTAGCCAGCACCCTTCCTTGGAAGCGCTTTCACAGGCACAGCAACACTGGGGCTTTGCGCTTCTATACGCACCAAACGTCACGGTCCTTCTCTTTCTGTCTCGTAGACACGAGCTGAGAAATTGCAAACGTCCAGCAATTGCTCAGAGATGAAAAGTGCCAGCACTGAAAGCTCTTGCTAGCCAGCACCCTTCCTTGCAAGCGCTTTTGTAGGCCTAAGAACACTGGGGCTCTGGGCTTCTCTAGCCACCTCATCTTCTGCTCATCCTCTCGCGCACTCTAAAGAGAGCTCAGGTGAGAAATTGCAAACGTCGAGCAATTGCTCAGAGATGAAAAGTGCCAGCACTGAAAGCTGTTGCTAGCCAGCACCCTTCCTTGGAAGCGCTTTCACAGGCGCAGTAACACTGGGGCTTTGCGCTTCTCTAGCCACCAAACATCACGGTCCTTCTCTTTCCGTCTTGTAGACACGAGCTGAGAAATTGCAAACGTCGAGCAATTGCTCAGAGATGAAAAGTGCCAGCACTGAAAGCTGTTGCTAGCCAGCAGCCTTCCTTGGAAGCGCTTTTGTAGGCCTAAGAACAGTGGGGCTCTGGGCTTCTCTAGCCACCTCATCTTCTGCTCATCCTCTCGCGCACTCTAAAGAGAGCTCAGGTGAGAAATTGCAAACGTCGAGCAATTGCTCAGAGATGAAAAGTGCCAGCACTGAAAGCTGTTGCTAGCCAGCACCCTTCCTTGGAAGCGCTTTCACAGGCGCAGCAACACTGGGGCTTTGCGCTTCTCTACGCACCAAACGTCACGGTCATTCTCTTTCCGTCTCGTAGACACGAGCTGAGAAATTGCAAACGTCGAGCAATTGCTCAGAGATGAAAAGTGCCAGCACTAAAGCTCTTGCTAGCCAGCACCCTTCCTTGGAAACGCTTTCACAGGCGCAGTAACACTGGGGCTTTGCGCTTCTCTAGCCACCAAACGTCACGGTCCTTCTCTTTCTGTCTCGTAGACACGAGCTGAGAAATTGCAAACGTCGAGCAATTGCTCAGAGATGAAAAGTGCCAGCACTGAAAGCTGTTGCTAGCCAGCCCCCTTCCTTGGAAGCGCTTTTGTAGGCCTAAGAACACTGGGGCTCTGGGCTTCTCTAGCCACCTCATCTTCTGCTCATCCTCTCGCGCACTCTAAAGAGAGCTCAGGTGAGAAATTGCAAACGTCCAGCAATTGCTCAGAGATGAAAAGTGCCAGCACTGAAAGCTGTTGCTAGCCAGCACCCTTCCTTAGAAGCGCTTTCACAGGCGCAGCAACACTGGGGCTTTGCGCTTCTATACGCACCAAACGTCACTGTCCTTCTCTTTCCGTCTCGTAGACACGAGCTGAGAAATTGCAAACGTCGAGCAATTGCTCAGAGATGAAAAGTGCCAGCACTGAAAGCTCTTGCTAGCCAGCAGCCTTCCTTGGAAGCGCTTTTGTAGGCCTAAGAACACTGGGGCTCTGGGCTTCTCTAGCCACCTCATCTTCTGCTCATCCTCTCGCGCACTCTAAAGAGAGCTCAGGTGAGAAATTGCAAACGTCCAGCAATTGCTCAGAGATGAAAAGTGCCAGCACTGAAAGCTGTTGCTAGCCAGCACCCTTCCTTGGAAGCGCTTTCACAGGCGCAGCAACACTGGGGCTTTGCGCTTCTCTAGCCACCAAACGTCACGGTCCTTCTCTTTCCGTCTCGTAGACACGAGCTGAGAAATTGCAAACGTCGAGCAATTGCTCAGAGATGAAAAGTGCCAGCACTGAAAGCTCTTGCTAGCCAGCACCCTTCCTTGCAAGCGCTTTTGTAGGCCTAAGAACACTGGGGCTCTGGGCTTCTCTAGCCACCTCATCTTCTGCTCATCCTCTCGCGCACTCTAAAGAGAGCTCAGGTGAGAAATTGCAAACGTCGAGCAATTGCTCAGAGCTGAAAAGTGCCAGCACTGAAAGCTGTTGCTAGCCAGCACCCTTCCTTGGAAGCGCTTTCACAGGCGCAGCAACACTGGGGCTTTGCGCTTCTCTAGCCACCAAACGTCACGGTCCTTCTCTTTCCGTCTTGTAGACACGAGCTGAGAAATTGCAAACGTCGAGCAATTGCTCAGAGATGAAAAGTGCCAGCACTGAAAGCTGTTGCTAGCCAGCACCCTTCCTTGGAAGCGCTTTTGTAGGCCTAAGAACACTGGGGCTCTGGGCTTCTCTAGCCACCTAATCTTCTGCTCATCCTCGCGCACTCTAAAGAGAGCTCAGGTGAGAAATTGCAAACGTCGAGCAATTGCTCAGAGATGAAAAGTGCCAGCACTGAAAGCTGTTGCTAGCCAGCACCCTTCCTTGGAAGCGCTTTCACAGGCGCAGCAACACTGGGGCTTTGCGCTTCTCTAGCCACCAAACGTCACGGTCCTTCTCTTTCCGTCTCGTAGACACGAGCTGAGAAATTGCAAACGTCGAGCAATTGCTCAGAGATGAAAAGTGCCAGCACTGAAAGCTGTTGCTAGCCAGCACCCTTCCTTGGAAGCGCTTTTGTAGGCCTAAGAACACTGGGGCTCTGGGCTTCTCTAGCCACCTCATCTTCTGCTCATCCTCTCGCGCGCTCTAAAGAGAGCTCAGGTGAGAAATTGCAAACGTCCAGCAATTGCTCAGAGATGAAAAGTGCCAGCACTGAAAGCTCTTGCTAGCCAGCACCCTTCCTTGGAAGCGCTTTCACAGGCGCAGCAACACTGGGGCTTTGCGCTTCTCTACGCACCAAACGTCACGGTCATTCTCTTTCCGTCTCGTAGACACGAGCTGAGAAATTGCAAACGTCGAGCAATTGCTCAGAGATGAAAAGTGCCAGCACTGAAAGCTGTTGCTAGCCAGCACCCTTCCTTGGAAGCGCTTTTGTAGGCCTAAGAACACTGGGGCTCTGGGCTTCTCTAGCCACCTCATCTTCTGCTCATCCTCTCGCGCACTCTAAAGAGAGCTCAGGTGAGAAATTGCAAACGTCCAGCAATTGCTCAGAGATGAAAAGTGCCAGCACTGAAAGCTGTTGCTAGCCAGCACCCTTCCTTGGAAGCGCTTTCACAGGCGCAGCAACACTGGGGCTTTGCCCTTCTCTAGCCACCAAACGTCACGGTCATTCTCTTTCCGTCTCGTAGACACGAGCTGAGAAATTGCAAACGTCGAGCAATTGCTCAGAGATGAAAAGTGCCAGCACTGAAAGCTCTTGCTAGCCAGCACCCTTCCTTGGAAGCGCTTTTGTAGGCCTAAGAACACTGGGGCTCTGGGCTTCTCTAGCCACCTAATCTTCTGCTCATCCTCCCGCGCTCTAAAGAGAGCTCAGGTGAGTAATTGCAAACGTCCAGGAATTGCTCAGAGATGAAAAGTGCCAGCACTGAAAGCTGTTGCTAGCCAGCACCCTTCCTTGGAAGCGCTTTCACAGGCGCAGCAACACTGGGGCTTTGCACTTCTCTACCCACCAAACGTCACGGTCATTCTCTTTCCGTCTCGTAGACACGAGCTGACAAATTGCAAACGTCGAGCAATTGCTCAGAGATGAAAAGTGCCAGCACTGAAAGCTGTTGCTAGCCAGCCCCCTTCCTTGGAAGCGCTTTTGTAGGCCTAAGAACAGTGGGGCTCTGGGCTTCTCTAGCCACCTCATCTTCTGCTCATCCTCTCGCGCACTCTAAAGAGAGCTCAGGTGAGAAATTGCAAATGTCCAGCAATTGCTCAGAGATGAAAAGTGCCAGCACTGAAAGCTGTTGCTAGCCAGCACCCTTCCTTGGAAGCGCTTTCACAGGCGCAGCAACACTGGGGCTTTGCGCTTCTCTAGCCACCAAACGTCACGGTCATTCTCTTTCCGTCTCGTAGACACGAGCTGAGAAATTGCAAACGTCGAGCAATTGCTCAGAGATGAAAAGTGCCAGCACTAAAGCTGTTGCTAGCCAGCACCCTTCCTTGGAAGCGCTTTCACAGGCGCAGCAACACTGGGGCTTTGCGCTTCTCTAGCCACCAAACGTCACGGTCACTATCTCTCTGTCTCGTAGACACGAGCTGAGAAATTGCAAACGTCGAGCAATTGCTCGGAGATGAAAAGTGCCAGAACTGGAAGCTGTTGCTAGCCAGCCCCCTTCCTTGGAAGCGCTTTTGTAGGCCTAAGAACACTGGGGCTCTGGGCTTCTCTAGCCACCTAATCTTCTGCTCATCCTCTCGCGCACTCTAAAGAGAGCTCAGGTGAGAAATTGCAAACGTCGAGCAATTGCTCAGAGATGAAAAGTGCCAGCACTGAAAGCTGTTGCTAGCCAGCACCCTTCCTTGGAAGCGCTTTCACAGGCGCAGCAACACTGGGGCTTTGCGCTTCTCTACGCACCAAACGTCACGGTCATTCTCTTTCCGTCTCGTAGACACGAGCTGAGAAATTGCAAACGTCGAGCAATTGCTCAGAGATGAAAAGTGCCAGCACTGAAAGCTGTTGCTAGCCAGCACCCTTCCTTGGAAGCGCTTTCACAGGCGCAGCAACACTGGGGCTTTGCGCTTCTCTACCCACCAAACGTCACGGTCATTCTCTTTCCGTCTCGTAGACACGAGCTGAGAAATTGCAAACGTCCAGCAATTGCTCAGAGATGAAAAGTGCCAGCACTGAAAGCTGTTGCTAGCCAGCACCCTTCCTTGGAAGCGCTTTTGTAGGCCTAAGAACACTGGGGCTCTGGGCTTCTCTAGCCACCTCATCTTCTGCTCATCCTCTCGCGCACTCTAAAGAGAGCTCAGGTGAGAAATTGCAAACGTCGAGCAATTGCTCAGAGCTGAAAAGTGCCAGCACTGAAAGCTGTTGCTAGCCAGCACCCTTCCTTGGAAGCGCTTTCACAGGCGCAGCAACACTGGGGCTTTGCGCTTCTATACGCACCAAACGTCACGGTCATTCTCTTTCCGTCTCGTAGACACGAGCTGAGAAATTGCAAACGTCGAGCAATTGCTCAGAGATGAAAAGTGCCAGCACTGAAAGCTGTTGCTAGCCAGCACCCTTCCTTGGAAGCGCTTTTGTAGGCCTAAGAACACTGGGGCTCTGGGCTTTTCTAGCCACCTCATCTTCTGCTCATCCTCTCGCGCACTCTAAAGGGTGCTCAGGTGAGAAATTGCAAACGTGGAGCAATTGCTCAGAGATGAAAAGTGCCAGCACTGAAAGCTGTTGCTAGCCAGCACCCTTCCTTGGAAGCGCTTTCACAGGCGCAGTAACACTGGGGCTTTGCGCTTCTCTAGCCACCAAACGTCACGGTCATTCTCTTTCCGTCTCGTAGACACAAGCTGAGAAATTGCAAACGTCGAGCAATTGCTCAGAGATGAAAAGTGCCAGCACTGAAAGCTGTTGCTAGCCAGCCCCCTTCCTTGGAAGCGCTTTTGTAGGCCTAAGAACAGTGGGGCTCTGGGCTTCTCTAGCCACCTCATCTTCTGCTCATCCTCTCGCGCACTCTAAAGAGAGCTCAGGTGAGAAATTGCAAACGTCCAGCAATTGCTCAGAGATGAAAAGTGCCAGCACTGAAAGCTGTTGCTAGCCAGCACCCTTCCTTGGAAGCGCTTTCACAGGCGCAGCAACACTGGGGCTTTGCGCTTCTCTAGCCACCAAACGTCACGGTCCTTCTCTTTCCGTCTCGTAGACACGAGCTGAGAAATTGCAAACGTCGAGCAATTGCTCAGAGATGAAAAGTGCCAGCACTGGAAGCTGTTGCTAGCCAGCCCCCTTCCTTGGAAGCGCTTTTGTAGGCCTAAGAACAGTGGGGCTCTGGGCTTCTCTAGCCACCTCATCTTCTGCTCATCCTCTCGCGCACTCTAAAGAGAGCTCAGGTGAGAAATTGCAAACGTCCAGCAATTGCTCAGAGATGAAAAGTGCCAGCACTGAAAGCTGTTGCTAGCCAGCACCCTTCCTTGGAAGCGCTTTCACAGGCGCAGCAACACTGGGGCTTTGCGCTTCTCTACCCACCAAACGTCACGGTCCTTCTCTTTCCGTCTCGTAGACACGAGCTGAGAAATTGCAAACGTCGAGCAATTGCTCAGAGATGAAAAGTGCCAGCACTAAAGCTCTTGCTAGCCAGCACCCTTCCTTGGAAGCGCTTTCACAGGCGCAGTAACACTGGGGCTTTGCGCTTCTATACGCACCAAACGTCACGGTCCTTCTCTTTCCGTCTCGTAGACACGAGCTGAGAAATTGCAAACGTCGAGCAATTGCTCAGAGATGAAAAGTGCCAGCACTGAAAGCTGTTGCTAGCCAGCACCCTTCCTTGGAAGCGCTTTTGTAGGCCTAAGAACAGTGGGGCTCTGGGCTTCTCTAGCCACCTCATCTTCTGCTCATCCTCTCGCGCACTCTAAAGAGAGCTCAGGTGAGAAATTGCAAACGTCCAGCAATTGCTCAGAGATGAAAAGTGCCAGCACTGAAAGCTGTTGCTAGCCAGCACCCTTCCTTGGAAGCGCTTTCACAGGCGCAGCAACACTGGGGCTTTGCGCTTCTATACGCACCAAACGTCACGGTCATTCTCTTTCCGTCTCGTAGACACGAGCTGAGAAATTGCAAACGTCGAGCAATTGCTCAGAGATGAAAAGTGCCAGCACTAAAGCTCTTGCTAGCCAGCACCCTTCCTTGGAAACGCTTTCACAGGCGCAGTAACACTGGGGCTTTGCGCTTCTCTAGCCACCAAACGTCACGGTCCTTCTCTTTCTGTCTCGTAGACACGAGCTGAGAAATTGCAAACGTCGAGCAATTGCTCAGAGATGAAAAGTGCCAGCACTGAAAGCTGTTGCTAGCCAGCACCCTTCCTTGGAAGCGCTTTTGTAGGCCTAACAACACTGGGGCTCTGGGCTTCTCTAGCCACCTCATCTTCTGCTCATCCTCTCGCGCACTCTAAAGAGAGCTCAGGTGAGAAATTGCAAACGTCCAGCAATTGCTCAGAGATGAAAAGTGCCAGCACTGAAAGCTGTTGCTAGCCAGCACCCTTCCTTAGAAGCGCTTTCACAGGCGCAGCAACACTGGGGCTTTGCGCTTCTATACGCACCAAACGTCACTGTCCTTCTCTTTCCGTCTCGTAGACACGAGCTGAGAAATTGCAAACGTCGAGCAATTGCTCAGAGATGAAAAGTGCCAGCACTGAAAGCTCTTGCTAGCCAGCAGCCTTCCTTGGAAGCGCTTTTGTAGGCCTAAGAACACTGGGGCTCTGGGCTTCTCTAGCCACCTCATCTTCTGCTCATCCTCTCGCGCACTCTAAAGAGAGCTCAGGTGAGAAATTGCAAACGTCGAGCAATTGCTCAGAGATGAAAAGTGCCAGCACTGAAAGCTGTTGCTAGCCAGCACCCTTCCTTGGAAGCGCTTTCACAGGCGCAGCAACACTGGGGCTTTGCGCTTCTCTAGCCACCAAACATCACGGTCCTTCTCTTTCCGTCTCGTAGACACGAGCTGAGAAATTGCAAACGTCCAGCAATTGCTCAGAGATGAAAAGTGCCAGCACTGAAAGCTCTTGCTAGCCAGCACCCTTCCTTGGAAGCGCTTTTGTAGGCCTAAGAACACTGGGGCTCTGGGCTTCTCTAGCCACCTCATCTTCTGCTCATCCTCTCGCGCACTCTAAAGAGAGCTCAGGTGAGAAATTGCAAACGTCCAGCAATTGCTCAGAGATGAAAAGTGCCAGCACTGAAAGCTCTTGCTAGCCAGCAGCCTTCCTTGGAAGCGCTTTCACAGGTGCAGCAGCACTGGGGCTTTGCGCTTCTCTAGCCACCAAACGTCACGGTCCTTCTCTTTCCGCCTCCTAGACACGAGCTGAGAAATTGCAAACGTCGAGCAATTGCTCAGAGATGAAAAGTGCCAGCACTGAAAGCTGTTGCTAGCCAGCACCCTTCCTTGGAAGCGCTTTCACAAGCGCAGTAACACTGGGGCTTTGCGCTTCTATACGCACCAAACGTCACGGTCCTTCTCTTTCCGTCTCGTAGACACGAGCTGAGAAATTGCAAACGTCGAGCAATTGCTCAGAGATGAAAAGTGCCAGCACTGAAAGCTGTTGCTAGCCAGCACCCTTCCTTGGAAGCGCTTTCACAGGCGCAGCAACACTGGGGCTTTGCGCTTCTCTACCCACCAAACGTCACGGTCCTTCTCTTTCCGTCGGTAGACACGAGCTGAGAAATTGCAAACGTCGAGCAATTGCTCAGAGATGAAAAGTGCCAGCACTGAAAGCTCTTGCTAGCCAGCACCCTTCCTTGGAAGCGCTTTCACAGGCGCAGCAACACTGGGGCTTTGCGCTTCTCTAGCCACCAAACGTCACGGTCCTTCTCTTTCCGTCGGTAGACACGAGCTGAGAAATTGCAAACGTCGAGCAATTGCTCAGAGATGAAAAGTGCCAGCACTGAAAGCTGTTGCTAGCCAGCACCCTTCCTTGGAAGCGCTTTCACAGGCGCAGCAACACTGGGGCTTTGCGCTTCTCTACCCACCAAACGTCACGGTCCTTCTCTTTCCGTCGGTAGACACGAGCTGAGTAATTGCAAACGTCGAGCAATTGCTCAGAGATGAAAAGTGCCAGCACTGAAAGCTGTTGCTAGCCAGCACCCTTCCTTGGAAGCGCTTTCACAGGCGCAGTAACACTGGGGCTTTGCACTTCTCTACGCACCAAACGTCACGGTCCTTCTCTTTCCGTCTCGTAGACACGAGCTGAGAAATTACAAACGTCAAGCAATTGCTCAGAGATGAAAAGTGCCAGCACTGAAAGCTGTTGCTAGCCAGCACCCTTCCTTGGAAGCGCTTTCACAGGCGCAGCAACACTGGGGCTTTGCGCTTCTATACGCACCAAATGTCACGGTCCTTCTCTTTCCGTCTCCTAGACACGAGCTGAGAAATTGCAAACGTCGAGCAATTGCTCAGAGATGAAAAGTGCCAGCACTGAAAGCTCTTGCTAGCCAGCACCCTTCCTTGGAAGCGCTTTTGTAGGCCTAAGAACACTGGGGCTCTGGGCTTCTCTAGCCACCTCATCTTCTGCTCATCCTCTCGCGCACTCTAAAGAGAGCTCAGGTGAGAAATTGCAAACGTCGAGCAATTGCTCAGACATGAAAAGTGCCAGCACTGAAAGCTCTTGCTAGCCAGCACCCTTCCTTGGAAGCGCTTTCACAGGCGCAGTAACACTGGGGCTTTGCGCTTCTCTAGCCACCAAACGTCACGGTCCTTCTCTTTCCGTCTCCTAGACACGAGCTGAGAAATTGCAAACGTGGAGCAATTGCTCAGAGATGAAAAGTGCCAGCACTGAAAGCTCTTGCTAGCCAGCACCCTTCCTTGGAAGCGCTTTCACAGGCGCAGCAACACTGGGGCTTTGCGCTTCTCTAGCCACCAAACGTCACGGTCCTTCTCTTTCCGTCGGTAGACACGAGCTGAGAAATTGCAAACGTCGAGCAATTGCTCAGAGATGAAAAGTGCCAGCACTGAAAGCTGTTGCTAGCCAGCACCCTTCCTTGGAAGCGCTTTCACAGGCGCAGCAACACTGGGGCTTTGCGCTTCTCTACCCACCAAACGTCACGGTCCTTCTCTTTCCGTCGGTAGACACTAGCTGAGTAATTGCAAACGTCGAGCAATTGCTCAGAGATGAAAAGTGCCAGCACTGAAAGCTGTTGCTAGCCAGCACCCTTCCTTGGAAGCGCTTTCACAGGCGCAGTAACACTGGGGCTTTGCACTTCTCTACGCACCAAACGTCACGGTCCTTCTCTTTCCGTCTCGTAGACACGAGCTGAGAAATTACAAACGTCAAGCAATTGCTCAGAGATGAAAAGTGCCAGCACTGAAAGCTGTTGCTAGCCAGCACCCTTCCTTGGAAGCGCTTTCACAGGCGCAGCAACACTGGGGCTTTGCGCTTCTATACGCACCAAATGTCACGGTCCTTCTCTTTCCGTCTCCTAGACACGAGCTGAGAAATTGCAAACGTCGAGCAATTGCTCAGAGATGAAAAGTGCCAGCACTGAAAGCTCTTGCTAGCCAGCACCCTTCCTTGGAAGCGCTTTTGTAGGCCTAAGAACACTGGGGCTTTGCGCTTCTCTAGCCACCAAACGTCACGGTCATTCTCTTTCCGCCTCGTAGACACGAGCTGAGAAATTGAAAACGTCGAGCAATTGCTCAGAGATGAAAAGTGCCAGCACTGAAAGCTGTTGCTAGCCAGCACCCTTCCTTGGAAGCGCTTTCACAAGCGCAGTAACACTGGGGCTTTGCGCTTCTATACGCACCAAACGTGACGGTCCTTCTCTTTCCGTCTCGTAGACACGAGCTGAGAAATTGCAAACGTCGAGCAATTGCTCAGAGATGAAAAGTGCCAGCACTGAAAGCTGTTGCTAGCCAGCACCCTTCCTTGGAAGCGCTTTCACAGGCGCAGCAACACTGGGGCTTTGCGCTTCTCTAGCCACCAAACGTCACGGTCCTTCTCTTTCCGTCGGTAGACACGAGCTGAGAAATTGCAAACGTCGAGCAATTGCTCAGAGATGAAAAGTGCCAGCACTGAAAGCTGTTGCTAGCCAGCACCCTTCCTTGGAAGCGCTTTCACAGGCGCAGCAACACTGGGGCTTTGCGCTTCTCTACCCACCAAACGTCACGGTCCTTCTCTTTCCGTCGGTAGACACGAGCTGAGAAATTGCAAACGTCCAGCAATTGCTCAGAGATGAAAAGTGCCAGCACTGAAAGCTGTTGCTAGCCAGCACCCTTCCTTGGAAGCGCTTTCACAGGCGCAGCAACACTGGGGCTTTGCGATTCTCTACCCACCAAACGTCACGGTCCTTCTCTTTCCGTCGGTAGACACTAGCTGAGTAATTGCAAACGTCGAGCAATTGCTCAGAGATGAAAAGTGCCAGCACTGAAAGCTGTTGCTAGCCAGCACCCTTCCTTGGAAGCGCTTTCACAGGCGCAGTAACACTGGGGCTTTGCACTTCTCTACGCACCAAACGTCACGGTCCTTCTCTTTCCGTCTCGTAGACACGAGCTGAGAAATTACAAACGTCAAGCAATTGCTCAGAGATGAAAAGTGCCAGCACTGAAAGCTGTTGCTAGCCAGCACCCTTCCTTGGAAGCGCTTTCACAGGCGCAGCAACACTGGGGCTTTGCGCTTCTATACGCACCAAATGTCACGGTCCTTCTCTTTCCGTCTCCTAGACACGAGCTGAGAAATTGCAAACGTCGAGCAATTGCTCAGAGATGAAAAGTGCCAGCACTGAAAGCTCTTGCTAGCCAGCACCCTTCCTTGGAAGCGCTTTTGTAGGCCTAAGAACACTGGGGCTCTGGGCTTCTCTAGCCACCTCATCTTCTGCTCATCCTCTCGCGCACTCTAAAGAGAGCTCAGGTGAGAAATTGCAAACGTCGAGCAATTGCTCAGACATGAAAAGTGCCAGCACTGAAAGCTCTTGCTAGCCAGCACCCTTCCTTGGAAGCGCTTTCACAGGCGCAGTAACACTGGGGCTTTGCGCTTCTCTAGCCACCAAACGTCACGGTCCTTCTCTTTCCGTCTCCTAGACACGAGCTGAGAAATTGCAAACGTGGAGCAATTGCTCAGAGATGAAAAGTGCCAGCACTGAAAGCTGTTGCTAGCCAGCACCCTTCCTTGGAAGCGCTTTCACAGGCGCAGCAACACTGGGGCTTTGCGCTTCTCTAGCCACCAAACGTCACGGTCATTCTCTTTCCGTCTCGTAGACACGAGCTGAGAAATTGCAAACGTGGAGCAATTGCTCAGAGATGAAAAGTGCCAGCACTGAAAGCTGTTGCTAGCCAGCACCCTTCCTTGGAAGCGCTTTTGTAGGCCTAAGAACACTGGGGCTCTGGGCTTCTCTAGCCACCTCATCTTCTGCTCATCCTCTCGCGCACTCTAAAGAGAGCTCAGGTGAGAAATTGCAAACGTCGAGCAATTGCTCAGAGATGAAAAGTGCCAGCACTGAAAGCTCTTGCTAGCCAGCACCCTTCCTTGGAAGCGCTTTCACAGGCGCAGTAACACTGGGGCTTTGCACTTCTCTACGCACCAAACGTCACGGTCCTTCTCTTTCCGTCTCGTAGACACGAGCTGAGAAATTACAAACGTCGAGCAATTGCTCAGAGATGAAAAGTGCCAGCACTGAAAGCTGTTGCTAGCCAGCACCCTTCCTTGGAAGCGCTTTCACAGGCGCAGCAACACTGGGGCTTTGTGCTTCTATACGCACCAAACGTCACGGTCATTCTCTTTCCGTCTCGTAGACACGAGGTGAGAAATTGCAAACGCCGAGCAATTGCTCAGAGATGAAAAGTTCCAGCACTGAAAGCTGTTGCTAGCCAGCACCCTTCCTTGGAAGCGCTTTTGTAGGCCTAAGAACACTGGGGCTCTGGGCTTCTCTAGCCACCTCATCTTCTGCTCATCCTCTCGCGCACTCTAAAGAGAGCTCAGGTGAGAAATTACAAACGTCGAGCAATTGCTCAGAGATGAAAAGTGCCAGCACTGAAAGCTGTTGCTAGCCAGCACCCTTCCTTGGAAGCGCTTTCACAGGCGCAGCAACACTGGGGCTTTGCGCTTCTCTACGCACCAAATGTCACGGTCCTTCTCTTTACGTCGGTAGACACGAGCTGAGAAATTGCAAACGTCGAGCAATTGCTCAGAGATGAAAAGTGCCAGCACTGAAAGCTCTTGCTAGCCAGCACCCTTCCTTGGAAGCGCTTTCACAGGCGCAGTAACACTGGGGCTTTGCACTTCTCTAGCCACCAAACGTCACGGTCCTTCTCTTTCCGTCTCGTAGACACGAGCTGAGAAATTGCAAACGTCGAGCAATTGCTCAGAGATGAAAAGTGCCAGCACTGAAAGTTGTTGCTAGCCAGCACCCTTCCTTGGAAGCGCTTTTGTAGGCCTAAGAACACTGGGGCTCTGGGCTTCTCTAGCCACCTCATCTTCTGCTCATCCTCTCGCGCACTCTAAAGAGAGCTCAGGTGAGAAATTGCAAAAGTCGAGCAATTGCTCAGAGATGAAAAGTGCCAGCACTGAAAGCTCTTGCTAGCCAGCACCCTTCCTTGGAAGCGCTTTCACAGGCGCAGCAACACTGGGGCTTTGCGCTTCTATACGCACCAAACGTCATGGTCCTTCTCTTTCCGTCTCGTAGACACGAGCTGAGAAATTGCAAACGTCGAGCAATTGCTCAGAGATGAAAAGTGCCAGCACTGAAAGCTGTTGCTAGCCAGCACCCTTCCTTGGAAGCGCTTTTGTAGGCCTAAGAACAGTGGGGCTCTGGGCTTCTCTAGCCACCTAATCTTCTGCTCATCCTCTCACGCACTCTAAAGAGAGCTCAGGTGAGAAATTGCAAATGTCGAGCAATTGCTCAGAGATGAAAAGTGCCAGCACTGAAAGCTCTTGCTAGCCAGCACCCTTCCTTGGAAGCGCTTTCACAGGCGCAGTAACACTGGGGCTTTGCGCTTCTATACCCACCAAACGTCACGGTCCTTCTCTTTCCGTCTCGTAGACACGAGCTGAGAAATTGCAAACGTCGAGCAATTGCTCCGAGATGAAAAGTGCCAGCACTGAAAGCTCTTGCTAGCCAGCACCCTTCCTTGGAAGCGCTTTCACAGGCGCAGCAACACTGGGGCTTTGCGCTTCTCTAGCCACGAAACGTCACGGTCCTTCTCTTTCCGTCTCCTAGACACGAGCTGAGAAATTGCAAACGTCGAGCAATTGCTCAGAGATGAAAAGTGCCAGCACTGAAAGCTGTTGCTAGCCAGCACCCTTCCTTGGAAGCGCTTTCACAGGCGCAGCAACACTGGGGCTTTGCGCTTCTATACGCACCAAACGTCACGGTCCTTCTTTTTCCGTCTCCTAGACACGAGCTGAGAAATTGCAAACGTCGAGCAATTGCTCAGAGATGAAAAGTGCCAGCACTGAAAGCTCTTGCTAGCCAGCACCCTTCCTTGGAAGCGCTTTTGTAGGCCTAAGAACACTGCGGCTCTGGGCTTCTCTAGCCACCTCATCTTCTGCTCATCCTCTCGCGCACTCTAAAGAGAGCTCAGGTGAGAAATTGCAAACGTCGAGCAATTGCTCAGAGATGAAAAGTGCCAGCACTGAAAGCTGTTGCTAGCCAGCACCCTTCCTTGGAAGCGCTTTCACAGGCGCAGTAACACTGGGGCTTTGCGCTTCTATACGCACCAAACGTCACGGTCATTCTCTTTCCGTGTCGTGGACATGAGCTGAGAAATTGCAAACGTCGAGCAATTGCTCAGAGATGAAAAGTGCCAGCACTGAAAGCTGTTGCTAGCCAGCACCCTTCCTTGGAAGCGCTTTCACAGGCGCAGCAACACTGGGGCTTTGCGCTTCTCTACCCACCAAACGTCACGGTCCTTCTCTTTCCGTCGGTAGACACGAGCTGAGAAATTGCAAACGTCGAGCAATTGCTCAGAGATGAAAAGTGCCAGCACTGAAAGCTCTTGCTAGCCAGCACCCTTCCTTGGAAGCGCTTTCACAGGCGCAGTAACACTGGGGCTTTGCACTTCTATACCCACCAAACGTCACGGTCCTTCTCTTTCCGTCTCGTAGACACGAGCTGAGAAATTACAAACGTCAAGCAATTGCTCAGAGATGAAAAGTGCCAGCACTGAAAGCTGTTGCTAGCCAGCACCCTTCATTGAAAGCGCTTTCACAGGCGCAGCAACACTGGGGCTTTGTGCTTCTATACGCACCAAACGTCACGGTCCCTCTCTTTCCGTCTCGTAGACACGAGGTGAGAAATTGCAAACGCCGAGCAATTGCTCAGAGATGAATAGTTCCAGCACTGAAAGCTGTTGCTAGCCAGCACCCTTCCTTGGAAGCGCTTTTGTAGGCCTAAGAACACTGGGGCTCTGGGCTTCTCTAGCCACCTCATCTTCTGCTCATCCTCTCGCGCACTCTAAAGAGAGCTCAGGTGAGAAATTACAAACGTCGAGCAATTGCTCAGAGATGAAAAGTGCCAGCACTGAAAGCTCTTGCTAGCCAGCACCCTTCCTTGGAAGCGCTTTCACAGGCGCAGCAACACTGGGGCTTTGCGCTTCTATACGCACCAAATGTCACGGTCCTTCTCTTTCCGTCGGTAGACACGAGCTGAGAAATTGCAAACGTCGAGCAATTGCTCAGAGATGAAAAGTGCCAGCACTGAAAGCTCTTGCTAGCCAGCACCCTTCCTTGGAAGCGCTTTCACAGGCGCAGTAACACTGGGGCTTTGCACTTCTCTAGCCACCAAACGTCACGGTCCTTCTCTTTCCGTCTCGTAGACACGAGCTGAGAAATTGCAAACGTCGAGCAATTGCTCAGAGATGAAAAGTGCCAGCACTGAAAGCTGTTGCTAGCCAGCACCCTTCCTTGGAAGCGCTTTTGTAGGCCTAAGAACACTGGGGCTCTGGGCTTCTCTAGCCACCTCATCTTCTGCTCATCCTCTCGCGCACTCTAAAGAGAGCTCAGGTGAGAAATTGCAAAAGTCGAGCAATTGCTCAGAGATGAAAAGTGCCAGCACTGAAAGCTCTTGCTAGCCAGCACCCTTCCTTGGAAGCGCTTTCACAGGCGCAGCAACACTGGGGCTTTGCGCTTCTCTAGCCACCAAACGTCATGGTCATTCTCTTTCCGTCTCATAGACACGAGCTGAGAAATTGCAAACGTCGAGCAATTGCTCCGAGATGAAAAGTGCCAGCACTGAAAGCTGTTGCTAGCCAGCCCCCTTCCTTGGAAGCGCTTTTGTAGGCCTAAGAACACTGGGGCTCTGGGCTTCTCTAGCCACCTCATCTTCTGCTCATCCTCTCGCGCACTCTAAAGAGAGCTCAGGTGAGAAATTGCAAACGTCGAGCAATTGCTCAGAGATGAAAAGTGCCAGCACTGAAAGCTGTTGCTAGCCAGCACCCTTCCTTGGAAGCGCTTTCACAGGCGCAGCAACACTGGGGCTTTGCGCTTCTCTAGCCACCAAACGTCACGGTCCTTGTCTTTCCGTCGGTAGACACGAGCTGAGAAATTGCAAACGTCGAGCAATTGCTCAGAGATGAAAAGTGCCAGCACTGAAAGCTCTTGCTAGCCAGCACCCTTCCTTGGAAGCGCTTTCACAGGTGCAGCAACACTGGGGCTTTGCGCTTCTCTAGCCACCAAACGTCACGGTCCTTCTCTTTCCGTCTCCTAGACACGAGCTGAGAAATTGCAAACGTCGAGCAATTGCTCCGAGATGAAAAGTGCCAGCACTGAAAGCTGTTGCTAGCCAGCACCCTTCCTTGGAAGCGCTTTTGTAGGCCTAAGAACACTGGGGCTCTGGGCTTCTCTAGCCACCTCATCTTCTGCTCATCCTCTCGCGCACTCTAAAGAGAGCTCAGGTGAGAAATTGCAAACGTCGAGCAATTGCTCAGAGATGAAAAGTGCCAGCACTGAAAGCTGTTGCTAGCCAGCACCCTTCCTTGGAAGCGCTTTCACAGGCGCAGCAACACTGGGGCTTTGCGCTTCTATACGCACCAAACGTCACGGTCCTTCTCTTTCCGTCTCGTAGACACGAGCTGAGAAATTGCAAACGTCGAGCAATTGCTCAGAGATGAAAAGTGCCAGCACTGAAAGCTCTTGCTAGCCAGCACCCTTCCTTGGAAGCGCTTTTGTAGGCCTAAGAACACTGGGGCTCTGGGCTTCTCTAGCCACCTCATCTTCTGCTCATCCTCTCGCGCACTCTAAAGAGAGCTCAGGTGAGAAATTGCAAACGTCGAGCAATTGCTCAGAGATGAAAAGTGCCAGCACTGAAAGCTCTTGCTAGCCAGCACCCTTCCTTGGAAGCGCTTTCACAGGCGCAGTAACACTGGGGCTTTGCGCTTCTATACACACCAAACGTCACGGTCCTTCTCTTTCCGTCTCGTAGACACGAGCTGAGAAATTGCAAACGTCGAGCAATTGCTCAGAGATGAAAAGTGCCAGCACTGAAAGCTCTTGCTAGCCAGCACCCTTCCTTGGAAGCGCTTTCACAGGCGCAGCAACACTGGGGCTTTGCGCTTCTCTACCCACCAAACGTCACGGTCCTTCTCTTTCCGTCTCCTAGACACGAGCTGAGAAATTGCAAACGTCGAGCAATTGCTCCGAGATGAAAAGTGCCAGCACTGAAAGCTGTTGCTAGCCAGCCCCCTTCCTTGGAAGCGCTTTTGTAGGCCTAAGAACACTGGGGCTCTGGGCTTCTCTAGCCACCTCATCTTCTGCTCATCCTCTCGCGCACTCTAAAGAGAGCTCAGGTGAGAAATTGCAAACGTCGAGCAATTGCTCAGAGATGAAAAGTGCCAGCACTGAAAGCTGCTGCTAGCCAGCACCCTTCCTTGGAAGCGCTTTCACAAGCGCAGTAACACTGGGGCTTTGCGCTTCTATACGCACCAAACGTCACGGTCATTCTCTTTCCGTCTCGTGGACATGAGCTGAGAAATTGCAAACGTCGAGCAATTGCTCAGAGATGAAAAGTGCCAGCACTGAAAGCTGTTGCTAGCCAGCACCCTTCCTTGGAAGCGCTTTCACAGGCGCAGCAACACTGGGGCTTTGCGCTTCTCTAGCCACCAAACGTCACGGTCCTTCTCTTTCCGTCGGTAGACACGAGCTGAGAAATTGCAAACGTCGAGCAATTGCTCAGAGATGAAAAGTGCCAGCACTGAAAGCTGTTGCTAGCCAGCACCCTTCCTTGGAAGCGCTTTCACAGGCGCAGCAACACTGGGGCTTTGCGCTTATCTACCCACCAAACGTCACGTTCCTTCTCTTTCCGTCGGTAGACACGAGCTGAGAAATTGCAAACGTCGAGCAATTGCTCAGAGATGAAAAGTGCCAGCACTGAAAGCTGTTGCTAGCCAGCACCCTTCCTTGGAAGCGCTTTCACAGGCGCAGCAACACTGGGGCTTTGCGCTTCTCTACCCACCAAACGTCACGGTCCTTCTCTTTCCGTCGGTAGACACGAGCTGAGAAATTGCAAACGTCGAGCAATTGCTCAGAGATGAAAAGTGCCAGCACTGAAAGCTCTTGCTAGCCAGCACCCTTCCTTGGAAGCGCTTTCACAGGCGCAGCAACACTGGGGCTTTGCGCTTCTCTAGCCACCAAACGTCACGGTCCTTCTCTTTCCGTCTCGTAGACACGAGCTGAGAAATTGCAAACGTCGAGCAATTGCTCAGAGATGAAAAGTGCCAGCACTGAAAGCTGTTGCTAGCCAGCACCCTTCCTTGGAAGCGCTTTTGTAGGCCTAAGAACAGTGGGGCTCTGGGCTTCTCTAGCCACCTCATCTTCTGCTCATCCTCTCGCGCACTCTAAAGAGAGCTCAGGTGAGAAATTGCAAACGTCGAGCAATTGCTCAGAGATGAAAAGTGCCAGCACTGAAAGCTCTTGCTAGCCAGCACCCTTCCTTGGAAGCGCTTTCACAGGCGCAGCAACACTGGGGCTTTGCGCTTCTATACGCACCAAACGTCACGGTCCTTCTCTTTCCGTCTCGTAGACACGAGCTGAGAAATTGCAAACGTCGAGCAATTGCTCCGAGATGAAAAGTGCCAGCACTGAAAGCTGTTGCTAGCCAGCACCCTTCCTTGGAAGCGCTTTTGTAGGCCTAAGAACACTGGGGCTCTGGGCTTCTCTAGCCACCTCATCTTCTGCTCATCCTCTCGCGCACTCTAAAGAGAGCTCAGGTGAGAAATTGCAAACGTCGAGCAATTGCTCAGAGATGAAAAGTGCCAGCACTGAAAGCTCTTGCTAGCCACCACCCTTCCTTGGAAGCGCTTTCACAGGCGCAGTAACACTGGGGCTTTGCGCTTCTATACCCACCAAACGTCACGGTCCTTCTCTTTCCGTCTCGTAGACACGAGCTGAGAAATTGCAAACGTTGAGCAATTGCTCAGAGATGAAAAGTGCCAGCACTGAAAGCTGTTGCTAGCCAGCACCCTTCCTTGGAAGCGCTTTCACAGGCGCAGCAACACTGGGGCTTTGCACTTCTCTAGCCACCAAACGTCACGGTCCTTCTCTTTCCGTCTCCTAGACACGAGCTGAGAAATTGCAAACGTCGAGCAATTGCTCCGAGATGAAAAGTGCCAGCACTGAAAGCTGTTGCTAGCCAGCCCCCTTCCTTGGAAGCGCTTTTGTAGGCCTAAGAACACTGGGGCTCTGGGCTTCTCTAGCCACCTCATCTTCTGCTCATCCTCTCGCGCACTCTAAAGAGAGCTCAGGTGAGAAATTGCAAACGTCCAGCAATTGCTCAGAGATGAAAAGTGCCAGCACTGAAAGCTCTTGCTAGCCACCACCCTTCCTTGGAAGCGCTTTCACAGGCGCAGTAACACTGGGGCTTTGCGCTTCTATACACACCAAACGTCACGGTCCTTCTCTTTCCGTCTCGTAGACACGAGCTGAGAAATTGCAAACGTCGAGCAATTGCTCAGAGATGAAAAGTGCCAGCACTGAAAGCTCTTGCTAGCCAGCACCCTTCCTTGGAAGCGCTTTCACAGGCGCAGCAACACTGGGGCTTTGCGCTTCTCTAGCCACCAAACGTCACGGTCCTTCTCTTTCCGTCTCCTAGACACGAGCTGAGAAATTGCAAACGTCCAGCAATTGCTCAGAGATGAAAAGTGCCAGCACTGAAAGCTGTTGCTAGCCAGCACCCTTCCTTGGAAGCGCTTTTGTAGGCCTAAGAACACTGGGGCTCTGGGCTTCTCTAGCCACCTAATCTTCTGCTCATCCTCTCGCGCACTCTAAAGAGAGCTCAGGTGAGAAATTGCAAACGTCGAGCAATTGCTCAGAGATGAAAAGTGCCAGCACTGAAAGCTGCTGCTAGCCAGCACCCTTCCTTGGAAGCGCTTTCACAAGCGCAGTAACACTGGGGCTTTGCGCTTCTATACGCACCAAACGTCACGGTCATTCTCTTTCCGTCTCGTGGACATGAGCTGAGAAATTGCAAACGTCGAGCAATTGCTCAGAGATGAAAAGTGCCAGCACTGAAAGCTGTTGCTAGCCAGCACCCTTCCTTGGAAGCGCTTTCACAGGCGCAGCAACACTGGGGCTTTGCGCTTCTCTAGCCACCAAACGTCACGGTCCTTCTCTTTCCGTCGGTAGACACGAGCTGAGAAATTGCAAACGTCGAGCAATTGCTCAGAGATGAAAAGTGCCAGCACTGAAAGCTGTTGCTAGCCAGCACCCTTCCTTGGAAGCGCTTTCACAGGCGCAGCAACACTGGGGCTTTGCGCTTATCTACCCACCAAACGTCACGTTCCTTCTCTTTCCGTCGGCAGACACGAGCTGAGAAATTGCAAACGTCGAGCAATTGCTCAGAGATGAAAAGTGCCAGCACTGAAAGCTGTTGCTAGCCAGCACCCTTCCTTGGAAGCGCTTTCACAGGCGCAGCAACACTGGGGCTTTGCGCTTCTCTACCCACCAAACGTCACGGTCCTTCTCTTTCCGTCGGTAGACACGAGCTGAGAAATTGCAAACGTCGAGCAATTGCTCAGAGATGAAAAGTGCCAGCACTGAAAGCTCTTGCTAGCCAGCACCCTTCCTTGGAAGCGCTTTCACAGGCGCAGCAACACTGGGGCTTTGCGCTTCTCTAGCCACCAAAAGTCACGGTCCTTCTCTTTCCATCTCGTAGACACGAGCTGAGAAATTACAAACGTCAAGCAATTGCTCAGAGATGAAAAGTGCCAGCACTGAAAGCTGTTGCTAGCCAGCACCCTTCCTTGGAAGCGCTTTCACAGGTGCAGCAACACTGGGGCTTTGCGCTTCTCTAGCCACCAAACGTCACGGTCCTTCTCTTTCCGTCTCGTAGACACGAGCTGAGAAATTGCAAACGTCGAGCAATTGCTCAGAGATGAAAAGTGCCAGCACTGAAAGCTGTTGCTAGCCAGCACCCTTCCTTGGAAGCGCTTTTGTAGGGCTAAGAACACTGGGGCTCTGGGCTTCTCTAGCCACCTCATCTTCTGCTCATCCTCTCGCGCACTCTAAAGAGAGCTCAGGTGAGAAATTGCAAACGTCGAGCAATTGCTCAGAGATGAAAAGTGCCAGCACTGAAAGCTCTTGCTAGCCAGCACCCTTCCTTGGAAGCGCTTTCACAGGCGCAGCAACACTGGGGCTTTGCGCTTCTATACGCACCAAACGTCACGGTCCTTCTCTTTCCGTCTCGTAGACACGAGCTGAGAAATTGCAAACGTCGAGCAATTGCTCCGAGATGAAAAGTGCCAGCACTGAAAGCTGTTGCTAGCCAGCACCCTTCCTTGGAAGCGCTTTTGTAGGCCTAAGAACACTGGGGCTCTGGGCTTCTCTAGCCACCTCATCTTCTGCTCATCCTCTCGCGCACTCTAAAGAGAGCTCAGGTGAGAAATTGCAAACGTCGAGCAATTGCTCAGAGATGAAAAGTGCCAGCACTGAAAGCTCTTGCTAGCCACCACCCTTCCTTGGAAGCGCTTTCACAGGCGCAGTAACACTGGGGCTTTGCGCTTCTATACCCACCAAACGTCACGGTCCTTCTCTTTCCGTCTCGTAGACACGAGCTGAGAAATTGCAAACGTTGAGCAATTGCTCAGAGATGAAAAGTGCCAGCACTGAAAGCTGTTGCTAGCCAGCACCCTTCCTTGGAAGCGCTTTCACAGGCGCAGCAACACTGGGGCTTTGCACTTCTCTAGCCACCAAACGTCACGGTCCTTCTCTTTCCGTCTCGTAGACACGAGCTGAGAAATTGCAAACGTCGAGCAATTGCTCCGAGATGAAAAGTGCCAGCACTGAAAGCTGTTGCTAGCCAGCCCCCTTCCTTGGAAGCGCTTTTGTAGGCCTAAGAACACTGGGGCTCTGGGCTTCTCTAGCCACCTCATCTTCTGCTCATCCTCTCGCGCACTCTAAAGAGAGCTCAGGTGAGAAATTGCAAACGTCCAGCAATTGCTCAGAGATGAAAAGTGCCAGCACTGAAAGCTCTTGCTAGCCACCACCCTTCCTTGGAAGCGCTTTCACAGGCGCAGTAACACTGGGGCTTTGCGCTTCTATACACACCAAACGTCACGGTCCTTCTCTTTCCGTCTCGTAGACACGAGCTGAGAAATTGCAAACGTCGAGCAATTGCTCAGAGATGAAAAGTGCCAGCACTGAAAGCTCTTGCTAGCCAGCACCCTTCCTTGGAAGCGCTTTCACAGGCGCAGCAACACTGGGGCTTTGCGCTTCTCTAGCCACCAAACGTCACGGTCCTTCTCTTTCCGTCTCCTAGACACGAGCTGAGAAATTGCAAACGTCCAGCAATTGCTCAGAGATGAAAAGTGCCAGCACTGAAAGCTGTTGCTAGCCAGCACCCTTCCTTGGAAGCGCTTTTGTAGGCCTAAGAACACTGGGGCTCTGGGCTTCTCTAGCCACCTAATCTTCTGCTCATCCTCTCGCGCACTCTAAAGAGAGCTCAGGTGAGAAATTGCAAACGTCGAGCAATTGCTCAGAGATGAAAAGTGCCAGCACTGAAAGCTGCTGCTAGCCAGCACCCTTCCTTGGAAGCGCTTTCACAAGCGCAGTAACACTGGGGCTTTGCGCTTCTATACGCACCAAACGTCACGGTCATTCTCTTTCCGTCTCGTGGACATGAGCTGAGAAATTGCAAACGTCGAGCAATTGCTCAGAGATGAAAAGTGCCAGCACTGAAAGCTGTTGCTAGCCAGCACCCTTCCTTGGAAGCGCTTTCACAGGCGCAGCAACACTGGGGCTTTGCGCTTCTCTAGCCACCAAACGTCACGGTCCTTCTCTTTCCGTCGGTAGACACGAGCTGAGAAATTGCAAACGTCGAGCAATTGCTCAGAGATGAAAAGTGCCAGCACTGAAAGCTCTTGCTAGCCAGCACCCTTCCTTGGAAGCGCTTTCACAGGCGCAGCAACACTGGGGCTTTGCGCTTATCTACCCACCAAACGTCACGTTCCTTCTCTTTCCGTCGGCAGACACGAGCTGAGAAATTGCAAACGTCGAGCAATTGCTCAGAGATGAAAAGTGCCAGCACTGAAAGCTGTTGCTAGCCAGCACCCTTCCTTGGAAGCGCTTTCACAGGCGCAGCAACACTGGGGCTTTGCGCTTCTCTACCCACCAAACGTCACGGTCCTTCTCTTTCCGTCGGTAGACACGAGCTGAGAAATTGCAAACGTCGAGCAATTGCTCAGAGATGAAAAGTGCCAGCACTGAAAGCTCTTGCTAGCCAGCACCCTTCCTTGGAAGCGCTTTCACAGGCGCAGCAACACTGGGGCTTTGCGCTTCTCTAGCCACCAAAAGTCACGGTCCTTCTCTTTCCATCTCGTAGACACGAGCTGAGAAATTACAAACGTCAAGCAATTGCTCAGAGATGAAAAGTGCCAGCACTGAAAGCTGTTGCTAGCCAGCACCCTTCCTTGGAAGCGCTTTCACAGGTGCAGCAACACTGGGGCTTTGCGCTTCTCTAGCCACCAAACGTCACGGTCCTTCTCTTTCCGTCTCGTAGACACGAGCTGAGAAATTGCAAACGTCGAGCAATTGCTCCGAGATGAAAAGTGCCAGCACTGAAAGCTGTTGCTAGCCAGCACCCTTCCTTGGAAGCGCTTTTGTAGGCCTAAGAACACTGGGGCTCTGGGCTTCTCTAGCCACCTCATCTTCTGCTCATCCTCTCGCGCACTCTAAAGAGAGCTCAGGTGAGAAATTGCAAACGTCGAGCAATTGCTCAGAGATGAAAAGTGCCAGCACTGAAAGCTCTTGCTAGCCACCACCCTTCCTTGGAAGCGCTTTCACAGGCGCAGTAACACTGGGGCTTTGCGCTTCTATACCCACCAAACGTCACGGTCCTTCTCTTTCCGTCTCGTAGACACGAGCTGAGAAATTGCAAACGTTGAGCAATTGCTCAGAGATGAAAAGTGCCAGCACTGAAAGCTGTTGCTAGCCAGCACCCTTCCTTGGAAGCGCTTTCACAGGCGCAGCAACACTGGGGCTTTGCACTTCTCTAGCCACCAAACGTCACGGTCCTTCTCTTTCCGTCTCGTAGACACGAGCTGAGAAATTGCAAACGTCGAGCAATTGCTCCGAGATGAAAAGTGCCAGCACTGAAAGCTGTTGCTAGCCAGCCCCCTTCCTTGGAAGCGCTTTTGTAGGCCTAAGAACACTGGGGCTCTGGGCTTCTCTAGCCACCTCATCTTCTGCTCATCCTCTCGCGCACTCTAAAGAGAGCTCAGGTGAGAAATTGCAAACGTCCAGCAATTGCTCAGAGATGAAAAGTGCCAGCACTGAAAGCTCTTGCTAGCCACCACCCTTCCTTGGAAGCGCTTTCACAGGCGCAGTAACACTGGGGCTTTGCGCTTCTATACACACCAAACGTCACGGTCCTTCTCTTTCCGTCTCGTAGACACGAGCTGAGAAATTGCAAACGTCGAGCAATTGCTCAGAGATGAAAAGTGCCAGCACTGAAAGCTCTTGCTAGCCAGCACCCTTCCTTGGAAGCGCTTTCACAGGCGCAGCAACACTGGGGCTTTGCGCTTCTCTAGCCACCAAACGTCACGGTCCTTCTCTTTCCGTCTCCTAGACACGAGCTGAGAAATTGCAAACGTCCAGCAATTGCTCAGAGATGAAAAGTGACAGCACTGAAAGCTGTTGCTAGCCAGCACCCTTCCTTGGAAGCGCTTTTGTAGGCCTAAGAACACTGGGGCTCTGGGCTTCTCTAGCCACCTAATCTTCTGCTCATCCTCTCGCGCACTCTAAAGAGAGCTCAGGTGAGAAATTGCAAACGTCGAGCAATTGCTCAGAGATGAAAAGTGCCAGCACTGAAAGCTGCTGCTAGCCAGCACCCTTCCTTGGAAGCGCTTTCACAAGCGCAGTAACACTGGGGCTTTGCGCTTCTATACGCACCAAACGTCACGGTCATTCTCTTTCCGTCTCGTGGACATGAGCTGAGAAATTGCAAACGTCGAGCAATTGCTCAGAGATGAAAAGTGCCAGCACTGAAAGCTGTTGCTAGCCAGCACCCTTCCTTGGAAGCGCTTTCACAGGCGCAGCAACACTGGGGCTTTGCGCTTCTCTAGCCACCAAACGTCACGGTCCTTCTCTTTCCGTCGGTAGACACGAGCTGAGAAATTGCAAACGTCGAGCAATTGCTCAGAGATGAAAAGTGCCAGCACTGAAAGCTCTTGCTAGCCAGCACCCTTCCTTGGAAGCGCTTTCACAGGCGCAGCAACACTGGGGCTTTGCGCTTATCTACCCACCAAACGTCACGTTCCTTCTCTTTCCGTCGGTAGACACGAGCTGAGAAATTGCAAACGTCGAGCAATTGCTCAGAGATGAAAAGTGCCAGCACTGAAAGCTGTTGCTAGCCAGCACCCTTCCTTGGAAGCGCTTTCACAGGCGCAGCAACACTGGGGCTTTGCGCTTCTCTACCCACCAAACGTCACGGTCCTTCTCTTTCCGTCGGTAGACACGAGCTGAGAAATTGCAAACGTCGAGCAATTGCTCAGAGATGAAAAGTGCCAGCACTGAAAGCTCTTGCTAGCCAGCACCCTTCCTTGGAAGCGCTTTCACAGGCGCAGCAACACTGGGGCTTTGCGCTTCTCTAGCCACCAAAAGTCACGGTCCTTCTCTTTCCATCTCGTAGACACGAGCTGAGAAATTACAAACGTCAAGCAATTGCTCAGAGATGAAAAGTGCCAGCACTGAAAGCTGTTGCTAGCCAGCACCCTTCCTTGGAAGCGCTTTCACAGGTGCAGCAACACTGGGGCTTTGCGCTTCTCTAGCCACCAAACGTCACGGTCCTTCTCTTTCCGTCTCGTAGACACGAGCTGAGAAATTGCAAACGTCGAGCAATTGCTCCGAGATGAAAAGTGCCAGCACTGAAAGCTGTTGCTAGCCAGCACCCTTCCTTGGAAGCGCTTTTGTAGGCCTAAGAACACTGGGGCTCTGGGCTTCTCTAGCCACCTCATCTTCTGCTCATCCTCTCGCGCACTCTAAAGAGAGCTCAGGTGAGAAATTGCAAACGTCGAGCAATTGCTCAGAGATGAAAAGTGCCAGCACTGAAAGCTCTTGCTAGCCACCACCCTTCCTTGGAAGCGCTTTCACAGGCGCAGTAACACTGGGGCTTTGCGCTTCTATACCCACCAAACGTCACGGTCCTTCTCTTTCCGTCTCGTAGACACGAGCTGAGAAATTGCAAACGTTGAGCAATTGCTCAGAGATGAAAAGTGCCAGCACTGAAAGCTGTTGCTAGCCAGCACCCTTCCTTGGAAGCGCTTTCACAGGCGCAGCAACACTGGGGCTTTGCACTTCTCTAGCCACCAAACGTCACGGTCCTTCTCTTTCCGTCTCGTAGACACGAGCTGAGAAATTGCAAACGTCGAGCAATTGCTCCGAGATGAAAAGTGCCAGCACTGAAAGCTCTTGCTAGCCAGCACCCTTCCTTGGAAGCGCTTTTGTAGGCCTAAGAACACTGGGGCTCTGGGCTTCTCTAGCCACCTCATCTTCTGCTCATCCTCTCGCGCACTCTAAAGAGAGCTCAGGTGAGAAATTGCAAACGTCCAGCAATTGCTCAGAGATGAAAAGTGCCAGCACTGAAAGCTCTTGCTAGCCAGCACCCTTCCTTGGAAGCGCTTTCACAAGCGCAGTAACACTGGGGCTTTGCGCTTCTATACGCACCAAAAGTCACGGTCATTCTCTTTCCGTCTCGTGGACATGAGCTGAGAAATTGCAAACGTCGAGCAATTGCTCAGAGATGAAAAGTGCCAGCACTGAAAGCTGTTGCTAGCCAGCACCCTTCCTTGGAAGCGCTTTCACAGGCGCAGTAACACTGGGGCTTTGCGCTTCTCTAGCCACCAAACGTCACGGTCCTTCTCTTTCCGTCGGTAGACACGAGCTGAGAAATTGCAAACGTCGAGCAATTGCTCAGAGATGAAAAGTGCCAGCACTGAAAGCTGTTGCTAGCCAGCACCCTTCCTTGGAAGCGCTTTCACAGGCGCAGCAACACTGGGGCTTTGCGCTTCTCTAGCCACCAAACGTCACGGTCCTTCTCTTTCCGTCGGTAGACACGAGCTGAGAAATTGCAAACGTCGAGCAATTGCTCAGAGATGAAAAGTGCCAGCACTGAAAGCTCTTGCTAGCCAGCAGCCTTCCTTGGAAGCGCTTTCACAGGCGCAGCAACACTGGGGCTTTGCACTTCTCTACGCACCAAACGTCACGGTCCTTCTCTTTCCATCTCGTAGACACGAGCTGAGAAATTACAAACGTCAAGCAATTGCTCAGAGATGAAAAGTGCCAGCACTGAAAGCTCTTGCTAGCCAGCACCCTTCCTTGGAAGCGCTTTCACAGGCGCAGCAACACTGGGGCTTTGTGCTTCTATACGCACCAAACGTCACGGTCCTTCTCTTTCCGTCTCGTAGACACGAGCTGAGAAATTGCAAACGTCGAGCAATTGCTCAGAGATGAAAAGTGCCAGCACTGAAAGCTCTTGCTAGCCAGCACCCTTCCTTGGAAGCGCTTTCACAAGCGCAGTAACACTGGGGCTTTGCGCTTCTATACGCACCAAACGTCACGGTCATTCTCTTTCCGTGTCGTGGACATGAGCTGAGAAATTGCAAACGTCGAGCAATTGCTCAGAGATGAAAAGTGCCAGCACTGAAAGCTGTTGCTAGCCACCACCCTTCCTTGGAAGCGCTTTCACAGGCGCAGCAACACTGGGGCTTTGCGCTTCTATACGCACCAAACGTCACGGTCCTTCTCTTTCCGTCGGTAGACACGAGCTGAGAAATTGCAAACGTCGAGCAATTGCTCAGAGATGAAAAGTGCCAGCACTGAAAGCTCTTGCTAGCCAGCACCCTTCCTTGGAAGCGCTTTCACAGGCGCAGTAACACTGGGGCTTTGCACTTCTCTACGCACCAAACGTCACGGTCCTTCTCTTTCCGTCTCGTAGACACGAGCTGAGAAATTACAAACGTCAAGCAATTGCTCAGAGATGAAAAGTGCCAGCACTGAAAGCTGTTGCTAGCCAGCACCCTTCCTTGGAAGCGCTTTCACAGGCGCAGCAACACTGGGGCTTTGTGCTTCTATACGCACCAAACGTCACGGTCATTCTCTTTCCGTCTCGTAGACACGAGCTGAGAAATTGCAAACGCCGAGCAATTGCTCAGAGATGAAAAGTTCCAGCACTGAAAGCTGTTGCTAGCCAGCACCCTTCCTTGGAAGCGCTTTTGTAGGCCTAAGAACACTGGGGCTCTGGGCTTCTCTAGCCACCTCATCTTCTGCTCATCCTCTCGCGCACTCTAAAGAGAGCTCAGGTGAGAAATTACAAACGTCGAGCAATTGCTCAGACATGAAAAGTGCCAGCACTGAAAGCTCTTGCTAGCCAGCACCCTTCCTTGGAAGCGCTTTCACAGGCGCAGCAACACTGGGGCTTTGCGCTTCTATACGCACCAAATGTCACGGTCCTTCTCTTTCCGTCGGTAGACACGAGCTGAGAAATTGCAAACGTCAAGCAATTGCTCAGAGATGAAAAGTGCCAGCACTGAAAGCTGTTGCTAGCCAGCACCCTTCCTTGGAAGCGCTTTTGTAGGCCTAAGAACACTGGGGCTCTGGGCTTCTCTAGCCACCTCATCTTCTGCTCATCCTCTCGCGCACTCTAAAGAGAGCTCAGGTGAGAAATTGCAAACGTCGAGCAATTGCTCAGAGATGAAAAGTGCCAGCACTGAAAGCTCTTGCTAGCCAGCACCCTTCCTTGGAAGCGCTTTCACAGGCGCAGCAACACTGGGGCTTTGCGCTTCTATACGCACCAAACGTCACGGTCCTTCTCTTTCCGTCGGTAGACACGAGCTGAGAAATTGCAAACGTCGAGCAATTGCTCAGAGATGAAAAGTGCCAGCACTGAAAGCTCTTGCTAGCCAGCACCCTTCCTTGGAAGCGCTTTTGTAGGCCTAAGAACACTGGGGCTCTGGGCTTCTCTAGCCACCTCATCTTCTGCTCATCCTCTCGCGCACTCTAAAGAGAGCTCAGGTGAGAAATTGCAAACGTCGAGCAATTGCTCAGAGATGAAAAGTGCCAGCACTGAAAGCTCTTGCTAGCCAGCACCCTTCCTTGGAAGCGCTTTCACAGGCGCAGTAACACTGGGGCTTTGCGCTTCTCTAGCCACCAAACGTCACGGTCCTTCTCTTTCCGTCTCGTAGACACGAGCTGAGAAATTGCAAACGTCGAGCAATTGCTCAGAGAGGAAAAGTGCCAGCACTGAAAGCTCTTGCTAGCCAGCACCCTTCCTTGGAAGCGCTTTCACAGGCGCAGCAACACTGAGGCTTTGCGCTTCTCTAGCCACCAAACGTCACGGTCCTTCTCTTTCCGTCGGTAGACACGAGCTGAGAAATTGCAAACGTCGAGCAATTGCTCAGAGATGAAAAGTGCCAGCACTGAAAGCTCTTGCTAGCCAGCACCCTTCCTTGGAAGCGCTTTCACAGGCGCAGCAACACTGGGGCTTTGTGCTTCTCTACCCACCAAACGTCACGGTCCTTCTCTTTCGGTCGGTAGACACGAGCTGAGAAACTGCAAACGTCGAGCAATTGCTCAGAGATGAAAAGTGCCAGCACTGAAAGCTCTTGCTAGCCAGCACCCTTCCTTGGAAGCGCTTTCACAGGCGCAGCAACACTGGGGCTTTGCGCTTCTCTAGCCACCAAACGTCACGGTCCTTCTCTTTCCATCTCGTAGACACGAGCTGAGAAATTACAAACGTCAAGCAATTGCTCAGAGATGAAAAGTGCCAGCACTGAAAGCTGTTGCTAGCCAGCACCCTTCCTTGGAAGCGCTTTCACAGGCGCAGCAACACTGGGGCTTTGCGCTTCTCTAGCCACCAAACGTCACGGTCCTTCTCTTTCCGTCTCGTAGACACGAGCTGAGAAATTGCAAACGTCGAGCAATTGCTCCGAGATGAAAAGTGCCAGCACTGAAAGCTGTTGCTAGCCAGCCCCCTTCCTTGGAAGCGCTTTTGTAGGCCTAAGAACACTGGGGCTCTGGGCTTCTCTAGCCACCTCATCTTCTGCTCATCCTCTCGCGCACTCTAAAGAGAGCTCAGGTGAGAAATTACAAACGTCGAGCAATTGCTCAGAGATGAAAAGTGCCAGCACTGAAAGCTGTTGCTAGCCAGCACCCTTCCTTGGAAGCGCTTTCACAGGTGCAGCAACACTGGGGCTTTGCGCTTCTATACGCACCAAACGTCACGGTCCTTCTCTTTCCGTCTCCTAGACACGAGCTGAGAAATTGCAAACGTCGAGCAATTGCTCAGAGATGAAAAGTGCCAGCACTGAAAGCTGTTGCTAGCCAGCACCCTTCCTTGGAAGCGCTTTTGTAGGCCTAAGAACACTGGGGCTCTGGGCTTCTCTAGCCACCTCATCTTCTGCTCATCCTCTCGCGCACTCTAAAGAGAGCTCAGGTGAGAAATTGCAAACGTCGAGCAATTGCTCAGAGATGAAACGTGCCAGCACTGAAAGCTGTTGCTAGCCAGCACCCTTCCTTGGAAGCGCTTTCACAGGCGCAGCAACACTGGGGCTTTGCGCTTCTATACCCACCAAACGTCACGGTCCTTCTCTTTCCGTCTCGTAGACACGAGCTGAGAAATTGCAAACGTTGAGCAATTGCTCAGAGATGAAAAGTGCCAGCACTGAAAGCTCTTGCTAGCCAGCACCCTTCCTTGGAAGCGCTTTCACAGGCGCAGCAACACTGGGGCTTTGCGCTTCTCTAGCCACCAAACGTCACGGTCCTTCTCTTTCCGTCTCGTAGACACGAGCTGAGAAATTGCAAACGTCGAGCAATTGCTCCGAGATGAAAAGTGCCAGCACTGAAAGCTGTTGCTAGCCAGCACCCTTCCTTGG
This sequence comes from Sarcoramphus papa, assembly GCA_037962945.1. Classification (NCBI taxonomy): domain Eukaryota; kingdom Metazoa; phylum Chordata; class Aves; order Accipitriformes; family Cathartidae; genus Sarcoramphus; species Sarcoramphus papa. The sequence goes on along the minus strand of CM075606.1, from coordinate 3,102,793 downwards.
AAGCGCTTTTGTAGGCCTAAGAACACTGGGGCTCTGGGCTTCTCTAGCCACCTCATCTTCTGCTCATCCTCTCGCGCACTCTAAAGAGAGCTCAGGTGAGAAATTGCAAACGTCGAGCAATTGCTCAGAGATGAAAAGTGCCAGCACTGAAAGCTCTTGCTAGCCAGCACCCTTCCTTGGAAGCGCTTTCACAAGCGCAGTAACACTGGGGCTTTGCGCTTCTATACGCACCAAACGTCACGGTCATTCTCTTTCCGTCTCGTAGACATGAGCTGAGAAATTGCAAACGTCGAGCAATTGCTCAGAGATGAAAAGTGCCAGCACTGAAAGCTGTTGCTAGCCAGCACCCTTCCTTGGAAGCGCTTTCACAGGCGCAGCAACACTGGGGCTTTGCGCTTCTCTAGCCACCAAACGTCACGGTCCTTCTCTTTCCGTCGGTAGACACGAGCTGAGAAATTGCAAACGTCGAGCAATTGCTCAGAGATGAAAAGTGTCAGCACTGAAAGCTGTTGCTAGCCAGCACCCTTCCTTGGAAGCGCTTTCACAGGCGCAGCAACACTGGGGCTTTGCGCTTCTCTACCCACCAAACGTCACGGTCCTTCTCTTTCCGTCGGTAGACACGAGCTGAGAAATTGCAAACGTCGAGCAATTGCTCAGAGATGAAAAGTGCCAGCACTGAAAGCTCTTGCTAGCCAGCACCCTTCCTTGGAAGCGCTTTCACAGGCGCAGCAACACTGGGGCTTTGCACTTCTCTACGCACCAAACGTCACGGTCCTTCTCTTTCCATCTCGTAGACACGAGCTGAGAAATTACAAACGTCAAGCAATTGCTCAGAGATGAAAAGTGCCAGCACTGAAAGCTGTTGCTAGCCAGCACCCTTCCTTGGAAGCGCTTTCACAGGCGCAGCAACACTGGGGCTTTGCGCTTCTCTAGCCACCAAACGTCACGGTCCTTCTCTTTCCGTCTCGTAGACACGAGCTGAGAAATTGCAAACGTCGAGCAATTGCTCCGAGATGAAAAGTGCCAGCACTGAAAGCTGTTGCTAGCCAGCCCCCTTCCTTGGAAGCGCTTTTGTAGGCCTAAGAACACTGGGGCTCTGGGCTTCTCTAGCCACCTCATCTTCTGCTCATCCTCTCGCGCACTCTAAAGAGAGCTCAGGTGAGAAATTGCAAACGTCCAGCAATTGCTCAGAGATGAAAAGTGCCAGCACTGAAAGCTCTTGCTAGCCAGCACCCTTCCTTGGAAGCGCTTTCACAAGCGCAGTAACACTGGGGCTTTGCGCTTCTATACGCACCAAAAGTCACGGTCATTCTCTTTCCGTCTCGTGGACATGAGCTGAGAAATTGCAAACGTCGAGCAATTGCTCAGAGATGAAAAGTGCCAGCACTGAAAGCTGTTGCTAGCCAGCACCCTTCCTTGGAAGCGCTTTCACAGGCGCAGTAACACTGGGGCTTTGCGCTTCTCTAGCCACCAAACGTCACGGTCCTTCTCTTTCCGTCGGTAGACACGAGCTGAGAAATTACAAACGTCGAGCAATTGCTCAGAGATGAAAAGTGCCAGCACTGAAAGCTCTTGCTAGCCAGCAGCCTTCCTTGGAAGCGCTTTCACAGGCGCAGCAACACTGGGGCTTTGCACTTCTCTACGCACCAAACGTCACGGTCCTTCTCTTTCCATCTCGTAGACACGAGCTGAGAAATTACAAACGTCAAGCAATTGCTCAGAGATGAAAAGTGCCAGCACTGAAAGCTGTTGCTAGCCAGCACCCTTCCTTGGAAGCGCTTTCACAGGCGCAGCAACACTGGGGCTTTGTGCTTCTATACGCACCAAACGTCACGGTCCTTCTCTTTCCGTCTCGTAGACACGAGCTGAGAAATTGCAAACGTCGAGCAATTGCTCAGAGATGAAAAGTGCCAGCACTGAAAGCTGTTGCTAGCCACCACCCTTCCTTGGAAGCGCTTTCACAGGCGCAGCAACACTGGGGCTTTGCGCTTCTCTACCCACCAAACGTCACGGTCCTTCTCTTTCCGTCGGTAGACACGAGCTGAGAAATTGCAAACGTCGAGCAATTGCTCAGAGATGAAAAGTGCCAGCACTGAAAGCTCTTGCTAGCCAGCACCCTTCCTTGGAAGCGCTTTCACAGGCGCAGTAACACTGGGGCTTTGCACTTCTCTACGCACCAAACGTCACGGTCCTTCTCTTTCCGTCTCGTAGACACGAGCTGAGAAATTACAAACGTCAAGCAATTGCTCAGAGATGAAAAGTGCCAGCACTGAAAGCTGTTGCTAGCCAGCACCCTTCCTTGGAAGCGCTTTCACAGGCGCAGCAACACTGGGGCTTTGTGCTTCTATACGCACCAAACGTCACGGTCATTCTCTTTCCGTCTCGTAGACACGAGCTGAGAAATTGCAAACGCCGAGCAATTGCTCAGAGATGAAAAGTTCCAGCACTGAAAGCTGTTGCTAGCCAGCACCCTTCCTTGGAAGCGCTTTTGTAGGCCTAAGAACACTGGGGCTCTGGGCTTCTCTAGCCACCTCATCTTCTGCTCATCCTCTCGCGCACTCTAAAGAGAGCTCAGGTGAGAAATTACAAACGTCGAGCAATTGCTCAGACATGAAAAGTGCCAGCACTGAAAGCTCTTGCTAGCCAGCACCCTTCCTTGGAAGCGCTTTCACAGGCGCAGCAACACTGGGGCTTTGCGCTTCTATACGCACCAAATGTCACGGTCCTTCTCTTTCCGTCGGTAGACACGAGCTGAGAAATTGCAAACGTCAAGCAATTGCTCAGAGATGAAAAGTGCCAGCACTGAAAGCTGTTGCTAGCCAGCACCCTTCCTTGGAAGCGCTTTTGTAGGCCTAAGAACACTGGGGCTCTGGGCTTCTCTAGCCACCTCATCTTCTGCTCATCTTCTCGCGCACTCTAAAGAGAGCTCAGGTGAGAAATTGCAAACGTCGAGCAATTGCTCAGAGATGAAAAGTGCCAGCACTGAAAGCTGTTGCTAGCCAGCACCCTTCCTTGGAAGCGCTTTCACAGGCGCAGCAACACTGGGGCTTTGCGCTTCTCTAGCCACCAAACGTCACGGTCATTCTCTTTCCGTCTCGTAGACACGAGCTGAGAAATTGCAAACGTCGAGCAATTGCTCCGAGATGAAAAGTGCCAGCACTGAAAGCTGTTGCTAGCCAGCACCCTTCCTTGGAAGCGCTTTTGTAGGCCTAAGAACACTGGGGCTCTGGGCTTCTCTAGCCACCTCATCTTCTGCTCATCCTCTCGCGCACTCTAAAGAGAGCTCAGGTGAGAAATTGCAAACGTCGAGCAATTGCTCAGAGATGAAAAGTGCCAGCACTGAAAGCTCTTGCTAGCCAGCACCCTTCCTTGGAAGCGCTTTCACAGGCGCAGTAACACTGGGGCTTTGCACTTCTCTACGCACCAAACGTCACGGTCCTTCTCTTTCCGTCTCGTAGACACGAGCTGAGAAATTACAAACGTCAAGCAATTGCTCAGAGATGAAAAGTGCCAGCACTGAAAGCTGTTGCTAGCCAGCACCCTTCCTTGGAAGCGCTTTCACAGGCGCAGCAACACTGGGGCTTTGTGCTTCTATACGCACCAAACGTCACGGTCATTCTCTTTCCGTCTCGTAGACACGAGCTGAGAAATTGCAAACGCCGAGCAATTGCTCAGAGATGAAAAGTTCCAGCACTGAAAGCTGTTGCTAGCCAGCACCCTTCCTTGGAAGCGCTTTTGTAGGCCTAAGAACACTGGGGCTCTGGGCTTCTCTAGCCACCTCATCTTCTGCTCATCCTCTCGCGCACTCTAAAGAGAGCTCAGGTGAGAAATTACAAACGTCGAGCAATTGCTCAGACATGAAAAGTGCCAGCACTGAAAGCTCTTGCTAGCCAGCACCCTTCCTTGGAAGCGCTTTCACAGGCGCAGCAACACTGGGGCTTTGCGCTTCTATACGCACCAAATGTCACGGTCCTTCTCTTTCCGTCGGTAGACACGAGCTGAGAAATTGCAAACGTCAAGCAATTGCTCAGAGATGAAAAGTGCCAGCACTGAAAGCTGTTGCTAGCCAGCACCCTTCCTTGGAAGCGCTTTTGTAGGCCTAAGAACACTGGGGCTCTGGGCTTCTCTAGCCACCTCATCTTCTGCTCATCTTCTCGCGCACTCTAAAGAGAGCTCAGGTGAGAAATTGCAAACGTCGAGCAATTGCTCAGAGATGAAAAGTGCCAGCACTGAAAGCTGTTGCTAGCCAGCACCCTTCCTTGGAAGCGCTTTCACAGGCGCAGCAACACTGGGGCTTTGCGCTTCTCTAGCCACCAAACGTCACGGTCATTCTCTTTCCGTCTCGTAGACACGAGCTGAGAAATTGCAAACGTCGAGCAATTGCTCCGAGATGAAAAGTGCCAGCACTGAAAGCTGTTGCTAGCCAGCACCCTTCCTTGGAAGCGCTTTTGTAGGCCTAAGAACACTGGGGCTCTGGGCTTCTCTAGCCACCTCATCTTCTGCTCATCCTCTCGCGCACTCTAAAGAGAGCTCAGGTGAGAAATTGCAAACGTCGAGCAATTGCTCAGAGATGAAAAGTGCCAGCACTGAAAGCTCTTGCTAGCCAGCACCCTTCCTTGGAAGCGCTTTCACAGGCGCAGCAACACTGGGGCTTTGCGCTTCTATACGCACCAAACGTCACGGTCCTTCTCTTTCCGTCGGTAGACACGAGCTGAGAAATTGCAAACGTCGAGCAATTGCTCAGAGATGAAAAGTGCCAGCACTGAAAGCTCTTGCTAGCCAGCACCCTTCCTTGGAAGCGCTTTTGTAGGCCTAAGAACACTGGGGCTCTGGGCTTCTCTAGCCACCTCATCTTCTGCTCATCCTCTCGCGCACTCTAAAGAGAGCTCAGGTGAGAAATTGCAAACGTCGAGCAATTGCTCAGAGATGAAAAGTGCCAGCACTGAAAGCTCTTGCTAGCCAGCACCCTTCCTTGGAAGCGCTTTCACAGGCGCAGTAACACTGGGGCTTTGCGCTTCTCTAGCCACCAAACGTCACGGTCCTTCTCTTTCCGTCTCGTAGACACGAGCTGAGAAATTGCAAACGTCGAGCAATTGCTCAGAGAGGAAAAGTGCCAGCACTGAAAGCTCTTGCTAGCCAGCACCCTTCCTTGGAAGCGCTTTCACAGGCGCAGCAACACTGAGGCTTTGCGCTTCTCTAGCCACCAAACGTCACGGTCCTTCTCTTTCCGTCGGTAGACACGAGCTGAGAAATTGCAAACGTCGAGCAATTGCTCAGAGATGAAAAGTGCCAGCACTGAAAGCTCTTGCTAGCCAGCACCCTTCCTTGGAAGCGCTTTCACAGGCGCAGCAACACTGGGGCTTTGTGCTTCTCTACCCACCAAACGTCACGGTCCTTCTCTTTCTGTCGGTAGACACGAGCTGAGAAACTGCAAACGTCGAGCAATTGCTCAGAGATGAAAAGTGCCAGCACTGAAAGCTCTTGCTAGCCAGCACCCTTCCTTGGAAGCGCTTTCACAGGCGCAGCAACACTGGGGCTTTGCGCTTCTCTAGCCACCAAACGTCACGGTCCTTCTCTTTCCATCTCGTAGACACGAGCTGAGAAATTACAAACGTCAAGCAATTGCTCAGAGATGAAAAGTGCCAGCACTGAAAGCTGTTGCTAGCCAGCACCCTTCCTTGAAAGCGCTTTCACAGGCGCAGCAACACTGGGGCTTTGCGCTTCTCTAGCCACCAAACGTCACGGTCCTTCTCTTTCCGTCTCCTAGACACGAGCTGAGAAATTGCAAACGTCGAGCAATTGCTCCGAGATGAAAAGTGCCAGCACTGAAAGCTGTTGCTAGCCAGCCCCCTTCCTTGGAAGCGCTTTTGTAGGCCTAAGAACACTGGGGCTCTGGGCTTCTCTAGCCACCTCATCTTCTGCTCATCCTCTCGCGCACTCTAAAGAGAGCTCAGGTGAGAAATTACAAACGTCGAGCAATTGCTCAGAGATGAAAAGTGCCAGCACTGAAAGCTGTTGCTAGCCAGCACCCTTCCTTGGAAGCGCTTTCACAGGCGCAGCAACACTGGGGCTTTGCGCTTCTATACGCACCAAACGTCACGGTCCTTCTCTTTCCGTCTCCTAGACACGAGCTGAGAAATTGCAAACGTCGAGCAATTGCTCAGAGATGAAAAGTGCCAGCACTGAAAGCTCTTGCTAGCCAGCACCCTTCCTTGGAAGCGCTTTTGTAGGCCTAAGAACACTGGGGCTCTGGGCTTCTCTAGCCACCTCATCTTCTGCTCATCCTCTCGCGCACTCTAAAGAGAGCTCAGGTGAGAAATTGCAAACGTCGAGCAATTGCTCAGAGATGAAAAGTGCCAGCACTGAAAGCTGTTGCTAGCCAGCACCCTTCCTTGGAAGCGCTTTCACAGGCGCAGCAACACTGGGGCTTTGCGCTTCTATACCCACCAAACGTCACGGTCCTTCTCTTTCCGTCTCGTAGACACGAGCTGAGAAATTGCAAACGTTGAGCAATTGCTCAGAGATGAAAAGTGCCAGCACTGAAAGCTCTTGCTAGCCAGCACCCTTCCTTGGAAGCGCTTTCACAGGCGCAGCAACACTGGGGCTTTGCGCTTCTCTAGCCACCAAACGTCACGGTCCTTCTCTTTCCGTCTCGTAGACACGAGCTGAGAAATTGCAAACGTCGAGCAATTGCTCAGAGATGAAAAGTGCCAGCACTGAAAGCTGTTGCTAGCCAGCACCCTTCCTTGGAAGCGCTTTTGTAGGCCTAAGAACACTGGGGCTCTGGGCTTCTCTAGCCACCTCATCTTCTGCTCATCCTCTCGCGCACTCTAAAGAGAGCTCAGGTGAGAAATTGCAAACGTCGAGCAATTGCTCAGAGATGAAAAGTGCCAGCACTGAAAGCTCTTGCTAGCCAGCACCCTTCCTTGGAAGCGCTTTCACAAGCGCAGTAACACTGGGGCTTTGCGCTTCTATACGCACCAAACGTCACGGTCATTCTCTTTCCGTCTCGTAGACATGAGCTGAGAAATTGCAAACGTCGAGCAATTGCTCAGAGATGAAAAGTGCCAGCACTGAAAGCTGTTGCTAGCCAGCACCCTTCCTTGGAAGCGCTTTCACAGGCGCAGCAACACTGGGGCTTTGCGCTTCTCTAGCCACCAAACGTCACGGTCCTTCTCTTTCCGTCGGTAGACACGAGCTGAGAAATTGCAAACGTCGAGCAATTGCTCAGAGATGAAAAGTGCCAGCACTGAAAGCTGTTGCTAGCCAGCACCCTTCCTTGGAAGCGCTTTCACAGGCGCAGCAACACTGGGGCTTTGCGCTTCTCTACCCACCAAACGTCACGGTCCTTCTCTTTCCGTCGGTAGACACGAGCTGAGAAATTGCAAACGTCGAGCAATTGCTCAGAGATGAAAAGTGCCAGCACTGAAAGCTCTTGCTAGCCAGCACCCTTCCTTGGAAGCGCTTTCACAGGCGCAGCAACACTGGGGCTTTGCACTTCTCTACGCACCAAAAGTCACGGTCCTTCTCTTTCCATCTCGTAGACACGAGCTGAGAAATTACAAACGTCAAGCAATTGCTCAGAGATGAAAAGTGCCAGCACTGAAAGCTCTTGCTAGCCACCACCCTTCCTTGGAAGCGCTTTCACAGGCGCAGCAACACTGGGGCTTTGCGCTTCTCTAGCCACCAAACGTCACGGTCCTTCTCTTTCCGTCTCGTAGACACGAGCTGAGAAATTGCAAACGTCGAGCAATTGCTCAGAGATGAAAAGTGCCAGCACTGAAAGCTGTTGCTAGCCAGCACCCTTCCTTGGAAGCGCTTTTGTAGGCCTAAGAACACTGGGGCTCTGGGCTTCTCTAGCCACCTCATCTTCTGCTCATCCTCTCGCGCACTCTAAAGAGAGCTCAGGTGAGAAATTGCAAACGTCGAGCAATTGCTCAGAGATGAAAAGTGCCAGCACTGAAAGCTGTTGCTAGCCAGCACCCTTCCTTGGAAGCGCTTTCACAGGCGCAGCAACACTGGGGCTTTGCGCTTCTATACGCACCAAATGTCACGGTCCTTCTCTTTCCGTCTTGTAGACACGAGCTGAGAAATTGCAAACGTCGAGCAATTGCTCCGAGATGAAAAGTGCCAGCACTGAAAGCTCTTGCTAGCCAGCACCCTTCCTTGGAAGCGCTTTTGTAGGCCTAAGAACACTGGGGCTCTGGGCTTCTCTAGCCACCTAATCTTCTGCTCATCCTCTCGCGCACTCTAAAGAGAGCTCAGGTGAGAAATTGCAAACGTCGAGCAATTGCTCAGAGATGAAAAGTGCCAGCACTGAAAGCTCTTGCTAGCCAGCACCCTTCCTTGGAAGCGCTTTCACAGGCGCAGTAACACTGGGGCTTTGCGCTTCTCTAGCCACCAAACGTCACGGTCCTTCTCTTTCCGTCGGTAGACACGAGCTGAGAAATTGCAAACGTCGAGCAATTGCTCAGAGATGAAAAGTGCCAGCACTGAAAGCTCTTGCTAGCCAGCACCCTTCCTTGGAAGCGCTTTCACAGGTGCAGCAACACTGGGGCTTTGCGCTTCTCTACCCACCAAACGTCACGGTCCTTCTCTTTCCGTCGGTAGACACGAGCTGAGAAATTGCAAACGTCGAGCAATTGCTCAGAGATGAAAAGTGCCAGCACTGAAAGCTCTTGCTAGCCAGCACCCTTCCTTGGAAGCGCTTTTGTAGGCCTAAGAACACTGGGGCTCTGGGCTTCTCTAGCCACCTCATCTTCTGCTCATCCTCTCGCGCACTCTAAAGAGAGCTCAGGTGAGAAATTGCAAACGTCCAGCAATTGCTCAGAGATGAAAAGTGCCAGCACTGGAAGCTGTTGCTAGCCAGCACCCTTCCTTGGAAGCGCTTTTGTAGGCCTAAGAACACTGGGGCTCTGGGCTTCTCTAGCCACCTCATCTTCTGCTCATCCTCTCGCGCACTCGAAAGAGAGCTCAGGTGAGAAATTGCAAACGTCGAGCAATTGCTCAGAGATGAAAAGTGCCAGCACTGAAAGCTCTTGCTAGCCAGCACCCTTCCTTGGAAGCGCTTTCACAGGCGCAGCAACACGGGCTTTGCGCTTCTCTAGCCACCAAACGTCACGGTCCTTCTCTTTCCGTCTCCTAGACACGAGCTGAGAAATTGCAAACGTCGAGCAATTGCTCAGAGATGAAAAGTGCCAGCACTGAAAGCTGTTGCTAGCCAGCCCCCTTCCTTGGAAGCGCTTTTGTAGGCCTAAGAACACTGGGGCTCTGGGCTTCTCTAGCCACCTCATCTTCTGCTCATCCTCTCGCGCACTCTAAAGAGAGCTCAGGTGAGAAATTGCAAACGTCGAGCAATTGCTCAGAGATGAAAAGTGCCAGCACTGAAAGCTCTTGCTAGCCAGCACCCTTCCTTGGAAGCGCTTTCACAGGCGCAGTAACACTGGGGCTTTGCGCTTCTCTAGCCACCAAACGTCACGGTCCTTCTCTTTCCATCTCGTAGACACGAGCTGAGAAATTGCAAACGTCGAGCAATTGCTCCGAGATGAAAAGTGCCAGCACTGAAAGCTCTTGCTAGCCAGCACCCTTCCTTGGAAGCGCTTTCACAGGTGCAGCAACACTGGGGCTTTGCGCTTCTCTAGCCACCAAACGTCACGGTCCTTCTCTTTCCGTCTCCTAGACACGAGCTGAGAAATTGCAAACGTCGAGCAATTGCTCAGAGATGAAAAGTGCCAGCACTGAAAGCTGTTGCTAGCCAGCACCCTTCCTTGGAAGCGCTTTTGTAGGCCTAAGAACACTGGGGCTCTGGGCTTCTCTAGCCACCTCATCTTCTGCTCATCCTCTCGCGCACTCTAAAGAGAGCTCAGGTGAGAAATTGCAAACGTCGAGCAATTGCTCAGAGATGAAAAGTGCCAGCACTGAAAGCTGTTGCTAGCCAGCACCCTTCCTTGGAAGCGCTTTCACAGGCGCAGCAACACTGGGGCTTTGCGCTTCTCTAGCCACCAAACGTCACGGTCCTTCTCTTTCCGTCTCCTAGACACGAGCTGAGAAATTGCAAACGTCGAGCAATTGCTCAGAGATGAAAAGTGCCAGCACTGAAAGCTGTTGCTAGCCAGCACCCTTCCTTGGAAGCGCTTTTGTAGGCCTAAGAACACTGGGGCTCTGGGCTTCTCTAGCCACCTCATCTTCTGCTCATCCTCTCGCGCACTCTAAAGAGAGCTCAGGTGAGAAATTGCAAACGTCGAGCAATTGCTCAGAGATGAAAAGTGCCAGCACTGAAAGCTCTTGCTAGCCAGCACCCTTCCTTGGAAGCGCTTTCACAGGCGCAGCAACACTGGGGCTTTGCGCTTCTATACCCACCAAACGTCACGGTCCTTCTCTTTCCGTCTCGTAGACACGAGCTGAGAAATTGCAAACGTCGAGCAATTGCTCAGAGATGAAAAGTGCCAGCACTGAAAGCTCTTGCTAGCCAGCACCCTTCCTTGGAAGCGCTTTCACAGGCGCAGCAACACTGGGGCTTTGCGCTTCTCTAGCCACCAAACGTCACGGTCCTTCTCTTTCCGTCTCCTAGCCACGAGCTGAGAAATTGCAAACGTCGAGCAATTGCTCAGAGATGAAAAGTGCCAGCACTGAAAGCTCTTGCTAGCCAGCACCCTTCCTTGGAAGCGCTTTTGTAGGCCTAAGAACACTGGGGCTCTGGGCTTCTCTAGCCACCTCATCTTCTGCTCATCCTCTCGCGCACTCTAAAGAGAGCTCAGGTGAGAAATTGCAAACGTCGAGCAATTGCTCAGAGATGAAAAGTGCCAGCACTGAAAGCTGCTGCTAGCCAGCACCCTTCCTTGGAAGCGCTTTCACAGGCGCAGTAACACTGGGGCTTTGCGCTTCTATACGCACCAAACGTCACGGTCATTCTCTTTCCGTCTCGTGGACATGAGCTGAGAAATTGCAAATGTCGAGCAATTGCTCAGAGATGAAAAGTGCCAGCACTGAAAGCTCTTGCTAGCCAGCACCCTTCCTTGGAAGCGCTTTCACAGGCGCAGCATCACTGGGGCTTTGCGCTTCTCTAGCCACCAAACGTCACGGTCCTTCTCTTTCCGTCGGTAGACACGAGCTGAGAAATTGCAAACGTCGAGCAATTGCTCAGAGATGAAAAGTGCCAGCACTGAAAGCTGTTGCTAGCCAGCACCCTTCCTTGGAAGCGCTTTCACAGGCGCAGCAACACTGGGGCTTTGCGCTTCTCTACCCACCAAACGTCACGGTCCTTCTCTTTCCGTCGGTAGACACGAGCTGAGAAATTGCAAACGTCGAGCAATTGCTCAAAGATGAAAAGTGCCAGCACTGAAAGCTCTTGCTAGCCAGCACCCTTCCTTGGAAGCGCTTTCACAGGCGCAGTAACACTGGGGCTTTGCGCTTCTCTAGCCACCAAACGTCACGGTCCTTCTCTTTCCATCTCGTAGACACGAGCTGAGAAATTACAAACGTCAAGCAATTGCTCAGAGATGAAAAGTGCCAGCACTGAAAGCTGTTGCTAGCCAGCACCCTTCCTTGGAAGCGCTTTCACAGGTGCAGCAACACTGGGGCTTTGCGCTTCTCTAGCCACCAAACGTCACGGTCCTTCTCTTTCCGTCTCGTAGACACGAGCTGAGAAATTGCAAACGTCGAGCAATTGCTCAGAGATGAAAAGTGCCAGCACTGAAAGCTCTTGCTAGCCAGCACCCTTCCTTGGAAGCGCTTTCACAGGCGCAGCAACACTGGGGCTTTGCGCTTCTATACGCACCAAACGTCACGGTCCTTCTCTTTCCGTCTCCTAGACACGAGCTGAGAAATTGCAAACGTCGAGCAATTGCTCAGAGATGAAAAGTGCCAGCACTGAAAGCTGTTGCTAGCCAGCCCCTTTCCTTGGAAGCGCTTTTGTAGGCCTAAGAACAGTGGGGCTCTGGGCTTCTCTAGCCACCTCATCTTCTGCTCATCCTCTCGCGCACTCTAAAGAGAGCTCAGGTGAGAAATTGCAAACGTCGAGCAATTGCTCAGAGATGAAAAGTGCCAGCACTGAAAGCTCTTGCTAGCCAGCACCCTTCCTTGGAAGCGCTTTCACAGGCGCAGCAACACTGGGGCTTTGCGCTTCTCTAGCCACCAAACGTCACGGTCCTTCTCTTTCCGTCTCATAGACACGAGCTGAGAAATTGCAAACGTCGAGCAATTGCTCAGAGATGAAAAGTGCCAGCACTGAAAGCTGTTGCTAGCCAGCACCCTTCCTTGGAAGCGCTTTTGTAGGCCTAAGAACACTGGGGCTCTGGGCTTCTCTAGCCACCTCATCTTCTGCTCATCCTCTCGCGCACTCTAAAGAGAGCTCAGGTGAGAAATTGCAAACGTCCAGCAATTGCTCAGAGATGAAAAGTGCCAGCACTGAAAGCTGTTGCTAGCCAGCACCCTTCCTTGGAAGCGCTTTAACAAGCGCAGTAACACTGCGGCTTTGCGCTTCTATACGCACCAAAGGTCACGGTCCTTCTCTTTCCGTCTCGTAGACATGAGCTGAGAAATTGCAAACGTCGAGCAATTGCTCAGAGATGAAAAGTGCCAGCACTGAAAGCTGTTGCTAGCCAGCACCCTTCCTTGGAAGCGCTTTCACAGGCGCAGCAACACTGGGGCTTTGCGCTTCTCTAGCCACCAAACGTCACGGTCCTTCTCTTTCCGTCGGTAGACACGAGCTGAGAAATTGCAAACGTCGAGCAATTGCTCAGAGATGAAAAGTGCCAGCACTGAAAGCTGTTGCTAGCCAGCACCCTTCCTTGGAAGCGCTTTCACAGGCGCAGCAACACTGGGGCTTTGCGCTTCTCTACCCACCAAACGTCACGGTCCTTCTCTTTCCGTCGGTAGACACGAGCTGAGAAATTGCAAACGTCGAGCAATTGCTCAGAGATGAAAAGTGCCAGCACTGAAAGCTCTTGCTAGCCAGCACCCTTCCTTGGAAGCGCTTTCACAGGCGCAGCAACACTGGGGCTTTGCACTTCTCTACGCACCAAACGTCACGGTCCTTCTCTTTCCATCTCGTAGACACGAGCTGAGAAATTACAAACGTCAAGCAATTGCTCAGAGATGAAAAGTGCCAGCACTGAAAGCTGTTGCTAGCCAGCACCCTTCCTTGGAAGCGCTTTCACAGGCGCAGCAACACTGGGGCTTTGTGCTTCTATACGCACCAAACGTCACGGTCCTTATCTTTCCGTCTCGTAGACACGAGCTGAGAAATTGCAAATGTCGAGCAATTGCTCAGAGATGAAAAGTGCCAGCACTGAAAGCTCTTGCTAGCCAGCACCCTTCCTTGGAAGCGCTTTTGTAGGCCTAAGAACACTGGGGCTCTGGGCTTCTCTAGCCACCTCATCTTCTGCTCATCCTTTCGCGCACTCTAAAGAGAGCTCAGGTGAGAAATTGCAAACGTCGAGCAATTGCTCAGAGATGAAAAGTGCCAGCACTGAAAGCTCTTGCTAGCCAGCACCCTTCCTTGGAAGCGCTTTCACAGGTGCAGCAACACTGGGGCTTTGCGCTTCTCTACGCACCAAACGTCACGGTCATTCTCTTTCCGCCTCGTAGACACGAGCTGAGAAATTGCAAACGTCGAGCAATTGCTCAGAGATGAAAAGTGCCAGCACTGAAAGCTGTTGCTAGCCAGCACCCTTCCTTGGAAGCGCTATCACAGGCGCAGCAACACTGGGGCTTTGCGCTTCTCTAGCCACCAAACGTCACGGTCCTTCTCTTTCCGTCGGTAGACACGAGGTGAGAAATTGCAAACGTCGAGCAATTGCTCAGAGATGAAAAGTGCCAGCACTGAAAGCTGTTGCTAGCCAGCACCCTTCCTTGGAAGCGCTTTTGTAGGCCTAAGAACACTGGGGCTCTGGGCTTCTCTAGCCACCTCATCTTCTGCTCATCCTCTCGCGCACTCTAAAGAGAGCTCAGGTGAGAAATTACAAACGTCGAGCAATTGCTCAGAGATGAAAAGTGCCAGCACTGAAAGCTGTTGCTAGCCAGCACCCTTCCTTGGAAGCGCTTTCACAGGCGCAGCAACTCTGGGGCTTTGCGCTTCTATACGCACCAAATGTCACGGTCCTTCTCTTTCCGTCTTGTAGACACGAGCTGAGAAATTGCAAACGTGGAGCAATTGCTCAGAGATGAAAAGTGCCAGCACTGGAAGCTGTTGCTAGCCAGCACCCTTCCTTGGAAGCGCTTTTGTAGGCCTAAGAACACTGGGGCTCTGGGCTTCTCTAGCCACCTCATCTTCTGCTCATCCTCTCGCGCACTCTAAAGAGAGCTCAGGTGAGAAATTGCAAACGTCGAGCAATTGCTCAGAGATGAAAAGTGCCAGCACTGAAAGCTCTTGCTAGCCAGCACCCTTCCTTGGAAGCGCTTTCACAGGTGCAGCAACACTGGGGCTTTGCGCTTCTCTACGCACCAAACGTCACGGTCATTCTCTTTCCGCCTCGTAGACACGAGCTGAGAAATTGCAAACGTCGAGCAATTGCTCAGAGATGAAAAGTGCCAGCACTGAAAGCTGTTGCTAGCCAGCACCCTTCCTTGGAAGCGCTATCACAGGCGCAGCAACACTGGGGCTTTGCGCTTCTCTAGCCACCAAACGTCACGGTCCTTCTCTTTCCGTCGGTAGACACGAGGTGAGAAATTGCAAACGTCGAGCAATTGCTCAGAGATGAAAAGTGCCAGCACTGAAAGCTGTTGCTAGCCAGCACCCTTCCTTGGAAGCGCTTTTGTAGGCCTAAGAACACTGGGGCTCTGGGCTTCTCTAGCCACCTCATCTTCTGCTCATCCTCTCGCGCACTCTAAAGAGAGCTCAGGTGAGAAATTACAAACGTCGAGCAATTGCTCAGAGCTGAAAAGTGCCAGCACTGAAAGCTGTTGCTAGCCAGCACCCTTCCTTGGAAGCGCTTTCACAGGCGCAGCAACTCTGGGGCTTTGCGCTTCTATACGCACCAAATGTCACGGTCCTTCTCTTTCCGTCTTGTAGACACGAGCTGAGAAATTGCAAACGTGGAGCAATTGCTCAGAGATGAAAAGTGCCAGCACTGGAAGCTGTTGCTAGCCAGCACCCTTCCTTGGAAGCGCTTTTGTAGGCCTAAGAACAGTGGGGCTCTGGGCTTCTCTAGCCACCTCATCTTCTGCTCATCCTCTCGCGCACTCGAAAGAGAGCTCAGGTGAGAAATTGCAAACGTCGAGCAATTGCTCAGAGATGAAAAGTGCCAGCACTGAAAGCTCTTGCTAGCCAGCACCCTTCCTTGGAAGCGCTTTCACAGGCGCAGCAACACGGGCTTTGCGCTTCTCTAGCCACCAAACGTCACGGTCCTTCTCTTTCCGTCTCATAGACACGAGCTGAGAAATTGCAAACGTCGAGCAATTGCTCAGAGATGAAAAGTGCCAGCACTGAAAGCTGTTGCTAGCCAGCCCCCTTCCTTGGAAGCGCTTTTGTAGGCCTAAGAACACTGGGGCTCTGGGCTTCTCTAGCCACCTCATCTTCTGCTCATCCTCTCGCGCACTCTAAAGAGAGCTCAGGTGAGAAATTGCAAACGTCGAGCAATTGCTCAGAGATGAAAAGTGCCAGCACTGAAAGCTCTTGCTAGCCAGCACCCTTCCTTGGAAGCGCTTTCACAGGCGCAGTAACACTGGGGCTTTGCGCTTCTCTAGCCACCAAACGTCACGGTCCTTGTCTTTCCATCGGTAGACACGAGCTGAGAAATTGCAAACGTCGAGCAATTGCTCAGAGATGAAAAGTGCCAGCACTGAAAGCTGTTGCTAGCCAGCACCCTTCCTTGGAAGCGCTTTCACAGGTGCAGCAACACTGGGGCTTTGCGCTTCTCTACCCACCAAACGTCACGGTCCTTCTCTTTCCGTCTCCTAGACACGAGCTGAGAAATTGCAAACGTCGAGCAATTGCTCAGAGATGAAAAGTGCCAGCACTGAAAGCTCTTGCTAGCCAGCACCCTTCCTTGGAAGCGCTTTTGTAGGCCTAAGAACACTGGGGCTCTGGGCTTCTCTAGCCACCTCATCTTCTGCTCATCCTCTCGCGCACTCTAAAGAGAGCTCAGGTGAGAAATTGCAAACGTCGAGCAATTGCTCAGAGATGAAAAGTGCCAGCACTGAAAGCTCTTGCTAGCCAGCACCCTTCCTTGGAAGCGCTTTCACAGGCGCAGCAACACTGGGGCTTTGCGCTTCTCTAGCCACCAAACGTCACGGTCCTTCTCTTTCCGTCTCGTAGACACGAGCTGAGAAATTGCAAACGTCGAGCAATTGCTCAGAGATGAAAAGTGCCAGCACTGAAAGCTGTTGCTAGCCAGCACCCTTCCTTGGAAGCGCTTTTGTAGGCCTAAGAACACTGGGGCTCTGGGCTTCTCTAGCCACCTCATCTTCTGCTCATCCTCTCGCGCACTCTAAAGAGAGCTCAGGTGAGAAATTGCAAACGTCGAGCAATTGCTCAGAGATGAAAAGTGCCAGCACTGAAAGCTCTTGCTAGCCAGCACCCTTCCTTGGAAGCGCTTTCACAGGCGCAGCAACACTGGGGCTTTGCGCTTCTATACCCACCAAACGTCACGGTCCTTCTCTTTCCGTCTCGTAGACACGAGCTGAGAAATTGCAAACGTCGAGCAATTGCTCAGAGATGAAAAGTGCCAGCACTGAAAGCTGTTGCTAGCCAGCACCCTTCCTTGGAAGCGCTTTCACAGGCGCAGCAACACTGGGGCTTTGCGCTTCTCTAGCCACCAAACGTCACGGTCCTTCTCTTTCCGTCTCGTAGACACGAGCTGAGAAATTGCAAACGTCGAGCAATTGCTCAGAGATGAAAAGTGCCAGCACTGAAAGCTGTTGCTAGCCAGCACCCTTCCTTGGAAGCGCTATCACAGGCGCAGCAACACTGGGGCTTTGCGCTTCTCTAGCCACCAAACGTCACGGTCCTTCTCTTTCCGTCGGTAGACACGAGGTGAGAAATTGCAAACGTCGAGCAATTGCTCAGAGATGAAAAGTGCCAGCACTGAAAGCTGTTGCTAGCCAGCACCCTTCCTTGGAAGCGCTTTTGTAGGCCTAAGAACACTGGGGCTCTGGGCTTCTCTAGCCACCTCATCTTCTGCTCATCCTCTCGCGCACTCTAAAGAGAGCTCAGGTGAGAAATTACAAACGTCGAGCAATTGCTCAGAGATGAAAAGTGCCAGCACTGAAAGCTGTTGCTAGCCAGCACCCTTCCTTGGAAGCGCTTTCACAGGCGCAGCAACTCTGGGGCTTTGCGCTTCTATACGCACCAAATGTCACGGTCCTTCTCTTTCCGTCTTGTAGACACGAGCTGAGAAATTGCAAACGTGGAGCAATTGCTCAGAGATGAAAAGTGCCAGCACTGGAAGCTGTTGCTAGCCAGCACCCTTCCTTGGAAGCGCTTTTGTAGGCCTAAGAACACTGGGGCTCTGGGCTTCTCTAGCCACCTCATCTTCTGCTCATCCTCTCGCGCACTCGAAAGAGAGCTCAGGTGAGAAATTGCAAACGTCGAGCAATTGCTCAGAGATGAAAAGTGCCAGCACTGAAAGCTCTTGCTAGCCAGCACCCTTCCTTGGAAGCGCTTTCACAGGCGCAGCAACACTGGGGCTTTGCGCTTCTCTAGCCACCAAACGTCACGGTCCTTCTCTTTCCGTCTCGTAGACACGAGCTGAGAAATTGCAAACGTCGAGCAATTGCTCCGAGATGAAAAGTGCCAGCACTGAAAGCTGTTGCTAGCCAGCCCCCTTCCTTGGAAGCGCTTTTGTAGGCCTAAGAACACTGGGGCTCTGGGCTTCTCTAGCCACCTCATCTTCTGCTCATCCTCTCGCGCACTCTAAAGAGAGCTCAGGTGAGAAATTGCAAACGTCGAGCAATTGCTCAGAGATGAAAAGTGCCAGCACTGAAAGCTCTTGCTAGCCAGCACCCTTCCTTGGAAGCGCTTTCACAGGCGCAGTAACACTGGGGCTTTGCGCTTCTCTAGCCACCAAACGTCACGGTCCTTGTCTTTCCGTCGGTAGACACGAGCTGAGAAATTGCAAACGTCGAGCAATTGCTCAGAGATGAAAAGTGCCAGCACTGAAAGCTGTTGCTAGCCAGCACCCTTCCTTGGAAGCGCTTTCACAGGTGCAGCAACACTGGGGCTTTGCGCTTCTCTAGCCACCAAACGTCACGGTCCTTCTCTTTCCGTCTCCTAGACACGAGCTGAGAAATTGCAAACGTCGAGCAATTGCTCAGAGATGAAAAGTGCCAGCACTGAAAGCTGTTGCTAGCCAGCACCCTTCCTTGGAAGCGCTTTTGTAGGCCTAAGAACACTGGGGCTCTGGGCTTCTCTAGCCACCTCATCTTCTGCTCATCCTCTCGCGCACTCTAAAGAGAGCTCAGGTGAGAAATTGCAAACGTCGAGCAATTGCTCAGAGATGAAAAGTGCCAGCACTGAAAGCTCTTGCTAGCCAGCACCCTTCCTTGGAAGCGCTTTCACAGGCGCAGCAACACTGGGGCTTTGCGCTTCTATACCCACCAAACGTCACGGTCCTTCTCTTTCCGTCTCGTAGACACGAGCTGAGAAATTGCAAACGTCGAGCAATTGCTCAGAGATGAAAAGTGCCAGCACTGAAAGCTCTTGCTAGCCAGCACCCTTCCTTGGAAGCGCTTTCACAGGCGCAGCAACACTGGGGCTTTGCGCTTCTCTAGCCACCAAACGTCACGGTCCTTCTCTTTCCGTCTCGTAGACACGAGCTGAGAAATTGCAAACGTCGAGCAATTGCTCAGAGATGAAAAGTGCCAGCACTGAAAGCTGTTGCTAGCCAGCACCCTTCCTTGGAAGCGCTTTTGTAGGCCTAAGAACACTGGGGCTCTGGGCTTCTCTAGCCACCTCATCTTCTGCTCATCCTCTCGCGCACTCTAAAGAGAGCTCAGGTGAGAAATTGCAAACGTCCAGCAATTGCTCAGAGATGAAAAGTGCCAGCACTGAAAGCTGCTGCTAGCCAGCACCCTTCCTTGGAAGCGCTTTCACAGGCGCAGTAACACTGGGGCTTTGCGCTTCTATACGCACCAAACGTCACGGTCATTCTCTTTTCGTCTCGTGGACATGAGCTGAGAAATTGCAAATGTCGAGCAATTGCTCAGAGATGAAAAGTGCCAGCACTGAAAGCTCTTGCTAGCCAGCACCCTTCCTTGGAAGCGCTTTCACAGGCGCAGCAACACTGGGGCTTTGCGCTTCTCTAGCCACCAAACGTCACGGTCCTTCTCTTTCCGTCGGTAGACACGAGCTGAGAAATTGCAAACGTCGAGCAATTGCTCAGAGATGAAAAGTGCCAGCACTGAAAGCTGTTGCTAGCCAGCACCCTTCCTTGGAAGCGCTTTCACAGGCGCAGCAACACTGGGGCTTTGCGCTTCTCTAGCCACCAAACGTCACGGTCCTTCTCTTTCCGTCGGTAGACACGAGGTGAGAAATTGCAAACGTCGAGCAATTGCTCAGAGATGAAAAGTGCCAGCACTGAAAGCTCTTGCTAGCCAGCACCCTTCCTTGGAAGCGCTTTCACAGGCGCAGTAACACTGGGGCTTTGCGCTTCTCTAGCCACCAAACGTCACGGTCCTTCTCTTTCCATCTCGTAGACACGAGCTGAGAAATTACAAACGTCAAGCAATTGCTCAGAGATGAAAAGTGCCAGCACTGAAAGCTGTTGCTAGCCAGCACCCTTCCTTGGAAGCGCTTTCACAGGTGCAGCAACACTGGGGCTTTGCGCTTCTCTAGCCACCAAACGTCACGGTCCTTCTCTTTCCGTCTCGTAGACACGAGCTGAGAAATTGCAAACGTCGAGCAATTGCTCAGAGATGAAAAGTGCCAGCACTGAAAGCTGTTGCTAGCCAGCACCCTTCCTTGGAAGCGCTTTCACAGGCGCAGCAACACTGGGGCTTTGCGCTTCTATACGCACCAAACGTCACGGTCCTTCTCTTTCCGTCTCGTAGACACGAGCTGAGAAATTGCAAACGTCGAGCAATTGCTCAGAGATGAAAAGTGCCAGCACTGAAAGCTGTTGCTAGCCAGCACCCTTCCTTGGAAGCGCTTTTGTAGGCCTAAGAACACTGGGGCTCTGGGCTTCTCTAGCCACCTCATCTTCTGCTCATCCTCTCGCGCACTCTAAAGAGAGCTCAGGTGAGAAATTGCAAACGTCGAGCAATTGCTCAGAGATGAAAAGTGCCAGCACTGAAAGCTGTTGCTAGCCAGCACCCTTCCTTGGAAGCGCTTTCACAGGCGCAGCAACACTGGGGCTTTGCGCTTCTCTAGCCACCAAACGTCACGGTCCTTCTCTTTCCGTCTCGTAGACACGAGCTGAGAAATTGCAAACGTCGAGCAATTGCTCAGAGATGAAAAGTGCCAGCACTGAAAGCTGTTGCTAGCCAGCCCCCTTCCTTGGAAGCGCTTTTGTAGGCCTAAGAACACTGGGGCTCTGGGCTTCTCTAGCCACCTCATCTTCTGCTCATCCTCTCGCGCACTCTAAAGAGAGCTCAGGTGAGAAATTGCAAACGTCCAGCAATTGCTCAGAGATGAAAAGTGCCAGCACTGAAAGCTGTTGCTAGCCAGCACCCTTCCTTGGAAGCGCTTTCACAAGCGCAGTAACACTGGGGCTTTGCGCTTCTATACGCACCAAACGTCACGGTCCTTCTCTTTCCGTCTCGTAGACATGAGCTGAGAAATTGCAAACGTCGAGCAATTGCTCAGAGATGAAAAGTGCCAGCACTGAAAGCTGTTGCTAGCCAGCACCCTTCCTTGGAAGCGCTTTCACAGGCGCAGCAACACTGGGGCTTTGCGCTTCTCTAGCCACCAAACGTCACGGTCCTTCTCTTTCCGTCGGTAGACACGAGCTGAGAAATTGCAAACGTCGAGCAATTGCTCAGAGATGAAAAGTGCCAGCACTGAAAGCTGTTGCTAGCCAGCACCCTTCCTTGGAAGCGCTTTCACAGGCGCAGCAACACTGGGGCTTTGCGCTTCTCTACCCACCAAACGTCACGGTCCTTCTCTTTCCGTCGGTAGACACGAGCTGAGAAATTGCAAACGTCGAGCAATTGCTCAGAGATGAAAAGTGCCAGCACTGAAAGCTCTTGCTAGCCAGCACCCTTCCTTGGAAGCGCTTTCACAGGCGCAGCAACACTGGGGCTTTGCACTTCTCTACGCACCAAACGTCACGGTCCTTCTCTTTCCATCTCGTAGACACGAGCTGAGAAATTACAAACGTCAAGCAATTGCTCAGAGATGAAAAGTGCCAGCACTGAAAGCTGTTGCTAGCCAGCACCCTTCCTTGGAAGCGCTTTCACAGGCGCAGCAACACTGGGGCTTTGTGCTTCTATACGCACCAAACGTCACGGTCCTTCTCTTTCCGTCTCCTAGACACGAGCTGAGAAATTGCAAACGTCGAGCAATTGCTCAGAGATGAAAAGTGCCAGCACTGAAAGCTCTTGCTAGCCAGCCCCCTTCCTTGGAAGCGCTTTTGTAGGCCTAAGAACACTGGGGCTCTGGGCTTCTATACGCACCAAACGTCACGGTCCTTCTCTTTCCGTCTCCTAGACACGAGCTGAGAAATTGCAAACGTCGAGCAATTGCTCAGAGATGAAAAGTGCCAGCACTGAAAGCTGTTGCTAGCCAGCCCCCTTCCTTGGAAGCGCTTTTGTAGGCCTAAGAACAGTGGGGCTCTGGGCTTCTCTAGCCACCTCATCTTCTGCTCATCCTCTCGCGCACTCTAAAGAGAGCTCAGGTGAGAAATTGCAAACGTCGAGCAATTGCTCAGAGATGAAAAGTGCCAGCACTGAAAGCTCTTGCTAGCCAGCACCCTTCCTTGGAAGCGCTTTCACAGGCGCAGCAACACTGGGGCTTTGCGCTTCTCTAGCCACCAAACGTCACGGTCCTTCTCTTTCCGTCTCATAGACACGAGCTGAGAAATTGCAAACGTCGAGCAATTGCTCAGAGATGAAAAGTGCCAGCACTGAAAGCTGTTGCTAGCCAGCACCCTTCCTTGGAAGCGCTTTTGTAGGCCTAAGAACACTGGGGCTCTGGGCTTCTCTAGCCACCTCATCTTCTGCTCATCCTCTCGCGCACTCTAAAGAGAGCTCAGGTGAGAAATTGCAAACGTCCAGCAATTGCTCAGAGATGAAAAGTGCCAGCACTGAAAGCTGTTGCTAGCCAGCACCCTTCCTTGGAAGCGCTTTAACAAGCGCAGTAACACTGGGGCTTTGCGCTTCTATACGCACCAAAGGTCACGGTCCTTCTCTTTCCGTCTCGTAGACATGAGCTGAGAAATTGCAAACGTCGAGCAATTGCTCAGAGATGAAAAGTGCCAGCACTGGAAGCTGTTGCTAGCCAGCACCCTTCCTTGGAAGCGCTTTCACAGGCGCAGCAACACTGGGGCTTTGCGCTTCTCTAGCCACCAAACGTCACGGTCCTTCTCTTTCCGTCGGTAGACACGAGCTGAGAAATTGCAAACGTCGAGCAATTGCTCAGAGATGAAAAGTGCCAGCACTGAAAGCTGTTGCTAGCCAGCACCCTTCCTTGGAAGCGCTTTCACAGGCGCAGCAACACTGGGGCTTTGCGCTTCTCTACCCACCAAACGTCACGGTCCTTCTCTTTCCGTCGGTAGACACGAGCTGAGAAATTGCAAACGTCGAGCAATTGCTCAGAGATGAAAAGTGCCAGCACTGAAAGCTCTTGCTAGCCAGCACCCTTCCTTGGAAGCGCTTTCACAGGCGCAGCAACACTGGGGCTTTGCACTTCTCTACGCACCAAACGTCACGGTCCTTCTCTTTCCATCTCGTAGACACGAGCTGAGAAATTACAAACGTCAAGCAATTGCTCAGAGATGAAAAGTGCCAGCACTGAAAGCTGTTGCTAGCCAGCACCCTTCCTTGGAAGCGCTTTCACAGGCGCAGCAACACTGGGGCTTTGTGCTTCTATACGCACCAAACGTCACGGTCCTTATCTTTCCGTCTCGTAGACACGAGCTGAGAAATTGCAAATGTCGAGCAATTGCTCAGAGATGAAAAGTGCCAGCACTGAAAGCTCTTGCTAGCCAGCACCCTTCCTTGGAAGCGCTTTTGTAGGCCTAAGAACACTGGGGCTCTGGGCTTCTCTAGCCACCTCATCTTCTGCTCATCCTCTCGCGCACTCTAAAGAGAGCTCAGGTGAGAAATTGCAAACGTCGAGCAATTGCTCAGAGATGAAAAGTGCCAGCACTGAAAGCTCTTGCTAGCCAGCACCCTTCCTTGGAAGCGCTTTCACAGGTGCAGCAACACTGGGGCTTTGCGCTTCTCTACGCACCAAACGTCACGGTCATTCTCTTTCCGCCTCGTAGACACGAGCTGAGAAATTGCAAACGTCGAGCAATTGCTCAGAGATGAAAAGTGCCAGCACTGAAAGCTGTTGCTAGCCAGCACCCTTCCTTGGAAGCGCTATCACAGGCGCAGCAACACTGGGGCTTTGCGCTTCTCTAGCCACCAAACGTCACGGTCCTTCTCTTTCCGTCGGTAGACACGAGGTGAGAAATTGCAAACGTCGAGCAATTGCTCAGAGATGAAAAGTGCCAGCACTGAAAGCTGTTGCTAGCCAGCACCCTTCCTTGGAAGCGCTTTTGTAGGCCTAAGAACACTGGGGCTCTGGGCTTCTCTAGCCACCTCATCTTCTGCTCATCCTCTCGCGCACTCTAAAGAGAGCTCAGGTGAGAAATTACAAACGTCGAGCAATTGCTCAGAGATGAAAAGTGCCAGCACTGAAAGCTGTTGCTAGCCAGCACCCTTCCTTGGAAGCGCTTTCACAGGCGCAGCAACTCTGGGGCTTTGCGCTTCTATACGCACCAAATGTCACGGTCCTTCTCTTTCCGTCTTGTAGACACGAGCTGAGAAATTGCAAACGTGGAGCAATTGCTCAGAGATGAAAAGTGCCAGCACTGGAAGCTGTTGCTAGCCAGCACCCTTCCTTGGAAGCGCTTTTGTAGGCCTAAGAACACTGGGGCTCTGGGCTTCTCTAGCCACCTCATCTTCTGCTCATCCTCTCGCGCACTCTAAAGAGAGCTCAGGTGAGAAATTGCAAACGTCGAGCAATTGCTCAGAGATGAAAAGTGCCAGCACTGAAAGCTCTTGCTAGCCAGCACCCTTCCTTGGAAGCGCTTTCACAGGTGCAGCAACACTGGGGCTTTGCGCTTCTCTACGCACCAAACGTCACGGTCATTCTCTTTCCGCCTCGTAGACACGAGCTGAGAAATTGCAAACGTCGAGCAATTGCTCAGAGATGAAAAGTGCCAGCACTGAAAGCTGTTGCTAGCCAGCACCCTTCCTTGGAAGCGCTATCACAGGCGCAGCAACACTGGGGCTTTGCGCTTCTCTAGCCACCAAACGTCACGGTCCTTCTCTTTCCGTCGGTAGACACGAGGTGAGAAATTGCAAACGTCGAGCAATTGCTCAGAGATGAAAAGTGCCAGCACTGAAAGCTGTTGCTAGCCAGCACCCTTCCTTGGAAGCGCTTTTGTAGGCCTAAGAACACTGGGGCTCTGGGCTTCTCTAGCCACCTCATCTTCTGCTCATCCTCTCGCGCACTCTAAAGAGAGCTCAGGTGAGAAATTACAAACGTCGAGCAATTGCTCAGAGATGAAAAGTGCCAGCACTGAAAGCTGTTGCTAGCCAGCACCCTTCCTTGGAAGCGCTTTCACAGGCGCAGCAACTCTGGGGCTTTGCGCTTCTATACGCACCAAATGTCACGGTCCTTCTCTTTCCGTCTTGTAGACACGAGCTGAGAAATTGCAAACGTGGAGCAATTGCTCAGAGATGAAAAGTGCCAGCACTGGAAGCTGTTGCTAGCCAGCACCCTTCCTTGGAAGCGCTTTTGTAGGCCTAAGAACAGTGGGGCTCTGGGCTTCTCTAGCCACCTCATCTTCTGCTCATCCTCTCGCGCACTCGAAAGAGAGCTCAGGTGAGAAATTGCAAACGTCGAGCAATTGCTCAGAGATGAAAAGTGCCAGCACTGAAAGCTCTTGCTAGCCAGCACCCTTCCTTGGAAGCGCTTTCACAGGCGCAGCAACACGGGCTTTGCGCTTCTCTAGCCACCAAACGTCACGGTCCTTCTCTTTCCGTCTCATAGACACGAGCTGAGAAATTGCAAACGTCGAGCAATTGCTCAGAGATGAAAAGTGCCAGCACTGAAAGCTGTTGCTAGCCAGCCCCCTTCCTTGGAAGCGCTTTTGTAGGCCTAAGAACACTGGGGCTCTGGGCTTCTCTAGCCACCTCATCTTCTGCTCATCCTCTCGCGCACTCTAAAGAGAGCTCAGGTGAGAAATTGCAAACGTCGAGCAATTGCTCAGAGATGAAAAGTGCCAGCACTGAAAGCTCTTGCTAGCCAGCACCCTTCCTTGGAAGCGCTTTCACAGGCGCAGTAACACTGGGGCTTTGCGCTTCTCTAGCCACCAAACGTCACGGTCCTTGTCTTTCCATCGGTAGACACGAGCTGAGAAATTGCAAACGTCGAGCAATTGCTCAGAGATGAAAAGTGCCAGCACTGAAAGCTGTTGCTAGCCAGCACCCTTCCTTGGAAGCGCTTTCACAGGTGCAGCAACACTGGGGCTTTGCGCTTCTCTACCCACCAAACGTCACGGTCCTTCTCTTTCCGTCTCCTAGACACGAGCTGAGAAATTGCAAACGTCGAGCAATTGCTCAGAGATGAAAAGTGCCAGCACTGAAAGCTGTTGCTAGCCAGCACCCTTCCTTGGAAGCGCTTTTGTAGGCCTAAGAACACTGGGGCTCTGGGCTTCTCTAGCCACCTCATCTTCTGCTCATCCTCTCGCGCACTCTAAAGAGAGCTCAGGTGAGAAATTGCAAACGTCGAGCAATTGCTCAGAGATGAAAAGTGCCAGCACTGAAAGCTCTTGCTAGCCAGCACCCTTCCTTGGAAGCGCTTTCACAGGCGCAGCAACACTGGGGCTTTGCGCTTCTCTAGCCACCAAACGTCACGGTCCTTCTCTTTCCGTCTCGTAGACACGAGCTGAGAAATTGCAAACGTCGAGCAATTGCTCAGAGATGAAAAGTGCCAGCACTGAAAGCTGTTGCTAGCCAGCACCCTTCCTTGGAAGCGCTTTTGTAGGCCTAAGAACACTGGGGCTCTGGGCTTCTCTAGCCACCTCATCTTCTGCTCATCCTCTCGCGCACTCTAAAGAGAGCTCAGGTGAGAAATTGCAAACGTCGAGCAATTGCTCAGAGATGAAAAGTGCCAGCACTGAAAGCTCTTGCTAGCCAGCACCCTTCCTTGGAAGCGCTTTCACAGGCGCAGCAACACTGGGGCTTTGCGCTTCTATACCCACCAAACGTCACGGTCCTTCTCTTTCCGTCTCGTAGACACGAGCTGAGAAATTGCAAACGTCGAGCAATTGCTCAGAGATGAAAAGTGCCAGCACTGAAAGCTGTTGCTAGCCAGCACCCTTCCTTGGAAGCGCTTTCACAGGCGCAGCAACACTGGGGCTTTGCGCTTCTCTAGCCACCAAACGTCACGGTCCTTCTCTTTCCGTCTCGTAGACACGAGCTGAGAAATTGCAAACGTCGAGCAATTGCTCAGAGATGAAAAGTGCCAGCACTGAAAGCTGTTGCTAGCCAGCACCCTTCCTTGGAAGCGCTATCACAGGCGCAGCAACACTGGGGCTTTGCGCTTCTCTAGCCACCAAACGTCACGGTCCTTCTCTTTCCGTCGGTAGACACGAGGTGAGAAATTGCAAACGTCGAGCAATTGCTCAGAGATGAAAAGTGCCAGCACTGAAAGCTGTTGCTAGCCAGCACCCTTCCTTGGAAGCGCTTTTGTAGGCCTAAGAACACTGGGGCTCTGGGCTTCTCTAGCCACCTCATCTTCTGCTCATCCTCTCGCGCACTCTAAAGAGAGCTCAGGTGAGAAATTACAAACGTCGAGCAATTGCTCAGAGATGAAAAGTGCCAGCACTGAAAGCTCTTGCTAGCCAGCACCCTTCCTTGGAAGCGCTTTCACAGGCGCAGCAACTCTGGGGCTTTGCGCTTCTATACGCACCAAATGTCACGGTCCTTCTCTTTCCGTCTTGTAGACACGAGCTGAGAAATTGCAAACGTGGAGCAATTGCTCAGAGATGAAAAGTGCCAGCACTGGAAGCTGTTGCTAGCCAGCACCCTTCCTTGGAAGCGCTTTTGTAGGCCTAAGAACACTGGGGCTCTGGGCTTCTCTAGCCACCTCATCTTCTGCTCATCCTCTCGCGCACTCGAAAGAGAGCTCAGGTGAGAAATTGCAAACGTCGAGCAATTGCTCAGAGATGAAAAGTGCCAGCACTGAAAGCTCTTGCTAGCCAGCACCCTTCCTTGGAAGCGCTTTCACAGGCGCAGCAACACTGGGGCTTTGCGCTTCTCTAGCCACCAAACGTCACGGTCCTTCTCTTTCCGTCTCGTAGACACGAGCTGAGAAATTGCAAACGTCGAGCAATTGCTCCGAGATGAAAAGTGCCAGCACTGAAAGCTGTTGCTAGCCAGCCCCCTTCCTTGGAAGCGCTTTTGTAGGCCTAAGAACACTGGGGCTCTGGGCTTCTCTAGCCACCTCATCTTCTGCTCATCCTCTCGCGCACTCTAAAGAGAGCTCAGGTGAGAAATTGCAAACGTCGAGCAATTGCTCAGAGATGAAAAGTGCCAGCACTGAAAGCTCTTGCTAGCCAGCACCCTTCCTTGGAAGCGCTTTCACAGGCGCAGTAACACTGGGGCTTTGCGCTTCTCTAGCCACCAAACGTCACGGTCCTTGTCTTTCCGTCGGTAGACACGAGCTGAGAAATTGCAAACGTCGAGCAATTGCTCAGAGATGAAAAGTGCCAGCACTGAAAGCTGTTGCTAGCCAGCACCCTTCCTTGGAAGCGCTTTCACAGGTGCAGCAACACTGGGGCTTTGCGCTTCTCTAGCCACCAAACGTCACGGTCCTTCTCTTTCCGTCTCCTAGACACGAGCTGAGAAATTGCAAACGTCGAGCAATTGCTCAGAGATGAAAAGTGCCAGCACTGAAAGCTGTTGCTAGCCAGCACCCTTCCTTGGAAGCGCTTTTGTAGGCCTAAGAACACTGGGGCTCTGGGCTTCTCTAGCCACCTCATCTTCTGCTCATCCTCTCGCGCACTCTAAAGAGAGCTCAGGTGAGAAATTGCAAACGTCGAGCAATTGCTCAGAGATGAAAAGTGCCAGCACTGAAAGCTCTTGCTAGCCAGCACCCTTCCTTGGAAGCGCTTTCACAGGCGCAGCAACACTGGGGCTTTGCGCTTCTATACCCACCAAACGTCACGGTCCTTCTCTTTCCGTCTCGTAGACACGAGCTGAGAAATTGCAAACGTCGAGCAATTGCTCAGAGATGAAAAGTGCCAGCACTGAAAGCTCTTGCTAGCCAGCACCCTTCCTTGGAAGCGCTTTCACAGGCGCAGCAACACTGGGGCTTTGCGCTTCTCTAGCCACCAAACGTCACGGTCCTTCTCTTTCCGTCTCGTAGACACGAGCTGAGAAATTGCAAACGTCGAGCAATTGCTCAGAGATGAAAAGTGCCAGCACTGAAAGCTGTTGCTAGCCAGCACCCTTCCTTGGAAGCGCTTTTGTAGGCCTAAGAACACTGGGGCTCTGGGCTTCTCTAGCCACCTCATCTTCTGCTCATCCTCTCGCGCACTCTAAAGAGAGCTCAGGTGAGAAATTGCAAACGTCCAGCAATTGCTCAGAGATGAAAAGTGCCAGCACTGAAAGCTGCTGCTAGCCAGCACCCTTCCTTGGAAGCGCTTTCACAGGCGCAGTAACACTGGGGCTTTGCGCTTCTATACGCACCAAACGTCACGGTCATTCTCTTTTCGTCTCGTGGACATGAGCTGAGAAATTGCAAATGTCGAGCAATTGCTCAGAGATGAAAAGTGCCAGCACTGAAAGCTCTTGCTAGCCAGCACCCTTCCTTGGAAGCGCTTTCACAGGCGCAGCAACACTGGGGCTTTGCGCTTCTCTAGCCACCAAACGTCACGGTCCTTCTCTTTCCGTCGGTAGACACGAGCTGAGAAATTGCAAACGTCGAGCAATTGCTCAGAGATGAAAAGTGCCAGCACTGAAAGCTGTTGCTAGCCAGCACCCTTCCTTGGAAGCGCTTTCACAGGCGCAGCAACACTGGGGCTTTGCGCTTCTCTACCCACCAAACGTCACGGTCCTTCTCTTTCCGTCGGTAGACACGAGCTGAGAAATTGCAAACGTCGAGCAATTGCTCAGAGATGAAAAGTGCCAGCACTGAAAGCTCTTGCTAGCCAGCACCCTTCCTTGGAAGCGCTTTCACAGGCGCAGTAACACTGGGGCTTTGCGCTTCTCTAGCCACCAAACGTCACGGTCCTTCTCTTTCCATCTCGTAGACACGAGCTGAGAAATTACAAACGTCAAGCAATTGCTCAGAGATGAAAAGTGCCAGCACTGAAAGCTGTTGCTAGCCAGCACCCTTCCTTGGAAGCGCTTTCACAGGTGCAGCAACACTGGGGCTTTGCGCTTCTCTAGCCACCAAACGTCACGGTCCTTCTCTTTCCGTCTCGTAGACACGAGCTGAGAAATTGCAAACGTCGAGCAATTGCTCAGAGATGAAAAGTGCCAGCACTGAAAGCTGTTGCTAGCCAGCACCCTTCCTTGGAAGCGCTTTCACAGGCGCAGCAACACTGGGGCTTTGCGCTTCTATACGCACCAAACGTCACGGTCCTTCTCTTTCCGTCTCGTAGACACGAGCTGAGAAATTGCAAACGTCGAGCAATTGCTCAGAGATGAAAAGTGCCAGCACTGAAAGCTGTTGCTAGCCAGCACCCTTCCTTGGAAGCGCTTTTGTAGGCCTAAGAACACTGGGGCTCTGGGCTTCTCTAGCCACCTCATCTTCTGCTCATCCTCTCGCGCACTCTAAAGAGAGCTCAGGTGAGAAATTGCAAACGTCGAGCAATTGCTCAGAGATGAAAAGTGCCAGCACTGAAAGCTGTTGCTAGCCAGCACCCTTCCTTGGAAGCGCTTTCACAGGCGCAGCAACACTGGGGCTTTGCGCTTCTCTAGCCACCAAACGTCACGGTCCTTCTCTTTCCGTCTCGTAGACACGAGCTGAGAAATTGCAAACGTCGAGCAATTGCTCAGAGATGAAAAGTGCCAGCACTGAAAGCTGTTGCTAGCCAGCACCCTTCCTTGGAAGCGCTTTTGTAGGCCTAAGAACACTGGGGCTCTGGGCTTCTCTAGCCACCTCATCTTCTGCTCATCCTCTCGCGCACTCTAAAGAGAGCTCAGGTGAGAAATTGCAAACGTCCAGCAATTGCTCAGAGATGAAAAGTGCCAGCACTGAAAGCTGTTGCTAGCCAGCACCCTTCCTTGGAAGCGCTTTCACAAGCGCAGTAACACTGGGGCTTTGCGCTTCTATACGCACCAAACGTCACGGTCCTTCTCTTTCCGTCTCGTAGACATGAGCTGAGAAATTGCAAACGTCGAGCAATTGCTCAGAGATGAAAAGTGCCAGCACTGAAAGCTGTTGCTAGCCAGCACCCTTCCTTGGAAGCGCTTTCACAGGCGCAGCAACACTGGGGCTTTGCGCTTCTCTAGCCACCAAACGTCACGGTCCTTCTCTTTCCGTCGGTAGACACGAGCTGAGAAATTGCAAACGTCGAGCAATTGCTCAGAGATGAAAAGTGCCAGCACTGAAAGCTGTTGCTAGCCAGCACCCTTCCTTGGAAGCGCTTTCACAGGCGCAGCAACACTGGGGCTTTGCGCTTCTCTACCCACCAAACGTCACGGTCCTTCTCTTTCCGTCGGTAGACACGAGCTGAGAAATTGCAAACGTCGAGCAATTGCTCAGAGATGAAAAGTGCCAGCACTGAAAGCTCTTGCTAGCCAGCACCCTTCCTTGGAAGCGCTTTCACAGGCGCAGCAACACTGGGGCTTTGCACTTCTCTACGCACCAAACGTCACGGTCCTTCTCTTTCCATCTCGTAGACACGAGCTGAGAAATTACAAACGTCAAGCAATTGCTCAGAGATGAAAAGTGCCAGCACTGAAAGCTCTTGCTAGCCAGCACCCTTCCTTGGAAGCGCTTTTGTAGGCCTAAGAACACTGGGGCTCTGGGCTTCTCTAGCCACCTCATCTTCTGCTCATCCTCTCGCGCACTCTAAAGAGAGCTCAGGTGAGAAATTGCAAACGTCGAGCAATTGCTCAGAGATGAAAAGTGCCAGCACTGAAAGCTCTTGCTAGCCAGCACCCTTCCTTGGAAGCGCTTTCACAGGTGCAGCAACACTGGGGCTTTGCGCTTCTCTACGCACCAAACGTCACGGTCATTCTCTTTCCGCCTCGTAGACACGAGCTGAGAAATTGCAAACGTCGAGCAATTGCTCAGAGATGAAAAGTGCCAGCACTGAAAGCTGTTGCTAGCCAGCACCCTTCCTTGGAAGCGCTATCACAGGCGCAGCAACACTGGGGCTTTGCGCTTCTCTAGCCATCAAACGTCACGGTCCTTCTCTTTCCGTCTCCTAGACACGAGCTGAGAAATTGCAAACGTCGAGCAATTGCTCAGAGATGAAAAGTGCCAGCACTGAAAGCTGTTGCTAGCCAGCACCCTTCCTTGGAAGCGCTTTTGTAGGCCTAAGAACACTGGGGCTCTGGGCTTCTCTAGCCACCTCATCTTCTGCTCATCCTCTCGCGCACTCTAAAGAGAGCTCAGGTGAGAAATTACAAACGTCGAGCAATTGCTCAGAGATGAAAAGTGCCAGCACTGAAAGCTGTTGCTAGCCAGCACCCTTCCTTGGAAGCGCTTTCACAGGCGCAGCAACTCTGGGGCTTTGCGCTTCTATACGCACCAAATGTCACGGTCCTTCTCTTTCCGTCTTGTAGACACGAGCTGAGAAATTGCAAACGTGGAGCAATTGCTCCGAGATGAAAAGTGCCAGCACTGAAAGCTCTTGCTAGCCAGCCCCCTTCCTTGGAAGCGCTTTTGTAGGCCTAAGAACAGTGGGGCTCTGGGCTTCTCTAGCCACCTCATCTTCTGCTCATCCTCTCGCGCACTCTAAAGAGAGCTCAGGTGAGAAATTGCAAACGTCCAGCAATTGCTCAGAGATGAAAAGTGCCAGCACTGAAAGCTCTTGCTAGCCAGCACCCTTCCTTGGAAGCGCTTTCACAGGCGCAGTAACACTGGGGCTTTGCGCTTCTCTAGCCACCAAACGTCACGGTCCTTGTCTTTCCGTCGGTAGACACGAGCTGAGAAATTGCAAACGTCGAGCAATTGCTCAGAGATGAAAAGTGCCAGCACTGAAAGCTGTTGCTAGCCAGCACCCTTCCTTGGAAGCGCTTTCACAGGTGCAGCAACACTGGGGCTTTGCGCTTCTCTACCCACCAAAAGTCACGGTCCTTCTCTTTCCGTCTCCTAGACACGAGCTGAGAAATTGCAAACGTCGAGCAATTGCTCAGAGATGAAAAGTGCCAGCACTGAAAGCTGTTGCTAGCCAGCACCCTTCCTTGGAAGCGCTTTTGTAGGCCTAAGAACACTGGGGCTCTGGGCTTCTCTAGCCACCTCATCTTCTGCTCATCCTCTCGCGCACTCTAAAGAGAGCTCAGGTGAGAAATTGCAAACGTCGAGCAATTGCTCAGAGATGAAAAGTGCCAGCACTGAAAGCTCTTGCTAGCCAGCACCCTTCCTTGGAAGCGCTTTCACAGGCGCAGCAACACTGGGGCTTTGCGCTTCTCTAGCCACCAAACGTCACGGTCCTTCTCTTTCCGTCTCCTAGACACGAGCTGAGAAATTGCAAACGTCGAGCAATTGCTCAGAGATGAAAAGTGCCAGCACTGAAAGCTGTTGCTAGCCAGCACCCTTCCTTGGAAGCGCTTTTGTAGGCCTAAGAACACTGGGGCTCTGGGCTTCTCTAGCCACCTCATCTTCTGCTCATCCTCTCGCGCACTCTAAAGAGAGCTCAGGTGAGAAATTGCAAACGTCGAGCAATTGCTCAGAGATGAAAAGTGCCAGCACTGAAAGCTCTTGCTAGCCAGCACCCTTCCTTGGAAGCGCTTTCACAGGCGCAGCAACACTGGGGCTTTGCGCTTCTATACCCACCAAACGTCACGGTCCTTCTCTTTCCGTCTCGTAGACACGAGCTGAGAAATTGCAAACGTCGAGCAATTGCTCAGAGATGAAAAGTGCCAGCACTGAAAGCTCTTGCTAGCCAGCACCCTTCCTTGGAAGCGCTTTCACAGGCGCAGCAACACTGGGGCTTTGCGCTTCTCTAGCCACCAAACGTCACGGTCATTCTCTTTCCGTCTCCTAGACACGAGCTGAGAAATTGCAAACGTCGAGCAATTGCTCAGAGATGAAAAGTGCCAGCACTGAAAGCTCTTGCTAGCCAGCACCCTTCCTTGGAAGCGCTTTTGTAGGCCTAAGAACACTGGGGCTCTGGGCTTCTCTAGCCACCTCATCTTCTGCTCATCCTCTCGCGCACTCTAAAGAGAGCTCAGGTGAGAAATTGCAAACGTCGAGCAATTGCTCAGAGATGAAAAGTGCCAGCACTGAAAGCTGCTGCTAGCCAGCACCCTTCCTTGGAAGCGCTTTCACAGGTGCAGTAACACTGGGGCTTTGCGCTTCTATACGCACCAAACGTCACGGTCATTCTCTTTCCGTCTCGTGGACATGAGCTGAGAAATTGCAAATGTCGAGCAATTGCTCAGAGATGAAAAGTGCCAGCACTGAAAGCTGTTGCTAGCCAGCACCCTTCCTTGGAAGCGCTTTCACAGGCGCAGCAACACTGGGGCTTTGCGCTTCTCTAGCCACCAAACGTCACGGTCCTTCTCTTTCCGTCGGTAGACACGAGCTGAGAAATTGCAAACGTCGAGCAATTGCTCAGAGATGAAAAGTGCCAGCACTGAAAGCTCTTGCTAGCCAGCACCCTTCCTTGGAAGCGCTTTCACAGGCGCAGCAACACTGGGGCTTTGCGCTTCTCTACCCACCAAACGTCACGGTCCTTCTCTTTCCGTCGGTAGACACGAGCTGAGAAATTGCAAACGTCGAGCAATTGCTCAGAGATGAAAAGTGCCAGCACTGAAAGCTCTTGCTAGCCAGCACCCTTCCTTGGAAGCGCTTTCACAGGCGCAGCAACACTGGGGCTTTGCGCTTCTCTAGCCACCAAACGTCACGGTCCTTCTCTTTCCATCTCGTAGACACGAGCTGAGAAATTACAAACGTCAAGCAATTGCTCAGAGATGAAAAGTGCCAGCACTGAAAGCTGTTGCTAGCCAGCACCCTTCCTTGGAAGCGCTTTCACAGGTGCAGCAACACTGGGGCTTTGCGCTTCTCTAGCCACCAAACGTCACGGTCCTTCTCTTTCCGTCTCGTAGACACGAGCTGAGAAATTGCAAACGTCGAGCAATTGCTCAGAGATGAAAAGTGCCAGCACTGAAAGCTGTTGCTAGCCAGCACCCTTCCTTGGAAGCGCTTTCACAGGCGCAGCAACACTGGGGCTTTGCGCTTCTATACGCACCAAACGTCACGGTCCTTCTCTTTCCGTCTCGTAGACACGAGCTGAGAAATTGCAAACGTCGAGCAATTGCTCAGAGATGAAAAGTGCCAGCACTGAAAGCTGTTGCTAGCCAGCACCCTTCCTTGGAAGCGCTTTTGTAGGCCTAAGAACACTGGGGCTCTGGGCTTCTCTAGCCACCTCATCTTCTGCTCATCCTCTCGCGCACTCTAAAGAGAGCTCAGGTGAGAAATTGCAAACGTCGAGCAATTGCTCAGAGATGAAAAGTGCCAGCACTGAAAGCTGTTGCTAGCCAGCACCCTTCCTTGGAAGCGCTTTCACAGGCGCAGCAACACTGGGGCTTTGCGCTTCTCTAGCCACCAAACGTCACGGTCCTTCTCTTTCCGTCTCGTAGACACGAGCTGAGAAATTGCAAACGTCGAGCAATTGCTCAGAGATGAAAAGTGCCAGCACTGAAAGCTGTTGCTAGCCAGCACCCTTCCTTGGAAGCGCTTTTGTAGGCCTAAGAACACTGGGGCTCTGGGCTTCTCTAGCCACCTCATCTTCTGCTCATCCTCTCGCGCACTCTAAAGAGAGCTCAGGTGAGAAATTGCAAACGTCCAGCAATTGCTCAGAGATGAAAAGTGCCAGCACTGAAAGCTGTTGCTAGCCAGCACCCTTCCTTGGAAGCGCTTTCACAAGCGCAGTAACACTGGGGCTTTGCGCTTCTATACGCACCAAACGTCACGGTCCTTCTCTTTCCGTCTCGTAGACATGAGCTGAGAAATTGCAAACGTCGAGCAATTGCTCAGAGATGAAAAGTGCCAGCACTGAAAGCTGTTGCTAGCCAGCACCCTTCCTTGGAAGCGCTTTCACAGGCGCAGCAACACTGGGGCTTTGCGCTTCTCTAGCCACCAAACGTCACGGTCCTTCTCTTTCCGTCGGTAGACACGAGCTGAGAAATTGCAAACGTCGAGCAATTGCTCAGAGATGAAAAGTGCCAGCACTGAAAGCTGTTGCTAGCCAGCACCCTTCCTTGGAAGCGCTTTCACAGGCGCAGCAACACTGGGGCTTTGCGCTTCTCTACCCACCAAACGTCACGGTCCTTCTCTTTCTGTCGGTAGACACGAGCTGAGAAATTGCAAACGTCGAGCAATTGCTCAGAGATGAAAAGTGCCAGCACTGAAAGCTCTTGCTAGCCAGCACCCTTCCTTGGAAGCGCTTTCACAGGCGCAGCAACACTGGGGCTTTGCACTTCTCTACGCACCAAACGTCACGGTCCTTCTCTTTCCATCTCGTAGACACGAGCTGAGAAATTACAAACGTCAAGCAATTGCTCAGAGATGAAAAGTGCCAGCACTGAAAGCTGTTGCTAGCCAGCACCCTTCCTTGGAAGCGCTTTCACAGGCGCAGCAACACTGGGGCTTTGTGCTTCTATACGCACCAAACGTCACGGTCCTTCTCTTTCCGTCTCCTAGACACGAGCTGAAAATTTCAAACGTCGAGCAATTGCTCAGAGATGAAAAGTGCCAGCACTGAAAGCTCTTGCTAGCCAGCCCCCTTCCTTGGAAGCGCTTTTGTAGGCCTAAGAACACTGGGGCTCTGGGCTTCTCTAGCCACCTCATCTTCTGCTCATCCTCTCGCGCACTCTAAAGAGAGCTCAGGTGAGAAATTGCAAACGTCGAGCAATTGCTCAGAGATGAAAAGTGCCAGCACTGAAAGCTGTTGCTAGCCAGCACCCTTCCTTGGAAGCGCTTTCACAGGCGCAGCAACACTGGGGCTTTGCGCTTCTCTAGCCACCAAACGTCACGGTCCTTCTCTTTCCATCTCGTAGACACGAGCTGAGAAATTGCAAACGTCGAGCAATTGCTCAGAGATGAAAAGTGCCAGCACTGAAAGCTGTTGCTAGCCAGCACCCTTCCTTGGAAGCGCTTTTGTAGGCCTAAGAACACTGGGGCTCTGGGCTTCTCTAGCCACCTCATCTTCTGCTCATCCTCTCGCGCACTCTAAAGAGAGCTCAGGTGAGAAATTGCAAACGTCCAGCAATTGCTCAGAGATGAAAA
The DNA here is from genome assembly GCA_037962945.1 of Sarcoramphus papa. Lineage (NCBI taxonomy): Eukaryota > Metazoa > Chordata > Aves > Accipitriformes > Cathartidae > Sarcoramphus > Sarcoramphus papa. The sequence goes on along the minus strand of CM075606.1, from coordinate 3,066,231 downwards.
GTGCCAGCACTGAAAGCTGTTGCTAGCCAGCACCCTTCCTTGGAAGCGCTTTCACAAGCGCAGTAACACTGGGGCTTTGCGCTTCTATACGCACCAAACGTCACGGTCCTTCTCTTTCCGTCTCGTAGACATGAGCTGAGAAATTGCAAACGTCGAGCAATTGCTCAGAGATGAAAAGTGCCAGCACTGAAAGCTCTTGCTAGCCAGCACCCTTCCTTGGAAGCGCTTTCACAGGCGCAGCAACACTGGGGCTTTGCGCTTCTCTAGCCACCAAACGTCACGGTCCTTCTCTTTCCGTCGGTAGACACGAGCTGAGAAATTGCAAACGTCGAGCAATTGCTCAGAGATGAAAAGTGCCAGCACTGAAAGCTGTTGCTAGCCAGCACCCTTCCTTGGAAGCGCTTTCACAGGCGCAGCAACACTGGGGCTTTGCGCTTCTCTAGCCACCAAACGTCACAGTCCTTCTCTTTCCGTCGGTAGACACGAGCTGAGAAATTGCAAACGTCGAGCAATTGCTCAGAGATGAAAAGTGCCAGCACTGAAAGCTCTTGCTAGCCAGCACCCTTCCTTGGAAGCGCTTTCACAGGCGCAGCAACACTGGGGCTTTGCACTTCTCTACGCACCAAACGTCACGGTCCTTCTCTTTCCGTCTCGTAGACACGAGCTGAGAAATTACAAACGTCAAGCAATTGCTCCGAGATGAAAAGTGCCAGCACTGAAAGCTCTTGCTAGCCAGCCCCCTTCCTTGGAAGCGCTTTTGTAGGCCTAAGAACACTGGGGCTCTGGGCTTCTCTAGCCACCTCATCTTCTGCTCATCCTCTCGCGCACTCTAAAGAGAGCTCAGGTGAGAAATTGCAAACGTCGAGCAATTGCTCAGAGATGAAAAGTGCCAGCACTGAAAGCTCTTGCTAGCCAGCACCCTTCCTTGGAAGCGCTTTCACAGGTGCAGCAACACTGGGGCTTTGCGCTTCTCTACGCACCAAACGTCACGGTCATTCTCTTTCCGCCTCGTAGACACGAGCTGAGAAATTGCAAACGTCGAGCAATTGCTCAGAGATGAAAAGTGCCAGCACTGAAAGCTGTTGCTAGCCAGCACCCTTCCTTGGAAGCGCTTTTGTAGGCCTAAGAACACTGGGGCTCTGGGCTTCTCTAGCCACCTCATCTTCTGCTCATCCTCTCGCGCACTCTAAAGAGAGCTCAGGTGAGAAATTACAAACGTCGAGCAATTGCTCAGAGATGAAAAGTGCCAGCACTGAAAGCTGTTGCTAGCCAGCACCCTTCCTTGGAAGCGCTTTCACAGGCGCAGCAACTCTGGGGCTTTGCGCTTCTATACGCACCAAATGTCACGGTCCTTCTCTTTCCGTCTTGTAGACACGAGCTGAGAAATTGCAAACGTGGAGCAATTGCTCCGAGATGAAAAGTGCCAGCACTGAAAGCTGTTGCTAGCCAGCACCCTTCCTTGGAAGCGCTTTTGTAGGCCTAAGAACACTGGGGCTCTGGGCTTCTCTAGCCACCTCATCTTCTGCTCATCCTCTCGCGCACTCTAAAGAGAGCTCAGGTGAGAAATTGCAAACGTCCAGCAATTGCTCAGAGATGAAAAGTGCCAGCACTGGAAGCTGTTGCTAGCCAGCACCCTTCCTTGGAAGCGCTTTTGTAGGCCTAAGAACACTGGGGCTCTGGGCTTCTCTAGCCACCTCATCTTCTGCTCATCCTCTCGCGCACTCTAAAGAGAGCTCAGGTGAGAAATTGCAAACGTCGAGCAATTGCTCAGAGATGAAAAGTGCCAGCACTGAAAGCTCTTGCTAGCCAGCACCCTTCCTTGGAAGCGCTTTCACAGGCGCAGTAACACTGGGGCTTTGCGCTTCTCTAGCCACCAAACGTCACGGTCCTTCTCTTTCCGTCTCGTAGACACGAGCTGAGAAATTGCAAACGTCGAGCAATTGCTCAGAGATGAAAAGTGCCAGCACTGAAAGCTCTTGCTAGCCAGCACCCTTCCTTGGAAGCGCTTTCACAGGAGCAGCAACACTGGGGCTTTGCGCTTCTCTAGCCACCAAACGTCACGGTCCTTCTCTTTCCGTCTCCTAGACACGAGCTGAGAAATTGCAAACGTCGAGCAATTGCTCAGAGATGAAAAGTGCCAGCACTGAAAGCTGTTGCTAGCCAGCACCCTTCCTTGGAAGCGCTTTTGTAGGCCTAAGAACACTAGGGCTCTGGGCTTCTCTAGCCACCTCATCTTCTGCTCATCCTCTCGCGCACTCTAAAGAGAGCTCAGGTGAGAAATTGCAAACGTCGAGCAATTGCTCAGAGATGAAAAGTGCCAGCACTGAAAGCTGTTGCTAGCCAGCACCCTTCCTTGGAAGCGCTTTCACAGGCGCAGTAACACTGGGGCTTTGCGCTTCTATACGCACCAAACGTCACGGTCCTTCTCTTTCCGTCTCGTGGACATGAGCTGAGAAATTGCAAATGTCGAGCAATTGCTCAGAGATGAAAAGTGCCAGCACTGAAAGCTGTTGCTAGCCAGCACCCTTCCTTGGAAGCGCTTTCACAGGCGCAGCAACACTGGGGCTTTGCGCTTCTCTAGCCACCAAACGTCACGGTCCTTCTCTTTCCGTCTCCTAGACACGAGCTGAGAAATTGCAAACGTCGAGCAATTGCTCCGAGATGAAAAGTGCCAGCACTGAAAGCTCTTGCTAGCCAGCACCCTTCCTTGGAAGCGCTTTCACAGGCGCAGCAACACTGGGGCTTTGCGCTTCTCTAGCCACCAAACGTCACGGTCCTTCTCTTTCCGTCGGTAGACACGAGCTGAGAAATTGCAAACGTCGAGCAATTGCTCAGAGATGAAAAGTGCCAGCACTGAAAGCTCTTGCTAGCCAGCACCCTTCCTTGGAAGCGCTTTCACAGGCGCAGCAACACTGGGGCTTTGCGCTTCTCTACCCACCAAACGTCACGGTCCTTCTCTTTCCGTCGGTAGACACGAGCTGAGAAATTGCAAACGTCGAGCAATTGCTCAGAGATGAAAAGTGCCAGCACTGAAAGCTGTTGCTAGCCAGCACCCTTCCTTGGAAGCGCTTTCACAGGCGCAGTAACACTGGGGCTTTGCGCTTCTCTAGCCACCAAACGTCACGGTCCTTCTCTTTCCATCTCGTAGACACGAGCTGAGAAATTACAAACGTAAAGCAATTGCTCCGAGATGAAAAGTGCCAGCACTGAAAGCTGTTGCTAGCCAGCACCCTTCCTTGGAAGCGCTTTCACAGGTGCAGCAACACTGGGGCTTTGCGCTTCTCTACCCACCAAACGTCACGGTCCTTCTCTTTCCGTCTCGTAGACACGAGCTGAGAAATTGCAAACGTCGAGCAATTGCTCAGAGATGAAAAGTGCCAGCACTGAAAGCTCTTGCTAGCCAGCACCCTTCCTTGGAAGCGCTTTCACAGGCGCAGCAACACTGGGGCTTTGCGCTTCTATACGCACCAAACGTCACGGTCCTTCTCTTTCCGTCTCCTAGACACGAGCTGAGAAATTGCAAACGTCGAGCAATTGCTCAGAGATGAAAAGTGCCAGCACTGAAAGCTGTTGCTAGCCAGCACCCTTCCTTGGAAGCGCTTTTGTAGGCCTAAGAACACTGGGGCTCTGGGCTTCTCTAGCCACCTCATCTTCTGCTCATCCTCTCGCGCACTCTAAAGAGAGCTCAGGTGAGAAATTGCAAACGTCGAGCAATTGCTCAGAGATGAAAAGTGCCAGCACTGAAAGCTCTTGCTAGCCAGCACCCTTCCTTGGAAGCGCTTTCACAGGCGCAGTAACACTGGGGCTTTGCGCTTCTCTAGCCACCAAACGTCACGGTCCTTCTCTTTCCGTCTCGTAGACACGAGCTGAGAAATTGCAAACGTTGAGCAATTGCTCAGAGATGAAAAGTGCCAGCACTGAAAGCTCTTGCTAGCCAGCACCCTTCCTTGGAAGCGCTTTCACAGGCGCAGCAACACTGGGGCTTTGCGCTTCTCTACCCACCAAACGTCACGGTCCTTCTCTTTCCGTCTCGTAGACACGAGCTGAGAAATTGCAAACGTCGAGCAATTGCTCAGAGATGAAAAGTGCCAGCACTGAAAGCTGTTGCTAGCCAGCACCCTTCCTTGGAAGCGCTTTTGTAGGCCTAAGAACACTGGGGCTCTGGGCTTCTCTAGCCACCTCATCTTCTGCTCATCCTCTCGCGCACTCTAAAGAGAGCTCAGGTGAGAAATTGCAAACGTCGAGCAATTGCTTAGAGATGAAAAGTGCCAGCACTGAAAGCTGTTGCTAGCCAGCACCCTTCCTTGGAAGCGCTTTCACAAGCGCAGTAACACTGGGGCTTTGCGCTTCTATACGCACCAAACGTCACGGTCCTTCTCTTTCCGTCTCGTAGACATGAGCTGAGAAATTGCAAACGTCGAGCAATTGCTCAGAGATGAAAAGTGCCAGCACTGAAAGCTGTTGCTAGCCAGCACCCTTCCTTGGAAGCGCTTTCACAGGCGCAGCAACACTGGGGCTTTGCGCTTCTCTACCCACCAAACGTCACGGTCCTTCTCTTTCCGTCGGTAGACACGAGCTGAGAAATTGCAAACGTCGAGCAATTGCTCAGAGATGAAAAGTGCCAGCACTGAAAGCTGTTGCTAGCCAGCACCCTTCCTTGGAAGCGCTTTCACAGGCGCAGCAACACTGGGGCTTTGCGCTTCTCTACCCACCAAACGTCACGGTCCTTCTCTTTCCGTCGGTAGACACGAGCTGAGAAATTGCAAACGTCGAGCAATTGCTCAGAGATGAAAAGTGCCAGCACTGAAAGCTCTTGCTAGCCAGCACCCTTCCTTGGAAGCGCTTTCACAGGCGCAGCAACACTGGGGCTTTGCACTTCTCTACGCACCAAACGTCACGGTCCTTCTCTTTCCATCTCGTAGACACGAGCTGAGAAATTACAAACGTCAAGCAATTGCTCAGAGATGAAAAGTGCCAGCACTGAAAGCTGTTGCTAGCCAGCACCCTTCCTTGGAAGCGCTTTCACAGGCGCAGCAACACTGGGGCTTTGTGCTTCTCTACGCACCAAACGTCACGGTCCTTCTCTTTCCGTCTCGTAGACACGAGGTGAGAAATTGCAAACGTCGAGCAATTGCTCAGAGATGAAAAGTGCCAGCACTGAAAGCTGTTGCTAGCCAGCCCCCTTCCTTGGAAGCGCTTTTGTAGGCCTAAGAACACTGGGGCTCTGGGCTTCTCTAGCCACCTCATCTTCTGCTCATCCTCTCGCGCACTCTAAAGAGAGCTCAGGTGAGAAATTGCAAACGTCGAGCAATTGCTCAGAGATGAAAAGTGCCAGCACTGAAAGCTCTTGCTAGCCAGCACCCTTCCTTGGAAGCGCTTTCACAGGTGCAGCAACACTGGGGCTTTGCGCTTCTCTACGCACCAAACGTCACGGTCATTCTCTTTCCGCCTCGTAGACACGAGCTGAGAAATTGCAAACGTCGAGCAATTGCTCAGAGATGAAAAGTGCCAGCACTGAAAGCTGTTGCTAGCCAGCACCCTTCCTTGGAAGCGCTATCACAGGCGCAGCAACACTGGGGCTTTGCGCTTCTCTAGCCACCAAACGTCACGGTCCTTCTCTTTCCGTCGGTAGACACGAGGTGAGAAATTGCAAACGTCGAGCAATTGCTCAGAGATGAAAAGTGCCAGCACTGAAAGCTGTTGCTAGCCAGCACCCTTCCTTGGAAGCGCTTTTGTAGGCCTAAGAACACTGGGGCTCTGGGCTTCTCTAGCCACCTCATCTTCTGCTCATCCTCTCGCGCACTCTAAAGAGAGCTCAGGTGAGAAATTACAAACGTCGAGCAATTGCTCAGAGATGAAAAGTGCCAGCACTGAAAGCTGTTGCTAGCCAGCACCCTTCCTTGGAAGCGCTTTCACAGGCGCAGCAACTCTGGGGCTTTGCGCTTCTATACGCACCAAATGTCACGGTCCTTCTCTTTCCGTCTTGTAGACATGAGCTGAGAAATTGCAAACGTGGAGCAATTGCTCCGAGATGAAAAGTGCCAGCACTGGAAGCTGTTGCTAGCCAGCACCCTTCCTTGGAAGCGCTTTTGTAGGCCTAAGAACACTGGGGCTCTGGGCTTCTCTAGCCACCTCATCTTCTGCTCATCCTCTCGCGCACTCTAAAGAGAGCTCAGGTGAGAAATTGCAAACGTCGAGCAATTGCTCAGAGATGAAAAGTGCCAGCACTGAAAGCTCTTGCTAGCCAGCACCCTTCCTTGGAAGCGCTTTCACAGGCGCAGCAACACGGGCTTTGCGCTTCTCTAGCCACCAAACGTCACGGTCCTTCTCTTTCCGTCTCATAGACACGAGCTGAGAAATTGCAAACGTCGAGCAATTGCTCAGAGATGAAAAGTGCCAGCACTGAAAGCTCTTGCTAGCCAGCACCCTTCCTTGGAAGCGCTTTTGTAGGCCTAAGAACACTGGGGCTCTGGGCTTCTCTAGCCACCTAATCTTCTGCTCATCCTCTCGCGCACTCTAAAGAGAGCTCAGGTGAGAAATTGCAAACGTCGAGCAATTGCTCAGAGATGAAAAGTGCCAGCACTGAAAGCTCTTGCTAGCCAGCACCCTTCCTTGGAAGCGCTTTCACAGGCGCAGCAACACTGGGGCTTTGCGCTTCTATACGCACCAAACGTCACGGTCCTTCTCTTTCCGTCTCGTAGACACGAGCTGAGAAATTGCAAACGTCGAGCAATTGCTCAGAGATGAAAAGTGCCAGCACTGAAAGCTGTTGCTAGCCAGCCCCCTTCCTTGGAAGCGCTTTTGTAGGCCTAAGAACACTGGGGCTCTGGGCTTCTCTAGCCACCTCATCTTCTGCTCATCCTCTCGCGCACTCTAAAGAGAGCTCAGGTGAGAAATTGCAAATGTCGAGCAATTGCTCAGAGATGAAAAGTGCCAGCACTGAAAGCTCTTGCTAGCCAGCACCCTTCCTTGGAAGCGCTTTCACAGGCGCAGTAACACTGGGGCTTTGCGCTTCTCTAGCCACCAAACGTCACGGTCCTTCTCTTTCCGTCGGTAGACACGAGCTGAGAAATTGCAAACGTCGAGCAATTGCTCAGAGATGAAAAGTGCCAGCACTGAAAGCTCTTGCTAGCCAGCACCCTTCCTTGGAAGCGCTTTCACAGGCGCAGCAACACTGGGGCTTTGCGCTTCTCTAGCCACCAAACGTCACGGTCCTTCTCTTTCCGTCTCGTAGACACGAGCTGAGAAATTGCAAACGTCGAGCAATTGCTCAGAGATGAAAAGTGCCAGCACTGAAAGCTCTTGCTAGCCAGCCCCCTTCCTTGGAAGCGCTTTTGTAGGCCTAAGAACACTGGGGCTCTGGGCTTCTCTAGCCACCTCATCTTCTGCTCATCCTCTCGCGCACTCTAAAGAGAGCTCAGGTGAGAAATTGCAAACGTCCAGCAATTGCTCAGAGATGAAAAGTGCCAGCACTGAAAGCTCTTGCTAGCCACCACCCTTCCTTGGAAGCGCTTTCACAGGCGCAGCAACACTGGGGCTTTGCGCTTCTCTAGCCACCAAACGTCACGGTCATTCTCTTTCCGTCTCGTAGACACGAGCTGAGAAATTGCAAACGTCGAGCAATTGCTCCGAGATGAAAAGTGCCAGCACTGAAAGCTGTTGCTAGCCAGCCCCCTTCCTTGGAAGCGCTTTTGTAGGCCTAAGAACACTGGGGCTCTGGGCTTCTCTAGCCACCTCATCTTCTGCTCATCCTCTCGCGCACTCTAAAGAGAGCTCAGGTGAGAAATTGCAAACGTCGAGCAATTGCTCAGAGATGAAAAGTGCCAGCACTGAAAGCTGTTGCTAGCCAGCACCCTTCCTTGGAAGCGCTTTCACAGGCGCAGCAACACTGGGGCTTTGCGCTTCTCTACCCACCAAACGTCACGGTCCTTCTCTTTCCGTCGGTAGACACGAGCTGAGAAATTGCAAACGTCGAGCAATTGCTCAGAGATGAAAAGTGCCAGCACTGAAAGCTCTTGCTAGCCAGCACCCTTCCTTGGAAGCGCTTTCACAGGCGCAGCAACACTGGGGCTTTGCGCTTCTCTACCCACCAAACGTCACGGTCCTTCTCTTTCCGTCGGTAGACACGAGCTGAGAAATTGCAAACGTCGAGCAATTGCTCAGAGATGAAAAGTGCCAGCACTGAAAGCTCTTGCTAGCCAGCACCCTTCCTTGGAAGCGCTTTCACAGGCGCAGCAACACTGGGGCTTTGTGCTTCTCTAGCCACCAAACGTCACGGTCCTTCTCTTTCCGTCTCGTAGACACGAGCTGAGAAATTGCAAACGTCGAGCAATTGCTCAGAGATGAAAAGTGCCAGCACTGAAAGCTGTTGCTAGCCAGCACCCTTCCTTGGAAGCGCTTTTGTAGGCCTAAGAACACTGGGGCTCTGGGCTTCTCTAGCCACCTCATCTTCTGCTCATCCTCTCGCGCACTCTAAAGAGAGCTCAGGTGAGAAATTGCAAACGTCCAGCAATTGCTCAGAGATGAAAAGTGCCAGCACTGAAAGCTCTTGCTAGCCAGCAGCCTTCCTTGGAAGCGCTTTCACAGGTGCAGCAACACTGGGGCTTTGCGCTTGTATATGCACCAAATGTCACGGTCCTTCTCTTTCCGTCGGTAGACACGAGCTGAGAAATTGCAAACGTCGAGCAATTGCTCAGAGATGAAAAGTGCCAGCACTGAAAGCTCTTGCTAGCCAGCACCCTTCCTTGGAAGCGCTTTCACAGGCGCAGTAACACTGGGGCTTTGCACTTCTCTACGCACCAAACGTCACGGTCCTTCTCTTTCCGTCTCGTAGACACGAGCTGAGAAATTGCAAACGTCAAGCAATTGCTCAGAGATGAAAAGTGCCAGCACTGAAAGCTCTTGCTAGCCAGCACCCTTCCTTGGAAGCGCTTTCACAGGCGCAGCAACACTGGGGCTTTGTGCTTCTTTACGCACCAAACGTCACGGTCCTTCTCTTTCCGTCTTGTAGACACGAGCTGAGAAATTGCAAACGTCGAGCAATTGCTCAGAGATGAAAAGTGCCAGCACTGAAAGCTGTTGCTAGCCAGCACCCTTCCTTGGAAGCGCTTTTGTAGGCCTAAGAACACTGGGGCTCTGGGCTTCTCTAGCCACCTCATCTTCTGCTCATCCTCTCGCGCACTCTAAAGAGAGCTCAGGTGAGAAATTGCAAACGTCGAGCAATTGCTCCGAGATGAAAAGTGCCAGCACTGAAAGCTCTTGCTAGCCAGCACCCTTCCTTGGAAGCGCTTTCACAGGTGCAGCAACACTGGGGCTTTGCGCTTGTATATGCACCAAATGTCACGGTCCTTCTCTTTCCGTCGGTAGACACGAGCTGAGAAATTGCAAACGTCGAGCAATTGCTCAGAGATGAAAAGTGCCAGCACTGAAAGCTCTTGCTAGCCAGCACCCTTCCTTGGAAGCGCTTTCACAGGCGCAGTAACACTGGGGCTTTGCACTTCTCTACGCACCAAACGTCACGGTCCTTCTCTTTCCGTCTCGTAGACACGAGCTGAGAAATTGCAAACGTCAAGCAATTGCTCAGAGATGAAAAGTGCCAGCACTGAAAGCTCTTGCTAGCCAGCACCCTTCCTTGGAAGCGCTTTCACAGGCGCAGCAACACTGGGGCTTTGTGCTTCTTTACGCACCAAACGTCACGGTCCTTCTCTTTCCGTCTTGTAGACACGAGCTGAGAAATTGCAAACGTCCAGCAATTGCTCCGAGATGAAAAGTGCCAGCACTGAAAGCTCTTGCTAGCCAGCACCCTTCCTTGGAAGCGCTTTTGTAGGCCTAAGAACACTGGGGCTCTGGGCTTCTCTAGCCACCTCATCTTCTGCTCATCCTCTCGCGCACTCTAAAGAGAGCTCAGGTGAGAAATTGCAAACGTCGAGCAATTGCTCAGAGATGAAAAGTGCCAGCACTGAAAGCTCTTGCTAGCCAGCACCCTTCCTTGGAAGCGCTTTCAGAGGCGCAGCAACACTGGGGCTTTGCGCTTCTCTAGCCACCAAACGTCACGGTCCTTCTCTTTCCGCCTCATAGACACGAGCTGAGAAATTGCAAACGTCGAGCAATTGCTCAGAGATGAAAAGTGCCAGCACTGAAAGCTGTTGCTAGCCAGCACCCTTCCTTGGAAGCGCTTTTGTAGGCCTAAGAACACTGGGGCTCTGGGCTTCTCTAGCCACCTCATCTTCTGCTCATCCTCTCGCGCACTCTAAAGAGAGCTCAGGTGAGAAATTGCAAACGTCGAGCAATTGCTCAGAGATGAAAAGTGCCAGCACTGAAAGCTCTTGCTAGCCAGCACCCTTCCTTGGAAGCGCTTTCACAGGCGCAGTAACACTGGGGCTTTGCGCTTCTCTAGCCACCAAACGTCACGGTCCTTCTCTTTCCGTCGGTAGACACGAGCTGAGAAATTGCAAACGTCGAGCAATTGCTCAGAGATGAAAAGTGCCAGCACTGAAAGCTCTTGCTAGCCAGCACCCTTCCTTGGAAGCGCTTTCACAGGTGCAGCAACACTGGGGCTTTGCGCTTCTCTAGCCACCAAACGTCACGGTCATTCTCTTTCCGTCTCCTAGACACGAGCTGAGAAATTGCAAACGTCGAGCAATTGCTCCGAGATGAAAAGTGCCAGCACTGAAAGCTGTTGCTAGCCAGCACCCTTCCTTGGAAGCGCTTTCACAAGCGCAGTAACACTGGGGCTTTGCGCTTCTATACGCACCAAACGTCACGGTCATTCTCTTTCCGTCTCGTGGACATGAGCTGAGAAATTGCAAACGTCGAGCAATTGCTCAGAGATGAAAAGTGCCAGCACTGAAAGCTGTTGCTAGCCAGCACCCTTCCTTGGAAGCGCTTTCACAGGCGCAGCAACACTGGGGCTTTGCGCTTCTCTAGCCACCAAACGTCACGGTCCTTCTCTTTCCGTCGGTAGACATGAGCTGAGAAATTGCAAACGTCGAGCAATTGCTCAGAGATGAAAAGTGCCAGCACTGAAAGCTGTTGCTAGCCAGCACCCTTCCTTGGAAGCGCTTTCACAGGCGCATCAACACTGGGGCTTTGCGCTTCTCTACCCACCAAACGTCACGGTCCTTCTCTTTCCGTCGGTAGACACGAGCTGAGAAATTGCAAACGTCGAGCAATTGCTCCGAGATGAAAAGTGCCAGCACTGAAAGCTGTTGCTAGCCAGCACCCTTCCTTGGAAGCGCTTTCACAGGCGCAGCAACACTGGGGCTTTGCGCTTCTCTACCCACCAAACGTCACGGTCCTTCTCTTTCCGTCTCGTAGACACGAGCTGAGAAATTGCAAACGTCGAGCAATTGCTCAGAGATGAAAAGTGCCAGCACTGAAAGCTGTTGCTAGCCAGCACCCTTCCTTGGAAGCGCTTTCACAGGCGCAGCAACACTGGGGCTTTGCGCTTCTCTAGCCACCAAACGTCACGGTCCTTCTCTTTCCGTCTCGTAGACACGAGCTGAGAAATTGCAAACGTCGAGCAATTGCTCAGAGATGAAAAGTGCCAGCACTGAAAGCTGTTGCTAGCCAGCACCCTTCCTTGGAAGCGCTTTTGTAGGCCTAAGAACACTGGGGCTCTGGGCTTCTCTAGCCACCTCATCTTCTGCTCATCCTCTCGCGCACTCTAAAGAGAGCTCAGGTGAGAAATTGCAAACGTCGAGCAATTGCTCAGAGATGAAAAGTGCCAGCACTGAAAGCTCTTGCTAGCCAGCACCCTTCCTTGGAAGCGCTTTCACAAGCGCAGTAACACTGGGGCTTTGCGCTTCTATACGCACCAAACGTCACGGTCCTTCTCTTTCCGTCTCGTAGACATGAGCTGAGAAATTGCAAACGTCGAGCAATTGCTCAGAGATGAAAAGTGCCAGCACTGAAAGCTCTTGCTAGCCAGCACCCTTCCTTGGAAGCGCTTTCACAGGCGCAGCAACACTGGGGCTTTGCGCTTCTCTACCCACCAAACGTCACGGTCCTTCTCTTTCCGTCGGTAGACACGAGCTGAGAAATTGCAAACGTCGAGCAATTGCTCAGAGATGAAAAGTGCCAGCACTGAAAGCTGTTGCTAGCCAGCACCCTTCCTTGGAAGCGCTTTCACAGGCGCAGCAACACTGGGGCTTTGCGCTTCTCTACCCACCAAACGTCACGGTCCTTCTCTTTCCGTCGGTAGACACGAGCTGAGAAATTGCAAACGTCGAGCAATTGCTCAGAGATGAAAAGTGCCAGCACTGAAAGCTGTTGCTAGCCAGCACCCTTCCTTGGAAGCGCTTTCACAGGCGCAGCAACACTGGGGCTTTGCACTTCTCTACGCATCAAACGTCACGGTCCTTCTCTTTCCATCTCGTAGACACGAGCTGAGAAATTACAAACGTCAAGCAATTGCTCAGAGATGAAAAGTGCCAGCACTGAAAGCTGTTGCTAGCCAGCACCCTTCCTTGGAAGCGCTTTCACAGGCGCAGCAACACTGGGGCTTTGTGCTTCTCTACGCACCAAACGTCACGGTCCTTCTCTTTCCGTCTCGTAGACACGAGGTGAGAAATTGCAAACGTCAAGCAATTGCTCAGAGATGAAAAGTGCCAGCACTGAAAGCTGTTGCTAGCCAGCCCCCTTCCTTGGAAGCGCTTTTGTAGGCCTAAGAACACTGGGGCTCTGGGCTTCTCTAGCCACCTCATCTTCTGCTCATCCTCTCGCGCACTCTAAAGAGAGCTCAGGTGAGAAATTGCAAACGTCGAGCAATTGCTCAGAGATGAAAAGTGCCAGCACTGAAAGCTCTTGCTAGCCAGCACCCTTCCTTGGAAGCGCTTTCACAGGTGCAGCAACACTGGGGCTTTGCGCTTCTCTACGCACCAAACGTCACGGTCATTCTCTTTCCGCCTCGTAGACACGAGCTGAGAAATTGCAAACGTCGAGCAATTGCTCAGAGATGAAAAGTGCCAGCACTGAAAGCTGTTGCTAGCCAGCACCCTTCCTTGGAAGCGCTATCACAGGCGCAGCAACACTGGGGCTTTGCGCTTCTCTAGCCACCAAACGTCACGGTCCTTCTCTTTCCGTCGGTAGACACGAGGTGAGAAATTGCAAACGTCGAGCAATTGCTCAGAGATGAAAAGTGCCAGCACTGAAAGCTGTTGCTAGCCAGCACCCTTCCTTGGAAGCGCTTTTGTAGGCCTAAGAACACTGGGGCTCTGGGCTTCTCTAGCCACCTCATCTTCTGCTCATCCTCTCGCGCACTCTAAAGAGAGCTCAGGTGAGAAATTACAAACGTCGAGCAATTGCTCAGAGATGAAAAGTGCCAGCACTGAAAGCTGTTGCTAGCCAGCACCCTTCCTTGGAAGCGCTTTCACAGGCGCAGCAACTCTGGGGCTTTGCGCTTCTATACGCACCAAATGTCACGGTCCTTCTCTTTCCGTCTTGTAGACACGAGCTGAGAAATTGCAAACGTGGAGCAATTGCTCCGAGATGAAAAGTGCCAGCACTGGAAGCTGTTGCTAGCCAGCACCCTTCCTTGGAAGCGCTTTTGTAGGCCTAAGAACACTGGGGCTCTGGGCTTCTCTAGCCACCTCATCTTCTGCTCATCCTCTCGCGCACTCTAAAGAGAGCTCAGGTGAGAAATTGCAAACGTCGAGCAATTGCTCAGAGATGAAAAGTGCCAGCACTGAAAGCTCTTGCTAGCCAGCACCCTTCCTTGGAAGCGCTTTCACAGGCGCAGCAACACGGGCTTTGCGCTTCTCTAGCCACCAAACGTCACGGTCCTTCTCTTTCCGTCTCATAGACACGAGCTGAGAAATTGCAAACGTCGAGCAATTGCTCAGAGATGAAAAGTGCCAGCACTGAAAGCTCTTGCTAGCCAGCACCCTTCCTTGGAAGCGCTTTTGTAGGCCTAAGAACACTGGGGCTCTGGGCTTCTCTAGCCACCTAATCTTCTGCTCATCCTCTCGCGCACTCTAAAGAGAGCTCAGGTGAGAAATTGCAAACGTCGAGCAATTGCTCAGAGATGAAAAGTGCCAGCACTGAAAGCTCTTGCTAGCCAGCACCCTTCCTTGGAAGCGCTTTCACAGGCGCAGCAACACTGGGGCTTTGCGCTTCTATACGCACCAAACGTCACGGTCCTTCTCTTTCCGTCTCGTAGACACGAGCTGAGAAATTGCAAACGTCGAGCAATTGCTCAGAGATGAAAAGTGCCAGCACTGAAAGCTGTTGCTAGCCAGCCCCCTTCCTTGGAAGCGCTTTTGTAGGCCTAAGAACACTGGGGCTCTGGGCTTCTCTAGCCACCTCATCTTCTGCTCATCCTCTCGCGCACTCTAAAGAGAGCTCAGGTGAGAAATTGCAAATGTCGAGCAATTGCTCAGAGATGAAAAGTGCCAGCACTGAAAGCTCTTGCTAGCCAGCACCCTTCCTTGGAAGCGCTTTCACAGGCGCAGTAACACTGGGGCTTTGCGCTTCTCTAGCCACCAAACGTCACGGTCCTTCTCTTTCCGTCGGTAGACACGAGCTGAGAAATTGCAAACGTCGAGCAATTGCTCAGAGATGAAAAGTGCCAGCACTGAAAGCTCTTGCTAGCCAGCACCCTTCCTTGGAAGCGCTTTCACAGGCGCAGCAACACTGGGGCTTTGCGCTTCTCTAGCCACCAAACGTCACGGTCCTTCTCTTTCCGTCTCGTAGACACGAGCTGAGAAATTGCAAACGTCGAGCAATTGCTCAGAGATGAAAAGTGCCAGCACTGAAAGCTCTTGCTAGCCAGCCCCCTTCCTTGGAAGCGCTTTTGTAGGCCTAAGAACACTGGGGCTCTGGGCTTCTCTAGCCACCTCATCTTCTGCTCATCCTCTCGCGCACTCTAAAGAGAGCTCAGGTGAGAAATTGCAAACGTCCAGCAATTGCTCAGAGATGAAAAGTGCCAGCACTGAAAGCTGTTGCTAGCCAGCACCCTTCCTTGGAAGCGCTTTCACAGGCGCAGCAACACTGGGGCTTTGCGCTTCTCTACCCACCAAACGTCACGGTCCTTCTCTTTCCGTCGGTAGACACGAGCTGAGAAATTGCAAACGTCGAGCAATTGCTCAGAGATGAAAAGTGCCAGCACTGAAAGCTCTTGCTAGCCAGCACCCTTCCTTGGAAGCGCTTTCACAGGCGCAGCAACACTGGGGCTTTGCGCTTCTCTAGCCACCAAACGTCACGGTCCTTCTCTTTCCGTCGGTAGACACGAGCTGAGAAATTGCAAACGTCGAGCAATTGCTCAGAGATGAAAAGTGCCAGCACTGAAAGCTGTTGCTAGCCAGCACCCTTCCTTGGAAGCGCTTTCACAGGCGCAGTAACACTGGGGCTTTGCACTTCTCTACCCACCAAACGTCACGGTCCTTCTCTTACCGTCTCGTAGACACGAGCTGAGAAATTACAAACGTCAAGCAATTGCTCAGAGATGAAAAGTGCCAGCACTGAAAGCTGTTGCTAGCCAGCACCCTTCCTTGGAAGCGCTTTCACAGGCGCAGCAACACTGGGGCTTTGTGCTTCTCTAGCCACCAAACGTCACGGTCCTTCTCTTTCCGTCTCGTAGACACGAGCTGAGAAATTGCAAACGTCGAGCAATTGCTCAGAGATGAAAAGTGCCAGCACTGAAAGCTGTTGCTAGCCAGCCCCCTTCCTTGGAAGCGCTTTTGTAGGCCTAAGAACACTGGGGCTCTGGGCTTCTCTAGCCACCTCATCTTCTGCTCATCCTCTCGCGCACTCTAAAGAGAGCTCAGGTGAGAAATTGCAAACGTCGAGCAATTGCTCAGAGATGAAAAGTGCCAGCACTGAAAGCTCTTGCTAGCCAGCACCCTTCCTTGGAAGCGCTTTCACAGGCGCAGTAACACTGGGGCTTTGCGCTTCTCTAGCCACCAAACGTCACGGTCCTTCTCTTTCCGTCTCGTAGACACGAGCTGAGAAATTGCAAACGTCCAGCAATTGCTCAGAGATGAAAAGTGCCAGCACTGAAAGCTGTTGCTAGCCAGCACCCTTCCTTGGAAGCGCTTTCACAGGCGCAGCAACACTGGGGCTTTGCGCTTCTCTAGCCACCAAACGTCACGGTCATTCTCTTTCCGTCTCGTAGACACGAGCTGAGAAATTGCAAACGTCGAGCAATTGCTCAGAGATGAAAAGTGCCAGCACTGAAAGCTGTTGCTAGCCAGCACCCTTCCTTGGAAGCGCTTTTGTAGGCCTAAGAACACTGGGGCTCTGGGCTTCTCTAGCCACCTAATCTTCTGCTCATCCTCTCGCGCACTCTAAAGAGAGCTCAGGTGAGAAATTGCAAACGTCGAGCAATTGCTCCGAGATGAAAAGTGCCAGCACTGAAAGCTGTTGCTAGCCAGCACCCTTCCTTGGAAGCGCTTTCACAGGTGCAGCAACACTGGGGCTTTGCGCTTGTATATGCACCAAATGTCACGGTCCTTCTCTTTCCGTCGGTAGACACGAGCTGAGAAATTGCAAACGTCGAGCAATTGCTCAGAGATGAAAAGTGCCAGCACTGAAAGCTCTTGCTAGCCAGCACCCTTCCTTGGAAGCGCTTTCACAGGCGCAGTAACACTGGGGCTTTGCACTTCTCTACGCACCAAACGTCACGGTCCTTCTCTTTCCGTCTCGTAGACACGAGCTGAGAAATTGCAAACGTCAAGCAATTGCTCAGAGATGAAAAGTGCCAGCACTGAAAGCTGTTGCTAGCCAGCACCCTTCCTTGGAAGCGCTTTCACAGGCGCAGCAACACTGGGGCTTTGTGCTTCTCTACGCACCAAACGTCACGGTCCTTCTCTTTCCGTCTTGTAGACACGAGCTGAGAAATTGCAAACGTCGAGCAATTGCTCCGAGATGAAAAGTGCCAGCACTGAAAGCTGTTGCTAGCCAGCACCCTTCCTTGGAAGCGCTTTTGTAGGCCTAAGAACACTGGGGCTCTGGGCTTCTCTAGCCACCTCATCTTCTGCTCATCCTCTCGCGCACTCTAAAGAGAGCTCAGGTGAGAAATTGCAAACGTCGAGCAATTGCTCCGAGATGAAAAGTGCCAGCACTGAAAGCTCTTGCTAGCCAGCACCCTTCCTTGGAAGCGCTTTCACAGGTGCAGCAACACTGGGGCTTTGCGCTTGTATACGCACCAAATGTCACGGTCCTTCTCTTTCCGTCGGTAGACACGAGCTGAGAAATTGCAAACGTCGAGCAATTGCTCAGAGATGAAAAGTGCCAGCACTGAAAGCTCTTGCTAGCCAGCACCCTTCCTTGGAAGCGCTTTCACAGGCGCAGTAACACTGGGGCTTTGCACTTCTCTACGCACCAAACGTCACGGTCCTTCTCTTTCCGTCTTGTAGACACGAGCTGAGAAATTGCAAACGTGGAGCAATTGCTCCGAGATGAAAAGTGCCAGCACTGGAAGCTGTTGCTAGCCAGCACCCTTCCTTGGAAGCGCTTTTGTAGGCCTAAGAACACTGGGGCTCTGGGCTTCTCTAGCCACCTCATCTTCTGCTCATCCTCTCGCGCACTCTAAAGAGAGCTCAGGTGAGAAATTGCAAACGTCGAGCAATTGCTCAGAGATGAAAAGTGCCAGCACTGAAAGCTCTTGCTAGCCAGCACCCTTCCTTGGAAGCGCTTTCACAGGCGCAGCAACACGGGCTTTGCGCTTCTCTAGCCACCAAACGTCACGGTCCTTCTCTTTCCGTCTCATAGACACGAGCTGAGAAATTGCAAACGTCGAGCAATTGCTCAGAGATGAAAAGTGCCAGCACTGAAAGCTCTTGCTAGCCAGCACCCTTCCTTGGAAGCGCTTTTGTAGGCCTAAGAACACTGGGGCTCTGGGCTTCTCTAGCCACCTAATCTTCTGCTCATCCTCTCGCGCACTCTAAAGAGAGCTCAGGTGAGAAATTGCAAACGTCGAGCAATTGCTCAGAGATGAAAAGTGCCAGCACTGAAAGCTCTTGCTAGCCAGCACCCTTCCTTGGAAGCGCTTTCACAGGCGCAGCAACACTGGGGCTTTGCGCTTCTATACGCACCAAACGTCACGGTCCTTCTCTTTCCGTCTCGTAGACACGAGCTGAGAAATTGCAAACGTCGAGCAATTGCTCAGAGATGAAAAGTGCCAGCACTGAAAGCTCTTGCTACCCAGCACCCTTCCTTGGAAGCGCTTTTGTAGGCCTAAGAACACTGGGGCTCTGGGCTTCTCTAGCCACCTCATCTTCTGCTCATCCTCTCGCGCACTCTAAAGAGAGCTCAGGTGAGAAATTGCAAACGTCGAGCAATTGCTCAGAGATGAAAAGTGCCAGCACTGAAAGCTCTTGCTAGCCAGCACCCTTCCTTGGAAGCGCTTTCACAGGCGCAGCAACACGGGCTTTGCGCTTCTCTAGCCACCAAACGTCACGGTCCTTCTCTTTCCGTCTCATAGACACGAGCTGAGAAATTGCAAACGTCGAGCAATTGCTCAGAGATGAAAAGTGCCAGCACTGAAAGCTCTTGCTAGCCAGCACCCTTCCTTGGAAGCGCTTTTGTAGGCCTAAGAACACTGGGGCTCTGGGCTTCTCTAGCCACCTAATCTTCTGCTCATCCTCTCGCGCACTCTAAAGAGAGCTCAGGTGAGAAATTGCAAACGTCGAGCAATTGCTCAGAGATGAAAAGTGCCAGCACTGAAAGCTCTTGCTAGCCAGCACCCTTCCTTGGAAGCGCTTTCACAGGCGCAGCAACACTGGGGCTTTGCGCTTCTCTAGCCACCAAACGTCACGGTCCTTCTCTTTCCGTCTCGTAGACACGAGCTGAGAAATTGCAAACGTCGAGCAATTGCTCAGAGATGAAAAGTGCCAGCACTGAAAGCTGTTGCTAGCCAGCCCCCTTCCTTGGAAGCGCTTTTGTAGGCCTAAGAAGACTGGGGCTCTGGGCTTCTCTAGCCACCTCATCTTCTGCTCATCCTCTCGCGCACTCTAAAGAGAGCTCAGGTGAGAAATTGCAAATGTCGAGCAATTGCTCAGAGATGAAAAGTGCCAGCACTGAAAGCTCTTGCTAGCCAGCACCCTTCCTTGGAAGCGCTTTCACAGGCGCAGTAACACTGGGGCTTTGCGCTTCTCTAGCCACCAAACGTCACGGTCCTTCTCTTTCCGTCGGTAGACACGAGCTGAGAAATTGCAAACGTCGAGCAATTGCTCAGAGATGAAAAGTGCCAGCACTGAAAGCTCTTGCTAGCCAGCACCCTTCCTTGGAAGCGCTTTCACAGGCGCAGCAACACTGGGGCTTTGCGCTTCTCTAGCCACCAAACGTCACGGTCCTTCTCTTTCCGTCTCGTAGACACGAGCTGAGAAATTGCAAACGTCGAGCAATTGCTCAGAGATGAAAAGTGCCAGCACTGAAAGCTCTTGCTAGCCAGCCCCCTTCCTTGGAAGCGCTTTTGTAGGCCTAAGAACACTGGGGCTCTGGGCTTCTCTAGCCACCTCATCTTCTGCTCATCCTCTCGCGCACTCTAAAGAGAGCTCAGGTGAGAAATTGCAAACGTCCAGCAATTGCTCAGAGATGAAAAGTGCCAGCACTGAAAGCTGTTGCTAGCCAGCACCCTTCCTTGGAAGCGCTTTCACAGGCGCAGCAACACTGGGGCTTTGCGCTTCTCTAGCCACCAAACGTCACGGTCCTTCTCTTTCCGTCTCGTAGACACGAGCTGAGAAATTGCAAACGTCCAGCAATTGCTCAGAGATGAAAAGTGCCAGCACTGAAAGCTGTTGCTAGCCAGCACCCTTCCTTGGAAGCGCTTTCACAGGCGCAGCAACACTGGGGCTTTGCGCTTCTCTAGCCACCAAACGTCACGGTCATTCTCTTTCCGTCTCGTAGACACGAGCTGAGAAATTGCAAACGTCGAGCAATTGCTCAGAGATGAAAAGTGCCAGCACTGAAAGCTGTTGCTAGCCAGCACCCTTCCTTGGAAGCGCTTTTGTAGGCCTAAGAACACTGGGGCTCTGGGCTTCTCTAGCCACCTAATCTTCTGCTCATCCTCTCGCGCACTCTAAAGAGAGCTCAGGTGAGAAATTGCAAACGTCGAGCAATTGCTCCGAGATGAAAAGTGCCAGCACTGAAAGCTGTTGCTAGCCAGCACCCTTCCTTGGAAGCGCTTTCACAGGTGCAGCAACACTGGGGCTTTGCGCTTGTATATGCACCAAATGTCACGGTCCTTCTCTTTCCGTCGGTAGACACGAGCTGAGAAATTGCAAACGTCGAGCAATTGCTCAGAGATGAAAAGTGCCAGCACTGAAAGCTCTTGCTAGCCAGCACCCTTCCTTGGAAGCGCTTTCACAGGCGCAGTAACACTGGGGCTTTGCACTTCTCTACGCACCAAACGTCACGGTCCTTCTCTTTCCGTCTCGTAGACACGAGCTGAGAAATTGCAAACGTCAAGCAATTGCTCAGAGATGAAAAGTGCCAGCACTGAAAGCTGTTGCTAGCCAGCACCCTTCCTTGGAAGCGCTTTCACAGGCGCAGCAACACTGGGGCTTTGTGCTTCTCTACGCACCAAACGTCACGGTCCTTCTCTTTCCGTCTTGTAGACACGAGCTGAGAAATTGCAAACGTCGAGCAATTGCTCCGAGATGAAAAGTGCCAGCACTGAAAGCTGTTGCTAGCCAGCACCCTTCCTTGGAAGCGCTTTTGTAGGCCTAAGAACACTGGGGCTCTGGGCTTCTCTAGCCACCTCATCTTCTGCTCATCCTCTCGCGCACTCTAAAGAGAGCTCAGGTGAGAAATTGCAAACGTCGAGCAATTGCTCCGAGATGAAAAGTGCCAGCACTGAAAGCTCTTGCTAGCCAGCACCCTTCCTTGGAAGCGCTTTCACAGGTGCAGCAACACTGGGGCTTTGCGCTTGTATACGCACCAAATGTCACGGTCCTTCTCTTTCCGTCGGTAGACACGAGCTGAGAAATTGCAAACGTCGAGCAATTGCTCAGAGATGAAAAGTGCCAGCACTGAAAGCTCTTGCTAGCCAGCACCCTTCCTTGGAAGCGCTTTCACAGGCGCAGTAACACTGGGGCTTTGCACTTCTCTACGCACCAAACGTCACGGTCCTTCTCTTTCCGTCTTGTAGACACGAGCTGAGAAATTGCAAACGTGGAGCAATTGCTCCGAGATGAAAAGTGCCAGCACTGGAAGCTGTTGCTAGCCAGCACCCTTCCTTGGAAGCGCTTTCACAGGCGCAGCAACACTGGGGCTTTGTGCTTCTTTACGCACCAAACGTCACGGTCCTTCTCTTTCCGTCGGTAGACACGAGCTGAGAAATTGCAAACGTCCAGCAATTGCTCAGAGATGAAAAGTGCCAGCACTGAAAGCTGTTGCTAGCCAGCACCCTTCCTTGGAAGCGCTTTTGTAGGCCTAAGAACACTGGGGCTCTGGGCTTCTCTAGCCACCTCATCTTCTGCTCATCCTCTCGCGCACTCTAAAGAGAGCTCAGGTGAGAAATTGCAAACGTCGAGCAATTGCTCAGAGATGAAAAGTGCCAGCACTGAAAGCTCTTGCTAGCCAGCACCCTTCCTTGGAAGCGCTTTCACAGGCGCAGCAACACTGGGGCTTTGTGCTTCTTTACGCACCAAACGTCACGGTCCTTCTCTTTCCGTCGGTAGACACGAGCTGAGAAATTGCAAACGTCCAGCAATTGCTCAGAGATGAAAAGTGCCAGCACTGAAAGCTGTTGCTAGCCAGCACCCTTCCTTGGAAGCGCTTTTGTAGGCCTAAGAACACTGGGGCTCTGGGCTTCTCTAGCCACCTCATCTTCTGCTCATCCTCTCGCGCACTCTAAAGAGAGCTCAGGTGAGAAATTGCAAACGTCGAGCAATTGCTCAGAGATGAAAAGTGCCAGCACTGAAAGCTCTTGCTAGCCAGCACCCTTCCTTGGAAGCGCTTTCACAGGCGCAGTAACACTGGGGCTTTGCGCTTCTCTAGCCACCAAACGTCACGGTCCTTCTCTTTCCGTCGGTAGACACGAGCTGAGAAATTGCAAACGTCGAGCAATTGCTCAGAGATGAAAAGTGCCAGCACTGAAAGCTCTTGCTAGCCAGCACCCTTCCTTGGAAGCGCTTTCACAGGTGCAGCAACACTGGGGCTTTGCGCTTCTATACGCACCAAACGTCACGGTCATTCTCTTTCCGTCTCCTAGACACGAGCTGAGAAATTGCAAACGTCGAGCAATTGCTCAGAGATGAAAAGTGCCAGCACTGAAAGCTGTTGCTAGCCAGCACCCTTCCTTGGAAGCGCTTTCACAAGCGCAGTAACACTGGGGCTTTGCGCTTCTATACGCACCAAACGTCACGGTCATTCTCTTTCCGTCTCGTGGACATGAGCTGAGAAATTGCAAACGTCGAGCAATTGCTCAGAGATGAAAAGTGCCAGCACTGAAAGCTGTTGCTAGCCAGCACCCTTCCTTGGAAGCGCTTTCACAGGCGCAGCAACACTGGGGCTTTGCGCTTCTCTAGCCACCAAACGTCACGGTCCTTCTCTTTCCGTCGGTAGACATGAGCTGAGAAATTGCAAACGTCGAGCAATTGCTCAGAGATGAAAAGTGCCAGCACTGAAAGCTGTTGCTAGCCAGCACCCTTCCTTGGAAGCGCTTTCACAGGCGCAGCAACACTGGGGCTTTGCGCTTCTCTACCCACCAAACGTCACGGTCCTTCTCTTTCCGTCTCATAGACACGAGCTGAGAAATTGCAAACGTCGAGCAATTGCTCAGAGATGAAAAGTGCCAGCACTGAAAGCTGTTGCTAGCCAGCACCCTTCCTTGGAAGCGCTTTTGTAGGCCTAAGAACACTGGGGCTCTGGGCTTCTCTAGCCACCTCATCTTCTGCTCATCCTCTCGCGCACTCTAAAGAGAGCTCAGGTGAGAAATTGCAAACGTCCAGCAATTGCTCAGAGATGAAAAGTGCCAGCACTGAAAGCTGTTGCTAGCCAGCACCCTTCCTTGGAAGCGCTTTCACAAGCGCAGTAACACTGGGGCTTTGCGCTTCTATACGCACCAAACGTCACGGTCCTTCTCTTTCCGTCTTGTAGACATGAGCTGAGAAATTGCAAACGTCGAGCAATTGCTCAGAGATGAAAAGTGCCAGCACTGAAAGCTCTTGCTAGCCAGCACCCTTCCTTGGAAGCGCTTTCACAGGCGCAGCAACACTGGGGCTTTGCGCTTCTCTACCCACCAAACGTCACGGTCCTTCTCTTTCCGTCGGTAGACACGAGCTGAGAAATTGCAAACGTCGAGCAATTGCTCAGAGATGAAAAGTGCCAGCACTGAAAGCTGTTGCTAGCCAGCACCCTTCCTTGGAAGCGCTTTCACAGGCGCAGCAACACTGGGGCTTTGCGCTTCTCTAGCCACCAAACGTCACGGTCCTTCTCTTTCCGTCGGTAGACACGAGCTGAGAAATTGCAAACGTCGAGCAATTGCTCAGAGATGAAAAGTGCCAGCACTGAAAGCTGTTGCTAGCCAGCACCCTTCCTTGGAAGCGCTTTCACAGGCGCAGCAACACTGGGGCTTTGCACTTCTCTACGCACCAAACGTCACGGTCCTTCTCTTTCCATCTCGTAGACACGAGCTGAGAAATTACAAACGTCAAGCAATTGCTCAGAGATGAAAAGTGCCAGCACTGAAAGCTGTTGCTAGCCAGCACCCTTCCTTGGAAGCGCTTTCACAGGCGCAGCAACACTGGGGCTTTGTGCTTCTATACGCACCAAACGTCACGGTCCTTCTCTTTCCGTCTCGTAGACACGAGGTGAGAAATTGCAAACGTCGAGCAATTGCTCAGAGATGAAAAGTGCCAGCACTGAAAGCTGTTGCTAGCCAGCCCCCTTCCTTGGAAGCGCTTTTGTAGGCCTAAGAACACTGGGGCTCTGGGCTTCTCTAGCCACCTCATCTTCTGCTCATCCTCTCGCGCACTCTAAAGAGAGCTCAGGTGAGAAATTGCAAACGTCGAGCAATTGCTCAGAGATGAAAAGTGCCAGCACTGAAAGCTCTTGCTAGCCAGCACCCTTCCTTGGAAGCGCTTTCACAGGTGCAGCAACACTGGGGCTTTGCGCTTCTCTACGCACCAAACGTCACGGTCATTCTCTTTCCGCCTCGTAGACACGAGCTGAGAAATTGCAAACGTCGAGCAATTGCTCAGAGATGAAAAGTGCCAGCACTGAAAGCTCTTGCTAGCCAGCACCCTTCCTTGGAAGCGCTATCACAGGCGCAGCAACACTGGGGCTTTGCGCTTCTCTAGCCACCAAACGTCACGGTCCTTCTCTTTCCGTCGGTAGACACGAGCTGAGAAATTGCAAACGTCGAGCAATTGCTCAGAGATGAAAAGTGCCAGCACTGAAAGCTCTTGCTAGCCAGCACCCTTCCTTGGAAGCGCTTTTGTAGGCCTAAGAACACTGGGGCTCTGGGCTTCTCTAGCCACCTCATCTTCTGCTCATCCTCTCGCGCACTCTAAAGAGAGCTCAGGTGAGAAATTACAAACGTCGAGCAATTGCTCAGAGATGAAAAGTGCCAGCACTGAAAGCTGTTGCTAGCCAGCACCCTTCCTTGGAAGCGCTTTCACAGGCGCAGCAACTCTGGGGCTTTGCGCTTCTATACGCACCAAATGTCACGGTCCTTCTCTTTCCGTCTTGTAGACACGAGCTGAGAAATTGCAAACGTGGAGCAATTGCTCAGAGATGAAAAGTGCCAGCACTGAAAGCTGTTGCTAGCCAGCACCCTTCCTTGGAAGCGCTTTTGTAGGCCTAAGAACACTGGGGCTCTGGGCTTCTCTAGCCACCTCATCTTCTGCTCATCCTCTCGCGCACTCTAAAGAGAGCTCAGGTGAGAAATTGCAAACGTCGAGCAATTGCTCAGAGATGAAAAGTGCCAGCACTGAAAGCTCTTGCTAGCCAGCACCCTTCCTTGGAAGCGCTTTCACAGGCGCAGCAACACGGGCTTTGCGCTTCTCTAGCCACCAAACGTCACGGTCCTTCTCTTTCCGTCTCATAGACACGAGCTGAGAAATTGCAAACGTCGAGCAATTGCTCAGAGATGAAAAGTGCCAGCACTGAAAGCTCTTGCTAGCCAGCACCCTTCCTTGGAAGCGCTTTTGTAGGCCTAAGAACACTGGGGCTCTGGGCTTCTCTAGCCACCTCATCTTCTGCTCATCCTCTCGCGCACTCTAAAGAGAGCTCAGGTGAGAAATTGCAAACGTCGAGCAATTGCTCAGAGATGAAAAGTGCCAGCACTGAAAGCTCTTGCTAGCCAGCACCCTTCCTTGGAAGCGCTTTCACAGGCGCAGCAACACTGGGGCTTTGCGCTTGTATATGCACCAAACGTCACGGTCCTTCTCTTTCCGTCTCGTAGACACGAGCTGAGAAATTGCAAACGTCGAGCAATTGCTCAGAGATGAAAAGTGCCAGCACTGAAAGCTCTTGCTAGCCAGCCCCCTTCCTTGGAAGCGCTTTTGTAGGCCTAAGAACACTGGGGCTCTGGGCTTCTCTAGCCACCTCATCTTCTGCTCATCCTCTCGCGCACTCTAAAGAGAGCTCAGGTGAGAAATTGCAAATGTCGAGCAATTGCTCAGAGATGAAAAGTGCCAGCACTGAAAGCTCTTGCTAGCCAGCACCCTTCCTTGGAAGCGCTTTCACAGGCGCAGTAACACTGGGGCTTTGCGCTTCTCTAGCCACCAAACGTCACGGTCCTTCTCTTTCCGTCGGTAGACACGAGCTGAGAAATTGCAAACGTCGAGCAATTGCTCAGAGATGAAAAGTGCCAGCACTGAAAGCTCTTGCTAGCCAGCACCCTTCCTTGGAAGCGCTTTCACAGGAGCAGCAACACTGGGGCTTTGCGCTTCTATACGCACCAATCGTCACG
The DNA here is from genome assembly GCA_037962945.1 of Sarcoramphus papa. Lineage (NCBI taxonomy): Eukaryota > Metazoa > Chordata > Aves > Accipitriformes > Cathartidae > Sarcoramphus > Sarcoramphus papa. The sequence continues at coordinate 3,040,373 of CM075606.1, read as the reverse complement.
GTCATTCTCTTTCCGTCTCGTAGACATGAGCTGAGAAATTGCAAACGTCCAGCAATTGCTCAGAGATGAAAAGTGCCAGCACTGAAAGCTGTTGCTAGCCAGCACCCTTCCTTGGAAGCTCTTTTGTAGGCCTAAGAACACTGGGGCTCTGGGCTTCTCTAGCCACCTCATCTTCTGCTCATCCTCTCGCGCACTCTAAAGAGAGCTCAGGTGAGAAATTGCAAATGTCGAGCAATTGCTCAGAGATGAAAAGTGCCAGCACTGAAAGCTCTTGCTAGCCAGCACCCTTCCTTGGAAGCGCTTTCACAGGCACAGCAACACTGGGGCTTTGCGCTTCTATACGCACCAAAAGTCACGGTCCTTCTCTTTCCGCCTCCTAGACACGAGCTGAGAAATTGCAAACGTCGAGCAATTGCTCAGAGATGAAAAGTGCCAGCACTGAAAGCTCTTGCTAGCCAGCACCCTTCCTTGGAAGCGCTTTCACAGGCGCAGCAACACTGGGGCTTTGCGCTTCTATACGCACCAAACGTCACGGTCCTTCTCTTTCCGTCTCGTAGACACGAGCTGAGAAATTGCAAACGTCGAGCAATTGCTCAGAGATGAAAAGTGCCAGCACTGAAAGCTCTTGCTAGCCAGCACCCTTCCTTGGAAGCGCTTTTGTAGGCCTAAGAACACTGGGGCTCTGGGCTTCTCTAGCCACCTCATCTTCTGCTCATCCTCTCGCGCACTCTAAAGAGAGCTCAGGTGAGAAATTGCAAACGTCCAGCAATTGCTCAGAGATGAAAAGTGCCAGCACTGAAAGCTCTTGCTAGCCAGCACCCTTCCTTGGAAGCGCTTTCACAGGCGCAGCAACACTGGGGCTTTGCGCTTCTCTAGCCACCAAACGTCACGGTCATTCTCTTTCCGTCTCATAGACACGAGCTGAGAAATTGCAAACGTCGAGCAATTGCTCAGAGATGAAAAGTGCCAGCACTGAAAGCTCTTGCTAGCCAGCACCCTTCCTTGGAAGCGCTTTTGTAGGCCTAAGAACACTGGGGCTCTGGGCTTCTCTAGCCACCTCATCTTCTGCTCATCCTCTCGCGCACTCTAAAGAGAGCTCAGGTGAGAAATTGCAAACGTCGAGCAATTGCTCAGAGATGAAAAGTGCCAGCACTGAAAGCTCTTGCTAGCCAGCACCCTTCCTTGGAAGCGCTTTCACAGGCGCAGCAACACTGGGGCTTTGCGCTTCTCTACCCACCAAACATCACGGTCCTTCTCTTTCCGTCGGTAGACACGAGCTGAGAAATTGCAAACGTCGAGCAATTGCTCAGAGATGAAAAGTGCCAGCACTGAAAGCTCTTGCTAGCCAGCACCCTTCCTTGGAAGCGCTTTCACAGGCGCAGCAACACTGGGGCTTTGCGCTTCTCTAGCCACCAAACGTCACGGTCCTTCTCTTTCCGTCTTGTAGACACGAGCTGAGAAATTGCAAACGTCGAGCAATTGCTCAGAGATGAAAAGTGCCAGCACTGAAAGCTGTTGCTAGCCAGCACCCTTCCTTGGAAGCGCTTTCACAGGCGCAGTAACACTGGGGCTTTGCACTTCTCTACCCACCAAACGTCACGGTCCTTCTCTTTCCGTCTCGTAGACACGAGCTGAGAAATTACAAACGTCAAGCAATTGCTCAGAGATGAAAAGTGCCAGCACTGAAAGCTCTTGCTAGCCAGCACCCTTCCTTGGAAGCGCTTTCACAGGCGCAGCAACACTGGGGCTTTGTGCTTCTCTACGCACCAAACGTCACGGTCCTTCTCTTTCCGTCTCGTAGACACGAGCTGAGAAATTGCAAACGCCGAGCAATTGCTCAGAGATGAAAAGTGCCAGCACTGAAAGCTGTTGCTAGCCAGCACCCTTCCTTGGAAGCGCTTTTGTAGGCCTAAGAACACTGGGGCTCTGGGCTTCTCTAGCCACCTCATCTTCTGCTCATCCTCTCGCGCACTCTAAAGAGAGCTCAGGTGAGAAATTGCAAACGTCGAGCAATTGCTCAGAGATGAAAAGTGCCAGCACTGAAAGCTCTTGCTAGCCAGCACCCTTCCTTGGAAGCGCTTTCACAGGCGCAGCAACACTGGGGCTTTGCGCTTCTCTACCCACCAAACGTCACGGTCCTTCTCTTTCCGTCGGTAGACACGAGCTGAGAAATTGCAAACGTCGAGCAATTGCTCAGAGATGAAAAGTGCCAGCACTGAAAGCTCTTGCTAGCCAGCACCCTTCCTTGGAAGCGCTTTCACAGGCGCAGCAACACTGGGGCTTTGCGCTTCTCTAGCCACCAAACGTCACGGTCCTTCTCTTTCCGTCGGTAGACACGAGCTGAGAAATTGCAAACGTCGAGCAATTGCTCAGAGATGAAAAGTGCCAGCACTGAAAGCTGTTGCTAGCCAGCACCCTTCCTTGGAAGCGCTTTCACAGGCGCAGTAACACTGGGGCTTTGCACTTCTCTACCCACCAAACGTCACGGTCCTTCTCTTTCCGTCTCGTAGACACGAGCTGAGAAATTACAAACGTCAAGCAATTGCTCAGAGATGAAAAGTGCCAGCACTGAAAGCTCTTGCTAGCCAGCACCCTTCCTTGGAAGCGCTTTCACAGGCGCAGCAACACTGGGGCTTTGTGCTTCTCTAGCCACCAAACGTCACGGTCCTTCTCTTTCCGTCTCGTAGACACGAGCTGAGAAATTGCAAACGCCGAGCAATTGCTCAGAGATGAAAAGTGCCAGCACTGAAAGCTGTTGCTAGCCAGCACCCTTCCTTGGAAGCGCTTTTGTAGGCCTAAGAACACTGGGGCTCTGGGCTTCTCTAGCCACCTCATCTTCTGCTCATCCTCTCGCGCACTCTAAAGAGAGCTCAGGTGAGAAATTGCAAACGTCGAGCAATTGCTCAGAGATGAAAAGTGCCAGCACTGAAAGCTCTTGCTAGCCAGCACCCTTCCTTGGAAGCGCTTTCACAGGCGCAGTAACACTGGGTCTTTGCGCTTCTCTAGCCACCAAACGTCACGGTCCTTCTCTTTCCGTCTCGTAGACACGAGCTGAGAAATTGCAAACGTCCAGCAATTGCTCAGAGATGAAAAGTGCCAGCACTGAAAGCTCTTGCTAGCCAGCACCCTTCCTTGGAAGCGCTTTCACAGGCGCAGCAACACTGGGGCTTTGCGCTTCTCTACCCACCAAACGTCACGGTCCTTCTCTTTCCGTCTCGTAGACACGAGCTGAGAAATTGCAAACGTCGAGCAATTGCTCAGAGATGAAAAGTGCCAGCACTGAAAGCTGTTGCTAGCCAGCACCCTTCCTTGGAAGCGCTTTTGTAGGCCTAAGAACACTGGGGCTCTGGGCTTCTCTAGCCACCTAATCTTCTGCTCATCCTCTCGCGCACTCTAAAGAGAGCTCAGGTGAGAAATTGCAAACGTCGAGCAATTGCTCCGAGATGAAAAGTGCCAGCACTGAAAGCTCTTGCTAGCCAGCACCCTTCCTTGGAAGCGCTTTCACAGGTGCAGCAACACTGGGGCTTTGCGCTTGTATATGCACCAAATGTCACGGTCCTTCTCTTTCCGTCGGTAGACACGAGCTGAGAAATTGCAAACGTCGAGCAATTGCTCAGAGATGAAAAGTGCCAGCACTGAAAGCTCTTGCTAGCCAGCACCCTTCCTTGGAAGCGCTTTCACAGGCGCAGTAACACTGGGGCTTTGCACTTCTCTACGCACCAAACGTCACGGTCCTTCTCTTTCCGTCTCGTAGACACGAGCTGAGAAATTGCAAACGTCAAGCAATTGCTCAGAGATGAAAAGTGCCAGCACTGAAAGCTCTTGCTAGCCAGCACCCTTCCTTGGAAGCGCTTTCACAGGCGCAGCAACACTGGGGCTTTGCGCTTCTCTAGCCACCAAACGTCACGGTCCTTCTCTTTCCGTCGGTAGACACGAGCTGAGAAATTGCAAACGTCGAGCAATTGCTCAGAGATGAAAAGTGCCAGCACTGAAAGCTCTTGCTAGCCAGCACCCTTCCTTGGAAGCGCTTTCACAGGCGCAGCAACACTGGGGCTTTGCGCTTCTCTAGCCACCAAACGTCACGGTCCTTCTCTTTCCGTCGGTAGACACGAGCTGAGAAATTGCAAACGTCGAGCAATTGCTCAGAGATGAAAAGTGCCAGCACTGAAAGCTGTTGCTAGCCAGCACCCTTCCTTGGAAGCGCTTTCACAGGCGCAGTAACACTGGGGCTTTGCACTTCTCTACCCACCAAACGTCACGGTCCTTCTCTTTCCGTCTCGTAGACACGAGCTGAGAAATTACAAACGTCAAGCAATTGCTCAGAGATGAAAAGTGCCAGCACTGAAAGCTCTTGCTAGCCAGCACCCTTCCTTGGAAGCGCTTTCACAGGCGCAGCAACACTGGGGCTTTGTGCTTCTCTAGCCACCAAACGTCACGGTCCTTCTCTTTCCGTCTCGTAGACACGAGCTGAGAAATTGCAAACGCCGAGCAATTGCTCAGAGATGAAAAGTGCCAGCACTGAAAGCTGTTGCTAGCCAGCACCCTTCCTTGGAAGCGCTTTTGTAGGCCTAAGAACACTGGGGCTCTGGGCTTCTCTAGCCACCTCATCTTCTGCTCATCCTCTCGCGCACTGTAAAGAGAGCTCAGGTGAGAAATTGCAAACGTCGAGCAATTGCTCAGAGATGAAAAGTGCCAGCACTGAAAGCTCTTGCTAGCCAGCACCCTTCCTTGGAAGCGCTTTCACAGGCGCAGTAACACTGGGTCTTTGCGCTTCTCTAGCCACCAAACGTCACGGTCCTTCTCTTTCCGTCTCGTAGACACGAGCTGAGAAATTGCAAACGTCCAGCAATTGCTCAGAGATGAAAAGTGCCAGCACTGAAAGCTGTTGCTAGCCAGCACCCTTCCTTGGAAGCGCTTTCACAGGCGCAGCAACACTGGGGCTTTGCGCTTCTCTACCCACCAAACGTCACGGTCCTTCTCTTTCCGTCTCGTAGACACGAGCTGAGAAATTGCAAACGTCGAGCAATTGCTCAGAGATGAAAAGTGCCAGCACTGAAAGCTGTTGCTAGCCAGCACCCTTCCTTGGAAGCGCTTTTGTAGGCCTAAGAACACTGGGGCTCTGGGCTTCTCTAGCCACCTAATCTTCTGCTCATCCTCTCGCGCACTCTAAAGAGAGCTCAGGTGAGAAATTGCAAACGTCGAGCAATTGCTCCGAGATGAAAAGTGCCAGCACTGAAAGCTCTTGCTAGCCAGCACCCTTCCTTGGAAGCGCTTTCACAGGTGCAGCAACACTGGGGCTTTGCGCTTGTATATGCACCAAATGTCACGGTCCTTCTCTTTCCGTCGGTAGACACGAGCTGAGAAATTGCAAACGTCGAGCAATTGCTCAGAGATGAAAAGTGCCAGCACTGAAAGCTCTTGCTAGCCAGCACCCTTCCTTGGAAGCGCTTTCACAGGCGCAGTAACACTGGGGCTTTGCACTTCTCTACGCACCAAACGTCACGGTCCTTCTCTTTCCGTCTCGTAGACACGAGCTGAGAAATTGCAAACGTCAAGCAATTGCTCAGAGATGAAAAGTGCCAGCACTGAAAGCTGTTGCTAGCCAGCACCCTTCCTTGGAAGCGCTTTCACAGGCGCAGCAACACTGGGGCTTTGTGCTTCTCTACGCACCAAACGTCACGGTCCTTCTCTTTCCGTCTTGTAGACACGAGCTGAGAAATTGCAAACGTCGAGCAATTGCTCCGAGATGAAAAGTGCCAGCACTGAAAGCTGTTGCTAGCCAGCACCCTTCCTTGGAAGCGCTTTTGTAGGCCTAAGAACACTGGGGCTCTGGGCTTCTCTAGCCACCTCATCTTCTGCTCATCCTCTCGCGCACTCTAAAGAGAGCTCAGGTGAGAAATTGCAAACGTCGAGCAATTGCTCAGAGATGAAAAGTGCCAGCACTGAAAGCTCTTGCTAGCCAGCACCCTTCCTTGGAAGCGCTTTCACAGGCGCAGCAACACTGGGGCTTTGCGCTTCTCTAGCCACCAAACGTCACGGTCCTTCTCTTTCCGCCTCATAGACACGAGCTGAGAAATTGCAAACGTCGAGCAATTGCTCAGAGATGAAAAGTGCCAGCACTGAAAGCTGTTGCTAGCCAGCACCCTTCCTTGGAAGCGCTTTTGTAGGCCTAAGAACACTGGGGCTCTGGGCTTCTCTAGCCACCTCATCTTCTGCTCATCCTCTCGCGCACTCTAAAGAGAGCTCAGGTGAGAAATTGCAAACGTCGAGCAATTGCTCAGAGATGAAAAGTGCCAGCACTGAAAGCTCTTGCTAGCCAGCACCCTTCCTTGGAAGCGCTTTCACAGGCGCAGTAACACTGGGGCTTTGCGCTTCTCTAGCCACCAAACGTCACGGTCCTTCTCTTTCCGTCGGTAGACACGAGCTGAGAAATTGCAAACGTCGAGCAATTGCTCAGAGATGAAAAGTGCCAGCACTGAAAGCTCTTGCTAGCCAGCACCCTTCCTTGGAAGCGCTTTCACAGGTGCAGCAACACTGGGGCTTTGCGCTTCTCTAGCCACCAAACGTCACGGTCATTCTCTTTCCGTCTCCTAGACACGAGCTGAGAAATTGCAAACGTCGAGCAATTGCTCCGAGATGAAAAGTGCCAGCACTGAAAGCTCTTGCTAGCCAGCACCCTTCCTTGGAAGCGCTTTCACAAGCGCAGTAACACTGGGGCTTTGCGCTTCTATACGCACCAAACGTCACGGTCCTTCTCTTTCCGTCTCGTAGACACGAGCTGAGAAATTACAAACGTCAAGCAATTGCTCAGAGATGAAAAGTGCCAGCACTGAAAGCTGTTGCTAGCCAGCACCCTTCCTTGGAAGCGCTTTTGTAGGCCTAAGAACACTGGGGCTCTGGGCTTCTCTAGCCACCTCATCTTCTGCTCATCCTCTCGCGCACTCTAAAGAGAGCTCAGGTGAGAAATTACAAACGTCGAGCAATTGCTCAGAGATGAAAAGTGCCAGCACTGAAAGCTGTTGCTAGCCAGCACCCTTCCTTGGAAGCGCTTTCACAGGCGCAGCAACACTGGGGCTTTGCGCTTCTCTACGCACCAAACGTCACGGTCCTTCTCTTTCCGTCTCGTAGACACGAGCTGAGAAATTGCAAACGTCCAGCAATTGCTCAGAGATGAAAAGTGCCAGCACTGAAAGCTGTTGCTAGCCAGCACCCTTCCTTGGAAGCGCTTTCACAGGCGCAGCAACACTGGGGCTTTGCGCTTCTCTACCCACCAAACGTCACGGTCCTTCTCTTTCCGTCTCGTAGACACGAGCTGAGAAATTGCAAACGTCGAGCAATTGCTCCGAGATGAAAAGTGCCAGCACTGAAAGCTGTTGCTAGCCAGCACCCTTCCTTGGAAGCGCTTTTGTAGGCCTAAGAACACTGGGGCTCTGGGCTTCTCTAGCCACCTCATCTTCTGCTCATCCTCTCGCGCACTCTAAAGAGAGCTCAGGTGAGAAATTGCAAACGTCGAGCAATTGCTCAGAGATGAAAAGTGCCAGCACTGAAAGCTGTTGCTAGCCAGCACCCTTCCTTGGAAGCGCTTTCACAGGTGCAGTAACACTGGGGCTTTGCGCTTCTCTAGCCACCAAACGTCACGGTCCTTCTCTTTCCGTCGGTAGACACGAGCTGAGAAATTGCAAACGTCGAGCAATTGCTCAGAGATGAAAAGTGCCAGCACTGAAAGCTCTTGCTAGCCAGCACCCTTCCTTGGAAGCGCTTTCACAGGTGCAGCAACACTGGGGCTTTGCGCTTCTCTACCCACCAAAAGTCACGGTCCTTCTCTTTCCGTCTCCTAGACACGAGCTGAGAAATTGCAAACGTCGAGCAATTGCTCAGAGATGAAAAGTGCCAGCACTGAAAGCTCTTGCTAGCCAGCACCCTTCCTTGGAAGCGCTTTTGTAGGCCTAAGAACACTGGGGCTCTGGGCTTCTCTAGCCACCTCATCTTCTGCTCATCCTCTCGCGCACTCTAAAGAGAGCTCAGGTGAGAAATTGCAAACGTCCAGCAATTGCTCAGAGATGAAAAGTGCCAGCACTGAAAGCTCTTGCTAGCCAGCACCCTTCCTTGGAAGCGCTTTCACAGGCGAAGCAACACTGGGGCTTTGCGCTTCTCTACCCACCAAACGTCACGGTCCTTCTCTTTCCGTCTCCTAGACACGAGCTGAGAAATTGCAAACGTCGAGCAATTGCTCAGAGATGAAAAGTGCCAGCACTGAAAGCTGTTGCTAGCCAGCACCCTTCCTTGGAAGCGCTTTTGTAGGCCTAAGAACACTGGGGCTCTGGGCTTCTCTAGCCACCTCATCTTCTGCTCATCCTCTCGCGCACTCTAAAGAGAGCTCAGGTGAGAAATTGCAAACGTCGAGCAATTGCTCAGAGATGAAAAGTGCCAGCACTGAAAGCTGTTGCTAGCCAGCACCCTTCCTTGGAAGCGCTTTCACAGGCGCAGCAACACTGGGGCTTTGCGCTTCTCTAGCCACCAAACGTCACGGTCCTTCTCTTTCCGTCGGTAGACACGAGCTGAGAAATTGCAAACGTGGAGCAATTGCTCAGAGATGAAAAGTGCCAGCACTGAAAGCTGTTGCTAGCCAGCACCCTTCCTTGGAAGCGCTTTCACAGGTGCAGCAACACTGGGGCTTTGCGCTTCTCTACGCACCAAACGTCACGGTCCTTCTCTTTCCGTCTCCTAGACATGAGCTGAGAAATTGCAAACGTCGAGCAATTGCTCAGAGATGAAAAGTGCCAGCACTGAAAGCTGTTGCTAGCCAGCACCCTTCCTTGGAAGCGCTTTTGTAGGCCTAAGAACACTGGGGCTCTGGGCTTCTCTAGCCACCTCATCTTCTGCTCATCCTCTCGCGCACTCTAAAGAGAGCTCAGGTGAGAAATTGCAAACGTCGAGCAATTGCTCAGAGATGAAAAGTGCCAGCACTGAAAGCTCTTGCTAGCCAGCACCCTTCCTTGGAAGCGCTTTCACAGGCGCAGTAACACTGGGGCTTTGCGCTTCTCTAGCCACCAAACGTCACGGTCCTTCTCTTTCCGTCTCGTAGACACGAGCTGAGAAATTGCAAACGTCCAGCAATTGCTCCGAGATGAAAAGTGCCAGCACTGAAAGCTGTTGCTAGCCAGCACCCTTCCTTGGAAGCGCTTTCACAGGCGCAGCAACACTGGGGCTTTGCGCTTCTCTAGCCACCAAACGTCACGGTCCTTCTCTTTCCGTCTCGTAGACACGAGCTGAGAAATTGCAAACGTCCAGCAATTGCTCAGAGATGAAAAGTGCCAGCACTGAAAGCTGTTACTAGCCAGCACCCTTCCTTGGAAGCGCTTTTGTAGGCCTAAGAACACTGGGGCTCTGGGCTTCTCTAGCCACCTCATCTTCTGCTCATCCTCTCGCGCACTCTAAAGAGAGCTCAGGTGAGAAATTGCAAACGTCGAGCAATTGCTCAGAGATGAAAAGTGCCAGCACTGAAAGCTGTTGCTAGCCAGCACCCTTCCTTGGAAGCGCTTTCACAGGCGCAGCAACACTGGGGCTTTGCGCTTCTATACGCACCAAATGTCACGGTCCTTCTCTTTCCGTCTCGTACACACGAGCTGAGAAATTGCAAACGTCGAGCAATTGCTCAGAGATGAAAAGTGCCAGCACTGAAAGCTCTTGCTAGCCAGCGCCCTTCCTTGGAAGCGCTTTTGTAGGCCTAAGAACACTGGGGCTCTGGGCTTCTCTAGACAACTCTTCTTCTGCTCATCCTAGCGCGCTCTAAAGAGAGCTCAGGTGAGAAATTGCAAACGTCGAGCAATTGCTCAGAGATGAAAAGTGCCAGCACTGAAAGCTGTTGCTAGCCAGCACCCTTCCTTGGAAGCGCTTTCACAGGCGCAGTAACACTGGGGCTTTGCACTTCTCTAGCCACCAAAAGTCACGGTCCTTCTCTTTCCGTCGGTAGACACGAGCTGAGAAATTGCAAACGTCGAGCAATTGCTCAGAGCTGAAAAGTGCCAGCACTGAAAGCTGTTGCTAGCCAGCACCCTTCCTTGGAAGCGCTTTTGTAGGCCTAAGAACACTGGGGCTCTGGGCTTCTCTAGCCACCTCATCTTCTGCTCATCCTCTCGCGCACTCTAAAGAGAGCTCAGGTGAGAAATTGCAAACGTTGAGCAATTGCTCAGAGATGAAAAGTGCCAGCACTGAAAGCTGTTGCTAGCCAGCACCCTTCCTTGGAAGCGCTTTCACAGGCGCAGCAACACTGGGGCTTTGCGCTTCTATACGCAACAAACGTCACGGTCCTTCTCTTTCCGTCTCGTAGACACGAGCTGAGAAATTGCAAACGTCGAGCAATTGCTCAGAGATGAAAAGTGCCAGCACTGAAAGCTCTTGCTAGCCAGCACCCTTCCTTGGAAGCGCTTTCACAGGCGCAGCAACACCGGGGCTTTGCGCTTCTATACGCACCAAACGTCACGGTCCTTCTCTTTCCGTCGGTAGACACGAGCTGAGAAATTGCAAACGTCGAGCAATTGCTCAGAGATGAAAAGTGCCAGCACTGAAAGCTGTTGCTAGCCAGCCCCCTTCCTTGGAAGCGCTTTTGTAGGCCTAAGAACAGTGGGGCTCTGGGCTTCTCTAGCCACCTCATCTTCTGCTCATCCTCTCGCGCACTCTAAAGAGAGCTCAGGTGAGAAATTGCAAACGTCGAGCAATTGCTCAGAGATGAAAAGTGCCAGCACTGAAAGCTGTTGCTAGCCAGCACCCTTCCTTGGAAGCGCTTTCACAGGCGCAGTAACACTGGGGCTTTGCGCTTCTCTAGCCACCAAGCGTCACGGTCATTCTCTTTCCGTCTCGTAGACACGAGCTCAGAAATTGCAAACGTCGAGCAATTGCTCAGAGATGAAAAGTGCCAGCACTGAAAGCTGTTGCTAGCCAGCACCCTTCCTTGGAAGCGCTTTCACAGGAGCAGCAACAGTGGGGCTTTGCGCTTCTATACGCACCAAACGTCACGGTCCTTCTCTTTCCGTCGGTAGACACGAGCTGAGAAATTGCAAACGTCCAGCAATTGCTCAGAGATGAAAAGTGCCAGCACTGAAAGCTGTTGCTAGCCAGCCCCCTTCCTTGGAAGCGCTTTTGTAGGCCTAAGAACACTGGGGCTCTGGGCTTCTCTAGCCACCTAATCTTCTGCTCATCCTCTCGCGCACTCTAAAGAGAGCTCAGGTGAGAAATTGCAAACGTCGAGCAATTGCTCAGAGATGAAAAGTGCCAGCACTGAAAGCTCTTGCTAGCCAGCACCCTTCCTTGGAAGCGCTTTCACAGGCGCAGCAACACTGGGGCTTTGCGCTTCTATACGCACCAAACGTCACGGTCCTTCTCTTTCCGTCTCCTAGACACGAGCTGAGAAATTGCAAACGTCGAGCAATTGCTCAGAGATGAAAAGTGCCAGCACTGAAAGCTGTTGCTAGCCAGCACCCTTCCTTGGAAGCGCTTTCACAGGCGCAGCAACACTGGGGCTTTGCGCTTCTATACGCACCAAACGTCACGGTCCTTCTCTTTCCGTCTCGTACACACGAGCTGAGAAATTGCAAACGTCCAGCAATTGCTCAGAGATGAAAAGTGCCAGCACTGAAAGCTGTTGCTAGCCAGCACCCTTCCTTGGAAGCGCTTTCACAGGCGCAGCAACACTGGGGCTTTGCGCTTCTCTAGCCACCAAAAGTCGCGGTCCTTCTCTTTCCGTCGGTAGACACGAGCTGAGAAATTGCAAACGTCGAGCAATTGCTCCGAGAGGAAAAGTGCCAGCACTGAAAGCTGTTGCTAGCCAGCCCCCTTCCTTGGAAGCGCTTTTGTAGGCCTAAGAACACTGGGGCTCTGGGCTTCTCTAGCCACCTAATCTTCTGCTCATCCTCTCGCGCACTCTAAAGAGAGCTCAGGTGAGAAATTGCAAACGTCAAGCAATTGCTCAGAGATGAAAAGTGCCAGCACTGAAAGCTGTTGCTAGCCAGCACCCTTCCTTGGAAGCGCTTTCACAGGCGCAGCAACACTGGGGCTTTGCGCTTCTCTACCCACCAAACGTCACGGTCCTTCTCTTTCCGTCTCGTAGACACGAGCTGAGAAATTGCAAACGTCGAGCAATTGCTCAGAGATGAAAAGTGCCAGCACTGAAAGCTGTTGCTAGACAGCCCCCTTCCTTGGAAGCGCTTTTGTAGGCCTAAGAACACTGGGGCTCTGGGCTTCTCTAGCCACCTCATCTTCTGCTCATCCTCTCGCGCACTCTAAAGAGAGCTCAGGTGAGAAATTACAAACGCCGAGCAATTGCTCAGAGATGAAAAGTGCCAGCACTGAAAGCTCTTGCTAGCCAGCACCCTTCCTTGGAAGCGCTTTCACAGGCGCAGCAACACTGGGGCTTTGCGCTTCTCTAGCCACCAAACGTCACGGTCCTTCTCTTTCCGTCTCCTAGACACGAGCTGAGAAATTGCAAACGTCGAGCAATTGCTCAGAGATGAAAAGTGCCAGCACTGAAAGCTCTTGCTAGCCAGCACCCTTCCTTGGAAGCGCTTTCACAGGCGCAGCAACACTGGGGCTTTGCGCTTCTCTACCCACGAAACGTCACGGTCCTTCTCTTTCCGTCTCCTAGACACGAGCTGAGAAATTGCAAACGTCGAGCAATTGCTCAGAGATGAAAAGTGCCAGCACTGAAAGCTCTTGCTAGCCAGCACCCTTCCTTGGAAGCGCTTTTGTAGGCCTAAGAACACTGGGGCTCTGGGCTTCTCTAGCCACGTAATCTTCTGCTCATCCTCTCGCGCACTCTAAAGAGAGCTCAGGTGAGAAATTGCAAATGTCCAGCAATTGCTCAGAGATGAAAAGTGCCAGCACTGAAAGCTGTTGCTAGCCAGCACCCTTCCTTGGAAGCGCTTTCACAGGCGCAGTAACACTGGGGCTTTGCGCTTCTCTAGCCACCAAGCGTCACGGTCATTCTCTTTCCGTCTCGTAGACACGAGCTCAGAAATTGCAAACGTCGAGCAATTGCTCAGAGATGAAAAGTGCCAGCACTGAAAGCTGTTGCTAGCCAGCACCCTTCCTTGGAAGCGCTTTCACAGGAGCAGCAACAGTGGGGCTTTGCGCTTCTATACGCACCAAACGTCACGGTCCTTCTCTTTCCGTCGGTAGACACGAGCTGAGAAATTGCAAACGTCCAGCAATTGCTCAGAGATGAAAAGTGCCAGCACTGAAAGCTGTTGCTAGCCAGCCCCCTTCCTTGGAAGCGCTTTTGTAGGCCTAAGAACACTGGGGCTCTGGGCTTCTCTAGCCACCTAATCTTCTGCTCATCCTCTCGCGCACTCTAAAGAGAGCTCAGGTGAGAAATTGCAAACGTCGAGCAATTGCTCCGAGATGAAAAGTGCCAGCACTGAAAGCTCTTGCTAGCCAGCACCCTTCCTTGGAAGCGCTTTCACAGGCGCAGCAACACTGGGGCTTTGCGCTTCTATACGCACCAAACGTCACGGTCCTTCTCTTTCCGTCTCCTAGACACGAGCTGAGAAATTGCAAACGTCGAGCAATTGCTCCGAGATGAAAAGTGCCAGCACTGAAAGCTGTTGCTAGCCAGCACCCTTCCTTGGAAGCGCTTTCACAGGCGCAGCAACACTGGGGCTTTGCGCTTCTATACGCACCAAACGTCACGGTCCTTCTCTTTCCGTCTCGTACACACGAGCTGAGAAATTGCAAACGTCCAGCAATTGCTCAGAGATGAAAAGTGCCAGCACTGAAAGCTGTTGCTAGCCAGCACCCTTCCTTGGAAGCGCTTTCACAGGCGCAGCAACACTGGGGCTTTGCGCTTCTCTAGCCACCAAAAGTCGCGGTCCTTCTCTTTCCGTCGGTAGACACGAGCTGAGAAATTGCAAACGTCGAGCAATTGCTCAGAGAGGAAAAGTGCCAGCACTGAAAGCTCTTGCTAGCCAGCCCCCTTCCTTGGAAGCGCTTTTGTAGGCCTAAGAACACTGGGGCTCTGGGCTTCTCTAGCCACCTCATCTTCTGCTCATCCTCTCGCGCACTCTAAAGAGAGCTCAGGTGAGAAATTGCAAACGTCGAGCAATTGCTCAGAGATGAAAAGTGCCAGCACTGAAAGCTGTTGCTAGCCAGCACCCTTCCTTGGAAGCGCTTTCACAGGCGCAGCAACACTGGGGCTTTGCGCTTCTCTACCCACCAAACGTCACGGTCCTTCTCTTTCCGTCTCCTAGACACGAGCTGAGAAATTGCAAACGTCGAGCAATTGCTCAGAGATGAAAAGTGCCAGCACTGAAAGCTCTTGCTAGACAGCCCCCTTCCTTGGAAGCGCTTTTGTAGGCCTAAGAACACTGGGGCTCTGGGCTTCTCTAGCCACCTCATCTTCTGCTCATCCTCTCGCGCACTCTAAAGAGAGCTCAGGTGAGAAATTACAAACGCCGAGCAATTGCTCAGAGATGAAAAGTGCCAGCACTGAAAGCTCTTGCTAGCCAGCACCCTTCCTTGGAAGCGCTTTCACAGGCGCAGCAACACTGGGGCTTTGCGCTTCTCTAGCCACCAAACGTCACGGTCCTTCTCTTTCCGTCTCCTAGACACGAGCTGAGAAATTGCAAACGTCGAGCAATTGCTCAGAGATGAAAAGTGCCAGCACTGAAAGCTCTTGCTAGCCAGCACCCTTCCTTGGAAGCGCTTTCACAGGCGCAGCAACACTGGGGCTTTGCTCTTCTATACGCACCAAACGTCACGGTCCTTCTCTTTCCGTCTCCTAGACACGAGCTGAGAAATTGCAAACGTCGAGCAATTGCTCAGAGATGAAAAGTGCCAGCACTGAAAGCTCTTGCTAGCCAGCACCCTTCCTTGGAAGCGCTTTTGTAGGCCTAAGAACACTGGGGCTCTGGGCTTCTCTAGCCACCTCATCTTCTGCTCATCCTCTCGCGCACTCTAAAGAGAGCTCAGGTGAGAAATTGCAAATGTCCAGCAATTGCTCAGAGATGAAAAGTGCCAGCACTGAAAGCTGTTGCTAGCCAGCACCCTTCCTTGGAAGCGCTTTCACAGGCGCAGCAACACTGGGGCTTTGCGCTTCTCTAGCCACCAAACGTCACGGTCCTTCTCTTTCCGTCTCCTAGACACGAGCTGAGAAATTGCAAACGTCGAGCAATTGCTCAGAGATGAAAAGTGCCAGCACTGAAAGCTCTTGCTAGCCAGCACCCTTCCTTGGAAGCGCTTTTGTAGGCCTAAGAACACTGGGGCTCTGGGCTTCTCTAGCCACCTCATCTTCTGCTCATCCTCTCGCGCACTCTAAAGAGAGCTCAGGTGAGAAATTGCAAATGTCGAGCAATTGCTCAGAGATGAAAAGTGCCAGCACTGAAAGCTCTTGCTAGCCAGCACCCTTCCTTGGAAGCGCTTTCACAGGCGCAGCAACACTGGGGCTTTGCACTTCTCTACGCACCAAACGTCACGGTCCTTCTCTTTCCGTCGGTAGACACGAGCTGAGAAATTGCAAACGTCCAGCAATTGCTCAGAGATGAAAAGTGCCAGCACTGAAAGCTCTTGCTAGCCAGCACCCTTCCTTGGAAGCGCTTTCACAGGCGCAGCAACACTGGGGCTTTGCGCTTCTCTACCCACCAAACGTCACGGTCATTCTCTTTCCGCCTCGTAGACACGAGCTGAGAAATTGCAAACGTCAAGCAATTGCTCAGAGATGAAAAGTGCCAGCACTGAAAGCTGTTGCTAGCCAGCACCCTTCCTTGGAAGCGCTTTTGTAGGCCTAAGAACACTGGGGCTCTGGGCTTCTCTAGCCACCTCATCTTCTGCTCATCCTCTCGCGCACTCTAAAGAGAGCTCAGGTGAGAAATTGCAAACGTCGAGCAATTGCTCAGAGATGAAAAGTGCCAGCACTGAAAGCTCTTGCTAGCCAGCACCCTTCCTTGGAAGCGCTTTTGTAGGCCTAAGAACACTGGGGCTCTGGGCTTCTCTAGCCACCTCATCTTCTGCTCATCCTCTCGCGCACTCTAAAGAGAGCTCAGGTGAGAAATTGCAAACGTCGAGCAATTGCTCAGAGATGAAAAGTGCCAGCACTGAAAGCTCTTGCTAGCCAGCACCCTTCCTTGGAAGCGCTTTCACAGGCGCAGTAACACTGGGGCTTTGCGCTTCTATACGCACCAAACGTCACGGTCCTTCTCTTTCCGTCTCCTAGACACGAGCTGAGAAATTGCAAACGTCGAGCAATTGCTCAGAGATGAAAAGTGCCAGCACTGAAAGCTCTTGCTAACCAGCACCCTTCCTTGGAAGCGCTTTCACAGGCACAGCAACACTGGGGCTTTGCGCTTCTCTACCCACCAAAAGTCGCGGTCCTTCTCTTTCCGTCGGTAGACACGAGCTGAGAAATTGCAAACGTCGAGCAATTGCTCAGAGATGAAAAGTGCCAGCACTGAAAGCTCTTGCTAGCCAGCCCCCTTCCTTGGAAGCGCTTTTGTAGGCCTAAGAACACTGGGGCTCTGGGCTTCTCTAGCCACCTAATCTTCTGCTCATCCTCTCGCGCACTCTAAAGAGAGCTCAGGTGAGAAATTGCAAACGTCGAGCAATTGCTCAGAGATGAAAAGTGCCAGCACTGAAAGCTCTTGCTAGCCAGCACCCTTCCTTGGAAGCGCTTTCACAGGCGCAGCAACACTGGGGCTTTGCGCTTCTCTACGCACCAAACGTCACGGTCCTTCTCTTTCCGTCTCCTAGACACGAGCTGAGAAATTGCAAACGTCGAGCAATTGCTCCGAGATGAAAAGTGCCAGCACTGAAAGCTGTTGCTAGCCAGCACCCTTCCTTGGAAGCGCTTTCACAGGCGCAGCAACACTGGGGCTTTGCGCTTCTATACGCACCAAACGTCACGGTCCTTCTCTTTCCGTCTCGTACACACGAGCTGAGAAATTGCAAACGTCGAGCAATTGCTCAGAGATGAAAAGTGCCAGCACTGAAAGCTCTTGCTAGCCAGCACCCTTCCTTGGAAGCGCTTTCACAGGCGCAGCAACACTGGGGCTTTGCGCTTCTCTAGCCATCAAAAGTCGCGGTCCTTCTCTTTCCGTCGGTAGACACGAGCTGAGAAATTGCAAACGTCGAGCAATTGCTCAGAGAGGAAAAGTGCCAGCACTGAAAGCTCTTGCTAGCCAGGCCCCTTCCTTGGAAGCGCTTTTGTAGGCCTAAGAACACTGGGGCTCTGGGCTTCTCTAGCCACCTAATCTTCTGCTCATCCTCTCGCGCACTCTAAAGAGAGCTCAGGTGAGAAATTGCAAACGTCGAGCAATTGCTCAGAGATGAAAAGTGCCAGCACTGAAAGCTGTTGCTAGCCAGCACCCTTCCTTGGAAGCGCTTTCACAGGCGCAGCAACACTGGGGCTTTGCGCTTCTCTAGCCACCAAACGTCACGGTCCTTCTCTTTCCGTCTCGTAGACACGAGCTGAGAAATTGCAAACGTCGAGCAATTGCTCCGAGATGAAAAGTGCCAGCACTGAAAGCTGTTGCTAGCCAGCCCCCTTCCTTGGAAGCGCTTTTGTAGGCCTAAGAACACTGGGGCTCTGGGCTTCTCTAGCCACCTCATCTTCTGCTCATCCTCTCGCGCACTCTAAAGAGAGCTCAGGTGAGAAATTACAAACGCCGAGCAATTGCTCAGAGATGAAAAGTGCCAGCACTGAAAGCTCTTGCTAGCCAGCACCCTTCCTTGGAAGCGCTTTCACAGGCACAGCAACACTGGGGCTTTGCGCTTCTCTAGCCACCAAACGTCACGGTCCTTCTCTTTCCGTCTCGTAGACACGAGCTGAGAAATTGCAAACGTCGAGCAATTGCTCCGAGATGAAAAGTGCCAGCACTGAAAGCTCTTGCTAGCCAGCACCCTTCCTTGGAAGCGCTTTTGTAGGCCTAAGAACACTGGGGCTCTGGGCTTCTCTAGCCACCTAATCTTCTGCTCATCCTCTCGCGCACTCTAAAGAGAGCTCAGGTGAGAAATTGCAAACGTCGAGCAATTGCTCAGAGATGAAAAGTGCCAGCACTGAAAGCTGTTGCTAGCCAGCACCCTTCCTTGGAAGCGCTTTCACAGGCGCAGCAACACTGGGGCTTTGCGCTTCTCTACCCACCAAACGTCACGGTCCTTCTCTTTCCGTCTCGTAGACACGTGCTGAGAAATTGCAAACGTCGAGCAATTGCTCAGAGATGAAAAGTGCCAGCACTGAAAGCTCTTGCTAGCCAGCACCCTTCCTTGGAAGCGCTTTCACAGGCGCAGCAACACTGTGGCTTTGCGCTTCTCTAGCCACCAAACGTCACGGTCCTTCTCTTTCCGTCTCGTAGACATGAGCTGAGAAATTGCAAACGTCGAGCAATTGCTCAGAGATGAAAAGTGCCAGCACTGAAAGCTGTTGCTAGCCAGCACCCTTCCTTGGAAGCGCTTTTGTAGGCCTAAGAACACTGGGGCTCTGGGCTTCTCTAGCCACCTCATCTTCTGCTCATCCTCTCGCGCACTCTAAAGAGAGCTCAGGTGAGAAATTGCAAATGTCGAGCAATTGCTCAGAGATGAAAAGTGCCAGCACTGAAAGCTGTTGCTAGCCAGCACCCTTTCTTGCAAGCGCTTTCAGAGGCGCAGCAACACTGGGGCTTTGCGCTTCTCTAGCCACCAAACGTCACGGTCATTCTCTTTCCGTCGGTAGACACGAGCTGAGAAATTGCAAACGTCGAGCAATTGCTCAGAGATGAAAAGTGCCAGCACTGAAAGCTCTTGCTAGCCAGCACCCTTCCTTGGAAGCGCTTTCACAGGCGCAGCAACACTGGGGCTTTGCGCTTCTCTACCCACCAAACGTCACGGTCATTCTCTTTCCGTCTCGTAGACACGAGCTGAGAAATTGCAAACGTCAAGCAATTGCTCAGAGATGAAAAGTGCCAGCACTGAAAGCTGTTGCTAGCCAGCACCCTTCCTTGGAAGCGCTTTTGTAGGCCTAAGAACACTGGGGCTCTGGGCTTCTCTAGCCACCTCATCTTCTGCTCATCCTCTCGCGCACTCTAAAGAGAGCTCAGGTGAGAAATTGCAAACGTCGAGCAATTGCTCAGAGATGAAAAGTGCCAGCACTGAAAGCTGTTGCTAGCCAGCACCCTTCCTTGGAAGCGCTTTTGTAGGCCTAAGAACACTGGGGCTCTGGGCTTCTCTAGCCACCTCATCTTCTGCTCATCCTCTCGCGCACTCTAAAGAGAGCTCAGGTGAGAAATTGCAAACGTCGAGCAATTGCTCAGAGATGAAAAGTGCCAGCACTGAAAGCTCTTGCTAGCCAGCACCCTTCCTTGGAAGCGCTTTCAGAGGCGCAGCAACACTGGGGCTTTGCGCTTCTCTAGCCACCAAACGTCACGGTCCTTCTCTTTCCGTCTCGTAGACACGAGCTGAGAAATTGCAAACGTCGAGCAATTGCTCCGAGATGAAAAGTGCCAGCACTGAAAGCTGTTGCTAGCCAGCACCCTTCCTTGGAAGCGCTTTTGTAGGCCTAAGAACACTGGGGCTCTGGGCTTCTCTAGCCACCTCATCTTCTGCTCATCCTCTCGCGCACTCTAAAGAGAGCTCAGGGGAGAAATTACAAACGTCGAGCAATTGCTCAGAGATGAAAAGTGCCAGCACTGAAAGCTGTTGCTAGCCAGCACCCTTCCTTGGAAGCGCTTTCACAGGCGCAGCAACACTGGGGCTTTGCGCTTCTCTAGCCACCAAACGTCACGGTCATTCTCTTTCCGTCTCCTAGACACGAGCTGAGAAATTGCAAACGTCGAGCAATTGCTCAGAGATGAAAAGTGCCAGCACTGAAAGCTCTTGCTAGCCAGCACCCTTCCTTGGAAGCGCTTTCACAGGCGCAGCAACACTGGGGCTTTGCGCTTCTCTAGCCACCAAACGTCACGGTCCTTCTCTTTCCGTCTCGTAGACACGAGCTGAGAAATTGCAAACGTCGAGCAATTGCTCAGAGATGAAAAGTGCCAGCACTGAAAGCTCTTGCTAGCCAGCACCCTTCCTTGGAAGCGCTTTCACAGGCGCAGCAACACTGGGGCTTTGCTCTTCTATACGCACCAAACGTCACAGTCATTCTCTT
Source organism: Sarcoramphus papa (assembly GCA_037962945.1). Classification (NCBI taxonomy): domain Eukaryota; kingdom Metazoa; phylum Chordata; class Aves; order Accipitriformes; family Cathartidae; genus Sarcoramphus; species Sarcoramphus papa. The sequence continues at coordinate 3,020,269 of CM075606.1, read as the reverse complement.
TCCGTCTCCTAGACACGAGCTGAGAAATTGCAAACGTCGAGCAATTGCTCAGAGATGAAAAGTGCCAGCACTGAAAGCTCTTGCTAGCCAGCACCCTTCCTTGGAAGCGCTTTTGTAGGCCTAAGAACACTGGGGCTCTGGGCTTCTCTAGCCACCTCATCTTGTGCTCATCCTCTCGCGCACTCTAAAGAGAGCTCAGGTGAGAAATTGCAAATGTCCAGCAATTGCTCAGAGATGAAAAGTGCCAGCACTGAAAGCTCTTGCTAGCCAGCACCCTTCCTTGGAAGCGCTTTCACAGGCGCAGCAACACTGGGGCTTTGCGCTTCTCTAGCCACCAAACGTCACGGTCATTCTCTTTCCGTCTCGTAGACACGAGCTGAGAAATTGCAAACGTCGAGCAATTGCTCCGAGATGAAAAGTGCCAGCACTGAAAGCTGTTGCTAGCCAGCCCCCTTCCTTGGAAGCGCTTTTGTAGGCCTAAGAACACTGGGGCTCTGGGCTTCTCTAGCCACCTCATCTTCTGCTCATCCTCTCGCGCACTCTAAAGAGAGCTCAGGTGAGAAATTGCAAATGTCGAGCAATTGCTCAGAGATGAAAAGTGCCAGCACTGAAAGCTGTTGCTAGCCAGCACCCTTCCTTGCAAGCGCTTTCAGAGGCGCAGCAACACTGGGGCTTTGCGCTTCTCTAGCCACCAAACGTCACGGTCCTTCTCTTTCCGTCGGTAGACACGAGCTGAGAAATTGCAAACGTCGAGCAATTGCTCAGAGATGAAAAGTGCCAGCACTGAAAGCTCTTGCTAGCCAGCACCCTTCCTTGGAAGCGCTTTCACAGGCGCAGCAACACTGGGGCTTTGCGCTTCTCTACCCACCAAACGTCACGGTCATTCTCTTTCCGCCTCGTAGACACGAGCTGAGAAATTGCAAACGTCAAGCAATTGCTCAGAGATGAAAAGTGCCAGCACTGAAAGCTGTTGCTAGCCAGCACCCTTCCTTGGAAGCGCTTTTGTAGGCCTAAGAACACTGGGGCTCTGGGCTTCTCTAGCCACCTCATCTTCTGCTCATCCTCTCGCGCACTCTAAAGAGAGCTCAGGTGAGAAATTGCAAACGTCGAGCAATTGCTCAGAGATGAAAAGTGCCAGCACTGAAAGCTCTTGCTAGCCAGCACCCTTCCTTGGAAGCGCTTTTGTAGGCCTAAGAACAGTGGGGCTCTGGGCTTCTCTAGCCACCTCATCTTCTGCTCATCCTCTCGTGCACTCTAAAGAGAGCTCAGGTGAGAAATTGCAAACGTCGAGCAATTGCTCAGAGATGAAAAGTGCCAGCACTGAAAGCTGTTGCTAGCCAGCACCCTTCCTTGGAAGCGCTTTCACAGGCGCAGCAACACTGGGGCTTTGCGCTTCTCTACCCACCAAACGTCACGGTCCTTCTCTTTCCGTCTCCTAGACACGAGCTGAGAAATTGCAAACGTCGAGCAATTGCTCAGAGATGAAAAGTGCCAGCACTGAAAGCTGTTGCTAGCCAGCACCCTTCCTTGGAAGCGCTTTCACAGGCGCAGCAACACTGGGGCTTTGCGCTTCTCTAGCCACCAAACGTCACGGTCCTTCTCTTTCCGTCTCGTAGACACGAGCTGAGAAATTGCAAACGTCGAGCAATTGCTCAGAGATGAAAAGTGCCAGCACTGAAAGCTGTTGCTAGCCAGCACCCTTCCTTGGAAGCGCTTTCACAGGCGCAGCAACACTGGGGCTTTGCGCTTCTCTAGCCACCAAACGTCACGGTCCTTCTCTTTCCGTCTCGTACACACGAGCTGAGAAATTGCAAACGTGGAGCAATTGCTCAGAGATGAAAAGTGCCAGCACTGAAAGCTCTTGCTAGCCAGCACCCTTCCTTGGAAGCGCTTTTGTAGGCCTAAGAACACTGGGGCTCTGGGCTTCTCTAGCCACCTCATCTTCTGCTCATCCTCTCGCGCACTCTAAAGAGAGCTCAGGTGAGAAATTGCAAACGTTGAGCAATTGCTCAGAGATGAAAAGTGCCAGCACTGAAAGCTGTTGCTAGCCAGCACCCTTCCTTGGAAGCGCTTTCACAGGCGCAGCAACACTGGGGCTTTGCGCTTCTCTAGCCACCAAAAGTCACGGTCCTTCTCTTTCCGTCTCGTAGACACGAGCTGAGAAATTGCAAACGTCGAGCAATTGCTCAGAGATGAAAAGTGCCAGCACTGAAAGCTCTTGCTAGCCAGCACCCTTCCTTGGAAGCGCTTTCACAGGAGCAGCAACACTGGGGCTTTGCGCTTCTATACGCACCAAACGTCACGGTCATTCTCTTTCCGTCTCGTAGACATGAGCTGAGAAATTGCAAACGTCCAGCAATTGCTCAGAGATGAAAAGTGCCAGCACTGAAAGCTGTTGCTAGCCAGCACCCTTCCTTGGAAGCGCTTTTGTAGGCCTAAGAACACTGGGGCTCTGGGCTTCTCTAGCCACCTAATCTTCTGCTCATCCTCTCGCGCACTCTAAAGAGAGCTCAGGTGAGAAATTGCAAACGTCGAGCAATTGCTCCGAGATGAAAAGTGCCAGCACTGAAAGCTGTTGCTAGCCAGCACCCTTCCTTGGAAGCGCTTTCACAGGCGCAGTAACACTGGGACTTTGCGCTTCTATACGCACCAAACGTCACGGTCCTTCTCTTTCCGTCTCGTAGACACGAGCTGAGAAATTGCAAACGTCAAGCAATTGCTCAGAGATGAAAAGTGCCAGCACTGAAAGCTCTTGCTAGCCAGCACCCTTCCTTGGAAGCGCTTTCACAGGCACAGCAACACTGGGGCTTTGCGCTTCTCTAGCCACCAAACGTCACGGTCCTTCTCTTTCCGTCGGTAGACACGAGCTGAGAAATTGCAAACGTCGAGCAATTGCTCAGAGATGAAAAGTGCCAGCACTGAAAGCTCTTGCTAGCCAGCACCCTTCCTTGGAAGCGCTTTCACAGGCGCAGCAACACTGGGGCTTTGCGCTTCTCTAGCCACCAAACGTCACGGTCCTTCTCTTTCCGCCTCGTAGACACGAGCTGAGAAATTGCAAACGTCAAGCAATTGCTCAGAGATGAAAAGTGCCAGCACTGAAAGCTGTTGCTAGCCAGCACCCTTCCTTGGAAGCGCTTTCACAGGCGCAGTAACACTGGGGCTTTGCGCTTCTCTAGCCACCAAACGTCACGGTCCTTCTCTTTCCGTCTCCTAGACACGAGCTGAGAAATTGCAAACGTCGAGCAATTGCTCCGAGATGAAAAGTGCCAGCACTGAAAGCTGTTGCTAGCCAGCCCCCTTCCTTGGAAGCGCTTTTGTAGGCCTAAGAACACTGGGGCTCTGGGCTTCTCTAGCCACCTCATCTTCTGCTCATCCTCTCGCGCACTCTAAAGAGAGCTCAGGTGAGAAATTGCAAACGTCGAGCAATTGCTCAGAGAGGAAAAGTGCCAGCACTGAAAGCTGTTGCTAGCCAGCACCCTTCCTTGCAAGCGCTTTCACAGGCGCAGCAACACTGGGGCTTTGCGCTTCTATACGCACCAAACGTCACGGTCCTTCTCTTTCCGTCTCGTAGACACGAGCTGAGAAATTGCAAACGTCGAGCAATTGCTCAGAGATGAAAAGTGCCAGCACTGAAAGCTCTTGCTAGCCAGCACCCTTCCTTGGAAGCGCTTTCACAGGCGCAGCAACACTGGGGCTTTGCGCTTCTCTAGCCACCAAACGTCACGGTCATTCTCTTTCCGTCTTGTAGACACGAGCTGAGAAATTGCAAACGTCGAGCAATTGCTCAGAGATGAAAAGTGCCAGCACTGAAAGCTCTTGCTAGCCAGCACCCTTCCTTGGAAGCGCTTTTGTAGGCCTAAGAACACTGGGGCTCTGGGCTTCTCTAGCCACCTCATCTTCTGCTCATCCTCTCGCGCACTCTAAAGAGAGCTCAGGTGAGAAATTGCAAACGTCGAGCAATTGCTCCGAGATGAAAAGTGCCAGCACTGAAAGCTGTTGCTAGCCAGCACCCTTCCTTGGAAGCGCTTTCACAGGCGCAGCAACACTGGGGCTTTGCGCTTCTCTAGCCACCAAGCGTCACGGTCATTCTCTTTCCGTCTCGTAGACACGAGCTGAGAAATTGCAAACGTCGAGCAATTGCTCAGAGATGAAAAGTGCCAGCACTGAAAGCTGTTGCTAGCCAGCACCCTTCCTTGGAAGCGCTTTCACAGGAGCAGCAACAGTGGGGCTTTGCGCTTCTATACGCACCAAACGTCACGGTCCTTCTCTTTCCGCCTCGTAGACACGAGCTGAGAAATTGCAAACGTCCAGCAATTGCTCAGAGATGAAAAGTGCCAGCACTGAAAGCTGTTGCTAGCCAGCACCCTTCCTTGGAAGCGCTTTTGTAGGCCTAAGAACACTGGGGCTCTGGGCTTCTCTAGCCACCTCATCTTGTGCTCATCCTCTCGCGCACTCTAAAGAGAGCTCAGGTGAGAAATTGCAAACGTCCAGCAATTGCTCAGAGATGAAAAGTGCCAGCACTGAAAGCTGTTGCTAGCCAGCACCCTTCCTTGGAAGCGCTTTCACAGGCGCAGCAACACTGGGGCTTTGCGCTTCTCTACCCACCAAACGTCACGGTCATTCTCTTTCTGTCTCCTAGACACGAGCTGAGAAATTGCAAACGTCGAGCAATTGCTCAGAGATGAAAAGTGCCAGCATTGAAAGCTGTTGCTAGCCAGCACCCTTCCTTGGAAGCGCTTTCACAGGCGCAGCAACACTGGGGCTTTGCGCTTCTAAACGCACCAAACGTCACGGTCCTTCTCTTTCCGTCTCCTAGACACGAGCTCAGAAATTGCAAACGTCGAGCAATTGCTCAGAGATGAAAAGTGCCAGCACTGAAAGCTGTTGCTAGCCAGCACCCTTCCTTGGAAGCGCTTTCACAGGCACAGCAACACTGGGGCTTTGCGCTTCTCTACCCACCAAAAGTCGCGGTCCTTCTCTTTCCGTCGGTAGACACGAGCTGAGAAATTGCAAACGTCGAGCAATTGCTCAGAGAGGAAAAGTGCCAGCACTGAAAGCTCTTGCTAGCCAGCCCCCTTCCTTGGAAGCGCTTTTGTAGGCCTAAGAACACTGGGGCTCTGGGCTTCTCTAGCCACCTAATCTTCTGCTCATCCTCTCGCGCACTCTAAAGAGAGCTCAGGTGAGAAATTGCAAACGTCGAGCAATTGCTCAGAGATGAAAAGTGCCAGCACTGAAAGCTCTTGCTAGCCAGCACCCTTCCTTGGAAGCGCTTTCACAGGCGCAGCAACACTGGGGCTTTGCGCTTCTCTAGCCACCAAACGTCACGGTCCTTCTCTTTCCGTCTCGTACACACGAGCTGAGAAATTGCAAACGTCGAGCAATTGCTCAGAGATGAAAAGTGCCAGCACTGAAAGCTGTTGCTAGCCAGCCCCCTTCCTTGGAAGCGCTTTTGTAGGCCTAAGAACACTGGGGCTCTGGGCTTCTCTAGCCACATCATCTTCTGCTCATCCTCTCGCGCACTCTAAAGAGAGCTCAGGTGAGAAATTACAAACGCCGAGCAATTGCTCAGAGATGAAAAGTGCCAGCACTGAAAGCTCTTGCTAGCCAGCACCCTTCCTTGGAAGCGCTTTCACAGGCGCAGCAACACTGGGGCTTTGCGCTTCTCTACCCACCAAACGTCACGGTCCTTCTCTTTCCGTCTCGTAGACACGAGCTGAGAAATTGCAAACGTCGAGCAATTGCTCAGAGATGAAAAGTGCCAGCACTGAAAGCTGTTGCTAGCCAGCACCCTTCCTTGGAAGCGCTTTCACAGGCGCAGCAACACTGGGGCTTTGCGCTTCTCTAGCCACCAAATGTCACGGTCATTCTCTTTCCGTCTCGTAGACATGAGCTGAGAAATTGCAAACGTCGAGCAATTGCTCAGAGATGAAAAGTGCCAGCACTGAAAGCTGTTGCTAGCCAGCACCCTTCCTTGGAAGCGCTTTTGTAGGCCTAAGAACACTGGGGCTCTGGGCTTCTCTAGCCACCTAATCTTCTGCTCATCCTCTCGCGCACTCTAGAGAGAGCTCAGGTGAGAAATTGCAAATGTCGAGCAATTGCTCAGAGATGAAAAGTGCCAGCACTGAAAGCTGTTGCTAGCCAGCACCCTTCCTTGCAAGCGCTTTCAGAGGCGCAGCAACACTGGGGCTTTGCGCTTCTCTACGCACCAAACGCCACGGTCCTTCTCTTTCCGTCGGTAGACACGAGCTGAGAAATTGCAAACGTCGAGCAATTGCTCAGAGATGAAAAGTGCCAGCACTGAAAGCTCTTGCTAGCCAGCACCCTTCCTTGGAAGCGCTTTCACAGGCGCAGCAACACTGGGGCTTTGCGCTTCTCTACCCACCAAACGTCACGGTCATTCTCTTTCCGCCTCGTAGACACGAGCTGAGAAATTGCAAACGTCAAGCAATTGCTCAGAGATGAAAAGTGCCAGCACTGAAAGCTGTTGCTAGCCAGCACCCTTCCTTGGAAGCGCTTTTGTAGGCCTAAGAACACTGGGGCTCTGGGCTTCTCTAGCCACCTCATCTTCTGCTCATCCTCTCGCGCACTCTAAAGAGAGCTCAGGTGAGAAATTACAAACGTCGAGCAATTGCTCAGAGATGAAAAGTGCCAGCACTGAAAGCTGTTGCTAGCCAGCACCCTTCCTTGGAAGCGCTTTCAGAGGCGCAGCAACACTGGGGCTTTGCGCTTCTCTACCCACCAAACGTCACGGTCCTTCTCTTTCCGTCTCGTAGACACGAGCTGAGAAATTGCAAACGTCGAGCAATTGCTCAGAGATGAAAAGTGCCAGCACTGAAAGCTCTTGCTAGCCAGCACCCTTCCTTGGAAGCGCTTTTGTAGGCCTAAGAACACTGGGGCTCTGGGCTTCTCTAGCCACCTCATCTTCTGCTCATCCTCTCGCGCATTCTAAAGAGAGCTCAGGTGAGAAATTGCAAATGTCGAGCAATTGCTCAGAGATGAAAAGTGCCAGCACTGAAAGCTGTTGCTAGCCAGCACCCTTCCTTGGAAGCGCTTTCACAGGCGCAGCAACACTGGGGCTTTGCGCTTCTCTACCCACCAAACGTCACGGTCCTTCTCTTTCCGTCTCGTAGACATGAGCTGAGAAATTGCAAACGTCGAGCAATTGCTCAGAGATGAAAAGTGCCAGCACTGAAAGCTGTTGCTAGCCAGCACCCTTCCTTGGAAGCGCTTTCACAGGCGCAGCAACACTGGGGCTTTGCTCTTCTATACGCACCAAACGTCACGGTCCTTCTCTTTCCGTCTCGTACACACGAGCTGAGAAATTGCAAACGTCGAGCAATTGCTCAGAGATGAAAAGTGCCAGCACTGAAAGCTGTTGCTAGCCAGCACCCTTCCTTGGAAGCGCTTTTGTAGGCCTAAGAACACTGGGGCTCTGGGCTTCTCTAGCCACCTCATCTTCTGCTCATCCTCTCGCGCACTCTAAAGAGAGCTCAGGTGAGAAATTGCAAACGTCGAGCAATTGCTCAGAGATGAAAAGTGCCAGCACTGAAAGCTCTTGCTAGCCAGCACCCTTCCTTGGAAGCGCTTTCACAGGCACAGCAACACTGGGGCTTTGCGCTTCTCTAGCCACCAAACGTCACGGTCCTTCTCTTTCTGTCTCGTAGACACGAGCTGAGAAATTGCAAACGTCGAGCAATTGCTCCGAGATGAAAAGTGCCAGCACTGAAAGCTGTTGCTAGCCAGCACCCTTCCTTGGAAGCGCTTTTGTAGGCCTAAGAACACTGGGGCTCTGGGCTTCTCTACCCACCAAACGTCACGGTCATTCTCTTTCTGCCTCGTAGACACGAGCTGAGAAATTGCAAACGTCAAGCAATTGCTCAGAGATGAAAAGTGCCAGCACTGAAAGCTGTTGCTAGCCAGCACCCTTCCTTGGAAGCGCTTTCACAGGCGCAGCAACACTGGGGCTTTGCGCTTCTCTACCCACCAAATGTCACGGTCATTCTCTTTCCGTCTCCTAGACACGAGCTGAGAAATTGCAAACGTCGAGCAATTGCTCAGAGATGAAAAGTGCCAGCACTGAAAGCTCTTGCTAGCCAGCACCCTTCCTTGGAAGCGCTTTTGTAGGCCTAAGAACACTGGGGCTCTGGGCTTCTCTAGCCACCTCATCTTCTGCTCATCCTCTCGCGCACTCTAAAGAGAGCTCAGGTGAGAAATTGCAAATGTCGAGCAATTGCTCAGAGATGAAAAGTGCCAGCACTGAAAGCTCTTGCTAGCCAGCACCCTTCCTTGGAAGCGCTTTCACAGGCGCAGCAACACTGGGGCTTTGCGCTTCTCTAGCCACCAAACGTCACAGTCCTTCTCTTTCCGTCTCCTAGACACGAGCTGAGAAATTGCAAACGTCGAGCAATTGCTCAGAGATGAAAAGTGCCAGCACTGAAAGCTCTTGCTAGCCAGCACCCTTCCTTGGAAGCGCTTTCACAGGCGCAGCAACACTGGGGCTTTGCGCTTCTCTAGCCACCAAACGTCACGGTCATTCTCTTTCTGCCTCGTAGACACGAGCTGAGAAATTGCAAACGTCAAGCAATTGCTCAGAGATGAAAAGTGCCAGCACTGAAAGCTGTTGCTAGCCAGCACCCTTCCTTGGAAGCGCTTTCACAGGCGCAGCAACACTGGGGCTTTGCGCTTCTCTACCCACCAAATGTCACGGTCATTCTCTTTCCGTCTCCTAGACACGAGCTGAGAAATTGCAAACGTCGAGCAATTGCTCAGAGATGAAAAGTGCCAGCACTGAAAGCTGTTGCTAGCCAGCACCCTTCCTTGGAAGCGCTTTTGTAGGCCTAAGAACACTGGGGCTCTGGGCTTCTCTAGCCACCTAATCTTCTGCTCATCCTCTCGCGCACTCTAAAGAGAGCTCAGGTGAGAAATTGCAAATGTCGAGCAATTGCTCAGAGATGAAAAGTGCCAGCACTGAAAGCTGTTGCTAGCCAGCACCCTTCCTTGGAAGCGCTTTCACAGGCGCAGCAACACTGGGGCTTTGCGCTTCTCTAGCCACCAAACGTCACGGTCCTTCTCTTTCCGTCTCGTAGACACGAGCTGAGAAATTGCAAACGTCGAGCAATTGCTCAGAGATGAAAAGTGCCAGCACTGAAAGCTCTTGCTAGCCAGCACCCTTCCTTGGAAGCGCTTTCACAGGCGCAGCAACACTGGGGCTTTGCTCTTCTATACGCACCAAACGTCACGGTCCTTCTCTTTCCGTCTCCTAGACACGAGCTGAGAAATTGCAAACGTCGAGCAATTGCTCCGAGATGAAAAGTGCCAGCACTGAAAGCTGTTGCTAGCCAGCACCCTTCCTTGGAAGCGCTTTTGTAGGCCTAAGAACACTGGGGCTCTGGGCTTCTCTAGCCACCTCATCTTCTGCTCATCCTCTCGCGCACTCTAAAGAGAGCTCAGGTGAGAAATTACAAACGTCGAGCAATTGCTCAGAGATGAAAAGTGCCAGCACTGAAAGCTCTTGCTAGCCAGCACCCTTCCTTGGAAGCGCTTTCACAGGCGCAGCAACACTGGGGCTTTGCGCTTCTCTAGCCACCAAACGTCACGGTCCTTCTCTTTCCATCTCCTAGACACGAGCTGAGAAATTGCAAACGTCGAGCAATTGCTCAGAGATGAAAAGTGCCAGCACTGAAAGCTCTTGCTAGCCAGCACCCTTCCTTGGAAGCGCTTTTGTAGGCCTAAGAACACTGGGGCTCTGGGCTTCTCTAGCCACCTCATCTTCTGCTCATCCTCTCGCGCACTCTAAAGAGAGCTCAGGTGAGAAATTGCAAATGTCGAGCAATTGCTCAGAGATGAAAAGTGCCAGCACTGAAAGCTGTTGCTAGCCAGCACCCTTCCTTGGAAGCGCTTTCACAGGCGCAGCAACACTGGGGCTTTGCGCTTCTCTAGCCACCAAACGTCACGGTCCTTCTCTTTCCGTCTCGTAGACACGAGCTCAGAAATTGCAAACGTCGAGCAATTGCTCAGAGATGAAAAGTGCCAGCACTGAAAGCTCTTGCTAGCCAGCACCCTTCCTTGGAAGCGCTTTCACAGGCGCAGCAACACTGGGGCTTTGCTCTTCTATACGCACCAAACGTCGCGGTCCTTCTCTTTCCGTCTCCTAGACACGAGCTGAGAAATTGCAAACGTCGAGCAATTGCTCAGAGATGAAAAGTGCCAGCACTGAAAGCTCTTGCTAGCCAGCACCCTTCCTTGGAAGCGCTTTTGTAGGCCTAAGAACACTGGGGCTCTGGGCTTCTCTAGCCACCTCATCTTCTGCTCATCCTCTCGCGCACTCTAAAGAGAGCTCAGGTGAGAAATTGCAAACGTCGAGCAATTGCTCAGAGATGAAAAGTGCCAGCACTGAAAGCTCTTGCTAGCCAGCACCCTTCCTTGGAAGCGCTTTCACAGGCGCAGCAACACTGGGGCTTTGCGCTTCTCTAGCCACCAAAAGTCACGGTCCTTCTCTTTCCGTCTCGTAGACACGAGCTGAGAAATTGCAAACGTCGAGCAATTGCTCAGAGATGAAAAGTGCCAGCACTGAAAGCTCTTGCTAGCCAGCACCCTTCCTTGGAAGCGCTTTCACAGGAGCAGCAACACTGGGGCTTTGCGCTTCTATACGCACCAAACGTCACGGTCATTCTCTTTCCGTCTCGTAGACATGAGCTGAGAAATTGCAAACGTCGAGCAATTGCTCCGAGATGAAAAGTGCCAGCACTGAAAGCTGTTGCTAGCCAGCACCCTTCCTTGGAAGCGCTTTTGTAGGCCTAAGAACACTGGGGCTCTGGGCTTCTCTAGCCACCTCATCTTCTGCTCATCCTCTCGCGCACTCTAAAGAGAGCTCAGGTGAGAAATTGCAAACGTCGAGCAATTGCTCAGAGATGAAAAGTGCCAGCACTGAAAGCTCTTGCTAGCCAGCACCCTTCCTTGGAAGCGCTTTCACAGGCACAGCAACACTGGGGCTTTGCGCTTCTCTAGCCACCAAACGTCACGGTCCTTCTCTTTCCGTCAGTAGACACGAGCTGAGAAATTGCAAACGTCGAGCAATTGCTCAGAGATGAAAAGTGCCAGCACTGAAAGCTCTTGCTAGCCAGCACCCTTCCTTGGAAGCGCTTTCACAGGCGCAGCAACACTGGGGCTTTGCGCTTCTCTACCCACCAAACGTCACGGTCATTCTCTTTCTGCCTCGTAGACACGAGCTGAGAAATTGCAAACGTCAAGCAATTGCTCAGAGATGAAAAGTGCCAGCACTGAAAGCTGTTGCTAGCCAGCACCCTTCCTTGGAAGCGCTTTCACAGGCGCAGCAACACTGGGGCTTTGCGCTTCTCTACCCACCAAATGTCACGGTCATTCTCTTTCCGCCTCCTAGACACGAGCTGAGAAATTGCAAACGTCGAGCAATTGCTCAGAGATGAAAAGTGCCAGCACTGAAAGCTGTTGCTAGCCAGCACCCTTCCTTGGAAGCGCTTTCACAGGCGCAGCAACACTGGGGCTTTGCGCTTCTCTAGCCACCAAAAGTCACGGTCCTTCTCTTTCCGTCTCGTAGACACGAGCTGAGAAATTGCAAACGTCGAGCAATTGCTCAGAGATGAAAAGTGCCAGCACTGAAAGCTGTTGCTAGCCAGCACCCTTCCTTGGAAGCGCTTTCACAGGCGCAGCAACACTTGGGCTTTGCTCTTCTATACGCACCAAACGTCACGGTCCTTCTCTTTCCGTCTCGTACACACGAGCTGAGAAATTGCAAACGTCGAGCAATTGCTCAGAGATGAAAAGTGCCAGCACTGAAAGCTCTTGCTAGCCAGCACCCTTCCTTGGAAGCGCTTTTGTAGGCCTAAGAACACTGGGGCTCTGGGCTTCTCTAGCCACCTCATCTTCTGCTCATCCTCTCGCGCACTCTAAAGAGAGCTCAGGTGAGAAATTGCAAATGTCGAGCAATTGCTCAGAGATGAAAAGTGCCAGCACTGAAAGCTCTTGCTAGCCAGCACCCTTCCTTGGAAGCGCTTTCACAGGCGCAGCAACACTGGGGCTTTGCGCTTCTCTAGCCACCAAACGTCACGGTCATTCTCTTTCCGTCTCCTAGACACGAGCTGAGAAATTGCAAACGTCGAGCAATTGCTCAGAGATGAAAAGTGCCAGCACTGAAAGCTCTTGCTAGCCAGCCCCCTTCCTTGGAAGCGCTTTTGTAGGCCTAAGAACACTGGGGCTCTGGGCTTCTCTAGCCACCTAATCTTCTGCTCATCCTCTCGCGCACTCTAAAGAGAGCTCAGGTGAGAAATTGCAAATGTCGAGCAATTGCTCAGAGATGAAAAGTGCCAGCACTGAAAGCTCTTGCTAGCCAGCACCCTTCCTTGCAAGCGCTTTCAGAGGCGCAGCAACACTGGGGCTTTGCGCTTCTCTAGCCACCAAACGTCACAGTCATTCTCTTTCCGTCGGTAGACACGAGCTGAGAAATTGCAAACGTCGAGCAATTGCTCAGAGATGAAAAGTGCCAGCACTGAAAGCTCTTGCTAGCCAGCACCCTTCCTTGGAAGCGCTTTCACAGGCGCAGCAACACTGGGGCTTTGCGCTTCTCTACCCACCAAACGTCACGGTCATTCTCTTTCCGCCTCGTAGACACGAGCTGAGAAATTGCAAACGTCAAGCAATTGCTCAGAGATGAAAAGTGCCAGCACTGAAAGCTCTTGCTAGCCAGCACCCTTCCTTGGAAGCGCTTTTGTAGGCCTAAGAACACTGGGGCTCTGGGCTTCTCTAGCCACCTCATCTTCTGCTCATCCTCTCGCGCACTCTAAAGAGAGCTCAGGTGAGAAATTGCAAACGTCGAGCAATTGCTCAGAGATGAAAAGTGCCAGCACTGAAAGCTGTTGCTAGCCAGCACCCTTCCTTGGAAGCGCTTTCACAGGCGCAGCAACACTGGGGCTTTGCGCTTCTCTAGCCACCAAAAGTCACGGTCCTTCTCTTTCCGTCTCGTAGACACGAGCTGAGAAATTGCAAACGTCGAGCAATTGCTCAGAGATGAAAAGTGCCAGCACTGAAAGCTGTTGCTAGCCAGCACCCTTCCTTGGAAGCGCTTTCACAGGCGCAGCAACACTGGGGCTTTGCGCTTCTATACGCACCAAACGTCACAGTCCTTCTCTTTCCGTCTCGTAGACACGAGCTGAGAAATTGCAAACGTCGAGCAATTGCTCAGAGATGAAAAGTGCCAGCACTGAAAGCTGTTGCTAGCCAGCACCCTTCCTTGGAAGCGCTTTCACAGGCGCAGCAACACTGGGGCTTTGCGCTTCTCTAGCCACCAAACGTCACGGTCCTTCTCTTTCCGTCTCCTAGACACGAGCTGAGAAATTGCAAACGTCGAGCAATTGCTCAGAGATGAAAAGTGCCAGCACTGAAAGCTCTTGCTAGCCAGCACCCTTCCTTGGAAGCGCTTTTGTAGGCCTAAGAACACTGGGGCTCTGGGCTTCTCTAGCCACCTCATCTTCTGCTCATCCTCTCGCGCACTCTAAAGAGAGCTCAGGTGAGAAATTGCAAACGTCGAGCAATTGCTCAGAGATGAAAAGTGCCAGCACTGAAAGCTGTTGCTAGCCAGCACCCTTCCTTGGAAGCGCTTTCACAGGCGCAGCAACACTGGGGCTTTGCGCTTCTCTAGCCACCAAAAGTCACAGTCCTTCTCTTTCCGTCTCGTAGACATGAGCTGAGAAATTGCAAACGTCGAGCAATTGCTCAGAGATGAAAAGTGCCAGCACTGAAAGCTCTTGCTAGCCAGCACCCTTCCTTGGAAGCGCTTTCACAGGAGCAGCAACAGTGGGGCTTTGCGCTTCTATACGCACCAAACGTCACGGTCATTCTCTTTCCGTCTCGTAGACATGAGCTGAGAAATTGCAAACGTCAAGCAATTGCTCAGAGATGAAAAGTGCCAGCACTGAAAGCTGTTGCTAGCCAGCACCCTTCCTTGGAAGCGCTTTTGTAGGCCTAAGAACACTGGGGCTCTGGGCTTCTCTAGCCACCTCATCTTCTGCTCATCCTCTCGCGCACTCTAAAGAGAGCTCAGGTGAGAAATTGCAAACGTCGAGCAATTGCTCAGAGATGAAAAGTGCCAGCACTGAAAGCTCTTGCTAGCCAGCACCCTTCCTTGGAAGCGCTTTCACAGGCGCAGCAACACTGGGGCTTTGCGCTTCTCTAGCCACCAAACGTCACGGTCCTTCTCTTTCCGTCGGTAGACACGAGCTGAGAAATTGCAAACGTCGAGCAATTGCTCAGAGATGAAAAGTGCCAGCACTGAAAGCTCTTGCTAGCCAGCACCCTTCCTTGGAAGCGCTTTCACAGGCGCAGCAACACTGGGGCTTTGCGCTTCTCTAGCCACCAAACGTCACGGTCATTCTCTTTCCGCCTCGTAGACACGAGCTGAGAAATTGCAAACGTCAAGCAATTGCTCAGAGATGAAAAGTGCCAGCACTGAAAGCTGTTGCTAGCCAGCACCCTTCCTTGGAAGCGCTTTCACAGGCGCAGTAACACTGGGGCTTTGCGCTTCTCTAGCCACCAAACGTCACGGTCCTTCTCTTTCCGTCGGTAGACACGAGCTGAGAAATTGCAAACGTCGAGCAATTGCTCAGAGATGAAAAGTGCCAGCACTGAAAGCTCTTGCTAGCCAGCACCCTTCCTTGGAAGCGCTTTTGTAGGCCTAAGAAGACTGGGGCTCTGGGCTTCTCTAGCCACCTCATCTTCTGCTCATCCTCTCGCGCACTCTAAAGAGAGCTCAGGTGAGAAATTGCAAATGTCGAGCAATTGCTCAGAGATGAAAAGTGCCAGCACTGAAAGCTGTTGCTAGCCAGCACCCTTCCTTGGAAGCGCTTTCACAGGCGCAGCAACACTGGGGCTTTGCGCTTCTCTACCCACCAAACGTCACGGTCCTTCTCTTTCCGTCTCCTAGACACGAGCTGAGAAATTGCAAACGTCGAGCAATTGCTCAGAGATGAAAAGTGCCAGCACTGAAAGCTCTTGCTAGCCAGCACCCTTCCTTGGAAGCGCTTTCACAGGCGCAGCAACACTGGGGCTTTGCGCTTCTATACGCACCAAACGTCACGGTCATTCTCTTTCCGTCTTGTAGACACGAGCTGAGAAATTGCAAACGTCAAGCAATTGCTCAGAGATGAAAAGTGCCAGCACTGAAAGCTGTTGCTAGCCAGCACCCTTCCTTGGAAGCGCTTTTTTAGGCCTAAGAACACTGGGGCTCTGGGCTTCTCTAGCCACCTCATCTTCTGCTCATCCTCTCGCGCACTCTAAAGAGAGCTCAGGTGAGAAATTGCAAACGTCGAGCAATTGCTCCGAGATGAAAAGTGCCAGCACTGAAAGCTCTTGCTAGCCAGCACCCTTCCTTGGAAGCGCTTTCACAGGCGCAGTAACACTGGGGCTTTGCGCTTCTCTAGCCACCAAGCGTCACGGTCATTCTCTTTCCGTCTCGTAGACACGAGCTGAGAAATTGCAAACGTCGAGCAATTGCTCAGAGATGAAAAGTGCCAGCACTGAAAGCTCTTGCTAGCCAGCACCCTTCCTTGGAAGCGCTTTCACAGGCGCAGCAACACTGGGGCTTTGCGCTTCTCTAGCCACCAAACGTCACGGTCATTCTCTTTCCGCCTCGTAGACACGAGCTGAGAAATTGCAAACGTCAAGCAATTGCTCAGAGATGAAAAGTGCCAGCACTGAAAGCTGTTGCTAGCCAGCACCCTTCCTTGGAAGCGCTTTCACAGGCGCAGTAACACTGGGGCTTTGCGCTTCTCTAGCCACCAAACGTCACGGTCCTTCTCTTTCCGTCGGTAGACACGAGCTGAGAAATTGCAAACATCGAGCAATTGCTCAGAGATGAAAAGTGCCAGCACTGAAAGCTCTTGCTAGCCAGCACCCTTCCTTGGAAGCGCTTTTGTAGGCCTAAGAACACTGGGGCTCTGGGCTTCTCTAGCCACCTCATCTTCTGCTCATCCTCTCGCGCACTCTAAAGAGAGCTCAGGTGAGAAATTGCAAATGTCGAGCAATTGCTCAGAGATGAAAAGTGCCAGCACTGAAAGCTGTTGCTAGCCAGCACCCTTCCTTGGAAGCGCTTTCACAGGCGCAGCAACACTGGGGCTTTGCGCTTCTCTACCCACCAAACGTCACGGTCCTTCTCTTTCCGTCTCGTAGACACGAGCTGAGAAATTGCAAACGTCGAGCAATTGCTCAGAGATGAAAAGTGCCAGCACTGAAAGCTCTTGCTAGACAGCACCCTTCCTTGGAAGCGCTTTCACAGGCGCAGCAACACTGGGGCTTTGCGCTTCTATACGCACCAAACGTCACAGTCCTTCTCTTTCCGTCTCGTAGACACGAGCTGAGAAATTGCAAACGTCGAGCAATTGCTCAGAGATGAAAAGTGCCAGCACTGAAAGCTGTTGCTAGCCAGCACCCTTCCTTGGAAGCGCTTTCACAGGCGCAGCAACACTGGGGCTTTGCGCTTCTCTAGCCACCAAACGTCACGGTCCTTCTCTTTCCGTCTCCTAGACACGAGCTGAGAAATTGCAAACGTCGAGCAATTGCTCAGAGATGAAAAGTGCCAGCACTGAAAGCTCTTGCTAGCCAGCACCCTTCCTTGGAAGCGCTTTTGTAGGCCTAAGAACACTGGGGCTCTGGGCTTCTCTAGCCACCTCATCTTCTGCTCATCCTCTCGCGCACTCTAAAGAGAGCTCAGGTGAGAAATTGCAAACGTCGAGCAATTGCTCAGAGATGAAAAGTGCCAGCACTGAAAGCTGTTGCTAGCCAGCACCCTTCCTTGGAAGCGCTTTCACAGGCGCAGCAACACTGGGGCTTTGCGCTTCTCTAGCCACCAAAAGTCACAGTCCTTCTCTTTCCGTCTCGTAGACATGAGCTGAGAAATTGCAAACGTCGAGCAATTGCTCAGAGATGAAAAGTGCCAGCACTGAAAGCTCTTGCTAGCCAGCACCCTTCCTTGGAAGCGCTTTCACAGGAGCAGCAACAGTGGGGCTTTGCGCTTCTATACGCACCAAACGTCACGGTCATTCTCTTTCCGTCTCGTAGACATGAGCTGAGAAATTGCAAACGTCAAGCAATTGCTCAGAGATGAAAAGTGCCAGCACTGAAAGCTGTTGCTAGCCAGCACCCTTCCTTGGAAGCGCTTTTGTAGGCCTAAGAACACTGGGGCTCTGGGCTTCTCTAGCCACCTCATCTTCTGCTCATCCTCTCGCGCACTCTAAAGAGAGCTCAGGTGAGAAATTGCAAACGTCGAGCAATTGCTCAGAGATGAAAAGTGCCAGCACTGAAAGCTCTTGCTAGCCAGCACCCTTCCTTGGAAGCGCTTTCACAGGCGCAGCAACACTGGGGCTTTGCGCTTCTCTAGCCACCAAACGTCACGGTCCTTCTCTTTCCGTCGGTAGACACGAGCTGAGAAATTGCAAACGTCGAGCAATTGCTCAGAGATGAAAAGTGCCAGCACTGAAAGCTCTTGCTAGCCAGCACCCTTCCTTGGAAGCGCTTTCACAGGCGCAGCAACACTGGGGCTTTGCGCTTCTCTAGCCACCAAACGTCACGGTCATTCTCTTTCCGCCTCGTAGACACGAGCTGAGAAATTGCAAACGTCAAGCAATTGCTCAGAGATGAAAAGTGCCAGCACTGAAAGCTGTTGCTAGCCAGCACCCTTCCTTGGAAGCGCTTTCACAGGCGCAGTAACACTGGGGCTTTGCGCTTCTCTAGCCACCAAACGTCACGGTCCTTCTCTTTCCGTCGGTAGACACGAGCTGAGAAATTGCAAACGTCGAGCAATTGCTCAGAGATGAAAAGTGCCAGCACTGAAAGCTCTTGCTAGCCAGCACCCTTCCTTGGAAGCGCTTTTGTAGGCCTAAGAAGACTGGGGCTCTGGGCTTCTCTAGCCACCTCATCTTCTGCTCATCCTCTCGCGCACTCTAAAGAGAGCTCAGGTGAGAAATTGCAAATGTCGAGCAATTGCTCAGAGATGAAAAGTGCCAGCACTGAAAGCTGTTGCTAGCCAGCACCCTTCCTTGGAAGCGCTTTCACAGGCGCAGCAACACTGGGGCTTTGCGCTTCTCTACCCACCAAACGTCACGGTCCTTCTCTTTCCGTCTCCTAGACACGAGCTGAGAAATTGCAAACGTCGAGCAATTGCTCAGAGATGAAAAGTGCCAGCACTGAAAGCTCTTGCTAGCCAGCACCCTTCCTTGGAAGCGCTTTCACAGGCGCAGCAACACTGGGGCTTTGCGCTTCTATACGCACCAAACGTCACGGTCATTCTCTTTCCGTCTTGTAGACACGAGCTGAGAAATTGCAAACGTCAAGCAATTGCTCAGAGATGAAAAGTGCCAGCACTGAAAGCTGTTGCTAGCCAGCACCCTTCCTTGGAAGCGCTTTTTTAGGCCTAAGAACACTGGGGCTCTGGGCTTCTCTAGCCACCTCATCTTCTGCTCATCCTCTCGCGCACTCTAAAGAGAGCTCAGGTGAGAAATTGCAAACGTCGAGCAATTGCTCCGAGATGAAAAGTGCCAGCACTGAAAGCTCTTGCTAGCCAGCACCCTTCCTTGGAAGCGCTTTCACAGGCGCAGTAACACTGGGGCTTTGCGCTTCTCTAGCCACCAAGCGTCACGGTCATTCTCTTTCCGTCTCGTAGACACGAGCTGAGAAATTGCAAACGTCGAGCAATTGCTCAGAGATGAAAAGTGCCAGCACTGAAAGCTCTTGCTAGCCAGCACCCTTCCTTGGAAGCGCTTTCACAGGCGCAGCAACACTGGGGCTTTGCGCTTCTCTAGCCACCAAACGTCACGGTCATTCTCTTTCCGCCTCGTAGACACGAGCTGAGAAATTGCAAACGTCAAGCAATTGCTCAGAGATGAAAAGTGCCAGCACTGAAAGCTGTTGCTAGCCAGCACCCTTCCTTGGAAGCGCTTTCACAGGCGCAGTAACACTGGGGCTTTGCGCTTCTCTAGCCACCAAACGTCACGGTCCTTCTCTTTCCGTCGGTAGACACGAGCTGAGAAATTGCAAACGTCGAGCAATTGCTCAGAGATGAAAAGTGCCAGCACTGAAAGCTCTTGCTAGCCAGCACCCTTCCTTGGAAGCGCTTTTGTAGGCCTAAGAACACTGGGGCTCTGGGCTTCTCTAGCCACCTCATCTTCTGCTCATCCTCTCGCGCACTCTAAAGAGAGCTCAGGTGAGAAATTGCAAATGTCGAGCAATTGCTCAGAGATGAAAAGTGCCAGCACTGAAAGCTGTTGCTAGCCAGCACCCTTCCTTGGAAGCGCTTTCACAGGCGCAGCAACACTGGGGCTTTGCGCTTCTCTACCCACCAAACGTCACGGTCCTTCTCTTTCCGTCTCGTAGACACGAGCTGAGAAATTGCAAACGTCGAGCAATTGCTCAGAGATGAAAAGTGCCAGCACTGAAAGCTCTTGCTAGACAGCACCCTTCCTTGGAAGCGCTTTCACAGGCGCAGCAACACTGGGGCTTTGCGCTTCTATACGCACCAAACGTCACGGTCATTCTCTTTCCGTCTTGTAGACACGAGCTGAGAAATTGCAAACGTCAAGCAATTGCTCAGAGATGAAAAGTGCCAGCACTGAAAGCTGTTGCTAGCCAGCACCCTTCCTTGGAAGCGCTTTTTTAGGCCTAAGAACACTGGGGCTCTGGGCTTCTCTAGCCACCTCATCTTCTGCTCATCCTCTCGCGCACTCTAAAGAGAGCTCAGGTGAGAAATTGCAAACGTCGAGCAATTGCTCCGAGATGAAAAGTGCCAGCACTGAAAGCTCTTGCTAGCCAGCACCCTTCCTTGGAAGCGCTTTCACAGGCGCAGTAACACTGGGGCTTTGCGCTTCTCTAGCCACCAAGCGTCACGGTCATTCTCTTTCCGTCTCGTAGACACGAGCTGAGAAATTGCAAACGTCGAGCAATTGCTCAGAGATGAAAAGTGCCAGCACTGAAAGCTCTTGCTAGCCAGCACCCTTCCTTGGAAGCGCTTTTGTAGGCCTAAGAACACTGGGGCTCTGGGCTTCTCTAGCCACCTCATCTTCTGCTCATCCTCTCGCGCACTCTAAAGAGAGCTCAGGTGAGAAATTGCAAACGTCGAGCAATTGCTCAGAGATGAAAAGTGCCAGCACTGAAAGCTCTTGCTAGCCAGCACCCTTCCTTGGAAGCGCTTTCACAGGCGCAGCAACACTGGGGCTTTGCGCTTCTCTAGCCACCAAACGTCACGGTCCTTCTCTTTCCGTCTCGTAGACACGAGCTGAGAAATTGCAAACGTCGAGCAATTGCTCAGAGATGAAAAGTGCCAGCACTGAAAGCTCTTGCTAGCCAGCACCCTTCCTTGGAAGCGCTTTCACAGGCGCAGCAACACTGGGGCTTTGCGCTTCTCTAGCCACCAAACGTCACGGTCATTCTCTTTCCGTCTCGTAGACATGAGCTGAGAAATTGCAAACGTCGAGCAATTGCTCAGAGATGAAAAGTGCCAGCACTGAAAGCTGTTGCTAGCCAGCAACCTTCCTTGGAAGCGCTTTTGTAGGCCTAAGAACACTGGGGCTCTGGGCTTCTCTAGCCACCTAATCTTCTGCTCATCCTCTCGCGCACTCTAAAGAGAGCTCAGGTGAGAAATTGCAAATGTCGAGCAATTGCTCAGAGATGAAAAGTGCCAGCACTGAAAGCTCTTGCTAGCCAGCACCCTTCCTTGCAAGCGCTTTCAGAGGCGCAGCAACACTGGGGCTTTGCGCTTCTCTACGCACCAAACGCCACGGTCCTTCTCTTTCCGTCGGTAGACACGAGCTGAGAAATTGCAAACGTCGAGCAATTGCTCAGAGATGAAAAGTGCCAGCACTGAAAGCTCTTGCTAGACAGCACCCTTCCTTGGAAGCGCTTTCACAGGCGCAGCAACACTGGGGCTTTGCGCTTCTCTACCCACCAAACGTCACGGTCATTCTCTTTCCGCCTCGTAGACACGAGCTGAGAAATTGCAAACGTCAAGCAATTGCTCAGAGATGAAAAGTGCCAGCACTGAAAGCTGTTGCTAGCCAGCACCCTTCCTTGGAAGCGCTTTTGTAGGCCTAAGAACACTGGGGCTCTGGGCTTCTCTAGCCACCTCATCTTCTGCTCATCCTCTCGCGCACTCTAAAGAGAGCTCAGGTGAGAAATTACAAACGTCGAGCAATTGCTCAGAGATGAAAAGTGCCAGCACTGAAAGCTCTTGCTAGCCAGCACCCTTCCTTGGAAGCGCTTTCACAGGCGCAGCAACACTGGGGCTTTGCGCTTCTCTACCCACCAAACGTCACGGTCCTTCTCTTTCCGTCTCCTAGACACGAGCTGAGAAATTGCAAACGTCGAGCAATTGCTCAGAGATGAAAAGTGCCAGCACTGAAAGCTGTTGCTAGCCAGCACCCTTCCTTGGAAGCGCTTTTGTAGGCCTAAGAACACTGGGGCTCTGGGCTTCTCTAGCCACCTCATCTTCTGCTCATCCTCTCGCGCACTCTAAAGAGAGCTCAGGTGAGAAATTGCAAACGTCGAGCAATTGCTCAGAGATGAAAAGTGCCAGCACTGAAAGCTCTTGCTAGCCAGCACCCTTCCTTGGAAGCGCTTTCACAGGCGCAGCAACACTGGGGCTTTGCGCTTCTCTAGCGACCAAACGTCACGGTCCTTCTCTTTCCGTCTCGTAGACACGAGCTGAGAAATTGCAAACGTCGAGCAATTGCTCAGAGATGAAAAGTGCCAGCACTGAAAGCTCTTGCTAGCCAGCACCCTTCCTTGGAAGCGCTTTCACAGGCGCAGCAACACTGGGGCTTTGCGCTTCTATACGCACCAAACGTCACGGTCATTCTCTTTCCGTCTCGTAGACATGAGCTGAGAAATTGCAAACGTCGAGCAATTGCTCAGAGATGAAAAGTGCCAGCACTGAAAGCTGTTGCTAGCCAGCACCCTTCCTTGGAAGCGCTTTTGTAGGCCTAAGAAGACTGGGGCTCTGGGCTTCTCTAGCCACCTCATCTTCTGCTCATCCTCTCGCGCACTCTAAAGAGAGCTCAGGTGAGAAATTGCAAACGTCGAGCAATTGCTCAGAGATGAAAAGTGCCAGCACTGAAAGCTCTTGCTAGCCAGCACCCTTCCTTGGAAGCGTTTTCACAGGCACAGCAACACTGGGGCTTTGCGCTTCTCTAGCCACCAAACGTCACGGTCCTTCTCTTTCCGTCGGTAGACACGAGCTGAGAAATTGCAAACGTCGAGCAATTGCTCAGAGATGAAAAGTGCCAGCACTGAAAGCTCTTGCTAGCCAGCACCCTTCCTTGGAAGCGCTTTCACAGGCGCAGCAACACTGGGGCTTTGCGCTTCTCTACCCACCAAACGTCACGGTCCTTCTCTTTCTGCCTCGTAGACACGAGCTGAGAAATTGCAAACGTCAAGCAATTGCTCAGAGATGAAAAGTGCCAGCACTGAAAGCTGTTGCTAGCCAGCACCCTTCCTTGGAAGCGCTTTTGTAGGCCTAAGAACACTGGGGCTCTGGGCTTCTCTAGCCACCTCATCTTCTGCTCATCCTCTCGCGCACTCTAAAGAGAGCTCAGGTGAGAAATTACAAACGTCGAGCAATTGCTCAGAGATGAAAAGTGCCAGCACTGAAAGCTGTTGCTAGCCAGCACCCTTCCTTGGAAGCGCTTTCACAGGCGCAGCAACACTGGGGCTTTGCGCTTCTCTAGCCGCCAAACGTCACGGTCCTTCTCTTTCCGTCTCCTAGACACGAGCTGAGAAATTGCAAACGTCGAGCAATTGCTCAGAGATGAAAAGTGCCAGCACTGAAAGCTCTTGCTAGCCAGCACCCTTCCTTGGAAGCGCTTTTGTAGGCCTAAGAACACTGGGGCTCTGGGCTTCTCTAGCCACCTCATCTTCTGCTCATCCTCTCGCGCACTCTAAAGAGAGCTCAGGTGAGAAATTGCAAATGTCGAGCAATTGCTCAGAGATGAAAAGTGCCAGCACTGAAAGCTCTTGCTAGCCAGCACCCTTCCTTGGAAGCGCTTTCACAGGCGCAGCAACACTGGGGCTTTGCGCTTCTCTAGCCACCAAACGTCACGGTCCTTCTCTTTCCGTCTCGTAGACACGAGCTGAGAAATTGCAAACGTCGAGCAATTGCTCAGAGATGAAAAGTGCCAGTACTGAAAGCTCTTGCTAGCCAGCACCCTTCCTTGGAAGCGCTTTCACAGGCGCAGCAACACTGGGGCTTTGCTCTTCTATACGCACCAAACGTCACGGTCCTTCTCTTTCCGTCTCCTAGACACGAGCTGAGAAATTGCAAACGTCGAGCAATTGCTCAGAGATGAAAAGTGCCAGCACTGAAAGCTCTTGCTAGCCAGCACCCTTCCTTGGAAGCGCTTTTGTAGGCCTAAGAACACTGGGGCTCTGGGCTTCTCTAGCCACCTCATCTTCTGCTCATCCTCTCGCGCACTCTAAAGAGAGCTCAGGTGAGAAATTGCAAACGTCGAGCAATTGCTCAGAGATGAAAAGTGCCAGCACTGAAAGCTCTTGCTAGCCAGCACCCTTCCTTGGAAGCGCTTTCACAGGCGCAGCAACACTGGGGATTTGCGCTTCTCTAGCCACCAAACGTCACAGTCATTCTCTTTCCGTCTCGTAGACACGAGCTGAGAAATTGCAAACGTCGAGCAATTGCTCAGAGATGAAAAGTGCCAGCACTGAAAGCTCTTGCTAGCCAGCACCCTTCCTTGGAAGCGCTTTCACAGGAGCAGCAACAGTGGGGCTTTGCGCTTCTATACGCACCAAACGTCACGGTCCTTCTCTTTCCGTCTCGTAGACACGAGCTGAGAAATTGCAAACGTCCAGCAATTGCTCAGAGATGAAAAGTGCCAGCACTGAAAGCTGTTGCTAGCCAGCACCCTTCCTTGGAAGCGCTTTTGTAGGCCTAAGAAGACTGGGGCTCTGGGCTTCTCTAGCCACCTCATCTTCTGCTCATCCTCTCGCGCACTCTAAAGAGAGCTCAGGTGAGAAATTGCAAACGTCGAGCAATTGCTCAGAGATGAAAAGTGCCAGCACTGAAAGCTCTTGCTAGCCAGCACCCTTCCTTGGAAGCGCTTTCACAGGCACAGCAACACTGGGGCTTTGCGCTTCTCTAGCCACCAAACGTCACGGTCCTTCTCTTTCCGTCGGTAGACACGAGCTGAGAAATTGCAAACGTCGAGCAATTGCTCAGAGATGAAAAGTGCCAGCACTGAAAGCTCTTGCTAGCCAGCACCCTTCCTTGGAAGCGCTTTCACAGGCGCAGCAACACTGGGGCTTTGCGCTTCTCTAGCCACCAAACGTCACGGTCATTCTCTTTCCGCCTCGTAGACACGAGCTGAGAAATTGCAAACGTCAAGCAATTGCTCAGAGATGAAAAGTGCCAGCACTGAAAGCTCTTGCTAGCCAGCACTCTTCCTTGGAAGCGCTTTCACAGGCGCAGCAACACTGGGGCTTTGCGCTTCTATACGCACCAAACGTCACGGTCCTTCTCTTTCCGTCTCCTAGACACGAGCTGAGAAATTGCAAACGTCGAGCAATTGCTCAGAGATGAAAAGTGCCAGCACTGAAAGCTCTTGCTAGCCAGCACCCTTCCTTGGAAGCGCTTTTGTAGGCCTAAGAACACTGGGGCTCTGGGCTTCTCTAGCCACCTAATCTTCTGCTCATCCTCTCGCGCACTCTAAAGAGAGCTCAGGTGAGAAATTGCAAACGTCCAGCAATTGCTCAGAGATGAAAAGTGCCAGCACTGAAAGCTCTTGCTAGCCAGCACCCTTCCTTGGAAGCGCTTTTGTAGGCCTAAGAACACTGGGGCTCTGGGCTTCTCTAGCCACCTCATCTTCTGCTCATCCTCTCGCGCACTCTAAAGAGAGCTCAGGTGAGAAATTGCAAACGTCGAGCAATTGCTCAGAGCTGAAAAGTGCCAGCACTGAAAGCTGTTGCTAGCCAGCACCCTTCCTTGGAAGCGCTTTCACAGGCGCAGTAACACTGGGGCTTTGCGCTTCTCTAGCCACCAAACGTCACGGTCCTTCTCTTTCCGTCGGTAGACACGAGCTGAGAAATTGCAAACGTCGAGCAATTGCTCCGAGATGAAAAGTGCCAGCACTGAAAGCTGTTGCTAGCCAGCCCCCTTCCTTGGAAGCGCTTTTGTAGGCCTAAGAACACTGGGGCTCTGGGCTTCTCTAGCCACCTCATCTTCTGCTCATCCTCTCGCGCACTCTAAAGAGAGCTCAGGTGAGAAATTGCAAACGTCAAGCAATTGCTCAGAGATGAAAAGTGCCAGCACTGAAAGCTGTTGCTAGCCAGCACCCTTCCTTGGAAGCGCTTTTGTAGGCCTAAGAACACTGGGGCTTTGCGCTTCTCTAGCCATCAAACGTCACAGTCATTCTCTTTCCGTCTCGTAGACATGAGCTGAGAAATTGCAAACGTCGAGCAATTGCTCCGAGATGAAAAGTGCCAGCACTGAAAGCTCTTGCTAGCCAGCACCCTTCCTTGGAAGCGCTTTTGTAGGCCTAAGAACACTGGGGCTCTGGGCTTCTCTAGCCACCTCATCTTCTGCTCATCCTCTCGCGCACTCTAAAGAGAGCTCAGGTGAGAAATTGCAAACGTCGAGCAATTGCTCAGAGATGAAAAGTGCCAGCACTGAAAGCTGTTGCTAGCCAGCACCCTTCCTTGGAAGCGCTTTCACAGGCGCAGCAACACTGGGGCTTTGCGCTTCTGTACGCACCAAACGTCACGGTCATTCTCTTTCCGTCTCGTAGACACGAGCTGAGAAATTGCAAACGTCGAGCAATTGCTCCGAGATGAAAAGTGCCAGCACTGAAAGCTGTTGCTAGCCAGCACCCTTCCTTGGAAGCGCTTTCACAGGCGCAGCAACACTGGGGCTTTGCGCTTCTATACGCACCAAACGTCACGGTCCTTCTCTTTCCGTCTCGTAGACACGAGCTGAGAAATTGCAAACGTCCAGCAATTGCTCAGAGATGAAAAGTGCCAGCACTGAAAGCTGTTGCTAGCCAGCACCCTTCCTTGGAAGCGCTTTTGTAGGCCTAAGAACACTGGGGCTCTGGGCTTCTCTAGCCACCTCATCTTCTGCTCATCCTCTCGCGCACTCTAAAGAGAGCTCAGGTGAGAAATTGCAAACGTCCAGCAATTGCTCAGAGATGAAAAGTGCCAGCACTGAAAGCTCTTGCTAGCCAGCACCCTTCCTTGGAAGCGCTTTCACAGGCGCAGCAACACTGGGGCTTTGCGCTTCTATACGCACCAAACGTCACGGTCCTTCTCTTTCCGTCTCGTAGACATGAGCTGAGAAATTGCAAACGTCGAGCAATTGCTCAGAGATGAAAAGTGCCAGCACTGAAAGCTGTTGCTAGCCAGCCCCCTTCCTTGGAAGCGCTTTCACAGGCGCAGCAACACTGGGGCTTTGCGCTTCTCTACCCACCAAACGTCACGGTCCTTCTCTTTCCGCCTCGTAGACACGAGCTGAGGAATTGCAAACGTCGAGCAATTGCTCAGAGATGAAAAGTGCCAGCACTGAAAGCTGTTGCTAGCCAGCACCCTTCCTTGGAAGCGCTTTCACAGGCGCAGCAACACTGGGGCTTTGCGCTTCTCTAGCCACCAAACGTCACGGTCCTTCTCTTTCCGTCTCGTAGACACGAGCTGAGAAATTGCAAACGTCGAGCAATTGCTCAGAGATGAAAAGTGCCAGCACTGAAAGCTGTTGCTAGCCAGCCCCCTTCCTTGGAAGCGCTTTTGTAGGCCTAAGAACACTGGGGCTCTGGGCTTCTCTAGCCACGTCATCTTCTGCTCATCCTCTCGCGCACTCTAAAGAGAGCTCAGGGGAGAAATTGCAAACGTCGAGCAATTGCTCAGAGATGAAAAGTGCCAGCACTGAAAGCTCTTGCTAGCCAGCACCCTTCCTTGGAAGCGCTTTCACAGGCGCAGCAACACTGGGGCTTTGCGCTTCTCTACCCACCAAACGTCATGGTCATTCTCTTTCCGTCTCGTAGACACGAGCTGAGAAATTGCAAACGTCCAGCAATTGCTCAGAGATGAAAAGTGCCAGCACTGAAAGCTCTTGCTAGCCAGCACCCTTCCTTGGAAGCGCTTTCACAGGCGCAGCAACACTGGGGCTTTGCGCTTCTCTACCCACCAAACGTCACGGTCCTTCTCTTTCCGTCTCGTAGACACGAGCTGAGAAATTGCAAACGTCGAGCAATTGCTCAGAGATGAAAAGTGCCAGCACTGAAAGCTGTTGCTAGCCAGCCCCCTTCCTTGGAAGCGCTTTTGTAGGCCTAAGAACACTGGGGCTCTGGGCTTCTCTAGCCACCTAATCTTCTGCTCATCCTCTCGCGCACTCTAAAGAGAGCTCAGGTGAGAAATTGCAAACGTCGAGCAATTGCTCAGAGATGAAAAGTGCCAGCACTGAAAGCTGTTGCTAGCCAGCACCCTTCCTTGGAAGCGCTTTCACAGGCGCAGCAACACTGGGGCTTTGCGCTTCTCTACCCACCAAACGTCACGGTCCTTCTCTTTCCGTCTCGTAGACACGAGCTGAGAAATTGCAAACGTCGAGCAATTGCTCCGAGATGAAAAGTGCCAGCACTGAAAGCTGTTGCTAGCCAGCACCCTTCCTTGGAAGCGCTTTTGTAGGCCTAAGAACACTGGGGCTCTGGGCTTCTCTAGCCACCTCATCTTCTGCTCATCCTCTCGCGCACTCTAAAGAGAGCTCAGGTGAGAAATTGCAAACGTCGAGCAATTGCTCAGAGATGAAAAGTGCCAGCACTGAAAGCTCTTGCTAGCCAGCACCCTTCCTTGGAAGCGCTTTCACAGGCGCAGTAACACTGGGGCTTTGCGCTTCTGTACGCACCAAACGTCACGGTCCTTCTCTTTCCGTCTCGTAGACACGAGCTGAGAAATTGCAAACGTCGAGCAATTGCTCCGAGATGAAAAGTGCCAGCACTGAAAGCTGTTGCTAGCCAGCACCCTTCCTTGGAAGCGCTTTCACAGGAGCAGCAACACTGGGGCTTTGCGCTTCTATACGCACCAAACGTCACGGTCCTTCTCTTTCCGTCGGTAGACACGAGCTGAGAAATTGCAAACGTCCAGCAATTGCTCAGAGATGAAAAGTGCCAGCACTGAAAGCTGTTGCTAGCCAGCACCCTTCCTTGGAAGCGCTTTTGTAGGCCTAAGAACACTGGGGCTCTGGGCTTCTCTAGCCACCTCATCTTCTGCTCATCCTCTCGCGCACTCTAAAGAGAGCTCAGGTGAGAAATTGCAAACGTCGAGCAATTGCTCAGAGATGAAAAGTGCCAGCACTGAAAGCTGTTGCTAGCCAGCACCCTTCCTTGGAAGCGCTTTCACAGGCGCAGCAACACTGGGGCTTTGCGCTTCTCTACCCACCAAACGTCACGGTCCTTCTCTTTCCGTCTCGTAGACATGAGCTGAGAAATTGCAAACGTCGAGCAATTGCTCAGAGATGAAAAGTGCCAGCACTGAAAGCTCTTGCTAGCCAGCACCCTTCCTTGGAAGCGCTTTCACAGGCGCAGCAACACTGGGGCTTTGCGCTTCTCTAGCCACCAAACGTCACGGTCCTTCTCTTTCCGTCTCCTAGACACGAGCTGAGAAATTGCAAACGTCGAGCAATTGCTCAGAGATGAAAAGTGCCAGCACTGAAAGCTGTTGCTAGCCAGCACCCTTCCTTGGAAGCGCTTTCACAGGCGCAGCAACACTGGGGCTTTGCGCTTCTCTAGCCACCAAACGTCACGGTCCTTCTCTTTCCGTCGGTAGACACGAGCTGAGAAATTGCAAACGTCGAGCAATTGCTCAGAGATGAAAAGTGCCAGCACTGAAAGCTCTTGCTAGCCAGCCCCCTTCCTTGGAAGCGCTTTTGTAGGCCTAAGAACACTGGGGCTCTGGGCTTCTCTAGCCACCTCATCTTCTGCTCATCCTCTCGCGCACTCTAAAGAGAGCTCAGGTGAGAAATTGCAAACGTCGAGCAATTGCTCAGAGATGAAAAGTGCCAGCACTGAAAGCTCTTGCTAGCCAGCACCCTTCCTTGGAAGCGCTTTCACAGGCGCAGCAACACTGGGGCTTTGCGCTTCTCTACCCACCAAACGTCACGGTCATTCTCTTTCCGTCTTGTAGACACGAGCTGAGAAATTGCAAACGTCGAGCAATTGCTCAGAGATGAAAAGTGCCAGCACTGAAAGCTCTTGCTAGCCAGCACCCTTCCTTGGAAGCGCTTTCACAGGAGCAGCAACACTGGGGCTTTGCGCTTCTCTACGCACCAAACGTCACGGTCATTCTCTTTCCGTCTCGTAGACATGAGCTGAGAAATTGCAAACGTCGAGCAATTGCTCAGAGATGAAAAGTGCCAGCACTGAAAGCTGTTGCTAGCCAGCACCCTTCCTTGGAAGCGCTTTTGTAGGCCTAAGAACACTGGGGCTCTGGGCTTCTCTAGCCACCTCATCTTCTGCTCATCCTCTCGCGCACTCTAAAGAGAGCTCAGGTGAGAAATTGCAAATGTCGAGCAATTGCTCAGAGATGAAAAGTGCCAGCACTGAAAGCTCTTGCTAGCCAGCACCCTTCCTTGGAAGCGCTTTCACAGGCGCAGCAACACTGGGGCTTTGCGCTTCTCTACCCACCAAACGTCACGGTCCTTCTCTTTCCGTCTCGTAGACACGAGCTGAGAAATTGCAAACGTCGAGCAATTGCTCAGAGATGAAAAGTGCCAGCACTGAAAGCTCTTGCTAGCCAGCACCCTTCCTTGGAAGCGCTTTTGTAGGCCTAAGAACACTGGGGCTCTGGGCTTCTCTAGCCACCTAATCTTCTGCTCATCCTCTCGCGCACTCTAAAGAGAGCTCAGGTGAGAAATTGCAAACGTCGAGCAATTGCTCAGAGATGAAAAGTGCCAGCACTGAAAGCTGTTGCTAGCCAGCACCCTTCCTTGGAAGCGCTTTTGTAGGCCTAAGAACACTGGGGCTCTGGGCTTCTCTAGCCACCTCATCTTCTGCTCATCCTCTCGCGCACTCTAAAGAGAGCTCAGGTGAGAAATTGCAAACGTCGAGCAATTGCTCAGAGATGAAAAGTGCCAGCACTGAAAGCTGTTGCTAGCCAGCACCCTTCCTTGGAAGTGCTTTTGTAGGCCTAAGAACACTGGGGCTCTGGGCTTCTCTAGCCACCTAATCTTCTGCTCATCCTCTCGCGCACTCTAAAGAGAGCTCAGGTGAGAAATTACAAACGTCGAGCAATTGCTCAGAGATGAAAAGTGCCAGCACTGAAAGCTCTTGCTAGCCAGCACCCTTCCTTGGAAGCGCTTTCACAGGCGCAGCAACACTGGGGCTTTGCGCTTCTCTACCCACCAAACGTCACGGTCCTTCTCTTTCCGTCTCGTAGACACGAGCTGAGAAATTGCAAACGTCGAGCAATTGCTCAGAGATGAAAAGTGCCAGCACTGAAAGCTCTTGCTAGCCAGCACCCTTCCTTGGAAGCGCTTTTGTAGGCCTAAGAACAGTGGGGCTCTGGGCTTCTCTAGCCACCTCATCTTCTGCTCATCCTCTCGCGCACTCTAAAGAGAGCTCAGGTGAGAAATTGCAAACGTCGAGCAATTGCTCAGAGATGAAAAGTGCCAGCACTGAAAGCTGTTGCTAGCCAGCACCCTTCCTTGGAAGCGCTTTCACAGGCGCAGCAACACTGGGGCTTTGCGCTTCTCTACCCACCAAACGTCACGCTCCTTCTCTTTCCGTCTCGTAGACACGAGCTGAGAAATTGCAAACGTCGAGCAATTGCTCCGAGATGAAAAGTGCCAGCACTGAAAGCTGTTGCTAGCCAGCCCCCTTCCTTGGAAGCGCTTTCTCAGGCGCAGCAACACTGGGGCTTTGCTCTTCTATACGCACCAAACGTCACGGTCCTTCTCTTTCCGTCTCGTAGACACGAGCTGAGAAATTGCAAACGTCGAGCAATTGCTCAGAGATGAAAAGTGCCAGCACTGAAAGCTCTTGCTAGCCAGCACCCTTCCTTGGAAGCGCTTTTGTAGGCCTAAGAACACTGGGGCTCTGGGCTTCTCTAGCCACCTCATCTTCTGCTCATCCTCTCGCGCACTCTAAAGAGAGCTCAGGTGAGAAATTGCAAACGTCGAGCAATTGCTCCGAGATGAAAAGTGCCAGCACTGAAAGCTCTTGCTAGCCAGCACCCTTCCTTGGAAGCGCTTTCACAGGCACAGCAACACTGGGGCTTTGCGCTTCTCTAGCCACCAAACGTCACGGTCCTTCTCTTTCCGTCGGTAGACACGAGCTGAGAAATTGCAAACGTCGAGCAATTGCTCAGAGAGGAAAAGTGCCAGCACTGAAAGCTGTTGCTAGCCAGCACCCTTCCTTGGAAGCGCTTTCACAGGCGCAGCAACACTGGGGCTTTGCGCTTCTCTACGCACCAAACGTCACGGTCATTCTCTTTCCGCCTCGTAGACACAAGCTGAGAAATTGCAAACGTCAAGCAATTGCTCAGAGATGAAAAGTGCCAGCACTGAAAGCTCTTGCTAGCCAGCACCCTTCCTTGGAAGCGCTTTCACAGGCGCAGCAACACTGGGGCTTTGCGCTTCTATACGCACCAAACGTCACGGTCCTTCTCTTTCCGTCTTGTAGACACGAGCTGAGAAATTGCAAACGTCGAGCAATTGCTCAGAGATGAAAAGTGCCAGCACTGAAAGCTGTTGCTAGCCAGCAGCCTTCCTTGGAAGCGCTTTTGTAGGCCTAAGAACACTGGGGCTCTGGGCTTCTCTAGCCACCTCATCTTCTGCTCATCCTCTCGCGCACTCTAAAGAGAGCTCAGGTGAGAAATTGCAAACGTCGAGCAATTGCTCCGAGATGAAAAGTGCCAGCACTGAAAGCTGTTGCTAGCCAGCACCCTTCCTTGGAAGCGCTTTTGTAGGCCTAAGAACACTGGGGCTCTGGGCTTCTCTAGCCACCTCATCTTCTGCTCATCCTCTCGCGCACTCTAAAGAGAGCTCAGGTGAGAAATTGCAAACGTCGAGCAATGGCTCAGAGATGAAAAGTGCCAGCACTGAAAGCTCTTGCTAGCCAGCACCCTTCCTTGGAAGCGCTTTCACAGGCGCAGTAACACTGGGGCTTTGCGCTTCTCTAGCCACCAAACGTCACGGTCCTTCTCTTTCCGTCGGTAGACACGAGCTGAGAAATTGCAAACGTCGAGCAATTGCTCCGAGATGAAAAGTGCCAGCACTGAAAGCTCTTGCTAGCCAGCACCCTTCCTTGGAAGCGCTTTTGTAGGCCTAAGAACACTGGGGCTCTGGGCTTCTCTAGCCACCTCATCTTCTGCTCATCCTCTCGCGCACTCTAAAGAGAGCTCAGGTGAGAAATTGCAAACGTCAAGCAATTGCTCAGAGATGAAAAGTGCCAGCACTGAAAGCTGTTGCTAGCCAGCACCCTTCCTTGGAAGCGCTTTCACAGGCGCAGCAACACTGGGGCTTTGCGCTTCTCTACCCACCAAACGTCACGGTCCTTCTCTTTCCGTCTTGTAGACACGAGCTGAGAAATTGCAAACGTCGAGCAATTGCTCCGAGATGAAAAGTGCCAGCACTGAAAGCTGTTGCTAGCCAGCCCCCTTCCTTGGAAGCGCTTTTGTAGGCCTAAGAACACTGGGGCTCTGGGCTTCTCTAGCCACCTCATCTTCTGCTCATCCTCTCGCGCACTCTAA
This sequence comes from Sarcoramphus papa, assembly GCA_037962945.1. Taxonomy (NCBI): domain Eukaryota; kingdom Metazoa; phylum Chordata; class Aves; order Accipitriformes; family Cathartidae; genus Sarcoramphus; species Sarcoramphus papa. The sequence goes on along the minus strand of CM075606.1, from coordinate 2,987,521 downwards.
AGAGAGCTCAGGTGAGAAATTGCAAACGTCGAGCAATTGCTCAGAGATGAAAAGTGCCAGCACTGAAAGCTGTTGCTAGCCAGCACCCTTCCTTGGAAGCGCTTTTGTAGGCCTAAGAACACTGGGGCTCTGGGCTTCTCTAGCCACCTCATCTTCTGCTCATCCTCTCGCGCACTCTAAAGAGAGCTCAGGTGAGAAATTGCAAACGTCCAGCAATTGCTCAGAGATGAAAAGTGCCAGCACTGAAAGCTCTTGCTAGCCAGCACCCTTCCTTGGAAGCGCTTTCACAGGCGCAGTAACACTGGGGCTTTGCGCTTCTGTACGCACCAAACGTCACGGTCCTTCTCTTTCCGTCTCGTAGACACGAGCTGAGAAATTGCAAACGTCCAGCAATTGCTCCGAGATGAAAAGTGCCAGCACTGAAAGCTGTTGCTAGCCAGCACCCTTCCTTGGAAGCGCTTTCACAGGAGCAGCAACACTGGGGCTTTGCGCTTCTATACGCACCAAACGTCACGGTCCTTCTCTTTCCGTCGGTAGACACGAGCTGAGAAATTGCAAACGTCGAGCAATTGCTCAGAGATGAAAAGTGCCAGCACTGAAAGCTGTTGCTAGCCAGCACCCTTCCTTGGAAGCGCTTTTGTAGGCCTAAGAACACTGGGGCTCTGGGCTTCTCTAGCCACCTCATCTTCTGCTCATCCTCTCGCGCACTCTAAAGAGAGCTCAGGTGAGAAATTGCAAACGTCCAGCAATTGCTCAGAGATGAAAAGTGCCAGCACTGAAAGCTGTTGCTAGCCAGCACCCTTCCTTGGAAGCGCTTTCACAGGCGCAGCAACACTGGGGCTTTGCGCTTCTCTACCCACCAAACGTCACGGTCCTTCTCTTTCCGTCTCGTAGACATGAGCTGAGAAATTGCAAACGTCGAGCAATTGCTCAGAGATGAAAAGTGCCAGCACTGAAAGCTGTTGCTAGCCAGCCCCCTTCCTTGGAAGCGCTTTCACAGGCGCAGCAACACTGGGGCTTTGCGCTTCTATACGCACCAAACGTCACGGTCCTTCTCTTTCCGTCTCGTAGACACGAGCTGAGAAATTGCAAACGTGGAGCAATTGCTCAGAGATGAAAAGTGCCAGCACTGAAAGCTGTTGCTAGCCAGCACCCTTCCTTGGAAGTGCTTTCACAGGAGCAGCAACACTGGGGCTTTGCGCTTCTCTAGCCACCAAAAGTCACGGTCCTTCTCTTTCCGTCGGTAGACACGAGCTGAGAAATTGCAAACGTCCAGCAATTGCTCAGAGATGAAAAGTGCCAGCACTGAAAGCTCTTGCTAGCCAGCCCCCTTCCTTGGAAGCGCTTTTGTAGGCCTAAGAACACTGGGGCTCTGGGCTTCTCTAGCCACCTCATCTTCTGCTCATCCTCTCGCGCACTCTAAAGAGAGCTCAGGTGAGAAATTGCAAACGTCGAGCAATTGCTCAGAGATGAAAAGTGCCAGCACTGAAAGCTGTTGCTAGCCAGCACCCTTCCTTGGAAGCGCTTTCACAGGCGCAGCAACACTGGGGCTTTGCGCTTCTCTAGCCACCAAACGTCACGGTCATTCTCTTTCCGCCTCGTAGACACGAGCTGAGAAATTGCAAACGTCAAGCAATTGCTCCGAGATGAAAAGTGCCAGCACTGAAAGCTCTTGCTAGCCAGCACCCTTCCTTGGAAGCGCTTTCACAGGCGCAGCAACACTGGGGCTTTGCGCTTCTATACGCACCAAACGTCACGGTCCTTCTCTTTCCGTCTCCTAGACACGAGCTGAGAAATTGCAAACGTCGAGCAATTGCTCAGAGATGAAAAGTGCCAGCACTGAAAGCTGTTGCTAGCCAGCACCCTTCCTTGGAAGCGCTTTTGTAGGCCTAAGAACACTGGGGCTCTGGGCTTCTCTAGCCACCTCATCTTCTGCTCATCCTCGCGCGCACTCTAAAGAGAGCTCAGGTGAGAAATTGCAAACGTCGAGCAATTGCTCCGAGATGAAAAGTGCCAGCACTGAAAGCTCTTGCTAGCCAGCACCCTTCCTTGGAAGCGCTTTTGTAGGCCTAAGAACACTGGGGCTCTGGGCTTCTCTAGCCACCTCATCTTCTGCTCATCCTCTCGCGCACTCTAAAGAGAGCTCAGGTGAGAAATTGCAAACGTCGAGCAATTGCTCAGAGATGAAAAGTGCCAGCACTGAAAGCTGTTGCTAGCCAGCACCCTTCCTTGGAAGCGCTTTCACAGGCGCAGTAACACTGGGGCTTTGCGCTTCTCTAGCCACCAAACGTCACGGTCCTTCTCTTTCCGTCGGTAGACACGAGCTGAGAAATTGCAAACGTCGAGCAATTGCTCCGAGATGAAAAGTGCCAGCACTGAAAGCTGTTGCTAGCCAGCACCCTTCCTTGGAAGCGCTTTTGTAGGCCTAAGAACACTGGGGCTCTGGGCTTCTCTAGCCACCTCATCTTCTGCTCATCCTCTCGCGCACTCTAAAGAGAGCTCAGGTGAGAAATTGCAAACGTCAAGCAATTGCTCAGAGATGAAAAGTGCCAGCACTGAAAGCTGTTGCTAGCCAGCACCCTTCCTTGGAAGCGCTTTCACAGGCGCAGCAACACTGGGGCTTTGCGCTTCTCTACCCACCAAACGTCACGGTCCTTCTCTTTCCGTCTCGTAGACACGAGCTGAGAAATTGCAAACGTCGAGCAATTGCTCCGAGATGAAAAGTGCCAGCACTGAAAGCTGTTGCTAGCCAGCCCCCTTCCTTGGAAGCGCTTTTGTAGGCCTAAGAACACTGGGGCTCTGGGCTTCTCTAGCCACCTCATCTTCTGCTCATCCTCTCGCGCACTCTAAAGAGAGCTCAGGTGAGAAATTGCAAACGTCGAGCAATTGCTCAGAGATGAAAAGTGCCAGCACTGAAAGCTGTTGCTAGCCAGCACCCTTCCTTGGAAGCGCTTTCACAGGCGCAGCAACACTGGGGCTTTGCGCTTCTCTAGCCATCAAACGTCACAGTCATTCTCTTTCCGTCTCGTAGACATGAGCTGAGAAATTGCAAACGTCGAGCAATTGCTCAGAGATGAAAAGTGCCAGCACTGAAAGCTGTTGCTAGCCAGCACCCTTCCTTGGAAGCGCTTTTGTAGGCCTAAGAACACTGGGGCTCTGGGCTTCTCTAGCCACCTCATCTTCTGCTCATCCTCTCGCGCACTCTAAAGAGAGCTCAGGTGAGAAATTGCAAACGTCCAGCAATTGCTCAGAGATGAAAAGTGCCAGCACTGAAAGCTCTTGCTAGCCAGCACCCTTCCTTGGAAGCGCTTTCACAGGCGCAGTAACACTGGGGCTTTGCGCTTCTGTACGCACCAAACGTCACGGTCCTTCTCTTTCCGTCTCGTAGACACGAGCTGAGAAATTGCAAACGTCGAGCAATTGCTCAGAGATGAAAAGTGCCAGCACTGAAAGCTGTTGCTAGCCAGCACCCTTCCTTGGAAGCGCTTTCACAGGAGCAGCAACACTGGGGCTTTGCGCTTCTATACGCACCAAACGTCACGGTCCTTCTCTTTCCGTCGGTAGACACGAGCTGAGAAATTGCAAACGTCGAGCAATTGCTCAGAGATGAAAAGTGCCAGCACTGAAAGCTGTTGCTAGCCAGCACCCTTCCTTGGAAGCGCTTTTGTAGGCCTAAGAACACTGGGGCTCTGGGCTTCTCTAGCCACCTCATCTTCTGCTCATCCTCTCGCGCACTCTAAAGAGAGCTCAGGTGAGAAATTGCAAACGTCCAGCAATTGCTCAGAGATGAAAAGTGCCAGCACTGAAAGCTGTTGCTAGCCAGCACCCTTCCTTGGAAGCGCTTTCACAGGCGCAGCAACACTGGGGCTTTGCGCTTCTATACGCACCAAACGTCACGGTCCTTCTCTTTCCGTCTCGTAGACATGAGCTGAGAAATTGCAAACGTCGAGCAATTGCTCAGAGATGAAAAGTGCCAGCACTGAAAGCTGTTGCTAGCCAGCCCCCTTCCTTGGAAGCGCTTTCACAGGCGCAGCAACACTGGGGCTTTGCGCTTCTATACGCACCAAACGTCACGGTCCTTCTCTTTCCGTCTCGTAGACACGAGCTGAGAAATTGCAAACGTCGAGCAATTGCTCAGAGATGAAAAGTGCCAGCACTGAAAGCTGTTGCTAGCCAGCACCCTTCCTTGGAAGTGCTTTCACAGGAGCAGCAACACTGGGGCTTTGCGCTTCTCTAGCCACCAAAAGTCACGGTCCTTCTCTTTCCGTCGGTAGACACGAGCTGAGAAATTGCAAACGTCGAGCAATTGCTCATAGATGAAAAGTGCCAGCACTGAAAGCTCTTGCTAGCCAGCCCCCTTCCTTGGAAGCGCTTTTGTAGGCCTAAGAACACTGGGGCTCTGGGCTTCTCTAGCCACCTCATCTTCTGCTCATCCTCTCGCGCACTCTAAAGAGAGCTCAGGTGAGAAATTGCAAACGTCGAGCAATTGCTCAGAGATGAAAAGTGCCAGCACTGAAAGCTGTTGCTAGCCAGCACCCTTCCTTGGAAGCGCTTTCACAGGCGCAGCAACACTGGGGCTTTGCGCTTCTCTAGCCACCAAACGTCACGGTCATTCTCTTTCCGCCTCGTAGACACGAGCTGAGAAATTGCAAACGTCAAGCAATTGCTCCGAGATGAAAAGTGCCAGCACTGAAAGCTCTTGCTAGCCAGCACCCTTCCTTGGAAGCGCTTTCACAGGCGCAGCAACACTGGGGCTTTGCGCTTCTATACGCACCAAACGTCACGGTCCTTCTCTTTCCGTCTCCTAGACACGAGCTGAGAAATTGCAAACGTCGAGCAATTGCTCCGAGATGAAAAGTGCCAGCACTGAAAGCTCTTGCTAGCCAGCACCCTTCCTTGGAAGCGCTTTTGTAGGCCTAAGAACACTGGGGCTCTGGGCTTCTCTAGCCACCTCATCTTCTGCTCATCCTCTCGCGCACTCTAAAGAGAGCTCAGGTGAGAAATTGCAAACGTCCAGCAATTGCTCAGAGATGAAAAGTGCCAGCACTGAAAGCTGTTGCTAGCCAGCACCCTTCCTTGGAAGCGCTTTCACAGGCGCAGTAACACTGGGGCTTTGCGCTTCTATACGCACCAAACGTCACGGTCCTTCTCTTTCCGTCGGTAGACACGAGCTGAGAAATTGCAAACGTGGAGCAATTGCTCAGAGATGAAAAGTGCCAGCACTGAAAGCTCTTGCTAGCCAGCACCCTTCCTTGGAAGCGCTTTTGTAGGCCTAAGAACACTGGGGCTCTGGGCTTCTCTAGCCACCTCATCTTCTGCTCATCCTCTCGCGCACTCTAAAGAGAGCTCAGGTGAGAAATTGCAAACGTCGAGCAATTGCTCAGAGATGAAAAGTGCCAGCACTGAAAGCTGTTGCTAGCCAGCACCCTTCCTTGGAAGCGCATTCACAGGCGCAGCAACACTGGGGCTTTGCGCTTCTATACGCACCAAATGTCACGGTCCTTCTCTTTCCGTCTCGTAGACACGAGCTGAGAAATTGCAAACGTCCAGCAATTGCTCCGAGATGAAAAGTGCCAGCACTGAAAGCTGTTGCTAGCCAGCACCCTTCCTTGGAAGCGCTTTTGTAGGCCTAAGAACACTGGGGCTCTGGGCTTCTCTAGCCACCTCATCTTCTGCTCATCCTCTCGCGCACTCTAAAGAGAGCTCAGGTGAGAAATTGCAAACGTCGAGCAATTGCTCAGAGATGAAAAGTGCCAGCACTGAAAGCTCTTGCTAGCCAGCACCCTTCCTTGGAAGCGCTTTTGTAGCCCTTAGGACACTGGGGCTCTGGGCTTCTCTAGCCACCAAACGTCACGGTCCTTCTCTTTCCGTCGGTAGACACGAGCTCAGAAATTGCAAACGTCGAGCAATTGCTCAGAGATGAAAAGTGCCAGCACTGAAAGCTGTTGCTAGCCAGCACCCTTCCTTGGAAGCGCTTTCACAGGCGCAGCAACACTGGGGCTTTGCGCTTCTATACACACCAAACGTCACGGTCTTTCTCTTTCCGTCTCGTAGACACGAGCTGAGAAAGTACAAACGTCAAGCAATTGCTCAGAGATGAAAAGTGCCAGCACTGAAAGCTGTTGCTAGCCAGCCCCCTTCCTTGGAAGCGCTTTTGTAGGCCTAAGAACACTGGGGCTCTGGGCTTCTCTAGCCACCTAATCTTCTGCTCATCCTCTCGCGCACTCTAAAGAGAGCTCAGGTGAGAAATTACAAACGTCGAGCAATTGCTCAGAGATGAAAAGTGCCAGCACTGAAAGCTGTTGCTAGCCAGCACCCTTCCTTGGAAGCGCTTTCACAGGCGCAGCAACACTGGGGCTTTGCGCTTCTCTAGCCACCAAACGTCACGGTCCTTCTCTTTCCGTCTCGTAGACACGAGCTGAGAAATTGCAAACGTCGAGCAATTGCTCAGAGATGAAAAGTGCCAGCACTGAAAGCTGTTGCTAGCCAGCCCCCTTCCTTGGAAGCGCTTTTGTAGGCCTAAGAACACTGGGGCTCTGGGCTTCTCTAGCCACCTCATCTTCTGCTCATCCTCGCGCGCACTCTAAAGAGAGCTCAGGTGAGAAATTGCAAACGTCGAGCAATTGCTCAGAGATGAAAAGTGCCAGCACTGAAAGCTCTTGCTAGCCAGCACCCTTCCTTGGAAGCGCTTTCACAGGCGCAGTAACACTGGGGCTTTGCGCTTCTGTACGCACCAAACGTCACGGTCCTTCTCTTTCCGTCTCGTAGACACGAGCTGAGAAATTGCAAACGTCGAGCAATTGCTCCGAGATGAAAAGTGCCAGCACTGAAAGCTGTTGCTAGCCAGCACCCTTCCTTGGAAGCGCTTTCACAGGAGCAGCAACACTGGGGCTTTGCGCTTCTATACGCACCAAACGTCACGGTCCTTCTCTTTCCGTCGGTAGACACGAGCTGAGAAATTGCAAACGTCGAGCAATTGCTCAGAGATGAAAAGTGCCAGCACTGAAAGCTCTTGCTAGCCAGCACCCTTCCTTGGAAGCGCTTTTGTAGGCCTAAGAACACTGGGGCTCTGGGCTTCTCTAGCCACCTAATCTTCTGCTCATCCTCTCGCGCACTCTAAAGAGAGCTCAGGTGAGAAATTGCAAACGTCCAGCAATTGCTCAGAGATGAAAAGTGCCAGCACTGAAAGCTGTTGCTAGCCAGCACCCTTCCTTGGAAGCGCTTTCACAGGCGCAGCAACACTGGGGCTTTGCGCTTCTATACGCACCAAACGTCACGGTCCTTCTCTTTCCGTCTCGTAGACATGAGCTGAGAAATTGCAAACGTCGAGCAATTGCTCAGAGATGAAAAGTGCCAGCACTGAAAGCTGTTGCTAGCCAGCCCCCTTCCTTGGAAGCGCTTTCACAGGCGCAGCAACACTGGGGCTTTGCGCTTCTATACGCACCAAACGTCACGGTCCTTCTCTTTCTGTCTCCTAGACACGAGCTGAGAAATTGCAAACGTCGAGCAATTGCTCAGAGATGAAAAGTGCCAGCACTGAATGCTCTTGCTAGCCAGCACCCTTCCTTGGAAGCGCTTTCACAGGAGCAGTAACACTGGGGCTTTGCGCTTCTCTACCCACCAAACGTCACGGTCCTTCTCTTTCCATCTCATAGACACGAGCTGAGAAATTGCAAACGTCGAGCAATTGCTCAGAGATGAAAAGTGCCAGCACTGAAAGCTCTTGCTAGCCAGCACCCTTCCTTGGAAGCGCTTTTGTAGGCCTAAGAACACTGGGGCTCTGGGCTTCTCTAGCCACCTCATCTTCTGCTCATCCTCTCGCGCACTCTAAAGAGAGCTCAGGTGAGAAATTGCAAACGTCGAGCAATTGCTCAGAGATGAAAAGTGCCAGCACTGAAAGCTCTTGCTAGCCAGCACCCTTCCTTGGAAGCGCTTTCACAGGCGCAGCAACACTGGGGCTTTGCGCTTCTCTAGCCACCAAACGTCACGGTCCTTCTCTTTCCGTCTCGTACACACGAGCTGAGAAATTGCAAACGTCGAGCAATTGCTCAGAGATGAAAAGTGCCAGCACTGAAAGCTCTTGCTAGCCAGCACCCTTCCTTGGAAGCGCTTTTGTAGGCCTAAGAACACTGGGGCTCTGGGCTTCTCTAGCCACCTAATCTTCTGCTCATCCTCTCGCGCACTCTAAAGAGAGCTCAGGTGAGAAATTGCAAACGTCCAGCAATTGCTCAGAGATGAAAAGTGCCAGCACTGAAAGCTGTTGCTAGCCAGCACCCTTCCTTGGAAGCGCTTTCACAGGCGCAGCAACACTGGGGCTTTGCTCTTCTATACGCACCAAACGTCACGGTCCTTCTCTTTCCGTCTCGTAGACACGAGCTGAGAAATTGCAAACGTCGAGCAATTGCTCAGAGATGAAAAGTGCCAGCACTGAAAGCTCTTGCTAGCCAGCACCCTTCCTTGGAAGCGCTTTTGTAGGCCTAAGAACACTGGGGCTCTGGGCTTCTCTAGCCACCTCATCTTCTGCTCATCCTCGCGCGCACTCTAAAGAGAGCTCAGGTGAGAAATTGCAAACGTCGAGCAATTGCTCAGAGATGAAAAGTGCCAGCACTGAAAGCTCTTGCTAGCCAGCACCCTTCCTTGGAAGCGCTTTCACAGGCGCAGCAACACTGGGGCTTTGCGCTTCTCTACCCACCAAACGTCACGGTCCTTCTCTTTCCGTCTTGTAGACACGAGCTGAGAAATTGCAAACGTCGAGCAATTGCTCAGAGATGAAAAGTGCCAGCACTGAAAGCTGTTGCTAGCCAGCACCCTTCCTTGGAAGCGCTTTTGTAGGCCTAAGAACACTGGGGCTCTGGGCTTCTCTAGCCACCTCATCTTCTGCTCATCCTCTCGCGCACTCTAAAGAGAGCTCAGGTGAGAAATTGCAAATGTCGAGCAATTGCTCAGAGATGAAAAGTGCCAGCACTGAAAGCTCTTGCTAGCCAGCACCCTTCCTTGGAAGCGCTTTCACAGGCGCAGCAACACTGGGGCTTTGCGCTTCTATACGCACCAAACGTCACGGTCCTACTCTTTCCGTCGGTAGACACGAGCTGAGAAATTGCAAACGTCGAGCAATTGCTCAGAGATGTAAAGTGCCAGCACTGAAAGCTCTTGCTAGCCAGCACCCTTCCTTGGAAGCGCTTTCACAGGCGCAGCAACACTGGGGCTTTGCGCTTCTCTAGCCACCAAACGTCACGGTCCTTCTCTTTCCGTCTCGTACACACGAGCTGAGAAATTGCAAACGTCGAGCAATTGCTCAGAGATGAAAAGTGCCAGCACTGAAAGCTGTTGCTAGCCAGCACCCTTCCTTGGAAGCGCTTTTGTAGGCCTAAGAACACTGGGGCTCTGGGCTTCTCTAGCCACCTCATCTTCTGCTCATCCTCTCGCGCACTCTAAAGAGAGCTCAGGTGAGAAATTGCAAACGTCGAGCAATTGCTCAGAGATGAAAAGTGCCAGCACTGAAAGCTCTTGCTAGCCAGCACCCTTCCTTGGAAGCGCTTTCACAGGCGCAGCAACACTGGGGCTTTGCGCTTCTATACACACCAAACGTCACGGTCCTTCTCTTTCCGTCTCGTAGACGCGAGCTGAGAAATTGCAAACGTCGAGCAATTGCTCCGAGATGAAAAGTGCCAGCACTGAAAGCTGTTGCTAGCCAGCACCCTTCCTTGGAAGCGCTTTTGTAGGCCTAAGAACACTGGGGCTCTGGGCTTCTCTAGCCACCTCATCTTCTGCTCATCCTCTCGCGCACTCTGAAGAGAGCTCAGGTGAGAAATTGCAAACGTCGAGCAATTGCTCAGAGATGAAAAGTGCCAGCACTGAAAGCTGTTGCTAGCCAGCACCCTTCCTTGGAAGCGCTTTTGTAGGCCTAAGAACACTGGGGCTCTGGGCTTCTCTAGCCACCTCATCTTCTGCTCATCCTCTCGCGCACTCTAAAGAGAGCTCAGGTGAGAAATTGCAAACGTCGAGCAATTGCTCAGAGATGAAAAGTGCCAGCACTGAAAGCTGTTGCTAGCCAGCACCCTTCCTTGGAAGCGCTTTCACAGGCGCAGTAACACTGGGGCTTTGCGCTTCTCTAGCCACCAAACGTCACGGTCCTTCTCTTTCCGTCGGTAGACACGAGCTGAGAAATTGCAAACGTCGAGCAATTGCTCAGAGATGAAAAGTGCCAGCACTGAAAGCTGTTGCTAGCCAGCCCCCTTCCTTGGAAGCGCTTTTGTAGGCCTAAGAACACTGGGGCTCTGGGCTTCTCTAGCCACCTCATCTTCTGCTCATCCTCTCGCGCACTCTAAAGAGAGCTCAGGTGAGAAATTGCAAACGTCGAGCAATTGCTCAGAGATGAAAAGTGCCAGCACTGAAAGCTCTTGCTAGCCAGCACCCTTCCTTGGAAGCGCTTTCACAGGCGCAGTAACACTGGGGCTTTGTGCTTCTCTACCCACCAAATGTCACGATCCTTCTCTTTCCGTCTCGTAGACACGAGCTGAGAAATTGCAAACGTCGAGCAATTGCTCCGAGATGAAAAGTGCCAGCACTGAAAGCTGTTGCTAGCCAGCACCCTTCCTTGGAAGCGCTTTTGTAGGCCTAAGAACACTGGGGCTCTGGGCTTCTCTAGCCACCTCATCTTCTGCTCATCCTCTCGCGCACTCTAAAGAGAGCTCAGGTGAGAAATTGCAAACGTCGAGCAATTGCTCAGAGATGAAAAGTGCCAGCACTGAAAGCTCTTGCTAGCCAGCACCCTTCCTTGGAAGCGCTTTCACAGGAGCAGCAACACTGGGGCTTTGCGCTTCTCTACGCACCAAACGTCACGGTCATTCTCTTTCCGTCTCGTAGACATGAGCTGAGAAATTGCAAACGTCGAGCAATTGCTCAGAGATGAAAAGTGCCAGCACTGAAAGCTGTTGCTAGCCAGCCCCCTTCCTTGGAAGCGCTTTTGTAGGCCTAAGAACACTGGGGCTCTGGGCTTCTCTAGCCACCTACTCTTCTGCTCATCCTCTCGCGCACTCTAAAGAGAGCTCAGGTGAGAAATTGCAAATGTCCAGCAATTGCTCAGAGATGAAAAGTGCCAGCACTGAAAGCTGTTGCTAGCCAGCACCCTTCCTTGGAAGCGCTTTCACAGGCGCAGCAACACTGGGGCTTTGCGCTTCTATACGCACCAAATGTCACGGTCCTTCTCTTTCCGTCGGTAGACACGAGCTGAGAAATTGCAAACGTCGAGCAATTGCTCAGAGATGAAAAGTGCCAGCACTGAAAGCTCTTGCTAGCCAGCACCCTTCCTTGGAAGCGCTTTTGTAGGCCTAAGAACACTGGGGCTCTGGGCTTCTCTAGCCACCTCATCTTCTGCTCATCCTCTCGCGCACTCTAAAGAGAGCTCAGGTGAGAAATTGCAAACGTCGAGCAATTGCTCAGAGATGAAAAGTGCCAGCACTGAAAGCTCTTGCTAGCCAGCACCCTTCCTTGGAAGCGCTTTTGTAGGCCTAAGAACACTGGGGCTCTGGGCTTCTCTAGCCACCTCATCTTCTGCTCATCCTCTCGCGCACTCTAAAGAGAGCTCAGGTGAGAAATTGCAAACGTCCAGCAATTGCTCAGAGATGAAAAGTGCCAGCACTGAAAGCTCTTGCTAGCCAGCACCCTTCCTTGGAAGCGCTTTCACAGGCGCAGCAACACTGGGGCTTTGCGCTTCTCTAGCCACCAAAAGTCACGGTCCTTCTCTTTCCGTCGGTAGACACGAGCTGAGAAATTGCAAACGTCGAGCAATTGCTCAGAGATGAAAAGTGCCAGCACTGAAAGCTGTTGCTAGCCAGCACCCTTCCTTGGAAGCGCTTTTGTAGGCCTAAGAACACTGGGGCTCTGGGCTTCTCTAGCCACCTCATCTTCTGCTCATCCTCTCGCGCACTCTAAAGAGAGCTCAGGTGAGAAATTGCAAACGTCGAGCAATTGCTCAGAGATGAAAAGTGCCAGCACTGAAAGCTCTTGCTAGCCAGCACCCTTCCTTGGAAGCGCTTTCACAGGCACAGCAACACTGGGGCTTTGCGCTTCTCTAGCCACCAAACGTCACGGTCCTTCTCTTTCCGTCTCGTAGACACGAGCTGAGAAATTGCAAACGTCGAGCAATTGCTCAGAGATGAAAAGTGCCAGCACTGAAAGCTCTTGCTAGCCAGCACCCTTCCTTGGAAGCGCTTTTGTAGGCCTAAGAACACTGGGGCTCTGGGCTTCTCTAGCCACCTCATCTTCTGCTCATCCTCTCGCGCACTCTAAAGAGAGCTCAGGTGAGAAATTGCAAACGTCGAGCAATTGCTCAGAGATGAAAAGTGCCAGCACTGAAAGCTCTTGCTAGCCAGCACCCTTCCTTGGAAGCGCTTTTGTAGGCCTAAGAACACTGGGGCTCTGGGCTTCTCTAGCCACCTCATCTTCTGCTCATCCTCTCGCGCACTCTAAAGAGAGCTCAGGTGAGAAATTGCAAACGTCCAGCAATTGCTCAGAGATGAAAAGTGCCAGCACTGAAAGCTGTTGCTAGCCAGCACCCTTCCTTGGAAGCGCTTTCACAGGCGCAGCAACACTGGGGCTTTGCGCTTCTCTAGCCATCAAACGTCATGGTCATTCTCTTTCCATCTCGTAGACACGAGCTGAGAAATTGCAAACGTCGAGCAATTGCTCCGAGATGAAAAGTGCCAGCACTGAAAGCTCTTGCTAGCCAGCACCCTTCCTTGGAAGCGCTTTTGTAGGCCTAAGAACACTGGGGCTCTGGGCTTCTCTAGCCACCTAATCTTCTGCTCATCCTCTCGCGCACTCTAAAGAGAGCTCAGGTGAGAAATTGCAAACGTCCAGCAATTGCTCAGAGATGAAAAGTGCCAGCACTGAAAGCTGTTGCTAGCCAGCACCCTTCCTTGGAAGCGCTTTCACAGGCGCAGCAACACTGGGGCTTTGCGCTTCTCTACGCACCAAACGTCACGGTCATTCTCTTTCCGCCTCGTAGACACGAGCTGAGAAATTGAAAACGTCAAGCAATTGCTCAGAGATGAAAAGTGCCAGCACTGAAAGCTGTTGCTAGCCAGCACCCTTCCTTGGAAGCGCTTTCACAGGCGCAGCAACACTGGGGCTTTGCGCTTCTCTACGCACCAAACGTCACGGTCCTTCTCTTTCCGTCGGTAGACATGAGCTGAGAAATTGCAAACGTCAAGCAATTGCTCAGAGATGAAAAGTGCCAGCACTGAAAGCTCTTGCTAGCCAGCACCCTTCCTTGGAAGCGCTTTCACAGGCGCAGCAACACTGGGGCTTTGCGCTTCTCTAGCCACCAAACGTCACGGTCCTTCTCTTTCCGTCTCCTAGACACGAGCTGAGAAATTGCAAACGTCGAGCAATTGCTCAGAGATGAAAAGTGCCAGCACTGAAAGCTCTTGCTAGCCAGCACCCTTCCTTGGAAGCGCTTTTGTAGGCCTAAGAACACTGGGGCTCTGGGCTTCTCTAGCCACCTCATCTTCTGCTCATCCTCTCGCGCACTCTAAAGAGAGCTCAGGTGAGAAATTGCAAACGTCGAGCAATTGCTCAGAGATGAAAAGTGCCAGCACTGAAAGCTCTTGCTAGCCAGCACCCTTCCTTGGAAGCGCTTTCACAGGCGCAGCAACACTGGGGCTTTGCGCTTCTCTAGCCACCAAACGTCACGGTCCTTTTCTTTCCGTCTCGTAGACACGAGCTGAGAAATTGCAAACATCGAGCAATTGCTCAGAGATGAAAAGTGCCAGCACTGAAAGCTCTTGCTAGCCAGCACCCTTCCTTGGAAGCGCTTTCACAGGAGCAGCAACACTGGGTCTTTGCGCTTCTATACGCACCAAACGTCACGGTCATTCTCTTTCCGTCTCGTGGACATGAGCTGAGAAATTGCAAACGTCGAGCAATTGCTCAGAGATGAAAAGTGCCAGCACTGAAAGCTCTTGCTAGCCAGCACCCTTCCTTGGAAGCGCTTTCACAGGCGCAGCAACACTGGGGCTTTGCTCTTCTATACGCACCAAACGTCACGGTCCTTCTCTTTCCGTCTCCTAGACACGAGCTGAGAAATTGCAAACGTCCAGCAATTGCTCAGAGATGAAAAGTGCCAGCACTGAAAGCTCTTGCTAGCCAGCACCCTTCCTTGGAAGCGCTTTTGTAGGCCTAAGAACACTGGGGCTCTGGGCTTCTCTAGCCACCTCATCTTCTGCTCATCCTCTCGCGCACTCTAAAGAGAGCTCAGGTGAGAAATTGCAAATGTCGAGCAATTGCTCAGAGATGAAAAGTGCCAGCACTGAAAGCTGTTGCTAGCCAGCACCCTTCCTTGGAAGCGCTTTCACAGGCGCAGCAACACTGGGGCTTTGCGCTTCTCTAGCCACCAAACGTCACGGTCCTTCTCTTTCCGTCTCGTAGACACGAGCTGAGAAATTGCAAACGTCGAGCAATTGCTCAGAGATGAAAAGTGCCAGCACTGAAAGCTCTTGCTAGCCAGCACCCTTCCTTGGAAGCGCTTTCACAGGAGCAGCAACACTGGGTCTTTGCGCTTCTATACGCACCAAACGTCACGGTCATTCTCTTTCCGTCTCGTAGACATGAGCTGAGAAATTGCAAACGTCGAGCAATTGCTCCGAGATGAAAAGTGCCAGCACTGAAAGCTGTTGCTAGCCAGCACCCTTCCTTGGAAGCGCTTTTGTAGGCCTAAGAACACTGGGGCTCTGGGCTTCTCTAGCCACCTCATCTTCTGCTCATCCTCTCGCGCACTCTAAAGAGAGCTCAGGTGAGAAATTGCAAACGTCCAGCAATTGCTCAGAGATGAAAAGTGCCAGCACTGAAAGCTCTTGCTAGCCAGCACCCTTCCTTGGAAGCGCTTTCACAGGCACAGCAACACTGGGGCTTTGCGCTTCTCTACCCACCAAACGTCACGGTCCTTCTCTTTCCGTCGGTAGACACGAGCTGAGAAATTGCAAACGTCGAGCAATTGCTCCGAGATGAAAAGTGCCAGCACTGAAAGCTCTTGCTAGCCAGCACCCTTCCTTGGAAGCGCTTTCACAGGCGCAGCAACACTGGGGCTTTGCGCTTCTCTAGCCACCAAACGTCACGGTCATTCTCTTTCCGTCTCGTAGACACGAGCTGAGAAATTGCAAACGTCGAGCAATTGCTCAGAGATGAAAAGTGCCAGCACTGAAAGCTGTTGCTAGCCAGCACCCTTCCTTGGAAGCGCTTTCACAGGCGCAGCAACACTGGGGCTTTGCGCTTCTATACGCACCAAACGTCACGGTCCTTCTCTTTCCGTCTCGTACACACGAGCTGAGAAATTGCAAACGTCCAGCAATTGCTCAGAGATGAAAAGTGCCAGCACTGAAAGCTCTTGCTAGCCAGCACCCTTCCTTGGAAGCGCTTTTGTAGGCCTAAAAACACTGGGGCTCTGGGCTTCTCTAGCCACCTCATCTTCTGCTCATCCTCTCGCGCACTCTAAAGAGAGCTCAGGTGAGAAATTGCAAACGTCCAGCAATTGCTCAGAGATGAAAAGTGCCAGCACTGAAAGCTCTTGCTAGCGAGCACCCTTCCTTGGAAGCGCTTTTGTAGGCCTAAGAACACTGGGGCTCTGGGCTTCTCTAGCCACCTCATCTTCTGCTCATCCTCTCGCGCACTCTAAAGAGAGCTCAGGTGAGAAATTGCAAACGTCGAGCAATTGCTCAGAGATGAAAAGTGCCAGCACTGAAAGCTCTTGCTAGCCAGCACCCTTCCTTGGAAGCGCTTTCACAGGCGCAGTAACACTGGGGCTTTGCGCTTCTCTAGCCACCAAACGTCACGGTCCTTCTCTTTCCATCGGTAGACACGAGCTGAGAAATTGCAAACGTCCAGCAATTGCTCAGAGATGAAAAGTGCCAGCACTGAAAGCTGTTGCTAGCCAGCCCCCTTCCTTGGAAGCGCTTTTGTAGGCCTAAGAACACTGGGGCTCTGGGCTTCTCTAGCCACCTCATCTTCTGCTCATCCTCTCGCGCACTCTAAAGAGAGCTCAGGTGAGAAATTGCAAACGTCGAGCAATTGCTCAGAGATGAAAAGTGCCAGCACTGAAAGCTCTTGCTAGCCAGCACCCTTCCTTGGAAGCGCTTTCACAGGCGCAGCAACACTGGGGCTTTGCGCTTCTCTAGCCACCAAACGTCATGGTCATTCTCTTTCCGTCTCGTAGACATGAGCTGAGAAATTGCAAACGTCGAGCAATTGCTCAGAGATGAAAAGTGCCAGCACTGAAAGCTCTTGCTAGCCAGCACCCTTCCTTGGAAGCGCTTTTGTAGGCCTAAGAACACTGGGGCTCTGGGCTTCTCTAGCCACCTCATCTTCTGCTCATCCTCTCGCGCAGTCTAAAGAGAGCTCAGGTGAGAAATTGCAAACGTTGAGCAATTGCTCAGAGATGAAAAGTGCCAGCACTGAAAGCTCTTGCTAGCCAGCACCCTTCCTTGGAAGCGCTTTCACAGGCGCAGTAACACTGGGGCTTTGCGCTTCTGTAC
Source organism: Sarcoramphus papa (assembly GCA_037962945.1). NCBI lineage: Eukaryota > Metazoa > Chordata > Aves > Accipitriformes > Cathartidae > Sarcoramphus > Sarcoramphus papa. Next base: position 2,970,992 of record CM075606.1, on the reverse strand, counting down.
GCACCAAACGTCACGGTCATTCTCTTTCCGTCTCGTAGACACGAGCTGAGAAATTGCAAACGTCGAGCAATTGCTCAGAGATGAAAAGTGCCAGCACTGAAAGCTGTTGCTAGCCAGCCCCCTTCCTTGGAAGCGCTTTCACAGGCGCAGCAACACTGGGGCTTTGCGCTTCTATACGCACCAAACGTCACGGTACTTCTCTTTCCGTCGGTAGACACGAGCTGAGAAATTGCAAACGTCCAGCAATTGCTCAGAGATGAAAAGTGCCAGCACTGAAAGCTGTTGCTAGCCAGCACCCTTCCTTGGAAGCGCTTTTGTAGGCCTAAGAACACTGGGGCTCTGGGCTTCTCTAGCCACCTAATCTTCTGCTCATCCTCTCGCGCACTCTAAAGAGAGCTCAGGTGAGAAATTACAAACGTCGAGCAATTGCTCAGAGATGAAAAGTGCCAGCACTGAAAGCTCTTGCTAGCCAGCACCCTTCCTTGGAAGCGCTTTCACAGGCGCAGCAACACTGGGGCTTTGCGCTTCTCTACCCACCAAACGTCACGGTCCTTCTCTTTCCGTCTCGTAGACACGAGCTGAGAAATTGCAAACGTCGAGCAATTGCTCAGAGATGAAAAGTGCCAGCACTGAAAGCTCTTGCTAGCCAGCACCCTTCCTTGGAAGCGCTTTTGTAGGCCTAAGAACACTGGGGCTCTGGGCTTCTCTAGCCACCTCATCTTCTGCTCATCCTCGCGCGCACTCTAAAGAGAGCTCAGGTGAGAAATTGCAAACGTCGAGCAATTGCTCAGAGATGAAAAGTGCCAGCACTGAAAGCTGTTGCTAGCCAGCACCCTTCCTTGGAAGCGCTTTCACAGGCACAGCAACACTGGGGCTTTGCGCTTCTCTAGCCACCAAACGTCACGGTCCTTCTCTTTCCGTCGGTAGACACGAGCTGAGAAATTGCAAACGTCGAGCAATTGCTCAGAGATGAAAAGTGCCAGCACTGAAAGCTCTTGCTAGCCAGCACCCTTCCTTGGAAGCGCTTTCACAGGCGCAGCAACACTGGGGCTTTGCGCTTCTCTAGCCACCAAACGTCACGGTCATTCTCTTTCCGTCTCCTAGACACGAGCTGAGAAATTGCAAACGTCGAGCAATTGCTCAGAGATGAAAAGTGCCAGCACTGAAAGCTGTTGCTAGCCAGCACCCTTCCTTGGAAGCGCTTTCACAGGCGCAGCAACACTGGGGCTTTGCGCTTCTATACGCACCAAACGTCACGGTCCTTCTCTTTCCGTCTCGTACACACGAGCTGAGAAATTGCAAACGTCCAGCAATTGCTCCGAGATGAAAAGTGCCAGCACTGAAAGCTGTTGCTAGCGAGCCCCCTTCCTTGGAAGCGCTTTTGTAGGCCTAAGAACCCTGGGGCTCTGGGCTTCTCTAGCCACCTCATCTTCTGCTCATCCTCTCGCGCACTCTAAAGAGAGCTCAGGTGAGAAATTGCAAACGTCGAGCAATTGCTCCGAGATGAAAAGTGCCAGCACTGAAAGCTCTTGCTAGCCAGCACCCTTCCTTGGAAGCGCTTTTGTAGGCCTAAGAACACTGGGGCTCTGGGCTTCTCTAGCCACCTCATCTTCTGCTCATCCTCTCGCGCACTCTAAAGAGAGCTCAGGTGAGAAATTGCAAACGTCGAGCAATTGCTCAGAGATGAAAAGTGCCAGCACTGAAAGCTCTTGCTAGCCAGCACCCTTCCTTGGAAGCGCTTTCACAGGCGCAGTAACACTGGGGCTTTGCGCTTCTCTAGCCACCAAACGTCACGGTCCTTCTCTTTCCGTCGGTAGACACGAGCTGAGAAATTGCAAACGTCGAGCAATTGCTCAGAGATGAAAAGTGCCAGCACTGAAAGCTCTTGCTAGCCAGCACCCTTCCTTGGAAGCGCTTTTGTAGGCCTAAGAACACTGGGGCTCTGGGCTTCTCTAGCCACCTCATCTTCTGCTCATCCTCTCGCGCACTCTAAAGAGAGCTCAGGTGAGAAATTGCAAACGTCCAGCAATTGCTCAGAGATGAAAAGTGCCAGCACTGAAAGCTGTTGCTAGCCAGCACCCTTCCTTGGAAGCGGTTTCACAGGCGCAGCAACACTGGGGTTTTGCGCTTCTCTAGCCATCAAACGTCACAGTCATTCTCTTTCCGTCTCGTAGACATGAGCTGAGAAATTGCAAACGTCGAGCAATTGCTCAGAGATGAAAAGTGCCAGCACTGAAAGCTCTTGCTAGCCAGCCCCCTTCCTTGGAAGCGCTTTTGTAGGCCTAAGAACACTGGGGCTCTGGGCTTCTCTAGCCACCTCATCTTCTGCTCATCCTCTCGCGCAGTCTAAAGAGAGCTCAGGTGAGAAATTGCAAACGTCGAGCAATTGCTCAGAGATGAAAAGTGCCAGCACTGAAAGCTCTTGCTAGCCAGCACCCTTCCTTGGAAGCGCTTTCACAGGCGCAGTAACACTGGGGCTTTGCGCTTCTGTACGCACCAAACGTCACGGTCCTTCTCTTTCCGTCTCGTAGACACGAGCTGAGAAATTGCAAACGTCGAGCAATTGCTCAGAGATGAAAAGTGCCAGCACTGAAAGCTGTTGCTAGCCAGCACCCTTCCTTGGAAGCGCTTTCACAGGCGCAGCAACACTGGGGCTTTGCGCTTCTATACGCACCAAACGTCACGGTCCTTCTCTTTCCGTCGGTAGACACGAGCTGAGAAATTGCAAACGTCGAGCAATTGCTCCGAGATGAAAAGTGCCAGCACTGAAAGCTCTTGCTAGCCAGCACCCTTCCTTGGAAGCGCTTTCACAGGAGCAGCAACACTGGGGCTTTGCGCTTCTCTACCCACCAAACGTCACGGTCCTTCTCTTTCCGTCGGTAGACACGAGCTGAGAAATTGCAAACGTCGAGCAATTGCTCCGAGATGAAAAGTGCCAGCACTGGAAGCTGTTGCTAGCCAGCCCCCTTCCTTGGAAGCGCTTTTGTAGGCCTAAGAACACTGGGGCTCTGGGCTTCTCTAGCCACCTCATCTTCTGCTCATCCTCTCGCGCACTCTAAAGAGAGCTCAGGTGAGAAATTGCAAACGTCGAGCAATTGCTCAGAGATGAAAAGTGCCAGCACTGAAAGCTCTTGCTAGCCAGCAGCCTTCCTTGGAAGCGCTTTCACAGGCGCAGCAACACTGGGGCTTTGCGCTTCTCTACCCACCAAACGTCACGGTCCTTCTCTTTCCGTCTCGTAGACACGAGCTGAGAAATTGCAAACGTCGAGCAATTGCTCAGAGATGAAAAGTGCCAGCACTGAAAGCTGTTGCTAGCCAGCCCCCTTCCTTGGAAGCGCTTTTGTAGGCCTAAGAACACTGGGGCTCTGGGCTTCTCTAGCCACCTAATCTTCTGCTCATCCTCTCGCGCACTCTAAAGAGAGCTCAGGTGAGAAATTACAAACGTCGAGCAATTGCTCAGAGATGAAAAGTGCCAGCACTGAAAGCTCTTGCTAGCCAGCACCCTTCCTTGGAAGCGCTTTCACAGGCGCAGCAACACTGGGGCTTTGCGCTTCTCTACCCACCAAACGTCACGGTCCTTCTCTTTCCGTCTCCTAGACACGAGCTGAGAAATTGCAAACGTCGAGCAATTGCTCAGAGATGAAAAGTGCCAGCACTGAAAGCTGTTGCTAGCCAGCACCCTTCCTTGGAAGCGCTTTCACAGGCGCAGCAACACTGGGGCTTTGCGCTTCTCTAGCCATCAAACGTCACAGTCATTCTCTTTCCGTCTCGTAGACATGAGCTGAGAAATTGCAAACGTCGAGCAATTGCTCAGAGATGAAAAGTGCCAGCACTGAAAGCTCTTGCTAGCCAGCCCCCTTCCTTGGAAGCGCTTTTGTAGGCCTAAGAACACTGGGGCTCTGGGCTTCTCTAGCCACCTCATCTTCTGCTCATCCTCTCGCGCACTCTAAAGAGAGCTCAGGTGAGAAATTGCAAACGTCGAGCAATTGCTCAGAGATGAAAAGTGCCAGCACTGAAAGCTCTTGCTAGCCAGCACCCTTCCTTGGAAGCGCTTTCACAGGCGCAGCAACACTGGGGCTTTGCGCTTCTATACGCACCAAACGTCACGGTCCTTCTCTTTCCGTCGGTAGACACGAGCTGAGAAATTGCAAACGTCGAGCAATTGCTCCGAGATGAAAAGTGCCAGCACTGAAAGCTCTTGCTAGCCAGCACCCTTCCTTGGAAGCGCTTTCACAGGAGCAGCAACACTGGGGCTTTGCGCTTCTCTAGCCACCAAAAGTCACGGTCCTTCTCTTTCCGTCGGTAGACACGAGCTGAGAAATTGCAAACGTCGAGCAATTGCTCCGAGATGAAAAGTGCCAGCACTGGAAGCTGTTGCTAGCCAGCCCCCTTCCTTGGAAGCGCTTTTGTAGGCCTAAGAACACTGGGGCTCTGGGCTTCTCTAGCCACGTAATCTTCTGCTCATCCTCTCGCGCACTCTAAAGAGAGCTCAGGTGAGAAATTGCAAACGTCGAGCAATTGCTCAGAGATGAAAAGTGCCAGCACTGAAAGCTCTTGCTAGCCAGCACCCTTCCTTGGAAGCGCTTTCACAGGCGCAGCAACACTGGGGCTTTGCGCTTCTCTACGCACCAAACGTCACGGTCCTTCTCTTTCCGTCTCGTAGACACGAGCTGAGAAATTGCAAACGTCGAGCAATTGCTCAGAGATGAAAAGTGCCAGCACTGAAAGCTGTTGCTAGCCAGCCCCCTTCCTTGGAAGCGCTTTTGTAGGCCTAAGAACACTGGGGCTCTGGGCTTCTCTAGCCACCTAATCTTCTGCTCATCCTCTCGCGCACTCTAAAGAGAGCTCAGGTGAGAAATTGCAAACGTCCAGCAATTGCTCAGAGATGAAAAGTGCCAGCACTGAAAGCTCTTGCTAGCCACCACCCTTCCTTGGAAGCGCTTTCACAGGCGCAGCAACACTGGGGCTTTGCGCTTCTCTAGCCACCAAACGTCACGGTCCTTCTCTTTCCGTCTCCTAGACACGAGCTGAGAAATTGCAAACGTCGAGCAATTGCTCAGCGATGAAAAGTGCCAGCACTGAAAGCTGTTGCTAGCCAGCACCCTTCCTTGGAAGCGCTTTCACAGGAGCAGCAACACTGGGGCTTTGCGCTTCTATACGCACCAAACGTCACGGTCCTTCTCTTTCCGTCGGTAGACACGAGCTGAGAAATTGCAAACGTCCAGCAATTGCTCAGAGATGAAAAGTGCCAGCACTGAAAGCTGTTGCTAGCCAGCACCCTTCCTTGGAAGCGCTTTTGTAGGCCTAAGAACACTGGGGCTCTGGGCTTCTCTAGCCACCTCATCTTCTGCTCATCCTCTCGCGCACTCTAAAGAGAGCTCAGGTGAGAAATTGCAAACGTCGAGCAATTGCTCAGAGATGAAAAGTGCCAGCACTGAAAGCTCTTGCTAGCCAGCACCCTTCCTTGGAAGCGCTTTCACAGGCGCAGCAACACTGGGGCTTTGCGCTTCTCTAGCCACCAAACGTCACGGTCCTTCTCTTTCCGTCTCCTAGACACGAGCTGAGAAATTGCAAACATCGAGCAATTGCTCAGAGATGAAAAGTGCCAGCACTGAAAGCTGTTGCTAGCCAGCACCCTTCCTTGGAAGCGCTTTCACAGGCGCAGCAACACTGGGGCTTTGCGCTTCTATACGCACCAAACGTCACGGTCCTTCTCTTTCCGTCTCCTAGACACGAGCTGAGAAATTGCAAACGTCGAGCAATTGCTCAGAGATGAAAAGTGCCAGCACTGAAAGCTGTTGCTAGCCAGCAACCTTCCTTGGAAGCGCTTTCACAGGAGCAGTAACACTGGGGCTTTGCGCTTCTCTACCCACCAAACGTCACGGTCCTTCTCTTTCCATCTCATAGACACGAGCTGAGAAATTGCAAAGGTCGAGCAATTGCTCAGAGATGAAAAGTGCCAGCACTGAAAGCTCTTGCTAGCCAGCACCCTTCCTTGGAAGCGCTTTTGTAGGCCTAAGAACACTGGGGCTCTGGGCTTCTCTAGCCACCTCATCTTCTGCTCATCCTCTCGCGCACTCTAAAGAGAGCTCAGGTGAGAAATTGCAAACGTCCAGCAATTGCTCAGAGATGAAAAGTGCCAGCACTGAAAGCTCTTGCTAGCCAGCACCCTTCCTTGGAAGCGCTTTCACAGGCGCAGCAACACTGGGGCTTTGCGCTTCTATACGCACCAAACGTCACGGTCCTTCTCTTTCCGTCTCGTACACACGAGCTGAGAAATTGCAAACGTCGAGCAATTGCTCAGAGATGAAAAGTGCCAGCACTGAAAGCTCTTGCTAGCCAGCACCCTTCCTTGGAAGCGCTTTTGTAGGCCTAAGAACACTGGGGCTCTGGGCTTCTCTAGCCACCTCATCTTCTGCTCATCCTCTCGTGCACTCTAAAGAGAGCTCAGGTGAGAAATTGCAAACGTCCAGCAATTGCTCCGAGATGAAAAGTGCCAGCACTGAAAGCTGTTGCTAGCCAGCACCCTTCCTTGGAAGCGCTTTTGTAGGCCTAAGAACACTGGGGCTCTGGGCTTCTCTAGCCACCTCATCTTCTGCTCATCTTCTCGCGCACTCTAAAGAGAGCTCAGGTGAGAAATTGCAAACGTCGAGCAATTGCTCAGAGATGAAAAGTGCCAGCACTGAAAGCTCTTGCTAGCCAGCACCCTTCCTTGGAAGCGCTTTCACAGGCGCAGCAACACTGGGGCTTTGTGCTTCTCTAGCCACCAAACGTCACGGTCCTTCTCTTTCCGTCTCGTACACACGAGCTGAGAAATTGCAAATGTCCATCAATTGCTCAGAGATGAAAAGTGCCAGCACTGAAAGCTGTTGCTAGCCAGCACCCTTCCTTGGAAGCGCTTTTGTAGGCCTAAGAACACTGGGTCTCTGGGCTTCTCTAGCCACCTCATCTTCTGCTCATCCTCTCGCGCACTCTAAAGAGAGCTCAGGTGAGAAATTGCAAACGTCGAGCAATTGCTCAGAGATGAAAAGTGCCAGCACTGAAAGCTGTTGCTAGCCAGCACCCTTCCTTGGAAGCGCTTTCACAGGCGCAGTAACACTGGGGCTTTGCGCTTCTCTACCCACCAAACGTCACGGTCCTTCTCTTTCCGTCTCCTAGACACGAGCTGAGAAATTGCAAACGTCAAGCAATTGCTCAGAGATGAAAAGTGCCAGCACTGAAAGCTCTTGCTAGCCAGCACCCTTCCTTGGAAGCGCTTTCACAGGCGCAGCAACACTGGGGCTTTGTGCTTCTATACGCACCAAACGTCACGGTCATTCTCTTTCCGTCTCGTAGACACGAGCTGAGAAATTGCAAACGTCGAGCAATTGCTCCGAGATGAAAAGTGCCAGCACTGAAAGCTGTTGCTAGCCAGCACCCTTCCTTGGAAGCGCTTTTGTAGGCCTAAGAACACTGGGGCTCTGGGCTTCTCTAGCCACCTCATCTTCTGCTCATCCTCTCGCGCACTCTAAAGAGAGCTCAGGTGAGAAATTGCAAACGTCGAGCAATTGCTCAGAGATGAAAAGTGCCAGCACTGAAAGCTCTTGCTAGCCAGCACCCTTCCTTGGAAGCGCTTTCACAGGCGCAGCAACACTGGGGCTTTGCGCTTCTCTAGCCACCAAACGTCACGGTCCTTCTCTTTCCGTCTCGTAGACACGAGCTGAGAAATTGCAAACGTCGAGCAATTGCTCAGAGATGAAAAGTGCCAGCACTGAAAGCTCTTGCTAGCCAGCACCCTTCCTTGGAAGCGCTTTTGTAGGCCTAAGAACACTGGGGCTCTGGGCTTCTCTAGCCACCTCATCTTCTGCTCATCCTCTCGCGCACTCTAAAGAGAGCTCAGGTGAGAAATTGCAAACGTCGAGCAATTGCTCAGAGATGAAAAGTGCCAGCACTGAAAGCTCTTGCTAGCCAGCACCCTTCCTTGGAAGCGCTTTCACAGGCGCAGCAACACTGGGGCTTTGTGCTTCTCTAGCCACGAAACGTCACGGTCCTTCTCTTTCCGTCTCGTAGACACGAGCTGAGAAATTGCAAATGTCCATCAATTGCTCAGAGATGAAAAGTGCCAGCACTGAAAGCTGTTGCTAGCCAGCACCCTTCCTTGGAAGCGCTTTTGTAGGCCTAAGAACACTGGGGCTCTGGGCTTCTCTAGCCACCTACTCTTCTGCTCATCCTCTCGCGCACTCTAAAGAGAGCTCAGGTGAGAAATTGCAAACGTTGAGCAATTGCTCAGAGATGAAAAGTGCCAGCACTGAAAGCTGTTGCTAGCCAGCACCCTTCCTTGGAAGCGCTTTCACAGGCGCAGTAACACTGGGGCTTTGCGCTTCTCTAGCCACCAAACGTCACGGTCCTTCTCTTTCCGTCTCGTAGACACGAGCTGAGAAATTGCAAACGTCGAGCAATTGCTCAGAGATGAAAAGTGCCAGCACTGAAAGCTCTTGCTAGCCAGCACCCTTCCTTGGAAGCGCTTTCACAGGCGCAGTAACACTGGGGCTTTGCACTTCTCTAGCCACCAAACGTCACGGTCCTTCTCTTTCCGTCTCCTAGACACGAGCTGAGAAATTGCAAACGTCAAGCAATTGCTCAGAGATGAAAAGTGCCAGCACTGAAAGCTGTTGCTAGCCAGCACCCTTCCTTGGAAGCGCTTTCACAGGCGCAGCAACACTGGGGCTTTGTGCTTCTATACGCACCAAACGTCACGGTCATTCTCTTTCCGTCTCGTAGACACGAGCTGAGAAATTGCAAACGTCGAGCAATTGCTCCGAGATGAAAAGTGCCAGCACTGAAAGCTGTTGCTAGCCAGCACCCTTCCTTGGAAGCGCTTTTGTAGGCCTAAGAACACTGGGGCTCTGGGCTTCTCTAGCCACCTCATCTTCTGCTCATCCTCTCGCGCACTCTAAAGAGAGCTCAGGTGAGAAATTGCAAACGTCGAGCAATTGCTCAGAGATGAAAAGTGCCAGCACTGAAAGCTCTTGCTAGCCAGCACCCTTCCTTGGAAGCGCTTTTGTAGGCCTAAGAACACTGGGGCTCTGGGCTTCTCTAGCCACCTCATCTTCTGCTCATCCTCTCGCGCACTCTAAAGAGAGCTCAGGTGAGAAATTGCAAACGTCGAGCAATTGCTCAGAGATGAAAAGTGCCAGCACTGAAAGCTCTTGCTAGCCACCACCCTTCCTTGGAAGCGCTTTCACAGGCGCAGCAACACTGGGGCTTTGCGCTTCTATACCCACCAAACGTCACGGTCCTTCTCTTTCCGTCTCATAGACACGAGCTGAGAAATTGCAAACGTCCAGCAATTGCTCCGAGATGAAAAGTGCCAGCACTGAAAGCTCTTGCTAGCCAGCACCCTTCCTTGGAAGCGCTTTTGTAGGCCTAAGAACACTGGGGCTCTGGGCTTCTCTAGCCACCTCATCTTCTGCTCATCCTCTCGCGCACTCTAAAGAGAGCTCAGGTGAGAAATTACAAACGTCGAGCAATTGCTCAGAGATGAAAAGTGCCAGCACTGAAAGCTGTTGCTAGCCAGCACCCTTCCTTGGAAGCGCTTTCACAGGCGCAGCAACACTGGGGCTTTGCGCTTCTATACGCACCAAATGTCACGGTCCTTCTCTTTCCGTCTTGTAGACACGAGCTGAGAAATTGCAAACGTCGAGCAATTGCTCAGAGATGAAAAGTGCCAGCACTGAAAGCTCTTGCTAGCCAGCAGCCTTCCTTGGAAGCGCTTTTGTAGGCCTAAGAACACTGGGGCTCTGGGCTTCTCTAGCCACCTCATCTTCTGCTCATCCTCTCGCGCACTCTAAAGAGAGCTCAGGTGAGAAATTGCAAACGTCCAGCAATTGCTCAGAGATGAAAAGTGCCAGCACTGAAAGCTGTTGCTAGCCAGCACCCTTCCTTGGAAGCGCTTTTGTAGGCCTAAGAACACTGGGGCTCTGGGCTTCTCTAGCCACCTCATCTTCTGCTCATCCTCTCGCGCACTCTAAAGAGAGCTCAGGTGAGAAATTGCAAACGTCCAGCAATTGCTCAGAGATGAAAAGTGCCAGCACTGAAAGCTGTTGCTAGCCAGCACCCTTCCTTGGAAGCGCTTTCACAGGCACAGCAACACTGGGGCTTTGCGCTTCTATACGCACCAAACGTCACGGTCCTTCTCTTTCCGTCTCGTAGACACGAGCTGAGAAATTGCAAACGTCGAGCAATTGCTCAGAGAGGAAAAGTGCCAGCACTGAAAGCTCTTGCTAGCCAGCACCCTTCCTTGGAAGCGCTTTCACAGGCGCAGTAACACTGGGGCTTTGCGCTTCTCTAGCCACCAAACGTCACGGTCCTTCTCTTTCCGTCGGTAGACACGAGCTGAGAAATTGCAAACGTCGAGCAATTGCTCCGAGATGAAAAGTGCCAGCACTGAAAGCTCTTGCTAGCCAGCCCCCTTCCTTGGAAGCGCTTTTGTAGGCCTAAGAACACTGGGGCTCTGGGCTTCTCTAGCCACCTCATCTTCTGCTCATCCTCTCGCGCACTCTAAAGAGAGCTCAGGTGAGAAATTGCAAACGTCCAGCAATTGCTCAGAGATGAAAAGTGCCAGCACTGAAAGCTCTTGCTAGCCAGCACCCTTCCTTGGAAGCGCTTTCACAGGCGCAGTAACACTGGGGCTTTGCGCTTCTATACCCACCAAACGTCACGGTCCTTCTCTTTCCGTCTCATAGACACGAGCTGAGAAATTGCAAACGTCGAGCAATTGCTGAGAGATGAAAAGTGCCAGCACTGAAAGCTGTTGCTAGCCAGCACCCTTCCTTGGAAGCGCTTTTGTAGGCCTAAGAACACTGGGGCTCTGGGCTTCTCTAGCCACCTCATCTTCTGCTCATCCTCTCGCGCACTCTAAAGAGAGTTCAGGGGAGAAATTGCAAACGTCGAGCAATTGCTCAGAGATGAAAAGTGCCAGCACTGAAAGCTCTTGCTAGCCAGCACCCTTCCTTGGAAGCGCTTTCACAGGCGCAGTAACACTGGGGCTTTGCGCTTCTCTAGCCACCAAACGTCACGGTCCTTCTCTTTCCGTCTCGTAGACACGAGCTGAGAAATTGCAAACGTCGAGCAATTGCTCAGAGATGAAAAGTGCCAGCACTGAAAGCTCTTGCTAGCCAGCACCCTTCCTTGGAAGCGCTTTCACAGGCGCAGCAACTCTGGGGCTTTGCGCTTCTCTAGCCACCAAACGTCACGGTCCTTCTCTTTCCGTCTCCTAGACACGAGCTGAGAAATTGCAAACGTCCAGCAATTGCTCCGAGATGAAAAGTGCCAGCACTGAAAGCTCTTGCTAGCCAGCCCCCTTCCTTGGAAGCGCTTTTGTAGGCCTAAGAACACTGGGGCTCTGGGCTTCTCTAGCCACCTCATCTTCTGCTCATCCTCTCGCGCACTCTAAAGAGAGCTCAGGTGAGAAATTGCAAACGTCGAGCAATTGCTCAGAGATGAAAAGTGCCAGCACTGAAAGCTGTTGCTAGCCAGCACCCTTCCTTGGAAGCGCTTTCACAGGTGCACCAACACTGGGGCTTTGCGCTTCTATACGCACCAAACGTCACGGTCCTTCTCTTTCCGTCTCGTGGACATGAGCTGAGAAATTGCAAATGTCGAGCAATTGCTCAGAGATGAAAAGTGCCAGCACTGAAAGCTGTTGCTAGCCAGCACCCTTCCTTGGAAGCGCTTTCACAGGCGCAGCAACACTGGGGCTTTGCGCTTCTCTACCCACCAAACTTCACGGTCCTTCTCTTTCCGTCGGTAGACACGAGCTGAGAAATTGCAAACGTCGAGCAATTGCTCAGAGATGAAAAGTGCCAGCACTGAAAGCTCTTGCTACCCAGCACCCTTCCTTGGAAGCGCTTTTGTAGGCCTAAGCACACTGGGGCTCTGGGCTTCTCTAGCCACCTCATCTTCTGCTCATCCTCTCGCGCACTCTAAAGAGAGCTCAGGTGAGAAATTGCAAACGTCGAGCAATTGCTCAGAGATGAAAAGTGCCAGCACTGAAAGCTGTTGCTAGCCAGCCCCCTTCCTTGGAAGCGCTTTTGTAGGCCTAAGAACACTGGGGCTTTGCGCTTCTATACGCACCAAACGTCACGGTCCTTCTCTTTCCGTCTCGTACACACGAGCTGAGAAATTGCAAACGTCGAGCAGTTGCTCAGAGATGAAAAGTGCCAGCACTGAAAGCTGTTGCTAGCCAGCACCCTTCCTTGGAAGCGCTTTCACAGGCGCAGCAACACTGGGGCTTTGCGCTTCTATACGCACCAAACGTCACGGTCCTTCTCTTTCCGTCTCCTAGACACGAGCTGAGAAATTGCAAACGTCGAGCAATTGCTCCGAGATGAAAAGTGCCAGCACTGAAAGCTGTTGCTAGCCAGCCCCCTTCCTTGGAAGCGCTTTTGTAGCCCTAAGAACACTGGGGCTCTGGGCTTCTCTAGCCACCTCATCTTCTGCTCATCCTCTCGCGCACTCTAAAGAGAGCTCAGGTGAGAAATTGCAAACGTCGAGCAATTGCTCAGAGATGAAAAGTGCCAGCACTGAAAGCTCTTGCTAGCCAGCACCCTTCCTTGGAAGCGCTTTCACAGGCACAGCAACACTGGGGCTTTGCGCTTCTCTAGCCACCAAACGTCACGGTCCTTCTCTTTCCGTCTCGTAGACACGAGCTGAGAAATTGCAAACGTCCAGCAATTGCTCAGAGATGAAAAGTGCCAGCACTGAAAGCTGCTGCTAGCGAGCCCCCTTCCTTGGAAGCGCTTTTGTAGGCCTAAGAACACTGGGGCTCTGGGCTTCTCTAGCCACCTCATCTTCTGCTCATCCTCTCGCGCACTCTAAAGAGAGCTCAGGTGAGAAATTGCAAACGTCCAGCAATTGCTCCGAGATGAAAAGTGCCAGCACTGAAAGCTCTTGCTAGCCAGCACCCTTCCTTGGAAGCGCTTTCACAGGCGCAGTAACACTGGGGCTTTGCGCTTCTCTACCCACCAAGCGTCACGGTCCTTCTCTTTCCGTCGGTAGACACGAGCTGAGAAATTGCAAACGTCGAGCAATTGCTCAGAGATGAAAAGTGCCAGCACTGAAAGCTCTTGCTAGCCAGCACCCTTCCTTGGAAGCGCTTTTGTAGGCCTAAGAACACTGGGGCTCTGGGCTTCTCTAGCCACCTCATCTTCTGCTCATCCTCTCGCGCACTCTAAAGAGAGCTCAGGTGAGAAATTACAAACGTCGAGCAATTGCTCAGAGATGAAAAGTGCCAGCACTGAAAGCTGTTGCTAGCCAGCACCCTTCCTTGGAAGCGCTTTCACAGGCGCAGCAACACTGGGGCTTTGCGCTTCTATACGCACCAAATGTCACGGTCCTTCTCTTTCCGTCTTGTAGACACGAGCTGAGAAATTGCAAACGTCCAGCAATTGCTCAGAGATGAAAAGTGCCAGCACTGAAAGCTCTTGCTAGCCAGCACCCTTCCTTGGAAGCGCTTTTGTAGGCCTAAGAACACTGGGGCTCTGGGCTTCTCTAGCCACCTCATCTTCTGCTCATCCTCTCGCGCACTCTAAAGAGAGCTCAGGTGAGAAATTGCAAACGTCCAGCAATTGCTCAGAGATGAAAAGTGCCAGCACTGAAAGCTGTTGCTAGCCAGCACCCTTCCTTGGAAGCGCTTTTGTAGGCCTAAGAAGACTGGGGCTCTGGGCTTCTCTAGCCACCTCATCTTCTGCTCATCCTCTCGCGCACTCTAAAGAGAGCTCAGGTGAGAAATTGCAAACGTCCAGCAATTGCTCGGAGATGAAAAGTGCCAGCACTGAAAGCTGTTGCTAGCCAGCACCCTTCCTTGGAAGCGCTTTCACAGGCACAGCAACACTGGGGCTTTGCGCTTCTATACGCACCAAACGTCACGGTCCTTCTCTTTCCGTCTCGTAGACACGAGCTGAGAAATTGCAAACGTCGAGCAATTGCTCAGAGATGAAAAGTGCCAGCACTGAAAGCTCTTGCTAGCCAGCACCCTTCCTTGGAAGCGCTTTTGTAGGCCTAAGAACACTGGGGCTCTGGGCTTCTCTAGCCACCTCATCTTCTGCTCATCCTCTCGCGCACTCTAAAGAGAGCTCAGGTGAGAAATTGCAAACGTCGAGCAATTGCTCAGAGATGAAAAGTGCCAGCACTGAAAGCTGTTGCTAGCCAGCACCCTTCCTTGGAAGCGCTTTCACAGGCGCAGTAACACTGGGGCTTTGCGCTTCTCTAGCCACCAAACGTCACGGTCCTTCTCTTTCCGTCTCCTAGACACGAGCTGAGAAATTGCAAACGTCGAGCAATTGCTCAGAGATGAAAAGTGCCAGCACTGAAAGCTCTTGCTAGCCAGCACCCTTCCTTGGAAGCGCTTTTGTAGGCCTAAGAACACTGGGGCTCTGGGCTTCTCTAGCCACCTCATCTTCTGCTCATCCTCTCGCGCACTCTAAAGAGAGCTCAGGTGAGAAATTGCAAACGTCGAGCAATTGCTCAGAGATGAAAAGTGCCAGCACTGAAAGCTCTTGCTAGCCACCACCCTTCCTTGGAAGCGCTTTCACAGGCGCAGTAACACTGGGGCTTTGCGCTTCTATACCCACCAAACGTCACGGTCCTTCTCTTTCCGTCTCCTAGACACGAGCTGAGAAATTGCAAACGTCGAGCAATTGCTCCGAGATGAAAAGTGCCAGCACTGAAAGCTGTTGCTAGCCAGCACCCTTCCTTGGAAGCGCTTTTGTAGGCCTAAGAACACTGGGGCTCTGGGCTTCTCTAGCCACCTCATCTTCTGCTCATCCTCTCGCGCACTCTAAAGAGAGCTCAGGTGAGAAATTGCAAACGTCGAGCAATTGCTCAGAGATGAAAAGTGCCAGCACTGAAAGCTCTTGCTAGCCAGCCCCCTTCCTTGGAAGCGCTTTCACAGGCGCAGTAACACTGGGGCTTTGCGCTTCTCTAGCCACCAAACGTCACGGTCCTTCTCTTTCCGTCTCGTAGACACGAGCTGAGAAATTGCAAACGTCGAGCAATTGCTCAGAGATGAAAAGTGCCAGCACTGAAAGCTCTTGCTAGCCAGCACCCTTCCTTGGAAGCGCTTTTGTAGGCCTAAGAACACTGGGGCTCTGGGCTTCTCTAGCCACCTCATCTTCTGCTCATCCTCTCGCGCACTCTGAAGAGAGCTCAGGTGAGAAATTGCAAACATCGAGCAATTGCTCAGAGATGAAAAGTGCCAGCACTGAAAGCTCTTGCTAGCCAGCACCCTTCCTTGGAAGCGCTTTTGTAGGCCTAAGAACACTGGGGCTCTGGGCTTCTCTAGCCACCTCATCTTCTGCTCATCCTCTCGCGCACTCTAAAGAGAGCTCAGGTGAGAAATTGCAAACGTCCAGCAATTGCTCAGAGATGAAAAGTGCCAGCACTGAAAGCTGTTGCTAGCCAGCACCCTTCCTTGGAAGCGCTTTCACAAGCGCAGTAACACTGGGGCTCTGGGCTTCTCTAGCCACCTCATCTTCTGCTCATCCTCTCGCGCACTCTAAAGAGAGCTCAGGTGAGAAATTGCAAACGTCCAGCAATTGCTCGGAGATGAAAAGTGCCAGCACTGAAAGCTGTTGCTAGCCAGCACCCTTCCTTGGAAGCGCTTTCACAGGCACAGCAACACTGGGGCTTTGCGCTTCTATACGCACCAAACGTCACGGTCCTTCTCTTTCCGTCTCGTAGACACGAGCTGAGAAATTGCAAACGTCGAGCAATTGCTCAGAGATGAAAAGTGCCAGCACTGAAAGCTCTTGCTAGCCAGCACCCTTCCTTGGAAGCGCTTTTGTAGGCCTAAGAACACTGGGGCTCTGGGCTTCTCTAGCCACCTCATCTTCTGCTCATCCTCTCGCGCACTCTAAAGAGAGCTCAGGTGAGAAATTGCAAACGTCGAGCAATTGCTCAGAGATGAAAAGTGCCAGCGCTGAAAGCTCTTGCTAGCCAGCACCCTTCCTTGGAAGCGCTTTCACAGGTGCAGCAACACTGGGGCTTTGCGCTTCTATACGCACCAAACGTCACGGTCATTCTCTTTCCGCCTCGTAGACACGAGCTGAGAAATTGCAAACGTCGAGCAATTGCTCCGAGATGAAAAGTGCCAGCACTGAAAGCTGTTGCTAGCCAGCACCCTTCCTTGGAAGCGCTATCACAGGCGCAGCAACACTGGGGCTTTGCGCTTCTCTACCCACCAAACGTCACGGTCATTCTCTTTCCGTCGGTAGACAGGAGCTGAGAAATTGCAAACGTCGAGCAATTGCTCAGAGATGAAAAGTGCCAGCACTGAAAGCTGTTGCTAGCCAGCACCCTTCCTTGGAAGCGCTTTCACAGGCGCAGCAACACTGGGGCTTTGCGCTTCTCTACCCACCAAAAGTCACGGTCCTTCTCTTTCCGTCTCCTAGACAGCTCAGGTGAGAAATTGCAAACGTCGAGCAATTGCTCAGAGATGAAAAGTGCCAGCACTGAAAGCTGTTGCTAGCCAGCACCCTTCCTTGGAAGCGCTTTTGTAGGCCTAAGAACACTGGGGCTCTGGGCTTCTCTAGCCACCTCATCTTCTGCTCATCCTCTCGCGCACTCTAAAGAGAGCTCAGGTGAGAAATTGCAAACGTCGAGCAATTGCTCAGAGATGAAAAGTGCCAGCACTGAAAGCTGTTGCTAGCCAGCACCCTTCCTTGGAAGCGCTTTCACAGGAGCAGCAACACTGGGGCTTTGCGCTTCTATACGCACCAAACGTCACGGTCATTCTCTTTCCGTCGGTAGACACGAGCTGAGAAATTGCAAACATCGAGCAATTGCTCAGAGATGAAAAGTGCCAGCACTGAAAGCTGTTGCTAGCCAGCACCCTTCCTTGGAAGCGCTTTTGTAGGCCTAAGAACACTGGGGCTCTGGGCTTCTCTAGCCACCTCATCTTCTGCTCATCCTCTCGCGCACTCTAAAGAGAGCTCAGGTGAGAAATTGCAAACGTCGAGCAATTGCTCAGAGATGAAAAGTGCCAGCACTGAAAGCTGTTGCTAGCCAGCACCCTTCCTTGGAAGCGCTTTCACAGGCGCAGCAACACTGGGGCTTTGCGCTTCTCTACCCACCAAACGTCACGGTCCTTCTCTTTCCGTCTCGTAGACACGAGCTGAGAAATTGCAAACGTCGAGCAATTGCTCAGAGATGAAAAGTGCCAGCACTGAAAGCTCTTGCTACCCAGCACCCTTCCTTGGAAGCGCTTTTGTAGGCCTAAGAACACTGGGGCTCTGGGCTTCTCTAGCCACCTCATCTTCTGCTCATCCTCTCGCGCACTCTAAAGAGAGCTCAGGTGAGAAATTGCAAACGTCGAGCAATTGCTCAGAGATGAAAAGTGCCAGCACTGAAAGCTCTTGCTAGCCAGCCCCCTTCCTTGGAAGCGCTTTCACAGGCGCAGCAACACTGGGGCTTTGCGCTTCTATACGCACCAAACGTCACGGTCCTTCTCTTTCCGTCTCGTACACACGAGCTGAGAAATTGCAAACGTCCAGCAATTGCTCAGAGATGAAAAGTGCCAGCACTGAAAGCTGTTGCTAGCCAGCACCCTTCCTTGGAAGCGCTTTTGTAGGCCTAAGAACACTGGGGCTCTGGGCTTCTCTAGCCACCTCATCTTCTGCTCATCCTCTCGCGCACTCTAAAGAGAGCTCAGGTGAGAAATTGCAAACGTCCAGCAATTGCTCAGAGATGAAAAGTGCCAGCACTGAAAGCTGTTGCGAGCCAGCACCCTTCCTTGGAAGCGCTTTCACAGGCGCAGTAACACTGGGGCTTTGCGCTTCTCTAGCCACCAAACGTCACGGTCCTTCTCTTTCCGTCTCGTAGACACGAGCTCAGAAATTGCAAACGTCGAGCAATTGCTCAGAGATGAAAAGTGCCAGCACTGAAAGCTCTTGCTAGCCAGCACCCTTCCTTGGAAGCGCTTTCACAGGCGCAGCAACACTGGGGCTTTGCGCTTCTCTAGCCACCAAACGTCACGGTCCTTCTCTTTCCGTCTCCTAGACACGAGCTGAGAAATTGCAAACGTCGAGCAATTGCTCAGAGATGAAAAGTGCCAGCACTGAAAGCTCTTGCTAGCCAGCACCCTTCCTTGGAAGCGCTTTTGTAGGCCTAAGAACACTGGGGCTCTGGGCTTCTCTAGCCACCTCATCTTCTGCTCATCCTCTCGCGCACTCTAAAGAGAGCTCAGGTGAGAAATTGCAAACGTCGAGCAATTGCTCAGAGATGAAAAGTGCCAGCACTGAAAGCTGTTGCTAGCCAGCACCCTTCCTTGGAAGCGCTTTCACAGGTGCAGCAACACTGGGGCTTTGCGCTTCTCTACGCACCAAACGTCACGGTCATTCTCTTTCCGCCTCGTAGACACGAGCTGAGAAATTGCAAACGTCGAGCAATTGCTCAGAGATGAAAAGTGCCAGCACTGAAAGCTGTTGCTAGCCAGCACCCTTCCTTGGAAGCGCTTTCACAAGCGCAGTAACACTGGGGCTTTGCGCTTCTATACGCACCAAACGTCACGGTCATTTTCTTTCCGTCTCGTGGACATGAGCTGAGAAATTGCAAACGTCGAGCAATTGCTCAGAGATGAAAAGTGCCAGCACTGAAAGCTGTTGCTAGCCAGCACCCTTCCTTGGAAGCGCTTTCACAGGCGCAGCAACACTGGGGCTTTGCGCTTCTCTACCCACCAAACGTCACGGTCCTTCTCTTATCGTCGGTAGACACGAGCTGAGAAATTGCAAACGTCGAGCAATTGCTCAGAGATGAAAAGTGCCAGCACTGAAAGCTCTTGCTAGCCAGCACCCTTCCTTGGAAGCGCTTTTGTAGGCGCAGCAACACTGGGGCTCTGGGCTTCTCTAGCCACCTCATCTTCTGCTCATCCTCTCGCGCACTCTAAAGAGAGCTCAGGTGAGAAATTGCAAACGTCCAGCAATTGCTCAGAGATGAAAAGTGCCAGCACTGAAAGCTCTTGCTAGCCAGCACCCTTCCTTGGAAGCGCTTTTGTAGGCCTAAGAACACTGGGGCTCTGGGCTTCTCTAGCCACCTAATCTTCTGCTCATCCTCTCGCGCACTCTAAAGAGAGCTCAGGTGAGAAATTGCAAACGTCGAGCAATTGCTCAGAGATGAAAAGTGCCAGCACTGAAAGCTCTTGCTAGCCAGCACCCTTCCTTGGAAGCACTTTCACAGGCGCAGCAACACTGGGGCTTTGCGCTTCTATACGCACCAAACATCACGGTCATTCTCTTTCCTTCTCGTACACACGAGCTGAGAAATTGCAAACGTCGAGCAATTGCTCAGAGATGAAAAGTGCCAGCACTGAAAGCTGTTGCTAGCCAGCACCCTTCCTTGGAAGCGCTTTTGTAGGCCTAAGAAGACTGGGGCTCTGGGCTTCTCTAGCCACCTCATCTTCTGCTCATCCTCTCGCGCACTCTAAAGAGAGCTCAGGTGAGAAATTGCAAACGTCGAGCAATTGCTCAGAGATGAAAAGTGCCAGCACTGAAAGCTGTTGCTAGCCAGCACCCTTCCTTGGAAGCGCTTTCACAGGCGCAGTAACACTGGGGCTTTGCGCTTCTATACGCACCAAACGTCACGGTCCTTCTCTTTCCGTCTCGTAGACACGAGCTGAGAAATTGCAAACGTCGAGCAATTGCTCAGAGATGAAAAGTGCCAGCACTGAAAGCTCTTGCTAGCCAGCACCCTTCCTTGGAAGCGCTTTCACAGGCGCAGCAACACTGGGGCTTTGCGCTTCTCTAGCCACCAAACGTCACGGTCCTTCTCTTTCCGTCTCCTAGACACGAGCTGAGAAATTGCAAACGTCGAGCAATTGCTCCGAGATGAAAAGTGCCAGCACTGAAAGCTGTTGCTAGCCAGCACCCTTCCTTGGAAGCGCTTTTGTAGGCCTAAGAACACTGGGGCTCTGGGCTTCTCTAGCCACCTCATCTTCTGCTCATCCTCTCGCGCACTCTAAAGAGAGCTCAGGGGAGAAATTGCAAACGTCGAGCAATTGCTCAGAGATGAAAAGTGCCAGCACTGAAAGCTGTTGCTAGCCAGCACCCTTCCTTGGAAGCGCTTTCACAGGTGCAGCAACACTGGGGCTTTGCGCTTCTCTACGCACCAAACGTCACGGTCATTCTCTTTCCGCCTCCTAGACACGAGCTGAGAAATTGCAAACGTCGAGCAATTGCTCAGAGATGAAAAGTGCCAGCACTGAAAGCTGTTGCTAGCCAGCACCCTTCCTTGGAAGCGCTTTCACAAGCGCAGTAACACTGGGGCTTTGCGCTTCTATACGCACCAAACGTCACGGTCATTTTCTTTCCGTCTCGTGGACATGAGCTGAGAAATTGCAAACGTCGAGCAATTGCTCAGAGATGAAAAGTGCCAGCACTGAAAGCTCTTGCTAGCCAGCACCCTTCCTTGGAAGCGCTTTCACAGGCGCAGCAACACTGGGGCTTTGCGCTTCTCTACCCACCAAACGTCACGGTCCTTCTCTTTCCGTCTCGTAGACACGAGCTGAGAAATTGCAAACGTCGAGCAATTGCTCCGAGATGAAAAGTGCCAGCACTGAAAGCTGTTGCTAGCCAGCACCCTTCCTTGGAAGCGCTTTTGTAGGCCTAAGAACACTGGGGCTCTGGGCTTCTCTAGCCACCTCATCTTCTGCTCATCCTCGTGCGCTCTAAAGAGAGCTCAGGTGAGAAATTGCAGACGTCCAGCAATTGCTCAGAGATGAAAAGTGCCAGCACTGAAAGCTGTTGCTAGCCAGCACCCTTCCTTGGAAGCGCTTTCACAGGCGCAGCAACACTGGGGCTTTGCGCTTCTCTACCCACCAAACGTCACGGTCCTTCTCTTTCCGTCTCGTAGACACGAGCTGAGAAATTGCAAACGTCGAGCAATTGCTCCGAGATGAAAAGTGCCAGCACTGAAAGCTCTTGCTAGCCAGCACCCTTCCTTGGAAGCGCTTTTGTAGGCCTAAGCACACTGGGGCTCTGGGCTTCTCTAGCCACCTCATCTTCTGCTCATCCTCTCGCGCACTCTAAAGAGAGCTCAGGTGAGAAATTGCAAACGTCGAGCAATTGCTCAGAGATGAAAAGTGCCAGCACTGAAAGCTCTTGCTAGCCAGCAGCCTTCCTTGGAAGCGCTTTCACAGGCGCAGCAACACTGGGGCTTTGCGCTTCTCTAGCCACCAAACGTCACGGTCCTTCTCTTTCCGTCTCGTAGACACGAGCTGAGAAATTGCAAACGTCGAGCAATTGCTCAGAGATGAAAAGTGCCAGCACTGAAAGCTCTTGCTAGCCAGCACCCTTCCTTGGAAGCGCTTTCACAGGCGCAGCAACACTGGGGCTTTGCGCTTCTATACGCACCAAATGTCACGGTCCTTCTCTTTCCGTCTCGTAGACACGAGCTGAGAAATTGCAAACGTCCAGCAATTGCTGAGAGATGAAAAGTGCCAGCACTGAAAGCTGTTGCTAGCCAGCACCCTTCCTTGGAAGCGCTTTTGTAGGCCTAAAAACACTGGGGCTCTGGGCTTCTCTAGCCACCTCATCTTCTGCTCATCCTCTCGCGCAGTCTAAAGAGAGCTCAGGGGAGAAATTGCAAACGTCGAGCAATTGCTCAGAGATGAAAAGTGCCAGCACTGAAAGCTCTTGCTAGCCAGCACCCTTCCTTGGAAGCGCTTTCACAGGCGCAGCAACACTGGGGCTTTGCGCTTCTCTAGCCACCAAAAGTCACGGTCCTTCTCTTTCCGTCTCCTAGACATGAGCTGAGAAATTGCAAACGTCCAGCAATTGCTCAGAGATGAAAAGTGCCAGCACTGAAAGCTCTTGCTAGCCAGCACCCTTCCTTGGAAGCGCTTTTGTAGGCCTAAGATCACTGGGGCTCTGGGCTTCTCTAGCCACCTCATCTTCTGCTCATCCTCTCGCGCACTCTAAAGAGAGCTCAGGGGAGAAATTGCAAACGTCGAGCAATTGCTCAGAGATGAAAAGTGCCAGCACTGAAAGCTCTTGCTAGCCAGCACCCTTCCTTGGAAGCGCTTTCACAGGCGCAGCAACACTGGGGCTTTGCGCTTCTCTACCCACCAAACGTCACGGTCCTTCTCTTTCCGTCTCGTAGACACGAGCTGAGAAATTGCAAACGTCGAGCAATTGCTCAGAGATGAAAAGTGCCAGCACTGAAAGCTCTTGCTAGCCAGCCCCCTTCCTTGGAAGCGCTTTTGTAGGCCTAAGAACACTGGGGCTCTGGGCTTCTCTAGCCACCTCATCTTCTGCTCATCCTCTCGCGCACTCTAAAGAGAGCTCAGGTGAGAAATTGCAAACGTCCAGCAATTGCTCAGAGATGAAAAGTGCCAGCACTGAAAGCTCTTGCTAGCCAGCACCCTTCCTTGGAAGCGCTTTTGTAGGCCTAAGAACACTGGGGCTCTGGGCTTCTCTAGCCACCTCATCTTCTGCTCATCCTCTCGCGCACTCTAAAGAGAGCTCAGGTTAGAAATTGCAAACGTCCAGCAATTGCTCAGAGATGAAAAGTGCCAGCACTGAAAGCTCTTGCTAGCCACCACCCTTCCTTGGAAGCGCTTTCACAGGCGCAGCAACACTGGGGCTTTGCGCTTCTATACGCACCAAACATCACGGTCCTTCTCTTTCCTTCTCGTACACACGAGCTGAGAAATTGCAAACGTCGAGCAATTGCTCAGAGATGAAAAGTGCCAGCACTGAAAGCTGTTGCTAGCCAGCACCCTTCCTTGGAAGCGCTTTTGTAGGCCTAAGAACACTGGGGCTCTGGGCTTCTCTAGCCACCTCATCTTCTGCTCATCCTCTCGCGCACTCTAAAGAGAGCTCAGGTGAGAAATTGCAAACGTCGAGCAATTGCTCAGAGATGAAAAGTGCCAGCACTGAAAGCTGTTGCTAGCCAGCACCCTTCCTTGGAAGCGCTTTCACAGGCGCAGTAACACTGGGGCTTTGCGCTTCTCTAGCCACCAAACGTCACGGTCCTTCTCTTTCCGTCTCGTAGACACGAGCTGAGAAATTGCAAACGTCGAGCAATTGCTCAGAGATGAAAAGTGCCAGCACTGAAAGCTCTTGCTAGCCAGCACCCTTCCTTGGAAGCGCTTTCACAGGCGCAGCAACACTGGGGCTTTGCGCTTCTCTAGCCACCAAACGTCACGGTCCTTCTCTTTCCGTCTCCTAGACACGAGCTGAGAAATTGCAAACGTCGAGCAATTGCTCCGAGATGAAAAGTGCCAGCACTGAAAGCTGTTGCTAGCCAGCACCCTTCCTTGGAAGCGCTTTTGTAGGCCTAAGAACACTGGGGCTCTGGGCTTCTCTAGCCACCTCATCTTCTGCTCATCCTCTCGCGCACTCTAAAGAGAGCTCAGGGGAGAAATTGCAAACGTCCAGCAATTGCTCAGAGATGAAAAGTGCCAGCACTGAAAGCTGTTGCTAGCCAGCACCCTTCCTTGGAAGCGCTTTTGTAGGCCTAAGAACACTGGGGCTCTGGGCTTCTCTAGCCACCTCATCTTCTGCTCATCCTCTCGCGCACTCTAAAGAGAGCTCAGGTGAGAAATTGCAAACGTCCAGCAATTGCTCAGAGATGAAAAGTGCCAGCACTGAAAGCTCTTGCTAGCCAGCACCCTTCCTTGGAAGCGCTTTCACAGGCGCAGCAACACTGGGGCTTTGCGCTTCTATACGCACCAAACATCACGGTCCTTCTCTTTCCTTCTCGTACACACGAGCTGAGAAATTGCAAACGTCGAGCAATTGCTCAGAGATGAAAAGTGCCAGCACTGAAAGCTGTTGCTAGCCAGCACCCTTCCTTGGAAGCGCTTTTGTAGGCCTAAGAACACTGGGGCTCTGGGCTTCTCTAGCCACCTCATCTTCTGCTCATCCTCTCGCGCACTCTAAAGAGAGCTCAGGTGAGAAATTGCAAACGTCGAGCAATTGCTCAGAGATGAAAAGTGCCAGCACTGAAAGCTGTTGCTAGCCAGCACCCTTCCTTGGAAGCGCTTTCACAGGCGCAGTAACACTGGGGCTTTGCGCTTCTCTAGCCACCAAACGTCACGGTCCTTCTCTTTCCGTCTCGTAGACACGAGCTGAGAAATTGCAAACGTCGAGCAATTGCTCAGAGATGAAAAGTGCCAGCACTGAAAGCTCTTGCTAGCCAGCACCCTTCCTTGGAAGCGCTTTCACAGGCGCAGCAACACTGGGGCTTTGCGCTTCTCTAGCCACCAAACGTCACGGTCCTTCTCTTTCCGTCTCCTAGACACGAGCTGAGAAATTGCAAACGTCGAGCAATTGCTCCGAGATGAAAAGTGCCAGCACTGAAAGCTGTTGCTAGCCAGCACCCTTCCTTGGAAGCGCTTTTGTAGGCCTAAGAACACTGGGGCTCTGGGCTTCTCTAGCCACCTCATCTTCTGCTCATCCTCTCGCGCACTCTAAAGAGAGTTCAGGGGAGAAATTGCAAACGTCGAGCAATTGCTCAGAGATGAAAAGTGCCAGCACTGAAAGCTGTTGCTAGCCAGCACCCTTCCTTGGAAGCGCTTTCACAAGCGCAGTAACACTGGGGCTTTGCGCTTCTATACGCACCAAACGTCACGGTCATTTTCTTTCCGTCTCGTGGACATGAGCTGAGAAATTGCAAACGTCGAGCAATTGCTCAGAGATGAAAAGTGCCAGCACTGAAAGCTGTTGCTAGCCAGCACCCTTCCTTGGAAGCGCTTTCACAGGCGCAGCAACACTGGGGCTTTGCGCTTCTCTACCCACCAAACGTCACGGTCCTTCTCTTTCCGTCTCGTAGACACGAGCTGAGAAATTGCAAACGTCGAGCAATTGCTCCGAGATGAAAAGTGCCAGCACTGAAAGCTGTTGCTAGCCAGCCCCCTTCCTTGGAAGCGCTTTTGTAGGCCTAAGCACACTGGGGCTCTGGGCTTCTCTAGCCACCTCATCTTCTGCTCATCCTCTCGCGCACTCTAAAGAGAGCTCAGGTGAGAAATTGCAAACGTCGAGCAATTGCTCAGAGATGAAAAGTGCCAGCACTGAAAGCTCTTGCTAGCCAGCACCCTTCCTTGGAAGCGCTTTCACAGGCGCAGCAACACTGGGGCTTTGCGCTTCTCTACGCACCAAACGTCACGGTCCTTCTCTTTCCGTCTCGTAGACATGAGCTGAGAAATTGCAAACGTCGAGCAATTGCTCAGAGATGAAAAGTGCCAGCACTGAAAGCTGTTGCTAGCGAGCCCCCTTCCTTGGAAGCGCTTTTGTAGGCCTAAGAACACTGGGGCTCTGGGCTTCTCTAGCCACCTCATCTTCTGCTCATCCTCTCGCGCACTCTAAAGAGAGCTCAGGTGAGAAATTGCAAACGTCGAGCAATTGCTCAGAGATGAAAAGTGCCAGCACTGAAAGCTGTTGCTAGCCAGCCCCCTTCCTTGGAAGCGCTTTTGTAGGCCTAAGAACACTGGGGCTTTGCGCTTCTCTACGCACCAAACGTCACGGTCCTTCTCTTTCCGTCTCGTAGACACGAGCTGAGAAATTGCAAACGTCGAGCAATTGCTCAGAGATGAAAAGTGCCAGCACTGAAAGCTCTTGCTAGCCAGCACCCTTCCTTGGAAGCGCTTTCACAGGCGCAGCAACACTGGGGCTTTGCGCTTCTATACGCACCAAATGTCACGGTCCTTCTCTTTCCGTCTCGTAGACACGAGCTGAGAAATTGCAAACGTCCAGCAATTGCTGAGAGATGAAAAGTGCCAGCACTGAAAGCTGTTGCTAGCCAGCACCCTTCCTTGGAAGCGCTTTTGTAGGCCTAAAAACACTGGGGCTCTGGGCTTCTCTAGCCACCTCATCTTCTGCTCATCCTCTCGCGCAGTCTAAAGAGAGCTCAGGGGAGAAATTGCAAACGTCGAGCAATTGCTCAGAGATGAAAAGTGCCAGCACTGAAAGCTCTTGCTAGCCAGCACCCTTCCTTGGAAGCGCTTTCACAGGCGCAGCAACACTGGGGCTTTGCGCTTCTCTAGCCACCAAAAGTCACGGTCCTTCTCTTTCCGTCTCCTAGACATGAGCTGAGAAATTGCAAACGTCCAGCAATTGCTCAGAGATGAAAAGTGCCAGCACTGAAAGCTCTTGCTAGCCAGCACCCTTCCTTGGAAGCGCTTTTGTAGGCCTAAGATCACTGGGGCTCTGGGCTTCTCTAGCCACCTCATCTTCTGCTCATCCTCTCGCGCACTCTAAAGAGAGCTCAGGGGAGAAATTGCAAACGTCGAGCAATTGCTCAGAGATGAAAAGTGCCAGCACTGAAAGCTGTTGCTAGCCAGCACCCTTCCTTGGAAGCGCTTTCACAGGCGCAGCAACACTGGGGCTTTGCGCTTCTCTACCCACCAAACGTCACGGTCCTTCTCTTTCCATCTCGTAGACACGAGCTGAGAAATTGCAAACATCGAGCAATTGCTCAGAGATGAAAAGTGCCAGCACTGAAAGCTGTTGCTAGCCAGCCCCCTTCCTTGGAAGCGCTTTTGTAGGCCTAAGAACACTGGGGCTCTGGGCTTCTCTAGCCACCTAATCTTCTGCTCATCCTCGTGCGCTCTAAAGAGAGCTCAGGTGAGAAATTGCAAATGTCCAGCAATTGCTCAGAGATGAAAAGTGCCAGCACTGAAAGCTCTTGCTAGCCAGCAGCCTTCCTTGGAAGCGCTTTCACAGGCGCAGCAACACTGGGGCTTTGCGCTTCTATACACACCAAACATCACGGTCCTTCTCTTTCCTTCTCGTACACACGAGCTGAGAAATTGCAAACGTCGAGCAATTGCTCAGAGATGAAAAGTGCCAGCACTGAAAGCTGTTGCTAGCCAGCACCCTTCCTTGGAAGCGCTTTTGTAGGCCTAAGAACACTGGGGCTCTGGGCTTCTCTAGCCACCTCATCTTCTGCTCATCCTCTCGCGCACTCTAAAGAGAGCTCAGGTGAGAAATTGCAAACGTCGAGCAATTGCTCAGAGATGAAAAGTGCCAGCACTGAAAGCTCTTGCTAGCCAGCACCCTTCCTTGGAAGCGCTTTCACAGGCGCAGCAACACTGGGGCTTTGCGCTTCTATACGCACCAAACGTCACGGTCATTCTCTTTCCGTCTCGTAGACACGAGCTGAGAAATTGCAAACGTCGAGCAATTGCTCAGAGATGAAAAGTGCCAGCACTGAAAGCTGTTGCTAGCCAGCACCCTTCCTTGGAAGCGCTTTTGTAGGCCTAAGAACACTGGGGCTCTGGGCTTCTCTAGCCACCTCATCTTCTGCTCATCCTCTCGCGCACTCTAAAGAGAGCTCAGGTGAGAAATTGCAAACGTCGAGCAATTGCTCAGAGATGAAAAGTGCCAGCACTGAAAGCTCTTGCTAGCCAGCACCCTTCCTTGGAAGCGCTTTTGTAGGCCTAAGAACACTGGGGCTTTGCGCTTCTCTACCCACCAAACGTCACGGTCCTTCTCTTTCCGTCTCCTAGACACGAGCTGAGAAATTGCAAACGTCGAGCAATTGCTCAGAGATGAAAAGTGCCAGCACTGAAAGCTCTTGCTAGCCAGCCCCCTTCCTTGGAAGCGCTTTCACAGGCGCAGCAACACTGGGGCTTTGCGCTTCTCTAGCCATCAAACGTCACGGTCCTTCTCTTTCCGTCTCGTAGACACGAGCTGAGAAATTGCAAACGTCGAGCAATTGCTCAGAGATGAAAAGTGCCAGCACTGAAAGCTGTTGCTAGCCAGCACCCTTCCTTGGAAGCGCTTTCACAGGCGCAGCAACACTGGGGCTTTGCGCTTCTCTACCCACCAAACGTCACGGTCCTTCTCTTTCCGTCTCCTAGACACGAGCTGAGAAATTGCAAACGTCGAGCAATTGCTCAGAGATGAAAAGTGCCAGCACTGAAAGCTCTTGCTAGCCAGCCCCCTTCCTTGGAAGCGCTTTTGTAGGCCTAAGAACACTGGGGCTCTGGGCTTCTCTAGCCACCTCATCTTCTGCTCATCCTCTCGCGCACTCTAAAGAGAGCTCAGGTGAGAAATTACAAACGTCGAGCAATTGCTCCGAGATGAAAAGTGCCAGCACTGAAAGCTGTTGCTAGCCAGCACCCTTCCTTGGAAGCGCTTTCACAGGCGCAGCAACACTGGGGCTTTGCGCTTCTCTAGCCACCAAACGTCACAGTCCTTCTCTTTCCGTCTCCTAGACATGAGCTGAGAAATTGCAAACGTCGAGCAATTGCTCAGAGATGAAAAGTGCCAGCACTGAAAGCTGTTGCTAGCCAGCACCCTTCCTTGGAAGCGCTTTTGTAGGCCTAAGAACACTGGGGCTCTGGGCTTCTCTAGCCACCTCATCTTCTGCTCATCCTCTCGCGCACTCTAAAGAGAGCTCAGGTGAGAAATTGCAAACGTCGAGCAATTGCTCAGAGATGAAAAGTGCCAGCACTGAAAGCTGTTGCTAGCCAGCACCCTTCCTTGGAAGCGCTTTCACAGGCACAGCAACACTGGGGCTTTGCTCTTCTATACGCACCAAACGTCACGGTCCTTCTCTTTCCGTCTCGTAGACACGAGCTGAGAAATTGCAAACGTCGAGCAATTGCTCAGAGATGAAAAGTGCCAGCACTGAAAGCTCTTGCTAGCCAGCACCCTTCCTTGGAAGCGCTTTTGTAGGCCTAAGAACACTGGGGCTCTGGGCTTCTCTAGCCACCTCATCTTCTGCTCATCCTCTCGCGCACTCTAAAGAGAGCTCAGGTGAGAAATTGCAAACGTCGAGCAATTGCTCAGAGATGAAAAGTGCCAGCACTGAAAGCTGTTGCTGGCCAGCACCCTTCCTTGGAAGCGCTTTCACAGGCGCAGCAACACTGGGGCTTTGCGCTTCTCTAGCCACCAAACGTCACGGTCCTTCTCTTTCCATCTCGTAGACACGAGCTGAGAAATTGCAAATGTCCAGCAATTGCTCAGAGATGAAAAGTGCCAGCACTGAAAGCTGTTGCTAGCCAGCACCCTTCCTTGGAAGCGCTTTCACAGGAGCATCAACACTGGGGCTTTGCGCTTCTATACGCACCAAACGTCACGGTCATTCTCTTTCCGTCTCGTAGACATGAGCTGAGAAATTGCAAACGTCCAGCAATTGCTCAGAGATGAAAAGTGCCAGCACTGAAAGCTCTTGCTAGCCAGCACCCTTCCTTGGAAGCGCTTTTGTAGGCCTAAGAACACTGGGGCTCTGGGCTTCTCTAGCCACCTCATCTTCTGCTCATCCTCTCGCGCACTCTAAAGAGAGCTCAGGTGAGAAATTGCAAACGTCCAGCAATTGCTCAGAGATGAAAAGTGCCAGCACTGAAAGCTCTTGCTAGCCAGCAGCCTTCCTTGGAAGCGCTTTCACAGGCGCAGCAACACTGGGGCTTTGCGCTTCTATACGCACCAAAAGTCACGGTCCTTCTCTTTCCGTCTCGTAGACACGAGCTGAGAAATTGCAAACGTCGAGCAATTGCTCAGAGATGAAAAGTGCCAGCACTGAAAGCTCTTGCTAGCCAGCACCCTTCCTTGGAAGCGCTTTCACAGGCGCAGCCACACTGGGGCTTTGCGCTTCTATACGTACCAAACGTCACGGTCCTTCTCTTTCCGTCTCGTAGACACGAGCTGAGAAATTGCAAACGTCGAGCAATTGCTCAGAGATGAAAAGTGCCAGCACTGAAAGCTCTTGCTAGCCAGCACCCTTCC
This sequence comes from Sarcoramphus papa, assembly GCA_037962945.1. Classification (NCBI taxonomy): domain Eukaryota; kingdom Metazoa; phylum Chordata; class Aves; order Accipitriformes; family Cathartidae; genus Sarcoramphus; species Sarcoramphus papa. Next base: position 2,941,287 of record CM075606.1, on the reverse strand, counting down.
TTGGAAGCGCTTTCACAGGCGCAGCAACACTGGGGCTTTGCGCTTCTCTAGCCACCAAACGTCACGGTCATTCTCTTTCCGCCTCGTAGACACGAGCTGAGAAATTGCAAACGTCAAGCAATTGCTCAGAGATGAAAAGTGCCAGCACTGAAAGCTCTTGCTAGCCACCACCCTTCCTTGGAAGCGCTTTCACAGGCGCAGCAACACTGGGGCTTTGCGCTTCTATACGCACCAAACGTCACGGTCCTTCTCTTTCCGTCTCGTAGACACGAGCTGAGAAATTGCAAACGTCGAGCAATTGCTCAGAGATGAAAAGTGCCAGCACTGAAAGCTGTTGCTAGCCAGCACCCTTCCTTGGAAGCGCTTTTGTAGGCCTAAGAACACTGGGGCTCTGGGCTTCTCTAGCCACCTCATCTTCTGCTCATCCTCTCGCGCACTTTAAAGAGAGCTCAGGTGAGAAATTGCAAACGTCGAGCAATTGCTCCGAGATGAAAAGTGCCAGCACTGAAAGCTCTTGCTAGCCAGCACCCTTCCTTGGAAGCGCTTTCACAGGCGCAGTAACACTGGGGCTTTGCGCTTCTCTAGCCATCAAACGTCACAGTCATTCTCTTTCCATCTCGTAGACACGAGCTGAGAAATTGCAAACGTCGAGCAATTGCTCAGAGATGAAAAGTGCCAGCACTGAAAGCTCTTGCTAGCCAGCCCCCCTCCTTGGAAGCGCTTTTGTAGGCCTAAGAACAGTGGGGCTCTGGGCTTCTCTAGCCACCTCATCTTCTGCTCATCCTCTCGCGCACTCTAAAGAGAGTTCAGGGGAGAAATTGCAAACGTCCAGCAATTGCTCAGAGATGAAAAGTGCCAGCACTGAAAGCTCTTGCTAGCCAGCACCCTTCCTTGGAAGCGCTTTCACAAGCGCAGTAACACTGGGGCTTTGCGCTTCTCTACCCACCAAACGTCACGGTCCTTCTCTTTCCGTCTCGTAGACACGAGCTGAGAAATTGCAAACGTCGAGCAATTGCTCCGAGATGAAAAGTGCCAGCACTGAAAGCTGTTGCTAGCCAGCACCCTTCCTTGGAAGCGCTTTTGTAGGCCTAAGAACACTGGGGCTCTGGGCTTCTCTAGCCACCTACTCTTCTGCTCATCCTCTCGCGCACTCTAAAGAGAGCTCAGGTGAGAAATTGCAAACGTCGAGCAATTGCTCAGAGATGAAAAGTGCCAGCACTGAAAGCTGTTGCTAGCCAGCACCCTTCCTTGGAAGCGCTTTCACAGGCGCAGCAACACTGGGGCTTTGCGCTTCTCTAGCCATCAAACGTCACAGTCATTCTCTTTCCGTCTCGTAGACATGAGCTGAGAAATTGCAAACGTCGAGCAATTGCTCCGAGATGAAAAGTGCCAGCACTGAAAGCTGTTGCTAGCCAGCACCCTTCCTTGGAAGCGCTTTTGTAGGCCTAAGAACACTGGGGCTCTGGGCTTCTCTAGCCACCTCATCTTCTGCTCATCCTCTCGCGCACTCTAAAGAGAGCTCAGGTGAGAAATTGCAAACGTCGAGCAATTGCTCAGAGATGAAAAGTGCCAGCACTGAAAGCTGTTGCTAGCCAGCACCCTTCCTTGGAAGCGCTTTCACAGGCGCAGCAACACTGGGGCTTTGCACTTCTATACGCACCAAACGTCACGGTCATTCTCTTTCCGTCTCGTAGACACGAGCTGAGAAATTGCAAACGTCCAGCAATTGCTCAGAGATGAAAAGTGCCAGCACTGAAAGCTGTTGCTAGCCAGCCCCCTTCCTTGGAAGCGCTTTTGTAGGCCTAAGAACACTGGGGCTCTGGGCTTCTCTAGCCACCTCATCTTCTGCTCATCCTCTCGCGCACTCTAAAGAGAGCTCAGGTGAGAAATTGCAAATGTCCAGCAATTGCTCAGAGATGAAAAGTGCCAGCACTGAAAGCTCTTGCTAGCCAGCACCCTTCCTTGGAAGCGCTTTCACAGGCGCAGCAACACTGGGGCTTTGCGCTTCTCTAGCCATCAAACGTCACAGTCATTCTCTTTCCGTCTCGTAGACATGAGCTGAGAAATTGCAAACGTCAAGCAAATGCTCAGAGATGAAAAGTGCCAGCACTGAAAGCTGTTGCTAGCCAGCACCCTTCCTTGGAAGCGCTTTTGTAGGCCTAAGAACACTGGGGCTCTGGGCTTCTCTAGCCACCTCATCTTCTGCTCATCCTCTCGCGCACTCTAAAGAGAGCTCAGGTGAGAAATTGCAAATGTCCAGCAATTGCTCAGAGATGAAAAGTGCCAGCACTGAAAGCTCTTGCTAGCCAGCACCCTTCCTTGGAAGCGCTTTCACAGGCACAGCAACACTGGGGCTTTGCGCTTCTCTAGCCATCAAACGTCACGGTCATTCTCTTTCCGTCTCGTAGACACGAGCTGAGAAATTGCAAACGTCGAGCAATTGCTCCGAGATGAAAAGTGCCAGCACTGAAAGCTGTTGCTAGCCAGCACCCTTCCTTGGAAGCGCTTTTGTAGGCGCAGCAACACTGGGGCTCTGGGCTTCTCTAGCCACCTCATCTTCTGCTCATCCTCTCGCGCACTCTAAAGAGAGCTCAGGTGAGAAATTGCAAACGTCCAGCAATTGCTCAGAGATGAAAAGTGCCAGCACTGAAAGCTCTTGCTAGCCAGCACCCTTCCTTGGAAGCGCTTTCACAGGCGCAGTAACACTGGGGCTTTGCGCTTCTCTAGCCACCAAACGTCATGGTCATTCTCTTTCCGTCTCCTAGACACGAGCTGAGAAATTGCAAACGTCAAGCAATTGCTCAGAGATGAAAAGTGCCAGCACTGAAAGCTCTTGCTAGCCAGCCCCCTTCCTTGGAAGCGCTTTTGTAGGCCTAAGAACACTGGGGCTCTGGGCTTCTCTAGCCACCTAATCTTCTGCTCATCCTCTCGCGCACTCTAAAGAGAGCTCAGGTGAGAAATTGCAAACGTCGAGCAATTGCTCCGAGATGAAAAGTGCCAGCACTGAAAGCTGTTGCTAGCCAGCACCCTTCCTTGGAAGCGCTTTCACAGGCGCAGCAACACTGGGGCTTTGCGCTTCTCTAGCCACCAAACGTCACAGTCCTTCTCTTTCCGTCGGTAGACACGAGCTGAGAAATTGCAAACGTCGAGCAATTGCTCAGAGATGAAAAGTGCCAGCACTGAAAGCTCTTGCTAGCCAGCACCCTTCCTTGGAAGCGCTTTCACAGGCGCAGCAACACTGGGGCTTTGCGCTTCTCTACCCACCAAACGTCACGGTCCTTCTCTTTCCGCCTCCTAGACACGAGCTGAGAAATTGCAAACGTCGAGCAATTGCTCAGAGATGAAAAGTGCCAGCACTGAAAGCTCTTGCTAGCCAGCACCCTTCCTTGGAAGCGCTTTCACAGGTGCAGCAACACTGGGGCTTTGCGCTTCTATACGCACCAAACGTCACGGTCCTTCTCTTTCCATCTCGTAGACACGAGCTGAGAAATTGCAAACGTCGAGCAATTGCTCCGAGATGAAAAGTGCCAGCACTGAAAGCTGTTGCTAGCCAGCACCCTTCCTTGGAAGCGCTTTTGTAGGCGCAGCAACACTGGGGCTCTGGGCTTCTCTAGCCACCTCATCTTCTGCTCATCCTCTCGCGCACTCTAAAGAGAGCTCAGGTGAGAAATTGCAAACGTCCAGCAATTGCTCAGAGATGAAAAGTGCCAGCACTGAAAGCTGTTGCTAGCCAGCACCCTTCCTTGGAAGCGCTTTCACAGGCGCAGTAACACTGGGGCTTTGCGCTTCTCTAGCCACCAAACGTCATGGTCATTCTCTTTCCGTCTCCTAGACACGAGCTGAGAAATTGCAAACGTCAAGCAATTGCTCAGAGATGAAAAGTGCCAGCACTGAAAGCTCTTGCTAGCCAGCCCCCTTCCTTGGAAGCGCTTTTGTAGGCCTAAGAACACTGGGGCTCTGGGCTTCTCTAGCCACCTAATCTTCTGCTCATCCTCTCGCGCACTCTAAAGAGAGCTCAGGTGAGAAATTACAAACGTCGAGCAATTGCTCCGAGATGAAAAGTGCCAGCACTGAAAGCTGTTGCTAGCCAGCACCCTTCCTTGGAAGCGCTTTCACAGGCGCAGCAACACTGGGGCTTTGCGCTTCTCTAGCCACCAAACGTCACAGTCCTTCTCTTTCCGTCGGTAGACACGAGCTGAGAAATTGCAAACGTCGAGCAATTGCTCAGAGATGAAAAGTGCCAGCACTGAAAGCTCTTGCTAGCCAGCACCCTTCCTTGGAAGCGCTTTCACAGGCGCAGCAACACTGGGGCTTTGCGCTTCTCTACCCACCAAACGTCACGGTCCTTCTCTTTCCGCCTCCTAGACACGAGCTGAGAAATTGCAAACGTCGAGCAATTGCTCAGAGATGAAAAGTGCCAGCACTGAAAGCTCTTGCTAGCCAGCACCCTTCCTTGGAAGCGCTTTCACAGGTGCAGCAACACTGGGGCTTTGCGCTTCTATACGCACCAAACGTCACGGTCCTTCTCTTTCCATCTCGTAGACACGAGCTGAGAAATTGCAAACGTCGAGCAATTGCTCCGAGATGAAAAGTGCCAGCACTGAAAGCTGTTGCTAGCCAGCACCCTTCCTTGGAAGCGCTTTTGTAGGCCTAAGAACACTGGGGCTCTGGGCTTCTCTAGCCACCTCATCTTCTGCTCATCCTCTCGCGCACTCTAAAGAGAGCTCAGGTGAGAAATTGCAAACGTCGAGCAATTGCTCAGAGATGAAAAGTGCCAGCACTGAAAGCTCTTGCTAGCCAGCACCCTTCCTTGGAAGCGCTTTCACAGGCGCAGCAACACTGGGGCTTTGCGCTTCTCTAGCCATCAAACGTCACAGTCATTCTCTTTCCGTCTCGTAGACATGAGCTGAGAAATTGCAAACGTCGAGCAATTGCTCCGAGATGAAAAGTGCCAGCACTGAAAGCTGTTGCTAGCCAGCACCCTTCCTTGGAAGCGCTTTTGTAGGCCTAAGAACACTGGGGCTCTGGGCTTCTCTAGCCACCTCATCTTCTGCTCATCCTCTCGCGCACTCTAAAGAGAGCTCAGGTGAGAAATTGCAAACGTCGAGCAATTGCTCAGAGATGAAAAGTGCCAGCACTGAAAGCTGTTGCTAGCCAGCACCCTTCCTTGGAAGCGCTTTCACAGGCGCAGCAACACTGGGGCTTTGCACTTCTATACGCACCAAACGTCACGGTCATTCTCTTTCCGTCTCGTAGACACGAGCTGAGAAATTGCAAACGTCCAGCAATTGCTCAGAGATGAAAAGTGCCAGCACTGAAAGCTGTTGCTAGCCAGCCCCCTTCCTTGGAAGCGCTTTTGTAGGCCTAAGAACACTGGGGCTCTGGGCTTCTCTAGCCACCTCATCTTCTGCTCATCCTCTCGCGCACTCTAAAGAGAGCTCAGGTGAGAAATTGCAAATGTCCAGCAATTGCTCAGAGATGAAAAGTGCCAGCACTGAAAGCTCTTGCTAGCCAGCACCCTTCCTTGGAAGCGCTTTCACAGGCGCAGCAACACTGGGGCTTTGCGCTTCTCTAGCCATCAAACGTCACAGTCATTCTCTTTCCGTCTCGTAGACATGAGCTGAGAAATTGCAAACGTCAAGCAAATGCTCAGAGATGAAAAGTGCCAGCACTGAAAGCTGTTGCTAGCCAGCACCCTTCCTTGGAAGCGCTTTTGTAGGCCTAAGAACACTGGGGCTCTGGGCTTCTCTAGCCACCTCATCTTCTGCTCATCCTCTCGCGCACTCTAAAGAGAGCTCAGGTGAGAAATTGCAAATGTCCAGCAATTGCTCAGAGATGAAAAGTGCCAGCACTGAAAGCTCTTGCTAGCCAGCACCCTTCCTTGGAAGCGCTTTCACAGGCACAGCAACACTGGGGCTTTGCGCTTCTCTAGCCATCAAACGTCACGGTCATTCTCTTTCCGTCTCGTAGACACGAGCTGAGAAATTGCAAACGTCGAGCAATTGCTCCGAGATGAAAAGTGCCAGCACTGAAAGCTGTTGCTAGCCAGCACCCTTCCTTGGAAGCGCTTTTGTAGGCGCAGCAACACTGGGGCTCTGGGCTTCTCTAGCCACCTCATCTTCTGCTCATCCTCTCGCGCACTCTAAAGAGAGCTCAGGTGAGAAATTGCAAACGTCCAGCAATTGCTCAGAGATGAAAAGTGCCAGCACTGAAAGCTGTTGCTAGCCAGCACCCTTCCTTGGAAGCGCTTTCACAGGCGCAGTAACACTGGGGCTTTGCGCTTCTCTAGCCACCAAACGTCATGGTCATTCTCTTTCCGTCTCCTAGACACGAGCTGAGAAATTGCAAACGTCAAGCAATTGCTCAGAGATGAAAAGTGCCAGCACTGAAAGCTCTTGCTAGCCAGCCCCCTTCCTTGGAAGCGCTTTTGTAGGCCTAAGAACACTGGGGCTCTGGGCTTCTCTAGCCACCTAATCTTCTGCTCATCCTCTCGCGCACTCTAAAGAGAGCTCAGGTGAGAAATTACAAACGTCGAGCAATTGCTCCGAGATGAAAAGTGCCAGCACTGAAAGCTGTTGCTAGCCAGCACCCTTCCTTGGAAGCGCTTTCACAGGCGCAGCAACACTGGGGCTTTGCGCTTCTCTAGCCACCAAACGTCACAGTCCTTCTCTTTCCGTCGGTAGACACGAGCTGAGAAATTGCAAACGTCGAGCAATTGCTCAGAGATGAAAAGTGCCAGCACTGAAAGCTCTTGCTAGCCAGCACCCTTCCTTGGAAGCGCTTTCACAGGCGCAGCAACACTGGGGCTTTGCGCTTCTCTACCCACCAAACGTCACGGTCCTTCTCTTTCCGCCTCCTAGACACGAGCTGAGAAATTGCAAACGTCGAGCAATTGCTCAGAGATGAAAAGTGCCAGCACTGAAAGCTCTTGCTAGCCAGCACCCTTCCTTGGAAGCGCTTTCACAGGTGCAGCAACACTGGGGCTTTGCGCTTCTATACGCACCAAACGTCACGGTCCTTCTCTTTCCATCTCGTAGACACGAGCTGAGAAATTGCAAACGTCGAGCAATTGCTCCGAGATGAAAAGTGCCAGCACTGAAAGCTGTTGCTAGCCAGCACCCTTCCTTGGAAGCGCTTTTGTAGGCGCAGCAACACTGGGGCTCTGGGCTTCTCTAGCCACCTCATCTTCTGCTCATCCTCTCGCGCACTCTAAAGAGAGCTCAGGTGAGAAATTGCAAACGTCGAGCAATTGCTCAGAGATGAAAAGTGCCAGCACTGAAAGCTGTTGCTAGCCAGCACCCTTCCTTGGAAGCGCTTTCACAGGCGCAGTAACACTGGGGCTTTGCGCTTCTCTAGCCACCAAACGTCATGGTCATTCTCTTTCCGTCTCCTAGACACGAGCTGAGAAATTGCAAACGTCAAGCAATTGCTCAGAGATGAAAAGTGCCAGCACTGAAAGCTCTTGCTAGCCAGCCCCCTTCCTTGGAAGCGCTTTTGTAGGCCTAAGAACACTGGGGCTCTGGGCTTCTCTAGCCACCTAATCTTCTGCTCATCCTCTCGCGCACTCTAAAGAGAGCTCAGGTGAGAAATTGCAAACGTCGAGCAATTGCTCAGAGATGAAAAGTGCCAGCACTGAAAGCTGTTGCTAGCCAGCACCCTTCCTTGGAAGCGCTTTCACAGGCGCAGCAACACTGGGGCTTTGCGCTTCTCTAGCCACCAAACGTCACAGTCCTTCTCTTTCCGTCGGTAGACACGAGCTGAGAAATTGCAAACGTCGAGCAATTGCTCAGAGATGAAAAGTGCCAGCACTGAAAGCTGTTGCTAGCCAGCACCCTTCCTTGGAAGCGCTTTCACAGGCGCAGCAACACTGGGGCTTTGCGCTTCTCTACCCACCAAACGTCACGGTCCTTCTCTTTCCGCCTCCTAGACACGAGCTGAGAAATTGCAAACGTCGAGCAATTGCTCAGAGATGAAAAGTGCCAGCACTGAAAGCTCTTGCTAGCCAGCACCCTTCCTTGGAAGCGCTTTCACAGGTGCAGCAACACTGGGGCTTTGCGCTTCTATACGCACCAAACGTCACGGTCCTTCTCTTTCCATCTCGTAGACACGAGCTGAGAAATTGCAAACGTCGAGCAATTGCTCAGAGATGAAAAGTGCCAGCACTGAAAGCTGTTGCTAGCCAGCACCCTTCCTTGGAAGCGCTTTTGTAGGCCTAAGAACACTGGGGCTCTGGGCTTCTCTAGCCACCTCATCTTCTGCTCATCCTCTCGCGCACTCTAAAGAGAGCTCAGGTGAGAAATTGCAAATGTCCAGCAATTGCTCAGAGATGAAAAGTGCCAGCACTGAAAGCTGTTGCTAGCCAGCACCCTTCCTTGGAAGCGCTTTCACAGGCGCAGCGACACTGGGGCTTTGCGCTTCTGTAGCCATCAAACGTCATGGTCATTCTCTTTCCGTCTCCTAGACACGAGCTGAGAAATTGCAAACGTCAAGCAATTGCTCAGAGATGAAAAGTGTCAGCACTGAAAGCTGTTGCTAGCCAGCCCCCTTCCTTGGAAGCGCTTTTGTAGGCCTAAGAACACTGGGGCTCTGGGCTTCTCTAGCCACCTCATCTTCTGCTCATCCTCTCGCGCACTCTAAAGAGAGCTCAGGTGAGAAATTACAAACGTCGAGCAATTGCTCAGAGATGAAAAGTGCCAGCACTGAAAGCTGTTGCTAGCCAGCACCCTTCCTTGGAAGCGCTTTCACAGGCGCAGCAACACTGGGGCTTTGCGCTTCTCTAGCCACCAAAAGTCACGGTCCTTCTCTTTCCGTCGGTAGACATGAGCTGAGAAATTGCAAACGTCGAGCAATTGCTCAGAGATGAAAAGTGCCAGCACTGAAAGCTGTTGCTAGCCAGCACCCTTCCTTGGAAGCGCTTTTGTAGGCCTAAGCACACTGGGGCTCTGGGCTTCTCTAGCCACCTCATCTTCTGCTCATCCTCTCGCGCACTCTAAAGAGAGCTCAGGTGAGAAATTGCAAATGTCCAGCAATTGCTCAGAGATGAAAAGTGCCAGCACTGAAAGCTCTTGCTAGACAGCACCCTTCCTTGGAAGCGCTTTCACAGGCGCAGCAACACTGGGGCTTTGCGCTTCTATACGCACCAAACGTCACGGTCCTTCTCTTTCCGTCTCGTAGACACGAGCTGAGAAATTGCAAACGTCGAGCAATTGCTCAGAGATGAAAAGTGCCAGCACTGAAAGCTGTTGCTAGCCAGCACCCTTCCTTGGAAGCGCTTTCACAGGCGCAGCAACACTGGGGCTTTGCGCTTCTATACGCACCAAACGTCACGGTCCTTCTCTTTCCATCTCGTAGACACGAGCTGAGAAATTGCAAACGTCGAGCAATTGCTCAGAGATGAAAAGTGCCAGCACTGAAAGCTGTTGCTAGCCAGCACCCTTCCTTGGAAGCGCTTTTGTAGGCCTAAGAACACTGGGGCTCTGGGCTTCTCTAGCCACCTCATCTTCTGCTCATCCTCTCGCGCACTCTAAAGAGAGCTCAGGTGAGAAATTGCAAATGTCCAGCAATTGCTCAGAGATGAAAAGTGCCAGCACTGAAAGCTCTTGCTAGACAGCACCCTTCCTTGGAAGCGCTTTCACAGGCGCAGCAACACTGGGGCTTTGCGCTTCTATACGCACCAAACGTCACGGTCCTTCTCTTTCCGTCTCGTAGACACGAGCTGAGAAATTGCAAACGTCGAGCAATTGCTCAGAGATGAAAAGTGCCAGCACTGAAAGCTGTTGCTAGCCAGCACCCTTCCTTGGAAGCGCTTTTGTAGCCCTTAGGACACTGGGGCTCTGGGCTTCTCTAGCCACCTCATCTTCTGCTCATCCTCTCGCGCACTCTAAAGAGAGCTCAGGTGAGAAATTGCAAACGTCGAGCAATTGCTCAGAGATGAAAAGTGCCAGCACTGAAAGCTGTTGCTAGCCAGCACCCTTCCTTGGAAGCGCTTTCACAGGCGCAGCGACACTGGGGCTTTGCGCTTCTCTAGCCACCAAACGTCACGGTCCTTCTCTTTCCGTCTCGTAGACACGAGCTGAGAAATTGCAAACGTCGAGCAATTGCTCAGAGATGAAAAGTGCCAGCACTGAAAGCTGTTGCTAGCCAGCACCCTTCCTTGGAAGCGCTTTTGTAGCCCTTAGGACACTGGGGCTCTGGGCTTCTCTAGCCACCTCATCTTCTGCTCATCCTCTCGCGCACTCTAAAGAGAGCTCAGGTGAGAAATTACAAACGTCGAGCAATTGCTCCGAGATGAAAAGTGCCAGCACTGAAAGCTGTTGCTAGCCAGCACCCTTCCTTGGAAGCGCTTTCACAGGCGCAGCAACACTGGGGCTTTGCGCTTCTCTAGCCACCAAACGTCACGGTCCTTCTCTTTCCGTCGGTAGACACGAGCTGAGAAATTGCAAACGTCGAGCAATTGCTCCGAGATGAAAAGTGCCAGCACTGAAAGCTGTTGCTAGCCAGCACCCTTCCTTGGAAGCGCTTTTGTAGGCCTAAGAACACTGGGGCTCTGGGCTTCTCTAGCCACCTCATCTTCTGCTCATCCTCTCGCGCACTCTAAAGAGAGCTCAGGTGAGAAATTGCAAATGTCCAGCAATTGCTCAGAGATGAAAAGTGCCAGCACTGAAAGCTCTTGCTAGCCAGCACCCTTCCTTGGAAGCGCTTTCACAGGCGCAGCAACACTGGGGCTTTGCGCTTCTATACGCACCAAACGTCACGGTCCTTCTCTTTCCGTCTCGTACACACGAGCTGAGAAATTGCAAACGTTGAGCAATTGCTCAGAGATGAAAAGTGCCAGCACTGAAAGCTGTTGCTAGCCAGCCCCCTTCCTTGGAAGCGCTTTTGTAGGCCTAAGAACACTGGGGCTCTGGGCTTCTCTAGCCACCTCATCTTCTGCTCATCCTCTCGCGCACTCTAAAGAGAGCTCAGGTGAGAAATTGCAAATGTCCAGCAATTGCTCAGAGATGAAAAGTGCCAGCACTGAAAGCTGTTGCTAGCCAGCACCCTTCCTTGGAAGCGCTTTCACAGGCGCAGTAACACTGGGACTTTGCGCTTCTCTACCCACCAAACGTCACAGTCCTTCTCTTTCCGCCTCCTAGACACGAGCTGAGAAATTGCAAACGTCGAGCAATTGCTCAGAGATGAAAAGTGCCAGCACTGAAAGCTGTTGCTAGCCAGCACCCTTCCTTGGAAGCGCTTTCACAGGCGCAGGGACACTGGGGCTTTGCGCTTCTATACGCACCAAACGTCACGGTCCTTCTCTTTCCGTCTCGTAGACACGAGCTGAGAAATTGCAAACGTCGAGCAATTGCTCAGAGATGAAAAGTGCCAGCACTGAAAGCTGTTGCTAGCCAGCACCCTTCCTTGGAAGCGCTTTTGTAGCCCTTAGGACACTGGGGCTCTGGGCTTCTCTAGCCACCTCATCTTCTGCTCATCCTCTCGCGCACTCTAAAGAGAGCTCAGGTGAGAAATTGCAAACGTCGAGCAATTGCTCAGAGATGAAAAGTGCCAGCACTGAAAGCTGTTGCTAGCCAGCTCCCTTCCTTGGAAGCGCTTTCACAGGCGCAGCAACACTGGGGCTTTGCGCTTCTCTAGCCACCAAACGTCACGGTCCTTCTCTTTCCGTCGGTAGACACGAGCTGAGAAATTGCAAACGTCGAGCAATTGCTCCGAGATGAAAAGTGCCAGCACTGAAAGCTGTTGCTAGCCAGCACCCTTCCTTGGAAGCGCTTTTGTAGGCCTAAGAAGACTGGGGCTCTGGGCTTCTCTAGCCACCTCATCTTCTGCTCATCCTCTCGCGCACTCTAAAGAGAGCTCAGGTGAGAAATTGCAAATGTCCAGCAATTGCTCAGAGATGAAAAGTGCCAGCACTGAAAGCTCTTGCTAGCCAGCACCCTTCCTTGGAAGCGCTTTCACAGGCGCAGCAACACTGGGGCTTTGCGCTTCTATACGCACCAAACGTCACGGTCCTTCTCTTTCCGTCTTGTACACACGAGCTGAGAAATTGCAAACGTCGAGCAATTGCTCAGAGATGAAAAGTGCCAGCACTGAAAGCTGTTGCTAGCCAGCACCCTTCCTTGGAAGCGCTTTCACAGGCGCAGTAACACTGGGACTTTGCGCTTCTCTACCCACCAAACGTCACAGTCCTTCTCTTTCCGCCTCCTAGACACGAGCTGAGAAATTGCAAACGTCGAGCAATTGCTCAGAGATGAAAAGTGCCAGCACTGAAAGCTGTTGCTAGCCAGCACCCTTCCTTGGAAGCGCTTTCACAGGCGCAGCGACACTGGGGCTTTGCGCTTCTATACGCACCAAACGTCACGGTCCTTCTCTTTCCGTCTCGTAGACACGAGCTGAGAAATTGCAAACGTCGAGCAATTGCTCAGAGATGAAAAGTGCCAGCACTGAAAGCTGTTGCTAGCCAGCACCCTTCCTTGGAAGCGCTTTTGTAGCCCTTAGGACACTGGGGCTCTGGGCTTCTCTAGCCACCTCATCTTCTGCTCATCCTCTCGCGCACTCTAAAGAGAGCTCAGGTGAGAAATTGCAAACGTCGAGCAATTGCTCAGAGATGAAAAGTGCCAGCACTGAAAGCTGTTGCTAGCCAGCACCCTTCCTTGGAAGCGCTTTCACAGGCGCAGCAACACTGGGGCTTTGCGCTTCTCTAGCCACCAAACGTCACAGTCCTTCTCTTTCCGTCGGTAGACACGAGCTGAGAAATTGCAAACGTCGAGCAATTGCTCAGAGATGAAAAGTGCCAGCACTGAAAGCTGTTGCTAGCCAGCACCCTTCCTTGGAAGCGCTTTCACAGGCGCAGCAACACTGGGGCTTTGCGCTTCTCTACCCACCAAACGTCACGGTCCTTCTCTTTCCGCCTCCTAGACACGAGCTGAGAAATTGCAAACGTCGAGCAATTGCTCAGAGATGAAAAGTGCCAGCACTGAAAGCTCTTGCTAGCCAGCACCCTTCCTTGGAAGCGCTTTCACAGGTGCAGCAACACTGGGGCTTTGCGCTTCTATACGCACCAAACGTCACGGTCCTTCTCTTTCCATCTCGTAGACACGAGCTGAGAAATTGCAAACGTCGAGCAATTGCTCAGAGATGAAAAGTGCCAGCACTGAAAGCTGTTGCTAGCCAGCACCCTTCCTTGGAAGCGCTTTTGTAGGCCTAAGAACACTGGGGCTCTGGGCTTCTCTAGCCACCTCATCTTCTGCTCATCCTCTCGCGCACTCTAAAGAGAGCTCAGGTGAGAAATTGCAAATGTCCAGCAATTGCTCAGAGATGAAAAGTGCCAGCACTGAAAGCTGTTGCTAGCCAGCACCCTTCCTTGGAAGCGCTTTCACAGGCGCAGCGACACTGGGGCTTTGCGCTTCTGTAGCCATCAAACGTCACGGTCCTTCTCTTTCCGTCTCCTAGACACGAGCTGAGAAATTGCAAACGTCAAGCAATTGCTCAGAGATGAAAAGTGCCAGCACTGAAAGCTGTTGCTAGCCAGCACCCTTCCTTGGAAGCGCTTTTGTAGGCCTAAGAACACTGGGGCTCTGGGCTTCTCTAGCCACCTCATCTTCTGCTCATCCTCTCGCGCACTCTAAAGAGAGCTCAGGTGAGAAATTGCAAATGTCGAGCAATTGCTCAGAGATGAAAAGTGCCAGCACTGAAAGCTCTTGCTAGCCAGCACCCTTCCTTGGAAGCGCTTTCACAGGCGCAGCAACACTGGGGCTTTGCGCTTCTATACGCACCAAACGTCACGGTACTTCTCTTTCCGTCTCGTACACACGAGCTGAGAAATTGCAAACGTCGAGCAATTGCTCAGAGATGAAAAGTGCCAGCACTGAAAGCTGTTGCTAGCCAGCACCCTTCCTTGGAAGCGCTTTTGTAGGCCTAAGAACACTGGGGCTCTGGGCTTCTCTAGCCACCTCATCTTCTGCTCATCCTCTCGCGCACTCTAAAGAGAGCTCAGGTGAGAAATTGCAAATGTCCAGCAATTGCTCAGAGATGAAAAGTGCCAGCACTGAAAGCTGTTGCTAGCCAGCACCCTTCCTTGGAAGCGCTTTCACAGGCGCAGTAACACTGGGACTTTGCGCTTCTCTAGCCACCAAACGTCACAGTCCTTCTCTTTCCGCCTCCTAGACACGAGCTGAGAAATTGCAAACGTCGAGCAATTGCTCAGAGATGAAAAGTGCCAGCACTGAAAGCTGTTGCTAGCCAGCACCCTTCCTTGGAAGCGCTTTCACAGGCGCAGCGACACTGGGGCTTTGCGCTTCTATACGCACCAAACGTCACGGTCCTTCTCTTTCCGTCTCCTAGACACGAGCTGAGAAATTGCAAACGTCGAGCAATTGCTCAGAGATGAAAAGTGCCAGCACTGAAAGCTGTTGCTAGCCAGCACCCTTCCTTGGAAGCGCTTTTGTAGCCCTTAGGACACTGGGGCTCTGGGCTTCTCTAGCCACCTCATCTTCTGCTCATCCTCTCGCGCACTCTAAAGAGAGCTCAGGTGAGAAATTGCAAACGTCGAGCAATTGCTCAGAGATGAAAAGTGCCAGCACTGAAAGCTCTTGCTAGACAGCACCCTTCCTTGGAAGCGCTTTCAGAGGCGCAGCAACACTGGGGCTTTGCGCTTCTCTAGCCACCAAACGTCACGGTCCTTCTCTTTCCGTCGGTAGACACGAGCTGAGAAATTGCAAACGTCGAGCAATTGCTCCGAGATGAAAAGTGCCAGCACTGAAAGCTCTTGCTAGCCAGCACCCTTCCTTGGAAGCGCTTTCACAGGCGCAGTAACACTGGGGCTTTGCGCTTCTCTAGCCACCAAACGTCACGGTCCTTCTCTTTCCGTCTCGTAGACACGAGCTGAGAAATTGCAAACGTCGAGCAATTGCTCCGAGATGAAAAGTGCCAGCACTGAAAGCTGTTGCTAGCCAGCACCCTTCCTTGGAAGCGCTTTTGTAGGCCTAAGAACACTGGGGCTCTGGGCTTCTCTAGCCACCTAATCTTCTGCTCATCCTCTCGCGCACTCTAAAGAGAGCTCAGGTGAGAAATCGCAAATGTCGAGCAATTGCTCAGAGATGAAAAGTGCCAGCACTGAAAGCTCTTGCTAGCCAGCACCCTTCCTTGGAAGCGCTTTCACAGGCGCAGCAACACTGGGGCTTTGCGCTTCTCTAGCCACCAAACGTCACAGTCATTCTCTTTCCGTCTCGTAGACATGAGCTGAGAAATTGCAAACGTCGAGCAATTGCTCCGAGATGAAAAGTGCCAGCACTGAAAGCTCTTGCTAGCCAGCACCCTTCCTTGGAAGCGCTTTTGTAGGCCTAAGCACACTGGGGCTCTGGGCTTCTCTAGCCACCTCATCTTCTTCTCATCCTCTCGCGCACTCTAAAGAGAGCTCAGGTGAGAAATTGCAAATTTCCAGCAATTGCTCCGAGATGAAAAGTGCCAGCACTGAAAGCTCTTGCTAGACAGCACCCTTCCTTGGAAGCGCTTTCACAAGCGCAGCAACACTGGGGCTTTGCGCTTCTATACGCACCAAACGTCACGGTCCTTCTCTTTCCATCTCGTAGACATGAGCTGAGAAATTGCAAACGTCGAGCAATTGCTCAGAGATGAAAAGTGCCAGCACTGAAAGCTGTTGCTAGCCAGCACCCTTCCTTGGAAGCGCTTTTGTAGGCCTAAGAACACTGGGGCTCTGGGCTTCTCTAGCCACCTCATCTTCTGCTCATCCTCTCGCGCACTCTAAAGAGAGCTCAGGTGAGAAATTGCAAACGTCGAGCAATTGCTCAGAGATGAAAAGTGCCAGCACTGAAAGCTCTTGCTAGCCAGCACCCTTCCTTGGAAGCGCTTTCACAGGCACAGCAACACTGGGGCTTTGCGCTTCTCTAGCCACCAAACGTCACGGTCCTTCTCTTTCCGTCTCCTAGACACGAGCTGAGAAATTGCAAACGTCGAGCAATTGCTCATAGATGAAAAGTGCCAGCACTGAAAGCTCTTGCTAGCCAGCACCCTTCCTTGGAAGCGCTTTTGTAGGCCTAAAAACACTGGGGCTCTGGGCTTCTCTAGCCACCTCATCTTCTGCTCATCCTCTCGCGCACTCTAAAGAGAGCTCAGGTGAGAAATTGCAAACGTCGAGCAATTGCTCAGAGATGAAAAGTGCCAGCACTGAAAGCTCTTGCTAGCCAGCACCCTTCCTTGGAAGCGCTTTCACAGGCGCAGCAACACTGGGGCTTTGCGCTTCTCTAGCCACCAAAAGTCACGGTCCTTCTCTTTCCGTCGGTAGACACGAGCTGAGAAATTGCAAACGTCGAGCAATTGCTCAGAGATGAAAAGTGCCAGCACTGAAAGCTGTTGCTAGCCAGCACCCTTCCTTGGAAGCGCTTTTGTACGCCTAAGAACACTGGGGCTCTGGGCTTCTCTAGCCACCTCATCTTCTGCTCATCCTCTCGCGCACTCTAAAGAGAGCTCAGGTGAGAAATTGCAAACGTCGAGCAATTGCTCAGAGATGAAAAGTGCCAGCACTGAAAGCTCTTGCTAGCCAGCACCCTTCCTTGGAAGCGCTTTCACAGGCGCAGTAACACTGGGGCTTTGCGCTTCTCTACCCACCAAGCCTCACGGTCCTTCTCTTTCTGTCTCCTAGACACGAGCTGAGAAATTGCAAACGTCGAGCAATTGCTCAGAGATGAAAAGTGCCAGCACTGAAAGCTCTTGCTAGCCAGCACCCTTCCTTGGAAGCGCTTTCACAGGTGCAGCAACACTGGGGCTTTGCGCTTCTCTACCCACCAAACGTCACGGTCCTTCTCTTTCCGTCGGTAGACACGAGCTGAGAAATTGCAAACGTCGAGCAATTGCTCCGAGATGAAAAGTGCCAGCACTGAAAGCTGTTGCTAGCCAGCACCCTTCCTTGGAAGCGCTTTTGTAGGCCTAAGCACACTGGGGCTCTGGGCTTCTCTAGCCACCTCATCTTCTTCTCATCCTCTCGCGCACTCTAAAGAGAGCTCAGGTGAGAAATTGCAAATTTCCAGCAATTGCTCCGAGATGAAAAGTGCCAGCACTGAAAGCTCTTGCTAGACAGCACCCTTCCTTGGAAGCGCTTTCACAAGCGCAGCAACACTGGGGCTTTGCGCTTCTATACGCACCAAACGTCACGGTCCTTCTCTTTCCATCTCGTAGACATGAGCTGAGAAATTGCAAACGTCGAGCAATTGCTCAGAGATGAAAAGTGCCAGCACTGAAAGCTGTTGCTAGCCAGCACCCTTCCTTGGAAGCGCTTTTGTAGGCCTAAGAACACTGGGGCTCTGGGCTTCTCTAGCCACCTCATCTTCTGCTCATCCTCTCGCGCACTCTAAAGAGAGCTCAGGTGAGAAATTGCAAACGTCGAGCAATTGCTCAGAGATGAAAAGTGCCAGCACTGAAAGCTCTTGCTAGCCAGCACCCTTCCTTGGAAGCGCTTTCACAGGCACAGCAACACTGGGGCTTTGCGCTTCTCTAGCCACCAAACGTCACGGTCCTTCTCTTTCCGTCTCCTAGACACGAGCTGAGAAATTGCAAACGTCGAGCAATTGCTCATAGATGAAAAGTGCCAGCACTGAAAGCTCTTGCTAGCCAGCACCCTTCCTTGGAAGCGCTTTTGTAGGCCTAAAAACACTGGGGCTCTGGGCTTCTCTAGCCACCTCATCTTCTGCTCATCCTCTCGCGCACTCTAAAGAGAGCTCAGGTGAGAAATTGCAAACGTCGAGCAATTGCTCAGAGATGAAAAGTGCCAGCACTGAAAGCTCTTGCTAGCCAGCACCCTTCCTTGGAAGCGCTTTCACAGGCGCAGCAACACTGGGGCTTTGCGCTTCTCTAGCCACCAAAAGTCACGGTCCTTCTCTTTCCGTCGGTAGACACGAGCTGAGAAATTGCAAACGTCGAGCAATTGCTCAGAGATGAAAAGTGCCAGCACTGAAAGCTGTTGCTAGCCAGCACCCTTCCTTGGAAGCGCTTTTGTACGCCTAAGAACACTGGGGCTCTGGGCTTCTCTAGCCACCTCATCTTCTGCTCATCCTCTCGCGCACTCTAAAGAGAGCTCAGGTGAGAAATTGCAAACGTCGAGCAATTGCTCAGAGATGAAAAGTGCCAGCACTGAAAGCTCTTGCTAGCCAGCACCCTTCCTTGGAAGCGCTTTCACAGGCGCAGTAACACTGGGGCTTTGCGCTTCTCTACCCACCAAGCCTCACGGTCCTTCTCTTTCTGTCTCCTAGACACGAGCTGAGAAATTGCAAACGTCGAGCAATTGCTCAGAGATGAAAAGTGCCAGCACTGAAAGCTCTTGCTAGCCAGCACCCTTCCTTGGAAGCGCTTTCACAGGTGCAGCAACACTGGGGCTTTGCGCTTCTCTACCCACCAAACGTCACGGTCCTTCTCTTTCCGTCGGTAGACACGAGCTGAGAAATTGCAAACGTCGAGCAATTGCTCCGAGATGAAAAGTGCCAGCACTGAAAGCTGTTGCTAGCCAGCACCCTTCCTTGGAAGCGCTTTTGTAGGCCTAAGAACACTGGGGCTCTGGGCTTCTCTAGCCACCTTATCTTCTGCTCATCCTCTCGCGCACTCTAAAGAGAGCTCAGGTGAGAAATTGCAAACGTCGAGCAATTGCTCAGAGATGAAAAGTGCCAGCACTGAAAGCTCTTGCTAGCCAGCACCCTTCCTTGGAAGCGCTTTCACAGGCGCAGCAACACTGGGGCTTTGCGCTTCTATACGCACCAAACGTCACGGTCCTTCTCTTTCCGTCTCGTAGACACGAGCTGAGAAATTGCAAACGTCGAGCAATTGCTCAGAGATGAAAAGTGCCAGCACTGAAAGCTGTTGCTAGCCAGCACCCTTCCTTGGAAGCGCTTTTGTAGCCCTTAGGACACTGGGGCTCTGGGCTTCTCTAGCCACCTCATCTTCTGCTCATCCTCTCGCGCACTCTAAAGAGAGCTCAGGTGAGAAATTGCAAACGTCGAGCAATTGCTCAGAGATGAAAAGTGCCAGCACTGAAAGCTGTTGCTAGCCAGCACCCTTCCTTGGAAGCGCTTTCACAGGCGCAGCGACACTGGGGCTTTGCGCTTCTCTAGCCACCAAACGTCACGGTCCTTCTCTTTCCGTCTCGTAGACACGAGCTGAGAAATTGCAAACGTCGAGCAATTGCTCAGAGATGAAAAGTGCCAGCACTGAAAGCTGTTGCTAGCCAGCACCCTTCCTTGGAAGCGCTTTTGTAGCCCTTAGGACACTGGGGCTCTGGGCTTCTCTAGCCACCTCATCTTCTGCTCATCCTCTCGCGCACTCTAAAGAGAGCTCAGGTGAGAAATTACAAACGTCGAGCAATTGCTCCGAGATGAAAAGTGCCAGCACTGAAAGCTGTTGCTAGCCAGCACCCTTCCTTGGAAGCGCTTTCACAGGCGCAGCAACACTGGGGCTTTGCGCTTCTCTAGCCACCAAACGTCACGGTCCTTCTCTTTCCGTCGGTAGACACGAGCTGAGAAATTGCAAACGTCGAGCAATTGCTCCGAGATGAAAAGTGCCAGCACTGAAAGCTGTTGCTAGCCAGCACCCTTCCTTGGAAGCGCTTTTGTAGGCCTAAGAACACTGGGGCTCTGGGCTTCTCTAGCCACCTCATCTTCTGCTCATCCTCTCGCGCACTCTAAAGAGAGCTCAGGTGAGAAATTGCAAATGTCCAGCAATTGCTCAGAGATGAAAAGTGCCAGCACTGAAAGCTCTTGCTAGCCAGCACCCTTCCTTGGAAGCGCTTTCACAGGCGCAGCAACACTGGGGCTTTGCGCTTCTATACGCACCAAACGTCACGGTCCTTCTCTTTCCGTCTCGTACACACGAGCTGAGAAATTGCAAACGTTGAGCAATTGCTCAGAGATGAAAAGTGCCAGCACTGAAAGCTGTTGCTAGCCAGCCCCCTTCCTTGGAAGCGCTTTTGTAGGCCTAAGAACACTGGGGCTCTGGGCTTCTCTAGCCACCTCATCTTCTGCTCATCCTCTCGCGCACTCTAAAGAGAGCTCAGGTGAGAAATTGCAAATGTCCAGCAATTGCTCAGAGATGAAAAGTGCCAGCACTGAAAGCTGTTGCTAGCCAGCACCCTTCCTTGGAAGCGCTTTCACAGGCGCAGTAACACTGGGACTTTGCGCTTCTCTACCCACCAAACGTCACAGTCCTTCTCTTTCCGCCTCCTAGACACGAGCTGAGAAATTGCAAACGTCGAGCAATTGCTCAGAGATGAAAAGTGCCAGCACTGAAAGCTGTTGCTAGCCAGCACCCTTCCTTGGAAGCGCTTTCACAGGCGCAGCGACACTGGGGCTTTGCGCTTCTATACGCACCAAACGTCACGGTCCTTCTCTTTCCGTCTCGTAGACACGAGCTGAGAAATTGCAAACGTCGAGCAATTGCTCAGAGATGAAAAGTGCCAGCACTGAAAGCTGTTGCTAGCCAGCACCCTTCCTTGGAAGCGCTTTTGTAGCCCTTAGGACACTGGGGCTCTGGGCTTCTCTAGCCACCTCATCTTCTGCTCATCCTCTCGCGCACTCTAAAGAGAGCTCAGGTGAGAAATTGCAAACGTCGAGCAATTGCTCAGAGATGAAAAGTGCCAGCACTGAAAGCTGTTGCTAGCCAGCTCCCTTCCTTGGAAGCGCTTTCACAGGCGCAGCAACACTGGGGCTTTGCGCTTCTCTAGCCACCAAACGTCACGGTCCTTCTCTTTCCGTCGGTAGACACGAGCTGAGAAATTGCAAACGTCGAGCAATTGCTCCGAGATGAAAAGTGCCAGCACTGAAAGCTGTTGCTAGCCAGCACCCTTCCTTGGAAGCGCTTTTGTAGGCCTAAGAAGACTGGGGCTCTGGGCTTCTCTAGCCACCTCATCTTCTGCTCATCCTCTCGCGCACTCTAAAGAGAGCTCAGGTGAGAAATTGCAAACGTCGAGCAATTGCTCAGAGATGAAAAGTGCCAGCACTGAAAGCTCTTGCTAGCCAGCACCCTTCCTTGGAAGCGCTTTCACAGGCGCAGCAACACTGGGGCTTTGCGCTTCTATACGCACCAAACGTCACGGTCCTTCTCTTTCCGTCTTGTACACACGAGCTGAGAAATTGCAAACGTCGAGCAATTGCTCAGAGATGAAAAGTGCCAGCACTGAAAGCTGTTGCTAGCCAGCACCCTTCCTTGGAAGCGCTTTCACAGGCGCAGTAACACTGGGACTTTGCGCTTCTCTACCCACCAAACGTCACAGTCCTTCTCTTTCCGCCTCCTAGACACGAGCTGAGAAATTGCAAACGTCGAGCAATTGCTCAGAGATGAAAAGTGCCAGCACTGAAAGCTGTTGCTAGCCAGCACCCTTCCTTGGAAGCGCTTTCACAGGCGCAGCGACACTGGGGCTTTGCGCTTCTCTACGCACCAAACGTCACGGTCCTTCTCTTTCCGTCTCGTAGACACGAGCTGAGAAATTGCAAACGTCGAGCAATTGCTCAGAGATGAAAAGTGCCAGCACTGAAAGCTGTTGCTAGCCAGCACCCTTCCTTGGAAGCGCTTTTGTAGCCCTTAGGACACTGGGGCTCTGGGCTTCTCTAGCCACCTCATCTTCTGCTCATCCTCTCGCGCACTCTAAAGAGAGCTCAGGTGAGAAATTGCAAACGTCGAGCAATTGCTCAGAGATGAAAAGTGCCAGCACTGAAAGCTGTTGCTAGCCAGCACCCTTCCTTGGAAGCGCTTTCACAGGCGCAGCAACACTGGGGCTTTGCGCTTCTCTAGCCACCAAACGTCACGGTCCTTCTCTTTCCGTCGGTAGACACGAGCTGAGAAATTGCAAACGTCGAGCAATTGCTCAGAGATGAAAAGTGCCAGCACTGAAAGCTGTTGCTAGCCAGCACCCTTCCTTGGAAGCGCTTTTGTAGGCCTAAGAACACTGGGGCTCTGGGCTTCTCTAGCCACCTCATCTTCTGCTCATCCTCTCGCGCACTCTAAAGAGAGCTCAGGTGAGAAATTGCAAATGTCCAGCAATTGCTCAGAGATGAAAAGTGCCAGCACTGAAAGCTCTTGCTAGCCAGCACCCTTCCTTGGAAGCGCTTTCACAGGCGCAGCGACACTGGGGCTTTGCGCTTCTATACGCACCAAACGTCACGGTCCTTCTCTTTCCGTCTCCTAGACACGAGCTGAGAAATTGCAAACGTCGAGCAATTGCTCAGAGATGAAAAGTGCCAGCACTGAAAGCTGTTGCTAGCCAGCACCCTTCCTTGGAAGCGCTTTTGTAGCCCTTAGGACACTGGGGCTCTGGGCTTCTCTAGCCACCTCATCTTCTGCTCATCCTCTCGCGCACTCTAAAGAGAGCTCAGGTGAGAAATTGCAAACGTCGAGCAATTGCTCAGAGATGAAAAGTGCCAGCACTGAAAGCTCTTGCTAGACAGCACCCTTCCTTGGAAGCGCTTTCAGAGGCGCAGCAACACTGGGGCTTTGCGCTTCTCTAGCCACCAAACGTCACGGTCCTTCTCTTTCCGTCGGTAGACACGAGCTGAGAAATTGCAAACGTCGAGCAATTGCTCCGAGATGAAAAGTGCCAGCACTGAAAGCTCTTGCTAGCCAGCACCCTTCCTTGGAAGCGCTTTCACAGGCGCAGCAACACTGGGGCTTTGCGCTTCTCTAGCCACCAAACGTCACGGTCCTTCTCTTTCCGTCTCGTAGACACGAGCTGAGAAATTGCAAACGTCGAGCAATTGCTCCGAGATGAAAAGTGCCAGCACTGAAAGCTGTTGCTAGCCAGCACCCTTCCTTGGAAGCGCTTTTGTAGGCCTAAGAACACTGGGGCTCTGGGCTTCTCTAGCCACCTCATCTTCTGCTCATCCTCTCGCGCACTCTAAAGAGAGCTCAGGTGAGAAATCGCAAATGTCGAGCAATTGCTCAGAGATGAAAAGTGCCAGCACTGAAAGCTCTTGCTAGCCAGCACCCTTCCTTGGAAGCGCTTTCACAGGCGCAGCAACACTGGGGCTTTGCGCTTCTCTAGCCACCAAACGTCACAGTCATTCTCTTTCCGTCTCGTAGACATGAGCTGAGAAATTGCAAACGTCGAGCAATTGCTCCGAGATGAAAAGTGCCAGCACTGAAAGCTCTTGCTAGCCAGCACCCTTCCTTGGAAGCGCTTTTGTAGGCCTAAGCACACTGGGGCTCTGGGCTTCTCTAGCCACCTCATCTTCTTCTCATCCTCTCGCGCACTCTAAAGAGAGCTCAGGTGAGAAATTGCAAATTTCCAGCAATTGCTCCGAGATGAAAAGTGCCAGCACTGAAAGCTCTTGCTAGACAGCACCCTTCCTTGGAAGCGCTTTCACAAGCGCAGCAACACTGGGGCTTTGCGCTTCTCTACCCACCAAACGTCACAGTCCTTCTCTTTCCATCTCGTAGACATGAGCTGAGAAATTGCAAATGTCGAGCAATTGCTCAGAGATGAAAAGTGCCAGCACTGAAAGCTGTTGCTAGCCAGCACCCTTCCTTGGAAGCGCTTTCACAGGCGCAGTAACACTGGGACTTTGCGCTTCTCTACCCACCAAACGTCACAGTCCTTCTCTTTCCGCCTCCTAGACACGAGCTGAGAAATTGCAAACGTCGAGCAATTGCTCAGAGATGAAAAGTGCCAGCACTGAAAGCTGTTGCTAGCCAGCACCCTTCCTTGGAAGCGCTTTCACAGGCGCAGCGACACTGGGGCTTTGCGCTTCTCTACGCACCAAACGTCACGGTCCTTCTCTTTCCGTCTCGTAGACACGAGCTGAGAAATTGCAAACGTCGAGCAATTGCTCAGAGATGAAAAGTGCCAGCACTGAAAGCTGTTGCTAGCCAGCACCCTTCCTTGGAAGCGCTTTTGTAGCCCTTAGGACACTGGGGCTCTGGGCTTCTCTAGCCACCTCATCTTCTGCTCATCCTCTCGCGCACTCTAAAGAGAGCTCAGGTGAGAAATTGCAAACGTCGAGCAATTGCTCAGAGATGAAAAGTGCCAGCACTGAAAGCTGTTGCTAGCCAGCACCCTTCCTTGGAAGCGCTTTCACAGGCGCAGCAACACTGGGGCTTTGCGCTTCTCTAGCCACCAAACGTCACGGTCCTTCTCTTTCCGTCGGTAGACACGAGCTGAGAAATTGCAAACGTCGAGCAATTGCTCAGAGATGAAAAGTGCCAGCACTGAAAGCTGTTGCTAGCCAGCACCCTTCCTTGGAAGCGCTTTTGTAGGCCTAAGAACACTGGGGCTCTGGGCTTCTCTAGCCACCTCATCTTCTGCTCATCCTCTCGCGCACTCTAAAGAGAGCTCAGGTGAGAAATTGCAAATGTCCAGCAATTGCTCAGAGATGAAAAGTGCCAGCACTGAAAGCTCTTGCTAGCCAGCACCCTTCCTTGGAAGCGCTTTCACAGGCGCAGCGACACTGGGGCTTTGCGCTTCTATACGCACCAAACGTCACGGTCCTTCTCTTTCCGTCTCCTAGACACGAGCTGAGAAATTGCAAACGTCGAGCAATTGCTCAGAGATGAAAAGTGCCAGCACTGAAAGCTGTTGCTAGCCAGCACCCTTCCTTGGAAGCGCTTTTGTAGCCCTTAGGACACTGGGGCTCTGGGCTTCTCTAGCCACCTCATCTTCTGCTCATCCTCTCGCGCACTCTAAAGAGAGCTCAGGTGAGAAATTGCAAACGTCGAGCAATTGCTCAGAGATGAAAAGTGCCAGCACTGAAAGCTCTTGCTAGACAGCACCCTTCCTTGGAAGCGCTTTCAGAGGCGCAGCAACACTGGGGCTTTGCGCTTCTCTAGCCACCAAACGTCACGGTCCTTCTCTTTCCGTCGGTAGACACGAGCTGAGAAATTGCAAACGTCGAGCAATTGCTCCGAGATGAAAAGTGCCAGCACTGAAAGCTCTTGCTAGCCAGCACCCTTCCTTGGAAGCGCTTTCACAGGCGCAGCAACACTGGGGCTTTGCGCTTCTCTAGCCACCAAACGTCACGGTCCTTCTCTTTCCGTCTCGTAGACACGAGCTGAGAAATTGCAAACGTCGAGCAATTGCTCCGAGATGAAAAGTGCCAGCACTGAAAGCTGTTGCTAGCCAGCACCCTTCCTTGGAAGCGCTTTTGTAGGCCTAAGAACACTGGGGCTCTGGGCTTCTCTAGCCACCTCATCTTCTGCTCATCCTCTCGCGCACTCTAAAGAGAGCTCAGGTGAGAAATCGCAAATGTCGAGCAATTGCTCAGAGATGAAAAGTGCCAGCACTGAAAGCTCTTGCTAGCCAGCACCCTTCCTTGGAAGCGCTTTCACAGGCGCAGCAACACTGGGGCTTTGCGCTTCTCTAGCCACCAAACGTCACAGTCATTCTCTTTCCGTCTCGTAGACATGAGCTGAGAAATTGCAAACGTCGAGCAATTGCTCCGAGATGAAAAGTGCCAGCACTGAAAGCTCTTGCTAGCCAGCACCCTTCCTTGGAAGCGCTTTTGTAGGCCTAAGCACACTGGGGCTCTGGGCTTCTCTAGCCACCTCATCTTCTTCTCATCCTCTCGCGCACTCTAAAGAGAGCTCAGGTGAGAAATTGCAAATTTCCAGCAATTGCTCCGAGATGAAAAGTGCCAGCACTGAAAGCTCTTGCTAGACAGCACCCTTCCTTGGAAGCGCTTTCACAAGCGCAGCAACACTGGGGCTTTGCGCTTCTATACGCACCAAACGTCACGGTCCTTCTCTTTCCATCTCGTAGACATGAGCTGAGAAATTGCAAACGTCGAGCAATTGCTCAGAGATGAAAAGTGCCAGCACTGAAAGCTGTTGCTAGCCAGCACCCTTCCTTGGAAGCGCTTTTGTAGGCCTAAGAACACTGGGGCTCTGGGCTTCTCTAGCCACCTCATCTTCTGCTCATCCTCTCGCGCACTCTAAAGAGAGCTCAGGTGAGAAATTGCAAACGTCGAGCAATTGCTCAGAGATGAAAAGTGCCAGCACTGAAAGCTCTTGCTAGCCAGCACCCTTCCTTGGAAGCGCTTTCACAGGCACAGCAACACTGGGGCTTTGCGCTTCTCTAGCCACCAAACGTCACGGTCCTTCTCTTTCCGTCTCCTAGACACGAGCTGAGAAATTGCAAACGTCGAGCAATTGCTCATAGATGAAAAGTGCCAGCACTGAAAGCTCTTGCTAGCCAGCACCCTTCCTTGGAAGCGCTTTTGTAGGCCTAAAAACACTGGGGCTCTGGGCTTCTCTAGCCACCTCATCTTCTGCTCATCCTCTCGCGCACTCTAAAGAGAGCTCAGGTGAGAAATTGCAAACGTCGAGCAATTGCTCAGAGATGAAAAGTGCCAGCACTGAAAGCTCTTGCTAGCCAGCACCCTTCCTTGGAAGCGCTTTCACAGGCGCAGCAACACTGGGGCTTTGCGCTTCTCTAGCCACCAAAAGTCACGGTCCTTCTCTTTCCGTCGGTAGACACGAGCTGAGAAATTGCAAACGTCGAGCAATTGCTCAGAGATGAAAAGTGCCAGCACTGAAAGCTGTTGCTAGCCAGCACCCTTCCTTGGAAGCGCTTTTGTACGCCTAAGAACACTGGGGCTCTGGGCTTCTCTAGCCACCTCATCTTCTGCTCATCCTCTCGCGCACTCTAAAGAGAGCTCAGGTGAGAAATTGCAAACGTCGAGCAATTGCTCAGAGATGAAAAGTGCCAGCACTGAAAGCTCTTGCTAGCCAGCACCCTTCCTTGGAAGCGCTTTCACAGGCGCAGTAACACTGGGGCTTTGCGCTTCTCTACCCACCAAGCCTCACGGTCCTTCTCTTTCTGTCTCCTAGACACGAGCTGAGAAATTGCAAACGTCGAGCAATTGCTCAGAGATGAAAAGTGCCAGCACTGAAAGCTCTTGCTAGCCAGCACCCTTCCTTGGAAGCGCTTTCACAGGTGCAGCAACACTGGGGCTTTGCGCTTCTCTAGCCACCAAACGTCACGGTCCTTCTCTTTCCGTCGGTAGACACGAGCTGAGAAATTGCAAACGTCGAGCAATTGCTCCGAGATGAAAAGTGCCAGCACTGAAAGCTGTTGCTAGCCAGCACCCTTCCTTGGAAGCGCTTTTGTAGGCCTAAGAACACTGGGGCTCTGGGCTTCTCTAGCCACCTTATCTTCTGCTCATCCTCTCGCGCACTCTAAAGAGAGCTCAGGTGAGAAATTGCAAACGTCGAGCAATTGCTCAGAGATGAAAAGTGCCAGCACTGAAAGCTGTTGCTAGCCAGCACCCTTCCTTGGAAGCGCTTTCACAGGCGCAGTAACACTGGGGCTTTGCGCTTCTCTAGCCACCAAACGTCACGGTCCTTCTCTTTCCGTCTCGTAGACACGAGCTGAGAAATTGCAAACGTCGAGCAATTGCTCAGAGATGAAAAGTGCCAGCACTGAAAGCTGTTGCTAGCCAGCACCCTTCCTTGGAAGCGCTTTTGTAGGCCTAAGAACACTGGGGCTCTGGGCTTCTCTAGCCACCTCATCTTCTGCTCATCCTCTCGCGCACTCTAAAGAGAGCTCAGGTGAGAAATTGCAAACGTCGAGCAATTGCTCAGAGATGAAAAGTGCCAGCACTGAAAGCTCTTGCTAGCCAGCACCCTTCCTTGGAAGCGCTTTCACAGGCACAGCAACACTGGGGCTTTGCTCTTCTATACGCACCAAACGTCACGGTCCTTCTCTTTCCGTCGGTAGACACGAGGTGAGAAATTGCAAACGTCGAGCAATTGCTCAGAGATGAAAAGTGCCAGCACTGAAAGCTGTTGCTAGCCAGCACCCTTCCTTGGAAGCTCTTTTGTAGGCCTAAGAACACTGGGGCTCTGGGCTTCTCTAGCCACCTCATCTTCTGCTCATCCTCTCGCGCACTCTAAAGAGAGCTCAGGTGAGAAATTGCAAACGTCGAGCAGTTGCTCAGAGATGAAAAGTGCCAGCACTGAAAGCTCTTGCTAGCCAGCACCCTTCCTTGGAAGCGCTTTCACAGGCGCAGCAACACTGGGGCTTTGCGCTTCTCTAGCCACCAAACGTCACGGTCCTTCTCTTTCCGTCTCGTAGACACGAGCTGAGAAATTGCAAACGTCGAGCAATTGCTCAGAGATGAAAAGTGCCAGCACTGAAAGCTGTTGCTAGCCAGCACCCTTCCTTGGAAGCGCTTTCACAGGCGCAGCAACACTGGGGCTTTGCGCTTCTATACGCACCAAACGTCACGGTCATTCTCTTTCCGTCTCGTAGACATGAGCTGAGAAATTGCAAACGTCCAGCAATTGCTCAGAGATGAAAAGTGCCAGCACTGAAAGCTGTTGCTAGCCAGCACCCTTCCTTGGAAGCTCTTTTGTAGGCCTAAGAACACTGGGGCTCTGGGCTTCTCTAGCCACCTCATCTTCTGCTCATCCTCTCGCGCACTCTAAAGAGAGCTCAGGTGAGAAATTGCAAACGTCGAGCAATTGCTCAGAGATGAAAAGTGCCAGCACTGAAAGCTGTTGCTAGCCAGCACCCTTCCTTGGAAGCGCTTTCACAGGCGCAGCGACACTGGGGCTTTGCGCTTCTCTACGCACCAAACGTCACGGTCCTTCTCTTTCCGTCTCGTAGACACGAGCTGAGAAATTGCAAACGTCGAGCAATTGCTCAGAGATGAAAAGTGCCAGCACTGAAAGCTGTTGCTAGCCAGCACCCTTCCTTGGAAGCGCTTTTGTAGCCCTTAGGACACTGGGGCTCTGGGCTTCTCTAGCCACCTCATCTTCTGCTCATCCTCTCGCGCACTCTAAAGAGAGCTCAGGTGAGAAATTGCAAACGTCGAGCAATTGCTCAGAGATGAAAAGTGCCAGCACTGAAAGCTGTTGCTAGCCAGCACCCTTCCTTGGAAGCGCTTTCACAGGCGCAGCAACACTGGGGCTTTGCGCTTCTCTAGCCACCAAACGTCACGGTCCTTCTCTTTCCGTCGGTAGACACGAGCTGAGAAATTGCAAACGTCGAGCAATTGCTCAGAGATGAAAAGTGCCAGCACTGAAAGCTGTTGCTAGCCAGCACCCTTCCTTGGAAGCGCTTTTGTAGGCCTAAGAACACTGGGGCTCTGGGCTTCTCTAGCCACCTCATCTTCTGCTCATCCTCTCGCGCACTCTAAAGAGAGCTCAGGTGAGAAATTGCAAATGTCCAGCAATTGCTCAGAGATGAAAAGTGCCAGCACTGAAAGCTGTTGCTAGCCAGCACCCTTCCTTGGAAGCGCTTTCACAGGCGCAGCGACACTGGGGCTTTGCGCTTCTATACGCACCAAACGTCACGGTCCTTCTCTTTCCGTCTCGTAGACACGAGCTGAGAAATTGCAAACGTCGAGCAATTGCTCAGAGATGAAAAGTGCCAGCACTGAAAGCTGTTGCTAGCCAGCACCCTTCCTTGGAAGCGCTTTTGTAGCCCTTAGGACACTGGGGCTCTGGGCTTCTCTAGCCACCTCATCTTCTGCTCATCCTCTCGCGCACTCTAAAGAGAGCTCAGGTGAGAAATTGCAAACGTCGAGCAATTGCTCAGAGATGAAAAGTGCCAGCACTGAAAGCTCTTGCTAGACAGCACCCTTCCTTGGAAGCGCTTTCAGAGGCGCAGCAACACTGGGGCTTTGCGCTTCTCTAGCCACCAAACGTCACGGTCCTTCTCTTTCCGTCGGTAGACACGAGCTGAGAAATTGCAAACGTCGAGCAATTGCTCCGAGATGAAAAGTGCCAGCACTGAAAGCTCTTGCTAGCCAGCACCCTTCCTTGGAAGCGCTTTCACAGGCGCAGCAACACTGGGGCTTTGCGCTTCTCTAGCCACCAAACGTCACGGTCCTTCTCTTTCCGTCTCGTAGACACGAGCTGAGAAATTGCAAACGTCGAGCAATTGCTCCGAGATGAAAAGTGCCAGCACTGAAAGCTGTTGCTAGCCAGCACCCTTCCTTGGAAGCGCTTTTGTAGGCCTAAGAACACTGGGGCTCTGGGCTTCTCTAGCCACCTCATCTTCTGCTCATCCTCTCGCGCACTCTAAAGAGAGCTCAGGTGAGAAATCGCAAATGTCGAGCAATTGCTCAGAGATGAAAAGTGCCAGCACTGAAAGCTCTTGCTAGCCAGCACCCTTCCTTGGAAGCGCTTTCACAGGCGCAGCAACACTGGGGCTTTGCGCTTCTCTAGCCACCAAACGTCACAGTCATTCTCTTTCCGTCTCGTAGACATGAGCTGAGAAATTGCAAACGTCGAGCAATTGCTCCGAGATGAAAAGTGCCAGCACTGAAAGCTCTTGCTAGCCAGCACCCTTCCTTGGAAGCGCTTTTGTAGGCCTAAGCACACTGGGGCTCTGGGCTTCTCTAGCCACCTCATCTTCTTCTCATCCTCTCGCGCACTCTAAAGAGAGCTCAGGTGAGAAATTGCAAATTTCCAGCAATTGCTCCGAGATGAAAAGTGCCAGCACTGAAAGCTCTTGCTAGACAGCACCCTTCCTTGGAAGCGCTTTCACAAGCGCAGCAACACTGGGGCTTTGCGCTTCTATACGCACCAAACGTCACGGTCCTTCTCTTTCCATCTCGTAGACATGAGCTGAGAAATTGCAAACGTCGAGCAATTGCTCAGAGATGAAAAGTGCCAGCACTGAAAGCTGTTGCTAGCCAGCACCCTTCCTTGGAAGCGCTTTTGTAGGCCTAAGAACACTGGGGCTCTGGGCTTCTCTAGCCACCTCATCTTCTGCTCATCCTCTCGCGCACTCTAAAGAGAGCTCAGGTGAGAAATTGCAAACGTCGAGCAATTGCTCAGAGATGAAAAGTGCCAGCACTGAAAGCTCTTGCTAGCCAGCACCCTTCCTTGGAAGCGCTTTCACAGGCACAGCAACACTGGGGCTTTGCGCTTCTCTAGCCACCAAACGTCACGGTCCTTCTCTTTCCGTCTCCTAGACACGAGCTGAGAAATTGCAAACGTCGAGCAATTGCTCATAGATGAAAAGTGCCAGCACTGAAAGCTCTTGCTAGCCAGCACCCTTCCTTGGAAGCGCTTTTGTAGGCCTAAAAACACTGGGGCTCTGGGCTTCTCTAGCCACCTCATCTTCTGCTCATCCTCTCGCGCACTCTAAAGAGAGCTCAGGTGAGAAATTGCAAACGTCGAGCAATTGCTCAGAGATGAAAAGTGCCAGCACTGAAAGCTCTTGCTAGCCAGCACCCTTCCTTGGAAGCGCTTTCACAGGCGCAGCAACACTGGGGCTTTGCGCTTCTCTAGCCACCAAAAGTCACGGTCCTTCTCTTTCCGTCGGTAGACACGAGCTGAGAAATTGCAAACGTCGAGCAATTGCTCAGAGATGAAAAGTGCCAGCACTGAAAGCTGTTGCTAGCCAGCACCCTTCCTTGGAAGCGCTTTTGTACGCCTAAGAACACTGGGGCTCTGGGCTTCTCTAGCCACCTCATCTTCTGCTCATCCTCTCGCGCACTCTAAAGAGAGCTCAGGTGAGAAATTGCAAACGTCGAGCAATTGCTCAGAGATGAAAAGTGCCAGCACTGAAAGCTCTTGCTAGCCAGCACCCTTCCTTGGAAGCGCTTTCACAGGCGCAGTAACACTGGGGCTTTGCGCTTCTCTACCCACCAAGCCTCACGGTCCTTCTCTTTCTGTCTCCTAGACACGAGCTGAGAAATTGCAAACGTCGAGCAATTGCTCAGAGATGAAAAGTGCCAGCACTGAAAGCTCTTGCTAGCCAGCACCCTTCCTTGGAAGCGCTTTCACAGGTGCAGCAACACTGGGGCTTTGCGCTTCTCTAGCCACCAAACGTCACGGTCCTTCTCTTTCCGTCGGTAGACACGAGCTGAGAAATTGCAAACGTCGAGCAATTGCTCCGAGATGAAAAGTGCCAGCACTGAAAGCTGTTGCTAGCCAGCACCCTTCCTTGGAAGCGCTTTTGTAGGCCTAAGAACACTGGGGCTCTGGGCTTCTCTAGCCACCTTATCTTCTGCTCATCCTCTCGCGCACTCTAAAGAGAGCTCAGGTGAGAAATTGCAAACGTCGAGCAATTGCTCAGAGATGAAAAGTGCCAGCACTGAAAGCTGTTGCTAGCCAGCACCCTTCCTTGGAAGCGCTTTCACAGGCGCAGTAACACTGGGGCTTTGCGCTTCTCTAGCCACCAAACGTCACGGTCCTTCTCTTTCCGTCTCGTAGACACGAGCTGAGAAATTGCAAACGTCGAGCAATTGCTCAGAGATGAAAAGTGCCAGCACTGAAAGCTGTTGCTAGCCAGCACCCTTCCTTGGAAGCGCTTTTGTAGGCCTAAGAACACTGGGGCTCTGGGCTTCTCTAGCCACCTCATCTTCTGCTCATCCTCTCGCGCACTCTAAAGAGAGCTCAGGTGAGAAATTGCAAACGTCGAGCAATTGCTCAGAGATGAAAAGTGCCAGCACTGAAAGCTCTTGCTAGCCAGCACCCTTCCTTGGAAGCGCTTTCACAGGCACAGCAACACTGGGGCTTTGCTCTTCTATACGCACCAAACGTCACGGTCCTTCTCTTTCCGTCGGTAGACACGAGGTGAGAAATTGCAAACGTCGAGCAATTGCTCAGAGATGAAAAGTGCCAGCACTGAAAGCTGTTGCTAGCCAGCACCCTTCCTTGGAAGCTCTTTTGTAGGCCTAAGAACACTGGGGCTCTGGGCTTCTCTAGCCACCTCATCTTCTGCTCATCCTCTCGCGCACTCTAAAGAGAGCTCAGGTGAGAAATTGCAAACGTCGAGCAGTTGCTCAGAGATGAAAAGTGCCAGCACTGAAAGCTCTTGCTAGCCAGCACCCTTCCTTGGAAGCGCTTTCACAGGCGCAGCAACACTGGGGCTTTGCGCTTCTCTAGCCACCAAACGTCACGGTCCTTCTCTTTCCGTCTCGTAGACACGAGCTGAGAAATTGCAAACGTCGAGCAATTGCTCAGAGATGAAAAGTGCCAGCACTGAAAGCTGTTGCTAGCCAGCACCCTTCCTTGGAAGCGCTTTCACAGGCGCAGCAACACTGGGGCTTTGCGCTTCTATACGCACCAAACGTCACGGTCATTCTCTTTCCGTCTCGTAGACATGAGCTGAGAAATTGCAAACGTCCAGCAATTGCTCAGAGATGAAAAGTGCCAGCACTGAAAGCTGTTGCTAGCCAGCACCCTTCCTTGGAAGCTCTTTTGTAGGCCTAAGAACACTGGGGCTCTGGGCTTCTCTAGCCACCTCATCTTCTGCTCATCCTCTCGCGCACTCTAAAGAGAGCTCAGGTGAGAAATTGCAAACGTCGAGCAATTGCTCAGAGATGAAAAGTGCCAGCACTGAAAGCTCTTGCTAGCCAGCACCCTTCCTTGGAAGCGCTTTCACAGGCGCAGCAACACTGGGGCTTTGCGCTTCTATACGCACCAAAAGTCACGGTCCTTCTCTTTCCGCCTCCTAGACACGAGCTGAGAAATTGCAAACGTCGAGCAATTGCTCAGAGATGAAAAGTGCCAGCACTGAAAGCTCTTGCTAGCCAGCACCCTTCCTTGGAAGCGCTTTCACAGGCGCAGCAACACTGGGGCTTTGCGCTTCTCTACCCACCAAACGTCACGGTCATTCTCTTTCCGCCTCGTAGACACGAGCTGAGAAATTGCAAACGTCAAGCAATTGCTCCGAGATGAAAAGTGCCAGCACTGAAAGCTCTTGCTAGCCAGCACCCTTCCTTGGAAGCGCTTTCACAGGCGCAGCAACACTGGGGCTTTGCGCTTCTATACGCACCAAACGTCACGGTCATTCTCTTTCCGTCTCGTAGACACGAGCTGAGAAATTGCAAACGTCGAGCAATTGCTCAGAGATGAAAAGTGCCAGCACTGAAAGCTCTTGCTAGCCAGCCCCCTTCCTTGGAAGCGCTTTTGTAGGCCTAAGAACACTGGGGCTCTGGGCTTCTCTAGCCACCTCATCTTCTGCTCATCCTCTCGCGCACTCTAAAGAGAGCTCAGGTGAGAAATTGCAAACGTCGAGCAATTGCTCAGAGATGAAAAGTGCCAGCACTGAAAGCTGTTGCTAGCCAGCACCCTTCCTTGGAAGCGCTTTTGTAGGCCTAAGAACACTGGGGCTCTGGGCTTCTCTAGCCACCTCATCTTCTGCTCATCCTCTCGCGCACTCTAAAGAGAGCTCAGGTGAGAAATTGCAAACGTCCAGCAATTGCTCAGAGATGAAAAGTGCCAGCACTGAAAGCTGTTGCTAGCCAGCACCCTTCCTTGGAAGCGCTTTCACAGGCGCAGCAACACTGGGGCTTTGCGCTTCTCTAGCCATCAAACGTCATGGTCATTCTCTTTCCATCTCGTAGACACGAGCTGAGAAATTGCAAACGTCGAGCAATTGCTCAGAGATGAAAAGTGCCAGCACTGAAAGCTGTTGCTAGCCAGCCCCCTTCCTTGGAAGCGCTTTTGTAGGCCTAAGAACACTGGGGCTCTGGGCTTCTCTAGCCACCTCATCTTCTGCTCATCCTCTCGCGCACTCTAAAGAGAGTTCAGGGGAGAAATTGCAAACGTCCAGCAATTGCTCAGAGATGAAAAGTGCCAGCACTGAAAGCTGTTGCTAGCCAGCACCCTTCCTTGGAAGCGCTTTCACAAGCGCAGTAACACTGGGGCTTTGCGCTTCTCTAGCCACCAAACGTCACGGTCCTTCTCTTTCCGTCTCGTAGACACGAGCTGAGAAATTGCAAACGTCGAGCAATTGCTCAGAGATGAAAAGTGCCAGCACTGAAAGCTCTTGCTAGCCAGCACCCTTCCTTCGAAGCGCTTTTGTAGGCCTAAGAACACTGGGGCTCTGGGCTTCTCTAGCCACCTCATCTTCTGCTCATCCTCTCGCGCACTCTAAAGAGAGCTCAGGTGAGAAATTGCAAACGTCGAGCAATTGCTCAGAGATGAAAAGTGCCAGCACTGAAAGCTGTTGCTAGCCAGCACCCTTCCTTGGAAGCGCTTTCACAGGCGTAGCAACACTGGGGCTTTGCGCTTCTCTAGCCATCAAACGTCACAGTCATTCTCTTTCCGTCTCGTAGACATGAGCTGAGAAATTGCAAATGTCGAGCAATTGCTCAGAGATGAAAAGTGCCAGCACTGAAAGCTGTTGCTAGCCAGCACCCTTCCTTGGAAGCGCTTTTGTAGGCCTAAGAACACTGGGGCTCTGGGCTTCTCTAGCCACCTCATCTTCTGCTCATCCTCTCGCGCACTCTAAAGAGAGCTCAGGTGAGAAATTGCAAACGTCCAGCAATTGCTCAGAGATGAAAAGTGCCAGCACTGAAAGCTCTTGCTAGCCAGCAGCCTTCCTTGGAAGCGCTTTCACAGGCGCAGTAACACTGGGGCTTTGCGCTTCTCTAGCCATCAAACGTCATGGTCATTCTCTTTCCATCTCGTAGACACGAGCTGAGAAATTGCAAATGTCGAGCAATTGCTCAGAGATGAAAAGTGCCAGCACTGAAAGCTCTTGCTAGCCAGCACCCTTCCTTGGAAGCGCTTTTGTAGGCCTAAGAACACTGGGGCTCTGGGCTTCTCTAGCCACCTCATCTTCTGCTCATCCTCTCGCGCACTCTAAAGAGAGTTCAGGGGAGAAATTGCAAATGTCCAGCAATTGCTCAGAGATGAAAAGTGCCAGCACTGAAAGCTGTTGCTAGCCAGCACCCTTCCTTGGAAGCGCTTTCACAGGCACAGCAACACTGGGGCTTTGCGCTTCTCTAGCCACCAAACGTCACGGTCCTTCTCTTTCCGTCTCGTAGACACGAGCTGAGAAATTGCAAACGTCGAGCAATTGCTCAGAGATGAAAAGTGCCAGCACTGAAAGCTGTTGCTAGCCAGCACCCTTCCTTGGAAGCGCTTTTGTAGGCCTAAGAACACTGGGGCTCTGGGCTTCTCTAGCCACCTCATCTTCTGCTCATCCTCTCGCGCACTCTAAAGAGAGCTCAGGTGAGAAATTGCAAACGTCGAGCAATTGCTCAGAGATGAAAAGTGCCAGCACTGAAAGCTGTTGCTAGCCAGCACCCTTCCTTGGAAGCGCTTTCACAGGCGCAGCAACACTGGGGCTTTGCACTTCTCTAGCCACCAAACGTCACGGTCCTTCTCTTTCCGTCTCGTAGACACGAGCTGAGAAATTGCAAACGTCGAGCAATTGCTCAGAGATGAAAAGTGCCAGCACTGAAAGCTGTTGCTAGCCAGCACCCTTCCTTGGAAGCGCTTTCACAGGCGCAGCAACACTGGGGCTCTGGGCTTCTCTAGCCACCTCATCTTCTGCTCATCCTCTCGCGCACTCTAAAGAGAGCTCAGGTGAGAAATTGCAAACGTCGAGCAATTGCTCAGAGATGAAAAGTGCCAGCACTGAAAGCTGTTGCTAGCCAGCACCCTTCCTTGGAAGCGCTTTCACAGGCGCAGCGACACTGGGGCTTTGCGCTTCTCTACGCACCAAACGTCACGGTCCTTCTCTTTCCGTCTCGTAGACACGAGCTGAGAAATTGCAAACGTCGAGCAATTGCTCAGAGATGAAAAGTGCCAGCACTGAAAGCTGTTGCTAGCCAGCACCCTTCCTTGGAAGCGCTTTTGTAGCCCTTAGGACACTGGGGCTCTGGGCTTCTCTAGCCACCTCATCTTCTGCTCATCCTCTCGCGCACTCTAAAGAGAGCTCAGGTGAGAAATTGCAAACGTCGAGCAATTGCTCAGAGATGAAAAGTGCCAGCACTGAAAGCTGTATCTAGCCAGCACCCTTCCTTGGAAGCGCTTTCACAGGCGCAGCAACACTGGGGCTTTGCGCTTCTCTAGCCACCAAACGTCACGGTCCTTCTCTTTCCGTCGGTAGACACGAGCTGAGAAATTGCAAACGTCGAGCAATTGCTCAGAGATGAAAAGTGCCAGCACTGAAAGCTGTTGCTAGCCAGCACCCTTCCTTGGAAGCGCTTTTGTAGGCCTAAGAACACTGGGGCTCTGGGCTTCTCTAGCCACCTTATCTTCTGCTCATCCTCTCGCGCACTCTAAAGAGAGCTCAGGTGAGAAATTGCAAATGTCCAGCAATTGCTCAGAGATGAAAAGTGCCAGCACTGAAAGCTCTTGCTAGCCAGCACCCTTCCTTGGAAGCGCTTTCACAGGCGCAGCAACACTGGGGCTTTGCGCTTCTATACGCACCAAACGTCACGGTCCTTCTCTTTCCGTCTCGTACACACGAGCTGAGAAATTGCAAACGTCGAGCAATTGCTCAGAGATGAAAAGTGCCAGCACTGAAAGCTGTTGCTAGCCAGCACCCTTCCTTGGAAGCGCTTTTGTAGGCCTAAGAACACTGGGGCTCTGGGCTTCTCTAGCCACCTCATCTTCTGCTCATCCTCTCGCGCACTCTAAAGAGAGCTCAGGTGAGAAATTGCAAATGTCCAGCAATTGCTCAGAGATGAAAAGTGCCAGCACTGAAAGCTGTTGCTAGCCAGCACCCTTCCTTGGAAGCGCTTTCACAGGCGCAGTAACACTGGGACTTTGCGCTTCTCTAGCCACCAAACGTCACAGTCCTTCTCTTTCCGCCTCCTAGACACGAGCTGAGAAATTGCAAACGTCGAGCAATTGCTCAGAGATGAAAAGTGCCAGCACTGAAAGCTGTTGCTAGCCAGCACCCTTCCTTGGAAGCGCTTTCACAGGCGCAGCGACACTGGGGCTTTGCGCTTCTATACGCACCAAACGTCACGGTCCTTCTCTTTCCGTCTCGTAGACACGAGCTGAGAAATTGCAAACGTCGAGCAGTTGCTCAGAGATGAAAAGTGCCAGCACTGAAAGCTGTTGCTAGCCAGCACCCTTCCTTGGAAGCGCTTTTGTAGCCCTTAGGACACTGGGGCTCTGGGCTTCTCTAGCCACCTCATCTTCTGCTCATCCTCTCGCGCACTCTAAAGAGAGCTCAGGTGAGAAATTGCAAACGTCGAGCAATTGCTCAGAGATGAAAAGTGCCAGCACTGAAAGCTGTTGCTAGCCAGCACCCTTCCTTGGAAGCGCTTTCACAGGCGCAGCAACACTGGGGCTTTGCGCTTCTCTAGCCACCAAACGTCACGGTCCTTCTCTTTCCGTCGGTAGACACGAGCTGAGAAATTGCAAACGTCGAGCAATTGCTCAGAGATGAAAAGTGCCAGCACTGAAAGCTGTTGCTAGCCAGCACCCTTCCTTGGAAGCGCTTTTGTAGGCCTAAGAACACTGGGGCTCTGGGCTTCTCTAGCCACCTCATCTTCTGCTCATCCTCTCGCGCACTCTAAAGAGAGCTCAGGTGAGAAATTGCAAATGTCCAGCAATTGCTCAGAGATGAAAAGTGCCAGCACTGAAAGCTGTTGCTAGCCAGCACCCTTCCTTGGAAGCGCTTTCACAGGCGCAGTAACACTGGGACTTTGCGCTTCTCTACCCACCAAACGTCACAGTCCTTCTCTTTCCGCCTCCTAGACACGAGCTGAGAAATTGCAAACGTCGAGCAATTGCTCAGAGATGAAAAGTGCCAGCACTGAAAGCTGTTGCTAGCCAGCACCCTTCCTTGGAAGCGCTTTCACAGGCGCAGCGACACTGGGGCTTTGCGCTTCTATACGCACCAAACGTCACGGTCCTTCTCTTTCCGTCTCGTAGACACGAGCTGAGAAATTGCAAACGTCGAGCAATTGCTCAGAGATGAAAAGTGCCAGCACTGAAAGCTGTTGCTAGCCAGCACCCTTCCTTGGAAGCGCTTTTGTACGCCTAAGAACACTGGGGCTCTGGGCTTCTCTAGCCACCTCATCTTGTGCTCATCCTCTCGCGCACTCTAAAGAGAGCTCAGGTGAGAAATTGCAAACGTCGAGCAATTGCTCAGAGATGAAAAGTGCCAGCACTGAAAGCTGTTGCTAGCCAGCACCCTTCCTTGGAAGCGCTTTCACAGGCGCAGTAACACTGGGGCTTTGCGCTTCTCTAGCCATCAAACGTCATGGTCATTCTCTTTCCATCTCGTAGACACGAGCTGAGAAATTGCAAATGTCGAGCAATTGCTCAGAGATGAAAAGTGCCAGCACTGAAAGCTCTTGCTAGCCAGCACCCTTCCTTGGAAGCGCTTTTGTAGGCCTAAGAACACTGGGGCTCTGGGCTTCTCTAGCCACCTCATCTTCTGCTCATCCTCTCGCGCACTCTAAAGAGAGTTCAGGGGAGAAATTGCAAACGTCCAGCAATTGCTCAGAGATGAAAAGTGCCAGCACTGAAAGCTGTTGCTAGCCAGCACCCTTCCTTGGAAGCGCTTTCACAGGCACAGCAACACTGGGGCTTTGCGCTTCTCTAGCCACCAAACGTCACGGTCCTTCTCTTTCCGTCTCGTAGACACGAGCTGAGAAATTGCAAACGTCGAGCAATTGCTCAGAGATGAAAAGTGCCAGCACTGAAAGCTCTTGCTAGCCAGCACCCTTCCTTGGAAGCGCTTTTGTAGGCCTAAGAACACTGGGGCTCTGGGCTTCTCTAGCCACCTCATCTTCTGCTCATCCTCTCGCGCACTCTAAAGAGAGCTCAGGTGAGAAATTGCAAACGTCGAGCAATTGCTCAGAGATGAAAAGTGCCAGCACTGAAAGCTGTTGCTAGCCAGCACCCTTCCTTGGAAGCGCTTTCACAGGCGCAGTAACACTGGGGCTTTGCGCTTCTCTAGCCATCAAATGTCACGGTCCTTCTCTTTCCGTCTCGTAGACATGAGCTGAGAAATTGCAAACGTCGAGCAATTGCTCAGAGATGAAAAGTGCCAGCACTGAAAGCTGTTGCTAGCCAGCACCCTTCCTTGGAAGCGCTTTTGTAGGCCTAAGAACACTGGGGCTCTGGGCTTCTCTAGCCACCTCATCTTCTGCTCATCCTCTCGCGCACTCTAAAGAGAGCTCAGGTGAGAAATTGCAAACGTCGAGCAATTGCTCAGAGATGAAAAGTGCCAGCACTGAAAGCTGTTGCTAGCCAGCACCCTTCCTTGGAAGCGCTTTCACAGGCGCAGCAACACTGGGGCTTTGCACTTCTCTAGCCACCAAACGTCACGGTCCTTCTCTTTCCGTCTCGTAGACACGAGCTGAGAAATTGCAAACGTCGAGCAATTGCTCAGAGATGAAAAGTGCCAGCACTGAAAGCTGTTGCTAGCCAGCACCCTTCCTTGGAAGCGCTTTTGTAGGCCTAAGAACACTGGGGCTCTGGGCTTCTCTAGCCACCTCATCTTCTGCTCATCCTCTCGCGCACTCTAAAGAGAGCTCAGGTGAGAAATTGCAAACGTCGAGCAATTGCTCAGAGATGAAAAGTGCCAGCACTGAAAGCTGTTGCTAGCCAGCACCCTTCCTTGGAAGCGCTTTCACAAGCGCAGTAACACTGGGGCTTTGCACTTCTCTAGCCACCAAACGTCACGGTCCTTCTCTTTCCATCTCGTAGACACGAGCTGAGAAATTGCAAACGTCGAGCAATTGCTCAGAGATGAAAAGTGCCAGCACTGAAAGCTGTTGCTAGCCAGCACCCTTCCTTGGAAGCGCTTTCACAGGCGCAGCAACACTGGGGCTCTGGGCTTCTCTAGCCACCTCATCTTCTGCTCATCCTCTCGCGCACTCTAAAGAGAGCTCAGGTGAGAAATTGCAAACGTCGAGCAATTGCTCAGAGATGAAAAGTGCCAGCACTGAAAGCTGTTGCTAGCCAGCACCCTTCCTTGGAAGCGCTTTCACAGGCGCAGCGACACTGGGGCTTTGCGCTTCTCTACGCACCAAACGTCACGGTCCTTCTCTTTCCGTCTCCTAGACACGAGCTGAGAAATTGCAAACGTCGAGCAATTGCTCAGAGATGAAAAGTGCCAGCACTGAAAGCTCTTGCTAGCCAGCACCCTTCCTTGGAAGCGCTTTTGTAGCCCTTAGGACACTGGGGCTCTGGGCTTCTCTAGCCACCTCATCTTCTGCTCATCCTCTCGCGCACTCTAAAGAGAGCTCAGGTGAGAAATTGCAAACGTCGAGCAATTGCTCAGAGATGAAAAGTGCCAGCACTGAAAGCTCTTGCTAGCCAGCACCCTTCCTTGGAAGCGCTTTCACAGGCGCAGCAACACTGGGGCTTTGCGCTTCTCTAGCCACCAAACGTCACGGTCCTTCTCTTTCCGTCGGTAGACACGAGCTGAGAAATTGCAAACGTCCAGCAATTGCTCAGAGATGAAAAGTGCCAGCACTGAAAGCTGTTGCTAGCCAGCACCCTTCCTTGGAAGCGCTTTTGTAGGCCTAAGAACACTGGGGCTCTGGGCTTCTCTAGCCACCTACTCTTCTGCTCATCCTCTCGCGCACTCTAAAGAGAGCTCAGGTGAGAAATTGCAAATGTCCAGCAATTGCTCAGAGATGAAAAGTGCCAGCACTGAAAGCTCTTGCTAGCCAGCACCCTTCCTTGGAAGCGCTTTCACAGGCGCAGCAACACTGGGTTTTGCGCTTCTATACGCACCAAACGTCACGGTCCTTCTCTTTCCGTCTCGTACACACGAGCTGAGAAATTGCAAACGTCGAGCAATTGCTCCGAGATGAAAAGTGCCAGCACTGAAAGCTGTTGCTAGCCAGCACCCTTCCTTGGAAGCGCTTTTGTAGGCCTAAGAACACTGGGGCTCTGGGCTTCTCTAGCCACCTCATCTTCTGCTCATCCTCTCGCGCACTCTAAAGAGAGCTCAGGTGAGAAATTGCAAATGTCCAGCAATTGCTCAGAGATGAAAAGTGCCAGCACTGAAAGCTGTTGCTAGCCAGCACCCTTCCTTGGAAGCGCTTTCACAGGCGCAGTAACACTGGGACTTTGCGCTTCTCTAGCCACCAAACGTCACAGTCCTTCTCTTTCCGCCTCCTAGACACGAGCTGAGAAATTGCAAACGTCGAGCAATTGCTCAGAGATGAAAAGTGCCAGCACTGAAAGCTGTTGCTAGCCAGCACCCTTCCTTGGAAGCGCTTTCACAGGCGCAGCGACACTGGGGCTTTGCGCTTCTATACGCACCAAACGTCACGGTCCTTCTCTTTCCGTCTCGTAGACACGAGCTGAGAAATTGCAAACGTCGAGCAATTGCTCAGAGATGAAAAGTGCCAGCACTGAAAGCTGTTGCTAGCCAGCACCCTTCCTTGGAAGCGCTTTTGTACGCCTAAGAACACTGGGGCTCTGGGCTTCTCTAGCCACCTCATCTTGTGCTCATCCTCTCGCGCACTCTAAAGAGAGCTCAGGTGAGAAATTGCAAACGTCGAGCAATTGCTCAGAGATGAAAAGTGCCAGCACTGAAAGCTGTTGCTAGCCAGCACCCTTCCTTGGAAGCGCTTTCACAGGCGCAGTAACACTGGGGCTTTGCGCTTCTCTAGCCATCAAACGTCATGGTCATTCTCTTTCCATCTCGTAGACACGAGCTGAGAAATTGCAAATGTCGAGCAATTGCTCAGAGATGAAAAGTGCCAGCACTGAAAGCTGTTGCTAGCCAGCACCCTTCCTTGGAAGCGCTTTTGTAGGCCTAAGAACACTGGGGCTCTGGGCTTCTCTAGCCACCTCATCTTCTGCTCATCCTCTCGCGCACTCTAAAGAGAGTTCAGGGGAGAAATTGCAAACGTCCAGCAATTGCTCAGAGATGAAAAGTGCCAGCACTGAAAGCTGTTGCTAGCCAGCACCCTTCCTTGGAAGCGCTTTCACAGGCACAGCAACACTGGGGCTTTGCGCTTCTCTAGCCACCAAACGTCACGGTCCTTCTCTTTCCGTCTCGTAGACACGAGCTGAGAAATTGCAAACGTCGAGCAATTGCTCATAAATGAAAAGTGCCAGCACTGAAAGCTCTTGCTAGCCAGCACCCTTCCTTGGAAGCGCTTTTGTAGGCCTAAGAACACTGGGGCTCTGGGCTTCTCTAGCCACCTCATCTTCTGCTCATCCTCTCGCGCACTCTAAAGAGAGCTCAGGTGAGAAATTGCAAACGTCGAGCAATTGCTCAGAGATGAAAAGTGCCAGCACTGAAAGCTGTTGCTAGCCAGCACCCTTCCTTGGAAGCGCTTTCACAGGCGCAGTAACACTGGGGCTTTGCGCTTCTCTAGCCATCAAATGTCACGGTCCTTCTCTTTCCGTCTCGTAGACATGAGCTGAGAAATTGCAAACGTCGAGCAATTGCTCAGAGATGAAAAGTGCCAGCACTGAAAGCTGTTGCTAGCCAGCACCCTTCCTTGGAAGCGCTTTTGTAGGCCTAAGAACACTGGGGCTCTGGGCTTCTCTAGCCACCTCATCTTCTGCTCATCCTCTCGCGCACTCTAAAGAGAGCTCAGGTGAGAAATTGCAAACGTCGAGCAATTGCTCAGAGATGAAAAGTGCCAGCACTGAAAGCTGTTGCTAGCCAGCACCCTTCCTTGGAAGCGCTTTCACAGGCGCAGCAACACTGGGGCTTTGCACTTCTCTAGCCACCAAACGTCACGGTCCTTCTCTTTCCGTCTCGTACACACGAGCTGAGAAATTGCAAACGTCGAGCAATTGCTCAGAGATGAAAAGTGCCAGCACTGAAAGCTGTTGCTAGCCAGCACCCTTCCTTGGAAGCGCTTTTGTAGGCCTAAGAACACTGGGGCTCTGGGCTTCTCTAGCCACCTCATCTTCTGCTCATCCTCTCGCGCACTCTAAAGAGAGCTCAGGTGAGAAATTGCAAACGTCGAGCAATTGCTCAGAGATGAAAAGTGCCAGCACTGAAAGCTGTTGCTAGCCAGCACCCTTCCTTGGAAGCGCTTTCACAAGCGCAGTAACACTGGGGCTTTGCACTTCTCTAGCCACCAAACGTCACGGTCCTTCTCTTTCCATCTCGTAGACACGAGCTGAGAAA
The DNA here is from genome assembly GCA_037962945.1 of Sarcoramphus papa. NCBI lineage: Eukaryota > Metazoa > Chordata > Aves > Accipitriformes > Cathartidae > Sarcoramphus > Sarcoramphus papa. The sequence goes on along the minus strand of CM075606.1, from coordinate 2,897,534 downwards.
TTGCAAACGTCGAGCAATTGCTCAGAGATGAAAAGTGCCAGCACTGAAAGCTGTTGCTAGCCAGCACCCTTCCTTGGAAGCGCTTTCACAGGCGCAGCAACACTGGGGCTCTGGGCTTCTCTAGCCACCTCATCTTCTGCTCATCCTCTCGCGCACTCTAAAGAGAGCTCAGGTGAGAAATTGCAAACGTCGAGCAATTGCTCAGAGATGAAAAGTGCCAGCACTGAAAGCTGTTGCTAGCCAGCACCCTTCCTTGGAAGCGCTTTCACAGGCGCAGCGACACTGGGGCTTTGCGCTTCTCTACGCACCAAACGTCACGGTCCTTCTCTTTCCGTCTCCTAGACACGAGCTGAGAAATTGCAAACGTCGAGCAATTGCTCAGAGATGAAAAGTGCCAGCACTGAAAGCTCTTGCTAGCCAGCACCCTTCCTTGGAAGCGCTTTTGTAGCCCTTAGGACACTGGGGCTCTGGGCTTCTCTAGCCACCTCATCTTCTGCTCATCCTCTCGCGCACTCTAAAGAGAGCTCAGGTGAGAAATTGCAAACGTCGAGCAATTGCTCAGAGATGAAAAGTGCCAGCACTGAAAGCTGTTGCTAGCCAGCACCCTTCCTTGGAAGCGCTTTCACAGGCGCAGCAACACTGGGGCTTTGCGCTTCTCTAGCCACCAAACGTCACGGTCCTTCTCTTTCCGTCGGTAGACACGAGCTGAGAAATTGCAAACGTCGAGCAATTGCTCCGAGATGAAAAGTGCCAGCACTGAAAGCTGTTGCTAGCCAGCACCCTTCCTTGGAAGCGCTTTTGTAGGCCTAAGAACACTGGGGCTCTGGGCTTCTCTAGCCACCTACTCTTCTGCTCATCCTCTCGCGCACTCTAAAGAGAGCTCAGGTGAGAAATTGCAAATGTCCAGCAATTGCTCAGAGATGAAAAGTGCCAGCACTGAAAGCTCTTGCTAGCCAGCACCCTTCCTTGGAAGCGCTTTCACAGGCGCAGCAACACTGGGGCTTTGCGCTTCTATACGCACCAAACGTCACGGTCCTTCTCTTTCCGTCTCGTACACACGAGCTGAGAAATTGCAAACGTCGAGCAATTGCTCCGAGATGAAAAGTGCCAGCACTGAAAGCTGTTGCTAGCCAGCACCCTTCCTTGGAAGCGCTTTTGTAGGCCTAAGAACACTGGGGCTCTGGGCTTCTCTAGCCACCTCATCTTCTGCTCATCCTCTCGCGCACTCTAAAGAGAGCTCAGGTGAGAAATTGCAAATGTCCAGCAATTGCTCAGAGATGAAAAGTGCCAGCACTGAAAGCTGTTGCTAGCCAGCACCCTTCCTTGGAAGCGCTTTCACAGGCGCAGTAACACTGGGACTTTGCGCTTCTCTAGCCACCAAACGTCACAGTCCTTCTCTTTCCGCCTCCTAGACACGAGCTGAGAAATTGCAAACGTCGAGCAATTGCTCAGAGATGAAAAGTGCCAGCACTGAAAGCTGTTGCTAGCCAGCACCCTTCCTTGGAAGCGCTTTCACAGGTGCAGCGACACTGGGGCTTTGCGCTTCTATACGCACCAAACGTCACGGTCCTTCTCTTTCCGTCTCGTAGACACGAGCTGAGAAATTGCAAACGTCGAGCAGTTGCTCAGAGATGAAAAGTGCCAGCACTGAAAGCTGTTGCTAGCCAGCCCCCTTCCTTGGAAGCGCTTTTGTAGGCCTAAGAACACTGGGGCTCTGGGCTTCTCTAGCCACCTCATCTTCTGCTCATCCTCTCGCGCACTCTAAAGAGAGCTCAGGTGAGAAATTGCAAACGTCGAGCAATTGCTCAGAGATGAAAAGTGCCAGCACTGAAAGCTGTTGCTAGCCAGCACCCTTCCTTGGAAGCGCTTTCACAGGCGCAGCAACACTGGGGCTTTGCGCTTCTCTAGCCACCAAACGTCACGGTCCTTCTCTTTCCGTCGGTAGACACGAGCTGAGAAATTGCAAACGTCGAGCAATTGCTCCGAGATGAAAAGTGCCAGCACTGAAAGCTGTTGCTAGCCAGCACCCTTCCTTGGAAGCGCTTTTGTAGGCCTAAGAACACTGGGGCTCTGGGCTTCTCTAGCCACCTCATCTTCTGCTCATCCTCTCGCGCACTCTAAAGAGAGCTCAGGTGAGAAATTGCAAACGTCGAGCAATTGCTCAGAGATGAAAAGTGCCAGCACTGAAAGCTCTTGCTAGCCAGCACCCTTCCTTGGAAGCGCTTTCACAGGCGCAGCAACACTGGGGCTTTGCGCTTCTATACGCACCAAACGTCACGGTCCTTCTCTTTCCGTCTCGTAGACACGAGCTGAGAAATTGCAAACGTCGAGCAATTGCTCAGAGATGAAAAGTGCCAGCACTGAAAGCTGTTGCTAGCCAGCACCCTTCCTTGGAAGCGCTTTTGTAGGCCTAAGAACACTGGGGCTCTGGGCTTCTCTAGCCACCTCATCTTCTGCTCATCCTCTCGCGCACTCTAAAGAGAGCTCAGGTGAGAAATTGCAAATGTCCAGCAATTGCTCAGAGATGAAAAGTGCCAGCACTGAAAGCTGTTGCTAGCCAGCACCCTTCCTTGGAAGCGCTTTCACAGGCGCAGTAACACTGGGACTTTGCGCTTCTCTACCCACCAAACGTCACAGTCCTTCTCTTTCCGCCTCCTAGACACGAGCTGAGAAATTGCAAACGTCGAGCAATTGCTCAGAGATGAAAAGTGCCAGCACTGAAAGCTGTTGCTAGCCAGCACCCTTCCTTGGAAGCGCTTTCACAGGCGCAGCGACACTGGGGCTTTGCGCTTCTATACGCACCAAACGTCACGGTCCTTCTCTTTCCGTCTCGTAGACACGAGCTGAGAAATTGCAAACGTCGAGCAATTGCTCAGAGATGAAAAGTGCCAGCACTGAAAGCTGTTGCTAGCCAGCACCCTTCCTTGGAAGCGCTTTTGTAGCCCTTAGGACACTGGGGCTCTGGGCTTCTCTAGCCACCTCATCTTCTGCTCATCCTCTCGCGCACTCTAAAGAGAGCTCAGGTGAGAAATTGCAAACGTCGAGCAATTGCTCAGAGATGAAAAGTGCCAGCACTGAAAGCTGTTGCTAGCCAGCACCCTTCCTTGGATGCGCTTTCAGAGGCGCAGCAACACTGGGGCTTTGCGCTTCTCTAGCCACCAAACGTCACGGTCCTTCTCTTTCCGTCGGTAGACACGAGCTGAGAAATTGCAAACGTCGAGCAATTGCTCCGAGATGAAAAGTGCCAGCACTGAAAGCTGTTGCTAGCCAGCACCCTTCCTTGGAAGCGCTTTCACAGGCGCAGCAACACTGGGGCTTTGCGCTTCTCTAGCCACCAAACGTCACGGTCCTTCTCTTTCCGTCTCGTAGACACGAGCTGAGAAATTGCAAACGTCGAGCAATTGCTCCGAGATGAAAAGTGCCAGCACTGAAAGCTGTTGCTAGCCAGCACCCTTCCTTGGAAGCGCTTTTGTAGGCCTAAGAACACTGGGGCTCTGGGCTTCTCTAGCCACCTCATCTTCTGCTCATCCTCTCGCGCACTCTAAAGAGAGCTCAGGTGAGAAATCGCAAATGTCGAGCAATTGCTCAGAGATGAAAAGTGCCAGCACTGAAAGTTGTTGCTAGCCAGCACCCTTCCTTGGAAGCGCTTTCACAGGCGCAGCAACACTGGGGCTTTGCGCTTCTATACGCACCAAACGTCACAGTCATTCTCTTTCCGTCTCGTAGACATGAGCTGAGAAATTGCAAACGTCGAGCAATTGCTCAGAGATGAAAAGTGCCAGCACTGAAAGCTGTTGCTAGCCAGCACCCTTCCTTGGAAGTGCTTTTGTAGGCCTAAGAACACTGGGGCTCTGGGCTTCTCTAGCCACCTCATCTTCTGCTCATCCTCTCGCGCACTCTAAAGAGAGCTCAGGTGAGAAATTGCAAATGTCCAGCAATTGCTCAGAGATGAAAAGTGCCAGCACTGAAAGCTCTTGCTAGCCAGCACCCTTCCTTGGAAGCGCTTTCACAAGCGCAGCAACACTGGGGCTTTGCGCTTCTATACGCACCAAACGTCACGGTCCTTCTCTTTCCGTCTCGTAGACATGAGCTGAGAAATTGCAAACGTCGAGCAATTGCTCAGAGATGAAAAGTGCCAGCACTGAAAGCTGTTGCTAGCCAGCACCCTTCCTTGGAAGCGCTTTCACAGGCACAGCAACACTGGGGCTTTGCGCTTCTCTAGCCACCAAACGTCACGGTCCTTCTCTTTCCGTCTCCTAGACACGAGCTGAGAAATTGCAAACGTCGAGCAATTGCTCATAGATGAAAAGTGCCAGCACTGAAAGCTCTTGCTAGCCAGCACCCTTCCTTGGAAGCGCTTTTGTAGGCCTAAAAACACTGGGGCTCTGGGCTTCTCTAGCCACCTCATCTTCTGCTCATCCTCTCGCGCACTCTAAAGAGAGCTCAGGTGAGAAATTGCAAACGTCGAGCAATTGCTCAGAGATGAAAAGTGCCAGCACTGAAAGCTCTTGCTAGCCAGCACCCTTCCTTGGAAGCGCTTTCACAGGCGCAGCAACACTGGGGCTTTGCGCTTCTCTAGCCACCAAATGTCACGGTCCTTCTCTTTCCGTCTCGTAGACATGAGCTGAGAAATTGCAAACGTCGAGCAATTGCTCAGAGATGAAAAGTGCCACCACTGAAAGCTCTTGCTAGCCAGCACCCTTCCTTGGAAGCGCTTTTGTAGGCCTAAGAAGACTGGGGCTCTGGGCTTCTCTAGCCACCTCATCTTCTGCTCATCCTCTCGCGCACTCTAAAGAGAGCTCAGGTGAGAAATTGCAAATGTCGAGCAATTGCTCAGAGATGAAAAGTGCCAGCACTGAAAGCTCTTGCTAGCCAGCACCCTTCCTTGGAAGCGCTTTCACAGGCACAGCAACACTGGGGCTTTGCGCTTCTATACGCACCAAACGTCACGGTCCTTCTCTTTCCGTCTCGTAGACACGAGCTGAGAAATTGCAAACGTCGAGCAATTGCTCAGAGATGAAAAGTGCCAGCACTGAAAGCTCTTGCTAGCCAGCACCCTTCCTTGGAAGCGCGTTTGTAGGCCTAAGAACACTGGGGCTCTGGGCTTCTCTAGCCACCTCATCTTCTGCTCATCCTCTCGCGCACTCTAAAGAGAGCTCAGGTGAGAAATTGCAAACGTCGAGCAATTGCTCAGAGATGAAAAGTGCCAGCACTGAAAGCTCTTGCTAGCCAGCACCCTTCCTTGGAAGCGCTTTCACAGGCGCAGCAACACTGGGGCTTTGCGCTTCTCTAGCCACCAAAAGTCACGGTCCTTCTCTTTCCGTCGGTAGACACGAGCTGAGAAATTGCAAACGTCGAGCAATTGCTCAGAGATGAAAAGTGCCAGCACTGAAAGCTGTTGCTAGCCAGCACCCTTCCTTGGAAGCGCTTTTGTAGGCCTAAGAACACTGGGGCTCTGGGCTTCTCTAGCCACCTCATCTTCTGCTCATCCTCTCGCGCACTCTAAAGAGAGCTCAGGGGAGAAATTGCAAACGTCGAGCAATTGCTCAGAGATGAAAAGTGCCAGCACTGAAAGCTCTTGCTAGCCAGCACCCTTCCTTGGAAGCGCTTTCACAGGCGCAGTAACACTGGGGCTTTGCGCTTCTCTACCCACCAAGCCTCACGGTCCTTCTCTTTCTGTCTCCTAGACACGAGCTGAGAAATTGCAAACGTCGAGCAATTGCTCAGAGATGAAAAGTGCCAGCACTGAAAGCTGTTGCTAGCCAGCACCCTTCCTTGGAAGCGCTTTCACAGGCGCAGCAACACTGGGGCTTTGCGCTTCTCTAGCCACCAAACGTCACGGTCCTTCTCTTTCCGTCGGTAGACACGAGCTGAGAAATTGCAAACGTCGAGCAATTGCTCCGAGATGAAAAGTGCCAGCACTGAAAGCTGTTGCTAGCCAGCACCCTTCCTTGGAAGCGCTTTTGTAGGCCTAAGAACACTGGGGCTCTGGGCTTCTCTAGCCACCTTATCTTCTGCTCATCCTCTCGCGCACTCTAAAGAGAGCTCAGGTGAGAAATTGCAAACGTCGAGCAATTGCTCAGAGATGAAAAGTGCCAGCACTGAAAGCTCTTGCTAGCCAGCACCCTTCCTTGGAAGCGCTTTCACAGGCGCAGTAACACTGGGGCTTTGCGCTTCTCTAGCCACCAAACGTCACGGTCCTTCTCTTTCCATCTCGTAGACACGAGCTGAGAAATTGCAAACGTCGAGCAATTGCTCAGAGATGAAAAGTGCCAGCACTGAAAGCTCTTGCTAGCCAGCACCCTTCCTTGGAAGCGCTTTTGTAGGCCTAAGAACACTGGGGCTCTGGGCTTCTCTAGCCACCTCATCTTCTGCTCATCCTCTCGCGCACTCTAAAGAGAGCTCAGGTGAGAAATTGCAAACGTCGAGCAATTGCTCAGAGATGAAAAGTGCCAGCACTGAAAGCTCTTGCTAGCCAGCACCCTTCCTTGGAAGCGCTTTCACAGGCACAGCAACACTGGGGCTTTGCTCTTCTATACGCACCAAACGTCACGGTCCTTCTCTTTCCGTCTCCTAGACACGAGCTGAGAAATTGCAAACGTCGAGCAATTGCTCAGAGATGAAAAGTGCCAGCACTGAAAGCTCTTGCTAGCCAGCCCCCTTCCTTGGAAGCGCTTTTGTAGGCCTAAGAACACTGGGGCTCTGGGCTTCTCTAGCCACCTCATCTTCTGCTCATCCTCTCGCGCACTCTAAAGAGAGCTCAGGTGAGAAATTGCAAACGTCCAGCAATTGCTCAGAGATGAAAAGTGCCAGCACTGAAAGCTGTTGCTGGCCAGCACCGTTCCTTGGAAGCGCTTTCACAGGCGCAGCAACACTGGGGCTTTGCGCTTCTCTAGCCACCAAACGTCACGGTCCTTCTCTTTCCGTCTCGTAGACACGAGCTGAGAAATTGCAAACGTCGAGCAATTGCTCAGAGATGAAAAGTGCCAGCACTGAAAGCTGTTGCTAGCCAGCACCCTTCCTTGGAAGCGCTTTCACAGGAGCAGCAACACTGGGGCTTTGCGCTTCTATACGCACCAAACGTCACGGTCATTCTCTTTCCGTCTCGTAGACATGAGCTGAGAAATTGCAAACGTCCAGCAATTGCTCAGAGATGAAAAGTGCCAGCACTGAAAGCTGTTGCTAACCAGCACCCTTCCTTGGAAGCTCTTTTGTAGGCCTAAGAACACTGGGGCTCTGGGCTTCTCTAGCCACCTCATCTTCTGCTCATCCTCTCGCGCACTCTAAAGAGAGCTCAGGTGAGAAATTGCAAATGTCGAGCAATTGCTCAGAGATGAAAAGTGCCAGCACTGAAAGCTCTTGCTAGCCAGCACCCTTCCTTGGAAGCGCTTTCACAGGCACAGCAACACTGGGGCTTTGCGCTTCTATACGCACCAAAAGTCACGGTCCTTCTCTTTCCGCCTCCTAGACACGAGCTGAGAAATTGCAAACGTCGAGCAATTGCTCAGAGATGAAAAGTGCCAGCACTGAAAGCTGTTGCTAGCCAGCACCCTTCCTTGGAAGCGCTTTCACAGGCGCAGCAACACTGGGGCTTTGCGCTTCTCTAGCCATCAAACGTCACGGTCATTCTCTTTCCGCCTCGTAGACACGAGCTGAGAAATTGCAAACGTCGAGCAATTGCTCAGAGATGAAAAGTGCCAGCACTGAAAGCTGTTGCTAGCCAGCACCCTTCCTTGGAAGCGCTTTTGTAGGCCTAAGAACACTGGGGCTCTGGGCTTCTCTAGCCACCTCATCTTCTGCTCATCCTCTCGCGCACTCTAAAGAGAGTTCAGGGGAGAAATTGCAAATGTCCAGCAATTGCTCAGAGATGAAAAGTGCCAGCACTGAAAGCTGTTGCTAGCCAGCACCCTTCCTTGGAAGCGCTTTCACAAGCGCAGTAACACTGGGGCTTTGCGCTTCTCTAGCCACCAAACGTCACGGTCCTTCTCTTTCCGTCTCGTAGACACGAGCTGAGAAATTGCAAACGTCGAGCAATTGCTCAGAGATGAAAAGTGCCAGCACTGAAAGCTCTTGCTAGCCAGCACCCTTCCTTGGAAGCGCTTTTGTAGGCCTAAGAACACTGGGGCTCTGGGCTTCTCTAGCCACCTCATCTTCTGCTCATCCTCTCGCGCACTCTAAAGAGAGCTCAGGTGAGAAATTGCAAACGTCGAGCAATTGCTCAGAGATGAAAAGTGCCAGCACTGAAAGCTGTTGCTAGCCAGCACCCTTCCTTGGAAGCGCTTTCACAGGCGTAGCAACACTGGGGCTTTGCGCTTCTCTAGCCATCAAACGTCACAGTCATTCTCTTTCCGTCTCGTAGACATGAGCTGAGAAATTGCAAACGTCGAGCAATTGCTCAGAGATGAAAAGTGCCAGCACTGAAAGCTGTTGCTAGCCAGCACCCTTCCTTGGAAGCGCTTTTGTAGGCCTAAGAACACTGGGGCTCTGGGCTTCTCTAGCCACCTCATCTTCTGCTCATCCTCTCGCGCACTCTAAAGAGAGCTCAGGTGAGAAATTGCAAACGTCGAGCAATTGCTCAGAGATGAAAAGTGCCAGCACTGAAAGCTCTTGCTAGCCAGCACCCTTCCTTGGAAGCGCTTTCACAGGCGCAGTAACACTGGGGCTTTGCGCTTCTCTAGCCATCAAACGTCATGGTCATTCTCTTTCCATCTCGTAGACACGAGCTGAGAAATTGCAAATGTCGAGCAATTGCTCAGAGATGAAAAGTGCCAGCACTGAAAGCTGTTGCTAGCCAGCCCCCTTCCTTGGAAGCGCTTTTGTAGGCCTAAGAACACTGGGGCTCTGGGCTTCTCTAGCCACCTCATCTTCTGCTCATCCTCTCGCGCACTCTAAAGAGAGTTCAGGGGAGAAATTGCAAACGTCCAGCAATTGCTCAGAGATGAAAAGTGCCAGCACTGAAAGCTCTTGCTAGCCAGCACCCTTCCTTGGAAGCGCTTTCACAGGCACAGCAACACTGGGGCTTTGCGCTTCTCTAGCCACCAAACGTCACGGTCCTTCTCTTTCCGTCTCGTAGACACGAGCTGAGAAATTGCAAACGTCGAGCAATTGCTCATAAATGAAAAGTGCCAGCACTGAAAGCTCTTGCTAGCCAGCACCCTTCCTTGGAAGCGCTTTTGTAGGCCTAAGAACACTGGGGCTCTGGGCTTCTCTAGCCACCTCATCTTCTGCTCATCCTCTCGCGCACTCTAAAGAGAGCTCAGGTGAGAAATTGCAAACGTCGAGCAATTGCTCAGAGATGAAAAGTGCCAGCACTGAAAGCTGTTGCTAGCCAGCACCCTTCCTTGGAAGCGCTTTCACAGGCGCAGTAACACTGGGGCTTTGCGCTTCTCTAGCCATCAAACGTCACGGTCATTCTCTTTCCGTCTCGTAGACACGAGCTGAGAAATTGCAAACGTCGAGCAATTGTTCAGAGATGAAAAGTGCCAGCACTGAAAGCTGTTGCTAGCCAGCACCCTTCCTTGGAAGCGCTTTTGTAGGCCTAAGAACACTGGGGCTCTGGGCTTCTCTAGCCACCTCATCTTCTGCTCATCCTCTCGCGCACTCTAAAGAGAGCTCAGGTGAGAAATTGCAAACGTCGAGCAATTGCTCAGAGATGAAAAGTGCCAGCACTGAAAGCTGTTGCTAGCCAGCACCCTTCCTTGGAAGCGCTTTCACAGGCGCAGCAACACTGGGGCTTTGCACTTCTCTAGCCACCAAACGTCACGGTCCTTCTCTTTCCGTCTCGTAGACACGAGCTGAGAAATTGCAAACGTCGAGCAATTGCTCCGAGATGAAAAGTGCCAGCACTGAAAGCTGTTGCTAGCCAGCACCCTTCCTTGGAAGCGCTTTTGTAGGCCTAAGAACACTGGGGCTCTGGGCTTCTCTAGCCACCTCATCTTCTGCTCATCCTCTCGCGCACTCTAAAGAGAGCTCAGGTGAGAAATTGCAAACGTCCAGCAATTGCTCAGAGATGAAAAGTGCCAGCACTGAAAGCTCTTGCTAGCCAGCACCCTTCCTTGGAAGCGCTTTCACAAGCGCAGTAACACTGGGGCTTTGCACTTCTCTAGCTACCAAACGTCACGGTCCTTCTCTTTCCATCTCGTAGACACGAGCTGAGAAATTGCAAACGTCGAGCAATTGCTCCGAGATGAAAAGTGCCAGCACTGAAAGCTGTTGCTAGCCAGCACCCTTCCTTGGAAGCGCTTTCACAGGCGCAGCAACACTGGGGCTCTGGGCTTCTCTAGCCACCTCATCTTCTGCTCATCCTCTCGCGCACTCTAAAGAGAGCTCAGGTGAGAAATTGCAAACGTCGAGCAATTGCTCAGAGATGAAAAGTGCCAGCACTGAAAGCTGTTGCGAGCCAGCACCCTTCCTTGGAAGCGCTTTCACAGGCGCAGCAACACTGGGGCTTTGCGCTTCTCTAGCCATCAAACGTCATGGTCATTCTCTTTCCGTCTCCTAGACACGAGCTGAGAAATTGCAAACGTCAAGCAATTGCTCCGAGATGAAAAGTGCCAGCACTGAAAGCTGTTGCTAGCCAGCACCCTTCCTTGGAAGCGCTTTTGTAGGCCTAAGAACACTGGGGCTCTGGGCTTCTCTAGCCACCTCATCTTCTGCTCATCCTCTCGCGCACTCTAAAGAGAGCTCAGGTGAGAAATTGCAAACGTCCAGCAATTGCTCAGAGATGAAAAGTGCCAGCACTGAAAGCTGTTGCTAGCCAGCACCCTTCCTTGGAAGCGCTTTCACAGGCGCAGCAACACTGGGGCTTTGCGCTTCTCTACCCACCAAACGTCACGGTCCTTCTCTTTCCGCCTCCTAGACACGAGCTGAGAAATTGCAAACGTCGAGCAATTGCTCAGAGATGAAAAGTGCCAGCACTGAAAGCTGTTGCTAGCCAGCACCCTTCCTTGGAAGCGCTTTCACAGGCGCAGCGACACTGGGGCTTTGCGCTTCTATACGCACCAAACGTCACGGTCATTCTCTTTCCGTGTCGTAGACACGAGCTGAGAAATTGCAAACGTCGAGCAATTGCTCCGAGATGAAAAGTGCCAGCACTGAAAACTGTTGCTAGCCAGCACCCTTCCTTGGAAGCGCTTTTGTAGGCCTAAGAACACTGGGGCTCTGGGCTTCTCTAGCCACCTCATCTTCTGCTCATCCTCTCGCGCACTCTAAAGAGAGCTCAGGTGAGAAATTGCAAACGTCCAGCAATTGCTCAGAGATGAAAAGTGCCAGCACTGAAAGCTGTTGCTAGCCAGCACCCTTCCTTGGAAGCGCTTTCACAGGCGCAGCAACACTGGGGCTTTGCGCTTCTCTAGCCACCAAACGTCACGGTCCTTCTCTTTCCGTCTCGTAGACACGAGCTGAGAAATTGCAAACGTCGAGCAATTGCTCAGAGATGAAAAGTGCCAGCACTGAAAGCTCTTGCTAGCCAGCACCCTTCCTTGGAAGCGCTTTTGTAGGCCTAAGAACACTGGGGCTCTGGGCTTCTCTAGCCACCTCATCTTCTGCTCATCCTCTCGCGCACTCTAAAGAGAGCTCAGGTGAGAAATTGCAAACGTCGAGCAATTGCTCAGAGATGAAAAGTGCCAGCACTGAAAGCTGTTGCTAGCCAGCACCCTTCCTTGGAAGCGCTTTCACAAGCGCAGCAACACTGGGGCTTTGCGCTTCTCTAGCCACCAAACGTCACGGTCCTTCTCTTTCCATCTCGTAGACATGAGCTGACAAATTGCAAACGTCGAGCAATTGCTCAGAGATGAAAAGTGCCAGCACTGAAAGCTGTTGCTAGCCAGCACCCTTCCTTGGAAGCGCTTTCACAGGCGCAGCAACACTGGGGCTTTGCGCTTCTATACGCACCAAACGTCACGGTCATTCTCTTTCCGTCTCGTAGACACGAGCTGAGAAATTGCAAACGTCGAGCAATTGCTCAGAGATGAAAAGTGCCAGCACTGAAAGCTGTTGCTAGCCAGCACCCTTCCTTGGAAGCGCTTTTGTAGGCCTAAGAACACTGGGGCTCTGGGCTTCTCTAGCCACCTCATCTTCTGCTCATCCTCTCGCGCACTCTAAAGAGAGCTCAGGTGAGAAATTGCAAACGTCGAGCAATTGCTCAGAGATGAAAAGTGCCAGCACTGAAAGCTGTTGCTAGCCAGCACCCTTCCTTGGAAGCGCTTTCACAGGCGCAGCAACACTGGGGCTTTGCGCTTCTCTAGCCACCAAACGTCACGGTCCTTCTCTTTCCGTCGGTAGACACGAGCTGAGAAATTGCAAACGTCGAGCAATTGCTCAGAGATGAAAAGTGCCAGCACTGAAAGCTCTTGCTAGCCAGCACCCTTCCTTGGAAGCGCTTTTGTAGGCCTAAGAACACTGGGGCTCTGGGCTTCTCTAGCCACCTAATCTTCTGCTCATCCTCTCGCGCACTCTAAAGAGAGCTCAGGTGAGAAATTGCAAATGTCCAGCAATTGCTCAGAGATGAAAAGTGCCAGCACTGAAAGCTCTTGCTAGCCAGCACCCTTCCTTGGAAGCGCTTTCACAGGCGCAGTAACACTGGGACTTTGCGCTTCTCTAGCCACCAAACGTCACAGTCCTTCTCTTTCCGTCGGTAGACACGAGCTGAGAAATTGCAAACGTCGAGCAATTGCTCAGAGATGAAAAGTGCCAGCACTGAAAGCTGTTGCTAGCCAGCCCCCTTCCTTGGAAGCGCTTTTGTAGGCCTAAGAACACTGGGGCTCTGGGCTTCTCTAGCCACCTCATCTTCTGCTCATCCTCTCGCGCACTCTAAAGAGAGCTCAGGTGAGAAATTGCAAACGTCGAGCAATTGCTCAGAGATGAAAAGTGCCAGCACTGAAAGCTGTTGCTAGCCAGCACCCTTCCTTGGAAGCGCTTTTGTAGCCCTTAGGACACTGGGGCTCTGGGCTTCTCTAGCCACCTCATCTTCTGCTCATCCTCTCGCGCACTCTAAAGAGAGCTCAGGTGAGAAATTGCAAATGTCCAGCAATTGCTCAGAGATGAAAAGTGCCAGCACTGAAAGCTGTTGCTAGCCAGCACCCTTCCTTGGAAGCGCTTTCACAGGCGCAGCAACACTGGGACTTTGCGCTTCTCTAGCCACCAAACGTCACAGTCCTTCTCTTTCCGTCGGTAGACACGAGCTGAGAAATTGCAAACGTCGAGCAATTGCTCAGAGATGAAAAGTGCCAGCACTGAAAGCTGTTGCTAGCCAGCACCCTTCCTTGGAAGCGCTTTTGTACGCCTAAGAAGACTGGGGCTCTGGGCTTCTCTAGCCACCTCATCTTCTGCTCATCCTCTCGCGCACTCTAAAGAGAGCTCAGGTGAGAAATTGCAAATGTCCAGCAATTGCTCCGAGATGAAAAGTGCCAGCACTGAAAGCTCTTGCTAGCCAGCACCCTTCCTTGGAAGCGCTTTCACAGGCGCAGCAACACTGGGGCTTTGCGCTTCTCTAGCCACCAAACGTCACGGTCCTTCTCTTTCCGTCTCGTACACACGAGCTGAGAAATTGCAAACGTCGAGCAATTGCTCCGAGATGAAAAGTGCCAGCACTGAAAGCTGTTGCTAGCCAGCACCCTTCCTTGGAAGCGCTTTTGTAGGCCTAAGAACACTGGGGCTCTGGGCTTCTCTAGCCACCTCATCTTCTGCTCATCCTCTCGCGCACTCTAAAGAGAGCTCAGGTGAGAAATTGCAAATGTCCAGCAATTGCTCCGAGATGAAAAGTGCCAGCACTGAAAGCTCTTGCTAGCCAGCACCCTTCCTTGGAAGCGCTTTCACAGGCGCAGTAACACTGGGACTTTGCGCTTCTCTAGCCACCAAACGTCACAGTCCTTCTCTTTCCGTCGGTAGACACGAGCTGAGAAATTGCAAACGTCGAGCAATTGCTCAGAGATGAAAAGTGCCAGCACTGAAAGCTGTTGCTAGCCAGCACCCTTCCTTGGAAGCGCTTTTGTAGGCCTAAGAACACTGGGGCTCTGGGCTTCTCTAGCCACCTCATCTTCTGCTCATCCTCTCGCGCACTCTAAAGAGAGCTCAGGGGAGAAATTGCAAACGTCGAGCAATTGCTCAGAGATGAAAAGTGCCAGCACTGAAAGCTCTTGCTAGCCAGCACCCTTCCTTGGAAGCGCTTTCACAGGCGCAGCAACACTGGGACTTTGCGCTTCTCTAGCCACCAAACGTCACGGTCCTTCTCTTTCCGTCGGTAGACACGAGCTGAGAAATTGCAAACGTCGAGCAATTGCTCAGAGATGAAAAGTGCCAGCACTGAAAGCTGTTGCTAGCCAGCACCCTTCCTTGGAAGCGCTTTTGTAGGCCTAAGAACACTGGGGCTCTGGGCTTCTCTAGCCACCTCATCTTCTGCTCATCCTCTCGCGCACTCTAAAGAGAGCTCAGGTGAGAAATTGCAAATGTCCAGCAATTGCTCAGAGATGAAAAGTGCCAGCACTGAAAGCTGTTGCTAGCCAGCACCCTTCCTTGGAAGCGCTTTCACAGGCGCAGCAACACTGGGGCTTTGCGCTTCTCTAGCCACCAAACGTCACGGTCCTTCTCTTTCCATCTCGTAGACACGAGCTGAGAAATTGCAAACGTCGAGCAATTGCTCAGAGATGAAAAGTGCCAGCACTGAAAGCTGTTGCTAGCCAGCACCCTTCCTTGGAAGCGCTTTTGTAGGCCTAAGAACACTGGGGCTCTGGGCTTCTCTAGCCACCTCATCTTCTGCTCATCCTCTCGCGCACTCTAAAGAGAGCTCAGGTGAGAAATTGCAAACGTCGAGCAATTGCTCAGAGATGAAAAGTGCCAGCACTGAAAGCTGTTGCTAGCCAGCACCCTTCCTTGGAAGCGCTTTTGTAGCCCTTAGGACACTGGGGCTCTGGGCTTCTCTAGCCACCTCATCTTCTGCTCATCCTCTCGCGCACTCTAAAGAGAGCTCAGGTGAGGAATTGCAAACGTCGAGCAATTGCTCAGAGATGAAAAGTGCCAGCACTGAAAGCTCTTGCTAGCCAGCACCCTTCCTTGGAAGCGCTTTCACAGGCGCAGCAACACTGGGGCTTTGCGCTTCTCTACGCACCAAACGTCACGGTCCTTCTCTTTCCGTCTCGTAGACACGAGCTGAGAAATTGCAAACGTCCAGCAATTGCTCAGAGATGAAAAGTGCCAGCACTGAAAGCTGTTGCTAGCCAGCACCCTTCCTTGGAAGCGCTTTTGTAGGCCTAAGAACACTGGGGCTCTGGGCTTCTCTAGCCACCTCATCTTCTGCTCATCCTCTCGCGCACTCTAAAGAGAGCTCAGGTGAGAAATTGCAAACGTCAAGCAATTGCTCAGAGATGAAAAGTGCCAGCACTGAAAGCTGTTGCTAGCCAGCACCCTTCCTTGGAAGCGCTTTCACAGGCGCAGCAACACTGGGGCTTTGCGCTTCTCTACCCACCAAACGTCACGGTCCTTCTCTTTCCGTCTCGTAGACACGAGCTGAGAAATTGCAAACGTCGAGCAATTGCTCAGAGATGAAAAGTGCCAGCACTGAAAGCTCTTGCTAGCCAGCACCCTTCCTTGGAAGCGCTTTCACAGGCGCAGCAACACTGGGGCTTTGCGCTTCTCTAGCCACCAAACGTCACGGTCCTTCTCTTTCCGTCTCGTAGACACGAGCTGAGAAATTGCAAACGTCGAGCAATTGCTCCGAGATGAAAAGTGCCAGCACTGAAAGCTGTTGCTAGCCAGCACCCTTCCTTGGAAGCGCTTTTGTAGGCCTAAGAACACTGGGGCTCTGGGCTTCTCTAGCCACCTCGTCTTCTGCTCATCCTCTCGCGCACTCTAAAGAGAGCTCAGGTGAGAAATTGCAAACGTCGAGCAATTGCTCAGAGATGAAAAGTGCCAGCACTGAAAGCTGTTGCTAGCCAGCACCCTTCCTTGGAAGCGCTTTTGTAGCCCTTAGGACACTGGGGCTCTGGGCTTCTCTAGCCACCTCATCTTCTGCTCATCCTCTCGCGCACTCTAAAGAGAGCTCAGGTGAGAAATTGCAAACGTCGAGCAATTGCTCAGAGATGAAAAGTGCCAGCACTGAAAGCTCTTGCTAGCCAGCACCCTTCCTTGGAAGCGCTTTCACAGGCACAGCAACACTGGGGCTTTGTGCTTCTCTACCCACCAAACGTCACGGTCCTTCTCTTTCCGTCTCGTAGACACGAGCTGAGAAATTGCAAACGTCCAGCAATTGCTCCGAGATGAAAAGTGCCAGCACTGAAAGCTGTTGCTAGCCAGCACCCTTCCTTGGAAGCGCTTTTGTAGGCCTAAGAACACTGGGGCTCTGGGCTTCTCTAGCCACCTCATCTTCTGCTCATCCTCTCGCGCACTCTAAAGAGAGCTCAGGTGAGAAATTGCAAATGTCCAGCAATTGCTCAGAGATGAAAAGTGCCAGCACTGAAAGCTGTTGCTAGCCAGCACCCTTCCTTGGAAGCGCTTTCACAGGCGCAGCAACACTGGGGCTTTGCGCTTCTCTAGCCACCAAACGTCACGGTCCTTCTCTTTCCATCTCGTAGACACGAGCTGAGAAATTGCAAACGTCGAGCAATTGCTCAGAGATGAAAAGTGCCAGCACTGAAAGCTGTTGCTAGCCAGCACCCTTCCTTGGAAGCGCTTTTGTAGGCCTAAGAACACTGGGGCTCTGGGCTTCTCTAGCCACCTCATCTTCTGCTCATCCTCTCGCGCACTCTAAAGAGAGCTCAGGTGAGAAATTGCAAATGTCCAGCAATTGCTCAGAGATGAAAAGTGCCAGCACTGAAAGCTCTTGCTAGCCAGCACCCTTCCTTGGAAGCGCTTTCACAGGCGCAGCAACACTGGGGCTTTGCGCTTCTCTAGCCACCAAACGTCACGGTCCTTCTCTTTCCGTCGGTAGACACGAGCTGAGAAATTGCAAACGTCGAGCAATTGCTCCGAGATGAAAAGTGCCAGCACTGAAAGCTGTTGCTAGCCAGCACCCTTCCTTGGAAGCGCTTTTGTAGGCCTAAGAACACTGGGGCTCTGGGCTTCTCTAGCCACCTCATCTTCTGCTCATCCTCTCGCGCACTCTAAAGAGAGCTCAGGTGAGAAATTGCAAATGTCCAGCAATTGCTCAGAGATGAAAAGTGCCAGCACTGAAAGCTGTTGCTAGCCAGCACCCTTCCTTGGAAGCGCTTTCACAGGCGCAGCAACACTGGGGCTTTGCGCTTCTCTAGCCACCAAACGTCACGGTCCTTCTCTTTCCGTCTCGTAGACACGAGCTGAGAAATTGCAAACGTCGAGCAATTGCTCCGAGATGAAAAGTGCCAGCACTGAAAGCTGTTGCTAGCCAGCACCCTTCCTTGGAAGCGCTTTTGTAGGCCTAAGAACACTGGGGCTCTGGGCTTCTCTAGCCACCTCATCTTCTGCTCATCCTCTCGCGCACTCTAAAGAGAGCTCAGGTGAGAAATTGCAAATGTCCAGCAATTGCTCAGAGATGAAAAGTGCCAGCACTGAAAGCTCTTGCTAGCCAGCACCCTTCCTTGGAAGCGCTTTCACAGGCGCAGTAACACTGGGACTTTGCGCTTCTCTAGCCACCAAACGTCACGGTCCTTCTCTTTCCGTCGGTAGACACGAGCTGAGAAATTGCAAACGTCGAGCAATTGCTCAGAGATGAAAAGTGCCAGCACTGAAAGCTGTTGCTAGCCAGCACCCTTCCTTGGAAGCGCTTTTGTAGGCCTAAGAACCCTGGGGCTCTGGGCTTCTCTAGCCACCTCATCTTCTGCTCATCCTCTCGCGCACTCTAAAGAGAGCTCAGGTGAGAAATTGCAAACGTCGAGCAATTGCTCAGAGATGAAAAGTGCCAGCACTGAAAGCTGTTGCTAGCCAGCACCCTTCCTTGGAAGCGCTTTTGTAGCCCTTAGGACACTGGGGCTCTGGGCTTCTCTAGCCACCTCATCTTCTGCTCATCCTCTCGCGCACTCTAAAGAGAGCTCAGGTGAGAAATTGCAAACGTCGAGCAATTGCTCAGAGATGAAAAGTGCCAGCACTGAAAGCTCTTGCTAGCCAGCACCCTTCCTTGGAAGCGCTTTCACAGGCGCAGCAACACTGGGGCTTTGCGCTTCTCTACGCACCAAACGTCACGGTCCTTCTCTTTCCGTCTCGTAGACACGAGCTGAGAAATTGCAAACGTCGAGCAATTGCTCCGAGATGAAAAGTGCCAGCACTGAAAGCTGTTGCTAGCCAGCACCCTTCCTTGGAAGCGCTTTTGTAGGCCTAAGAACACTGGGGCTCTGGGCTTCTCTAGCCACCTCATCTTCTGCTCATCCTCTCGCGCACTCTAAAGAGAGCTCAGGTGAGAAATTGCAAACGTCGAGCAATTGCTCCGAGATGAAAAGTGCCAGCACTGAAAGCTCTTGCTAGCCAGCACCCTTCCTTGGAAGCGCTTTCACAGGCGCAGCAACACTGGGGCTTTGCGCTTCTCTACCCACCAAACGTCACGGTCCTTCTCTTTCCGTCTCGTAGACACGAGCTGAGAAATTGCAAACGTCGAGCAATTGCTCAGAGATGAAAAGTGCCAGCACTGAAAGCTCTTGCTAGCCAGCACCCTTCCTTGGAAGCGCTTTCACAGGCGCAGCAACACTGGGGCTTTGCGCTTCTATACGCACCAAACGTCACGGTCCTTCTCTTTCCGTCTCGTAGACACGAGCTGAGAAATTGCAAACGTCGAGCATTTGCTCAGAGATGAAAAGTGCCAGCACTGAAAGCTGTTGCTAGCCAGCACCCTTCCTTGGAAGCGCTTTTGTAGGCCTAAGAACCCTGGGGCTCTGGGCTTCTCTAGCCACCTAATCTTCTGCTCATCCTCTCGCGCACTCTAAAGAGAGCTCAGGTGAGAAATTGCAAACGTCGAGCAATTGCTCCGAGATGAAAAGTGCCAGCACTGAAAGCTGTTGCTAGCCAGCAGCCTTCCTTGGAAACACTTTTGTAGGCCTAAGAACACTGGGGCTCTGGGCTTCTCTAGCCATCAAACGTCACGGTCATTCTCTTTCCATCTCGTAGACACGAGCTGAGAAATTGCAAACGTCGAGCAATTGCTCAGAGATGAAAAGTGCCAGCACTGAAAGCTGTTGCTAGCCAGCACCCTTCCTTGGAAGCGCTTTTGTAGGCCTAAGAACACTGGGGCTCTGGGCTTCTCTAGCCACCTCATCTTCTGCTCATCCTCTCGCGCACTCTAAAGAGAGCTCAGGTGAGAAATTACAAACGTCGAGCAATTGCTCAGAGATGAAAAGTGCCAGCACTGAAAGCTGTTGCTAGCCAGCACCCTTCCTTGGAAGCGCTTTCACAGGCGCAGCAACACTGGGGCTTTGCGCTTCTCTACCCACCAAACTTCACGGTCCTTCTCTTTCCGTCGGTAGACACGAGCTGAGAAATTGCAAACGTCGAGCAATTGCTCTGAGATGAAAAGTGCCAGCACTGAAAGCTGTTGCTAGCCAGCACCCTTCCTTGGAAGCGCTTTTGTAGGCCTAAGAACACTGGGGCTCTGGGCTTCTCTAGCCACCTCATCTTCTGCTCATCCTCTCGCGCACTCTAAAGAGAGCTCAGGTGAGAAATTGCAAACGTCGAGCAATTGCTCAGAGATGAAAAGTGCCAGCACTGAAAGCTGTTGCTAGCCAGCACCCTTCCTTGGAAGCGCTTTCACAGGCGCAGCAACACTGGGGCTTTGCGCTTCTCTAGCCACCAAACGTCACGGTCCTTCTCTTTCCGTCTCGTAGACACGAGCTGAGAAATTGCAAACGTCGAGCAATTGCTCCGAGATGAAAAGTGCCAGCACTGAAAGCTGTTGCTAGCCAGCACCCTTCCTTGGAAGCGCTTTTGTAGGCCTAAGAACACTGGGGCTCTGGGCTTCTCTAGCCACCTCATCTTCTGCTCATCCTCTCGCGCACTCTAAAGAGAGCTCAGGTGAGAAAATGCAAACGTCGAGCAATTGCTCAGAGATGAAAAGTGCCAGCACTGAAAGCTGTTGCTAGCCAGCACCCTTCCTTGGAAGCGCTTTTGTAGCCCTTAGGACACTGGGGCTCTGGGCTTCTCTAGCCACCTCATCTTCTGCTCATCCTCTCGCGCACTCTAAAGAGAGCTCAGGTGAGAAATTGCAAATGTCCAGCAATTGCTCAGAGATGAAAAGTGCCAGCACTGAAAGCTCTTGCTAGCCAGCACCCTTCCTTGGAAGCGCTTTCACAGGCGCAGCAACACTGGGGCTTTGCGCTTCTCTAGCCACCAAACGTCACAGTCCTTCTCTTTCCGTCGGTAGACACGAGCTGAGAAATTGCAAACGTCCAGCAATTGCTCAGAGATGAAAAGTGCCAGCACTGAAAGCTGTTGCTAGCCAGCACCCTTCCTTGGAAGCGCTTTTGTAGGCCTAAGAAGACTGGGGCTCTGGGCTTCTCTAGCCACCTCATCTTCTGCTCATCCTCTCGCGCACTCTAAAGAGAGCTCAGGTGAGAAATTGCAAATGTCCAGCAATTGCTCAGAGATGAAAAGTGCCAGCACTGAAAGCTCTTGCTAGCCAGCACCCTTCCTTGGAAGCGCTTTCACAGGCGCAGCAACACTGGGGCTTTGCGCTTCTCTAGCCACCAAACGTCACGGTCCTTCTCTTTCCGTCTCGTACACACGAGCTGAGAAATTGCAAACGTCGAGCAATTGCTCAGAGATGAAAAGTGCCAGCACTGAAAGCTGTTGCTAGCCAGCACCCTTCCTTGGAAGCGCTTTTGTAGGCCTAAGAACCCTGGGGCTCTGGGCTTCTCTAGCCACCTCATCTTCTGCTCATCCTCTCGCGCACTCTAAAGAGAGCTCAGGTGAGAAATTGCAAACGTCGAGCAATTGCTCAGAGATGAAAAGTGCCAGCACTGAAAGCTGTTGCTAGCCAGCACCCTTCCTTGGAAGCGCTTTTGTAGCCCTTAGGACACTGGGGCTCTGGGCTTCTCTAGCCACCTCATCTTCTGCTCATCCTCTCGCGCACTCTAAAGAGAGCTCAGGTGAGAAATTGCAAACGTCGAGCAATTGCTCAGAGATGAAAAGTGCCAGCACTGAAAGCTCTTGCTAGCCAGCACCCTTCCTTGGAAGCGCTTTCACAGGCGCAGCAACACTGGGGCTTTGCGCTTCTCTACGCACCAAACGTCACGGTCCTTCTCTTTCCGTCTCGTAGACACGAGCTGAGAAATTGCAAACGTCGAGCAATTGCTCCGAGATGAAAAGTGCCAGCACTGAAAGCTGTTGCTAGCCAGCACCCTTCCTTGGAAGCGCTTTTGTAGGCCTAAGAACACTGGGGCTCTGGGCTTCTCTAGCCACCTCATCTTCTGCTCATCCTCTCGCGCACTCTAAAGAGAGCTCAGGTGAGAAATTGCAAACGTCGAGCAATTGCTCCGAGATGAAAAGTGCCAGCACTGAAAGCTGTTGCTAGCCAGCACCCTTCCTTGGAAGCGCTTTCACAGGCGCAGCAACACTGGGGCTTTGCGCTTCTCTACCCACCAAACGTCACGGTCCTTCTCTTTCCGTCTCGTAGACACGAGCTGAGAAATTGCAAACGTCGAGCAATTGCTCAGAGATGAAAAGTGCCAGCACTGAAAGCTCTTGCTAGCCAGCACCCTTCCTTGGAAGCGCTTTCACAGGCGCAGCAACACTGGGGCTTTGCGCTTCTATACGCACCAAACGTCACGGTCCTTCTCTTTCCGTCTCGTAGACACGAGCTGAGAAATTGCAAACGTCGAGCATTTGCTCAGAGATGAAAAGTGCCAGCACTGAAAGCTGTTGCTAGCCAGCACCCTTCCTTGGAAGCGCTTTTGTAGGCCTAAGAACCCTGGGGCTCTGGGCTTCTCTAGCCACCTAATCTTCTGCTCATCCTCTCGCGCACTCTAAAGAGAGCTCAGGTGAGAAATTGCAAACGTCGAGCAATTGCTCCGAGATGAAAAGTGCCAGCACTGAAAGCTGTTGCTAGCCAGCAGCCTTCCTTGGAAACACTTTTGTAGGCCTAAGAACACTGGGGCTCTGGGCTTCTCTAGCCATCAAACGTCATGGTCATTCTCTTTCCATCTCGTAGACACGAGCTGAGAAATTGCAAACGTCGAGCAATTGCTCAGAGATGAAAAGTGCCAGCACTGAAAGCTGTTGCTAGCCAGCACCCTTCCTTGGAAGCGCTTTTGTAGGCCTAAGAACACTGGGGCTCTGGGCTTCTCTAGCCACCTCATCTTCTGCTCATCCTCTCGCGCACTCTAAAGAGAGCTCAGGTGAGAAATTACAAACGTCGAGCAATTGCTCAGAGATGAAAAGTGCCAGCACTGAAAGCTGTTGCTAGCCAGCACCCTTCCTTGGAAGCGCTTTCACAGGCGCAGCAACACTGGGGCTTTGCGCTTCTCTACCCACCAAACTTCACGGTCCTTCTCTTTCCATCGGTAGACACGAGCTGAGAAATTGCAAACGTCGAGCAATTGCTCTGAGATGAAAAGTGCCAGCACTGAAAGCTGTTGCTAGCCAGCACCCTTCCTTGGAAGCGCTTTTGTAGGCCTAAGAACACTGGGGCTCTGGGCTTCTCTAGCCACCTCATCTTCTGCTCATCCTCTCGCGCACTCTAAAGAGAGCTCAGGTGAGAAATTGCAAACGTCGAGCAATTGCTCAGAGATGAAAAGTGCCAGCACTGAAAGCTGTTGCTAGCCAGCACCCTTCCTTGGAAGCGCTTTCACAGGCGCAGCAACACTGGGGCTTTGCGCTTCTCTAGCCACCAAACGTCACGGTCCTTCTCTTTCCGTCTCGTAGACACGAGCTGAGAAATTGCAAACGTCGAGCAATTGCTCCGAGATGAAAAGTGCCAGCACTGAAAGCTGTTGCTAGCCAGCACCCTTCCTTGGAAGCGCTTTTGTAGCCCTAAGAACACTGGGGCTCTGGGCTTCTCTAGCCACCTCATCTTCTGCTCATCCTCTCGCGCACTCTAAAGAGAGCTCAGGTGAGAAAATGCAAACGTCGAGCAATTGCTCAGAGATGAAAAGTGCCAGCACTGAAAGCTGTTGCTAGCCAGCACCCTTCCTTGGAAGCGCTTTTGTAGCCCTTAGGACACTGGGGCTCTGGGCTTCTCTAGCCACCTCATCTTCTGCTCATCCTCTCGCGCACTCTAAAGAGAGCTCAGGTGAGAAATTGCAAACGTCGAGCAATTGCTCAGAGATGAAAAGTGCCAGCACTGAAAGCTCTTGCTAGCCAGCACCCTTCCTTGGAAGCGCTTTCACAGGCGCAGCAACACTGGGGCTTTGCGCTTCTCTAGCCACCAAACGTCACAGTCCTTCTCTTTCCGTCGGTAGACACGAGCTGAGAAATTGCAAACGTCCAGCAATTGCTCAGAGATGAAAAGTGCCAGCACTGAAAGCTGTTGCTAGCCAGCACCCTTCCTTGGAAGCGCTTTTGTAGGCCTAAGAAGACTGGGGCTCTGGGCTTCTCTAGCCACCTCATCTTCTGCTCATCCTCTCGCGCACTCTAAAGAGAGCTCAGGTGAGAAATTGCAAATGTCCAGCAATTGCTCAGAGATGAAAAGTGCCAGCACTGAAAGCTCTTGCTAGCCAGCACCCTTCCTTGGAAGCGCTTTCACAGGCGCAGCAACACTGGGGCTTTGCGCTTCTCTAGCCACCAAACGTCACGGTCCTTCTCTTTCCGTCTCGTACACACGAGCTGAGAAATTGCAAACGTCGAGCAATTGCTCAGAGATGAAAAGTGCCAGCACTGAAAGCTGTTGCTAGCCAGCACCCTTCCTTGGAAGCGCTTTTGTAGGCCTAAGAACACTGGGGCTCTGGGCTTCTCTAGCCACCTCATCTTCTGCTCATCCTCTCGCGCACTCTAAAGAGAGCTCAGGTGAGAAATTGCAAATGTCCAGCAATTGCTCAGAGATGAAAAGTGCCAGCACTGAAAGCTGTTGCTAGCCAGCACCCTTCCTTGGAAGCGCTTTCACAGGCACAGCAACACTGGGGCTTTGCGCTTCTCTAGCCACCAAACGTCACGGTCCTTCTCTTTCCGTCTCGTAGACACGAGCTGAGAAATTGCAAACGTCGAGCAATTGCTCAGAGATGAAAAGTGCCAGCACTGAAAGCTGTTGCTAGCCAGCACCCTTCCTTGGAAGCGCTTTTGTAGGCCTAAGAACAGTGGGGCTCTGGGCTTCTCTAGCCACCTCATCTTCTGCTCATCCTCTCGCGCACTCTAAAGAGAGCTCAGGTGAGAAATTGCAAACGTCGAGCAATTGCTCAGAGATGAAAAGTGCCAGCACTGAAAGCTGTTGCTAGCCAGCACCCTTCCTTGGAAGCGCTTTTGTAGCCCTTAGGACACTGGGGCTCTGGGCTTCTCTAGCCACCTCATCTTCTGCTCATCCTCTCGCGCACTCTAAAGAGAGCTCAGGTGAGAAATTGCAAACGTCGAGCAATTGCTCAGAGATGAAAAGTGCCAGCACTGAAAGCTCTTGCTAGCCAGCACCCTTCCTTGGAAGCGCTTTCACAGGCGCAGCAACACTGGGGCTTTGCGCTTCTCTACCCACCAAACGTCACGGTCCTTCTCTTTCCGTCGGTAGACACGAGCTGAGAAATTGCAAACGTCCAGCAATTGCTCAGAGATGAAAAGTGCCAGCACTGAAAGCTGTTGCTAGCCAGCACCCTTCCTTGGAAGCGCTTTTGTAGGCCTAAGAACACTGGGGCTCTGGGCTTCTCTAGCCACCTCATCTTCTGCTCATCCTCTCGCGCACTCTAAAGAGAGCTCAGGTGAGAAATTGCAAATGTCCAGCAATTGCTCAGAGATGAAAAGTGCCAGCACTGAAAGCTCTTGCTAGCCAGCACCCTTCCTTGGAAGCGCTTTCACAGGCGCAGCAACACTGGGGCTTTGCGCTTCTCTAGCCACCAAACGTCACGGTCCTTCTCTTTCCGTCTCGTACACACGAGCTGAGAAATTGCAAACGTCGAGCAATTGCTCAGAGATGAAAAGTGCCAGCACTGAAAGCTGTTGCTAGCCAGCACCCTTCCTTGGAAGCGCTTTTGTAGGCCTAAGAACACTGGGGCTCTGGGCTTCTCTAGCCACCTCATCTTCTGCTCATCCTCTCGCGCACTCTAAAGAGAGCTCAGGTGAGAAATTGCAAATGTCCAGCAATTGCTCAGAGATGAAAAGTGCCAGCACTGAAAGCTGTTGCTAGCCAGCACCCTTCCTTGGAAGCGCTTTCACAGGCGCAGTAACACTGGGACTTTGCGCTTCTCTACCCACCAAACGTCACAGTCCTTCTCTTTCCGCCTCCTAGACACGAGCTGAGAAATTGCAAACGTCGAGCAATTGCTCAGAGATGAAAAGTGCCAGCACTGAAAGCTGTTGCTAGCCAGCACCCTTCCTTGGAAGCGCTTTCACAGGCGCAGCGACACTGGGGCTTTGCGCTTCTATACGCACCAAACGTCACGGTCCTTCTCTTTCCGTCTCGTAGACACGAGCTGAGAAATTGCAAACGTCGAGCAATTGCTCAGAGATGAAAAGTGCCAGCACTGAAAGCTGTTGCTAGCCAGCACCCTTCCTTGGAAGCGCTTTTGTAGCCCTTAGGACACTGGGGCTCTGGGCTTCTCTAGCCACCTCATCTTCTGCTCATCCTCTCGCGCACTCTAAAGAGAGCTCAGGTGAGAAATTGCAAACGTCGAGCAATTGCTCAGAGATGAAAAGTGCCAGCACTGAAAGCTGTTGCTAGCCAGCTCCCTTCCTTGGAAGCGCTTTCACAGGCGCAGCAACACTGGGGCTTTGCGCTTCTCTAGCCACCAAACGTCACGGTCCTTCTCTTTCCGTCGGTAGACACGAGCTGAGAAATTGCAAACGTCCAGCAATTGCTCAGAGATGAAAAGTGCCAGCACTGAAAGCTGTTGCTAGCCAGCACCCTTCCTTGGAAGCGCTTTTGTAGGCCTAAGAACACTGGGGCTCTGGGCTTCTCTAGCCACCTCATCTTCTGCTCATCCTCTCGCGCACTCTAAAGAGAGCTCAGGTGAGAAATTGCAAATGTCCAGCAATTGCTCAGAGATGAAAAGTGCCAGCACTGAAAGCTCTTGCTAGCCAGCACCCTTCCTTGGAAGCGCTTTCACAGGCGCAGCAACACTGGGGCTTTGCGCTTCTATACGCACCAAACGTCACGGTCCTTCTCTTTCCGTCTCGTACACACGAGCTGAGAAATTGCAAACGTCGAGCAATTGCTCAGAGATGAAAAGTGCCAGCACTGAAAGCTGTTGCTAGCCAGCACCCTTCCTTGGAAGCGCTTTTGTAGGCCTAAGAACACTGGGGCTCTGGGCTTCTCTAGCCACCTCATCTTCTGCTCATCCTCTCGCGCACTCTAAAGAGAGCTCAGGTGAGAAATTGCAGATGTCCAGCAATTGCTCAGAGATGAAAAGTGCCAGCACTGAAAGCTGTTGCTAGCCAGCACCCTTCCTTGGAAGCGCTTTCACAGGCGCAGTAACACTGGGACTTTGCGCTTCTCTACCCACCAAACGTCACAGTCCTTCTCTTTCCGCCTCCTAGACACGAGCTGAGAAATTGCAAACGTCGAGCAATTGCTCAGAGATGAAAAGTGCCAGCACTGAAAGCTGTTGCTAGCCAGCACCCTTCCTTGGAAGCGCTTTCACAGGCGCAGCGACACTGGGGCTTTGCGCTTCTATACGCACCAAACGTCACGGTCCTTCTCTTTCCGTCTCGTAGACACGAGCTGAGAAATTGCAAACGTCGAGCAATTGCTCCGAGATGAAAAGTGCCAGCACTGAAAGCTGTTGCTAGCCAGCACCCTTCCTTGGAAGCGCTTTTGTAGCCCTTAGGACACTGGGGCTCTGGGCTTCTCTAGCCACCTCATCTTCTGCTCATCCTCTCGCGCACTCTAAAGAGAGCTCAGGTGAGAAATTGCAAACGTCGAGCAATTGCTCAGAGATGAAAAGTGCCAGCACTGAAAGCTGTTGCTAGCCAGCACCCTTCCTTGGAAGCGCTTTCACAGGCGCAGCAACACTGGGGCTTTGCGCTTCTCTAGCCACCAAACGTCACGGTCCTTCTCTTTCCGTCGGTAGACACGAGCTGAGAAATTGCAAACGTCGAGCAATTGCTCCGAGATGAAAAGTGCCAGCACTGAAAGCTGTTGCTAGCCAGCACCCTTCCTTGGAAGCGCTTTTGTAGGCCTAAGAACACTGGGGCTCTGGGCTTCTCTAGCCACCTCATCTTCTGCTCATCCTCTCGCGCACTCTAAAGAGAGCTCAGGTGAGAAATTGCAAATGTCCAGCAATTGCTCAGAGATGAAAAGTGCCAGCACTGAAAGCTCTTGCTAGCCAGCACCCTTCCTTGGAAGCGCTTTCACAGGCGCAGCAACACTGGGGCTTTGCGCTTCTATACGCACCAAACGTCACGGTACTTCTCTTTCCGTCTCGTACACACGAGCTGAGAAATTGCAAACGTCGAGCAATTGCTCCGAGATGAAAAGTGCCAGCACTGAAAGCTGTTGCTAGCCAGCACCCTTGCTTGGAAGCGCTTTTGTAGGCCTAAGAACACTGGGGCTCTGGGCTTCTCTAGCCACCTCATCTTCTGCTCATCCTCTCGCGCACTCTAAAGAGAGCTCAGGTGAGAAATTGCAAACGTCGAGCAATTGCTCAGAGATGAAAAGTGCCAGCACTGAAAGCTGTTGCTAGCCAGCACCCTTCCTTGGAAGCGCTTTCACAGGCGCAGTAACACTGGGACTTTGCGCTTCTCTAGCCACCAAACGTCACGGTCCTTCTCTTTCCGTCGGTAGACACGAGCTGAGAAATTGCAAACGTCGAGCAATTGCTCCGAGATGAAAAGTGCCAGCACTGAAAGCTCTTGCTAGCCAGCACCCTTCCTTGGAAGCGCTTTCACAGGCGCAGCAACACTGGGGCTTTGCGCTTCTCTAGCCACCAAACGTCACGGTCCTTCTCTTTCCGTCTCGTAGACACGAGCTGAGAAATTGCAAACGTCGAGCAATTGCTCCGAGATGAAAAGTGCCAGCACTGAAAGCTGTTGCTAGCCAGCACCCTTCCTTGGAAGCGCTTTTGTAGGCCTAAGAACACTGGGGCTCTGGGCTTCTCTAGCCACCTCATCTTCTGCTCATCCTCTCGCGCACTCTAAAGAGAGCTCAGGTGAGAAATCGCAAATGTCGAGCAATTGCTCAGAGATGAAAAGTGCCAGCACTGAAAGCTGTTGCTAGCCAGCACCCTTCCTTGGAAGCGCTTTCACAGGCACAGCAACACTGGGGCTTTGCGCTTCTATACGCACCAAACGTCACAGTCATTCTCTTTCCGTCTCGTAGACATGAGCTGAGAAATTGCAAACGTCGAGCAATTGCTCAGAGATGAAAAGTGCCAGCACTGAAAGCTCTTGCTAGCCAGCACCCTTCCTTGGAAGCGCTTTTGTAGGCCTAAGCACACTGGGGCTCTGGGCTTCTCTAGCCACCTCATCTTCTTCTCATCCTCTCGCGCACTCTAAAGAGAGCTCAGGTGAGAAATTGCAAATGTCCAGCAATTGCTCCGAGATGAAAAGTGCCAGCACTGAAAGCTCTTGCTAGACAGCACCCTTCCTTGGAAGCGCTTTCACAAGCGCAGCAACACTGGGGCTTTGCGCTTCTATACGCACCAAACGTCACGGTCCTTCTCTTTCCGTCTCGTAGACATGAGCTGAGAAATTGCAAACGTCGAGCAATTGCTCAGAGATGAAAAGTGCCAGCACTGAAAGCTGTTGCTAGCCAGCCCCCTTCCTTGGAAGCGCTTTTGTAGGCCTAAGAACACTGGGGCTCTGGGCTTCTCTAGCCACCTCATCTTCTGCTCATCCTCTCGCGCACTCTAAAGAGAGCTCAGGTGAGAAATTGCAAACGTCGAGCAATTGCTCAGAGATGAAAAGTGCCAGCACTGAAAGCTCTTGCTAGCCAGCACCCTTCCTTGGAAGCGCTTTCACAGGCACAGCAACACTGGGGCTTTGCGCTTCTCTAGCCACCAAACGTCACGGTCCTTCTCTTTCCGTCTCGTAGACACGAGCTGAGAAATTGCAAACGTCGAGCAATTGCTCATAGATGAAAAGTGCCAGCACTGAAAGCTCTTGCTAGCCAGCACCCTTCCTTGGAAGCGCTTTTGTAGGCCTAAAAACACTGGGGCTCTGGGCTTCTCTAGCCACCTCATCTTCTGCTCATCCTCTCGCGCACTCTAAAGAGAGCTCAGGTGAGAAATTGCAAACGTCGAGCAATTGCTCAGAGATGAAAAGTGCCAGCACTGAAAGCTCTTGCTAGCCAGCACCCTTCCTTGGAAGCGCTTTCACAGGCGCAGCAACACTGGGGCTTTGCGCTTCTCTAGCCACCAAAAGTCACGGTCCTTCTCTTTCCGTCGGTAGACACGAGCTGAGAAATTGCAAACGTCGAGCAATTGCTCAGAGATGAAAAGTGCCAGCACTGAAAGCTGTTGCTAGCCAGCACCCTTCCTTGGAAGCGCTTTTGTAGGCCTAAGAATACTGGGGCTCTGGGCTTCTCTAGCCACCTCATCTTCTGCTCATCCTCTCGCGCACTCTAAAGAGAGCTCAGGTGAGAAATTGCAAACGTCGAGCAATTGCTCAGAGATGAAAAGTGCCAGCACTGAAAGCTCTTGCTAGCCAGCACCCTTCCTTGGAAGCGCTTTCACAGGCGCAGTAACACTGGGGCTTTGCGCTTCTCTACCCACCAAGCCTCACGGTCCTTCTCTTTCTGTCTCCTAGACACGAGCTGAGAAATTGCAAACGTCGAGCAATTGCTCAGAGATGAAAAGTGCCAGCACTGAAAGCTCTTGCTAGCCAGCACCCTTCCTTGGAAGCGCTTTCACAGGCGCAGCAACACTGGGGCTTTGCGCTTCTCTAGCCACCAAACGTCACGGTCCTTCTCTTTCCGTCGGTAGACACGAGCTGAGAAATTGCAAACGTCGAGCAATTGCTCCGAGATGAAAAGTGCCAGCACTGAAAGCTGTTGCTAGCCAGCACCCTTCCTTGGAAGCGCTTTTGTAGGCCTAAGAACACTGGGGCTCTGGGCTTCTCTAGCCACCTAATCTTCTGCTCATCCTCTCGCGCACTCTAAAGAGAGCTCAGGTGAGAAATTGCAAACGTCGAGCAATTGCTCAGAGATGAAAAGTGCCAGCACTGAAAGCTGTTGCTAGCCAGCACCCTTCCTTGGAAGCGCTTTCACAGGCGCAGTAACACTGGGGCTTTGCGCTTCTCTAGCCACCAAACGTCACGGTCCTTCTCTTTCCGTCTCGTAGACACGAGCTGAGAAATTGCAAACGTCGAGCAATTGCTCCGAGATGAAAAGTGCCAGCACTGAAAGCTCTTGCTAGCCAGCACCCTTCCTTGGAAGCGCTTTTGTAGGCCTAAGAACACTGGGGCTCTGGGCTTCTCTAGCCACCTCATCTTCTGCTCATCCTCTCGCGCACTCTAAAGAGAGCTCAGGTGAGAAATTGCAAACGTCGAGCAATTGCTCAGAGATGAAAAGTGCCAGCACTGAAAGCTCTTGCTAGCCAGCACCCTTCCTTGGAAGCGCTTTCACAGGCACAGCAACACTGGGGCTTTGCTCTTCTATACGCACCAAACGTCACGGTCCTTCTCTTTCCGTCTCCTAGACACGAGCTGAGAAATTGCAAACGTCGAGCAATTGCTCAGAGATGAAAAGTGCCAGCACTGAAAGCTGTTGCTAGCCAGCACCCTTCCTTGGAAGCGCTTTTGTAGGCCTAAGAACACTGGGGCTCTGGGCTTCTCTAGCCACCTCATCTTCTGCTCATCCTCTTGCGCACTCTAAAGAGAGCTCAGGTGAGAAATTGCAAACGTCGAGCAGTTGCTCAGAGATGAAAAGTGCCAGCACTGAAAGCTGTTGCTGGCCAGCACCGTTCCTTGGAAGCGCTTTCACAGGCGCAGCAACACTGGGGCTTTGCGCTTCTCTAGCTACCAAACGTCACGGTCCTTCTCTTTCCGTCTCGTAGACACGAGCTGAGAAATTGCAAACGTCGAGCAATTGCTCAGAGATGAAAAGTGCCAGCACTGAAAGCTGTTGCTAGCCAGCACCCTTCCTTGGAAGCGCTTTCACAGGCGCAGCAACACTGGGGCTTTGCGCTTCTATACGCACCAAACGTCACGGTCATTCTCTTTCCGTCTCGTAGACATGAGCTGAGAAATTGCAAACGTCCAGCAATTGCTCCGAGATGAAAAGTGCCAGCACTGAAAGCTGTTGCTAGCCAGCACCCTTCCTTGGAAGCTCTTTTGTAGGCCTAAGAACACTGGGGCTCTGGGCTTCTCTAGCCACCTCATCTTCTGCTCATCCTCTCGCGCACTCTAAAGAGAGCTCAGGTGAGAAATTGCAAATGTCGAGCAATTGCTCAGAGATGAAAAGTGCCAGCACTGAAAGCTCTTGCTAGCCAGCACCCTTCCTTGGAAGCGCTTTCACAGGCGCAGCAACACTGGGGCTTTGCGCTTCTATACGCACCAAACGTCACAGTCATTCTCTTTCCGCCTCCTAGACACGAGCTGAGAAATTGCAAACGTCGAGCAATTGCTCAGAGATGAAAAGTGCCAGCACTGAAAGCTCTTGCTAGCCAGCACCCTTCCTTGGAAGCGCTTTCACAGGCGCAGCAACACTGGGGCTTTGCGCTTCTCTAGCCACCAAACGTCACGGTCATTCTCTTTCCGCCTCCTAGACACGAGCTGAGAAATTGCAAACGTCAAGCAATTGCTCCGAGATGAAAAGTGCCAGCACTGAAAGCTCTTGCTAGCCAGCACCCTTCCTTGGAAGCGCTTTCACAGGCGCAGCAACACTGGGGCTTTGCGCTTCTATACGCACCAAACGTCACGGTCCTTCTCTTTCCGTCTCGTAGACACGAGCTGAGAAATTGCAAACGTCGAGCAATTGCTCCGAGATGAAAAGTGCCAGCACTGAAAGCTCTTGCTAGCCAGCCCCCTTCCTTGGAAGCGCTTTTGTAGGCCTAAGAACACTGGGGCTCTGGGCTTCTCTAGCCACCTAATCTTCTGCTCATCCTCTCGCGCACTCTAAAGAGAGCTCAGGTGAGAAATTGCAAACGTCGAGCAATTGCTCAGAGATGAAAAGTGCCAGCACTGAAAGCTGTTGCTAGCCAGCCCCCTTCCTTGGAAGCGCTTTTGTAGGCCTAAGAACACTGGGGCTCTGGGCTTCTCTAGCCACCTCATCTTCTGCTCATCCTCTCGCGCACTCTAAAGAGAGCTCAGGTGAGAAATTGCAAACGTCGAGCAATTGCTCCGAGATGAAAAGTGCCAGCACTGAAAGCTGTTGCTAGCCAGCACCCTTCCTTGGAAGCGCTTTCACAGGCGCAGTAACACTGGGGCTTTGCGCTTCTCTAGCCATCAAACGTCATGGTCATTCTCTTTCCATCTCGTAGACACGAGCTGAGAAATTGCAAACGTCGAGCAATTGCTCAGAGATGAAAAGTGCCAGCACTGAAAGCTGTTGCTAGCCAGCCCCCTTCCTTGGAAGCGCTTTTGTAGGCCTAAGAACACTGGGGCTCTGGGCTTCTCTAGCCACCTCATCTTCTGCTCATCCTCTCGCGCACTCTAAAGAGAGTTCAGGGGAGAAATTGCAAACGTCCAGCAATTGCTCAGAGATGAAAAGTGCCAGCACTGAAAGCTGTTGCTAGCCAGCACCCTTCCTTGGAAGCGCTTTCACAAGCGCAGTAACACTGGGGCTTTGCGCTTCTCTAGCCACCAAACGTCACGGTCCTTCTCTTTCCGTCTCGTAGACACGAGCTGAGAAATTGCAAACGTCGAGCAATTGCTCCGAGATGAAAAGTGCCAGCACTGAAAGCTGTTGCTAGCCAGCACCCTTCCTTGGAAGCGCTTTTGTAGGCCTAAGAACACTGGGGCTCTGGGCTTCTCTAGCCACCTCATCTTCTGCTCATCCTCTCGCGCACTCTAAAGAGAGCTCAGGTGAGAAATTGCAAACGTCGAGCAATTGCTCCGAGATGAAAAGTGCCAGCACTGAAAGCTGTTGCTAGCCAGCACCCTTCCGTGGAAGCGCTTTCACAGGCGCAGCAACAGTGGGGCTTTGCGCTTCTCTAGCCACCAAACGTCACGGTCCTTCTCTTTCCGTCTCCTAGACACGAGCTGAGAAATTGCAAACGTCGAGCAATTGCTCAGAGATGAAAAGTGCCAGCACTGAAAGCTGTTGCTAGCCAGCACCCTTCCTTGGAAGCGCTTTTGTAGGCCTAAGAACACTGGGGCTCTGGGCTTCTCTAGCCACCTCATCTTCTGCTCATCCTCTCGCGCACTCTAAAGAGAGCTCAGGTGAGAAATTGCAAACGTCGAGCAATTGCTCAGAGATGAAAAGTGCCAGCACTGAAAGCTGTTGCTAGCCAGCACCCTTCCTTGGAAGCGCTTTCACAGGCGCAGTAACACTGGGGCTTTGCGCTTCTCTAGCCATCAAACGTCATGGTCATTCTCTTTCCATCTCGTAGACACGAGCTGAGAAATTGCAAATGTCGAGCAATTGCTCCGAGATGAAAAGTGCCAGCACTGAAAGCTCTTGCTAGCCAGCCCCCTTCCTTGGAAGCGCTTTTGTAGGCCTAAGAACACTGGGGCTCTGGGCTTCTCTAGCCACCTCATCTTCTGCTCATCCTCTCGCGCACTCTAAAGAGAGTTCAGGGGAGAAATTGCAAACGTCCAGCAATTGCTCAGAGATGAAAAGTGCCAGCACTGAAAGCTGTTGCTAGCCAGCACCCTTCCTTGGAAGCGCTTTCACAGGCACAGCAACACTGGGGCTTTGCGCTTCTCTAGCCACCAAACGTCACGGTCCTTCTCTTTCCGTCTCGTAGACACGAGCTGAGAAATTGCAAACGTCGAGCAATTGCTCATAAATGAAAAGTGCCAGCACTGAAAGCTCTTGCTAGCCAGCACCCTTCCTTGGAAGCGCTTTTGTAGGCCTAAGAACACTGGGGCTCTGGGCTTCTCTAGCCACCTCATCTTCTGCTCATCCTCTCGCGCACTCTAAAGAGAGCTCAGGTGAGAAATTGCAAACGTCGAGCAATTGCTCAGAGATGAAAAGTGCCAGCAC
Source organism: Sarcoramphus papa (assembly GCA_037962945.1). NCBI lineage: Eukaryota > Metazoa > Chordata > Aves > Accipitriformes > Cathartidae > Sarcoramphus > Sarcoramphus papa. Next base: position 2,863,432 of record CM075606.1, on the reverse strand, counting down.
TGAAAGCTGTTGCTAGCCAGCACCCTTCCTTGGAAGCGCTTTCACAGGCGCAGTAACACTGGGGCTTTGCGCTTCTCTAGCCATCAAATGTCACGGTCCTTCTCTTTCCGTCTCGTAGACATGAGCTGAGAAATTGCAAACGTCGAGCAATTGCTCAGAGATGAAAAGTGCCAGCACTGAAAGCTGTTGCTAGCCAGCACCCTTCCTTGGAAGCGCTTTTGTAGGCCTAAGAACACTGGGGCTCTGGGCTTCTCTAGCCACCTCATCTTCTGCTCATCCTCTCGCGCACTCTAAAGAGAGCTCAGGTGAGAAATTGCAAACGTCGAGCAATTGCTCAGAGATGAAAAGTGCCAGCACTGAAAGCTGTTGCTAGCCAGCACCCTTCCTTGGAAGCGCTTTCACAGGCGCAGCAACACTGGGGCTTTGCACTTCTCTAGCCACCAAACGTCACGGTCCTTCTCTTTCCGTCTCGTAGACACGAGCTGAGAAATTGCAAACGTCGAGCAATTGCTCAGAGATGAAAAGTGCCAGCACTGAAAGCTGTTGCTAGCCAGCACCCTTCCTTGGAAGCGCTTTTGTAGGCCTAAGAACACTGGGGCTCTGGGCTTCTCTAGCCACCTCATCTTCTGCTCATCCTCTCGCGCACTCTAAAGAGAGCTCAGGTGAGAAATTGCAAACGTCGAGCAATTGCTCAGAGATGAAAAGTGCCAGCACTGAAAGCTGTTGCTAGCCAGCACCCTTCCTTGGAAGCGCTTTCACAAGCGCAGTAACACTGGGGCTTTGCACTTCTCTAGCCACCAAACGTCACGGTCCTTCTCTTTCCATCTCGTAGACACGAGCTGAGAAATTGCAAACGTCGAGCAATTGCTCAGAGATGAAAAGTGCCAGCACTGAAAGCTGTTGCTAGCCAGCACCCTTCCTTGGAAGCGCTTTCACAGGCGCAGCAACACTGGGGCTCTGGGCTTCTCTAGCCACCTCATCTTCTGCTCATCCTCTCGCGCACTCTAAAGAGAGCTCAGGTGAGAAATTGCAAACGTCGAGCAATTGCTCAGAGATGAAAAGTGCCAGCACTGAAAGCTGTTGCTAGCCAGCACCCTTCCTTGGAAGCGCTTTCACAGGCGCAGCGACACTGGGGCTTTGCGCTTCTATACGCACCAAACGTCACGGTCCTTCTCTTTCCGTCTCGTAGACACGAGCTGAGAAATTGCAAACGTCGAGCAATTGCTCAGAGATGAAAAGTGCCAGCACTGAAAGCTGTTGCTAGCCAGCACCCTTCCTTGGAAGCGCTTTTGTAGCCCTTAGGACACTGGGGCTCTGGGCTTCTCTAGCCACCTCATCTTCTGCTCATCCTCTCGCGCACTCTAAAGAGAGCTCAGGTGAGAAATTGCAAACGTCGAGCAATTGCTCAGAGATGAAAAGTGCCAGCACTGAAAGCTGTTGCTAGCCAGCACCCTTCCTTGGAAGCGCTTTCACAGGCGCAGCAACACTGGGGCTTTGCGCTTCTCTAGCCACCAAACGTCACGGTCCTTCTCTTTCCGTCTCGTAGACACGAGCTGAGAAATTGCAAACGTCGAGCAATTGCTCAGAGATGAAAAGTGCCAGCACTGAAAGCTGTTGCTAGCCAGCACCCTTCCTTGGAAGCGCTTTTGTAGGCCTAAGAACACTGGGGCTCTGGGCTTCTCTAGCCACCTACTCTTCTGCTCATCCTCTCGCGCACTCTAAAGAGAGCTCAGGTGAGAAATTGCAAATGTCCAGCAATTGCTCAGAGATGAAAAGTGCCAGCACTGAAAGCTCTTGCTAGCCAGCACCCTTCCTTGGAAGCGCTTTCACAGGCGCAGCGACACTGGGGCTTTGCGCTTCTATACGCACCAAACGTCACGGTCCTTCTCTTTCCGTCTCGTAGACACGAGCTGAGAAATTGCAAACGTCGAGCAATTGCTCAGAGATGAAAAGTGCCAGCACTGAAAGCTGTTGCTAGCCAGCACCCTTCCTTGGAAGCGCTTTTGTAGCCCTTAGGACACTGGGGCTCTGGGCTTCTCTAGCCACCTCATCTTCTGCTCATCCTCTCGCGCACTCTAAAGAGAGCTCAGGTGAGAAATTGCAAACGTCGAGCAATTGCTCAGAGATGAAAAGTGCCAGCACTGAAAGCTGTTGCTAGCCAGCACCCTTCCTTGGAAGCGCTTTCACAGGCGCAGCAACACTGGGGCTTTGCGCTTCTCTAGCCACCAAACGTCACGGTCCTTCTCTTTCCGTCTCGTAGACACGAGCTGAGAAATTGCAAACGTCCAGCAATTGCTCAGAGATGAAAAGTGCCAGCACTGAAAGCTGTTGCTAGCCAGCACCCTTCCTTGGAAGCGCTTTTGTAGGCCTAAGAACACTGGGGCTCTGGGCTTCTCTAGCCACCTACTCTTCTGCTCATCCTCTCGCGCACTCTAAAGAGAGCTCAGGTGAGAAATTGCAAATGTCCAGCAATTGCTCAGAGATGAAAAGTGCCAGCACTGAAAGCTGTTGCTAGCCAGCACCCTTCCTTGGAAGCGCTTTCACAGGCGCAGTAACACTGGGACTTTGCGCTTCTCTACCCACCAAACGTCACAGTCCTTCTCTTTCCGCCTCCTAGACACGAGCTGAGAAATTGCAAACGTCGAGCAATTGCTCAGAGATGAAAAGTGCCAGCACTGAAAGCTGTTGCTAGCCAGCACCCTTCCTTGGAAGCGCTTTCACAGGCGCAGCGACACTGGGGCTTTGCGCTTCTATACGCACCAAACGTCACGGTCCTTCTCTTTCCGTCTCGTAGACACGAGCTGAGAAATTGCAAACGTCGAGCAGTTGCTCAGAGATGAAAAGTGCCAGCACTGAAAGCTGTTGCTAGCCAGCACCCTTCCTTGGAAGCGCTTTTGTAGCCCTTAGGACACTGGGGCTCTGGGCTTCTCTAGCCACCTAATCTTCTGCTCATCCTCTCGCGCACTCTAAAGAGAGCTCAGGTGAGAAATTGCAAACGTCGAGCAATTGCTCAGAGATGAAAAGTGCCAGCACTGAAAGCTGTTGCTAGCCAGCACCCTTCCTTGGAAGCGCTTTCACAGGCGCAGCAACACTGGGGCTTTGCGCTTCTCTAGCCACCAAACGTCACGGTCCTTCTCTTTCCGTCGGTAGACACGAGCTGAGAAATTGCAAACGTCCAGCAATTGCTCAGAGATGAAAAGTGCCAGCACTGAAAGCTGTTGCTAGCCAGCACCCTTCCTTGGAAGCGCTTTTGTAGGCCTAAGAAGACTGGGGCTCTGGGCTTCTCTAGCCACCTCATCTTCTGCTCATCCTCTCGCGCACTCTAAAGAGAGCTCAGGTGAGAAATTGCAAATGTCCAGCAATTGCTCAGAGATGAAAAGTGCCAGCACTGAAAGCTCTTGCTAGCCAGCACCCTTCCTTGGAAGCGCTTTCACAGGCGCAGCAACACTGGGGCTTTGCGCTTCTATACGCACCAAACGTCACGGTCCTTCTCTTTCCGTCTCGTACACACGAGCTGAGAAATTGCAAACGTCGAGCAATTGCTCAGAGATGAAAAGTGCCAGCACTGAAAGCTGTTGCTAGCCAGCACCCTTCCTTGGAAGCGCTTTTGTAGGCCTAAGAACACTGGGGCTCTGGGCTTCTCTAGCCACCTCATCTTCTGCTCATCCTCTCGCGCACTCTAAAGAGAGCTCAGGTGAGAAATTGCAGATGTCCAGCAATTGCTCAGAGATGAAAAGTGCCAGCACTGAAAGCTGTTGCTAGCCAGCACCCTTCCTTGGAAGCGCTTTCACAGGCGCAGTAACACTGGCACTTTGCGCTTCTCTACCCACCAAACGTCACAGTCCTTCTCTTTCCGCCTCCTAGACACGAGCTGAGAAATTGCAAACGTCGAGCAATTGCTCAGAGATGAAAAGTGCCAGCACTGAAAGCTGTTGCTAGCCAGCACCCTTCCTTGGAAGCGCTTTCACAGGCGCAGCGACACTGGGGCTTTGCGCTTCTATACGCACCAAACGTCACGGTCCTTCTCTTTCCGTCTCGTAGACACGAGCTGAGAAATTGCAAACGTCGAGCAATTGCTCCGAGATGAAAAGTGCCAGCACTGAAAGCTGTTGCTAGCCAGCACCCTTCCTTGGAAGCGCTTTTGTAGCCCTTAGGACACTGGGGCTCTGGGCTTCTCTAGCCACCTCATCTTCTGCTCATCCTCTCGCGCACTCTAAAGAGAGCTCAGGTGAGAAATTGCAAACGTCGAGCAATTGCTCAGAGATGAAAAGTGCCAGCACTGAAAGCTGTTGCTAGCCAGCACCCTTCCTTGGAAGCGCTTTCACAGGCGCAGCAACACTGGGGCTTTGCGCTTCTCTAGCCACCAAACGTCACGGTCCTTCTCTTTCCGTCGGTAGACACGAGCTGAGAAATTGCAAACGTCGAGCAATTGCTCCGAGATGAAAAGTGCCAGCACTGAAAGCTGTTGCTAGCCAGCACCCTTCCTTGGAAGCGCTTTTGTAGGCCTAAGAACACTGGGGCTCTGGGCTTCTCTAGCCACCTCATCTTCTGCTCATCCTCTCGCGCACTCTAAAGAGAGCTCAGGTGAGAAATTGCAAATGTCCAGCAATTGCTCAGAGATGAAAAGTGCCAGCACTGAAAGCTCTTGCTAGCCAGCACCCTTCCTTGGAAGCGCTTTCACAGGCGCAGCAACACTGGGGCTTTGCGCTTCTATACGCACCAAACGTCACGGTACTTCTCTTTCCGTCTCGTACACACGAGCTGAGAAATTGCAAACGTCGAGCAATTGCTCAGAGATGAAAAGTGCCAGCACTGAAAGCTGTTGCTAGCCAGCACCCTTCCTTGGAAGCGCTTTTGTAGGCCTAAGAACACTGGGGCTCTGGGCTTCTCTAGCCACCTCATCTTCTGCTCATCCTCTCGCGCACTCTAAAGAGAGCTCAGGTGAGAAATTGCAAACGTCGAGCAATTGCTCAGAGATGAAAAGTGCCAGCACTGAAAGCTGTTGCTAGCCAGCACCCTTCCTTGGAAGCGCTTTCACAGGCGCAGTAACACTGGGACTTTGCGCTTCTCTACCCACCAAACGTCACAGTCCTTCTCTTTCCGCCTCCTAGACACGAGCTGAGAAATTGCAAACGTCGAGCAATTGCTCAGAGATGAAAAGTGCCAGCACTGAAAGCTGTTGCTAGCCAGCACCCTTCCTTGGAAGCGCTTTCACAGGCGCAGCGACACTGGGGCTTTGCGCTTCTATACGCACCAAACGTCACGGTCCTTCTCTTTCCGTCTCGTAGACACGAGCTGAGAAATTGCAAACGTCGAGCAATTGCTCAGAGATGAAAAGTGCCAGCACTGAAAGCTGTTGCTAGCCAGCACCCTTCCTTGGAAGCGCTTTTGTAGCCCTTAGGACACTGGGGCTCTGGGCTTCTCTAGCCACCTCATCTTCTGCTCATCCTCTCGCGCACTCTAAAGAGAGCTCAGGTGAGAAATTGCAAACGTCGAGCAATTGCTCAGAGATGAAAAGTGCCAGCACTGAAAGCTGTTGCTAGCCAGCACCCTTCCTTGGAAGCGCTTTCACAGGCGCAGCAACACTGGGGCTTTGCGCTTCTCTAGCCACCAAACGTCACGGTCCTTCTCTTTCCGTCTCGTAGACACGAGCTGAGAAATTGCAAACGTCGAGCAATTGCTCAGAGATGAAAAGTGCCAGCACTGAAAGCTGTTGCTAGCCAGCACCCTTCCTTGGAAGCGCTTTTGTAGGCCTAAGAACACTGGGGCTCTGGGCTTCTCTAGCCACCTACTCTTCTGCTCATCCTCTCGCGCACTCTAAAGAGAGCTCAGGTGAGAAATTGCAAATGTCCAGCAATTGCTCAGAGATGAAAAGTGCCAGCACTGAAAGCTGTTGCTAGCCAGCACCCTTCCTTGGAAGCGCTTTCACAGGCGCAGTAACACTGGGACTTTGCGCTTCTCTACCCACCAAACGTCACAGTCCTTCTCTTTCCGCCTCCTAGACACGAGCTGAGAAATTGCAAACGTCGAGCAATTGCTCAGAGATGAAAAGTGCCAGCACTGAAAGCTGTTGCTAGCCAGCACCCTTCCTTGGAAGCGCTTTCACAGGCGCAGCGACACTGGGGCTTTGCGCTTCTATACGCACCAAACGTCACGGTCCTTCTCTTTCCGTCTCGTAGACACGAGCTGAGAAATTGCAAACGTCGAGCAGTTGCTCAGAGATGAAAAGTGCCAGCACTGAAAGCTGTTGCTAGCCAGCACCCTTCCTTGGAAGCGCTTTTGTAGCCCTTAGGACACTGGGGCTCTGGGCTTCTCTAGCCACCTCATCTTCTGCTCATCCTCTCGCGCACTCTAAAGAGAGCTCAGGTGAGAAATTGCAAACGTCGAGCAATTGCTCAGAGATGAAAAGTGCCAGCACTGAAAGCTGTTGCTAGCCAGCACCCTTCCTTGGAAGCGCTTTCACAGGCGCAGCAACACTGGGGCTTTGCGCTTCTCTAGCCACCAAACGTCACGGTCCTTCTCTTTCCGTCGGTAGACACGAGCTGAGAAATTGCAAACGTCCAGCAATTGCTCAGAGATGAAAAGTGCCAGCACTGAAAGCTGTTGCTAGCCAGCACCCTTCCTTGGAAGCGCTTTTGTAGGCCTAAGAAGACTGGGGCTCTGGGCTTCTCTAGCCACCTCATCTTCTGCTCATCCTCTCGCGCACTCTAAAGAGAGCTCAGGTGAGAAATTGCAAATGTCCAGCAATTGCTCAGAGATGAAAAGTGCCAGCACTGAAAGCTCTTGCTAGCCAGCACCCTTCCTTGGAAGCGCTTTCACAGGCGCAGCAACACTGGGGCTTTGCGCTTCTATACGCACCAAACGTCACGGTCCTTCTCTTTCCGTCTCGTACACACGAGCTGAGAAATTGCAAACGTCGAGCAATTGCTCAGAGATGAAAAGTGCCAGCACTGAAAGCTGTTGCTAGCCAGCCCCCTTCCTTGGAAGCGCTTTTGTAGGCCTAAGAACACTGGGGCTCTGGGCTTCTCTAGCCACCTCATCTTCTGCTCATCCTCTCGCGCACTCTAAAGAGAGCTCAGGTGAGAAATTGCAAACGTCGAGCAATTGCTCAGAGATGAAAAGTGCCAGCACTGAAAGCTGTTGCTAGCCAGCACCCTTCCTTGGAAGCGCTTTCACAGGCGCAGTAACACTGGGACTTTGCGCTTCTCTACCCACCAAACGTCACAGTCCTTCTCTTTCCGCCTCCTAGACACGAGCTGAGAAATTGCAAACGTCGAGCAATTGCTCAGAGATGAAAAGTGCCAGCACTGAAAGCTGTTGCTAGCCAGCACCCTTCCTTGGAAGCGCTTTCACAGGCGCAGCAACACTGGGGCTTTGCGCTTCTATACGCACCAAACGTCACGGTCCTTCTCTTTCCGTCTCCTAGACACGAGCTGAGAAATTGCAAACGTCGAGCAATTGCTCAGAGATGAAAAGTGCCAGCACTGAAAGCTGTTGCTAGCCAGCACCCTTCCTTGGAAGCGCTTTTGTAGCCCTTAGGACACTGGGGCTCTGGGCTTCTCTAGCCACCTCATCTTCTGCTCATCCTCTCGCGCACTCTAAAGAGAGCTCAGGTGAGAAATTGCAAACGTCGAGCAATTGCTCAGAGATGAAAAGTGCCAGCACTGAAAGCTCTTGCTAGACAGCACCCTTCCTTGGAAGCGCTTTCAGAGGCGCAGCAACACTGGGGCTTTGCGCTTCTCTAGCCACCAAACGTCACGGTCATTCTCTTTCCGTCTCGTAGACACGAGCTGAGAAATTGCAAACGTCGAGCAATTGCTCCGAGATGAAAAGTGCCAGCACTGAAAGCTCTTGCTAGCCAGCACCCTTCCTTGGAAGCGCTTTCACAGGCGCAGCAACACTGGGGCTTTGCGCTTCTCTACCCACCAAACGTCACGGTCCTTCTCTTTCCGTCTCGTAGACACGAGCTGAGAAATTGCAAACGTCGAGCAATTGCTCCGAGATGAAAAGTGCCAGCACTGAAAGCTGTTGCTAGCCAGCACCCTTCCTTGGAAGCGCTTTTGTAGGCCTAAGAACACTGGGGCTCTGGGCTTCTCTAGCCACCTCATCTTCTGCTCATCCTCTCGCGCACTCTAAAGAGAGCTCAGGTGAGAAATCGCAAATGTCGAGCAATTGCTCAGAGATGAAAAGTGCCAGCACTGAAAGCTGTTGCTAGCCAGCACCCTTCCTTGGAAGCGCTTTCACAGGCGCAGCAACACTGGGGCTTTGCGCTTCTATACGCACCAAACGTCACAGTCATTCTCTTTCCGTCTCGTAGACATGAGCTGAGAAATTGCAAACGTCGAGCAATTGCTCAGAGATGAAAAGTGCCAGCACTGAAAGCTCTTGCTAGCCAGCACCCTTCCTTGGAAGCGCTTTTGTAGGCCTAAGCACACTGGGGCTCTGGGCTTCTCTAGCCACCTCATCTTCTTCTCATCCTCTCGCGCACTCTAAAGAGAGCTCAGGTGAGAAATTGCAAATGTCCAGCAATTGCTCCGAGATGAAAAGTGCCAGCACTGAAAGCTCTTGCTAGACAGCACCCTTCCTTGGAAGCGCTTTCACAAGCGCAGCAACACTGGGGCTTTGCGCTTCTATACGCACCAAACGTCACGGTCCTTCTCTTTCCGTCTCGTAGACATGAGCTGAGAAATTGCAAACGTCGAGCAATTGCTCAGAGATGAAAAGTGCCAGCACTGAAAGCTGTTGCTAGCCAGCCCCCTTCCTTGGAAGCGCTTTTGTAGGCCTAAGAACACTGGGGCTCTGGGCTTCTCTAGCCACCTCATCTTCTGCTCATCCTCTCGCGCACTCTAAAGAGAGCTCAGGTGAGAAATTGCAAACGTCGAGCAATTGCTCAGAGATGAAAAGTGCCAGCACTGAAAGCTCTTGCTAGCCAGCACCCTTCCTTGGAAGCGCTTTCACAGGCACAGCAACACTGGGGCTTTGCGCTTCTCTAGCCACCAAACGTCACGGTCCTTCTCTTTCCGTCTCGTAGACACGAGCTGAGAAATTGCAAACGTCGAGCAATTGCTCATAGATGAAAAGTGCCAGCACTGAAAGCTCTTGCTAGCCAGCCCCCTTCCTTGGAAGCGCTTTTGTAGGCCTAAAAACACTGGGGCTCTGGGCTTCTCTAGCCACCTCATCTTCTGCTCATCCTCTCGCGCACTCTAAAGAGAGCTCAGGTGAGAAATTGCAAACGTCGAGCAATTGCTCAGAGATGAAAAGTGCCAGCACTGAAAGCTCTTGCTAGCCAGCACCCTTCCTTGGAAGCGCTTTCACAGGCGCAGCAACACTGGGGCTTTGCGCTTCTCTAGCCACCAAAAGTCACGGTCCTTCTCTTTCCGTCGGTAGACACGAGCTGAGAAATTGCAAACGTCGAGCAATTGCTCAGAGATGAAAAGTGCCAGCACTGAAAGCTCTTGCTAGCCAGCACCCTTCCTTGGAAGCGCTTTTGTAGGCCTAAGAATACTGGGGCTCTGGGCTTCTCTAGCCACCTCATCTTCTGCTCATCCTCTCGCGCACTCTAAAGAGAGCTCAGGTGAGAAATTGCAAACGTCGAGCAATTGCTCAGAGATGAAAAGTGCCAGCACTGAAAGCTCTTGCTAGCCAGCACCCTTCCTTGGAAGCGCTTTCACAGGCGCAGTAACACTGGGGCTTTGCGCTTCTCTACCCACCAAGCCTCACGGTCCTTCTCTTTCTGTCTCCTAGACACGAGCTGAGAAATTGCAAACGTCGAGCAATTGCTCAGAGATGAAAAGTGCCAGCACTGAAAGCTGTTGCTAGCCAGCACCCTTCCTTGGAAGCGCTTTCACAGGCGCAGCAACACTGGGGCTTTGCGCTTCTCTAGCCACCAAACGTCACGGTCCTTCTCTTTCCGTCGGTAGACACGAGCTGAGAAATTGCAAACGTCGAGCAATTGCTCCGAGATGAAAAGTGCCAGCACTGAAAGCTGTTGCTAGCCAGCACCCTTCCTTGGAAGCGCTTTTGTAGGCCTAAGAACACTGGGGCTCTGGGCTTCTCTAGCCACCTTATCTTCTGCTCATCCTCTCGCGCACTCTAAAGAGAGCTCAGGTGAGAAATTGCAAACGTCGAGCAATTGCTCAGAGATGAAAAGTGCCAGCACTGAAAGCTGTTGCTAGCCAGCACCCTTCCTTGGAAGCGCTTTCACAGGCGCAGTAACACTGGGGCTTTGCGCTTCTCTAGCCACCAAACGTCACGGTCCTTCTCTTTCCGTCTCGTAGACACGAGCTGAGAAATTGCAAACGTCGAGCAATTGCTCCGAGATGAAAAGTGCCAGCACTGAAAGCTCTTGCTAGCCAGCACCCTTCCTTGGAAGCGCTTTTGTAGGCCTAAGAACACTGGGGCTCTGGGCTTCTCTAGCCACCTACTCTTCTGCTCATCCTCTCGCGCACTCTAAAGAGAGCTCAGGTGAGAAATTGCAAACGTCGAGCAATTGCTCAGAGATGAAAAGTGCCAGCACTGAAAGCTCTTGCTAGCCAGCACCCTTCCTTGGAAGCGCTTTCACAGGCACAGCAACACTGGGGCTTTGCTCTTCTATACGCACCAAACGTCACGGTCCTTCTCTTTCCGTCTCCTAGACACGAGCTGAGAAATTGCAAACGTCGAGCAATTGCTCAGAGATGAAAAGTGCCAGCACTGAAAGCTGTTGCTAGCCAGCACCCTTCCTTGGAAGCGCTTTTGTAGGCCTAAGAACACTGGGGCTCTGGGCTTCTCTAGCCACCTCATCTTCTGCTCATCCTCTTGCGCACTCTAAAGAGAGCTCAGGTGAGAAATTGCAAACGTCGAGCAGTTGCTCAGAGATGAAAAGTGCCAGCACTGAAAGCTGTTGCTGGCCAGCACCGTTCCTTGGAAGCGCTTTCACAGGCGCAGCAACACTGGGGCTTTGCGCTTCTCTAGCTACCAAACGTCACGGTCCTTCTCTTTCCGTCTCGTAGACACGAGCTGAGAAATTGCAAACGTCGAGCAATTGCTCAGAGATGAAAAGTGCCAGCACTGAAAGCTGTTGCTAGCCAGCACCCTTCCTTGGAAGCGCTTTCACAGGCGCAGCAACACTGGGGCTTTGCGCTTCTATACGCACCAAACGTCACGGTCATTCTCTTTCCGTCTCGTAGACATGAGCTGAGAAATTGCAAACGTCCAGCAATTGCTCCGAGATGAAAAGTGCCAGCACTGAAAGCTGTTGCTAGCCAGCACCCTTCCTTGGAAGCTCTTTTGTAGGCCTAAGAACACTGGGGCTCTGGGCTTCTCTAGCCACCTCATCTTCTGCTCATCCTCTCGCGCACTCTAAAGAGAGCTCAGGTGAGAAATTGCAAATGTCGAGCAATTGCTCAGAGATGAAAAGTGCCAGCACTGAAAGCTCTTGCTAGCCAGCACCCTTCCTTGGAAGCGCTTTCACAGGCGCAGCAACACTGGGGCTTTGCGCTTCTATACGCACCAAAAGTCACGGTCCTTCTCTTTCCGCCTCCTAGACACGAGCTGAGAAATTGCAAACGTCGAGCAATTGCTCAGAGATGAAAAGTGCCAGCACTGAAAGCTCTTGCTAGCCAGCACCCTTCCTTGGAAGCGCTTTCACAGGCGCAGCAACACTGGGGCTTTGCGCTTCTCTAGCCACCAAACGTCACGGTCATTCTCTTTCCGCCTCCTAGACACGAGCTGAGAAATTGCAAACGTCAAGCAATTGCTCAGAGATGAAAAGTGCCAGCACTGAAAGCTCTTGCTAGCCAGCACCCTTCCTTGGAAGCGCTTTCACAGGCGCAGCAACACTGGGGCTTTGCGCTTCTATACGCACCAAACGTCACGGTCCTTCTCTTTCCGTCTCGTAGACACGAGCTGAGAAATTGCAAACGTCGAGCAATTGCTCCGAGATGAAAAGTGCCAGCACTGAAAGCTCTTGCTAGCCAGCCCCCTTCCTTGGAAGCGCTTTTGTAGGCCTAAGAACACTGGGGCTCTGGGCTTCTCTAGCCACCTAATCTTCTGCTCATCCTCTCGCGCACTCTAAAGAGAGCTCAGGTGAGAAATTGCAAACGTCGAGCAATTGCTCAGAGATGAAAAGTGCCAGCACTGAAAGCTGTTGCTAGCCAGCACCCTTCCTTGGAAGCGCTTTTGTAGGCCTAAGAACACTGGGGCTCTGGGCTTCTCTAGCCACCTCATCTTCTGCTCATCCTCTCGCGCACTCTAAAGAGAGCTCAGGTGAGAAATTGCAAACGTCGAGCAATTGCTCAGAGATGAAAAGTGCCAGCACTGAAAGCTGTTGCTAGCCAGCACCCTTCCTTGGAAGCGCTTTCACAGGCGCAGCAACACTGGGGCTTTGCGCTTCTCTAGCCATCAAACGTCATGGTCATTCTCTTTCCATCTCGTAGACACGAGCTGAGAAATTGCAAACGTCGAGCAATTGCTCAGAGATGAAAAGTGCCAGCACTGAAAGCTGTTGCTAGCCAGCCCCCTTCCTTGGAAGCGCTTTTGTAGGCCTAAGAACACTGGGGCTCTGGGCTTCTCTAGCCACCTCATCTTCTGCTCATCCTCTCGCGCACTCTAAAGAGAGTTCAGGGGAGAAATTGCAAACGTCCAGCAATTGCTCAGAGATGAAAAGTGCCAGCACTGAAAGCTGTTGCTAGCCAGCACCCTTCCTTGGAAGCGCTTTCACAAGCGCAGTAACACTGGGGCTTTGCGCTTCTCTAGCCACCAAACGTCACGGTCCTTCTCTTTCCGTCTCGTAGACACGAGCTGAGAAATTGCAAACGTCGAGCAATTGCTCCGAGATGAAAAGTGCCAGCACTGAAAGCTGTTGCTAGCCAGCACCCTTCCTTGGAAGCGCTTTTGTAGGCCTAAGAACACTGGGGCTCTGGGCTTCTCTAGCCACCTCATCTTCTGCTCATCCTCTCGCGCACTCTAAAGAGAGCTCAGGGGAGAAATTGCAAACGTCGAGCAATTGCTCAGAGATGAAAAGTGCCAGCACTGAAAGCTGTTGCTAGCCAGCACCCTTCCTTGGAAGCGCTTTCACAGGCGTAGCAACACTGGGGCTTTGCGCTTCTCTAGCCATCAAACGTCACGGTCCTTCTCTTTCCGTCTCGTAGACATGAGCTGAGAAATTGCAAACGTCGAGCAATTGCTCAGAGATGAAAAGTGCCAGCACTGAAAGCTGTTGCTAGCCAGCACCCTTCCTTGGAAGCGCTTTTGTAGGCCTAAGAACACTGGGGCTCTGGGCTTCTCTAGCCACCTCATCTTCTGCTCATCCTCTCGCGCACTCTAAAGAGAGCTCAGGTGAGAAATTGCAAACGTCGAGCAATTGCTCAGAGATGAAAAGTGCCAGCACTGAAAGCTGTTGCTAGCCAGCACCCTTCCTTGGAAGCGCTTTCACAGGCGCAGTAACACTGGGGCTTTGCGCTTCTCTAGCCATCAAACGTCATGGTCATTCTCTTTCCATCTCGTAGACACGAGCTGAGAAATTGCAAATGTCGAGCAATTGCTCAGAGATGAAAAGTGCCAGCACTGAAAGCTCTTGCTAGCCAGCCCCCTTCCTTGGAAGCGCTTTTGTAGGCCTAAGAACACTGGGGCTCTGGGCTTCTCTAGCCACCTCATCTTCTGCTCATCCTCTCGCGCACTCTAAAGAGAGTTCAGGGGAGAAATTGCAAACGTCCAGCAATTGCTCAGAGATGAAAAGTGCCAGCACTGAAAGCTGTTGCTAGCCAGCACCCTTCCTTGGAAGCGCTTTCACAGGCACAGCAACACTGGGGCTTTGCGCTTCTCTAGCCACCAAACGTCACGGTCCTTCTCTTTCCGTCTCGTAGACACGAGCTGAGAAATTGCAAACGTCGAGCAATTGCTCATAAATGAAAAGTGCCAGCACTGAAAGCTCTTGCTAGCCAGCACCCTTCCTTGGAAGCGCTTTTGTAGGCCTAAGAACACTGGGGCTCTGGGCTTCTCTAGCCACCTCATCTTCTGCTCATCCTCTCGCGCACTCTAAAGAGAGCTCAGGTGAGAAATTGCAAACGTCGAGCAATTGCTCAGAGATGAAAAGTGCCAGCACTGAAAGCTGTTGCTAGCCAGCACCCTTCCTTGGAAGCGCTTTCACAGGCGCAGTAACACTGGGGCTTTGCGCTTCTCTAGCCATCAAATGTCACGGTCCTTCTCTTTCCGTCTCGTAGACATGAGCTGAGAAATTGCAAACGTCGAGCAATTGCTCAGAGATGAAAAGTGCCAGCACTGAAAGCTGTTGCTAGCCAGCACCCTTCCTTGGAAGCGCTTTTGTAGGCCTAAGAACACTGGGGCTCTGGGCTTCTCTAGCCACCTCATCTTCTGCTCATCCTCTCGCGCACTCTAAAGAGAGCTCAGGTGAGAAATTGCAAACGTCGAGCAATTGCTCAGAGATGAAAAGTGCCAGCACTGAAAGCTGTTGCTAGCCAGCACCCTTCCTTGGAAGCGCTTTCACAGGCGCAGCAACACTGGGGCTTTGCACTTCTCTAGCCACCAAACGTCACGGTCCTTCTCTTTCCGTCTCGTAGACACGAGCTGAGAAATTGCAAACGTCGAGCAATTGCTCAGAGATGAAAAGTGCCAGCACTGAAAGCTGTTGCTAGCCAGCACCCTTCCTTGGAAGCGCTTTTGTAGGCCTAAGAACACTGGGGCTCTGGGCTTCTCTAGCCACCTCATCTTCTGCTCATCCTCTCGCGCACTCTAAAGAGAGCTCAGGTGAGAAATTGCAAACGTCGAGCAATTGCTCAGAGATGAAAAGTGCCAGCACTGAAAGCTGTTGCTAGCCAGCACCCTTCCTTGGAAGCGCTTTCACAAGCGCAGTAACACTGGGGCTTTGCACTTCTCTAGCCACCAAACGTCACGGTCCTTCTCTTTCCATCTCGTAGACACGAGCTGAGAAATTGCAAACGTCGAGCAATTGCTCCGAGATGAAAAGTGCCAGCACTGAAAGCTGTTGCTAGCCAGCACCCTTCCTTGGAAGCGCTTTCACAGGCGCAGCAACACTGGGGCTCTGGGCTTCTCTAGCCACCTCATCTTCTGCTCATCCTCTCGCGCACTCTAAAGAGAGCTCAGGTGAGAAATTGCAAACGTCGAGCAATTGCTCAGAGATGAAAAGTGCCAGCACTGAAAGCTGTTGCTAGCCAGCACCCTTCCTTGGAAGCGCTTTCACAGGCGCAGCGACACTGGGGCTTTGCGCTTCTATACGCACCAAACGTCACGGTCCTTCTCTTTCCGTCTCCTAGACACGAGCTGAGAAATTGCAAACGTCGAGCAATTGCTCAGAGATGAAAAGTGCCAGCACTGAAAGCTGTTGCTAGCCAGCACCCTTCCTTGGAAGCGCTTTTGTAGCCCTTAGGACACTGGGGCTCTGGGCTTCTCTAGCCACCTCATCTTCTGCTCATCCTCTCGCGCACTCTAAAGAGAGCTCAGGTGAGAAATTGCAAACGTCGAGCAATTGCTCAGAGATGAAAAGTGCCAGCACTGAAAGCTCTTGCTAGCCAGCACCCTTCCTTGGAAGCGCTTTCACAGGCGCAGCAACACTGGGGCTTTGCGCTTCTCTAGCCACCAAACGTCACGGTCCTTCTCTTTCCGTCTCGTAGACACGAGCTGAGAAATTGCAAACGTCGAGCAATTGCTCAGAGATGAAAAGTGCCAGCACTGAAAGCTGTTGCTAGCCAGCACCCTTCCTTGGAAGCGCTTTTGTAGGCCTAAGAACACTGGGGCTCTGGGCTTCTCTAGCCACCTACTCTTCTGCTCATCCTCTCGCGCACTCTAAAGAGAGCTCAGGTGAGAAATTGCAAATGTCCAGCAATTGCTCAGAGATGAAAAGTGCCAGCACTGAAAGCTCTTGCTAGCCAGCACCCTTCCTTGGAAGCGCTTTCACAGGCGCAGCGACACTGGGGCTTTGCGCTTCTATACGCACCAAACGTCACGGTCCTTCTCTTTCCGTCTCGTAGACACGAGCTGAGAAATTGCAAACGTCGAGCAATTGCTCAGAGATGAAAAGTGCCAGCACTGAAAGCTGTTGCTAGCCAGCACCCTTCCTTGGAAGCGCTTTTGTAGCCCTTAGGACACTGGGGCTCTGGGCTTCTCTAGCCACCTCATCTTCTGCTCATCCTCTCGCGCACTCTAAAGAGAGCTCAGGTGAGAAATTGCAAACGTCGAGCAATTGCTCAGAGATGAAAAGTGCCAGCACTGAAAGCTGTTGCTAGCCAGCACCCTTCCTTGGAAGCGCTTTCACAGGCGCAGCAACACTGGGGCTTTGCGCTTCTCTAGCCACCAAACGTCACGGTCCTTCTCTTTCCGTCTCGTAGACACGAGCTGAGAAATTGCAAACGTCGAGCAATTGCTCAGAGATGAAAAGTGCCAGCACTGAAAGCTGTTGCTAGCCAGCACCCTTCCTTGGAAGCGCTTTTGTAGGCCTAAGAACACTGGGGCTCTGGGCTTCTCTAGCCACCTACTCTTCTGCTCATCCTCTCGCGCACTCTAAAGAGAGCTCAGGTGAGAAATTGCAAATGTCCAGCAATTGCTCAGAGATGAAAAGTGCCAGCACTGAAAGCTGTTGCTAGCCAGCACCCTTCCTTGGAAGCGCTTTCACAGGCGCAGTAACACTGGGACTTTGCGCTTCTCTACCCACCAAACGTCACAGTCCTTCTCTTTCCGCCTCCTAGACACGAGCTGAGAAATTGCAAACGTCGAGCAATTGCTCAGAGATGAAAAGTGCCAGCACTGAAAGCTGTTGCTAGCCAGCACCCTTCCTTGGAAGCGCTTTCACAGGCGCAGCGACACTGGGGCTTTGCGCTTCTATACGCACCAAACGTCACGGTCCTTCTCTTTCCGTCTCGTAGACACGAGCTGAGAAATTGCAAACGTCGAGCAGTTGCTCAGAGATGAAAAGTGCCAGCACTGAAAGCTGTTGCTAGCCAGCACCCTTCCTTGGAAGCGCTTTTGTAGCCCTTAGGACACTGGGGCTCTGGGCTTCTCTAGCCACCTCATCTTCTGCTCATCCTCTCGCGCACTCTAAAGAGAGCTCAGGTGAGAAATTGCAAACGTCGAGCAATTGCTCAGAGATGAAAAGTGCCAGCACTGAAAGCTGTTGCTAGCCAGCAACCTTCCTTGGAAGCGCTTTCACAGGCGCAGCAACACTGGGGCTTTGCGCTTCTCTAGCCACCAAACGTCACGGTCCTTCTCTTTCCGTCGGTAGACACGAGCTGAGAAATTGCAAACGTCGAGCAATTGCTCCGAGATGAAAAGTGCCAGCACTGAAAGCTGTTGCTAGCCAGCACCCTTCCTTGGAAGCGCTTTTGTAGGCCTAAGAACACTGGGGCTCTGGGCTTCTCTAGCCACCTCATCTTCTGCTCATCCTCTCGCGCACTCTAAAGAGAGCTCAGGTGAGAAATTGCAAATGTCCAGCAATTGCTCAGAGATGAAAAGTGCCAGCACTGAAAGCTCTTGCTAGCCAGCACCCTTCCTTGGAAGCGCTTTCACAGGCGCAGCAACACTGGGGCTTTGCGCTTCTATACGCACCAAACGTCACGGTCCTTCTCTTTCCGTCTCGTACACACGAGCTGAGAAATTGCAAACGTCGAGCAATTGCTCCGAGATGAAAAGTGCCAGCACTGAAAGCTGTTGCTAGCCAGCACCCTTCCTTGGAAGCGCTTTTGTAGGCCTAAGAACACTGGGGCTCTGGGCTTCTCTAGCCACCTCATCTTCTGCTCATCCTCTCGCGCACTCTAAAGAGAGCTCAGGTGAGAAATTGCAAATGTCCAGCAATTGCTCAGAGATGAAAAGTGCCAGCACTGAAAGCTGTTGCTAGCCAGCACCCTTCCTTGGAAGCGCTTTCACAGGCGCAGTAACACTGGGACTTTGCGCTTCTGTACCCACCAAACGTCACAGTCCTTCTCTTTCCGCCTCCTAGACACGAGCTGAGAAATTGCAAACGTCGAGCAATTGCTCAGAGATGAAAAGTGCCAGCACTGAAAGCTGTTGCTAGCCAGCACCCTTCCTTGGAAGCGCTTTCACAGGCGCAGCAACACTGGGGCTTTGCGCTTCTATATGCACCAAACGTCACGGTCCTTCTCTTTCCGTCTCGTAGACACGAGCTGAGAAATTGCAAACGTCGAGCAATTGCTCAGAGATGAAAAGTGCCAGCACTGAAAGCTGTTGCTAGCCAGCACCCTTCCTTGGAAGCGCTTTTGTAGCCCTTAGGACACTGGGGCTCTGGGCTTCTCTAGCCACCTCATCTTCTGCTCATCCTCTCGCGCACTCTAAAGAGAGCTCAGGTGAGAAATTGCAAACGTCGAGCAATTGCTCAGAGATGAAAAGTGCCAGCACTGAAAGCTGTTGCTAGCCAGCACCCTTCCTTGGATGCGCTTTCAGAGGCGCAGCAACACTGGGGCTTTGCGCTTCTCTAGCCACCAAACGTCACGGTCCTTCTCTTTCCGTCGGTAGACATGAGCTGAGAAATTGCAAACGTCGAGCAATTGCTCAGAGATGAAAAGTGCCAGCACTGAAAGCTGTTGCTAGCCAGCACCCTTCCTTGGAAGCGCTTTCACAGGCGCAGCAACACTGGGGCTTTGCGCTTCTATACGCACCAAACGTCACGGTCCTTCTCTTTCCGTCTCGTAGACACGAGCTGAGAAATTGCAAACGTCGAGCAATTGCTCCGAGATGAAAAGTGCCAGCACTGAAAGCTGTTGCTAGCCAGCACCCTTCCTTGGAAGCGCTTTTGTAGGCCTAAGAACACTGGGGCTCTGGGCTTCTCTAGCCACCTAATCTTCTGCTCATCCTCTCGCGCACTCTAAAGAGAGCTCAGGTGAGAAATCGCAAATGTCGAGCAATTGCTCAGAGATGAAAAGTGCCAGCACTGAAAGCTCTTGCTAGCCAGCACCCTTCCTTGGAAGCGCTTTCACAGGAGCAGCAACACTGGGGCTTTGCGCTTCTATACGCACCAAACGTCACGGTCCTTCTCTTTCCGTCTCGTAGACATGAGCTGAGAAATTGCAAACGTCGAGCAATTGCTCAGAGATGAAAAGTGCCAGCACTGAAAGCTGTTGCTAGCCAGCACCCTTCCTTGGAAGTGCTTTTGTAGGCCTAAGAACACTGGGGCTCTGGGCTTCTCTAGCCACCTCATCTTCTTCTCATCCTCTCGCGCACTCTAAAGAGAGCTCAGGTGAGAAATTGCAAATGTCCAGCAATTGCTCAGAGATGAAAAGTGCCAGCACTGAAAGCTCTTGCTAGACAGCACCCTTCCTTGGAAGCGCTTTCACAAGCGCAGCAACACTGGGGCTTTGCGCTTCTATACGCACCAAACGTCACGGTCCTTCTCTTTCCGTCTCGTAGACATGAGCTGAGAAATTGCAAACGTCGAGCAATTGCTCAGAGATGAAAAGTGCCAGCACTGAAAGCTGTTGCTAGCCAGCACCCTTCCTTGGAAGCGCTTTTGTAGGCCTAAGAACACTGGGGCTCTGGGCTTCTCTAGCCACCTCATCTTCTGCTCATCCTCGCGCGCACTCTAAAGAGAGCTCAGGTGAGAAATTGCAAATGTCGAGCAATTGCTCAGAGATGAAAAGTGCCAGCACTGAAAGCTCTTGCTAGCCAGCACCCTTCCTTGGAAGCGCTTTCACAGGCACAGCAACACTGGGGCTTTGCGCTTCTCTAGCCACCAAACGTCACGGTCCTTCTCTTTCCGTCTCGTAGACACGAGCTGAGAAATTGCAAACGTCGAGCAATTGCTCATAGATGAAAAGTGCCAGCACTGAAAGCTCTTGCTAGCCAGCACCCTTCCTTGGAAGCGCTTTTGTAGGCCTAAAAACACTGGGGCTCTGGGCTTCTCTAGCCACCTCATCTTCTGCTCATCCTCTCGCGCACTCTAAAGAGAGCTCAGGTGAGAAATTGCAAACGTCGAGCAATTGCTCAGAGATGAAAAGTGCCAGCACTGAAAGCTCTTGCTAGCCAGCACCCTTCCTTGGAAGCGCTTTCACAGGCGCAGCAACACTGGGGCTTTGCGCTTCTCTAGCCACCAAATGTCACGGTCCTTCTCTTTCCGTCTCGTAGACATGAGCTGAGAAATTGCAAACGTCGAGCAATTGCTCAGAGATGAAAAGTGCCACCACTGAAACCTCTTGCTAGCCAGCACCCTTCCTTGGAAGCGCTTTTGTAGGCCTAAGAAGACTGGGGCTCTGGGCTTCTCTAGCCACCTCATCTTCTGCTCATCCTCTCGCGCACTCTAAAGAGAGCTCAGGTGAGAAATTGCAAACGTCGAGCAATTGCTCAGAGATGAAAAGTGCCAGCACTGAAAGCTGTTGCTAGCCAGCACCCTTCCTTGGAAGCGCTTTCACAGGCGCAGCAACACTGGGGCTTTGCGCTTCTATACGCACCAAACGTCACGGTCCTTCTCTTTCCGTCTCGTAGACACGAGCTGAGAAATTGCAAACGTCGAGCAATTGCTCCGAGATGAAAAGTGCCAGCACTGAAAGCTGTTGCTAGCCAGCACCCTTCCTTGGAAGCGCTTTTGTAGGCCTAAGAAGACTGGGGCTCTGGGCTTCTCTAGCCACCTAATCTTCTGCTCATCCTCGTGCGCTCTAAACAGAGCTCAGGTGAGAAATTGCAAATGTCCAGCAATTGCTCAGAGATGAAAAGTGCCAGCACTGAAAGCTCTTGCTAGCCAGCACCCTTCCTTGGAAGCGCTTTCACAGGCACAGCAACACTGGGGCTTTGCGCTTCTATACGCACCAAACGTCACGGTCCTTCTCTTTCCGTCTCGTAGACACGAGCTGAGAAATTGCAAACGTCGAGCAATTGCTCAGAGATGAAAAGTGCCAGCACTGAAAGCTCTTGCTAGCCAGCACCCTTCCTTGGAAGCGCGTTTGTAGGCCTAAGAACACTGGGGCTCTGGGCTTCTCTAGCCACCTCATCTTCTGCTCATCCTCTCGCGCACTCTAAAGAGAGCTCAGGTGAGAAATTGCAAACGCCGAGCAATTGCTCAGAGATGAAAAGTGCCAGCACTGAAAGCTCTTGCTAGCCAGCACCCTTCCTTGGAAGCGCTTTCACAGGCGCAGCAACACTGGGGCTTTGCGCTTCTCTAGCCACCAAACGTCACGGTCCTTCTCTTTCCGTCGGTAGACACGAGCTGAGAAATTGCAAACGTCGAGCAATTGCTCCGAGATGAAAAGTGCCAGCACTGAAAGCTGTTGCTAGCCAGCACCCTTCCTTGGAAGCGCTTTTGTAGGCCTAAGAACACTGGGGCTCTGGGCTTCTCTAGCCACCTCATCTTCTGCTCATCCTCTCGCGCACTCTAAAGAGAGCTCAGGGGAGAAATTGCAAACGTCGAGCAATTGCTCAGAGATGAAAAGTGCCAGCACTGAAAGCTCTTGCTAGCCAGCACCCTTCCTTGGAAGCGCTTTCACAGGCGCAGTAACACTGGGGCTTTGCGCTTCTCTACCCACCAAGCCTCACGGTCCTTCTCTTTCTGTCTCCTAGACACGAGCTGAGAAATTGCAAACGTCGAGCAATTGCTCAGAGATGAAAAGTGCCAGCACTGAAAGCTGTTGCTAGCCAGCACCCTTCCTTGGAAGCGCTTTCACAGGCGCAGCAACACTGGGGCTTTGCGCTTCTCTAGCCACCAAACGTCACGGTCCTTCTCTTTCCGTCGGTAGACACGAGCTGAGAAATTGCAAACGTCGAGCAATTGCTCCGAGATGAAAAGTGCCAGCACTGAAAGCTGTTGCTAGCCAGCCCCCTTCCTTGGAAGCGCTTTTGTAGGCCTAAGAACACTGGGGCTCTGGGCTTCTCTAGCCACCTTATCTTCTGCTCATCCTCTCGCGCACTCTAAAGAGAGCTCAGGTGAGAAATTGCAAACGTCGAGCAATTGCTCAGAGATGAAAAGTGCCAGCACTGAAAGCTCTTGCTAGCCAGCACCCTTCCTTGGAAGCGCTTTCACAGGCGCAGTAACACTGGGGCTTTGCGCTTCTCTAGCCACCAAACGTCACGGTCCTTCTCTTTCCGTCTCGTAGACACGAGCTGAGAAATTGCAAACGTCGAGCAATTGCTCAGAGATGAAAAGTGCCAGCACTGAAAGCTGTTGCTAGCCAGCACCCTTCCTTGGAAGCGCTTTTGTAGGCCTAAGAACACTGGGGCTCTGGGCTTCTCTAGCCACCTCATCTTCTGCTCATCCTCTCGCGCACTCTAAAGAAAGCTCAGGTGAGAAATTGCAAACGTCCAGCAATTGCTCAGAGATGAAAAGTGCCAGCACTGAAAGCTGTTGCTGGCCAGCACCGTTCCTTGGAAGCGCTTTCACAGGCGCAGCAACACTGGGGCTTTGCGCTTCTCTAGCCACCAAACGTCACGGTCCTTCTCTTTCCGTCTCGTAGACACGAGCTGAGAAATTGCAAACGTCGAGCAATTGCTCAGAGATGAAAAGTGCCAGCACTGAAAGCTGTTGCTAGCCAGCACCCTTCCTTGGAAGCGCTTTCACAGGAGCAGCAACACTGGGGCTTTGCGCTTCTATACGCACCAAACGTCACGGTCATTCTCTTTCCGTCTCGTAGACACGAGCTGAGAAATTGCAAACGTCCAGCAATTGCTCAGAGATGAAAAGTGCCAGCACTGAAAGCTGTTGCTAGCCAGCACCCTTCCTTGGAAGCGCTTTTGTAGGCCTAAGAACACTGGGGCTCTGGGCTTCTCTAGCCACCTCATCTTCTGCTCATCCTCTCGCGCACTCTAAAGAGAGCTCAGGTGAGAAATTGCAAACGTCCAGCAATTGCTCAGAGATGAAAAGTGCCAGCACTGAAAGCTGTTGCTAGCCAGCACCCTTCCTTGGAAGCGCTTTCACAGGCGCAGTAACACTGGGGCTTTGCGCTTCTCTAGCCATCAAACGTCATGGTCATTCTCTTTCCATCTCGTAGACACGAGCTGAGAAATTGCAAATGTCGAGCAATTGCTCAGAGATGAAAAGTGCCAGCACTGAAAGCTCTTGCTAGCCAGCCCCCTTCCTTGGAAGCGCTTTTGTAGGCCTAAGAACACTGGGGCTCTGGGCTTCTCTAGCCACCTCATCTTCTGCTCATCCTCTCGCGCACTCTAAAGAGAGTTCAGGGGAGAAATTGCAAACGTCGAGCAATTGCTCAGAGATGAAAAGTGCCAGCACTGAAAGCTGTTGCTAGCCAGCACCCTTCCTTGGAAGCGCTTTCACAGGCACAGCAACACTGGGGCTTTGCGCTTCTCTAGCCACCAAACGTCACGGTCATTCTCTTTCCGTCTCGTAGACACGAGCTGAGAAATTGCAAACGTCGAGCAATTGCTCATAAATGAAAAGTGCCAGCACTGAAAGCTCTTGCTAGCCAGCACCCTTCCTTGGAAGCGCTTTTGTAGGCCTAAGAACACTGGGGCTCTGGGCTTCTCTAGCCACCTCATCTTCTGCTCATCCTCTCGCGCACTCTAAAGAGAGCTCAGGTGAGAAATTGCAAACGTCGAGCAATTGCTCAGAGATGAAAAGTGCCAGCACTGAAAGCTGTTGCTAGCCAGCACCCTTCCTTGGAAGCGCTTTCACAGGCGCAGCAACACTGGGGCTTTGCGCTTCTCTAGCCATCAAATGTCACGGTCCTTCTCTTTCCGTCTCGTAGACATGAGCTGAGAAATTGCAAACGTCGAGCAATTGCTCAGAGATGAAAAGTGCCAGCACTGAAAGCTGTTGCTAGCCAGCACCCTTCCTTGGAAGCGCTTTTGTAGGCCTAAGAACACTGGGGCTCTGGGCTTCTCTAGCCACCTCATCTTCTGCTCATCCTCTCGCGCACTCTAAAGAGAGCTCAGGTGAGAAATTGCAAACGTCCAGCAATTGCTCAGAGATGAAAAGTGCCAGCACTGAAAGCTGTTGCTAGCCAGCACCCTTCCTTGGAAGCGCTTTCACAGGCGCAGCAACACTGGGGCTTTGCACTTCTCTAGCCACCAAACGTCACGGTCCTTCTCTTTCCGTCTCGTAGACACGAGCTGAGAAATTGCAAACGTCGAGCAATTGCTCAGAGATGAAAAGTGCCAGCACTGAAAGCTGTTGCTAGCCAGCACCCTTCCTTGGAAGCGCTTTTGTAGGCCTAAGAACACTGGGGCTCTGGGCTTCTCTAGCCACCTCATCTTCTGCTCATCCTCTCGCGCACTCTAAAGAGAGCTCAGGTGAGAAATTGCAAACGTCGAGCAATTGCTCAGAGATGAAAAGTGCCAGCACTGAAAGCTGTTGCTAGCCAGCACCCTTCCTTGGAAGCGCTTTCACAAGCGCAGTAACACTGGGGCTTTGCACTTCTCTAGCCACCAAACGTCACGGTCCTTCTCTTTCCATCTCGTAGACACGAGCTGAGAAATTGCAAACGTCGAGCAATTGCTCCGAGATGAAAAGTGCCAGCACTGAAAGCTGTTGCTAGCCAGCACCCTTCCTTGGAAGCGCTTTCACAGGCGCAGCAACACTGGGGCTCTGGGCTTCTCTAGCCACCTCATCTTCTGCTCATCCTCTCGCGCACTCTAAAGAGAGCTCAGGTGAGAAATTGCAAACGTCGAGCAATTGCTCAGAGATGAAAAGTGCCAGCACTGAAAGCTGTTGCTAGCCAGCACCCTTCCTTGGAAGCGCTTTCACAGGCGCAGCGACACTGGGGCTTTGCGCTTCTATACGCACCAAACGTCACGGTCCTTCTCTTTCCGTCTCGTAGACACGAGCTGAGAAATTGCAAACGTCGAGCAATTGCTCAGAGATGAAAAGTGCCAGCACTGAAAGCTGTTGCTAGCCAGCACCCTTCCTTGGAAGCGCTTTTGTAGCCCTTAGGACACTGGGGCTCTGGGCTTCTCTAGCCACCTCATCTTCTGCTCATCCTCTCGCGCACTCTAAAGAGAGCTCAGGTGAGAAATTGCAAACGTCGAGCAATTGCTCAGAGATGAAAAGTGCCAGCACTGAAAGCTGTTGCTAGCCAGCACCCTTCCTTGGAAGCGCTTTCACAGGCGCAGCAACACTGGGGCTTTGCGCTTCTCTAGCCACCAAACGTCACGGTCCTTCTCTTTCCGTCTCGTAGACACGAGCTGAGAAATTGCAAACGTCGAGCAATTGCTCAGAGATGAAAAGTGCCAGCACTGAAAGCTGTTGCTAGCCAGCACCCTTCCTTGGAAGCGCTTTTGTAGGCCTAAGAACACTGGGGCTCTGGGCTTCTCTAGCCACCTACTCTTCTGCTCATCCTCTCGCGCACTCTAAAGAGAGCTCAGGTGAGAAATTGCAAATGTCCAGCAATTGCTCAGAGATGAAAAGTGCCAGCACTGAAAGCTGTTGCTAGCCAGCACCCTTCCTTGGAAGCGCTTTCACAGGCGCAGCGACACTGGGGCTTTGCGCTTCTATACGCACCAAACGTCACGGTCCTTCTCTTTCCGTCTCGTAGACACGAGCTGAGAAATTGCAAACGTCGAGCAATTGCTCAGAGATGAAAAGTGCCAGCACTGAAAGCTGTTGCTAGCCAGCACCCTTCCTTGGAAGCGCTTTTGTAGGCCTAAGAACACTGGGGCTCTGGGCTTCTCTAGCCACCTCATCTTCTGCTCATCCTCTCGCGCACTCTAAAGAGAGCTCAGGTGAGAAATTGCAAACGTCGAGCAATTGCTCAGAGATGAAAAGTGCCAGCACTGAAAGCTGTTGCTAGCCAGCACCCTTCCTTGGAAGCGCTTTCACAGGCGCAGCAACACTGGGGCTTTGCGCTTCTCTAGCCACCAAACGTCACGGTCCTTCTCTTTCCGTCGGTAGACACGAGCTGAGAAATTGCAAACGTCGAGCAATTGCTCCGAGATGAAAAGTGCCAGCACTGAAAGCTGTTGCTAGCCAGCACCCTTCCTTGGAAGCGCTTTTGTAGGCCTAAGAACACTGGGGCTCTGGGCTTCTCTAGCCACCTCATCTTCTGCTCATCCTCTCGCGCACTCTAAAGAGAGCTCAGGTGAGAAATTGCAAATGTCCAGCAATTGCTCAGAGATGAAAAGTGCCAGCACTGAAAGCTCTTGCTAGCCAGCACCCTTCCTTGGAAGCGCTTTCACAGGCGCAGCAACACTGGGGCTTTGCGCTTCTATACGCACCAAACGTCACGGTCCTTCTCTTTCCGTCTCGTACACACGAGCTGAGAAATTGCAAACGTCGAGCAATTGCTCCGAGATGAAAAGTGCCAGCACTGAAAGCTGTTGCTAGCCAGCACCCTTCCTTGGAAGCGCTTTTGTAGGCCTAAGAACACTGGGGCTCTGGGCTTCTCTAGCCACCTCATCTTCTGCTCATCCTCTCGCGCACTCTAAAGAGAGCTCAGGTGAGAAATTGCAAATGTCCAGCAATTGCTCAGAGATGAAAAGTGCCAGCACTGAAAGCTGTTGCTAGCCAGCACCCTTCCTTGGAAGCGCTTTCACAGGCGCAGTAACACTGGGACTTTGCGCTTCTCTACCCACCAAACGTCACAGTCCTTCTCTTTCCGCCTCCTAGACACGAGCTGAGAAATTGCAAACGTCGAGCAATTGCTCAGAGATGAAAAGTGCCAGCACTGAAAGCTGTTGCTAGCCAGCACCCTTCCTTGGAAGCGCTTTCACAGGCGCAGCGACACTGGGGCTTTGCGCTTCTATACGCACCAAACGTCACGGTCCTTCTCTTTCCGTCTCGTAGACACGAGCTGAGAAATTGCAAACGTCGAGCAATTGCTCAGAGATGAAAAGTGCCAGCACTGAAAGCTGTTGCTAGCCAGCACCCTTCCTTGGAAGCGCTTTTGTAGCCCTTAGGACACTGGGGCTCTGGGCTTCTCTAGCCACCTCATCTTCTGCTCATCCTCTCGCGCACTCTAAAGAGAGCTCAGGTGAGAAATTGCAAACGTCGAGCAATTGCTCAGAGATGAAAAGTGCCAGCACTGAAAGCTCTTGCTAGCCAGCACCCTTCCTTGGATGCGCTTTCAGAGGCGCAGCAACACTGGGGCTTTGCGCTTCTCTAGCCACCAAACGTCACGGTCCTTCTCTTTCCGTCGGTAGACACGAGCTGAGAAATTGCAAACGTCGAGCAATTGCTCCGAGATGAAAAGTGCCAGCACTGAAAGCTGTTGCTAGCCAGCACCCTTCCTTGGAAGCGCTTTCACAGGCGCAGCAACACTGGGGCTTTGCGCTTCTCTAGCCACCAAACGTCACGGTCCTTCTCTTTCCGTCTCGTAGACACGAGCTGAGAAATTGCAAACGTCGAGCAATTGCTCCGAGATGAAAAGTGCCAGCACTGAAAGCTGTTGCTAGCCAGCCCCCTTCCTTGGAAGCGCTTTTGTAGGCCTAAGAACACTGGGGCTCTGGGCTTCTCTAGCCACCTCATCTTCTGCTCATCCTCTCGCGCACTCTAAAGAGAGCTCAGGTGAGAAATTGCAAATGTCCAGCAATTGCTCAGAGATGAAAAGTGCCAGCACTGAAAGCTCTTGCTAGCCAGCACCCTTCCTTGGAAGCGCTTTCACAAGCGCAGCAACACTGGGGCTTTGCGCTTCTATACGCACCAAACGTCACGGTCCTTCTCTTTCCGTCTCGTAGACATGAGCTGAGAAATTGCAAACGTCGAGCAATTGCTCAGAGATGAAAAGTGCCAGCACTGAAAGCTGTTGCTAGCCAGCACCCTTCCTTGGAAGCGCTTTTGTAGGCCTAAGAACACTGGGGCTCTGGGCTTCTCTAGCCACCTCATCTTCTGCTCATCCTCGCGCGCACTCTAAAGAGAGCTCAGGTGAGAAATTGCAAACGTCGAGCAATTGCTCAGAGATGAAAAGTGCCAGCACTGAAAGCTCTTGCTAGCCAGCACCCTTCCTTGGAAGCGCTTTCACAGGCACAGCAACACTGGGGCTTTGCGCTTCTCTAGCCACCAAACGTCACGGTCCTTCTCTTTCCGTCTCGTAGACACGAGCTGAGAAATTGCAAACGTCGAGCAATTGCTCATAGATGAAAAGTGCCAGCACTGAAAGCTCTTGCTAGCCAGCACCCTTCCTTGGAAGCGCTTTTGTAGGCCTAAAAACACTGGGGCTCTGGGCTTCTCTAGCCACCTCATCTTCTGCTCATCCTCTCGCGCACTCTAAAGAGAGCTCAGGTGAGAAATTGCAAACGTCGAGCAATTGCTCAGAGATGAAAAGTGCCAGCACTGAAAGCTGTTGCTAGCCAGCACCCTTCCTTGGAAGCGCTTTCACAGGCGCAGCAACACTGGGGCTTTGTGCTTCTCTACCCACCAAACGTCACGGTCCTTCTCTTTCCGTCTTGTAGACACGAGCTGAGAAATTGCAAACGTCGAGCAATTGCTCAGAGATGAAAAGTGCCAGCACTGAAAGCTGTTGCTAGCCAGCACCCTTCCTTGGAAGCGCTTTCACAGGCGCAGCAACACTGGGGCTTTGCGCTTCTATACGCACCAAACGTCACGGTCCTTCTCTTTCCGTCTCGTAGACACGAGCTGAGAAATTGCAAACGTCGAGCAATTGCTCAGAGATGAAAAGTGCCAGCACTGAAAGCTGTTGCTAGCCAGCACCCTTCCTTGGAAGCGCTTTTGTAGGCCTAAGAACACTGGGGCTCTGGGCTTCTCTAGCCACCTCATCTTCTGCTCATCCTCGTGCGCTCTAAACAGAGCTCAGGTGAGAAATTGCAAATGTCCAGCAATTGCTCAGAGATGAAAAGTGCCAGCACTGAAAGCTCTTGCTAGCCAGCACCCTTCCTTGGAAGCGCTTTCACAGGCACAGCAACACTGGGGCTTTGCGCTTCTATACGCACCAAACGTCACGGTCCTTCTCTTTCCGTCTCGTAGACACGAGCTGAGAAATTGCAAACGTCGAGCAATTGCTCAGAGATGAAAAGTGCCAGCACTGAAAGCTCTTGCTAGCCAGCACCCTTCCTTGGAAGCGCGTTTGTAGGCCTAAGAACACTGGGGCTCTGGGCTTCTCTAGCCACCTCATCTTCTGCTCATCCTCTCGCGCACTCTAAAGAGAGCTCAGGTGAGAAATTGCAAACGTCGAGCAATTGCTCAGAGATGAAAAGTGCCAGCACTGAAAGCTCTTGCTAGCCAGCACCCTTCCTTGGAAGCGCTTTCACAGGCGCAGCAACACTGGGGCTTTGCGCTTCTCTAGCCACCAAAAGTCACGGTCCTTCTCTTTCCGTCGGTAGACACGAGCTGAGAAATTGCAAACGTCGAGCAATTGCTCAGAGATGAAAAGTGCCAGCACTGAAAGCTGTTGCTAGCCAGCACCCTTCCTTGGAAGCGCTTTTGTAGGCCTAAGAACACTGGGGCTCTGGGCTTCTCTAGCCACCTCATCTTCTGCTCATCCTCTCGCGCACTCTAAAGAGAGCTCAGGGGAGAAATTGCAAACGTCGAGCAATTGCTCAGAGATGAAAAGTGCCAGCACTGAAAGCTCTTGCTAGCCAGCACCCTTCCTTGGAAGCGCTTTCACAGGCGCAGTAACACTGGGGCTTTGCGCTTCTCTACCCACCAAGCCTCACGGTCCTTCTCTTTCTGTCTCCTAGACACGAGCTGAGAAATTGCAAACGTCGAGCAATTGCTCAGAGATGAAAAGTGCCAGCACTGAAAGCTGTTGCTAGCCAGCACCCTTCCTTGGAAGCGCTTTCACAGGCGCAGCAACACTGGGGCTTTGCGCTTCTCTAGCCACCAAACGTCACGGTCCTTCTCTTTCCGTCGGTAGACACGAGCTGAGAAATTGCAAACGTCGAGCAATTGCTCCGAGATGAAAAGTGCCAGCACTGAAAGCTGTTGCTAGCCAGCACCCTTCCTTGGAAGCGCTTTTGTAGGCCTAAGAACACTGGGGCTCTGGGCTTCTCTAGCCACCTTATCTTCTGCTCATCCTCTCGCGCACTCTAAAGAGAGCTCAGGTGAGAAATTGCAAACGTCGAGCAATTGCTCAGAGATGAAAAGTGCCAGCACTGAAAGCTCTTGCTAGCCAGCACCCTTCCTTGGAAGCGCTTTCACAGGCGCAGTAACACTGGGGCTTTGCGCTTCTCTAGCCACCAAACGTCACGGTCCTTCTCTTTCCGTCTCGTAGACACGAGCTGAGAAATTGCAAACGTCGAGCAATTGCTCAGAGATGAAAAGTGCCAGCACTGAAAGCTGTTGCTAGCCAGCACCCTTCCTTGGAAGCGCTTTTGTACGCCTAAGAACACTGGGGCTCTGGGCTTCTCTAGCCACCTCATCTTCTGCTCATCCTCTCGCGCACTCTAAAGAGAGCTCAGGTGAGAAATTGCAAACGTCGAGCAATTGCTCAGAGATGAAAAGTGCCAGCACTGAAAGCTCTTGCTAGCCAGCACCCTTCCTTGGAAGCGCTTTCACAGGCGCAGTAACACTGGGGCTTTGCGCTTCTCTAGCCATCAAACGTCATGGTCATTCTCTTTCCATCTCGTAGACACGAGCTGAGAAATTGCAAATGTCGAGCAATTGCTCAGAGATGAAAAGTGCCAGCACTGAAAGCTGTTGCTAGCCAGCCCCCTTCCTTGGAAGCGCTTTTGTAGGCCTAAGAACACTGGGGCTCTGGGCTTCTCTAGCCACCTCATCTTCTGCTCATCCTCTCGCGCACTCTAAAGAGAGTTCAGGGGAGAAATTGCAAACGTCCAGCAATTGCTCAGAGATGAAAAGTGCCAGCACTGAAAGCTCTTGCTAGCCAGCACCCTTCCTTGGAAGCGCTTTCACAGGCACAGCAACACTGGGGCTTTGCGCTTCTCTAGCCACCAAACGTCACGGTCCTTCTCTTTCCGTCTCGTAGACACGAGCTGAGAAATTGCAAACGTCGAGCAATTGCTCATAAATGAAAAGTGCCAGCACTGAAAGCTCTTGCTAGCCAGCACCCTTCCTTGGAAGCGCTTTTGTAGGCCTAAGAACACTGGGGCTCTGGGCTTCTCTAGCCACCTCATCTTCTGCTCATCCTCTCGCGCACTCTAAAGAGAGCTCAGGTGAGAAATTGCAAACGTCGAGCAATTGCTCAGAGATGAAAAGTGCCAGCACTGAAAGCTCTTGCTAGCCAGCACCCTTCCTTGGAAGCGCTTTCACAGGCGCAGTAACACTGGGGCTTTGCGCTTCTCTAGCCAT
Source organism: Sarcoramphus papa (assembly GCA_037962945.1). Classification (NCBI taxonomy): domain Eukaryota; kingdom Metazoa; phylum Chordata; class Aves; order Accipitriformes; family Cathartidae; genus Sarcoramphus; species Sarcoramphus papa. The sequence goes on along the minus strand of CM075606.1, from coordinate 2,832,333 downwards.
CAAACGTCACGGTCATTCTCTTTCCGTCTCGTAGACATGAGCTGAGAAATTGCAAACGTCGAGCAATTGTTCAGAGATGAAAAGTGCCAGCACTGAAAGCTGTTGCTAGCCAGCACCCTTCCTTGGAAGCGCTTTTGTAGCCCTTAGGACACTGGGGCTCTGGGCTTCTCTAGCCACCTCATCTTCTGCTCATCCTCTCGCGCACTCTAAAGAGAGCTCAGGTGAGAAATTGCAAACGTCGAGCAATTGCTCAGAGATGAAAAGTGCCAGCACTGAAAGCTGTTGCTAGCCAGCACCCTTCCTTGGAAGCGCTTTCACAAGCGCAGTAACACTGGGGCTTTGCACTTCTCTAGCTACCAAACGTCACGGTCCTTCTCTTTCCATCTCGTAGACACGAGCTGAGAAATTGCAAACGTCCAGCAATTGCTCAGAGATGAAAAGTGCCAGCACTGAAAGCTGTTGCTAGCCAGCACCCTTCCTTGGAAGCGCTTTCACAGGCGCAGCAACACTGGGGCTCTGGGCTTCTCTAGCCACCTCATCTTCTGCTCATCCTCTCGCGCACTCTAAAGAGAGCTCAGGTGAGAAATTGCAAACGTCCAGCAATTGCTCAGAGATGAAAAGTGCCAGCACTGAAAGCTGTTGCTAGCCAGCACCCTTCCTTGGAAGCGCTTTCACAGGCGCAGAAACACTGGGGCTTTGCGCTTCTCTAGCCATCAAACGTCATGGTCATTCTCTTTCCGTCTCCTAGACACGAGCTGAGAAATTGCAAACGTCAAGCAATTGCTCCGAGATGAAAAGTGCCAGCACTGAAAGCTGTTGCTAGCCAGCACCCTTCCTTGGAAGCGCTTTTGTAGGCCTAAGAACACTGGGGCTCTGGGCTTCTCTAGCCACCTCATCTTCTGCTCATCCTCTCGCGCACTCTAAAGAGAGCTCAGGTGAGAAATTGCAAACGTCCAGCAATTGCTCAGAGATGAAAAGTGCCAGCACTGAAAGCTGTTGCTAGCCAGCACCCTTCCTTGGAAGCGCTTTCACAGGCGCAGCAACACTGGGGCTTTGCGCTTCTCTACCCACCAAACGTCACGGTCCTTCTCTTTCCGCCTCCTAGACACGAGCTGAGAAATTGCAAACGTCGAGCAATTGCTCAGAGATGAAAAGTGCCAGCACTGAAAGCTGTTGCTAGCCAGCACCCTTCCTTGGAAGCGCTTTCACAGGCGCAGCGACACTGGGGCTTTGCGCTTCTATACGCACCAAACGTCACGGTCATTCTCTTTCCGTGTCGTAGACACGAGCTGAGAAATTGCAAACGTCGAGCAATTGCTCAGAGATGAAAAGTGCCAGCACTGAAAGCTGTTGCTAGCCAGCACCCTTCCTTGGAAGCGCTTTTGTAGGCCTAAGAACACTGGGGCTCTGGGCTTCTCTAGCCACCTCATCTTCTGCTCATCCTCTCGCGCACTCTAAAGAGAGCTCAGGTGAGAAATTGCAAACGTCGAGCAATTGCTCAGAGATGAAAAGTGCCAGCACTGAAAGCTCTTGCTAGCCAGCACCCTTCCTTGGAAGCGCTTTCACAGGCGCAGCAACACTGGGGCTTTGCGCTTCTCTAGCCACCAAACGTCACGGTCCTTCTCTTTCCGTCTCGTAGACACGAGCTGAGAAATTGCAAACGTCGAGCAATTGCTCAGAGATGAAAAGTGCCAGCACTGAAAGCTGTTGCTAGCCAGCACCCTTCCTTGGAAGCGCTTTTGTAGGCCTAAGAACACTGGGGCTCTGGGCTTCTCTAGCCACCTCATCTTCTGCTCATCCTCTCGCGCACTCTAAAGAGAGCTCAGGTGAGAAATTGCAAACGTCGAGCAATTGCTCAGAGATGAAAAGTGCCAGCACTGAAAGCTGTTGCTAGCCAGCACCCTTCCTTGGAAGCGCTTTCACAAGCGCAGCAACACTGGGGCTTTGCGCTTCTCTAGCCACCAAACGTCACGGTCCTTCTCTTTCCATCTCGTAGACATGAGCTGAGAAATTGCAAACGTCGAGCAATTGCTCAGAGATGAAAAGTGCCAGCACTGAAAGCTGTTGCTAGCCAGCACCCTTCCTTGGAAGCGCTTTCACAGGCGCAGCAACACTGGGGCTTTGCGCTTCTATACGCACCAAACGTCACGGTCATTCTCTTTCCGTCTCGTAGACACGAGCTGAGAAATTGCAAACGTCGAGCAATTGCTCAGAGATGAAAAGTGCCAGCACTGAAAGCTGTTGCTAGCCAGCACCCTTCCTTGGAAGCGCTTTTGTAGGCCTAAGAACACTGGGGCTCTGGGCTTCTCTAGCCACCTCATCTTCTGCTCATCCTCTCGCGCACTCTAAAGAGAGCTCAGGTGAGAAATTGCAAACGTCGAGCAATTGCTCAGAGATGAAAAGTGCCAGCACTGAAAGCTGTTGCTAGCCAGCACCCTTCCTTGGAAGCGCTTTCACAGGCGCAGCAACACTGGGGCTTTGCGCTTCTCTACGCACCAAACGTCACGGTCCTTCTCTTTCCGTCTCGTAGACACGAGCTGAGAAATTGCAAACGTCGAGCAATTGCTCAGAGATGAAAAGTGCCAGCACTGAAAGCTGTTGCTAGCCAGCACCCTTCCTTGGAAGCGCTTTTGTAGGCCTAAGAACACTGGGGCTCTGGGCTTCTCTAGCCACCTCATCTTCTGCTCATCCTCTCGCGCACTCTAAAGAGAGCTCAGGTGAGAAATTGCAAACGTCGAGCAATTGCTCAGAGATGAAAAGTGCCAGCACTGAAAGCTGTTGCTAGCCAGCACCCTTCCTTGGAAGCGCTTTCACAGGCGCAGCAACACTGGGGCTTTGCGCTTCTCTAGCCACCAAACGTCACGGTCCTTCTCTTTCCGTCTCGTAGACACGAGCTGAGAAATTGCAAACGTCGAGCAATTGCTCAGAGATGAAAAGTGCCAGCACTGAAAGCTGTTGCTAGCCAGCACCCTTCCTTGGAAGCGCTTTTGTAGGCCTAAGAACACTGGGGCTCTGGGCTTCTCTAGCCACCTCATCTTCTGCTCATCCTCTCGCGCACTCTAAAGAGAGCTCAGGTGAGAAATTGCAAATGTCCAGCAATTGCTCAGAGATGAAAAGTGCCAGCACTGAAAGCTCTTGCTAGCCAGCACCCTTCCTTGGAAGCGCTTTCACAGGCGCAGTAACACTGGGACTTTGCGCTTCTCTAGCCACCAAACGTCACAGTCCTTCTCTTTCCGTCGGTAGACACGAGCTGAGAAATTGCAAACGTCGAGCAATTGCTCAGAGATGAAAAGTGCCAGCACTGAAAGCTCTTGCTAGCCAGCACCCTTCCTTGGAAGCGCTTTTGTAGGCCTAAGAACACTGGGGCTCTGGGCTTCTCTAGCCACCTAATCTTCTGCTCATCCTCTCGCGCACTCTAAAGAGAGCTCAGGTGAGAAATTGCAAACGTCGAGCAATTGCTCAGAGATGAAAAGTGCCAGCACTGAAAGCTGTTGCTAGCCAGCACCCTTCCTTGGAAGCGCTTTTGTAGCCCTTAGGACACTGGGGCTCTGGGCTTCTCTAGCCACCTCATCTTCTGCTCATCCTCTCGCGCACTCTAAAGAGAGCTCAGGTGAGAAATTGCAAATGTCCAGCAATTGCTCAGAGATGAAAAGTGCCAGCACTGAAAGCTGTTGCTAGCCAGCACCCTTCCTTGGAAGCGCTTTCACAGGCGCAGCAACACTGGGACTTTGCGCTTCTCTAGCCACCAAACGTCACAGTCCTTCTCTTTCCGTCGGTAGACACGAGCTGAGAAATTGCAAACGTCGAGCAATTGCTCAGAGATGAAAAGTGCCAGCACTGAAAGCTGTTGCTAGCCAGCACCCTTCCTTGGAAGCGCTTTTGTAGGCCTAAGAACACTGGGGCTCTGGGCTTCTCTAGCCACCTCATCTTCTGCTCATCCTCTCGCGCACTCTAAAGAGAGCTCAGGTGAGAAATTGCAAATGTCCAGCAATTGCTCAGAGATGAAAAGTGCCAGCACTGTAAGCTCTTGCTAGCCAGCCCCCTTCCTTGGAAGCGCTTTCACAGGCGCAGCAACACTGGGGCTTTGCGCTTCTCTAGCCACCAAACGTCACGGTCCTTCTCTTTCCGTCTCGTAGACACGAGCTGAGAAATTGCAAACGTCGAGCAATTGCTCCGAGATGAAAAGTGCCAGCACTGAAAGCTGTTGCTAGCCAGCACCCTTCCTTGGAAGCGCTTTTGTAGGCCTAAGAACACTGGGGCTCTGGGCTTCTCTAGCCACCTCATCTTCTGCTCATCCTCTCGCGCACTCTAAAGAGAGCTCAGGTGAGAAATTGCAAACGTCGAGCAATTGCTCAGAGATGAAAAGTGCCAGCACTGAAAGCTGTTGCTAGCCAGCACCCTTCCTTGGAAGCGCTTTCACAGGCGCAGCAACACTGGGGCTTTGCGCTTCTCTAGCCACCAAACGTCACAGTCCTTCTCTTTCCGTCGGTAGACACGAGCTGAGAAATTGCAAACGTCGAGCAATTGCTCAGAGATGAAAAGTGCCAGCACTGAAAGCTGTTGCTAGCCAGCACCCTTCCTTGGAAGCGCTTTTGTAGGCCTAAGAACACTGGGGCTCTGGGCTTCTCTAGCCACCTAATCTTCTGCTCATCCTCTCGCGCACTCTAAAGAGAGCTCAGGTGAGAAATTGCAAACGTCGAGCAATTGCTCAGAGATGAAAAGTGCCAGCACTGAAAGCTCTTGCTAGCCAGCACCCTTCCTTGGAAGCGCTTTCACAGGCGCAGCAACACTGGGACTTTGCGCTTCTCTAGCCACCAAACGTCACAGTCCTTCTCTTTCCGTCGGTAGACACGAGCTGAGAAATTGCAAACGTCGAGCAATTGCTCAGAGATGAAAAGTGCCAGCACTGAAAGCTGTTGCTAGCCAGCACCCTTCCTTGGAAGCGCTTTTGTAGGCCTAAGAACACTGGGGCTCTGGGCTTCTCTAGCCACCTCATCTTCTGCTCATCCTCTCGCGCACTCTAAAGAGAGCTCAGGTGAGAAATTGCAAACGTCGAGCAATTGCTCAGAGATGAAAAGTGCCAGCACTGAAAGCTGTTGCTAGCCAGCACCCTTCCTTGGAAGCGCTTTCACAGGCGCAGCAACACTGGGGCTTTGCGCTTCTCTAGCCACCAAACGTCACGGTCCTTCTCTTTCCGTCTCGTACACACGAGCTGAGAAATTGCAAACGTCGAGCAATTGCTCAGAGATGAAAAGTGCCAGCACTGAAAGCTGTTGCTAGCCAGCACCCTTCCTTGGAAGCGCTTTTGTAGGCCTAAGAACACTGGGGCTCTGGGCTTCTCTAGCCACCTCATCTTCTGCTCATCCTCTCGCGCACTCTAAAGAGAGCTCAGGTGAGAAATTGCAAACGTCGAGCAATTGCTCAGAGATGAAAAGTGCCAGCACTGAAAGCTGTTGCTAGCCAGCACCCTTCCTTGGAAGCGCTTTTGTAGCCCTTAGGACACTGGGGCTCTGGGCTTCTCTAGCCACCTCATCTTCTGCTCATCCTCTCGCGCACTCTAAAGAGAGCTCAGGTGAGGAATTGCAAACGTCGAGCAATTGCTCTGAGATGAAAAGTGCCAGCACTGAAAGCTGTTGCTAGCCAGCACCCTTCCTTGGAAGCGCTTTCACAGGCACAGCAACACTGGGGCTTTGCGCTTCTCTAGCCACCAAACGTCACGGTCCTTCTCTTTCCGTCTCGTAGACACGAGCTGAGAAATTGCAAACGTCGAGCAATTGCTCAGAGATGAAAAGTGCCAGCACTGAAAGCTCTTGCTAGCCAGCACCCTTCCTTGGAAGCGCTTTCACAGGCGCAGCAACACTGGGGCTTTGCGCTTCTCTAGCCACCAAACGTCACGGTCATTCTCTTTCCGTCTCGTAGACACGAGCTGAGAAATTGCAAACGTCGAGCAATTGCTCAGAGATGAAAAGTGCCAGCACTGAAAGCTCTTGCTAGCCAGCACCCTTCCTTGGAAGCGCTTTCACAGGCGCAGCAACACTGGGGCTTTGCGCTTCTCTAGCCACCAAATGTCACGGTCCTTCTCTTTCCATCTCGTAGACACGAGCTGAGAAATTGCAAACGTCGAGCAATTGCTCCGAGATGAAAAGTGCCAGCACTGAAAGCTGTTGCTAGCCAGCACCCTTCCTTGGAAGCGCTTTTGTAGGCCTAAGAACACGGGGGCTCTGGGCTTCTCTAGCCACCTCATCTTCTGCTCATCCTCTCGCGCACTCTAAAGAGAGCTCAGGTGAGAAATTGCAAATGTCCAGCAATTGCTCAGAGATGAAAAGTGCCAGCACTGAAAGCTCTTGCTAGCCAGCACCCTTCCTTGGAAGCGCTTTCACAGGCGCAGTAACACTGGGACTTTGCGCTTCTCTAGCCACCAAACGTCACAGTCCTTCTCTTTCCGTCGGTAGACACGAGCTGAGAAATTGCAAACGTCGAGCAATTGCTCAGAGATGAAAAGTGCCAGCACTGAAAGCTGTTGCTAGCCAGCACCCTTCCTTGGAAGCGCTTTTGTAGGCCTAAGAACACTGGGGCTCTGGGCTTCTCTAGCCACCTCATCTTCTGCTCATCCTCTCGCGCACTCTAAAGAGAGCTCAGGTGAGAAATTGCAAACGTCGAGCAATTGCTCAGAGATGAAAAGTGCCAGCACTGAAAGCTCTTGCTAGCCAGCACCCTTCCTTGGAAGCGCTTTTGTAGCCCTTAGGACACTGGGGCTCTGGGCTTCTCTAGCCACCTCATCTTCTGCTCATCCTCTCGCGCACTCTAAAGAGAGCTCAGGTGAGAAATTGCAAACGTCGAGCAATTGCTCAGAGATGAAAAGTGCCAGCACTGAAAGCTCTTGCTAGCCAGCACCCTTCCTTGGAAGCGCTTTCACAGGCGCAGCAACACTGGGGCTTTGTGCTTCTCTACCCACCAAACGTCACGGTCCTTCTCTTTCCGTCTCGTAGACACGAGCTGAGAAATTGCAAACGTCCAGCAATTGCTCCGAGATGAAAAGTGCCAGCACTGAAAGCTGTTGCTAGCCAGCACCCTTCCTTGGAAGCGCTTTTGTAGGCCTAAGAACACTGGGGCTCTGGGCTTCTCTAGCCACCTCATCTTCTGCTCATCCTCTCGCGCACTCTAAAGAGAGCTCAGGTGAGAAATTGCAAATGTCCAGCAATTGCTCAGAGATGAAAAGTGCCAGCACTGAAAGCTGTTGCTAGCCAGCACCCTTCCTTGGAAGCGCTTTCACAGGCGCAGCAACACTGGGGCTTTGCGCTTCTCTACCCACCAAACGTCACGGTCCTTCTCTTTCCGTCTCGTAGACACGAGCTGAGAAATTGCAAACGTCGAGCAATTGCTCCGAGATGAAAAGTGCCAGCACTGAAAGCTGTTGCTAGCCAGCACCCTTCCTTGGAAGCGCTTTTGTAGGCCTAAGAACACTGGGGCTCTGGGCTTCTCTAGCCACCTAATCTTCTGCTCATCCTCTCGCGCACTCTAAAGAGAGCTCAGGTGAGAAATTGCAAATGTCCAGCAATTGCTCAGAGATGAAAAGTGCCAGCACTGAAAGCTCTTGCTAGCCTGCACCCTTCCTTGGAAGCGCTTTCACAGGCGCAGCAACACTGGGGCTTTGCGCTTCTCTAGCCACCAAACGTCACAGTCCTTCTCTTTCCGTCGGTAGACACGAGCTGAGAAATTGCAAACGTCGAGCAATTGCTCTGAGATGAAAAGTGCCAGCACTGAAAGCTGTTGCTAGCCAGCACCCTTCCTTGGAAGCGCTTTTGTAGGCCTAAGAACACTGGGGCTCTGGGCTTCTCTAGCCACCTCATCTTCTGCTCATCCTCTCGCGCACTCTAAAGAGAGCTCAGGTGAGAAATTGCAAATGTCCAGCAATTGCTCAGAGATGAAAAGTGCCAGCACTGAAAGCTGTTGCTAGCCAGCACCCTTCCTTGGAAGCGCTTTCACAGGCGCAGCAACACTGGGGCTTTGCGCTTCTCTAGCCACCAAACGTCACGGTCCTTCTCTTTCCGTCTCGTAGACACGAGCTGAGAAATTGCAAACGTCGAGCAATTGCTCCGAGATGAAAAGTGCCAGCACTGAAAGCTGTTGCTAGCCAGCACCCTTCCTTGGAAGCGCTTTTGTAGGCCTAAGAACACTGTGGCTCTGGGCTTCTCTAGCCACCTCATCTTCTGCTCATCCTCTCGCGCACTCTAAAGAGAGCTCAGGTGAGAAATTGCAAATGTCCAGCAATTGCTCAGAGATGAAAAGTGCCAGCACTGAAAGCTCTTGCTAGCCAGCACCCTTCCTTGGAAGCGCTTTCACAGGCGCAGTAACACTGGGACTTTGCGCTTCTCTAGCCACCAAACGTCACAGTCCTTCTCTTTCCGTCGGTAGACACGAGCTGAGAAATTGCAAACGTCGAGCAATTGCTCAGAGATGAAAAGTGCCAGCACTGAAAGCTGTTGCTAGCCAGCACCCTTCCTTGGAAGCGCTTTTGTAGGCCTAAGAACACTGGGGCTCTGGGCTTCTCTAGCCACCTCATCTTCTGCTCATCCTCTCGCGCACTCTAAAGAGAGCTCAGGTGAGAAATTGCAAACGTCGAGCAATTGCTCAGAGATGAAAAGTGCCAGCACTGAAAGCTGTTGCTAGCCAGCACCCTTCCTTGGAAGCGCTTTTGTAGCCCTTAGGACACTGGGGCTCTGGGCTTCTCTAGCCACCTCATCTTCTGCTCATCCTCTCGCGCACTCTAAAGAGAGCTCAGGTGAGAAATTGCAAACGTCGAGCAATTGCTCAGAGATGAAAAGTGCCAGCACTGAAAGCTGTTGCTAGCCAGCACCCTTCCTTGGAAGCGCTTTCACAGGCGCAGCAACACTGGGGCTTTGCGCTTCTCTACCCACCAAACGTCACGGTCCTTCTCTTTCCGTCTCGTAGACACGAGCTGAGAAATTGCAAACGTCGAGCAATTGCTCCGAGATGAAAAGTGCCAGCACTGAAAGCTCTTGCTAGCCAGCACCCTTCCTTGGAAGCGCTTTTGTAGGCCTAAGAACACTGGGGCTCTGGGCTTCTCTAGCCACCTCATCTTCTGCTCATCCTCTCGCGCACTCTAAAGAGAGCTCAGGTGAGAAATTGCAAACGTCGAGCAATTGCTCCGAGATGAAAAGTGCCAGCACTGAAAGCTGTTGCTAGCCAGCACCCTTCCTTGGAAGCGCTTTCACAGGCGCAGCAACACTGGGGCTTTGCGCTTCTATACGCACCAAACGTCACGGTCCTTCTCTTTCCGTCTCGTAGACACGAGCTGAGAAATTGCAAACGTCGAGCATTTGCTCAGAGATGAAAAGTGCCAGCACTGAAAGCTGTTGCTAGCCAGCCCCCTTCCTTGGAAGCGCTTTTGTAGGCCTAAGAACCCTGGGGCTCTGGGCTTCTCTAGCCACCTAATCTTCTGCTCATCCTCTCGCGCACTCTAAAGAGAGCTCAGGTGAGAAATTGCAAACGTCGAGCAATTGCTCCGAGATGAAAAGTGCCAGCACTGAAAGCTGTTGCTAGCCAGCAGCCTTCCTTGGAAGCACTTTTGTAGGCCTAAGAACACTGGGGCTCTGGGCTTCTCTAGCCATCAAACGTCATGGTCATTCTCTTTCCATCTCGTAGACACGAGCTGAGAAATTGCAAACGTCGAGCAATTGCTCAGAGATGAAAAGTGCCAGCACTGAAAGCTGTTGCTAGCCAGCACCCTTCCTTGGAAGCGCTTTTGTAGGCCTAAGAACACTGGGGCTCTGGGCTTCTCTAGCCACCTCATCTTCTGCTCATCCTCTCGCGCACTCTAAAGAGAGCTCAGGTGAGAAATTACAAACGTCGAGCAATTGCTCAGAGATGAAAAGTGCCAGCACTGAAAGCTGTTGCTAGCCAGCACCCTTCCTTGGAAGCGCTTTCACAGGCGCAGCAACACTGGGGCTTTGCGCTTCTCTAGCCACCAAACGTCACGGTCCTTCTCTTTCCGTCGGTAGACACGAGCTGAGAAATTGCAAACGTCGAGCAATTGCTCAGAGATGAAAAGTGCCAGCACTGAAAGCTGTTGCTAGCCAGCACCCTTCCTTGGAAGCGCTTTTGTAGGCCTAAGAACACTGGGGCTCTGGGCTTCTCTAGCCACCTCATCTTCTGCTCATCCTCTCGCGCACTCTAAAGAGAGCTCAGGTGAGAAATTGCAAATGTCCAGCAATTGCTCAGAGATGAAAAGTGCCAGCACTGAAAGCTGTTGCTAGCCAGCACCCTTCCTTGGAAGCGCTTTCACAGGCGCAGCAACACTGGGGCTTTGCGCTTCTCTAGCCACCAAACGTCACGGTCCTTCTCTTTCCGTCTCGTAGACACGAGCTGAGAAATTGCAAACGTCGAGCAATTGCTCCGAGATGAAAAGTGCCAGCACTGAAAGCTGTTGCTAGCCAGCACCCTTCCTTGGAAGCGCTTTTGTAGGCCTAAGAACACTGGGGCTCTGGGCTTCTCTAGCCACCTAATCTTCTGCTCATCCTCTCGCGCACTCTAAAGAGAGCTCAGGTGAGAAATTGCAAATGTCCAGCAATTGCTCAGAGATGAAAAGTGCCAGCACTGAAAGCTCTTGCTAGCCTGCACCCTTCCTTGGAAGCGCTTTCACAGGCGCAGCAACACTGGGGCTTTGCGCTTCTCTAGCCACCAAACGTCACGGTCCTTCTCTTTCCGTCTCGTAGACACGAGCTGAGAAATTGCAAACGTCGAGCAATTGCTCCGAGATGAAAAGTGCCAGCACTGAAAGCTGTTGCTAGCCAGCACCCTTCCTTGGAAGCGCTTTTGTAGGCCTAAGAACACTGTGGCTCTGGGCTTCTCTAGCCACCTCATCTTCTGCTCATCCTCTCGCGCACTCTAAAGAGAGCTCAGGTGAGAAATTGCAAATGTCCAGCAATTGCTCAGAGATGAAAAGTGCCAGCACTGAAAGCTCTTGCTAGCCAGCACCCTTCCTTGGAAGCGCTTTCACAGGCGCAGTAACACTGGGACTTTGCGCTTCTCTAGCCACCAAACGTCACAGTCCTTCTCTTTCCGTCGGTAGACACGAGCTGAGAAATTGCAAACGTCGAGCAATTGCTCAGAGATGAAAAGTGCCAGCACTGAAAGCTGTTGCTAGCCAGCACCCTTCCTTGGAAGCGCTTTTGTAGGCCTAAGAACACTGGGGCTCTGGGCTTCTCTAGCCACCTCATCTTCTGCTCATCCTCTCGCGCACTCTAAAGAGAGCTCAGGTGAGAAATTGCAAACGTCGAGCAATTGCTCAGAGATGAAAAGTGCCAGCACTGAAAGCTGTTGCTAGCCAGCACCCTTCCTTGGAAGCGCTTTTGTAGCCCTTAGGACACTGGGGCTCTGGGCTTCTCTAGCCACCTCATCTTCTGCTCATCCTCTCGCGCACTCTAAAGAGAGCTCAGGTGAGAAATTGCAAACGTCGAGCAATTGCTCAGAGATGAAAAGTGCCAGCACTGAAAGCTGTTGCTAGCCAGCACCCTTCCTTGGAAGCGCTTTCACAGGCGCAGCAACACTGGGGCTTTGCGCTTCTCTACCCACCAAACGTCACGGTCCTTCTCTTTCCGTCTCGTAGACACGAGCTGAGAAATTGCAAACGTCGAGCAATTGCTCCGAGATGAAAAGTGCCAGCACTGAAAGCTCTTGCTAGCCAGCACCCTTCCTTGGAAGCGCTTTTGTAGGCCTAAGAACACTGGGGCTCTGGGCTTCTCTAGCCACCTCATCTTCTGCTCATCCTCTCGCGCACTCTAAAGAGAGCTCAGGTGAGAAATTGCAAACGTCGAGCAATTGCTCCGAGATGAAAAGTGCCAGCACTGAAAGCTGTTGCTAGCCAGCACCCTTCCTTGGAAGCGCTTTCACAGGCGCAGCAACACTGGGGCTTTGCGCTTCTATACGCACCAAACGTCACGGTCCTTCTCTTTCCGTCTCGTAGACACGAGCTGAGAAATTGCAAACGTCGAGCATTTGCTCAGAGATGAAAAGTGCCAGCACTGAAAGCTGTTGCTAGCCAGCCCCCTTCCTTGGAAGCGCTTTTGTAGGCCTAAGAACCCTGGGGCTCTGGGCTTCTCTAGCCACCTAATCTTCTGCTCATCCTCTCGCGCACTCTAAAGAGAGCTCAGGTGAGAAATTGCAAACGTCGAGCAATTGCTCCGAGATGAAAAGTGCCAGCACTGAAAGCTGTTGCTAGCCAGCAGCCTTCCTTGGAAGCACTTTTGTAGGCCTAAGAACACTGGGGCTCTGGGCTTCTCTAGCCATCAAACGTCATGGTCATTCTCTTTCCATCTCGTAGACACGAGCTGAGAAATTGCAAACGTCGAGCAATTGCTCAGAGATGAAAAGTGCCAGCACTGAAAGCTGTTGCTAGCCAGCACCCTTCCTTGGAAGCGCTTTTGTAGGCCTAAGAACACTGGGGCTCTGGGCTTCTCTAGCCACCTCATCTTCTGCTCATCCTCTCGCGCACTCTAAAGAGAGCTCAGGTGAGAAATTACAAACGTTGAGCAATTGCTCAGAGATGAAAAGTGCCAGCACTGAAAGCTGTTGCTAGCCAGCACCCTTCCTTGGAAGCGCTTTCACAGGCGCAGCAACACTGGGGCTTTGCGCTTCTCTAGCCACCAAACGTCACGGTCCTTCTCTTTCCGTCGGTAGACACGAGCTGAGAAATTGCAAACGTCGAGCAATTGCTCAGAGATGAAAAGTGCCAGCACTGAAAGCTGTTGCTAGCCAGCACCCTTCCTTGGAAGCGCTTTTGTAGGCCTAAGAACACTGGGGCTCTGGGCTTCTCTAGCCACCTCATCTTCTGCTCATCCTCTCGCGCACTCTAAAGAGAGCTCAGGTGAGAAATTGCAAACGTCGAGCAATTGCTCAGAGATGAAAAGTGCCAGCACTGAAAGCTGTTGCTAGCCAGCACCCTTCCTTGGAAGCGCTTTCACAGGCGCAGCAACACTGGGGCTTTGCGCTTCTCTAGCCACCAAACGTCACGGTCCTTCTCTTTCCGTCTCGTAGACACGAGCTGAGAAATTGCAAACGTCGAGCAATTGCTCCGAGATGAAAAGTGCCAGCACTGAAAGCTGTTGCTAGCCAGCACCCTTCCTTGGAAGCGCTTTTGTAGGCCTAAGAACACTGGGGCTCTGGGCTTCTCTAGCCACCTCATCTTCTGCTCATCCTCTCGCGCACTCTAAAGAGAGCTCAGGTGAGAAATTGCAAACGTCGAGCAATTGCTCAGAGATGAAAAGTGCCAGCACTGAAAGCTGTTGCTAGCCAGCACCCTTCCTTGGAAGCGCTTTTGTAGCCCTTAGGACACTGGGGCTCTGGGCTTCTCTAGCCACCTCATCTTCTGCTCATCCTCTCGCGCACTCTAAAGAGAGCTCAGGTGAGAAATTGCAAACGTCGAGCAATTGCTCAGAGATGAAAAGTGCCAGCACTGAAAGCTCTTGCTAGCCAGCACCCTTCCTTGGAAGCGCTTTCACAGGCGCAGCAACACTGGGGCTTTGCGCTTCTCTACCCACCAAACGTCACGGTCCTTCTCTTTCCGTCTCCTAGACACGAGCTGAGAAATTGCAAACGTCCAGCAATTGCTCAGAGATGAAAAGTGCCAGCACTGAAAGCTGTTGCTAGCCAGCACCCTTCCTTGGAAGCGCTTTTGTAGGCCTAAGAACACTGGGGCTCTGGGCTTCTCTAGCCACCTCATCTTCTGCTCATCCTCTCGCGCACTCTAAAGAGAGCTCAGGTGAGAAATTGCAAACGTCGAGCAATTGCTCAGAGATGAAAAGTGCCAGCACTGAAAGCTCTTGCTAGCCAGCACCCTTCCTTGGAAGCGCTTTCACAGGCGCAGCAACACTGGGGCTTTGCGCTTCTCTACCCACCAAACGTCACGGTCATTCTCTTTCCGTCTCGTAGACACGAGCTGAGAAATTGCAAACGTCGAGCAATTGCTCAGAGATGAAAAGTGCCAGCACTGAAAGCTCTTGCTAGCCAGCACCCTTCCTTGGAAGCGCTTTCACAGGCGCAGCAACACTGGGGCTTTGCGCTTCTCTAGCCATCAAACGTCACGGTCCTTCTCTTTCCGTCTCGTAGACACGAGCTGAGAAATTGCAAACGTCAAGCAATTGCTCAGAGATGAAAAGTGCCAGCACTGAAAGCTGTTGCTAGCCAGCCCCCTTCCTTGGAAGCGCTTTTGTAGGCCTAAGAACCCTGGGGCTCTGGGCTTCTCTAGCCACCTCATCTTCTGCTCATCCTCTCGCGCACTCTAAAGAGAGCTCAGGTGAGAAATTGCAAACGTCGAGCAATTGCTCAGAGATGAAAAGTGCCAGCACTGAAAGCTGTTGCTAGCCAGCACCCTTCCTTGGAAGCGCTTTTGTAGGCCTAAGAACACTGGGGCTCTGGGCTTCTCTAGCCACCTCATCTTCTGCTCATCCTCTCGCGCACTCTAAAGAGAGCTCAGGTGAGAAATTGCAAACGTCGAGCAATTGCTCAGAGATGAAAAGTGCCAGCACTGAAAGCTGTTGCTAGCCAGCACCCTTCCTTGGAAGCGCTTTCACAGGCGCAGCAACACTGGGGCTTTGCGCTTCTCTAGCCACCAAAAGTCACGGTCCTTCTCTTTCCGTCGGTAGACACGAGCTGAGAAATTGCAAACGTCGAGCAATTGCTCCGAGATGAAAAGTGCCAGCACTGAAAGCTGTTGCTAGCCAGCACCCTTCCTTGGAAGCGCTTTTGTAGGCCTAAGAACACTGGGGCTCTGGGCTTCTCTAGCCACCTCATCTTCTGCTCATCCTCTCGCGCACTCTAAAGAGAGCTCAGGTGAGAAATTGCAAACGTCGAGCAATTGCTCCGAGATGAAAAGTGCCAGCACTGAAAGCTGTTGCTAGCCAGCACCCTTCCTTGGAAGCGCTTTCACAGGCGCAGCAACACTGGGGCTTTGCGCTTCTCTAGCCACCAAGCGTCACGGTCATTCTCTTTCCGTCTCGTAGACACGAGCTGAGAAATTGCAAACGTCGAGCAATTGCTCAGAGATGAAAAGTGCCAGCACTGAAAGCTGTTGCTAGCCAGCACCCTTCCTTGGAAGCGCTTTTGTAGGCCTAAGAACACTGGGGCTCTGGGCTTCTCTAGCCACCTCATCTTCTGCTCATCCTCTCGCGCACTCTAAAGAGAGCTCAGGTGAGAAATTGCAAATGTCCAGCAATTGCTCAGAGATGAAAAGTGCCAGCACTGAAAGCTCTTGCTAGCCAGCACCCTTCCTTGGAAGCGCTTTCACAGGCGCAGTAACACTGGGACTTTGCACTTCTCTAGCCACCAAACGTCACAGTCCTTCTCTTTCCGTCGGTAGACACGAGCTGAGAAATTGCAAACGTCGAGCAATTGCTCAGAGATGAAAAGTGCCAGCACTGAAAGCTGTTGCTAGCCAGCACCCTTCCTTGGAAGCGCTTTCACAAGCGCAGCAACACTGGGGCTTTGCGCTTCTCTAGCCACCAAACGTCACGGTCCTTCTCTTTCCGTCTCGTAGACACGAGCTGAGAAATTGCAAACGTCGAGCAATTGCTCAGAGATGAAAAGTGCCAGCACTGAAAGCTGTTGCTAGCCAGCACCCTTCCTTGGAAGCGCTTTTGTAGGCCTAAGAACACTGGGGCTCTGGGCTTCTCTAGCCACCTCATCTTCTGCTCATCCTCTCGCGCACTCTAAAGAGAGCTCAGGTGAGAAATTGCAAACGTCGAGCAATTGCTCAGAGATGAAAAGTGCCAGCACTGAAAGCTGTTGCTAGCCAGCACCCTTCCTTGGAAGCGCTTTCACAGGCGCAGTAACACTGGGGCTTTGCGCTTCTCTAGCCATCAAACGTCACAGTCATTCTCTTTCCGTCTCGTAGACATGAGCTGAGAAATTGCAAACGTCGAGCAATTGCTCAGAGATGAAAAGTGCCAGCACTGAAAGCTGTTGCTAGCCAGCACCCTTCCTTGGAAGCGCTTTTGTAGGCCTAAGAACACTGGGGCTCTGGGCTTCTCTAGCCACCTCATCTTCTGCTCATCCTCTCGCGCACTCTAAAGAGAGCTCAGGTGAGAAATTGCAAACGTCGAGCAATTGCTCCGAGATGAAAAGTGCCAGCACTGAAAGCTGTTGCTAGCCAGCACCCTTCCTTGGAAGCGCTTTCACAGGCGCAGCAACACTGGGGCTTTGCGCTTCTATACGCACCAAACGTCACGGTCCTTCTCTTTCCGTCTCGTAGACACGAGCTGAGAAATTGCAAACGTCGAGCAATTGCTCCGAGATGAAAAGTGCCAGCACTGAAAGCTGTTGCTAGCCAGCACCCTTCCTTGGAAGCGCTTTTGTAGGCCTAAGAACACTGGGGCTCTGGGCTTCTCTAGCCACCTCATCTTCTGCTCATCCTCTCGCGCACTCTAAAGAGAGCTCAGGTGAGAAATTGCAAACGTCGAGCAATTGCTCAGAGATGAAAAGTGCCAGCACTGAAAGCTCTTGCTAGCCAGCACCCTTCCTTGGAAGCGCTTTCACAAGCGCAGTAACACTGGGGCTTTGCACTTCTCTAGCTACCAAACGTCACGGTCCTTCTCTTTCCGTCTCGTAGACACGAGCTGAGAAATTGCAAACGTCCAGCAATTGCTCAGAGATGAAAAGTGCCAGCACTGAAAGCTGTTGCTAGCCAGCACCCTTCCTTGGAAGCGCTTTCACAGGCGCAGCAACACTGGGGCTCTGGGCTTCTCTAGCCACCTCATCTTCTGCTCATCCTCTCGCGCACTCTAAAGAGAGCTCAGGTGAGAAATTGCAAACGTCGAGCAATTGCTCAGAGATGAAAAGTGCCAGCACTGAAAGCTGTTGCTAGCCAGCACCCTTCCTTGGAAGCGCTTTCACAGGCGCAGCAACACTGGGGCTTTGCGCTTCTCTAGCCACCAAACGTCACGGTCCTTCTCTTTCCGTCTCCTAGACACGAGCTGAGAAATTGCAAACGTCCAGCAATTGCTCAGAGATGAAAAGTGCCAGCACTGAAAGCTGTTGCTAGCCAGCACCCTTCCTTGGAAGCGCTTTTGTAGGCCTAAGAACACTGGGGCTCTGGGCTTCTCTAGCCACCTCATCTTCTGCTCATCCTCTCGCGCACTCTAAAGAGAGCTCAGGTGAGAAATTGCAAACGTCGAGCAATTGCTCAGAGATGAAAAGTGCCAGCACTGAAAGCTGTTGCTAGCCAGCACCCTTCCTTGGAAGCGCTTTCACAGGCGCAGCAACACTGGGGCTTTGCGCTTCTCTACCCACCAAACGTCACAGTCCTTCTCTTTCCGCCTCCTAGACACGAGCTGAGAAATTGCAAACGTCGAGCAATTGCTCAGAGATGAAAAGTGCCAGCACTGAAAGCTGTTGCTAGCCAGCACCCTTCCTTGGAAGCGCTTTCACAGGCGCAGCAACACTGGGGCTTTGCGCTTCTCTAGCCACCAAACGTCACGGTCATTCTCTTTCCGTCTCGTAGACACGAGCTGAGAAATTGCAAACGTCCAGCAATTGCTCAGAGATGAAAAGTGCCACCACTGAAACCTCTTGCTAGCCAGCACCCTTCCTTGGAAGCGCTTTTGTAGGCCTAAGAACACTGGGGCTCTGGGCTTCTCTAGCCACCTAATCTTCTGCTCATCCTCTCGCGCACTCTAAAGAGAGCTCAGGTGAGAAATTGCAAACGTCCAGCAATTGCTCAGAGATGAAAAGTGCCAGCACTGAAAGCTGTTGCTAGCCAGCACCCTTCCTTGGAAGCGCTTTCACAGGCGCAGCAACACTGGGGCTTTGCGCTTCTCTACCCACCAAACGTCACGGTCCTTCTCTTTCCGTCTCGTAGACACGAGCTGAGAAATTGCAAACGTCGAGCAATTGCTCAGAGATGAAAAGTGCCAGCACTGAAAGCTCTTGCTAGCCAGCACCCTTCCTTGGAAGCGCTTTCACAGGCGCAGCAACACTGGGGCTTTGCGCTTCTATACGCACCAAACGTCACGGTCCTTCTCTTTCCGTCTCGTAGACACGAGCTGAGAAATTGCAAACGTCGAGCAATTGCTCAGAGATGAAAAGTGCCAGCACTGAAAGCTCTTGCTAGCCAGCACCCTTCCTTGGAAGCGCTTTCACAGGCGCAGCAACACTGGGGCTTTGCGCTTCTATACGCACCAAACGTCACGGTCCTTCTCTTTCCGTCTCGTAGACACGAGCTGAGAAATTGCAAACGTCGAGCAATTGCTCCGAGATGAAAAGTGCCAGCACTGAAAGCTGTTGCTAGCCAGCCCCCTTCCTTGGAAGCGCTTTTGTAGGCCTAAGCACACTGGGGCTCTGGGCTTCTCTAGCCACCTCATCTTCTGCTCATCCTCTCGCGCACTCTAAAGAGAGCTCAGGTGAGAAATTGCAAACGTCGAGCAATTGCTCAGAGATGAAAAGTGCCAGCACTGAAAGCTGTTGCTAGCCAGCACCCTTCCTTGGAAGCGCTTTTGTAGGCCTAAGAACACTGGGGCTCTGGGCTTCTCTAGCCATCAAACGTCATGGTCATTCTCTTTCCATCTCGTAGACACGAGCTGAGAAATTGCAAACGTCGAGCAATTGCTCAGAGATGAAAAGTGCCAGCACTGAAAGCTGTTGCTAGCCAGCACCCTTCCTTGGAAGCGCTTTCACAGGCGCAGCAACACTGGGGCTTTGCGCTTCTCTAGCCACCAAATGTCACGGTCCTTCTCTTTCCGTCGGTAGACACGAGCTGAGAAATTGCAAACGTCGAGCAATTGCTCAGAGATGAAAAGTGCCAGCACTGAAAGCTGTTGCTAGCCAGCACCCTTCCTTGGAAGCGCTTTTGTAGGCCTAAGAACACTGGGGCTCTGGGCTTCTCTAGCCACCTCATCTTCTGCTCATCCTCTCGCGCACTCTAAAGAGAGCTCAGGTGAGAAATTGCAAATGTCCAGCAATTGCTCAGAGATGAAAAGTGCCAGCACTGAAAGCTCTTGCTAGCCAGCACCCTTCCTTGGAAGCGCTTTCACAGGCGCAGCAACACTGGGGCTTTGCGCTTCTATACGCACCAAACGTCACGGTCCTTCTCTTTCCGTCTCGTAGACACGAGCTGAGAAATTGCAAACGTCGAGCAATTGCTCAGAGATGAAAAGTGCCAGCACTGAAAGCTGTTGCTAGCCAGCACCCTTCCTTGGAAGCGTTTTTGTAGGCCTAAGAACACTGGGGCTCTGGGCTTCTCTAGCCACCTACTCTTCTGCTCATCCTCTCGCGCACTCTAAAGAGAGCTCAGGTGAGAAATTGCAAATGTCCAGCAATTGCTCAGAGATGAAAAGTGCCAGCACTGAAAGCTGTTGCTAGCCAGCACCCTTCCTTGGAAGCGCTTTCACAGGCGCAGTAACACTGGGACTTTGCCCTTCTCGAGCCACCAAACGTCACAGTCCTTCTCTTTCCGTCGGTAGACACGAGCTGAGAAATTGCAAACGTCGAGCAATTGCTCAGAGATGAAAAGTGCCAGCACTGAAAGCTGTTGCTAGCCAGCACCCTTCCTTGGAAGCGCTTTCACAAGCGCAGTAACACTGGGGCTTTGCGCTTCTCTAGCCACCAAACGTCACGGTCCTTCTCTTTCCGTCTCGTAGACACGAGCTGAGAAATTGCAAACGTCGAGCAATTGCTCCGAGATGAAAAGTGCCAGCACTGAAAGCTCTTGCTAGCCAGCACCCTTCCTTGGAAGCGCTTTTGTAGGCCTAAGAACACTGGGGCTCTGGGCTTCTCTAGCCACCTCATCTTCTGCTCATCCTCTCGCGCACTCTAAAGAGAGCTCAGGTGAGAAATTGCAAATGTCCAGCAATTGCTCAGAGATGAAAAGTGCCAGCACTGAAAGCTCTTGCTAGCCAGCACCCTTCCTTGGAAGCGCTTTCACAGGCGCAGTAACACTGGGGCTTTGCGCTTCTCTAGCCATCAAACGTCACGGTCATTCTCTTTCCGTCTCGTAGACATGAGCTGAGAAATTGCAAACGTCGAGCAATTGCTCAGAGATGAAAAGTGCCAGCACTGAAAGCTGTTGCTAGCCAGCACCCTTCCTTGGAAGCGCTTTTGTAGGCCTAAGAACACTGGGGCTCTGGGCTTCTCTAGCCACCTCATCTTCTGCTCATCCTCTCGCGCACTCTAAAGAGAGCTCAGGTGAGAAATTGCAAACGTCGAGCAATTGCTCCGAGATGAAAAGTGCCAGCACTGAAAGCTGTTGCTAGCCAGCACCCTTCCTTGGAAGCGCTTTCACAGGCGCAGCAACACTGGGGCTTTGCACTTCTCTAGCCACCAAACGTCACGGTCATTCTCTTTCCGTCTCGTAGACACGAGCTGAGAAATTGCAAACGTCGAGCAATTGCTCAGAGATGAAAAGTGCCAGCACTGAAAGCTGTTGCTAGCCAGCACCCTTCCTTGGAAGCGCTTTTGTAGGCCTAAGAACACTGGGGCTCTGGGCTTCTCTAGCCACCTCATCTTCTGCTCATCCTCTCGCGCACTCTAAAGAGAGCTCAGGTGAGAAATTGCAAACGTCGAGCAATTGCTCAGAGATGAAAAGTGCCAGCACTGAAAGCTGTTGCTAGCCAGCACCCTTCCTTGGAAGCGCTTTCACAAGCGCAGTAACACTGGGGCTTTGCACTTCTCTAGCTACCAAACGTCACGGTCCTTCTCTTTCCGTCTCGTAGACATGAGCTGAGAAATTGCAAACGTCGAGCAATTGCTCAGAGATGAAAAGTGCCAGCACTGAAAGCTGTTGCTAGCCAGCACCCTTCCTTGGAAGCGCTTTCACAGGCGCAGCAACACTGGGGCTCTGGGCTTCTCTAGCCACCTCATCTTCTGCTCATCCTCTCGCGCACTCTAAAGAGAGCTCAGGTGAGAAATTGCAAACGTCGAGCAATTGCTCAGAGATGAAAAGTGCCAGCACTGAAAGCTGTTGCTAGCCAGCACCCTTCCTTGGAAGCGCTTTCACAGGCGCAGCAACACTGGGGCTTTGCGCTTCTCTAGCCATCAAACGTCATGGTCATTCTCTTTCCGTCTCCTAGACACGAGCTGAGAAATTGCAAACGTCAAGCAATTGCTCCGAGATGAAAAGTGCCAGCACTGAAAGCTGTTGCTAGCCAGCACCCTTCCTTGGAAGCGCTTTTGTAGGCCTAAGAACACTGGGGCTCTGGGCTTCTCTAGCCACCTCATCTTCTGCTCATCCTCTCGCGCACTCTAAAGAGAGCTCAGGTGAGAAATTGCAAACGTCCAGCAATTGCTCAGAGATGAAAAGTGCCAGCACTGAAAGCTGTTGCTAGCCAG
The DNA here is from genome assembly GCA_037962945.1 of Sarcoramphus papa. Lineage (NCBI taxonomy): Eukaryota > Metazoa > Chordata > Aves > Accipitriformes > Cathartidae > Sarcoramphus > Sarcoramphus papa. The sequence goes on along the minus strand of CM075606.1, from coordinate 2,810,997 downwards.
CACCCTTCCTTGGAAGCGCTTTCACAGGCGCAGCAACACTGGGGCTTTGCGCTTCTCTACCCACCAAACGTCACGGTCCTTCTCTTTCCGCCTCCTAGACACGAGCTGAGAAATTGCAAACGTCGAGCAATTGCTCCGAGATGAAAAGTGCCAGCACTGAAAGCTGTTGCTAGCCAGCACCCTTCCTTGGAAGCGCTTTCACAGGCGCAGCGACACTGGGGCTTTGCGCTTCTATACGCACCAAACGTCACGGTCCTTCTCTTTCCGTCTCGTAGACACGAGCTGAGAAATTGCAAACGTCGAGCAATTGCTCAGAGATGAAAAGTGCCAGCACTGAAAGCTGTTGCTAGCCAGCACCCTTCCTTGGAAGCGCTTTTGTAGGCCTAAGAACACTGGGGCTCTGGGCTTCTCTAGCCACCTCATCTTCTGCTCATCCTCTCGCGCACTCTAAAGAGAGCTCAGGTGAGAAATTGCAAACGTCCAGCAATTGCTCAGAGATGAAAAGTGCCAGCACTGAAAGCTGTTGCTAGCCAGCACCCTTCCTTGGAAGCGCTTTCACAGGCGCAGCAACACTGGGGCTTTGCGCTTCTCTACCCACCAAACGTCACGGTCCTTCTCTTTCCGTCTCGTAGACACGAGCTGAGAAATTGCAAACGTCGAGCAATTGCTCAGAGATGAAAAGTGCCAGCACTGAAAGCTCTTGCTAGCCAGCACCCTTCCTTGGAAGCGCTTTCACAGGCGCAGCAACACTGGGGCTTTGCGCTTCTATACGCACCAAACGTCACGGTCCTTCTCTTTCCGTCTCGTAGACACGAGCTGAGAAATTGCAAACGTCGAGCAATTGCTCAGAGATGAAAAGTGCCAGCACTGAAAGCTCTTGCTAGCCAGCACCCTTCCTTGGAAGCGCTTTCACAGGCGCAGCAACACTGGGGCTTTGCGCTTCTATACGCACCAAACGTCACGGTCCTTCTCTTTCCGTCTCGTAGACACGAGCTGAGAAATTGCAAACGTCGAGCAATTGCTCCGAGATGAAAAGTGCCAGCACTGAAAGCTGTTGCTAGCCAGCCCCCTTCCTTGGAAGCGCTTTTGTAGGCCTAAGCACACTGGGGCTCTGGGCTTCTCTAGCCACCTCATCTTCTGCTCATCCTCTCGCGCACTCTAAAGAGAGCTCAGGTGAGAAATTGCAAACGTCGAGCAATTGCTCCGAGATGAAAAGTGCCAGCACTGAAAGCTGTTGCTAGCCAGCACCCTTCCTTGGAAGCGCTTTTGTAGGCCTAAGAACACTGGGGCTCTGGGCTTCTCTAGCCATCAAACGTCATGGTCATTCTCTTTCCATCTCGTAGACACGAGCTGAGAAATTGCAAACGTCGAGCAATTGCTCAGAGATGAAAAGTGCCAGCACTGAAAGCTGTTGCTAGCCAGCACCCTTCCTTGGAAGCGCTTTTGTAGGCCTAAGAACACTGGGGCTCTGGGCTTCTCTAGCCACCTAATCTTCTGCTCATCCTCTCGCGCACTCTAAAGAGAGCTCAGGTGAGAAATTACAAACGTCGAGCAATTGCTCAGAGATGAAAAGTGCCAGCACTGAAAGCTGTTGCTAGCCAGCACCCTTCCTTGGAAGCGCTTTCACAGGCGCAGCAACACTGGGGCTTTGCGCTTCTCTAGCCACCAAATGTCACGGTCCTTCTCTTTCCGTCGGTAGACACGAGCTGAGAAATTGCAAACGTCGAGCAATTGCTCAGAGATGAAAAGTGCCAGCACTGAAAGCTGTTGCTAGCCAGCACCCTTCCTTGGAAGCGCTTTTGTAGGCCTAAGAACACTGGGGCTCTGGGCTTCTCTAGCCACCTCATCTTCTGCTCATCCTCTCGCGCACTCTAAAGAGAGCTCAGGTGAGAAATTGCAAATGTCCAGCAATTGCTCAGAGATGAAAAGTGCCAGCACTGAAAGCTGTTGCTAGCCAGCACCCTTCCTTGGAAGCGCTTTCACAGGCGCAGCAACACTGGGGCTTTGCGCTTCTCTAGCCACCAAACGTCACGGTCCTTCTCTTTCCGTCTCGTAGACACGAGCTGAGAAATTGCAAACGTCGAGCAATTGCTCAGAGATGAAAAGTGCCAGCACTGAAAGCTGTTGCTAGCCAGCACCCTTCCTTGGAAGCGCTTTTGTAGGCCTAAGAACACTGGGGCTCTGGGCTTCTCTAGCCACCTACTCTTCTGCTCATCCTCTCGCGCACTCTAAAGAGAGCTCAGGTGAGAAATTGCAAATGTCCAGCAATTGCTCAGAGATGAAAAGTGCCAGCACTGAAAGCTCTTGCTAGCCAGCACCCTTCCTTGGAAGCGCTTTCACAGGCGCAGTAACACTGGGACTTTGCCCTTCTCGAGCCACCAAACGTCACAGTCCTTCTCTTTCCGTCGGTAGACACGAGCTGAGAAATTGCAAACGTCGAGCAATTGCTCAGAGATGAAAAGTGCCAGCACTGAAAGCTGTTGCTAGCCAGCACCCTTCCTTGGAAGCGCTTTCACAAGCGCAGTAACACTGGGGCTTTGCGCTTCTCTAGCCACCAAACGTCACGGTCCTTCTCTTTCCGTCTCGTAGACACGAGCTGAGAAATTGCAAACGTCGAGCAATTGCTCCGAGATGAAAAGTGCCAGCACTGAAAGCTCTTGCTAGCCAGCACCCTTCCTTGGAAGCGCTTTTGTAGGCCTAAGAACACTGGGGCTCTGGGCTTCTCTAGCCACCTCATCTTCTGCTCATCCTCTCGCGCACTCTAAAGAGAGCTCAGGTGAGAAATTGCAAATGTCCAGCAATTGCTCAGAGATGAAAAGTGCCAGCACTGAAAGCTGTTGCTAGCCAGCACCCTTCCTTGGAAGCGCTTTCACAGGCGCAGTAACACTGGGGCTTTGCGCTTCTCTAGCCATCAAACGTCACGGTCATTCTCTTTCCGTCTCGTAGACATGAGCTGAGAAATTGCAAACGTCGAGCAATTGCTCAGAGATGAAAAGTGCCAGCACTGAAAGCTGTTGCTAGCCAGCACCCTTCCTTGGAAGCGCTTTTGTAGGCCTAAGAACACTGGGGCTCTGGGCTTCTCTAGCCACCTCATCTTCTGCTCATCCTCTCGCGCACTCTAAAGAGAGCTCAGGTGAGAAATTGCAAACGTCGAGCAATTGCTCAGAGATGAAAAGTGCCAGCACTGAAAGCTGTTGCTAGCCAGCACCCTTCCTTGGAAGCGCTTTCACAGGCGCAGCAACACTGGGGCTTTGCACTTCTCTAGCCACCAAACGTCACGGTCATTCTCTTTCCGTCTCGTAGACACGAGCTGAGAAATTGCAAACGTCGAGCAATTGCTCAGAGATGAAAAGTGCCAGCACTGAAAGCTGTTGCTAGCCAGCACCCTTCCTTGGAAGCGCTTTTGTAGGCCTAAGAACACTGGGGCTCTGGGCTTCTCTAGCCACCTCATCTTCTGCTCATCCTCTCGCGCACTCTAAAGAGAGCTCAGGTGAGAAATTGCAAACGTCGAGCAATTGCTCAGAGATGAAAAGTGCCAGCACTGAAAGCTGTTGCTAGCCAGCACCCTTCCTTGGAAGCGCTTTCACAAGCGCAGTAACACTGGGGCTTTGCACTTCTCTAGCTACCAAACGTCACGGTCCTTCTCTTTCCGTCTCGTAGACATGAGCTGAGAAATTGCAAACGTCGAGCAATTGCTCAGAGATGAAAAGTGCCAGCACTGAAAGCTGTTGCTAGCCAGCACCCTTCCTTGGAAGCGCTTTCACAGGCGCAGCAACACTGGGGCTCTGGGCTTCTCTAGCCACCTCATCTTCTGCTCATCCTCTCGCGCACTCTAAAGAGAGCTCAGGTGAGAAATTGCAAACGTCGAGCAATTGCTCAGAGATGAAAAGTGCCAGCACTGAAAGCTGTTGCTAGCCAGCACCCTTCCTTGGAAGCGCTTTCACAGGCGCAGCAACACTGGGGCTTTGCGCTTCTCTAGCCATCAAACGTCATGGTCATTCTCTTTCCGTCTCCTAGACACGAGCTGAGAAATTGCAAACGTCAAGCAATTGCTCCGAGATGAAAAGTGCCAGCACTGAAAGCTGTTGCTAGCCAGCACCCTTCCTTGGAAGCGCTTTTGTAGGCCTAAGAACACTGGGGCTCTGGGCTTCTCTAGCCACCTCATCTTCTGCTCATCCTCTCGCGCACTCTAAAGAGAGCTCAGGTGAGAAATTGCAAACGTCCAGCAATTGCTCAGAGATGAAAAGTGCCAGCACTGAAAGCTGTTGCTAGCCAGCACCCTTCCTTGGAAGCGCTTTCACAGGCGCAGCAACACTGGGGCTTTGCGCTTCTCTACCCACCAAACGTCACGGTCCTTCTCTTTCCGCCTCCTAGACACGAGCTGAGAAATTGCAAACGTCGAGCAATTGCTCCGAGATGAAAAGTGCCAGCACTGAAAGCTGTTGCTAGCCAGCACCCTTCCTTGGAAGCGCTTTCACAGGCGCAGCGACACTGGGGCTTTGCGCTTCTATACGCACCAAACGTCACGGTCCTTCTCTTTCCGTCTCGTAGACACGAGCTGAGAAATTGCAAACGTCGAGCAATTGCTCAGAGATGAAAAGTGCCAGCACTGAAAGCTGTTGCTAGCCAGCACCCTTCCTTGGAAGCGCTTTTGTAGGCCTAAGAACACTGGGGCTCTGGGCTTCTCTAGCCACCTCATCTTCTGCTCATCCTCTCGCGCACTCTAAAGAGAGCTCAGGTGAGAAATTGCAAACGTCGAGCAATTGCTCAGAGATGAAAAGTGCCAGCACTGAAAGCTGTTGCTAGCCAGCACCCTTCCTTGGAAGCGCTTTCACAGGCGCAGCAACACTGGGGCTTTGCGCTTCTCTAGCCACCAAACGTCACGGTCCTTCTCTTTCCGTCGGTAGACACGAGCTGAGAAATTGCAAACGTCGAGCAATTGCTCAGAGATGAAAAGTGCCAGCACTGAAAGCTCTTGCTAGCCAGCACCCTTCCTTGGAAGCGCTTTCACAGGCGCAGCAACACTGGGGCTTTGCGCTTCTCTAGCCACCAAACGTCACGGTCCTTCTCTTTCCGTCTCGTAGACACGAGCTGAGAAATTGCAAACGTCGAGCAATTGCTCAGAGATGAAAAGTGCCAGCACTGAAAGCTGTTGCTAGCCAGCACCCTTCCTTGGAAGCGTTTTTGTAGGCCTAAGAACACTGGGGCTCTGGGCTTCTCTAGCCACCTCATCTTCTGCTCATCCTCTCGCGCACTCTAAAGAGAGCTCAGGTGAGAAATTGCAAACGTCGAGCAATTGCTCAGAGATGAAAAGTGCCAGCACTGAAAGCTGTTGCTAGCCAGCACCCTTCCTTGGAAGCGCTTTCACAAGCGCAGCAACACTGGGGCTTTGCGCTTCTCTAGCCACCAAACGTCACGGTCCTTCTCTTTCCGTCTCGTAGACACGAGCTCAGAAATTGCAAACGTCGAGCAATTGCTCAGAGATGAAAAGTGCCAGCACTGAAAGCTGTTGCTAGCCAGCACCCTTCCTTGGAAGCGCTTTTGTAGGCCTAAGAACACTGGGGCTCTGGGCTTCTCTAGCCACCTCATCTTCTGCTCATCCTCTCGCGCACTCTAAAGAGAGCTCAGGTGAGAAATTGCAAATGTCCAGCAATTGCTCAGAGATGAAAAGTGCCAGCACTGAAAGCTCTTGCTAGCCAGCACCCTTCCTTGGAAGCGCTTTCACAGGCGCAGTAACACTGGGACTTTGCGCTTCTCTAGCCACCAAACGTCACAGTCCTTCTCTTTCCGTCGGTAGACACGAGCTGAGAAATTGCAAACGTCGAGCAATTGCTCAGAGATGAAAAGTGCCAGCACTGAAAGCTGTTGCTAGCCAGCACCCTTCCTTGGAAGCGCTTTTGTAGGCCTAAGAACACTGGGGCTGTGGGCTTCTCTAGCCATCAAACGTCATGGTCATTCTCTTTCCATCTCGTAGACACGAGCTGAGAAATTGCAAACGTCGAGCAATTGCTCAGAGATGAAAAGTGCCAGCACTGAAAGCTCTTGCTAGCCAGCACCCTTCCTTGGAAGCGCTTTCACAGGCGCAGCAACACTGGGGCTTTGCGCTTCTCTAGCCACCAAACGTCACGGTCCTTCTCTTTCCGTCTCGTAGACACGAGCTGAGAAATTGCAAACGTCGAGCAATTGCTCAGAGATGAAAAGTGCCAGCACTGAAAGCTGTTGCTAGCCAGCACCCTTCCTTGGAAGCGTTTTTGTAGGCCTAAGAACACTGGGGCTCTGGGCTTCTCTAGCCACCTCATCTTCTGCTCATCCTCTCGCGCACTCTAAAGAGAGCTCAGGTGAGAAATTGCAAACGTCGAGCAATTGCTCAGAGATGAAAAGTGCCAGCACTGAAAGCTGTTGCTAGCCAGCACCCTTCCTTGGAAGCGCTTTCACAAGCGCAGCAACACTGGGGCTTTGCGCTTCTCTAGCCACCAAACGTCACGGTCCTTCTCTTTCCGTCTCGTAGACACGAGCTGAGAAATTGCAAACGTCGAGCAATTGCTCAGAGATGAAAAGTGCCAGCACTGAAAGCTGTTGCTAGCCAGCACCCTTCCTTGGAAGCGCTTTTGTAGGCCTAAGAACACTGGGGCTCTGGGCTTCTCTAGCCACCTCATCTTCTGCTCATCCTCTCGCGCACTCTAAAGAGAGCTCAGGTGAGAAATTGCAAATGTCCAGCAATTGCTCAGAGATGAAAAGTGCCAGCACTGAAAGCTCTTGCTAGCCAGCACCCTTCCTTGGAAGCGCTTTCACAGGCGCAGTAACACTGGGACTTTGCGCTTCTCTAGCCACCAAACGTCACAGTCCTTCTCTTTCCGTCGGTAGACACGAGCTGAGAAATTGCAAACGTCGAGCAATTGCTCAGAGATGAAAAGTGCCAGCACTGAAAGCTGTTGCTAGCCAGCACCCTTCCTTGGAAGCGCTTTTGTAGGCCTAAGAACACTGGGGCTGTGGGCTTCTCTAGCCATCAAACGTCATGGTCATTCTCTTTCCATCTCGTAGACACGAGCTGAGAAATTGCAAACGTCGAGCAATTGCTCAGAGATGAAAAGTGCCAGCACTGAAAGCTCTTGCTAGCCAGCACCCTTCCTTGGAAGCGCTTTTGTAGCCCTTAGGACACTGGGGCTCTGGGCTTCTCTAGCCACCTCATCTTCTGCTCATCCTCTCGCGCACTCTAAAGAGAGCTCAGGTGAGAAATTGCAAACGTCCAGCAATTGCTCAGAAATGAAAAGTGCCAGCACTGAAAGCTCTTGCTAGCCAGCACCCTTCCTTGGAAGCGCTTTCACAGGCGCAGCAACACTGGGGCTTTGCGCTTCTGTACGCAACAAACATCACGGTCCTTCTCTTTCCGTCTCGTAGACACGAGCTGAGAAATTGCAAACGTCGAGCAATTGCTCAGAGATGAAAAGTGCCAGCACTGAAAGCTCTTGCTAGCCAGCACCCTTCCTTGGAAGCGCTTTTGTAGGCCTAAGAACACTGGGGCTGTGGGCTTCTCTAGCCATCAAACGTCATGGTCATTCTCTTTCCATCTCGTAGACACGAGCTGAGAAATTGCAAACGTCCAGCAATTGCTCAGAGATGAAAAGTGCCAGCACTGAAAGCTCTTGCTAGCCAGCACCCTTCCTTGGAAGCGCTTTCACAGGCGCAGCAACACTGGGGCTTTGCGCTTCTCTAGCCACCAAACGTCACGGTCCTTCTCTTTCCGTCTCGTAGACACGAGCTGAGAAATTGCAAACGTCGAGCAATTGCTCAGAGATGAAAAGTGCCAGCACTGAAAGCTGTTGCTAGCCAGCACCCTTCCTTGGAAGCGTTTTTGTAGGCCTAAGAACACTGGGGCTCTGGGCTTCTCTAGCCACCTCATCTTCTGCTCATCCTCTCGCGCACTCTAAAGAGAGCTCAGGTGAGAAATTGCAAACGTCGAGCAATTGCTCAGAGATGAAAAGTGCCAGCACTGAAAGCTGTTGCTAGCCAGCACCCTTCCTTGGAAGCGCTTTCACAAGCGCAGCAACACTGGGGCTTTGCGCTTCTCTAGCCACCAAACGTCACGGTCCTTCTCTTTCCGTCTCGTAGACACGAGCTGAGAAATTGCAAACGTCGAGCAATTGCTCAGAGATGAAAAGTGCCAGCACTGAAAGCTGTTGCTAGCCAGCACCCTTCCTTGGAAGCGCTTTTGTAGGCCTAAGAACACTGGGGCTGTGGGCTTCTCTAGCCATCAAACGTCATGGTCATTCTCTTTCCATCTCGTAGACACGAGCTGAGAAATTGCAAACGTCGAGCAATTGCTCAGAGATGAAAAGTGCCAGCACTGAAAGCTCTTGCTAGCCAGCACCCTTCCTTGGAAGCGCTTTTGTAGGCCTAAGAACACTGGGGCTCTGGGCTTCTCTAGCCACCTCATCTTCTGCTCATCCTCTCGCGCACTCTAAAGAGAGCTCAGGTGAGAAATTGCAAATGTCCAGCAATTGCTCAGAGATGAAAAGTGCCAGCACTGAAAGCTGTTGCTGGCCAGCACCGTTCCTTGGAAGCGCTTTCACAGGCGCAGCAACACTGGGGCTTTGCGCTTCTCTAGCCACCAAACGTCACGGTCCTTCTCTTTCCGTCTCGTAGACACGAGCTGAGAAATTGCAAACGTCGAGCAATTGCTCAGAGATGAAAAGTGCCAGCACTGAAAGCTGTTGCTAGCCAGCACCCTTCCTTGGAAGCGCTTTCACAGGAGCAGCAACACTGGGGCTTTGCGCTTCTATACGCACCAAACGTCACGGTCATTCTCTTTCCGTCTCGTAGACATGAGCTGAGAAATTGCAAACGTCCAGCAATTGCTCAGAGATGAAAAGTGCCAGCACTGAAAGCTGTTGCTAGCCAGCACCCTTCCTTGGAAGCTCTTTTGTAGGCCTAAGAACACTGGGGCTCTGGGCTTCTCTAGCCACCTCATCTTCTGCTCATCCTCTCGCGCACTCTAAAGAGAGCTCAGGTGAGAAATTGCAAATGTCGAGCAATTGCTCAGAGATGAAAAGTGCCAGCACTGAAAGCTCTTGCTAGCCAGCAGCCTTCCTTGGAAGCGCTTTCACAGGCGCAGCAACACTGGGGCTTTGCGCTTCTATACGCACCAAAAGTCACGGTCCTTCTCTTTCCGCCTCCTAGACACGAGGTGAGAAATTGCAAACGTCGAGCAATTGCTCAGAGATGAAAAGTGCCAGCACTGAAAGCTCTTGCTAGCCAGCACCCTTCCTTGGAAGCGCTTTCACAGGCGCAGCAACACTGGGGCTTTGCGCTTCTCTAGCCACCAAACGTCACGGTCATTCTCTTTCCGCCTCGTAGACACGAGCTGAGAAATTGCAAACGTCAAGCAATTGCTCAGAGATGAAAAGTGCCAGCACTGAAAGCTCTTGCTAGCCAGCACCCTTCCTTGGAAGCGCTTTCACAGGCGCAGCAACACTGGGGCTTTGCGCTTCTATACGCACCAAACGTCACGGTCCTTCTCTTTCCGTCTCGTAGACACGAGCTGAGAAATTGCAAACGTCGAGCAATTGCTCAGAGATGAAAAGTGCCAGCACTGAAAGCTGTTGCTAGCCAGCACCCTTCCTTGGAAGCGCTTTTGTAGGCCTAAGAACACTGGGGCTCTGGGCTTCTCTAGCCACCTCATCTTCTGCTCATCCTCTCGCGCACTCTAAAGAGAGCTCAGGTGAGAAATTGCAAACGTCGAGCAATTGCTCAGAGATGAAAAGTGCCAGCACTGAAAGCTGTTGCTAGCCAGCACCCTTCCTTGGAAGCGCTTTCACAGGCGCAGCAACACTGGGGCTTTGCGCTTCTCTAGCCATCAAACGTCATGGTCATTCTCTTTCCATCTCGTAGACACGAGCTGAGAAATTGCAAACGTCGAGCAATTGCTCAGAGATGAAAAGTGCCAGCACTGAAAGCTGTTGCTAGCCAGCACCCTTCCTTGGAAGCGCTTTTGTAGGCCTAAGAACACTGGGGCTCTGGGCTTCTCTAGCCACCTCATCTTCTGCTCATCCTCTCGCGCACTCTAAAGAGAGTTCAGGGGAGAAATTGCAAACGTCGAGCAATTGCTCAGAGATGAAAAGTGCCAGCACTGAAAGCTGTTGCTAGCCAGCACCCTTCCTTGGAAGCGCTTTTGTAGGCCTAAGAACACTGGGGCTCTGGGCTTCTCTAGCCACCTCATCTTCTGCTCATCCTCTCGCGCACTCTAAAGAGAGTTCAGGGGAGAAATTGCAAACGTCCAGCAATTGCTCAGAGATGAAAAGTGCCAGCACTGAAAGCTGTTGCTAGCCAGCACCCTTCCTTGGAAGCGCTTTCACAAGCGCAGTAACACTGGGGCTTTGCGCTTCTCTAGCCACCAAAAGTCACGGTCCTTCTCTTTCCGTCTCGTAGACACGAGCTGAGAAATTGCAAACGTCGAGCAATTGCTCCGAGATGAAAAGTGCCAGCACTGAAAGCTGTTGCTAGCCAGCACCCTTCCTTGGAAGCGCTTTTGTAGGCCTAAGAACACTGTGGCTCTGGGCTTCTCTAGCCACCTCATCTTCTGCTCATCCTCTCGCGCACTCTAAAGAGAGCTCAGGTGAGAAATTGCAAACGTCGAGCAATTGCTCAGAGATGAAAAGTGCCAGCACTGAAAGCTGTTGCTAGCCAGCACCCTTCCTTGGAAGCGCTTTCACAGGCGTAGCAACACTGGGGCTTTGCGCTTCTCTAGCCACCAAACGTCACAGTCATTCTCTTTCCGTCTCGTAGACACGAGCTGAGAAATTGCAAACGTCGAGCAATTGCTCAGAGATGAAAAGTGCCAGCACTGAAAGCTGTTGCTAGCCAGCACCCTTCCTTGGAAGCGCTTTTGTAGGCCTAAGAACACTGGGGCTCTGGGCTTCTCTAGCCACCTCATCTTCTGCTCATCCTCTCGCGCACTCTAAAGAGAGCTCAGGTGAGAAATTGCAAACGTCGAGCAATTGCTCAGAGATGAAAAGTGCCAGCACTGAAAGCTGTTGCTAGCCAGCACCCTTCCTTGGAAGCGCTTTCACAGGCGCAGTAACACTGGGGCTTTGCGCTTCTCTAGCCACCAAACGTCACGGTCCTTCTCTTTCCGTCTCGTAGACACGAGCTGAGAAATTGCAAATGTCGAGCAATTGCTCAGAGATGAAAAGTGCCAGCACTGAAAGCTGTTGCTAGCCAGCACCCTTCCTTGGAAGCGCTTTTGTAGGCCTAAAAACACTGGGGCTCTGGGCTTCTCTAGCCACCTCATCTTCTGCTCATCCTCTCGCGCACTCTAAAGAGAGTTCAGGGGAGAAATTGCAAACGTCCAGCAATTGCTCAGAGATGAAAAGTGCCAGCACTGAAAGCTGTTGCTAGCCAGCACCCTTCCTTGGAAGCGCTTTCACAGGCACAGCAACACTGGGGCTTTGCGCTTCTCTAGCCACCAAACGTCACGGTCCTTCTCTTTCCGTCTCGTAGACATGAGCTGAGAAATTGCAAACGTCGAGCAATTGCTCAGAGATGAAAAGTGCCAGCACTGAAAGCTCTTGCTAGCCAGCACCCTTCCTTGGAAGCGCTTTTGTAGGCCTAAGAACACTGGGGCTCTGGGCTTCTCTAGCCACCTCATCTTCTGCTCATCCTCTCGCGCACTCTAAAGAGAGCTCAGGTGAGAAATTGCAAACGTCGAGCAATTGCTCAGAGATGAAAAGTGCCAGCACTGAAAGCTGTTGCTAGCCAGCACCCTTCCTTGGAAGCGCTTTCACAGGCGCAGTAACACTGGGGCTTTGCGCTTCTCTAGCCATCAAACGTCACGGTCATTCTCTTTCCGTCTCGTAGACATGAGCTGAGAAATTGCAAACGTCGAGCAATTGCTCAGAGATGAAAAGTGCCAGCACTGAAAGCTGTTGCTAGCCAGCACCCTTCCTTGGAAGCGCTTTTGTAGGCCTAAGAACACTGGGGCTCTGGGCTTCTCTAGCCACCTACTCTTCTGCTCATCCTCTCGCGCACTCTAAAGAGAGCTCAGGTGAGAAATTGCAAACGTCGAGCAATTGCTCAGAGATGAAAAGTGCCAGCACTGAAAGCTGTTGCTAGCCAGCACCCTTCCTTGGAAGCGCTTTCACAGGCGCAGCAACACTGGGGCTTTGCACTTCTCTAGCCACCAAACGTCACGGTCCTTCTCTTTCCGTCTCGTAGACACGAGCTGAGAAATTGCAAACGTCGAGCAATTGCTCCGAGATGAAAAGTGCCAGCACTGAAAGCTGTTGCTAGCCAGCACCCTTCCTTGGAAGCGCTTTTGTAGGCCTAAGAACACTGGGGCTCTGGGCTTCTCTAGCCACCTCATCTTCTGCTCATTCTCTCGCGCACTCTAAAGAGAGCTCAGGTGAGAAATTGCAAACGTCGAGCAATTGCTCAGAGATGAAAAGTGCCAGCACTGAAAGCTGTTGCTAGCCAGCACCCTTCCTTGGAAGCGCTTTCACAAGCGCAGTAACACTGGGGCTTTGCACTTCTCTAGCTACCAAACGTCACGGTCCTTCTCTTTCCGTCTCGTAGACACGAGCTGAGAAATTGCAAACGTCGAGCAATTGCTCAGAGATGAAAAGTGCCAGCACTGAAAGCTGTTGCTAGCCAGCACCCTTCCTTGGAAGCGCTTTCACAGGCGCAGCAACACTGGGGCTTTGCGCTTCTCTAGCCATCAAACGTCATGGTCATTCTCTTTCCGTCTCGTAGACACGAGCTCAGAAATTGCAAACGTCAAGCAATTGCTCCGAGATGAAAAGTGCCAGCACTGAAAGCTCTTGCTAGCCAGCCCCCTTCCTTGGAAGCGCTTTTGTAGGCCTAAGAACACTGGGGCTCTGGGCTTCTCTAGCCACCTCATCTTCTGCTCATCCTCTCGCGCACTCTAAAGAGAGCTCAGGTGAGAAATTGCAAACGTCCAGCAATTGCTCAGAGATGAAAAGTGCCAGCACTGAAAGCTCTTGCTAGCCAGCACCCTTCCTTGGAAGCGCTTTCACAGGCGCAGCAACACTGGGGCTTTGCGCTTCTCTACCCACCAAACGTCACGGTCCTTCTCTTTCCGCCTCCTAGACACGAGCTGAGAAATTGCAAACGTCGAGCAATTGCTCAGAGATGAAAAGTGCCAGCACTGAAAGCTGTTGCTAGCCAGCACCCTTCCTTGGAAGCGCTTTCACAGGCGCAGCGACACTGGGGCTTAGCGCTTCTATACGCACCAAACGTCACGGTCATTCTCTTTCCGTGTCGTAGATACGAGCTGAGAAATTGCAAACGTCGAGCAATTGCTCAGAGATGAAAAGTGCCAGCACTGAAAGCTGTTGCTAGCCAGCACCCTTCCTTGGAAGCGCTTTTGTAGGCCTAAGAACACTGGGGCTCTGGGCTTCTCTAGCCACCTCATCTTCTGCTCATCCTCTCGCGCACTCTAAAGAGAGCTCAGGTGAGAAATTGCAAACGTCCAGCAATTGCTCAGAGATGAAAAGTGCCAGCACTGAAAGCTGTTGCTAGCCAGCACCCTTCCTTGGAAGCGCTTTCACAGGCGCAGCAACACTGGGGCTTTGCGCTTCTCTAGCCACCAAACGTCACGGTCCTTCTCTTTCCGTCGGTAGACACGAGCTGAGAAATTGCAAACGTCGAGCAATTGCTCCGAGATGAAAAGTGCCAGCACTGAAAGCTCTTGCTAGCCAGCACCCTTCCTTGGAAGCGCTTTCACAGGCGCAGCAACACTGGGGCTTTGCGCTTCTCTACCCACCAAACGTCACGGTCCTTCTCTTTCCGTCTCGTAGACACGAGCTGAGAAATTGCAAACGTCGAGCAATTGCTCAGAGATGAAAAGTGCCAGCACTGAAAGCTGTTGCTAGCCAGCACCCTTCCTTGGAAGCGCTTTTGTAGGCCTAAGAACACTGGGGCTCTGGGCTTCTCTAGCCACCTCATCTTCTGCTCATCCTCTCGCGCACTCTAAAGAGAGCTCAGGTGAGAAATTGCAAACGTCCAGCAATTGCTCAGAGATGAAAAGTGCCAGCACTGAAAGCTGTTGCTAGCCAGCACCCTTCCTTGGAAGCGCTTTCACAGGCGCAGCAACACTGGGGCTTTGCGCTTCTCTAGCCACCAAACGTCACGGTCCTTCTCTTTCCGTCGGTAGACACGAGCTGAGAAATTGCAAACGTCGAGCAATTGCTCAGCGATGAAAAGTGCCAGCACTGAAAGCTGTTGCTAGCCAGCACCCTTCCTTGGAAGCGCTTTTGTAGGCCTAAGAACACTGGGGCTCTGGGCTTCTCTAGCCACCTCATCTTCTGCTCATCCTCTCGCGCACTCTAAAGAGAGCTCAGGTGAGAAATTGCAAATGTCCAGCAATTGCTCAGAGATGAAAAGTGCCAGCACTGAAAGCTGTTGCTAGCCAGCACCCTTCCTTGGAAGCGCTTTCACAGGCGCAGCAACACTGGGGCTTTGCGCTTCTCTAGCCACCAAACGTCACGGTCCTTCTCTTTCCGTCTCGTAGACACGAGCTCAGAAATTGCAAACGTCGAGCAATTGCTCAGAGATGAAAAGTGCCAGCACTGAAAGCTGTTGCTAGCCAGCACCCTTCCTTGGAAGCGCTTTTGTAGGCCTAAGAACACTGGGGCTCTGGGCTTCTCTAGCCACCTAATCTTCTGCTCATCCTCTCGCGCACTCTAAAGAGAGCTCAGGTGAGAAATTGCAAATGTCCAGCAATTGCTCAGAGATGAAAAGTGCCAGCACTGAAAGCTCTTGCTAGCCAGCACCCTTCCTTGGAAGCGCTTTCACAGGCGCAGTAACACTGGGACTTTGCGCTTCTCTAGCCACCAAACGTCACAGTCCTTCTCTTTCCGTCGGTAGACACGAGCTGAGAAATTGCAAACATCGAGCAATTGCTCCGAGATGAAAAGTGCCAGCACTGAAAGCTGTTGCTAGCCAGCACCCTTCCTTGGAAGCGCTTTTGTAGGCCTAAGAACACTGGGGCTCTGGGCTTCTCTAGCCACCTAATCTTCTGCTCATCCTCTCGCGCACTCTAAAGAGAGCTCAGGTGAGAAATTGCAAACGTCGAGCAATTGCTCAGAGATGAAAAGTGCCAGCACTGAAAGCTGTTGCTAGCCAGCACCCTTCCTTGGAAGCGCTTTTGTAGCCCTTAGGACACTGGGGCTCTGGGCTTCTCTAGCCACCTCATCTTCTGCTCATCCTCTCGCGCACTCTAAAGAGAGCTCAGGTGAGAAATTGCAAACGTCGAGCAATTGCTCAGAGATGAAAAGTGCCAGCACTGAAAGCTCTTGCTAGCCAGCACCCTTCCTTGGAAGCGCTTTCACAGGCGCAGCAACACTGGGGCTTTGCGCTTCTCTACCCACCAAACGTCACGGTCCTTCTCTTTCCGTCTCGTAGACACGAGCTGAGAAATTGCAAACGTCGAGCAATTGCTCAGAGATGAAAAGTGCCAGCACTGAAAGCTGTTGCTAGCCAGCACCCTTCCTTGGAAGCGCTTTTGTAGGCCTAAGAACACTGGGGCTCTGGGCTTCTCTAGCCACCTCATCTTCTGCTCATCCTCTCGCGCACTCTAAAGAGAGCTCAGGTGAGAAATTGCAAATGTCCAGCAATTGCTCAGAGATGAAAAGTGCCAGCACTGAAAGCTGTTGCTAGCCAGCACCCTTCCTTGGAAGCGCTTTCACAGGCGCAGCAACACTGGGGCTTTGCGCTTCTCTAGCCACCAAACGTCACGGTCCTTCTCTTTCCGTCTCGTAGACACGAGCTGAGAAATTGCAAACGTCGAGCAATTGCTCCGAGATGAAAAGTGCCAGCACTGAAAGCTGTTGCTAGCCAGCACCCTTCCTTGGAAGCGCTTTTGTAGGCCTAAGAACACTGGGGCTCTGGGCTTCTCTAGCCACCTCATCTTCTGCTCATCCTCTCGCGCACTCTAAAGAGAGCTCAGGTGAGAAATTGCAAATGTCCAGCAATTGCTCAGAGATGAAAAGTGCCAGCACTGAAAGCTCTTGCTAGCCAGCACCCTTCCTTGGAAGCGCTTTCACAGGCGCAGCAACACTGGGACTTTGCGCTTCTCTAGCCACCAAACGTCACAGTCCTTCTCTTTCCGTCGGTAGACACGAGCTGAGAAATTGCAAACGTCGAGCAATTGCTCAGAGATGAAAAGTGCCAGCACTGAAAGCTGTTGCTAGCCAGCACCCTTCCTTGGAAGCGCTTTTGTAGGCCTAAGAACACTGGGGCTCTGGGCTTCTCTAGCCACCTCATCTTCTGCTCATCCTCTCGCGCACTCTAAAGAGAGCTCAGGTGAGAAATTGCAAATGTCCAGCAATTGCTCAGAGATGAAAAGTGCCAGCACTGAAAGCTGTTGCTAGCCAGCACCCTTCCTTGGAAGCGCTTTCACAGGCGCAGCAACACTGGGGCTTTGCGCTTCTCTACCCACCAAACGTCACGGTCCTTCTCTTTCCGTCTCGTAGACACGAGCTGAGAAATTGCAAACGTCGAGCAATTGCTCCGAGATTAAAAGTGCCAGCACTGAAAGCTGTTGCTAGCCAGCACCCTTCCTTGGAAGCGCTTTTGTAGGCCTAAGAACACTGGGGCTCTGGGCTTCTCTAGCCACCTCATCTTCTGCTCATCCTCTCGCGCACTCTAAAGAGAGCTCAGGTGAGAAATTGCAAATGTCCAGCAATTGCTCAGAGATGAAAAGTGCCAGCACTGAAAGCTCTTGCTAGCCAGCACCCTTCCTTGGAAGCGCTTTCACAGGCGCAGTAACACTGGGACTTTGCGCTTCTCTAGCCACCAAACGTCACAGTCCTTCTCTTTCCGTCGGTAGACACGAGCTGAGAAATTGCAAACGTCGAGCAATTGCTCAGAGATGAAAAGTGCCAGCACTGAAAGCTGTTGCTAGCCAGCACCCTTCCTTGGAAGCGCTTTTGTAGGCCTAAGAACACTGGGGCTCTGGGCTTCTCTAGCCACCTCATCTTCTGCTCATCCTCTCGCGCACTCTAAAGAGAGCTCAGGTGAGAAATTGCAAACGTCGAGCAATTGCTCCGAGATGAAAAGTGCCAGCACTGAAAGCTCTTGCTAGCCAGCACCCTTCCTTGGAAGCGCTTTTGTAGCCCTTAGGACACTGGGGCTCTGGGCTTCTCTAGCCACCTCATCTTCTGCTCATCCTCTCGCGCACTCTAAAGAGAGCTCAGGTGAGAAATTGCAAACGTCGAGCAATTGCTCAGAGATGAAAAGTGCCAGCACTGAAAGCTGTTGCTAGCCAGCACCCTTCCTTGGAAGCGCTTTCACAGGCGCAGCAACACTGGGGCTTTGCGCTTCTCTACGCACCAAACGTCACGGTCCTTCTCTTTCCGTCTCGTAGACACGAGGTGAGAAATTGCAAACGTCGAGCAATTGCTCAGAGATGAAAAGTGCCAGCACTGAAAGCTGTTGCTAGCCAGCACCCTTCCTTGGAAGCGCTTTTGTAGGCCTAAGAACACTGGGGCTCTGGGCTTCTCTAGCCACCTCATCTTCTGCTCATCCTCTCGCACACTCTAAAGAGAGCTCAGGTGAGAAATTGCAAACGTCCAGCAATTGCTCAGAGATGAAAAGTGCCAGCACTGAAAGCTCTTGCTAGCCAGCACCCTTCCTTGGAAGCGCTTTCACAGGCGCAGCAACACTGGGGCTTTGTGCTTCTCTACCCACCAAACGTCACGGTCCTTCTCTTTCCGTCTCGTAGACACGAGCTGAGAAATTGCAAACGTCCAGCAATTGCTCAGAGATGAAAAGTGCCAGCACTGAAAGCTGTTGCTAGCCAGCACCCTTCCTTGGAAGCGCTTTTGTAGGCCTAAGAACACTGGGGCTCTGGGCTTCTCTAGCCACCTCATCTTCTGCTCATCCTCTCGCGCACTCTAAAGAGAGCTCAGGTGAGAAATTGCAAATGTCCAGCAATTGCTCAGAGATGAAAAGTGCCAGCACTGAAAGCTGTTGCTAGCCAGCACCCTTCCTTGGAAGCGCTTTCACAGGCGCAGCAACACTGGGGCTTTGCGCTTCTCTAGCCACCAAAAGTCACGGTCATTCTCTTTCCGTCTCGTAGACACGAGCTGAGAAATTGCAAACGTCGAGCAATTGCTCAGAGATGAAAAGTGCCAGCACTGAAAGCTGTTGCTAGCCAGCACCCTTCCTTGGAAGCGCTTTTGTAGGCCTAAGAACACTGGGGCTCTGGGCTTCTCTAGCCACCTCATCTTCTGCTCATCCTCTCGCGCACTCTAAAGAGAGCTCAGGTGAGAAATTGCAAATGTCCAGCAATTGCTCAGAGATGAAAAGTGCCAGCACTGAAAGCTGTTGCTAGCCAGCACCCTTCCTTGGAAGCGCTTTCACAGGCGCAGCAACACTGGGGCTTTGCGCTTCTCTACCCACCAAACGTCACGGTCCTTCTCTTTCCGTCTCGTAGACACGAGCTGAGAAATTGCAAACGTCGAGCAATTGCTCCGAGATGAAAAGTGCCAGCACTGAAAGCTGTTGCTAGCCAGCACCCTTCCTTGGAAGCGCTTTTGTAGGCCTAAGAACACTGGGGCTCTGGGCTTCTCTAGCCACCTCATCTTCTGCTCATCCTCTCGCGCACTCTAAAGAGAGCTCAGGTGAGAAATTGCAAATGTCCAGCAATTGCTCAGAGATGAAAAGTGCCAGCACTGAAAGCTGTTGCTAGCCAGCACCCTTCCTTGGAAGCGCTTTCACAGGCGCAGTAACACTGGGGCTTTGCGCTTCTCTAGCCACCAAACGTCACAGTCCTTCTCTTTCCGTCGGTAGACACAAGCTGAGAAATTGCAAACGTCGAGCAATTGCTCAGAGATGAAAAGTGCCAGCACTGAAAGCTGTTGCTAGCCAGCACCCTTCCTTGGAAGCGCTTTTGTAGGCCTAAGAACACTGGGGCTCTGGGCTTCTCTAGCCACCTCATCTTCTGCTCATCCTCTCGCGCACTCTAAAGAGAGCTCAGGTGAGAAATTGCAAACGTCGAGCAATTGCTCAGAGATGAAAAGTGCCAGCACTGAAAGCTGTTGCTAGCCAGCACCCTTCCTTGGAAGCGCTTTTGTAGCCCTTAGGACACTGGGGCTCTGGGCTTCTCTAGCCACCTCATCTTCTGCTCATCCTCTCGCGCACTCTAAAGAGAGCTCAGGTGAGAAATTGCAAACGTCGAGCAATTGCTCAGAGATGAAAAGTGCCAGCACTGAAAGCTGTTGCTAGCCAGCACCCTTCCTTGGAAGCGCTTTCACAGGCGCAGCAACACTGGGGCTTTGCGCTTCTCTACGCACCAAACGTCACGGTCCTTCTCTTTCCGTCTCGTAGACACGAGCTGAGAAATTGCAAACGTCCAGCAATTGCTCAGAGATGAAAAGTGCCAGCACTGAAAGCTGTTGCTAGCCAGCCCCCTTCCTTGGAAGCGCTTTTGTAGGCCTAAGCACACTGGGGCTCTGGGCTTCTCTAGCCACCTCATCTTCTGCTCATCCTCTCGCGCACTCTAAAGAGAGCTCAGGTGAGAAATTGCAAACGTCGAGCAATTGCTCAGAGATGAAAAGTGCCAGCACTGAAAGCTGTTGCTAGCCAGCACCCTTCCTTGGAAGCGCTTTTGTAGGCCTAAGAACACTGGGGCTCTGGGCTTCTCTAGCCATCAAACGTCATGGTCATTCTCTTTCCATCTCGTAGACACGAGCTGAGAAATTGCAAACGTCGAGCAATTGCTCAGAGATGAAAAGTGCCAGCACTGAAAGCTGTTGCTAGCCAGCACCCTTCCTTGGAAGCGCTTTCACAGGCGCAGCAACACTGGGGCTTTGCGCTTCTCTAGCCACCAAATGTCACGGTCCTTCTCTTTCCGTCGGTAGACACGAGCTGAGAAATTGCAAACGTCGAGCAATTGCTCAGAGATGAAAAGTGCCAGCACTGAAAGCTGTTGCTAGCCAGCACCCTTCCTTGGAAGCGCTTTTGTAGGCCTAAGAACACTGGGGCTCTGGGCTTCTCTAGCCACCTCATCTTCTGCTCATCCTCTCGCGCACTCTAAAGAGAGCTCAGGTGAGAAATTGCAAATGTCCAGCAATTGCTCAGAGATGAAAAGTGCCAGCACTGAAAGCTGTTGCTAGCCAGCACCCTTCCTTGGAAGCGCTTTCACAGGCGCAGCAACACTGGGGCTTTGCGCTTCTATACGCACCAAACGTCACGGTCCTTCTCTTTCCGTCTCGTAGACACGAGCTGAGAAATTGCAAACGTCGAGCAATTGCTCAGAGATGAAAAGTGCCAGCACTGAAAGCTGTTGCTAGCCAGCACCCTTCCTTGGAAGCGCTTTTGTAGGCCTAAGAACACTGGGGCTCTGGGCTTCTCTAGCCACCTACTCTTCTGCTCATCCTCTCGCGCACTCTAAAGAGAGCTCAGGTGAGAAATTGCAAATGTCCAGCAATTGCTCAGAGATGAAAAGTGCCAGCACTGAAAGCTCTTGCTAGCCAGCACCCTTCCTTGGAAGCGCTTTCACAGGCGCAGTAACACTGGGACTTTGCCCTTCTCGAGCCACCAAACGTCACAGTCCTTCTCTTTCCGTCGGTAGACACGAGCTGAGAAATTGCAAACGTCGAGCAATTGCTCAGAGATGAAAAGTGCCAGCACTGAAAGCTGTTGCTAGCCAGCACCCTTCCTTGGAAGCGCTTTCACAAGCGCAGTAACACTGGGGCTTTGCGCTTCTCTAGCCACCAAACGTCACGGTCCTTCTCTTTCCGTCTCGTAGACACGAGCTGAGAAATTGCAAACGTCGAGCAATTGCTCCGAGATGAAAAGTGCCAGCACTGAAAGCTCTTGCTAGCCAGCACCCTTCCTTGGAAGCGCTTTTGTAGGCCTAAGAACACTGGGGCTCTGGGCTTCTCTAGCCACCTCATCTTCTGCTCATCCTCTCGCGCACTCTAAAGAGAGCTCAGGTGAGAAATTGCAAATGTCCAGCAATTGCTCAGAGATGAAAAGTGCCAGCACTGAAAGCTCTTGCTAGCCAGCACCCTTCCTTGGAAGCGCTTTCACAGGCGCAGTAACACTGGGGCTTTGCGCTTCTCTAGCCATCAAACGTCACGGTCATTCTCTTTCCGTCTCGTAGACATGAGCTGAGAAATTGCAAACGTCGAGCAATTGCTCAGAGATGAAAAGTGCCAGCACTGAAAGCTGTTGCTAGCCAGCACCCTTCCTTGGAAGCGCTTTTGTAGGCCTAAGAACACTGGGGCTCTGGGCTTCTCTAGCCACCTCATCTTCTGCTCATCCTCTCGCGCACTCTAAAGAGAGCTCAGGTGAGAAATTGCAAACGTCGAGCAATTGCTCCGAGATGAAAAGTGCCAGCACTGAAAGCTGTTGCTAGCCAGCACCCTTCCTTGGAAGCGCTTTCACAGGCGCAGCAACACTGGGGCTTTGCACTTCTCTAGCCACCAAACGTCACGGTCATTCTCTTTCCGTCTCGTAGACACGAGCTGAGAAATTGCAAACGTCGAGCAATTGCTCAGAGATGAAAAGTGCCAGCACTGAAAGCTGTTGCTAGCCAGCACCCTTCCTTGGAAGCGCTTTTGTAGGCCTAAGAACACTGGGGCTCTGGGCTTCTCTAGCCACCTCATCTTCTGCTCATCCTCTCGCGCACTCTAAAGAGAGCTCAGGTGAGAAATTGCAAACGTCGAGCAATTGCTCAGAGATGAAAAGTGCCAGCACTGAAAGCTGTTGCTAGCCAGCACCCTTCCTTGGAAGCGCTTTCACAAGCGCAGTAACACTGGGGCTTTGCACTTCTCTAGCTACCAAACGTCACGGTCCTTCTCTTTCCGTCTCGTAGACATGAGCTGAGAAATTGCAAACGTCGAGCAATTGCTCAGAGATGAAAAGTGCCAGCACTGAAAGCTGTTGCTAGCCAGCACCCTTCCTTGGAAGCGCTTTCACAGGCGCAGCAACACTGGGGCTCTGGGCTTCTCTAGCCACCTCATCTTCTGCTCATCCTCTCGCGCACTCTAAAGAGAGCTCAGGTGAGAAATTGCAAACGTCGAGCAATTGCTCAGAGATGAAAAGTGCCAGCACTGAAAGCTGTTGCTAGCCAGCACCCTTCCTTGGAAGCGCTTTCACAGGCGCAGCAACACTGGGGCTTTGCGCTTCTCTAGCCATCAAACGTCATGGTCATTCTCTTTCCGTCTCCTAGACACGAGCTGAGAAATTGCAAACGTCAAGCAATTGCTCCGAGATGAAAAGTGCCAGCACTGAAAGCTGTTGCTAGCCAGCACCCTTCCTTGGAAGCGCTTTTGTAGGCCTAAGAACACTGGGGCTCTGGGCTTCTCTAGCCACCTCATCTTCTGCTCATCCTCTCGCGCACTCTAAAGAGAGCTCAGGTGAGAAATTGCAAACGTCCAGCAATTGCTCAGAGATGAAAAGTGCCAGCACTGAAAGCTGTTGCTAGCCAGCACCCTTCCTTGGAAGCGCTTTCACAGGCGCAGCAACACTGGGGCTTTGCGCTTCTCTACCCACCAAACGTCACGGTCCTTCTCTTTCCGCCTCCTAGACACGAGCTGAGAAATTGCAAACGTCGAGCAATTGCTCCGAGATGAAAAGTGCCAGCACTGAAAGCTGTTGCTAGCCAGCACCCTTCCTTGGAAGCGCTTTCACAGGCGCAGCGACACTGGGGCTTTGCGCTTCTATACGCACCAAACGTCACGGTCCTTCTCTTTCCGTCTCGTAGACACGAGCTGAGAAATTGCAAACGTCGAGCAATTGCTCAGAGATGAAAAGTGCCAGCACTGAAAGCTGTTGCTAGCCAGCACCCTTCCTTGGAAGCGCTTTTGTAGGCCTAAGAACACTGGGGCTCTGGGCTTCTCTAGCCACCTCATCTTCTGCTCATCCTCTCGCGCACTCTAAAGAGAGCTCAGGTGAGAAATTGCAAACGTCCAGCAATTGCTCAGAGATGAAAAGTGCCAGCACTGAAAGCTGTTGCTAGCCAGCACCCTTCCTTGGAAGCGCTTTCACAGGCGCAGCAACACTGGGGCTTTGCGCTTCTCTACCCACCAAACGTCACGGTCCTTCTCTTTCCGTCTCGTAGACACGAGCTGAGAAATTGCAAACGTCGAGCAATTGCTCAGAGATGAAAAGTGCCAGCACTGAAAGCTCTTGCTAGCCAGCACCCTTCCTTGGAAGCGCTTTCACAGGCGCAGCAACACTGGGGCTTTGCGCTTCTATACGCACCAAACGTCACGGTCCTTCTCTTTCCGTCTCGTAGACACGAGCTGAGAAATTGCAAACGTCGAGCAATTGCTCAGAGATGAAAAGTGCCAGCACTGAAAGCTCTTGCTAGCCAGCACCCTTCCTTGGAAGCGCTTTCACAGGCGCAGCAACACTGGGGCTTTGCGCTTCTATACGCACCAAACGTCACGGTCCTTCTCTTTCCGTCTCGTAGACACGAGCTGAGAAATTGCAAACGTCGAGCAATTGCTCCGAGATGAAAAGTGCCAGCACTGAAAGCTGTTGCTAGCCAGCCCCCTTCCTTGGAAGCGCTTTTGTAGGCCTAAGCACACTGGGGCTCTGGGCTTCTCTAGCCACCTCATCTTCTGCTCATCCTCTCGCGCACTCTAAAGAGAGCTCAGGTGAGAAATTGCAAACGTCGAGCAATTGCTCAGAGATGAAAAGTGCCAGCACTGAAAGCTGTTGCTAGCCAGCACCCTTCCTTGGAAGCGCTTTTGTAGGCCTAAGAACACTGGGGCTCTGGGCTTCTCTAGCCATCAAACGTCATGGTCATTCTCTTTCCATCTCGTAGACACGAGCTGAGAAATTGCAAACGTCGAGCAATTGCTCAGAGATGAAAAGTGCCAGCACTGAAAGCTGTTGCTAGCCAGCACCCTTCCTTGGAAGCGCTTTTGTAGGCCTAAGAACACTGGGGCTCTGGGCTTCTCTAGCCACCTAATCTTCTGCTCATCCTCTCGCGCACTCTAAAGAGAGCTCAGGTGAGAAATTACAAACGTCGAGCAATTGCTCAGAGATGAAAAGTGCCAGCACTGAAAGCTGTTGCTAGCCAGCACCCTTCCTTGGAAGCGCTTTCACAGGCGCAGCAACACTGGGGCTTTGCGCTTCTCTAGCCACCAAATGTCACGGTCCTTCTCTTTCCGTCGGTAGACACGAGCTGAGAAATTGCAAACGTCGAGCAATTGCTCAGAGATGAAAAGTGCCAGCACTGAAAGCTGTTGCTAGCCAGCACCCTTCCTTGGAAGCGCTTTTGTAGGCCTAAGAACACTGGGGCTCTGGGCTTCTCTAGCCACCTCATCTTCTGCTCATCCTCTCGCGCACTCTAAAGAGAGCTCAGGTGAGAAATTGCAAATGTCCAGCAATTGCTCAGAGATGAAAAGTGCCAGCACTGAAAGCTGTTGCTAGCCAGCACCCTTCCTTGGAAGCGCTTTCACAGGCGCAGCAACACTGGGGCTTTGCGCTTCTCTAGCCACCAAACGTCACGGTCCTTCTCTTTCCGTCTCGTAGACACGAGCTGAGAAATTGCAAACGTCGAGCAATTGCTCAGAGATGAAAAGTGCCAGCACTGAAAGCTGTTGCTAGCCAGCACCCTTCCTTGGAAGCGCTTTTGTAGGCCTAAGAACACTGGGGCTCTGGGCTTCTCTAGCCACCTACTCTTCTGCTCATCCTCTCGCGCACTCTAAAGAGAGCTCAGGTGAGAAATTGCAAATGTCCAGCAATTGCTCAGAGATGAAAAGTGCCAGCACTGAAAGCTCTTGCTAGCCAGCACCCTTCCTTGGAAGCGCTTTCACAGGCGCAGTAACACTGGGACTTTGCCCTTCTCGAGCCACCAAACGTCACAGTCCTTCTCTTTCCGTCGGTAGACACGAGCTGAGAAATTGCAAACGTCGAGCAATTGCTCAGAGATGAAAAGTGCCAGCACTGAAAGCTGTTGCTAGCCAGCACCCTTCCTTGGAAGCGCTTTCACAAGCGCAGTAACACTGGGGCTTTGCGCTTCTCTAGCCACCAAACGTCACGGTCCTTCTCTTTCCGTCTCGTAGACACGAGCTGAGAAATTGCAAACGTCGAGCAATTGCTCCGAGATGAAAAGTGCCAGCACTGAAAGCTCTTGCTAGCCAGCACCCTTCCTTGGAAGCGCTTTTGTAGGCCTAAGAACACTGGGGCTCTGGGCTTCTCTAGCCACCTCATCTTCTGCTCATCCTCTCGCGCACTCTAAAGAGAGCTCAGGTGAGAAATTGCAAATGTCCAGCAATTGCTCAGAGATGAAAAGTGCCAGCACTGAAAGCTGTTGCTAGCCAGCACCCTTCCTTGGAAGCGCTTTCACAGGCGCAGTAACACTGGGGCTTTGCGCTTCTCTAGCCATCAAACGTCACGGTCATTCTCTTTCCGTCTCGTAGACATGAGCTGAGAAATTGCAAACGTCGAGCAATTGCTCAGAGATGAAAAGTGCCAGCACTGAAAGCTGTTGCTAGCCAGCACCCTTCCTTGGAAGCGCTTTTGTAGGCCTAAGAACACTGGGGCTCTGGGCTTCTCTAGCCACCTCATCTTCTGCTCATCCTCTCGCGCACTCTAAAGAGAGCTCAGGTGAGAAATTGCAAACGTCGAGCAATTGCTCAGAGATGAAAAGTGCCAGCACTGAAAGCTGTTGCTAGCCAGCACCCTTCCTTGGAAGCGCTTTCACAGGCGCAGCAACACTGGGGCTTTGCACTTCTCTAGCCACCAAACGTCACGGTCATTCTCTTTCCGTCTCGTAGACACGAGCTGAGAAATTGCAAACGTCGAGCAATTGCTCAGAGATGAAAAGTGCCAGCACTGAAAGCTGTTGCTAGCCAGCACCCTTCCTTGGAAGCGCTTTTGTAGGCCTAAGAACACTGGGGCTCTGGGCTTCTCTAGCCACCTCATCTTCTGCTCATCCTCTCGCGCACTCTAAAGAGAGCTCAGGTGAGAAATTGCAAACGTCGAGCAATTGCTCAGAGATGAAAAGTGCCAGCACTGAAAGCTGTTGCTAGCCAGCACCCTTCCTTGGAAGCGCTTTCACAAGCGCAGTAACACTGGGGCTTTGCACTTCTCTAGCTACCAAACGTCACGGTCCTTCTCTTTCCGTCTCGTAGACATGAGCTGAGAAATTGCAAACGTCGAGCAATTGCTCAGAGATGAAAAGTGCCAGCACTGAAAGCTGTTGCTAGCCAGCACCCTTCCTTGGAAGCGCTTTCACAGGCGCAGCAACACTGGGGCTCTGGGCTTCTCTAGCCACCTCATCTTCTGCTCATCCTCTCGCGCACTCTAAAGAGAGCTCAGGTGAGAAATTGCAAACGTCGAGCAATTGCTCAGAGATGAAAAGTGCCAGCACTGAAAGCTGTTGCTAGCCAGCACCCTTCCTTGGAAGCGCTTTCACAGGCGCAGCAACACTGGGGCTTTGCGCTTCTCTAGCCATCAAACGTCATGGTCATTCTCTTTCCGTCTCCTAGACACGAGCTGAGAAATTGCAAACGTCAAGCAATTGCTCCGAGATGAAAAGTGCCAGCACTGAAAGCTGTTGCTAGCCAGCACCCTTCCTTGGAAGCGCTTTTGTAGGCCTAAGAACACTGGGGCTCTGGGCTTCTCTAGCCACCTCATCTTCTGCTCATCCTCTCGCGCACTCTAAAGAGAGCTCAGGTGAGAAATTGCAAACGTCCAGCAATTGCTCAGAGATGAAAAGTGCCAGCACTGAAAGCTGTTGCTAGCCAGCACCCTTCCTTGGAAGCGCTTTCACAGGCGCAGCAACACTGGGGCTTTGCGCTTCTCTACCCACCAAACGTCACGGTCCTTCTCTTTCCGCCTCCTAGACACGAGCTGAGAAATTGCAAACGTCGAGCAATTGCTCCGAGATGAAAAGTGCCAGCACTGAAAGCTGTTGCTAGCCAGCACCCTTCCTTGGAAGCGCTTTCACAGGCGCAGCGACACTGGGGCTTTGCGCTTCTATACGCACCAAACGTCACGGTCCTTCTCTTTCCGTCTCGTAGACACGAGCTGAGAAATTGCAAACGTCGAGCAATTGCTCAGAGATGAAAAGTGCCAGCACTGAAAGCTGTTGCTAGCCAGCACCCTTCCTTGGAAGCGCTTTTGTAGGCCTAAGAACACTGGGGCTCTGGGCTTCTCTAGCCACCTCATCTTCTGCTCATCCTCTCGCGCACTCTAAAGAGAGCTCAGGTGAGAAATTGCAAACGTCGAGCAATTGCTCAGAGATGAAAAGTGCCAGCACTGAAAGCTGTTGCTAGCCAGCACCCTTCCTTGGAAGCGCTTTCACAGGCGCAGCAACACTGGGGCTTTGCGCTTCTCTAGCCACCAAACGTCACGGTCCTTCTCTTTCCGTCGGTAGACACGAGCTGAGAAATTGCAAACGTCGAGCAATTGCTCAGAGATGAAAAGTGCCAGCACTGAAAGCTCTTGCTAGCCAGCACCCTTCCTTGGAAGCGCTTTCACAGGCGCAGCAACACTGGGGCTTTGCGCTTCTCTAGCCACCAAACGTCACGGTCCTTCTCTTTCCGTCTCGTAGACACGAGCTGAGAAATTGCAAACGTCGAGCAATTGCTCAGAGATGAAAAGTGCCAGCACTGAAAGCTGTTGCTAGCCAGCACCCTTCCTTGGAAGCGTTTTTGTAGGCCTAAGAACACTGGGGCTCTGGGCTTCTCTAGCCACCTCATCTTCTGCTCATCCTCTCGCGCACTCTAAAGAGAGCTCAGGTGAGAAATTGCAAACGTCGAGCAATTGCTCAGAGATGAAAAGTGCCAGCACTGAAAGCTGTTGCTAGCCAGCACCCTTCCTTGGAAGCGCTTTCACAAGCGCAGCAACACTGGGGCTTTGCGCTTCTCTAGCCACCAAACGTCACGGTCCTTCTCTTTCCGTCTCGTAGACACGAGCTCAGAAATTGCAAACGTCGAGCAATTGCTCAGAGATGAAAAGTGCCAGCACTGAAAGCTGTTGCTAGCCAGCACCCTTCCTTGGAAGCGCTTTTGTAGGCCTAAGAACACTGGGGCTCTGGGCTTCTCTAGCCACCTCATCTTCTGCTCATCCTCTCGCGCACTCTAAAGAGAGCTCAGGTGAGAAATTGCAAATGTCCAGCAATTGCTCAGAGATGAAAAGTGCCAGCACTGAAAGCTCTTGCTAGCCAGCACCCTTCCTTGGAAGCGCTTTCACAGGCGCAGTAACACTGGGACTTTGCGCTTCTCTAGCCACCAAACGTCACAGTCCTTCTCTTTCCGTCGGTAGACACGAGCTGAGAAATTGCAAACGTCGAGCAATTGCTCAGAGATGAAAAGTGCCAGCACTGAAAGCTGTTGCTAGCCAGCACCCTTCCTTGGAAGCGCTTTTGTAGGCCTAAGAACACTGGGGCTGTGGGCTTCTCTAGCCATCAAACGTCATGGTCATTCTCTTTCCATCTCGTAGACACGAGCTGAGAAATTGCAAACGTCGAGCAATTGCTCAGAGATGAAAAGTGCCAGCACTGAAAGCTCTTGCTAGCCAGCACCCTTCCTTGGAAGCGCTTTCACAGGCGCAGCAACACTGGGGCTTTGCGCTTCTCTAGCCACCAAACGTCACGGTCCTTCTCTTTCCGTCTCGTAGACACGAGCTGAGAAATTGCAAACGTCGAGCAATTGCTCAGAGATGAAAAGTGCCAGCACTGAAAGCTGTTGCTAGCCAGCACCCTTCCTTGGAAGCGTTTTTGTAGGCCTAAGAACACTGGGGCTCTGGGCTTCTCTAGCCACCTCATCTTCTGCTCATCCTCTCGCGCACTCTAAAGAGAGCTCAGGTGAGAAATTGCAAACGTCGAGCAATTGCTCAGAGATGAAAAGTGCCAGCACTGAAAGCTGTTGCTAGCCAGCACCCTTCCTTGGAAGCGCTTTCACAAGCGCAGCAACACTGGGGCTTTGCGCTTCTCTAGCCACCAAACGTCACGGTCCTTCTCTTTCCGTCTCGTAGACACGAGCTGAGAAATTGCAAACGTCGAGCAATTGCTCAGAGATGAAAAGTGCCAGCACTGAAAGCTGTTGCTAGCCAGCACCCTTCCTTGGAAGCGCTTTTGTAGGCCTAAGAACACTGGGGCTCTGGGCTTCTCTAGCCACCTCATCTTCTGCTCATCCTCTCGCGCACTCTAAAGAGAGCTCAGGTGAGAAATTGCAAATGTCCAGCAATTGCTCAGAGATGAAAAGTGCCAGCACTGAAAGCTCTTGCTAGCCAGCACCCTTCCTTGGAAGCGCTTTCACAGGCGCAGTAACACTGGGACTTTGCGCTTCTCTAGCCACCAAACGTCACAGTCCTTCTCTTTCCGTCGGTAGACACGAGCTGAGAAATTGCAAACGTCGAGCAATTGCTCAGAGATGAAAAGTGCCAGCACTGAAAGCTGTTGCTAGCCAGCACCCTTCCTTGGAAGCGCTTTTGTAGGCCTAAGAACACTGGGGCTGTGGGCTTCTCTAGCCATCAAACGTCATGGTCATTCTCTTTCCATCTCGTAGACACGAGCTGAGAAATTGCAAACGTCGAGCAATTGCTCAGAGATGAAAAGTGCCAGCACTGAAAGCTCTTGCTAGCCAGCACCCTTCCTTGGAAGCGCTTTTGTAGCCCTTAGGACACTGGGGCTCTGGGCTTCTCTAGCCACCTCATCTTCTGCTCAT
Source organism: Sarcoramphus papa (assembly GCA_037962945.1). Lineage (NCBI taxonomy): Eukaryota > Metazoa > Chordata > Aves > Accipitriformes > Cathartidae > Sarcoramphus > Sarcoramphus papa. Next base: position 2,781,343 of record CM075606.1, on the reverse strand, counting down.
CCTCTCGCGCACTCTAAAGAGAGCTCAGGTGAGAAATTGCAAACGTCCAGCAATTGCTCAGAAATGAAAAGTGCCAGCACTGAAAGCTCTTGCTAGCCAGCACCCTTCCTTGGAAGCGCTTTCACAGGCGCAGCAACACTGGGGCTTTGCGCTTCTGTACGCAACAAACATCACGGTCCTTCTCTTTCCGTCTCGTAGACACGAGCTGAGAAATTGCAAACGTCGAGCAATTGCTCAGAGATGAAAAGTGCCAGCACTGAAAGCTCTTGCTAGCCAGCACCCTTCCTTGGAAGCGCTTTTGTAGGCCTAAGAACACTGGGGCTGTGGGCTTCTCTAGCCATCAAACGTCATGGTCATTCTCTTTCCATCTCGTAGACACGAGCTGAGAAATTGCAAACGTCCAGCAATTGCTCAGAGATGAAAAGTGCCAGCACTGAAAGCTCTTGCTAGCCAGCACCCTTCCTTGGAAGCGCTTTCACAGGCGCAGCAACACTGGGGCTTTGCGCTTCTCTAGCCACCAAACGTCACGGTCCTTCTCTTTCCGTCTCGTAGACACGAGCTGAGAAATTGCAAACGTCGAGCAATTGCTCAGAGATGAAAAGTGCCAGCACTGAAAGCTGTTGCTAGCCAGCACCCTTCCTTGGAAGCGTTTTTGTAGGCCTAAGAACACTGGGGCTCTGGGCTTCTCTAGCCACCTCATCTTCTGCTCATCCTCTCGCGCACTCTAAAGAGAGCTCAGGTGAGAAATTGCAAACGTCGAGCAATTGCTCAGAGATGAAAAGTGCCAGCACTGAAAGCTGTTGCTAGCCAGCACCCTTCCTTGGAAGCGCTTTCACAAGCGCAGCAACACTGGGGCTTTGCGCTTCTCTAGCCACCAAACGTCACGGTCCTTCTCTTTCCGTCTCGTAGACACGAGCTGAGAAATTGCAAACGTCGAGCAATTGCTCAGAGATGAAAAGTGCCAGCACTGAAAGCTGTTGCTAGCCAGCACCCTTCCTTGGAAGCGCTTTTGTAGGCCTAAGAACACTGGGGCTGTGGGCTTCTCTAGCCATCAAACGTCATGGTCATTCTCTTTCCATCTCGTAGACACGAGCTGAGAAATTGCAAACGTCGAGCAATTGCTCAGAGATGAAAAGTGCCAGCACTGAAAGCTCTTGCTAGCCAGCACCCTTCCTTGGAAGCGCTTTTGTAGGCCTAAGAACACTGGGGCTCTGGGCTTCTCTAGCCACCTCATCTTCTGCTCATCCTCTCGCGCACTCTAAAGAGAGCTCAGGTGAGAAATTGCAAATGTCCAGCAATTGCTCAGAGATGAAAAGTGCCAGCACTGAAAGCTGTTGCTGGCCAGCACCGTTCCTTGGAAGCGCTTTCACAGGCGCAGCAACACTGGGGCTTTGCGCTTCTCTAGCCACCAAACGTCACGGTCCTTCTCTTTCCGTCTCGTAGACACGAGCTGAGAAATTGCAAACGTCGAGCAATTGCTCAGAGATGAAAAGTGCCAGCACTGAAAGCTGTTGCTAGCCAGCACCCTTCCTTGGAAGCGCTTTCACAGGAGCAGCAACACTGGGGCTTTGCGCTTCTATACGCACCAAACGTCACGGTCATTCTCTTTCCGTCTCGTAGACATGAGCTGAGAAATTGCAAACGTCCAGCAATTGCTCAGAGATGAAAAGTGCCAGCACTGAAAGCTGTTGCTAGCCAGCACCCTTCCTTGGAAGCTCTTTTGTAGGCCTAAGAACACTGGGGCTCTGGGCTTCTCTAGCCACCTCATCTTCTGCTCATCCTCTCGCGCACTCTAAAGAGAGCTCAGGTGAGAAATTGCAAATGTCGAGCAATTGCTCAGAGATGAAAAGTGCCAGCACTGAAAGCTCTTGCTAGCCAGCAGCCTTCCTTGGAAGCGCTTTCACAGGCGCAGCAACACTGGGGCTTTGCGCTTCTATACGCACCAAAAGTCACGGTCCTTCTCTTTCCGCCTCCTAGACACGAGGTGAGAAATTGCAAACGTCGAGCAATTGCTCAGAGATGAAAAGTGCCAGCACTGAAAGCTCTTGCTAGCCAGCACCCTTCCTTGGAAGCGCTTTCACAGGCGCAGCAACACTGGGGCTTTGCGCTTCTCTAGCCACCAAACGTCACGGTCATTCTCTTTCCGCCTCGTAGACACGAGCTGAGAAATTGCAAACGTCAAGCAATTGCTCAGAGATGAAAAGTGCCAGCACTGAAAGCTCTTGCTAGCCAGCACCCTTCCTTGGAAGCGCTTTCACAGGCGCAGCAACACTGGGGCTTTGCGCTTCTATACGCACCAAACGTCACGGTCCTTCTCTTTCCGTCTCGTAGACACGAGCTGAGAAATTGCAAACGTCGAGCAATTGCTCAGAGATGAAAAGTGCCAGCACTGAAAGCTGTTGCTAGCCAGCACCCTTCCTTGGAAGCGCTTTTGTAGGCCTAAGAACACTGGGGCTCTGGGCTTCTCTAGCCACCTCATCTTCTGCTCATCCTCTCGCGCACTCTAAAGAGAGCTCAGGTGAGAAATTGCAAACGTCGAGCAATTGCTCAGAGATGAAAAGTGCCAGCACTGAAAGCTGTTGCTAGCCAGCACCCTTCCTTGGAAGCGCTTTCACAGGCGCAGCAACACTGGGGCTTTGCGCTTCTCTAGCCATCAAACGTCATGGTCATTCTCTTTCCATCTCGTAGACACGAGCTGAGAAATTGCAAACGTCGAGCAATTGCTCAGAGATGAAAAGTGCCAGCACTGAAAGCTGTTGCTAGCCAGCACCCTTCCTTGGAAGCGCTTTTGTAGGCCTAAGAACACTGGGGCTCTGGGCTTCTCTAGCCACCTCATCTTCTGCTCATCCTCTCGCGCACTCTAAAGAGAGTTCAGGGGAGAAATTGCAAACGTCGAGCAATTGCTCAGAGATGAAAAGTGCCAGCACTGAAAGCTGTTGCTAGCCAGCACCCTTCCTTGGAAGCGCTTTTGTAGGCCTAAGAACACTGGGGCTCTGGGCTTCTCTAGCCACCTCATCTTCTGCTCATCCTCTCGCGCACTCTAAAGAGAGTTCAGGGGAGAAATTGCAAACGTCCAGCAATTGCTCAGAGATGAAAAGTGCCAGCACTGAAAGCTGTTGCTAGCCAGCACCCTTCCTTGGAAGCGCTTTCACAAGCGCAGTAACACTGGGGCTTTGCGCTTCTCTAGCCACCAAAAGTCACGGTCCTTCTCTTTCCGTCTCGTAGACACGAGCTGAGAAATTGCAAACGTCGAGCAATTGCTCCGAGATGAAAAGTGCCAGCACTGAAAGCTGTTGCTAGCCAGCACCCTTCCTTGGAAGCGCTTTTGTAGGCCTAAGAACACTGTGGCTCTGGGCTTCTCTAGCCACCTCATCTTCTGCTCATCCTCTCGCGCACTCTAAAGAGAGCTCAGGTGAGAAATTGCAAACGTCGAGCAATTGCTCAGAGATGAAAAGTGCCAGCACTGAAAGCTGTTGCTAGCCAGCACCCTTCCTTGGAAGCGCTTTCACAGGCGTAGCAACACTGGGGCTTTGCGCTTCTCTAGCCACCAAACGTCACAGTCATTCTCTTTCCGTCTCGTAGACACGAGCTGAGAAATTGCAAACGTCGAGCAATTGCTCAGAGATGAAAAGTGCCAGCACTGAAAGCTGTTGCTAGCCAGCACCCTTCCTTGGAAGCGCTTTTGTAGGCCTAAGAACACTGGGGCTCTGGGCTTCTCTAGCCACCTCATCTTCTGCTCATCCTCTCGCGCACTCTAAAGAGAGCTCAGGTGAGAAATTGCAAACGTCGAGCAATTGCTCAGAGATGAAAAGTGCCAGCACTGAAAGCTGTTGCTAGCCAGCACCCTTCCTTGGAAGCGCTTTCACAGGCGCAGTAACACTGGGGCTTTGCGCTTCTCTAGCCACCAAACGTCACGGTCCTTCTCTTTCCGTCTCGTAGACACGAGCTGAGAAATTGCAAATGTCGAGCAATTGCTCAGAGATGAAAAGTGCCAGCACTGAAAGCTGTTGCTAGCCAGCACCCTTCCTTGGAAGCGCTTTTGTAGGCCTAAAAACACTGGGGCTCTGGGCTTCTCTAGCCACCTCATCTTCTGCTCATCCTCTCGCGCACTCTAAAGAGAGTTCAGGGGAGAAATTGCAAACGTCCAGCAATTGCTCAGAGATGAAAAGTGCCAGCACTGAAAGCTGTTGCTAGCCAGCACCCTTCCTTGGAAGCGCTTTCACAGGCACAGCAACACTGGGGCTTTGCGCTTCTCTAGCCACCAAACGTCACGGTCCTTCTCTTTCCGTCTCGTAGACATGAGCTGAGAAATTGCAAACGTCGAGCAATTGCTCAGAGATGAAAAGTGCCAGCACTGAAAGCTCTTGCTAGCCAGCACCCTTCCTTGGAAGCGCTTTTGTAGGCCTAAGAACACTGGGGCTCTGGGCTTCTCTAGCCACCTCATCTTCTGCTCATCCTCTCGCGCACTCTAAAGAGAGCTCAGGTGAGAAATTGCAAACGTCGAGCAATTGCTCAGAGATGAAAAGTGCCAGCACTGAAAGCTGTTGCTAGCCAGCACCCTTCCTTGGAAGCGCTTTCACAGGCGCAGTAACACTGGGGCTTTGCGCTTCTCTAGCCATCAAACGTCACGGTCATTCTCTTTCCGTCTCGTAGACATGAGCTGAGAAATTGCAAACGTCGAGCAATTGCTCAGAGATGAAAAGTGCCAGCACTGAAAGCTGTTGCTAGCCAGCACCCTTCCTTGGAAGCGCTTTTGTAGGCCTAAGAACACTGGGGCTCTGGGCTTCTCTAGCCACCTACTCTTCTGCTCATCCTCTCGCGCACTCTAAAGAGAGCTCAGGTGAGAAATTGCAAACGTCGAGCAATTGCTCAGAGATGAAAAGTGCCAGCACTGAAAGCTGTTGCTAGCCAGCACCCTTCCTTGGAAGCGCTTTCACAGGCGCAGCAACACTGGGGCTTTGCACTTCTCTAGCCACCAAACGTCACGGTCCTTCTCTTTCCGTCTCGTAGACACGAGCTGAGAAATTGCAAACGTCGAGCAATTGCTCCGAGATGAAAAGTGCCAGCACTGAAAGCTGTTGCTAGCCAGCACCCTTCCTTGGAAGCGCTTTTGTAGGCCTAAGAACACTGGGGCTCTGGGCTTCTCTAGCCACCTCATCTTCTGCTCATTCTCTCGCGCACTCTAAAGAGAGCTCAGGTGAGAAATTGCAAACGTCGAGCAATTGCTCAGAGATGAAAAGTGCCAGCACTGAAAGCTGTTGCTAGCCAGCACCCTTCCTTGGAAGCGCTTTCACAAGCGCAGTAACACTGGGGCTTTGCACTTCTCTAGCTACCAAACGTCACGGTCCTTCTCTTTCCGTCTCGTAGACACGAGCTGAGAAATTGCAAACGTCGAGCAATTGCTCAGAGATGAAAAGTGCCAGCACTGAAAGCTGTTGCTAGCCAGCACCCTTCCTTGGAAGCGCTTTCACAGGCGCAGCAACACTGGGGCTTTGCGCTTCTCTAGCCATCAAACGTCATGGTCATTCTCTTTCCGTCTCGTAGACACGAGCTCAGAAATTGCAAACGTCAAGCAATTGCTCCGAGATGAAAAGTGCCAGCACTGAAAGCTCTTGCTAGCCAGCCCCCTTCCTTGGAAGCGCTTTTGTAGGCCTAAGAACACTGGGGCTCTGGGCTTCTCTAGCCACCTCATCTTCTGCTCATCCTCTCGCGCACTCTAAAGAGAGCTCAGGTGAGAAATTGCAAACGTCCAGCAATTGCTCAGAGATGAAAAGTGCCAGCACTGAAAGCTCTTGCTAGCCAGCACCCTTCCTTGGAAGCGCTTTCACAGGCGCAGCAACACTGGGGCTTTGCGCTTCTCTACCCACCAAACGTCACGGTCCTTCTCTTTCCGCCTCCTAGACACGAGCTGAGAAATTGCAAACGTCGAGCAATTGCTCAGAGATGAAAAGTGCCAGCACTGAAAGCTGTTGCTAGCCAGCACCCTTCCTTGGAAGCGCTTTCACAGGCGCAGCGACACTGGGGCTTAGCGCTTCTATACGCACCAAACGTCACGGTCATTCTCTTTCCGTGTCGTAGATACGAGCTGAGAAATTGCAAACGTCGAGCAATTGCTCAGAGATGAAAAGTGCCAGCACTGAAAGCTGTTGCTAGCCAGCACCCTTCCTTGGAAGCGCTTTTGTAGGCCTAAGAACACTGGGGCTCTGGGCTTCTCTAGCCACCTCATCTTCTGCTCATCCTCTCGCGCACTCTAAAGAGAGCTCAGGTGAGAAATTGCAAACGTCCAGCAATTGCTCAGAGATGAAAAGTGCCAGCACTGAAAGCTGTTGCTAGCCAGCACCCTTCCTTGGAAGCGCTTTCACAGGCGCAGCAACACTGGGGCTTTGCGCTTCTCTAGCCACCAAACGTCACGGTCCTTCTCTTTCCGTCGGTAGACACGAGCTGAGAAATTGCAAACGTCGAGCAATTGCTCCGAGATGAAAAGTGCCAGCACTGAAAGCTCTTGCTAGCCAGCACCCTTCCTTGGAAGCGCTTTCACAGGCGCAGCAACACTGGGGCTTTGCGCTTCTCTACCCACCAAACGTCACGGTCCTTCTCTTTCCGTCTCGTAGACACGAGCTGAGAAATTGCAAACGTCGAGCAATTGCTCAGAGATGAAAAGTGCCAGCACTGAAAGCTGTTGCTAGCCAGCACCCTTCCTTGGAAGCGCTTTTGTAGGCCTAAGAACACTGGGGCTCTGGGCTTCTCTAGCCACCTCATCTTCTGCTCATCCTCTCGCGCACTCTAAAGAGAGCTCAGGTGAGAAATTGCAAACGTCCAGCAATTGCTCAGAGATGAAAAGTGCCAGCACTGAAAGCTGTTGCTAGCCAGCACCCTTCCTTGGAAGCGCTTTCACAGGCGCAGCAACACTGGGGCTTTGCGCTTCTCTAGCCACCAAACGTCACGGTCCTTCTCTTTCCGTCGGTAGACACGAGCTGAGAAATTGCAAACGTCGAGCAATTGCTCAGCGATGAAAAGTGCCAGCACTGAAAGCTGTTGCTAGCCAGCACCCTTCCTTGGAAGCGCTTTTGTAGGCCTAAGAACACTGGGGCTCTGGGCTTCTCTAGCCACCTCATCTTCTGCTCATCCTCTCGCGCACTCTAAAGAGAGCTCAGGTGAGAAATTGCAAATGTCCAGCAATTGCTCAGAGATGAAAAGTGCCAGCACTGAAAGCTGTTGCTAGCCAGCACCCTTCCTTGGAAGCGCTTTCACAGGCGCAGCAACACTGGGGCTTTGCGCTTCTCTAGCCACCAAACGTCACGGTCCTTCTCTTTCCGTCTCGTAGACACGAGCTCAGAAATTGCAAACGTCGAGCAATTGCTCAGAGATGAAAAGTGCCAGCACTGAAAGCTGTTGCTAGCCAGCACCCTTCCTTGGAAGCGCTTTTGTAGGCCTAAGAACACTGGGGCTCTGGGCTTCTCTAGCCACCTAATCTTCTGCTCATCCTCTCGCGCACTCTAAAGAGAGCTCAGGTGAGAAATTGCAAATGTCCAGCAATTGCTCAGAGATGAAAAGTGCCAGCACTGAAAGCTCTTGCTAGCCAGCACCCTTCCTTGGAAGCGCTTTCACAGGCGCAGTAACACTGGGACTTTGCGCTTCTCTAGCCACCAAACGTCACAGTCCTTCTCTTTCCGTCGGTAGACACGAGCTGAGAAATTGCAAACATCGAGCAATTGCTCCGAGATGAAAAGTGCCAGCACTGAAAGCTGTTGCTAGCCAGCACCCTTCCTTGGAAGCGCTTTTGTAGGCCTAAGAACACTGGGGCTCTGGGCTTCTCTAGCCACCTAATCTTCTGCTCATCCTCTCGCGCACTCTAAAGAGAGCTCAGGTGAGAAATTGCAAACGTCGAGCAATTGCTCAGAGATGAAAAGTGCCAGCACTGAAAGCTGTTGCTAGCCAGCACCCTTCCTTGGAAGCGCTTTTGTAGCCCTTAGGACACTGGGGCTCTGGGCTTCTCTAGCCACCTCATCTTCTGCTCATCCTCTCGCGCACTCTAAAGAGAGCTCAGGTGAGAAATTGCAAACGTCGAGCAATTGCTCAGAGATGAAAAGTGCCAGCACTGAAAGCTCTTGCTAGCCAGCACCCTTCCTTGGAAGCGCTTTCACAGGCGCAGCAACACTGGGGCTTTGCGCTTCTCTACCCACCAAACGTCACGGTCCTTCTCTTTCCGTCTCGTAGACACGAGCTGAGAAATTGCAAACGTCGAGCAATTGCTCAGAGATGAAAAGTGCCAGCACTGAAAGCTGTTGCTAGCCAGCACCCTTCCTTGGAAGCGCTTTTGTAGGCCTAAGAACACTGGGGCTCTGGGCTTCTCTAGCCACCTCATCTTCTGCTCATCCTCTCGCGCACTCTAAAGAGAGCTCAGGTGAGAAATTGCAAATGTCCAGCAATTGCTCAGAGATGAAAAGTGCCAGCACTGAAAGCTGTTGCTAGCCAGCACCCTTCCTTGGAAGCGCTTTCACAGGCGCAGCAACACTGGGGCTTTGCGCTTCTCTAGCCACCAAACGTCACGGTCCTTCTCTTTCCGTCTCGTAGACACGAGCTGAGAAATTGCAAACGTCGAGCAATTGCTCCGAGATGAAAAGTGCCAGCACTGAAAGCTGTTGCTAGCCAGCACCCTTCCTTGGAAGCGCTTTTGTAGGCCTAAGAACACTGGGGCTCTGGGCTTCTCTAGCCACCTCATCTTCTGCTCATCCTCTCGCGCACTCTAAAGAGAGCTCAGGTGAGAAATTGCAAATGTCCAGCAATTGCTCAGAGATGAAAAGTGCCAGCACTGAAAGCTCTTGCTAGCCAGCACCCTTCCTTGGAAGCGCTTTCACAGGCGCAGCAACACTGGGACTTTGCGCTTCTCTAGCCACCAAACGTCACAGTCCTTCTCTTTCCGTCGGTAGACACGAGCTGAGAAATTGCAAACGTCGAGCAATTGCTCAGAGATGAAAAGTGCCAGCACTGAAAGCTGTTGCTAGCCAGCACCCTTCCTTGGAAGCGCTTTTGTAGGCCTAAGAACACTGGGGCTCTGGGCTTCTCTAGCCACCTCATCTTCTGCTCATCCTCTCGCGCACTCTAAAGAGAGCTCAGGTGAGAAATTGCAAATGTCCAGCAATTGCTCAGAGATGAAAAGTGCCAGCACTGAAAGCTGTTGCTAGCCAGCACCCTTCCTTGGAAGCGCTTTCACAGGCGCAGCAACACTGGGGCTTTGCGCTTCTCTACCCACCAAACGTCACGGTCCTTCTCTTTCCGTCTCGTAGACACGAGCTGAGAAATTGCAAACGTCGAGCAATTGCTCCGAGATTAAAAGTGCCAGCACTGAAAGCTGTTGCTAGCCAGCACCCTTCCTTGGAAGCGCTTTTGTAGGCCTAAGAACACTGGGGCTCTGGGCTTCTCTAGCCACCTCATCTTCTGCTCATCCTCTCGCGCACTCTAAAGAGAGCTCAGGTGAGAAATTGCAAATGTCCAGCAATTGCTCAGAGATGAAAAGTGCCAGCACTGAAAGCTCTTGCTAGCCAGCACCCTTCCTTGGAAGCGCTTTCACAGGCGCAGTAACACTGGGACTTTGCGCTTCTCTAGCCACCAAACGTCACAGTCCTTCTCTTTCCGTCGGTAGACACGAGCTGAGAAATTGCAAACGTCGAGCAATTGCTCAGAGATGAAAAGTGCCAGCACTGAAAGCTGTTGCTAGCCAGCACCCTTCCTTGGAAGCGCTTTTGTAGGCCTAAGAACACTGGGGCTCTGGGCTTCTCTAGCCACCTCATCTTCTGCTCATCCTCTCGCGCACTCTAAAGAGAGCTCAGGTGAGAAATTGCAAACGTCGAGCAATTGCTCCGAGATGAAAAGTGCCAGCACTGAAAGCTCTTGCTAGCCAGCACCCTTCCTTGGAAGCGCTTTTGTAGCCCTTAGGACACTGGGGCTCTGGGCTTCTCTAGCCACCTCATCTTCTGCTCATCCTCTCGCGCACTCTAAAGAGAGCTCAGGTGAGAAATTGCAAACGTCGAGCAATTGCTCAGAGATGAAAAGTGCCAGCACTGAAAGCTGTTGCTAGCCAGCACCCTTCCTTGGAAGCGCTTTCACAGGCGCAGCAACACTGGGGCTTTGCGCTTCTCTACGCACCAAACGTCACGGTCCTTCTCTTTCCGTCTCGTAGACACGAGGTGAGAAATTGCAAACGTCGAGCAATTGCTCAGAGATGAAAAGTGCCAGCACTGAAAGCTGTTGCTAGCCAGCACCCTTCCTTGGAAGCGCTTTTGTAGGCCTAAGAACACTGGGGCTCTGGGCTTCTCTAGCCACCTCATCTTCTGCTCATCCTCTCGCACACTCTAAAGAGAGCTCAGGTGAGAAATTGCAAACGTCCAGCAATTGCTCAGAGATGAAAAGTGCCAGCACTGAAAGCTCTTGCTAGCCAGCACCCTTCCTTGGAAGCGCTTTCACAGGCGCAGCAACACTGGGGCTTTGTGCTTCTCTACCCACCAAACGTCACGGTCCTTCTCTTTCCGTCTCGTAGACACGAGCTGAGAAATTGCAAACGTCGAGCAATTGCTCAGAGATGAAAAGTGCCAGCACTGAAAGCTGTTGCTAGCCAGCACCCTTCCTTGGAAGCGCTTTTGTAGGCCTAAGAACACTGGGGCTCTGGGCTTCTCTAGCCACCTCATCTTCTGCTCATCCTCTCGCGCACTCTAAAGAGAGCTCAGGTGAGAAATTGCAAATGTCCAGCAATTGCTCAGAGATGAAAAGTGCCAGCACTGAAAGCTGTTGCTAGCCAGCACCCTTCCTTGGAAGCGCTTTCACAGGCGCAGCAACACTGGGGCTTTGCGCTTCTCTAGCCACCAAAAGTCACGGTCATTCTCTTTCCGTCTCGTAGACACGAGCTGAGAAATTGCAAACGTCGAGCAATTGCTCAGAGATGAAAAGTGCCAGCACTGAAAGCTGTTGCTAGCCAGCACCCTTCCTTGGAAGCGCTTTTGTAGGCCTAAGAACACTGGGGCTCTGGGCTTCTCTAGCCACCTCATCTTCTGCTCATCCTCTCGCGCACTCTAAAGAGAGCTCAGGTGAGAAATTGCAAATGTCCAGCAATTGCTCAGAGATGAAAAGTGCCAGCACTGAAAGCTGTTGCTAGCCAGCACCCTTCCTTGGAAGCGCTTTCACAGGCGCAGCAACACTGGGGCTTTGCGCTTCTCTACCCACCAAACGTCACGGTCCTTCTCTTTCCGTCTCGTAGACACGAGCTGAGAAATTGCAAACGTCGAGCAATTGCTCCGAGATGAAAAGTGCCAGCACTGAAAGCTGTTGCTAGCCAGCACCCTTCCTTGGAAGCGCTTTTGTAGGCCTAAGAACACTGGGGCTCTGGGCTTCTCTAGCCACCTCATCTTCTGCTCATCCTCTCGCGCACTCTAAAGAGAGCTCAGGTGAGAAATTGCAAATGTCCAGCAATTGCTCAGAGATGAAAAGTGCCAGCACTGAAAGCTGTTGCTAGCCAGCACCCTTCCTTGGAAGCGCTTTCACAGGCGCAGTAACACTGGGGCTTTGCGCTTCTCTAGCCACCAAACGTCACAGTCCTTCTCTTTCCGTCGGTAGACACAAGCTGAGAAATTGCAAACGTCGAGCAATTGCTCAGAGATGAAAAGTGCCAGCACTGAAAGCTGTTGCTAGCCAGCACCCTTCCTTGGAAGCGCTTTTGTAGGCCTAAGAACACTGGGGCTCTGGGCTTCTCTAGCCACCTCATCTTCTGCTCATCCTCTCGCGCACTCTAAAGAGAGCTCAGGTGAGAAATTGCAAACGTCGAGCAATTGCTCAGAGATGAAAAGTGCCAGCACTGAAAGCTGTTGCTAGCCAGCACCCTTCCTTGGAAGCGCTTTTGTAGCCCTTAGGACACTGGGGCTCTGGGCTTCTCTAGCCACCTCATCTTCTGCTCATCCTCTCGCGCACTCTAAAGAGAGCTCAGGTGAGAAATTGCAAACGTCGAGCAATTGCTCAGAGATGAAAAGTGCCAGCACTGAAAGCTGTTGCTAGCCAGCACCCTTCCTTGGAAGCGCTTTCACAGGCGCAGCAACACTGGGGCTTTGCGCTTCTCTACGCACCAAACGTCACGGTCCTTCTCTTTCCGTCTCGTAGACACGAGCTGAGAAATTGCAAACGTCCAGCAATTGCTCAGAGATGAAAAGTGCCAGCACTGAAAGCTGTTGCTAGCCAGCACCCTTCCTTGGAAGCGCTTTTGTAGGCCTAAGAACACTGGGGCTCTGGGCTTCTCTAGCCACCTCATCTTCTGCTCATCCTCTCGCGCACTCTAAAGAGAGCTCAGGTGAGAAATTGCAAACGTCGAGCAATTGCTCAGAGATGAAAAGTGCCAGCACTGAAAGCTGTTGCTAGCCAGCACCCTTCCTTGGAAGCGCTTTCACAGGCGCAGCAACACTGGGGCTTTGCGCTTCTCTACCCACCAAACGTCACGGTCCTTCTCTTTCCGTCTCGTAGACACGAGCTCAGAAATTGCAAACGTCGAGCAATTGCTCCGAGATGAAAAGTGCCAGCACTGAAAGCTGTTGCTAGCCAGCACCCTTCCTTGGAAGCGCTTTCACAGGCGCAGCAACACTGGGGCTTTGCGCTTCTCTAGCCACCAAACGTCACGGTCCTTCTCTTTCCGTCTCGTAGACACGAGCTGAGAAATTGCAAACGTCGAGCAATTGCTCAGAGATGAAAAGTGCCAGCACTGAAAGCTCTTGCTAGCCAGCACCCTTCCTTGGAAGCGCTTTCACAGGCGCAGCAACACTGGGGCTTTGCGCTTCTCTAGCCATCAAACGTCACGGTCCTTCTCTTTCCGTCTCGTAGACACGAGCTGAGAAATTGCAAACGTCGAGCAATTGCTCAGAGATGAAAAGTGCCAGCACTGAAAGCTGTTGCTAGCCAGCCCCCTTCCTTGGAAGCGCTTTTGTAGGCCTAAGAACACTGGGGCTCTGGGCTTCTCTAGCCACCTCATCTTCTGCTCATCCTCTCGCGCACTCTAAAGAGAGCTCAGGTGAGAAATTGCAAACGTCCAGCAATTGCTCCGAGATGAAAAGTGCCAGCACTGAAAGCTGTTGCTAGCCAGCAGCCTTCCTTGGAAGCGCTTTTGTAGGCCTAAGAACACTGGGGCTCTGGGCTTCTCTAGCCATCAAACGTCATGGTCATTCTCTTTCCATCTCGTAGACACGAGCTGAGAAATTGCAAACGTCGAGCAATTGCTCAGAGATGAAAAGTGCCAGCACTGAAAGCTGTTGCTAGCCAGCACCCTTCCTTGGAAGCGCTTTTGTAGGCCTAAGAACACTGGGGCTCTGGGCTTCTCTAGCCACCTCATCTTCTGCTCATCCTCTCGCGCACTCTAAAGAGAGCTCAGGTGAGAAATTACAAACGTCGAGCAATTGCTCAGAGATGAAAAGTGCCAGCACTGAAAGCTGTTGCTAGCCAGCACCCTTCCTTGGAAGCGCTTTCACAGGCGCAGCAACACTGGGGCTTTGCGCTTCTCTAGCCACCAAACGTCACGGTCCTTCTCTTTCCGTCGGTAGACACGAGCTGAGAAATTGCAAACGTCGAGCAATTGCTCAGAGATGAAAAGTGCCAGCACTGAAAGCTGTTGCTAGCCAGCACCCTTCCTTGGAAGCGCTTTTGTAGGCCTAAGAACACTGGGGCTCTGGGCTTCTCTAGCCACCTCATCTTCTGCTCATCCTCTCGCGCACTCTAAAGAGAGCTCAGGTGAGAAATTGCAAATGTCCAGCAATTGCTCAGAGATGAAAAGTGCCAGCACTGAAAGCTGTTGCTAGCCAGCACCCTTCCTTGGAAGCGCTTTCACAGGCGCAGCAACACTGGGGCTTTGCGCTTCTCTAGCCACCAAACGTCACGGTCCTTCTCTTTCCGTCTCGTAGACACGAGCTGAGAAATTGCAAACGTCGAGCAATTGCTCAGAGATGAAAAGTGCCAGCACTGAAAGCTGTTGCTAGCCAGCACCCTTCCTTGGAAGCGCTTTTGTAGGCCTAAGAACACTGGGGCTCTGGGCTTCTCTAGCCACCTCATCTTCTGCTCATCCTCTCGCGCACTCTAAAGAGAGCTCAGGTGAGAAATTGCAAATGTCCAGCAATTGCTCAGAGATGAAAAGTGCCAGCACTGAAAGCTCTTGCTAGCCAGCACCCTTCCTTGGAAGCGCTTTCACAGGCGCAGCAACACTGGGGCTTTGCGCTTCTCTAGCCACCAAACGTCACAGTCCTTCTCTTTCCGTCGGTAGACACGAGCTGAGAAATTGCAAACGTCGAGCAATTGCTCAGAGATGAAAAGTGCCAGCACTGAAAGCTGTTGCTAGCCAGCACCCTTCCTTGGAAGCGCTTTTGTAGGCCTAAGGACACTGGGGCTCTGGGCTTCTCTAGCCACCTCATCTTCTGCTCATCCTCTCGCGCACTCTAAAGAGAGCTCAGGTGAGAAATTGCAAACGTCGAGCAATTGCTCAGAGATGAAAAGTGCCAGCACTGAAAGCTGTTGCTAGCCAGCACCCTTCCTTGGAAGCGCTTTTGTAGGCCTAAGAACACTGGGGCTCTGGGCTTCTCTAGCCACCTCATCTTCTGCTCATCCTCTCGCGCACTCTAAAGAGAGCTCAGGTGAGAAATTGCAAATGTCCAGCAATTGCTCAGAGATGAAAAGTGCCAGCACTGAAAGCTGTTGCTAGCCAGCACCCTTCCTTGGAAGCGCTTTCACAGGCGCAGCAACACTGGGGCTTTGCGCTTCTCTAGCCACCAAACGTCACGGTCCTTCTCTTTCCGTCTCGTAGACACGAGCTGAGAAATTGCAAACGTCGAGCAATTGCTCCGAGATGAAAAGTGCCAGCACTGAAAGCTGTTGCTAGCCGGCACCCTTCCTTGGAAGCGCTTTTGTAGGCCTAAGAACACTGGGGCTCTGGGCTTCTCTAGCCACCTAATCTTCTGCTCATCCTCTCGCGCACTCTAAAGAGAGCTCAGGTGAGAAATTGCAAATGTCCAGCAATTGCTCAGAGATGAAAAGTGCCAGCACTGAAAGCTCTTGCTAGCCAGCACCCTTCCTTGGAAGCGCTTTCACAGGCGCAGCAACACTGGGGCTTTGCGCTTCTCTAGCCACCAAACGTCACAGTCCTTCTCTTTCCGTCGGTAGACACGAGCTGAGAAATTGCAAACGTCGAGCAATTGCTCAGAGATGAAAAGTGCCAGCACTGAAAGCTGTTGCTAGCCAGCACCCTTCCTTGGAAGCGCTTTTGTAGGCCTAAGAACACTGGGGCTCTGGGCTTCTCTAGCCACCTCATCTTCTGCTCATCCTCTCGCGCACTCTAAAGAGAGCTCAGGTGAGAAATTGCAAATGTCCAGCAATTGCTCAGAGATGAAAAGTGCCAGCACTGAAAGCTCTTGCTAGCCAGCACCCTTCCTTGGAAGCGCTTTCACAGGCGCAGCAACACTGGGGCTTTGCGCTTCTATACGCACCAAACGTCACGGTCCTTCTCTTTCCGTCTCGTACACACGAGCTGAGAAATTGCAAACGTCGAGCAATTGCTCCGAGATGAAAAGTGCCAGCACTGAAAGCTGTTGCTAGCCAGCACCCTTCCTTGGAAGCGCTTTTGTAGGCCTAAGAACACTGGGGCTCTGGGCTTCTCTAGCCACCTCATCTTCTGCTCATCCTCTCGCGCACTCTAAAGAGAGCTCAGGTGAGAAATTGCAAATGTCCAGCAATTGCTCAGAGATGAAAAGTGCCAGCACTGAAAGCTGTTGCTAGCCAGCACCCTTCCTTGGAAGCGCTTTCACAGGCGCAGTAACACTGGGACTTTGCGCTTCTCTAGCCACCAAACGTCACAGTCCTTCTCTTTCCGTCGGTAGACACGAGCTGAGAAATTGCAAACGTCGAGCAATTGCTCAGAGATGAAAAGTGCCAGCACTGAAAGCTGTTGCTAGCCAGCACCCTTCCTTGGAAGCGCTTTTGTAGCCCTTAGGACACTGGGGCTCTGGGCTTCTCTAGCCACCTCATCTTCTGCTCATCCTCTCGCGCACTCTAAAGAGAGCTCAGGTGAGAAATTGCAAACGTCGAGCAATTGCTCAGAGATGAAAAGTGCCAGCACTGAAAGCTCTTGCTAGCCAGCACCCTTCCTTGGAAGCGCTTTCACAGGCGCAGCAACACTGGGGCTTTGCGCTTCTCTACCCACCAAACGTCACGGTCCTTCTCTTTCCGTCTCGTAGACACGAGCTGAGAAATTGCAAACGTCCAGCAATTGCTCAGAGATGAAAAGTGCCAGCACTGAAAGCTCTTGCTAGCCAGCACCGTTCCTTGGAAGCGCTTTCACAGGCGCAGCAACACTGGGGCTTTGCGCTTCTCTAGCCACCAAACGTCACGGTCCTTCTCTTTCCGTCTCGTAGACACGAGCTGAGAAATTGCAAACGTCGAGCAATTGCTCAGAGATGAAAAGTGCCAGCACTGAAAGCTGTTGCTAGCCAGCCCCCTTCCTTGGAAGCGCTTTTGTAGGCCTAAGAACACTGGGGCTCTGGGCTTCTCTAGCCACCTCATCTTCTGCTCATCCTCTCGCGCACTCTAAAGAGAGCTCAGGTGAGAAATTGCAAATGTCCAGCAATTGCTCAGAGATGAAAAGTGCCAGCACTGAAAGCTGTTGCTAGCCAGCACCCTTCCTTGGAAGCACTTTCACAGGCGCAGCAACACTGGGGCTTTGCGCTTCTCTAGCCACCAAACGTCACGGTCCTTCTCTTTCCGTCGGTAGACACGAGCTGAGAAATTGCAAACGTCGAGCAATTGCTCAGAGATGAAAAGTGCCAGCACTGAAAGCTGTTGCTAGCCAGCACCCTTCCTTGGAAGCGCTTTTGTAGGCCTAAGGACACTGGGGCTCAGGGCTTCTCTAGCCACCTCATCTTCTGCTCATCCTCTCGCGCACTCTAAAGAGAGCTCAGGTGAGAAATTGCAAACGTCGAGCAATTGCTCAGAGATGAAAAGTGCCAGCACTGAAAGCTGTTGCTAGCCAGCACCCTTCCTTGGAAGCGCTTTTGTAGCCCTTAGG
Source organism: Sarcoramphus papa (assembly GCA_037962945.1). Classification (NCBI taxonomy): domain Eukaryota; kingdom Metazoa; phylum Chordata; class Aves; order Accipitriformes; family Cathartidae; genus Sarcoramphus; species Sarcoramphus papa. The sequence continues at coordinate 2,764,272 of CM075606.1, read as the reverse complement.
ACACTGGGGCTCTGGGCTTCTCTAGCCACCTCATCTTCTGCTCATCCTCTCGCGCACTCTAAAGAGAGCTCAGGTGAGAAATTGCAAACGTCGAGCAATTGCTCAGAGATGAAAAGTGCCAGCACTGAAAGCTGTTGCTAGCCAGCACCCTTCCTTGGAAGCGCTTTCACAGGCGCAGCAACACTGGGGCTTTGTGCTTCTCTACCCACCAAACGTCACGGTCCTTCTCTTTCCGTCTCGTAGACACGAGCTGAGAAATTGCAAACGTCGAGCAATTGCTCAGAGATGAAAAGTGCCAGCACTGAAAGCTGTTGCTAGCCAGCACCCTTCCTTGGAAGCGCTTTTGTAGGCCTAAGAACACTGGGGCTCTGGGCTTCTCTAGCCACCTCATCTTCTGCTCATCCTCTCGCGCACTCTAAAGAGAGCTCAGGTGAGAAATTGCAAATGTCCAGCAATTGCTCAGAGATGAAAAGTGCCAGCACTGAAAGCTGTTGCTAGCCAGCACCCTTCCTTGGAAGCGCTTTCACAGGCGCAGCAACACTGGGGCTTTGCGCTTCTCTAGCCACCAAACGTCACGGTCCTTCTCTTTCCGTCTCGTAGACACGAGCTGAGAAATTGCAAACGTCGAGCAATTGCTCCGAGATGAAAAGTGCCAGCACTGAAAGCTGTTGCTAGCCAGCACCCTTCCTTGGAAGCGCTTTTGTAGGCCTAAGAACACTGGGGCTCTGGGCTTCTCTAGCCACCTCATCTTCTGCTCATCCTCTCGCGCACTCTAAAGAGAGCTCAGGTGAGAAATTGCAAATGTCCAGCAATTGCTCAGAGATGAAAAGTGCCAGCACTGAAAGCTCTTGCTAGCCAGCACCCTTCCTTGGAAGCGCTTTCACAGGCGCAGCAACACTGGGGCTTTGCGCTTCTCTAGCCACCAAACGTCACGGTCCTTCTCTTTCCGTCGGTAGACACGAGCTGAGAAATTGCAAACGTCGAGCAATTGCTCCGAGATGAAAAGTGCCAGCACTGAAAGCTGTTGCTAGCCAGCACCCTTCCTTGGAAGCGCTTTTGTAGGCCTAAGAACACTGGGGCTCTGGGCTTCTCTAGCCACCTCATCTTCTGCTCATCCTCTCGCGCACTCTAAAGAGAGCTCAGGTGAGAAATTGCAAATGTCCAGCAATTGCTCAGAGATGAAAAGTGCCAGCACTGAAAGCTGTTGCTAGCCAGCACCCTTCCTTGGAAGCGCTTTCACAGGCGCAGTAACACTGGGACTTTGCGCTTCTCTAGCCACCAAACGTCACAGTCCTTCTCTTTCCGTCGGTAGACACGAGCTGAGAAATTGCAAACGTCGAGCAATTGCTCAGAGATGAAAAGTGCCAGCACTGAAAGCTGTTGCTAGCCAGCACCCTTCCTTGGAAGCGCTTTTGTAGCCCTTAGGACACTGGGGCTCTGGGCTTCTCTAGCCACCTCATCTTCTGCTCATCCTCTCGCGCACTCTAAAGAGAGCTCAGGTGAGAAATTGCAAACGTCGAGCAATTGCTCAGAGATGAAAAGTGCCAGCACTGAAAGCTGTTGCTAGCCAGCACCCTTCCTTGGAAGCGCTTTCACAGGCGCAGCAACACTGGGGCTTTGCGCTTCTCTACGCACCAAACGTCACGGTCCTTCTCTTTCCGTCTCGTAGACACGAGCTGAGAAATTGCAAACGTCGAGCAATTGCTCAGAGATGAAAAGTGCCAGCACTGAAAGCTGTTGCTAGCCAGCACCCTTCCTTGGAAGCGCTTTTGTAGGCCTAAGAACACTGGGGCTCTGGGCTTCTCTAGCCACCTCATCTTCTGCTCATCCTCTCGCGCACTCTAAAGAGAGCTCAGGTGAGAAATTGCAAACGTCGAGCAATTGCTCAGAGATGAAAAGTGCCAGCACTGAAAGCTGTTGCTGACCAGCACCCTTCCTTGGAAGCGCTTTCACAGACGCAGCAACACTGGGGCTTTGCGCTTCTCTACCCACCAAACGTCACGGTCCTTCTCTTTCCGTCTCGAAGACACGAGCTCAGAAATTGCAAACGTCGAGCAATTGCTCAGAGATGAAAAGTGCCAGCACTGAAAGCTGTTGCTAGCCAGCACCGTTCCTTGGAAGCGCTTTCACAGGCGCAGCAACACTGGGGCTTTGCGCTTCTATACGCACCAAATGTCACGGTCCTTCTCTTTCCGTCTCGTAGACACGAGCTGAGAAATTGCAAACGTCGAGCAATTGCTCAGAGATGAAAAGTGCCAGCACTGAAAGCTGTTGCTAGCCAGCACCGTTCCTTGGAAGCGCTTTCACAGGCGCAGCAACACTGGGGCTTTGCGCTTCTCTAGCCATCAAACGTCACGGTCCTTCTCTTTCCGTCTCGTAGACACGAGCTGAGAAATTGCAAACGTCGAGCAATTGCTCAGAGATGAAAAGTGCCAGCACTGAAAGCTGTTGCTAGCCAGCCCCCTTCCTTGGAAGCGCTTTTGTAGGCCTAAGAACCCTGGGGCTCTGGGCTTCTCTAGCCACCTCATCTTCTGCTCATCCTCTCGCGCACTCTAAAGAGAGCTCAGGTGAGAAATTGCAAACGTCCAGCAATTGCTCCGAGATGAAAAGTGCCAGCACTGAAAGCTGTTGCTAGCCAGCACCCTTCCTTGGAAGCGCTTTTGTAGGCCTAAGAACACTGGGGCTCTGGGCTTCTCTAGCCATCAAACGTCATGGTCATTCTCTTTCCATCTCGTAGACACGAGCTGAGAAATTGCAAACGTCGAGCAATTGCTCAGAGATGAAAAGTGCCAGCACTGAAAGCTGTTGCTAGCCAGCACCCTTCCTTGGAAGCGCTTTTGTAGGCCTAAGAACACTGGGGCTCTGGGCTTCTCTAGCCACCTCATCTTCTGCTCATCCTCTCGCGCACTCTAAAGAGAGCTCAGGTGAGAAATTACAAACGTCGAGCAATTGCTCAGAGATGAAAAGTGCCAGCACTGAAAGCTGTTGCTAGCCAGCACCCTTCCTTGGAAGCGCTTTCACAGGCGCAGCAACACTGGGGCTTTGCGCTTCTCTAGCCACCAAACGTCACGGTCCTTCTCTTTCCGTCGGTAGACACGAGCTGAGAAATTGCAAACGTCGAGCAATTGCTCAGAGATGAAAAGTGCCAGCACTGAAAGCTGTTGCTAGCCAGCACCCTTCCTTGGAAGCGCTTTTGTAGGCCTAAGAACACTGGGGCTCTGGGCTTCTCTAGCCACCTCATCTTCTGCTCATCCTCTCGCGCACTCTAAAGAGAGCTCAGGTGAGAAATTGCAAATGTCCAGCAATTGCTCCGAGATGAAAAGTGCCAGCACTGAAAGCTGTTGCTAGCCAGCACCCTTCCTTGGAAGCGCTTTCACAGGCGCAGCAACACTGGGGCTTTGCGCTTCTCTAGCCACCAAACGTCACGGTCCTTCTCTTTCCGTCTCGTAGACACGAGCTGAGAAATTGCAAACGTCGAGCAATTGCTCCGAGATGAAAAGTGCCAGCACTGAAAGCTGTTGCTAGCCAGCACCCTTCCTTGGAAGCGCTTTTGTAGGCCTAAGAACACTGGGGCTCTGGGCTTCTCTAGCCACCTCATCTTCTGCTCATCCTCTCGCGCACTCTAAAGAGAGCTCAGGTGAGAAATTGCAAACGTCGAGCAATTGCTCAGAGATGAAAAGTGCCAGCACTGAAAGCTGTTGCTAGCCAGCACCCTTCCTTGGAAGCGCTTTCACAGGCGCAGCAACACTGGGACTTTGCGCTTCTCTAGCCACCAAACGTCACAGTCCTTCTCTTTCCGTCGGTAGACACGAGCTGAGAAATTGCAAACGTCGAGCAATTGCTCAGAGATGAAAAGTGCCAGCACTGAAAGCTGTTGCTAGCCAGCACCCTTCCTTGGAAGCGCTTTCACAAGCGCAGTAACACTGGGGCTTTGCGCTTCTCTAGCCACCAAACGTCACGGTCCTTCTCTTTCCGTCTCGTAGACACGAGCTGAGAAATTGCAAACGTCGAGCAATTGCTCAGAGATGAAAAGTGCCAGCACTGAAAGCTGTTGCTAGCCAGCACCCTTCCTTGGAAGCGCTTTTGTAGGCCTAAGAACACTGGGGCTCTGGGCTTCTCTAGCCACCTCATCTTCTGCTCATCCTCTCGCGCACTCTAAAGAGAGCTCAGGTGAGAAATTGCAAACGTCGAGCAATTGCTCAGAGATGAAAAGTGCCAGCACTGAAAGCTGTTGCTAGCCAGCACCCTTCCTTGGAAGCGCTTTCACAGGCGCAGCAACACTGGGGCTTTGCGCTTCTCTAGCCATCAAACGTCATGGTCATTCTCTTTCCGTCTCCTAGACACGAGCTGAGAAATTGCAAACGTCAAGCAATTGCTCCGAGATGAAAAGTGCCAGCACTGAAAGCTCTTGCTAGCCAGCACCCTTCCTTGGAAGCGCTTTTGTAGGCCTAAGAACACTGGGGCTCTGGGCTTCTCTAGCCACCTAATCTTCTGCTCATCCTCTCGCGCACTCTAAAGAGAGCTCAGGTGAGAAATTGCAAACGTCCAGCAATTGCTCAGAGATGAAAAGTGCCAGCACTGAAAGCTGTTGCTAGCCAGCACCCTTCCTTGGAAGCGCTTTCACAGGCGCAGCAACACTGGGGCTTTGCGCTTCTCTACCCACCAAACGTCACGGTCCTTCTCTTTCCGCCTCCTAGACACGAGCTGAGAAATTGCAAACGTCGAGCAATTGCTCAGAGATGAAAAGTGCCAGCACTGAAAGCTCTTGCTAGCCAGCACCCTTCCTTGGAAGCGCTTTCACAGGCGCAGCAACACTGGGGCTTTGCGCTTCTCTAGCCACCAAACGTCACGGTCCTTCTCTTTCCGTCTCGTAGACACGAGCTGAGAAATTGCAAACGTCGAGCAATTGCTCAGAGATGAAAAGTGCCAGCACTGAAAGCTGTTGCTAGCCAGCACCCTTCCTTGGAAGCGTTTTTGTAGGCCTAAGAACACTGGGGCTCTGGGCTTCTCTAGCCACCTCATCTTCTGCTCATCCTCGCGCGCACTCTAAAGAGAGCTCAGGTGAGAAATTGCAAACGTCGAGCAATTGCTCAGAGATGAAAAGTGCCAGCACTGAAAGCTGTTGCTAGCCAGCACCCTTCCTTGGAAGCGCTTTCACAAGCGCAGCAACACTGGGGCTTTGCGCTTCTCTAGCCACCAAACGTCACGGTCCTTCTCTTTCCGTCTCGTAGACACGAGCTGAGAAATTGCAAACGTCGAGCAATTGCTCAGAGATGAAAAGTGCCAGCACTGAAAGCTGTTGCTAGCCAGCCCCCTTCCTTGGAAGCGCTTTTGTAGGCCTAAGAACCCTGGGGCTCTGGGCTTCTCTAGCCACCTCATCTTCTGCTCATCCTCTCGCGCACTCTAAAGAGAGCTCAGGTGAGAAATTGCAAACGTCGAGCAATTGCTCAGAGATGAAAAGTGCCAGCACTGAAAGCTCTTGCTAGCCAGCACCCTTCCTTGGAAGCGCTTTCACAAGCGCAGTAACACTGGGGCTTTGCACTTCTCTAGCTACCAAACGTCACGGTCCTTCTCTTTCCGTCTCGTAGACACGAGCTGAGAAATTGCAAACGTCGAGCAATTGCTCCGAGATGAAAAGTGCCAGCACTGAAAGCTGTTGCTAGCCAGCACCCTTCCTTGGAAGCGCTTTCACAGGCGCAGCAACACTGGGGCTCTGGGCTTCTCTAGCCACCTCATCTTCTGCTCATCCTCTCGCGCACTCTAAAGAGAGCTCAGGTGAGAAATTGCAAACGTCGAGCAATTGCTCAGAGATGAAAAGTGCCAGCACTGAAAGCTGTTGCTAGCCAGCACCCTTCCTTGGAAGCGCTTTCACAGGCGCAGCAACACTGGGGCTTTGCGCTTCTCTAGCCATCAAACGTCATGGTCATTCTCTTTCCGTCTCGTAGACACGAGCTGAGAAATTGCAAACGTCAAGCAATTGCTCCGAGATGAAAAGTGCCAGCACTGAAAGCTGTTGCTAGCCAGCACCCTTCCTTGGAAGCGCTTTTGTAGGCCTAAGAACACTGGGGCTCTGGGCTTCTCTAGCCACCTAATCTTCTGCTCATCCTCTCGCGCACTCTAAAGAGAGCTCAGGTGAGAAATTGCAAACGTCCAGCAATTGCTCAGAGATGAAAAGTGCCAGCACTGAAAGCTGTTGCTAGCCAGCACCCTTCCTTGGAAGCGCTTTCACAGGCGCAGCAACACTGGGGCTTTGCGCTTCTCTACCCACCAAACGTCACGGTCCTTCTCTTTCCGCCTCCTAGACACGAGCTGAGAAATTGCAAACGTCGAGCAATTGCTCAGAGATGAAAAGTGCCAGCACTGAAAGCTCTTGCTAGCCAGCACCCTTCCTTGGAAGCGCTTTCACAGGCGCAGCAACACTGGGGCTTTGCGCTTCTCTAGCCACCAAACGTCACGGTCCTTCTCTTTCCGTCTCGTAGACACGAGCTGAGAAATTGCAAACGTCGAGCAATTGCTCAGAGATGAAAAGTGCCAGCACTGAAAGCTGTTGCTAGCCAGCACCCTTCCTTGGAAGCGTTTTTGTAGGCCTAAGAACACTGGGGCTCTGGGCTTCTCTAGCCACCTCATCTTCTGCTCATCCTCGCGCGCACTCTAAAGAGAGCTCAGGTGAGAAATTGCAAACGTCGAGCAATTGCTCAGAGATGAAAAGTGCCAGCACTGAAAGCTGTTGCTAGCCAGCACCCTTCCTTGGAAGCGCTTTCACAAGCGCAGCAACACTGGGGCTTTGCGCTTCTCTAGCCACCAAACGTCACGGTCCTTCTCTTTCCGTCTCGTAGACACGAGCTGAGAAATTGCAAACGTCGAGCAATTGCTCAGAGATGAAAAGTGCCAGCACTGAAAGCTGTTGCTAGCCAGCCCCCTTCCTTGGAAGCGCTTTTGTAGGCCTAAGAACCCTGGGGCTCTGGGCTTCTCTAGCCACCTCATCTTCTGCTCATCCTCTCGCGCACTCTAAAGAGAGCTCAGGTGAGAAATTGCAAACGTCGAGCAATTGCTCAGAGATGAAAAGTGCCAGCACTGAAAGCTCTTGCTAGCCAGCACCCTTCCTTGGAAGCGCTTTCACAAGCGCAGTAACACTGGGGCTTTGCACTTCTCTAGCTACCAAACGTCACGGTCCTTCTCTTTCCGTCTCGTAGACACGAGCTGAGAAATTGCAAACGTCGAGCAATTGCTCCGAGATGAAAAGTGCCAGCACTGAAAGCTGTTGCTAGCCAGCACCCTTCCTTGGAAGCGCTTTCACAGGCGCAGCAACACTGGGGCTCTGGGCTTCTCTAGCCACCTCATCTTCTGCTCATCCTCTCGCGCACTCTAAAGAGAGCTCAGGTGAGAAATTGCAAACGTCGAGCAATTGCTCAGAGATGAAAAGTGCCAGCACTGAAAGCTGTTGCTAGCCAGCACCCTTCCTTGGAAGCGCTTTCACAGGCGCAGCAACACTGGGGCTTTGCGCTTCTCTAGCCATCAAACGTCATGGTCATTCTCTTTCCGTCTCGTAGACACGAGCTGAGAAATTGCAAACGTCAAGCAATTGCTCCGAGATGAAAAGTGCCAGCACTGAAAGCTGTTGCTAGCCAGCACCCTTCCTTGGAAGCGCTTTTGTAGGCCTAAGAACACTGGGGCTCTGGGCTTCTCTAGCCACCTAATCTTCTGCTCATCCTCTCGCGCACTCTAAAGAGAGCTCAGGTGAGAAATTGCAAACGTCCAGCAATTGCTCAGAGATGAAAAGTGCCAGCACTGAAAGCTGTTGCTAGCCAGCACCCTTCCTTGGAAGCGCTTTCACAGGCGCAGCAACACTGGGGCTTTGCGCTTCTCTACCCACCAAACGTCACGGTCCTTCTCTTTCCGCCTCCTAGACACGAGCTGAGAAATTGCAAACGTCGAGCAATTGCTCCGAGATGAAAAGTGCCAGCACTGAAAGCTCTTGCTAGCCAGCACCCTTCCTTGGAAGCGCTTTCACAGGTGCAGCAACACTGGGGCTTTGCGCTTCTCTAGCCACCAAACGTCATGGTCATTCTCTTTCCGTCTCGTAGACACGAGCTGAGAAATTGCAAACGTCGAGCAATTGCTCAGAGATGAAAAGTGCCAGCACTGAAAGCTGTTGCTAGCCAGCACCCTTCCTTGGAAGCGTTTTTGTAGGCCTAAGAACACTGGGGCTCTGGGCTTCTCTAGCCACCTCATCTTCTGCTCATCCTCTCGCGCACTCTAAAGAGAGCTCAGGTGAGAAATTGCAAACGTCGAGCAATTGCTCAGAGATGAAAAGTGCCAGCACTGAAAGCTGTTGCTAGCCAGCACCCTTCCTTGGAAGCGCTTTCACAAGCGCAGCAACACTGGGGCTTTGCGCTTCTCTAGCCACCAAACGTCACGGTCCTTCTCTTTCCGTCTCGTAGACACGAGCTGAGAAATTGCAAACGTCGAGCAATTGCTCAGAGATGAAAAGTGCCAGCACTGAAAGCTGTTGCTAGCCAGCACCCTTCCTTGGAAGCGCTTTTGTAGGCCTAAGAACACTGGGGCTCTGGGCTTCTCTAGCCACCTCATCTTCTGCTCATCCTCTCGCGCACTCTAAAGAGAGCTCAGGTGAGAAATTGCAAATGTCCAGCAATTGCTCAGAGATGAAAAGTGCCAGCACTGAAAGCTCTTGCTAGCCAGCACCCTTCCTTGGAAGCGCTTTCACAGGCGCAGTAACACTGGGACTTTGCGCTTCTCTAGCCACCAAACGTCACAGTCCTTCTCTTTCCGTCGGTAGACACGAGCTGAGAAATTGCAAACGTCGAGCAATTGCTCAGAGATGAAAAGTGCCAGCACTGAAAGCTGTTGCTAGCCAGCCCCCTTCCTTGGAAGCGCTTTTGTAGGCCTAAGAACACTGGGGCTGTGGGCTTCTCTAGCCATCAAACGTCATGGTCATTCTCTTTCCATCTCGTAGACACGAGCTGAGAAATTGCAAACGTCGAGCAATTGCTCAGAGATGAAAAGTGCCAGCACTGAAAGCTGTTGCTAGCCAGCACCCTTCCTTGGAAGCGTTTTTGTAGGCCTAAGAACACTGGGGCTCTGGGCTTCTCTAGCCACCTCATCTTCTGCTCATCCTCTCGCGCACTCTAAAGAGAGCTCAGGTGAGAAATTGCAAACGTCGAGCAATTGCTCAGAGATGAAAAGTGCCAGCACTGAAAGCTCTTGCTAGCCAGCACCCTTCCTTGGAAGCGCTTTCACAGGCGCAGCAACACTGGGGCTTTGCGCTTCTCTACCCACCAAACGTCACGGTCCTTCTCTTTCCGTCTCGTAGACACGAGCTGAGAAATTGCAAACGTCCAGCAATTGCTCAGAGATGAAAAGTGCCAGCACTGAAAGCTGTTGCTAGCCAGCACCCTTCCTTGGAAGCGCTTTTGTAGGCCTAAGAACACTGGGGCTCTGGGCTTCTCTAGCCACCTCATCTTCTGCTCATCCTCTCGCGCACTCTAAAGAGAGCTCAGGTGAGAAATTGCAAATGTCCAGCAATTGCTCAGAGATGAAAAGTGCCAGCACTGAAAGCTGTTGCTAGCCAGCACCCTTCCTTGGAAGCGCTTTCACAGGCGCAGCAACACTGGGGCTTTGCGCTTCTCTAGCCACCAAACGTCACGGTCCTTCTCTTTCCGTCTCGTAGACACGAGCTGAGAAATTGCAAACGTCGAGCAATTGCTCAGAGATGAAAAGTGCCAGCACTGAAAGCTGTTGCTAGCCAGCACCCTTCCTTGGAAGCGCTTTTGTAGGCCTAAGAAGACTGGGGCTCTGGGCTTCTCTAGCCACCTCATCTTCTGCTCATCCTCTCGCGCACTCTAAAGAGAGCTCAGGTGAGAAATTGCAAATGTCCAGCAATTGCTCAGAGATGAAAAGTGCCAGCACTGAAAGCTCTTGCTAGCCAGCACCCTTCCTTGGAAGCGCTTTCACAGGCGCAGTAACACTGGGACTTTGCGCTTCTCTAGCCATCAAACGTCAGGGTCAATCTCTTTCCGTCTCGTAGACACGAGCTGAGAAATTGCAAACGTCCAGCAATTGCTCAGAGATGAAAAGTGCCAGCACTGAAAGCTGTTGCTAGCCAGCACCCTTCCTTGGAAGCGCTTTTGTAGGCCTAAGAACACTGGGGCTCTGGGCTTCTCTAGCCACCTCATCTTCTGCTCATCCTCTCGCGCACTCTAAAGAGAGCTCAGGTGAGAAATTGCAAACGTCGAGCAATTGCTCAGAGATGAAAAGTGCCAGCACTGAAAGCTGTTGCTAGCCAGCACCCTTCCTTGGAAGCGCTTTCACAGGCGCAGCAACACTGGGGCTTTGCGCTTCTCTAGCCACCAAACGTCACAGTCCTTCTCTTTCCGTCTCGTAGACACGAGCTGAGAAATTGCAAACGTCGAGCAATTGCTCCGAGATGAAAAGTGCCAGCACTGAAAGCTGTTGCTAGCCAGCACCCTTCCTTGGAAGCGCTTTTGTAGGCCTAAGAACACTGGGGCTCTGGGCTTCTCTAGCCACCTAATCTTCTGCTCATCCTCTCGCGCACTCTAAAGAGAGCTCAGGTGAGAAATTGCAAACGTCGAGCAATTGCTCAGAGATGAAAAGTGCCAGCACTGAAAGCTGTTGCTAGCCAGCCCCCTTCCTTGGAAGCACTTTTGTAGGCCTAAGAACCCTGGGGCTATGGGCTTCTCTAGCCACCTAATCTTCTGCTCATCCTCTCGCGCACTCTAAAGAGAGCTCAGGTGAGAAATTGCAAACGTCGAGCAATTGCTCAGAGATGAAAAGTGCCAGCACTGAAAGCTGTTGCTAGCCAGCACCCTTCCTTGGAAGCGCTTTTGTAGGCCTAAGAACACTGGGGCTCTGGGCTTCTCTAGCCATCAAACGTCATGGTCATTCTCTTTCCATCTCGTAGACACGAGCTGAGAAATTGCAAACGTCGAGCAATTGCTCCGAGATGAAAAGTGCCAGCACTGAAAGCTGTTGCTAGCCAGCACCCTTCCTTGGAAGCGCTTTTGTAGGCCTAAGAACACTGGGGCTCTGGGCTTCTCTAGCCACCTAATCTTCTGCTCATCCTCTCGCGCACTCTAAAGAGAGCTCAGGTGAGAAATTACAAACGTCGAGCAATTGCTCAGAGATGAAAAGTGCCAGCACTGAAAGCTCTTGCTAGCCAGCACCCTTCCTTGGAAGCGCTTTCACAGGCGCAGCAACACTGGGGCTTTGCGCTTCTCTAGCCACCAAACGTCACGGTCCTTCTCTTTCCGTCGGTAGACACGAGCTGAGAAATTGCAAACGTCGAGCAATTGCTCAGAGATGAAAAGTGCCAGCACTGAAAGCTGTTGCTAGCCAGCACCCTTCCTTGGAAGCGCTTTTGTAGGCCTAAGAACACTGGGGCTCTGGGCTTCTCTAGCCACCTCATCTTCTGCTCATCCTCTCGCGCACTCTAAAGAGAGCTCAGGTGAGAAATTGCAAATGTCCAGCAATTGCTCCGAGATGAAAAGTGCCAGCACTGAAAGCTGTTGCTAGCCAGCACCCTTCCTTGGAAGCGCTTTCACAGGCGCAGCAACACTGGGGCTTTGCGCTTCTATACGCACCAAACGTCACGGTCCTTCTCTTTCCGTCTCGTAGACACGAGCTGAGAAATTGCAAATGTCGAGCAATTGCTCAGAGATGAAAAGTGCCAGCACTGAAAGCTGTTGCTAGCCAGCACCCTTCCTTGGAAGCGCTTTTGTAGGCCTAAGAACACTGGGGCTCTGGGCTTCTCTAGCCACCTAATCTTCTGCTCATCCTCTCGCGCACTCTAAAGAGAGCTCAGGTGAGAAATTACAAACGTCGAGCAATTGCTCAGAGATGAAAAGTGCCAGCACTGAAAGCTGTTGCTAGCCAGCACCCTTCCTTGGAAGCGCTTTCACAGGCGCAGCAACACTGGGGCTTTGCGCTTCTCTAGCCACCAAACGTCACGGTCCTTCTCTTTCCGTCGGTAGACACGAGCTGAGAAATTGCAAACGTGGAGCAATTGCTCAGAGATGAAAAGTGCCAGCACTGAAAGCTCTTGCTAGCCAGCACCCTTCCTTGGAAGCGCTTTTGTAGGCCTAAGAACACTGGGGCTCTGGGCTTCTCTAGCCACCTCATCTTCTGCTCATCCTCTCGCGCACTCTAAAGAGAGCTCAGGTGAGAAATTGCAAATGTCCAGCAATTGCTCAGAGATGAAAAGTGCCAGCACTGAAAGCTGTTGCTAGCCAGCACCCTTCCTTGGAAGCGCTTTCACAGGGGCAGCAACACTGGGGCTTTGCGCTTCTCTACCCACCAAACGTCACGGTCCTTCTCTTTCCGTCTCGTAGACACGAGCTGAGAAATTGCAAACGTCCAGCAATTGCTCAGAGATGAAAAGTGCCAGCACTGAAAGCTGTTGCTAGCCAGCACCCTTCCTTGGAAGCGCTTTTGTAGGCCTAAGAACACTGGGGCTCTGGGCTTCTCTAGCCACCTCATCTTCTGCTCATCCTCTCGCGCACTCTAAAGAGAGCTCAGGTGAGAAATTGCAAATGTCCAGCAATTGCTCAGAGATGAAAAGTGCCAGCACTGAAAGCTGTTGCTAGCCAGCACCCTTCCTTGGAAGCGCTTTCACAGGCGCAGCAACACTGGGGCTTTGCGCTTCTCTAGCCACCAAACGTCACGGTCCTTCTCTTTCCGTCTCGTAGACACGAGCTGAGAAATTGCAAACGTCGAGCAATTGCTCAGAGATGAAAAGTGCCAGCACTGAAAGCTGTTGCTAGCCAGCACCCTTCCTTGGAAGCACTTTTGTAGGCCTAAGAACACTGGGGCTCTGGGCTTCTCTAGCCACCTCATCTTCTGCTCATCCTCTCGCGCACTCTAAAGAGAGCTCAGGTGAGAAATTGCAAATGTCCAGCAATTGCTCAGAGATGAAAAGTGCCAGCACTGAAAGCTCTTGCTAGCCAGCACCCTTCCTTGGAAGCGCTTTCACAGGCGCAGTAACACTGGGACTTTGCGCTTCTCTAGCCATCAAACGTCAGGGTCAATCTCTTTCCGTCTCGTAGACACGAGCTGAGAAATTGCAAACGTCCAGCAATTGCTCAGAGATGAAAAGTGCCAGCACTGAAAGCTGTTGCTAGCCAGCACCCTTCCTTGGAAGCGCTTTTGTAGGCCTAAGAACACTGGGGCTCTGGGCTTCTCTAGCCACCTCATCTTCTGCTCATCCTCTCGCGCACTCTAAAGAGAGCTCAGGTGAGAAATTGCAAACGTCGAGCAATTGCTCAGAGATGAAAAGTGCCAGCACTGAAAGCTGTTGCTAGCCAGCACCCTTCCTTGGAAGCGCTTTCACAGGCGCAGCAACACTGGGGCTTTGCGCTTCTCTAGCCACCAAACGTCACAGTCCTTCTCTTTCCGTCTCGTAGACACGAGCTGAGAAATTGCAAACGTCGAGCAATTGCTCCGAGATGAAAAGTGCCAGCACTGAAAGCTGTTGCTAGCCAGCACCCTTCCTTGGAAGCGCTTTTGTAGGCCTAAGAACACTGGGGCTCTGGGCTTCTCTAGCCACCTAATCTTCTGCTCATCCTCTCGCGCACTCTAAAGAGAGCTCAGGTGAGAAATTGCAAACGTCGAGCAATTGCTCAGAGATGAAAAGTGCCAGCACTGAAAGCTGTTGCTAGCCAGCCCCCTTCCTTGGAAGCACTTTTGTAGGCCTAAGAACCCTGGGGCTCTGGGCTTCTCTAGCCACCTAATCTTCTGCTCATCCTCTCGCGCACTCTAAAGAGAGCTCAGGTGAGAAATTGCAAACGTCGAGCAATTGCTCAGAGATGAAAAGTGCCAGCACTGAAAGCTCTTGCTAGCCAGCACCCTTCCTTGGAAGCGCTTTTGTAGGCCTAAGAACACTGGGGCTCTGGGCTTCTCTAGCCATCAAACGTCATGGTCATTCTCTTTCCATCTCGTAGACACGAGCTGAGAAATTGCAAACGTCGAGCAATTGCTCAGAGATGAAAAGTGCCAGCACTGAAAGCTGTTGCTAGCCAGCACCCTTCCTTGGAAGCGCTTTTGTAGGCCTAAGAACACTGGGGCTCTGGGCTTCTCTAGCCACCTAATCTTCTGCTCATCCTCTCGCGCACTCTAAAGAGAGCTCAGGTGAGAAATTACAAACGTCGAGCAATTGCTCAGAGATGAAAAGTGCCAGCACTGAAAGCTCTTGCTAGCCAGCACCCTTCCTTGGAAGCGCTTTCACAGGCGCAGCAACACTGGGGCTTTGCGCTTCTCTAGCCACCAAACGTCACGGTCCTTCTCTTTCCGTCGGTAGACACGAGCTGAGAAATTGCAAACGTCGAGCAATTGCTCAGAGATGAAAAGTGCCAGCACTGAAAGCTGTTGCTAGCCAGCACCCTTCCTTGGAAGCGCTTTTGTAGGCCTAAGAACACTGGGGCTCTGGGCTTCTCTAGCCACCTCATCTTCTGCTCATCCTCTCGCGCACTCTAAAGAGAGCTCAGGTGAGAAATTGCAAATGTCCAGCAATTGCTCCGAGATGAAAAGTGCCAGCACTGAAAGCTGTTGCTAGCCAGCACCCTTCCTTGGAAGCGCTTTCACAGGCGCAGCAACACTGGGGCTTTGCGCTTCTATACGCACCAAACGTCACGGTCCTTCTCTTTCCGTCTCGTAGACACGAGCTGAGAAATTGCAAATGTCGAGCAATTGCTCAGAGATGAAAAGTGCCAGCACTGAAAGCTGTTGCTAGCCAGCACCCTTCCTTGGAAGCGCTTTTGTAGGCCTAAGAACACTGGGGCTCTGGGCTTCTCTAGCCACCTAATCTTCTGCTCATCCTCTCGCGCACTCTAAAGAGAGCTCAGGTGAGAAATTACAAACGTCGAGCAATTGCTCAGAGATGAAAAGTGCCAGCACTGAAAGCTGTTGCTAGCCAGCACCCTTCCTTGGAAGCGCTTTCACAGGCGCAGCAACACTGGGGCTTTGCGCTTCTCTAGCCACCAAACGTCACGGTCCTTCTCTTTCCGTCGGTAGACACGAGCTGAGAAATTGCAAACGTGGAGCAATTGCTCAGAGATGAAAAGTGCCAGCACTGAAAGCTCTTGCTAGCCAGCACCCTTCCTTGGAAGCGCTTTTGTAGGCCTAAGAACACTGGGGCTCTGGGCTTCTCTAGCCACCTCATCTTCTGCTCATCCTCTCGCGCACTCTAAAGAGAGCTCAGGTGAGAAATTGCAAATGTCCAGCAATTGCTCAGAGATGAAAAGTGCCAGCACTGAAAGCTGTTGCTAGCCAGCACCCTTCCTTGGAAGCGCTTTCACAGGCGCAGTAACACTGGGACTTTGCGCTTCTCTAGCCACCAAACGTCACAGTCCTTCTCTTTCCGTCGGTAGACACGAGCTGAGAAATTGCAAACGTCGAGCAATTGCTCCGAGATGAAAAGTGCCAGCACTGAAAGCTGTTGCTAGCCAGCACCCTTCCTTGGAAGCGCTTTTGTAGGCCTAAGAACACTGGGGCTCTGGGCTTCTCTAGCCACCTCATCTTCTGCTCATCCTCGCGCGCACTCTAAAGAGAGCTCAGGTGAGAAATTGCAAACGTCGAGCAATTGCTCAGAGATGAAAAGTGCCAGCACTGAAAGCTCTTGCTAGCCAGCACCCTTCCTTGGAAGCGCTTTCACAGGCGCAGCAACACTGGGGCTTTGCACTTCTCTAGCCACCAAACGTCACGGTCCTTCTCTTTCCGTCTCGTAGACACGAGCTGAGAAATTGCAAACGTCCAGCAATTGCTCCGAGATGAAAAGTGCCAGCACTGAAAGCTGTTGCTAGCCAGCACCCTTCCTTGGAAGCGCTTTTGTAGGCCTAAGAACACTGGGGCTCTGGGCTTCTCTAGCCACCTCATCTTCTGCTCATCCTCTCGCGCACTCTAAAGAGAGCTCAGGTGAGAAATTGCAAATGTCCAGCAATTGCTCAGAGATGAAAAGTGCCAGCACTGAAAGCTCTTGCTAGCCAGCACCCTTCCTTGGAAGCGCTTTCACAGGCGCAGTAACACTGGGACTTTGCGCTTCTCTAGCCACCAAACGTCACAGTCCTTCTCTTTCCGTCGGTAGACACGAGCTGAGAAATTGCAAACGTCGAGCAATTGCTCAGAGATGAAAAGTGCCAGCACTGAAAGCTGTTGCTAGCCAGCACCCTTCCTTGGAAGCGCTTTTGTAGGCCTAAGAACACTGGGGCTCTGGGCTTCTCTAGCCATCAAACGTCATGGTCATTCTCTTTCCATCTCGTAGACAAGAGCTGAGAAATTGCAAACGTCGAGCAATTGCTCAGAGATGAAAAGTGCCAGCACTGAAAGCTGTTGCTAGCCAGCACCCTTCCTTGGAAGCGCTTTTGTAGGCCTAAGAACACTGGGGCTCTGGGCTTCTCTAGCCACCTAATCTTCTGCTCATCCCCTCGCGCACTCTAAAGAGAGCTCAGGTGAGAAATTGCAAACGTCGAGCAATTGCTCAGAGATGAAAAGTGCCAGCACTGAAAGCTGTTGCTAGCCAGCACCCTTCCTTGGAAGCGCTTTCACAGGTGCAGCAACACTGGGGCTTTGCGCTTCTCTACGCACCAAACGTCACGGTCCTTCTCTTTCCGTCTCGTAGACACGAGCTGAGAAATTGCAAACGTCGAGCAATTGCTCAGAGATGAAAAGTGCCAGCACTGAAAGCTGTTGCTAGCCAGCACCCTTCCTTGGAAGCGCTTTTGTAGCCCTTAGGACACTGGGGCTCTGGGCTTCTCTAGCCACCTCATCTTCTGCTCATCCTCTCGCGCACTCTAAAGAGAGCTCAGGTGAGAAATTGCAAACGTCGAGCAATTGCTCAGAGATGAAAAGTGCCAGCACTGAAAGCTGTTGCTAGCCAGCACCCTTCCTTGGAAGCGCTTTCACAGGCGCAGCAACACTGGGGCTTTGCGCTTCTCTAGCCACCAAACGTCACGGTCCTTCTCTTTCCGTCTCGTAGACACGAGCTCAGAAATTGCAAACGTCGAGCAATTGCTCAGAGATGAAAAGTGCCAGCACTGAAAGCTGTTGCTAGCCAGCACCCTTCCTTGGAAGCGCTTTCACAGGCGCAGCAACACTGGGGCTTTGCGCTTCTATACGCACCAAACGTCACGGTCCTTCTCTTTCCATCTCGTAGACATGAGCTGAGAAATTGCAAACGTCGAGCAATTGCTCAGAGATGAAAAGTGCCAGCACTGAAAGCTGTTGCTAGCCAGCACCCTTCCTTGGAAGCGCTTTCACAGGCGCAGCAACACTGGGGCTTTGCGCTTCTCTAGCCATCAAACGTCACGGTCCTTCTCTTTCCGTCTCGTAGACACGAGCTGAGAAATTGCAAACGTCGAGCAATTGCTCAGAGATGAAAAGTGCCAGCACTGAAAGCTGTTGCTAGCCAGCCCCCTTCCTTGGAAGCGCTTTTGTAGGCCTAAGAACACTGGGGCTCTGGGCTTCTCTAGCCACCTAATCTTCTGCTCATCCTCTCGCGCACTCTAAAGAGAGCTCAGGTGAGAAATTGCAAACGTCGAGCAATTGCTCCGAGATGAAAAGTGCCAGCACTGAAAGCTGTTGCTAGCCAGCACCCTTCCTTGGAAGCGCTTTTGTAGGCCTAAGAACACTGGGGCTCTGGGCTTCTCTAGCCATCAAACGTCATGGTCATTCTCTTTCCATCTCGTAGACACGAGCTGAGAAATTGCAAACGTGGAGCAATTGCTCAGAGATGAAAAGTGCCAGCACTGAAAGCTGTTGCTAGCCAGCACCCTTCCTTGGAAGCGCTTTTGTAGGCCTAAGAACACTGGGGCTCTGGGCTTCTCTAGCCACCTAATCTTCTGCTCATCCTCTCGCACACTCTAAAGAGAGCTCAGGTGAGAAATTGCAAACGTCGAGCAATTGCTCAGAGATGAAAAGTGCCAGCACTGAAAGCTGTTGCTAGCCAGCACCCTTCCTTGGAAGCGCTTTTGTAGCCCTTAGGACACTGGGGCTCTGGGCTTCTCTAGCCACCTCATCTTCTGCTCATCCTCTCGCGCACTCTAAAGAGAGCTCAGGTGAGAAATTGCAAACGTGGAGCAATTGCTCCGAGATGAAAAGTGCCAGCACTGAAAGCTGTTGCTAGCCAGCACCCTTCCTTGGAAGCGCTTTCACAGGCGCAGCAACACTGGGGCTTTGCGCTTCTCTACGTACCAAACGTCACCGTCCTTCTCTTTCCGTCTCGTAGACACGAGCTGAGAAATTGCAAACGTCGAGCAATTGCTCCGAGATGAAAAGTGCCAGCACTGAAAGCTGTTGCTAGCCAGCACCCTTCCTTGGAAGCGCTTTCACAGGTGCAGCAACACTGGGGCTTTGCGCTTCTATACGCACCAAACGTCACGGTCCTTCTCTTTCCGTCTCGTAGACACGAGCTGAGAAATTGCAAATGTCGAGCAATTGCTCAGAGATGAAAAGTGCCAGCACTGAAAGCTGTTGCTAGCCAGCACCCTTCCTTGGAAGCGCTTTTGTAGGCCTAAGAACACTGGGGCTCTGGGCTTCTCTAGCCACCTCATCTTCTGCTCATCCTCTCGCGCACTCTAAAGAGAGCTCAGGTGAGAAATTGCAAACGTCGAGCAATTGCTCAGAGATGAAAAGTGCCAGCACTGAAAGCTGTTGCTAGCCAGCACCCTTCCTTGGAAGCGCTTTCACAGGCGCAGCAACACTGGGGCTTTGCGCTTCTCTAGCCATCAAACGTCATGGTCATTCTCTTTCCGTCTCCTAGACACGAGCTGAGAAATTGCAAACGTCAAGCAATTGCTCCGAGATGAAAAGTGCCAGCACTGAAAGCTGTTGCTAGCCAGCACCCTTCCTTGGAAGCGCTTTTGTAGCCCTTAGGACACTGGGGCTCTGGGCTTCTCTAGCCACCTCATCTTCTGCTCATCCTCTCGCGCACTCTAAAGAGAGCTCAGGTGAGAAATTGCAAACGTCCAGCAATTGCTCAGAGATGAAAAGTGCCAGCACTGAAAGCTGTTGCTAGCCAGCACCCTTCCTTGGAAGCGCTTTCACAGGCGCAGCAACACTGGGGCTTTGCGCTTCTCTACCCACCAAACGTCACGGTCCTTCTCTTTCCGCCTCCTAGACACGAGCTGAGAAATTGCAAACGTCGAGCAATTGCTCAGAGATGAAAAGTGCCAGCACTGAAAGCTCTTGCTAGCCAGCACCCTTCCTTGGAAGCGCTTTCACAGGCGCAGCGACACTGGGGCTTTGCGCTTCTCTACCCACCAAACGTCACGGTCATTCTCTTTCCGTCTCGTAGACACGAGCTCAGAAATTGCAAACGTCGAGCAATTGCTCAGAGATGAAAAGTGCCAGCACTGAAAGCTGTTGCTAGCCAGCACCCTTCCTTGGAAGCGCTTTTGTAGGCCTAAGAACACTGGGGCTCTGGGCTTCTCTAGCCACCTCATCTTCTGCTCATCCTCTCGCGCACTCTAAAGAGAGCTCAGGTGAGAAATTGCAAACGTCGAGCAATTGCTCAGAGATGAAAAGTGCCAGCACTGAAAGCTGTTGCTAGCCAGCACCCTTCCTTGGAAGCGCTTTCACAGGCGCAGCAACACTGGGGCTTTGCGCTTCTCTAGCCACCAAACGTCACGGTCATTCTCTTTCCGCCTCGTAGACACGAGCTGAGAAATTGCAAACGTCGAGCAATTGCTCAGAGATGAAAAGTGCCAGCACTGAAAGCTCTTGCTAGCCAGCAACCTTCCTTGGAAGCGCTTTCACAGGCGCAGCAACACTGGGGCTTTGCGCTTCTCTAGCCACCAAACGTCACGGTCCTTCTCTTTCCGTCTCGTAGACACGAGCTGAGAAATTGCAAACGTCCAGCAATTGCTCAGAGATGAAAAGTGCCAGCACTGAAAGCTGTTGCTAGCCAGCACCCTTCCTTGGAAGCGCTTTTGTAGGCCTAAGAACACTGGGGCTCTGGGCTTCTCTAGCCACCTCATCTTCTGCTCATCCTCTCGCGCACTCTAAAGAGAGCTCAGGTGAGAAATTGCAAACGTCGAGCAATTGCTCAGAGATGAAAAGTGCCAGCACTGAAAGCTGTTGCTAGCCAGCACCCTTCCTTGGAAGCGCTTTCACAGGCGCAGCAACACTGGGGCTTTGCGCTTCTCTACCCACCAAACGTCACGGTCCTTCTCTTTCCGTCTCGTAGACATGAGCTGAGAAATTGCAAACGTCGAGCAATTGCTCAGAGATGAAAAGTGCCAGCACTGAAAGCTGTTGCTAGCCAGCACCCTTCCTTGGAAGCGCTTTCACAGGCGCAGCAACACTGGGGCTTTGCGCTTCTATACGCACCAAACGTCACGGTCATTCTCTTTCCGTCTCGTAGACACGAGCTGAGAAATTGCAAATGTCGAGCAATTGCTCAGAGATGAAAAGTGCCAGCACTGAAAGCTGTTGCTAGCCAGCACCCTTCCTTGGAAGCGCTTTTGTAGGCCTAAGAACACTGGGGCTCTGGGCTTCTCTAGCCACCTAATCTTCTGCTCATCCTCTCGCGCACTCTAAAGAGAGCTCAGGTGAGAAATTGCAAACGTCGAGCAATTGCTCAGAGATGAAAAGTGCCATCACTGAAAGCTGTTGCTAGCCAGCACCCTTCCTTGGAAGCGCTTTCACAGGCGCAGCAACACTGGGGCTTTGCGCTTCTCTAGCCACCAAACGTCACGGTCCTTCTCTTTCCGTCTCGTAGACACGAGCTGAGAAATTGCAAACGTCGAGCAATTGCTCCGAGATGAAAAGTGCCAGCACTGAAAGCTGTTGCTAGCCAGCACCCTTCCTTGGAAGCGCTTTTGTAGGCCTAAGAACACTGGGGCTCTGGGCTTCTCTAGCCACCTCATCTTCTGCTCATCCTCTCGCGCACTCTAAAGAGAGCTCAGGTGAGAAATTGCAAATGTCCAGCAATTGCTCAGAGATGAAAAGTGCCAGCACTGAAAGCTCTTGCTAGCCAGCACCCTTCCTTGGAAGCGCTTTTGTAGGCCTAAGAACACTGGGGCTCTGGGCTTCTCTAGCAATCAAACGTCATGGTCATTCTCTTTCCATCTCGTAGACACGAGCTGAGAAATTGCAAACGTCGAGCAATTGCTCAGAGATGAAAAGTGCCAGCACTGAAAGCTCTTGCTAGCCAGCACCCTTCCTTGGAAGCGCTTTTGTAGCCCTTAGGACACTGGGGCTCTGGGCTTCTCTAGCCACCTCATCTTCTGCTCATCCTCTCGCGCACTCTAAAGAGAGCTCAGGTGAGAAATTGCAAACGTCGAGCAATTGCTCAGAGATGAAAAGTGCCAGCACTGAAAGCTCTTGCTAGCCAGCACCCTTCCTTGGAAGCGCTTTCACAGGCGCAGCAACACTGGGGCTTTGCGCTTCTCTACGCACCAAACGTCACGGTCCTTCTCTTTCCGTCTCGTAGACACGAGCTGAGAAATTGCAAACGTCCAGCAATTGCTCAGAGATGAAAAGTGCCAGCACTGAAAGCTGTTGCTAGCCAGCACCCTTCCTTGGAAGCGCTTTTGTAGGCCTAAGAACACTGGGGCTCTGGGCTTCTCTAGCCACCTCATCTTCTGCTCATCCTCTCGCGCACTCTAAAGAGAGCTCAGGTGAGAAATTGCAAATGTCCAGCAATTGCTCAGAGATGAAAAGTGCCAGCACTGAAAGCTGTTGCTAGCCAGCACCCTTCCTTGGAAGCGCTTTCACAGGCGCAGTAACACTGGGACTTTGCGCTTCTCTAGCCACCAAACGTCACAGTCCTTCTCTTTCCGTCGGTAGACACGAGCTGAGAAATTGCAAACGTCGAGCAATTGCTCAGAGATGAAAAGTGCCAGCACTGAAAGCTGTTGCTAGCCAGCACCCTTCCTTGGAAGCGCTTTTGTAGGCCTAAGAACACTGGGGCTCTGGGCTTCTCTAGCCACCTCATCTTCTGCTCATCCTCTCGCGCACTCTAAAGAGAGCTCAGGTGAGAAATTGCAAACGTCCAGCAATTGCTCAGAGATGAAAAGTGCCAGCACTGAAAGCTGTTGCTAGCCAGCACCCTTCCTTGGAAGCGCTTTCACAGGCGCAGCAACACTGGGGCTTTGCGCTTCTCTAGCCACCAAACGTCACAGTCCTTCTCTTTCCGTCGGTAGACACGAGCTGAGAAATTGCAAACGTCGAGCAATTGCTCAGAGATGAAAAGTGCCAGCACTGAAAGCTGTTGCTAGCCAGCACCCTTCCTTGGAAGCGCTTTTGTAGGCCTAAGAACACTGGGGCTCTGGGCTTCTCTAGCCACCTCATCTTCTGCTCATCCTCTCGCGCACTCTAAAGAGAGCTCAGGTGAGAAATTGCAAATGTCCAGCAATTGCTCAGAGATGAAAAGTGCCAGCACTGAAAGCTCTTGCTAGCCAGCACCCTTCCTTGGAAGCGCTTTCACAGGCGCAGTAACACTGGGACTTTGCGCTTCTCTAGCCACCAAAAGTCACAGTCCTTCTCTTTCCGTCGGTAGACACGAGCTGAGAAATTGCAAACGTCGAGCAATTGCTCAGAGATGAAAAGTGCCAGCACTGAAAGCTGTTGCTAGCCAGCACCCTTCCTTGGAAGCGCTTTTGTAGGCCTAAGAACACTGGGGCTTTGCGCTTCTCTAGCCACCTCATCTTCTGCTCATCCTCTCGCGCACTCTAAAGAGAGCTCAGGTGAGAAATTACAAACGTCGAGCAATTGCTCAGAGATGAAAAGTGCCAGCACTGAAAGCTCTTGCTAGCCAGCACCCTTCCTTGGAAGCGCTTTCACAGGCGCAGCAACACTGGGGCTTTGCGCTTCTCTAGCCACCAAACGTCACAGTCCTTCTCTTTCCGTCGGTAGACACGAGCTGAGAAATTGCAAACGTCGAGCAATTGCTCCGAGATGAAAAGTGCCAGCACTGAAAGCTGTTGCTAGCCAGCACCCTTCCTTGGAAGCGCTTTTGTAGGCCTAAGAACACTGGGGCTCTGGGCTTCTCTAGCCACCTCATCTTCTGCTCATCCTCTCGCACACTCTAAAGAGAGCTCAGGTGAGAAATTGCAAATGTCCAGCAATTGCTCAGAGATGAAAAGTGCCAGCACTGAAAGCTGTTGCTAGCCAGCACCCTTCCTTGGAAGCGCTTTCACAGGCGCAGCAACACTGGGGCTTTGCGCTTCTCTAGCCACCAAACGTCACGGTCCTTCTCTTTCCGTCTCGTAGACACGAGCTGAGAAATTGCAAACGTCGAGCAATTGCTCCGAGATGAAAAGTGCCAGCACTGAAAGCTGTTGCTAGCCAGCACCCTTCCTTGGAAGCGCTTTTGTAGGCCTAAGAACACTGGGGCTCTGGGCTTCTCTAGCCACCTCATCTTCTGCTCATCCTCTCGCGCACTCTAAAGAGAGCTCAGGTGAGAAACTGCAAATGTCCAGCAATTGCTCAGAGATGAAAAGTGCCAGCACTGAAAGCTCTTGCTAGCCAGCACCCTTCCTTGGAAGCGCTTTCACAGGCGCAGTAACACTGGGACTTTGCGCTTCTCTAGCCACCAAACGTCACAGTCCTTCTCTTTCCGTCGGTAGACACGAGCTGAGAAATTGCAAACGTCGAGCAATTGCTCAGAGATGAAAAGTGCCAGCACTGAAAGCTGTTGCTAGCCAGCACCCTTCCTTGGAAGCGCTTTTGTAGGCCTAAGAACACTGGGGCTCTGGGCTTCTCTAGCCATCAAACGTCATGGTCATTCTCTTTCCATCTCGTAGACACGAGCTGAGAAATTGCAAACGTCGAGCAATTGCTCAGAGATGAAAAGTGCCAGCACTGAAAGCTGTTGCTAGCCAGCAGCCTTCCTTGGAAGCGCTTTTGTAGGCCTTAGAACACTGGGGCTCTGGGCTTCTCTAGCCACCTAATCTTCTGCTCATCCTCTCGCGCACTCTAAAGAGAGCTCAGGTGAGAAATTGCAAACGTCGAGCAATTGCTCAGAGATGAAAAGTGCCAGCACTGAAAGCTCTTGCTAGCCAGCACCCTTCCTTGGAAGCGCTTTCACAGGCGCAGCAACACTGGGGCTTTGCGCTTCTCTACGCACCAAACGTCACCGTCCTTCTGTTTCCGTCTCGTAGACACGAGCTGAGAAATTGCAAACGTCGAGCAATTGCTCAGAGATGAAAAGTGCCAGCACTGAAAGCTGTTGCTAGCCAGCACCCTTCCTTGGAAGCGCTTTTGTAGGCCTAAGAACACTGGGGCTCTGGGCTTCTCTAGCCACCTCATCTTCTGCTCATCCTCTCGCGCACTCTAAAGAGAGCTCAGGTGAGAAATTGCAAACGTCGAGCAATTGCTCAGAGATGAAAAGTGCCAGCACTGAAAGCTCTTGCTAGCCAGCACCCTTCCTTGGAAGCGCTTTCACAGGCGCAGCAACACTGGGGCTTTGCGCTTCTCTAGCCACCAAACGTCACGGTCATTCTCTTTCTGTCTCGTAGACACGAGCTGAGAAATTGCAAATGTCGAGCAATTGCTCAGAGATGAAAAGTGCCAGCACTGAAAGCTCTTGCTAGCCAGCACCCTTCCTTGGAAGCGCTTTTGTAGGCCTAAGAAGACTGGGGCTCTGGGCTTCTCTAGCCACCTAATCTTCTGCTCATCCTCTCGCGCACTCTAAAGAGAGCTCAGGTGAGAAATTACAAACGTCGAGCGATTGCTCAGAGATGAAAAGTGCCAGCACTGAAAGCTGTTGCTAGCCAGCACCCTTCCTTGGAAGCGCTTTCACAGGCGCAGCAACACTGGGGCTTTGCGCTTCTCTAGCCACCAAACGTCACGGTCCTTCTCTTTCCGTCTCGTAGACACGAGCTGAGAAATTGCAAACGTCGAGCAATTGCTCAGAGATGAAAAGTGCCAGCACTGAAAGCTCTTGCTAGCCAGCACCCTTCCTTGGAAGCGCTTTTGTAGGCCTAAGAACACTGGGGCTCTGGGCTTCTCTAGCCACCTCATCTTCTGCTCATCCTCTCGCGCACTCTAAAGAGAGCTCAGGTGAGAAATTGCAAATGTCCAGCAATTGCTCAGAGATGAAAAGTGCCAGCACTGAAAGCTGTTGCTAGCCAGCACCCTTCCTTGGAAGCGCTTTCACAGGCGCAGCAACACTGGGGCTTTGCGCTTCTCTACGCACCAAACGTCACGGTCCTTCTCTTTCCGTCTCGTAGACACGAGCTGAGAAATTGCAAACGTCGAGCAATTGCTCCGAGATGAAAAGTGCCAGCACTGAAAGCTGTTGCTAGCCAGCACCCTTCCTTGGAAGCGCTTTTGTAGGCCTAAGAACACTGGGGCTCTGGGCTTCTCTAGCCACCTCATCTTCTGCTCATCCTCTCGCGCACTCTAAAGAGAGCTCAGGTGAGAAATTGCAAATGTCCAGCAATTGCTCAGAGATGAAAAGTGCCAGCACTGAAAGCTCTTGCTAGCCAGCACCCTTCCTTGGAAGCGCTTTCACAGGCGCAGTAACACTGGGACTTTGCGCTTCTCTAGCCATCAAACGTCACAGTCCTTCTCTTTCCGTCGGTAGACACGAGCTGAGAAATTGCAAACGTCGAGCAATTGCTCAGAGATGAAAAGTGCCAGCACTGAAAGCTGTTGCTAGCCAGCACCCTTCCTTGGAAGCGCTTTTGTAGGCCTAAGAACACTGGGGCTCTGGGCTTCTCTAGCCATCAAACGTCATGGTCATTCTCTTTCCGTCTCCTAGACACGAGCTGAGAAATTGCAAACGTCGAGCAATTGCTCAGAGATGAAAAGTGCCAGCACTGAAAGCTGTTGCTAGCCAGCACCCTTCCTTGGAAGCGCTTTTGTAGGCCTAAGAAGACTGGGGCTCTGGGCTTCTCTAGCCACCTAATCTTCTGCTCATCCTCTCGCGCACTCTAAAGAGAGCTCAGGTGAGAAATTGCAAACGTCGAGCAATTGCTCAGAGATGAAAAGTGCCAGCACTGAAAGCTGTTGCTAGCCAGCACCCTTCCTTGGAAGCGCTTTTGTAGCCCTTAGGACACTGGGGCTCTGGGCTTCTCTAGCCACCTCATCTTCTGCTCATCCTCTCGCG
Organism: Sarcoramphus papa; assembly: GCA_037962945.1. NCBI lineage: Eukaryota > Metazoa > Chordata > Aves > Accipitriformes > Cathartidae > Sarcoramphus > Sarcoramphus papa. Next base: position 2,738,192 of record CM075606.1, on the reverse strand, counting down.
CACTCTAAAGAGAGCTCAGGTGAGAAATTGCAAACGTCGAGCAATTGCTCAGAGATGAAAAGTGCCAGCACTGAAAGCTGTTGCTAGCCAGCACCCTTCCTTGGAAGCGCTTTCACAGGCGCAGCAACACTGGGGCTTTGCGCTTCTCTAGCCACCAAACGTCACGGTCATTCTCTTTCCGTCTCGTAGACACGAGCTGAGAAATTGCAAACGTCCAGCAATTGCTCAGAGATGAAAAGTGCCAGCACTGAAAGCTGTTGCTAGCCAGCACCCTTCCTTGGAAGCGCTTTTGTAGGCCTAAGAACACTGGGGCTCTGGGCTTCTCTAGCCACCTCATCTTCTGCTCATCCTCTCGCGCACTCTAAAGAGAGCTCAGGTGAGAAATTGCAAACGTCCAGCAATTGCTCAGAGATGAAAAGTGCCAGCACTGAAAGCTGTTGCTAGCCAGCACCCTTCCTTGGAAGCGCTTTCACAGGCGCAGCAACACTGGGGCTTTGCGCTTCTCTACCCACCAAACGTCACGGTCCTTCTCTTTCCGTCTCGTAGACACGAGCTCAGAAATTGCAAACGTCGAGCAATTGCTCAGAGATGAAAAGTGCCAGCACTGAAAGCTGTTGCTAGCCAGCACCCTTCCTTGGAAGCGCTTTCACAGGCGCAGCAACACTGGGGCTTTGCGCTTCTCTACGCACCAAACGTCACGGTCCTTCTCTTTCCGTCTCGTAGACACAAGCTGAGAAATTGCAAACGTCGAGCAATTGCTCAGAGATGAAAAGTGCCAGCACTGAAAGCTGTTGCTAGCCAGCACCCTTCCTTGGAAGCGCTTTCACAGGCGCAGCAACACTGGGGCTTTGCGCTTCTCTAGCCATCAAACGTCATGGTCATTCTCTTTCCGTCTCGTAGACACGAGCTGAGAAATTGCAAACGTCGAGCAATTGCTCAGAGATGAAAAGTGCCAGCACTGAAAGCTGTTGCTAGCCAGCCCCCTTCCTTGGAAGCGCTTTTGTAGGCCTAAGAACACTGGGGCTCTGGGCTTCTCTAGCCACCTCATCTTCTGCTCATCCTCTCGCGCACTCTAAAGAGAGCTCAGGTGAGAAATTGCAAACGTCGAGCAATTGCTCAGAGATGAAAAGTGCCAGCACTGAAAGCTCTTGCTAGCCAGCACCCTTCCTTGGAAGCGCTTTTGTAGGCCTAAGAACACTGGGGCTCTGGGCTTCTCTAGCCATCAAACGTCATGGTCATTCTCTTTCCATCTCGTAGACACGAGCTGAGAAATTGCAAACGTGGAGCAATTGCTCAGAGATGAAAAGTGCCAGCACTGAAAGCTGTTGCTAGCCAGCACCCTTCCTTGGAAGCACTTTTGTAGGCCTAAGAACACTGGGGCTCTGGGCTTCTCTAGCCACCTCATCTTCTGCTCATCCTCTCGCACACTCTAAAGAGAGCTCAGGTGAGAAATTGCAAACGTCGAGCAATTGCTCAGAGATGAAAAGTGCCAGCACTGAAAGCTCTTGCTAGCCAGCACCCTTCCTTGGAAGCGCTTTTGTAGCCCTTAGGACACTGGGGCTCTGGGCTTCTCTAGCCACCTCATCTTCTGCTCATCCTCTCGCGCACTCTAAAGAGAGCTCAGGTGAGAAATTGCAAACGTCGAGCAATTGCTCAGAGATGAAAAGTGCCAGCACTGAAAGCTGTTGCTAGCCAGCACCCTTCCTTGGAAGCGCTTTCACAGGCGCAGCAACACTGGGGCTTTGCGCTTCTCTACGCACCAAACGTCACGGTCCTTCTCTTTCCGTCTCGTAGACACGAGCTGAGAAATTGCAAATGTCGAGCAATTGCTCAGAGATGAAAAGTGCCAGCACTGAAAGCTGTTGCTAGCCAGCACCCTTCCTTGGAAGCGCTTTTGTAGGCCTAAGCACACTGGGGCTCTGGGCTTCTCTAACCACCTCATCTTCTGCTCATCCTCTCGCGCACTCTAAAGAGAGCTCAGGTGAGAAATTACAAATGTCCAGCAATTGCTCAGAGATGAAAAGTGCCAGCACTGAAAGCTCTTGCTAGCCAGCACCCTTCCTTGGAAGCGCTTTCACAAGCGCAGTAACACTGGGGCTTTGCGCTTCTATACGCACCAAACGTCACGGTCCTTCTCTTTCCGTCTCGTAGACACCAGCTGAGAAATTGCAAACGTCGAGCAATTGCTCAGAGATGAAAAGTGCCAGCACTGAAAGCTGTTGCTAGCCAGCACCCTTCCTTGGAAGCGCTTTTGTAGGCCTAAGAACACTGGGGCTCTGGGCTTCTCTAGCCACCTCATCTTCTGCTCATCCTCTCGCGCACTCTAAAGAGAGCTCAGGTGAGAAATTGCAAACGTCGAGCAATTGCTCAGAGATGAAAAGTGCCAGCACTGAAAGCTCTTGCTAGCCAGCACCCTTCCTTGGAAGCGCTTTTGTAGGCCTAAGAACACTGGGGCTCTGGGCTTCTCTAGCCATCAAACGTCATGGTCATTCTCTTTCCATCTCGTAGACACGAGCTGAGAAATTGCAAACGTGGAGCAATTGCTCAGAGATGAAAAGTGCCAGCACTGAAAGCTGTTGCTAGCCAGCACCCTTCCTTGGAAGCACTTTTGTAGGCCTAAGAACACTGGGGCTCTGGGCTTCTCTAGCCACCTCATCTTCTGCTCATCCTCTCGCACACTCTAAAGAGAGCTCAGGTGAGAAATTGCAAACGTCGAGCAATTGCTCAGAGATGAAAAGTGCCAGCACTGAAAGCTCTTGCTAGCCAGCACCCTTCCTTGGAAGCGCTTTTGTAGCCCTTAGGACACTGGGGCTCTGGGCTTCTCTAGCCACCTCATCTTCTGCTCATCCTCTCGCGCACTCTAAAGAGAGCTCAGGTGAGAAATTGCAAACGTCGAGCAATTGCTCAGAGATGAAAAGTGCCAGCACTGAAAGCTGTTGCTAGCCAGCACCCTTCCTTGGAAGCGCTTTCACAGGCGCAGCAACACTGGGGCTTTGCGCTTCTCTACGCACCAAACGTCACGGTCCTTCTCTTTCCGTCTCGTAGACACGAGCTGAGAAATTGCAAATGTCGAGCAATTGCTCAGAGATGAAAAGTGCCAGCACTGAATGCTGTTGCTAGCCAGCACCCTTCCTTGGAAGCGCTTTTGTAGGCCTAAGCACACTGGGGCTCTGGGCTTCTCTAGCCACCTCATCTTCTGCTCATCCTCTCGCGCACTCTAAAGAGAGCTCAGGTGAGAAATTACAAACGTCGAGCAATTGCTCAGAGATGAAAAGTGCCAGCACTGAAAGCTCTTGCTAGCCAGCACCCTTCCTTGGAAGCGCTTTCACAAGCGCAGTAACACTGGGGCTTTGCGCTTCTATACGCACCAAACGTCACGGTCCTTCTCTTTCCGTCTCGTAGACACCAGCTGAGAAATTGCAAACGTCGAGCAATTGCTCAGAGATGAAAAGTGCCAGCACTGAAAGCTGTTGCTAGCCAGCACCCTTCCTTGGAAGCGCTTTCACAGGCGCAGCAACACTGGGGCTCTGGGCTTCTCTAGCCACCTCATCTTCTGCTCATCCTCTCGCGCACTCTAAAGAGAGCTCAGGTGAGAAATTGCAAACGTCGAGCAATTGCTCAGAGATGAAAAGTGCCAGCACTGAAAGCTGTTGCTAGCCAGCACCCTTCCTTGGAAGCGCTTTCACAGGCGCAGCAACACTGGGGCTTTGCGCTTCTCTAGCCATCAAACGTCATGGTCATTCTCTTTCCGTCTCCTAGACACGAGCTGAGAAATTGCAAACGTCAAGCAATTGCTCCGAGATGAAAAGTGCCAGCACTGAAAGCTGTTGCTAGCCAGCACCCTTCCTTGGAAGCGCTTTTGTAGGCCTAAGAACACTGGGGCTCTGGGCTTCTCTAGCCACCTCATCTTCTGCTCATCCTCTCGCGCACTCTAAAGAGAGCTCAGGTGAGAAATTGCAAACGTCCAGCAATTGCTCAGAGATGAAAAGTGCCAGCACTGAAAGCTGTTGCTAGCCAGCACCCTTCCTTGGAAGCGCTTTCACAAGCGCAGCAACACTGGGGCTTTGCGCTTCTCTACCCACCAAACGTCACGGTCCTTCTCTTTCCGCCTCCTAGACACGAGCTGAGAAATTGCAAATGTCCAGCAATTGCTCAGAGATGAAAAGTGCCAGCACTGAAAGCTGTTGCTAGCCAGCACCCTTCCTTGGAAGCGCTTTCACAGGCGCAGCGACACTGGGGCTTTGCGCTTCTATACGCACCAAACGTCACGGTCCTTCTCTTTCCGTCTCGTAGACACGAGCTGAGAAATTGCAAACGTCGAGCAATTGCTCAGAGATGAAAAGTGCCAGCACTGAAAGCTGTTGCTAGCCAGCACCCTTCCTTGGAAGCGCTTTTGTAGGCCTTAGAACACTGGGGCTCTGGGCTTCTCTAGCCACCTCATCTTCTGCTCATCCTCTCGCGCACTCTAAAGAGAGCTCAGGTGAGAAATTGCAAACGTCGAGCAATTGCTCAGAGATGAAAAGTGCCAGCACTGAAAGCTCTTGCTAGCCAGCAGCCTTCCTTGGAAGCGCTTTCACAGGCGCAGCAACACTGGGGCTTTGCGCTTCTCTAGCCACCAAACGTCACGGTCCTTCTCTTTCCGTCGGTAGACACGAGCTGAGAAATTGCAAACGTCGAGCAATTGCTCAGAGATGAAAAGTGCCAGCACTGAAAGCTCTTGCTAGCCAGCACCCTTCCTTGGAAGCGCTTTCACAGGCGCAGCAACACTGGGGCTTTGCGCTTCTCTAGCCACCAAACGTCACGGTCCTTCTCTTTCCGTCTCGTAGACACGAGCTGAGAAATTGCAAACGTCGAGCAATTGCTCAGAGATGAAAAGTGCCAGCACTGAAAGCTGTTGCTAGCCAGCACCCTTCCTTGGAAGCGCTTTTGTAGGCCTAAGAACACTGGGGCTCTGGGCTTCTCTAGCCACCTCATCTTCTGCTCATCCTCTCGCGCACTCTAAAGAGAGCTCAGGTGAGAAATTGCAAACGTCCAGCAATTGCTCAGAGATGAAAAGTGCCAGCACTGAAAGCTGTTGCTAGCCAGCACCCTTCCTTGGAAGCGCTTTCACAGGCGCAGCAACACTGGGGCTTTGCGCTTCTCTAGCCACCAAACGTCACGGTCCTTCTCTTTCCGTCTCGTAGACACGAGCTGAGAAATTGCAAACGTCGAGCAATTGCTCAGAGATGAAAAGTGCCAGCACTGAAAGCTGTTGCTAGCCAGCACCCTTCCTTGGAAGCGCTTTTGTAGGCCTAAGAACACTGGGGCTCTGGGCTTCTCTAGCCACCTCATCTTCTGCTCATCCTCTCGCGCACTCTAAAGAGAGCTCAGGTGAGAAATTGCAAACGTCGAGCAATTGCTCAGAGATGAAAAGTGCCAGCACTGAAAGCTGTTGCTAGCCAGCACCCTTCCTTGGAAGCGCTTTCACAAGCGCAGCAACACTGGGGCTTTGCGCTTCTCTACCCACCAAACGTCACGGTCCTTCTCTTTCCGTCTCGTAGACACGAGCTCAGAAATTGCAAACGTCGAGCAATTGCTCAGAGATGAAAAGTGCCAGCACTGAAAGCTGTTGCTAGCCAGCACCCTTCCTTGGAAGCGCTTTCACAGGCGCAGCAACACTGGGGCTTTGCGCTTCTATACGCACCAAACGTCACGGTCCTTCTCTTTCCGTCTCGTAGACACGAGCTGAGAAATTGCAAACGTCCAGCAATTGCTCAGAGATGAAAAGTGCCAGCACTGAAAGCTGTTGCTAGCCAGCACCCTTCCTTGGAAGCGCTTTTGTAGGCCTAAGCACACTGGGGCTCTGGGCTTCTCTAGCCACCTCATCTTCTGCTCATCCTCTCGCGCACTCTAAAGAGAGCTCAGGTGAGAAATTACAAACGTCGAGCAATTGCTCAGAGATGAAAAGTGCCAGCACTGAAAGCTCTTGCTAGCCAGCACCCTTCCTTGGAAGCGCTTTCACAAGCGCAGTAACACTGGGGCTTTGCGCTTCTATACGCACCAAACGTCACGGTCCTTCTCTTTCCGTCTCGTAGACACCAGCTGAGAAATTGCAAACGTCGAGCAATTGCTCAGAGATGAAAAGTGCCAGCACTGAAAGCTGTTGCTAGCCAGCACCCTTCCTTGGAAGCGCTTTCACAGGCGCAGCAACACTGGGGCTTTGCGCTTCTCTAGCCATCAAACGTCATGGTCATTCTCTTTCCGTCTCGTAGACACGAGCTGAGAAATTGCAAACGTCAAGCAATTGCTCCGAGATGAAAAGTGCCAGCACTGAAAGCTGTTGCTAGCCAGCACCCTTCCTTGGAAGCGCTTTTGTAGGCCTAAGAACACTGGGGCTCTGGGCTTCTCTAGCCACCTCATCTTCTGCTCATCCTCTCGCGCACTCTAAAGAGAGCTCAGGTGAGAAATTGCAAACGTCCAGCAATTGCTCAGAGATGAAAAGTGCCAGCACTGAAAGCTGTTGCTAGCCAGCACCCTTCCTTGGAAGCGCTTTCACAAGCGCAGCAACACTGGGGCTTTGCGCTTCTCTAGCCACCAAACGTCACGGTCCTTCTCTTTCCGCCTCCTAGACACGAGCTGAGAAATTGCAAACGTCGAGCAATTGCTCAGAGATGAAAAGTGCCAGCACTGAAAGCTGTTGCTAGCCAGCACCCTTCCTTGGAAGCGCTTTCACAGGCGCAGCGACACTGGGGCTTTGCGCTTCTATACGCACCAAACGTCACGGTCCTTCTCTTTCCGTCTCGTAGACACGAGCTGAGAAATTGCAAACGTCGAGCAATTGCTCAGAGATGAAAAGTGCCAGCACTGAAAGCTGTTGCTAGCCAGCACCCTTCCTTGGAAGCGCTTTTGTAGGCCTTAGAACACTGGGGCTCTGGGCTTCTCTAGCCACCTCATCTTCTGCTCATCCTCTCGCGCACTCTAAAGAGAGCTCAGGTGAGAAATTGCAAACGTCGAGCAATTGCTCAGAGATGAAAAGTGCCAGCACTGAAAGCTCTTGCTAGCCAGCACCCTTCCTTGGAAGCGCTTTCACAGGCGCAGCAACACTGGGGCTTTGCGCTTCTCTAGCCACCAAACGTCACGGTCCTTCTCTTTCCGTCGGTAGACACGAGCTGAGAAATTGCAAACGTCGAGCAATTGCTCAGAGATGAAAAGTGCCAGCACTGAAAGCTCTTGCTAGCCAGCACCCTTCCTTGGAAGCGCTTTCACAGGCGCAGCAACACTGGGACTTTGCGCTTCTCTAGCCACCAAACGTCACGGTCCTTCTCTTTCCGTCTCGTAGACACGAGCTGAGAAATTGCAAACGTCGAGCAATTGCTCAGAGATGAAAAGTGCCAGCACTGAAAGCTGTTGCTAGCCAGCACCCTTCCTTGGAAGCGCTTTTGTAGGCCTAAGAACACTGGGGCTCTGGGCTTCTCTAGCCACCTCATCTTCTGCTCATCCTCTCGCGCACTCTAAAGAGAGCTCAGGTGAGAAATTGCAAACGTCGAGCAATTGCTCAGAGATGAAAAGTGCCAGCACTGAAAGCTGTTGCTAGCCAGCACCCTTCCTTGGAAGCGCTTTCACAGGCGCAGCAACACTGGGGCTTTGCGCTTCTCTACGCACCAAACGTCACGGTCCTTCTCTTTCCGTCTCGTAGACACGAGCTGAGAAATTGCAAACGTCGAGCAATTGCTCAGAGATGAAAAGTGCCAGCACTGAAAGCTGTTGCTAGCCAGCACCCTTCCTTGGAAGCGCTTTTGTAGGCCTAAGAACACTGGGGCTCTGGGCTTCTCTAGCCACCTCATCTTCTGCTCATCCTCTCGCGCACTCTAAAGAGAGCTCAGGTGAGAAATTGCAAACGTCCAGCAATTGCTCAGAGATGAAAAGTGCCAGCACTGAAAGCTGTTGCTAGCCAGCACCCTTCCTTGGAAGCGCTTTCACAAGCGCAGCAACACTGGGGCTTTGCGCTTCTCTAGCCACCAAACGTCACGGTCCTTCTCTTTCCGTCTCGTAGACACGAGCTGAGAAATTGCAAACGTCGAGCAATTGCTCAGAGATGAAAAGTGCCAGCACTGAAAGCTGTTGCTAGCCAGCACCCTTCCTTGGAAGCGCTTTCACAGGCGCAGCAACACTGGGGCTTTGCGCTTCTATACGCACCAAACGTCACGGTCATTCTCTTTCCGTCTCGTAGACACGAGCTGAGAAATTGCAAACGTCCAGCAATTGCTCAGAGATGAAAAGTGCCAGCACTGAAAGCTCTTGCTAGCCAGCACCCTTCCTTGGAAGCGCTTTTGTAGGCCTAAGAACACTGGGGCTCTGGGCTTCTCTAGCCACCTCATCTTCTGCTCATCCTCTCGCGCACTCTAAAGAGAGCTCAGGTGAGAAATTGCAAACGTCCAGCAATTGCTCAGAGATGAAAAGTGCCAGCACTGAAAGCTGTTGCTAGCCAGCACCCTTCCTTGGAAGCGCTTTCACAGGCGCAGCAACACTGGGGCTTTGCGCTTCTCTACCCACCAAACGTCACGGTCCTTCTCTTTCCGTCTCGTAGACACGAGCTGAGAAATTGCAAACGTCGAGCAATTGCTCAGAGATGAAAAGTGCCAGCACTGAAAGCTCTTGCTAGCCAGCACCCTTCCTTGGAAGCGCTTTCACAGGCGCAGCAACACTGGGGCTTTGCGCTTCTCTACGCACCAAACGTCACGGTCCTTCACTTTCCGTCTCGTAGACACAAGCTGAGAAATTGCAAGCGTCGAGCAATTGCTCAGAGATGAAAAGTGCCAGCACTGAAAGCTGTTGCTAGCCAGCACCCTTCCTTGGAAGCGCTTTCACAGGCGCAGCAACACTGGGGCTTTGCGCTTCTCTAGCCATCAAACGTCATGGTCCTTCTCTTTCCGTCTCGTAGACACGAGCTGAGAAATTGCAAACGTCGAGCAATTGCTCAGAGATGAAAAGTGCCAGCACTGAAAGCTGTTGCTAGCCAGCACCCTTCCTTGGAAGCGCTTTTGTAGGCCTAAGAACACTGGGGCTCTGGGCTTCTCTAGCCACCTAATCTTCTGCTCATCCTCTCGCGCACTCTAAAGAGAGCTCAGGTGAGAAATTGCAAACGTCGAGCAATTGCTCAGAGATGAAAAGTGCCAGCACTGAAAGCTCTTGCTAGCCAGCACCCTTCCTTGGAAGCGCTTTTGTAGGCCTAAGAACACTGGGGCTCTGGGCTTCTCTAGCCATCAAACGTCATGGTCATTCTCTTTCCATCTCGTAGACACGAGCTGAGAAATTGCAAACGTGGAGCAATTGCTCAGAGATGAAAAGTGCCAGCACTGAAAGCTGTTGCTAGCCAGCACCCTTCCTTGGAAGCACTTTTGTAGGCCTAAGAACACTGGGGCTCTGGGCTTCTCTAGCCACCTAATCTTCTGCTCATCCTCTCGCACACTCTAAAGAGAGCTCAGGTGAGAAATTGCAAACGTCGAGCAATTGCTCAGAGATGTAAAGTGCCAGCACTGAAAGCTCTTGCTAGCCAGCACCCTTCCTTGGAAGCGCTTTCACAGGCGCAGCAACACTGGGGCTTTGCGCTTCTCTAGCCACCAAACGTCACGGTCCTTCTCTTTCCGTCGGTAGACACGAGCTGAGAAATTGCAAACGTCGAGCAATTGCTCAGAGATGAAAAGTGCCAGCACTGAAAGCTCTTGCTAGCCAGCACCCTTCCTTGGAAGCGCTTTCACAGGCGCAGCAACACTGGGGCTTTGCGCTTCTCTAGCCACCAAACGTCACGGTCCTTCTCTTTCCGTCTCGTAGACACGAGCTGAGAAATTGCAAACGTCGAGCAATTGCTCAGAGATGAAAAGTGCCAGCACTGAAAGCTGTTGCTAGCCAGCACCCTTCCTTGGAAGCGCTTTTGTAGGCCTAAGAACACTGGGGCTCTGGGCTTCTCTAGCCGCCTCATCTTCTGCTCATCCTCTCGCGCACTCTAAAGAGAGCTCAGGTGAGAAATTGCAAACGTCCAGCAATTGCTCAGAGATGAAAAGTGCCAGCACTGAAAGCTGTTGCTAGCCAGCACCCTTCCTTGGAAGCGCTTTCACAGGCGCAGCAACACTGGGGCTTTGCGCTTCTCTAGCCACCAAACGTCACGGTCCTTCTCTTTCCGTCTCGTAGACACGAGCTGAGAAATTGCAAACGTCGAGCAATTGCTCAGAGATGAAAAGTGCCAGCACTGAAAGCTGTTGCTAGCCAGCACCCTTCCTTGGAAGCGCTTTTGTAGGCCTAAGAACACTGGGGCTCTGGGCTTCTCTAGCCACCTCATCTTCTGCTCATCCTCTCGCGCACTCTAAAGAGAGCTCAGGTGAGAAATTGCAAATGTCCAGCAATTGCTCAGAGATGAAAAGTGCCAGCACTGAAAGCTGTTGCTAGCCAGCACCCTTCCTTGGAAGCGCTTTCACAGGCGCAGTAACACTGGGACTTTGCGCTTCTCTAGCCACCAAACGTCACGGTCCTTCTCTTTCCGTCGGTAGACACGAGCTGAGAAATTGCAAACGTCGAGCAATTGCTCAGAGATGAAAAGTGCCAGCACTGAAAGCTGTTGCTAGCCAGCACCCTTCCTTGGAAGCGCTTTCACAAGCGCAGCAACACTGGGGCTTTGCGCTTCTCTAGCCACCAAACGTCACGGTCCTTCTCTTTCCGCCTCCTAGACACGAGCTGAGAAATTGCAAACGTCGAGCAATTGCTCAGAGATGAAAAGTGCCAGCACTGAAAGCTGTTGCTAGCCAGCACCCTTCCTTGGAAGCGCTTTCACAGGCGCAGCGACACTGGGGCTTTGCGCTTCTATACGCACCAAACGTCACGGTCCTTCTCTTTCCGTCTCGTAGACACGAGCTGAGAAATTGCAAACGTCGAGCAATTGCTCAGAGATGAAAAGTGCCAGCACTGAAAGCTGTTGCTAGCCAGCACCCTTCCTTGGAAGCGCTTTTGTAGGCCTAAGAACACTGGGGCTCTGGGCTTCTCTAGCCACCTCATCTTCTGCTCATCCTCTCGCGCACTCTAAAGAGAGCTCAGGTGAGAAATTGCAAACGTCGAGCAATTGCTCCGAGATGAAAAGTGCCAGCACTGAAAGCTCTTGCTAGCCAGCACCCTTCCTTGGAAGCGCTTTCACAGGCGCAGCAACACTGGGGCTTTGCGCTTCTCTAGCCACCAAAAGTCACAGTCATTCTCTTTCCGTCTCGTACACATGAGCTGAGAAATTGCAAACGTCGAGCAATTGCTCAGAGATGAAAAGTGCCAGCACTGAAAGCTGTTGCTAGCCAGCCCCCTTCCTTGGAAGCGCTTTTGTAGGCCTAAGAACACTGGGGCTCTGGGCTTCTCTAGCCACCTCATCTTCTGCTCATCCTCTCGCGCACTCTAAAGAGAGCTCAGGTGAGAAATTGCAAACGTCGAGCAATTGCTCAGAGATGAAAAGTGCCAGCACTGAAAGCTCTTGCTAGCCAGCACCCTTCCTTGGAAGCGCTTTCACAGGCGCAGCAACACTGGGGTTTTGCGCTTCTATACGCACCAAACGTCACGGTCCTTCTCTTTCCGTCTCGTAGACACGAGCTGAGAAATTGCAAACGTCGAGCAATTGCTCCGAGATGAAAAGTGCCAGCACTGAAAGCTGTTGCTAGCCAGCACCCTTCCTTGGAAGCGCTTTTGTAGGCCTAAGAACACTGGGGCTCTGGGCTTCTCTAGCCACCTCATCTTCTGCTCATCCTCTCGCGCACTCTAAAGAGAGCTCAGGTGAGAAATTGCAAACGTCCAGCAATTGCTCAGAGATGAAAAGTGCCAGCACTGAAAGCTCTTGCTAGCCAGCACCCTTCCTTGGAAGCGCTTTCACAGGCGCAGCAACACTGGGGCTTTGCGCTTCTCTAGCCACCAAACGTCACGGTCCTTCTCTTTCCGTCTCGTAGACACGAGCTGAGAAATTGCAAACGTCGAGCAATTGCTCAGAGATGAAAAGTGCCAGCACTGAAAGCTGTTGCTAGCCAGCACCCTTCCTTGGAAGCGCTTTTGTAGGCCTAAGAACACTGGGGCTCTGGGCTTCTCTAGCCACCTCATCTTCTGCTCATCCTCTCGCGCACTCTAAAGAGAGCTCAGGTGAGAAATTGCAAATGTCCAGCAATTGCTCAGAGATGAAAAGTGCCAGCACTGAAAGCTGTTGCTAGCCAGCACCCTTCCTTGGAAGCGCTTTCACAGGCGCAGTAACACTGGGACTTTGCGCTTCTCTAGCCACCAAACGTCAGAGTCCTTCTCTTTCCGTCGGTAGACACGAGCTGAGAAATTGCAAACGTCGAGCAATTGCTCAGAGATGAAAAGTGCCAGCACTGAAAGCTGTTGCTAGCCAGCACCCTTCCTTGGAAGCGCTTTTGTAGGCCTAAGAACACTGGGGCTCTGGGCTTCTCTAGCCACCTCATCTTCTGCTCATACTCTCGCGCACTCTAAAGAGAGCTCAGGTGAGAAATTGCAAACGTCGAGCAATTGCTCAGAGATGAAAAGTGCCAGCACTGAAAGCTGTTGCTAGCCAGCACCCTTCCTTGGAAGCGCTTTCACAGGCGCAGCAACACTGGGGCTTTGCGCTTCTCTAGCCACCAAACGTCACGGTCCTTCTCTTTCCGTCGGTAGACACGAGCTGAGAAATTGCAAACGTCGAGCAATTGCTCAGAGATGAAAAGTGCCAGCACTGAAAGCTGTTGCTAGCCAGCACCCTTCCTTGGAAGCGCTTTTGTAGGCCTAAGAACACTGGGGCTCTGGGCTTCTCTAGCCACCTCATCTTCTGCTCATCCTCTCGCGCACTCTAAAGAGAGCTCAGGTGAGAAATTGCAAATGTCCAGCAATTGCTCAGAGATGAAAAGTGCCAGCACTGAAAGCTGTTGCTAGCCAGCACCCTTCCTTGGAAGCGCTTTTGTAGGCCTAAGAACACTGGGGCTCTGGGCTTCTCTAGCCATCAAACGTCATGGTCATTCTCTTTCCATCTCGTAGACACGAGCTGAGAAATTGCAAACGTCGAGCAATTGCTCAGAGATGAAAAGTGTCAGTACTGAAAGCTCTTGCTAGCCAGCACCCTTCCTTGGAAGCGCTTTTGTAGCCCTTAGGACACTGGGGCTCTGGGCTTCTCTAGCCACCTCATCTTCTGCTCATCCTCTCGCGCACTCTAAAGAGAGCTCAGGTGAGAAATTGCAAACGTCGAGCAATTGCTCAGAGATGAAAAGTGCCAGCACTGAAAGCTGTTGCTAGCCAGCCCCCTTCCTTGGAAGCGCTTTTGTAGGCCTAAGAACCCTGGGGCTCTGGGCTTCTCTAGCCACCTCATCTTCTGCTCATCCTCTCGCGCACTCTAAAGAGAGCTCAGGTGAGAAATTGCAAACGTCGAGCAATTGCTCAGAGATGAAAAGTGCCAGCACTGAAAGCTGTTGCTAGCCAGCACCCTTCCTTGGAAGCGCTTTTGTAGGCCTAAGAACACTGGGGCTCTGGGCTTCTCTAGCCATCAAACGTCATGGTCATTCTCTTTCCATCTCGTAGACACGAGCTGAGAAATTGCAAACGTCGAGCAATTGCTCAGAGATGAAAAGTGCCAGCACTGAAAGCTGTTGCTAGCCAGCACCCTTCCTTGGAAGCGCTTTTGTAGGCCTAAGAACACTGGGGCTCTGGGCTTCTCTAGCCACCTCATCTTCTGCTCATCCTCTCGCGCACTCTAAAGAGAGCTCAGGTGAGAAATTACAAACGTCGAGCAATTGCTCAGAGATGAAAAGTGCCAGCACTGAAAGCTGTTGCTAGCCAGCACCCTTCCTTGGAAGCGCTTTCACAGGCGCAGCAACACTGGGGCTTTGCGCTTCTCTAGCCACCAAACGTCACGGTCCTTCTCTTTCCGTCGGTAGACACGAGCTGAGAAATTGCAAACGTCGAGCAATTGCTCAGAGATGAAAAGTGCCAGCACTGAAAGCTGTTGCTAGCCAGCACCCTTCCTTGGAAGCGCTTTTGTAGGCCTAAGAACACTGGGGCTCTGGGCTTCTCTAGCCACCTCATCTTCTGCTCATCCTCTCGCGCACTCTAAAGAGAGCTCAGGTGAGAAATTGCAAACGTCCAGCAATTGCTCAGAGATGAAAAGTGCCAGCACTGAAAGCTGTTGCTAGCCAGCACCCTTCCTTGGAAGCGCTTTCACAGGCGCAGCAACACTGGGGCTTTGCGCTTCTCTAGCCACCAAACGTCACGGTCCTTCTCTTTCCGTCTCGTAGACACGAGCTGAGAAATTGCAAACGTCGAGCAATTGCTCAGAGATGAAAAGTGCCAGCACTGAAAGCTGTTGCTAGCCAGCACCCTTCCTTGGAAGCGCTTTTGTAGGCCTAAGAACACTGGGGCTCTGGGCTTCTCTAGCCACCTCATCTTCTGCTCATCCTCTCGCGCACTCTAAAGAGAGCTCAGGTGAGAAACTGCAAATGTCCAGCAATTGCTCAGAGATGAAAAGTGCCAGCACTGAAAGCTCTTGCTAGCCAGCACCCTTCCTTGGAAGCGCTTTCACAGGCGCAGTAACACTGGGACTTTGCGCTTCTCTAGCCACCAAACGTCAGAGTCCTTCTCTTTCCGTCGGTAGACACGAGCTGAGAAATTGCAAACGTCGAGCAATTGCTCAGAGATGAAAAGTGCCAGCACTGAAAGCTGTTGCTAGCCAGCACCCTTCCTTGGAAGCGCTTTTGTAGGCCTAAGAACACTGGGGCTCTGGGCTTCTCTAGCCATCAAACGTCATGGTCATTCTCTTTCCATCTCGTAGACACGAGCTGAGAAATTGCAAACGTCGAGCAATTGCTCAGACATGAAAAGTGCCAGCACTGAAAGCTGTTGCTAGCCAGCCCCCTTCCTTGGAAGCGCTTTTGTAGGCCTAAGAACACTGGGGCTCTGGGCTTCTCTAGCCACCTCATCTTCTGCTCATCCTCTCGCGCACTCTAAAGAGAGCTCAGGTGAGAAATTGCAAACGTCGAGCAATTGCTCAGAGATGAAAAGTGCCAGCACTGAAAGCTCTTGCTAGCCAGCACCCTTCCTTGGAAGCGCTTTCACAGGCGCAGCAACACTGGGGCTTTGCGCTTCTCTACGCACCAAACGTCACCGTCCTTCTCTTTCCGTCTCGTAGACACGAGCTGAGAAATTGCAAACGTCCAGCAATTGCTCAGAGATGAAAAGTGCCAGCACTGAAAGCTGTTGCTAGCCAGCACCCTTCCTTGGAAGCGCTTTTGTAGGCCTAAGAACACTGGGGCTCTGGGCTTCTCTAGCCACCTAATCTTCTGCTCGTCCTCTCGCGCACTCTAAAGAGAGCTCAGGTGAGAAATTGCAAACGTCGAGCAATTGCTCAGAGATGAAAAGTGCCAGCACTGAAAGCTGTTGCTAGCCAGCACCCTTCCTTGGAAGCGCTTTCACAGGCGCAGCAACACTGGGGCTTTGCGCTTCTCTAGCCACCAAACGTCACGGTCCTTCTCTTTCCGTCGGTAGACACGAGCTGAGAAATTGCAAACGTCGAGCAATTGCTCAGAGATGAAAAGTGCCAGCACTGAAAGCTGTTGCTAGCCAGCCCCCTTCCTTGGAAGCGCTTTTGTAGGCCTAAGAACACTGGGGCTCTGGGCTTCTCTAGCCACCTCATCTTCTGCTCATCCTCTCGCGCACTCTAAAGAGAGCTCAGGTGAGAAATTGCAAATGTCCAGCAATTGCTCAGAGATGAAAAGTGCCAGCACTGAAAGCTCTTGCTAGCCAGCACCCTTCCTTGGAAGCGCTTTCACAGGCGCAGCAACACTGGGGCTTTGCGCTTCTCTAGCCACCAAACGTCACGGTCCTTCTCTTTCCGTCTCGTAGACACGAGCTGAGAAATTGCAAACGTCGAGCAATTGCTCAGAGATGAAAAGTGCCAGCACTGAAAGCTGTTGCTAGCCAGCACCCTTCCTTGGAAGCGCTTTTGTAGGCCTAAGAACACTGGGGCTCTGGGCTTCTCTAGCCACCTCATCTTCTGCTCATCCTCTCGCGCACTCTAAAGAGAGCTCAGGTGAGAAATTGCAAATGTCCAGCAATTGCTCAGAGATGAAAAGTGCCAGCACTGAAAGCTCTTGCTAGCCAGCACCCTTCCTTGGAAGCGCTTTCACAGGCGCAGTAACACTGGGACTTTGCGCTTCTCTAGCCACCAAACGTCACAGTCCTTCTCTTTCCGTCGGTAGACACGAGCTGAGAAATTGCAAACGTCGAGCAATTGCTCAGAGATGAAAAGTGCCAGCACTGAAAGCTGTTGCTAGCCAGCACCCTTCCTTGGAAGCGCTTTTGTAGGCCTAAGAACACTGGGGCTCTGGGCTTCTCTAGCCATCAAACGTCATGGTCATTCTCTTTCCATCTCGTAGACAAGAGCTGAGAAATTGCAAACGTCGAGCAATTGCTCAGAGATGAAAAGTGCCAGCACTGAAAGCTGTTGCTAGCCAGCACCCTTCCTTGGAAGCGCTTTTGTAGGCCTAAGAACACTGGGGCTCTGGGCTTCTCTAGCCACCTCATCTTCTGCTCATCCTCTCGCGCACTCTAAAGAGAGCTCAGGTGAGAAATTGCAAACGTCGAGCAATTGCTCAGAGATGAAAAGTGCCAGCACTGAAAGCTGTTGCTAGCCAGCCCCCTTCCTTGGAAGCGCTTTTGTAGCCCTTAGGACACTGGGGCTCTGGGCTTCTCTAGCCACCTCATCTTCTGCTCATCCTCTCGCGCACTCTAAAGAGAGCTCAGGTGAGAAATTGCAAACGTCGAGCAATTGCTCAGAGATGAAAAGTGCCAGCACTGAAAGCTGTTGCTAGCCAGCACCCTTCCTTGGAAGCGCTTTCACAGGCGCAGCAACACTGGGGCTTTGCGCTTCTCTACGCACCAAACGTCACGGTCCTTCTCTTTCCGTCTCGTAGACACGAGCTGAGAAATTGCAAACGTCGAGCAATTGCTCAGAGATGAAAAGTGCCAGCACTGAAAGCTGTTGCTAGCCAGCACCCTTCCTTGGAAGCGCTTTCACAAGCGCAGCAACACTGGGGCTTTGCGCTTCTCTAGCCACCAAACGTCACGGTCCTTCTCTTTCCGCCTCCTAGACACGAGCTGAGAAATTGCAAACGTCGAGCAATTGCTCAGAGATGAAAAGTGCCAGCACTGAAAGCTGTTGCTAGCCAGCACCCTTCCTTGGAAGCGCTTTCACAGGCGCAGCGACACTGGGGCTTTGCGCTTCTATACGCACCAAACGTCACGGTCCTTCTCTTTCCGTCTCGTAGACACGAGCTGAGAAATTGCAAACGTCGAGCAATTGCTCAGAGATGAAAAGTGCCAGCACTGAAAGCTGTTGCTAGCCAGCACCCTTCCTTGGAAGCGCTTTTGTAGGCCTAAGAACACTGGGGCTCTGGGCTTCTCTAGCCACCTCATCTTCTGCTCATCCTCTCGCGCACTCTAAAGAGAGCTCAGGTGAGAAATTGCAAACGTCGAGCAATTGCTCAGAGATGAAAAGTGCCAGCACTGAAAGCTGTTGCTAGCCAGCACCCTTCCTTGGAAGCGCTTTCACAGGCGCAGCAACACTGGGGCTTTGCGCTTCTCTAGCCACCAAACGTCACGGTCCTTCTCTTTCCGTCGGTAGACACGAGCTGAGAAATTGCAAACGTCGAGCAATTGCTCAGAGATGAAAAGTGCCAGCACTGAAAGCTGTTGCTAGCCAGCACCCTTCCTTGGAAGCGCTTTTGTAGGCCTAAGAACACTGGGGCTCTGGGCTTCTCTAGCCACCTCATCTTCTGCTCATCCTCTCGCGCACTCTAAAGAGAGCTCAGGTGAGAAATTGCAAATGTCCAGCAATTGCTCAGAGATGAAAAGTGCCAGCACTGAAAGCTCTTGCTAGCCAGCACCCTTCCTTGGAAGCGCTTTCACAGGCGCAGCAACACTGGGGATTTGCGCTTCTCTAGCCACCAAACGTCACTGTCCTTCTCTTTCCGTCTCGTAGACACGAGCTGAGAAATTGCAAACGTCGAGCAATTGCTCAGAGATGAAAAGTGTCAGTACTGAAAGCTCTTGCTAGCCAGCACCCTTCCTTGGAAGCGCTTTTGTAGCCCTTAGGACACTGGGGCTCTGGGCTTCTCTAGCCACCTCATCTTCTGCTCATCCTCTCGCGCACTCTAAAGAGAGCTCAGGTGAGAAATTGCAAACGTCGAGCAATTGCTCAGAGATGAAAAGTGCCAGCACTGAAAGCTCTTGCTAGCCAGCACCCTTCCTTGGAAGCGCTTTCACAGGCGCAGCAACACTGGGGCTTTGCGCTTCTCTACGCACCAAACGTCACGGTCCTTCTCTTTCCGCCTCGTAGACACGAGCTGAGAAATTGCAAACGTCGAGCAATTGCTCAGAGATGAAAAGTGCCAGCACTGAAAGCTGTTGCTAGCCAGCACCCTTCCTTGGAAGCGCTTTTGTAGGCCTAAGAACACTGGGGCTCTGGGCTTCTCTAGCCACCTCATCTTCTGCTCATCCTCTCGCGCACTCTAAAGAGAGCTCAGGTGAGAAATTGCAAATGTCCAGCAATCGCTCAGAGATGAAAAGTGCCAGCACTGAAAGCTCTTGCTAGCCAGCACCCTTCCTTGGAAGCGCTTTCACAGGCGCAGTAACACTGGGGCTTTGCGCTTCTCTAGCCACCAAACGTCAGAGTCCTTCTCTTTCCGTCGGTAGACACGAGCTGAGAAATTGCAAACGTCGAGCAATTGCTCAGAGATGAAAAGTGCCAGCACTGAAAGCTGTTGCTAGCCAGCACCCTTCCTTGGAAGCGCTTTTGTAGGCCTAAGAACACTGGGGCTCTGGGCTTCTCTAGCCACCTCATCTTCTGCTCATCCTCTCGCGCACTCTAAAGAGAGCTCAGGTGAGAAATTGCAAACGTCGAGCAATTGCTCAGAGATGAAAAGTGCCAGCACTGAAAGCTGTTGCTAGCCAGCACCCTTCCTTGGAAGCGCTTTCACAGGCGCAGCAACACTGGGGCTTTGCGCTTCTCTAGCCACCAAACGTCACGGTCCTTCTCTTTCCGTCGGTAGACACGAGCTGAGAAATTGCAAACGTCGAGCAATTGCTCAGAGATGAAAAGTGCCAGCACTGAAAGCTGTTGCTAGCCAGCACCCTTCCTTGGAAGCGCTTTTGTAGGCCTAAGAAGACTGGGGCTCTGGGCTTCTCTAGCCACCTCATCTTCTGCTCATCCTCTCGCGCACTCTAAAGAGAGCTCAGGTGAGAAATTGCAAATGTCCAGCAATTGCTCAGAGATGAAAAGTGCCAGCACTGAAAGCTGTTGCTAGCCAGCACCCTTCCTTGGAAGCGCTTTTGTAGGCCTAAGAACACTGGGGCTCTGGGCTTCTCTAGCCATCAAACGTCATGGTCATTCTCTTTCCATCTCGTAGACACGAGCTGAGAAATTGCAAACGTCGAGCAATTGCTCAGAGATGAAAAGTGTCAGTACTGAAAGCTGTTGCTAGCCAGCACCCTTCCTTGGAAGCGCTTTTGTAGCCCTTAGGACACTGGGGCTCTGGGCTTCTCTAGCCACCTCATCTTCTGCTCATCCTCTCGCGCACTCTAAAGAGAGCTCAGGTGAGAAATTGCAAACGTCGAGCAATTGCTCAGAGATGAAAAGTGCCAGCACTGAAAGCTGTTGCTAGCCAGCCCCCTTCCTTGGAAGCGCTTTTGTAGGCCTAAGAACCCTGGGGCTCTGGGCTTCTCTAGCCACCTCATCTTCTGCTCATCCTCTCGCGCACTCTAAAGAGAGCTCAGGTGAGAAATTGCAAACGTCGAGCAATTGCTCAGAGATGAAAAGTGCCAGCACTGAAAGCTGTTGCTAGCCAGCCCCCTTCCTTGGAAGCGCTTTTGTAGGCCTAAGAACACTGGGGCTCTGGGCTTCTCTAGCCACCTCATCTTCTGCTCATCCTCTCGCGCACTCTAAAGAGAGCTCAGGTGAGAAATTGCAAACGTCCAGCAATTGCTCAGAGATGAAAAGTGCCAGCACTGAAAGCTGTTGCTAACCAGCACCCTTCCTTGGAAGCGCTTTCACAGGCGCAGCAACACTGGGGCTTTGCGCTTCTCTAGCCACCAAACGTCACGGTCCTTCTCTTTCCGTCGGTAGACACGAGCTGAGAAATTGCAAACGTCGAGCAATTGCTCAGAGATGAAAAGTGCCAGCACTGAAAGCTGTTGCTAGCCAGCACCCTTCCTTGGAAGCGCTTTTGTAGGCCTAAGAACACTGGGGCTCTGGGCTTCTCTAGCCACCTCATCTTCTGCTCATCCTCTCGCGCACTCTAAAGAGAGCTCAGGTGAGAAATTGCAAACGTCGAGCAATTGCTCAGAGATGAAAAGTGCCAGCACTGAAAGCTGTTGCTAGCCAGCACCCTTCCTTGGAAGCGCTTTCACAGGCGCAGCAACACTGGGGCTTTGCGCTTCTCTAGCCACCAAACGTCACGGTCCTTCTCTTTCCGTCTCGTAGACACGAGCTGAGAAATTGCAAACGTCGAGCAATTGCTCAGAGATGAAAAGTGCCAGCACTGAAAGCTGTTGCTAGCCAGCACCCTTCCTTGGAAGCGCTTTTGTAGGCCTAAGAACACTGGGGCTCTGGGCTTCTCTAGCCACCTCATCTTCTGCTCATCCTCGCGCGCACTCTAAAGAGAGCTCAGGTGAGAAACTGCAAATGTCCAGCAATTGCTCAGAGATGAAAAGTGCCAGCACTGAAAGCTCTTGCTAGCCAGCACCCTTCCTTGGAAGCGCTTTCACAGGCGCAGTAACACTGGGACTTTGCGCTTCTCTAGCCACCAAACGTCACAGTCCTTCTCTTTCCGTCGGTAGACACGAGCTGAGAAATTGCAAACGTCGAGCAATTGCTCAGAGATGAAAAGTGCCAGCACTGAAAGCTCTTGCTAGCCAGCACCCTTCCTTGGAAGCGCTTTTGTAGGCCTAAGAACACTGGGGCTCTGGGCTTCTCTAGCCATCAAACGTCATGGTCATTCTCTTTCCATCTCGTAGACACGAGCTGAGAAATTGCAAACGTCGAGCAATTGCTCAGAGATGAAAAGTGCCAGCACTGAAAGCTGTTGCTAGCCAGCCCCCTTCCTTGGAAGCGCTTTTGTAGGCCTAAGAACACTGGGGCTCTGGGCTTCTCTAGCCACCTCATCTTCTGCTCATCCTCTCGCGCACTCTAAAGAGAGCTCAGGTGAGAAATTGCAAACGTCGAGCAATTGCTCAGAGATGAAAAGTGCCAGCACTGAAAGCTCTTGCTAGCCAGCACCCTTCCTTGGAAGCGCTTTCACAGGCGCAGCAACACTGGGGCTTTGCGCTTCTCTACGCACCAAACGTCACCGTCCTTCTCTTTCCGTCTCGTAGACACGAGCTGAGAAATTGCAAACGTCCAGCAATTGCTCAGAGATGAAAAGTGCCAGCACTGAAAGCTGTTGCTAGCCAGCACCCTTCCTTGGAAGCGCTTTTGTAGGCCTAAGAACACTGGGGCTCTGGGCTTCTCTAGCCACCTAATCTTCTGCTCGTCCTCTCGCGCACTCTAAAGAGAGCTCAGGTGAGAAATTACAAACGTCGAGCAATTGCTCAGAGATGAAAAGTGCCAGCACTGAAAGCTGTTGCTAGCCAGCACCCTTCCTTGGAAGCGCTTTCACAGGCGCAGCAACACTGGGGCTTTGCGCTTCTCTAGCCACCAAACGTCACGGTCCTTCTCTTTCCGTCGGTAGACACGAGCTGAGAAATTGCAAACGTCGAGCAATTGCTCAGAGATGAAAAGTGCCAGCACTGAAAGCTGTTGCTAGCCAGCACCCTTCCTTGGAAGCGCTTTTGTAGGCCTAAGAACACTGGGGCTCTGGGCTTCTCTAGCCACCTCATCTTCTGCTCATCCTCTCGCGCACTCTAAAGAGAGCTCAGGTGAGAAATTGCAAATGTCCAGCAATTGCTCAGAGATGAAAAGTGCCAGCACTGAAAGCTGTTGCTAGCCAGCACCCTTCCTTGGAAGCGCTTTCACAGGCGCAGCAACACTGGGGCTTTGCGCTTCTCTAGCCACCAAACGTCACGGTCCTTCTCTTTCCGTCTCGTAGACACCAGCTGAGAAATTGCAAACGTCGAGCAATTGCTCAGAGATGAAAAGTGCCAGCACTGAAAGCTGTTGCTAGCCAGCACCCTTCCTTGGAAGCGCTTTTGTAGGCCTAAGAACACTGGGGCTCTGGGCTTCTCTAGCCACCTCATCTTCTGCTCATCCTCTCGCGCACTCTAAAGAGAGCTCAGGTGAGAAATTGCAAATGTCCAGCAATTGCTCAGAGATGAAAAGTGCCAGCACTGAAAGCTCTTGCTAGCCAGCACCCTTCCTTGGAAGCGCTTTCACAGGCGCAGTAACACTGGGACTTTGCGCTTCTCTAGCCACCAAACGTCACAGTCCTTCTCTTTCCGTCGGTAGACACGAGCTGAGAAATTGCAAACGTGGAGCAATTGCTCAGAGATGAAAAGTGCCAGCACTGAAAGCTGTTGCTAGCCAGCACCCTTCCTTGGAAGCGCTTTTGTAGGCCTAAGAACACTGGGGCTCTGGGCTTCTCTAGCCATCAAACGTCATGGTCATTCTCTTTCCATCTCGTAGACAAGAGCTGAGAAATTGCAAACGTCGAGCAATTGCTCAGAGATGAAAAGTGCCAGCACTGAAAGCTGTTGCTAGCCAGCACCCTTCCTTGGAAGCGCTTTTGTAGGCCTAAGAACACTGGGGCTCTGGGCTTCTCTAGCCACCTCATCTTCTGCTCATCCTCTCGCGCACTCTAAAGAGAGCTCAGGTGAGAAATTACAAACGTCGAGCAATTGCTCAGAGATGAAAAGTGCCAGCACTGAAAGCTGTTGCTAGCCAGCACCCTTCCTTGGAAGCGCTTTCACAGGCGCAGCAACACTGGGGCTTTGCGCTTCTCTACGCACCAAACGTCACGGTCCTTCTCTTTCCGTCTCGTAGACACGAGCTGAGAAATTGCAAACGTCCAGCAATTGCTCCGAGATGAAAAGTGCCAGCACTGAAAGCTGTTGCTAGCCAGCACCCTTCCTTGGAAGCGCTTTTGTAGGCCTAAGAACACTGGGGCTCTGGGCTTCTCTAGCCACCTCATCTTCTGCTCATCCTCGCGCGCACTCTAAAGAGAGCTCAGGTGAGAAATTGCAAACGTCGAGCAATTGCTCAGAGATGAAAAGTGCCAACACTGAAAGCTGTTGCTAGCCAGCACCCTTCCTTGGAAGCGCTTTCACAGGCGCAGCAACACTGGGGCTTTGCGCTTCTCTACCCACCAAACGTCACGGTCCTTCTCTTTCCGTCTCGTAGACACGAGCTCAGAAATTGCAAACGTCGAGCAATTGCTCAGAGATGAAAAGTGCCAGCACTGAAAGCTCTTGCTAGCCAGCACCCTTCCTTGGAAGCGCTTTCACAGGCGCAGCAACACTGGGGCTTTGCGCTTCTCTAGCCACCAAACGTCACGGTCCTTCTCTTTCCGTCTCCTAGACACGAGCTGAGAAATTGCAAACGTCGAGCAATTGCTCAGAGATGAAAAGTGCCAGCACTGAAAGCTGTTGCTAGCCAGCACCCTTCCTTGGAAGCGCTTTCACAGGCGCAGCAACACTGGGGCTTTGCGCTTCTCTAGCCATCAAACGTCATGGTCATTCTCTTTCCGTCTCGTAGACACGAGCTGAGAAATTGCAAACGTCGAGCAATTGCTCAGAGATGAAAAGTGCCAGCACTGAAAGCTGTTGCTAGCCAGCACCCTTCCTTGGAAGCGCTTTTGTAGGCCTAAGAACACTGGGGCTCTGGGCTTCTCTAGCCACCTAATCTTCTGCTCATCCTCTCGCGCACTCTAAAGAGAGCTCAGGTGAGAAATTGCAAACGTCGAGCAATTGCTCAGAGATGAAAAGTGCCAGCACTGAAAGCTGTTGCTAGCCAGCACCCTTCCTTGGAAGCGCTTTTGTAGGCCTAAGAACACTGGGGCTCTGGGCTTCTCTAGCCATCAAACGTCATGGTCATTCTCTTTCCATCTCGTAGACACGAGCTGAGAAATTGCAAACGTGGAGCAATTGCTCAGAGATGAAAAGTGCCAGCACTGAAAGCTGTTGCTAGCCAGCACCCTTCCTTGGAAGCACTTTTGTAGCCCTTAGGACACTGGGGCTCTGGGCTTCTCTAGCCACCTCATCTTCTGCTCATCCTCTCGTACACTCTAAAGAGAGCTCAGGTGAGAAATTGCAAACGTCGAGCAATTGCTCAGAGATGAAAAGTGCCAGCACTGAAAGCTGTTGCTAGCCAGCACCCTTCCTTGGAAGCGCTTTTGTAGCCCTTAGGACACTGGGGCTCTGGGCTTCTCTAGCCACCTCATCTTCTGCTCATCCTCTCGCGCACTCTAAAGAGAGCTCAGGTGAGAAATTGCAAACGTCGAGCAATTGCTCCGAGATGAAAAGTGCCAGCACTGAAAGCTGTTGCTAGCCAGCACCCTTCCTTGGAAGCGCTTTCACAGGCGCAGCAACACTGGGGCTTTGCGCTTCTCTACGCACCAAACGTCACGGTCCTTCTCTTTCCGTCTCCTAGACACGAGCTGAGAAATTGCAAACGTCGAGCAATTGCTCAGAGATGAAAAGTGCCAGCACTGAAAGCTGTTGCTAGCCAGCACCCTTCCTTGGAAGCGCTTTTGTAGGCCTAAGAACACTGGGGCTTTGCGCTTCTCTAGCCACCTCATCTTCTGCTCATCCTCTCGCGCACTCTAAAGAGAGCTCAGGTGAGAAATTGCAAACGTCGAGCAATTGCTCAGAGATGAAAAGTGCCAGCACTGAAAGCTGTTGCTAGCCAGCACCCTTCCTTGGAAGCGCTTTCACAGGCGCAGCAACACTGGGGCTTTGCGCTTCTCTAGCCACCAAACGTCACGGTCCTTCTCTTTCCGTCTCGTAGACACGAGCTGAGAAATTGCAAACGTCGAGCAATTGCTCAGAGATGAAAAGTGCCAGCACTGAAAGCTGTTGCTAGCCAGCACCCTTCCTTGGAAGCGCTTTCACAGGCGCAGCGACACTGGGGCTTTGCGCTTCGATACCCACCAAACGTCACGGTCCTTCTCTTTCCGTCTCGTAGACACGAGCTGAGAAATTGCAAACGTCGAGCAATTGCTCAGAGATGAAAAGTGCCAGCACTGAAAGCTGTTGCTAGCCAGCACCCTTCCTTGGAAGCGCTTTCACAGGCGCAGCAACACTGGGGCTTTGCGCTTCTCTAGCCACCAAACGTCATGGTCATTCTCTTTCCGTCTCGTAGACACGAGCTGAGAAATTGCAAACGTCGAGCAATTGCTCAGAGATGAAAAGTGCCAGCACTGAAAGCTGTTGCTAGCCAGCACCCTTCCTTGGAAGCGCTTTTGTAGGCCTAAGAACACTGGGGCTCTGGGCTTCTCTAGCCACCTCATCTTCTGCTCATCCTCTCGCGCACTCTAAAGAGAGCTCAGGTGAGAAATTGCAAACGTCCAGCAATTGCTCAGAGATGAAAAGTGCCAGCACTGAAAGCTGTTGCTAGCCAGCACCCTTCCTTGGAAGCGCTTTCACAAGCGCAGCAACACTGGGGCTTTGCACTTCTCTAGCTACCAAACGTCACGGTCCTTCTCTTTCCGTCTCGTAGACACGAGCTGAGAAATTACAAACGTCGAGCAATTGCTCAGAGATGAAAAGTGCCAGCACTGAAAGCTGTTGCTAGCCAGCACCCTTCCTTGGAAGCGCTTTCACAGGTGCAGCAACACTGGGGCTTTGCGCTTCTATACGCACCAAACGTCACGGTCCTTCTCTTTCCGTCTCGTAGACACGAGCTGAGAAATTGCAAATGTCGAGCAATTGCTCAGAGATGAAAAGTGCCAGCACTGAAAGCTGTTGCTAGCCAGCACCCTTCCTTGGAAGCGCTTTTGTAGGCCTAAGAACACTGGGGCTCTGGGCTTCTCTAGCCACCTCATCTTCTGCTCATCCTCTCGCGCACTCTAAAGAGAGCTCAGGTGAGAAATTACAAACGTCGAGCAATTGCTCAGAGATGAAAAGTGCCAGCACTGAAAGCTGTTGCTAGCCAGCACCCTTCCTTGGAAGCGCTTTCACAGGCGCAGCAACACTGGGGCTTTGCGCTTCTCTAGCCACCAAAAGTCACGGTCCTTCTCTTTCCGTCGGTAGACACGAGCTGAGAAATTGCAAACGTCGAGCAATTGCTCCGAGATGAAAAGTGCCAGCACTGAAAGCTGTTGCTAGCCAGCACCCTTCCTTGGAAGCGCTTTTGTAGGCCTAAGAACACTGGGGCTCTGGGCTTCTCTAGCCATCAAACGTCATGGTCATTCTCTTTCCATCTCGTAGACAAGAGCTGAGAAATTGCAAACGTCGAGCAATTGCTCAGAGATGAAAAGTGCCAGCACTGAAAGCTGTTGCTAGCCAGCACCCTTCCTTGGAAGCGCTTTTGTAGGCCTAAGAACACTGGGGCTCTGGGCTTCTCTAGCCACCTCATCTTCTGCTCATCCTCTCGCGCACTCTAAAGAGAGCTCAGGTGAGAAATTGCAAACGTCGAGCAATTGCTCAGAGATTAAAAGTGCCAGCACTGAAAGCTCTTGCTAGCCAGCACCCTTCCTTGGAAGCGCTTTCACAGGCGCAGCAACACTGGGGCTTTGCGCTTCTCTAGCCACCAAACGTCACGGTCATTCTCTTTCCGTCGGTAGACACGAGCTGAGAAATTGCAAACGTCGAGCAATTGCTCCGAGATGAAAAGTGCCAGCACTGAAAGCTGTTGCTAGCCAGCACCCTTCCTTGGAAGCGCTTTCACAGGCGCAGCAACACTGGGGCTTTGCGCTTCTCTACCCAGCAAATGTCACGGTCATTCTCTTTCCGTCTCGTAGACACGAGCTGAGAAATTGCAAACATCGAGCAATTGCTCAGAGATGAAAAGTGCCAGCACTGAAAGCTGTTGCTAGCCAGCACCCTTCCTTGGAAGCGCTTTTGTAGGCCTAAGCACACTGGGGCTCTGGGCTTCTCTAGCCACCTCATCTTCTGCTCATCCTCTCGCGCACTCTAAAGAGAGCTCAGGTGAGAAATTGCAAACGTCGAGCAATTGCTCAGAGATGAAAAGTGCCAGCACTGAAAGCTGTTGCTAGCCAGCACCCTTCCTTGGAAGCGCTTTCACAGGCACAGTAACACTGGGGCTTTGCGCTTCTCTACCCACCAAGCGTCACGGTCCTTCTCTTTCTGTCTCGTAGACACGAGCTGAGAAATTGCAAACGTCGAGCAATTGCTCAGAGATGAAAAGTGCCAGCACTGAAAGCTCTTGCTAGCCAGCACCCTTCCTTGGAAGCGCTTTCACAGGCGCAGCAACACTGGGGCTTTGCGCTTCTCTACGCACCAAACGTCACGGTCCTTCTCTTTCCGTCTCGTAGACACGAGCTGAGAAATTGCAAACGTCGAGCAATTGCTCAGAGATGAAAAGTGCCAGCACTGAAAGCTGTTGCTAGCCAGCACCCTTCCTTGGAAGCGCTTTCACAGGCGCAGCAACACTGGGGCTTTGCGCTTCTATACGCACCAAACGTCATGGTCATTCTCTTTCCGTCTCGTAGACACGAGCTGAGAAATTGCAAACGTCGAGCAATTGCTCAGAGATGAAAAGTGCCAGCACTGAAAGCTGTTGCTAGCCAGCCCCCTTCCTTGGAAGCGCTTTTGTAGGCCTAAGAACACTGGGGCTCTGGGCTTCTCTAGCCACCTAATCTTCTGCTCATCGTCTCGCGCACTCTAAAGAGAGCTCAGGTGAGAAATTGCAAACGTCGAGCAATTGCTCAGAGATGAAAAGTGCCAGCACTGAAAGCTGTTGCTAGCCAGCACCCTTCCTTGGAAGCGCTTTCACAAGCCCAGTAACACTGGGGCTTTGCACTTCTCTAGCTACCAAACGTCACGGTCCTTCTCTTTCCGTCTCGTAGACACGAGCTGAGAAATTACAAACGTCGAGCAATTGCTCAGAGATGAAAAGTGCCAGCACTGAAAGCTGTTGCTAGCCAGCACCCTTCCTTGGAAGCGCTTTCACAGGTGCAGCAACACTGGGGCTTTGCGCTTCTATACGCACCAAACGTCACGGTACTTCTCTTTCCGTCTCCTAGACACGAGCTGAGAAATTGCAAACGTCGAGCAATTGCTCCGAGATGAAAAGTGCCAGCACTGAAAGCTGTTGCTAGCCAGCACCCTTCCTTGGAAGCGCTTTTGTAGGCCTAAGAACACTGGGGCTCTGGGCTTCTCTAGCCACCTCATCTTCTGCTCATCCTCTCGCGCACTCTAAAGAGAGCTCAGGTGAGAAATTGCAAATGTCCAGCAATTGCTCAGAGATGAAAAGTGCCAGCACTGAAAGCTGTTGCTAGCCAGCACCCTTCCTTGGAAGCGCTTTCACAGGCGCAGTAACACTGGGGCTTTGCGCTTCTCTAGCCACCAAACGTCACGGTCCTTCTCTTTCCGTCTCGTAGACACGAGCTGAGAAATTGCAAACGTCGAGCAATTGCTCCGAGATGAAAAGTGCCAGCACTGAAAGCTGTTGCTAGCCAGCACCCTTCCTTGGAAGCGCTTTTGTAGGCCTAAGAACACTGGGGCTCTGGGCTTCTCTAGCCATCAAACGTCATGGTCATTCTCTTTCCATCTCTTAGACAGGAGCTGAGAAATTGCAAACGTCGAGCAATTGCTCTGAGATGAAAAGTGCCAGCACTGAAAGCTGTTGCTAGCCAGCACCCTTCCTTGGAAGCGCTTTCACAGGCGCAGCAACACTGGGGCTTTGCGCTTCTATACGCACCAAACGTCACGGTCCTTCTCTTTCCGTCTCGTAGACACGAGCTGAGAAATTGCAAACGTCGAGCAATTGCTCAGAGATGAAAAGTGCCAGCACTGAAAGCTGTTGCTAGCCAGCACCCTTCCTTGGAAGCGCTTTTGTAGGCCTAAGCACACTGGGGCTCTGGGCTTCTCTAGCCACCTCATCTTCTGCTCATCCTCTCGCGCACTCTAAAGAGAGCTCAGGTGAGAAATTGCAAACGTCGAGCAATTGCTCAGAGATGAAAAGTGCCAGCACTGAAAGCTCTTGCTAGCCAGCACCCTTCCTTGGAAGCGCTTTCACAGGCGCAGTAACACTGGGACTTTGCGCTTCTCTACCCACCAAGCGTCACGGTCCTTCTCTTTCTGTCTCGTAGACACGAGCTGAGAAATTGCAAACGTCCAGCAATTGCTCAGAGATGAAAAGTGCCAGCACTGAAAGCTGTTGCTAGCCAGCACCCTTCCTTGGAAGCGCTTTCACAGGCGCAGCAACACTGGGGCTTTGCGCTTCTCTAGCCACCAAACGTCACAGTCCTTCTCTTTCCGTCTCGTAGACACGAGCTGAGAAATTGCAAACGTCGAGCAATTGCTCCGAGATGAAAAGTGCCAGCACTGAAAGCTGTTGCTAGCCAGCCCCCTTCCTTGGAAGCGCTTTTGTAGGCCTAAGAACACTGGGGCTCTGGGCTTCTCTAGCCACCTCATCTTCTGCTCATCCTCTCGCGCACTCTAAAGAGAGCTCAGGTGAGAAATTGCAAACGTCGAGCAATTGCTCAGAGATGAAAAGTGCCAGCACTGAAAGCTCTTGCTAGCCAGCACCCTTCCTTGGAAGCGCTTTCACAGGCGCAGCAACACTGGGGCTTTGCGCTTCTCTAGCCGCCAAACGTCACAGTCATTCTCTTTCCGTCTCGTAGACATGAGCTGAGAAATTGCAAACGTCGAGCAATTGCTCAGAGATGAAAAGTGCCAGCACTGAAAGCTGTTGCTAGCCAGCACCCTTCCTTGGAAGCGCTTTTGTAGGCCTAAGAACACTGGGGCTCTGGGCTTCTCTAGCCACCTCATCTTCTGCTCATCCTCTCGCGCACTCTAAAGAGAGCTCAGGTGAGAAATTGCAAACGTCGAGCAATTGCTCAGAGATGAAAAGTGCCAGCACTGGAAGCTGATGCTAGCCAGCACCCTTCCTTGGAAGCGCTTTCACAGGCGCAGTAACACTGGGGCTTTGCACTTCTGTACGTACCAAACATCACGGTCCTTCTCTTTCCGTCTCGTAGACACGAGCTGAGAAATTGCAAACGTCGAGCAATTGCTCCGAGATGAAAAGTGCCAGCACTGAAAGCTGTTGCTAGCCAGCCCCCTTCCTTGGAAGCGCTTTTGTAGGCCTAAGAACACTGGGGCTCTGGGCTTCTCTAGCCACCTCATCTTCTGCTCATCCTCGCGCGCACTCTAAAGAGAGCTCAGGTGAGAAATTGCAAACGTCAAGCAATTGCTCAGAGATGAAAAGTGCCAGCACTGAAAGCTGTTGCTAGCCAGCACCCTTCCTTGGAAGCGCTTTCACAGGCGCAGCAACACTGGGGTTTTGCGCTTCTCTACCCACCAAACGTCACGGTCCTTCTCTTTCCGTCTCGTAGACACGAGCTGAGAAATTGCAAACGTCCAGCAATTGCTCAGAGATGAAAAGTGCCAGCACTGAAAGCTGTTGCTAGCCAGCACCCTTCCTTGGAAGCGCTTTTGTAGGCCTAAGAACACTGGGGCTCTGGGCTTCTCTAGCCACCTCATCTTCTGCTCATCCTCTCGCGCACTCTAAAGAGAGCTCAGGTGAGAAATTGCAAACGTCGAGCAATTGCTCAGAGATGAAAAGTGCCAGCACTGAAAGCTCTTGCTAGCCAGCACCCTTCCTTGGAAGCGCTTTCACAGGCGCAGCAACACTGGGGCTTTGCGCTTCTCTAGCCACCAAACGTCACGGTCCTTCTCTTTCCGTCTCGTAGACACGAGCTGAGAAATTGCAAACGTGGAGCAATTGCTCAGAGATGAAAAGTGCCAGCACTGAAAGCTGTTGCTAGCCAGCACCCTTCCTTGGAAGCGCTTTCACAGGCGCAGCAACACTGGGGCTTTGCGCTTCTCTACGCACCAAATGTCACGGTCCTTCTCTTTCCGTCTTGTAGACACGAGCTGAGAAATTGCAAACGTCGAGCAATTGCTCAGAGATGAAAAGTGCCAGCACTGAAAGCTGTTGCTAGCCAGCAGCCTTCCTTGGAAGCGCTTTTGTAGGCCTAAGAACACTGGGGCTCTGGGCTTCTCTAGCCACCTCATCTTCTGCTCATCCTCTCGCGCACTCTAAAGAGAGCTCAGGTGAGAAATTGCAAACGTCGAGCAATTGCTCAGAGATGAAAAGTGCCAGCACTGAAAGCTGTTGCTAGCCAGCCCCCTTCCTTGGAAGCGCTTTTGTAGGCCTAAGAACACTGGGGCTTTGCGCTTCTCTAGCCACCTCATCTTCTGCTCATCCTCTCGCGCACTCTAAAGAGAGCTCAGGTGAGAAATTTCAAACGTTGAGCAATTGCTCAGAGATTAAAAGTGCCAGCACTGAAAGCTGTTGCTAGCCAGCACCCTTCCTTGGAAGTGCTTTCACAGGCGCAGTAACACTGGGGCTTTGCGCTTCTATACACACCAAACGTCATGGTCCTTCTCTTTCTCGTCGGTAGACACGAGCTGAGAAATTGCAAACGTCCAGCAATTGCTCAGAGATTAAAAGTGCCAGCACTGAAAGCTGTTGCTAGCCAGCACCCTTCCTTGGAAGCGCTTTTGTAGGCCTAAGAACACTGGGGCTCTGGGCTTCTCTAGCCACCTCATCTTCTGCTCATCCTCTCGCGCACTCTAAAGAGACCTCAGGTGAGAAATTGCAAACGTCGAGCAATTGCTCAGAGATGAAAAGTGCCAGCACTGAAAGCTGTTGCTAGCCAGCACCCTTCCTTGGAAGCGCTTTCACAGGCGCAGCAACACTGGGGCTTTGCGCTTCTCTACCCAGCAAATGTCACGGTCATTCTCTTTCCGTCTCGTAGACACGAGCTGAGAAATTGCAAACATCGAGCAATTGCTCAGAGATGAAAAGTGCCAGCACTGAAAGCTGTTGCTAGCCAGCACCCTTCCTTGGAAGCGCTTTTGTAGGCCTAAGCACACTGGGGCTCTGGGCTTCTCTAGCCACCTCATCTTCTGCTCATCCTCTCGCGCACTCTAAAGAGAGCTCAGGTGAGAAATTGCAAACGTCGAGCAATTGCTCAGAGATGAAAAGTGCCAGCACTGAAAGCTGTTGCTAGCCAGCACCCTTCCTTGGAAGCGCTTTCACAGGCACAGTAACACTGGGGCTTTGCGCTTCTCTACCCACCAAGCGTCACGGTCCTTCTCTTTCTGTCTCGTAGACACGAGCTGAGAAATTGCAAACGTCGAGCAATTGCTCAGAGATGAAAAGTGCCAGCACTGAAAGCTCTTGCTAGCCAGCACCCTTCCTTGGAAGCGCTTTCACAGGCGCAGCAACACTGGGGCTTTGCGCTTCTCTACGCACCAAACGTCACGGTCCTTCTCTTTCCGTCTCGTAGACACGAGCTGAGAAATTGCAAACGTCGAGCAATTGCTCAGAGATGAAAAGTGCCAGCACTGAAAGCTGTTGCTAGCCAGCACCCTTCCTTGGAAGCGCTTTCACAGGCGCAGCAACACTGGGGCTTTGCGCTTCTATACGCACCAAACGTCATGGTCATTCTCTTTCCGTCTCGTAGACACGAGCTGAGAAATTGCAAACGTCGAGCAATTGCTCAGAGATGAAAAGTGCCAGCACTGAAAGCTGTTGCTAGCCAGCCCCCTTCCTTGGAAGCGCTTTTGTAGGCCTAAGAACACTGGGGCTCTGGGCTTCTCTAGCCACCTAATCTTCTGCTCATCGTCTCGCGCACTCTAAAGAGAGCTCAGGTGAGAAATTGCAAACGTCGAGCAATTGCTCAGAGATGAAAAGTGCCAGCACTGAAAGCTGTTGCTAGCCAGCACCCTTCCTTGGAAGCGCTTTCACAAGCCCAGTAACACTGGGGCTTTGCACTTCTCTAGCTACCAAACGTCACGGTCCTTCTCTTTCCGTCTCGTAGACACGAGCTGAGAAATTACAAACGTCGAGCAATTGCTCAGAGATGAAAAGTGCCAGCACTGAAAGCTGTTGCTAGCCAGCACCCTTCCTTGGAAGCGCTTTCACAGGTGCAGCAACACTGGGGCTTTGCGCTTCTATACGCACCAAACGTCACGGTACTTCTCTTTCCGTCTCCTAGACACGAGCTGAGAAATTGCAAACGTCGAGCAATTGCTCCGAGATGAAAAGTGCCAGCACTGAAAGCTGTTGCTAGCCAGCACCCTTCCTTGGAAGCGCTTTTGTAGGCCTAAGAACACTGGGGCTCTGGGCTTCTCTAGCCACCTCATCTTCTGCTCATCCTCTCGCGCACTCTAAAGAGAGCTCAGGTGAGAAATTGCAAATGTCCAGCAATTGCTCAGAGATGAAAAGTGCCAGCACTGAAAGCTGTTGCTAGCCAGCACCCTTCCTTGGAAGCGCTTTCACAGGCGCAGTAACACTGGGGCTTTGCGCTTCTCTAGCCACCAAACGTCACGGTCCTTCTCTTTCCGTCTCGTAGACACGAGCTGAGAAATTGCAAACGTCGAGCAATTGCTCCGAGATGAAAAGTGCCAGCACTGAAAGCTGTTGCTAGCCAGCACCCTTCCTTGGAAGCGCTTTTGTAGGCCTAAGAACACTGGGGCTCTGGGCTTCTCTAGCCATCAAACGTCATGGTCATTCTCTTTCCATCTCTTAGACAGGAGCTGAGAAATTGCAAACGTCGAGCAATTGCTCTGAGATGAAAAGTGCCAGCACTGAAAGCTGTTGCTAGCCAGCACCCTTCCTTGGAAGCGCTTTCACAGGCGCAGCAACACTGGGGCTTTGCGCTTCTATACGCACCAAACGTCACGGTCCTTCTCTTTCCGTCTCGTAGACACGAGCTGAGAAATTGCAAACGTCGAGCAATTGCTCAGAGATGAAAAGTGCCAGCACTGAAAGCTGTTGCTAGCCAGCACCCTTCCTTGGAAGCGCTTTTGTAGGCCTAAGCACACTGGGGCTCTGGGCTTCTCTAGCCACCTCATCTTCTGCTCATCCTCTCGCGCACTCTAAAGAGAGCTCAGGTGAGAAATTGCAAACGTCGAGCAATTGCTCAGAGATGAAAAGTGCCAGCACTGAAAGCTCTTGCTAGCCAGCACCCTTCCTTGGAAGCGCTTTCACAGGCGCAGTAACACTGGGACTTTGCGCTTCTCTACCCACCAAGCGTCACGGTCCTTCTCTTTCTGTCTCGTAGACACGAGCTGAGAAATTGCAAACGTCCAGCAATTGCTCAGAGATGAAAAGTGCCAGCACTGAAAGCTGTTGCTAGCCAGCACCCTTCCTTGGAAGCGCTTTCACAGGCGCAGCAACACTGGGGCTTTGCGCTTCTCTAGCCACCAAACGTCACAGTCCTTCTCTTTCCGTCTCGTAGACACGAGCTGAGAAATTGCAAACGTCGAGCAATTGCTCCGAGATGAAAAGTGCCAGCACTGAAAGCTGTTGCTAGCCAGCCCCCTTCCTTGGAAGCGCTTTTGTAGGCCTAAGAACACTGGGGCTCTGGGCTTCTCTAGCCACCTCATCTTCTGCTCATCCTCTCGCGCACTCTAAAGAGAGCTCAGGTGAGAAATTGCAAACGTCGAGCAATTGCTCAGAGATGAAAAGTGCCAGCACTGAAAGCTCTTGCTAGCCAGCACCCTTCCTTGGAAGCGCTTTCACAGGCGCAGCAACACTGGGGCTTTGCGCTTCTCTAGCCGCCAAACGTCACAGTCATTCTCTTTCCGTCTCGTAGACATGAGCTGAGAAATTGCAAACGTCGAGCAATTGCTCAGAGATGAAAAGTGCCAGCACTGAAAGCTGTTGCTAGCCAGCACCCTTCCTTGGAAGCGCTTTTGTAGGCCTAAGAACACTGGGGCTCTGGGCTTCTCTAGCCACCTCATCTTCTGCTCATCCTCTCGCGCACTCTAAAGAGAGCTCAGGTGAGAAATTGCAAACGTCGAGCAATTGCTCAGAGATGAAAAGTGCCAGCACTGGAAGCTGATGCTAGCCAGCACCCTTCCTTGGAAGCGCTTTCACAGGCGCAGTAACACTGGGGCTTTGCACTTCTGTACGTACCAAACATCACGGTCCTTCTCTTTCCGTCTCGTAGACACGAGCTGAGAAATTGCAAACGTCGAGCAATTGCTCCGAGATGAAAAGTGCCAGCACTGAAAGCTGTTGCTAGCCAGCCCCCTTCCTTGGAAGCGCTTTTGTAGGCCTAAGAACACTGGGGCTCTGGGCTTCTCTAGCCACCTCATCTTCTGCTCATCCTCGCGCGCACTCTAAAGAGAGCTCAGGTGAGAAATTGCAAACGTCAAGCAATTGCTCAGAGATGAAAAGTGCCAGCACTGAAAGCTGTTGCTAGCCAGCACCCTTCCTTGGAAGCGCTTTCACAGGCGCAGCAACACTGGGGTTTTGCGCTTCTCTACCCACCAAACGTCACGGTCCTTCTCTTTCCGTCTCGTAGACACGAGCTGAGAAATTGCAAACGTCCAGCAATTGCTCAGAGATGAAAAGTGCCAGCACTGAAAGCTGTTGCTAGCCAGCACCCTTCCTTGGAAGCGCTTTTGTAGGCCTAAGAACACTGGGGCTCTGGGCTTCTCTAGCCACCTCATCTTCTGCTCATCCTCTCGCGCACTCTAAAGAGAGCTCAGGTGAGAAATTGCAAACGTCGAGCAATTGCTCAGAGATGAAAAGTGCCAGCACTGAAAGCTCTTGCTAGCCAGCACCCTTCCTTGGAAGCGCTTTCACAGGCGCAGCAACACTGGGGCTTTGCGCTTCTCTAGCCACCAAACGTCACGGTCCTTCTCTTTCCGTCTCGTAGACACGAGCTGAGAAATTGCAAACGTGGAGCAATTGCTCAGAGATGAAAAGTGCCAGCACTGAAAGCTGTTGCTAGCCAGCACCCTTCCTTGGAAGCGCTTTCACAGGCGCAGCAACACTGGGGCTTTGCGCTTCTCTACGCACCAAATGTCACGGTCCTTCTCTTTCCGTCTTGTAGACACGAGCTGAGAAATTGCAAACGTCGAGCAATTGCTCAGAGATGAAAAGTGCCAGCACTGAAAGCTGTTGCTAGCCAGCAGCCTTCCTTGGAAGCGCTTTTGTAGGCCTAAGAACACTGGGGCTCTGGGCTTCTCTAGCCACCTCATCTTCTGCTCATCCTCTCGCGCACTCTAAAGAGAGCTCAGGTGAGAAATTGCAAACGTCGAGCAATTGCTCAGAGATGAAAAGTGCCAGCACTGAAAGCTGTTGCTAGCCAGCCCCCTTCCTTGGAAGCGCTTTTGTAGGCCTAAGAACACTGGGGCTTTGCGCTTCTCTAGCCACCTCATCTTCTGCTCATCCTCTCGCGCACTCTAAAGAGAGCTCAGGTGAGAAATTTCAAACGTTGAGCAATTGCTCAGAGATTAAAAGTGCCAGCACTGAAAGCTGTTGCTAGCCAGCACCCTTCCTTGGAAGTGCTTTCACAGGCGCAGTAACACTGGGGCTTTGCGCTTCTATACACACCAAACGTCATGGTCCTTCTCTTTCTCGTCGGTAGACACGAGCTGAGAAATTGCAAACGTCCAGCAATTGCTCAGAGATTAAAAGTGCCAGCACTGAAAGCTGTTGCTAGCCAGCACCCTTCCTTGGAAGCGCTTTTGTAGGCCTAAGAACACTGGGGCTCTGGGCTTCTCTAGCCACCTCATCTTCTGCTCATCCTCTCGCGCACTCTAAAGAGACCTCAGGTGAGAAATTGCAAACGTCGAGCAATTGCTCAGAGATGAAAAGTGCCAGCACTGAAAGCTCTTGCTAGCCAGCACCCTTCCTTGGAAGCGCTTTCACAGGCGCAGTAACACTGGGGCTTTGCACTTCTCTACGCACCAAACGTCACGGTCATTCTCTTTCTGCCTCGTAGACACGAGCTGAGAAATTGCAAACGTCGAGCAATTGCTCAGAGATGAAAAGTGCCAGCACTGAAAGCTGTTGCTAGCCAGCCCCCTTCCTTGGAAGCGCTTTTGTAGGCCTAAGAACACTGGGGCTCTGGGCTTCTCTAGCCACCTCATCTTCTGCTCATCCTCTCGCGCACTCTAAAGAGAGCTCAGGTGAGAAATTGCAAACGTCGAGCAATTGCTCAGAGATGAAAAGTGCCAGCACTGAAAGCTCTTGCTAGCCAGCACCCTTCCTTGGAAGCGCTTTCACAGGCGCAGTAACACTGGGACTTTGCGCTTCTATACGCACCAAACGTCACGGTCCTTCTCTTTCCGTCTCCTAGACACGAGCTGAGAAATTGCAAACGTGGAGCAATTGCTCCGAGATCAAAAGTGCCAGCACTGAAAGCTCTTGCTAGCCAGCACCCTTCCTTGGAAGCGCTTTCACAGGCGCAGCAACACTGGGGCTTTGCGCTTTTATACGCACCAAACGTCACGGTCCTTCTCTTTCCGTCTCGTAGACACGAGCTGAGAAATTGCAAACTTCCAGCAATTGCTCAGAGATGAAAAGTGCCAGCACTGAAAGCTCTTGCTAGCCAGCACCCTTCCTTGGAAGCGCTTTCACAAGCGCAGTAACACTGGGGCGTTGCACTTCTCTAGCTACCAAACGTCACGGTCATTCTCTTTCCGTCTCGTAGACACGAGCTCAGAAATTGCAAACGTCGAGCAATTGCTCAGAGATGAAAAGTGCCAGCACTGAAAGCTCTTGCTAGCCAGCCCCCTTCCTTGGAAGCGCTTTTGTAGGCCTAAGAACACTGGGGCTCTGGGCTTCTCTAGCCACCTCATCTTCTGCTCATCCTCTCGCGCACTCTAAAGAGAGCTCAGGTGAGAAATTGCAAACGTCGAGCAATTGCTCAGAGATGAAAAGTGCCAGCACTGAAAGCTCTTGCTAGCCAGCACCCTTCCTTGGAAGCGCTTTCACAGGCGCAGCAACACTGGGGCTTTGCGCTTCTCTAGCCACCAAACGTCACGGTCCTTCTCTTTCCGTCGGTAGACACGAGCTGAGAAATTGCAAACGTCGAGCAATTGCTCAGAGATGAAAAGTGCCAGCACTGAAAGCTGTTGCTAGCCAGCACCCTTCCTTGGAAGCGCTTTTGTAGGCCTAAGAACACTGGGGCTCTGGGCTTCTCTAGCCACCTCATCTTCTGCTCATCCTCTCGCGCACTCTAAAGAGAGCTCAGGTGAGAAATTGCAAATGTCCAGCAATTGCTCAGAGATGAAAAGTGCCAGCACTGAAAGCTGTTGCTAGCCAGCACCCTTCCTTGGAAGCGCTTTCACAGGCGCAGCAACACTGGGGCTTTGCGCTTCTCTAGCCACCAAACGTCACGGTCCTTCTCTTTCCGTCTCGTAGACACCAGCTGAGAAATTGCAAACGTCGAGCAATTGCTCAGAGATGAAAAGTGCCAGCACTGAAAGCTGTTGCTAGCCAGCACCCTTCCTTGGAAGCGCTTTTGTAGGCCTAAGAACACTGGGGCTCTGGGCTTCTCTAGCCACCTCATCTTCTGCTCATCCTCTCGCGCACTCTAAAGAGAGCTCAGGTGAGAAATTGCAAATGTCCAGCAATTGCTCAGAGATGAAAAGTGCCAGCACTGAAAGCTCTTGCTAGCCAGCACCCTTCCTTGGAAGCGCTTTCACAGGCGCAGTAACACTGGGACTTTGCGCTTCTCTAGCCACCAAACGTCACAGTCCTTCTCTTTCCGTCGGTAGACACGAGCTGAGAAATTGCAAACGTGGAGCAATTGCTCAGAGATGAAAAGTGCCAGCACTGAAAGCTGTTGCTAGCCAGCACCCTTCCTTGGAAGCGCTTTTGTAGGCCTAAGAACACTGGGGCTCTGGGCTTCTCTAGCCATCAAACGTCATGGTCATTCTCTTTCCATCTCGTAGACAAGAGCTGAGAAATTGCAAACGTCCAGCAATTGCTCAGAGATGAAAAGTGCCAGCACTGAAAGCTGTTGCTAGCCAGCACCCTTCCTTGGAAGCGCTTTTGTAGGCCTAAGAACACTGGGGCTCTGGGCTTCTCTAGCCACCTAATCTTCTGCTCATCCTCTCGCGCACTCTAAAGAGAGCTCAGGTGAGAAATTGCAAACGTCGAGCAATTGCTCAGAGATGAAAAGTGCCAGCACTGAAAGCTGTTGCTAGCCAGCACCCTTCCTTGGAAGCGCTTTTGTAGCCCTTAGGACACTGGGGCTCTGGGCTTCTCTAGCCACCTCATCTTCTGCTCATCCTCTCGCGCACTCTAAAGAGAGCTCAGGTGAGAAATTGCAAACGTCGAGCAATTGCTCAGAGATGAAAAGTGCCAGCACTGAAAGCTGTTGCTAGCCAGCACCCTTCCTTGGAAGCGCTTTCACAGGCGCAGCAACACTGGGGCTTTGCGCTTCTCTACGCACCAAACGTCACGGTCCTTCTCTTTCCGTCTCGTAGACACCAGCTGAGAAATTGCAAACGTCCAGCAATTGCTCAGAGATGAAAAGTGCCAGCACTGAAAGCTGTTGCTAGCCAGCACCCTTCCTTGGAAGCGCTTTTGTAGGCCTAAGAACACTGGGGCTCTGGGCTTCTCTAGCCACCTCATCTTCTGCTCATCCTCGCGCGCACTCTAAAGAGAGCTCAGGTGAGAAATTGCAAACGTCGAGCAATTGCTCAGAGATGAAAAGTGCCAACACTGAAAGCTGTTGCTAGCCAGCACCCTTCCTTGGAAGCGCTTTCACAGGCGCAGCAACACTGGGGCTTTGCGCTTCTCTACCCACCAAACGTCACGGTCCTTCTCTTTCCGTCTCGTAGACACGAGCTCAGAAATTGCAAACGTCGAGCAATTGCTCAGAGATGAAAAGTGCCAGCACTGAAAGCTGTTGCTAGCCAGCACCCTTCCTTGGAAGCGCTTTCACAGGCGCAGCAACACTGGGGCTTTGCGCTTCTATACGCACCAAACGTCACGGTCCTTCTCTTTCCGTCTCGTAGACACGAGCTGAGAAATTGCAAACGTCGAGCAATTGCTCAGAGATGAAAAGTGCCAGCACTGAAAGCTGTTGCTAGCCAGCACCCTTCCTTGGAAGCGCTTTCACAGGCGCAGCAACACTGGGGCTTTGCGCTTCTCTAGCCATCAAACGTCATGGTCATTCTCTTTCCGTCTCGTAGACACGAGCTGAGAAATTGCAAACGTCGAGCAATTGCTCAGAGATGAAAAGTGCCAGCACTGAAAGCTGTTGCTAGCCAGCACCCTTCCTTGGAAGCGCTTTTGTAGGCCTAAGAACACTGGGGCTCTGGGCTTCTCTAGCCACCTAATCTTCTGCTCATCCTCTCGCGCACTCTAAAGAGAGCTCAGGTGAGAAATTGCAAACGTCGAGCAATTGCTCAGAGATGAAAAGTGCCAGCACTGAAAGCTGTTGCTAGCCAGCACCCTTCCTTGGAAGCGCTTTTGTAGGCCTAAGAACACTGGGGCTCTGGGCTTCTCTAGCCACCTCATCTTCTGCTCATCCTCTCGCGCACTCTAAAGAGAGCTCAGGTGAGAAATTGCAAATGTCCAGCAATTGCTCAGAGATGAAAAGTGCCAGCACTGAAAGCTGTTGCTAGCCAGCACCCTTCCTTGGAAGCGCTTTCACAGGCGCAGCAACACTGGGGCTTTGCGCTTCTCTAGCCACCAAACGTCACGGTCCTTCTCTTTCCGTCTCGTAGACACCAGCTGAGAAATTGCAAACGTCGAGCAATTGCTCAGAGATGAAAAGTGCCAGCACTGAAAGCTCTTGCTAGCCAGCACCCTTCCTTGGAAGCGCTTTTGTAGGCCTAAGAACACTGGGGCTCTGGGCTTCTCTAGCCACCTCATCTTCTGCTCATCCTCTCGCGCACTCTAAAGAGAGCTCAGGTGAGAAATTGCAAATGTCCAGCAATTGCTCAGAGATGAAAAGTGCCAGCACTGAAAGCTCTTGCTAGCCAGCACCCTTCCTTGGAAGCGCTTTCACAGGCGCAGTAACACTGGGACTTTGCGCTTCTCTACGCACCAAACGTCACAGTCCTTCTCTTTCCGTCGGTAGACACGAGCTGAGAAATTGCAAACGTGGAGCAATTGCTCAGAGATGAAAAGTGCCAGCACTGAAAGCTGTTGCTAGCCAGCACCCTTCCTTGGAAGCGCTTTTGTAGGCCTAAGAACACTGGGGCTCTGGGCTTCTCTAGCCATCAAACGTCATGGTCATTCTCTTTCCATCTCGTAGACAAGAGCTGAGAAATTGCAAACGTCGAGCAATTGCTCAGAGATGAAAAGTGCCAGCACTGAAAGCTGTTGCTAGCCAGCACCCTTCCTTGGAAGCGCTTTTGTAGGCCTAAGAACACTGGGGCTCTGGGCTTCTCTAGCCACCTAATCTTCTGCTCATCCTCTCGCGCACTCTAAAGAGAGCTCAGGTGAGAAATTGCAAACGTCGAGCAATTGCTCAGAGATGAAAAGTGCCAGCACTGAAAGCTGTTGCTAGCCAGCACCCTTCCTTGGAAGCGCTTTTGTAGCCCTTAGGACACTGGGGCTCTGGGCTTCTCTAGCCACCTCATCTTCTGCTCATCCTCTCGCGCACTCTAAAGAGAGCTCAGGTGAGAAATTGCAAACGTCGAGCAATTGCTCAGAGATGAAAAGTGCCAGCACTGAAAGCTGTTGCTAGCCAGCACCCTTCCTTGGAAGCGCTTTCACAGGCGCAGCAACACTGGGGCTTTGCGCTTCTCTACGCACCAAACGTCACGGTCCTTCTCTTTCCGTCTCGTAGACACGAGCTGAGAAATTGCAAACGTCCAGCAATTGCTCAGAGATGAAAAGTGCCAGCACTGAAAGCTGTTGCTAGCCAGCACCCTTC
This sequence comes from Sarcoramphus papa, assembly GCA_037962945.1. Taxonomy (NCBI): domain Eukaryota; kingdom Metazoa; phylum Chordata; class Aves; order Accipitriformes; family Cathartidae; genus Sarcoramphus; species Sarcoramphus papa. The sequence continues at coordinate 2,696,400 of CM075606.1, read as the reverse complement.
CTTGGAAGCGCTTTTGTAGGCCTAAGAACACTGGGGCTCTGGGCTTCTCTAGCCACCTCATCTTCTGCTCATCCTCGCGCGCACTCTAAAGAGAGCTCAGGTGAGAAATTGCAAACGTCGAGCAATTGCTCAGAGATGAAAAGTGCCAACACTGAAAGCTGTTGCTAGCCAGCACCCTTCCTTGGAAGCGCTTTCACAGGCGCAGCAACACTGGGGCTTTGCGCTTCTCTACCCACCAAACGTCACGGTCCTTCTCTTTCCGTCTCGTAGACACGAGCTCAGAAATTGCAAACGTCGAGCAATTGCTCAGAGATGAAAAGTGCCAGCACTGAAAGCTGTTGCTAGCCAGCACCCTTCCTTGGAAGCGCTTTCACAGGCGCAGCAACACTGGGGCTTTGCGCTTCTATACGCACCAAACGTCACGGTCCTTCTCTTTCCGTCTCGTAGACACGAGCTGAGAAATTGCAAACGTCGAGCAATTGCTCAGAGATGAAAAGTGCCAGCACTGAAAGCTGTTGCTAGCCAGCACCCTTCCTTGGAAGCGCTTTCACAGGCGCAGCAACACTGGGGCTTTGCGCTTCTCTAGCCATCAAACGTCATGGTCATTCTCTTTCCGTCTCGTAGACACGAGCTGAGAAATTGCAAACGTCGAGCAATTGCTCAGAGATGAAAAGTGCCAGCACTGAAAGCTGTTGCTAGCCAGCCCCCTTCCTTGGAAGCGCTTTTGTAGGCCTAAGAACACTGGGGCTCTGGGCTTCTCTAGCCACCTCATCTTCTGCTCATCCTCTCGCGCACTCTAAAGAGAGCTCAGGTGAGAAATTGCAAACGTCGAGCAATTGCTCAGAGATGAAAAGTGCCAGCACTGAAAGCTGTTGCTAGCCAGCACCCTTCCTTGGAAGCGCTTTTGTAGGCCTAAGAACACTGGGGCTCTGGGCTTCTCTAGCCATCAAACGTCATGGTCATTCTCTTTCCATCTCGTAGACACGAGCTGAGAAATTGCAAACGTGGAGCAATTGCTCAGAGATGAAAAGTGCCAGCACTGAAAGCTGTTGCTAGCCAGCACCCTTCCTTGGAAGCACTTTTGTAGCCCTTAGGACACTGGGGCTCTGGGCTTCTCTAGCCACCTCATCTTCTGCTCATCCTCTCGTACACTCTAAAGAGAGCTCAGGTGAGAAATTGCAAACGTCGAGCAATTGCTCAGAGATGAAAAGTGCCAGCACTGAAAGCTGTTGCTAGCCAGCACCCTTCCTTGGAAGCGCTTTTGTAGCCCTTAGGACACTGGGGCTCTGGGCTTCTCTAGCCACCTCATCTTCTGCTCATCCTCTCGCGCACTCTAAAGAGAGCTCAGGTGAGAAATTGCAAACGTCAAGCAATTGCTCAGAGATGAAAAGTGCCAGCACTGAAAGCTGTTGCTAGCCAGCACCCTTCCTTGGAAGCGCTTTCACAGGCGCAGCAACACTGGGGCTTTGCGCTTCTCTACGCACCAAACGTCACGGTCCTTCTCTTTCCGTCTCCTAGACACGAGCTGAGAAATTGCAAACGTCGAGCAATTGCTCCGAGATGAAAAGTGCCAGCACTGAAAGCTGTTGCTAGCCAGCAGCCTTCCTTGGAAGCGCTTTTGTAGGCCTAAGAACACTGGGGCTTTGCGCTTCTCTAGCCACCTCATCTTCTGCTCATCCTCTCGCGCACTCTAAAGAGAGCTCAGGTGAGAAATTGCAAACGTCGAGCAATTGCTCAGAGATGAAAAGTGCCAGCACTGAAAGCTGTTGCTAGCCAGCACCCTTCCTTGGAAGCGCTTTCACAGGCGCAGCAACACTGGGGCTTTGCGCTTCTCTAGCCACCAAACGTCACGGTCCTTCTCTTTCCGTCTCGTAGACACGAGCTGAGAAATTGCAAACGTCGAGCAATTGCTCAGAGATGAAAAGTGCCAGCACTGAAAGCTGTTGCTAGCCAGCACCCTTCCTTGGAAGCGCTTTCACAGGCGCAGCGACACTGGGGCTTTGCGCTTCGATACCCACCAAACGTCACGGTCCTTCTCTTTCCGTCTCGTAGACACGAGCTGAGAAATTGCAAACGTCGAGCAATTGCTCAGAGATGAAAAGTGCCAGCACTGAAAGCTGTTGCTAGCCAGCACCCTTCCTTGGAAGCGCTTTCACAGGCGCAGCAACACTGGGGCTTTGCGCTTCTCTAGCCACCAAACGTCATGGTCATTCTCTTTCCGTCTCGTAGACACGAGCTGAGAAATTGCAAACGTCGAGCAATTGCTCAGAGATGAAAAGTGCCAGCACTGAAAGCTGTTGCTAGCCAGCACCCTTCCTTGGAAGCGCTTTTGTAGGCCTAAGAACACTGGGGCTCTGGGCTTCTCTAGCCACCTCATCTTCTGCTCATCCTCTCGCGCACTCTAAAGAGAGCTCAGGTGAGAAATTGCAAACGTCGAGCAATTGCTCAGAGATGAAAAGTGCCAGCACTGAAAGCTGTTGCTAGCCAGCACCCTTCCTTGGAAGCGCTTTCACAAGCGCAGCAACACTGGGGCTTTGCACTTCTCTAGCTACCAAACGTCACGGTCCTTCTCTTTCCGTCTCGTAGACACGAGCTGAGAAATTACAAACGTCGAGCAATTGCTCAGAGATGAAAAGTGCCAGCACTGAAAGCTGTTGCTAGCCAGCACCCTTCCTTGGAAGCGCTTTCACAGGTGCAGCAACACTGGGGCTTTGCGCTTCTATACGCACCAAACGTCACGGTCCTTCTCTTTCCGTCTCGTAGACACGAGCTGAGAAATTGCAAATGTCGAGCAATTGCTCAGAGATGAAAAGTGCCAGCACTGAAAGCTGTTGCTAGCCAGCACCCTTCCTTGGAAGCGCTTTTGTAGGCCTAAGAACACTGGGGCTCTGGGCTTCTCTAGCCACCTCATCTTCTGCTCATCCTCTCGCGCACTCTAAAGAGAGCTCAGGTGAGAAATTACAAACGTCGAGCAATTGCTCAGAGATGAAAAGTGCCAGCACTGAAAGCTGTTGCTAGCCAGCACCCTTCCTTGGAAGCGCTTTCACAGGCGCAGCAACACTGGGGCTTTGCGCTTCTCTAGCCACCAAAAGTCACGGTCCTTCTCTTTCCGTCGGTAGACACGAGCTGAGAAATTGCAAACGTCGAGCAATTGCTCCGAGATGAAAAGTGCCAGCACTGAAAGCTGTTGCTAGCCAGCACCCTTCCTTGGAAGCGCTTTTGTAGGCCTAAGAACACTGGGGCTCTGGGCTTCTCTAGCCATCAAACGTCATGGTCATTCTCTTTCCATCTCGTAGACAAGAGCTGAGAAATTGCAAACGTCGAGCAATTGCTCAGAGATGAAAAGTGCCAGCACTGAAAGCTGTTGCTAGCCAGCACCCTTCCTTGGAAGCGCTTTTGTAGGCCTAAGAACACTGGGGCTCTGGGCTTCTCTAGCCACCTCATCTTCTGCTCATCCTCTCGCGCACTCTAAAGAGAGCTCAGGTGAGAAATTGCAAACGTCGAGCAATTGCTCAGAGATTAAAAGTGCCAGCACTGAAAGCTCTTGCTAGCCAGCACCCTTCCTTGGAAGCGCTTTCACAGGCGCAGCAACACTGGGGCTTTGCGCTTCTCTAGCCACCAAACGTCACGGTCATTCTCTTTCCGTCGGTAGACACGAGCTGAGAAATTGCAAACGTCGAGCAATTGCTCCGAGATGAAAAGTGCCAGCACTGAAAGCTGTTGCTAGCCAGCACCCTTCCTTGGAAGCGCTTTCACAGGCGCAGCAACACTGGGGCTTTGCACTTCTCTACCCACCAAACGTCACGGTCATTCTCTTTCCGTCTCGTAGACACGAGCTGAGAAATTGCAAACGTCGAGCAATTGCTCAGAGATGAAAAGTGCCAGCACTGAAAGCTGTTGCTAGCCAGCCCCCTTCCTTGGAAGCGCTTTTGTAGGCCTAAGCACACTGGGGCTCTGGGCTTCTCTAGCCACCTCATCTTCTGCTCATCCTCTCGCGCACTCTAAAGAGAGCTCAGGTGAGAAATTGCAAACGTCGAGCAATTGCTCAGAGATGAAAAGTGCCAGCACTGAAAGCTGTTGCTAGCCAGCACCCTTCCTTGGAAGCGCTTTCACAGGCACAGTAACACTGGGGCTTTGCGCTTCTCTACCCACCAAGCGTCACGGTCCTTCTCTTTCTGTCTCGTAGACACGAGCTGAGAAATTGCAAACGTCGAGCAATTGCTCAGAGATGAAAAGTGCCAGCACTGAAAGCTCTTGCTAGCCAGCACCCTTCCTTGGAAGCGCTTTCACAGGCGCAGCAACACTGGGGCTTTGCGCTTCTCTACGCACCAAACGTCACGGTCCTTCTCTTTCCGTCTCGTAGACACGAGCTGAGAAATTGCAAACGTCGAGCAATTGCTCAGAGATGAAAAGTGCCAGCACTGAAAGCTCTTGCTAGCCAGCACCCTTCCTTGGAAGCGCTTTCACAGGCGCAGCAACACTGGGGCTTTGCGCTTCTATACGCACCAAACGTCATGGTCATTCTCTTTCCGTCTCGTAGACACGAGCTGAGAAATTGCAAACGTCGAGCAATTGCTCAGAGATGAAAAGTGCCAGCACTGAAAGCTGTTGCTAGCCAGCCCCCTTCCTTGGAAGCGCTTTTGTAGGCCTAAGAACACTGGGGCTCTGGGCTTCTCTAGCCACCTAATCTTCTGCTCATCCTCTCGCGCACTCTAAAGAGAGCTCAGGTGAGAAATTGCAAACGTCGAGCAATTGCTCAGAGATGAAAAGTGCCAGCACTGAAAGCTCTTGCTAGCCAGCACCCTTCCTTGGAAGCGCTTTCACAAGCGCAGTAACACTGGGGCTTTGCACTTCTCTAGCTACCAAACGTCACGGTCCTTCTCTTTCCGTCTCGTAGACACGAGCTGAGAAATTACAAACGTCGAGCAATTGCTCAGAGATGAAAAGTGCCAGCACTGAAAGCTGTTGCTAGCCAGCACCCTTCCTTGGAAGCGCTTTCACAGGTGCAGCAACACTGGGGCTTTGCGCTTCTATACGCACCAAACGTCACGGTACTTCTCTTTCCGTCTCCTAGACACGAGCTGAGAAATTGCAAACGTCGAGCAATTGCTCCGAGATGAAAAGTGCCAGCACTGAAAGCTCTTGCTAGCCAGCACCCTTCCTTGGAAGCGCTTTTGTAGGCCTAAGAACACTGGGGCTCTGGGCTTCTCTAGCCACCTCATCTTCTGCTCATCCTCTCGCGCACTCTAAAGAGAGCTCAGGTGAGAAATTGCAAATGTCCAGCAATTGCTCAGAGATGAAAAGTGCCAGCACTGAAAGCTGTTGCTAGCCAGCACCCTTCCTTGGAAGCGCTTTCACAGGCGCAGTAACACTGGGGCTTTGCGCTTCTCTAGCCACCAAACGTCACAGTCCTTCTCTTTCCGTCTCGTAGACACGAGCTGAGAAATTGCAAACGTCGAGCAATTGCTCCGAGATGAAAAGTGCCAGCACTGAAAGCTGTTGCTAGCCAGCACCCTTCCTTGGAAGCGCTTTTGTAGGCCTAAGAACACTGGGGCTCTGGGCTTCTCTAGCCATCAAACGTCATGGTCATTCTCTTTCCATCTCTTAGACAGGAGCTGAGAAATTGCAAACGTCGAGCAATTGCTCAGAGATGAAAAGTGCCAGCACTGAAAGCTGTTGCTAGCCAGCACCCTTCCTTGGAAGCGCTTTCACAGGCGCAGCAACACTGGGGCTTTGCGCTTCTATACGCACCAAACGTCACGGTCCTTCTCTTTCCGTCTCGTAGACACGAGCTGAGAAATTGCAAACGTCGAGCAATTGCTCAGAGATGAAAAGTGCCAGCACTGAAAGCTGTTGCTAGCCAGCACCCTTCCTTGGAAGCGCTTTCACAGGCGCAGCAACACTGGGGCTTTGCGCTTCTATACGCACCAAACGTCATGGTCATTCTCTTTCCGTCTCGTAGACACGAGCTGAGAAATTGCAAACGTCGAGCAATTGCTCAGAGATGAAAAGTGCCAGCACTGAAAGCTGTTGCTAGCCAGCCCCCTTCCTTGGAAGCGCTTTTGTAGGCCTAAGAACACTGGGGCTCTGGGCTTCTCTAGCCACCTAATCTTCTGCTCATCCTCTCGCGCACTCTAAAGAGAGCTCAGGTGAGAAATTGCAAACGTCGAGCAATTGCTCAGAGATGAAAAGTGCCAGCACTGAAAGCTCTTGCTAGCCAGCACCCTTCCTTGGAAGCGCTTTCACAAGCGCAGTAACACTGGGGCTTTGCACTTCTCTAGCTACCAAACGTCACGGTCCTTCTCTTTCCGTCTCGTAGACACGAGCTGAGAAATTACAAACGTCGAGCAATTGCTCAGAGATGAAAAGTGCCAGCACTGAAAGCTGTTGCTAGCCAGCACCCTTCCTTGGAAGCGCTTTCACAGGTGCAGCAACACTGGGGCTTTGCGCTTCTATACGCACCAAACGTCACGGTACTTCTCTTTCCGTCTCCTAGACACGAGCTGAGAAATTGCAAACGTCGAGCAATTGCTCCGAGATGAAAAGTGCCAGCACTGAAAGCTGTTGCTAGCCAGCACCCTTCCTTGGAAGCGCTTTTGTAGGCCTAAGAACACTGGGGCTCTGGGCTTCTCTAGCCACCTCATCTTCTGCTCATCCTCTCGCGCACTCTAAAGAGAGCTCAGGTGAGAAATTGCAAATGTCCAGCAATTGCTCAGAGATGAAAAGTGCCAGCACTGAAAGCTGTTGCTAGCCAGCACCCTTCCTTGGAAGCGCTTTCACAGGCGCAGTAACACTGGGGCTTTGCGCTTCTCTAGCCACCAAACGTCACAGTCCTTCTCTTTCCGTCTCGTAGACACGAGCTGAGAAATTGCAAACGTCGAGCAATTGCTCCGAGATGAAAAGTGCCAGCACTGAAAGCTGTTGCTAGCCAGCACCCTTCCTTGGAAGCGCTTTTGTAGGCCTAAGAACACTGGGGCTCTGGGCTTCTCTAGCCATCAAACGTCATGGTCATTCTCTTTCCATCTCTTAGACAGGAGCTGAGAAATTGCAAACGTCGAGCAATTGCTCTGAGATGAAAAGTGCCAGCACTGAAAGCTGTTGCTAGCCAGCACCCTTCCTTGGAAGCGCTTTCACAGGCGCAGCAACACTGGGGCTTTGCGCTTCTATACGCACCAAACGTCACGGTCCTTCTCTTTCCGTCTCGTAGACACGAGCTGAGAAATTGCAAACGTCGAGCAATTGCTCAGAGATGAAAAGTGCCAGCACTGAAAGCTGTTGCTAGCCAGCACCCTTCCTTGGAAGCGCTTTTGTAGGCCTAAGCACACTGGGGCTCTGGGCTTCTCTAGCCACCTCATCTTCTGCTCATCCTCTCGCGCACTCTAAAGAGAGCTCAGGTGAGAAATTGCAAACGTCGAGCAATTGCTCAGAGATGAAAAGTGCCAGCACTGAAAGCTCTTGCTAGCCAGCACCCTTCCTTGGAAGCGCTTTCACAGGCGCAGTAACACTGGGGCTTTGCGCTTCTCTACCCACCAAGCGTCACGGTCCTTCTCTTTCTGTCTCGTAGACACGAGCTGAGAAATTGCAAACGTCCAGCAATTGCTCAGAGATGAAAAGTGCCAGCACTGAAAGCTGTTGCTAGCCAGCACCCTTCCTTGGAAGCGCTTTCACAGGCGCAGCAACACTGGGGCTTTGCGCTTCTCTAGCCACCAAACGTCACAGTCCTTCTCTTTCCGTCTCGTAGACACGAGCTGAGAAATTGCAAACGTCGAGCAATTGCTCCGAGATGAAAAGTGCCAGCACTGAAAGCTGTTGCTAGCCAGCCCCCTTCCTTGGAAGCGCTTTTGTAGGCCTAAGAACACTGGGGCTCTGGGCTTCTCTAGCCACCTCATCTTCTGCTCATCCTCTCGCGCACTCTAAAGAGAGCTCAGGTGAGAAATTGCAAACGTCGAGCAATTGCTCAGAGATGAAAAGTGCCAGCACTGAAAGCTCTTGCTAGCCAGCACCCTTCCTTGGAAGCGCTTTCACAGGCGCAGCAACACTGGGGCTTTGCGCTTCTCTAGCCGCCAAACGTCACAGTCATTCTCTTTCCGTCTTGTAGACATGAGCTGAGAAATTGCAAACGTCGAGCAATTGCTCAGAGATGAAAAGTGCCAGCACTGAAAGCTGTTGCTAGCCAGCACCCTTCCTTGGAAGCGCTTTTGTAGGCCTAAGAACACTGGGGCTCTGGGCTTCCCTAGCCACCTCATCTTCTGCTCATCCTCTCGCGCACTCTAAAGAGAGCTCAGGTGAGAAATTGCAAACGTCGAGCAATTGCTCAGAGATGAAAAGTGCCAGCACTGGAAGCTGATGCTAGCCAGCACCCTTCCTTGGAAGCGCTTTCACAGGCGCAGTAACACTGGGGCTTTGCACTTCTGTACGTACCAAACATCACGGTCCTTCTCTTTCCGTCTCGTAGACACGAGCTGAGAAATTGCAAACGTCGAGCAATTGCTCCGAGATGAAAAGTGCCAGCACTGAAAGCTGTTGCTAGCCAGCCCCCTTCCTTGGAAGCGCTTTTGTAGGCCTAAGAACACTGGGGCTCTGGGCTTCTCTAGCCACCTCATCTTCTGCTCATCCTCGCGCGCACTCTAAAGAGAGCTCAGGTGAGAAATTGCAAACGTCAAGCAATTGCTCAGAGATGAAAAGTGCCAGCACTGAAAGCTGTTGCTAGCCAGCACCCTTCCTTGGAAGCGCTTTCACAGGCGCAGCAACACTGGGGCTTTGCGCTTCTATACGCACCAAACGTCACGGTCCTTCTCTTTCCGTCTCGTAGACACGAGCTGAGAAATTGCAAACGTCGAGCAATTGCTCAGAGATGAAAAGTGCCAGCACTGAAAGCTGTTGCTAGCCAGCACCCTTCCTTGGAAGCGCTTTCACAGGCGCAGCAACACTGGGGCTTTGCGCTTCTATACGCACCAAACGTCATGGTCATTCTCTTTCCGTCTCGTAGACACGAGCTGAGAAATTGCAAACGTCGAGCAATTGCTCAGAGATGAAAAGTGCCAGCACTGAAAGCTGTTGCTAGCCAGCCCCCTTCCTTGGAAGCGCTTTTGTAGGCCTAAGAACACTGGGGCTCTGGGCTTCTCTAGCCACCTAATCTTCTGCTCATCCTCTCGCGCACTCTAAAGAGAGCTCAGGTGAGAAATTGCAAACGTCGAGCAATTGCTCAGAGATGAAAAGTGCCAGCACTGAAAGCTCTTGCTAGCCAGCACCCTTCCTTGGAAGCGCTTTCACAAGCGCAGTAACACTGGGGCTTTGCACTTCTCTAGCTACCAAACGTCACGGTCCTTCTCTTTCCGTCTCGTAGACACGAGCTGAGAAATTACAAACGTCGAGCAATTGCTCAGAGATGAAAAGTGCCAGCACTGAAAGCTGTTGCTAGCCAGCACCCTTCCTTGGAAGCGCTTTCACAGGTGCAGCAACACTGGGGCTTTGCGCTTCTATACGCACCAAACGTCACGGTACTTCTCTTTCCGTCTCCTAGACACGAGCTGAGAAATTGCAAACGTCGAGCAATTGCTCAGAGATGAAAAGTGCCAGCACTGAAAGCTCTTGCTAGCCAGCACCCTTCCTTGGAAGCGCTTTTGTAGGCCTAAGAACACTGGGGCTCTGGGCTTCTCTAGCCACCTCATCTTCTGCTCATCCTCTCGCGCACTCTAAAGAGAGCTCAGGTGAGAAATTGCAAATGTCCAGCAATTGCTCAGAGATGAAAAGTGCCAGCACTGAAAGCTGTTGCTAGCCAGCACCCTTCCTTGGAAGCGCTTTCACAGGCGCAGTAACACTGGGGCTTTGCGCTTCTCTAGCCACCAAACGTCACAGTCCTTCTCTTTCCGTCTCGTAGACACCAGCTGAGAAATTGCAAACGTCGAGCAATTGCTCCGAGATGAAAAGTGCCAGCACTGAAAGCTGTTGCTAGCCAGCACCCTTCCTTGGAAGCGCTTTTGTAGGCCTAAGAACACTGGGGCTCTGGGCTTCTCTAGCCATCAAACGTCATGGTCATTCTCTTTCCATCTCTTAGACAGGAGCTGAGAAATTGCAAACGTCGAGCAATTGCTCTGAGATGAAAAGTGCCAGCACTGAAAGCTGTTGCTAGCCAGCACCCTTCCTTGGAAGCGCTTTCACAGGCGCAGCAACACTGGGGCTTTGCGCTTCTATACGCACCAAACGTCACGGTCCTTCTCTTTCCGTCTCGTAGACACGAGCTGAGAAATTGCAAACGTCGAGCAATTGCTCAGAGATGAAAAGTGCCAGCACTGAAAGCTGTTGCTAGCCAGCACCCTTCCTTGGAAGCGCTTTTGTAGGCCTAAGCACACTGGGGCTCTGGGCTTCTCTAGCCACCTCATCTTCTGCTCATCCTCTCGCGCACTCTAAAGAGAGCTCAGGTGAGAAATTGCAAACGTCGAGCAATTGCTCAGAGATGAAAAGTGCCAGCACTGAAAGCTCTTGCTAGCCAGCACCCTTCCTTGGAAGCGCTTTCACAGGCGCAGTAACACTGGGGCTTTGCGCTTCTCTACCCACCAAGCGTCACGGTCCTTCTCTTTCTGTCTCGTAGACACGAGCTGAGAAATTGCAAACGTCCAGCAATTGCTCAGAGATGAAAAGTGCCAGCACTGAAAGCTGTTGCTAGCCAGCACCCTTCCTTGGAAGCGCTTTCACAGGCGCAGCAACACTGGGGCTTTGCGCTTCTCTAGCCACCAAACGTCACAGTCCTTCTCTTTCCGTCTCGTAGACACGAGCTGAGAAATTGCAAACGTCGAGCAATTGCTCCGAGATGAAAAGTGCCAGCACTGAAAGCTGTTGCTAGCCAGCCCCCTTCCTTGGAAGCGCTTTTGTAGGCCTAAGAACACTGGGGCTCTGGGCTTCTCTAGCCACCTCATCTTCTGCTCATCCTCTCGCGCACTCTAAAGAGAGCTCAGGTGAGAAATTGCAAACGTCGAGCAATTGCTCAGAGATGAAAAGTGCCAGCACTGAAAGCTCTTGCTAGCCAGCACCCTTCCTTGGAAGCGCTTTCACAGGCGCAGCAACACTGGGGCTTTGCGCTTCTCTAGCCGCCAAACGTCACAGTCATTCTCTTTCCGTCTTGTAGACATGAGCTGAGAAATTGCAAACGTCGAGCAATTGCTCAGAGATGAAAAGTGCCAGCACTGAAAGCTGTTGCTAGCCAGCACCCTTCCTTGGAAGCGCTTTTGTAGGCCTAAGAACACTGGGGCTCTGGGCTTCCCTAGCCACCTCATCTTCTGCTCATCCTCTCGCGCACTCTAAAGAGAGCTCAGGTGAGAAATTGCAAACGTCGAGCAATTGCTCAGAGATGAAAAGTGCCAGCACTGGAAGCTGATGCTAGCCAGCACCCTTCCTTGGAAGCGCTTTCACAGGCGCAGTAACACTGGGGCTTTGCACTTCTGTACGTACCAAACATCACGGTCCTTCTCTTTCCGTCTCGTAGACACGAGCTGAGAAATTGCAAACGTCGAGCAATTGCTCCGAGATGAAAAGTGCCAGCACTGAAAGCTGTTGCTAGCCAGCCCCCTTCCTTGGAAGCGCTTTTGTAGGCCTAAGAACACTGGGGCTCTGGGCTTCTCTAGCCACCTCATCTTCTGCTCATCCTCGCGCGCACTCTAAAGAGAGCTCAGGTGAGAAATTGCAAACGTCAAGCAATTGCTCAGAGATGAAAAGTGCCAGCACTGAAAGCTGTTGCTAGCCAGCACCCTTCCTTGGAAGCGCTTTCACAGGCGCAGCAACACTGGGGTTTTGCGCTTCTCTACCCACCAAACGTCACGGTCCTTCTCTTTCCGTCTCGTAGACACGAGCTGAGAAATTGCAAACGTCCAGCAATTGCTCAGAGATGAAAAGTGCCAGCACTGAAAGCTGTTGCTAGCCAGCACCCTTCCTTGGAAGCGCTTTTGTAGGCCTAAGAACACTGGGGCTCTGGGCTTCTCTAGCCACCTCATCTTCTGCTCATCCTCTCGCGCACTCTAAAGAGAGCTCAGGTGAGAAATTGCAAACGTCGAGCAATTGCTCAGAGATGAAAAGTGCCAGCACTGAAAGCTCTTGCTAGACAGCACCCTTCCTTGGAAGCGCTTTCACAGGCGCAGCAACACTGGGGCTTTGCGCTTCTCTAGCCACCAAACGTCACGGTCCTTCTCTTTCCGTCTCGTAGACACGAGCTGAGAAATTGCAAACGTGGAGCAATTGCTCAGAGATGAAAAGTGCCAGCACTGAAAGCTCTTGCTAGCCAGCACCCTTCCTTGGAAGCGCTTTCACAGGCGCAGCAACACTGGGGCTTTGCGCTTCTCTACGCACCAAATGTCACGGTCCTTCTCTTTCCGTCTTGTAGACACGAGCTGAGAAATTGCAAACGTCGAGCAATTGCTCAGAGATGAAAAGTGCCAGCACTGAAAGCTGTTGCTAGCCAGCAGCCTTCCTTGGAAGCGCTTTTGTAGGCCTAAGAACACTGGGGCTCTGGGCTTCTCTAGCCACCTCATCTTCTGCTCATCCTCTCGCGCACTCTAAAGAGAGCTCAGGTGAGAAATTGCAAACGTCGAGCAATTGCTCAGAGATGAAAAGTGCCAGCACTGAAAGCTGTTGCTAGCCAGCCCCCTTCCTTGGAAGCGCTTTTGTAGGCCTAAGAACACTGGGGCTTTGCGCTTCTCTAGCCACCTCATCTTCTGCTCATCCTCTCGCGCACTCTAAAGAGAGCTCAGGTGAGAAATTTCAAACGTTGAGCAATTGCTCAGAGATTAAAAGTGCCAGCACTGAAAGCTCTTGCTAGCCAGCACCCTTCCTTGGAAGTGCTTTCACAGGCGCAGTAACACTGGGGCTTTGCGCTTCTATACACACCAAACGTCATGGTCCTTCTCTTTCTCGTCGGTAGACACGAGCTGAGAAATTGCAAACGTCCAGCAATTGCTCAGAGATTAAAAGTGCCAGCACTGAAAGCTGTTGCTAGCCAGCACCCTTCCTTGGAAGCGCTTTTGTAGGCCTAAGAACACTGGGGCTCTGGGCTTCTCTAGCCACCTCATCTTCTGCTCATCCTCTCGCGCACTCTAAAGAGACCTCAGGTGAGAAATTGCAAACGTCGAGCAATTGCTCAGAGATGAAAAGTGCCAGCACTGAAAGCTCTTGCTAGCCAGCACCCTTCCTTGGAAGCGCTTTCACAGGCGCAGTAACACTGGGGCTTTGCACTTCTCTACGCACCAAACGTCACGGTCATTCTCTTTCTGCCTCGTAGACACGAGCTGAGAAATTGCAAACGTCGAGCAATTGCTCAGAGATGAAAAGTGCCAGCACTGAAAGCTGTTGCTAGCCAGCCCCCTTCCTTGGAAGCGCTTTTGTAGGCCTAAGAACACTGGGGCTCTGGGCTTCTCTAGCCACCTCATCTTCTGCTCATCCTCTCGCGCACTCTAAAGAGAGCTCAGGTGAGAAATTGCAAACGTCGAGCAATTGCTCAGAGATGAAAAGTGCCAGCACTGAAAGCTCTTGCTAGCCAGCACCCTTCCTTGGAAGCGCTTTCACAGGCGCAGTAACACTGGGACTTTGCGCTTCTATATGCACCAAACGTCACGGTCCTTCTCTTTCCGTCTCCTAGACACGAGCTGAGAAATTGCAAACGTGGAGCAATTGCTCCGAGATCAAAAGTGCCAGCACTGAAAGCTCTTGCTAGCCAGCACCCTTCCTTGGAAGCGCTTTCACAGGCGCAGCAACACTGGGGCTTTGCGCTTTTATACGCACCAAACGTCACGGTCCTTCTCTTTCCGTCTCGTAGACACGAGCTGAGAAATTGCAAACTTCCAGCAATTGCTCAGAGATGAAAAGTGCCAGCACTGAAAGCTCTTGCTAGCCAGCACCCTTCCTTGGAAGCGCTTTCACAAGCGCAGTAACACTGGGGCGTTGCACTTCTCTAGCTACCAAACGTCACGGTCATTCTCTTTCCGTCTCGTAGACACGAGCTCAGAAATTGCAAACGTCGAGCAATTGCTCAGAGATGAAAAGTGCCAGCACTGAAAGCTCTTGCTAGCCAGCACCCTTCCTTGGAAGCGCTTTTGTAGGCCTAAGCACACTGGGGCTCTGGGCTTCTCTAGCCACCTCATCTTCTGCTCATCCTCTCGCGCACTCTAAAGAGAGCTCAGGTGAGAAATTGCAAACGTCGAGCAATTGCTCAGAGATGAAAAGTGCCAGCACTGAAAGCTGTTGCTAGCCAGCACCCTTCCTTGGAAGCGCTTTCACAGGCGCAGCAACACTGGGGCTTTGCGCTTCTCTAGCCACCAAACGTCACGGTCCTTCTCTTTCCGTCTCGTAGACACGAGCTGAGAAATTGCAAACGTCCAGCAATTGCTCAGAGATGAAAAGTGCCAGCACTGAAAGCTGTTGCTAGCCAGCACCCTTCCTTGGAAGCGCTTTTGTAGGCCTAAGAACACTGGGGCTCTGGGCTTCTCTAGCCACCTCATCTTCTGCTCATCCTCTCGCGCACTCTACAGAGAGCTCAGGTGAGAAATTGCAAACGTCCAGCAATTGCTCAGAGATGAAAAGTGCCAGCACTGAAAGCTGTTGCTAGCCAGCACCCTTCCTTGGAAGCGCTTTCACAAGCGCAGTAACACTGGGGCTTTGCACTTCTCTAGCTACCAAACGTCACGGTCCTTCTCTTTCCGTCGGTAGACACGAGCTGAGAAATTGCAAACGTCGAGCAATTGCTCAGAGATGAAAAGTGCCAGCACTGAAAGCTGTTGCTAGCCAGCACCCTTCCTTGGAAGCGCTTTCACAGGCGCAGCAACACTGGGGCTTTGCACTTCTATACGCACCAAACGTCACGGTCCTTCTCTTTCCGTCTCATAGACACGAGCTGAGAAATTGCAAACGTCGAGCAATTGCTCAGAGATGAAAAGTGCCAGCACTGAAAGCTGTTGCTAGCCAGCACCCTTCCTTGGAAGCGCTTTTGTAGGCCTAAGAACACTGGGGCTCTGGGCTTCTCTAGCCACCTCATCTTCTGCTCATCCTCTCGCGCACTCTAAAGAGAGCTCAGGTGAGAAATTGCAAACGTCCAGCAATTGCTCAGAGATGAAAAGTGCCAGCACTGAAAGCTCTTGCTAGCCAGCACCCTTCCTTGGAAGCGCTTTCACAGGCGCAGCAACACTGGGGCTTTGCGCTTCTCTAGCCACCAAACGTCACGGTCCTTCTCTTTCCGTCTCATAGACACGAGCTGAGAAATTGCAAACGTCGAGCAATTGCTCAGAGATGAAAAGTGCCAGCACTGAAAGCTGTTGCTAGCCAGCACCCTTCCTTGGAAGCGCTTTTGTAGGCCTAAGAACACTGGGGCTCTGGGCTTCTCTAGCCACCTAATCTTCTGCTCATCCTCTCGCGCACTCTAAAGAGACCTCAGGTGAGAAATTACAAACGTCGAGCAATTGCTCAGAGATGAAAAGTGCCAGCACTGAAAGCTCTTGCTAGCCAGCACCCTTCCTTGGAAGCGCTTTCACAGGCGCAGCAACACTGGGGCTTTGCGCTTCTCTAGCCACCAAACGTCACGGTCCTTCTCTTTCCGTCTCGTAGACACGAGCTGAGAAATTGCAAACGTCGAGCAATTGCTCCGAGATGAAAAGTGCCAGCACTGAAAGCTGTTGCTAGCCAGCACCCTTCCTTGGAAGCGCTTTTGTAGGCCTAAGAACACTGGGGCTCTGGGCTTCTCTAGCCACCTCATCTTCTGCTCATCCTCTCGCGCACTCTAAAGAGAGCTCAGGTGAGAAATTGCAAATGTCCAGCAATTGCTCAGAGATGAAAAGTGCCAGCACTGAAAGCTGTTGCTAGCCAGCACCCTTCCTTGGAAGCGCTTTTGTAGGCCTAAGAACACTGGGACTTTGCGCTTCTCTAGCCACCAAACGTCACAGTCCTTCTCTTTCCGTCGGTAGACACGAGCTGAGAAATTGCAAACGTCGAGCAATTGCTCAGAGATGAAAAGTGCCAGCACTGAAAGCTGTTGCTAGCCAGCAGCCTTCCTTGGAAGCGCTTTCACAGGTGCAGCAACACTGGGACTTTGCGCTTCTCTAGCCACCAAACGTCACGGTCCTTCTCTTTCCGTCTCGTAGACACGAGCTGAGAAATTGCAAACGTCCAGCAATTGCTCAGAGATGAAAAGTGCCAGCACTGAAAGCTGTTGCTAGCCAGCACCCTTCCTTGGAAGCGCTTTTGTAGGCCTAAGAACACTGGGGCTCTGGGCTTCTCTAGCCACCTCATCTTCTGCTCATCCTCTCGCGCACTCTAAAGAGAGCTCAGGTGAGAAATTGCAAACGTCGAGCAATTGCTCAGAGATGAAAAGTGCCAGCACTGAAAGCTGTTGCTAGCCAGCACCCTTCCTTGGAAGCGCTTTCACAGGCGCAGCAACACTGGGGCTTTGCGCTTCTCTACCCACCAAACGTCACGGTCCTTCTCTTTCCGTCTCGTAGACACGAGCTGAGAAATTGCAAACGTCGAGCAATTGCTCAGAGATGAAAAGTGCCAGCACTGAAAGCTGTTGCTAGCCAGCACCCTTCCTTGGAAGCGCTTTCACAGGCGCAGCAACACTGGGGCTTTGCGCTTCTATACGCACCAAACGTCACGGTCCTTCTCTTTCCGTCTCGTAGACACGAGCTGAGAAATTGCAAACGTCCAGCAATTGCTCAGAGATGAAAAGTGCCAGCACTGAAAGCTGTTGCTAGCCAGCACCCTTCCTTGGAAGCGCTTTCACAGGCGCAGTAACACTGGGGCTTTGCGCTTCTCTAGCCATCAAACGTCATGGTCATTCTCTTTCCGTCTCGTAGACACGAGCTGAGAAATTGCAAACGTCGAGCAATTGCTCAGAGATGAAAAGTGCCAGCACTGAAAGCTCTTGCTAGCCAGCACCCTTCCTTGGAAGCGCTTTCACAGGCGCAGCAACACTGGGGCTTTGCGCTTCTATACGCACCAAACGTCACGGTCCTTCTCTTTCCGTCTCGTAGACACGAGCTGAGAAATTGCAAACGTCGAGCAATTGCTCAGAGATGAAAAGTGCCAGCACTGAAAGCTGTTGCTAGCCAGCACCCTTCCTTGGAAGCGCTTTTGTAGCCCTTAGGACACTGGGGCTCTGGGCTTCTCTAGCCACCTCATCTTCTGCTCATCCTCTCGCGCACTCTAAAGAGAGCTCAGGTGAGAAATTGCAAACGTCGAGCAATTGCTCAGAGATGAAACATGCCAGCACTGAAAGCTGTTGCTAGCCAGCACCCTTCCTTGGAAGCGCTTTCACAGGCGCAGCAACACTGGGGCTTTGCGCTTCTCTAGCCACCAAACGTCACGGTCCTTCTCTTTCCGTCGGTAGACACGAGCTGAGAAATTGCAAACGTCGAGCAATTGCTCAGAGATGAAAAGTGCCAGCACTGAAAGCTCTTGCTAGCCAGCACCCTTCCTTGGAAGCGCTTTCACAGGCGCAGCAACACTGGGCCTTTGCGCTTCTATACGCACCAAACGTCACGGTCATTCTCTTTCCGTCTCGTAGACACGAGCTGAGAAATTGCAAATGTCGAGCAATTGCTCAGAGATGAAAAGTGCCAGCACTGAAAGCTGTTGCTAGCCAGCACCCTTCCTTGGAAGCGCTTTCACAGGCGCAGCAACACTGGGGCTTTGCGCTTCTATACGCACCAAACGTCACGGTCCTTCTCTTTCCGTCTCGTAGACACGAGCTGAGAAATTGCAAACGTCCAGCAATTGCTCAGAGATGGAAAGTGCCAGCACTGAAAGCTCTTGCTAGCCAGCACCCTTCCTTGGAAGCACTTTCACAGGCGCAGCAACACTGGGGCTTTGCGCTTCTATACGCACCAAACGTCACGGTCCTTCTCTTTCCGTCTCGTAGACACGAGCTGAGAAATTGCAAACGTCAAGCAATTGCTCAGAGATGAAAAGTGCCAGCACTGAAAGCTGTTGCTAGCCAGCACCCTTCCTTGGAAGAGCTTTTGTAGGCCTAAGAACACTGGGGCTCTGGGCTTCTCTAGCCACCTCATCTTCTGCTCATCCTCTCGCGCACTCTAAAGAGAGCTCAGGTGAGAAATTGCAAACGTGGAGCAATTGCTCAGAGATGAAAAGTGCCAGCACTGAAAGCTGTTGCTAGCCAGCACACTTCCTTGGAAGCACTTTCACAGGCGCAGCAACACTGGGGCTTTGCGCTTCTCTACGCACCAAACGTCACGGTCCTTCTCTTTCCGTCTCGTAGACACGAGCTGAGAAATTGCAAACGTCGAGCAATTGCTCCGAGATGAAAAGTGCCAGCACTGAAAGCTCTTGCTAGCCAGCACCCTTCCTTGGAAGCGCTTTTGTAGGCCTAAGAACCCTGGGGCTCTGGGCTTCTCTAGCCACCTCATCTTCTGCTCATCCTCTCGCGCACTCTAAAGAGAGCTCAGGTGAGAAATTGCAAACGTCCAGCAATTGCTCAGAGATGAAAAGTGCCAGCACTGAAAGCTCTTGCTAGCCAGCACCCTTCCTTGGAAGCGCTTTCACAAGCGCAGTAACACTGGGGCTTTGCACTTCTCTAGCTACCAAACGTCACGGTCCTTCTCTTTCCGTCTCGTAGACACGAGCTGAGAAATTGCAAACGTCGAGCAATTGCTCAGAGATGAAAAGTGCCAGCACTGAAAGCTGTTGCTAGCCAGCACCCTTCCTTGGAAGCGCTTTCACAGGCGCAGTAACACTGGGGCTTTGCGCTTCTATACGCACCAAACGTCACGGTCCTTCTCTTTCCGTCTCGTAGACACGAGCTGAGAAATTGCAAACGTCGAGCAATTGCTCAGAGATGAAAAGTGCCAGCACTGAAAGCTGTTGCTAGCCAGCCCCCTTCCTTGGAAGCGCTTTTGTAGGCCTAAGAACACTGGGGCTCTGGGCTTCTCTAGCCACCTCATCTTCTGCTCATCCTCTCGCGCACTCTAAAGAGAGCTCAGGTGAGAAATTGCAAACGTCGAGCAATTGCTCAGAGATGAAAAGTGCCAGCACTGAAAGCTCTTGCTAGCCAGCACCCTTCCTTGGAAGCGCTTTCACAAGCGCAGTAACACTGGGGCTTTGCGCTTCTCTAGCTACCAAACGTCACGGTCCTTCTCTTTCCGTCTCGTAGACACGAGCTGAGAAATTGCAAACGTCGAGCAATTGCTCAGAGATGAAAAGTGCCAGCACTGAAAGCTGTTGCTAGCCAGCACCCTTCCTTGGAAGCGCTTTCACAGGCGCAGCAACACTGGGGCTCTGGGCTTCTCTAGCCATCAAACGTCATGGTCATTCTCTTTCCGTCTCCTAGACACGAGCTGAGAAATTGCAAACGTCGAGCAATTGCTCAGAGATGAAAAGTGCCAGCACTGAAAGCTGTTGCTAGCCAGCACCCTTCCTTGGAAGCGCTTTTGTAGGCCTAAGAACACTGGGGCTCTGGGCTTCTCTAGCCACCTCATCTTCTGCTCATCCTCTCGCGCACTCTAAAGAGAGCTCAGGTGTGAAATTACAAACGTCGAGCAATTGCTCAGAGATGAAAAGTGCCAGCACTGAAAGCTGTTGCTAGCCAGCACCCTTCCTTGGAAGCGCTTTCACAGGCGCAGCAACACTGGGGCTTTGCGCTTCTCTAGCCACCAAACGTCACGGTCCTTCTCTTTCCGTCTCGTAGACACGAGCTGAGAAATTGCAAACGTCGAGCAATTGCTCCGAGATGAAAAGTGCCAGCACTGAAAGCTGTTGCTAGCCAGCACCCTTCCTTGGAAGCGCTTTTGTAGGCCTAAGAACAGTGGGGCTCTGGGCTTCTCTAGCCACCTCATCTTCTGCTCATCCTCTCGCGCACTCTAAAGAGAGCTCAGGTGAGAAATTGCAAACGTCGAGCAATTGCTCAGAGATGAAAAGTGCCAGCACTGAAAGCTCTTGCTAGCCAGCACCCTTCCTTGGAAGCGCTTTCACAGGCGCAGCAACACTGGGGCTTTGCGCTTCTCTAGCCACCAAACGTCACGGTCCTTCTCTTTCCGTCTCGTAGACACGAGCTGAGAAATTGCAAACGTCGAGCAATTGCTCCGAGATGAAAAGTGCCAGCACTGAAAGCTCTTGCTAGCCAGCACCCTTCCTTGGAAGCGCTTTCACAGGCGCAGCAACACTGGGGCTTTGCGCTTCTATACGCACCAAACGTCACGGTCCTTCTCTTTCCGTCTCGTAGACACGAGCTGAGAAATTGCAAACGTCGAGCAATTGCTCAGAGATGAAAAGTGCCAGCACTGAAAGCTGTTGCTAGCCAGCACCCTTCCTTGGAAGCGCTTTTGTAGCCCTTAGGACACTGGGGCTCTGGGCTTCTCTAGCCACCTCATCTTCTGCTCATCCTCTCGCGCACTCTAAAGAGAGCTCAGGTGAGAAATTGCAAACGTCGAGCAATTGCTCAGAGATGAAAAGTGCCAGCACTGAAAGCTGTTGCTAGCCAGCACCCTTCCTTGGAAGCGCTTTCACAGGCGCAGCAACACTGGGGCTTTGCGCTTCTCTAGCCACCAAACGTCACGGTCCTTCTCTTTCCGTCGGTAGACACGAGCTGAGAAATTGCAAACGTCGAGCAATTGCTCAGAGATGAAAAGTGCCAGCACTGAAAGCTCTTGCTAGCCAGCACCCTTCCTTGGAAGCGCTTTCACAGGCGCAGCAACACTGGGGCTTTGCGCTTCTCTAGCCACCAAAAGTCACGGTCATTCTCTTTCCGTCTCGTAGACACGAGCTGAGAAATTGGAAATGTCGAGCAATTGCTCAGAGATGAAAAGTGCCAGCACTGAAAGCTGTTGCTAGCCAGCACCCTTCCTTGGAAGCGCTTTCACAGGCGCAGCAACACTGGGGCTTTGCGCTTCTATACGCACCAAACGTCACGGTCCTTCTCTTTCCGTCTCGTAGACACGAGCTGAGAAATTGCAAACGTCCAGCAATTGCTCAGAGATGGAAAGTGCCAGCACTGAAAGCTCTTGCTAGCCAGCACCCTTCCTTGGAAGCACTTTCACAGGCGCAGCAACACTGGGGCTTTGCGCTTCTATACGCACCAAACGTCACGGTCCTTCTCTTTCCGTCTCGTAGACACGAGCTGAGAAATTGCAAACGTCGAGCAATTGCTCAGAGATGAAAAGTGCCAGCACTGAAAGCTGTTGCTAGCCAGCCCCCTTCCTTGGAAGCGCTTTTGTAGGCCTAAGAACACTGGGGCTCTGGGCTTCTCTAGCCACCTCATCTTCTGCTCATCCTCTCGCGCACTCTAAAGAGAGCTCAGGTGAGAAATTGCAAACGTCGAGCAATTGCTCCGAGATGAAAAGTGCCAGCACTGAAAGCTGTTGCTAGCCAGCACCCTTCCTTGGAAGCGCTTTCACAGGCGCAGTAACACTGGGGCTTTGCGCTTCTCTAGCTACCAAACGTCACGGTCCTTCTCTTTCCGTCTCGTAGACACGAGCTGAGAAATTGCAAACGTCGAGCAATTGCTCAGAGATGAAAAGTGCCAGCACTGAAAGCTGTTGCTAGCCAGCACCCTTCCTTGGAAGCGGTTTCACAGGCGCAGCAACACTGGGGCTCTGGGCTTCTCTAGCCATCAAACGTCATGGTCATTCTCTTTCCGTCTCCTAGACACGAGCTGAGAAATTGCAAACGTCGAGCAATTGCTCAGAGATGAAAAGTGCCAGCACTGAAAGCTGTTGCTAGCCAGCACCCTTCCTTGGAAGCGCTTTTGTAGGCCTAAGAACACTGGGGCTCTGGGCTTCTCTAGCCACCTCATCTTCTGCTCATCCTCTCGCGCACTCTAAAGAGAGCTCAGGTGTGAAATTACAAACGTCCAGCAATTGCTCAGAGATGAAAAGTGCCAGCACTGAAAGCTGTTGCTAGCCAGCACCCTTCCTTGGAAGCGCTTTCACAGGCGCAGCAACACTGGGGCTTTGCGCTTCTCTAGCCACCAAACGTCACGGTCCTTCTCTTTCCGTCTCGTAGACACGAGCTGAGAAATTGCAAACGTCCAGCAATTGCTCCGAGATGAAAAGTGCCAGCACTGAAAGCTGTTGCTAGCCAGCACCCTTCCTTGGAAGCGCTTTTGTAGGCCTAAGAACACTGGGGCTCTGGGCTTCTCTAGCCACCTCATCTTCTGCTCATCCTCTCGCGCACTCTAAAGAGAGCTCAGGTGAGAAATTGCAAACGTCGAGCAATTGCTCAGAGATGAAAAGTGCCAGCACTGAAAGCTGTTGCTAGCCAGCACCCTTCCTTGGAAGCGCTTTCACAGGCGCAGCAACACTGGGGCTTTGCGCTTCTCTAGCCACCAAACGTCACGGTCCTTCTCTTTCCGTCTCGTAGACACGAGCTGAGAAATTGCAAACGTCGAGCAATTGCTCAGAGATGAAAAGTGCCAGCACTGAAAGCTCTTGCTAGCCAGCACCCTTCCTTGGAAGCGCTTTCACAGGCGCAGCAACACTGGGGCTTTGCGCTTCTATACGCACCAAACGTCACGGTCCTTCTCTTTCCGTCTCGTAGACACGAGCTGAGAAATTGCAAACGTCGAGCAATTGCTCAGAGATGAAAAGTGCCAGCACTGAAAGCTGTTGCTAGCCAGCACCCTTCCTTGGAAGCGCTTTTGTAGGCCTAAGAACACTGGGGCTCTGGGCTTCTCTAGCCACCTCATCTTCTGCTCATCCTCTCGCGCACTCTAAAGAGAGCTCAGGTGAGAAATTGCAAACGTCGAGCAATTGCTCAGAGATGAAAAGTGCCAGCACTGAAAGCTGTTGCTAGCCAGCACCCTTCCTTGGAAGCGCTTTCACAGGCGCAGCAACACTGGGGCTTTGCGCTTCTCTAGCCACCAAACGTCACGGTCCTTCTCTTTCCGTCGGTAGACACGAGCTGAGAAATTGCAAACGTCGAGCAATTGCTCCGAGATGAAAAGTGCCAGCACTGAAAGCTCTTGCTAGCCAGCACCCTTCCTTGGAAGCGCTTTCACAGGCGCAGCAACACTGGGGCTTTGCGCTTCTATACGCACCAAAAGTCACGGTCATTCTCTTTCCGTCTCGTAGACACGAGCTGAGAAATTGCAAATGTCGAGCAATTGCTCAGAGATGAAAAGTGCCAGCACTGAAAGCTCTTGCTAGCCAGCACCCTTCCTTGGAAGCGCTTTCACAGGCGCAGCAACACTGGGGCTTTGCGCTTCTATACGCACCAAACGTCACGGTCCTTCTCTTTCCGTCTCGTAGACACGAGCTGAGAAATTGCAAACGTCCAGCAATTGCTCAGAGATGGAAAGTGCCAGCACTGAAAGCTCTTGCTAGCCAGCACCCTTCCTTGGAAGCACTTTCACAGGCGCAGCAACACTGGGGCTTTGCGCTTCTATACGCACCAAACGTCACGGTCCTTCTCTTTCCGTCTCCTAGACACGAGCTGAGAAATTGCAAACGTCGAGCAATTGCTCAGAGATGAAAAGTGCCAGCACTGAAAGCTGTTGCTAGCCAGCACCCTTCCTTGGAAGCGCTTTTGTAGCCCTTAGGACACTGGGGCTCTGGGCTTCTCTAGCCACCTCATCTTCTGCTCATCCTCTCGCGCACTCTAAAGAGAGCTCAGGTGAGAAATTGCAAACGTCGAGCAATTGCTCAGAGATGAAAAGTGCCAGCACTGAAAGCTGTTGCTAGCCAGCACACTTCCTTGGAAGCGCTTTCACAGGCGCAGCAACACTGGGGCTTTGCGCTTCTCTACCCACCAAACGTCACGGTCCTTCTCTTTCCGTCTCGTAGACACGAGGTGAGAAATTGCAAACGTCGAGCAATTGCTCCGAGATGAAAAGTGCCAGCACTGAAAGCTCTTGCTAGCCAGCACCCTTCCTTGGAAGCGCTTTTGTAGGCCTAAGAACACTGGGGCTCTGGGCTTCTCTAGCCACCTCATCTTCTGCTCATCCTCTCGCGCACTCTAAAGAGAGCTCAGGTGAGAAATTGCAAACGTCGAGCAATTGCTCAGAGATGAAAAGTGCCAGCACTGAAAGCTGTTGCTAGCCAGCACCCTTCCTTGGAAGCGCTTTCACAGGCGCAGCAACACTGGGGCTTTGCGCTTCTCTAGCCACCAAACGTCACGGTCATTCTCTTTCCGTCTCGTAGACACGAGCTGAGAAATTGCAAACGTCGAGCAATTGCTCAGAGATGAAAAGTGCCAGCACTGAAAGCTGTTGCTAGCCAGCACCCTTCCTTGGAAGCGCTTTCACAGGCGCAGCAACACTGGGGCTTTGCGCTTCTCTACGCACCAAACGTCACGGTCCTTCTCTTTCCGTCTCGTAGACACGAGGTGAGAAATTGCAAACGTCGAGCAATTGCTCCGAGATGAAAAGTGCCAGCACTGAAAGCTGTTGCTAGCCAGCACCCTTCCTTGGAAGCGCTTTCACAGGCGCAGTAACACTGGGGCTTTGCGCTTCTCTAGCCACCAAACGTCATGGTCATTCTCTTTCCGTCTCGTAGACACGAGCTGAGAAATTGCAAACGTCCAGCAATTGCTCCGAGATGAAAAGTGCCAGCACTGAAAGCTGTTGCTAGCCAGCACCCTTCCTTGGAAGCGCTTTTGTAGGCCTAAGAACACTGGGGCTCTGGGCTTCTCTAGCCACCTCATCTTCTGCTCATCCTCTCGCGCACTCTAAAGAGAGCTCAGGTGAGAAATTGCAAACGTTGAGCAATTGCTCCGAGATGAAAAGTGCCAGCACTGAAAGCTGTTGCTAGCCAGCACCCTTCCTTGGAAGCGCTTTCACAGGCGCAGCAACACTGGGGCTTTGCGCTTCTCTAGCCACCAAACGTCACGGTCCTTCTCTTTCCGTCTCGTAGACACGAGCTGAGAAATTGCAAACGTCGAGCAATTGCTCAGAGATGAAAAGTGCCAGCACTGAAAGCTGTTGCTAGCCAGCACCCTTCCTTGGAAGCGCTTTTGTAGGCCTAAGAACACTGGGGCTCTGGGCTTCTCTAGCCACCTCATCTTCTGCTCATCCTCTCGCGCACTCTAAAGAGAGCTCAGGTGAGAAATTGCAAACGTCGAGCAATTGCTCCGAGATGAAAAGTGCCAGCACTGAAAGCTGTTGCTAGCCAGCACCCTTCCTTGGAAGCGCTTTCACAGGCGCAGCAACACTGGGGCTTTGCGCTTCTCTAGCCACCAAACGTCACGGTCCTTCTCTTTCCGTCTCGTAGACACGAGCTGAGAAATTGCAAACGTCGAGCAATTGCTCAGAGATGAAAAGTGCCAGCACTGAAAGCTCTTGCTAGCCAGCACCCTTCCTTGGAAGCGCTTTCACAGGCGCAGCAACACTGGGGCTTTGCGCTTCTATACGCACCAAACGTCACGGTCATTCTCTTTCCGTCTCGTAGACACGAGCTGAGAAATTGCAAACGTCCAGCAATTGCTCAGAGATGAAAAGTGCCAGCACTGAAAGCTCTTGCTAGCCAGAACCCTTCCTTGGAAGCGCTTTTGTAGCCCTTAGGACACTGGGGCTCTGGGCTTCTCTAGCCACCTCATCTTCTGCTCATCCTCTCGCGCACTCTAAAGAGAGCTCAGGTGAGAAATTGCAAACGTCGAGCAATTGCTCAGAGATGAAAAGTGCCAGCACTGAAAGCTCTTGCTAGCCAGCACCCTTCCTTGGAAGCGCTTTCACAGGCGCAGCAACACTGGGGCTTTGCGCTTCTATACGCACCAAACGTCACGGTCCTTCTCTTTCCGTCTCGTAGACACGAGCTGAGAAATTGCAAACGTCAAGCAATTGCTCAGAGATGAAAAGTGCCAGCACTGAAAGCTCTTGCTAGCCAGCACCCTTCCTTGGAAGCACTTTCACAGGCGCAGCAACACTGGGGCTTTGCGCTTCTATACGCACCAAACGTCACGGTCCTTCTCTTTCCGTCTCGTAGACACGAGCTCAGAAATTGCAAACGTCGAGCAATTGCTCAGAGATGAAAAGTGCCAGCACTGAAAGCTGTTGCTAGCCAGCACCCTTCCTTGGAAGCGCTTTTGTAGGCCTAAGAACACTGGGGCTCTGGGCTTCTCTAGCCACCTAATCTTCTGCTCATCCTCTCGCGCACTCTAAAGAGAGCTCAGGTGAGAAATTGCAAACGTCGAGCAATTGCTCAGAGATGAAAAGTGCCAGCACTGAAAGCTCTTGCTAGCCTGCACACTTCCTTGGAAGCGCTTTCACAGGCGCAGTAACACTGGGGCTTTGCGCTTCTCTACCCACCAAGCGTCACGGTCCTTCTCTTTCTGTCTCGTAGACACGAGCTGAGAAATTGCAAACGTCGAGCAATTGCTCAGAGATGGAAAGTGCCAGCACTGAAAGCTGTTGCTAGCCAGCACCCTTCCTTGGAAGCGCTTTCACAGGCGCAGCAACACTGGGGCTTTGCGCTTCTCTACGCACCAAACGTCACGGTCATTCTCTTTCCGTCTCATAGACACGAGCTGAGAAATTGCAAACGTCGAGCAATTGCTCCGAGATGAAAAGTGCCAGCACTGAAAGCTGTTGCTAGCCAGCACCCTTCCTTGGAAGCGCTTTTGTAGCCCTTAGGACACTGGGGCTCTGGGCTTCTCTAGCCACCTCATCTTCTGCTCATCCTCTCGCGCACTCTAAAGAGAGCTCAGGTGAGAAATTGCAAACGTCGAGCAATTGCTCAGAGATGAAAAGTGCCAGCACTGAAAGCTGTTGCTAGCCAGCACCCTTCCTTGGAAGCGCTTTCACAGGCGCAGTAACACTGGGGCTTTGCGCTTCTCTAGCCACCAAACGTCACGGTCATTCTCTTTCCGTCTCGTAGACACGAGCTGAGAAATTGCAAACGTCGAGCAATTGCTCCGAGATGAAAAGTGCCAGCACTGAAAGCTGTTGCTAGCCAGCACCCTTCCTTGGAAGCGCTTTCACAGGCGCAGTAACACTGGGGCTTTGCGCTTCTCTAGCCATCAAACGTCATGGTCATTCTCTTTCCGTCTCGTAGACACGAGCTGAGAAATTGCAAACGTCGAGCAATTGCTCAGAGATGAAAAGTGCCAGCACTGAAAGCTGTTGCTAGCCAGCACCCTTCCTTGGAAGCGCTTTTGTAGGCCTAAGAACACTGGGGCTCTGGGCTTCTCTAGCCACCTCATCTTCTGCTCATCCTCTCGCGCAATCTAAAGAGAGCTCAGGTGAGAAATTGCAAACGTCCAGCAATTGCTCAGAGATGAAAAGTGCCAGCACTGAAAGCTGTTGCTAGCCAGCACCCTTCCTTGGAAGCACTTTCACAGGCGCAGCAACACTGGGGCTTTGCGCTTCTCTAGCCACCAAACGTCACGGTCCTTCTCTTTCCGTCTCCTAGACACGAGCTGAGAAATTGCAAACGTCAAGCAATTGCTCAGAGATGAAAAGTGCCAGCACTGAAAGCTGTTGCTAGCCAGCACCCTTCCTTGGAAGCGCTTTTGTAGGCATAAGAACACTGGGGCTCTGGGCTTCTCTAGCCACCTCATCTTCTGCTCATCCTCTCGCGCACTCTAAAGAGAGCTCAGGTGAGAAATTGCAAACGTCGAGCAATTGCTCCGAGATGAAAAGTGCCAGCACTGAAAGCTGTTGCTAGCCAGCACACTTCCTTGGAAGCGCTTTCACAGGCGCAGTAACACTGGGGCTTTGCGCTTCTCTACCCACCAAGCGTCACGGTCCTTCTCTTTCTGTCTCGTAGACACGAGCTGAGAAATTGCAAACGTCGAGCAATTGCTCAGAGATGGAAAGTGCCAGCACTGAAAGCTGTTGCTAGCCAGCACCCTTCCTTGGAAGCGCTTTCACAGGCGCAGCAACACTGGGGCTTTGCGCTTCTATACGCACCAAACGTCACGGTCCTTCTCTTTCCGTCGGTAGACACGAGCTGAGAAATTGCAAACGTCGAGCAATTGCTCAGAGATGAAAAGTGCCAGCACTGAAAGCTGTTGCTAGCCAGCCCCCTTCCTTGGAAGCGCTTTTGTAGGCCTAAGAACACTGGGGCTCTGGGCTTCTCTAGCCACCTCATCTTCTGCTCATCCTCTCGCGCACTCTAAAGAGAGCTCAGGTGAGAAATTGCAAACGTCGAGCAATTGCTCCGAGATGAAAAGTGCCAGCACTGAAAGCTGTTGCTAGCCAGCACCCTTCCTTGGAAGCGCTTTCACAGGCGCAGCAACACTGGGGCTTTGCGCTTCTCTAGCCACCAAACGTCACGGTCCTTCTCTTTCCGTCTCCTAGACACGAGCTGAGAAATTGCAAACGTCGAGCAATTGCTCAGAGATGAAAAGTGCCAGCACTGAAAGCTCTTGCTAGCCAGCACCCTTCCTTGGAAGCGCTTTCACAGGCGCAGCAACACTGGGGCTTTGCGCTTCTATACGCACCAAACGTCACGGTCATTCTCTTTCCGTCTCCTAGACACGAGCTGAGAAATTGCAAACGTCGAGCAATTGCTCCGAGATGAAAAGTGCCAGCACTGAAAGCTGTTGCTAGCCAGCACCCTTCCTTGGAAGCGCTTTTGTAGCCCTTAGGACACTGGGGCTCTGGGCTTCTCTAGCCACCTCATCTTCTGCTCATCCTCTCGCGCACTCTAAAGAGAGCTCAGGTGAGAAATTGCAAACGTCGAGCAATTGCTCAGAGATGAAAAGTGCCAGCACTGAAAGCTGTTGCTAGCCAGCACCCTTCCTTGGAAGCGCTTTCACAGGCGCAGTAACACTGGGGCTTTGCGCTTCTCTAGCCACCAAACGTCACGGTCATTCTCTTTCCGTCTCGTAGACACGAGCTGAGAAATTGCAAACGTCGAGCAATTGCTCCGAGATGAAAAGTGCCAGCACTGAAAGCTGTTGCTAGCCAGCACCCTTCCTTGGAAGCGCTTTCACAGGCGCAGTAACACTGGGGCTTTGCGCTTCTCTAGCCATCAAACGTCATGGTCATTCTCTTTCCGTCTCGTAGACACGAGCTGAGAAATTGCAAACGTCGAGCAATTGCTCAGAGATGAAAAGTGCCAGCACTGAAAGCTGTTGCTAGCCAGCACCCTTCCTTGGAAGCGCTTTTGTAGGCCTAAGAACACTGGGGCTCTGGGCTTCTCTAGCCACCTCATCTTCTGCTCATCCTCTCGCGCAATCTAAAGAGAGCTCAGGTGAGAAATTGCAAACGTCCAGCAATTGCTCAGAGATGAAAAGTGCCAGCACTGAAAGCTGTTGCTAGCCAGCACCCTTCCTTGGAAGCACTTTCACAGGCGCAGCAACACTGGGGCTTTGCGCTTCTCTAGCCACCAAACGTCACGGTCCTTCTCTTTCCGTCTCCTAGACACGAGCTGAGAAATTGCAAACGTCAAGCAATTGCTCAGAGATGAAAAGTGCCAGCACTGAAAGCTGTTGCTAGCCAGCACCCTTCCTTGGAAGCGCTTTTGTAGGCATAAGAACACTGGGGCTCTGGGCTTCTCTAGCCACCTCATCTTCTGCTCATCCTCTCGCGCACTCTAAAGAGAGCTCAGGTGAGAAATTGCAAACGTCGAGCAATTGCTCCGAGATGAAAAGTGCCAGCACTGAAAGCTGTTGCTAGCCAGCACACTTCCTTGGAAGCGCTTTCACAGGCGCAGTAACACTGGGGCTTTGCGCTTCTCTACCCACCAAGCGTCACGGTCCTTCTCTTTCTGTCTCGTAGACACGAGCTGAGAAATTGCAAACGTCGAGCAATTGCTCAGAGATGGAAAGTGCCAGCACTGAAAGCTGTTGCTAGCCAGCACCCTTCCTTGGAAGCGCTTTCACAGGCGCAGCAACACTGGGGCTTTGCGCTTCTATACGCACCAAACGTCACGGTCCTTCTCTTTCCGTCGGTAGACACGAGCTGAGAAATTGCAAACGTCGAGCAATTGCTCAGAGATGAAAAGTGCCAGCACTGAAAGCTGTTGCTAGCCAGCCCCCTTCCTTGGAAGCGCTTTTGTAGGCCTAAGAACACTGGGGCTCTGGGCTTCTCTAGCCACCTCATCTTCTGCTCATCCTCTCGCGCACTCTAAAGAGAGCTCAGGTGAGAAATTGCAAACGTCGAGCAATTGCTCAGAGATGAAAAGTGCCAGCACTGAAAGCTCTTGCTAGCCAGCACCCTTCCTTGGAAGCGCTTTCACAGGCGCAGCAACACTGG
This sequence comes from Sarcoramphus papa, assembly GCA_037962945.1. Classification (NCBI taxonomy): domain Eukaryota; kingdom Metazoa; phylum Chordata; class Aves; order Accipitriformes; family Cathartidae; genus Sarcoramphus; species Sarcoramphus papa. Next base: position 2,666,285 of record CM075606.1, on the reverse strand, counting down.
GGCTTTGCGCTTCTCTAGCCACCAAACGTCACGGTCCTTCTCTTTCCGTCTCCTAGACACGAGCTGAGAAATTGCAAACGTCGAGCAATTGCTCAGAGATGAAAAGTGCCAGCACTGAAAGCTCTTGCTAGCCAGCACCCTTCCTTGGAAGCGCTTTCACAGGCGCAGCAACACTGGGGCTTTGCGCTTCTATACGCACCAAACGTCACGGTCCTTCTCTTTCCGTCTCGTATACACGAGCTGAGAAATTGCAAACGTCGAGCAATTGCTCAGAGATGAAAAGTGCCAGCACTGAAAGCTGTTGCTAGCCAGCACCCTTCCTTGGAAGCGCTTTTGTAGCCCTTAGGACACTGGGGCTCTGGGCTTCTCTAGCCACCTCATCTTCTGCTCATCCTCTCGCGCACTCTAAAGAGAGCTCAGGTGAGAAATTGCAAACGTCGAGCAATTGCTCAGAGATGAAAAGTGCCAGCACTGAAAGCTGTTGCTAGCCAGCACCCTTCCTTGGAAGCGCTTTCACAGGCGCAGCAACACTGGGGCTTTGCGCTTCTCTAGCCACCAAACGTCACGGTCCTTCTCTTTCCGTCTCGTAGACACGAGCTGAGAAATTGCAAATGTCGAGCAATTGCTCAGAGATGAAAAGTGCCAGCACTGAAAGCTGTTGCTAGCCAGCACCCTTCCTTGGAAGCGCTTTCACAGGCGCAGCAACACTGGGGCTTTGCGCTTCTATACGCACCAAACGTCACGGTCCTTCTCTTTCCGTCTCGTAGACACGAGCTGAGAAATTGCAAACGTCGAGCAATTGCTCAGAGATGAAAAGTGCCAGCACTGAAAGCTCTTGCTAGCCAGCACCCTTCCTTGGAAGCACTTTCACAGGCGCAGCAACACTGGGGCTTTGCGCTTCTATACGCACCAAACGTCACGGTCCTTCTCTTTCCGTCTCGTAGACACGAGCTGAGAAATTGCAAACGTCGAGCAATTGCTCAGAGATGGAAAGTGCCAGCACTGAAAGCTGTTGCTAGCCAGCACCCTTCCTTGGAAGCGCTTTCACAGGCGCAGCAACACTGGGGCTTTGCGCTTCTCTACGCACCAAACGTCACAGTCATTCTCTTTCCGTCTCATAGACACGAGCTGAGAAATTGCAAACGTCGAGCAATTGCTCCGAGATGAAAAGTGCCAGCACTGAAAGCTGTTGCTAGCCAGCACCCTTCCTTGGAAGCGCTTTTGTAGCCCTTAGGACACTGGGGCTCTGGGCTTCTCTAGCCACCTCATCTTCTGCTCATCCTCTCGCGCACTCTAAAGAGAGCTCAGGTGAGAAATTGCAAACGTCGAGCAATTGCTCAGAGATGAAAAGTGCCAGCACTGAAAGCTGTTGCTAGCCAGCACCCTTCCTTGGAAGCGCTTTCACAGGCGCAGTAACACTGGGGCTTTGCGCTTCTCTAGCCACCAAACGTCACGGTCATTCTCTTTCCGTCTCGTAGACACGAGCTGAGAAATTGCAAACGTCGAGCAATTGCTCCGAGATGAAAAGTGCCAGCACTGAAAGCTGTTGCTAGCCAGCACCCTTCCTTGGAAGCGCTTTCACAGGCGCAGTAACACTGGGGCTTTGCGCTTCTCTAGCCATCAAACGTCATGGTCATTCTCTTTCCGTCTCGTAGACACGAGCTGAGAAATTGCAAACGTCGAGCAATTGCTCAGAGATGAAAAGTGCCAGCACTGAAAGCTGTTGCTAGCCAGCACCCTTCCTTGGAAGCGCTTTTGTAGGCCTAAGAACACTGGGGCTCTGGGCTTCTCTAGCCACCTCATCTTCTGCTCATCCTCTCGCGCAATCTAAAGAGAGCTCAGGTGAGAAATTGCAAACGTCGAGCAATTGCTCAGAGATGAAAAGTGCCAGCACTGAAAGCTGTTGCTAGCCAGCACCCTTCCTTGGAAGCACTTTCACAGGCGCAGCAACACTGGGGCTTTGCGCTTCTCTAGCCACCAAACGTCACGGTCCTTCTCTTTCCGTCTCCTAGACACGAGCTGAGAAATTGCAAACGTCAAGCAATTGCTCAGAGATGAAAAGTGCCAGCACTGAAAGCTGTTGCTAGCCAGCACCCTTCCTTGGAAGCGCTTTTGTAGGCATAAGAACACTGGGGCTCTGGGCTTCTCTAGCCACCTCATCTTCTGCTCATCCTCTCGCGCACTCTAAAGAGAGCTCAGGTGAGAAATTGCAAACGTCGAGCAATTGCTCCGAGATGAAAAGTGCCAGCACTGAAAGCTGTTGCTAGCCAGCACACTTCCTTGGAAGCGCTTTCACAGGCGCAGTAACACTGGGGCTTTGCGCTTCTCTACCCACCAAGCGTCACGGTCCTTCTCTTTCTGTCTCGTAGACACGAGCTGAGAAATTGCAAACGTCGAGCAATTGCTCAGAGATGGAAAGTGCCAGCACTGAAAGCTGTTGCTAGCCAGCACCCTTCCTTGGAAGCGCTTTCACAGGCGCAGCAACACTGGGGCTTTGCGCTTCTCTAGCCACCAAAAGTCACGGTCCTTCTCTTTCCGTCGGTAGACACGAGCTGAGAAATTGCAAACGTCGAGCAATTGCTCCGAGATGAAAAGTGCCAGCACTGAAAGCTGTTGCTAGCCAGCACCCTTCCTTGGAAGCGCTTTTGTAGGCCTAAGAACACTGGGGCTCTGGGCTTCTCTAGCCACCTAATCTTCTGCTCATCCTCTCGCGCACTCTAAAGAGAGCTCAGGTGAGAAATTGCAAACGTCGAGCAATTGCTCAGAGATGAAAAGTGCCAGCACTGAAAGCTCTTGCTAGCCAGCACCCTTCCTTGGAAGCGCTTTCACAGGCGCAGCAACACTGGGGCTTTGCGCTTCTATACGCACCAAACGTCACGGTCATTCTCTTTCCGTCTCGTAGACACGAGCTGAGAAATTGCAAACGTCCAGCAATTGCTCAGAGATGAAAAGTGCCAGCACTGAAAGCTGTTGCTAGCCAGCACCCTTCCTTGGAAGCGCTTTCACAGGCGCAGTAACACTGGGGCTTTGCGCTTCTCTAGCCATCAAACGTCATGGTCATTCTCTTTCCGTCTCGTAGACACGAGCTGAGAAATTGCAAACGTCGAGCAATTGCTCCGAGATGAAAAGTGCCAGCACTGAAAGCTGTTGCTAGCCAGCACCCTTCCTTGGAAGCGCTTTTGTAGGCCTAAGAACACTGGGGCTCTGGGCTTCTCTAGCCACCTCATCTTCTGCTCATCCTCTCGCGCACTCTAAAGAGAGCTCAGGTGAGAAATTACAAACGTCGAGCAATTGCTCAGAGATGAAAAGTGCCAGCACTGAAAGCTGTTGCTAGCCAGCACCCTTCCTTGGAAGCGCTTTCACAGGCGCAGCAACACTGGGGCTTTGCGCTTCTCTAGCCACCAAACGTCACGGTCCTTCTCTTTCCATCTCGTAGACACGAGCTGAGAAATTGCAAACGTCGAGCAATTGCTCCGAGATGAAAAGTGCCAGCACTGAAAGCTGTTGCTAGCCAGCCCCCTTCCTTGGAAGCGCTTTTGTAGGCCTAAGAACACTGTGGCTCTGGGCTTCTCTAGCCACCTCATCTTCTGCTCATCCTCTCGCGCACTCTAAAGAGAGCTCAGGTGAGAAATTGCAAACGTCCAGCAATTGCTCAGAGATGAAAAGTGCCAGCACTGAAAGCTCTTGCTAGCCAGCACCCTTCCTTGGAAGCGCTTTCACAGGCGCAGCAACACTGGGGCTTTGCGCTTCTCTAGCCACCAAACGTCACGGTCCTTCTCTTTCCGTCTCGTAGACACGAGCTGAGAAATTGCAAACGTCGAGCAATTGCTCCGAGATGAAAAGTGCCAGCACTGAAAGCTGTTGCTAGCCAGCACCCTTCCTTGGAAGCGCTTTTGTAGGCCTAAGAACACTGGGGCTCTGGGCTTCTCTAGCCACCTCATCTTCTGCTCATCCTCTCGCGCACTCTAAAGAGAGCTCAGGTGAGAAATTGCAAACGTCGAGCAATTGCTCAGAGATGAAAAGTGCCAGCACTGAAAGCTCTTGCTAGCCAGCACCCTTCCTTGGAAGCGCTTTTGTAGCCCTTAGGACACTGGGGCTCTGGGCTTCTCTAGCCACCTCATCTTCTGCTCATCCTCTCGCGCACTCTAAAGAGAGCTCAGGTGAGAAATTGCAAACGTCGAGCAATTGCTCCGAAATGAAAAGTGCCAGCACTGAAAGCTCTTGCTAGCCAGCACCCTTCCTTGGAAGCGCTTTCACAGGCGCAGCAACACTGGGGCTTTGCGCTTCTCTAGCCACCAAACGTCACGGTCATTCTCTTTCCGTCTCGTAGACACGAGCTGAGAAATTGCAAACGTCGAGCAATTGCTCAGAGATGAAAAGTGCCAGCACTGAAAGCTGTTGCTAGCCAGCACCCTTCCTTGGAAGCGCTTTCACAGGCGCAGCAACACTGGGGCTTTGCGCTTCTCTACGCACCAAACGTCACGGTCCTTCTCTTTCCGTCTCGTAGACACGAGCTGAGAAATTGCAAACGTCCAGCAATTGCTCAGAGATGAAAAGTGCCAGCACTGAAAGCTCTTGCTAGCCAGCACCCTTCCTTGGAAGCGCTTTCACAGGCGCAGCAACACTGGGGCTTTGCGCTTCTCTAGCCACCAAACGTCACGGTCATTCTCTTTCCGTCGGTAGACACGAGCTGAGAAATTGCAAACGTCGAGCAATTGCTCAGAGGTGAAAAGTGCCAGCACTGAAAGCTCTTGCTAGCCAGCACCCTTCCTTGGAAGCGCTTTCACAGGCGCAGCAACACTGGGGCTTTGCGCTTCTATACGCACCAAACGTCACGGTCCTTCTCTTTCCGTCTCGTAGACACGAGCTGAGAAATTGCAAACGTCGAGCAATTGCTCAGAGATGAAAAGTGCCAGCACTGAAAGCTCTTGCTAGCCAGCCCCCTTCCTTGGAAGCACTTTCACAGGCGCAGCAACACTGGGGCTTTGCGCTTCTCTAGCCACCAAACGTCACGGTCCTTCTCTTTCCGTCTCCTAGACACGAGCTGAGAAATTGCAAACGTCAAGCAATTGCTCAGAGATGAAAAGTGCCAGCACTGAAAGCTGTTGCTAGCCAGCACCCTTCCTTGGAAGCGCTTTCACAGGCGCAGCAACACTGGGGCTTTGCGCTTCTCTACGCACCAAACGTCACGGTCCTTCTCTTTCCGTCTCGTAGACACGAGCTGAGAAATTGCAAACGTCCAGCAATTGCTCAGAGATGAAAAGTGCCAGCACTGAAAGCTCTTGCTAGCCAGCACCCTTCCTTGGAAGCGCTTTCACAGGCGCAGCAACACTGGGGCTTTGCGCTTCTCTAGCCACCAAACGTCACGGTCATTCTCTTTCCGTCGGTAGACACGAGCTGAGAAATTGCAAACGTCGAGCAATTGCTCAGAGGTGAAAAGTGCCAGCACTGAAAGCTCTTGCTAGCCAGCACCCTTCCTTGGAAGCGCTTTCACAGGCGCAGCAACACTGGGGCTTTGCGCTTCTATACGCACCAAACGTCACGGTCCTTCTCTTTCCGTCTCGTAGACACGAGCTGAGAAATTGCAAACGTCGAGCAATTGCTCAGAGATGAAAAGTGCCAGCACTGAAAGCTCTTGCTAGCCAGCCCCCTTCCTTGGAAGCACTTTCACAGGCGCAGCAACACTGGGGCTTTGCGCTTCTCTAGCCACCAAACGTCACGGTCCTTCTCTTTCCGTCTCCTAGACACGAGCTGAGAAATTGCAAACGTCAAGCAATTGCTCAGAGATGAAAAGTGCCAGCACTGAAAGCTGTTGCTAGCCAGCACCCTTCCTTGGAAGCGCTTTTGTAGGCATAAGAACACTGGGGCTCTGGGCTTCTCTAGCCACCTCATCTTCTGCTCATCCTCTCGCGCACTCTAAAGAGAGCTCAGGTGAGAAATTGCAAACGTCGAGCAATTGCTCAGAGATGAAAAGTGCCAGCACTGAAAGCTGTTGCTAGCCAGCACACTTCCTTGGAAGCGCTTTCACAGGCGCAGTAACACTGGGGCTTTGCGCTTCTCTACCCACCAAGCGTCACGGTCCTTCTCTTTCTGTCTCGTAGACACGAGCTGAGAAATTGCAAACGTCGAGCAATTGCTCAGAGATGGAAAGTGCCAGCACTGAAAGCTCTTGCTAGCCAGCACCCTTCCTTGGAAGCGCTTTCACAGGCGCAGCAACACTGGGGCTTTGCGCTTCTCTACGCACCAAATGTCACGGTCCTTCTCTTTCCGTCTCGTAGACACGAGCTGAGAAATTGCAAACGTCGAGCAATTGCTCAGAGATGAAAAGTGCCAGCACTGAAAGCTGTTGCTAGCCAGCACCCTTCCTTGGAAGCGCTTTTGTAGCCCTTAGGACACTGGGGCTCTGGGCTTCTCTAGCCACCTCATCTTCTGCTCATCCTCTCGCGCACTCTAAAGAGAGCTCAGGTGAGAAATTGCAAACGTCGAGCAATTGCTCAGAGATGAAAAGTGCCAGCACTGAAAGCTCTTGCTAGCCAGCACCCTTCCTTGGAAGCGCTTTCACAGGCGCAGCAACACTGGGGCTTTGCGCTTCTCTAGCCACCAAACGTCACGGTCATTCTCTTTCCGTCTCGTAGACACGAGCTGAGAAATTGCAAACGTCGAGCAATTGCTCCGAGATGAAAAGTGCCAGCACTGAAAGCTGTTGCTAGCCAGCACCCTTCCTTGGAAGCGCTTTCACAGGCGCAGCAACACTGGGGCTTTGCGCTTCTCTAGCCACCAAACGTCACAGTCCTTCTCTTTCCGTCTCGTAGACACGAGCTGAGAAATTGCAAACGTCGAGCAATTGCTCAGAGATGAAAAGTGCCAGCACTGAAAGCTCTTGCTAGCCAGCACCCTTCCTTGGAAGCGCTTTCACAGGCGCAGTAACACTGGGGCTTTGCGCTTCTCTAGCCATCAAACGTCAGGGTCAATCTCTTTCCGTCTCGTAGACACGAGCTGAGAAATTGCAAACGTCGAGCAATTGCTCAGAGATGAAAAGTGCCAGCACTGAAAGCTGTTGCTAGCCAGCACCCTTCCTTGGAAGCGCTTTTGTAGGCCTAAGAACACTGGGGCTCTGGGCTTCTCTAGCCACCTCATCTTCTGCTCATCCTCTCGCGCACTCTAAAGAGAGCTCAGGTGAGAAATTGCAAACGTCGAGCAATTGCTCAGAGATGAAAAGTGCCAGCACTGAAAGCTGTTGCTAGCCAGCACCCTTCCTTGGAAGCGCTTTCACAGGCGCAGCAACACTGGGGCTTTGCGCTTCTCTAGCCACCAAACGTCACGGTCCTTCTCTTTCCGTCTCGTAGACACGAGCTGAGAAATTGCAAACGTCGAGCAATTGCTCAGAGATGAAAAGTGCCAGCACTGAAAGCTCTTGCTAGCCAGCCCCCTTCCTTGGAAGCGCTTTTGTAGGCCTAAGAACACTGGGGCTCTGGGCTTCTCTAGCCACCTCATCTTCTGCTCATCCTCTCGCGCACTCTAAAGAGAGCTCAGGTGAGAAATTGCAAACGTCGAGCAATTGCTCAGAGATGAAAAGTGCCAGCACTGAAAGCTGTTGCTAGCCAGCACCCTTCCTTGGAAGCGCTTTCACAGGCGCAGCAACACTGGGGCTTTGCGCTTCTCTAGCCACCAAACGTCACGGTCCTTCTCTTTCCGTCTCGTAGACACGAGCTGAGAAATTGCAAACGTCGAGCAATTGCTCAGAGATGAAAAGTGCCAGCACTGAAAGCTCTTGCTAGCCAGCACCCTTCCTTGGAAGCGCTTTCACAGGCGCAGCAACACTGGGGCTTTGCGCTTCTATACGCACCAAACGTCACGGTCATTCTCTTTCCGTCTCGTAGACACGAGCTGAGAAATTGCAAACGTCGAGCAATTGCTCAGAGATGAAAAGTGCCAGCACTGAAAGCTGTTGCTAGCCAGCACCCTTCCTTGGAAGCGCTTTTGTAGCCCTTAGGACACTGGGGCTCTGGGCTTCTCTAGCCACCTCATCTTCTGCTCATCCTCTCGCGCACTCTAAAGAGAGCTCAGGTGAGAAATTGCAAACGTCGAGCAATTGCTCAGAGATGAAAAGTGCCAGCACTGAAAGCTGTTGCTAGCCAGCACCCTTCCTTGGAAGCGCTTTCACAGGCGCAGCAACACTGGGGCTTTGCGCTTCTCTACCCACCAAACGTCACGGTCCTTCTCTTTCCGTCTCGTAGACACGAGCTGAGAAATTGCAAACGTCGAGCAATTGCTCAGAGATGAAAAGTGCCAGCACTGAAAGCTGTTGCTAGCCAGCACCCTTCCTTGGAAGCGCTTTCACAGGCGCAGCAACACTGGGGCTTTGCGCTTCTATACGCACCAAACGTCACGGTCATTCTCTTTCCGTCTCGTAGACACGAGCTGAGAAATTGCAAATGTCGAGCAATTGCTCAGAGATGAAAAGTGCCAGCACTGAAAGCTGTTGCTAGCCAGCACCCTTCCTTGGAAGCGCTTTCACAGGCGCAGCAACACTGGGGCTTTGCGCTTCTATACGCACCAAACGTCACGGTCATTCTCTTTCCGTCTCGTAGACACGAGCTGAGAAATTGCAAACGTCCAGCAATTGCTCAGAGATGAAAAGTACCAGCACTGAAAGCTCTTGCTAGCCAGCACCCTTCCTTGGAAGCACTTTCACAGGCGCAGCAACACTGGGGCTTTGCGCTCCTCTAGCCACCAAACGTCACGGTCGTTCTCTTTCCGTCTCGTAGACACGAGCTGAGAAATTGCAAACGTCGAGCAATTGCTCAGAGATGAAAAGTGCCAGCACTGAAAGCTGTTGCTAGCCAGCACCCTTCCTTGGAAGCGCTTTTGTAGGCCTAAGAACACTGGGGCTCTGGGCTTCTCTAGCCACCTCATCTTCTGCTCATCCTCTCGCGCACTCTAAAGAGAGCTCAGGTGAGAAATTGCAAACGTCGAGCAATTGCTCAGAGATGAAAAGTGCCAGCACTGAAAGCTGTTGCTAGCCAGCACACTTCCTTGGAAGCGCTTTCACAGGCGCAGTAACACTGGGGCTTTGCGCTTCTCTACCCACCAAACGTCACGGTCCTTCTCTTTCTGTCTCGTAGACACGAGCTGAGAAATTGCAAACGTCGAGCAATTGCTCAGAGATGGAAAGTGCCAGCACTGAAAGCTCTTGCTAGCCAGCACCCTTCCTTGGAAGCGCTTTCACAGGCGCAGCAACACTGGGGCTTTGCGCTTCTCTACGCACCAAACGTCACGGTCCTTCTCTTTCCGTCTCGTAGACACGAGCTGAGAAATTGCAAACGTCGAGCAATTGCTCCGAGATGAAAAGTGCCAGCACTGAAAGCTGTTGCTAGCCAGCACCCTTCCTTGGAAGCGCTTTTGTAGGCCTAAGAACCCTGGGGCTCTGGGCTTCTCTAGCCACCTCATCTTCTGCTCATCCTCTCGCGCACTCTAAAGAGAGCTCAGGTGAGAAATTGCAAACGTCGAGCAATTGCTCAGAGATGAAAAGTGCCAGCACTGAAAGCTATTGCTAGCCAGCACCCTTCCTTGGAAGCGCTTTCACAGGCGCAGCAACACTGGGGCTTTGCGCTTCTCTAGCCACCAAACGTCACGGTCCTTCTCTTTCCATCTCGTAGACACGAGCTGAGAAATTGCAAACGTCGAGCAATTGCTCAGAGATGAAAAGTGTCAGCACTGAAAGCTCTTGCTAGCCAGCACCCTTCCTTGGAAGCGCTTTCACAGGCGCAGTAACACTGGGGCTTTGCACTTCTCTACGCACCAAACGTCACGGTCATTCTCTTTCCGTCTCGTAGACACGAGCTGAGAAATTGCAAACGTCGAGCAATTGCTCAGAGATGAAAAGTGCCAGCACTGAAAGCTGTTGCTAGCCAGCCCCCTTCCTTGGAAGCGCTTTTGTAGGCCTAAGAACACTGGGGCTCTGGGCTTCTCTAGCCACCTCATCTTCTGCTCATCCTCTCGCGCAATCTAAAGAGAGCTCAGGTGAGAAATTGCAAACGTCGAGCAATTGCTCAGAGATGAAAAGTGCCAGCACTGAAAGCTCTTGCTAGCCAGCACCCTTCCTTGGAAGCGCTTTCACAGGCGCAGTAACACTGGGGCTTTGCACTTCTCTAGCTACCAAACGTCACGGTCCTTCTCTTTCCGTCTTGTAGACACGAGCTCAGAAATTGCAAACGTCGAGCAATTGCTCAGAGATGAAAAGTGCCAGCACTGAAAGCTCTTGCTAGCCAGCACCCTTCCTTGGAAGCGCTTTCACAGGCGCAGCAACACTGGGGCTTTGCGCTTCTATACGCACCAAACGTCACGGTCCTTCTCTTTCCGTCTCGTAGACACGAGCTGAGAAATTGCAAACGTCGAGCAATTGCTCAGAGATGAAAAGTGCCAGCACTGAAAGCTGTTGCTAGCCAGCACCCTTCCTTGGAAGCGCTTTTGTAGGCCTAAGAACACTGGGGCTCTGGGCTTCTCTAGCCACCTCATCTTCTGCTCATCCTCTCGCGCACTCTAAAGAGAGCTCAGGTGAGAAATTGCAAACGTCGAGCAATTGCTCAGAGATGAAAAGTGCCAGCACTGAAAGCTGTTGCTAGCCAGCCCCCTTCCTTGGAAGCGCTTTCACAGGCGCAGCAACACTGGGGCTTTGCGCTTCTCTAGCCACCAAAAGTCACGGTCCTTCTCTTTCCGTCGGTAGACACGAGCTGAGAAATTGCAAACGTCGAGCAATTGCTCAGAGATGAAAAGTGCCAGCACTGAAAGCTCTTGCTAGCCAGCACCCTTCCTTGGAAGCGCTTTTGTAGCCCTTAGGACACTGGGGCTCTGGGCTTCTCTAGCCACCTCATCTTCTGCTCATCCTCTCGCGCACTCTAAAGAGAGCTCAGGTGAGAAATTGAAAATGTCCAGCAATTGCTCAGAGATGAAAAGTGCCAGCACTGAAAGCTGTTGCTAGCCAGCACCCTTCCTTGGAAGCGCTTTCACAGGCGCAGCAACACTGGGGCTTTGCGCTTCTCTAGCCACCAAAAGTCACGGTCCTTCTCTTTCCGTCGGTAGACACGAGCTGAGAAATTGCAAACGTCGAGCAATTGCTCAGAGATGAAAAGTGCCAGCACTGAAAGCTGTTGCTAGCCAGCACCCTTCCTTGGAAGCGCTTTTGTAGGCCTAAGAACACTGGGGCTCTGGGCTTCTCTAGCCATCAAACGTCATGGTCATTCTCTTTCCATCTCGTAGACATGAGCTGAGAAATTGCAAACGTCGAGCAATTGCTCCGAGATGAAAAGTGCCAGCACTGAAAGCTGTTGCTAGCCAGCACCCTTCCTTGGAAGCGCTTTTGTAGGCCTAAGAACACTGGGGCTCTGGGCTTCTCTAGCCACCTCATCTTCTGCTCATCCTCTCGCGCACTCTAAAGAGAGCTCAGGTGAGAAATTGCAAACGTCGAGCAATTGCTCAGAGATGAAAAGTGCCAGCACTGAAAGCTGTTGCTAGCCAGCACCCTTCCTTGGAAGCGCTTTTGTAGGCATAAGAACACTGGGGCTCTGGGCTTCTCTAGCCACCTAATCTTCTGCTCATCCTCTCGCGCACTCTAAAGAGAGCTCAGGTGAGAAATTGCAAACGTCGAGCAATTGCTCAGAGATGAAAAGTGCCAGCACTGAAAGCTCTTGCTAGCCAGCACCCTTCCTTGGAAGCGCTTTCACAGGCGCAGCAACACTGGGGCTTTGCGCTTCTCTACGCACCAAATGTCACGGTCCTTCTCTTTCCGTCTCGTAGACACGAGCTGAGAAATTGCAAACGTCGAGCAATTGCTCAGAGATGAAAAGTGCCAGCACTGAAAGCTGTTGCTAGCCAGCCCCCTTCCTTGGAAGCGCTTTTGTAGGCCTAAGAACACTGGGGCTCTGGGCTTCTCTAGCCACCTCATCTTCTGCTCATCCTCTCGCGCACTCTAAAGAGAGCTCAGGTGAGAAATTGCAAACGTCGAGCAATTGCTCAGAGATGAAAAGTGCCAGCACTGAAAGCTCTTGCTAGCCAGCACCCTTCCTTGGAAGCGCTTTCACAAGCGCAGTAACACTGGGGCTTTGCACTTCTCTAGCTACCAAACGTCACGGTCCTTCTCTTTCCGTCTCGTAGACACGAGCTGAGAAATTGCAAACGTCGAGCAATTGCTCCGAGATGAAAAGTGCCAGCACTGAAAGCTCTTGCTAGCCAGCACCCTTCTTTGGAAGCGCTTTCACAGGTGCAGCAACACTGGGGCTTTGCGCTTCTATACGCACCAAACGTCACGGTCCTTCTCTTTCCGTCTCCTAGACACGAGCTGAGAAATTGCAAACGTCGAGCAATTGCTCAGAGATGAAAAGTGCCAGCACTGAAAGCTGTTGCTAGCCAGCAGCCTTCCTTGGAAGCGCTTTTGTAGGCCTAAGAACACTGGGGCTCTGGGCTTCTCTAGCCACCTAATCTTCTGCTCATCCTCTCGCGCACTCTAAAGAGAGCTCAGGTGAGAAATTGCAAACGTCGAGCAATTGCTCAGAGATGAAAAGTGCCAGCACTGAAAGCTGTTGCTAGCCAGCACCCTTCCTTGGAAGCGCTTTTGTAGGCCTAAGAACACTGGGGCTCTGGGCTTCTCTAGCCACCTCATCTTCTGCTCATCCTCTCGCGCACTCTAAAGAGAGCTCAGGTGAGAAATTGCAAACGTCGAGCAATTGCTCCGAGATGAAAAGTGCCAGCACTGAAAGCTGTTGCTAGCCAGCACCCTTCCTTGGAAGCGCTTTCACAGGCGCAGCAACACTGGGGCTTTGCGCTTCTCTACCCACCAAACGTCACGGTCCTTCTCTTTCCGTCTCGTAGACATGAGCTGAGAAATTGCAAATGTCGAGCAATTGCTCCGAGATGAAAAGTGCCAGCACTGAAAGCTGTTGCTAGCCAGCACCCTTCCTTGGAAGCGCTTTCACAGGCGCAGTAACACTGGGGCTTTGCGCTTCTCTAGCCACCAAACGTCACGGTCCTTCTCTTTCCGTCTCGTAGACATGAGCTGAGAAATTGCAAATGTCGAGCAATTGCTCCGAGATGAAAAGTGCCAGCACTGAAAGCTGTTGCTAGCCAGCCCCCTTCCTTGGAAGCGCTTTTGTAGGCCTAAGAACACTGGGGCTCTGGGCTTCCCTAGCCACCTCATCTTCTGCTCATCCTCTCGCGCACTCTAAAGAGAGCTCAGGTGAGAAATTGCAAACGTCGAGCAATTGCTCAGAGATGAAAAGTGCCAGCACTGAAAGCTCTTGCTAGCCAGCACCCTTCCTTGGAAGCGCTTTCACAGGCGCAGCAACACTGGGGCTTTGCGCTTCTCTACCCACCAAACGTCACGGTCCTTCTCTTTCCGTCTCGTAGACACGAGCTGAGAAATTGCAAACGTCCAGCAATTGCTCCGAGATGAAAAGTGCCAGCACTGAAAGCTGTTGCTAGCCAGCACCCTTCCTTGGAAGCGCTTTTGTAGGCCTAAGAACACTGGGGCTCTGGGCTTCTCTAGCCACCTAATCTTCTGCTCATCCTCTCGCGCACTCTAAAGAGAGCTCAGGTAACAAATTGCAAACGTCGAGCAATTGCTCAGAGATGAAAAGTGCCAGCACTGAAAGCTCTTGCTAGCCAGCACCCTTCCTTGGAAGCGCTTTCACAGGCGCAGCAACACTGGGGCTTTGCGCTTCTCTAGCCACCAAACGTCACGGTCCTTCTCTTTCCGTCTCGTAGACACGAGCTGAGAAATTGCAAACGTCGAGCAATTGCTCCGAGATGAAAAGTGCCAGCACTGAAAGCTGTTGCTAGCCAGCACCCTTCCTTGGAAGCGCTTTCACAGGCGCAGCAACACTGGGGCTTTGCGCTTCTCTAGCCACCAAACGTCACGGTCCTTCTCTTTCCGTCGGTAGACACGAGCTGAGAAATTGCAAACGTCGAGCAATTGCTCAGAGATGAAAAGTGCCAGCACTGAAAGCTGTTGCTAGCCAGCACCCTTCCTTGGAAGCGCTTTTGTAGGCCTAAGCACACTGGGGCTCTGGGCTTCTCTAGCCACCTCATCTTCTGCTCATCCTCTCGCGCACTCTAAAGAGAGCTCAGGTGAGAAATTGCAAACGTCGAGCAATTGCTCAGAGATGAAAAGTGCCAGCACTGAAAGCTCTTGCTAGCCAGCACCCTTCCTTGGAAGCGCTTTCACAGGCGCAGCAACACTGGGGCTTTGCGCTTCTCTAGCCACCAAACGTCACGGTCCTTCTCTTTCCGTCTCGTAGACACGAGCTGAGAAATTGCAAACGTCGAGCAATTGCTCAGAGATGAAAAGTGCCAGCACTGAAAGCTGTTGCTAGCCAGCACCCTTCCTTGGAAGCGCTTTCACAGGCGCAGCAACACTGGGGCTTTGCGCTTCTATACGCACCAAACGTCACGGTCCTTCTCTTTCCGTCTCGTAGACACGAGCTGAGAAATTGCAAACGTCAAGCAATTGCTCAGAGCTGAAAAGTGCCAGCACTGAAAGCTGTTGCTAGCCAGCACCCTTCCTTGGAAGCGCTTTTGTAGGCCTAAGAACACTGGGGCTCTGGGCTTCTCTAGCCACCTCATCTTCTGCTCATCCTCTCGCGCACTCTAAAGAGAGCTCAGGTGAGAAATTGCAAACGTCGAGCAATTGCTCAGAGATGAAAAGTGCCAGCACTGAAAGCTGTTGCTAGCCAGCACCCTTCCTTGGAAGCGCTTTCACAGGCGCAGCAACACTGGGGCTTTGCGCTTCTCTAGCCACCAAACGTCACGGTCCTTCTCTTTCCGTCGGTAGACACGAGCTGAGAAATTGCAAACGTCGAGCAATTGCTCAGAGATGAAAAGTGCCAGCACTGAAAGCTGTTGCTAGCCAGCACCCTTCCTTGGAAGCGCTTTTGTAGGCCTAATCACACTGGGGCTCTGGGCTTCTCTAGCCACCTCATCTTCTGCTCATCCTCTCGCGCACTCTAAAGAGAGCTCAGGTGAGAAATTGCAAACATCGAGCAATTGCTCAGAGATGAAAAGTGCCAGCACTGAAAGCTGTTGCTAGCCAGCACCCTTCCTTGGAAGCGTTTTCACAGGCACAGCAACACTGGGGCTTTGCGCTTCTCTAGCCACCAAACGTCACGGTCCTTCTCTTTCCGTCTCGTAGACACGAGCTGAGAAATTGCAAACGTCCAGCAATTGCTCAGAGATGAAAAGTGCCAGCACTGAAAGCTGTTGCTAGCCAGCACCCTTCCTTGGAAGCGCTTTTGTAGGCCTAAGAACACTGGGGCTCTGGGCTTCTCTAGCCACCTCATCTTCTGCTCGTCCTCTCGCGCACTCTAAAGAGAGCTCAGGTGAGAAAGTGCAAATGTCCAGCAATTGCTCAGAGATGAAAAGTGCCAGCACTGAAAGCTGTTGCTAGCCAGCCCCCTTCCTTGGAAGCGCTTTCACAGGCGCAGCAACACTGGGGCTTTGCGCTTCTATACGCACCAAACGTCACGGTCCTTCTCTTTCCGTCTCGTAGACACGAGCTGAGAAATTGCAAACGTCGAGCAATTGCTCAGAGATGAAAAGTGCCAGCACTGAAAGCTGTTGCTAGCCAGCACCCTTCCTTGGAAGCGCTTTCACAGGCGCAGTAACACTGGGGCTTTGCGCTTCTCTAGCCATCAAACGTCATGGTCATTCTCTTTCCGTCTCGTAGACACGAGCTGAGAAATTGCAAACGTCGAGCAATTGCTCCGAGATGAAAAGTGCCAGCACTGAAAGCTGTTGCTAGCCAGCACCCTTCCTTGGAAGCGCTTTTGTAGGCCTAAGAACCCTGGGGCTCTGGGCTTCTCTAGCCACCTCATCTTCTGCTCATCCTCTCGCGCACTCTAAAGAGAGCTCAGGTGAGAAATTGCAAACGTCCAGCAATTGCTCAGAGATGAAAAGTGCCAGCACTGAAAGCTCTTGCTAGCCAGCACCCTTCCTTGGAAGCGCTTTCACAAGCGCAGTAACACTGGGGCTTTGCACTTCTCTAGCTACCAAACGTCACGGTCCTTCTCTTTCCGTCTCGTAGACACGAGCTGAGAAATTGCAAACGTCGAGCAATTGCTCCGAGATGAAAAGTGCCAGCACTGAAAGCTCTTGCTAGCCAGCACCCTTCCTTGGAAGCGCTTTCACAGGCGCAGCAACACTGGGGCTTTGCGCTTCTATACGCACCAAACGTCACGGTCCTTCTCTTTCCGTCTCCTAGACACGAGCTGAGAAATTGCAAACGTCGAGCCATTGCTCAGAGATGAAAAGTGCCAGCACTGAAAGCTGTTGCTAGCCAGCACCCTTCCTTGGAAGCGCTTTTGTAGGCCTAAGAACACTGGGGCTCTGGGCTTCTCTAGCCACCTAATCTTCTGCTCATCCTCTCGCGCACTCTAAAGAGAGCTCAGGTAACAAATTGCAAACGTCGAGCAATTGCTCAGAGATGAAAAGTGCCAGCACTGAAAGCTCTTGCTAGCCAGCACCCTTCCTTGGAAGCGCTTTCACAGGCGCAGCAACACTGGGGCTTTGCGCTTCTCTAGCCACCAAACGTCACGGTCCTTCTCTTTCCGTCTCGTAGACACGAGCTGAGAAATTGCAAACGTCGAGCAATTGCTCCGAGATGAAAAGTGCCAGCACTGAAAGCTGTTGCTAGCCAGCACCCTTCCTTGGAAGCGCTTTCACAGGCGCAGCAACACTGGGGCTTTGCGCTTCTCTAGCCACCAAACGTCACGGTCCTTCTCTTTCCGTCGGTAGACACGAGCTGAGAAATTGCAAACGTCGAGCAATTGCTCAGAGATGAAAAGTGCCAGCACTGAAAGCTGTTGCTAGCCAGCACCCTTCCTTGGAAGCGCTTTTGTAGGCCTAAGCACACTGGGGCTCTGGGCTTCTCTAGCCACCTCATCTTCTGCTCATCCTCTCGCGCACTCTAAAGAGAGCTCAGGTGAGAAATTGCAAACGTCGAGCAATTGCTCAGAGATGAAAAGTGCCAGCACTGAAAGCTCTTGCTAGCCAGCACCCTTCCTTGGAAGCGCTTTCACAGGCGCAGCAACACTGGGGCTTTGCGCTTCTCTAGCCACCAAACGTCACGGTCCTTCTCTTTCCGTCTCGTAGACACGAGCTGAGAAATTGCAAACGTCGAGCAATTGCTCAGAGATGAAAAGTGCCAGCACTGAAAGCTGTTGCTAGCCAGCACCCTTCCTTGGAAGCGCTTTCACAGGCGCAGCAACACTGGGGCTTTGCGCTTCTATACGCACCAAACGTCACGGTCCTTCTCTTTCCGTCTCGTAGACACGAGCTGAGAAATTGCAAACGTCAAGCAATTGCTCAGAGCTGAAAAGTGCCAGCACTGAAAGCTGTTGCTAGCCAGCACCCTTCCTTGGAAGCGCTTTTGTAGGCCTAAGAACACTGGGGCTCTGGGCTTCTCTAGCCACCTCATCTTCTGCTCATCCTCTCGCGCACTCTAAAGAGAGCTCAGGTGAGAAATTGCAAACGTCGAGCAATTGCTCAGAGATGAAAAGTGCCAGCACTGAAAGCTGTTGCTAGCCAGCACCCTTCCTTGGAAGCGCTTTCACAGGCGCAGCAACACTGGGGCTTTGCGCTTCTCTAGCCACCAAACGTCACGGTCCTTCTCTTTCCGTCGGTAGACACGAGCTGAGAAATTGCAAACGTCGAGCAATTGCTCAGAGATGAAAAGTGCCAGCACTGAAAGCTGTTGCTAGCCAGCACCCTTCCTTGGAAGCGCTTTTGTAGGCCTAATCACACTGGGGCTCTGGGCTTCTCTAGCCACCTCATCTTCTGCTCATCCTCTCGCGCACTCTAAAGAGAGCTCAGGTGAGAAATTGCAAACATCGAGCAATTGCTCAGAGATGAAAAGTGCCAGCACTGAAAGCTGTTGCTAGCCAGCACCCTTCCTTGGAAGCGTTTTCACAGGCACAGCAACACTGGGGCTTTGCGCTTCTCTAGCCACCAAACGTCACGGTCCTTCTCTTTCCGTCTCGTAGACACGAGCTGAGAAATTGCAAACGTCCAGCAATTGCTCAGAGATGAAAAGTGCCAGCACTGAAAGCTGTTGCTAGCCAGCACCCTTCCTTGGAAGCGCTTTTGTAGGCCTAAGAACACTGGGGCTCTGGGCTTCTCTAGCCACCTCATCTTCTGCTCGTCCTCTCGCGCACTCTAAAGAGAGCTCAGGTGAGAAAGTGCAAATGTCCAGCAATTGCTCAGAGATGAAAAGTGCCAGCACTGAAAGCTGTTGCTAGCCAGCCCCCTTCCTTGGAAGCGCTTTCACAGGCGCAGCAACACTGGGGCTTTGCGCTTCTATACGCACCAAACGTCACGGTCCTTCTCTTTCCGTCTCGTAGACACGAGCTGAGAAATTGCAAACGTCGAGCAATTGCTCAGAGATGAAAAGTGCCAGCACTGAAAGCTGTTGCTAGCCAGCACCCTTCCTTGGAAGCGCTTTCACAGGCGCAGTAACACTGGGGCTTTGCGCTTCTCTAGCCATCAAACGTCATGGTCATTCTCTTTCCGTCTCGTAGACACGAGCTGAGAAATTGCAAACGTCGAGCAATTGCTCCGAGATGAAAAGTGCCAGCACTGAAAGCTGTTGCTAGCCAGCACCCTTCCTTGGAAGCGCTTTTGTAGGCCTAAGAACCCTGGGGCTCTGGGCTTCTCTAGCCACCTCATCTTCTGCTCATCCTCTCGCGCACTCTAAAGAGAGCTCAGGTGAGAAATTGCAAACGTCCAGCAATTGCTCAGAGATGAAAAGTGCCAGCACTGAAAGCTCTTGCTAGCCAGCACCCTTCCTTGGAAGCGCTTTCACAAGCGCAGTAACACTGGGGCTTTGCACTTCTCTAGCTACCAAACGTCACGGTCCTTCTCTTTCCGTCTCGTAGACACGAGCTGAGAAATTGCAAACGTCGAGCAATTGCTCCGAGATGAAAAGTGCCAGCACTGAAAGCTCTTGCTAGCCAGCACCCTTCCTTGGAAGCGCTTTCACAGGCGCAGCAACACTGGGGCTTTGCGCTTCTATACGCACCAAACGTCACGGTCCTTCTCTTTCCGTCTCCTAGACACGAGCTGAGAAATTGCAAACGTCGAGCCATTGCTCAGAGATGAAAAGTGCCAGCACTGAAAGCTGTTGCTAGCCAGCACCCTTCCTTGGAAGCGCTTTTGTAGGCCTAAGAACACTGGGGCTCTGGGCTTCTCTAGCCACCTCATCTTCTGCTCATCCTCTCGCGCACTCTAAAGAGAGCTCAGGTGAGAAATTGCAAACGTCGAGCAATTGCTCAGAGATGAAAAGTGCCAGCACTGAAAGCTGTTGCTAGCCAGCACCCTTCCTTGGAAGCGCTTTCACAGGCGCAGCAACACTGGGGCTCTGGGCTTCTCTAGCCACCTCATCTTCTGCTCATCCTCTCGCGCACTCTAAAGAGAGCTCAGGTGAGAAATTGCAAACGTCGAGCAATTGCTCAGAGATGAAAAGTGCCAGCACTGAAAGCTCTTGCTAGCCAGCACCCTTCCTTGGAAGCGCTTTCACAGGCGCAGCAACACTGGGGCTTTGCGCTTCTCTAGCCACCAAAAGTCACGGTCCTTCTCTTTCCGTCGGTAGACACGAGCTGAGAAATTGCAAACGTCGAGCAATTGCTCAGAGATGAAAAGTGCCAGCACTGAAAGCTGTTGCTAGCCAGCACCCTTCCTTGGAAGCGCTTTTGTAGGCCTAAGAACTCTGGGGCTCTGGGCTTCTCTAGCCACCTCATCTTCTGCTCATCCTCTCGCGCACTCTAAAGAGAGCTCAGGTGAGAAATTGCAAATGTCCAGCAATTGCTCAGAGATGAAAAGTGCCAGCACTGAAAGCTGTTGCTAGCCAGCACCCTTCCTTGGAAGCGCTTTCACAGGCGCAGCAACACTGGGACTTTGCGCTTCTCTAGCCACCAAACGTCACGGTCCTTCTCTTTCCGTCGGTAGACACGAGCTGAGAAATTGCAAACGTCGAGCAATTGCTCAGAGATGAAAAGTGCCAGCACTGAAAGCTGTTGCTAGCCAGCACCCTTCCTTGGAAGCGCTTTTGTAGGCCTAAGAACACTGGGGCTCTGGGCTTCTCTAGCCATCAAACGTCATGGTCATTCTCTTTCCATCTCTTAGACACGAGCTGAGAAATTGCAAACGTCGAGCAATTGCTCAGAGATGAAAAGTGCCAGCACTGAAAGCTGTTGCTAGCCAGCACCCTTCCTTGGAAGCGCTTTTGTAGGCCTAAGAACACTGGGGCTCTGGGCTTCTCTAGCCACCTCATCTTCTGCTCATCCTCTCGCGCACTCTAAAGAGAGCTCAGGTGAGAAATTGCAAAGGTCGAGCAATTGCTCAGAGATGAAAAGTGCCAGCACTGAAAGCTGTTGCTAGCCAGCACCCTTCCTTGGAAGCGCTTTTGTAGGCCTAAGAACACTGGGGCTCTGGGCTTCTCTAGCCACCTCATCTTCTGCTCATCCTCTCGCGCACTCTAAAGAGAGCTCAGGTGAGAAATTGCAAACGTCCAGCAATTGCTCAGAGATGAAAAGTGCCAGCACTGAAAGCTCTTGCTAGCCAGCACCCTTCCTTGGAAGCGCTTTCACAGGCGCAGCAACACTGGGGCTTTGCACTTCTCTAGCTACCAAACGTCACGGTCCTTCTCTTTCCGTCTCGTAGACACGAGCTGAGAAATTGCAAACGTCGAGCAATTGCTCAGAGATGAAAAGTGCCAGCACTGAAAGCTCTTGCTAGCCAGCACCCTTCCTTGGAAGCGCTTTCACAGGTGCAGCAACACTGGGGCTTTGCGCTTCTATACGCACCAAACGTCACGGTCCTTCTCTTTCCGTCTCCTAGACACGAGCTGAGAAATTGCAAACGTCGAGCAATTGCTCAGAGATGAAAAGTGCCAGCACTGAAAGCTGTTGCTAGCCAGCACCCTTCCTTGGAAGCGCTTTTGTAGGCCTAAGAACACTGGGGCTCTGGGCTTCTCTAGCCACCTCATCTTCTGCTCATCCTCTCGCGCACTCTAAAGAGAGCTCAGGTGAGAAATTGCAAACGTCGAGCAATTGCTCAGAGATGAAAAGTGCCAGCACTGAAAGCTGTTGCTAGCCAGCACCCTTCCTTGGAAGCGCTTTCACAGGCGCAGCAACACTGGGGCTTTGCGCTTGTCTAGCCACCAAAAGTCACGGTCCTTCTCTTTCCGTCGGTAGACACGAGCTGAGAAATTGCAAACGTCGAGCAATTGCTCAGAGATGAAAAGTGCCAGCACTGAAAGCTGTTGCTAGCCAGCACCCTTCCTTGGAAGCGCTTTTGTAGGCCTAAGAACACTGGGGCTCTGGGCTTCTCTAGCCACCTCATCTTCTGCTCATCCTCTCGCGCACTCTAAAGAGAGCTCAGGTGAGAAATTGCAAATGTCCAGCAATTGCTCAGAGATGAAAAGTGCCAGCACTGAAAGCTGTTGCTAGCCAGCACCCTTCCTTGGAAGCGCTTTCACAGGCGCAGTAACACTGGGACTTTGCGCTTCTCTAGCCACCAAACGTCACAGTCCTTCTCTTTCCGTCGGTAGACACGAGCTGAGAAATTGCAAACGTCGAGCAATTGCTCCGAGATGAAAAGTGCCAGCACTGAAAGCTGTTGCTAGCCAGCACCCTTCCTTGGAAGCGCTTTTGTAGGCCTAAGAACACTGGGGCTCTGGGCTTCTCTAGCCATCAAACGTCATGGTCATTCTCTTTCCGTCTCCTAGACACGAGCTGAGAAATTGCAAACGTCGAGCAATTGCTCCGAGATGAAAAGTGCCAGCACTGAAAGCTGTTGCTAGCCAGCACCCTTCCTTGGAAGCGCTTTTGTAGGCCTAAGAACCCTGGGGCTCTGGGCTTCTCTAGCCACCTAATCTTCTGCTCATCCTCTCGCGCACTCTAAAGAGAGCTCAGGTGAGAAATTGCAAACGTCGAGCAATTGCTCCGAGATGAAAAGTGCCAGCACTGAAAGCTCTTGCTAGCCAGCACCCTTCCTTGGAAGCGCTTTTGTAGGCCTAAGAACACTGGGGCTCTGGGCTTCTCTAGCCACCTCATCTTCTGCTCATCCTCTCGCGCACTCTAAAGAGAGCTCAGGTGAGAAATTGCAAACGTCGAGCAATTGCTCAGAGATGAAAAGTGCCAGCACTGAAAGCTGTTGCTAGCCAGCACCCTTCCTTGGAAGCGCTTTCACAGGCGCAGCAACACTGGGGCTTTGCGCTTCTCTAGCCACCAAAAGTCACGGTCCTTCTCTTTCCGTCGGTAGACACGAGCTGAGAAATTGCAAACGTTGAGCAATTGCTCAGAGATGAAAAGTGCCAGCACTGAAAGCTGTTGCTAGCCAGCACCCTTCCTTGGAAGCGCTTTTGTAGGCCTAAGAACACTGGGGCTCTGGGCTTCTCTAGCCACCTCATCTTCTGCTCATCCTCTCGCGCACTCTAAAGAGAGCTCAGGTGAGAAATTGCAAACGTCGAGCAATGGCTCAGAGATGAAAAGTGCCAGCACTGAAAGCTGTTGCTAGCCAGCACCCTTCCTTGGAAGCGCTTTCACAGGCGCAGCAACACTGGGGCTTTGCGCTTCTCTAGCCACCAAAAGTCACGGTCCTTCTCTTTCCGTCGGTAGACACGAGCTGAGAAATTGCAAACGTCGAGCAATTGCTCAGAGATGAAAAGTGCCAGCACTGAAAGCTCTTGCTAGCCAGCACCCTTCCTTGGAAGCGCTTTTGTAGGCCTAAGAACACTGGGGCTCTGGGCTTCTCTAGCCACCTCATCTTCTGCTCATCCTCTCGCGCACTCTAAAGAGAGCTCAGGTGAGAAATTGCAAATGTCCAGCAATTGCTCAGAGATGAAAAGTGCCAGCACTGAAAGCTGTTGCTAGCCAGCACCCTTCCTTGGAAGCGCTTTCACAGGCGCAGTAACACTGGGACTTTGCGCTTCTCTAGCCACCAAACGTCACAGTCCTTCTCTTTCCGTCGGTAGACACGAGCTGAGAAATTGCAAACGTCGAGCAATTGCTCCGAGATGAAAAGTGCCAGCACTGAAAGCTGTTGCTAGCCAGCACCCTTCCTTGGAAGAGCTTTTGTAGGCCTAAGAACACTGGGGCTCTGGGCTTCTCTAGCCATCAAACGTCATGGTCCTTCTCTTTCCGTCTCCTAGACACGAGCTGAGAAATTGCAAACGTCGAGCAATTGCTCCGAGATGAAAAGTGCCAGCACTGAAAGCTGTTGCTAGCCAGCACCCTTCCTTGGAAGCGCTTTCACAGGCGCAGCAACACTGGGGCTTTGCGCTTCTATACGCACCAAACGTCACGGTCCTTCTCTTTCCGTCTCGTAGACACGAGCTGAGAAATTGCAAACGTCGAGCAATTGCTCAGAGATGAAAAGTGCCAGCACTGAAAGCTGTTGCTAGCCAGCACCCTTCCTTGGAAGCGCTTTTGTAGGCCTAAGAACACTGGGGCTCTGGGCTTCTCTAGCCACCGAATCTTGTGCTCATCCTCTCGCGCACTCTAAAGAGAGCTCAGGTGAGAAATTGCAAAGGTCGAGCAATTGCTCAGAGATGAAAAGTGCCAGCACTGAAAGCTGTTGCTAGCCAGCACCCTTCCTTGGAAGCGCTTTTGTAGGCCTAAGAACACTGGGGCTCTGGGCTTCTCTACCCACCAAACGTCACGGTCCTTCTCTTTCCGTCTCGTAGACATGAGCTGAGAAATTGCAAATGTCGAGCAATTGCTCCGAGATGAAAAGTGCCAGCACTGAAAGCTGTTGCTAGCCAGCACCCTTCCTTGGAAGCGCTTTCACAGGCGCAGTAACACTGGGGCTTTGCGCTTCTCTAGCCACCAAACGTCACGGTCCTTCTCTTTCCGTCTCGTAGACATGAGCTGAGAAATTGCAAATGTCGAGCAATTGCTCAGAGATGAAAAGTGCCAGCACTGAAAGCTGTTGCTAGCCAGCCCCCTTCCTTGGAAGCGCTTTTGTAGGCCTAAGAACACTGCGGCTCTGGGCTTCCCTAGCCACCTCATCTTCTGCTCATCCTCTCGCGCACTCTAAAGAGAGCTCAGGTGAGAAATTGCAAACGTCGAGCAATTGCTCAGAGATGAAAAGTGCCAGCACTGAAAGCTCTTGCTAGCCAGCACCCTTCCTTGGAAGCGCTTTCACAGGCGCAGCAACACTGGGGCTTTGCGCTTCTCTACCCACCAAACGTCACGGTCCTTCTCTTTCCGTCTCGTAGACACGAGCTGAGAAATTGCAAACGTCGAGCAATTGCTCCGAGATGAAAAGTGCCAGCACTGAAAGCTGTTGCTAGCCAGCACCCTTCCTTGGAAGCGCTTTTGTAGGCCTAAGAACACTGGGGCTCTGGGCTTCTCTAGCCACCTCATCTTCTGCTCATCCTCTCGCGCACTCTAAAGAGAGCTCAGGTAACAAATTGCAAACGTCGAGCAATTGCTCAGAGATGAAAAGTGCCAGCACTGAAAGCTCTTGCTAGCCAGCACCCTTCCTTGGAAGCGCTTTCACAGGCGCAGCAACACTGGGGCTTTGCGCTTCTCTAGCCACCAAACGTCACGGTCCTTCTCTTTCCGTCGGTAGACACGAGCTGAGAAATTGCAAACGTCCAGCAATTGCTCCGAGATGAAAAGTGCCAGCACTGAAAGCTGTTGCTAGCCAGCACCCTTCCTTGGAAGCGCTTTTGTAGGCCTAAGAACACTGTGGCTCTGGGCTTCTCTAGCCACCTCATCTTCTGCTCATCCTCTCGCGCACTCTAAAGAGAGCTCAGGTGAGAAATTGCAAATGTCCAGCAATTGCTCAGAGATGAAAAGTGCCAGCACTGAAAGCTGTTGCTAGCCAGCACCCTTCCTTGGAAGCGCTTTCACAGGCGCAGTAACACTGGGACTTTGCGCTTCTCTAGCCACCAAACGTCACAGTCCTTCTCTTTCCGTCGGTAGACACGAGCTGAGAAATTGCAAACGTCGAGCAATTGCTCCGAGATGAAAAGTGCCAGCACTGAAAGCTGTTGCTAGCCAGCACCCTTCCTTGGAAGAGCTTTTGTAGGCCTAAGAACACTGGGGCTCTGGGCTTCTCTAGCCATCAAACGTCATGGTCCTTCTCTTTCCGTCTCCTAGACACGAGCTGAGAAATTGCAAACGTCGAGCAATTGCTCCGAGATGAAAAGTGCCAGCACTGAAAGCTGTTGCTAGCCAGCACCCTTCCTTGGAAGCGCTTTCACAGGCGCAGCAACACTGGGGCTTTGCGCTTCTATACGCACCAAACGTCACGGTCCTTCTCTTTCCGTCTCGTAGACACGAGCTGAGAAATTGCAAACGTCGAGCAATTGCTCAGAGATGAAAAGTGCCAGCACTGAAAGCTGTTGCTAGCCAGCACCCTTCCTTGGAAGCGCTTTTGTAGGCCTAAGAACACTGGGGCTCTGGGCTTCTCTAGCCACCGAATCTTGTGCTCATCCTCTCGCGCACTCTAAAGAGAGCTCAGGTGAGAAATTGCAAAGGTCGAGCAATTGCTCAGAGATGAAAAGTGCCAGCACTGAAAGCTCTTGCTAGCCAGCACCCTTCCTTGGAAGCGCTTTTGTAGGCCTAAGAACACTGGGGCTCTGGGCTTCTCTACCCACCAAACGTCACGGTCCTTCTCTTTCCGTCTCGTAGACATGAGCTGAGAAATTGCAAATGTCGAGCAATTGCTCCGAGATGAAAAGTGCCAGCACTGAAAGCTGTTGCTAGCCAGCACCCTTCCTTGGAAGCGCTTTCACAGGCGCAGTAACACTGGGGCTTTGCGCTTCTCTAGCCACCAAACGTCACGGTCCTTCTCTTTCCGTCTCGTAGACATGAGCTGAGAAATTGCAAATGTCGAGCAATTGCTCAGAGATGAAAAGTGCCAGCACTGAAAGCTGTTGCTAGCCAGCACCCTTCCTTGGAAGCGCTTTCACAGGCGCAGCAACACTGGGGCTTTGCGCTTCTCTAGCCACCAAAAGTCACAGTCATTCTCTTTCCGTCTCGTACACATGAGCTGAGAAATTGCAAACGTCGAGCAATTGCTCAGAGATGAAAAGTGCCAGCACTGAAAGCTGTTGCTAGCCAGCACCCTTCCTTGGAAGCGCTTTTGTAGGCCTAAGAACACTGCGGCTCTGGGCTTCCCTAGCCACCTCATCTTCTGCTCATCCTCTCGCGCACTCTAAAGAGAGCTCAGGTGAGAAATTGCAAACGTCGAGCAATTGCTCAGAGATGAAAAGTGCCAGCACTGAAAGCTCTTGCTAGCCAGCACCCTTCCTTGGAAGCGCTTTCACAGGCGCAGCAACACTGGGGCTTTGCGCTTCTCTACCCACCAAACGTCACGGTCCTTCTCTTTCCGTCTCGTAGACACGAGCTGAGAAATTGCAAACGTCGAGCAATTGCTCCGAGATGAAAAGTGCCAGCACTGAAAGCTGTTGCTAGCCAGCACCCTTCCTTGGAAGCGCTTTTGTAGGCCTAAGAACACTGGGGCTCTGGGCTTCTCTAGCCACCTCATCTTCTGCTCATCCTCTCGCGCACTCTAAAGAGAGCTCAGGTAACAAATTGCAAACGTCGAGCAATTGCTCAGAGATGAAAAGTGCCAGCACTGAAAGCTCTTGCTAGCCAGCACCCTTCCTTGGAAGCGCTTTCACAGGCGCAGCAACACTGGGGCTTTGCGCTTCTCTAGCCACCAAACGTCACGGTCCTTCTCTTTCCGTCTCCTAGACACGAGCTGAGAAATTGCAAACGTCGAGCAATTGCTCAGAGATGAAAAGTGCCAGCACTGAAAGCTGTTGCTAGCCAGCACCCTTCCTTGGAAGCGCTTTCACAGGCGCAGCAACACTGGGGCTTTGCGCTTCTCTAGCCACCAAACGTCACGGTCCTTCTCTTTCCGTCGGTAGACACGAGCTGAGAAATTGCAAACGTCGAGCAATTGCTCAGAGATGAAAAGTGCCAGCACTGAAAGCTCTTGCTAGCCAGCACCCTTCCTTGGAAGCGCTTTTGTAGGCCTAAGCACACTGGGGCTCTGGGCTTCTCTAGCCACCTAATCTTCTGCTCATCCTCTCGCGCACTCTAAAGAGAGCTCAGGTGAGAAATTGCAAACGTCGAGCAATTGCTCAGAGATGAAAAGTGCCAGCACTGAAAGCTCTTGCTAGCCAGCAGCCTTCCTTGGAAGCGCTTTCACAGGCGCAGCAACACTGGGGCTTTGCGCTTCTCTAGCCACCAAACGTCACGGTCCTTCTCTTTCCGTCTCGTAGAAACGAGCTGAGAAATTGCAAACGTCGAGCAATTGCTCAGAGATGAAAAGTGCCAGCACTGAAAGCTGTTGCTAGCCAGCACCCTTCCTTGGAAGCGCTTTCACAGGCGCAGCAACACTGGGGCTTTGCGCTTCTATACGCACCAAACGTCACGGTCCTTCTCTTTCCGTCTCGTAGACACGAGCTGAGAAATTGCAAACGTGGAGCAATTGCTCCGAGATGAAAAGTGCCAGCACTGAAAGCTCTTGCTAGCCAGCACCCTTCCTTGGAAGCGCTTTTGTAGGCCTAAGAACACTGGGGCTCTGGGCTTCTCTAGCCACCTCATCTTCTGCTCATCCTCTCGCGCACTCTAAAGAGAGCTCAGGTGAGAAATTGCAAATGTCGAGCAATTGCTCAGAGATGAAAAGTGCCAGCACTGAAAGCTGTTGCTAGCCAGCACCCTTCCTTGGAAGCGCCTTCACAGGCGCAGCAACACTGGGGCTTTGCGCTTCTCTAGCCACCAAACGTCACGGTCCTTCTCTTTCCGTCGGTAGACACGAGCTGAGAAATTGCAAACGTGGAGCAATTGCTCAGAGATGAAAAGTGCCAGCACTGAAAGCTGTTGCTAGCCAGCACCCTTCCTTGGAAGCGCTTTTGTAGGCCTAAGAACACTGGGGCTCTGGGCTTCTCTAGCCACCTCATCTTCTGCTCATCCTCTCGCGCACTCTAAAGAGAGCTCAGGTGAGAAATTGCAAACGTCCAGCAATTGCTCAGAGATGAAAAGTGCCAGCACTGAAAGCTCTTGCTAGCCAGCCCCCTTCCTTGGAAGCGCTTTCACAGGCGCAGCAACACTGGGGCTTTGCGCTTCTCTACGCACCAAATGTCACGGTCCTTCTCTTTCCGTCTTGTAGACACGAGCTGAGAAATTGCAAACGTCGAGCAATTGCTCAGAGATGAAAAGTGCCAGCACTGAAAGCTGTTGCTAGCCAGCCCCCTTCCTTGGAAGCGCTTTTGTAGGCCTAAGCACACTGGGGCTCTGGGCTTCTCTAGCCACCTAATCTTCTGCTCATCCTCTCGCGCACTCTAAAGAGAGCTCAGGTGAGAAATTGCAAACGTCGAGCAATTGCTCAGAGATGAAAAGTGCCAGCACTGAAAGCTGTTGCTAGCCAGCACCCTTCCTTGGAAGCGCTTTCACAGGCGCAGCAACACTGGGGCTTTGCGCTTCTCTAGCCACCAAACGTCACGGTCCTTCTCTTTCCGTCGGTAGACACGAGCTGAGAAATTGCAAACGTCGAGCAATTGCTCAGAGATGAAAAGTGCCAGCACTGAAAGCTGTTGCTAGCCAGCACCCTTCCTTGGAAGCGCTTTTGTAGGCCTAATCACACTGGGGCTCTGGGCTTCTCTAGCCACCTCATCTTCTGCTCATCCTCTCGCGCACTTTAAAGAGAGCTCAGGTGAGAAATTGCAAACATCGAGCAATTGCTCAGAGATGAAAAGTGCCAGCACTGAAAGCTGCTGCTAGCCAGCACCCTTCCTTGGAAGCGCTTTCACAGGCGCAGTAACACTGGGGCTTTGCGCTTCTCTAGCCACCAAGCGTCACGGTCCTTCTCTTTCCGTCTCGTAGACACGAGCTGAGAAATTGCAAACGTGAGCAATTGCTCCGAGATTAAAAGTGCCAGCACTGAAAGCTGTTGCTAGCCAGCACCCTTCCTTGGAAGCGCTTTTGTAGGCCTAAGAACACTGGGGCTCTGGGCTTCTCTAGCCACCTCATCTTCTGCTCATCCTCGCGCGCACTCTAAAGAGAGCTCAGGTGAGAAATTGCAAACGTCAAGCAATTGCTCCGAGATGAAAAGTGCCAGCACTGAAAGCTGTTGCTAGCCAGCACCCTTCCTTGGAAGCGCTTTCACAGGCGCAGCAACACTGGGGCTTTGCGCTTCTCTAGCCACCAAACGTCACGGTCCTTCTCTTTCCGTCTCCTAGACACGAGCTGAGAAATTGCAAACGTCGAGCAATTGCTCAGAGATGAAAAGTGCCAGCACTGAAAGCTGTTGCTAGCCAGCACCCTTCCTTGGAAGCGCTTTTGTAGGCCTAAGAACACTGGGGCTCTGGGCTTCTCTAGCCACCTCATCTTCTGCTCATCCTCTCGCGTACTCTAAAGAGAGCTCAGGTGAGAAAGTGCAAATGTCCAGCAATTGCTCAGAGATGAAAAGTGCCAGCACTGAAAGCTGTTGCTAGCCAGCACCCTTCCTTGGAAGCGCTTTCACAGGCGCAGCAACACTGGGGCTTTGCGCTTCTCTAGCCACCAAAAGTCACGGTCCTTCTCTTTCCGTCTCGTAGACACGAGCTGAGAAATTGCAAACGTCGAGCAATTGCTCAGAGATGAAAAGTGCCAGCACTGAAAGCTGTTGCTAGCCAGCACCCTTCCTTGGAAGCGCTTTCACAGGCGCAGTAACACTGGGGCTTTGCGCTTCTCTAGCCATCAAACGTCATGGTCATTCTCTTTCCGTCTCGTAGACACGAGCTGAGAAATTGCAAACGTCGAGCAATTGCTCAGAGATGAAAAGTGCCAGCACTGAAAGCTGTTGCTAGCCAGCCCCCTTCCTTGGAAGCGCTTTTGTAGGCCTAAGAACACTGGGGCTCTGGGCTTCTCTAGCCACCTCATCTTCTGCTCATCCTCTCGCGCACTCTAAAGAGAGCTCAGGTGAGAAATTGCAAACGTCCAGCAATTGCTCAGAGATGAAAAGTGCCAGCACTGAAAGCTCTTGCTAGCCAGCACCCTTCCTTGGAAGCGCTTTCACAAGCGCAGCAACACTGGGGCTTTGCACTTCTCTAGCTACCAAACGTCACGGTCCTTCTCTTTCCGTCTCGTAGACACGAGCTGAGAAATTGCAAACGTCGAGCAATTGCTCCGAGATGAAAAGTGCCAGCACTGAAAGCTCTTGCTAGCCAGCACCCTTCCTTGGAAGCGCTTTCACAGGCGCAGCAACACTGGGGCTTTGCGCTTCTATACGCACCAAACGTCACGGTCCTTCTCTTTCCGTCTCCTAGACACGAGCTGAGAAATTGCAAACGTCGAGCCATTGCTCAGAGATGAAAAGTGCCAGCACTGAAAGCTGTTGCTAGCCAGCACCCTTCCTTGGAAGCGCTTTTGTAGGCCTAAGAACACTGGGGCTCTGGGCTTCTCTAGCCACCTCATCTTCTGCTCATCCTCTCGCGCACTCTAAAGAGAGCTCAGGTGAGAAATTGCAAACGTGGAGCAATTGCTCAGAGATGAAAAGTGCCAGCACTGAAAGCTGTTGCTAGCCAGCAGCCTTCCTTGGAAGCGCTTTTGTAGGCCTAAGAACCCTGGGGCTCTGGGCTTCTCTAGCCACCTCATCTTCTGCTCATCCTCTCGCGCACTCTAAAGAGAGCTCAGGTGAGAAATTGCAAACGTCCAGCAATTGCTCAGAGATGAAAAGTGCCAGCACTGAAAGCTCTTGCTAGCCAGCACCCTTCCTTGGAAGCGCTTTCACAGGCGCAGCAACACTGGGGCTTTGCGCTTCTCTAGCCACCAAAAGTCACGGTCCTTCTCTTTCCGTCGGTAGACACGAGCTGAGAAATTGCAAACGTCGAGCAATTGCTCAGAGATGAAAAGTGCCAGCACTGAAAGCTGTTGCTAGCCAGCACCCTTCCTTGGAAGCACTTTTGTAGGCCTAAGAACTCTGGGGCTCTGGGCTTCTCTAGCCACCTCATCTTCTGCTCATCCTCTCGCGCACTCTAAAGAGAGCTCAGGTGAGAAATTGCAAATGTCCAGCAATTGCTCAGAGATGAAAAGTGCCAGCACTGAAAGCTGTTGCTAGCCAGCACCCTTCCTTGGAAGCGCTTTCACAGGCGCAGCAACACTGGGGCTTTGCGCTTCTCTAGCCACCAAACGTCACGGTCCTTCTCTTTCCGTCGGTAGACACGAGCTGAGAAATTGCAAACGTCGAGCAATTGCTCCGAGATGAAAAGTGCCAGCACTGAAAGCTGTTGCTAGCCAGCACCCTTCCTTGGAAGCGCTTTTGTAGGCCTAAGAACACTGGGGCTCTGGGCGTCTCTAGCCATCAAACGTCATGGTCATTCTCTTTCCATCTCTTAGACACGAGCTGAGAAATTGCAAACGTCGAGCAATTGCTCAGAGATGAAAAGTGCCAGCACTGAAAGCTGTTGCTAGCCAGCACCCTTCCTTGGAAGCGCTTTTGTAGGCCTAAGAACACTGGGGCTCTGGGCTTCTCTAGCCACCTCATCTTCTGCTCATCCTCTCGCGCACTCTAAAGAGAGCTCAGGTGAGAAATTGCAAAGGTCGAGCAATTGCTCAGAGATGAAAAGTGCCAGCACTGAAAGCTGTTGCTAGCCAGCACCCTTCCTTGGAAGCGCTTTTGTAGGCCTAAGAACACTGGGGCTCTGGGCTTCTCTAGCCACCTCATCTTCTGCTCATCCTCTCGCGCACTCTAAAGAGAGCTCAGGTGAGAAATTGCAAACGTCGAGCAATTGCTCCGAGATGAAAAGTGCCAGCACTGAAAGCTGTTGCTAGCCAGCACCCTTCCTTGGAAGCGCTTTCACAGGCGCAGCAACACTGGGGCTTTGCGCTTCTCTAGCCACCAAACGTCACGGTCCTTCTCTTTCCGTCGGTAGACACGAGCTGAGAAATTGCAAACGTCGAGCAATTGCTCCGAGATGAAAAGTGCCAGCACTGAAAGCTGTTGCTAGCCAGCCCCCTTCCTTGGAAGCGCTTTCACAGGCGCAGCAACACTGGGGCTTTGCGCTTCTCTAGCCACCAAACGTCACGGTCCTTCTCTTTCCATCTCGTAGACACGAGCTGAGAAATTGCAAACGTCGAGCAATTGCTCAGAGATGAAAAGTGCCAGCACTGAAAGCTGTTGCTAGCCAGCACCCTTCCTTGGAAGCGCTTTTGTAGGCCTAAGCACACTGGGGCTCTGGGCTTCTCTAGCCACCTCATCTTCTGCTCATCCTCTCGCGCACTCTAAAGAGAGCTCAGGTGAGAAATTGCAAACGTCGAGCAATTGCTCAGAGATGAAAAGTGCCAGCACTGAAAGCTGTTGCTAGCCAGCACCCTTCCTTGGAAGCGCTTTCACAGGCGCAGCAACACTGGGGCTTTGCGCTTCTCTACCCACCAAACGTCACGGTCCTTCTCTTTCCGTCTCGTAGACACGAGCTGAGAAATTGCAAACGTCCAGCAATTGCTCAGAGATGAAAAGTGCCAGCACTGAAAGCTGTTGCTAGCCAGCACCCTTCCTTGGAAGCGCTTTCACAGGCGCAGCAACACTGGGGCTTTGCGCTTCTATACGCACCAAACGTCACGGTCCTTCTCTTTCCGTCTCCTAGACACGAGCTGAGAAATTGCAAACGTCGAGCAATTGCTCAGAGATGAAAAGTGCCAGCACTGAAAGCTGTTGCTAGCCAGCACCCTTCCTTGGAAGCGCTTTTGTAGGCCTAAGAACACTGGGGCTCTGGGCTTCTCTAGCCACCTCATCTTCTGCTCATCCTCTCGCGCACTCTAAAGAGAGCTCAGGTGAGAAATTACAAACGTCGAGCAATTGCTCAGAGATGAAAAGTGCCAGCACTGAAAGCTGTTGCTAGCCAGCACCCTTCCTTGGAAGCGCTTTCACAGGCGCAGCAACACTGGGGCTTTGCGCTTCTCTAGCCACCAAAAGTCACGGTCCTTCTCTTTCCGTCGGTAGACACGAGCTGAGAAATTGCAAACGTCGAGCAATTGCTCAGAGATGAAAAGTGCCAGCACTGAAAGCTGTTGCTAGCCAGCACCCTTCCTTGGAAGCGCTTTTGTAGCCCTTAGGACACTGGGGCTCTGGGCTTCTCTAGCCACCTCATCTTCTGCTCATCCTCTCGCGCACTCTAAAGAGAGCTCAGGTGAGAAATTGAAAATGTCCAGCAATTGCTCAGAGATGAAAAGTGCCAGCACTGAAAGCTGTTGCTAGCCAGCACCCTTCCTTGGAAGCGCTTTCACAGGCGCAGCAACACTGGGGCTTTGCGCTTCTCTAGCCACCAAAAGTCACGGTCCTTCTCTTTCCGTCGGTAGACACGAGCTGAGAAATTGCAAACGTCGAGCAATTGCTCAGAGATGAAAAGTGCCAGCACTGAAAGCTGTTGCTAGCCAGCACCCTTCCTTGGAAGCGCTTTTGTAGGCCTAAGAACACTGGGGCTCTGGGCTTCTCTAGCCATCAAACGTCATGGTCATTCTCTTTCCATCTCGTAGACATGAGCTGAGAAATTGCAAACGTCGAGCAATTGCTCCGAGATGAAAAGTGCCAGCACTGAAAGCTGTTGCTAGCCAGCACCCTTCCTTGGAAGCGCTTTTGTAGGCCTAAGAACACTGGGGCTCTGGGCTTCTCTAGCCACCTCATCTTCTGCTCATCCTCTCGCGCACTCTAAAGAGAGCTCAGGTGAGAAGTTGCAAACGTCGAGCAATTGCTCAGAGATGAAAAGTGCCAGCACTGAAAGCTGTTGCTAGCCAGCACCCTTCCTTGGAAGCGCTTTTGTAGGCATAAGAACACTGGGGCTCTGGGCTTCTCTAGCCACCTAATCTTCTGCTCATCCTCTCGCGCACTCTAAAGAGAGCTCAGGTGAGAAATTGCAAATGTCGAGCAATTGCTCAGAGATGAAAAGTGCCAGCACTGAAAGCTGTTGCTAGCCAGCACCCTTCCTTGGAAGCGCTTTCACAGGCGCAGCAACACTGGGGCTTTGCGCTTCTCTACGCACCAAATGTCACGGTCCTTCTCTTTCCGTCTCGTAGACACGAGCTGAGAAATTGCAAACGTCGAGCAATTGCTCAGAGATGAAAAGTGCCAGCACTGAAAGCTGTTGCTAGCCAGAACCCTTCCTTGGAAGCGCTTTTGTAGGCCTAAGAACACTGGGGCTCTGGGCTTCTCTAGCCACCTCATCTTCTGCTCATCCTCTCGCGCACTCTAAAGAGAGCTCAGGTGAGAAATTGCAAACGTCGAGCAATTGCTCAGAGATGAAAAGTGCCCCCACTGAAAGCTGTTGCTAGCCAACACCCTTCCTTGGAAGCGCTTTCACAGGCGCAGCAACACTGGGGCTTTGCGCTTCTCTACCCACCAAACGTCACGGTCCTTCTCTTTCCGTCTCGTAGACACGAGCTGAGAAATTGCAAACGTCGAGCAATTGCTCAGAGATGAAAAGTGCCAGCACTGAAAGCTCTTGCTAGCCAGCACCCTTCCTTGGAAGCGCCTTCACAGGCGCAGCAACACTGGGGCTTTGCGCTTCTCTAGCCACCAAACGTCACGGTCCTTCTCTTTCCGTCTCGTAGACACGAGCTGAGAAATTGCAAACGTCGAGCAATTGCTCAGAGATGAAAAGTGCCAGCACTGAAAGCTGTTGCTAGCCAGCACCCTTCCTTGGAAGCGCTTTCACAGGTGCAGCAACACTGGGGCTTTGCGCTTCTATACGCACCAAACGTCACGGTCCTTCTCTTTCCGTCTCCTAGACACGAGCTGAGAAATTGCAAACGTCGAGCAATTGCTCAGAGATGAAAAGTGCCAGCACTGAAAGCTGTTGCTAGCCAGCACCCTTCCTTGGAAGCGCTTTTGTAGGCCTAAGAACACTGGGGCTCTGGGCTTCTCTAGCCACCTCATCTTCTGCTCATCCTCTCGCGCACTCTAAAGAGAGCTCAGGTGAGAAATTGCAAACGTCGAGCAATTGCTCAGAGATGAAAAGTGCCAGCACTGAAAGCTGTTGCTAGCCAGCACCCTTCCTTGGAAGCGCTTTCACAGGCGCAGCAACACTGGGGCTTTGCGCTTGTCTAGCCACCAAAAGTCACGGTCCTTCTCTTTCCGTCGGTAGACACGAGCTGAGAAATTGCAAACGTCGAGCAATTGCTCAGAGATGAAAAGTGCCAGCACTGAAAGCTGTTGCTAGCCAGCACCCTTCCTTGGAAGCGCTTTTGTAGGCCTAAGAACACTGGGGCTCTGGGCTTCTCTAGCCACCTCATCTTCTGCTCATCCTCTCGCGCACTCTAAAGAGAGCTCAGGTGAGAAATTGCAAATATCCAGCAATTGCTCCGAGATGAAAAGTGCCAGCACTGAAAGCTGTTGCTAGCCAGCACCCTTCCTTGGAAGCGCTTTCACAGGCGCAGTAACACTGGGACTTTGCGCTTCTCTAGCCACCAAACGTCACAGTCCTTCTCTTTCCGTCGGTAGACACGAGCTGAGAAATTGCAAACGTCGAGCAATTGCTCCGAGATGAAAAGTGCCAGCACTGAAAGCTGTTGCTAGCCAGCACCCTTCCTTGGAAGCGCTTTTGTAGGCCTAAGAACACTGGGGCTCTGGGCTTCTCTAGCCATCAAACGTCATGGTCATTCTCTTTCCGTCTCGTAGACACGAGCTGAGAAATTGCAAACGTCGAGCAATTGCTCCGAGATGAAAAGTGCCAGCACTGAAAGCTGTTGCTAGCCAGCACCCTTCCTTGGAAGCGCTTTTGTAGGCCTAAGAACCCTGGGGCTCTGGGCTTCTCTAGCCACCTAATCTTCTGCTCATCCTCTCGCGCACTCTAAAGAGAGCTCAGGTGAGAAATTGCAAACGTCGAGCAATTGCTCAGAGATGAAAAGTGCCAGCACTGAAAGCTCTTGCTAGCCAGCACCCTTCCTTGGAAGCGCTTTTGTAGGCCTAAGAACACTGGGGCTCTGGGCTTCTCTAGCCACCTCATCTTCTGCTCATCCTCTCGCGCACTCTAAAGAGAGCTCAGGTGAGAAATTGCAAACGTCGAGCAATTGCTCAGA
This sequence comes from Sarcoramphus papa, assembly GCA_037962945.1. NCBI lineage: Eukaryota > Metazoa > Chordata > Aves > Accipitriformes > Cathartidae > Sarcoramphus > Sarcoramphus papa. Next base: position 2,630,229 of record CM075606.1, on the reverse strand, counting down.
GATGAAAAGTGCCAGCACTGAAAGCTGTTGCTAGCCAGCACCCTTCCTTGGAAGCGCTTTCACAGGCGCAGCAACACTGGGGCTTTGCGCTTCTCTAGCCACCAAAAGTCACGGTCCTTCTCTTTCCGTCGGTAGACACGAGCTGAGAAATTGCAAACGTCGAGCAATTGCTCAGAGATGAAAAGTGCCAGCACTGAAAGCTGTTGCTAGCCAGCACCCTTCCTTGGAAGCGCTTTTGTAGGCCTAAGAACACTGGGGCTCTGGGCTTCTCTAGCCACCTCATCTTCTGCTCATCCTCTCGCGCACTCTAAAGAGAGCTCAGGTGAGAAATTGCAAACGTCGAGCAATGGCTCAGAGATGAAAAGTGCCAGCACTGAAAGCTGTTGCTAGCCAGCACCCTTCCTTGGAAGCGCTTTCACAGGCGCAGCAACACTGGGGCTTTGCGCTTCTCTAGCCACCAAAAGTCACGGTCCTTCTCTTTCCGTCGGTAGACACGAGCTGAGAAATTGCAAACGTCCAGCAATTGCTCCGAGATGAAAAGTGCCAGCACTGAAAGCTGTTGCTAGCCAGCACCCTTCCTTGGAAGCGCTTTTGTAGGCCTAAGAACACTGTGGCTCTGGGCTTCTCTAGCCACCTCATCTTCTGCTCATCCTCTCGCGCACTCTAAAGAGAGCTCAGGTGAGAAATTGCAAATGTCCAGCAATTGCTCAGAGATGAAAAGTGCCAGCACTGAAAGCTGTTGCTAGCCAGCACCCTTCCTTGGAAGCGCTTTCACAGGCGCAGTAACACTGGGACTTTGCGCTTCTCTAGCCACCAAACGTCACAGTCCTTCTCTTTCCGTCGGTAGACACGAGCTGAGAAATTGCAAACGTCGAGCAATTGCTCCGAGATGAAAAGTGCCAGCACTGAAAGCTGTTGCTAGCCAGCACCCTTCCTTGGAAGAGCTTTTGTAGGCCTAAGAACACTGGGGCTCTGGGCTTCTCTAGCCATCAAACGTCATGGTCCTTCTCTTTCCGTCTCCTAGACACGAGCTGAGAAATTGCAAACGTCGAGCAATTGCTCCGAGATGAAAAGTGCCAGCACTGAAAGCTGTTGCTAGCCAGCACCCTTCCTTGGAAGCGCTTTCACAGGCGCAGCAACACTGGGGCTTTGCGCTTCTATACGCACCAAACGTCACGGTCCTTCTCTTTCCGTCTCGTAGACACGAGCTGAGAAATTGCAAACGTCGAGCAATTGCTCAGAGATGAAAAGTGCCAGCACTGAAAGCTGTTGCTAGCCAGCACCCTTCCTTGGAAGCGCTTTTGTAGGCCTAAGAACACTGGGGCTCTGGGCTTCTCTAGCCACCTCATCTTCTGCTCATCCTCTCGCGCACTCTAAAGAGAGCTCAGGTGAGAAATTGCAAACGTCGAGCAATTGCTCAGAGATGAAAAGTGCCAGCACTGAAAGCTGTTGCTAGCCAGCACCCTTCCTTGGAAGCGCTTTCACAGGCGCAGCAACACTGGGGCTTTGCGCTTCTCTAGCCACCAAACGTCACGGTCCTTCTCTTTCCGTCTCGTAGACACGAGCTGAGAAATTGCAAACGTCCAGCAATTGCTCAGAGATGAAAAGTGCCAGCACTGAAAGCTGTTGCTAGCCAGCACCCTTCCTTGGAAGCGCTTTCACAGGCGCAGCAACACTGGGGCTTTGCGCTTCTATACGCACCAAACGTCACGGTCCTTCTCTTTCCGTCTCCTAGACACGAGCTGAGAAATTGCAAACGTCGAGCAATTGCTCAGAGATGAAAAGTGCCAGCACTGAAAGCTGTTGCTAGCCAGCACCCTTCCTTGGAAGCGCTTTTGTAGGCCTAAGAACACTGGGGCTCTGGGCTTCTCTAGCCACCTCATCTTCTGCTCATCCTCTCGCGCACTCTAAAGAGAGCTCAGGTGAGAAATTACAAACGTCGAGCAATTGCTCAGAGATGAAAAGTGCCAGCACTGAAAGCTGTTGCTAGCCAGCACCCTTCCTTGGAAGCGCTTTCACAGGCGCAGCAACACTGGGGCTTTGCGCTTCTCTAGCCACCAAAAGTCACGGTCCTTCTCTTTCCGTCGGTAGACACGAGCTGAGAAATTGCAAACGTCGAGCAATTGCTCAGAGATGAAAAGTGCCAGCACTGAAAGCTGTTGCTAGCCAGCACCCTTCCTTGGAAGCGCTTTTGTAGCCCTTAGGACACTGGGGCTCTGGGCTTCTCTAGCCACCTCATCTTCTGCTCATCCTCTCGCGCACTCTAAAGAGAGCTCAGGTGAGAAATTGAAAATGTCCAGCAATTGCTCAGAGATGAAAAGTGCCAGCACTGAAAGCTGTTGCTAGCCAGCACCCTTCCTTGGAAGCGCTTTCACAGGCGCAGCAACACTGGGCCTTTGCGCTTCTCTAGCCACCAAAAGTCACGGTCCTTCTCTTTCCGTCGGTAGACACGAGCTGAGAAATTGCAAACGTCGAGCAATTGCTCAGAGATGAAAAGTGCCAGCACTGAAAGCTGTTGCTAGCCAGCACCCTTCCTTGGAAGCGCTTTTGTAGGCCTAAGAACACTGGGGCTCTGGGCTTCTCTAGCCATCAAACGTCATGGTCATTCTCTTTCCATCTCGTAGACATGAGCTGAGAAATTGCAAACGTCGAGCAATTGCTCCGAGATGAAAAGTGCCAGCACTGAAAGCTGTTGCTAGCCAGCACCCTTCCTTGGAAGCGCTTTTGTAGGCCTAAGAACACTGGGGCTCTGGGCTTCTCTAGCCACCTCATCTTCTGCTCATCCTCTCGCGCACTCTAAAGAGAGCTCAGGTGAGAAGTTGCAAACGTCGAGCAATTGCTCAGAGATGAAAAGTGCCAGCACTGAAAGCTGTTGCTAGCCAGCACCCTTCCTTGGAAGCGCTTTCACAGGCGCAGCAACACTGGGGCTTTGCGCTTCTCTACGCACCAAATGTCACGGTCCTTCTCTTTCCGTCTCGTAGACACGAGCTGAGAAATTGCAAACGTCGAGCAATTGCTCAGAGATGAAAAGTGCCAGCACTGAAAGCTGTTGCTAGCCAGCAGCCTTCCTTGGAAGCGCTTTTGTAGGCCTAAGAACACTGGGGCTCTGGGATTCTCTAGCCACCTCATCTTCTGCTCATCCTCTCGCGCACTCTAAAGAGAGCTCAGGTGAGAAATTGCAAACGTCCAGCAATTGCTCAGAGATGAAAAGTGCCCCCACTGAAAGCTGTTGCTAGCCAACACCCTTCCTTGGAAGCGCTTTCACAGGCGCAGCAACACTGGGGCTTTGCGCTTCTCTACCCACCAAACGTCACGGTCCTTCTCTTTCCGTCTCGTAGACACGAGCTGAGAAATTGCAAACGTCGAGCAATTGCTCAGAGATGAAAAGTGCCAGCACTGAAAGCTCTTGCTAGCCAGCACCCTTCCTTGGAAGCGCCTTCACAGGCGCAGCAACACTGGGGCTTTGCGCTTCTCTAGCCACCAAACGTCACGGTCCTTCTCTTTCCGTCTCGTAGACACGAGCTGAGAAATTGCAAACGTCGAGCAATTGCTCAGAGATGAAAAGTGCCAGCACTGAAAGCTGTTGCTAGCCAGCCCCCTTCCTTGGAAGCGCTTTTGTAGGCCTAAGAACACTGGGGCTCTGGGCTTCTCTAGCCACCTCATCTTCTGCTCATCCTCTCGCGCACTCTAAAGAGAGCTCAGGTGAGAAATTGCAAACGTCCAGCAATTGCTCAGAGATGAAAAGTGCCAGCACTGAAAGCTCTTGCTAGCCAGCACCCTTCCTTGGAAGCGCTTTCACAAGCGCAGTAACACTGGGGCTTTGCACTTCTCTAGCTACCAAACGTCACGGTCCTTCTCTTTCCGTCTCGTAGACACGAGCTGAGAAATTGCAAACGTCGAGCAATTGCTCAGAGATGAAAAGTGCCAGCACTGAAAGCTGTTGCTAGCCAGCACCCTTCCTTGGAAGCGCTTTCACAGGTGCAGCAACACTGGGTCTTTGCGCTTCTATACGCACCAAACGTCACGGTCCTTCTCTTTCCGTCTCCTAGACACGAGCTGAGAAATTGCAAACGTCGAGCAATTGCTCAGAGATGAAAAGTGCCAGCACTGAAAGCTGTTGCTAGCCAGCACCCTTCCTTGGAAGCGCTTTTGTAGGCCTAAGAACACTGGGGCTCTGGGCTTCTCTAGCCACCTCATCTTGTGCTCATCCTCTCGCGCACTCTAAAGAGAGCTCAGGTGAGAAATTGCAAACGTCGAGCAATTGCTCAGAGATGAAAAGTGCCAGCACTGAAAGCTGTTGCTAGCCAGCACCCTTCCTTGGAAGCGCTTTCACAGGCGCAGCAACACTGGGGCTTTGCGCTTCTCTAGCCACCAAAAGTCACGGTCCTTCTCTTTCCGTCGGTAGACACGAGCTGAGAAATTGCAAACGTCGAGCAATTGCTCAGAGATGAAAAGTGCCAGCACTGAAAGCTGTTGCTAGCCAGCACCCTTCCTTGGAAGCGCTTTTGTAGGCCTAAGAACACTGGGGCTCTGGGCTTCTCTAGCCACCTCATCTTCTGCTCATCCTCTCGCGCACTCTAAAGAGAGCTCAGGTGAGAAATTGCAAATATCCAGCAATTGCTCCGAGATGAAAAGTGCCAGCACTGAAAGCTGTTGCTAGCCAGCACCCTTCCTTGGAAGCGCTTTTGTAGGCCTAAGAACCCTGGGGCTCTGGGCTTCTCTAGCCACCTAATCTTCTGCTCATCCTCTCGCGCACTCTAAAGAGAGCTCAGGTGAGAAATTGCAAACGACGAGCAATTGCTCAGAGATGAAAAGTGCCAGCACTGAAAGCTCTTGCTAGCCAGCACCCTTCCTTGGAAGCGCTTTTGTAGGCCTAAGAACACTGGGGCTCTGGGCTTCTCTAGCCACCTCATCTTCTGCTCATCCTCTCGCGCACTCTAAAGAGAGCTCAGGTGAGAAATTGCAAACGTCGAGCAATTGCTCAGAGATGAAAAGTGCCAGCACTGAAAGCTCTTGCTAGCCAGCACCCTTCCTTGGAAGCGCTTTCACAGGCGCAGCAACACTGGGGCTTTGCGCTTCTCTAGCCACCAAAAGTCACGGTCCTTCTCTTTCCGTCGGTAGACACGAGCTGAGAAATTGCAAACGTCGAGCAATTGCTCCGAGATGAAAAGTGCCAGCACTGAAAGCTGTTGCTAGCCAGCACCCTTCCTTGGAAGCGCTTTTGTAGGCCTAAGAACACTGGGGCTCTGGGCTTCTCTAGCCACCTCATCTTCTGCTCATCCTCTCGCGCACTCTAAAGAGAGCTCAGGTGAGAAATTGCAAACGTCGAGCAATGGCTCAGAGATGAAAAGTGCCAGCACTGAAAGCTGTTGCTAGCCAGCACCCTTCCTTGGAAGCGCTTTCACAGGCGCAGCAACACTGGGGCTTTGCGCTTCTCTAGCCACCAAAAGTCACGGTCCTTCTCTTTCCGTCGGTAGACACGAGCTGAGAAATTGCAAACGTCCAGCAATTGCTCCGAGATGAAAAGTGCCAGCACTGAAAGCTGTTGCTAGCCAGCACCCTTCCTTGGAAGCGCTTTTGTAGGCCTAAGAACACTGTGGCTCTGGGCTTCTCTAGCCACCTCATCTTCTGCTCATCCTCTCGCGCACTCTAAAGAGAGCTCAGGTGAGAAATTGCAAATGTCCAGCAATTGCTCAGAGATGAAAAGTGCCAGCACTGAAAGCTGTTGCTAGCCAGCACCCTTCCTTGGAAGCGCTTTCACAGGCGCAGTAACACTGGGACTTTGCGCTTCTCTAGCCACCAAACGTCACAGTCCTTCTCTTTCCGTCGGTAGACACGAGCTGAGAAATTGCAAACGTCGAGCAATTGCTCCGAGATGAAAAGTGCCAGCACTGAAAGCTGTTGCTAGCCAGCACCCTTCCTTGGAAGAGCTTTTGTAGGCCTAAGAACACTGGGGCTCTGGGCTTCTCTAGCCATCAAACGTCATGGTCCTTCTCTTTCCGTCTCCTAGACACGAGCTGAGAAATTGCAAACGTCGAACAATTGCTCCGAGATGAAAAGTGCCAGCACTGAAAGCTGTTGCTAGCCAGCACCCTTCCTTGGAAGCGCTTTCACAGGCGCAGCAACACTGGGGCTTTGCGCTTCTATACGCACCAAACGTCACGGTCCTTCTCTTTCCGTCTCGTAGACACGAGCTGAGAAATTGCAAACGTCGAGCAATTGCTCAGAGATGAAAAGTGCCAGCACTGAAAGCTGTTGCTAGCCAGCACCCTTCCTTGGAAGCGCTTTTGTAGGCCTAAGAACACTGGGGCTCTGGGCTTCTCTAGCCACCTCATCTTCTGCTCATCCTCTCGCGCACTCTAAAGAGAGCTCAGGTGAGAAATTGCAAACGTCGAGCAATTGCTCAGAGATGAAAAGTGCCAGCACTGAAAGCTGTTGCTAGCCAGCACCCTTCCTTGGAAGCGCTTTTGTAGGCCTAAGAAGACTGGGGCTCTGGGCTTCTCTACCCACCAAAAGTCACGGTCCTTCTCTTTCCGTCTCGTAGACATGAGCTGAGAAATTGCAAATGTCGAGCAATTGCTCCGAGATGAAAAGTGCCAGCACTGAAAGCTGTTGCTAGCCAGCACCCTTCCTTGGAAGCGCTTTCACAGGCGCAGTAACACTGGGGCTTTGCGCTTCTCTAGCCACCAAACGTCACGGTCCTTCTCTTTCCGTCTCGTAGACATGAGCTGAGAAATTGCAAATGTCGAGCAATTGCTCCGAGATGAAAAGTGCCAGCACTGAAAGCTCTTGCTAGCCAGCACCCTTCCTTGGAAGCGCTTTCACAGGCGCAGCAACACTGGGGCTTTGCGCTTCTCTAGCCACCAAAAGTCACAGTCATTCTCTTTCCGTCTCGTACACATGAGCTGAGAAATTGCAAACGTCGAGCAATTGCTCAGAGATGAAAAGTGCCAGCACTGAAAGCTGTTGCTAGCCAGCCCCCTTCCTTGGAAGCGCTTTTGTAGGCCTAAGAACACTGGGGCTCTGGGCTTCCCTAGCCACCTCATCTTCTGCTCATCCTCTCGCGCACTCTAAAGAGAGCTCAGGTGAGAAATTGCAAACGTCGAGCAATTGCTCAGAGATGAAAAGTGCCAGCACTGAAAGCTCTTGCTAGCCAGCACCCTTCCTTGGAAGCGCTTTCACAGGCGCAGCAACACTGGGGCTTTGCGCTTCTCTACCCACCAAACGTCACGGTCCTTCTCTTTCCGTCTCGTAGACACGAGCTGAGAAATTGCAAACGTCCAGCAATTGCTCCGAGATGAAAAGTGCCAGCACTGAAAGCTGTTGCTAGCCAGCACCCTTCCTTGGAAGCGCTTTTGTAGGCCTAAGAACACTGGGGCTCTGGGCTTCTCTAGCCACCTCATCTTCTGCTCATCCTCTCGCGCACTCTACAGAGAGCTCAGGTGAGAAATTGCAAACGTCGAGCAATTGCTCAGAGATGAAAAGTGCCAGCACTGAAAGCTCTTGCTAGACAGCACCCTTCCTTGGAAGCGCTTTCACAGGCGCAGCAACACTGGGGCTTTGCGCTTCTCTAGCCACCAAACGTCACGGTCCTTCTCTTTCCGTCTCCTAGACACGAGCTGAGAAATTGCAAACGTCGAGCAATTGCTCAGAGATGAAAAGTGCCAGCACTGAAAGCTGTTGCTAGCCAGCACCCTTCCTTGGAAGCGCTTTCACAGGCGCAGCAACACTGGGGCTTTGCGCTTCTCTAGCCACCAAACGTCACGGTCCTTCTCTTTCCGTCGGTAGACACGAGCTGAGAAATTGCAAACGTCGAGCAATTGCTCAGAGATGAAAAGTGCCAGCACTGAAAGCTGTTGCTAGCCAGCACCCTTCCTTGGAAGCGCTTTTGTAGGCCTAAGCACACTGGGGCTCTGGGCTTCTCTAGCCACCTAATCTTCTGCTCATCCTCTCGCGCACTCTAAAGAGAGCTCAGGTGAGAAATTGCAAACGTCGAGCAATTGCTCAGAGATGAAAAGTGCCAGCACTGAAAGCTCTTGCTAGACAGCACCCTTCCTTGGAAGCGCTTTCACAGGCGCAGCAACACTGGGGCTTTGCGCTTCTCTAGCCACCAAACGTCACGGTCCTTCTCTTTCCGTCTCGTAGACACGAGCTGAGAAATTGCAAACGTCGAGCAATTGCTCCGAGATGAAAAGTGCCAGCACTGAAAGCTGTTGCTAGCCAGCACCCTTCCTTGGAAGCGCTTTCACAGGCGCAGCAACACTGGGGCTTTGCGCTTCTATACGCACCAAACGTCACGGTCCTTCTCTTTCCGTCTCCTAGACACGAGCTGAGAAATTGCAAACGTCAAGCAATTGCTCCGAGATGAAAAGTGCCAGCACTGAAAGCTGTTGCTAGCCAGCACCCTTCCTTGGAAGCGCTTTTGTAGGCCTAAGAACACTGGGGCTCTGGGCTTCTCTAGCCACCTCATCTTCTGCTCATCCTCTCGCGCACTCTAAAGAGAGCTCAGGTGAGAAATTGCAAATGTCGAGCAATTGCTCAGAGATGAAAAGTGCCAGCACTGAAAGCTGTTGCTAGCCAGCACCCTTCCTTGGAAGCGCTTTCACAGGCGCAGCAACACTGGGGCTTTGCGCTTCTCTAGCCACCAAACGTCACGGTCCTTCTCTTTCCGTCGGTAGACACGAGCTGAGAAATTGCAAACGTGGAGCAATTGCTCAGAGATGAAAAGTGCCAGCACTGAAAGCTGTTGCTAGCCAGCACCCTTCCTTGGAAGCGCTTTTGTAGGCCTAAGCACACTGGGGCTCTGGGCTTCTCTAGCCACCTCATCTTCTGCTCATCCTCTCGCGCACTCTAAAGAGAGCTCAGGTGAGAAATTGCAAACGTCCAGCAATTGCTCAGAGATGAAAAGTGCCAGCACTGAAAGCTCTTGCTAGCCAGCCCCCTTCCTTGGAAGCGCTTTCACAGGCGCAGCAACACTGGGGCTTTGCGCTTCTCTACGCACCAAATGTCACGGTCCTTCTCTTTCCGTCTTGTAGACACGAGCTGAGAAATTGCAAACGTCGAGCAATTGCTCAGAGATGAAAAGTGCCAGCACTGAAAGCTGTTGCTAGCCAGCCCCCTTCCTTGGAAGCGCTTTTGTAGGCCTAAGCACACTGGGGCTCTGGGCTTCTCTAGCCACCTAATCTTCTGCTCATCCTCGCGCGCACTCTAAAGAGAGCTCAGGTGAGAAATTGCAAACGTCCAGCAATTGCTCCGAGATGAAAAGTGCCAGCACTGAAAGCTGTTGCTAGCCAGCACCCTTCCTTGGAAGCGCTTTCACAGGCGCAGCAACACTGGGGCTTTGCGCTTCTCTAGCCACCAAACGTCACGGTCCTTCTCTTTCCGTCGGTAGACACGAGCTGAGAAATTGCAAACGTCGAGCAATTGCTCAGAGATGAAAAGTGCCAGCACTGAAAGCTGTTGCTAGCCAGCACCCTTCCTTGGAAGCGCTTTTGTAGGCCTAAGAACACTGGGGCTCTGGGCTTCTCTAGCCACCTCATCTTCTGCTCATCCTCTCGCGCACTCTAAAGAGAGCTCAGGTGAGAAATTGCAAACATCGAGCAATTGCTCAGAGATGAAAAGTGCCAGCACTGAAAGCTGCTGCTAGCCAGCACCCTTCCTTGGAAGCGCTTTCACAGGCGCAGTAACACTGGGGCTTTGCGCTTCTCTAGCCACCAAGCGTCACGGTCCTTCTCTTTCCGTCTCGTAGACACGAGCTGAGAAATTGCAAACGTGAGCAATTGCTCCGAGATTAAAAGTGCCAGCACTGAAAGCTGTTGCTAGCCAGCACCCTTCCTTGGAAGCGCTTTTGTAGGCCTAAGAACACTGGGGCTCTGGGCTTCTCTAGCCACCTCATCTTCTGCTCATCCTCGCGCGCACTCTAAAGAGAGCTCAGGTGAGAAATTGCAAACGTCAAGCAATTGCTCAGAGATGAAAAGTGCCAGCACTGAAAGCTGTTGCTAGCCAGCACCCTTCCTTGGAAGCGCTTTCACAGGCGCAGCAACACTGGGGCTTTGCGCTTCTCTAGCCACCAAACGTCACGGTCCTTCTCTTTCCGTCTCGTAGACACGAGCTGAGAAATTGCAAACGTCAAGCAATTGCTCAGAGATGAAAAGTGCCAGCACTGAAAGCTGTTGCTAGCCAGCACCCTTCCTTGGAAGCGCTTTTGTAGGCCTAAGAACACTGGGGCTCTGGGCTTCTCTAGCCACCTCATCTTCTGCTCATCCTCTCGCGCACTCTAAAGAGAGCTCAGGTGAGAAAGTGCAAATGTCCAGCAATTGCTCAGAGATGAAAAGTGCCAGCACTGAAAGCTGTTGCTAGCCAGCCCCCTTCCTTGGAAGCGCTTTCACAGGCGCAGCAACACTGGGGCTTTGCGCTTCTCTACCCACCAAACGTCACGGTCCTTCTCTTTCCGTCTCGTAGACACGAGCTGAGAAATTGCAAACGTCGAGCAATTGCTCAGAGATGAAAAGTGCCAGCACTGAAAGCTGTTGCTAGCCAGCACCCTTCCTTGGAAGCGCTTTCACAGGCGCAGTAACACTGGGGCTTTGCGCTTCTCTAGCCATCAAACGTCATGGTCATTCTCTTTCCGTCTCGTAGACACGAGCTGAGAAATTGCAAACGTCGAGCAATTGCTCAGAGATGAAAAGTGCCAGCACTGAAAGCTGTTGCTAGCCAGCACCCTTCCTTGGAAGCGCTTTTGTAGGCCTAAGAACACTGGGGCTCTGGGCTTCTCTAGCCACCTCATCTTCTGCTCATCCTCTCGCGCACTCTAAAGAGAGCTCAGGTGAGAAATTGCAAACGTCCAGCAATTGCTCAGAGATGAAAAGTGCCAGCACTGAAAGCTCTTGCTAGCCAGCACCCTTCCTTGGAAGCGCTTTCACAAGCGCAGCAACACTGGGGCTTTGCACTTCTCTAGCTACCAAACGTCACGGTCCTTCTCTTTCCGTCTCGTAGACACGAGCTGAGAAATTGCAAACGTCGAGCAATTGCTCCGAGATGAAAAGTGCCAGCACTGAAAGCTGTTGCTAGCCAGCACCCTTCCTTGGAAGCGCTTTCACAGGCGCAGCAACACTGGGGCTTTGCGCTTCTATACGCACCAAACGTCACGGTCCTTCTCTTTCCGTCTCGTAGACACGAGCTGAGAAATTGCAAACGTCGAGCCATTGCTCAGAGATGAAAAGTGCCAGCACTGAAAGCTGTTGCTAGCCAGCACCCTTCCTTGGAAGCGCTTTTGTAGGCCTAAGAACACTGGGGCTCTGGGCTTCTCTAGCCACCTCATCTTCTGCTCATCCTCTCGCGCACTCTAAAGAGAGCTCAGGTGAGAAATTGCAAACGTCCAGCAATTGCTCAGAGATGAAAAGTGCCAGCACTGAAAGCTGTTGCTAGCCAGCACCCTTCCTTGGAAGCGCTTTTGTAGGCCTAAGAACCCTGGGGCTCTGGGCTTCTCTAGCCACCTCATCTTCTGCTCATCCTCTCGCGCACTCTAAAGAGAGCTCAGGTGAGAAATTGCAAACGTCGAGCAATTGCTCAGAGATGAAAAGTGCCAGCACTGAAAGCTGTTGCTAGCCAGCACCCTTCCTTGGAAGCGCTTTTGTAGGCCTAAGAACTCTGGGGCTCTGGGCTTCTCTAGCCACCTCATCTTCTGCGCATCCTCTCGCGCACTCTAAAGAGAGCTCAGGTGAGAAATTGCAAATGTCCAGCAATTGCTCAGAGATGAAAAGTGCCAGCACTGAAAGCTGTTGCTAGCCAGCACCCTTCCTTGGAAGCGCTTTCACAGGCGCAGTAACACTGGGACTTTGCGCTTCTCTAGCCACCAAACGTCACGGTCCTTCTCTTTCCGTCGGTAGACACGAGCTGAGAAATTGCAAACGTCGAGCAATTGCTCAGAGATGAAAAGTGCCAGCACTGAAAGCTGTTGCTAGCCAGCACCCTTCCTTGGAAGCGCTTTTGTAGGCCTAAGAACACTGGGGCTCTGGGCGTCTCTAGCCATCAAACGTCATGGTCATTCTCTTTCCATCTCTTAGACACGAGCTGAGAAATTGCAAACGTCGAGCAATTGCTCAGAGATGAAAAGTGCCAGCACTGAAAGCTGTTGCTAGCCAGCACCCTTCCTTGGAAGCGCTTTTGTAGGCCTAAGAACACTGGGGCTCTGGGCTTCTCTAGCCACCTCATCTTCTGCTCATCCTCTCGCGCACTCTAAAGAGAGCTCAGGTGAGAAATTGCAAACGTCCAGCAATTGCTCAGAGATGAAAAGTGCCAGCACTGAAAGCTGTTGCTAGCCAGCAGCCTTCCTTGGAAGCGCTTTTGTAGGCCTAAGAACCCTGGGGCTCTGGGCTTCTCTAGCCACCTCATCTTCTGCTCATCCTCTCGCGCACTCTAAAGAGAGCTCAGGTGAGAAATTGCAAACGTCCAGCAATTGCTCAGAGATGAAAAGTGCCAGCACTGAAAGCTCTTGCTAGCCAGCACCCTTCCTTGGAAGCGCTTTCACAGGCGCAGCAACACTGGGGCTTTGCGCTTCTCTAGCCACCAAAAGTCACGGTCCTTCTCTTTCCGTCGGTAGACACGAGCTGAGAAATTGCAAACGTCGAGCAATTGCTCAGAGATGAAAAGTGCCAGCACTGAAAGCTGTTGCTAGCCAGCACCCTTCCTTGGAAGCGCTTTTGTAGGCCTAAGAACTCTGGGGCTCTGGGCTTCTCTAGCCACCTCATCTTCTGCTCATCCTCTCGCGCACTCTAAAGAGAGCTCAGGTGAGAAATTGCAAATGTCCAGCAATTGCTCAGAGATGAAAAGTGCCAGCACTGAAAGCTGTTGCTAGCCAGCACCCTTCCTTGGAAGCGCTTTCACAGGCGCAGCAACACTGGGGCTTTGCGCTTCTCTAGCCACCAAACGTCACGGTCCTTCTCTTTCCGTCTCGTAGACACGAGCTGAGAAATTGCAAACGTCGAGCAATTGCTCAGAGATGAAAAGTGCCAGCACTGAAAGCTGTTGCTAGCCAGCACCCTTCCTTGGAAGCGCTTTCACAGGCGCAGTAACACTGGGGCTTTGCGCTTCTCTAGCCATCAAACGTCATGGTCATTCTCTTTCCGTCTCGTAGACACGAGCTGAGAAATTGCAAACGTCGAGCAATTGCTCAGAGATGAAAAGTGCCAGCACTGAAAGCTGTTGCTAGCCAGCACCCTTCCTTGGAAGCGCTTTTGTAGGCCTAAGAACACTGGGGCTCTGGGCTTCTCTAGCCACCTCATCTTCTGCTCATCCTCTCGCGCACTCTAAAGAGAGCTCAGGTGAGAAATTGCAAACGTCCAGCAATTGCTCAGAGATGAAAAGTGCCAGCACTGAAAGCTCTTGCTAGCCAGCACCCTTCCTTGGAAGCGCTTTCACAAGCGCAGCAACACTGGGGCTTTGCACTTCTCTAGCTACCAAACGTCACGGTCCTTCTCTTTCCGTCTCGTAGACACGAGCTGAGAAATTGCAAACGTCGAGCAATTGCTCCGAGATGAAAAGTGCCAGCACTGAAAGCTCTTGCTAGCCAGCACCCTTCCTTGGAAGCGCTTTCACAGGCGCAGCAACACTGGGGCTTTGCGCTTCTATACGCACCAAACGTCACGGTCCTTCTCTTTCCGTCTCCTAGACACGAGCTGAGAAATTGCAAACGTCGAGCCATTGCTCAGAGATGAAAAGTGCCAGCACTGAAAGCTGTTGCTAGCCAGCACCCTTCCTTGGAAGCGCTTTTGTAGGCCTAAGAACACTGGGGCTCTGGGCTTCTCTAGCCACCTCATCTTCTGCTCATCCTCTCGCGCACTCTAAAGAGAGCTCAGGTGAGAAATTGCAAACGTCCAGCAATTGCTCAGAGATGAAAAGTGCCAGCACTGAAAGCTGTTGCTAGCCAGCACCCTTCCTTGGAAGCGCTTTTGTAGGCCTAAGAACCCTGGGGCTCTGGGCTTCTCTAGCCACCTCATCTTCTGCTCATCCTCTCGCGCACTCTAAAGAGAGCTCAGGTGAGAAATTGCAAACGTCCAGCAATTGCTCAGAGATGAAAAGTGCCAGCACTGAAAGCTGTTGCTAGCCAGCACCCTTCCTTGGAAGCGCTTTTGTAGGCCTAAGAACTCTGGGGCTCTGGGCTTCTCTAGCCACCTCATCTTCTGCTCATCCTCTCGCGCACTCTAAAGAGAGCTCAGGTGAGAAATTGCAAATGTCCAGCAATTGCTCAGAGATGAAAAGTGCCAGCACTGAAAGCTGTTGCTAGCCAGCACCCTTCCTTGGAAGCGCTTTCACAGGCGCAGTAACACTGGGACTTTGCGCTTCTCTAGCCACCAAACGTCACGGTCCTTCTCTTTCCGTCGGTAGACACGAGCTGAGAAATTGCAAACGTCGAGCAATTGCTCAGAGATGAAAAGTGCCAGCACTGAAAGCTGTTGCTAGCCAGCACCCTTCCTTGGAAGCGCTTTTGTAGGCCTAAGAACACTGGGGCTCTGGGCGTCTCTAGCCATCAAACGTCATGGTCATTCTCTTTCCATCTCTTAGACACGAGCTGAGAAATTGCAAACGTCGAGCAATTGCTCAGAGATGAAAAGTGCCAGCACTGAAAGCTGTTGCTAGCCAGCACCCTTCCTTGGAAGCGCTTTTGTAGGCCTAAGAAGACTGGGGCTCTGGGCTTCTCTAGCCACCTCATCTTCTGCTCATCCTCTCGCGCACTCTAAAGAGAGCTCAGGTGAGAAATTGCAAACGTCCAGCAATTGCTCAGAGATGAAAAGTGCCAGCACTGAAAGCTGTTGCTAGCCAGCAGCCTTCCTTGGAAGCGCTTTTGTAGGCCTAAGAACCCTGGGGCTCTGGGCTTCTCTAGCCACCTCATCTTCTGCTCATCCTCTCGCGCACTCTAAAGAGAGCTCAGGTGAGAAATTGCAAACGTCCAGCAATTGCTCAGAGATGAAAAGTGCCAGCACTGAAAGCTGTTGCTAGCCAGCACCCTTCCTTGGAAGCGCTTTCACAGGCGCAGCAACACTGGGGCTTTGCGCTTCTCTAGCCACCAAAAGTCACGGTCCTTCTCTTTCCGTCGGTAGACACGAGCTGAGAAATTGCAAACGTCGAGCAATTGCTCAGAGATGAAAAGTGCCAGCACTGAAAGCTGTTGCTAGCCAGCACCCTTCCTTGGAAGCGCTTTTGTAGGCCTAAGAACTCTGGGGCTCTGGGCTTCTCTAGCCACCTCATCTTCTGCTCATCCTCTCGCGCACTCTAAAGAGAGCTCAGGTGAGAAATTGCAAATGTCCAGCAATTGCTCAGAGATGAAAAGTGCCAGCACTGAAAGCTGTTGCTAGCCAGCACCCTTCCTTGGAAGCGCTTTCACAGGCGCAGTAACACTGGGACTTTGCGCTTCTCTAGCCACCAAACGTCACGGTCCTTCTCTTTCCGTCGGTAGACACGAGCTGAGAAATTGCAAACGTCGAGCAATTGCTCAGAGATGAAAAGTGCCAGCACTGAAAGCTGTTGCTAGCCAGCACCCTTCCTTGGAAGCGCTTTTGTAGGCCTAAGAACACTGGGGCTCTGGGCGTCTCTAGCCATCAAACGTCATGGTCATTCTCTTTCCATCTCTTAGACACGAGCTGAGAAATTGCAAACGTCGAGCAATTGCTCAGAGATGAAAAGTGCCAGCACTGAAAGCTGTTGCTAGCCAGCACCCTTCCTTGGAAGCGCTTTTGTAGGCCTAAGAAGACTGGGGCTCTGGGCTTCTCTAGCCACCTCATCTTCTGCTCATCCTCTCGCGCACTCTAAAGAGAGCTCAGGTGAGAAATTGCAAAGGTCGAGCAATTGCTCAGAGATGAAAAGTGCCAGCACTGAAAGCTGTTGCTAGCCAGCACCCTTCCTTGGAAGCGCTTTTGTAGGCCTAAGAAGACTGGGGCTCTGGGCTTCTCTAGCCACCTCATCTTCTGCTCATCCTCTCGCGCACTCTAAAGAGAGCTCAGGTGAGAAATTGCAAACGTCGAGCAATTGCTCAGAGATGAAAAGTGCCAGCACTGAAAGCTGTTGCTAGACAGCACCCTTCCTTGGAAGCGCTTTCACAGGCGCAGCAACACTGGGGCTTTGCGCTTCTCTAGCCACCAAACGTCACGGTCCTTCTCTTTCCGTCGGTAGACACGAGCTGAGAAATTGCAAACGTCGAGCAATTGCTCCGAGATGAAAAGTGCCAGCACTGAAAGCTCTTGCTAGCCAGCCCCCTTCCTTGGAAGCGCTTTCACAGGCGCAGCAACACTGGGGCTTTGCGCTTCTCTAGCCACCAAACGTCACGGTCCTTCTCTTTCCATCTCGTAGACACGAGCTGAGAAATTGCAAACGTCGAGCAATTGCTCAGAGATGAAAAGTGCCAGCACTGAAAGCTGTTGCTAGCCAGCACCCTTCCTTGGAAGCGCTTTTGTAGGCCTAAGCACACTGGGGCTCTGGGCTTCTCTAGCCACCTCATCTTCTGCTCATCCTCTCGCGCACTCTAAAGAGAGCTCAGGTGAGAAATTGCAAACGTCGAGCAATTGCTCAGAGATGAAAAGTGCCAGCACTGAAAGCTGTTGCTAGCCAGCACCCTTCCTTGGAAGCGCTTTCACAGGCGCAGCAACACTGGGGCTTTGCGCTTCTCTAGCCACCAAACGTCACGGTCCTTCTCTTTCCGTCTCCTAGACACGAGCTGAGAAATTGCAAACGTCCAGCAATTGCTCAGAGATGAAAAGTGCCAGCACTGAAAGCTGTTGCTAGCCAGCACCCTTCCTTGGAAGCGCTTTCACAGGCGCAGCAACACTGGGGCTTTGCGCTTCTCTAGCCACCAAACGTCACGGTCCTTCTCTTTCCGTCGGTAGACACGAGCTGAGAAATTGCAAACGTGGAGCAATTGCTCAGAGATGAAAAGTGCCAGCACTGAAAGCTGTTGCTAGCCAGCACCCTTCCTTGGAAGCGCTTTTGTAGGCCTAAGCACACTGGGGCTCTGGGCTTCTCTAGCCACCTCATCTTCTGCTCATCCTCTCGCGCACTCTAAAGAGAGCTCAGGTGAGAAATTGCAAACGTCGAGCAATTGCTCAGAGATGAAAAGTGCCAGCACTGAAAGCTCTTGCTAGCCAGCCCCCTTCCTTGGAAGCGCTTTCACAGGCGCAGCAACACTGGGGCTTTGCGCTTCTCTACGCACCAAATGTCACGGTCCTTCTCTTTCCGTCTTGTAGACACGAGCTGAGAAATTGCAAACGTCGAGCAATTGCTCAGAGATGAAAAGTGCCAGCACTGAAAGCTGTTGCTAGCCAGCCCCCTTCCTTGGAAGCGCTTTTGTAGGCCTAAGCACACTGGGGCTCTGGGCTTCTCTAGCCACCTAATCTTCTGCTCATCCTCTCGCGCACTCTAAAGAGAGCTCAGGTGAGAAATTGCAAACGTCGAGCAATTGCTCAGAGATGAAAAGTGCCAGCACTGAAAGCTGTTGCTAGCCAGCACCCTTCCTTGGAAGCGCTTTCACAGGCGCAGCAACACTGGGGCTTTGCGCTTCTCTAGCCACCAAACGTCACGGTCCTTCTCTTTCCGTCGGTAGACACGAGCTGAGAAATTGCAAACGTCGAGCAATTGCTCAGAGATGAAAAGTGCCAGCACTGAAAGCTGTTGCTAGCCAGCACCCTTCCTTGGAAGCGCTTTTGTAGGCCTAAGCACACTGGGGCTCTGGGCTTCTCTAGCCACCTCATCTTCTGCTCATCCTCTCGCGCACTTTAAAGAGAGCTCAGGTGAGAAATTGCAAACGTCGAGCAATTGCTCAGAGATGAAAAGTGCCAGCACTGAAAGCTGTTGCTAGCCAACACCCTTCCTTGGAAGCGCTTTCACAGGCGCAGCAACACTGGGGCTTTGCGCTTCTCTACCCACCAAACGTCACGGTCCTTCTCTTTCCGTCTCGTAGACACGAGCTGAGAAATTGCAAACGTCGAGCAATTGCTCAGAGATGAAAAGTGCCAGCACTGAAAGCTCTTGCTAGCCAGCACCCTTCCTTGGAAGCGCCTTCACAGGCGCAGCAACACTGGGGCTTTGCGCTTCTCTAGCCACCAAACGTCACGGTCCTTCTCTTTCCGTCTCGTAGACACGAGCTGAGAAATTGCAAACGTCGAGCAATTGCTCAGAGATGAAAAGTGCCAGCACTGAAAGCTCTTGCTAGCCAGCACCCTTCCTTGGAAGCGCTTTCACAGGCGCAGCAACACTGGGCCTTTGCGCTTCTCTAGCCATCAAACGTCATGGTCATTCTCTTTCCGTCTCGTAGACACGAGCTGAGAAATTGCAAACGTCGAGCAATTGCTCAGAGATGAAAAGTGCCAGCACTGAAAGCTGTTGCTAGCCAGCCCCCTTCCTTGGAAGCGCTTTTGTAGGCCTAAGAACACTGGGGCTCTGGGCTTCTCTAGCCACCTAATCTTCTGCTCATCCTCTCGCGCACTCTAAAGAGAGCTCAGGTGAGAAATTGCAAACGTCCAGCAATTGCTCAGAGATGAAAAGTGCCAGCACTGAAAGCTCTTGCTAGCCAGCACCCTTCCTTGGAAGCGCTTTCACAAGCGCAGTAACACTGGGGCTTTGCACTTCTCTAGCTACCAAACGTCACGGTCCTTCTCTTTCCGTCTCGTAGACACGAGCTGAGAAATTGCAAACGTCGAGCAATTGCTCAGAGATGAAAAGTGCCAGCACTGAAAGCTGTTGCTAGCCAGCACCCTTCCTTGGAAGCGCTTTCACAGGTGCAGCAACACTGGGGCTTTGCGCTTCTATACGCACCAAACGTCACGGTCCTTCTCTTTCCGTCTCCTAGACACGAGCTGAGAAATTGCAAACGTCGAGCAATTGCTCAGAGATGAAAAGTGCCAGCACTGAAAGCTGTTGCTAGCCAGCACCCTTCCTTGGAAGCGCTTTTGTAGGCCTAAGAACACTGGGGCTCTGGGCTTCTCTAGCCACCTCATCTTCTGCTCATCCTCTCGCGCACTCTAAAGAGAGCTCAGGTGAGAAATTGCAAACGTCGAGCAATTGCTCAGAGATGAAAAGTGCCAGCACTGAAAGCTGTTGCTAGCCAGCACCCTTCCTTGGAAGCGCTTTCACAGGCGCAGCAACACTGGGGCTTTGCGCTTCTCTAGCCACCAAAAGTCACGGTCCTTCTCTTTCCGTCGGTAGACACGAGCTGAGAAATTGCAAACGTCGAGCAATTGCTCAGAGATGAAAAGTGCCAGCACTGAAAGCTGTTGCTAGCCAGCACCCTTCCTTGGAAGCGCTTTTGTAGGCCTAAGAACACTGGGGCTCTGGGCTTCTCTAGCCACCTCATCTTCTGCTCATCCTCTCGCGCACTCTAAAGAGAGCTCAGGTGAGAAATTGCAAATGTCCAGCAATTGCTCAGAGATGAAAAGTGCCAGCACTGAAAGCTGTTGCTAGCCAGCACCCTTCCTTGGAAGCGCTTTCACAGGCGCAGCAACACTGGGGCTTTGCGCTTCTCTAGCCACCAAACGTCACAGTCCTTCTCTTTCCGTCGGTAGACACGAGCTGAGAAATTGCAAACGTCGAGCAATTGCTCCGAGATGAAAAGTGCCAGCACTGAAAGCTGTTGCTAGCCAGCACCCTTCCTTGGAAGCGCTTTTGTAGGCCTAAGCACACTGGGGCTCTGGGCTTCTCTAGCCATCAAACGTCATGGTCATTCTCTTTCCGTCTCCTAGACACGAGCTGAGAAATTGCAAACGTCGAGCAATTGCTCAGAGATGAAAAGTGCCAGCACTGAAAGCTGTTGCTAGCCAGCACCCTTCCTTGGAAGCGCTTTTGTAGGCCTAAGAACCCTGGGGCTCTGGGCTTCTCTAGCCACCTCATCTTCTGCTCATCCTCTCGCGCACTCTAAAGAGAGCTCAGGTGAGAAATTGCAAACGTCGAGCAATTGCTCAGAGATGAAAAGTGCCAGCACTGAAAGCTCTTGCTAGCCAGCACCCTTCCTTGGAAGCGCTTTTGTAGGCCTAAGAACACTGGGGCTCTGGGCTTCTCTAGCCACCTCATCTTCTGCTCATCCTCTCGCGCACTCTAAAGAGAGCTCAGGTGAGAAATTGCAAACGTCGAGCAATTGCTCAGAGATGAAAAGTGCCAGCACTGAAAGCTGTTGCTAGCCAGCACCCTTCCTTGGAAGCGCTTTCACAGGCGCAGCAACACTGGGGCTTTGCGCTTCTCTAGCCACCAAAAGTCACGGTCCTTCTCTTTCCGTCGGTAGACACGAGCTGAGAAATTGCAAACGTCGAGCAATTGCTCAGAGATGAAAAGTGCCAGCACTGAAAGCTCTTGCTAGCCAGCACCCTTCCTTGGAAGCGCTTTTGTAGGCCTAAGAACACTGGGGCTCTGGGCTTCTCTAGCCACCTCATCTTCTGCTCATCCTCTCGCGCACTCTAAAGAGAGCTCAGGTGAGAAATTGCAAACGTGGAGCAATTGCTCAGAGATGAAAAGTGCCAGCACTGAAAGCTGTTGCTAGCCAGCACCCTTCCTTGGAAGCGCTTTCACAGGCGCAGCAACACTGGGGCTTTGCGCTTCTCTAGCCACCAAAAGTCACGGTCCTTCTCTTTCCGTCGGTAGACACGAGCTGAGAAATTGCAAACGTCGAGCAATTGCTCAGAGATGAAAAGTGCCAGCACTGAAAGCTGTTGCTAGCCAGCACCCTTCCTTGGAAGCGCTTTTGTAGGCCTAAGAACACTGGGGCTCTGGGCTTCTCTAGCCATCAAACGTCATGGTCATTCTCTTTCCATCTCGTAGACATGAGCTGAGAAATTGCAAACGTCGAGCAATTGCTCCGAGATGAAAAGTGCCAGCACTGAAAGCTGTTGCTAGCCAGCACCCTTCCTTGGAAGCGCTTTTGTAGGCCTAAGAACACTGGGGCTCTGGGCTTCTCTAGCCACCTCATCTTCTGCTCATCCTCTCGCGCACTCTAAAGAGAGCTCAGGTGAGAAGTTGCAAACGTCGAGCAATTGCTCAGAGATGAAAAGTGCCAGCACTGAAAGCTGTTGCTAGCCAGCACCCTTCCTTGGAAGCGCTTTTGTAGGCCTAAGAACACTGGGGCTCTGGGCTTCTCTAGCCACCTAATCTTCTGCTCATCCTCTCGCGCACTCTAAAGAGAGCTCAGGTGAGAAATTGCAAATGTCGAGCAATTGCTCAGAGATGAAAAGTGCCAGCACTGAAAGCTGTTGCTAGCCAGCACCCTTCCTTGGAAGCGCTTTCACAGGCGCAGCAACACTGGGGCTTTGCGCTTCTCTACGCACCAAACGTCACGGTCCTTCTCTTTCCGTCTCGTAGACACGAGCTGAGAAATTGCAAACGTCGAGCAATTGCTCCGAGATGAAAAGTGCCAGCACTGAAAGCTGTTGCTAGCCAGAACCCTTCCTTGGAAGCGCTTTTGTAGGCCTAAGAACACTGGGGCTCTGGGCTTCTCTAGCCACCTCATCTTCTGCTCATCCTCTCGCGCACTCTAAAGAGAGCTCAGGTGAGAAATTGCAAACGTCGAGCAATTGCTCAGAGATGAAAAGTGCCCCCACTGAAAGCTGTTGCTAGCCAACACCCTTCCTTGGAAGCGCTTTCACAGGCGCAGCAACACTGGGGCTTTGCGCTTCTCTAGCCACCAAACGTCACGGTCCTTCTCTTTCCGTCTCCTAGACACGAGCTGAGAAATTGCAAACGTCGAGCAATTGCTCAGAGATGAAAAGTGCCAGCACTGAAAGCTGTTGCTAGCCAGCACCCTTCCTTGGAAGCGCCTTCACAGGCGCAGCAACACTGGGGCTTTGCGCTTCTCTAGCCACCAAACGTCACGGTCCTTCTCTTTCCGTCTCGTAGACACGAGCTGAGAAATTGCAAATGTCGAGCAATTGCTCCGAGATGAAAAGTGCCAGCACTGAAAGCTGTTGCTAGCCAGCACCCTTCCTTGGAAGCGCTTTCACAGGCGCAGTAACACTGGGGCTTTGCGCTTCTCTAGCCACCAAACGTCACGGTCCTTCTCTTTCCGTCTCGTAGACATGAGCTGAGAAATTGCAAATGTCGAGCAATTGCTCCGAGATGAAAAGTGCCAGCACTGAAAGCTGTTGCTAGCCAGCACCCTTCCTTGGAAGCGCTTTCACAGGCGCAGCAACACTGGGGCTTTGCGCTTCTCTAGCCACCAAAAGTCACAGTCATTCTCTTTCCGTCTCGTACACATGAGCTGAGAAATTGCAAACGTCGAGCAATTGCTCAGAGATGAAAAGTGCCAGCACTGAAAGCTGTTGCTAGCCAGCACCCTTCCTTGGAAGCGCTTTTGTAGGCCTAAAGAACACTGGGGCTCTGGGCTTCCCTAGCCACCTCATCTTCTGCTCATCCTCTCGCGCACTCTAAAGAGAGCTCAGGTGAGAAATTGCAAACGTCGAGCAATTGCTCAGAGATGAAAAGTGCCAGCACTGAAAGCTCTTGCTAGCCAGCACCCTTCCTTGGAAGCGCTTTCACAGGCGCAGCAACACTGGGGCTTTGCGCTTCTCTACCCACCAAACGTCACGGTCCTTCTCTTTCCGTCTCGTAGACACGAGCTGAGAAATTGCAAACGTCCAGCAATTGCTCCGAGATGAAAAGTGCCAGCACTGAAAGCTGTTGCTAGCCAGCACCCTTCCTTGGAAGCGCTTTTGTAGGCCTAAGAACACTGGGGCTCTGGGCTTCTCTAGCCACCTCATCTTCTGCTCATCCTCTCGCGCACTCTAAAGAGAGCTCAGGTGAGAAATTGCAAACGTCGAGCAATTGCTCAGAGATGAAAAGTGCCAGCACTGAAAGCTCTTGCTAGCCAGCACCCTTCCTTGGAAGCGCTTTCACAGGCGCAGCAACACTGGGGCTTTGCGCTTCTCTACGCACCAAACGTCACGGTCCTTCTCTTTCCGTCTCGTAGACACGAGCTGAGAAATTGCAAACGTCGAGCAATTGCTCCGAGATGAAAAGTGCCAGCACTGAAAGCTGTTGCTAGCCAGCACCCTTCCTTGGAAGCGCTTTCACAGGCGCAGCAACACTGGGGCTTTGCGCTTCTCTAGCCACCAAACGTCACGGTCCTTCTCTTTCCGTCGGTAGACACGAGCTGAGAAATTGCAAACGTCGAGCAATTGCTCAGAGATGAAAAGTGCCAGCACTGAAAGCTGTTGCTAGCCAGCACCCTTCCTTGGAAGCGCTTTTGTAGGCCTAAGCACACTGGGGCTCTGGGCTTCTCTAGCCACCTCATCTTCTGCTCATCCTCTCGCGCACTCTAAAGAGAGCTCAGGTGAGAAATTGCAAACGTCGAGCAATTGCTCAGAGATGAAAAGTGCCAGCACTGAAAGCTCTTGCTAGCCAGCACCCTTCCTTGGAAGCGCTTTCACAGGCGCAGCAACACTGGGGCTTTGCGCTTCTCTAGCCACCAAACGTCACGGTCCTTCTCTTTCCGTCTCGTAGACACGAGCTGAGAAATTGCAAACGTCGAGCAATTGCTCCGAGATGAAAAGTGCCAGCACTGAAAGCTGTTGCTAGCCAGCACCCTTCCTTGGAAACGCTTTCACAGGCGCAGCAACACTGGGGCTTTGCGCTTCTATACGCACCAAACGTCACGGTCCTTCTCTTTCCGTCTCGTAGACACGAGCTGAGAAATTGCAAACGTCAAGCAATTGCTCCGAGATGAAAAGTGCCAGCACTGAAAGCTGTTGCTAGCCAGCACCCTTCCTTGGAAGCGCTTTTGTAGGCCTAAGAACACTGGGGCTCTGGGCTTCTCTAGCCACCTCATCTTCTGCTCATCCTCTCGCGCACTCTAAAGAGAGCTCAGGTGAGAAATTGCAAATGTCGAGCAATTGCTCAGAGATGAAAAGTGCCAGCACTGAAAGCTGTTGCTAGCCAGCACCCTTCCTTGGAAGCGCTTTCACAGGCGCAGCAACACTGGGGCTTTGCGCTTCTCTAGCCACCAAACGTCACGGTCCTTCTCTTTCCGTCGGTAGACACGAGCTGAGAAATTGCAAACGTGGAGCAATTGCTCAGAGATGAAAAGTGCCAGCACTGAAAGCTGTTGCTAGCCAGCACCCTTCCTTGGAAGCGCTTTTGTAGGCCTAATCACACTGGGGCTCTGGGCTTCTCTAGCCACCTCATCTTCTGCTCATCCTCTCGCGCACTCTAAAGAGAGCTCAGGTGAGAAATTGCAAACGTCCAGCAATTGCTCAGAGATGAAAAGTGCCAGCACTGAAAGCTCTTGCTAGCCAGCCCCCTTCCTTGGAAGCGCTTTCACAGGCGCAGCAACACTGGGGCTTTGCGCTTCTCTACGCACCAAATGTCACGGTCCTTCTCTTTCCGTCTTGTAGACACGAGCTGAGAAATTGCAAACGTCGAGCAATTGCTCAGAGATGAAAAGTGCCAGCACTGAAAGCTGTTGCTAGCCAGCCCCCTTCCTTGGAAGCGCTTTTGTAGGCCTAAGCACACTGGGGCTCTGGGCTTCTCTAGCCACCTAATCTTCTGCTCATCCTCGCGCGCACTCTAAAGAGAGCTCAGGTGAGAAATTGCAAACGTCGAGCAATTGCTCAGAGATGAAAAGTGCCAGCACTGAAAGCTGTTGCTAGCCAGCACCCTTCCTTGGAAGCGCTTTCACAGGCGCAGCAACACTGGGGCTTTGCGCTTCTCTAGCCACCAAACGTCACGGTCCTTCTCTTTCCGTCGGTAGACACGAGCTGAGAAATTGCAAACGTCGAGCAATTGCTCAGAGATGAAAAGTGCCAGCACTGAAAGCTGTTGCTAGCCAGCACCCTTCCTTGGAAGCGCTTTTGTAGGCCTAATCACACTGGGGCTCTGGGCTTCTCTAGCCACCTCATCTTCTGCTCATCCTCTCGCGCACTTTAAAGAGAGCTCAGGTGAGAAATTGCAAACATCGAGCAATTGCTCAGAGATGAAAAGTGCCAGCACTGAAAGCTGCTGCTAGCCAGCACCCTTCCTTGGAAGCGCTTTCACAGGCGCAGTAACACTGGGGCTTTGCGCTTCTCTAGCCACCAAGCGTCACGGTCCTTCTCTTTCCGTCTCGTAGACACGAGCTGAGAAATTGCAAACGTGAGCAATTGCTCCGAGATTAAAAGTGCCAGCACTGAAAGCTGTTGCTAGCCAGCACCCTTCCTTGGAAGCGCTTTTGTAGGCCTAAGAACACTGGGGCTCTGGGCTTCTCTAGCCACCTCATCTTCTGCTCATCCTCGCGCGCACTCTAAAGAGAGCTCAGGTGAGAAATTGCAAACGTCAAGCAATTGCTCCGAGATGAAAAGTGCCAGCACTGAAAGCTGTTGCTAGCCAGCACCCTTCCTTGGAAGCGCTTTCACAGGCGCAGCAACACTGGGGCTTTGCGCTTCTCTACCCACCAAACGTCACGGTCCTTCTCTTTCCGTCGGTAGACACGAGCTGAGAAATTGCAAACGTCGAGCAATTGCTCAGAGATGAAAAGTGCCAGCACTGAAAGCTGTTGCTAGCCAGCACCCTTCCTTGGAAGCGCTTTTGTAGGCCTAAGAACACTGGGGCTCTGGGCTTCTCTAGCCACCTCATCTTCTGCTCATCCTCTCGCGCACTCTAAAGAGAGCTCAGGTGAGAAAGTGCAAATGTCCAGCAATTGCTCAGAGATGAAAAGTGCCAGCACTGAAAGCTGTTGCTAGCCAGCACCCTTCCTTGGAAGCGCTTTCACAGGCGCAGCAACACTGGGGCTTTGCGCTTCTCTACCCACCAAACGTCACGGTCCTTCTCTTTCCGTCTCGTAGACACGAGCTGAGAAATTGCAAACGTCGAGCAATTGCTCAGAGATGAAAAGTGCCAGCACTGAAAGCTGTTGCTAGCCAGCACCCTTCCTTGGAAGCGCTTTCACAGGCGCAGTAACACTGGGGCTTTGCGCTTCTCTAGCCATCAAACGTCATGGTCATTCTCTTTCCGTCTCGTAGACACGAGCTGAGAAATTGCAAACGTCGAGCAATTGCTCAGAGATGAAAAGTGCCAGCACTGAAAGCTGTTGCTAGCCAGCACCCTTCCTTGGAAGCGCTTTTGTAGGCCTAAGAACCCTGGGGCTCTGGGCTTCTCTAGCCACCTCATCTTCTGCTCATCCTCTCGCGCACTCTAAAGAGAGCTCAGGTGAGAAATTGCAAATGTCGAGCAATTGCTCAGAGATGAAAAGTGCCAGCACTGAAAGCTGTTGCTAGCCAGCACCCTTCCTTGGAAGCGCTTTCACAAGCGCAGCAACACTGGGGCTTTGCACTTCTCTAGCTACCAAACGTCACGGTCCTTCTCTTTCCGTCTCGTAGACACGAGCTGAGAAATTGCAAACGTCGAGCAATTGCTCAGAGATGAAAAGTGCCAGCACTGAAAGCTCTTGCTAGCCAGCACCCTTCCTTGGAAGCGCTTTCACAGGCGCAGCAACACTGGGGCTTTGCGCTTCTATACGCACCAAACGTCACGGTCCTTCTCTTTCCGTCTCCTAGACACGAGCTGAGAAATTGCAAACGTCGAGCCATTGCTCAGAGATGAAAAGTGCCAGCACTGAAAGCTGTTGCTAGCCAGCACCCTTCCTTGGAAGCGCTTTTGTAGGCCTAAGAACACTGGGGCTCTGGGCTTCTCTAGCCACCTCATCTTCTGCTCATCCTCTCGCGCACTCTAAAGAGAGCTCAGGTGAGAAATTGCAAACGTCCAGCAATTGCTCAGAGATGAAAAGTGCCAGCACTGAAAGCTGTTGCTAGCCAGCACCCTTCCTTGGAAGCGCTTTTGTAGGCCTAAGAACACTGGGGCTCTGGGCTTCTCTAGCCACCTCATCTTCTGCTCATCCTCTCGCGCACTCTAAAGAGAGCTCAGGTGAGAAATTGCAAACGTCCAGCAATTGCTCAGAGATGAAAAGTGCCAGCACTGAAAGCTCTTGCTAGCCAGCACCCTTCCTTGGAAGCGCTTTCACAGGCGCAGCAACACTGGGGCTTTGCGCTTCTCTAGCCACCAAACGTCACGGTCCTTCTCTTTCCGTCTCGTAGACACGAGCTGAGAAATTGCAAACGTCGAGCAATTGCTCCGAGATGAAAAGTGCCAGCACTGAAAGCTGTTGCTAGCCAGCACCCTTCCTTGGAAGCGCTTTCACAGGCGCAGCAACACTGGGGCTTTGCGCTTCTATACGCACCAAACGTCACGGTCCTTCTCTTTCCGTCTCGTAGACACGAGCTGAGAAATTGCAAACGTCAAGCAATTGCTCCGAGATGAAAAGTGCCAGCACTGAAAGCTGTTGCTAGCCAGCACCCTTCCTTGGAAGCGCTTTTGTAGGCCTAAGAACACTGGGGCTCTGGGCTTCTCTAGCCACCTCATCTTCTGCTCATCCTCTCGCGCACTCTAAAGAGAGCTCAGGTGAGAAATTGCAAATGTCGAGCAATTGCTCAGAGATGAAAAGTGCCAGCACTGAAAGCTGTTGCTAGCCAGCCCCCTTCCTTGGAAGCGCTTTCACAGGCGCAGCAACACTGGGGCTTTGCGCTTCTCTAGCCACCAAACGTCACGGTCCTTCTCTTTCCGTCGGTAGACACGAGCTGAGAAATTGCAAACGTGGAGCAATTGCTCAGAGATGAAAAGTGCCAGCACTGAAAGCTGTTGCTAGCCAGCACCCTTCCTTGGAAGCGCTTTTGTAGGCCTAAGCACACTGGGGCTCTGGGCTTCTCTAGCCACCTCATCTTCTGCTCATCCTCTCGCGCACTCTAAAGAGAGCTCAGGTGAGAAATTGCAAACGTCCAGCAATTGCTCAGAGATGAAAAGTGCCAGCACTGAAAGCTCTTGCTAGCCAGCCCCCTTCCTTGGAAGCGCTTTCACAGGCGCAGCAACACTGGGGCTTTGCGCTTCTCTACGCACCAAATGTCACGGTCCTTCTCTTTCCGTCTTGTAGACACGAGCTGAGAAATTGCAAACGTCGAGCAATTGCTCAGAGATGAAAAGTGCCAGCACTGAAAGCTGTTGCTAGCCAGCCCCCTTCCTTGGAAGCGCTTTTGTAGGCCTAAGCACACTGGGGCTCTGGGCTTCTCTAGCCACCTAATCTTCTGCTCATCCTCGCGCGCACTCTAAAGAGAGCTCAGGTGAGAAATTGCAAACGTCGAGCAATTGCTCAGAGATGAAAAGTGCCAGCACTGAAAGCTGTTGCTAGCCAGCACCCTTCCTTGGAAGCGCTTTCACAGGCGCAGCAACACTGGGGCTTTGCGCTTCTCTAGCCACCAAACGTCACGGTCCTTCTCTTTCCGTCGGTAGACACGAGCTGAGAAATTGCAAACGTGAGCAATTGCTCAGAGATGAAAAGTGCCAGCACTGAAAGCTGTTGCTAGCCAGCACCCTTCCTTGGAAGCGCTTTTGTAGGCCTAATCACACTGGGGCTCTGGGCTTCTCTAGCCACCTCATCTTCTGCTCATCCTCTCGCGCACTTTAAAGAGAGCTCAGGTGAGAAATTGCAAACATCGAGCAATTGCTCAGAGATGAAAAGTGCCAGCACTGAAAGCTGCTGCTAGCCAGCACCCTTCCTTGGAAGCGCTTTCACAGGCGCAGTAACACTGGGGCTTTGCGCTTCTCTAGCCACCAAGCGTCACGGTCCTTCTCTTTCCGTCTCGTAGACACGAGCTGAGAAATTGCAAACGTGAGCAATTGCTCCGAGATGAAAAGTGCCAGCACTGAAAGCTGTTGCTAGCCAGCCCCCTTCCTTGGAAGCGCTTTTGTAGGCCTAAGAACACTGGGGCTCTGGGCTTCTCTAGCCACCTCATCTTCTGCTCATCCTCTCGCGCACTCTAAAGAGAGCTCAGGTGAGAAATTGCAAACGTCAAGCAATTGCTCCGAGATGAAAAGTGCCAGCACTGAAAGCTGTTGCTAGCCAGCACCCTTCCTTGGAAGCGCTTTCACAGGCGCAGCAACACTGGGGCTTTGCGCTTCTCTAGCCACCAAACGTCACGGTCCTTCTCTTTCCGTCTCGTAGACACGAGCTGAGAAATTGCAAACGTCGAGCAATTGCTCCGAGATGAAAAGTGCCAGCACTGAAAGCTGTTGCTAGCCAGCACCCTTCCTTGGAAGCGCTTTTGTAGGCCTAAGAACACTGGGGCTCTGGGCTTGTCTAGCCACCTCATCTTCTGCTCATCCTCTCGCGCACTCTAAAGAGAGCTCAGGTGAGAAAGTGCAAATGTCCAGCAATTGCTCAGAGATGAAAAGTGCCAGCACTGAAAGCTGTTGCTAGCCAGCCCCCTTCCTTGGAAGCGCTTTCACAGGCGCAGCAACACTGGGGCTTTGCGCTTCTCTACCCACCAAACGTCACGGTCCTTCTCTTTCCGTCTCGTAGACACGAGCTGAGAAATTGCAAACGTCGAGCAATTGCTCAGAGATGAAAAGTGCCAGCACTGAAAGCTGTTGCTAGCCAGCACCCTTCCTTGGAAGCGCTTTCACAGGCGCAGTAACACTGGGGCTTTGCGCTTCTCTAGCCATCAAACGTCATGGTCATTCTCTTTCCGTCTCGTAGACACGAGCTGAGAAATTGCAAACGTTGAGCAATTGCTCAGAGATGAAAAGTGCCAGCACTGAAAGCTGTTGCTAGCCAGCACCCTTCCTTGGAAGCGCTTTTGTAGGCCTAAGAACCCTGGGGCTCTGGGCTTCTCTAGCCACCTCATCTTCTGCTCATCCTCTCGCGCACTCTAAAGAGAGCTCAGGTGAGAAATTGCAAACGTCCAGCAATTGCTCAGAGATGAAAAGTGCCAGCACTGAAAGCTCTTGCTAGCCAGCACCCTTCCTTGGAAGCGCTTTCACAAGCGCAGCAACACTGGGGCTTTGCACTTCTCTAGCTACCAAACGTCACGGTCCTTCTCTTTCCGTCTCGTAGACACGAGCTGAGAAATTGCAAACGTCGAGCAATTGCTCCGAGATGAAAAGTGCCAGCACTGAAAGCTCTTGCTAGCCAGCACCCTTCCTTGGAAGCGCTTTCACAGGCGCAGCAACACTGGGGCTTTGCGCTTCTATACGCACCAAACGTCACGGTCCTTCTCTTTCCGTCTCCTAGACACGAGCTGAGAAATTGCAAACGTCGAGCCATTGCTCAGAGATGAAAAGTGCCAGCACTGAAAGCTGTTGCTAGCCAGCACCCTTCCTTGGAAGCGCTTTTGTAGGCCTAAGAACCCTGGGGCTCTGGGCTTCTCTAGCCACCTAATCTTCTGCTCATCCTCTCGCGCACTCTAAAGAGAGCTCAGGTGAGAAATTGCAAACGTCCAGCAATTGCTCAGAGATGAAAAGTGCCAGCACTGAAAGCTCTTGCTAGCCAGCAGCCTTCCTTGGAAGCGCTTTTGTAGGCCTAAGAACACTGGGGCTCTGGGCTTCTCTAGCCACCTCATCTTCTGCTCATCCTCTCGCGCACTCTAAAGAGAGCTCAGGTGAGAAATTGCAAACGTCCAGCAATTGCTCAGAGATGAAAAGTGCCAGCACTGAAAGCTCTTGCTAGCCAGCACCCTTCCTTGGAAGCGCTTTCACAGGCGCAGCAACACTGGGACTTTGCGCTTCTCTAGCCACCAAACGTCACGGTCCTTCTCTTTCCGTCGGTAGACACGAGCTGAGAAATTGCAAACGTCGAGCAATTGCTCAGAGATGAAAAGTGCCAGCACTGAAAGCTGTTGCTAGCCAGCACCCTTCCTTGGAAGCGCTTTTGTAGGCCTAAGAACACTGGGGCTCTGGGCGTCTCTAGCCATCAAACGTCATGGTCATTCTCTTTCCATCTCTTAGACACGAGCTGAGAAATTGCAAACGTCGAGCAATTGCTCAGAGATGAAAAGTGCCAGCACTGAAAGCTGTTGCTAGCCAGCCCCCTTCCTTGGAAGCGCTTTTGTAGGCCTAAGAACACTGGGGCTCTGGGCTTCTCTAGCCACCTCATCTTCTGCTCATCCTCTCGCGCACTCTAAAGAGAGCTCAGGTGAGAAATTGCAAAGGTCGAGCAATTGCTCAGAGATGAAAAGTGCCAGCACTGAAAGCTGTTGCTAGCCAGCACCCTTCCTTGGAAGCGCTTTTGTAGGCCTAAGAAGACTGGGGCTCTGGGCTTCTCTAGCCACCTCATCTTCTGCTCATCCTCTCGCGCACTCTAAAGAGAGCTCAGGTGAGAAATTGCAAACGTCGAGCAATTGCTCAGAGATGAAAAGTGCCAGCACTGAAAGCTCTTGCTAGCCAGCACCCTTCCTTGGAAGCGCTTTCACAGGCGCAGCAACACTGGGGCTTTGCGCTTCTCTAGCCACCAAACGTCACGGTCCTTCTCTTTCCGTCGGTAGACACGAGCTGAGAAATTGCAAACGTCGAGCAATTGCTCCGAGATGAAAAGTGCCAGCACTGAAAGCTCTTGCTAGCCAGCCCCCTTCCTTGGAAGCGCTTTCACAGGCGCAGCAACACTGGGGCTTTGCGCTTCTCTAGCCACCAAACGTCACGGTCCTTCTCTTTCCATCTCGTAGACACGAGCTGAGAAATTGCAAACGTCGAGCAATTGCTCAGAGATGAAAAGTGCCAGCACTGAAAGCTGTTGCTAGCCAGCACCCTTCCTTGGAAGCGCTTTTGTAGGCCTAAGAACCCTGGGGCTCTGGGCTTCTCTAGCCACCTCATCTTCTGCTCATCCTCTCGCGCACTCTAAAGAGAGCTCAGGTGAGAAATTGCAAACGTCCAGCAATTGCTCAGAGATGAAAAGTGCCAGCACTGAAAGCTGTTGCTAGCCAGCACCCTTACTTGGAAGCGCTTTCACAGGCGCAGCAACACTGGGGCTTTGCGCTTCTCTAGCCACCAAACGTCACGGTCCTTCTCTTTCCGTCTCGTAGACACGAGCTGAGAAATTGCAAACGTCGAGCAATTGCTCAGAGATGAAAAGTGCCAGCACTGAAAGCTGTTGCTAGCCAGCACCCTTCCTTGGAAGCGCTTTCACAGGCGCAGCAACACTGGGGCTTTGCGCTTCTATACGCACCAAACGTCACGGTCCTTCTCTTTCCGTCTCCTAGACACGAGCTGAGAAATTGCAAACGTCGAGCAATTGCTCAGAGATGAAAAGTGCCAGCACTGAAAGCTGTTGCTAGCCAGCACCCTTCCTTGGAAGCGCTTTTGTAGGCCTAAGAACACTGGGGCTCTGGGCTTCTCTAGCCACCTCATCTTCTGCTCATCCTCTCGCGCACTCTAAAGAGAGCTCAGGTGAGAAATTACAAACGTCGAGCAATTGCTCAGAGATGAAAAGTGCCAGCACTGAAAGCTGTTGCTAGACAGCACCCTTCCTTGGAAGCGCTTTCACAGGCGCAGCAACACTGGGGCTTTGCGCTTCTCTAGCCACCAAAAGTCACGGTCCTTCTCTTTCCGTCGGTAGACACGAGCTGAGAAATTGCAAACGTCGAGCAATTGCTCAGAGATGAAAAGTGCCAGCACTGAAAGCTGTTGCTAGCCAGCACCCTTCCTTGGAAGCGCTTTTGTAGCCCTTAGGACACTGGGGCTCTGGGCTTCTCTAGCCACCTCATCTTCTGCTCATCCTCTCGCGCACTCTAAAGAGAGCTCAGGTGAGAAATTGAAAATGTCCAGCAATTGCTCAGAGATGAAAAGTGCCAGCACTGAAAGCTGTTGCTAGCCAGCACCCTTCCTTGGAAGCGCTTTCACAGGCGCAGCAACACTGGGGCTTTGCGCTTCTCTAGCCACCAAAAGTCACGGTCCTTCTCTTTCCGTCGGTAGACACGAGCTGAGAAATTGCAAACGTCGAGCAATTGCTCAGAGATGAAAAGTGCCAGCACTGAAAGCTGTTGCTAGCCAGCACCCTTCCTTGGAAGCGCTTTTGTAGGCCTAAGAACACTGGGGCTCTGGGCTTCTCTAGCCACCTCATCTTCTGCTCATCCTCTCGCGCACTCTAAAGAGAGCTCAGGTGAGAAGTTGCAAACGTCGAGCAATTGCTCAGAGATGAAAAGTGCCAGCACTGAAAGCTGTTGCTAGCCAGCACCCTTCCTTGGAAGCGCTTTTGTAGGCATAAGAACACTGGGGCTCTGGGCTTCTCTAGCCACCTAATCTTCTGCTCATCCTCTCGCGCACTCTAAAGAGAGCTCAGGTGAGAAATTGCAAATGTCGAGCAATTGCTCAGAGATGAAAAGTGCCAGCACTGAAAGCTGTTGCTAGCCAGCACCCTTCCTTGGAAGCGCTTTCACAGGCGCAGCAACACTGGGGCTTTGCGCTTCTCTACGCACCAAATGTCACGGTCCTTCTCTTTCCGTCTCGTAGACACGAGCTGAGAAATTGCAAACGTCGAGCAATTGCTCAGAGATGAAAAGTGCCAGCACTGAAAGCTGTTGCTAGCCAGCACCCTTCCTTGGAAGCGCTTTTGTAGGCCTAAGAACACTGGGGCTCTGGGCTTCTCTAGCCACCTCATCTTCTGCTCATCCTCTCGCGCACTCTAAAGAGAGCTCAGGTGAGAAATTGCAAACGTCGAGCAATTGCTCAGAGATGAAAAGTGCCAGCACTGAAAGCTGTTGCTAGCCAACACCCTTCCTTGGAAGCGCTTTCACAGGCGCAGCAACACTGGGGCTTTGCGCTTCTCTACCCACCAAACGTCACGGTCCTTCTCTTTCCGTCTCGTAGACACGAGCTGAGAAATTGCAAACGTGGAGCAATTGCTCAGAGATGAAAAGTGCCAGCACTGAAAGCTCTTGCTAGCCAGCACCCTTCCTTGGAAGCGCCTTCACAGGCGCAGCAACACTGGGGCTTTGCGCTTCTCTAGCCACCAAACGTCACGGTCCTTCTCTTTCCGTCTCGTAGACACGAGCTGAGAAATTGCAAACGTCGAGCAATTGCTCAGAGATGAAAAGTGCCAGCACTGAAAGCTCTTGCTAGCCAGCACCCTTCCTTGGAAGCGCTTTCACAGGCGCAGCAACACTGGGCCTTTGCGCTTCTCTAGCCATCAAACGTCATGGTCATTCTCTTTCCGTCTCGTAGACACGAGCTGAGAAATTGCAAACGTGGAGCAATTGCTCAGAGATGAAAAGTGCCAGCACTGAAAGCTGTTGCTAGCCAGCCCCCTTCCTTGGAAGCGCTTTTGTAGGCCTAAGAACACTGGGGCTCTGGGCTTCTCTAGCCACCTCATCTTCTGCTCATCCTCTCGCGCACTCTAAAGAGAGCTCAGGTGAGAAATTGCAAACGTCCAGCAATTGCTCAGAGATGAAAAGTGCCAGCACTGAAAGCTCTTGCTAGCCAGCACCCTTCCTTGGAAGCGCTTTCACAAGCGCAGTAACACTGGGGCTTTGCACTTCTCTAGCTACCAAACGTCACGGTCCTTCTCTTTCCGTCTCGTAGACACGAGCTGAGAAATTGCAAACGTCGAGCAATTGCTCAGAGATGAAAAGTGCCAGCACTGAAAGCTGTTGCTAGCCAGCACCCTTCCTTGGAAGCGCTTTCACAGGTGCAGCAACACTGGGGCTTTGCGCTTCTATACGCACCAAACGTCACGGTCCTTCTCTTTCCGTCTCGTAGACACGAGCTGAGAAATTGCAAACGTCGAGCAATTGCTCAGAGATGAAAAGTGCCAGCACTGAAAGCTGTTGCTAGCCAGCACCCTTCCTTGGAAGCGCTTTTGTAGGCCTAAGAACACTGGGGCTCTGGGCTTCTCTAGCCACCTCATCTTCTGCTCATCCTCTCGCGCACTCTAAAGAGAGCTCAGGTGAGAAATTGCAAACGTCGAGCAATTGCTCAGAGATGAAAAGTGCCAGCACTGAAAGCTGTTGCTAGCCAGCCCCCTTCCTTGGAAGCGCTTTCACAGGCGCAGCAACACTGGGGCTTTGCGCTTGTCTAGCCACCAAAAGTCACGGTCCTTCTCTTTCCGTCGGTAGACACGAGCTGAGAAATTGCAAACGTCGAGCAATTGCTCAGAGATGAAAAGTGCCAGCACTGAAAGCTGTTGCTAGCCAGCACCCTTCCTTGGAAGCGCTTTTGTAGGCCTAAGAACACTGGGGCTCTGGGCTTCTCTAGCCACCTCATCTTCTGCTCATCCTCGCGCGCACTCTAAAGAGAGCTCAGGTGAGAAATTGCAAACGTCAAGCAATTGCTCCGAGATGAAAAGTGCCAACACTGAAAGCTGTTGCTAGCCAGCACCCTTCCTTGGAAGCGCTTTCACAGGCGCAGCAACACTGGGGCTTTGCGCTTCTCTAGCCACCAAACGTCACGGTCCTTCTCTTTCCGTCTCGTAGACACGAGCTGAGAAATTGCAAACGTCGAGCAATTGCTCAGAGATGAAAAGTGCCAGCACTGAAAGCTGTTGCTAGCCAGCACCCTTCCTTGGAAGCGCTTTTGTAGGCCTAAGAACACTGGGGCTCTGGGCTTCTCTAGCCACCTCATCTTCTGCTCATCCTCTCGCGCACTCTAAAGAGAGCTCAGGTGAGAAAGTGCAAATGTCCAGCAATTGCTCAGAGATGAAAAGTGCCAGCACTGAAAGCTGTTGCTAGCCAGCACCCTTCCTTGGAAGCGCTTTCACAGGCGCAGCAACACTGGGGCTTTGCGCTTCTCTACCCACCAAACGTCACGGTCCTTCTCTTTCTGTCTCGTAGACACGAGCTGAGAAATTGCAAACGTCGAGCAATTGCTCAGAGATGAAAAGTGCCAGCACTGAAAGCTGTTGCTAGCCAGCACCCTTCCTTGGAAGCGCTTTCACAGGCGCAGTAACACTGGGGCTTTGCGCTTCTCTAGCCACCAAACGTCACGGTCCTTCTCTTTCCGTCTCGTAGACATGAGCTGAGAAATTGCAAATGTCGAGCAATTGCTCCGAGATGAAAAGTGCCAGCACTGAAAGCTGTTGCTAGCCAGCACCCTTCCTTGGAAGCGCTTTCACAGGCGCAGCAACACTGGGGCTTTGCGCTTCTCTAGCCACCAAAAGTCACAGTCATTCTCTTTCCGTCTCGTACACATGAGCTGAGAAATTGCAAACGTCGAGCAATTGCTCAGAGATGAAAAGTGCCAGCACTGAAAGCTGTTGCTAGCCAGCCCCCTTCCTTGGAAGCGCTTTTGTAGGCCTAAGAACACTGGGGCTCTGGGCTTCCCTAGCCACCTCATCTTCTGCTCATCCTCTCGCGCACTCTAAAGAGAGCTCAGGTGAGAAATTGCAAACGTCGAGCAATTGCTCAGAGATGAAAAGTGCCAGCACTGAAAGCTCTTGCTAGCCAGCACCCTTCCTTGGAAGCGCTTTCACAGGCGCAGCAACACTGGGGTTTTGCGCTTCTATACGCACCAAACGTCACGGTCCTTCTCTTTCCGTCTCGTAGACACGAGCTGAGAAATTGCAAACGTCCAGCAATTGCTCAGAGATGAAAAGTGCCAGCACTGAAAGCTGTTGCTAGCCAGCACCCTTCCTTGGAAGCGCTTTTGTAGGCCTAAGAACACTGGGGCTCTGGGCTTCTCTAGCCACCTCATCTTCTGCTCATCCTCTCGCGCACTCTAAAGAGAGCTCAGGTGAGAAATTGCAAACGTCGAGCAATTGCTCAGAGATGAAAAGTGCCAGCACTGAAAGCTCTTGCTAGCCAGCACCCTTCCTTGGAAGCGCTTTCACAGGCGCAGCAACACTGGGGCTTTGCGCTTCTCTAGCCACCAAACGTCACGGTCCTTCTCTTTCCGTCTCGTAGACACGAGCTGAGAAATTGCAAACGTCGAGCAATTGCTCAGAGATGAAAAGTGCCAGCACTGAAAGCTGTTGCTAGCCAGCACCCTTCCTTGGAAGCGCTTTCACAGGCGCAGCAACACTGGGGCTTTGCGCTTCTCTAGCCACCAAACGTCACGGTCCTTCTCTTTCCGTCTCCTAGACACGAGCTGAGAAATTGCAAACGTCGAGCAATTGCTCAGAGATGAAAAGTGCCAGCACTGAAAGCTGTTGCTAGCCAGCACCCTTCCTTGGAAGCGCTTTTGTAGGCCTAAGAACACTGGGGCTCTGGGCTTCTCTAGCCACCTCATCTTCTGCTCATCCTCTCGCGCACTCTAAAGAGAGCTCAGGTGAGAAATTGCAAACGTCGAGCAATTGCTCCGAGATGAAAAGTGCCAGCACTGAAAGCTGTTGCTAGCCAGCACCCTTCCTTGGAAGCGCTTTCACAGGCGCAGCAACACTGGGGCTTTGCGCTTCTCTACCCAACAAAAGTCACGGTCCTTCTCTTTCCGTCGGTAGACACGAGCTGAGAAATTGCAAACGTCGAGCAATTGCTCCGAGATGAAAAGTGCCAGCACTGAAAGCTGTTGCTAGCCAGCACCCTTCCTTGGAAGCGCTTTTGTAGGCCTAAGCACACTGGGGCTCTGGGCTTCTCTAGCCACCTCATCTTCTGCTCATCCTCTCGCGCACTCTAAAGAGAGCTCAGGTGAGAAATTGCAAACGTCGAGCAATTGCTCAGAGATGAAAAGTGCCAGCACTGAAAGCTCTTGCTAGCCAGCACCCTTCCTTGGAAGCGCTTTCACAGGCGCAGCAACACTGGGGCTTTGCGCTTCTCTAGCCACCAAACGTCACGGTCCTTCTCTTTCCGTCTCGTAGACACGAGCTGAGAAATTGCAAACGTCGAGCAATTGCTCCGAGATGAAAAGTGCCAGCACTGAAAGCTGTTGCTAGCCAGCACCCTTCCTTGGAAGCGCTTTTGTAGGCCTAAGCACACTGGGGCTCTGGGCTTCTCTAGCCACCTCATCTTCTGCTCATCCTCTCGCGCACTCTAAAGAGAGCTCAGGTGAGAAATTGCAAACGTCCAGCAATTGCTCAGAGATGAAAAGTGCCAGCACTGAAAGCTCTTGCTAGCCAGCCCCCTTCCTTGGAAGCGCTTTCACAGGTGCAGCAACACTGGGGCTTTGCGCTTCTATACGCACCAAATGTCACGGTCCTTCTCTTTCCGTCTCGTAGACACGAGCTGAGAAATTGCAAACGTCGAGCAATTGCTCCGAGATGAAAAGTGCCAGCACTGAAAGCTGTTGCTAGCCAGCACCCTTCCTTGGAAGCGCTTTTGTAGGCCTAAGCACACTGGGGCTCTGGGCTTCTCTAGCCACCTAATCTTCTGCTCATCCTCTCGCGCACTCTAAAGAGAGCTCAGGTGAGAAATTGCAAACGTCGAGCAATTGCTCAGAGATGAAAAGTGCCAGCACTGAAAGCTGTTGCTAGCCAGCACCCTTCCTTGGAAGCGCTTTCACAGGCGCAGCAACACTGGGGCTTTGCGCTTCTCTACCCACCAAACGTCACGGTCCTTCTCTTTCCGTCTCGTAGACACGAGCTGAGAAATTGCAAACGTGAGCAATTGCTCCGAGATGAAAAGTGCCAGCACTGAAAGCTGTTGCTAGCCAGCAGCCTTCCTTGGAAGCGCTTTTGTAGGCCTAAGAACACTGGGGCTCTGGGCTTCTCTAGCCACCTCATCTTCTGCTCATCCTCTCGCGCACTCTAAAGAGAGCTCAGGTGAGAAATTGCAAACGTCAAGCAATTGCTCCGAGATGAAAAGTGCCAACACTGAAAGCTGTTGCTAGCCAGCACCCTTCCTTGGAAGCGCTTTCACAGGCGCAGCAACACTGGGGCTTTGCGCTTCTCTAGCCACCAAACGTCACGGTCCTTCTCTTTCCGTCTCGTAGACACGAGCTGAGAAATTGCAAACGTCGAGCAATTGCTCAGAGATGAAAAGTGCCAGCACTGAAAGCTGTTGCTAGCCAGCACCCTTCCTTGGAAGCGCTTTTGTAGGCCTGAGAACACTGGGGCTCTGGGCTTCTCTAGCCACCTCATCTTCTGCTCATCCTCTCGCGCACTCTAAAGAGAGCTCAGGTGAGAAAGTGCAAATGTCCAGCAATTGCTCAGAGATGAAAAGTGCCAGCACTGAAAGCTCTTGCTAGCCAGCACCCTTCCTTGGAAGCGCTTTCACAGGCGCAGCAACACTGGGGCTTTGCGCTTCTCTAGCCACCAAACGTCACGGTCCTTCTCTTTCCGTCTCGTAGACACGAGCTGAGAAATTGCAAACGTCGAGCAATTGCTCAGAGATGAAAAGTGCCAGCACTGAAAGCTGTTGCTAGCCAGCACCCTTCCTTGGAAGCGCTTTCACAGGCGCAGTAACACTGGGGCTTTGCGCTTCTCTAGCCATCAAACGTCATGGTCATTCTCTTTCCGTCTCGTAGACACGAGCTGAGAAATTGCAAACGTCGAGCAATTGCTCAGAGATGAAAAGTGCCAGCACTGAAAGCTGTTGCTAGCCAGCAGCCTTCCTTGGAAGCGCTTTTGTAGGCCTAAGAACCCTGGGGCTCTGGGCTTCTCTAGCCACCTCATCTTCTGCTCATCCTCTCGCGCACTCTAAAGAGAGCTCAGGTGAGAAATTGCAAACGTCCAGCAATTGCTCAGAGATGAAAAGTGCCAGCACTGAAAGCTCT
Source organism: Sarcoramphus papa (assembly GCA_037962945.1). NCBI lineage: Eukaryota > Metazoa > Chordata > Aves > Accipitriformes > Cathartidae > Sarcoramphus > Sarcoramphus papa. The sequence continues at coordinate 2,590,839 of CM075606.1, read as the reverse complement.
TGCTAGCCAGCACCCTTCCTTGGAAGCGCTTTCACAGGCGCAGCAACACTGGGGCTTTGCGCTTCTCTAGCCACCAAACGTCACGGTCCTTCTCTTTCCGTCTCGTAGACACGAGCTGAGAAATTGCAAACGTCGAGCAATTGCTCCGAGATGAAAAGTGCCAGCACTGAAAGCTGTTGCTAGCCAGCACCCTTCCTTGGAAGCGCTTTTGTAGGCCTAAGAACACTGGGGCTCTGGGCTTCTCTAGCCACCTAATCTTCTGCTCATCCTCTCGCGCACTCTAAAGAGAGCTCAGGTGAGAAATTGCAAACGTCAAGCAATTGCTCCGAGATGAAAAGTGCCAACACTGAAAGCTGTTGCTAGCCAGCACCCTTCCTTGGAAGCGCTTTCACAGGCGCAGCAACACTGGGGCTTTGCGCTTCTCTAGCCACCAAACGTCACGGTCCTTCTCTTTCCGTCTCGTAGACACGAGCTGAGAAATTGCAAACGTCGAGCAATTGCTCAGAGATGAAAAGTGCCAGCACTGAAAGCTGTTGCTAGCCAGCACCCTTCCTTGGAAGCGCTTTTGTAGGCCTGAGAACACTGGGGCTCTGGGCTTCTCTAGCCACCTCATCTTCTGCTCATCCTCTCGCGCACTCTAAAGAGAGCTCAGGTGAGAAAGTGCAAATGTCCAGCAATTGCTCAGAGATGAAAAGTGCCAGCACTGAAAGCTCTTGCTAGCCAGCACCCTTCCTTGGAAGCGCTTTCACAGGCGCAGCAACACTGGGGCTTTGCGCTTCTCTAGCCACCAAACGTCACGGTCCTTCTCTTTCCGTCTCGTAGACACGAGCTGAGAAATTGCAAACGTCGAGCAATTGCTCAGAGATGAAAAGTGCCAGCACTGAAAGCTGTTGCTAGCCAGCACCCTTCCTTGGAAGCGCTTTCACAGGCGCAGTAACACTGGGGCTTTGCGCTTCTCTAGCCATCAAACGTCATGGTCATTCTCTTTCCGTCTCGTAGACACGAGCTGAGAAATTGCAAACGTCGAGCAATTGCTCAGAGATGAAAAGTGCCAGCACTGAAAGCTGTTGCTAGCCAGCACCCTTCCTTGGAAGCGCTTTTGTAGGCCTAAGAACCCTGGGGCTCTGGGCTTCTCTAGCCACCTCATCTTCTGCTCATCCTCTCGCGCACTCTAAAGAGAGCTCAGGTGAGAAATTGCAAACGTCCAGCAATTGCTCCGAGATGAAAAGTGCCAGCACTGAAAGCTCTTGCTAGCCAGCACCCTTCCTTGGAAGCGCTTTCACAGGCGCAGCAACACTGGGGCTTTGCGCTTCTCTAGCCACCAAACGTCACGGTCCTTCTCTTTCCGTCTCGTAGACACGAGCTGAGAAATTGCAAACGTGAGCAATTGCTCCGAGATGAAAAGTGCCAGCACTGAAAGCTGTTGCTAGCCAGCCCCCTTCCTTGGAAGCGCTTTTGTAGGCCTAAGAACACTGGGGCTCTGGGCTTCTCTAGCCACCTCATCTTCTGCTCATCCTCGCGCGCACTCTAAAGAGAGCTCAGGTGAGAAATTGCAAACGTCGAGCAATTGCTCCGAGATGAAAAGTGCCAGCACTGAAAGCTGTTGCTAGCCAGCACCCTTCCTTGGAAGCGCTTTCACAGGCGCAGCAACACTGGGGCTTTGCGCTTCTCTAGCCACCAAACGTCACGGTCCTTCTCTTTCCGTCTCGTAGACACGAGCTGAGAAATTGCAAACGTCGAGCAATTGCTCAGAGATGAAAAGTGCCAGCACTGAAAGCTGTTGCTAGCCAGCACCCTTCCTTGGAAGCGCTTTTGTAGGCCTAAGAACACTGGGGCTCTGGGCTTCTCTAGCCACCTCATCTTCTGCTCATCCTCTCGCGCACTCTAAAGAGAGCTCAGGTGAGAAAGTGCAAATGTCCAGCAATTGCTCAGAGATGAAAAGTGCCAGCACTGAAAGCTCTTGCTAGCCAGCACCCTTCCTTGGAAGCGCTTTCACAGGCGCAGCAACACTGGGGCTTTGCGCTTCTCTAGCCACCAAACGTCACGGTCCTTCTCTTTCCGTCTCGTAGACACGAGCTGAGAAATTGCAAACGTCGAGCAATTGCTCAGAGATGAAAAGTGCCAGCACTGAAAGCTCTTGCTAGCCAGCACCCTTCCTTGGAAGCGCTTTTGTAGGCCTAAGAACACTGGGGCTCTGGGCTTCTCTAGCCACCTCATCTTCTGCTCATTCTCTCGCGCACTCTAAAGAGAGCTCAGGTGAGAAAGTGCAAATGTCCAGCAATTGCTCAGAGATGAAAAGTGCCAGCACTGAAAGCTGTTGCTAGCCAGCACCCTTCCTTGGAAGCGCTTTCACAGGCGCAGCAACACTGGGGCTTTGCGCTTCTCTAGCCACCAAACGTCACGGTCCTTCTCTTTCCGTCTCGTAGACACGAGCTGAGAAATTGCAAACGTCCAGCAATTGCTCCGAGATGAAAAGTGCCAGCACTGAAAGCTGTTGCTAGCCAGCACCCTTCCTTGGAAGCGCTTTCACAGGCGCAGCAACACTGGGGCTTTGCGCTTCTCTAGCCACCAAACGTCACGGTCCTTCTCTTTCCGTCTCGTAGACACGAGCTGAGAAATTGCAAACGTCGAGCAATTGCTCCGAGATGAAAAGTGCCAGCACTGAAAGCTGTTGCTAGCCAGCACCCTTCCTTGGAAGCGCTTTCACAGGCGCAGTAACACTGGGGCTTTGCGCTTCTCTAGCCATCAAACGTCATGGTCATTCTCTTTCCGTCTCGTAGACACGAGCTGAGAAATTGCAAACGTCGAGCAATTGCTCAGAGATGAAAAGTGCCAGCACTGAAAGCTGTTGCTAGCCAGCACCCTTCCTTGGAAGCGCTTTTGTAGGCCTAAGAACCCTGGGGCTCTGGGCTTCTCTAGCCACCTCATCTTCTGCTCATCCTCTCGCGCACTCTAAAGAGAGCTCAGGTGAGAAATTGCAAACGTCCAGCAATTGCTCAGAGATGAAAAGTGCCAGCACTGAAAGCTGTTGCTAGCCAGCACCCTTCCTTGGAAGCGCTTTCACAGGCGCAGCAACACTGGGGCTTTGCGCTTCTCTAGCCACCAAACGTCACGGTCCTTCTTTTTCCGTCGGTAGACACGAGCTGAGAAATTGCAAACGTCCAGCAATTGCTCAGAGATGAAAAGTGCCAGCACTGAAAGCTGTTGCTAGCCAGCACCCTTCCTTGGAAGCGCTTTTGTAGGTCTAAGAACCCTGGGGCTCTGGGCTTCTCTAGCCACCTCATCTTCTGCTCATCCTCGCGCGCACTCTAAAGAGAGCTCAGGTGAGAAATTGCAAACGTCGAGCAATTGCTCAGAGATGAAAAGTGCCAGCACTGAAAGCTGTTGCTAGCCAGCACCCTTCCTTGGAAGCGCTTTCACAGGCGCAGCAACACTGGGGCTTTGCGCTTCTCTAGCCACCAAACGTCACGGTCCTTCTCTTTCCGTCTCGTAGACACGAGCTGAGAAATTGCAAACGTCGAGCAATTGCTCAGAGATGAAAAGTGCCAGCACTGAAAGCTGTTGCTAGCCAGCACCCTTCCTTGGAAGCGCTTTTGTAGGCCTAAGAACACTGGGGCTCTGGGCTTCTCTAGCCACCTCATCTTCTGCTCATCCTCTCGCGCACTCTAAAGAGAGCTCAGGTGAGAAAGTGCAAATGTCCAGCAATTGCTCAGAGATGAAAAGTGCCAGCACTGAAAGCTGTTGCTAGCCAGCACCCTTCCTTGGAAGCGCTTTCACAGGCGCAGCAACACTGGGGCTTTGCGCTTCTCTAGCCACCAAACGTCACGGTCCTTCTCTTTCCGTCTCGTAGACACGAGCTGAGAAATTGCAAACGTCGAGCAATTGCTCAGAGATGAAAAGTGCCAGCACTGAAAGCTGTTGCTAGCCAGCACCCTTCCTTGGAAGCGCTTTTGTAGGCCTAAGAACACTGGGGCTCTGGGCTTCTCTAGCCACCTCATCTTCTGCTCATCCTCTCGCGCACTCTAAAGAGAGCTCAGGTGAGAAAGTGCAAATGTCCAGCAATTGCTCAGAGATGAAAAGTGCCAGCACTGAAAGCTGTTGCTAGCCAGCACCCTTCCTTGGAAGCGCTTTCACAGGCGCAGCAACACTGGGGCTTTGCGCTTCTCTAGCCACCAAACGTCACGGTCCTTCTCTTTCCGTCTCCTAGACACGAGCTGAGAAATTGCAAACGTCGAGCAATTGCTCAGAGATGAAAAGTGCCAGCACTGAAAGCTGTTGCTAGCCAGCACCCTTCCTTGGAAGCGCTTTCACAAGCGCAGTAACACTGGGGCTTTGCACTTCTCTAGCTACCAAACGTCACGGTCCTTCTCTTTCCGTCTCGTAGACACGAGCTGAGAAATTGCAAACGTCGAGCAATTGCTCAGAGATGAAAAGTGCCAGCACTGAAAGCTCTTGCTAGCCAGCACCCTTCCTTGGAAGCGCTTTCACAGGCGCAGCAACACTGGGGCTTTGCGCTTCTATACGCACCAAACGTCACGGTCCTTCTCTTTCCGTCTCCTAGACACGAGCTGAGAAATTGCAAACGTCGAGCCATTGCTCAGAGATGAAAAGTGCCAGCACTGAAAGCTGTTGCTAGCCAGCACCCTTCCTTGGAAGCGCTTTTGTAGGCCTAAGAACCCTGGGGCTCTGGGCTTCTCTAGCCACCTCATCTTCTGCTCATCCTCTCGCGCACTCTAAAGAGAGCTCAGGTGAGAAATTGCAAACGTCGAGCAATTGCTCAGAGATGAAAAGTGCCAGCACTGAAAGCTGTTGCTAGCCAGCAGCCTTCCTTGGAAGCGCTTTTGTAGGCCTAAGAACACTGGGGCTCTGGGCTTCTCTAGCCACCTCATCTTCTGCTCATCCTCTCGCGCACTCTAAAGAGAGCTCAGGTGAGAAATTGCAAACGTCCAGCAATTGCTCAGAGATGAAAAGTGCCAGCACTGAAAGCTGTTGCTAGCCAGCACCCTTCCTTGGAAGCGCTTTCACAGGCGCAGCAACACTGGGGCTTTGCGCTTCTCTAGCCACCAAAAGTCACGGTCCTTCTCTTTCCGTCGGTAGACACGAGCTGAGAAATTGCAAACGTCGAGCAATTGCTCAGAGATGAAAAGTGCCAGCACTGAAAGCTGTTGCTAGCCAGCACCCTTCCTTGGAAGCGCTTTTGTAGGCCTAAGAACACTGGGGCTCTGGGCTTCTCTAGCCACCTCATCTTCTGCTCATCCTCTCGCGCACTCTAAAGAGAGCTCAGGTGAGAAATTGCAAATGTCCAGCAATTGCTCAGAGATGAAAAGTGCCAGCACTGAAAGCTGTTGCTAGCCAGCACCCTTCCTTGGAAGCGCTTTCACAGGCGCAGTAACACTGGGACTTTGCGCTTCTCTAGCCACCAAACGTCACGGTCCTTCTCTTTCCGTCGGTAGACACGAGCTGAGAAATTGCAAACGTCGAGCAATTGCTCAGAGATGAAAAGTGCCAGCACTGAAACCTCTTGCTAGCCAGCACCCTTCCTTGGAAGCGCTTTTGTAGGCCTAAGAACACGGGGGCTCTGGGCTTCTCTAGCCATCAAACGTCATGGTCATTCTGTTTCCATCTCTTAGACACGAGCTGAGAAATTGCAAAGGTCGAGCAATTGCTCCGAGATGAAAAGTGCCAGCACTGAAAGCTGTTGCTAGCCAGCACCCTTCCTTGGAAGCTCTTTTGTAGGCCTAAGAACACTGGGGCTCTGGGCTTCTCTAGCCACCTCATCTTCTGCTCATCCTCTCGCGCACTCTAAAGAGAGCTCAGGTGAGAAATTGCAAAGGTCGAGCAATTGCTCAGAGATGAAAAGTGCCAGCACTGAAAGCTCTTGCTAGCCAGCACCCTTCCTTGGAAGCGCTTTCACAGGCGCAGCAACACTGGGGCTTTGCGCTTCTCTAGCCACCAAACGTCACGGTCCTTCTCTTTCCGTCGGTAGACACGAGCTGAGAAATTGCAAACGTCGAGCAATTGCTCCGAGATGAAAAGTGCCAGCACTGAAAGCTCTTGCTAGCCAGCACCCTTCCTTGGAAGCGCTTTCACAGGCGCAGCAACACTGGGGCTTTGCGCTTCTCTAGCCACCAAACGTCACGGTCCTTCTCTTTCCATCTCGTAGACACGAGCTGAGAAATTGCAAACGTCGAGCAATTGCTCAGAGATGAAAAGTGCCAGCACTGAAAGCTCTTGCTAGCCAGCACCCTTCCTTGGAAGCGCTTTTGTAGGCCTAAGCACACTGGGGCTCTGGGCTTCTCTAGCCACCTCATCTTCTGCTCATCCTCTCGCGCACACTAAAGAGAGCTCAGGTGAGAAATTGCAAACGTCGAGCAATTGCTCAGAGATGAAAAGTGCCAGCACTGAAAGCTCTTGCTAGCCAGCACCCTTCCTTGGAAGCGCTTTCACAGGCGCAGCAACACTGGGGCTTTGCGCTTCTATACGCACCAAACGTCACGGTCCTTCTCTTTCCGTCTCGTAGACACGAGCTGAGAAATTGCAAACGTCGAGCAATTGCTCAGAGATGAAAAGTGCCAGCACTGAAAGCTCTTGCTAGCCAGCACCCTTCCTTGGAAGCGCTTTTGTAGGCCTAAGAACCCTGGGGCTCTGGGCTTCTCTAGCCACCTAATCTTCTGCTCATCCTCTCGCGCACTCTAAAGAGAGCTCAGGTGAGAAATTGCAAACGTCGAGCAATTGCTCAGAGATGAAAAGTGCCAGCACTGAAAGCTGTTGCTAGCCAGCCCCCTTCCTTGGAAGCGCTTTCACAGGCGCAGCAACACTGGGGATTTGCGCTTCTCTACCCACCAAACGTCACGGTCATTCTCTTTCCGTCTCGTAGACACGAGCTGAGAAATTGCAAACGTCGAGCAATTGCTCAGAGATGAAAAGTGCCAGCACTGAAAGCTGTTGCTAGCCAGCACCCTTCCTTGGAAGCGCTTTCACAGGCACAGCAACACTGGGGCTTTGCGCTTCTCTAGCCACCAAACGTCACGGTCCTTCTCTTTCCGTCTCGTAGACACGAGCTGAGAAATTGCAAACGTCGAGCAATTGCTCAGAGATGAAAAGTGCCAGCACTGAAAGCTGTTGCTAGCCAGCACCCTTCCTTGGAAGCGCTTTTGTAGGCCTAAGAACACTGGGGCTCTGGGCTTCTCTAGCCACCTCATCTTCTGCTCATCCTCTCGCGCACTCTAAAGAGAGCTCAGGTGAGAAATTACAAACGTCGAGCAATTGCTCAGAGATGAAAAGTGCCAGCACTGAAAGCTGTTGCTAGCCAGCACCCTTCCTTGGAAGCGCTTTCACAAGCGCAGTAACACTGGGGCTTTGCGCTTCTATACGCACCAAACGTCACGGTCCTTCTCTTTCCGTCTCGTAGACACGAGCTGAGAAATTGCAAACGTCGAGCCATTGCTCAGAGATGAAAAGTGCCAGCACTGAAAGCTGTTGCTAGCCAGCACCCTTCCTTGGAAGCGCTTTTGTAGGCCTAAGAACACTGGGGCTCTGGGCTTCTCTAGCCACCTCATCTTCTGCTCATTCTCTCGCGCACTCTAAAGAGAGCTCAGGTGAGAAATTGCAAACGTCGAGCAATTGCTCAGAGATGAAAAGTGCCAGCACTGAAAGCTCTTGCTAGACAGCACCCTTCCTTGGAAGCGCTTTCACAGGCGCAGTAACACTGGGACTTTGCGCTTCTCTAGCCACCAAAAGTCACGGTCCTTCTCTTTCCGTCGGTAGACACGAGCTGAGAAATTGCAAACGTCGAGCAATTGCTCAGAGATGAAAAGTGCCAGCACTGAAAGCTGTTGCTAGCCAGCACCCTTCCTTGGAAGCGCTTTTGTAGGCCTAAGAACACTGGGGCTCTGGGCTTCTCTAGCCATCAAACGTCATGGTCATTCTCTTTCCATCTCTTAGACACGAGCTGAGAAATTGCAAACGTCGAGCAATTGCTCAGAGATGAAAAGTGCCAGCACTGAAAGCTGTTGCTAGCCAGCACCCTTCCTTGGAAGCGCTTTTGTAGGCCTAAGAACCCTGGGGCTCTGGGCTTCTCTAGCCACCTCATCTTCTGCTCATCCTCTCGCGCACTCTAAAGAGAGCTCAGGTGAGAAATTGCAAACGTCGAGCAATTGCTCAGAGATGAAAAGTGCCAGCACTGAAAGCTGTTGCTAGCCAGCACCCTTCCTTGGAAGCGCTTTTGTAGGCCTAAGAACACTGGGGCTCTGGGCTTCTCTAGCCACCTCATCTTCTGCTCATCCTCTCGCGCACTCTAAAGAGAGCTCAGGTGAGAAATTGCAAACGTCGAGCAATTACTCCGAGATGAAAAGTGCCAGCACTGAAAGCTGTTGCTAGCCAGCACCCTTCCTTGGAAGCGCTTTCACAGGCGCAGCAACACTGGGGCTTTGCGCTTCTCTACGCACCAAACGTCACGGTCCTTCTCTTTCCGTCGGTAGACACGAGCTGAGAAATTGCAAACGTCGAGCAATTGCTCCGAGATGAAAAGTGCCAGCACTGAAAGCTGTTGCTAGCCAGCACCCTTCCTTGGAAGCGCTTTCACAGGCGCAGCAACACTGGGGCTTTGCGCTTCTCTAGCCACCAAACGTCACGGTCCTTCTCTTTCCGTCTCGTAGACACGAGCTGAGAAATTGCAAACGTCGAGCAATTGCTCAGAGATGAAAAGTGCCAGCACTGAAAGCTGTTGCTAGCCAGCACCCTTCCTTGGAAGCGCTTTTGTAGGCCTAAGAACACTGGGGCTCTGGGCTTCTCTAGCCACCTCATCTTCTGCTCATCCTCGCGCGCACTCTAAAGAGAGCTCAGGTGAGAAATTGCAAACGTCGAGCAATTGCTCAGAGATGAAAAGTGCCAGCACTGAAAGCTGTTGCTAGCCAGCACCCTTCCTTGGAAGCGCTTTCACAGGCGCAGCAACACTGGGGCTTTGCGCTTCTCTAGCCACCAAACGTCACGGTCCTTCTCTTTCCGTCTCGTAGACACGAGCTGAGAAATTGCAAACGTCGAGCAATTGCTCAGAGATGAAAAGTGCCAGCACTGAAAGCTGTTGCTAGCCAGCACCCTTCCTTGGAAGCGCTTTTGTAGGCCTAAGAACACTGGGGCTCTGGGCTTCTCTAGCCACCTCATCTTCTGCTCATCCTCTCGCGCACTCTACAGAGAGCTCAGGTGAGAAATTGCAAACGTCGAGCAATTGCTCAGAGATGAAAAGTGCCAGCACTGAAAGCTGTTGCTAGCCAGCACCCTTCCTTGGAAGCGCTTTCACAGGCGCAGCAACACTGGGGCTTTGCGCTTCTCTAGCCACCAAACGTCACGGTCCTTCTCTTTCCGTCTCGTAGACATGAGCTGAGAAATTGCAAATGTCGAGCAATTGCTCAGAGATGAAAAGTGCCAGCACTGAAAGCTGTTGCTAGCCAGCACCCTTCCTTGGAAGCGCTTTTGTAGGCCTAAGAACAGTGGGGCTCTGGGCTTCTCTAGCCACCTCATCTTCTGCTCATCCTCTCGCGCACTCTAAAGAGAGCTCAGGTGAGAAATTGCAAATGTCGAGCAATTGCTCAGAGATGAAAAGTGCCAGCACTGAAAGCTGTTGCTAGCCAGCACCCTTCCTTGGAAGCGCTTTCACAGGCGCAGCAACACTGGGGCTTTGCGCTTCTATACGCACCAAATGTCACGGTCCTTCTCTTTCCGTCTTGTAGACACGAGCTGAGAAATTGCAAACGTCGAGCAATTGCTCAGAGATGAAAAGTGCCAGCACTGAAAGCTCTTGCTAGCCAGCACCCTTCCTTGGAAGCGCTTTTGTAGGCCTAAGAACACTGGGGCTCTGGGCTTCTCTAGCCACCTCATCTTCTGCTCATCCTCTCGCGCACTCTAAAGAGAGCTCAGGTGAGAAATTGCAAACGTCGAGCAATTGCTCAGAGATGAAAAGTGCCAGCACTGAAAGCTCTTGCTAGCCAGCACCCTTCCTTGGAAGCGCTTTCACAGGCGCAGCAACACTGGGGCTTTGCGCTTCTCTAGCCACCAAACGTCACGGTCCTTCTCTTTCCGTCGGTAGACACGAGCTGAGAAATTGCAAACGTCGAGCCATTGCTCAGAGATGAAAAGTGCCAGCACTGAAAGCTGTTGCTAGCCAGCCCCCTTCCTTGGAAGCGCTTTTGTAGGCCTAAGAACACTGGGGCTCTGGGCTTCTCTAGCCACCTCATCTTCTGCTCATCCTCGCGCGCACTCTAAAGAGAGCTCAGGTGAGAAATTGCAAACGTCCAGCAATTGCTCAGAGATGAAAAGTGCCAGCACTGAAAGCTGTTGCTAGCCAGCACCCTTCCTTGGAAGCGCTTTCACAGGCGCAGCAACACTGGGGCTTTGCGCTTCTCTAGCCACCAAACGTCACGGTCCTTCTCTTTCCGTCTCGTAGACACGAGCTGAGAAATTGCAAACGTCGAGCAATTGCTCAGAGATGAAAAGTGCCAGCACTGAAAGCTCTTGCTAGCCAGCACCCTTCCTTGGAAGCGCTTTTGTAGGCCTAAGAACACTGGGGCTCTGGGCTTCTCTAGCCACCTCATCTTCTGCTCATCCTCTCGCGCACTCTAAAGAGAGCTCAGGTGAGAAAGTGCAAATGTCCAGCAATTGCTCAGAGATGAAAAGTGCCAGCACTGAAAGCTCTTGCTAGCCAGCACCCTTCCTTGGAAGCGCTTTCACAGGCGCAGCAACACTGGGGCTTTGCGCTTCTCTACCCACCAAACGTCACGGTCCTTCTCTTTCCGTCTCGTAGACACGAGCTGAGAAATTGCAAACGTCGAGCAATTGCTCAGAGATGAAAAGTGCCAGCACTGAAAGCTGTTGCTAGCCAGCACCCTTCCTTGGAAGCGCTTTCACAGGCGCAGTAACACTGGGGCTTTGCACTTCTCTAGCCATCAAACGTCATGGTCATTCTCTTTCCGTCTCGTAGACACGAGCTGAGAAATTGCAAACGTCGAGCAATTGCTCAGAGATGAAAAGTGCCAGCACTGAAAGCTGTTGCTAGCCAGCACCCTTCCTTGGAAGCGCTTTTGTAGGCCTAAGAACCCTGGGGCTCTGGGCTTCTCTAGCCACCTCATCTTCTGCTCATCCTCTCGCGCACTCTAAAGAGAGCTCAGGTGAGAAATTGCAAACGTCGAGCAATTGCTCAGAGATGAAAAGTGCCAGCACTGAAAGCTGTTGCTAGCCAGCACCCTTCCTTGGAAGCGCTTTCACAGGCGCAGCAACACTGGGGCTTTGCGCTTCTCTAGCCACCAAACGTCACGGTCCTTCTCTTTCCGTCTCGTAGACACGAGCTGAGAAATTGCAAACGTGAGCAATTGCTCCGAGATGAAAAGTGCCAGCACTGAAAGCTGTTGCTAGCCAGCACCCTTCCTTGGAAGCGCTTTTGTAGGCCTAAGAACACTGGGGCTCTGGGCTTCTCTAGCCACCTCATCTTCTGCTCATCCTCTCGCGCACTCTAAAGAGAGCTCAGGTGAGAAAGTGCAAATGTCCAGCAATTGCTCAGAGATGAAAAGTGCCAGCACTGAAAGCTGTTGCTAGCCAGCACCCTTCCTTGGAAGCGCTTTCACAGGCGCAGCAACACTGGGGCTTTGCGCTTCTCTAGCCACCAAACGTCACGGTCCTTCTCTTTCCGTCTCGTAGACACGAGCTGAGAAATTGCAAACGTCGAGCAATTGCTCAGAGATGAAAAGTGCCAGCACTGAAAGCTGTTGCTAGCCAGCACCCTTCCTTGGAAGCGCTTTTGTAGGCCTAAGAACACTGGGGCTCTGGGCTTCTCTAGCCACCTCATCTTCTGCTCATCCTCTCGCGCACTCTAAAGAGAGCTCAGGTGAGAAAGTGCAAATGTCCAGCAATTGCTCCGAGATGAAAAGTGCCAGCACTGAAAGCTGTTGCTAGCCAGCACCCTTCCTTGGAAGCGCTTTCACAGGCGCAGCAACACTGGGGCTTTGCGCTTCTCTACCCACCAAACGTCACGGTCCTTCTCTTTCCGTCTCGTAGACACGAGCTGAGAAATTGCAAACGTCGAGCAATTGCTCAGAGATGAAAAGTGCCAGCACTGAAAGCTCTTGCTAGCCAGCACCCTTCCTTGGAAGCGCTTTCACAGGCGCAGTAACACTGGGGCTTTGCGCTTCTCTAGCCATCAAACGTCATGGTCATTCTCTTTCCGTCTCGTAGACACGAGCTGAGAAATTGCAAACGTCGAGCAATTGCTCAGAGATGAAAAGTGCCAGCACTGAAAGCTGTTGCTAGCCAGCACCCTTCCTTGGAAGCGCTTTTGTAGGCCTAAGTACCCTGGGGCTCTGGGCTTCTCTAGCCACCTCATCTTCTGCTCATCCTCTCGCGCACTCTAAAGAGAGCTCAGGTGAGAAATTGCAAACGTCCAGCAATTGCTCAGAGATGAAAAGTGCCAGCACTGAAAGCTCTTGCTAGCCAGCACCCTTCCTTGGAAGCGCTTTCACAAGCGCAGTAACACTGGGGCTTTGCACTTCTCTAGCTACCAAACGTCACGGTCCTTCTCTTTCCGTCTCGTAGACACGAGCTGAGAAATTGCAAACGTCGAGCAATTGCTCAGAGATGAAAAGTGCCAGCACTGAAAGCTCTTGCTAGCCAGCACCCTTCCTTGGAAGCGCTTTCACAGGCGCAGCAACACTGGGGCTTTGCGCTTCTATACGCACCAAACGTCACGGTCCTTCTCTTTCCGTCTCCTAGACACGAGCTGAGAAATTGCAAACGTCGAGCCATTGCTCAGAGATGAAAAGTGCCAGCACTGAAAGCTGTTGCTAGCCAGCACCCTTCCTTGGAAGCGCTTTTGTAGGCCTAAGAACACGGGGGCTCTGGGCTTCTCTAGCCATCAAACGTCATGGTCATTCTGTTTCCATCTCTTAGACACGAGCTGAGAAATTGCAAACGTCGAGCAATTGCTCAGAGATGAAAAGTGCCAGCACTGAAAGCTGTTGCTAGCCAGCACCCTTCCTTGGAAGCGCTTTTGTAGGCCTAAGAACACTGGGGCTCTGGGCTTCTCTAGCCACCTCATCTTCTGCTCATCCTCTCGCGCACTCTAAAGAGAGCTCAGGTGAGAAATTACAAACGTCGAGCAATTGCTCAGAGATGAAAAGTGCCAGCACTGAAAGCTCTTGCTAGCCAGCACCCTTCCTTGGAAGCGCTTTCACAAGCGCAGTAACACTGGGGCTTTGCGCTTCTATACGCACCAAACGTCACGGTCCTTCTCTTTCCGTCTCGTACACATGAGCTGAGAAATTGCAAACGTCGAGCCATTGCTCAGAGATGAAAAGTGCCAGCACTGAAAGCTGTTGCTAGCCAGCCCCCTTCCTTGGAAGCGCTTTTGTAGGCCTAAGAACACTGGGGCTCTGGGCTTCTCTAGCCACCTCATCTTCTGCTCATCCTCTCGCGCACTCTAAAGAGAGCTCAGGTGAGAAATTGCAAATGTCCAGCAATTGCTCAGAGATGAAAAGTGCCAGCACTGAAAGCTGTTGCTAGCCAGCACCCTTCCTTGGAAGCGCTTTCACAGGCGCAGTAACACTGGGACTTTGCGCTTCTCTAGCCACCAAACGTCACGGTCCTTCTCTTTCCGTCGGTAGACACGAGCTGAGAAATTGCAAACGTCGAGCAATTGCTCAGAGATGAAAAGTGCCAGCACTGAAAGCTCTTGCTAGCCAGCACCCTTCCTTGGAAGCGCTTTTGTACGCCTAAGAACACTGGGGCTCTGGGCTTCTCTAGCCATCAAACGTCATGGTCATTCTCTTTCCATCTCTTAGACACGAGCTGAGAAATTGCAAACGTCGAGCAATTGCTCAGAGATGAAAAGTGCCAGCACTGAAAGCTGTTGCTAGCCAGCACCCTTCCTTGGAAGCGCTTTTGTAGGCCTAAGAACACTGGGGCTCTGGGCTTCTCTAGCCACCTCATCTTCTGCTCATCCTCTCGCGCACTCTAAAGAGAGCTCAGGTGAGAAATTGCAAAGGTCGAGCAATTGCTCAGAGATGAAAAGTGCCAGCACTGAAAGCTGTTGCTAGCCAGCACCCTTCCTTGGAAGCGCTTTCACAGGCGCAGCAACACTGGGGCTTTGCGCTTCTAAACGCACCAAGCATCACGGTCCTTCTATTTCCGTCGGTAGACACGAGCTGAGAAATTGCAAACGTCGAGCAATTGCTCCGAGATGAAAAGTGCCAGCACTGAAAGCTGTTGCTAGCCAGCCCCCTTCCTTGGAAGCGCTTTCACAGGCGCAGCAACACTGGGGATTTGCGCTTCTCTACCCACCAAACGTCACGGTCATTCTCTTTCCGTCTCGTAGACACGAGCTGAGAAATTGCAAACGTCGAGCAATTGCTCAGAGATGAAAAGTGCCAGCACTGAAAGCTCTTGCTAGCCAGCACCCTTCCTTGGAAGCGCTTTCACAGGCGCAGTAACACTGGGGCTTTGCGCTTCTCTAGCCATGAAACGTCATGGTCATTCTCTTTCCGTCTCGTAGACACGAGCTGAGAAATTGCAAACGTCGAGCAATTGCTCAGAGATGAAAAGTGCCAGCACTGAAAGCTGTTGCTAGCCAGCACCCTTCCTTGGAAGCGCTTTTGTAGGCCTAAGAACACTGGGGCTCTGGGCTTCTCTAGCCACCTCATCTTCTGCTCATCCTCTCGCGCACTCTAAAGAGAGCTCAGGTGAGAAATTACAAACGTCGAGCAATTGCTCAGAGATGAAAAGTGCCAGCACTGAAAGCTCTTGCTAGCCAGCACCCTTCCTTGGAAGCGCTTTCACAAGCGCAGTAACACTGGGGCTTTGCGCTTCTATACGCACCAAACGTCACGGTCCTTCTCTTTCCGTCTCGTAGACACGAGCTGAGAAATTGCAAACGTCGAGCCATTGCTCAGAGATGAAAAGTGCCAGCACTGAAAGCTGTTGCTAGCCAGCACCCTTCCTTGGAAGCGCTTTTGTAGGCCTAAGAACACTGGGGCTCTGGGCTTCTCTAGCCACCTCATCTTCTGCTCATCCTCTCGCGCACTCTAAAGAGAGCTCAGGTGAGAAATTGCAAATGTCCAGCAATTGCTCAGAGATGAAAAGTGCCAGCACTGAAAGCTGTTGCTAGCCAGCACCCTTCCTTGGAAGCGCTTTCACAGGCGCAGTAACACTGGGGCTTTGCGCTTCTCTAGCCACCAAACGTCACGGTCCTTCTCTTTCCGTCGGTAGACACGAGCTGAGAAATTGCAAACGTCGAGCAATTGCTCAGAGATGAAAAGTGCCAGCACTGAAAGCTCTTGCTAGCCAGCACCCTTCCTTGGAAGCGCTTTTGTAGGCCTAAGAACACTGGGGCTCTGGGCTTCTCTAGCCATCACACGTCATGGTCATTCTCTTTCCATCTCTTAGACACGAGCTGAGAAATTGCAAACGTCGAGCAATTGCTCAGAGATGAAAAGTGCCAGCACTGAAAGCTGTTGCTAGCCAGCACCCTTCCTTGGAAGCGCTTTTGTAGGCCTAAGAACACTGGGGCTCTGGGCTTCTCTAGCCACCTCATCTTCTGCTCATCCTCTCGCGCACTCTAAAGAGAGCTCAGGTGAGAAATTGCAAAGGTCGAGCAATTGCTCAGAGATGAAAAGTGCCAGCACTGAAAGCTGTTGCTAGCCAGCACCCTTCCTTGGAAGCGCTTTTGTAGGCCTAAGAACACTGGGGCTCTGGGCTTCTCTAGCCACCAAACGTCACGGTCCTTCTATTTCCGTCTCGTAGACACGAGCTGAGAAATTGCAAACGTCGAGCAATTGCTCCGAGATGAAAAGTGCCAGCACTGAAAGCTGTTGCTAGCCAGCACCCTTCCTTGGAAGCGCTTTCACAGGCGCAGCAACACTGGGGCTTTGCGCTTCTCTACCCACCAAACGTCACGGTCCTTCTCTTTCCGTCTCGTAGACACGAGCTGAGAAATTGCAAACGTCGAGCAATTGCTCAGAGATGAAAAGTGCCAGCACTGAAAGCTGTTGCTAGCCAGCACCCTTCCTTGGAAGCGCTTTTGTAGGCCTAAGCACACTGGGGCTCTGGGCTTCTCTAGCCACCTCATCTTCTGCTCATCCTCGCGCGCACTCTAAAGAGAGCTCAGGTGAGAAATTGCAAACGTCGAGCAATTGCTCAGAGATGAAAAGTGCCAGCACTGAAAGCTGTTGCTAGCCAGCACCCTTCCTTGGAAGCGCTTTCACAGGCGCAGCAACACTGGGGCTTTGCGCTTCTCTAGCCACCAAACGTCATGGTCCTTCTCTTTCCGTCTCGTAGACATGAGCTGAGAAATTGCAAATGTCGAGCAATTGCTCAGAGATGAAAAGTGCCAGCACTGAAAGCTGTTGCTAGCCAGCACCCTTCCTTGGAAGCGCTTTTGTAGGCCTAAGAACACTGGGGCTCTGGGCTTCTCTAGCCACCTCATCTTCTGCTCATCCTCTCGCGCACTCTAAAGAGAGCTCAGGTGAGAAATTGCAAACGTCGAGCAATTGCTCAGAGATGAAAAGTGCCAGCACTGAAAGCTCTTGCTAGCCAGCACCCTTCCTTGGAAGCGCTTTTGTAGGCCTAAGAAGACTGGGGCTCTGGGCTTCTCTAGCCACCTCATCTTCTGCTCATCCACTCGCGCACTCTAAAGAGAGCTCAGGTGAGAAATTGCAAACGTCGAGCAATTGCTCAGAGATGAAAAGTGCCAGCACTGAAAGCTGTTGCTAGCCAGCACCCTTCCTTGGAAGCGCTTTCACAGGCGCAGCAACACTGGGGCTTTGCGCTTCTCTAGCCACCAAACGTCACGGTCCTTCTCTTTCCGTCGGTAGACACGAGCTGAGAAATTGCAAACGTCGAGCAATTGCTCCGAGATGAAAAGTGCCAGCACTGAAAGCTGTTGCTAGCCAGCACCCTTCCTTGGAAGCGCTTTTGTAGGCCTAAGAACACTGGGGCTCTGGGCTTCTCTAGCCACCTCATCTTCTGCTCATCCTCTCGCGCACTCTAAAGAGAGCTCAGGTGAGAAATTGCAAACGTCGAGCAATTGCTCAGAGATGAAAAGTGCCAGCACTGAAAGCTCTTGCTAGCCAGCACCCTTCCTTGGAAGCGCTTTCACAGGCGCAGTAACACTGGGGCTTTGCGCTTCTCTAGCCACCAAACGTCACGGTCCTTCTCTTTCCGTCTCGTAGACATGAGCTGAGAAATTGCAAATGTCGAGCAATTGCTCAGAGATGAAAAGTGCCAGCACTGAAAGCTGTTGCTAGCCAGCACCCTTCCTTGGAAGCGCTTTCACAGGCGCAGTAACACTGGGGCTTTGCGCTTCTCTAGCCGCCAAACGTCACAGTCATTCTCTTTCCGTCTCGTAGACATGAGCTGAGAAATTGCAAACGTCGAGCAATTGCTCAGAGATGAAAAGTGCCAGCACTGAAAGCTGTTGCTAGCCAGCACCCTTCCTTGGAAGCGCTTTTGTAGGCCTAAGAACACTGGGGCTCTGGGCTTCCCTAGCCACCTCATCTTCTGCTCATCCTCTCGCGCACTCTAAAGAGAGCTCAGGTGAGAAATTGCAAACGTCGAGCAATTGCTCCGAGATGAAAAGTGCCAGCACTGAAAGCTCTTGCTAGCCAGCACCCTTCCTTGGAAGCGCTTTCACAGGCGCAGCAACACTGGGGCTTTGCGCTTCTAAACGCACCAAGCATCACGGTCCTTCTCTTTCCGTCTTGTAGACACGAGCTGAGAAATTACAAACGTCGAGCTATTGCTCCGAGATGAAAAGTGCCAGCACTGAAAGCTCTTGCTAGCCAGCCCCCTTCCTTGGAAGCGCTTTTGTAGGCCTAAGAACACTGGGGCTCTGGGCTTCTCTAGCCACCTCATCTTCTGCTCATCCTCTCGCGCACTCTAAAGAGAGCTCAGGTGAGAAATTGCAAACGTCGAGCAATTGCTCAGAGATGAAAAGTGCCAGCACTGAAAGCTGTTGCTAGCCAGCACCCTTCCTTGGAAGCGCTTTCACAGGCGCAGCAACACTGGGGCTTTGCGCTTCTCTAGCCACCAAACGTCACGGTCCTTCTCTTTCCGTCTCGTAGACACGAGCTGAGAAATTGCAAACGTCGAGCAATTGCTCAGAGATGAAAAGTGCCAGCACTGAAAGCTCTTGCTAGACAGCACCCTTCCTTGGAAGCGCTTTCACAGGCGCAGCAACACTGGGGCTTTGCGCTTCTCTACCCACCAAACGTCACGGTCCTTCTCTTTCCGTCTCGTAGACACGAGCTGAGAAATTGCAAACGTCAAGCAATTGCTCCGAGATGAAAAGTGCCAGCACTGAAAGCTGTTGCTAGCCAGCACCCTTCCTTGGAAGCGCTTTCACAGGCGCAGTAACACTGGGACTTTGCGCTTCTCTAGCCACCAAACGTCACGGTCCTTCTCTTTCCGTCGGTAGACACGAGCTGAGAAATTGCAAACGTCGAGCAATTGCTCCGAGATGAAAAGTGCCAGCACTGAAAGCTCTTGCTAGCCAGCACCCTTCCTTGGAAGCGCTTTTGTAGGCCTAAGAACACTGGGGCTCTGGGCTTCTCTAGCCACCTCATCTTCTGCTCATCCTCTCGCGCACTCTAAAGAGAGCTCAGGTGAGAAATTGCAAAGGTCGAGCAATTGCTCAGAGATGAAAAGTGCCAGCACTGAAAGCTGTTGCTAGCCAGCACCCTTCCTTGGAAGCGCTTTTGTAGGCCTAAGAACACTGGGGCTCTGGGCTTCTCTAGCCACCTCATCTTCTGCTCATCCTCTCGCGCACTCTAAAGAGAGCTCAGGTGAGAAATTGCAAATGTCGAGCAATTGCTCAGAGATGAAAAGTGCCAGCACTGAAAGCTGTTGCTAGCCAGCACCCTTCCTTGGAAGCGCTTTCACAGGCGCAGCAACACTGGGGCTTTGCGCTTCTCTAGCCACCAAACGTCACAGTCCTTCTCTTTCCGTCTCGTAGACACGAGCTGAGAAATTGCAAACGTCGAGCAATTGCTCAGAGATGAAAAGTGCCAGCACTGAAAGCTGTTGCTAGCCAGCACCCTTCCTTGGAAGCGCTTTCACAGGCGCAGCAACACTGGGGCTTTGCGCTTCTATACGCACCAAACGTCACGGTCCTTCTCTTTCCTTCGGTAGACACGAGCTGAGAAATTGCAAACGTCGAGCAATTGCTCAGAGATGAAAAGTGCCAGCACTGAAAGCTGTTGCTAGCCAGCACCCTTCCTTGGAAGCGGTTTTGTAGGCCTAAGCACAATGGGGCTCTGGGCTTCTCTAGCCACCTAATCTTCTGCTCATCCTCTCGCGCACTCTAAAGAGAGCTCAGGTGAGAAATTGCAAACGTCGAGCAATTGCTCAGAGATGAAAAGTGCCAGCACTGAAAGCTGTTGCTAGCCAGCACCCTTCCTTGGAAGCGCTTTCACAGGCGCAGCAACACTGGGGCTTTGCGCTTCTCTACCCACCAAACGTCACGGTCCTTCTCTTTCCGTCGGTAGACACGAGCTGAGAAATTGCAAACGTCCAGCAATTGCTCAGAGATGAAAAGTGCCAGCACTGAAAGCTGTTGCTAGCCAGCACCCTTCCTTGGAAGCGCTTTTGTAGGCATAAAAACACTGGGGCTCTGGGCTTCTCTAGCCACCTCATCTTCTGCTCATCCTCTCGCGCACTCTAAAGAGAGCTCAGGTGAGAAATTGCAAACGTCGAGCAATTGCTCAGAGATGAAAAGTGCCAGCACTGAAAGCTGTTGCTAGCCAGCACCCTTCCTTGGAAGCGCTTTCACAGGCGCAGCAACACTGGGGCTTTGCGCTTCTCTAGCCACCAAACGTCACGGTCCTTCTCTTTCCGTCGGTAGACACGAGCTGAGAAATTGCAAACGTCGAGCAATTGCTCAGAGATGAAAAGTGCCAGCACTGAAAGCTCTTGCTAGACAGCCCCCTTCCTTGGAAGCGCTTTTGTAGGCCTAAGCAAACTGGGGCTCTGGGCTTCTCTAGCCACCTCATCTTCTGCTCATCCTCTCGCGCACTCTAAAGAGAGCTCAGGTGAGAAATTGCAAACGTCGAGCAATTGCTCAGAGATGAAAAGTGCCAGCACTGAAAGCTCTTGCTAGCCAGCAGCCTTCCTTGGAAGCGCTTTCACAGGCGCAGCAACACTGGGGCTTTCGCTTCTATACGCACCAAACGTCACGGTCCTTCTCTTTCCGTCTCCTAGACACGAGCTGAGAAATTGCAAACGTCGAGCAATTGCTCAGAGATGAAAAGTGCCAGCACTGAAAGCTCTTGCTAGACAGCACCCTTCCTTGGAAGCGCTTTCACAGGCGCAGCAACACTGGGGCTTTGCGCTTCTATACGCACCAAACGTCACGGTCCTTCTCTTTCCGTCTCGTAGACACGAGCTGAGAAATTGCAAACGTCGAGCAATTGCTCAGAGATGAAAAGTGCCAGCACTGAAAGCTCTTGCTAGCCAGCACCCTTCCTTGGAAGCGCTTTCACAGGCGCAGCAACACTGGGGCTTTGCGCTTCTCTAGCCACCAAACGTCACAGTCATTCTCTTTCCGTCGGTAGACACGAGCTGAGAAATTGCAAACGTCGAGCAATTGCTCAGAGATGAAAAGTGCCAGCACTGAAAGCTGTTGCTAGCCAGTCCCCTTCCTTGGAAGCGCTTTTGTAGGCCTAAGAACACTGGGGCTCTGGGCTTCTCTAGCCACCTCATCTTCTGCTCATCCTCTCGCGCACTCTAAAGAGAGCTCAGGTGAGAAATTGCAAACGTCCAGCAATTGCTCAGAGATGAAAAGTGCCAGCACTGAAAGCTGTTGCTAGCCAGCCCCCTTCCTTGGAAGCGCTTTTGTAGGCCTAAGAACACTGGGGCTCTGGGCTTCTCTAGCCACCTCATCTTCTGCTCATCCTCTCGCGCACTCTAAAGAGAGCTCAGGTGAGAAATTGCAAACGTCGAGCAATTGCTCCGAGATGAAAAGTGCCAGCACTGAAAGCTCTTCCTAGCCAGCACCCTTCCTTGGAAGCGCTTTCACAGGCGCAGTAACACTGGGGCTTTGCACTTCTGTACGCACCAAACGTCACGGTCCTTCTCTTTCCGTCTCGTAGACACGAGCTGAGAAATTGCAAACGTCGAGCAATTGCTCAGAGATGAAAAGTGCCAGCACTGAAAGCTCTTGCTAGCCAGCACCCTTCCTTGGAAGCGCTTTCACAGGCGCAGCAACACTGGGGCTTTGCGCTTCTATACGCACCAAATGTCACGGTCCTTCTCTTTCCGTCTTGTAGACACGAGCTGAGAAATTGCAAACGTCGAGCAATTGCTCAGAGATGAAAAGTGCCAGCACTGAAAGCTGTTGCTAGCCAGCACCCTTCCTTGGAAGCGCTTTTGTAGGCCTAAGCACACTGGGGCTCTGGGCTTCTCTAGCCACCTAATCTTCTGCTCATCCTCTCGCGCACTCTAAAGAGAGCTCAGGTGAGAAATTGCGAACGTCGAGCAATTGCTCAGAGATGAAAAGTGCCAGCACTGAAAGCTCTTGCTAGCCAGCCCCCTTCCTTGGAAGCGCTTTTGTAGGCCTAAGAACACTGGGGCTTTGCGCTTCTCTAGCCACCAAACGTCACGGTCCTTCTCTTTCCGTCTCGTAGACACGAGCTGAGAAATTGCAAACGTCCAGCAATTGCTCAGAGATGAAAAGTGCCAGCACTGAAAGCTCTTGCTAGCCAGCACCCTTCCTTGGAAGCGCTTTCACAGGCGCAGCAACACTGGGGCTTTGCGCTTCTATACGCACCAAACGTCACGGTCCTTTTTTTTCCGTCGGTAGACACGAGCTGAGAAATTGCAAACGTCGAGCAATTGCTCAGAGATGAAAAGTGCCAGCACTGAAAGCTCTTGCTAGACAGCACCCTTCCTTGGAAGCGCTTTCACAGGCGCAGCAACACTGGGGTTTTGCGCTTCTCTACCCACCAAACGTTACGGTCCTTCTCTTTCCGTCTCATAGACACGAGCTGAGAAATTGCAAACGTGGAGCAATTGCTCCGAGATGAAAAGTGCCAGCACTGAAAGCTGTTGCTAGCCAGCACCCTTCCTTGGAAGCGCTTTTGTAGGCCTAAGAACACTGGGGCTCTGGGCTTCTCTAGCCACCTCATCTTCTGCTCATCCTCTCGCGCACTCTAAAGAGAGCTCAGGTGAGAAATTGCAAACGTCGAGCAATTGCTCAGAGATGAAAAGTGCCAGCACTGAAAGCTGTTGCTAGCCAGCACCCTTCCTTGGAAGCGCTTTCACAGGCGCAGCAACACTGGGGCTTTGCGCTTCTCTACGCACCAAATGTCACGGTCCTTCTCTTTCCTTCGGTAGACACGAGCTGAGAAATTGCAAACGTCCAGCAATTGCTCAGAGATGAAAAGTGCCAGCACTGAAAGCTCTTGCTAGACAGCACCCTTCCTTGGAAGCGCTTTTGTAGGCCTAAAAACACTGGGGCTCTGGGCTTCTCTAGCCACCTCATCTTCTGCTCATCCTCTCGCGCACTCTAAAGAGAGCTCAGGTGAGAAATTGCAAACGTCGAGCAATTGCTCAGAGATGAAAAGTGCCAGCACTGAAAGCTGTTGCTAGCCAGCACCCTTCCTTGGAAGCGCTTTCACAGGCGCAGCAACACTGGGGCTTTGGGCTTCTCTACCCACCAAACGTCACGGTCCTTCTCTTTCCGTCTCGTAGACACGAGCTGAGAAATTGCAAACGTGGAGCAATTGCTCCGAGATGAAAAGTGCCAGCACTGAAAGCTGTTGCTAGCCAGCACCCTTCCTTGGAAGCGCTTTTGTAGGCCTAAGAACACTGGGGCTCTGGGCTTCTCTAGCCACCTCATCTTCTGCTCATCCTCTCACGCACTCTAAAGAGAGCTCAGGTGAGAAATTGCAAACGTCGAGCAATTGCTCCGAGATGAAAAGTGCCAGCACTGAAAGCTCTTGCTAGCCAGCACCCTTCCTTGGAAGCGCTTTCACAGGCGCAGCAACACTGGGGCTTTGCGCTTCTATACGCACCAAACGTCACGGTCCTTCTCTTTCCGTCTTCTAGACACGAGCTGAGAAATTGCAAACGTCCAGCAATTGCTCCGAGATGAAAAGTGCCAGCACTGAAAGCTGTTGCTAGCCAGCACCCTTCCTTGGAAGCGCTTTTGTAGGCCTAAGCACACTGGGGCTCTGGGCTTCTCTAGCCACCTCATCTTCTGCTCATCCTCTCGCGCACTCTAAAGAGAGCTCAGGTGAGAAATTGCAAACGTCGAGCAATTGCTCCGAGATGAAAAGTGCCAGCACTGAAAGCTCTTCCTAGCCAGCACCCTTCCTTGGAAGCGCTTTCACAGGCGCAGTAACACTGGGGCTTTGCACTTCTGTACGCACCAAACGTCACGGTCCTTCTCTTTCCGTCTCGTAGACACGAGCTGAGAAATTGCAAACGTCGAGCAATTGCTCAGAGATGAAAAGTGCCAGCACTGAAAGCTCTTGCTAGCCAGCACCCTTCCTTGGAAGCGCTTTCACAGGCGCAGCAACACTGGGGCTTTGCGCTTCTATACGCACCAAATGTCACGGTCCTTCTCTTTCCGTCTTGTAGACACGAGCTGAGAAATTGCAAACGTCGAGCAATTGCTCAGAGATGAAAAGTGCCAGCACTGAAAGCTGTTGCTAGCCAGCACCCTTCCTTGGAAGCGCTTTTGTAGGCCTAAGCACACTGGGGCTCTGGGCTTCTCTAGCCACCTAATCTTCTGCTCATCCTCTCGCGCACTCTAAAGAGAGCTCAGGTGAGAAATTGCGAACGTCGAGCAATTGCTCAGAGATGAAAAGTGCCAGCACTGAAAGCTCTTGCTAGCCAGCCCCCTTCCTTGGAAGCGCTTTTGTAGGCCTAAGAACACTGGGGCTTTGCGCTTCTCTAGCCACCAAACGTCACGGTCCTTCTCTTTCCGTCTCGTAGACACGAGCTGAGAAATTGCAAACGTCCAGCAATTGCTCAGAGATGAAAAGTGCCAGCACTGAAAGCTCTTGCTAGCCAGCACCCTTCCTTGGAAGCGCTTTCACAGGCGCAGCAACACTGGGGCTTTGCGCTTCTATACGCACCAAACGTCACGGTCCTTTTTTTTCCGTCGGTAGACACGAGCTGAGAAATTGCAAACGTCGAGCAATTGCTCAGAGATGAAAAGTGCCAGCACTGAAAGCTCTTGCTAGACAGCACCCTTCCTTGGAAGCGCTTTCACAGGCGCAGCAACACTGGGGTTTTGCGCTTCTCTACCCACCAAACGTTACGGTCCTTCTCTTTCCGTCTCATAGACACGAGCTGAGAAATTGCAAACGTGGAGCAATTGCTCCGAGATGAAAAGTGCCAGCACTGAAAGCTGTTGCTAGCCAGCACCCTTCCTTGGAAGCGCTTTTGTAGGCCTAAGAACACTGGGGCTCTGGGCTTCTCTAGCCACCTCATCTTCTGCTCATCCTCTCGCGCACTCTAAAGAGAGCTCAGGTGAGAAATTGCAAACGTCGAGCAATTGCTCAGAGATGAAAAGTGCCAGCACTGAAAGCTGTTGCTAGCCAGCACCCTTCCTTGGAAGCGCTTTCACAGGCGCAGCAACACTGGGGCTTTGCGCTTCTCTACGCACCAAATGTCACGGTCCTTCTCTTTCCTTCGGTAGACACGAGCTGAGAAATTGCAAACGTCCAGCAATTGCTCAGAGATGAAAAGTGCCAGCACTGAAAGCTCTTGCTAGACAGCACCCTTCCTTGGAAGCGCTTTTGTAGGCCTAAAAACACTGGGGCTCTGGGCTTCTCTAGCCACCTCATCTTCTGCTCATCCTCTCGCGCACTCTAAAGAGAGCTCAGGTGAGAAATTGCAAACGTCGAGCAATTGCTCAGAGATGAAAAGTGCCAGCACTGAAAGCTGTTGCTAGCCAGCACCCTTCCTTGGAAGCGCTTTCACAGGCGCAGCAACACTGGGGCTTTGGGCTTCTCTACCCACCAAACGTCACGGTCCTTCTCTTTCCGTCTCGTAGACACGAGCTGAGAAATTGCAAACGTGGAGCAATTGCTCCGAGATGAAAAGTGCCAGCACTGAAAGCTGTTGCTAGCCAGCACCCTTCCTTGGAAGCGCTTTTGTAGGCCTAAGAACACTGGGGCTCTGGGCTTCTCTAGCCACCTCATCTTCTGCTCATCCTCTCACGCACTCTAAAGAGAGCTCAGGTGAGAAATTGCAAACGTCGAGCAATTGCTCCGAGATGAAAAGTGCCAGCACTGAAAGCTCTTGCTAGCCAGCACCCTTCCTTGGAAGCGCTTTCACAGGCGCAGCAACACTGGGGCTTTGCGCTTCTATACGCACCAAACGTCACGGTCCTTCTCTTTCCGTCTTCTAGACACGAGCTGAGAAATTGCAAACGTCCAGCAATTGCTCCGAGATGAAAAGTGCCAGCACTGAAAGCTGTTGCTAGCCAGCACCCTTCCTTGGAAGCGCTTTTGTAGGCCTAAGAACACTGGGGCTCTGGGCTTCTCTAGCCACCTCATCTTCTGCTCATCCTCTCGCGCACTCTAAAGAGAGCTCAGGTGAGAAATTGCAAACGTCGAGCAATTGCTCAGAGATGAAAAGTGCCAGCACTGAAAGCTCTTGCTAGCCAGCACCCTTCCTTGGAAGCGCTTTCACAGGCGCAGCAACACTGGGGCTTTGCGCTTCTCTAGCCACCAAACGTCACGGTCCTTCTCTTTCCGTCTCCTAGACACGAGCTGAGAAATTGCAAACGTCCAGCAATTGCTCAGAGATGAAAAGTGCCAGCACTGAAAGCTCTTGCTAGACAGCACCCTTCCTTGGAAGCGCTTTCACAGGCGCAGCAACACTGGGGCTTTGCGCTTCTATACGCACCAAACGTCACGGTCCTTCTCTTTCCGTCGGTAGACACGACCTGAGAAATTGCAAACGTCGAGCAATTGCTCAGAGATGAAAAGTGCCAGCACTGAAAGCTGTTGCTAGCCAGCACCCTTCCTTGGAAGCGCTTTTGTAGGCCTAAGAACACTGGGGCTCTGGGATTCTCTAGCCACCTCATCTTCTGCTCATCCTCTCGCGCACTCTAAAGAGAGCTCAGGTGAGAAATTACAAACGTCGAGCAATTGCTCAGAGATGAAAAGTGCCAGCACTGAAAGCTGTTGCTAGCCAGCACCCTTCCTTGGAAGCGCTTTCACAGGTGCAGCAACACTGGGGCTTTGCACTTCTCTACGCACCAAACGTCACGGTCATTCTCTTTCTGTCTCGTAGACACGAGCTGAGAAATTGCAAACGTCGAGCAATTGCTCAGAGATGAAAAGTGCCAGCACTGAAAGCTGTTGCTAGCCAGCACCCTTCCTTGGAAGCGCTTTCACAGGCGCAGCAACACTGGGGCTTTGCGCTTCTATACGCACCAAGCATCACGGTCATTCTCTTTCCGTCTCGTAGACACGAGCTGAGAAATTGCAAACGTCGAGCAATTGCTCAGAGATGAAAAGTGCCAGCACTGAAAGCTCTTGCTAGCCAGCACCCTTCCTTGGAAGCGCTTTTGTAGGCCTAAGAACACTGGGGCTCTGGGCTTCTCTAGCCACCTCATCTTCTGCTCATCCTCTCGCGCACTCTAAAGAGAGCTCAGGTGAGAAATTGCAAACGTCGAGCAATTGCTCAGAGATGAAAAGTGCCAGCACTGAAAGCTCTTGCTAGCCAGCACCCTTCCTTGGAAGCGCTTTCACAGGCGCAGCAACACTGGGGCTTTGCGCTTCTATACGCACCAAATGTCACGGTCCTTCTCTTTCCGTCTTGTAGACACGAGCTGAGAAATTGCAAACGTCCAGCAATTGCTCAGAGATGAAAAGTGCCAGCACTGAAAGCTGTTGCTAGCCAGCACCCTTCCTTGGAAGCGCTTTTGTAGGCCTAAGAACACTGGGGCTCTGGGCTTCTCTAGCCACCTCATCTTCTGCTCATCCTCTCGCGCACTCTAAAGAGAGCTCAGGTGAGAAATTGCAAACGTCGAGCAATTGCTCAGAGATGAAAAGTGCCAGCACTGAAAGCTGTTGCTAGCCAGCACCCTTCCTTGGAAGCGCTTTCACAGGCGCAGTAACACTGGGGCTTTGCGCTTCTCTAGCCACCAAACGTCACGGTCCTTCTCTTTCCGTCTCGTAGACACGAGCTGAGAAATTGCAAACGTCCAGCAATTGCTCAGAGATGAAAAGTGCCAGCACTGAAAGCTCTTGCTAGCCAGCACCCTTCCTTGGAAGCGCTTTCACAGGCGCAGCAACACTGGGGCTTTGCGCTTCTATACGCACCAAATGTCACGGTCCTTCTCTTTCCATCGGTAGACACGACCTGAGAAATTGCAAACGTGGAGCAATTGCTCAGAGATGAAAAGTGCCAGCACTGAAAGCTGTTGCTAGCCAGCACCCTTCCTTGGAAGCGCTTTTGTAGGCCTAAGAACACTGGGGCTCTGGGCTTCTCTAGCCACCTCATCTTCTGCTCATCCTCTCGCGCACTCTAAAGAGAGCTCAGGTGAGAAATTGCAAACGTCGAGCAATTGCTCAGAGATGAAAAGTGCCAGCACTGAAAGCTGTTGCTAGCCAGCACCCTTCCTTGGAAGCGCTTTCACAGGCGCAGCAACACTGGGGCTTTGCGCTTCTCTACGCACCAAACGTCACGGTCCTTCTCTTTCCGTCTCGTAGACACGAGCTGAGAAATTGCAAACGTCGAGCAATTGCTCAGAGATGAAAAGTGCCAGCACTGAAAGCTCTTGCTAGCCAGCACCCTTCC
Organism: Sarcoramphus papa; assembly: GCA_037962945.1. Classification (NCBI taxonomy): domain Eukaryota; kingdom Metazoa; phylum Chordata; class Aves; order Accipitriformes; family Cathartidae; genus Sarcoramphus; species Sarcoramphus papa. The sequence goes on along the minus strand of CM075606.1, from coordinate 2,563,044 downwards.
TTGGAAGCGCTTTCACAGGCGCAGCAACACTGGGGCTTTGCGCTTCTCTACGCACCAAACGTCACGGTCCTTCTCTTTCCGTCGGTAGACACGAGCTGAGAAATTGCAAACGTCGAGCAATTGCTCAGAGATGAAAAGTGCCAGCACTGAAAGCTGTTGCTAGCCAGCACCCTTCCTTGGAAGCGCTTTCACAGGCGCAGCAACACTGGGGCTTTGCGCTTCTCTAGCCACCAAACGTCACGGTCCTTCTCTTTCCGTCTCCTAGACACGAGCTGAGAAATTGCAAACGTCGAGCAATTGCTCCGAGATGAAAAGTGCCAGCACTGAAAGCTGTTGCTAGCCAGCACCCTTCCTTGGAAGCGCTTTTGTAGGCCTAAGAACACTGGGGCTCTGGGCTTCTCTAGCCACCTCATCTTCTGCTCATCCTCTCGCGCACTCTAAAGAGAGCTCAGGTGAGAAATTGCAAACGTCCAGCAATTGCTCAGAGATGAAAAGTGCCAGCACTGAAAGCTGTTGCTAGCCAGCACCCTTCCTTGGAAGCGCTTTCACAGGCGCAGCAACACTGGGGCTTTGCGCTTCTCTACCCACCAAACGTCACGGTCCTTCTCTTTCCGTCTCGTAGACACGAGCTGAGAAATTGCAAACGTCGAGCAATTGCTCAGAGATGAAAAGTGCCAGCACTGAAAGCTGTTGCTAGCCAGCACCCTTCCTTGGAAGCGCTTTTGTAGGCCTAAGAACACTGGGGCTCTGGGCTTCTCTAGCCACCTCATCTTCTGCTCATCCTCTCGCGCACTCTAAAGAGAGCTCAGGTGAGAAATTGCAAACGTCGAGCAATTGCTCAGAGATGAAAAGTGCCAGCACTGAAAGCTGTTGCTAGCCAGCACCCTTCCTTGGAAGCGCTTTCACAGGTGCAGCAACACTGGGGCTTTGCGCTTCTCTAGCCACCAAACGTCACGGTCCTTCTCTTTCCGTCGGTAGACACGAGCTGAGAAATTGCAAACGTCGAGCAATTGCTCAGAGATGAAAAGTGCCAGCACTGAAAGCTGTTGCTAGCCAGCACCCTTCCTTGGAAGCGCTTTCACAGGCGCAGCAACACTGGGGCTTTGCGCTTCTCTACCCACCAAAAGTCACGGTCCTTCTCTTTCCGTCGGTAGACACGAGCTGAGAAATTGCAAACGTCCAGCAATTGCTCAGAGATGAAAAGTGCCAGCACTGAAAGCTGTTGCTAGCCAGCACCCTTCCTTGGAAGCGCTTTTGTAGGCCTAAGAACACTGGGGCTCTGGGCTTCTCTAGCCACCTCATCTTCTGCTCATCCTCTCGCGCACTCTAAAGAGAGCTCAGGTGAGAAATTGCAAACGTCGAGCAATTGCTCAGAGATGAAAAGTGCCAGCACTGAAAGCTCTTGCTAGCCAGCACCCTTCCTTGGAAGCGCTTTCACAGGCGCAGCAACACTGGGGCTTTGCGCTTCTATACGCACCAAACGTCACGGTCATTCTCTTTCCGTCTCCTAGACACGAGCTGAGAAATTGCAAACGTCGAGCAATTGCTCAGAGATGAAAAGTGCCAGCACTGAAAGCTCTTGCTAGCCAGCACCCTTCCTTGGAAGCGCTTTCACAGGCGCAGCAACACTGGGGCTTTGCGCTTCTATACGCACCAAACGTCACGGTCCTTCTCTTTCCGTCGGTAGACACGAGCTGAGAAATTGCAAACGTCGAGCAATTGCTCAGAGATGAAAAGTGCCAGCACTGAAAGCTCTTGCTAGACAGCACCCTTCCTTGGAAGCGCTTTCACAGGCGCAGCAACACTGGGGCTTTGCGCTTCTGTACGCACCAAACGTCACGGTCCTTCTCTTTCCGTCTCGTAGACACGAGCTGAGAAATTGCAAACGTCGAGCAATTGCTCAGAGATGAAAAGTGCCAGCACTGAAAGCTGTTGCTAGCCAGCCCCCTTCCTTGGAAGCGCTTTTGTAGGCCTAAGAACACTGGGGCTCTGGGCTTCTCTAGCCACCTCATCTTCTGCTCATCCTCTCGCGCACTCTAAAGAGAGCTCAGGTGAGAAATTGCAAACGTCGAGCAATTGCTCAGAGATGAAAAGTGCCAGCACGGAAAGCTGTTGCTAGCCAGCACCCTTCCTTGGAAGCGCTTTCACAGGCGCAGCAACACTGGGGCTTTGCGCTTCTCTAGCCACCAAACGTCACGGTCCTTCTCTTTCCGTCTCGTAGACACGAGCTGAGAAATTGCAAACGTCCAGCAATTGCTCCGAGATGAAAAGTGCCAGCACTGAAAGCTGTTGCTAGCCAGCACCCTTCCTTGGAAGCGCTTTTGTAGGCCTAAGAACACTGGGGCTCTGGGCTTCTCTAGCCACCTCATCTTCTGCTCATCCTCTCGCGCACTCTAAAGAGAGCTCAGGTGAGAAATTGCAAACGTCGAGCAATTGCTCAGAGATGAAAAGTGCCAGCACTGAAAGCTGTTGCTAGCCAGCACCCTTCCTTGGAAGCGCTTTCACAGGCGCAGCAACACTGGGGTTTTGCGCTTCTCTACCCACCAAACGTCACGGTCCTTCTCTTTCCGTCTCATAGACACGAGCTGAGAAATTGCAAACGTGGAGCAATTGCTCCGAGATGAAAAGTGCCAGCACTGAAAGCTGTTGCTAGCCAGCCCCCTTCCTTGGAAGCGCTTTTGTAGGCCTAAGAACACTGGGGCTCTGGGCTTCTCTAGCCACCTCATCTTCTGCTCATCCTCTCGCGCACTCTAAAGAGAGCTCAGGTGAGAAATTGCAAACGTCGAGCAATTGCTCAGAGATGAAAAGTGCCAGCACTGAAAGCTCTTGCTAGCCAGCACCCTTCCTTGGAAGCGCTTTCACAGGCGCAGCAACACTGGGGCTTTACGCTTCTCTAGCCACCAAACGTCACGGTCATTCTCTTTCCGTCTCCTAGACACGAGCTGAGAAATTGCAAACGTCCAGCAATTGCTCAGAGATGAAAAGTGCCAGCACTGAAAGCTCTTGCTAGCCAGCACCCTTCCTTGGAAGCGCTTTCACAGGCGCAGCAACACTGGGGCTTTGCGCTTCTATACGCACCAAATGTCACGGTCCTTCTCTTTCCATCGGTAGACACGACCTGAGAAATTGCAAACGTGGACCAATTGCTCAGAGATGAAAAGTGCCAGCACTGAAAGCTGTTGCTAGCCAGCACCCTTCCTTGGAAGCGCTTTCACAGGCGCAGCAACACTGGTGCTTTGCGCTTCTATACGCACCAAGCATCACGGTCATTCTCTTTCCGTCTCGTAGACACGAGCTGAGAAATTGCAAAAGTCGAGCAATTGCTCAGAGATGAAAAGTGCCAGCACTGAAAGCTCTTGCTAGCCAGCACCCTTCCTTGGAAGCGCTTTTGTAGGCCTAAGAACACTGGGGCTCTGGGCTTCTCTAGCCACCTCATCTTCTGCTCATCCTCTCGCGCACTCTAAAGAGAGCTCAGGTGAGAAATTGCAAACGTCCAGCAATTGCTCAGAGATGAAAAGTGCCAGCACTGAAAGCTCTTGCTAGCCAGCCCCCTTCCTTGGAAGCGCTTTCACAGGCGCAGTAACACTGGGACTTTGCGCTTCTATACGCACCAAACGTCACGGTCCTTCTCTTTCCGTCTCGTAGACACGAGCTGAGAAATTGCAAACGTCCAGCAATTGCTCAGAGATGAAAAGTGCCAGCACTGAAAGCTCTTGCTAGCCAGCACCCTTCCTTGGAAGCGCTTTCACAGGCGCAGCAACACTGGGGCTTTGCGCTTCTCTAGCCACCAAACGTCACGGTCATTCTCTTTCCGTCTCCTAGACACGAGCTGAGAAATTGCAAACGTCCAGCAATTGCTCAGAGATGAAAAGTGCCAGCACTGAAAGCTCTTGCTAGCCAGCACCCTTCCTTGGAAGCGCTTTCACAGGCGCAGCAACACTGGGGCTTTGCGCTTCTATACGCACCAAATGTCACGGTCCTTCTCTTTCCATCGGTAGACACGACCTGAGAAATTGCAAACGTCGAGCAATTGCTCAGAGATGAAAAGTGCCAGCACTGAAAGCTGTTGCTAGCCAGCACCCTTCCTTGGAAGCGCTTTCACAGGCGCAGCAACACTGGTGCTTTGCGCTTCTATACGCACCAAGCATCACGGTCATTCTCTTTCCGTCTCGTAGACACGAGCTGAGAAATTGCAAAAGTCGAGCAATTGCTCAGAGATGAAAAGTGCCAGCACTGAAAGCTCTTGCTAGCCAGCACCCTTCCTTGGAAGCGCTTTCACAGGCGCAGCAACACTGGGGCTTTGCGCTTCTCTAGCCACCAAACGTCACGGTCCTTCTCTTTCCGTCGGTAGACACGAGCTGAGAAATTGCAAACGTCGAGCAATTGCTCAGAGATGAAAAGTGCCAGCACTGAAAGCTGTTGCTAGCCAGCACCCTTCCTTGGAAGCGCTTTTGTAGGCCTAAGAACACTGGGGCTCTGGGCTTCTCTAGCCACCTCATCTTCTGCTCATCCTCTCGCGCACTCTAAAGAGAGCTCAGGTGAGAAATTGCAAACGTCGAGCAATTGCTCAGAGATGAAAAGTGCCAGCACTGAAAGCTGTTGCTAGCCAGCCCCCTTCCTTGGAAGCGCTTTCACAGGCGCAGCAACACTGGGGCTTTGCGCTTCTATACGCACCAAACGTCACGGTCCTTCTCTTTCCGTCTTGTAGACACGAGCTGAGAAATTGCAAACGTCGAGCAATTGCTCAGAGATGAAAAGTGCCAGCACTGAAAGCTGTTGCTAGCCAGCCCCCTTCCTTGGAAGCGCTTTTGTAGGCCTAAGCACACTGGGGCTCTGGGCATCTCTAGCCACCTAATCTTCTGCTCATCCTCTCGCGCACTCTAAAGAGAGCTCAGGTGAGAAATTGCAAACGTCCAGCAATTGCTCAGAGATGAAAAGTGCCAGCACTGAAAGCTCTTGCTAGCCAGCACCCTTCCTTGGAAGCGCTTTCACAGGCGCAGCAACACTGGGGCTTTGCGCTTCTATACGCACCAAATGTCACGGTCCTTCTCTTTCCGTCGGTAGACACGAGCTGAGAAATTGCAAACGTCAAGCAATTGCTCAGAGATGAAAAGTGCCAGCACTGAAAGCTCTTGCTAGCCAGCCCCCTTCCTTGGAAGCGCTTTTGTAGGCCTAAGCACACTGGGGCTCTGGGCTTCTCTAGCCACCTCATCTTCTGCTCATCCTCTCGCGCACTCTAAAGAGAGCTCAGGTGAGAAATTGCAAACGTCGAGCAATTGCTCAGAGATGAAAAGTGCCAGCACTGAAAGCTCTTGCTAGCCAGCACCCTTCCTTGGAAGCGCTTTTGTAGGCCTAAGAACACTGGGGCTCTGGGCTTCTCTAGCCACCTCATCTTCTGCTCATCCTCTCGCGCACTCTACAGAGAGCTCAGGTGAGAAATTGCAAACGTCGAGCAATTGCTCAGAGATGAAAAGTGCCAGCACTGAAAGCTCTTGCTAGCCAGCACCCTTCCTTGGAAGCGCTTTCACAGGCGCAGCAACACTGGGGTTTTGCGCTTCTCTAGCCACCAAACGTCACGGTCCTTCTCTTTCCATCTCATAGACACGAGCTGAGAAATTGCAAAAGTCGAGCAATTGCTCAGAGATGAAAAGTGCCAGCACTGAAAGCTGTTGCTAGCCAGCCCCCTTCCTTGGAAGCGCTTTTGTAGGCCTAAGAACACTGGGGCTCTGGGCTTCTCTAGCCACCTCATCTTCTGCTCATCCTCTCGCGCACTCTAAAGAGAGCTCAGGTGAGAAATTGCAAACGTCGAGCAATTGCTCAGAGATGAAAAGTGCCAGCACTGAAAGCTCTTGCTAGCCAGCACCCTTCCTTGGAAGCGCTTTCACAGGCGCAGCAACACTGGGGCTTTGCGCTTCTCTAGCCACCAAACGTCACGGTCATTCTCTTTCCGTCTCCTAGACACGAGCTGAGAAATTGCAAACGTCGAGCAATTGCTCAGAGATGAAAAGTGCCAGCACTGAAAGCTGTTGCTAGCCAGCACCCTTCCTTGGAAGCGCTTTCACAGGCGCAGCAACACTGGGGCTTTGCGCTTCTATACGCACCAAATGTCACGGTCCTTCTCTTTCCGTCGGTAGACACGACCTGAGAAATTGCAAACGTGGAGCAATTGCTCAGAGATGAAAAGTGCCAGCACTGAAAGCTGTTGCTAGCCAGCACCCTTCCTTGGAAGTGCTTTCACAGGCGCAGCAACACTGGGGCTTTGCGCTTCTATACGCACCAAATGTCACGGTCCTTCTCTTTCCGTCGGTAGACACGAGCTGAGAAATTGCAAACGTCCAGCAATTGCTCAGAGATGAAAAGTGCCAGCACTGAAAGCTCTTGCTAGCCAGCACCCTTCCTTGGAAGCGCTTTTGTAGGCCTAAGAACACTGGGGCTCTGGGATTCTCTAGCTACCTCATCTTCTGCTCATCCTCTCGCGCACTCTAAAGAGAGCTCAGGTGAGAAATTACAAACGTCAAGCAATTGCTCAGAGATGAAAAGTGCCAGCACTGAAAGCTGTTGCTAGCCAGCACCCTTCCTTGGAAGCGCTTTCACAGGCGCAGCAACACTGGGGCTTTGCACTTCTCTACGCACCAAACGTCACGGTCATTCTCTTTCTGTCTCGTAGACACGAGCTGAGAAATTGCAAACGTCGAGCAATTGCTCAGAGATGAAAAGTGCCAGCACTGAAAGCTGTTGCTAGCCAGCACCCTTCCTTGGAAGCGCTTTCACAGGCGCAGCAACACTGGGGCTTTGCGCTTCTATACGCACCAAGCATCACGGTCATTCTCTTTCCGTCTCGTAGACACGAGCTGAGAAATTGCAAACGTGGAGCAATTGCTCCGAGATGAAAAGTGCCAGCACTGAAAGCTGTTGCTAGCCAGCCCCCTTCCTTGGAAGCGCTTTTGTAGGCCTAAGAACACTGGGGCTCTGGGCTTCTCTAGCCACCTCATCTTCTGCTCATCCTCTCGCGCACTCTAAAGAGAGCTCAGGTGAGAAATTGCAAACGTCCAGCAATTGCTCAGAGATGAAAAGTGCCAGCACTGAAAGCTGTTGCTAGCCAGCACCCTTCCTTGGAAGCGCTTTCACAGGCGCAGCAACACTGGGGCTTTGCGCTTCTCTAGCCACCAAACGTCACGGTCCTTCTCTTTCCGTCTCGTAGACACGAGCTGAGAAATTGCAAACGTCGAGCAATTGCTCAGAGATGAAAAGTGCCAGCACTGAAAGCTCTTGCTAGCCAGCACCCTTCCTTGGAAGCGCTTTCACAGGCGCAGCAACACTGGGGCTTTGCGCTTCTATACGCACCAAATGTCACGGTCCTTCTCTTTCCGTCGGTAGACACGAGCTGAGAAATTGCAAACGTCAAGCAATTGCTCAGAGATGAAAAGTGCCAGCACTGAAAGCTGTTGCTAGCCAGCACCCTTCCTTGGAAGCGCTTTTGTAGGCCTAAGAACACTGGGGCTCTGGGCTTCTCTAGCCACCTCATCTTCTGCTCATCCTCTCGCGCACTCTAAAGAGAGCTCAGGTGAGAAATTACAAACGTCGAGCAATTGCTCAGAGATGAAAAGTGCCAGCACTGAAAGCTCTTGCTAGCCAGCACCCTTCCTTGGAAGCGCTTTTGTAGGCCTAAGAACACTGGGGCTCTGGGCTTCTCTAGCCACCTCATCTTCTGCTCATCCTCTCGCGCACTCTAAAGAGAGCTCAGGTGAGAAATTGCAAACGTCGAGCAATTGCTCCGAGATGAAAAGTGCCAGCACTGAAAGCTCTTGCTAGCCAGCACCCTTCCTTGGAAGCGCTTTCACAGGCGCAGCAACACTGGGGCTTTGCGCTTCTATACGCACCAAACGTCACGGTCCTTCTCTTTCCGTCTCGTAGACACGAGCTGAGAAATTGCAAACGTCGAGCAATTGCTCAGAGATGAAAAGTGCCAGCACTGAAAGCTCTTGCTAGCCAGCACCCTTCCTTGGAAGCGCTTTCACAGGCGCAGCAACACTGGGGCTTTGCGCTTCTCTAGCCACCAAACGTCACGGTCCTTCTCTTTCCGTCTCGTACACACGAGCTGAGAAATTGCAAACGTCGAGCAATTGCTCAGAGATGAAAAGTGCCAGCACTGAAAGCTGTTGCTAGCCAGCACCCTTCCTTGGAAGCGCTTTCACAGGCGCAGCAACACTGGGGCTTTGCGCTTCTATACGCACCAAACGTCACGGTCCTTCTCTTTCCGTCGGTAGACACGAGCTGAGAAATTGCAAACGTCAAGCAATTGCTCAGAGATGAAAAGTGCCAGCACTGAAAGCTGTTGCTAGCCAGCACCCTTCCTTGGAAGCGCTTTTGTAGGCCTAAGAACACTGGGGCTCTGGGCTTCTCTAGCCACCTCATCTTCTGCTCATCCTCTCGCGCACTCTAAAGAGAGCTCAGGTGAGAAATTGCAAACGACGAGCAATTGCTCAGAGATGAAAAGTGCCAGCACTGAAAGCTGTTGCTAGCCAGCACCCTTCCTTGGAAGCGCTTTCACAGGCGCAGCAACACTGGGGCTTTGCGCTTCTATACGCACCAAACGTCACGGTCCTTCTCTTTCCGTCTCGTAGACACGAGCTGAGAAATTGCAAACGTCGAGCAATTGCTCAGAGATGAAAAGTGCCAGCACTGAAAGCTCTTGCTAGCCAGCACCCTTCCTTGGAAGCGCTTTCACAGGCGCAGCAACACTGGGGCTTTGCGCTTCTATACGCACCAAGCATCACGGTCCTTCTCTTTCCGTCGGTAGACACGAGCTGAGAAATTGCAAACGTCGAGCAATTGCTCAGAGATGAAAAGTGCCAGCACTGAAAGCTCTTGCTAGACAGCACCCTTCCTTGGAAGCGCTTTTGTAGGCCTAAGAACCCTGGGGCTCTGGGCTTCTCTAGCCACCTCATCTTCTGCTCATCCTCTCGCGCACTCTAAAGAGAGCTCAGGTGAGAAATTGCAAACGTCCAGCAATTGCTCAGAGATGAAAAGTGCCAGCACTGAAAGCTCTTGCTAGCCAGCACCCTTCCTTGGAAGCGCTTTCACAGGCGCAGCAACACTGGGGCTTTGCGCTTCTCTAGCCACCAAACGTCACGGTCCTTCTCTTTCCGTCTCGTAGACACGAGCTGAGAAATTGCAAACGTGAGCAATTGCTCCGAGATGAAAAGTGCCAGCACTGAAAGCTGTTGCTAGCCAGCACCCTTCCTTGGAAGCGCTTTTGTAGGCCTAAGAACACTGGGGCTCTGGGCTTCTCTAGCCACCTCATCTTCTGCTCATCCTCGCGCGCACTCTAAAGAGAGCTCAGGTGAGAAATTGCAAACGTCGAGCAATTGCTCCGAGATGAAAAGTGCCAGCACTGAAAGCTGTTGCTAGCCAGCACCCTTCCTTGGAAGCGCTTTCACAGGCGCAGCAACACTGGGGCTTTGCGCTTCTCTAGCCACCAAACGTCACGGTCCTTCTCTTTCCGTCTCGTAGACACGAGCTGAGAAATTGCAAACGTCGAGCAATTGCTCAGAGATGAAAAGTGCCAGCACTGAAAGCTGTTGCTAGCCAGCACCCTTCCTTGGAAGCGCTTTTGTAGGCCTAAGAACACTGGGGCTCTGGGCTTCTCTAGCCACCTCATCTTCTGCTCATCCTCTCGCGCACTCTAAAGAGAGCTCAGGTGAGAAAGTGCAAATGTCCAGCAATTGCTCCGAGATGAAAAGTGCCAGCACTGAAAGCTGTTGCTAGCCAGCACCCTTCCTTGGAAGCGCTTTCACAGGCGCAGCAACACTGGGGCTTTGCGCTTCTCTAGCCACCAAACGTCACGGTCCTTCTCTTTCCGTCTCGTAGACACGAGCTGAGAAATTGCAAACGTCGAGCAATTGCTCAGAGATGAAAAGTGCCAGCACTGAAAGCTGTTGCTAGCCAGCACCCTTCCTTGGAAGCGCTTTCACAGGCGCAGTAACACTGGGGCTTTGCGCTTCTCTAGCCATCAAACGTCATGGTCATTCTCTTTCCGTCTCGTAGACACGAGCTGAGAAATTGCAAACGTCGAGCAATTGCTCAGAGATGAAAAGTGCCAGCACTGAAAGCTCTTGCTAGCCAGCACCCTTCCTTGGAAGCGCTTTCACAGGCGCAGCAACACTGGGGCTTTGCGCTTCTATACGCACCAAACGTCACGGTCCTTCTCTTTCCGTCTCCTAGACACGAGCTGAGAAATTGCAAACGTCGAGCCATTGCTCAGAGATGAAAAGTGCCAGCACTGAAAGCTCTTGCTAGCCAGCACCCTTCCTTGGAAGCGCTTTTGTAGGCCTAAGAACAGTGGGGCTCTGGGCTTCTCTAGCCACCTCATCTTCTGCTCATCCTCTCGCGCACTCTAAAGAGAGCTCAGGTGAGAAATTGCAAACGTCCAGCAATTGCTCAGAGATGAAAAGTGCCAGCACTGAAAGCTGTTGCTAGCCAGCAGCCTTCCTTGGAAGCGCTTTTGTAGGCCTAAGAACACTGGGGCTCTGGGCTTCTCTAGCCACCTCATCTTCTGCTCATCCTCTCGCGCACTCTAAAGAGAGCTCAGGTGAGAAATTGCGAACGTCCAGCAATTGCTCAGAGATGAAAAGTGCCAGCACTGAAAGCTCTTGCTAGCCAGCACCCTTCCTTGGAAGCGCTTTCACAGGCGCAGCAACACTGGGGCTTTGCGCTTCTCTAGCCACCAAAAGTCACGGTCCTTCTCTTTCCATCGGTAGACACGAGCTGAGAAATTGCAAACGTCGAGCAATTGCTCAGAGATGAAAAGTGCCAGCACTGAAAGCTGTTGCTAGCCAGCCCCCTTCCTTGGAAGCGCTTTTGTAGGCCTAAGAACACTAGGGCTCTGGGCTTCTCTAGCCACCTCATCTTCTGCTCATCCTCTCGCGCACTCTAAAGAGAGCTCAGGTGAGAAATTGCAAATGTCCAGCAATTGTTCAGAGATGAAAAGTGCCAGCACTGAAAGCTGTTGCTAGCCAGCACCCTTCCTTGGAAGCGCTTTCACAGGCGCAGTAACACTGGGACTTTGCGCTTCTCTAGCCACCAAACGTCACGGTCCTTCTCTTTCCGTCGGTAGACACGAGCTGAGAAATTGCAAACGTCGAGCAATTGCTCAGAGATGAAAAGTGCCAGCACTGAAACCTCTTGCTAGCCAGCACCCTTCCTTGGAAGCGCTTTTGTAGGCCTAAGAACACGGGGGCTCTGGGCTTCTCTAGCCATCAAACGTCATGGTCATTCTGTTTCCATCTCTTAGACACGAGCTGAGAAATTGCAAACGTCGAGCAATTGCTCAGAGATGAAAAGTGCCAGAACTGAAAGCTGTTGCTAGCCAGCACCCTTCCTTGGAAGCGCTTTTGTAGGCCTAAGAACACTGGGGCTCTGGGCTTCTCTAGCCACCTCATCTTCTGCTCATCCTCTCGCGCACTCTAAAGAGAGCTCAGGTGAGAAATTGCAAAGGTCGAGCAATTGCTCAGAGATGAAAAGTGCCAGCACTGAAAGCTGTTGCTAGCCAGCACCCTTCCTTGGAAGCGCTTTTGTAGGCCTAAGAACACTGGGGCTCTGGGCTTCTCTAGCCACCTCATCTTCTGCTCATCCTCTCGCGCACTCTAAAGAGAGCTCAGGTGAGAAATTACAAACGTCGAGCAATTGCTCAGAGATGAAAAGTGCCAGCACTGAAAGCTCTTGCTAGCCAGCACCCTTCCTTGGAAGCGCTTTCACAAGCGCAGTAACACTGGGGCTTTGCGCTTCTATACGCACCAAACGTCACGGTCCTTCTCTTTCCGTCTCGTAGACACGAGCTGAGAAATTGCAAACGTCGAGCAATTGCTCAGAGATGAAAAGTGCCAGCACTGAAAGCTGTTGCTAGCCAGCACCCTTCCTTGGAAGCGCTTTTGTAGGCCTAAGACCACTGGGGCTCTGGGCTTCTCTAGCCACCTCATCTTCTGCTCATCCTCTCGCGCACTCTAAAGAGAGCTCAGGTGAGAAATTGCAAATGTCCAGCAATTGCTCAGAGATGAAAAGTGCCAGCACTGAAAGCTGTTGCTAGCCAGCACCCTTCCTTGGAAGCGCTTTCACAGGCGCAGTAACACTGGGACTTTGCGCTTCTCTAGCCACCAAACGTCACGGTCCTTCTCTTTCCGTCGGTAGACACGAGCTGAGAAATTGCAAACGTCGAGCAATTGCTCAGAGATGAAAAGTGCCAGCACTGAAAGCTCTTGCTAGCCAGCACCCTTCCTTGGAAGCGCTTTTGTACGCCTAAGAACACTGGGGCTCTGGGCTTCTCTAGCCATCAAACGTCATGGTCATTCTCTTTCCATATCGTAGACACGAGCTGAGAAATTGCAAACGTCGAGCAATTGCTCAGAGATGAAAAGTGCCAGCACTGAAAGCTGTTGCTAGCCAGCCCCCTTCCTTGGAAGCGCTTTTGTAGGCCTAAGAACACTGGGGCTCTGGGCTTCTCTAGCCACCTCATCTTCTGCTCATCCTCTCGCGCACTCTAAAGAGAGCTCAGGTGAGAAATTGCAAAGGTCGAGCAATTGCTCAGAGATGAAAAGTGCCAGCACTGAAAGCTGTTGCTAGCCAGCACCCTTCCTTGGAAGCGCTTTCACAGGCGCAGCAACACTGGGGCTTTGCGCTTCTAAACGCACCAAGCATCACGGTCCTTCTATTTCCGTCGGTAGACACGAGCTGAGAAATTGCAAACGTCGAGCAATTGCTCCGAGATGAAAAGTGCCAGCACTGAAAGCTGTTGCTAGCCAGCACCCTTCCTTGGAAGCGCTTTCACAGGCGCAGCAACACTGGGGCTTTGCGCTTCTCTACCCACCAAACGTCACGGTCCTTCTCTTTCCGTCTCGTAGACACGAGCTGAGAAATTGCAAACGTCGAGCAATTGCTCAGAGATGAAAAGTGCCAGCACTGAAAGCTGTTGCTAGACAGCCCCCTTCCTTGGAAGCGCTTTCACAGGCGCAGCAACACTGGGGATTTGCGCTTCTCTACCCACCAAACGTCACGGTCATTCTCTTTCCGTCTCGTAGACACGAGCTGAGAAATTGCAAACGTCGAGCAATTGCTCAGAGATGAAAAGTGCCAGCACTGAAAGCTGTTGCTAGCCAGCACCCTTCCTTGGAAGCGCTTTCACAGGCGCAGTAACACTGGGGCTTTGCGCTTCTCTAGCCATGAAACGTCATGGTCATTCTCTTTCCGTCTCGTAGACACGAGCTGAGAAATTGCAAACGTCGAGCAATTGCTCAGAGATGAAAAGTGCCAGCACTGAAAGCTGTTGCTAGCCAGCACCCTTCCTTGGAAGCGCTTTTGTAGGCCTAAGAACACTGGGGCTCTGGGCTTCTCTAGCCACCTCATCTTCTGCTCATCCTCTCGCGCACTCTAAAGAGAGCTCAGGTGAGAAATTACAAACGTCGAGCAATTGCTCAGAGATGAAAAGTGCCAGCACTGAAAGCTCTTGCTAGCCAGCACCCTTCCTTGGAAGCGCTTTCACAAGCGCAGTAACACTGGGGCTTTGCGCTTCTATACGCACCAAACGTCACGGTCCTTCTCTTTCCGTCTCGTAGACACGAGCTGAGAAATTGCAAACGTCGAGCCATTGCTCAGAGATGAAAAGTGCCAGCACTGAAAGCTGTTGCTAGCCAGCACCCTTCCTTGGAAGCGCTTTTGTAGGCCTAAGAACACTGGGGCTCTGGGCTTCTCTAGCCACCTCATCTTCTGCTCATCCTCTCGCGCACTCTAAAGAGAGCTCAGGTGAGAAATTGCAAATGTCCAGCAATTGCTCAGAGATGAAAAGTGCCAGCACTGAAAGCTGTTGCTAGCCAGCACCCTTCCTTGGAAGCGCTTTCACAGGCGCAGTAACACTGGGACTTTGCGCTTCTCTAGCCACCAAACGTCACGGTCCTTCTCTTTCCGTCGGTAGACACGAGCTGAGAAATTGCAAACGTCGAGCAATTGCTCAGAGATGAAAAGTGCCAGCACTGAAAGCTCTTGCTAGCCAGCACCCTTCCTTGGAAGCGCTTTTGTAGGCCTAAGAACACTGGGGCTCTGGGCTTCTCTAGCCATCAAACGTCATGGTCATTCTCTTTCCATCTCTTAGACACGAGCTGAGAAATTGCAAACGTCGAGCAATTGCTCAGAGATGAAAAGTGCCAGCACTGAAAGCTGTTGCTAGCCAGCACCCTTCCTTGGAAGCGCTTTTGTAGGCCTAAGAACACTGGGGCTCTGGGCTTCTCTAGCCACCTCATCTTCTGCTCATCCTCTCGCGCACTCTAAAGAGAGCTCAGGTGAGAAATTGCAAACGTCGAGCAATTGCTCAGAGATGAAAAGTGCCAGCACTGAAAGCTGTTGCTAGCCAGCACCCTTCCTTGGAAGCGCTTTCACAGGCGCAGCAACACTGGGGTTTTGCGCTTCTCTAGCCACCAAACGTCACGGTCCTTCTATTTCCGTCGGTAGACACGAGCTGAGAAATTGCAAACGTCGAGCAATTGCTCCGAGATGAAAAGTGCCAGCACTGAAAGCTGTTGCTAGCCAGCACCCTTCCTTGGAAGCGCTTTCACAGGCGCAGCAACACTGGGGCTTTGCGCTTCTCTAGCCACCAAACGTCATGGTCCTTCTCTTTCCGTCTCGTAGACATGAGCTGAGAAATTGCAAATGTCGAGCAATTGCTCAGAGATGAAAAGTGCCAGCACTGAAAGCTGTTGCTAGCCAGCACCCTTCCTTGGAAGCGCTTTTGTAGGCCTAAGAACACTGGGGCTCTGGGCTTCTCTAGCCACCTCATCTTCTGCTCATCCTCTCGCGCACTCTAAAGAGAGCTCAGGTGAGAAATTGCAAACGTCGAGCAATTGCTCAGAGATGAAAAGTGCCAGCACTGAAAGCTCTTGCTAGCCAGCACCCTTCCTTGGAAGCGCTTTTGTAGGCCTAAGAACACTGGGGCTCTGGGCTTCTCTAGCCACCTCATCTTCTGCTCATCCTCGCGCGCACTCTAAAGAGAGCTCAGGTGAGAAATTGCAAACGTCGAGCAATTGCTCAGAGATGAATAGTGCCCCCACTGAAAGCTCTTGCTAGCCAGCACCCTTCCTTGGAAGCGCTTTCACAGGCGCAGTAACACTGGGGCTTTGCGCTTCTCTAGCCACCAAACGTCACGGTCCTTCTCTTTCCGTCTCGTAGACATGAGCTGAGAAATTGCAAATGTCGAGCAATTGCTCAGAGATGAAAAGTGCCAGCACTGAAAGCTGTTGCTAGCCAGCACCCTTCCTTGGAAGCGCTTTCACAGGCGCAGCAACACTGGGGCTTTGCGCTTCTCTAGCCGCCAAACGTCACAGTCATTCTCTTTCCGTCTCGTAGACATGAGCTGAGAAATTGCAAACGTCGAGCAATTGCTCAGAGATGAAAAGTGCCAGCACTGAAAGCTGTTGCTAGCCAGCACCCTTCCTTGGAAGCGCTTTTGTAGGCCTAAGAACACTGGGGCTCTGGGCTTCCCTAGCCACCTCATCTTCTGCTCATCCTCTCGCGCACTCTAAAGAGAGCTCAGGTGAGAAATTGCAAACGTCGAGCAATTGCTCCGAGATGAAAAGTGCCAGCACTGAAAGCTCTTGCTAGCCAGCACCCTTCCTTGGAAGCGCTTTCACAGGCGCAGCAACACTGGGGCTTTGCGCTTCTAAACGCACCAAGCATCACGGTCCTTCTCTTTCCGTCTTGTAGACACGAGCTGAGAAATTACAAACGTCGAGCTATTGCTCCGAGATGAAAAGTGCCAGCACTGAAAGCTCTTGCTAGCCAGCACCCTTCCTTGGAAGCGCTTTTGTAGGCCTAAGAACACTGGGGCTCTGGGCTTCTCTAGCCACCTCATCTTCTGCTCATCCTCTCGCGCACTCTAAAGAGAGCTCAGGTGAGAAATTGCAAACGTCGAGCAATTGCTCAGAGATGAAAAGTGCCAGCACTGAAAGCTGTTGCTAGCCAGCACCCTTCCTTGGAAGCGCTTTCACAGGCGCAGCAACACTGGGGCTTTGCGCTTCTCTAGCCACCAAACGTCACGGTCCTTCTCTTTCCGTCTCGTAGACACGAGCTGAGAAATTGCAAACGTCAAGCAATTGCTCAGAGATGAAAAGTGCCAGCACTGAAAGCTCTTGCTAGCCAGCACCCTTCCTTGGAAGCGCTTTCACAGGCGCAGCAACACTGGGGCTTTGCGCTTCTATACGCACCAAACGTCACGGTCCTTCTCTTTCCGTCTCGTAGACACGAGCTGAGAAATTGCAAACGTGGAGCAATTGCTCCGAGATGAAAAGTGCCAGCACTGAAAGCTGTTGCTAGCCAGCACCCTTCCTTGGAAGCGCTTTCACAGGCGCAGTAACACTGGGACTTTGCGCTTCTCTAGCCACCAAACGTCACGGTCCTTCTCTTTCCGTCGGTAGACACGAGCTGAGAAATTGCAAACGTCGAGCAATTGCTCAGAGATGGAAAGTGCCAGCACTGAAAGCTGTTGCTAGCCAGCCCCCTTCCTTGGAAGCGCTTTTGTAGGCCTAAGAACAGTGGGGCTCTGGGCTTCTCTAGCCACCTCATCTTCTGCTCATCCTCTCGCGCACTCTAAAGAGAGCTCAGGTGAGAAATTGCAAATGTCGAGCAATTGCTCAGAGATGAAAAGTGCCAGCACTGAAAGCTGTTGCTAGCCAGCACCCTTCCTTGGAAGCGCTTTCACAGGCGCAGCAACACTGGGGCTTTGCGCTTCTCTAGCCACCAAACGTCACGGTCCTTCTCTTTCCGTCTCGTAGACACGAGCTGAGAAATTGCAAACGTCGAGCAATTGCTCAGAGATGAAAAGTGCCAGCACTGAAAGCTGTTGCTAGCCAGCACCCTTCCTTGGAAGCGCTTTCACAGGCGCAGCAACACTGGGGCTTTGCGCTTCTATACGCACCAAACGTCACGGTCCTTCTCTTTCCTTCGGTAGACACGAGCTGAGAAATTGCAAACGTCGAGCAATTGCTCAGAGATGAAAAGTGCCAGCACTGAAAGCTGTTGCTAGCCAGCACCCTTCCTTGGAAGCGCTTTTGTAGGCCTAAGCACAATGGGGCTCTGGGCTTCTCTAGCCACCTAATCTTCTGCTCATCCTCTCGCGCACTCTAAAGAGAGCTCAGGTGAGAAATTGCAAACGTCGAGCAATTGCTCAGAGATGAAAAGTGCCAGCACTGAAAGCTGTTGCTAGCCAGCACCCTTCCTTGGAAGCGCTTTCACAGGCGCAGCAACACTGGGGCTTTGCGCTTCTCTAGCCACCAAACGTCACGGTCATTCTCTTTCCATCTCATAGACACGAGCTGAGAAATTGCAAACGTCCAGCAATTGCTCAGAGATGAAAAGTGCCAGCACTGAAAGCTGTTGCTAGCCAGCACCCTTCCTTGGAAGCGCTTTTGTAGGCATAAAAACACTGGGGCTCTGGGCTTCTCTAGCCACCTCATCTTCTGCTCATCCTCTCGCGCACTCTAAAGAGAGCTCAGGTGAGAAATTGCAAACGTCGAGCAATTGCTCAGAGATGAAAAGTGCCAGCACTGAAAGCTGTTGCTAGCCAGCAGCCTTCCTTGGAAGCGCTTTCACAGGCGCAGCAACACTGGGGCTTTGCGCTTCTCTACCCACCAAACGTCACGGTCCTTCTCTTTCCGTCGGTAGACACGAGCTGAGAAATTGCAAACGTCGAGCAATTGCTCAGAGATGAAAAGTGCCAGCACTGAAAGCTCTTGCTAGACAGCCCCCTTCCTTGGAAGCGCTTTTGTAGGCCTAAGCAAACTGGGGCTCTGGGCTTCTCTAGCCACCTCATCTTCTGCTCATCCTCTCGCGCACTCTAAAGAGAGCTCAGGTGAGAAATTGCAAACGTCGAGCAATTGCTCAGAGATGAAAAGTGCCAGCACTGAAAGCTCTTGCTAGCCAGCAGCCTTCCTTGGAAGCGCTTTCACAGGCGCAGCAACACTGGGGCTTTGCGCTTCTATACGCACCAAACGTCACGGTCCTTCTCTTTCCGTCTCCTAGACACGAGCTGAGAAATTGCAAACGTCGAGCAATTGCTCAGAGATGAAAAGTGCCAGCACTGAAAGCTCTTGCTAGACAGCACCCTTCCTTGGAAGCGCTTTCACAGGCGCAGCAACACTGGGGCTTTGCGCTTCTAAACGCACCAAACGTCACGGTCCTTCTCTTTCCGTCTCGTAGACACGAGCTGAGAAATTGCAAACGTCGAGCAATTGCTCAGAGATGAAAAGTGCCAGCACTGAAAGCTCTTGCTAGCCAGCACCCTTCCTTGGAAGCGCTTTCACAGGCGCAGCAACACTGGGGCTTTGCGCTTCTCTAGCCGCCAAACGTCACAGTCATTCTCTTTCCGTCGGTAGACACGAGCTGAGAAATTGCAAACGTCGAGCAATTGCTCAGAGATGAAAAGTGCCAGCACTGAAAGCTGTTGCTAGCCAGTCCCCTTCCTTGGAAGCGCTTTTGTAGGCCTAAGAACACTGGGGCTCTGGGCTTCTCTAGCCACCTCATCTTCTGCTCATCCTCTCGCGCACTCTAAAGAGAGCTCAGGTGAGAAATTGCAAACGTCCAGCAATTGCTCAGAGAAGAAAAGTGCCAGCACTGAAAGCTGTTGCTAGCCAGCACCCTTCCTTGGAAGCGCTTTCACAGGCGCAGCAACACTGTGGCTTTGCGCTTCTCTACCCACCAAACGTCACGGCCCTTCTCTTTCCGTCTTGTAGACACGAGCTGAGAAATTGCAAACGACGAGCAATTGCTCAGAGATGAAAAGTGCCAGCACTGAAAGCTGTTGCTAGCCAGCACCCTTCCTTGGAAGCGCTTTCACAGGCGCAGCAACACTGGGGCTTTGCGCTTCTCTAGCCACCAAACGTCACGGTCCTTCTCTTTCCGTCTCGTAGACACGAGCTGAGAAATTGCAAACGTCCAGCAATTGCTCAGAGATGAAAAGTGCCAGCACTGAAAGCTGTTGCTAGCCAGCACCCTTCCTTGGAAGCGCTTTCACAGGCGCAGTAACACTGGGGCTTTGCGCTTCCATACGCACCAAACGTCACGGTCCTTCTCTTTCCGTCGGTAGACACGAGCTGAGAAATTGCAAACGTCGAGCAATTGCTCAGAGATGAAAAGTGCCAGCACTGAAAGCTCTTGCTAGACAGCACCCTTCCTTGGAAGCGCTTTCACAGGCGCAGCAACACTGGGGCTTTGCGCTTCTCTAGCCACCAAACGTCACGGTCCTTCTCTTTCCGTCTCGTAGACACGAGCTGAGAAATTGCAAACGTCGAGCAATTGCTCAGAGATGAAAAGTGCCAGCACTGAAAGCTGTTGCTAGCCAGCACCCTTCCTTGGAAGCGC
The DNA here is from genome assembly GCA_037962945.1 of Sarcoramphus papa. Taxonomy (NCBI): domain Eukaryota; kingdom Metazoa; phylum Chordata; class Aves; order Accipitriformes; family Cathartidae; genus Sarcoramphus; species Sarcoramphus papa. The sequence goes on along the minus strand of CM075606.1, from coordinate 2,543,649 downwards.
TTTTGTAGGCCTAAGAACACTGGGGCTCTGGGCTTCTCTAGCCACCTCATCTTCTGCTCATCCTCTCGCGCACTCTAAAGAGAGCTCAGGTGAGAAATTGCAAACGTCGAGCAATTGCTCAGAGATGAAAAGTGCCAGCACTGAAAGCTGTTGCTAGCCAGCACCCTTCCTTGGAAGCGCTTTTGTAGGCCTAAGAACACTGGGGCTCTGGGCTTCTCTAGCCACCTCATCTTCTGCTCATCCTCTCGCGCACTCTAAAGAGAGCTCAGGTGAGAAATTGCAAACGTCGAGCAATTGCTCCGAGATGAAAAGTGCCAGCACTGAAAGCTCTTCCTAGCCAGCACCCTTCCTTGGAAGCGCTTTCACAGGCGCAGTAACACTGGGGCTTTGCACTTCTGTACGCACCAAACGTCACGGTCCTTCTCTTTCCGTCTCGTAGACACGAGCTGAGAAATTGCAAACGTCGAGCAATTGCTCAGAGATGAAAAGTGCCAGCACTGAAAGCTCTTGCTAGCCAGCACCCTTCCTTGGAAGCGCTTTCACAGGCGCAGCAACACTGGGGCTTTGCGCTTCTATACGCACCAAGCATCACGGTCCTTCTCTTTCCGTCTTGTAGACACGAGCTGAGAAATTGCAAACGTCGAGCAATTGCTCAGAGATGAAAAGTGCCAGCACTGAAAGCTGTTGCTAGCCAGCACCCTTCCTTGGAAGCGCTTTTGTAGGCCTAAGCACACTGGGGCTCTGGGCTTCTCTAGCCACCTAATCTTCTGCTCATCCTCTCGCGCACTCTAAAGAGAGCTCAGGTGAGAAATTGCGAACGTCGAGCAATTGCTCAGAGATGAAAAGTGCCAGCACTGAAAGCTGTTGCTAGCCAGCACCCTTCCTTGGAAGCGCTTTTGTAGGCCTAAGAACACTGGGGCTTTGCGCTTCTCTAGCCACCAAACGTCACGGTCCTTCTCTTTCCGTCTCGTAGACACGAGCTGAGAAATTGCAAACGTCCAGCAATTGCTCAGAGATGAAAAGTGCCAGCACTGAAAGCTCTTGCTAGCCAGCACCCTTCCTTGGAAGCGCTTTCACAGGCGCAGCAACACTGGGGCTTTGCGCTTCTATACGCACCAAACGTCACGGTCCTTTTTTTTCCGTCGGTAGACACGAGCTGAGAAATTGCAAACGTCGAGCAATTGCTCAGAGATGAAAAGTGCCAGCACTGAAAGCTCTTGCTAGCCAGCACCCTTCCTTGGAAGCGCTTTCACAGGCGCAGCAACACTGGGGTTTTGCGCTTCTCTACCCACCAAACGTTACGGTCCTTCTCTTTCCGTCTCATAGACACGAGCTGAGAAATTGCAAACGTGGAGCAATTGCTCAGAGATGAAAAGTGCCAGCACTGAAAGCTGTTGCTAGCCAGCACCCTTCCTTGGAAGCGCTTTTGTAGGCCTAAGAACACTGGGGCTCTGGGCTTCTCTAGCCACCTCATCTTCTGCTCATCCTCTCGCGCACTCTAAAGAGAGCTCAGGTGAGAAATTGCAAACGTCGAGCAATTGCTCAGAGATGAAAAGTGCCAGCACTGAAAGCTGTTGCTAGCCAGCACCCTTCCTTGGAAGCGCTTTCACAGGCGCAGCAACACTGGGGCTTTGCGCTTCTCTACCCACTAAAAGTCACGGTCCTTCTCTTTCCTTCGGTAGACACGAGCTGAGAAATTGCAAACGTCCAGCAATTGCTCAGAGATGAAAAGTGCCAGCACTGAAAGCTCTTGCTAGCCAGCACCCTTCCTTGGAAGCGCTTTCACAGGCGCAGCAACACTGGGGCTTTGCGCTTCTAAACGCACCAAGCATCACGGTCCTTCTCTTTCCGTCTTGTAGACACGAGCTGAGAAATTACAAACGTCGAGCTATTGCTCCGAGATGAAAAGTGCCAGCACTGAAAGCTCTTGCTAGCCAGCACCCTTCCTTGGAAGCGCTTTTGTAGGCCTAAGAACACTGGGGCTCTGGGCTTCTCTAGCCACCTCATCTTCTGCTCATCCTCTCGCGCACTCTAAAGAGAGCTCAGGTGAGAAATTACAAACGTCGAGCAATTGCTCAGAGATGAAAAGTGCCAGCACTGAAAGCTGTTGCTAGCCAGCACCCTTCCTTGGAAGCGCTTTCACAGGCGCAGCAACACTGGGGCTTTGCGCTTCTCTAGCCACCAAACGTCACGGTCCTTCTCTTTCCGTCTCGTAGACACGAGCTGAGAAATTGCAAACGTCAAGCAATTGCTCAGAGATGAAAAGTGCCAGCACTGAAAGCTCTTGCTAGCCAGCACCCTTCCTTGGAAGCGCTTTCACAGGCGCAGCAACACTGGGGCTTTGCGCTTCTATACGCACCAAACGTCACGGTCCTTCTCTTTCCGTCTCGTAGACACGAGCTGAGAAATTGCAAACGTGGAGCAATTGCTCCGAGATGAAAAGTGCCAGCACTGAAAGCTGTTGCTAGCCAGCACCCTTCCTTGGAAGCGCTTTCACAGGCGCAGTAACACTGGGACTTTGCGCTTCTCTAGCCACCAAACGTCACGGTCCTTCTCTTTCCGTCGGTAGACACGAGCTGAGAAATTGCAAACGTCGAGCAATTGCTCAGAGATGGAAAGTGCCAGCACTGAAAGCTGTTGCTAGCCAGCCCCCTTCCTTGGAAGCGCTTTTGTAGGCCTAAGAACAGTGGGGCTCTGGGCTTCTCTAGCCACCTCATCTTCTGCTCATCCTCTCGCGCACTCTAAAGAGAGCTCAGGTGAGAAATTGCAAATGTCGAGCAATTGCTCAGAGATGAAAAGTGCCAGCACTGAAAGCTGTTGCTAGCCAGCACCCTTCCTTGGAAGCGCTTTCACAGGCGCAGCAACACTGGGGCTTTGCGCTTCTCTAGCCACCAAACGTCACGGTCCTTCTCTTTCCGTCTCGTAGACACGAGCTGAGAAATTGCAAACGTCGAGCAATTGCTCAGAGATGAAAAGTGCCAGCACTGAAAGCTCTTGCTAGCCAGCACCCTTCCTTGGAAGCGCTTTCACAGGCGCAGCAACACTGGGGCTTTGCGCTTCTATACGCACCAAACGTCACGGTCCTTCTCTTTCCTTCGGTAGACACGAGCTGAGAAATTGCAAACGTCGAGCAATTGCTCAGAGATGAAAAGTGCCAGCACTGAAAGCTGTTGCTAGCCAGCACCCTTCCTTGGAAGCGCTTTTGTAGGCCTAAGCACAATGGGGCTCTGGGCTTCTCTAGCCACCTAATCTTCTGCTCATCCTCTCGCGCACTCTAAAGAGAGCTCAGGTGAGAAATTGCAAACGTCGAGCAATTGCTCAGAGATGAAAAGTGCCAGCACTGAAAGCTGTTGCTAGCCAGCACCCTTCCTTGGAAGCGCTTTCACAGGCGCAGCAACACTGGGGCTTTGCGCTTCTCTAGCCACCAAACGTCACGGTCATTCTCTTTCCATCTCATAGACACGAGCTGAGAAATTGCAAACGTCCAGCAATTGCTCAGAGATGAAAAGTGCCAGCACTGAAAGCTGTTGCTAGCCAGCACCCTTCCTTGGAAGCGCTTTTGTAGGCATAAAAACACTGGGGCTCTGGGCTTCTCTAGCCACCTCATCTTCTGCTCATCCTCTCGCGCACTCTAAAGAGAGCTCAGGTGAGAAATTGCAAACGTCGAGCAATTGCTCAGAGATGAAAAGTGCCAGCACTGAAAGCTGTTGCTAGCCAGCAGCCTTCCTTGGAAGCGCTTTCACAGGCGCAGCAACACTGGGGCTTTGCGCTTCTCTACCCACCAAACGTCACGGTCCTTCTCTTTCCGTCGGTAGACACGAGCTGAGAAATTGCAAACGTCGAGCAATTGCTCAGAGATGAAAAGTGCCAGCACTGAAAGCTCTTGCTAGACAGCCCCCTTCCTTGGAAGCGCTTTTGTAGGCCTAAGCAAACTGGGGCTCTGGGCTTCTCTAGCCACCTCATCTTCTGCTCATCCTCTCGCGCACTCTAAAGAGAGCTCAGGTGAGAAATTGCAAACGTCGAGCAATTGCTCAGAGATGAAAAGTGCCAGCACTGAAAGCTCTTGCTAGCCAGCAGCCTTCCTTGGAAGCGCTTTCACAGGCGCAGCAACACTGGGGCTTTGCGCTTCTATACGCACCAAACGTCACGGTCCTTCTCTTTCCGTCTCCTAGACACGAGCTGAGAAATTGCAAACGTCGAGCAATTGCTCAGAGATGAAAAGTGCCAGCACTGAAAGCTCTTGCTAGACAGCACCCTTCCTTGGAAGCGCTTTCACAGGCGCAGCAACACTGGGGCTTTGCGCTTCTAAACGCACCAAACGTCACGGTCCTTCTCTTTCCGTCTCGTAGACACGAGCTGAGAAATTGCAAACGTCGAGCAATTGCTCAGAGATGAAAAGTGCCAGCACTGAAAGCTCTTGCTAGCCAGCACCCTTCCTTGGAAGCGCTTTCACAGGCGCAGCAACACTGGGGCTTTGCGCTTCTCTAGCCGCCAAACGTCACAGTCATTCTCTTTCCGTCGGTAGACACGAGCTGAGAAATTGCAAACGTCGAGCAATTGCTCAGAGATGAAAAGTGCCAGCACTGAAAGCTGTTGCTAGCCAGTCCCCTTCCTTGGAAGCGCTTTTGTAGGCCTAAGAACACTGGGGCTCTGGGCTTCTCTAGCCACCTCATCTTCTGCTCATCCTCTCGCGCACTCTAAAGAGAGCTCAGGTGAGAAATTGCAAACGTCCAGCAATTGCTCAGAGAAGAAAAGTGCCAGCACTGAAAGCTGTTGCTAGCCAGCACCCTTCCTTGGAAGCGCTTTCACAGGCGCAGCAACACTGTGGCTTTGCGCTTCTCTACCCACCAAACGTCACGGCCCTTCTCTTTCCGTCTTGTAGACACGAGCTGAGAAATTGCAAACGACGAGCAATTGCTCAGAGATGAAAAGTGCCAGCACTGAAAGCTGTTGCTAGCCAGCACCCTTCCTTGGAAGCGCTTTCACAGGCGCAGCAACACTGGGGCTTTGCGCTTCTCTAGCCACCAAACGTCACGGTCCTTCTCTTTCCGTCTCGTAGACACGAGCTGAGAAATTGCAAACGTCCAGCAATTGCTCAGAGATGAAAAGTGCCAGCACTGAAAGCTGTTGCTAGCCAGCACCCTTCCTTGGAAGCGCTTTCACAGGCGCAGTAACACTGGGGCTTTGCGCTTCCATACGCACCAAACGTCACGGTCCTTCTCTTTCCGTCGGTAGACACGAGCTGAGAAATTGCAAACGTCGAGCAATTGCTCAGAGATGAAAAGTGCCAGCACTGAAAGCTCTTGCTAGACAGCACCCTTCCTTGGAAGCGCTTTCACAGGCGCAGCAACACTGGGGCTTTGCGCTTCTCTAGCCACCAAACGTCACGGTCCTTCTCTTTCCGTCTCGTAGACACGAGCTGAGAAATTGCAAACGTCGAGCAATTGCTCAGAGATGAAAAGTGCCAGCACTGAAAGCTGTTGCTAGCCAGCACCCTTCCTTGGAAGCGCTTTTGTAGGCCTAAGAACACTGGGGCTCTGGGCTTCTCTAGCCACCTCATCTTCTGCTCATCCTCTCGCGCACTCTAAAGAGAGCTCAGGTGAGAAATTGCAAACGTCGAGCAATTGCTCAGAGATGAAAAGTGCCAGCACTGAAAGCTGTTGCTAGCCAGCACCCTTCCTTGGAAGCGCTTTTGTAGGCCTAAGAACACTGGGGCTCTGGGCTTCTCTAGCCACCTCATCTTCTGCTCATCCTCTCGCGCACTCTAAAGAGAGCTCAGGTGAGAAATTGCAAACGTCGAGCAATTGCTCCGAGATGAAAAGTGCCAGCACTGAAAGCTCTTCCTAGCCAGCACCCTTCCTTGGAAGCGCTTTCACAGGCGCAGTAACACTGGGGCTTTGCACTTCTGTACGCACCAAACGTCACGGTCCTTCTCTTTCCGTCTCGTAGACACGAGCTGAGAAATTGCAAACGTCGAGCAATTGCTCAGAGATGAAAAGTGCCAGCACTGAAAGCTCTTGCTAGCCAGCACCCTTCCTTGGAAGCGCTTTCACAGGCGCAGCAACACTGGGGCTTTGCGCTTCTATACGCACCAAGCATCACGGTCCTTCTCTTTCCGTCTTGTAGACACGAGCTGAGAAATTGCAAACGTCGAGCAATTGCTCAGAGATGAAAAGTGCCAGCACTGAAAGCTGTTGCTAGCCAGCACCCTTCCTTGGAAGCGCTTTTGTAGGCCTAAGCACACTGGGGCTCTGGGCTTCTCTAGCCACCTAATCTTCTGCTCATCCTCTCGCGCACTCTAAAGAGAGCTCAGGTGAGAAATTGCGAACGTCGAGCAATTGCTCAGAGATGAAAAGTGCCAGCACTGAAAGCTGTTGCTAGCCAGCACCCTTCCTTGGAAGCGCTTTTGTAGGCCTAAGAACACTGGGGCTTTGCGCTTCTCTAGCCACCAAACGTCACGGTCCTTCTCTTTCCGTCTCGTAGACACGAGCTGAGAAATTGCAAACGTCCAGCAATTGCTCAGAGATGAAAAGTGCCAGCACTGAAAGCTCTTGCTAGCCAGCACCCTTCCTTGGAAGCGCTTTCACAGGCGCAGCAACACTGGGGCTTTGCGCTTCTATACGCACCAAACGTCACGGTCCTTTTTTTTCCGTCGGTAGACACGAGCTGAGAAATTGCAAACGTCGAGCAATTGCTCAGAGATGAAAAGTGCCAGCACTGAAAGCTCTTGCTAGCCAGCACCCTTCCTTGGAAGCGCTTTCACAGGCGCAGCAACACTGGGGTTTTGCGCTTCTCTACCCACCAAACGTTACGGTCCTTCTCTTTCCGTCTCATAGACACGAGCTGAGAAATTGCAAACGTGGAGCAATTGCTCCGAGATGAAAAGTGCCAGCACTGAAAGCTGTTGCTAGCCAGCCCCCTTCCTTGGAAGCGCTTTTGTAGGCCTAAGAACACTGGGGCTCTGGGCTTCTCTAGCCACCTCATCTTCTGCTCATCCTCTCGCGCACTCTAAAGAGAGCTCAGGTGAGAAATTGCAAACGTCGAGCAATTGCTCAGAGATGAAAAGTGCCAGCACTGAAAGCTGTTGCTAGCCAGCACCCTTCCTTGGAAGCGCTTTCACAGGCGCAGCAACACTGGGGCTTTGCGCTTCTCTACCCACTAAAAGTCACGGTCCTTCTCTTTCCTTCGGTAGACACGAGCTGAGAAATTGCAAACGTCCAGCAATTGCTCAGAGATGAAAAGTGCCAGCACTGAAAGCTCTTGCTAGACAGCACCCTTCCTTGGAAGCGCTTTTGTAGGCCTAAAAACACTGGGGCTCTGGGCTTCTCTAGCCACCTCATCTTCTGCTCATCCTCTCGCGCACTCTAAAGAGAGCTCAGGTGAGAAATTGCAAACGTCGAGCAATTGCTCAGAGATGAAAAGTGCCAGCACTGAAAGCTCTTGCTAGCCAGCACCCTTCCTTGGAAGCGCTTTCACAGGCGCAGCAACACTGGGGCTTTGGGCTTCTCTACCCACCAAACGTCACGGTCCTTCTCTTTCCGTCTCGTAGACATGAGCTGAGAAATTGCAAACGTGGAGCAATTGCTCCGAGATGAAAAGTGCCAGCACTGAAAGCTGTTGCTAGCCAGCACCCTTCCTTGGAAGCGCTTTTGTAGGCCTAAGAACACTGGGGCTCTGGGCTTCTCTAGCCACCTCATCTTCTGCTCATCCTCTCACGCACTCTAAAGAGAGCTCAGGTGAGAAATTGCAAACGTCGAGCAATTGCTCAGAGATGAAAAGTGCCAGCACTGAAAGCTCTTGCTAGCCAGCACCCTTCCTTGGAAGCGCTTTCACAGGCGCAGCAACACTGGGGCTTTGCGCTTCTCTAGCCACCAAACGTCACGGTCCTTCTCTTTCCGTCTCGTAGACACGAGCTGAGAAATTGCAAACGTCCAGCAATTGCTCCGAGATGAAAAGTGCCAGCACTGAAAGCTGTTGCTAGCCAGCACCCTTCCTTGGAAGCGCTTTTGTAGGCCTAAGAACACTGGGGCTCTGGGCTTCTCTAGCCACCTAATCTTCTGCTCATCCTCTCGCGCACTCTAAAGAGAGCTCAGGTGAGAAATTGCAAACGTCGAGCAATTGCTCAGAGATGAAAAGTGCCAGCACTGAAAGCTCTTGCTAGCCAGCACCCTTCCTTGGAAGCGCTTTCACAGGCGCAGCAACACTGGGGCTTTGCGCTTCTCTAGCCACCAAACGTCACGGTCCTTCTCTTTCCGTCTCCTAGACACGAGCTGAGAAATTGCAAACGTCGAGCAATTGCTCAGAGATGAAAAGTGCCAGCACTGAAAGCTCTTGCTAGACAGCACCCTTCCTTGGAAGCGCTTTCACAGGCGCAGCAACACTGGGGCTTTGCGCTTCTATACGCACCAAACGTCACGGTCCTTCTCTTTCCGTCGGTAGACACGAGCTGAGAAATTGCAAACGTCAAGCAATTGCTCAGAGATGAAAAGTGCCAGCACTGAAAGCTGTTGCTAGCCAGCACCCTTCCTTGGAAGCGCTTTTGTAGGCCTAAGAACACTGGGGCTCTGGGCTTCTCTAGCCACCTCATCTTCTGCTCATCCTCTCGCGCACTCTAAAGAGAGCTCAGGTGAGAAATTACAAACGTCCAGCAATTGCTCAGAGATGAAAAGTGCCAGCACTGAAAGCTCTTGCTAGCCAGCACCCTTCCTTGGAAGCGCTTTTGTAGGCCTAAGAACACTGGGGCTCTGGGCTTCTCTAGCCACCTCATCTTCTGCTCATCCTCTCGCGGACTCTAAAGAGAGCTCAGGTGAGAAATTGCAAACGTCGAGCAATTGCTCAGAGATGAAAAGTGCCAGCACTGAAAGCTCTTGCTAGCCAGCACCCTTCCTTGGAAGCGCTTTCACAGGCGCAGCAACACTGGGGCTTTGCGCTTCTATACGCACCAAACGTCACGGTCCTTCTCTTTCCGTCTCGTAGACAGGAGCTGAGAAATTGCAAACGTCGAGCAATTGCTCAGAGATGAAAAGTGCCAGCACTGAAAGCTCTTGCTAGCCAGCACCCTTCCTTGGAAGCGCTTTCAAAGGCGCAGCAACACTGGGGCTTTGCGCTTCTCTAGCCACCAAACGTCACGGTCCTTCTCTTTCCGTCTCGTACACACGAGCTGAGAAATTGCAAACGTCGAGCAATTGCTCAGAGATGAAAAGTGCCAGCACTGAAAGCTCTTGCTAGCCAGCACCCTTCCTTGGAAGCGCTTTCACAGGCGCAGCAACACTGGGGCTTTGCGCTTCTATACGCACCAAACGTCACGATCCTTCTCTTTCCGTCGGTAGACACGAGCTGAGAAATTGCAAACGTCAAGCAATTGCTCCGAGATGAAAAGTGCCAGCACTGAAAGCTGTTGCTAGCCAGCACCCTTCCTTGGAAGCGCTTTTGTAGGCCTAAGAACACTGGGGCTCTGGGCTTCTCTAGCCACCTCATCTTCTGCTCATCCTCTCGCGCACTCTAAAGAGAGCTCAGGTGAGAAATTGCAAACGACGAGCAATTGCTCAGAGATGAAAAGTGCCAGCACTGAAAGCTGTTGCTAGCCAGCACCCTTCCTTGGAAGCGCTTTCACAGGCGCAGCAACACTGGGGCTTTGCGCTTCTATACGCACCAAACGTCACGGTCCTTCTCTTTCCGTCTCGTAGACACGAGCTGAGAAATTGCAAACGTCGAGCAATTGCTCAGAGATGAAAAGTGCCAGCACTGAAAGCTCTTGCTAGCCAGCACCCTTCCTTGGAAGCGCTTTCACAGGCGCAGCAACACTGGGGCTTTGCGCTTCTATACGCACCAAACGTCACGGTCCTTCTCTTTCCGTCGGTAGACACGAGCTGAGAAATTGCAAACGTCGAGCAATTGCTCAGAGATGAAAAGTGCCAGCACTGAAAGCTCTTGCTAGACAGCACCCTTCCTTGGAAGCGCTTTTGTAGGCCTAAGAACCCTGGGGCTCTGGGCTTCTCTAGCCACCTCATCTTCTGCTCATCCTCTCGCGCACTCTAAAGAGAGCTCAGGTGAGAAATTGCAAACGTCCAGCAATTGCTCAGAGATGAAAAGTGCCAGCACTGAAAGCTCTTGCTAGCCAGCACCCTTCCTTGGAAGCGCTTTCACAGGCGCAGCAACACTGGGGCTTTGCGCTTCTCTAGCCACCAAACGTCACGGTCCTTCTCTTTCCGTCTCGTAGACATGAGCTGAGAAATTGCAAACGTGAGCAATTGCTCCGAGATGAAAAGTGCCAGCACTGAAAGCTGTTGCTAGCCAGCACCCTTCCTTGGAAGCGCTTTTGTAGGCCTAAGAACACTGGGGCTCTGGGCTTCTCTAGCCACCTCATCTTCTGCTCATCCTCGCGCGCACTCTAAAGAGAGCTCAGGTGAGAAATTGCAAACGACGAGCAATTGCTCAGAGATGAAAAGTGCCAGCACTGAAAGCTCTTGCTAGCCAGCACCCTTCCTTGGAAGCGCTTTCACAGGCGCAGCAACACTGGGGCTTTGCGCTTCTCTAGCCACCAAACGTCACGGTCCTTCTCTTTCCGTCTCGTAGACACGAGCTGAGAAATTGCAAACGTCGAGCAATTGCTCAGAGATGAAAAGTGCCAGCACTGAAAGCTGTTGCTAGCCAGCACCCTTCCTTGGAAGCGCTTTTGTAGGCCTAAGAACACTGGGGCTCTGGGCTTCTCTAGCCACCTCATCTTCTGCTCATCCTCTCGCGCACTCTAAAGAGAGCTCAGGTGAGAAAGTGCAAATGTCCAGCAATTGCTCCGAGATGAAAAGTGCCAGCACTGAAAGCTGTTGCTAGCCAGCACCCTTCCTTGGAAGCGCTTTCACAGGCGCAGCAACACTGGGGCTTTGCGCTTCTCTAGCCACCAAACGTCACGGTCCTTCTCTTTCCGTCTCGTAGACACGAGCTGAGAAATTGCAAACGTCGAGCAATTGCTCAGAGATGAAAAGTGCCAGCACTGAAAGCTGTTGCTAGCCAGCACCCTTCCTTGGAAGCGCTTTCACAGGCGCAGTAACACTGGGGCTTTGCGCTTCTCTAGCCATCAAACGTCATGGTCATTCTCTTTCCGTCTCGTAGACACGAGCTGAGAAATTGCAAACGTCGAGCAATTGCTCAGAGATGAAAAGTGCCAGCACTGAAAGCTGTTGCTAGCCAGCACCCTTCCTTGGAAGCGCTTTTGTAGGCCTAAGAACACTGGGGCTCTGGGCTTCTCTAGCCACCTCATCTTCTGCTCATCCTCTCGCGCACTCTAAAGAGAGCTCAGGTGAGAAATTGCAAACGTCCAGCAATTGCTCAGAGATGAAAAGTGCCAGCACTGAAAGCTCTTGCTAGCCAGCACCCTTCCTTGGAAGCGCTTTCACAAGCGCAGTAACACTGGGGATTTGCGCTTTTATACGCACCAAACGTCACGGTCCTTCTCTTTCCGTCTCGTAGACACGAGCTGAGAAATTGCAAACGTCGAGCAATTGCTCAGAGATGAAAAGTGCCAGCACTGAAAGCTGTTGCTAGCCAGCACCCTTCCTTGGAAGCACTTTCACAGGCGCAGCAACACTGGGGCTTTGCGCTTCTATACGCACCAAACGTCACGGTCCTTCTCTTTCCGTCTCCTAGACACGAGCTGAGAACTTGCAAACGTCGAGCCATTGCTCAGAGATGAAAAGTGCCAGCACTGAAAGCTGTTGCTAGCCAGCACCCTTCCTTGGAAGCGCTTTTGTAGGCCTAAGAACCCTGGGGCTCTGGGCTTCTCTAGCCACCTCATCTTCTGCTCATCCTCTCGCGCACTCTAAAGAGAGCTCAGGTGAGAAATTGCAAACGTCCAGCAATTGCTCAGAGATGAAAAGTGCCAGCACTGAAAGCTGTTGCTAGCCAGCAGCCTTCCTTGGAAGCGCTTTTGTAGGCCTAAGAACACTGGGGCTCTGGGCTTCTCTAGCCACCTCATCTTCTGCTCATCCTCTCGCGCACTCTAAAGAGAGCTCAGGTGAGAAATTGCGAACGTCCAGCAATTGCTCAGAGATGAAAAGTGCCAGCACTGAAAGCTCTTGCTAGCCAGCACCCTTCCTTGGAAGCGCTTTCACAGGCGCAGCAACACTGGGGCTTTGCGCTTCTCTAGCCACCAAAAGTCACGGTCCTTCTCTTTCCGTCGGTAGACACGAGCTGAGAAATTGCAAACGTCGAGCAATTGCTCAGAGATGAAAAGTGCCAGCACTGAAAGCTGTTGCTAGCCAGCACCCTTCCTTGGAAGCGCTTTTGTAGGCCTAAGAACACTGGGGCTCTGGGCTTATCTAGCCACCTCATCTTGTGCTCATCCTCTCGCGCACTCTAAAGAGAGCTCAGGTGAGAAATTGCAAATGTCCAGCAATTGTTCAGAGATGAAAAGTGCCAGCACTGAAAGCTGTTGCTAGCCAGCACCCTTCCTTGGAAGCGCTTTCACAGGCGCAGTAACACTGGGACTTTGCGCTTCTCTAGCCACCAAACGTCACGGTCCTTCTCTTTCCGTCGGTAGACACGAGCTGAGAAATTGCAAACGTCGAGCAATTGCTCAGAGATGAAAAGTGCCAGCACTGAAACCTCTTGCTAGCCAGCACCCTTCCTTGGAAGCGCTTTTGTAGGCCTAAGAACACGGGGGCTCTGGGCTTCTCTAGCCATCAAACGTCATGGTCATTCTGTTTCCATCTCTTAGACACGAGCTGAGAAATTGCAAACGTCGAGCAATTGCTCAGAGATGAAAAGTGCCAGAACTGAAAGCTGTTGCTAGCCAGCACCCTTCCTTGGAAGCGCTTTTGTAGGCCTAAGCACAATGGGGCTCTGGGCTTCTCTAGCCACCTCATCTTCTGCTCATCCTCTCGCGCACTCTAAAGAGAGCTCAGGTGAGAAATTGCAAAGGTCGAGCAATTGCTCAGAGATGAAAAGTGCCAGCACTGAAAGCTGTTGCTAGCCAGCACCCTTCCTTGGAAGCGCTTTTGTAGGCCTAAGAACACTGGGGCTCTGGGCTTCTCTAGCCACCTCATCTTCTGCTCATCCTCTCGCGCACTCTAAAGAGAGCTCAGGTGAGAAATTACAAACGTCGAGCAATTGCTCAGAGATGAAAAGTGCCAGCACTGAAAGCTCTTGCTAGCCAGCACCCTTCCTTGGAAGCGCTTTCACAAGCGCAGTAACACTGGGGCTTTGCGCTTCTATACGCACCAAACGTCACGGTCCTTCTCTTTCCGTCTCCTAGACACGAGCTGAGAAATTGCAAACGTCGAGCCATTGCTCAGAGATGAAAAGTGCCAGCACTGAAAGCTGTTGCTAGCCAGCACCCTTCCTTGGAAGCGCTTTTGTAGGCCTAAGAACACTGGGGCTCTGGGCTTCTCTAGCCACCTCATCTTCTGCTCATCCTCTCGCGCACTCTAAAGAGAGCTCAGGTGAGAAATTGCAAATGTCCAGCAATTGCTCAGAGATGAAAAGTGCCAGCACTGAAAGCTCTTGCTAGCCAGCACCCTTCCTTGGAAGCGCTTTCACAGGCGCAGTAACACTGGGGCTTTGCGCTTCTCTAGCCACCAAACGTCACGGTCCTTCTCTTTCCGTCGGTAGACACGAGCTGAGAAATTGCAAACGTCGAGCAATTGCTCAGAGATGAAAAGTGCCAGCACTGAAAGCTGTTGCTAGCCAGCACCCTTCCTTGGAAGCGCTTTTGTACGCCTAAGAACACTGGGGCTCTGGGCTTCTCTAGCCATCAAACGTCATGGTCATTCTCTTTCCATCTCTTAGACACGAGCTGAGAAATTGCAAACGTCGAGCAATTGCTCAGAGATGAAAAGTGCCAGCACTGAAAGCTGTTGCTAGCCAGCACCCTTCCTTGGAAGCGCTTTTGTAGGCCTAAGAACACTGGGGCTCTGGGCTTCTCTAGCCACCTCATCTTCTGCTCATCCTCTCGCGCACTCTAAAGAGAGCTCAGGTGAGAAATTGCAAAGGTCGAGCAATTGCTCAGAGATGAAAAGTGCCAGCACTGAAAGCTGTTGCTAGCCAGCACCCTTCCTTGGAAGCGCTTTCACAGGCGCAGCAACACTGGGGCTTTGCGCTTCTCTAGCCACCAAACGTCACGGTCCTTCTCTTTCCGTCTCGTAGACACGAGCTGAGAAATTGCAAACGTCGAGCAATTGCTCAGAGATGAAAAGTGCCAGCACTGAAAGCTGTTGCTAGCCAGCCCCCTTCCTTGGAAGCGCTTTCACAGGCGCAGCAACACTGGGGATTTGCGCTTCTCTACCCACCAAACGTCACGGTCATTCTCTTTCCGTCTCGTAGACACGAGCTGAGAAATTGCAAACGTCGAGCAATTGCTCAGAGATGAAAAGTGCCAGCACTGAAAGCTGTTGCTAGCCAGCACCCTTCCTTGGAAGCGCTTTCACAGGCGCAGTAACACTGGGGCTTTGTGCTTCTCTAGCCATGAAACGTCATGGTCATTCTCTTTCCGTCTCGTAGACACGAGCTGAGAAATTGCAAACGTCCAGCAATTGCTCAGAGATGAAAAGTGCCAGCACTGAAAGCTGTTGCTAGCCAGCACCCTTCCTTGGAAGCGCTTTTGTAGGCCTAAGAACAGTGGGGCTCTGGGCTTCTCTAGCCACCTAATCTTCTGCTCATCCTCTCGCGCACTCTAAAGAGAGCTCAGGTGAGAAATTACAAACGTCGAGCAATTGCTCAGAGATGAAAAGTGCCAGCACTGAAAGCTCTTGCTAGCCAGCACCCTTCCTTGGAAGCGCTTTCACAAGCGCAGTAACACTGGGGCTTTGCGCTTCTATACGCACCAAACGTCACGGTCCTTCTCTTTCCGTCTCGTAGACACGAGCTGAGAAATTGCAAACGTCGAGCCATTGCTCAGAGATGAAAAGTGCCAGCACTGAAAGCTCTTGCTAGCCAGCACCCTTCCTTGGAAGCGCTTTTGTAGGCCTAAGAACACTGGGGCTCTGGGCTTCTCTAGCCACCTCATCTTCTGCTCATCCTCTCGCGCACTCTAAAGAGAGCTCAGGTGAGAAATTGCAAATGTCCAGCAATTGCTCAGAGATGAAAAGTGCCAGCACTGAAAGCTCTTGCTAGCCAGCACCCTTCCTTGGAAGCGCTTTCACAGGCGCAGTAACACTGGGACTTTGCGCTTCTCTAGCCACCAAACGTCACAGTCCTTCTCTTTCCGTCGGTAGACACGAGCTGAGAAATTGCAAACGTCGAGCAATTGCTCAGAGATGAAAAGTGCCAGCACTGAAAGCTCTTGCTAGCCAGCACCCTTCCTTGGAAGCGCTTTTGTAGGCCTAAGAACACTGGGGCTCTGGGCTTCTCTAGCCATCAAACGTCATGGTCATTCTCTTTCCATCTCTTAGACACGAGCTGAGAAATTGCAAACGTCGAGCAATTGCTCAGAGATGAAAAGTGCCAGCACTGAAAGCTGTTGCTAGCCAGCACCCTTCCTTGGAAGCGCTTTTGTAGGCCTAAGAACACTGGGGCTCTGGGCTTCTCTAGCCACCTCATCTTCTGCTCATCCTCTCGCGCACTCTAAAGAGAGCTCAGGTGAGAAATTGCAAACGTCGAGCAATTGCTCCGAGATGAAAAGTGCCAGCACTGAAAGCTGTTGCTAGCCAGCACCCTTCCTTGGAAGCGCTTTCACAGGCGCAGCAACACTGGGGTTTTGCGCTTCTCTAGCCACCAAACGTCACGGTCCTTCTATTTCCGTCGGTAGACACGAGCTGAGAAATTGCAAACGTCGAGCAATTGCTCCGAGATGAAAAGTGCCAGCACTGAAAGCTGTTGCTAGCCAGCACCCTTCCTTGGAAGCGCTTTCACAGGCGCAGCAACACTGGGGCTTTGCGCTTCTCTAGCCACCAAACGTCACGGTCCTTCTCTTTCCGTCTCGTAGACACGAGCTGAGAAATTGCAAACGTCGAGCAATTGCTCAGAGATGAAAAGTGCCAGCACTGAAAGCTGTTGCTAGCCAGCACCCTTCCTTGGAAGCGCTTTTGTAGGCCTAAGAACACTGGGGCTCTGGGCTTCTCTAGCCACCTCATCTTCTGCTCATCCTCTCGCGCACTCTAAAGAGAGCTCAGGTGAGAAATTGCAAACGTCGAGCAATTGCTCAGAGATGAAAAGTGCCAGCACTGAAAGCTGTTGCTAGCCAGCACCCTTCCTTGGAAGCGCTTTCACAGGCGCAGCAACACTGGGGCTTTGCGCTTCTCTAGCCACCAAACGTCACGGTCCTTCTCTTTCCGTCTCGTAGACACGAGCTGAGAAATTGCAAACGTCGAGCAATTGCTCAGAGATGAAAAGTGCCAGCACTGAAAGCTGTTGCTAGCCAGCACCCTTCCTTGGAAGCGCTTTTGTAGGCCTAAGAACACTGGGGCTCTGGGCTTCTCTAGCCACCTCATCTTCTGCTCATCCTCTCGCGCACTCTACAGAGAGCTCAGGTGAGAAATTGCAAACGTCGAGCAATTGCTCAGAGATGAAAAGTGCCAGCACTGAAAGCTCTTGCTAGACAGCACCCTTCCTTGGAAGCGCTTTCACAGGCGCAGCAACACTGGGGCTTTGCGCTTCTCTAGCCACCAAACGTCATGGTCCTTCTCTTTCCGTCTCGTAGACATGAGCTGAGAAATTGCAAATGTCGAGCAATTGCTCAGAGATGAAAAGTGCCAGCACTGAAAGCTGTTGCTAGCCAGCACCCTTCCTTGGAAGCGCTTTTGTAGGCCTAAGAACACGGGGGCTCTGGGCTTCTCTAGCCACCTCATCTTCTGCTCATCCTCTCGCGCACTCTAAAGAGAGCTCAGGTGAGAAATTGCAAATGTCGAGCAATTGCTCAGAGATGAAAAGTGCCAGCACTGAAAGCTCTTGCTAGCCAGCACCCTTCCTTGGAAGCGCTTTTGTAGGCCTAAGAACACTGGGGCTCTGGGCTTCTCTAGCCACCTCATCTTCTGCTCATCCACTCGCGCACTCTAAAGAGAGCTCAGGTGAGAAATTGCAAACGTCGAGCAATTGCTCCGAGATGAAAAGTGCCAGCACTGAAAGCTGTTGCTAGCCAGCACCCTTCCTTGGAAGCGCTTTTGTAGGCCTAAGAACACTGGGGCTCTGGGCTTCTCTAGCCACCTCATCTTCTGCTCATCCTCTCGCGCACTCTAAAGAGAGCTCAGGTGAGAAATTGCAAACGTCGAGCAATTGCTCAGAGATGAAAAGTGCCAGCACTGAAAGCTCTTGCTAGCCAGCACCCTTCCTTGGAAGCGCTTTCACAGGCGCAGTAACACTGGGGCTTTGCGCTTCTCTAGCCACCAAACGTCACGGTCCTTCTCTTTCCGTCTCGTAGACATGAGCTGAGAAATTGCAAATGTCGAGCAATTGCTCAGAGATGAAAAGTGCCAGCACTGAAAGCTGTTGCTAGCCAGCACCCTTCCTTGGAAGCGCTTTCACAGGCGCAGCAACACTGGGGCTTTGCGCTTCTCTAGCCGCCAAACGTCACAGTCATTCTCTTTCCGTCTCGTAGACATGAGCTGAGAAATTGCAAACGTCGAGCAATTGCTCAGAGATGAAAAGTGCCAGCACTGAAAGCTGTTGCTAGCCAGCACCCTTCCTTGGAAGCGCTTTTGTAGGCCTAAGAACACTGGGGCTCTGGGCTTCCCTAGCCACCTCATCTTCTGCTCATCCTCTCGCGCACTCTAAAGAGAGCTCAGGTGAGAAATTGCAAACGTCGAGCAATTGCTCCGAGATGAAAAGTGCCAGCACTGAAAGCTCTTGCTAGCCAGCACCCTTCCTTGGAAGCGCTTTCACAGGCGCAGCAACACTGGGGCTTTGCGCTTCTAAACGCACCAAGCATCACGGTCCTTCTCTTTCCGTCTTGTAGACACGAGCTGAGAAATTACAAACGTCGAGCTATTGCTCCGAGATGAAAAGTGCCAGCACTGAAAGCTCTTGCTAGCCAGCACCCTTCCTTGGAAGCGCTTTTGTAGGCCTAAGAAGACTGGGGCTCTGGGCTTCTCTAGCCACCTAATCTTCTGCTCATCCTCTCGCGCACTCTAAAGAGAGCTCAGGTGAGAAATTGCAAACGTCGAGCAATTGCTCAGAGATGAAAAGTGCCAGCACTGAAAGCTCTTGCTAGCCAGCACCCTTCCTTGGAAGCGCTTTCACAGGCGCAGCAACACTGGGGCTTTGCGCTTCTCTAGCCACCAAACGTCACGGTCCTTCTCTTTCCGTCTCGTAGACACGAGCTGAGAAATTGCAAACGTCAAGCAATTGCTCAGAGATGAAAAGTGCCAGCACTGAAAGCTCTTGCTAGCCAGCACCCTTCCTTGGAAGCGCTTTCACAGGCGCAGCAACACTGGGGCTTTGCGCTTCTATACGCACCAAACGTCACGGTCCTTCTCTTTCCGTCTCGTAGACACGAGCTGAGAAATTGCAAACGTCAAGCAATTGCTCCGAGATGAAAAGTGCCAGCACTGAAAGCTGTTGCTAGCCAGCACCCTTCCTTGGAAGCGCTTTCACAGGAGCAGCAACACTGGGACTTTGCGCTTTTATACGCACCAAATGTCACGGTCCTTCTCTTTCCGTCGGTAGACACGAGCTGAGAAATTGCAAACGTCGAGCAATTGCTCAGAGATGAAAAGTGCCAGCACTGAAAGCTGTTGCTAGCCAGCACCCTTCCTTGGAAGCGCTTTTGTAGGCCTAAGAACACTGGGGCTCTGGGCTTCTCTAGCCACCTCATCTTCTGCTCATCCTCTCGCGCACTCTACAGAGAGCTCAGGTGAGAAATTGCAAAGGTCGAGCAATTGCTCAGAGATGAAAAGTGCCAGCACTGAAAGCTGTTGCTAGCCAGCACCCTTCCTTGGAAGCGCTTTTGTAGGCCTAAGAACACTGTGGCTCTGGGCTTCTCTAGCCACCTCATCTTCTGCTCATCCTCTCGCGCACTCTAAAGAGAGCTCAGGTGAGAAATTGCGAACGTCCAGCAATTGCTCAGAGATGAAAAGTGCCAGCACTGAAAGCTCTTGCTAGCCAGCACCCTTCCTTGGAAGCGCTTTCACAGGCGCAGCAACACTGGGGCTTTGCGCTTCTCTAGCCACCAAAAGTCACGGTCCTTCTCTTTCCGTCGGTAGACACGAGCTGAGAAATTGCAAACGTCGAGCAATTGCTCAGAGATGAAAAGTGCCAGCACTGAAAGCTGTTGCTAGCCAGCACCCTTCCTTGGAAGCGCTTTTGTAGGCCTAAGAACACTGGGGCTCTGGGCTTCTCTAGCCACCTCATCTTGTGCTCATCCTCTCGCGCACTCTAAAGAGAGCTCAGGTGAGAAATTGCAAATGTCCAGCAATTGTTCAGAGATGAAAAGTGCCAGCACTGAAAGCTGTTGCTAGCCAGCACCCTTCCTTGGAAGCGCTTTCACAGGCGCAGTAACACTGGGACTTTGCGCTTCTCTAGCCACCAAACGTCACGGTCCTTCTCTTTCCGTCGGTAGACACGAGCTGAGAAATTGCAAACGTCGAGCAATTGCTCAGAGATGAAAAGTGCCAGCACTGAAACCTCTTGCTAGCCAGCACCCTTCCTTGGAAGCGCTTTTGTAGGCCTAAGAACACTGGGGCTCTGGGCTTCTCTAGCCATCAAACGTCATGGTCATTCTCTTTCCATCTCTTAGACACGAGCTGAGAAATTGCAAACGTCGAGCAATTGCTCAGAGATGAAAAGTGCCAGCACTGAAAGCTCTTGCTAGCCAGCACCCTTCCTTGGAAGCGCTTTTGTAGGCCTAAGAACACTGGGGCTCTGGGCTTCTCTAGCCACCTCATCTTGTGCTCATCCTCTCGCGCACTCTAAAGAGAGCTCAGGTGAGAAATTGCAAATGTCCAGCAATTGTTCAGAGATGAAAAGTGCCAGCACTGAAAGCTGTTGCTAGCCAGCACCCTTCCTTGGAAGCGCTTTCACAGGCGCAGTAACACTGGGACTTTGCGCTTCTCTAGCCACCAAACGTCACGGTCCTTCTCTTTCCGTCGGTAGACACGAGCTGAGAAATTGCAAACGTCGAGCAATTGCTCAGAGATGAAAAGTGCCAGCACTGAAACCTCTTGCTAGCCAGCACCCTTCCTTGGAAGCGCTTTTGTAGGCCTAAGAACACTGGGGCTCTGGGCTTCTCTAGCCATCAAACGTCATGGTCATTCTCTTTCCATCTCTTAGACACGAGCTGAGAAATTGCAAACGTCGAGCAATTGCTCAGAGATGAAAAGTGCCAGAACTGAAAGCTGTTGCTAGCCAGCACCCTTCCTTGGAAGCGCTTTTGTAGGCCTAAGAACACTGGGGCTCTGGGCTTCTCTAGCCACCTCATCTTCTGCTCATCCTCTCGCGCACTCTAAAGAGAGCTCAGGTGAGAAATTGCAAAGGTCGAGCAATTGCTCAGAGATGAAAAGTGCCAGCACTGAAAGCTGTTGCTAGCCAGCACCCTTCCTTGGAAGCGCTTTTGTAGGCCTAAGAACACTGGGGCTCTGGGCTTCTCTAGCCACCTCATCTTCTGCTCATCCTCTCGCGCACTCTAAAGAGAGCTCAGGTGAGAAATTACAAACGTCGAGCAATTGCTCAGAGATGAAAAGTGCCAGCACTGAAAGCTCTTGCTAGCCAGCACCCTTCCTTGGAAGCGCTTTCACAAGCGCAGTAACACTGGGGCTTTGCGCTTCTATACGCACCAAACGTCACGGTCCTTCTCTTTCCGTCTCGTAGACACGAGCTGAGAAATTGCAAACGTCGAGCCATTGCTCAGAGATGAAAAGTGCCAGCACTGAAAGCTGTTGCTAGCCAGCACCCTTCCTTGGAAGCGCTTTTGTAGGCCTAAGAACACTGGGGCTCTGGGCTTCTCTAGCCACCTCATCTTCTGCTCATCCTCTCGCGCACTCTAAAGAGAGCTCAGGTGAGAAATTGCAAATGTCCAGCAATTGCTCAGAGATGAAAAGTGCCAGCACTGAAAGCTGTTGCTAGCCAGCACCCTTCCTTGGAAGCGCTTTCACAGGCGCAGTAACACTGGGACTTTGCGCTTCTCTAGCCACCAAACGTCACGGTCCTTCTCTTTCCATCGGTAGACACGAGCTGAGAAATTGCAAACGTCGAGCAATTGCTCAGAGATGAAAAGTGCCAGCACTGAAAGCTGTTGCTAGCCAGCACCCTTCCTTGGAAGCGCTTTTGTACGCCTAAGAACACTGGGGCTCTGGGCTTCTCTAGCCATCAAACGTCATGGTCATTCTCTTTCCATCTCTTAGACACGAGCTGAGAAATTGCAAAGGTCGAGCAATTGCTCAGAGATGAAAAGTGCCAGCACTGAAAGCTGTTGCTAGCCAGCACCCTTCCTTGGAAGCGCTTTTGTAGGCCTAAGAACACTGGGGCTCTGGGCTTCTCTAGCCACCTCATCTTCTGCTCATCCTCTCGCGCACTCTAAAGAGAGCTCAGGTGAGAAATTGCAAAGGTCGAGCAATTGCTCAGAGATGAAAAGTGCCAGCACTGAAAGCTGTTGCTAGCCAGCACCCTTCCTTGGAAGCGCTTTCACAGGCGCAGCAACACTGGGGCTTTGCGCTTCTCTAGCCACCAAACGTCACGGTCCTTCTCTTTCCGTCTCGTAGACACGAGCTGAGAAATTGCAAACGTCGAGCAATTGCTCAGAGATGAAAAGTGCCAGCACTGAAAGCTGTTGCTAGCCAGCCCCCTTCCTTGGAAGCGCTTTCACAGGCGCAGCAACACTGGGGATTTGCGCTTCTCTACCCACCAAACGTCACGGTCATTCTCTTTCCGTCTCGTAGACACGAGCTGAGAAATTGCAAACGTCGAGCAATTGCTCAGAGATGAAAAGTGCCAGCACTGAAAGCTGTTGCTAGCCAGCACCCTTCCTTGGAAGCGCTTTCACAGGCGCAGTAACACTGGGGCTTTGTGCTTCTCTAGCCATGAAACGTCATGGTCATTCTCTTTCCGTCTCGTAGACACGAGCTGAGAAATTGCAAACGTCGAGCAATTGCTCAGAGATGAAAAGTGCCAGCACTGAAAGCTGTTGCTAGCCAGCACCCTTCCTTGGAAGCGCTTTTGTAGGCCTAAGAACAGTGGGGCTCTGGGCTTCTCTAGCCACCTAATCTTCTGCTCATCCTCTCGCGCACTCTAAAGAGAGCTCAGGTGAGAAATTACAAACGTCGAGCAATTGCTCAGAGATGAAAAGTGCCAGCACTGAAAGCTCTTGCTAGCCAGCACCCTTCCTTGGAAGCGCTTTCACAGGCGCAGCAACACTGGGGCTTTGCGCTTCTATACGCACCAAACGTCACGGTCCTTCTCTTTCCGTCTCGTAGACACGAGCTGAGAAATTGCAAACGTCGAGCCATTGCTCAGAGATGAAAAGTGCCAGCACTGAAAGCTGTTGCTAGCCAGCACCCTTCCTTGGAAGCGCTTTTGTAGGCCTAAGAACACTGGGGCTCTGGGCTTCTCTAGCCACCTCATCTTCTGCTCATCCTCTCGCGCACTCTAAAGAGAGCTCAGGTGAGAAATTGCAAATGTCCAGCAATTGCTCAGAGATGAAAAGTGCCAGCACTGAAAGCTGTTGCTAGCCAGCACCCTTCCTTGGAAGCGCTTTCACAGGCGCAGTAACACTGGGACTTTGCGCTTCTCTAGCCACCAAACGTCACAGTCCTTCTCTTTCCGTCGGTAGACACGAGCTGAGAAATTGCAAACGTCGAGCAATTGCTCCGAGATGAAAAGTGCCAGCACTGAAAGCTCTTGCTAGCCAGCACCCTTCCTTGGAAGCGCTTTTGTAGGCCTAAGAACACTGGGGCTCTGGGCTTCTCTAGCCATCAAACGTCATGGTCATTCTCTTTCCATCTCTTAGACACGAGCTGAGAAATTGCAAACGTCGAGCAATTGCTCAGAGATGAAAAGTGCCAGCACTGAAAGCTGTTGCTAGCCAGCACCCTTCCTTGGAAGCGCTTTTGTAGGCCTAAGAACACTGGGGCTCTGGGCTTCTCTAGCCACCTCATCTTCTGCTCATCCTCTCGCGCACTCTAAAGAGAGCTCAGGTGAGAAATTGCAAACGTCGAGCAATTGCTCAGAGATGAAAAGTGCCAGCACTGAAAGCTGTTGCTAGCCAGCACCCTTCCTTGGAAGCGCTTTCACAGGCGCAGCAACACTGGGGTTTTGCGCTTCTCTAGCCACCAAACGTCACGGTCATTCTATTTCCGTCGGTAGACACGAGCTGAGAAATTGCAAACGTCGAGCAATTGCTCCGAGATGAAAAGTGCCAGCACTGAAAGCTGTTGCTAGCCAGCACCCTTCCTTGGAAGCGCTTTCACAGGCGCAGCAACACTGGGGCTTTGCGCTTCTCTAGCCACCAAACGTCACGGTCCTTCTCTTTCCGTCTCGTAGACACGAGCTGAGAAATTGCAAACGTCGAGCAATTGCTCAGAGATGAAAAGTGCCAGCACTGAAAGCTGTTGCTAGCCAGCACCCTTCCTTGGAAGCGCTTTTGTAGGCCTAAGAACACTGGGGCTCTGGGCTTCTCTAGCCACCTCATCTTCTGCTCATCCTCTCGCGCACTCTAAAGAGAGCTCAGGTGAGAAATTGCAAACGTCGAGCAATTGCTCAGAGATGAAAAGTGCCAGCACTGAAAGCTGTTGCTAGCCAGCACCCTTCCTTGGAAGCGCTTTCACAGGCGCAGCAACACTGGGACTTTGCGCTTCTCTAGCCACCAAACGTCACGGTCCTTCTCTTTCCGTCTCGTAGACACGAGCTGAGAAATTGCAAACGTCGAGCAATTGCTCAGAGATGAAAAGTGCCAGCACTGAAAGCTGTTGCTAGCCAGCACCCTTCCTTGGAAGCGCTTTTGTAGGCCTAAGAACACTGGGGCTCTGGGCTTCTCTAGCCACCTCATCTTCTGCTCATCCTCTCGCGCACTCTACAGAGAGCTCAGGTGAGAAATTGCAAACGTCGAGCAATTGCTCAGAGATGAAAAGTGCCAGCACTGAAAGCTCTTGCTAGACAGCACCCTTCCTTGGAAGCGCTTTCACAGGCGCAGCAACACTGGGGCTTTGCGCTTCTCTAGCCACCAAACGTCATGGTCCTTCTCTTTCCGTCTCGTAGACATGAGCTGAGAAATTGCAAATGTCGAGCAATTGCTCAGAGATGAAAAGTGCCAGCACTGAAAGCTGTTGCTAGCCAGCACCCTTCCTTGGAAGCGCTTTTGTAGGCCTAAGAACACTGGGGCTCTGGGCTTCTCT
This sequence comes from Sarcoramphus papa, assembly GCA_037962945.1. Classification (NCBI taxonomy): domain Eukaryota; kingdom Metazoa; phylum Chordata; class Aves; order Accipitriformes; family Cathartidae; genus Sarcoramphus; species Sarcoramphus papa. Next base: position 2,519,401 of record CM075606.1, on the reverse strand, counting down.
AGCCACCTCATCTTCTGCTCATCCTCTCGCGCACTCTAAAGAGAGCTCAGGTGAGAAATTGCAAACGTCGAGCAATTGCTCCGAGATGAAAAGTGCCAGCACTGAAAGCTGTTGCTAGCCAGCACCCTTCCTTGGAAGCGCTTTTGTAGGCCTAAGAACACTGGGGCTCTGGGCTTCTCTAGCCACCTCATCTTCTGCTCATCCTCTCGCGCACTCTAAAGAGAGCTCAGGTGAGAAATTGCAAACGTCGAGCAATTGCTCAGAGATGAAAAGTGCCAGCACTGAAAGCTCTTGCTAGCCAGCACCCTTCCTTGGAAGCGCTTTCACAGGCGCAGTAACACTGGGGCTTTGCGCTTCTCTAGCCACCAAACGTCACGGTCCTTCTCTTTCCGTCTCGTAGACATGAGCTGAGAAATTGCAAATGTCGAGCAATTGCTCAGAGATGAAAAGTGCCAGCACTGAAAGCTGTTGCTAGCCAGCAGCCTTCCTTGGAAGCGCTTTCACAGGCGCAGCAACACTGGGGCTTTGCGCTTCTCTAGCCGCCAAACGTCACAGTCATTCTCTTTCCGTCTCGTAGACATGAGCTGAGAAATTGCAAACGTCGAGCAATTGCTCAGAGATGAAAAGTGCCAGCACTGAAAGCTGTTGCTAGCCAGCACCCTTCCTTGGAAGCGCTTTTGTAGGCCTAAGAACAGTGGGGCTCTGGGCTTCCCTAGCCACCTCATCTTCTGCTCATCCTCTCGCGCACTCTAAAGAGAGCTCAGGTGAGAAATTGCAAACGTCGAGCAATTGCTCAGAGATGAAAAGTGCCAGCACTGAAAGCTCTTGCTAGCCAGCACCCTTCCTTGGAAGCGCTTTCACAGGCGCAGCAACACTGGGGCTTTGCGCTTCTAAACGCACCAAGCATCACGGTCCTTCTCTTTCCGTCTTGTAGACACGAGCTGAGAAATTACAAACGTCGAGCTATTGCTCCGAGATGAAAAGTGCCAGCACTGAAAGCTCTTGCTAGCCAGCACCCTTCCTTGGAAGCGCTTTTGTAGGCCTAAGAAGACTGGGGCTCTGGGCTTCTCTAGCCACCTAATCTTCTGCTCATCCTCTCGCGCACTCTAAAGAGAGCTCAGGTGAGAAATTGCAAACGTCGAGCAATTGCTCAGAGATGAAAAGTGCCAGCACTGAAAGCTGTTGCTAGCCAGCACCCTTCCTTGGAAGCGCTTTCACAGGCGCAGCAACACTGGGGCTTTGCGCTTCTCTAGCCACCAAACGTCACGGTCCTTCTCTTTCCGTCTCGTAGACACGAGCTGAGAAATTGCAAACGTCAAGCAATTGCTCAGAGATGAAAAGTGCCAGCACTGAAAGCTCTTGCTAGCCAGCACCCTTCCTTGGAAGCGCTTTCAGAGGCGCAGCAACACTGGGGCTTTGCGCTTCTATACGCACCAAACGTCACGGTCCTTCTCTTTCCGTCTCGTAGACACGAGCTGAGAAATTGCAAACGTCAAGCAATTGCTCCGAGATGAAAAGTGCCAGCACTGAAAGCTGTTGCTAGCCAGCACCCTTCCTTGGAAGCGCTTTCACAGGCGCAGTAACACTGGGGCTTTGCGCTTCTATACGCACCAAATGTCACGGTCCTTCTCTTTCCGTCGGTAGACACGAGCTGAGAAATTGCAAACGTCGAGCAATTGCTCAGAGATGAAAAGTGCCAGCACTGAAAGCTGTTGCTAGCCAGCACCCTTCCTTGGAAGCGCTTTTGTAGCCCTAAGAACACTGGGGCTCTGGGCTTCTCTAGCCACCTCATCTTCTGCTCATCCTCTCGCGCACTCTAAAGAGAGCTCAGGTGAGAAATTGCAAAGGTCGAGCAATTGCTCAGAGATGAAAAGTGCCAGCACTGAAAGCTGTTGCTAGCCAGCACCCTTCCTTGGAAGCGCTTTTGTAGGCCTAAGAACACTGTGGCTCTGGGCTTCTCTAGCCACCTCATCTTCTGCTCATCCTCTCGCGCACTCTAAAGAGAGCTCAGGTGAGAAATTGCAAACGACGAGCAATTGCTCAGAGATGAAAAGTGCCAGCACTGAAAGCTCTTGCTAGCCAGCACCCTTCCTTGGAAGCGCTTTCACAGGCGCAGCAACACTGGGGCTTTGCGCTTCTCTAGCCACCAAACGTCACGGTCCTTCTCTTTCCGTCTCGTAGACACGAGCTGAGAAATTGCAAACGTCGAGCAATTGCTCAGAGATGAAAAGTGCCAGCACTGAAAGCTGTTGCTAGCCAGCACCCTTCCTTGGAAGCGCTTTCACAGGCGCAGCAACACTGGGGCTTTGCGCTTCTATACGCACCAAACGTCACGGTCCTTCTCTTTCCTTCGGTAGACACGAGCTGAGAAATTGCAAACGTCGAGCAATTGCTCAGAGATGAAAAGTGCCAGCACTGAAAGCTGTTGCTAGCCAGCACCCTTCCTTGGAAGCGCTTTTGTAGGCCTAAGCACAATGGGGCTCTGGGCTTCTCTAGCCACCTCATCTTCTGCTCATCCTCTCGCGCACTCTAAAGAGAGCTCAGGTGAGAAATTGCAAACGTCGAGCAATTGCTCAGAGATGAAAAGTGCCAGCACTGAAAGCTGTTGCTAGCCAGCACCCTTCCTTGGAAGCGCTTTCACAGGCGCAGCAACACTGGGGCTTTGCGCTTCTAAACGCACCAAACGTCACGGTCCTTCTCTTTCCGTCGGTAGACACGAGCTGAGAAATTGCAAACGTCGAGCAATTGCTCAGAGATGAAAAGTGCCAGCACTGAAAGCTCTTGCTAGCCAGCCCCCTTCCTTGGAAGCGCTTTTGTAGGCCTAAGCAAACTGGGGCTCTGGGCTTCTCTAGCCACCTCATCTTCTGCTCATCCTCTCGCGCACTCTACAGAGAGCTCAGGTGAGAAATTGCAAACGTCGAGCAATTGCTCAGAGATGAAAAGTGCCAGCACTGAAAGCTCTTGCTAGCCAGCACCCTTCCTTGGAAGCGCTTTCACAGGCGCAGCAACACTGGGGCTTTGCGCTTCTATACGCACCAAACGTCACGGTCCTTCTCTTTCCGTCTCCTAGACACGAGCTGAGAAATTGCAAACGTCGAGCAATTGCTCAGAGATGAAAAGTGCCAGCACTGAAAGCTCTTGCTAGACAGCACCCTTCCTTGGAAGCGCTTTCACAGGCGCAGCAACACTGGGGCTTTGCGCTTCTATACGCACAAAACGTCACGGTCCTTCTCTTTCCGTCTCGTAGACACGAGCTGAGAAATTGCAAACGTCGAGCAATTGCTCAGAGATGAAAAGTGCCAGCACTGAAAGCTCTTGCTAGCCAGCACCCTTCCTTGGAAGCGCTTTCACAGGCGCAGCAACACTGGGGCTTTGCGCTTCTCTAGCCGCCAAACGTCACAGTCATTCTCTTTCCGTCGGTAGACACGAGCTGAGAAATTGCAAACGTCGAGCAATTGCTCAGAGATGAAAAGTGCCAGCACTGAAAGCTGTTGCTAGCCAGCACCCTTCCTTGGAAGCGCTTTTGTAGGCCTAAGAACACTGGGGCTCTGGGCTTCTCTAGCCACCTCATCTTCTGCTCATCCTCTCGCGCACTCTAAAGAGAGCTCAGGTGAGAAATTGCAAACGTCCAGCAATTGCTCAGAGAAGAAAAGTGCCAGCACTGAAAGCTGTTGCTAGCCAGCACCCTTCCTTGGAAGCGCTTTCACAGGCGCAGCAACACTGTGGCTTTGCGCTTCTCTACCCACCAAACGTCACGGCCCTTCTCTTTCCGTCTTGTAGACACGAGCTGAGAAATTGCAAACGACGAGCAATTGCTCAGAGATGAAAAGTGCCAGCACTGAAAGCTGTTGCTAGCCAGCACCCTTCCTTGGAAGCGCTTTCACAGGCGCAGCAACACTGGGGCTTTGCGCTTCTCTAGCCACCAAACGTCACGGTCCTTCTCTTTCCGTCTCGTAGACACGAGCTGAGAAATTGCAAACGTCCAGCAATTGCTCAGAGATGAAAAGTGCCAGCACTGAAAGCTGTTGCTAGCCAGCACCCTTCCTTGGAAGCGCTTTCACAGGCGCAGTAACACTGGGGCTTTGCGCTTCTCTAGCCACCAAACGTCACGGTCCTTCTCTTTCCGTCGGTAGACACGAGCTGAGAAATTGCAAACGTCGAGCAATTGCTCAGAGATGAAAAGTGCCAGCACTGAAAGCTCTTGCTAGACAGCACCCTTCCTTGGAAGCGCTTTCACAGGCGCAGCAACACTGGGGCTTTGCGCTTCTCTACGCACCAAATGTCACGGTCCTTCTCTTTCCGTCTCGTAGACACGAGCTGAGAAATTGCAAACGTCGAGCAATTGCTCAGAGATGAAAAGTGCCAGCACTGAAAGCTGTTGCTAGCCAGCACCCTTCCTTGGAAGCGCTTTTGTAGGCCTAAGCACACTGGGGCTCTGGGCTTCTCTAGCCACCTCATCTTCTGCTCATCCTCTCGCGCACTCTAAAGAGAGCTCAGGTGAGAAATTGCAAACGTCGAGCAATTGCTCAGAGATGAAAAGTGCCAGCACTGAAAGCTGTTGCTAGCCAGCACCCTTCCTTGGAAGCGCTTTTGTAGGCCTAAGAACACTGGGGCTCTGGGCTTCTCTAGCCACCTCATCTTCTGCTCATCCTCTCGCGCACTCTAAAGAGAGCTCAGGTGAGAAATTGCAAACGACGAGCAATTGCTCAGAGATGAAAAGTGCCAGCACTGAAAGCTCTTCCTAGCCAGCACCCTTCCTTGGAAGCGCTTTCACAGGCGCAGTAACACTGGGGCTTTGCACTTCTGTACGCACCAAACGTCACGGTCCTTCTCTTTCCGTCTCGTAGACACGAGCTGAGAAATTGCAAATGTCGAGCAATTGCTCAGAGATGAAAAGTGCCAGCACTGAAAGCTCTTGCTAGCCAGCACCCTTCCTTGGAAGCGCTTTCACAGGCGCAGCAACACTGGGGCTTTGCGCTTCTATACGCACCAAACGTCACGGTCATTCTCTTTCCGTCTTGTAGACACGAGCTGAGAAATTGCAAACGTCGAGCAATTGCTCCGAGATGAAAAGTGCCAGCACTGAAAGCTGTTGCTAGCCAGCACCCTTCCTTGGAAGCGCTTTTGTAGGCCTAAGCACACTGGGGCTCTGGGCTTCTCTAGCCACCTAATCTTCTGCTCATCCTCTCGCGCACTCTAAAGAGAGCTCAGGTGAGAAATTGCGAACGTCGAGCAATTGCTCAGAGATGAAAAGTGCCAGCACTGAAAGCTGTTGCTAGCCAGCACCCTTCCTTGGAAGCGCTTTTGTAGGCCTAAGAACACTGGGGCTTTGCGCTTCTCTAGCCACCAAACGTCACGGTCCTTCTCTTTCCGTCTCGTAGACACGAGCTGAGAAATTGCAAACGTCCAGCAATTGCTCAGAGATGAAAAGTGCCAGCACTGAAAGCTGTTGCTAGCCAGCACCCTTCCTTGGAAGCGCTTTCACAGGCGCAGCAACACTGGGGCTTTGCGCTTCTATACGCACCAAACGTCACGGTCCTTTTTTTTCCGTCGGTAGACACGAGCTGAGAAATTGCAAACGTCGAGCAATTGCTCAGAGATGAAAAGTGCCAGCACTGAAAGCTCTTGCTAGCCAGCACCCTTCCTTGGAAGCGCTTTCACAGGCGCAGCAACACTGGGGTTTTGCGCTTCTCTACCCACCAAACGTTACGGTCCTTCTCTTTCCGTCTCATAGACACGAGCTGAGAAATTGCAAACGTGGAGCAATTGCTCCGAGATGAAAAGTGCCAGCACTGAAAGCTGTTGCTAGCCAGCACCCTTCCTTGGAAGCGCTTTTGTAGGCCTAAGAACACTGGGGCTCTGGGCTTCTCTAGCCACCTCATCTTCTGCTCATCCTCTCGCGCACTCTAAAGAGAGCTCAGGTGAGAAATTGCAAAGGTCGAGCAATTGCTCAGAGATGAAAAGTGCCAGCACTGAAAGCTGTTGCTAGCCAGCACCCTTCCTTGGAAGCGCTTTCACAGGCGCAGCAACACTGGGGCTTTGCGCTTCTCTAGCCACCAAACGTCACGGTCCTTCTCTTTCCGTCTCGTAGACACGAGCTGAGAAATTGCAAACGTCGAGCAATTGCTCAGAGATGAAAAGTGCCAGCACTGAAAGCTGTTGCTAGCCAGCCCCCTTCCTTGGAAGCGCTTTCACAGGCGCAGCAACACTGGGGATTTGCGCTTCTCTACCCACCAAACGTCACGGTCATTCTCTTTCCGTCTCGTAGACACGAGCTGAGAAATTGCAAACGTCGAGCAATTGCTCAGAGATGAAAAGTGCCAGCACTGAAAGCTGTTGCTAGCCAGCACCCTTCCTTGGAAGCGCTTTTGTAGGCCTAAGAACAGTGGGGCTCTGGGCTTCTCTAGCCACCTAATCTTCTGCTCATCCTCTCGCGCACTCTAAAGAGAGCTCAGGTGAGAAATTACAAACGTCGAGCAATTGCTCCGAGATGAAAAGTGCCAGCACTGAAAGCTCTTGCTAGCCAGCACCCTTCCTTGGAAGCGCTTTCACAAGCGCAGTAACACTGGGGCTTTGCGCTTCTATACGCACCAAACGTCACGGTCCTTCTCTTTCCGTCTCGTAGACACGAGCTGAGAAATTGCAAACGTCGAGCCATTGCTCAGAGATGAAAAGTGCCAGCACTGAAAGCTGTTGCTAGCCAGCACCCTTCCTTGGAAGCGCTTTTGTAGGCCTAAGAACACTGGGGCTCTGGGCTTCTCTAGCCACCTCATCTTCTGCTCATCCTCTCGCGCACTCTAAAGAGAGCTCAGGTGAGAAATTGCAAATGTCCAGCAATTGCTCAGAGATGAAAAGTGCCAGCACTGAAAGCTGTTGCTAGCCAGCACCCTTCCTTGGAAGCGCTTTCACAGGCGCAGTAACACTGGGACTTTGCGCTTCTCTAGCCACCAAACGTCACAGTCCTTCTCTTTCCGTCGGTAGACACGAGCTGAGAAATTGCAAACGTCGAGCAATTGCTCAGAGATGAAAAGTGCCAGCACTGAAAGCTCTTGCTAGCCAGCACCCTTCCTTGGAAGCGCTTTTGTAGGCCTAAGAACACTGGGGCTCTGGGCTTCTCTAGCCATCAAACGTCATGGTCATTCTCTTTCCATCTCTTAGACACGAGCTGAGAAATTGCAAACGTCGAGCAATTGCTCAGAGATGAAAAGTGCCAGCACTGAAAGCTGTTGCTAGCCAGCACCCTTCCTTGGAAGCGCTTTTGTAGGCCTAAGAACACTGGGGCTCTGGGCTTCTCTAGCCACCTCATCTTCTGCTCATCCTCTCGCGCACTCTAAAGAGAGCTCAGGTGAGAAATTGCAAACGTCGAGCAATTGCTCAGAGATGAAAAGTGCCAGCACTGAAAGCTGTTGCTAGCCAGCACCCTTCCTTGGAAGCGCTTTCACAGGCGCAGCAACACTGGGGTTTTGCGCTTCTCTAGCCACCAAACGTCACGGTCATTCTATTTCCGTCGGTAGACACGAGCTGAGAAATTGCAAACGTCGAGCAATTGCTCCGAGATGAAAAGTGCCAGCACTGAAAGCTGTTGCTAGCCAGCACCCTTCCTTGGAAGCGCTTTCACAGGCGCAGCAACACTGGGGCTTTGCGCTTCTCTAGCCACCAAACGTCACGGTCCTTCTCTTTCCGTCTCGTAGACACGAGCTGAGAAATTGCAAACGTCGAGCAATTGCTCAGAGATGAAAAGTGCCAGCACTGAAAGCTCTTGCTAGCCAGCACCCTTCCTTGGAAGCGCTTTTGTAGGCCTAAGAACACTGGGGCTCTGGGCTTCTCTAGCCACCTCATCTTCTGCTCATCCTCTCGCGCACTCTAAAGAGAGCTCAGGTGAGAAATTGCAAACGTCGAGCAATTGCTCAGAGATGAAAAGTGCCAGCACTGAAAGCTGTTGCTAGCCAGCACCCTTCCTTGGAAGCGCTTTCACAGGCGCAGCAACACTGGGGCTTTGCGCTTCTCTAGCCACCAAACGTCACGGTCCTTCTCTTTCCGTCTCGTAGACACGAGCTGAGAAATTGCAAACGTCGAGCAATTGCTCAGAGATGAAAAGTGCCAGCACTGAAAGCTGTTGCTAGCCAGCACCCTTCCTTGGAAGCGCTTTTGTAGGCCTAAGAACACTGGGGCTCTGGGCTTCTCTAGCCACCTCATCTTCTGCTCATCCTCTCGCGCACTCTACAGAGAGCTCAGGTGAGAAATTGCAAACGTCGAGCAATTGCTCAGAGATGAAAAGTGCCAGCACTGAAAGGTGTTGCTAGCCAGCACCCTTCCTTGGAAGCGCTTTCACAGGCGCAGCAACACTGGGGCTTTGCGCTTCTCTAGCCACCAAACGTCATGGTCCTTCTCTTTCCATCTCGTAGACATGAGCTGAGAAATTGCAAATGTCGAGCAATTGCTCAGAGATGAAAAGTGCCAGCACTGAAAGCTGTTGCTAGCCAGCACCCTTCCTTGGAAGCGCTTTTGTAGGCCTAAGAACACTGGGGCTCTGGGCTTCTCTAGCCACCTCATCTTCTGCTCATCCTCTCGCGCACTCTAAAGAGAGCTCAGGTGAGAAATTGCAAACGTCGAGCAATTGCTCAGAGATGAAAAGTGCCAGCACTGAAAGCTCTTGCTAGCCAGCACCCTTCCTTGGAAGCGCTTTTGTAGGCCTAAGAACACTGGGGCTCTGGGCTTCTCTAGCCACCTCATCTTCTGCTCATCCACTCGCGCACTCTAAAGAGAGCTCAGGTGAGAAATTGCAAACGTCGAGCAATTGCTCCGAGATGAAAAGTGCCAGCACTGAAAGCTGTTGCTAGCCAGCACCCTTCCTTGGAAGCGCTTTTGTAGGCCTAAGAACACTGGGGCTCTGGGCTTCTCTAGCCACCTCATCTTCTGCTCATCCTCTCGCGCACTCTAAAGAGAGCTCAGGTGAGAAATTGCAAACGTCGAGCAATTGCTCCGAGATGAAAAGTGCCAGCACTGAAAGCTCTTCCTAGCCAGCACCCTTCCTTGGAAGCGCTTTCACAGGCGCAGTAACACTGGGGCTTTGCGCTTCTCTAGCCACCAAACGTCACGGTCCTTCTCTTTCCGTCTCGTAGACATGAGCTGAGAAATTGCAAATGTCGAGCAATTGCTCAGAGATGAAAAGTGCCAGCACTGAAAGCTGTTGCTAGCCAGCAGCCTTCCTTGGAAGCGCTTTCACAGGCGCAGCAACACTGGGGCTTTGCGCTTCTAAACGCACCAAGCATCACGGTCCTTCTCTTTCCGTCTTGTAGACACGAGCTGAGAAATTACAAACGTCGAGCTATTGCTCCGAGATGAAAAGTGCCAGCACTGAAAGCTCTTGCTAGCCAGCACCCTTCCTTGGAAGCGCTTTTGTAGGCCTAAGAAGACTGGGGCTCTGGGCTTCTCTAGCCACCTAATCTTCTGCTCATCCTCTCGCGCACTCTAAAGAGAGCTCAGGTGAGAAATTGCAAACGTCGAGCAATTGCTCAGAGATGAAAAGTGCCAGCACTGAAAGCTGTTGCTAGCCAGCACCCTTCCTTGGAAGCGCTTTCACAGGCGCAGCAACACTGGGGCTTTGCGCTTCTCTAGCCACCAAACGTCACGGTCCTTCTCTTTCCGTCTCGTAGACACGAGCTGAGAAATTGCAAACGTCAAGCAATTGCTCAGAGATGAAAAGTGCCAGCACTGAAAGCTCTTGCTAGCCAGCACCCTTCCTTGGAAGCGCTTTCAGAGGCGCAGCAACACTGGGGCTTTGCGCTTCTATACGCACCAAACGTCACGGTCCTTCTCTTTCCGTCTCGTAGACACGAGCTGAGAAATTGCAAACGTCAAGCAATTGCTCCGAGATGAAAAGTGCCAGCACTGAAAGCTCTTGCTAGCCAGCACCCTTCCTTGGAAGCGCTTTCACAGGCGCAGTAACACTGGGGCTTTGCGCTTCTATACGCACCAAATGTCACGGTCCTTCTCTTTCCGTCGGTAGACACGAGCTGAGAAATTGCAAACGTCGAGCAATTGCTCAGAGATGAAAAGTGCCAGCACTGAAAGCTGTTGCTAGCCAGCACCCTTCCTTGGAAGCGCTTTTGTAGCCCTAAGAACACTGGGGCTCTGGGCTTCTCTAGCCACCTCATCTTCTGCTCATCCTCTCGCGCACTCTAAAGAGAGCTCAGGTGAGAAATTGCAAAGGTCGAGCAATTGCTCAGAGATGAAAAGTGCCAGCACTGAAAGCTGTTGCTAGCCAGCACCCTTCCTTGGAAGCGCTTTTGTAGGCCTAAGAACACTGTGGCTCTGGGCTTCTCTAGCCACCTCATCTTCTGCTCATCCTCTCGCGCACTCTAAAGAGAGCTCAGGTGAGAAATTGCAAACGACGAGCAATTGCTCAGAGATGAAAAGTGCCAGCACTGAAAGCTCTTGCTAGCCAGCACCCTTCCTTGGAAGCGCTTTCACAGGCGCAGCAACACTGGGGCTTTGCGCTTCTCTAGCCACCAAACGTCACGGTCCTTCTCTTTCCGTCTCGTAGACACGAGCTGAGAAATTGCAAACGTCGAGCAATTGCTCAGAGATGAAAAGTGCCAGCACTGAAAGCTGTTGCTAGCCAGCACCCTTCCTTGGAAGCGCTTTCACAGGCGCAGCAACACTGGGGCTTTGCGCTTCTATACGCACCAAACGTCACGGTCCTTCTCTTTCCTTCGGTAGACACGAGCTGAGAAATTGCAAACGTCGAGCAATTGCTCAGAGATGAAAAGTGCCAGCACTGAAAGCTGTTGCTAGCCAGCACCCTTCCTTGGAAGCGCTTTTGTAGGCCTAAGCACAATGGGGCTCTGGGCTTCTCTAGCCACCTCATCTTCTGCTCATCCTCTCGCGCACTCTAAAGAGAGCTCAGGTGAGAAATTGCAAACGTCGAGCAATTGCTCAGAGATGAAAAGTGCCAGCACTGAAAGCTGTTGCTAGCCAGCACCCTTCCTTGGAAGCGCTTTCACAGGCGCAGCAACACTGGGGCTTTGCGCTTCTAAACGCACCAAACGTCACGGTCCTTCTCTTTCCGTCGGTAGACACGAGCTGAGAAATTGCAAACGTCGAGCAATTGCTCAGAGATGAAAAGTGCCAGCACTGAAAGCTCTTGCTAGCCAGCCCCCTTCCTTGGAAGCGCTTTTGTAGGCCTAAGCAAACTGGGGCTCTGGGCTTCTCTAGCCACCTCATCTTCTGCTCATCCTCTCGCGCACTCTACAGAGAGCTCAGGTGAGAAATTGCAAACGTCGAGCAATTGCTCAGAGATGAAAAGTGCCAGCACTGAAAGCTCTTGCTAGCCAGCAGCCTTCCTTGGAAGCGCTTTCACAGGCGCAGCAACACTGGGGCTTTGCGCTTCTATACGCACCAAACGTCACGGTCCTTCTCTTTCCGTCTCGTAGACACGAGCTGAGAAATTGCAAACGTCGAGCAATTGCTCAGAGATGAAAAGTGCCAGCACTGAAAGCTCTTGCTAGACAGCACCCTTCCTTGGAAGCGCTTTCACAGGCGCAGCAACACTGGGGCTTTGCGCTTCTATACGCACCAAACGTCACGGTCCTTCTCTTTCCGTCTCGTAGACACGAGCTGAGAAATTGCAAACGTCGAGCAATTGCTCAGAGATGAAAAGTGCCAGCACTGAAAGCTCTTGCTAGCCAGCACCCTTCCTTGGAAGCGCTTTCACAGGCGCAGCAACACTGGGGCTTTGCGCTTCTCTAGCCGCCAAACGTCACAGTCATTCTCTTTCCGTCGGTAGACACGAGCTGAGAAATTGCAAAAGTCGAGCAATTGCTCAGAGATGAAAAGTGCCAGCACTGAAAGCTCTTGCTAGCCAGCACCCTTCCTTGGAAGCGCTTTTGTAGGCCTAAGAACACTGGGGCTCTGGGCTTCTCTAGCCACCTCATCTTCTGCTCATCCTCTCGCGCACTCTAAAGAGAGCTCAGGTGAGAAATTGCAAACGTCCAGCAATTGCTCAGAGAAGAAAAGTGCCAGCACTGAAAGCTGTTGCTAGCCAGCACCCTTCCTTGGAAGCGCTTTCACAGGCGCAGCAACACTGGGGCTTTGCGCTTCTCTACCCACCAAACGTCACGGCCCTTCTCTTTCCGTCTTGTAGACACGAGCTGAGAAATTGCAAACGACGAGCAATTGCTCAGAGATGAAAAGTGCCAGCACTGAAAGCTGTTGCTAGCCAGCACCCTTCCTTGGAAGCGCTTTCACAGGCGCAGCAACACTGGGGCTTTGCGCTTCTCTAGCCACCAAACGTCACGGTCCTTCTCTTTCCGTCTCGTAGACACGAGCTGAGAAATTGCAAACGTCCAGCAATTGCTCAGAGATGAAAAGTGCCAGCACTGAAAGCTGTTGCTAGCCAGCACCCTTCCTTGGAAGCGCTTTCACAGGCGCAGTAACACTGGGGCTTTGCGCTTCCATACGCACCAAACGTCACGGTCCTTCTCTTTCCGTCGGTAGACACGAGCTGAGAAATTGCAAACGTCGAGCAATTGCTCAGAGATGAAAAGTGCCAGCACTGAAAGCTCTTGCTAGACAGCACCCTTCCTTGGAAGCGCTTTCACAGGCGCAGCAACACTGGGGCTTTGCGCTTCTCTACGCACCAAATGTCACGGTCCTTCTCTTTCCGTCTCGTAGACACGAGCTGAGAAATTGCAAACGTCGAGCTATTGCTCAGAGATGAAAAGTGCCAGCACTGAAAGCTGTTGCTAGCCAGCACCCTTCCTTGGAAGCGCTTTTGTAGGCCTAAGAACACTGGGGCTCTGGGCTTCTCTAGCCACCTCATCTTCTGCTCATCCTCTCGCGCACTCTAAAGAGAGCTCAGGTGAGAAATTGCAAACGTCGAGCAATTGCTCCGAGATGAAAAGTGCCAGCACTGAAAGCTGTTGCTAGCCAGCACCCTTCCTTGGAAGCGCTTTTGTAGGCCTAAGAACACTGGGGCTCTGGGCTTCTCTAGCCACCTCATCTTCTGCTCATCCTCTCGTGCACTCTAAAGAGAGCTCAGGTGAGAAATTGCAAACGACGAGCAATTGCTCAGAGATGAAAAGTGCCAGCACTGAAAGCTCTTCCTAGCCAGCACCCTTCCTTGGAAGCGCTTTCACAGGCGCAGTAACACTGGGGCTTTGCACTTCTGTACGCACCAAACGTCACGGTCCTTCTCTTTCCGTCTCGTAGACACGAGCTGAGAAATTGCAAACGTCGAGCAATTGCTCAGAGATGAAAAGTGCCAGCACTGAAAGCTCTTGCTAGCCAGCACCCTTCCTTGGAAGCGCTTTCACAGGCGCAGCAACACTGGGGCTTTGCGCTTCTATACGCACCAAACGTCACGGTCATTCTCTTTCCGTCTTGTAGACACGAGCTGAGAAATTGCAAACGTCGAGCAATTGCTCCGAGATGAAAAGTGCCAGCACTGAAAGCTGTTGCTAGCCAGCACCCTTCCTTGGAAGCGCTTTTGTAGGCCTAAGCACACTGGGGCTCTGGGCTTCTCTAGCCACCTAATCTTCTGCTCATCCTCTCGCGCACTCTAAAGAGAGCTCAGGTGAGAAATTGCGAACGTCGAGCAATTGCTCAGAGATGAAAAGTGCCAGCACTGAAAGCTCTTGCTAGCCAGCACCCTTCCTTGGAAGCGCTTTTGTAGGCCTAAGAACACGGGGGCTTTGCGCTTCTCTAGCCACCAAACGTCACGGTCCTTCTCTTTCCGTCTCGTAGACACGAGCTGAGAAATTGCAAACGTCCAGCAATTGCTCAGAGATGAAAAGTGCCAGCACTGAAAGCTCTTGCTAGCCAGCACCCTTCCTTGGAAGCGCTTTCACAGGCGCAGCAACACTGGGGCTTTGCGCTTCTATACGCACCAAACGTCACGGTCCTTTTTTTTCCGTCGGTAGACACGAGCTGAGAAATTGCAAACGTCGAGCAATTGCTCAGAGATGAAAAGTGCCAGCACTGAAAGCTCTTGCTAGCCAGCACCCTTCCTTGGAAGCGCTTTCACAGGCGCAGCAACACTGGGGTTTTGCGCTTCTCTACCCACCAAACGTTACGGTCCTTCTCTTTCCGTCTCATAGACACGAGCTGAGAAATTGCAAACGTGGAGCAATTGCTCCGAGATGAAAAGTGCCAGCACTGAAAGCTGTTGCTAGCCAGCACCCTTCCTTGGAAGCGCTTTTGTAGGCCTAAGAACACTGGGGCTCTGGGCTTCTCTAGCCACCTCATCTTCTGCTCATCCTCTCGCGCACTCTAAAGAGAGCTCAGGTGAGAAATTGCAAACGTCGAGCAATTGCTCAGAGATGAAAAGTGCCAGCACTGAAAGCTGTTGCTAGCCAGCACCCTTCCTTGGAAGCGCTTTCACAGGCGCAGCAACACTGGGGCTTTGCGCTTCTCTACCCACTAAAAGTCACGGTCCTTCTCTTTCCTTCGGTAGACACGAGCTGAGAAATTGCAAACGTCCAGCAATTGCTCAGAGATGAAAAGTGCCAGCACTGAAAGCTGTTGCTAGCCAGCACCCTTCCTTGGAAGCGCTTTTGTAGGCCTAAAAACACTGGGGCTCTGGGCTTCTCTAGCCACCTCATCTTCTGCTCATCCTCTCGCGCACTCTAAAGAGAGCTCAGGTGAGAAATTGCAAACAACGAGCAATTGCTCAGAGATGAAAAGTGCCAGCACTGAAAGCTCTTGCTAGCCAGCACCCTTCCTTGGAAGCGCTTTCACAGGCGCAGCAACACTGGGGCTTTGGGCTTCTCTACCCACCAAACGTCACGGTCCTTCTCTTTCCGTCTCGTAGACATGAGCTGAGAAATTGCAAACGTCGAGCAATTGCTCCGAGATGAAAAGTGCCAGCACTGAAAGCTGTTGCTAGCCAGCACCCTTCCTTGGAAGCGCTTTTGTAGGCCTAAGAACACTGGGGCTCTGGGCTTCTCTAGCCACCTCATCTTCTGCTCATCCTCTCACGCACTCTAAAGAGAGCTCAGGTGAGAAATTGCAAACGTCGAGCAATTGCTCCGAGATGAAAAGTGCCAGCACTGAAAGCTCTTGCTAGACAGCACCCTTCCTTGGAAGCGCTTTCACAGGCGCAGCAACACTGGGGCTTTGCGCTTCTCTAGCCACCAAACGTCACGGTCCTTCTCTTTCCGTCTTCTAGACACGAGCTGAGAAATTGCAAACGTCGAGCAATTGCTCAGAGATGAAAAGTGCCAGCACTGAAAGCTGTTGCTAGCCAGCACCCTTCCTTGGAAGCGCTTTTGTAGGCCTAAGAACAGTGGGGCTCTGGGCTTCTCTAGCCACCTAATCTTCTGCTCATCCTCTCGCGCACTCTAAAGAGAGCTCAGGTGAGAAATTGCAAACGTCGAGCAATTGCTCAGAGATGAAAAGTGCCAGCACTGAAAGCTCTTGCTAGCCAGCACCCTTCCTTGGAAGCGCTTTCACAGGCGCAGCAACACTGGGGCTTTGCGCTTCTCTAGCCACCAAACGTCACGGTCCTTCTCTTTCCGTCTCGTAGACACGAGCTGAGAAATTGCAAACGTCGAGCAATTGCTCCGAGATGAAAAGTGCCAGCACTGAAAGCTGTTGCTAGCCAGCACCCTTCCTTGGAAGCGCTTTCACAGGCGCAGCAACACTGGGGCTTTGCGCTTCTCTAGCCACCAAACGTCACGGTCCTTCTCTTTCCGTCGGTAGACACGAGCTGAGAAATTGCAAACGTCAAGCAATTGCTCAGAGATGAAAAGTGCCAGCACTGAAAGCTGTTGCTAGCCAGCACCCTTCCTTGGAAGCGCTTTTGTAGGCCTAAGAACAGTGGGGCTCTGGGCTTCTCTAGCCACCTAATCTTCTGCTCATCCTCTCGCGCACTCTAAAGAGAGCTCAGGTGAGAAATTGCAAACGTCGAGCAATTGCTCAGAGATGAAAAGTGCCAGCACTGAAAGCTCTTGCTAGCCAGCACCCTTCCTTGGAAGCGCTTTCACAGGCGCAGCAACACTGGGGCTTTGCGCTTCTCTAGCCACCAAACGTCACGGTCCTTCTCTTTCCGTCTCGTAGACACGAGCTGAGAAATTGCAAACGTCGAGCAATTGCTCAGAGATGAAAAGTGCCAGCACTGAAAGCTCTTGCTAGACAGCACCCTTCCTTGGAAGCGCTTTCACAGGCGCAGCAACACTGGGGCTTTGCGCTTCTATACGCACCAAACGTCACGGTCCTTCTCTTTCCGTCTCGTAGACACGAGCTGAGAAATTGCAAACGTCAAGCAATTGCTCAGAGATGAAAAGTGCCAGCACTGAAAGCTGTTGCTAGCCAGCACCCTTCCTTGGAAGCGCTTTTGTAGGCCTAAGAACACTGGGGCTCTGGGCTTCTCTAGCCACCTCATCTTCTGCTCATCCTCTCGCGCACTCTAAAGAGAGCTCAGGTGAGAAATTGCAAACGTCGAGCAATTGCTCAGAGATGAAAAGTGCCAGCACTGAAAGCTCTTGCTAGCCAGCACCCTTCCTTGGAAGCGCTTTCACAGGCGCAGCAACACTGGGGCTTTGCGCTTCTATACGCACCAAACGTCACGGTCCTTCTCTTTCCGTCTCGTAGACACGAGCTGAGAAATTGCAAACGTCGAGCAATTGCTCAGAGATGAAAAGTGCCAGCACTGAAAGCTCTTGCTAGCCAGCACTCTTCCTTGGAAGCGCTTTCACAGGCGCAGCAACACTGGGGCTTTGCGCTTCTATACGCACCAAACGTCACGGTCCTTCTCTTTCCGTCGGTAGACACGAGCTGAGAAATTGCAAACGTCGAGCAATTGCTCAGAGATGAAAAGTGCCAGCACTGAAAGCTCTTGCTAGACAGCACCCTTCCTTGGAAGCGCTTTCACAGGCGCAGCAACACTGGGGCTTTGCGCTTCTATACGCACCAAACGTCACGGTCCTTCTCTTTCCGTCTCGTAGACACGAGCTGAGAAATTGCAAACGTCGAGCAATTGCTCAGAGATGAAAAGTGCCAGCACTGAAAGCTGTTGCTAGCCAGCCCCCTTCCTTGGAAGCGCTTTTGTAGGCCTAAGAACACTGGGGCTCTGGGCTTCTCTAGCCACCTCATCTTCTGCTCATCCTCTCGCGCACTCTAAAGAGAGCTCAGGTGAGAAATTGCAAACGTCGAGCAATTGCTCAGAGATGAAAAGTGCCAGCACTGAAAGCTCTTGCTAGCCAGCACCCTTCCTTGGAAGCGCTTTCACAGGCGCAGCAACACTGGGGCTTTGCGCTTCTATACGCACCAAACGTCACGGTCATTCTCTTTCCGTCTCGTAGACACGAGCTGAGAAATTGCAAACGTCGAGCAATTGCTCAGAGATGAAAAGTGCCAGCACTGAAAGCTGTTGCTAGCCAGCACCCTTCCTTGGAAGCGCTTTTGTAGGCCTAAGAACACTGGGGCTCTGGGCTTCTCTAGCCACCTCATCTTCTGCTCATCCTCTCGTGCACTCTAAAGAGAGCTCAGGTGAGAAATTGCAAACGTCGAGCAATTGCTCAGAGATGAAAAGTGCCAGCACTGAAAGCTGTTGCTAGCCAGCACCCTTCCTTGGAAGCGCTTTCACAGGCGCAGCAACACTGGGGCTTTGCGCTTCTCTACCCACCAAACGTCACGGTCCTTCTCTTTCCGTCGGTAGACACGAGCTGAGAAATTGCAAACGTCAAGCAATTGCTCAGAGATGAAAAGTGCCAGCACTGAAAGCTCTTGCTAGCCAGCACCCTTCCTTGGAAGCGCTTTTGTAGGCCTAAAAACACTGGGGCTCTGGGCTTCTCTAGCCACCTCATCTTCTGCTCATCCTCTCGCGCACTCTAAAGAGAGCTCAGGTGAGAAATTGCAAACGTCGAGCAATTGCTCAGAGATGAAAAGTGCCAGCACTGAAAGCTGTTGCTAGCCAGCACCCTTCCTTGGAAGCGCTTTCACAGGCGCAGCAACACTGGGGCTTTGCGCTTCTCTAGCCACCAAACGTCACGGTCCTTCTCTTTCCGTCTCGTAGACACGAGCTGAGAAATTGCAAACGTCGAGCAATTGCTCAGAGATGAAAAGTGCCAGCACTGAAAGCTCTTGCTAGCCAGCACCCTTCCTTGGAAGCGCTTTTGTAGGCCTAAGAACACTGGGGCTCTGGGCTTCTCTAGCCACCTCATCTTCTGCTCATCCTCTCGCGCACTCTAAAGAGAGCTCAGGTGAGAAATTGCAAACGTCGAGCAATTGCTCAGAGATGAAAAGTGCCAGCACTGAAAGCTCTTGCTAGCCAGCACCCTTCCTTGGAAGCGCTTTTGTAGGCCTAAGAACACTGGGGCTCTGGGCTTCTCTAGCCACCTCATCTTCTGCTCATCCTCTTGCGCACTCTAAAGAGAGCTCAGGTGAGAAATTGCAAACGTCGAGCAATTGCTCAGAGATGAAAAGTGCCAGCACTGAAAGCTGTTGCTAGCCAGCACCCTTCCTTGGAAGCGCTTTCACCGGCGCAGTAACACTGGGGCTTTGCACTTCTATACGCACCAAACGTCACGGTCCTTCTCTTTCCGTCTCGTAGACACGAGCTGAGAAATTGCAAACGTCCAGCAATTGCTCAGAGATGAAAAGTGCCAGCACTGAAAGCTCTTGCTAGACAGCACCCTTCCTTGGAAGCGCTTTCACAGGCGCAGCAACACTGGGGCTTTGCGCTTCTATACGCACCAAATGTCACGGTCATTCTCTTTCCGTCTCGTAGACACGAGCTGAGAAATTGCAAACGTCGAGCAATTGCTCCGAGATGAAAAGTGCCAGCACTGAAAGCTGTTGCTAGCCATCCCCCTTCCTTGGAAGCGCTTTTGTAGGCCTAAGCACACTGGGGCTCTGGGCTTCTCTAGCCACCTCATCTTCTGCTCATCCTCTCGCGCACTCTACAGAGAGCTCAGGTGAGAAATTGCAAACGTCGAGCAATTGCTCCGAGATGAAAAGTGCCAGCACTGAAAGCTGTTGCTAGCCAGCACCCTTCCTTGGAAGCGCTTTCACAGGCGCAGCAACAGTGGGGTTTTGCGCTTCTCTAGCCACCAAACATCACGGTCCTTCTCTTTCCGTCTCCTAGACACGAGCTGAGAAATTGCAAACGTCGAGCAATTGCTCAGAGATGAAAAGTGCCAGCACTGAAAGCTCTTGCTAGCCAGCACCCTTCCTTGGAAGCGCTTTCACAGGCGCAGCAACACTGGGGCTTTGCGCTTCTATACGCACCAAATGTCACGGTCCTTCTCTTTCCGTCGGTAGACACGACCTGAGAAATTGCAAACGTGGAGCAATTGCTCAGAGATGAAAAGTGCCAGCACTGAAAGCTGTTGCTAGCCAGCACCCTTCCTTGGAAGCGCTTTTGTAGGCCTAAGAACACTGGGGCTCTGGGCTTCTCTAGCCACCTCATCTTCTGCTCATCCTCTCGCGCACTCTAAAGAGAGCTCAGGTGAGAAATTACAAACGTCGAGCAATTGCTCAGAGATGAAAAGTGCCAGCACTGAAAGCTGTTGCTAGCCAGCACCCTTCCTTGGAAGCGCTTTCACAGGCGCAGCAACACTGGGGCTTTGCACTTCTCTACGCACCAAACGTCACGGTCATTCTCTTTCTGTCTCGTAGACACGAGCTGAGAAATTGCAAACGTGGAGCAATTGCTCAGAGATGAAAAGTGCCAGCACTGAAAGCTGTTGCTAGCCAGCACCCTTCCTTGGAAGCGCTTTCACAGGCGCAGCAACACTGGGGCTTTGCGCTTCTATACGCACCAAGCATCACGGTCATTCTCTTTCCGTCTCGTAGACACGAGCTGAGAAATTGCAAAAGTCGAGCAATTGCTCCGAGATGAAAAGTGCCAGCACTGAAAGCTGTTGCTAGCCAGCCCCCTTCCTTGGAAGCGCTTTTGTAGGCCTAAGAACACTGGGGCTCTGGGCTTCTCTAGCCACCTCATCTTCTGCTCATCCTCTCGCGCACTCTAAAGAGAGCTCAGGGGAGAAATTGCAAACGTCGAGCAATTGCTCAGAGATGAAAAGTGCCAGCACTGAAAGCTCTTGCTAGCCAGCACCCTTCCTTGGAAGCGCTTTCACAGGCGCAGCAACACTGGGGCTTTGCACTTCTCTACGCACCAAACGTCACGGTCATTCTCTTTCTGTCTCGTAGACACGAGCTGAGAAATTGCAAACGTGGAGCAATTGCTCAGAGATGAAAAGTGCCAGCACTGAAAGCTGTTGCTAGCCAGCACCCTTCCTTGGAAGCGCTTTCACAGGCGCAGCAACACTGGGGCTTTGCGCTTCTATACGCACCAAGCATCACGGTCATTCTCTTTCCGTCTCGTAGACACGAGCTGAGAAATTGCAAAAGTCGAGCAATTGCTCACAGAGGAAAAGTGCCAGCACTGAAAGCTCTTGCTAGCCAGCACCCTTCCTTGGAAGCGCTTTTGTAGGCCTAAGAACACTGGGGCTCTGGGCTTCTCTAGCCACCTCATCTTCTGCTCATCCTCTCGCGCACTCTAAAGAGAGCTAAGGTGAGAAATTGCAAACGTCGAGCAATTGCTCAGAGATGAAAAGTGCCAGCACTGAAAGCTCTTGCTAGCCAGCACCCTTCCTTGGAAGCGCTTTCACAGGCGCAGCAACACTGGGGCTTTGCGCTTCTCTAGCCACCAAACGTCACGGTCCTTCTCTTTCCGTCTCGTAGACACGAGCTGAGAAATTGCAAACGTCGAGCAATTGCTCAGAGATGAAAAGTGCCAGCACTGAAAGCTGTTGCTAGCCAGCACCCTTCCTTGGAAGCGCTTTTGTAGGCCTAAGAACACTGGGGCTCTGGGCTTCTCTAGCCACCTCATCTTCTGCTCATCCTCTCGCGCACTCTAAAGAGAGCTCAGGTGAGAAATTGCAAACGTCGAGCAATTGCTCAGAGATGAAAAGTGCCAGCACTGAAAGCTCTTGCTAGCCAGCACCCTTCCTTGGAAGCGCTTTCACAGGCGCAGCAACACTGGGGCTTTGCGCTTCTCTACCCACCAAACGTCACGGTCCTTCTCTTTCCGTCTCGTAGACACGAGCTGAGAAATTGCAAACGTCGAGCAATTGCTCAGAGATGAAAAGTGCCAGCACTGAAAGCTGTTGCTAGCCAGCCCCCTTCCTTGGAAGCGCTTTTGTAGGCCTAAGAACACTGGGGCTCTGGGCTTCTCTAGCCACCTCATCTTCTGCTCATCCTCTCGCGCACTCTAAAGAGAGCTCAGGTGAGAAATTGCAAACGTCGAGCAATTGCTCAGAGATGAAAAGTGCCAGCACTGAAAGCTGTTGCTAGCCAGCAGCCTTCCTTGGAAGCGCTTTCACAGGCGCAGCAACACTGGGGCTTTGCGCTTCTATACGCACCAAACGTCACGGTCCTTCTCTTTCCGTCTCGTAGACAGGAGCTGAGAAATTGCAAACGTCGAGCAATTGCTCAGAGATGAAAAGTGCCAGCACTGAAAGCTGTTGCTAGCCAGCACCCTTCCTTGGAAGCGCTTTCACAGGCGCAGCAACACTGGGGCTTTGCGCTTCTCTACCCACCAAACGTCACGGTCCTTCTCTTTCCGTCTCGTAGACACGAGCTGAGAAATTGCAAACGTCCAGCAATTGCTCAGAGATGAAAAGTGCCAGCACTGAAAGCTGTTGCTAGCCAGCACCCTTCCTTGGAAGCGCTTTTGTAGGCCTAAGCACACTGGGGCTCTGGGCTTCTCTAGCCACCTCATCTTCTGCTCATCCTCTCGCGCACTCTAAAGAGAGCTCAGGTGAGAAATTGCAAACGACGAGCAATTGCTCCGAGATGAAAAGTGCCAGCACTGAAAGCTGTTGCTAGCCAGCACCCTTCCTTGGAAGCGCTTTTGTAGGCCTAAGAAGACTGGGGCTCTGGGCTTCTCTAGCCACCTCATCTTCTGCTCATCCTCTCGCGCACTCTAAAGAGAGCTCAGGTGAGAAATTGCAAATGTCCAGCAATTGCTCAGAGATGAAAAGTGCCAGCACTGAAAGCTCTTGCTAGCCAGCACCCTTCCTTGGAAGCGCTTTCACAGGCGCAGCAACACTGGGGCTTTGCGCTTCTCTACCCACCAAACGTCACGGTCCTTCTCTTTCCGTCTCGTAGACACGAGCTGAGAAATTGCAAACGTCCAGCAATTGCTCAGAGATGAAAAGTGCCAGCACTGAAAGCTGTTGCTAGCCACCACCCTTCCTTGGAAGCGCTTTCACAGGCGCAGCAACACTGGGGCTTTGCGCTTCTATACGCACCAAACGTCACGGTCCTTCTCTTTCCGTCGGTAGACACGAGCTGAGAAATTGCAAACGTGGAGCAATTGCTCAGAGATGAAAAGTGCCAGCACTGAAAGCTCTTGCTAGCCAGCACCCTTCCTTGGAAGCGCTTTTGTAGGCCTAAGAACACTGGGGCTCTGGGCTTCTCTAGCCACCTCATCTTCTGCTCATCCTCTCGCGCACTCTAAAGAGAGCTCAGGTGAGAAATTGCAAACGACGAGCAATTGCTCAGAGATGAAAAGTGCCAGCACTGAAAGCTCTTGCTAGCCAGCACCCTTCCTTGGAAGCGCTTTCACAGGCGCAGCAACACTGGGGCTTTGCGCTTCTATACGCACCAAACGTCACGGTCCTTCTCTTTCCGTCTCGTAGACACGAGCTGAGAAATTGCAAACGTCGAGCAATTGCTCAGAGATGAAAAGTGCCAGCACTGAAAGCTCTTGCTAGCCACCACCCTTCCTTGGAAGCGCTTTCACAGGCGCAGCAACACTGGGGCTTTGCGCTTCTCTACCCACCAAACGTCACGGTCCTTCTATTTCCGTCTCGTAGACACGAGCTGAGAAATTGCAAATGTCAAGCAATTGCTCAGAGATGAAAAGTGCCAGCACTGAAAGCTGTTGCTAGCCAGCACCCTTCCTTGGAAGCGCTTTCACAGGCGCAGCAACACTGGGGCTTTGCGCTTCTATACGCACCAAACGTCACGGTCCTTCTCTTTCCGTCGGTAGACACGAGCTGAGAAATTGCAAACGTGGAGCAATTGCTCAGAGATGAAAAGTGCCAGCACTGAAAGCTGTTGCTAGCCAGCACCCTTCCTTGGAAGCGCTTTTGTAGGCCTAAGAACACTGGGGCTCTGGGCTTCTCTAGCCACCTCATCTTCTGCTCATCCTCTCGTGCACTCTAAAGAGAGCTCAGGTGAGAAATTGCAAACGACGAGCAATTGCTCAGAGATGAAAAGTGCCAGCACTGAAAGCTCTTGCTAGACAGCACCCTTCCTTGGAAGCGCTTTCACAGGCGCAGCAACACTGGGGCTTTGCGCTTCTATACGCACCACACGTCACGGTCCTTCTCTTTCCGTCTCGTAGACACGAGCTGAGAAATTGCAAACGTCCAGCAATTGCTCAGAGATGAAAAGTGCCAGCACTGAAAGCTGTTGCTAGTCAGCACCCTTCCTTGGAAGCGCTTTCACAGGCGCAGCAACACTGGGGCTTTGCGCTTCTATACGCACCAAACGTCACGGTCCTTCTCTTTCCGTCGGTAGACACGAGCTGAGATATTGCAAACGTCGAGCAATTGCTCAGAGATGAAAAGTGCCAGCACTGAAAGCTGTTGCTAGCCAGCACCCTTCCTTGGAAGCGCTTTTGTAGGCCTAAGAACACTGGGGCTCTGGGCTTCTCTAGCCACCTCATCTTCTGCTCATCCTCTCGCGCACTCTAAAGAGAGCTCAGGTGAGAAATTGCAAACAACGAGCAATTGCTCAGAGATGAAAAGTGCCAGCACTGAAAGCTCTTGCTAGCCAGCACCCTTCCTTGGAAGCGCTTTCACAGGCGCAGCAACACTGGGGCTTTGCGCTTCTCTAGCCACCAAACGTCACGGTCCTTCTCTTTCCGTCTCGTAGACACGAGCTGAGAAATTGCAAACGTCCAGCAATTGCTCAGAGATGAAAAGTGCCAGCACTGAAAGCTCTTGCTAGCCAGCACCCTTCCTTGGAAGCGCTTTTGTAGGCCTAAGAACACTGGGGCTCTGGGCTTCTCTAGCCACCTCATCTTCTGCTCATCCTCGCGCGCACTCTAAAGAGAGCTCAGGTGAGAAATTGCAAACGTGGAGCAATTGCTCCGAGATGAAAAGTGCCAGCACTGAAAGCTGTTGCTAGCCAGCACCCTTCCTTGGAAGCGCTTTCACAGGCGCAGCAACACTGGGGCTTTGCGCTTCTCTAGCCACCAAACGTCACGGTCCTTCTCTTTCCGTCTTGTAGACACGAGCTGAGAAATTGCAAACGTCCAGCAATTGCTCAGAGATGAAAAGTGCCAGCACTGAAAGCTGTTGCTAGCCAGCACCCTTCCTTGGAAGCGCTTTCACAGGCGCAGCAACACTGGGGCTTTGCGCTTCTATACGCACCAAACGTCACGGTCCTTCTCTTTCCGTCGGTAGACACGAGCTGAGAAATTGCAAACGTGGAGCAATTGCTCAGAGATGAAAAGTGCCAGCACTGAAAGCTGTTGCTAGCCAGCACCCTTCCTTGGAAGCGCTTTTGTAGGCCTAAGAACACTGGGGCTCTGGGCTTCTCTAGCCACCTCATCTTCTGCTCATCCTCTCGCGCACTCTACAGAGAGCTCAGGTGAGAAATTGCAAACGTGGAGCAATTGCTCAGAGATGAAAAGTGCCAGCACTGAAAGCTCTTGCTAGCCAGCCCCCTTCCTTGGAAGCGCTTTCACAGGCGCAGCAACACTGGGGCTTTGCGGTTCTATACGCACCAAATGTCACGGTCCTTCTCTTTCCGTCTCGTAGACACGAGCTGAGAAATTGCAAACGTCGAGCAATTGCTCAGAGATGAAAAGTGCCAGCACTGAAAGCTGTTGCTAGCCAGCACCCTTCCTTGGAAGCGCTTTTGTAGGCCTAAGAACACTGGGGCTCTGGGCTTCTCTAGCCACCTCATCTTCTGCTCATCCTCTCGCGCACTCTACAGAGAGCTCAGGTGAGAAATTGCAAACGTCGAGCAATTGCTCAGAGATGAAAAGTGCCAGCACTGAAAGCTCTTGCTAGCCAGCACCCTTCCTTGGAAGCGCTTTCACAGGCGCAGCAACACTGGGGCTTTGCGCTTCTCTACGCACCAAGCATCACGGTCCTTCTCTTTCCGTCTCGTAGACACGAGCTGAGAAATTACAAACGTCGAGCAATTGCTCCGAGATGAAAAGTGCCAGCACTGAAAGCTGTTGCTAGCCAGCACCCTCCTTGGAAGCGCTTTTGTAGGCCTAAGAACACTGGGGCTCTGGGCTTCTCTAGCCACCTCATCTTCTGCTCATCCTCTCGCGCACTCTAAAGAGAGCTCAGGTGAGAAATTGCAAACGACGAGCAATTGCTCAGAGATGAAAAGTGCCAGCACTGAAAGCTCTTGCTAGCCAGCACCCTTCCTTGGAAGCGCTTTCACAGGCGCAGCAACACTGGGGCTTTGCGCTTCTCTAGCCACCAAACGTCACGGTCCTTCTCTTTCCGTCTCGTAGACACGAGCTGAGAAATTGCAAACGTCCAGCAATTGCTCAGAGATGAAAAGTGCCAGCACTGAAAGCTCTTGCTAGACAGCACCCTTCCTTGGAAGCGCTTTCACAGGCGCAGCAACACTGGGGCTTTGCGCTTCTATACGCACCAAACGTCACGGTCCTTCTCTTTCCGTCTCGTAGACACGAGCTGAGAAATTACAAACGTCGAGCAATTGCTCCGAGATGAAAAGTGCCAGCACTGAAAGCTGTTGCTAGCCAGCACCCTTCCTTGGAAGCGCTTTTGTAGGCCTAAGCACACTGGGGCTCTGGGCTTCTCTAGCCACCTCATCTTCTGCTCATCCTCTCGCGCACTCTAAAGAGAGCTCAGGTGAGAAATTGCAAACGTCGAGCAATTGCTCAGAGATGAAAAGTGCCAGCACTGAAAGCTCTTGCTAGCCAGCACCCTTCCTTGGAAGCGCTTTCACAGGCGCAGCAACACTGGGGCTTTGCGCTTCTAAACGCACCAAGCATCACGGTCCTTCTCTTTCCGTCTCGTAGACACGAGCTGAGAAATTACAAACGTCGAGCAATTGCTCCGAGATGAAAAGTGCCAGCACTGAAAGCTGTTGCTAGCCAGCACCCTTCCTTGGAAGCGCTTTTGTAGGCCTAAGAACACTGGGGCTCTGGGCTTCTCTAGCCACCTCATCTTCTGCTCATCCTCTCGCGCACTCTAAAGAGAGCTCAGGTGAGAAATTGCAAACGACGAGCAATTGCTCAGAGATGAAAAGTGCCAGCACTGAAAGCTCTTGCTAGCCAGCACCCTTCCTTGGAAGCGCTTTCACAGGCGCAGCAACACTGGGGCTTTGCGCTTCTCTAGCCACCAAACGTCACGGTCCTTCTCTTTCCGTCTCGTAGACACGAGCTGAGAAATTGCAAACGTCCAGCAATTGCTCAGAGATGAAAAGTGCCAGCACTGAAAGCTGTTGCTAGCCAGCACCCTTCCTTGGAAGCGCTTTCACAGGCGCAGCAACACTGGGGCTTTGCGCTTCTATACGCACCAAACGTCACGGTCCTTCTCTTTCCGTCTCGTAGACACGAGCTGAGAAATTGCAAACGTCAAGCAATTGCTCAGAGATGAAAAGTGCCAGCACTGAAAGCTGTTGCTAGCCAGCACCCTTCCTTGGAAGCGCTTTTGTAGGCCTAAGAACACTGGGGCTCTGGGCTTCTCTAGCCACCTCATCTTCTGCTCATCCTCTCGCGCACTCTAAAGAGAGCTCAGGTGAGAAATTGCAAACGACGAGCAATTGCTCAGAGATGAAAAGTGCCAGCACTGAAAGCTCTTGCTAGCCAGCACCCTTCCTTGGAAGCGCTTTCACAGGCGCAGCAACACTGGGGCTTTGCGCTTCTCTAGCCACCAAACGTCACGGTCCTTCTCTTTCCGTCGGTAGACACGAGCTGAGAAATTGCAAACGTGGAGCAATTGCTCAGAGATGAAAAGTGCCAGCACTGAAAGCTGTTGCTAGCCAGCACCCTTCCTTGGAAGCGCTTTTGTAGGCCTAAGAACACTGGGGCTCTGGGCTTCTCTAGCCACCTCATCTTCTGCTCATCCTCTCGCGCACTCTACAGAGAGCTCAGGTGAGAAATTGCAAACGTGGAGCAATTGCTCCGAGATGAAAAGTGCCAGCACTGAAAGCTCTTGCTAGCCAGCCCCCTTCCTTGGAAGCGCTTTCACAGGCGCAGCAACACTGGGGCTTTGCGCTTCTAAACGCACCAAACGTCACGGTCCTTCTCTTTCCGTCGGTAGACACGAGCTGAGAAATTACAAACGTCGAGCAATTGCTCCGAGATGAAAAGTGCCAGCACTGAAAGCTCTTGCTAGCCAGCACCCTTCCTTGGAAGCGCTTTTGTAGGCCTAAGAACACTGGGGCTCTGGGCTTCTCTAGCCACCTCATCTTCTGCTCATCCTCTCGCGCACTCTAAAGAGAGCTCAGGTGAGAAATTGCAAACGTCGAGCAATTGCTCAGAGATGAAAAGTGCCAGCACTGAAAGCTCTTGCTAGCCAGCACCCTTCCTTGGAAGCGCTTTCACAGGCGCAGCAACACTGGGGCTTTGCGCTTCTAAACGCACCAAGCATCACGGTCCTTCTCTTTCCGTCTCGTAGACACGAGCTGAGAAATTACAAACGTCGAGCAATTGCTCCGAGATGAAAAGTGCCAGCACTGAAAGCTGTTGCTAGCCAGCACCCTTCCTTGGAAGCGCTTTTGTAGGCCTAAGAACACTGGGGCTCTGGGCTTCTCTAGCCACCTCATCTTCTGCTCATCCTCTCGCGCACTCTAAAGAGAGCTCAGGTGAGAAATTGCAAACGACGAGCAATTGCTCAGAGATGAAAAGTGCCAGCACTGAAAGCTGTTGCTAGCCAGCCCCCTTCCTTGGAAGCGCTTTCACAGGCGCAGCAACACTGGGGCTTTGCGCTTCTCTACCCACCAAACGTCACGGTCCTTCTCTTTCCGTCTCGTAGACACGAGCTGAGAAATTGCAAACGTCCAGCAATTGCTCAGAGATGAAAAGTGCCAGCACTGAAAGCTCTTGCTAGCCAGCACCCTTCCTTGGAAGCGCTTTCACAGGCGCAGCAACACTGGGGCTTTGCGCTTCTATACGCACCAAACGTCACGGTCCTTCTCTTTCCGTCTCGTAGACACGGGCTGAGAAATTGCAAACGTCCAGCAATTGCTCAGAGATGAAAAGTGCCAGCACTGAAAGCTGTTGCTAGCCAGCACCCTTCCTTGGAAGCGCTTTTGTAGGCCTAAGAACACTGGGGCTCTGGGCTTCTCTAGCCACCTCATCTTCTGCTCATCCTCGCGCGCACTCTAAAGAGAGCTCAGGTGAGAAATTGCAAACGACGAGCAATTGCTCAGAGATGAAAAGTGCCAGCACTGAAAGCTCTTGCTAGCCAGCACCCTTCCTTGGAAGCGCTTTCACAGGCGCAGCAACACTGGGGCTTTGCGCTTCTCTACGCACCAAACGTCACGGTCCTTCTCTTTCCGTCTCGTAGACACGAGCTGAGAAATTGCAAACGTCGAGCAATTGCTCAGAGATGAAAAGTGCCAGCACTGAAAGCTGTTGCTAGCCAGCACCCTTCCTTGGAAGCGCTTTCACAGGCGCAGCAACACTGGGGCTTTGCGCTTCTCTACGCACCAAACGTCACGGTCCTTCTCTTTCCGTCTCGTAGACACGAGCTGAGAAATTGCAAACGTCGAGCAATTGCTCAGAGATGAAAAGTGCCAGCACTGAAAGCTGTTGCTAGCCAGCCCCCTTCCTTGGAAGCGCTTTTGTAGGCCTAAGAACACTGGGGCTCTGGGCTTCTCTAGCCACCTCATCTTCTGCTCATCCTCTCGCGCACTCTAAAGAGAGCTCAGGTGAGAAATTGCAAACGTCGAGCAATTGCTCAGAGATGAAAAGTGCCAGCACGGAAAGCTGTTGCTAGCCAGCACCCTTCCTTGGAAGCGCTTTCACAGGCGCAGCAACACTGGGGCTTTGCGCTTCTCTAGCCACCAAAAGTAACGGTCCTTCTCTTTCCGTCGGTAGACACGAGCTGAGAAATTGCAAACGTCGAGCAATTGCTCAGAGATGAAAAGTGCCAGCACTGAAAGCTGTTGCTAGCCAGCACCCTTCCTTGGAAGCGCTTTTGTAGGCCTAAGAACACTGGGGCTCTGGGCTTCTCTAGCCACCTCATCTTCTGCTCATCCTCGCGCGCACTCTAAAGAGAGCTCAGGTGAGAAATTGCAAACGTCGAGCAATTGCTCCGAGATGAAAAGTGCCAGCACTGAAAGCTGTTGCTAGCCAGCACCCTTCCTTGGAAGCGCTTTCACAGGCGCAGCAACACTGGGGCTTTGCGCTTCTCTAGCCACCAAACGTCACGGTCCTTCTCTTTCCGTCTCGTAGACACGAGCTGAGAAATTGCAAACGTCCAGCAATTGCTCAGAGATGAAAAGTGCCAGCACTGAAAGCTGTTGCTAGCCAGCACCCTTCCTTGGAAGCGCTTTCACAGGCGCAGCAACACTGGGGCTTTGCGCTTCTATACGCACCAAACGTCACGGTCCTTCTCTTTCCGTCGGTAGACACGAGCTGAGAAATTGCAAACGTGGAGCAATTGCTCAGAGATGAAAAGTGCCAGCACTGAAAGCTGTTGCTAGCCAGCACCCTTCCTTGGAAGCGCTTTTGTAGGCCTAAGAACACTGGGGCTCTGGGCTTCTCTAGCCACCTCATCTTCTGCTCATCCTCTCGCGCACTCTACAGAGAGCTCAGGTGAGAAATTGCAAACGTCGAGCAATTGCTCAGAGATGAAAAGTGCCAGCACTGAAAGCTGTTGCTAGCCAGCACCCTTCCTTGGAAGCGCTTTCACAGGCGCAGCAACACTGGGGCTTTGCGCTTCTAAACGCACCAAGCATCACGGTCCTTCTCTTTCCGTCTCGTAGACACGAGCTGAGAAATTACAAACGTCGAGCAATTGCTCAGAGATGAAAAGTGCCAGCACTGAAAGCTGTTGCTAGCCAGCACCCTTCCTTGGAAGCGCTTTTGTAGGCCTAAGAACAGTGGGGCTCTGGGCTTCTCTAGCCACCTCATCTTCTGCTCATCCTCTCGCGCACTCTACAGAGAGCTCAGGTGAGAAATTGCAAACGTGGAGCAATTGCTCAGAGATGAAAAGTGCCAGCACTGAAAGCTCTTGCTAGCCAGCACCCTTCCTTGGAAGCGCTTTCACAGGCGCAGCAACACTGGGGCTTTGCGCTTCTCTAGCCACCAAACGTCACGGTCCTTCTCTTTCCGTCTCGTAGACACGAGCTGAGAAATTGCAAACGTCGAGCAATTGCTCAGAGATGAAAAGTGCCAGCACTGAAAGCTGTTGCTAGCTAGCACCCTTCCTTGGAAGCGCTTTCACAGGCGCAGCAACACTGGGGCTTTGCGCTTCTATACGCACCAAACGTCACGGTCCTTCTCTTTCCGTCTCGTAGACACGAGCTGAGAAATTGCAAACGTCAAGCAATTGCTCAGAGATGAAAAGTGCCAGCACTGAAAGCTGTTGCTAGCCAGCACCCTTCCTTGGAAGCGCTTTTGTAGGCCTAAGAACACTGGGGCTCTGGGCTTCTCTAGCCACCTCATCTTCTGCTCATCCTCGCGCGCACTCTAAAGAGAGCTCAGGTGAGAAATTGCAAACGTGGAGCAATTGCTCAGAGATGAAAAGTGCCAGCACTGAAAGCTCTTGCTAGACAGCACCCTTCCTTGGAAGCGCTTTCACAGGCGCAGCAACACTGGGGCTTTGCGCTTCTATACGCACCAAACGTCACGGTCCTTCTCTTTCCGTCTCGTAGACACGAGCTGAGAAATTGCAAACGTCGAGCAATTGCTCCGAGATGAAAAGTGCCAGCACTGAAAGCTCTTGCTAGCCAGCACCCTTCCTTGGAAGCGCTTTCACAGGCGCAGCAACACTGGGGCTTTGCGCTTCTAAACGCACCAAACGTCACGGTCCTTCTCTTTCCGTCTCGTAGACACGGGCTGAGAAATTGCAAACGTCGAGCAATTGCTCAGAGATGAAAAGTGCCAGCACTGAAAGCTGTTGCTAGCCAGCACCCTTCCTTGGAAGCGCTTTTGTAGGCCTAAGAACACTGGGGCTCTGGGCTTCTCTAGCCACCTCATCTTCTGCTCATCCTCGCGCGCACTCTAAAGAGAGCTCAGGTGAGAAATTGCAAACGACGAGCAATTGCTCAGAGATGAAAAGTGCCAGCACTGAAAGCTCTTGCTAGCCAGCACCCTTCCTTGGAAGCGCTTTCACAGGCGCAGCAACACTGGGGCTTTGCGCTTCTATACGCACCAAACGTCACGGTCCTTCTCTTTCCGTCTCGTAGACACGAGCTGAGAAATTGCAAACGTCGAGCAATTGCTCAGAGATGAAAAGTGCCAGCACTGAAAGCTGTTGCTAGCCAGCACCCTTCCTTGGAAGCGCTTTCACAGGCGCAGCAACACTGGGGCTTTGCGCTTCTCTACGCACCAAACGTCACGGTCCTTCTCTTTCCGTCTCGTAGACACGAGCTGAGAAATTGCAAACGTCGAGCAATTGCTCAGAGATGAAAAGTGCCAGCACTGAAAGCTGTTGCTAGCCAGCTCCCTTCCTTGGAAGCGCTTTTGTAGGCCTAAGAACACTGGGGCTCTGGGCTTCTCTAGCCACCTCATCTTCTGCTCATCCTCTCGCGCACTCTAAAGAGAGCTCAGGTGAGAAATTGCAAACGTCGAGCAATTGCTCAGAGATGAAAAGTGCCAGCACTGAAAGCTGTTGCTAGCCAGCACCCTTCCTTGGAAGCGCTTTCACAGGCGCAGCAACACTGGGGCTTTGCGCTTCTCTAGCCACCAAACGTCACGGTCCTTCTCTTTCCGTCGGTAGACACGAGCTGAGAAATTGCAAACGTCGAGCAATTGCTCAGAGATGAAAAGTGCCAGCACTGAAAGCTGTTGCTAGCCAGCACCCTTCCTTGGAAGCGCTTTTGTAGGCCTAAGAACACTGGGGCTCTGGGCTTCTCTAGCCACCTCATCTTCTGCTCATCCTCGCGCGCACTCTAAAGAGAGCTCAGGTGAGAAATTGCAAACGTCGAGCAATTGCTCCGAGATGAAAAGTGCCAGCACTGAAAGCTGTTGCTAGCCAGCACCCTTCCTTGGAAGCGCTTTCACAGGCGCAGCAACACTGGGGCTTTGCGCTTCTCTAGCCACCAAACGTCACGGTCCTTCTCTTTCCGTCTCGTAGACACGAGCTGAGAAATTGCAAACGTCGAGCAATTGCTCAGAGATGAAAAGTGCCAGCACTGAAAGCTGTTGCTAGCCAGCACCCTTCCTTGGAAGCGCTTTCACAGGCGCAGCAACACTGGGGCTTTGCGCTTCTATACGCACCAAACGTCACGGTCCTTCTCTTTCCGTCGGTAGACACGAGCTGAGAAATTGCAAACGTCGAGCAATTGCTCAGAGATGAAAAGTGCCAGCACTGAAAGCTGTTGCTAGCCAGCACCCTTCCTTGGAAGCGCTTTTGTAGGCCTAAGAACACTGGGGCTCTGGGCTTCTCTAGCCACCTCATCTTCTGCTCATCCTCTCGCGCACTCTACAGAGAGCTCAGGTGAGAAATTGCAAACGTCGAGCAATTGCTCAGAGATGAAAAGTGCCAGCACTGAAAGCTCTTGCTAGCCAGCACCCTTCCTTGGAAGCGCTTTCACAGGCGCAGCAACACTGGGGCTTTGCGCTTCTAAACGCACCAAGCATCACGGTCCTTCTCTTTCCGTCTCGTAGACACGAGCTGAGAAATTACAAACGTCGAGCAATTGCTCCGAGATGAAAAGTGCCAGCACTGAAAGCTGTTGCTAGCCAGCACCCTTCCTTGGAAGCGCTTTTGTAGGCCTAAGAACACTGGGGCTCTGGGCTTCTCTAGCCACCTCATCTTCTGCTCATCCTCTCGCGCACTCTACAGAGAGCTCAGGTGAGAAATTGCAAACGTGGAGCAATTGCTCAGAGATGAAAAGTGCCAGCACTGAAAGCTCTTGCTAGCCAGCACCCTTCCTTGGAAGCGCTTTCACAGGCGCAGCAACACTGGGGCTTTGCGCTTCTCTAGCCACCAAACGTCACGGTCCTTCTCTTTCCGTCTCGTAGACACGAGCTGAGAAATTGCAAACGTCCAGCAATTGCTCAGAGATGAAAAGTGCCAGCACTGAAAGCTGTTGCTAGCTAGCACCCTTCCTTGGAAGCGCTTTCACAGGCGCAGCAACACTGGGGCTTTGCGCTTCTATACGCACCAAACGTCACGGTCCTTCTCTTTCCGTCTCGTAGACACGAGCTGAGAAATTGCAAACGTCAAGCAATTGCTCAGAGATGAAAAGTGCCAGCACTGAAAGCTGTTGCTAGCCAGCACCCTTCCTTGGAAGCGCTTTTGTAGGCCTAAGAACACTGGGGCTCTGGGCTTCTCTAGCCACCTCATCTTCTGCTCATCCTCGCGCGCACTCTAAAGAGAGCTCAGGTGAGAAATTGCAAACGTGGAGCAATTGCTCAGAGATGAAAAGTGCCAGCACTGAAAGCTCTTGCTAGACAGCACCCTTCCTTGGAAGCGCTTTCACAGGCGCAGCAACACTGGGGCTTTGCGCTTCTATACGCACCAAATGTCACGGTCCTTCTCTTTCCGTCTCGTAGACACGAGCTGAGAAATTGCAAACGTCGAGCAATTGCTCCGAGATGAAAAGTGCCAGCACTGAAAGCTCTTGCTAGCCAGCACCCTTCCTTGGAAGCGCTTTCACAGGCGCAGCAACACTGGGGCTTTGCGCTTCTAAACGCACCAAACGTCACGGTCCTTCTCTTTCCGTCTCGTAGACACGAGCTGAGAAATTACAAACGTCGAGCAATTGCTCCGAGATGAAAAGTGCCAGCACTGAAAGCTGTTGCTAGCCAGCACCCTTCCTTGGAAGCGCTTTTGTAGGCCTAAGAACACTGGGGCTCTGGGCTTCTCTAGCCACCTCATCTTCTGCTCATCCTCGCGCGCACTCTAAAGAGAGCTCAGGTGAGAAATTGCAAACGACGAGCAATTGCTCAGAGATGAAAAGTGCCAGCACTGAAAGCTCTTGCTAGCCAGCACCCTTCCTTGGAAGCGCTTTCACAGGCGCAGCAACACTGGGGCTTTGCGCTTCTATACGCACCAAACGTCACGGTCCTTCTCTTTCCGTCTCGTAGACACGAGCTGAGAAATTGCAAACGTCGAGCAATTGCTCCGAGATGAAAAGTGCCAGCACTGAAAGCTGTTGCTAGCCAGCACCCTTCCTTGGAAGCGCTTTCACAGGCGCAGCAACACTGGGGCTTTGCGCTTCTCTACGCACCAAACGTCACGGTCCTTCTCTTTCCGTCTCGTAGACACGAGCTGAGAAATTGCAAACGTCGAGCAATTGCTCAGAGATGAAAAGTGCCAGCACTGAAAGCTGTTGCTAGCCAGCACCCTTCCTTGGAAGCGCTTTTGTAGGCCTAAGAACACTGGGGCTCTGGGCTTCTCTAGCCACCTCATCTTCTGCTCATCCTCTCGCGCACTCTAAAGAGAGCTCAGGTGAGAAATTGCAAACGTCGAGCAATTGCTCAGAGATGAAAAGTGCCAGCACTGAAAGCTGTTGCTAGCCAGCACCCTTCCTTGGAAGCGCTTTCACAGGCGCAGCAACACTGGGGCTTTGCGCTTCTCTAGCCACCAAAAGTAACGGTCCTTCTCTTTCCGTCGGTAGACACGAGCTGAGAAATTGCAAACGTCGAGCAATTGCTCCGAGATGAAAAGTGCCAGCACTGAAAGCTGTTGCTAGCCAGCACCCTTC
The DNA here is from genome assembly GCA_037962945.1 of Sarcoramphus papa. Taxonomy (NCBI): domain Eukaryota; kingdom Metazoa; phylum Chordata; class Aves; order Accipitriformes; family Cathartidae; genus Sarcoramphus; species Sarcoramphus papa. Next base: position 2,484,562 of record CM075606.1, on the reverse strand, counting down.
CTTGGAAGCGCTTTTGTAGGCCTAAGAACACTGGGGCTCTGGGCTTCTCTAGCCACCTCATCTTCTGCTCATCCTCGCGCGCACTCTAAAGAGAGCTCAGGTGAGAAATTGCAAACGTCGAGCAATTGCTCCGAGATGAAAAGTGCCAGCACTGAAAGCTGTTGCTAGCCAGCACCCTTCCTTGGAAGCGCTTTCACAGGCGCAGCAACACTGGGGCTTTGCGCTTCTCTACCCACCAAACGTCACGGTCATTCTCTTTCCGTCTTGTAGACACGAGCTGAGAAATTGCAAACGTCCAGCAATTGCTCAGAGATGAAAAGTGCCAGCACTGAAAGCTGTTGCTAGCCAGCACCCTTCCTTGGAAGCGCTTTCACAGGCGCAGCAACACTGGGGCTTTGCGCTTCTATACGCACCAAACGTCACGGTCCTTCTCTTTCCGTCGGTAGACACGAGCTGAGAAATTGCAAACGTCAAGCAATTGCTCAGAGATGAAAAGTGCCAGCACTGAAAGCTCTTGCTAGCCAGCACCCTTCCTTGGAAGCGCTTTTGTAGGCATAAGAACACTGGGGCTCTGGGCTTCTCTAGCCACCTCATCTTCTGCTCATCCTCTCGCGCACTCTACAGAGAGCTCAGGTGAGAAATTGCAAACGTCGAGCAATTGCTCAGAGATGAAAAGTGCCAGCACTGAAAGCTGTTGCTAGCCAGCACCCTTCCTTGGAAGCGCTTTCACAGGCGCAGCAACACTGGGGCTTTGCGCTTCTAAACGCACCAAGCATCACGGTCCTTCTCTTTCCGTCTCGTAGACACGAGCTGAGAAATTACAAACGTCGAGCAATTGCTCCGACATGAAAAGTGCCAGCACTGAAAGCTGTTGCTAGCCAGCACCCTTCCTTGGAAGCGCTTTTGTAGGCCTAAGAACACTGGGGCTCTGGGCTTCTCTAGCCACCTCATCTTCTGCTCATCCTCTCGCGCACTCTAAAGAGAGCTCAGGTGAGAAATTGCAAACAACGAGCAATTGCTCAGAGATGAAAAGTGCCAGCACTGAAAGCTGTTGCTAGCCAGCACCCTTCCTTGGAAGCGCTTTCACAGGCGCAGCAACACTGGGGCTTTGCGCTTCTCTAGCCACCAAACGTCACGGTCCTTCTCTTTCCGTCTCGTAGACACGAGCTGAGAAATTGCAAACGTCGAGCAATTGCTCCGAGATGAAAAGTGCCAGCACTGAAAGCTGTTGCTAGCCAGCACCCTTCCTTGGAAGCGCTTTCACAGGCGCAGCAACACTGGGGCTTTGCGCTTCTATACGCACCAAACGTCACGGTCCTTCTCTTTCCGTCTCGTAGACACGAGCTGAGAAATTGCAAACGTCGAGCAATTGCTCAGAGATGAAAAGTGCCAGCACTGAAAGCTGTTGCTAGCCAGCACCCTTCCTTGGAAGCGCTTTTGTAGGCCTAAGGACACTGGGGCTCTGGGCTTCTCTAGCCACCTCATCTTCTGCTCATCCTCGCGCGCACTCTAAAGAGAGCTCAGGTGAGAAATTGCAAACGTGGAGCAATTGCTCAGAGATGAAAAGTGCCAGCACTGAAAGCTCTTGCTAGACAGCACCCTTCCTTGGAAGCGCTTTCACAGGCGCAGCAACACTGGGGCTTTGCGCTTCTATACGCACCAAACGTCACGGTCCTTCTCTTTCCGTCTCGTAGACACGAGCTGAGAAATTGCAAACGTCGAGCAATTGCTCAGAGATGAAAAGTGCCAGCACTGAAAGCTGTTGCTAGCCAGCACCCTTCCTTGGAAGCGCTTTCACAGGCGCAGCAACACTGGGGCTTTGCGCTTCTAAACGCACCAAACGTCACGGTCATTCTCTTTCCGTCTCGTAGACACGAGCTGAGAAATTACAAACGTCGAGCAATTGCTCCGAGATGAAAAGTGCCAGCACTGAAAGCTGTTGCTAGCCAGCACCCTTCCTTGGAAGCGCTTTTGTAGGCCTAAGAACACTGGGGCTCTGGGCTTCTCTAGCCACCTCATCTTCTGCTCATCCTCGCGCGCACTCTAAAGAGAGCTCAGGTGAGAAATTGCAAACGTCGAGCAATTGCTCCGAGATGAAAAGTGCCAGCACTGAAAGCTCTTGGTAGCCAGCACCCTTCCTTGGAAGCGCTTTCACAGGCGCAGCAACACTGGGGCTTTGCGCTTCTCTAGCCACCAAAAGTCACGGTCCTTCTCTTTCCGTCGGTAGACACGAGCTGAGAAATTGCAAACGTCAAGCAATTGCTCAGAGATGAAAAGTGCCAGCACTGAAAGCTCTTGCTAGCCAGCACCCTTCCTTGGAAGCGCTTTTGTAGGCCTAAGAACACTGGGGCTCTGGGCTTCTCTAGCCACCTCATCTTCTGCTCATCCTCTCGCGCACTCTAAAGAGAGCTCAGGTGAGAAATTGCAAACGTCGAGCAATTGCTCAGAGATGAAAAGTGCCAGCACTGAAAGCTCTTGCTAGCCAGCACCCTTCCTTGGAAGCGCTTTCACAGGCGCAGCAACACTGGGGCTTTGCGCTTCTCTAGCCACCAAACGTCACGGTCCTTCTCTTTCCGTCTCGTAGACACGAGCTGAGAAATTGCAAACGTCGAGCAATTGCTCAGAGATGAAAAGTGCCAGCACTGAAAGCTGTTGCTAGCCAGCACCCTTCCTTGGAAGCGCTTTCACAGGCGCAGCAACACTGGGGCTTTGCGCTTCTCTACCCACCAAACGTCACGGTCCTTCTCTTTCCTTCTCGTAGACACGAGCTGAGAAATTGCAAACGTCAAGCAATTGCTCCGAGATGAAAAGTGCCAGCACTGAAAGCTCTTGCTAGCCAGCACCCTTCCTTGGAAGCGCTTTTGTAGGCCTAAGAACACTGGGGCTCTGGGCTTCTCTAGCCACCTCATCTTCTGCTCATCCTCTCGCGCACTCTAAAGAGAGCTCAGGTGAGAAATTGCAAACGTCGAGCAATTGCTCAGAGATGAAAAGTGCCAGCACTGAAAGCTCTTGCTAGCCAGCACCCTTCCTTGGAAGCGCTTTCACAGGCGCAGCAACACTGGGGATTTGCGCTTCTAAACGCACCAAGCATCACGGTCCTTCTCTTTCCGTCTCGTAGACACGAGCTGAGAAATTACAAACGTCGAGCAATTGCTCAGAGATGAAAAGTGCCAGCACTGAAAGCTGTTGCTAGCCAGAACCCTTCCTTGGAAGCGCTTTTGTAGGCCTAAGAACACTGGGGCTCTGGGCTTCTCTAGCCACCTCATCTTCTGCTCATCCTCTCGCGCACTCTAAAGAGAGCTCAGGTGAGAAATTGCAAACGACGAGCAATTGCTCAGAGATGAAAAGTGCCAGCACTGAAAGCTGTTGCTAGCCAGCACCCTTCCTTGGAAGCGCTTTCACAGGCGCAGCAACACTGGGGCTTTGCGCTTCTCTAGCCACCAAACGTCACGGTCCTTCTCTTTCCGTCTCGTAGACACGAGCTGAGAAATTGCAAACGTCGAGCAATTGCTCAGAGATGAAAAGTGCCAGCACTGAAAGCTGTTGCTAGCCAGCACCCTTCCTTGGAAGCGCTTTCACAGGCGCAGCAACACTGGGGCTTTGCGCTTCTATACGCACCAAACGTCACGGTCATTCTCTTTCCGTCTCGTAGACACGACCTGAGAAATTGCAAACGTGGAGCAATTGCTCAGAGATGAAAAGTGCCAGCACTGAAAGCTCTTGCTAGCCAGCACCCTTCCTTGGAAGCGCTTTTGTAGGCCTAAGAACACTGGGGCTCTGGGCTTCTCTAGCCACCTCATCTTCTGCTCATCCTCGCGCGCACTCTAAAGAGAGCTCAGGTGAGAAATTGCAAACGACGAGCAATTGCTCAGAGATGAAAAGTGCCAGCACTGAAAGCTCTTGCTAGCCAGCACCCTTCCTTGGAAGCGCTTTCACAGGCGCAGCAACACTGGGGCTTTGCGCTTCTATACGCACCAAACGTCACGGTCCTTCTCTTTCCGTCTCGTAGACACGAGCTGAGAAATTGCAAACGTCGAGCAATTGCTCCGAGATGAAAAGTGCCAGCACTGAAAGCTGTTGCTAGCCAGCACCCTTCCTTGGAAGCGCTTTCACAGGCGCAGCAACACTGGGGCTTTGCGCTTCTCTAGCCACCAAACGTCACGGTCCTTCTCTTTCCGTCTCGTAGACACGAGCTGAGAAATTGCAAACGTCGAGCAATTGCTCAGAGATGAAAAGTGCCAGCACTGAAAGCTGTTGCTAGCCAGCTCCCTTCCTTGGAAGCGCTTTTGTAGGCCTAAGAACACTGGGGCTCTGGGCTTCTCTAGCCACCTCATCTTCTGCTCATCCTCTCGCGCACTCTAAAGAGAGCTCAGGTGAGAAATTGCAAACGTCGAGCAATTGCTCAGAGATGAAAAGTGCCAGCACTGAAAGCTGTTGCTAGCCAGCACCCTTCCTTGGAAGCGCTTTCACAGGCGCAGCAACACTGGGGCTTTGCGCTTCTCTACCCACCAAAAGTAACGGTCCTTCTCTTTCCGTCGGTAGACACGAGCTGAGAAATTGCAAACGTCGAGCAATTGCTCAGAGATGAAAAGTGCCAGCACTGAAAGCTGTTGCTAGCCAGCACCCTTCCTTGGAAGCGCTTTTGTAGACCTAAGAACACTGGGGCTCTGGGCTTCTCTAGCCACCTCATCTTCTGCTCATCCTCGCGCGCACTCTAAAGAGAGCTCAGGTGAGAAATTGCAAACGTCGAGCAATTGCTCAGAGATGAAAAGTGCCAGCACTGAAAGCTGTTGCTAGCCAGCACCCTTCCTTGGAAGCGCTTTCACAGGCGCAGCAACACTGGGGCTTTGCGCTTCTCTACCCACCAAACGTCACGGTCCTTCTCTTTCCGTCTTGTAGACACGAGCTGAGAAATTGCAAACGTCCAGCAATTGCTCAGAGATGAAAAGTGCCAGCACTGAAAGCTGTTGCTAGCCAGCACCCTTCCTTGGAAGCGCTTTCACAGGCGCAGCAACACTGGGGCTTTGCGCTTCTATACGCACCAAACGTCACGGTCCTTCTCTTTCTGTCGGTAGACACGAGCTGAGAAATTGCAAACGTGGAGCAATTGCTCAGAGATGAAAAGTGCCAGCACTGAAAGCTGTTGCTAGCCAGCACCCTTCCTTGGAAGCGCTTTTGTAGGCATAAGAACACTGGGGCTCTGGGCTTCTCTAGCCACCTCATCTTCTGCTCATCCTCTCGCGCACTCTACAGAGAGCTCAGGTGAGAAATTGCAAAAGTCGAGCAATTGCTCAGAGATGAAAAGTGCCAGCACTGAAAGCTGTTGCTAGCCAGCACCCTTCCTTGGAAGCGCTTTCACAGGCGCAGCAACACTGGGGCTTTGCGCTTCTAAACGCACCAAGCATCACGGTCCTTCTCTTTCCGTCTCGTAGACACGAGCTGAGAAATTACAAACGTCGAGCAATTGCTCCGAGATGAAAAGTGCCAGCACTGAAAGCTGTTGCTAGCCAGCCCCCTTCCTTGGAAGCGCTTTTGTAGGCCTAAGAACACTGGGGCTTTGGGCTTCTCTAGCCACCTCATCTTCTGCTCATCCTCTCGCGCACTCTAAAGAGAGCTCAGGTGAGAAATTGCAAATGACGAGCAATTGCTCAGAGATGAAAAGTGCCAGCACTGAAAGCTCTTGCTAGCCAGCACCCTTCCTTGGAAGCGCTTTCACAGGCGCAGCAACACTGGGGCTTTGCGCTTCTCTAGCCACCAAACGTCACGGTCCTTCTCTTTCCGTCTCGTAGACACGAGCTGAGAAATTGCAAACGTCCAGCAATTGCTCAGAGATGAAAAGTGCCAGCACTGAAAGCTCTTGCTAGCCAGCACCCTTCCTTGGAAGCGCTTTCACAGGCGCAGCAACACTGGGGCTTTGCGCTTCTATACGCACCAAACGTCACGGTCCTTCTCTTTCCGTCTCGTAGACACGAGCTGAGAAATTGCAAATGTCAAGCAATTGCTCAGAGATGAAAAGTGCCAGCACTGAAAGCTGTTGCTAGCCAGCACCCTTCCTTGGAAGCGCTTTTGTAGGCCTAAGAACACTGGGGCTCTGGGCTTCTCTAGCCACCTCATCTTCTGCTCATCCTCGCGCGCACTCTAAAGAGAGCTCAGGTGAGAAATTGCAAACGTGGAGCAATTGCTCAGAGATGAAAAGTGCCAGCACTGAAAGCTCTTGCTAGACAGCACCCTTCCTTGGAAGCGCTTTCACAGGCGCAGCAACACTGGGGCTTTGCGCTTCTATACGCACCAAACGTCACGGTCCTTCTCTTTCCGTCTCGTAGACACGAGCTGAGAAATTGCAAACGTCGAGCAATTGCTCAGAGATGAAAAGTGCCAGCACTGAAAGCTGTTGCTAGCCAGCACCCTTCCTTGGAAGCGCTTTCACAGGCGCAGCAACACTGGGGCTTTGCGCTTCTCTAGCCACCAAACGTCACGGTCCTTCTCTTTCCGTCGGTAGACACGAGCTGAGAAATTGCAAACGTCCAGCAATTGCTCAGAGATGAAAAGTGCCAGCACTGAAAGCTCTTGCTAGCCAGCACCCTTCCTTGGAAGCGCTTTTGTAGGCCTAAGCACACTGTGGCTCTGGGCTTCTCTAGCCACCTCATCTTCTGCTCATCCTCTCGCGCACTCTAAAGAGAGCTCAGGTGAGAAATTGCAAACGTCGAGCAATTGCTCAGAGATGAAAAGTGCCAGCACTGAAAGCTCTTGCTAGCCAGCACCCTTCCTTGGAAGCGCTTTCACAGGCGCAGCAACACTGGGGCTTTGCGCTTCTATACGCACCAAACGTCACGGTCCTTCTCTTTCCGTCTCGTAGACAGGAGCTGAGAAATTGCAAACGTCGAGCAATTGCTCAGAGATGAAAAGTGCCAGCACTGAAAGCTGTTGCTAGCCAGCACCCTTCCTTGGAAGCGCTTTCACAGGCGCAGCAACACTGGGGCTTTGCGCTTCTCTACCCACCAAACGTCACGGTCCTTCTCTTTCCGTCTCGTAGACACGAGCTGAGAAATTGCAAACGTCCAGCAATTGCTCAGAGATGAAAAGTGCCAGCACTGAAAGCTCTTGCTAGCCAGCACCCTTCCTTGGAAGCGCTTTTGTAGGCCTAAGAAGACTGGGGCTCTGGGCTTCTCTAGCCACCTCATCTTCTGCTCATCCTCGCGCGCACTCTAAAGAGAGCTCAGGTGAGAAATTGCAAACGTCGAGCAATTGCTCAGAGATGAAAAGTGCCAGCACTGAAAGCTGTTGCTAGCCAGCACCCTTCCTTGGAAGCGCTTTCACAGGCGCAGCAACACTGGGGCTTTGCGCTTCTCTAGCCACCAAACGTCACGGTCCTTCTCTTTCCGTCGGTAGACACGAGCTGAGAAATTGCAAACGTCAAGCAATTGCTCAGAGATGAAAAGTGCCAGCACTGAAAGCTGTTGCTAGCCAGCACCCTTCCTTGGAAGCGCTTTTGTAGGCCTAAGAACACTGGGGCTCTGGGCTTCTCTAGCCACCTCATCTTCTGCTCATCCTCGCGCGCACTCTAAAGAGAGCTCAGGTGAGAAATTGCAAACGACGAGCAATTGCTCAGAGATGAAAAGTGCCAGCACTGAAAGCTCTTGCTAGCCAGCACCCTTCCTTGGAAGCGCTTTCACAGGCGCAGCAACACTGGGGCTTTGCGCTTCTATACGCACCAAACGTCACGGTCCTTCTCTTTCCGTCTCGTAGACACGAGCTGAGAAATTGCAAACGTCGAGCAATTGCTCCGAGATGAAAAGTGCCAGCACTGAAAGCTGTTGCTAGCCAGCACCCTTCCTTGGAAGCGCTTTCACAGGCGCAGCAACACTGGGGCTTTGCGCTTCTCTAGCCACCAAACGTCACGGTCCTTCTCTTTCCGTCTCGTAGACACGAGCTGAGAAATTGCAAACGTCGAGCAATTGCTCAGAGATGAAAAGTGCCAGCACTGAAAGCTGTTGCTAGCCAGCTCCCTTCCTTGGAAGCGCTTTTGTAGGCCTAAGAACACTGGGGCTCTGGGCTTCTCTAGCCACCTCATCTTCTGCTCATCCTCTCGCGCACTCTAAAGAGAGCTCAGGTGAGAAATTGCAAACGTCGAGCAATTGCTCAGAGATGAAAAGTGCCAGCACTGAAAGCTGTTGCTAGCCAGCACCCTTCCTTGGAAGCGCTTTCACAGGCGCAGCAACACTGGGGCTTTGCGCTTCTCTACCCACCAAAAGTAACGGTCCTTCTCTTTCCGTCGGTAGACACGAGCTGAGAAATTGCAAACGTCGAGCAATTGCTCAGAGATGAAAAGTGCCAGCACTGAAAGCTGTTGCTAGCCAGCACCCTTCCTTGGAAGCGCTTTTGTAGACCTAAGAACACTGGGGCTCTGGGCTTCTCTAGCCACCTCATCTTCTGCTCATCCTCGCGCGCACTCTAAAGAGAGCTCAGGTGAGAAATTGCAAACGTCGAGCAATTGCTCAGAGATGAAAAGTGCCAGCACTGAAAGCTGTTGCTAGCCAGCACCCTTCCTTGGAAGCGCTTTCACAGGCGCAGCAACACTGGGGCTTTGCGCTTCTCTACCCACCAAACGTCACGGTCCTTCTCTTTCCGTCTTGTAGACACGAGCTGAGAAATTGCAAACGTCCAGCAATTGCTCAGAGATGAAAAGTGCCAGCACTGAAAGCTGTTGCTAGCCAGCACCCTTCCTTGGAAGCGCTTTCACAGGCGCAGCAACACTGGGGCTTTGCGCTTCTATACGCACCAAACGTCACGGTCCTTCTCTTTCTGTCGGTAGACACGAGCTGAGAAATTGCAAACGTGGAGCAATTGCTCAGAGATGAAAAGTGCCAGCACTGAAAGCTGTTGCTAGCCAGCACCCTTCCTTGGAAGCGCTTTTGTAGGCATAAGAACACTGGGGCTCTGGGCTTCTCTAGCCACCTCATCTTCTGCTCATCCTCTCGCGCACTCTACAGAGAGCTCAGGTGAGAAATTGCAAAAGTCGAGCAATTGCTCAGAGATGAAAAGTGCCAGCACTGAAAGCTGTTGCTAGCCAGCACCCTTCCTTGGAAGCGCTTTCACAGGCGCAGCAACACTGGGGCTTTGCGCTTCTAAACGCACCAAGCATCACGGTCCTTCTCTTTCCGTCTCGTAGACACGAGCTGAGAAATTACAAACGTCGAGCAATTGCTCCGAGATGAAAAGTGCCAGCACTGAAAGCTGTTGCTAGCCAGCCCCCTTCCTTGGAAGCGCTTTTGTAGGCCTAAGAACACTGGGGCTTTGGGCTTCTCTAGCCACCTCATCTTCTGCTCATCCTCTCGCGCACTCTAAAGAGAGCTCAGGTGAGAAATTGCAAATGACGAGCAATTGCTCAGAGATGAAAAGTGCCAGCACTGAAAGCTCTTGCTAGCCAGCACCCTTCCTTGGAAGCGCTTTCACAGGCGCAGCAACACTGGGGCTTTGCGCTTCTCTAGCCACCAAACGTCACGGTCCTTCTCTTTCCGTCTCGTAGACACGAGCTGAGAAATTGCAAACGTCCAGCAATTGCTCAGAGATGAAAAGTGCCAGCACTGAAAGCTCTTGCTAGCCAGCACCCTTCCTTGGAAGCGCTTTCACAGGCGCAGCAACACTGGGGCTTTGCGCTTCTATACGCACCAAACGTCACGGTCCTTCTCTTTCCGTCTCGTAGACACGAGCTGAGAAATTGCAAATGTCAAGCAATTGCTCAGAGATGAAAAGTGCCAGCACTGAAAGCTGTTGCTAGCCAGCACCCTTCCTTGGAAGCGCTTTTGTAGGCCTAAGAACACTGGGGCTCTGGGCTTCTCTAGCCACCTCATCTTCTGCTCATCCTCGCGCGCACTCTAAAGAGAGCTCAGGTGAGAAATTGCAAACGTGGAGCAATTGCTCAGAGATGAAAAGTGCCAGCACTGAAAGCTCTTGCTAGACAGCACCCTTCCTTGGAAGCGCTTTCACAGGCGCAGCAACACTGGGGCTTTGCGCTTCTATACGCACCAAACGTCACGGTCCTTCTCTTTCCGTCTCGTAGACACGAGCTGAGAAATTGCAAACGTCGAGCAATTGCTCAGAGATGAAAAGTGCCAGCACTGAAAGCTGTTGCTAGCCAGCACCCTTCCTTGGAAGCGCTTTCACAGGCGCAGCAACACTGGGGCTTTGCGCTTCTCTACCCACCAAACGTCACGGTCCTTCTCTTTCCGTCGGTAGACACGAGCTGAGAAATTGCAAACGTCCAGCAATTGCTCAGAGATGAAAAGTGCCAGCACTGAAAGCTCTTGCTAGCCAGCACCCTTCCTTGGAAGCGCTTTTGTAGGCCTAAGCACACTGTGGCTCTGGGCTTCTCTAGCCACCTCATCTTCTGCTCATCCTCTCGCGCACTCTAAAGAGAGCTCAGGTGAGAAATTGCAAACGTCGAGCAATTGCTCAGAGATGAAAAGTGCCAGCACTGAAAGCTCTTGCTAGCCAGCACCCTTCCTTGGAAGCGCTTTCACAGGCGCAGCAACACTGGGGCTTTGCGCTTCTATACGCACCAAACGTCACGGTCCTTCTCTTTCCGTCTCGTAGACAGGAGCTGAGAAATTGCAAACGTCGAGCAATTGCTCAGAGATGAAAAGTGCCAGCACTGAAAGCTCTTGCTAGACAGCACCCTTCCTTGGAAGCGCTTTCACAGGCGCAGCAACACTGGGGCTTTGCGCTTCTCTACCCACCAAACGTCACGGTCCTTCTCTTTCCGTCTCGTAGACACGAGCTGAGAAATTGCAAACGTCCAGCAATTGCTCAGAGATGAAAAGTGCCAGCACTGAAAGCTCTTGCTAGCCAGCACCCTTCCTTGGAAGCGCTTTTGTAGGCCTAAGAAGACTGGGGCTCTGGGCTTCTCTAGCCACCTCATCTTCTGCTCATCCTCGCGCGCACTCTAAAGAGAGCTCAGGTGAGAAATTGCAAACGTCGAGCAATTGCTCAGAGATGAAAAGTGCCAGCACTGAAAGCTGTTGCTAGCCAGCACCCTTCCTTGGAAGCGCTTTCACAGGCGCAGCAACACTGGGGCTTTGCGCTTCTCTAGCCACCAAACGTCACGGTCCTTCTCTTTCCGTCGGTAGACACGAGCTGAGAAATTGCAAACGTGGAGCAATTGCTCAGAGATGAAAAGTGCCAGCACTGAAAGCTGTTGCTAGCCAGCACCCTTCCTTGGAAGCGCTTTTGTAGGCCTAAGAACACTGGGGCTCTGGGCTTCTCTAGCCACCTCATCTTCTGCTCATCCTCGCGCGCACTCTAAAGAGAGCTCAGGTGAGAAATTGCAAACGACGAGCAATTGCTCAGAGATGAAAAGTGCCAGCACTGAAAGCTCTTGCTAGCCAGCACCCTTCCTTGGAAGCGCTTTCACAGGCGCAGCAACACTGGGGCTTTGCGCTTCTCTAGCCACCAAACGTCACGGTCCTTCTCTTTCCGTCTCGTAGACAAGAGCTGAGAAATTGCAAACGTCGAGCAATTGCTCAGAGATGAAAAGTGCCAGCACTGAAAGCTGTTGCTAGCCAGCACCCTTCCTTGGAAGCGCTTTTGTAGGCCTAAGAACACTGGGGCTCTGGGCTTCTCTAGCCACCTCATCTTCTGCTCATCCTCTCGCGCACTCTAAAGAGAGCTCAGGTGAGAAATTGCAAACGTCGAGCAATTGCTCCGAGATGAAAAGTGCCAGCACTGAAAGCTGTTGCTAGCCAGCACCCTTCCTTGGAAGTGCTTTCACAGGCGCAGCAACACTGGGGCTTTGCGCTTCTCTACCCACCAAACGTCACGGTCCTTCTCTTTCCGTCTCGTAGACACGAGCTGAGAAATTGCAAACGTCGAGCAATTGCTCAGAGATGAAAAGTGCCAGCACTGAAAGCTCTTGCTAGACAGCACCCTTCCTTGGAAGCGCTTTCACAGGCGCAGCAACACTGGGGCTTTGCGCTTCTCTACCCACCAAACGTCACGGTCCTTCTCTTTCCGTCTCGTAGACACGAGCTGAGAAATTGCAAACGTCAAGCAATTGCTCAGAGATGAAAAGTGCCAGCACTGAAAGCTGTTGCTAGCCAGCCCCATTCCTTGGAAGCGCTTTTGTAGGCCTAAGAACACTGGGGCTCTGGGCTTCTCTAGCCACCTCATCTTCTGCTCATCCTCGCGCGCACTCTAAAGAGAGCTCAGGTGAGAAATTGCAAATGTCGAGCAATTGCTCAGAGATGAAAAGTGCCAGCACTGAAAGCTCTTGCTAGACAGCACCCTTCCTTGGAAGCGCTTTCACAGGCGCAGCAACACTGGGGCTTTGCGCTTCTATACGCACCACACGTCACGGTCCTTCTCTTTCCGTCTCGTAGACACGAGCTGAGAAATTGCAAACGTCCAGCAATTGCTCAGAGATGAAAAGTGCCAGCACTGAAAGCTCTTGCTAGCCAGCACCCTTCCTTGGAAGCGCTTTCACAGGCGCAGCAACACTGGGGCTTTGCGCTTCTATACGCACCAAACGTCACGGTCCTTCTCTTTCCGTCGGTAGACACGAGCTGAGAAATTGCAAACGTCAAGCAATTGCTCAGAGATGAAAAGTGCCAGCACTGAAAGCTCTTGCTAGCCAGCACCCTTCCTTGGAAGCGCTTTTGTAGGCATAAGAACACTGGGGCTCTGGGCTTCTCTAGCCACCTCATCTTCTGCTCATCCTCTCGCGCACTCTACAGAGAGCTCAGGTGAGAAATTGCAAACGTCGAGCAATTGCTCAGAGATGAAAAGTGCCAGCACTGAAAGCTGTTGCTAGCCAGCACCCTTCCTTGGAAGCGCTTTCACAGGCGCAGCAACACTGGGGCTTTGCGCTTCTATACGCACCAAATGTCACGGTCCTTCTCTTTCCGTCGGTAGACACGAGCTGAGAAATTGCAAACGTCGAGCAATTGCTCAGAGATGAAAAGTGCCAGCACTGAAAGCTGTTGCTAGCCAGCACCCTTCCTTGGAAGCGCTTTTGTAGGCCTAAGAACACTGGGGCTCTGGGCTTCTCTAGCCACCTCATCTTCTGCTCATCCTCGCGCGCACTCTAAAGAGAGCTCAGGTGAGAAATTGCAAACGTCGAGCAATTGCTCCGAGATGAAAAGTGCCAGCACTGAAAGCTGTTGCTAGCCAGCACCCTTCCTTGGAAGCGCTTTCACAGGCGCAGCAACACTGGGGCTTTGCGCTTCTCTACCCACCAAACGTCACGGTCCTTCTCTTTCCGTCTTGTAGACACGAGCTGAGAAATTGCAAACGTCCAGCAATTGCTCAGAGATGAAAAGTGCCAGCACTGAAAGCTCTTGCTAGCCAGCACCCTTCCTTGGAAGCGCTTTCACAGGCGCAGCAACACTGGGGCTTTGCGCTTCTATACGCACCAAACGTCACGGTCCTTCTCTTTCCGTCGGTAGACACGAGCTGAGAAATTGCAAACGTCAAGCAATTGCTCAGAGATGAAAAGTGCCAGCACTGAAAGCTGTTGCTAGCCAGCACCCTTCCTTGGAAGCGCTTTTGTAGGCCTAAGAACACTGGGGCTCTGGGCTTCTCTAGCCACCTCATCTTCTGCTCATCCTCTCGCGCACTCTACAGAGAGCTCAGGTGAGAAATTGCAAACGTGGAGCAATTGCTCAGAGATGAAAAGTGCCAGCACTGAAAGCTCTTGCTAGCCAGCACCCTTCCTTGGAAGCGCTTTCACAGGTGCAGCAACACTGGGGCTTTGCGCTTCTATACGCACCAAATGTCACGGTCCTTCTCTTTCCGTCTCGTAGACACGAGCTGAGAAATTGCAAACGTCGAGCAATTGCTCAGAGATGAAAAGTGCCAGCACTGAAAGCTGTTGCTAGCCAGCACCCTTCCTTGGAAGCGCTTTTGTAGGCCTAAGAACACTGGGGCTCTGGGCTTCTCTAGCCACCTCATCTTCTGCTCATCCTCTCGCGCACTCTAAAGAGAGCTCAGGTGAGAAATTGCAAACGTCGAGCAATTGCTCAGAGATGAAAAGTGCCAGCACTGAAAGCTCTTGCTAGCCAGCACCCTTCCTTGGAAGCGCTTTCACAGGCGCAGCAACACTGGGGCTTTGCGCTTCTCTAGCCACCAAACGTCACGGTCCTTCTCTTTCCGTCTCGTAGACACGAGCTGAGAAATTGCAAACGTCGAGCAATTGCTCAGAGATGAAAAGTGCCAGCACTGAAAGCTGTTGCTAGCCAGCACCCTTCCTTGGAAGCGCTTTCACAGGCGCAGCAACACTGGGGCTTTGCGCTTCTATACGCACCAAACGTCACGGTCCTTCTCTTTCCGTCTCGTAGACACGAGCTGAGAAATTGCAAACGTCAAGCAATTGCTCAGAGATGAAAAGTGCCAGCACTGAAAGCTGTTGCTAGCCAGCACCCTTCCTTGGAAGCGCTTTTGTAGGCCTAAGAACACTGGGGCTCTGGGCTTCTCTAGCCACCTCATCTTCTGCTCATCCTCGCGCGCACTCTAAAGAGAGCTCAGGTGAGAAATTGCAAATGTCGAGCAATTGCTCAGAGATGAAAAGTGCCAGCACTGAAAGCTCTTGCTAGACAGCACCCTTCCTTGGAAGCGCTTTCACAGGCGCAGCAACACTGGGGCTTTGCGCTTCTATACGCACCAAACGTCACGGTCCTTCTCTTTCCGTCTCGTAGACAAGAGCTGAGAAATTGCAAACGTCGAGCAATTGCTCAGAGATGAAAAGTGCCAGCACTGAAAGCTCTTGCTAGCCAGCAGCCTTCCTTGGAAGCGCTTTCACAGGCGCAGCAACACTGGGGCTTTGCGCTTCTAAACGCACTAAACGTCACGGTCCTTCTCTTTCCGTCTCGTAGACACGAGCTGAGAAATTGCAAACGTCGAGCAATTGCTCAGAGATGAAAAGTGCCAGCACTGAAAGCTGTTGCTAGCCAGCACCCTTCCTTGGAAGCGCTTTTGTAGGCCTAAGAACACTGGGGCTCTGGGCTTCTCTAGCCACCTCATCTTCTGCTCATCCTCGCGCGCACTCTAAAGAGAGCTCAGGTGAGAAATTGCAAACGTCGAGCAATTGCTCAGAGATGAAAAGTGCCAGCACTGAAAGCTGTTGCTAGCCAGCACCCTTCCTTGGAAGCGCTTTCACAGGCGCAGCAACACTGGGGCTTTGCGCTTCTCTACCCACCAAACGTCACGGTCCTTCTCTTTCCGTCTCGTAGACACGAGCTGAGAAATTGCAAACGTCGAGCAATTGCTCCGAGATGAAAAGTGCCAGCACTGAAAGCTGTTGCTAGCCAGCACCCTTCCTTGGAAGCGCTTTCACAGGCGCAGCAACACTGGGGCTTTGCGCTTCTATACGCACCAAAAGTCACGGTCCTTCTCTTTCCGTCGGTAGACACGAGCTGAGAAATTGCAAACGTCGAGCAATTGCTCAGAGATGAAAAGTGCCAGCACTGAAAGCTCTTGCTAGCCAGCACCCTTCCTTGGAAGCGCTTTCACAGGCGCAGCAACACTGGGGCTTTGCGCTTCTATACGCACCAAACGTCACGGTCATTCTCTTTCCGTCGGTAGACACGAGCTGAGAAATTGCAAACGTCAAGCAATTGCTCAGAGATGAAAAGTGCCAGCACTGAAAGCTCTTGCTAGCCAGCACCCTTCCTTGGAAGCGCTTTTGTAGGCATAAGAACACTGGGGCTCTGGGCTTCTCTAGCCACCTCATCTTCTGCTCATCCTCTCGCGCACTCTACAGAGAGCTCAGGTGAGAAATTGCAAACGTCGAGCAATTGCTCAGAGATGAAAAGTGCCAGCACTGAAAGCTCTTGCTAGCCAGCACCCTTCCTTGGAAGCGCTTTCACAGGCGCAGCAACACTGGGGCTTTGCGCTTCTATACGCACCAAGCATCACGGTCATTCTCTTTCCGTCTCGTAGACACGAGCTGAGAAATTGCAAACGTGGAGCAATTGCTCAGAGATGAAAAGTGCCAGCACTGAAAGCTGTTGCTAGCCAGCACCCTTCCTTGGAAGCGCTTTTGTAGGCCTAAGAACACTGGGGCTCTGGGCTTCTCTAGCCACCTCATCTTCTGCTCATCCTCTCGCGCACTCTACAGAGAGCTCAGGTTAGAAATTGCAAACGTCGAGCAATTGCTCAGAGATGAAAAGTGCCAGCACTGAAAGCTCTTGCTAGCCAGCACCCTTCCTTGGAAGCGCTTTCACAGGCGCAGCAACACTGGGGCTTTGCGCTTCTATACGCACCAAACGTCACGGTCCTTCTCTTTCCGTCTCGTAGACACGAGCTGAGAAATTGCAAACGTCGAGCAATTGCTCAGAGATGAAAAGTGCCAGCACTGAAAGCTGTTGCTAGCCAGCACCCTTCCTTGGAAGCGCTTTCACAGGCGCAGCAACACTGGGGCTTTGCGCTTCTCTAGCCACCAAACGTCACGGTCCTTCTCTTTCCGTCTCGTAGACACGAGCTGAGAAATTGCAAACGTCGAGCAATTGCTCAGAGATGAAAAGTGCCAGCACTGAAAGCTGTTGCTAGCCAGCCCCCTTCCTTGGAAGCGCTTTTGTAGGCCTAAGCACACTGGGGCTCTGGGCTTCTCTAGCCACCTAATCTTCTGCTCATCCTCTCGCGCACTCTAAAGAGAGCTCAGGTGAGAAATTACAAACGTCGAGCAATTGCTCAGAGATGAAAAGTGCCAGCACTGAAAGCTCTTGCTAGCCAGCACCCTTCCTTGGAAGCGCTTTCACAGGCGCAGCAACACTGGGGCTTTGCGCTTCTCTACCCACCAAAAGTCACGGTCCTTCTCTTTCCGTCGGTAGACACGAGCTGAGAAATTGCAAACGTCCAGCAATTGCTCAGAGATGAAAAGTGCCAGCACTGAAAGCTGTTGCTAGCCAGCACCCTTCCTTGGAAGCGCTTTCACAGGCGCAGCAACACTGGGGCTTTGCGCTTCTCTAGCCATCAAACGTCACGGTCATTCTCTTTCCGTCTCGTAGACACGAGCTGAGAAATTACAAACGTCGAGCAATTGCTCCGAGATGAAAAGTGCCAGCACTGAAAGCTGTTGCTAGCCAGCAGCCTTCCTTGGAAGCGCTTTTGTAGGCCTAAGAACACTGGGGCTCTGGGCTTCTCTAGCCACCTCATCTTCTGCTCATCCTCGCGCGCACTCTAAAGAGAGCTCAGGTGAGAAATTGCAAACGTCGAGCAATTGCTCAGAGATGAAAAGTGCCAGCACTGAAAGCTGTTGCTAGCCAGCACCCTTCCTTGGAAGCGCTTTCACAGGCGCAGCAACACTGGGGCTTTGCGCTTCTCTACCCACCAAACGTCACGGTCCTTCTCTTTCCGTCTCGTAGACACGAGCTGAGAAATTGCAAACGTCGAGCAATTGCTCAGAGATGAAAAGTGCCAGCACTGAAAGCTCTTGCTAGACAGCACCCTTCCTTGGAAGCGCTTTCACAGGCGCAGCAACACTGGGGCTTTGCGCTTCTATACGCACCAAACGTCACGGTCCTTCTCTTTCCATCTCGTAGACACGAGCTGAGAAATTGCAAATGTCAAGCAATTGCTCAGAGATGAAAAGTGCCAGCACTGAAAGCTGTTGCTAGCCAGCACCCTTCCTTGGAAGCGCTTTTGTAGGCCTAAGAACACTGGGGCTCTGGGCTTCTCTAGCCACCTCATCTTCTGCTCATCCTCTCGCGCACTCTAAAGAGAGCTCAGGTGAGAAATTGCAAATGTCGAGCAATTGCTCAGAGATGAAAAGTGCCAGCACTGAAAGCTGTTGCTAGCCAGCACCCTTCCTTGGAAGCGCTTTCACAGGCGCAGCAACACTGGGGCTTTGCGCTTCTATACGCACCACACGTCACGGTCCTTCTCTTTCCGTCTCGTAGACACGAGCTGAGAAATTGCAAACGTCCAGCAATTGCTCAGAGATGAAAAGTGCCAGCACTGAAAGCTCTTGCTAGCCAGCACCCTTCCTTGGAAGCGCTTTCACAGGCGCAGCAACACTGGGGCTTTGCGCTTCTCTACGCACCAAACGTCACGGTCCTTCTCTTTCCGTCGGTAGACACGAGCTGAGAAATTGCAAACGTCGAGCAATTGCTCAGAGATGAAAAGTGCCAGCACTGAAAGCTGTTGCTAGCCAGCACCCTTCCTTGGAAGCGCTTTTGTAGGCCTAAGAACACTGGGGCTCTGGGCTTCTCTAGCCACCTCATCTTCTGCTCATCCTCTCGCGCACTCTACAGAGAGCTCAGGTGAGAAATTGCAAACGTCGAGCAATTGCTCAGAGATGAAAAGTGCCAGCACTGAAAGCTCTTGCTAGCCAGCACCCTTCCTTGGAAGCGCTTTCACAGGCGCAGCAACACTGGGGCTTTGCGCTTCTATACGCACCAAGCATCACGGTCATTCTCTTTCCGTCTCGTAGACACGAGCTGAGAAATTGCAAACGTCGAGCAATTGCTCAGAGATGAAAAGTGCCAGCACTGAAAGCTGTTGCTAGCCAGCACCCTTCCTTGGAAGCGCTTTTGTAGGCCTAAGAACAGTGGGGCTCTGGGCTTCCCTAGCCACCTCATCTTCTGCTCATCCTCTCGCGCACTCTAAAGAGAGCTCAGGTGAGAAATTGCAAACGTCGAGCAATTGCTCAGAGATGAAAAGTGCCAGCACTGAAAGCTGTTGCTAGCCAGCACCCTTCCTTGGAAGCGCTTTCACAGGCGCAGCAACACTGGGGCTTTGCGCTTCTCTACCCACCAAACGTCATGGTCCTTCTCTTTCCGTCTCGTAGACAGGAGCTGAGAAATTGCAAACGTCGAGCAATTGCTCAGAGATGAAAAGTGCCAGCACTGAAAGCTGTTGCTAGACAGCACCCTTCCTTGGAAGCGCTTTCACAGGCGCAGCAACACTGGGGCTTTGCGCTTCTCTAGCCACCAAACGTCACGGTCCTTCTCTTTCCGTCTCGTAGACACGAGTTGAGAAATTGCAAACGTCGAGCAATTGCTCAGAGATGAAAAGTGCCAGCACTGAAAGCTGTTGCTAGCCAGCACCCTTCCTTGGAAGCGCTTTTGTAGGCCTAAGCACACTGGGGCTCTGGGCTTCTCTAGCCACCTCATCTTCTGCTCATCCTCTCGCGCACTCTAAAGAGAGCTCAGGTGAGAAATTGCAAACG
Source organism: Sarcoramphus papa (assembly GCA_037962945.1). Classification (NCBI taxonomy): domain Eukaryota; kingdom Metazoa; phylum Chordata; class Aves; order Accipitriformes; family Cathartidae; genus Sarcoramphus; species Sarcoramphus papa. The sequence continues at coordinate 2,465,403 of CM075606.1, read as the reverse complement.
TGGAGCAATTGCTCAGAGATGAAAAGTGCCAGCACTGAAAGCTGTTGCTAGCCAGCACCCTTCCTTGGAAGCGCTTTCACAGGCGCAGCAACACTGGGGCTTTGCGCTTCTCTAGCCACCAAACGTCACGGTCCTTCTCTTTCCGTCGGTAGACACGAGCTGAGAAATTGCAAACGTCGAGCAATTGCTCAGAGATGAAAAGTGCCAGCACTGAAAGCTGTTGCTAGCCACCACCCTTCCTTGGAAGCGCTTTCACAGGCGCAGCAACACTGGGGCTTTGCGCTTCTATACGCACCAAACGTCACGGTCCTTCTCTTTCCGTCGGTAGACACGAGCTGAGAAATTGCAAACGTCAAGCAATTGCTCCGAGATGAAAAGTGCCAGCACTGAAAGCTGTTGCTAGCCAGCACCCTTCCTTGGAAGCGCTCTTGTAGGCCTAAGAACACTGGGGCTCTGGGCTTCTCTAGCCACCTCATCTTCTGCTCATCCTCTCGCGCACTCTAAAGAGAGCTCAGGTGAGAAATTGCAAACGTCGAGCAATTGCTCAGAGATGAAAAGTGCCAGCACTGAAAGCTCTTGCTAGACAGCACCCTTCCTTGGAAGCGCTTTCACAGGCGCAGCAACACTGGGGCTTTGCGCTTCTATACGCACCAAACGTCACGGTCCTTCTCTTTCCGTCTCGTAGACACGAGCTGAGAAATTGCAAACGTCGAGCAATTGCTCAGAGATGAAAAGTGCCAGCACTGAAAGCTCTTGCTAGCCAGCACCCTTCCTTGGAAGCGCTTTCACAGGCGCAGCAACACTGGGGCTTTGCGCTTCTCTACGCACCAAACGTCACGGTCCTTCTCTTTCCGTCTCGTAGACACGAGCTGAGAAATTGCAAACGTCGAGCAATTGCTCAGAGATGAAAAGTGCCAGCACTGAAAGCTGTTGCTAGCCAGCTCCCTTCCTTGGAAGCGCTTTTGTAGGCCTAAGAACACTGGGGCTCTGGGCTTCTCTAGCCACCTCATCTTCTGCTCATCCTCTCGCGCACTCTAAAGAGAGCTCAGGTGAGAAATGGCAAACGTCGAGCAATTGCTCAGAGATGAAAAGTGCCAGCACTGAAAGCTCTTGCTAGCCAGCACCCTTCCTTGGAAGCGCTTTCAGAGGCGCAGCAACACTGGGGCTTTGCGCTTCTCTAGCCACCAAACGTCACGGTCCTTCTCTTTCCGTCGGTAGACACGAGCTGAGAAATTGCAAACGTCCAGCAATTGCTCAGAGATGAAAAGTGCCAGCACTGAAAGCTGTTGCTAGCCAGCACCCTTCCTTGGAAGCGCTTTTGTAGGCCTAAGAACACTGGGGCTCTGGGCTTCTCTAGCCACCTCATCTTCTGCTCATCCTCGCGCGCACTCTAAAGAGAGCTCAGGTGAGAAATTGCAAACGTCGAGCAATTGCTCAGAGATGAAAAGTGCCAGCACTGAAAGCTCTTGCTAGCCAGCACCCTTCCTTGGAAGCGCTTTCACAGGCGCAGCAACACTGGGGCTTTGCGCTTCTCTAGCCACCAAACGTCACGGTCATTCTCTTTCCGTCTCGTAGACACGAGCTGAGAAATTACAAACGTCGAGCAATTGCTCAGAGATGAAAAGTGCCAGCACTGAAAGCTGTTGCTAGCCAGCCCCCTTCCTTGGAAGCGCTTTTGTAGGCCTAAGAACACTGGGGCTCTGGGCTTCTTTAGCCACCTCATCTTCTGCTCATCCTCTCGCGCACTCTAAAGAGAGCTCAGGTGAGAAATTGCAAATGTCGAGCAATTGCTCCGAGATGAAAAGTGCCAGCACTGAAAGCTGTTGCTAGCCAGCACCCTTCCTTGGAAGCGCTTTCACAGGCGCAGCAACACTGGGGCTTTGCGCTTCTCTAGCCACCAAACGTCACGGTCCTTCTCTTTCCGTCTCCTAGACACGAGCTGAGAAATTGCAAACGTCGAGCAATTGCTCAGAGATGAAAAGTGCCAGCACTGAAAGCTCTTGCTAGCCAGCACCCTTCCTTGGAAGCGCTTTCACAGGCGCAGCAACACTGGGGCTTTGCGCTTCTCTACGCACCAAACGTCACGGTCCTTCTCTTTCCGTCTCGTAGACACGAGCTGAGAAATTGCAAACGTCAAGCAATTGCTCAGAGATGAAAAGTGCCAGCACTGAAAGCTGTTGCTAGCCAGCACCCTTCCTTGGAAGCGCTTTTGTAGGCCTAAGAACACTGGGGCTCTGGGCTTCTCTAGCCACCTCATCTTCTGCTCATCCTCGCGCGCACTCTAAAGAGAGCTCAGGTGAGAAATTGCAAATGTCGAGCAATTGCTCAGAGATGAAAAGTGCCAGCACTGAAAGCTCTTGCTAGACAGCACCCTTCCTTGGAAGCGCTTTCACAGGCGCAGCAACACTGGGGCTTTGCGCTTCTATACGCACCAAACGTCACGGTCCTTCTCTTTCCGTCTCGTAGACACGAGCTGAGAAATTGCAAACGTCGAGCAATTGCTCAGAGATGAAAAGTGCCAGCACTGAAAGCTCTTGCTAGCCAGCACCCTTCCTTGGAAGCGCTTTCACAGGCGCAGCAACACTGGGGCTTTGCGCTTCTCTACGCACCAAACGTCACGGTCCTTCTCTTTCCGTCTCGTAGACACGAGCTGAGAAATTGCAAACGTCGAGCAATTGCTCAGAGATGAAAAGTGCCAGCACTGAAAGCTGTTGCTAGCCAGCTCCCTTCCTTGGAAGCGCTTTTGTAGGCCTAAGAACACTGGGGCTCTGGGCTTCTCTAGCCACCTCATCTTCTGCTCATCCTCTCGCGCACTCTAAAGAGAGCTCAGGTGAGAAATGGCAAACGTCGAGCAATTGCTCAGAGATGAAAAGTGCCAGCACTGAAAGCTCTTGCTAGCCAGCACCCTTCCTTGGAAGCGCTTTCACAGGCGCAGCAACACTGGGGCTTTGCGCTTCTCTAGCCACCAAACGTCACGGTCCTTCTCTTTCCGTTGGTAGACACGAGCTGAGAAATTGCAAACGTCCAGCAATTGCTCAGAGATGAAAAGTGCCAGCACTGAAAGCTGTTGCTAGCCACCACCCTTCCTTGGAAGCGCTTTCACAGGCGCAGCAACACTGGGGCTTTGCGCTTCTCTAGCCACCAAACGTCACGGTCCTTCTCTTTCCGTCTCGTAGACACGAGCTGAGAAATTACAAACGTCGAGCAATTGCTCAGAGATGAAAAGTGCCAGCACTGAAAGCTCTTGCTAGCCAGAACCCTTCCTTGGAAGCGCTTTTGTAGGCCTAAGAACACTGGGGCTCTGGGCTTCTCTAGCCACCTCATCTTCTGCTCATCCTCGCGCGCACTCTAAAGAGAGCTCAGGTGAGAAATTGCAAACGTCAAGCAATTGCTCCGAGATGAAAAGTGCCAGCACTGAAAGCTCTTGCTAGCCAGCACCCTTCCTTGGAAGCGCTTTCACAGGCGCAGCAACACTGGGGCTTTGCGCTTCTATACGCACCAAACGTCACGGTCCTTCTCTTTCCGTCGGTAGACACGAGCTGAGAAATTGCAAACGTGGAGCAATTGCTCAGAGATGAAAAGTGCCAGCACTGAAAGCTGTTGCTAGCCAGCACCCTTCCTTGGAAGCGCTTTTGTAGGCATAAGAACACTGGGGCTCTGGGCTTCTCTAGCCACCTCATCTTCTGCTCATCCTCTCGCGCACTCTACAGAGAGCTCAGGTGAGAAATTGCAAACGTCCAGCAATTGCTCAGAGATGAAAAGTGCCAGCACTGAAAGCTCTTGCTAGCCAGCACCCTTCCTTGGAAGCGCTTTCACAGGCGCAGCAACACTGGGGCTTTGCGCTTCTCTACGCACCAAATGTCACGGTCCTTCTCTTTCCGTCTCGTAGACACGAGCTGAGAAATTGCAAACGTCGAGCAATTGCTCAGAGATGAAAAGTGCCAGCACTGAAAGCTGTTGCTAGCCAGCACCCTTCCTTGGAAGCGCTTTTGTAGGCCTAAGAACACTGGGGCTCTGGGCTTCTCTAGCCACCTCATCTTCTGCTCATCCTCTCGCGCACTCTAAAGAGAGCTCAGGTGAGAAATTGCAAACGTCGAGCAATTGCTCAGAGATGAAAAGTGCCAGCACTGAAAGCTCTTGCTAGCCAGCACCCTTCCTTGGAAGCGCTTTCACAGGCGCAGCAACACTGGGGCTTTGCGCTTCTAAACGCACCAAGCATCACGGTCCTTCTCTTTCCGTCTCGTAGACACGAGCTGAGAAATTACAAACGTCGAGCAATTGCTCAGAGATGAAAAGTGCCAGCACTGAAAGCTGTTGCTAGCCAGCACCCTTCCTTGGAAGCGCTTTTGTAGGCCTAAGAACACTGGGGCTCTGGGCTTCTCTAGCCACCTCATCTTCTGCTCATCCTCTCGCGCACTCTAAAGAGAGCTCAGGTGAGAAATTGCAAACGTCGAGCAATTGCTCCGAGATGAAAAGTGCCAGCACTGAAAGCTGTTGCTAGCCAGCACCCTTCCTTGGAAGCGCTTTCACAGGCGCAGCAACACTGGGGCTTTGCGCTTCTCTAGCCACCAAACGTCATGGTCCTTCTCTTTCCGTCTCGTAGACACGAGCTGAGAAATTGCAAACGTCGAGCAATTGCTCAGAGATGAAAAGTGCCAGCACTGAAAGCTCTTGCTAGCCAGCACCCTTCCTTGGAAGCGCTTTCACAGGCGCAGCAACACTGGGGCTTTGCGCTTCTATACGCACCAAACGTCACGGTCCTTCTCTTTCCGTCTCGTAGACACGAGCTGAGAAATTGCAAACGTCAAGCAATTGCTCAGAGATGAAAAGTGCCAGCACTGAAAGCTGTTGCTAGCCAGCACCCTTCCTTGGAAGCGCTTTTGTAGGCCTAAGAACACTGGGGCTCTGGGCTTCTCTAGCCACCTCATCTTCTGCTCATCCTCGCGCGCACTCTAAAGAGAGCTCAGGTGAGAAATGGCAAACGTCGAGCAATTGCTCAGAGATGAAAAGTGCCAGCACTGAAAGCTCTTGCTAGCCAGCACCCTTCCTTGGAAGCGCTTTCACAGGCACAGCAACACTGGGGCTTTGCGCTTCTATACGCACCAAACGTCACGGTCCTTCTCTTTCCGTCTCGTAGACACGAGCTGAGAAATTGCAAACGTCCAGCAATTGCTCAGAGATGAAAAGTGCCAGCACTGAAAGCTGTTGCTAGCCACCACCCTTCCTTGGAAGCACTTTCACAGGCGCAGCAACACTGGGGCTTTGCGCTTCTCTAGCCACCAAACGTCACGGTCCTTCTCTTTCCGTCTCGTAGACACGAGCTGAGAAATTACAAACGTCGAGCAATTGCTCAGAGATGAAAAGTGCCAGCACTGAAAGCTGTTGCTAGCCAGCACCCTTCCTTGGAAGCGCTTTTGTAGGCCTAAGAACACTGGGGCTCTGGGCTTCTCTAGCCACCTCATCTTCTGCTCATCCTCGCGCGCACTCTAAAGAGAGCTCAGGTGAGAAATTGCAAACGTCGAGCAATTGCTCAGAGATGAAAAGTGCCAGCACTGAAAGCTCTTGCTAGCCAGCACCCTTCCTTGGAAGCGCTTTCACAGGCGCAGCAACACTGGGGCTTTGCGCTTCTCTAGCCACCAAACGTCACGGTCCTTCTCTTTCCGTCTCCTAGACACGAGCTGAGAAATTGCAAACGTCCAGCAATTGCTCAGAGATGAAAAGTGCCAGCACTGAAAGCTGTTGCTAGCCAGCACCCTTCCTTGGAAGCGCTTTCACAGGCGCAGCAACACTGGGGCTTTGCGCTTCTATACGCACCAAACGTCACGGTCCTTCTCTTTCCGTCTCGTAGACACGAGCTGAGAAATTGCAAACGTCAAGCAATTGCTCAGAGATGAAAAGTGCCAGCACTGAAAGCTGTTGCTAGCCAGCACCCTTCCTTGGAAGCGCTTTTGTAGGCCTAAGAACACTGGGGCTCTGGGCTTCTCTAGCCACCTCATCTTCTGCTCAACCTCGCGCGCACTCTAAAGAGAGCTCAGGTGAGAAATTGCAAATGTCGAGCAATTGCTCAGAGATGAAAAGTGCCAGCACTGAAAGCTCTTGCTAGACAGCACCCTTCCTTGGAAGCGCTTTCACAGGCGCAGCAACACTGGGGCTTTGCGCTTCTATACGCACCAAACGTCACGGTCCTTCTCTTTCCGTCTCGTAGACACGAGCTGAGAAATTGCAAACGTCGAGCAATTGCTCAGAGATGAAAAGTGCCAGCACTGAAAGCTCTTGCTAGCCAGCACCCTTCCTTGGAAGCGCTTTCACAGGCGCAGCAACACTGGGGCTTTGCGCTTCTCTACGCACCAAACGTCACGGTCCTTCTCTTTCCGTCTCGTAGACACGAGCTGAGAAATTGCAAACGTCGAGCAATTGCTCAGAGATGAAAAGTGCCAGCACTGAAAGCTGTTGCTAGCCAGCTCCCTTCCTTGGAAGCGCTTTTGTAGGCCTAAGAAGACTGGGGCTCTGGGCTTCTCTAGCCACCTCATCTTCTGCTCATCCTCTCGCGCACTCTAAAGAGAGCTCAGGTGAGAAATTGCAAACGTCGAGCAATTGCTCAGAGATGAAAAGTGCCAGCACTGAAAGCTGTTGCTAGCCAGCACCCTTCCTTGGAAGCGCTTTCACAGGCGCAGCAACACTGGGGCTTTGCGCTTCTATACGCACCAAACGTCACGGTCCTTCTCTTTCCGTCGGTAGACACGAGCTGAGAAATTGCAAACGTGGAGCAATTGCTCAGAGATGAAAAGTGCCAGCACTGAAAGCTGTTGCTAGCCAGCACCCTTCCTTGGAAGCGCTTTTGTAGGCATAAGAACACTGGGGCTCTGGGCTTCTCTAGCCACCTCATCTTCTGCTCATCCTCTCGCGCACTCTACAGAGAGCTCAGGTGAGAAATTGCAAACGTCCAGCAATTGCTCAGAGATGAAAAGTGCCAGCACTGAAAGCTCTTGCTAGCCAGCACCCTTCCTTGGAAGCGCTTTCACAGGCGCAGCAACACTGGGGCTTTGCGCTTCTATACGCACCAAATGTCACGGTCCTTCTCTTTCCGTCTCGTAGACACGAGCTGAGAAATTGCAAACGTCGAGCAATTGCTCAGAGATGAAAAGTGCCAGCACTGAAAGCTGTTGCTAGCCAGCACCCTTCCTTGGAAGCGCTTTTGTAGGCCTAAGAACACTGGGGCTCTGGGCTTCTCTAGCCACCTCATCTTCTGCTCATCCTCTCGCGCACTCTAAAGAGAGCTCAGGTGAGAAATTGCAAACGTCGAGCAATTGCTCAGAGATGAAAAGTGCCAGCACTGAAAGCTCTTGCTAGCCAGCACCCTTCCTTGGAAGCGCTTTCACAGGCGCAGCAACACTGGGGCTTTGCGCTTCTAAACGCACCAAGCATCACGGTCCTTCTCTTTCCGTCTCGTAGAAACGAGCTGAGAAATTACAAACGTCGAGCAATTGCTCAGAGATGAAAAGTGCCAGCACTGAAAGCTGTTGCTAGCCAGCACCCTTCCTTGGAAGCGCTTTTGTAGGCCTAAGAACACTGGGGCTCTGGGCTTCTTTAGCCACCTCATCTTCTGCTCATCCTCTCGCGCACTCTAAAGAGAGCTCAGGTGAGAAATTGCAAACGTCGAGCAATTGCTCCGAGATGAAAAGTGCCAGCACTGAAAGCTCTTGCTAGCCAGCACCCTTCCTTGGAAGCGCTTTCACAGGCGCAGCAACACTGGGGCTTTGCGCTTCTCTAGCCACCAAACGTCACGGTCCTTCTCTTTCCGTCTCGTAGACACGAGCTGAGAAATTGCAAACGTCGAGCAATTGCTCAGAGATGAAAAGTGCCAGCACTGAAAGCTCTTGCTAGCCAGCCCCCTTCCTTGGAAGCGCTTTCACAGGCGCAGCAACACTGGGGCTTTGCGCTTCTCTAGCCACCAAACGTCACGGTCCTTCTCTTTCCGTCTCGTAGACACGAGCTGAGAAATTGCAAACGTCAAGCAATTGCTCAGAGATGAAAAGTGCCAGCACTGAAAGCTGTTGCTAGCCAGCACCCTTCCTTGGAAGCGCTTTTGTAGGCCTAAGAACACTGGGGCTCTGGGCTTCTCTAGCCACCTCATCTTCTGCTCATCCTCGCGCGCACTCTAAAGAGAGCTCAGGTGAGAAATTGCAAATGTCGAGCAATTGCTCAGAGATGAAAAGTGCCAGCACTGAAAGCTCTTGCTAGACAGCACCCTTCCTTGGAAGCGCTTTCACAGGCGCAGCAACACTGGGGCTTTGCGCTTCTCTAGCCACCAAACGTCACGGTCCTTCTCTTTCCGTCTCGTAGACACGAGCTGAGAAATTGCAAACGTCGAGCAATTGCTCAGAGATGAAAAGTGCCAGCACTGAAAGCTCTTGCTAGCCAGCACCCTTCCTTGGAAGCGCTTTCACAGGCGCAGCAACACTGGGGCTTTGCGCTTCTAAACGCACCAAACGTCACGGTCCTTCTCTTTCCGTCTCGTAGACACGAGCTGAGAAATTACAAACGTCGAGCAATTGCTCAGAGATGAAAAGTGCCAGCACTGAAAGCTGTTGCTAGCCAGCACCCTTCCTTGGAAGCGCTTTTGTAGGCCTAAGAACAGTGGGGCTCTGGGCTTCTCTAGCCACCTCATCTTCTGCTCATCCTCGCGCGCACTCTAAAGAGAGCTCAGGTGAGAAATTGCAAACGTCGAGCAATTGCTCAGAGATGAAAAGTGCCAGCACTGAAAGCTGTTGCTAGCCAGCACCCTTCCTTGGAAGCGCTTTCACAGGCGCAGCAACACTGGGGCTTTGCGCTTCTCTACCCACCAAAAGTCACGGTCCTTCTCTTTCCGTCTCGTAGACACGAGCTGAGAAATTGCAAACGTCCAGCAATTGCTCCGAGATGAAAAGTGCCAGCACTGAAAGCTGTTGCTAGCCAGCACCCTTCCTTGGAAGCGCTTTCACAGGCGCAGCAACACTGGGGCTTTGCGCTTCTATACGCACCAAATGTCACGGTCCTTCTCTTTCCGTCGGTAGACACGAGCTGAGAAATTGCAAACGTCGAGCAATTGCTCAGAGATGAAAAGTGCCAGCACTGAAAGCTCTTGCTAGCCAGCCCCCTTCCTTGGAAGCGCTTTTGTAGGCCTAAGAAGACTGGGGCTCTGGGCTTCTCTAGCCACCTAATCTTCTGCTCATCCTCTCGCGCACTCTAAAGAGAGCTCAGGTGAGAAATTACAAACGTCGAGCAATTGCTCAGAGATGAAAAGTGCCAGCACTGAAAGCTCTTGGTAGCCAGCACCCTTCCTTGGAAGCGCTTTCACAGGCGCAGCAACACTGGGGCTTTGCGCTTCTCTACGCACCAAACGTCACGGTCCTTCTCTTTCCGTCTCGTAGACACGAGCTGAGAAATTGCAAACGTCGAGCAATTGCTCAGAGATGAAAAGTGCCAGCACTGAAAGCTGTTGCTAGCCAGCTCCCTTCCTTGGAAGCGCTTTTGTAGGCCTAAGAAGACTGGGGCTCTGGGCTTCTCTAGCCACCTCATCTTCTGCTCATCCTCTCGCGCACTCTAAAGAGAGCTCAGGTGAGAAATTGCAAACGTCGAGCAATTGCTCAGAGATGAAAAGTGCCAGCACTGAAAGCTGTTGCTAGCCAGCACCCTTCCTTGGAAGCGCTTTCACAGGCGCAGCAACACTGGGGCTTTGCGCTTCTATACGCACCAAACGTCACGGTCCTTCTCTTTCCGTCGGTAGACACGAGCTGAGAAATTGCAAACGTGGAGCAATTGCTCAGAGATGAAAAGTGCCAGCACTGAAAGCTGTTGCTAGCCAGCACCCTTCCTTGGAAGCGCTTTTGTAGGCATAAGAACACTGGGGCTCTGGGCTTCTCTAGCCACCTCATCTTCTGCTCATCCTCTCGCGCACTCTACAGAGAGCTCAGGTGAGAAATTGCAAACGTCCAGCAATTGCTCAGAGATGAAAAGTGCCAGCACTGAAAGCTCTTGCTAGCCAGCACCCTTCCTTGGAAGCGCTTTCACAGGCGCAGCAACACTGGGGCTTTGCGCTTCTATACGCACCAAATGTCACGGTCCTTCTCTTTCCGTCTCGTAGACACGAGCTGAGAAATTGCAAACGTCGAGCAATTGCTCAGAGATGAAAAGTGCCAGCACTGAAAGCTGTTGCTAGCCAGCACCCTTCCTTGGAAGCGCTTTTGTAGGCCTAAGAACACTGGGGCTCTGGGCTTCTCTAGCCACCTCATCTTCTGCTCATCCTCTCGCGCACTCTAAAGAGAGCTCAGGTGAGAAATTGCAAACGTCGAGCAATTGCTCAGAGATGAAAAGTGCCAGCACTGAAAGCTCTTGCTAGCCAGCACCCTTCCTTGGAAGCGCTTTCACAGGCGCAGCAACACTGGGGCTTTGCGCTTCTAAACGCACCAAGCATCACGGTCCTTCTCTTTCCGTCTCGTAGAAACGAGCTGAGAAATTACAAACGTCGAGCAATTGCTCAGAGATGAAAAGTGCCAGCACTGAAAGCTGTTGCTAGCCAGCACCCTTCCTTGGAAGCGCTTTTGTAGGCCTAAGAACACTGGGGCTCTGGGCTTCTTTAGCCACCTCATCTTCTGCTCATCCTCTCGCGCACTCTAAAGAGAGCTCAGGTGAGAAATTGCAAACGTCGAGCAATTGCTCCGAGATGAAAAGTGCCAGCACTGAAAGCTCTTGCTAGCCAGCACCCTTCCTTGGAAGCGCTTTCACAGGCGCAGCAACACTGGGGCTTTGCGCTTCTCTAGCCACCAAACGTCACGGTCCTTCTCTTTCCGTCTCGTAGACACGAGCTGAGAAATTGCAAACGTCGAGCAATTGCTCAGAGATGAAAAGTGCCAGCACTGAAAGCTCTTGCTAGCCAGCCCCCTTCCTTGGAAGCGCTTTCACAGGCGCAGCAACACTGGGGCTTTGCGCTTCTCTAGCCACCAAACGTCACGGTCCTTCTCTTTCCGTCTCGTAGACACGAGCTGAGAAATTGCAAACGTCAAGCAATTGCTCAGAGATGAAAAGTGCCAGCACTGAAAGCTGTTGCTAGCCAGCACCCTTCCTTGGAAGCGCTTTTGTAGGCCTAAGAACACTGGGGCTCTGGGCTTCTCTAGCCACCTCATCTTCTGCTCATCCTCGCGCGCACTCTAAAGAGAGCTCAGGTGAGAAATTGCAAATGTCGAGCAATTGCTCAGAGATGAAAAGTGCCAGCACTGAAAGCTCTTGCTAGACAGCACCCTTCCTTGGAAGCGCTTTCACAGGCGCAGCAACACTGGGGCTTTGCGCTTCTCTAGCCACCAAACGTCACGGTCCTTCTCTTTCCGTCTCGTAGACACGAGCTGAGAAATTGCAAACGTCGAGCAATTGCTCAGAGATGAAAAGTGCCAGCACTGAAAGCTCTTGCTAGCCAGCACCCTTCCTTGGAAGCGCTTTCACAGGCGCAGCAACACTGGGGCTTTGCGCTTCTAAACGCACCAAACGTCACGGTCCTTCTCTTTCCGTCTCGTAGACACGAGCTGAGAAATTACAAACGTCGAGCAATTGCTCAGAGATGAAAAGTGCCAGCACTGAAAGCTGTTGCTAGCCAGCACCCTTCCTTGGAAGCGCTTTTGTAGGCCTAAGAACAGTGGGGCTCTGGGCTTCTCTAGCCACCTCATCTTCTGCTCATCCTCGCGCGCACTCTAAAGAGAGCTCAGGTGAGAAATTGCAAACGTCGAGCAATTGCTCAGAGATGAAAAGTGCCAGCACTGAAAGCTGTTGCTAGCCAGCACCCTTCCTTGGAAGCGCTTTCACAGGCGCAGCAACACTGGGGCTTTGCGCTTCTCTACCCACCAAAAGTCACGGTCCTTCTCTTTCCGTCTCGTAGACACGAGCTGAGAAATTGCAAACGTCCAGCAATTGCTCCGAGATGAAAAGTGCCAGCACTGAAAGCTGTTGCTAGCCAGCACCCTTCCTTGGAAGCGCTTTCACAGGCGCAGCAACACTGGGGCTTTGCGCTTCTATACGCACCAAATGTCACGGTCCTTCTCTTTCCGTCGGTAGACACGAGCTGAGAAATTGCAAACGTCGAGCAATTGCTCAGAGATGAAAAGTGCCAGCACTGAAAGCTCTTGCTAGCCAGCCCCCTTCCTTGGAAGCGCTTTTGTAGGCCTAAGAAGACTGGGGCTCTGGGCTTCTCTAGCCACCTAATCTTCTGCTCATCCTCTCGCGCACTCTAAAGAGAGCTCAGGTGAGAAATTACAAACGTCGAGCAATTGCTCAGAGATGAAAAGTGCCAGCACTGAAAGCTCTTGGTAGCCAGCACCCTTCCTTGGAAGCGCTTACACAGGCGCAGCAACACTGGGCCTTTGCGCTTCTCTACCCACCAAAAGTCACGGTCATTCTCTTTCCGTCTCGTAGACACGAGCTGAGAAATTGCAAACGTCCAGCAATTGCTCAGAGATGAAAAGTGCCAGCACTGAAAGCTCTTGCTAGCCAGCACCCTTCCTTGGAAGCGCTTTTGTAGGCCTAAGAACACTGGGGCTTTGCGCTTCTCTAGCCACCTCATCTTCTGCTCATCCTCTCGCGCACTCTAAAGAGAGCTCAGGTGAGAAATTGCAAACGTCGAGCAATTGCTCAGAGATGAAAAGTGCCAGCACTGAAAGCTGTTGCTAGCCAGCACCCTTCCTTGGAAGCGCTTTCACAGGCACAGCAACACTGGGGCTTTGCGCTTCTATACGCACCAAACGTCACGGTCCTTCTCTTTCCGTCTCGTAGACACGAGCTGAGAAATTGCAAACGTCGAGCAATTGCTCAGAGATGAAAAGTGCCAGCACTGAAAGCTCTTGCTAGCCAGCACCCTTCCTTGGAAGCGCTTTTGTAGGCCTAAGCACACTGGGGCTCTGGGCTTCTCTAGCCACCTAATCTTCTGCTCATCCTCTCGCGCACTCTAAAGAGAGCTCAGGTGAGAAATTACAAACGTCGAGCAATTGCTCAGAGATGAAAAGTGCCAGCACTGAAAGCTCTTGCTAGCCAGCCCCCTTCCTTGGAAGCGCTTTCACAGGCGCAGCAACACTGGGGCTTTGCGCTTCTATACGCACCAAACGTCACGGTCCTTCTCTTTCCGTCTCGTAGACACGAGCTGAGAAATTGCAAACGTCCAGCAATTGCTCAGAGATGAAAAGTGCCAGCACTGAAAGCTCTTGCTAGCCACCACCCTTCCTTGGAAGCGCTTTCACAGGCGCAGCAACACTGGGGCTTTGCGCTTCTATACGCACCAAACGTCACGGTCCTTCTCTTTCCGTCGGTAGACACGAGCTGAGAAATTGCAAACGTCGAGCAATTGCTCAGAGATGAAAAGTGCCAGCACTGAAAGCTCTTGCTAGCCAGCACCCTTCCTTGGAAGCGCTTTCACAGGCGCAGCAACACTGGGGCTTTGCGCTTCTCTACCCACCAAAAGTCACGGTCCTTCTCTTTCCGTCTCGTAGACACGAGCTGAGAAATTGCAAACGTCCAGCAATTGCTCCGAGATGAAAAGTGCCAGCACTGAAAGCTCTTGCTAGCCAGCACCCTTCCTTGGAAGCGCTTTCACAGGCGCAGCAACACTGGGGCTTTGCGCTTCTATACGCACCAAATGTCACGGTCCTTCTCTTTCCGTCGGTAGACACGAGCTGAGAAATTGCAAACGTCGAGCAATTGCTCAGAGATGAAAAGTGCCAGCACTGAAAGCTGTTGCTAGCCAGCCCCCTTCCTTGGAAGCGCTTTTGTAGGCCTAAGAAGACTGGGGCTCTGGGCTTCTCTAGCCACCTCATCTTCTGCTCATCCTCTCGCGCACTCTAAAGAGAGCTCAGGTGAGAAATTACAAACGTCGAGCAATTGCTCAGAGATGAAAAGTGCCAGCACTGAAAGCTCTTGGTAGCCAGCACCCTTCCTTGGAAGCGCTTACACAGGCGCAGCAACACTGGGGCTTTGCGCTTCTCTACCCACCAAAAGTCACGGTCCTTCTCTTTCCGTCTCGTAGACACGAGCTGAGAAATTGCAAACGTCCAGCAATTGCTCAGAGATGAAAAGTGCCAGCACTGAAAGCTCTTGCTAGCCAGCACCCTTCCTTGGAAGCGCTTTTGTAGGCCTAAGAACACTGGGGCTTTGCGCTTCTCTAGCCACCTCATCTTCTGCTCATCCTCTCGCGCACTCTAAAGAGAGCTCAGGTGAGAAATTGCAAACGTCGAGCAATTGCTCAGAGATGAAAAGTGCCAGCACTGAAAGCTGTTGCTAGCCAGCACCCTTCCTTGGAAGCGCTTTCACAGGCACAGCAACACTGGGGCTTTGCGCTTCTATACGCACCAAACGTCACGGTCCTTCTCTTTCCGTCTCGTAGACACGAGCTGAGAAATTGCAAACGTCGAGCAATTGCTCAGAGATGAAAAGTGCCAGCACTGAAAGCTCTTGCTAGCCAGCACCCTTCCTTGGAAGCGCTTTTGTAGGCCTAAGCACACTGGGGCTCTGGGCTTCTCTAGCCACCTAATCTTCTGCTCATCCTCTCGCGCACTCTAAAGAGAGCTCAGGTGAGAAATTACAAACGTCGAGCAATTGCTCAGAGATGAAAAGTGCCAGCACTGAAAGCTCTTGCTAGCCAGCCCCCTTCCTTGGAAGCGCTTTCACAGGCGCAGCAACACTGGGGCTTTGCGCTTCTCTAGCCACCAAACGTCACGGTCCTTCTCTTTCCGTCTCGTAGACACGAGCTGAGAAATTGCAAACGTCGAGCAATTGCTCAGAGATGAAAAGTGCCAGCACTGAAAGCTGTTGCTAGCCACCACCCTTCCTTGGAAGCGCTTTCACAGGCGCAGCAACACTGGGGCTTTGCGCTTCTATACGCACCAAACGTCACGGTCCTTCTCTTTCCGTCGGTAGACACGAGCTGAGAAATTGCAAACGTGGAGCAATTGCTCAGAGATGAAAAGTGCCAGCACTGAAAGCTCTTGCTAGCCAGCACCCTTCCTTGGAAGCGCTTTTGTAGGCCTAAGAACACTGGGGCTCTGGGCTTCTCTAGCCACCTCATCTTCTGCTCATCCTCTCGCGCACTCTAAAGAGAGCTCAGGTGAGAAATTGCAAACGACGAGCAATTGCTCAGAGATGAAAAGTGCCAGCACTGAAAGCTCTTGTTAGACAGCACCCTTCCTTGGAAGCGCTTTCACAGGCGCAGCAACACTGGGGCTTTGCGCTTCTATACGCACCACACGTCACGGTCCTTCTCTTTCCGTCTCGTAGACACGAGCTGAGAAATTGCAAACGTCGAGCAATTGCTCAGAGATGAAAAGTGCCAGCACTGAAAGCTGTTGCTAGCCAGCACCCTTCCTTGGAAGCGCTTTCACAGGCGCAGCAACACTGGGGCTTTGCGCTTCTCTACCCACCAAACGTCACGGTCCTTCTCTTTCCGTCTCGTAGACACGAGCTGAGAAATTGCAAACGTGGAGCAATTGCTCAGAGATGAAAAGTGCCAGCACTGAAAGCTCTTGCTAGCCAGCACCCTTCCTTGGAAGCGCTTTCACAGGCGCAGCAACACTGGGGCTTTGCGCTTCTATACGCACCACACGTCACGGTCCTTCTCTTTCCGTCTCGTAGACACGAGCTGAGAAATTGCAAACGTCCAGCAATTGCTCAGAGATGAAAAGTTCCAGCACTGAAAGCTCTTGCTAGCCAGCACCCTTCCTTGGAAGCGCTTTCACAGGCGCAGCAACACTGGGGCTTTGCGCTTCTATACGCACCAAACGTCACGGTCCTTCTCTTTCCGTCGGTAGACACGAGCTGAGAAATTGCAAACGTGGAGCAATTGCTCAGAGATGAAAAGTGCCAGCACTGAAAGCTGTTGCTAGCCAGCACCCTTCCTTGGAAGCGCTTTTGTAGGCCTAAGAACACTGGGGCTCTGGGCTTCTCTAGCCACCTCATCTTCTGCTCATCCTCTCGCGCACTCTACAGAGAGCTCAGGTGAGAAATTGCAAACGTAGAGCAATTGCTCAGAGATGAAAAGTGCCAGCACTGAAAGCTCTTGCTAGACAGCACCCTTCCTTGGAAGCGCTTTCACAGGCGCAGCAACACTGGGGCTTTGCGCTTCTCTAGCCACCAAACGTCACGGTCCTTCTCTTTCCGTCTCGTAGACACGAAATGAGAAATTGCAAACGTCCAGCAATTGCTCAGAGATGAAAAGTGCCAGCACTGAAAGCTCTTGCTAGCCAGCACCCTTCCTTGGAAGCGCTTTCACAGGCGCAGCAACACTGGGGCTTTGCGCTTCTATACGCACCAAACGTCACGGTCCTTCTCTTTCCGTCTCGTAGACACGAGCTGAGAAATTGCAAACGTCAAGCAATTGCTCAGAGATGAAAAGTGCCAGCACTGAAAGCTCTTGCTAGCCAGCACCCTTCCTTGGAAGCGCTTTTGTAGGCCTAAGAACACTGGGGCTCTGGGCTTCTCTAGCCACCTCATCTTCTGCTCATCCTCGCGCGCACTCTAAAGAGAGCTCAGGTGAGAAATTGCAAATGTCGAGCAATTGCTCAGAGATGAAAAGTGCCAGCACTGAAAGCTCTTGCTAGACAGCACCCTTCCTTGGAAGCGCTTTCACAGGCGCAGCAACACTGGGGCTTTGCGCTTCTATACGCACCAAACGTCACGGTCCTTCTCTTTCCGTCTCGTAGACACGAGCTGAGAAATTGCAAACGTCGAGCAATTGCTCAGAGATGAAAAGTGCCAGCACTGAAAGCTCTTGCTAGCCAGCACCCTTCCTTGGAAGCGCTTTCACAGGCGCAGCAACACTGGGGCTTTGCGCTTCTATACGCACCAAATGTCACGGTCCTTCTCTTTCCGTCGGTAGACACGAGCTGAGAAATTGCAAACGTCGAGCAATTGCTCAGAGATGAAAAGTGCCAGCACTGAAAGCTGTTGCTAGCCAGCCCCCTTCCTTGGAAGCGCTTTTGTAGGCCTAAGAAGACTGGGGCTCTGGGCTTCTCTAGCCACCTAATCTTCTGCTCATCCTCTCGCGCACTCTAAAGAGAGCTCAGGTGAGAAATTACAAACGTCGAGCAATTGCTCAGAGATGAAAAGTGCCAGCACTGAAAGCTCTTGGTAGCCAGCACCCTTCCTTGGAAGCGCTTACACAGGCGCAGCAACACTGGGCCTTTGCGCTTCTCTACCCACCAAAAGTCACGGTCATTCTCTTTCCGTCGGTAGACACGAGCTGAGAAATTGCAAACGTCGAGCAATTGCTCAGAGATGAAAAGTGCCAGCACTGAAAGCTCTTGCTAGCCAGCACCCTTCCTTGGAAGCGCTTTTGTAGGCCTAAGAAGACTGGGGCTCTGGGCTTCTCTAGCCACCTCATCTTCTGCTCATCCTCTCGCGCACTCTAAAGAGAGCTCAGGTGAGAAATTACAAACGTCGAGCAATTGCTCAGAGATGAAAAGTGCCAGCACTGAAAGCTCTTGGTAGCCAGCACCCTTCCTTGGAAGCGCTTACACAGGCGCAGCAACACTGGGGCTTTGCGCTTCTCTACCCACCAAAAGTCACGGTCCTTCTCTTTCCGTCTCGTAGACACGAGCTGAGAAATTGCAAACGTCCAGCAATTGCTCAGAGATGAAAAGTGCCAGCACTGAAAGCTCTTGCTAGCCAGCCCCCTTCCTTGGAAGCGCTTTTGTAGGCCTAAGAACACTGGGGCTTTGCGCTTCTCTAGCCACCTCATCTTCTGCTCATCCTCTCGCGCACTCTAAAGAGAGCTCAGGTGAGAAATTGCAAACGTCGAGCAATTGCTCAGAGATGAAAAGTGCCAGCACTGAAAGCTGTTGCTAGCCAGCACCCTTCCTTGGAAGCGCTTTCACAGGCACAGCAACACTGGGGCTTTGCGCTTCTCTAGCCACCAAACGTCACGGTCCTTCTCTTTCCGTCTCGTAGACACGAGCTGAGAAATTGCAAACGTCGAGCAATTGCTCAGAGATGAAAAGTGCCAGCACTGAAAGCTCTTGCTAGCCAGCACCCTTCCTTGGAAGCGCTTTTGTAGGCCTAAGCACACTGGGGCTCTGGGCTTCTCTAGCCACCTAATCTTCTGCTCATCCTCTCGCGCACTCTAAAGAGAGCTCAGGTGAGAAATTACAAACGTCGAGCAATTGCTCAGAGATGAAAAGTGCCAGCACTGAAAGCTCTTGCTAGCCAGCACCCTTCCTTGGAAGCGCTTTCACAGGCGCAGCAACACTGGGGCTTTGCGCTTCTCTAGCCACCAAACGTCACGGTCCTTCTCTTTCCGTCTCGTAGACACGAGCTGAGAAATTGCAAACGTCGAGCAATTGCTCAGAGATGAAAAGTGCCAGCACTGAAAGCTGTTGCTAGCCACCACCCTTCCTTGGAAGCGCTTTCACAGGCGCAGCAACACTGGGGCTTTGCGCTTCTATACGCACCAAGCATCACGGTCCTTCTCTTTCCGTCTCGTAGACACGAGCTGAGAAATTGCAAACGTGGAGCAATTGCTCAGAGATGAAAAGTGCCAGCACTGAAAGCTCTTGCTAGCCAGCACCCTTCCTTGGAAGCGCTTTTGTAGGCCTAAGAACACTGGGGCTCTGGGCTTCTCTAGCCACCTCATCTTCTGCTCATCCTCGCGCGCACTCTAAAGAGAGCTCAGGTGAGACATTGCAAATGTCGAGCAATTGCTCAGAGATGAAAAGTGCCAGCACTGAAAGCTCTTGCTAGACAGCACCCTTCCTTGGAAGCGCTTTCACAGGCGCAGCAACACTGGGGCTTTGCGCTTCTATACGCACCAAACGTCACGGTCCTTCTCTTTCCGTCTCGTAGACACGAGCTGAGAAATTGCAAACGTCGAGCAATTGCTCAGAGATGAAAAGTGCCAGCACTGAAAGCTCTTGCTAGCCAGCACCCTTCCTTGGAAGCGCTTTCACAGGCGCAGCAACACTGGGGCTTTGCGCTTCTATACGCACCAAATGTCACGGTCCTTCTCTTTCCGTCGGTAGACACGAGCTGAGAAATTGCAAACGTCGAGCAATTGCTCAGAGATGAAAAGTGCCAGCACTGAAAGCTGTTGCTAGCCAGCCCCCTTCCTTGGAAGCGCTTTTGTAGGCCTAAGAAGACTGGGGCTCTGGGCTTCTCTAGCCACCTAATCTTCTGCTCATCCTCTCGCGCACTCTAAAGAGAGCTCAGGTGAGAAATTACAAACGTCGAGCAATTGCTCAGAGATGAAAAGTGCCAGCACTGAAAGCTCTTGGTAGCCAGCACCCTTCCTTGGAAGCGCTTACACAGGCGCAGCAACACTGGGGCTTTGCGCTTCTATACGCACCAAGCATCACGGTCCTTCTCTTTCCGTCTCGTAGACACGAGCTGAGAAATTGCAAACGTGGAGCAATTGCTCAGAGATGAAAAGTGCCAGCACTGAAAGCTCTTGCTAGCCAGCACCCTTCCTTGGAAGCGCTTTTGTAGGCCTAAGAACACTGGGGCTCTGAGCTTCTCTAGCCACCTCATCTTCTGCTCATCCTCGCGCGCACTCTAAAGAGAGCTCAGGTGAGAAATTGCAAATGTCGAGCAATTGCTCAGAGATGAAAAGTGCCAGCACTGAAAGCTCTTGCTAGACAGCACCCTTCCTTGGAAGCGCTTTCACAGGCGCAGCAACACTGGGGCTTTGCGCTTCTATACGCACCAAACGTCACGGTCCTTCTCTTTCCGTCTCGTAGACACGAGCTGAGAAATTGCAAACGTCGAGCAATTGCTCAGAGATGAAAAGTGCCAGCACTGAAAGCTCTTGCTAGCCAGCACCCTTCCTTGGAAGCGCTTTCACAGGCGCAGCAACACTGGGGCTTTGCGCTTCTCTAGCCACCAAACGTCACGGTCCTTCTCTTTCCGTCTCGTAGACACGAGCTGAGAAATTGCAAACGTCCAGCAATTGCTCAGAGATGAAAAGTGCCAGCACTGAAAGCTGTTGCTAGCCAGCACCCTTCCTTGGAAGCGCTTTCACAGGCGCAGCAACACTGGGGCTTTGCGCTTCTATACGCACCAAACGTCACGGTCCTTCTCTTTCCGTCTCGTAGACACGAGCTGAGAAATTGCAAACGTCCAGCAATTGCTCAGAGATGAAAAGTGCCAGCACTGAAAGCTGTTGCTAGCCAGCACCCTTCCTTGGAAGCGCTTTCACAGGCGCAGCAACACTGGGGCTTTGCGCTTCTATACGCACCAAATGTCACGGTCCTTCTCTTTCCGTCGGTAGACACGAGCTGAGAAATTGCAAACGTCGAGCAATTGCTCAGAGATGAAAAGTGCCAGCACTGAAAGCTCTTGCTAGCCAGCCCCCTTCCTTGGAAGCGCTTTTGTAGGCCTAAGAAGACTGGGGCTCTGGGCTTCTCTAGCCACCTAATCTTCTGCTCATCCTCTCGCGCACTCTAAAGAGAGCTCAGGTGAGAAATTACAAACGTCGAGCAATTGCTCAGAGATGAAAAGTGCCAGCACTGAAAGCTCTTGGTAGCCAGCACCCTTCCTTGGAAGCGCTTACACAGGCGCAGCAACACTGGGGCTTTGCGCTTCTCTACCCACCAAAAGTCACGGTCCTTCTCTTTCCGTCTCGTAGACACGAGCTGAGAAATTGCAAACGTCCAGCAATTGCTCAGAGATGAAAAGTGCCAGCACTGAAAGCTCTTGCTAGCCAGCACCCTTCCTTGGAAGCGCTTTTGTAGGCCTAAGAACACTGGGGCTTTGCGCTTCTCTAGCCACCTCATCTTCTGCTCATCCTCTCGCGCACTCTAAAGAGAGCTCAGGTGAGAAATTGCAAACGTCGAGCAATTGCTCAGAGATGAAAAGTGCCAGCACTGAAAGCTGTTGCTAGCCACCACCCTTCCTTGGAAGCGCTTTCACAGGCACAGCAACACTGGGGCTTTGCGCTTCTATACGCACCAAACGTCACGGTCCTTCTCTTTCCGTCTCGTAGACACGAGCTGAGAAATTGCAAACGTCGAGCAATTGCTCAGAGATGAAAAGTGCCAGCACTGAAAGCTCTTGCTAGCCAGCACCCTTCCTTGGAAGCGCTTTTGTAGGCCTAAGCACACTGGGGCTCTGGGCTTCTCTAGCCACCTAATCTTCTGCTCATCCTCTCGCGCACTCTAAAGAGAGCTCAGGTGAGAAATTACAAACGTCGAGCAATTGCTCAGAGATGAAAAGTGCCAGCACTGAAAGCTCTTGCTAGCCAGCCCCCTTCCTTGGAAGCGCTTTCACAGGCGCAGCAACACTGGGGCTTTGCGCTTCTCTAGCCACCAAACGTCACGGTCCTTCTCTTTCCGTCTCGTAGACACGAGCTGAGAAATTGCAAACGTCCAGCAATTGCTCAGAGATGAAAAGTGCCAGCACTGAAAGCTGTTGCTAGCCACCACCCTTCCTTGGAAGCGCTTTCACAGGCGCAGCAACACTGGGGCTTTGCGCTTCTATACGCACCAAACGTCACGGTCCTTCTCTTTCCGTCGGTAGACACGAGCTGAGAAATTGCAAACGTGGAGCAATTGCTCAGAGATGAAAAGTGCCAGCACTGAAAGCTGTTGCTAGCCAGCACCCTTCCTTGGAAGCGCTTTTGTAGGCCTAAGAACACTGGGGCTCTGGGCTTCTCTAGCCACCTCATCTTCTGCTCATCCTCTCGCGCACTCTAAAGAGAGCTCAGGTGAGAAATTGCAAACGACGAGCAATTGCTCAGAGATGAAAAGTGCCAGCACTGAAAGCTCTTGTTAGACAGCACCCTTCCTTGGAAGCGCTTTCACAGGCGCAGCAACACTGGGGCTTTGCGCTTCTATACGCACCAAACGTCACGGTCCTTCTCTTTCCGTCGGTAGACACGAGCTGAGAAATTGCAAACGTGGAGCAATTGCTCAGAGATGAAAAGTGCCAGCACTGAAAGCTGTTGCTAGCCAGCACCCTTCCTTGGAAGCGCTTTTGTAGGCCTAAGAACACTGGGGCTCTGGGCTTCTCTAGCCACCTCATCTTCTGCTCATCCTCTCGCGCACTCTACAGAGAGCTCAGGTGAGAAATTGCAAACGTCGAGCAATTGCTCAGAGATGAAAAGTGCCAGCACTGAAAGCTCTTGCTAGACAGCACCCTTCCTTGGAAGCGCTTTCACAGGCGCAGCAACACTGGGGCTTTGCGCTTCTCTAGCCACCAAACGTCACGGTCCTTCTCTTTCCGTCTCGTAGACACGAAATGAGAAATTGCAAACGTCCAGCAATTGCTCAGAGATGAAAAGTGCCAGCACTGAAAGCTCTTGCTAGCCAGCACCCTTCCTTGGAAGCGCTTTCACAGGCGCAGCAACACTGGGGCTTTGCGCTTCTATACGCACCAAACGTCACGGTCCTTCTCTTTCCGTCTCGTAGACACGAGCTGAGAAATTGCAAACGTCAAGCAATTGCTCAGAGATGAAAAGTGCCAGCACTGAAAGCTCTTGCTAGCCAGCACCCTTCCTTGGAAGCGCTTTTGTAGGCCTAAGAACACTGGGGCTCTGGGCTTCTCTAGCCACCTCATCTTCTGCTCATCCTCGCGCGCACTCTAAAGAGAGCTCAGGTGAGAAATTGCAAATGTCGAGCAATTGCTCAGAGATGAAAAGTGCCAGCACTGAAAGCTCTTGCTAGACAGCACCCTTCCTTGGAAGCGCTTTCACAGGCGCAGCAACACTGGGGCTTTGCGCTTCTATACGCACCAAACGTCACGGTCCTTCTCTTTCCGTCTCGTAGACACGAGCTGAGAAATTGCAAACGTCGAGCAATTGCTCAGAGATGAAAAGTGCCAGCACTGAAAGCTCTTGCTAGCCAGCACCCTTCCTTGGAAGCGCTTTCACAGGCGCAGCAACACTGGGGCTTTGCGCTTCTATACGCACCAAATGTCACGGTCCTTCTCTTTCCGTCGGTAGACACGAGCTGAGAAATTGCAAACGTCGAGCAATTGCTCAGAGATGAAAAGTGCCAGCACTGAAAGCTCTTGCTAGCCAGCACCCTTCCTTGGAAGCGCTTTTGTAGGCCTAAGCACACTGGGGCTCTGGGCTTCTCTAGCCACCTAATCTTCTGCTCATCCTCTCGCGCACTCTAAAGAGAGCTCAGGTGAGAAATTACAAACGTCGAGCAATTGCTCAGAGATGAAAAGTGCCAGCACTGAAAGCTCTTGGTAGCCAGCACCCTTCCTTGGAAGCGCTTACACAGGCGCAGCAACACTGGGCCTTTGCGCTTCTCTACCCACCAAAAGTCACGGTCATTCTCTTTCCGTCGGTAGACACGAGCTGAGAAATTGCAAACGTCCAGCAATTGCTCAGAGATGAAAAGTGCCAGCACTGAAAGCTCTTGCTAGCCAGCACCCTTCCTTGGAAGCGCTTTTGTAGGCCTAAGAAGACTGGGGCTCTGGGCTTCTCTAGCCACCTCATCTTCTGCTCATCCTCTCGCGCACTCTAAAGAGAGCTCAGGTGAGAAATTACAAACGTCGAGCAATTGCTCAGAGATGAAAAGTGCCAGCACTGAAAGCTCTTGGTAGCCAGCACCCTTCCTTGGAAGCGCTTACACAGGCGCAGCAACACTGGGGCTTTGCGCTTCTCTACCCACCAAAAGTCACGGTCCTTCTCTTTCCGTCTCGTAGACACGAGCTGAGAAATTGCAAACGTCCAGCAATTGCTCAGAGATGAAAAGTGCCAGCACTGAAAGCTCTTGCTAGCCAGCCCCCTTCCTTGGAAGCGCTTTTGTAGGCCTAAGAACACTGGGGCTTTGCGCTTCTCTAGCCACCTCATCTTCTGCTCATCCTCTCGCGCACTCTAAAGAGAGCTCAGGTGAGAAATTGCAAACGTCGAGCAATTGCTCAGAGATGAAAAGTGCCAGCACTGAAAGCTGTTGCTAGCCAGCACCCTTCCTTGGAAGCGCTTTCACAGGCACAGCAACACTGGGGCTTTGCGCTTCTCTAGCCACCAAACGTCACGGTCCTTCTCTTTCCGTCTCGTAGACACGAGCTGAGAAATTGCAAACGTCGAGCAATTGCTCAGAGATGAAAAGTGCCAGCACTGAAAGCTCTTGCTAGCCAGCACCCTTCCTTGGAAGCGCTTTTGTAGGCCTAAGCACACTGGGGCTCTGGGCTTCTCTAGCCACCTAATCTTCTGCTCATCCTCTCGCGCACTCTAAAGAGAGCTCAGGTGAGAAATTACAAACGTCGAGCAATTGCTCAGAGATGAAAAGTGCCAGCACTGAAAGCTCTTGCTAGCCAGCACCCTTCCTTGGAAGCGCTTTCACAGGCGCAGCAACACTGGGGCTTTGCGCTTCTCTAGCCACCAAACGTCACGGTCCTTCTCTTTCCGTCTCGTAGACACGAGCTGAGAAATTGCAAACGTCGAGCAATTGCTCAGAGATGAAAAGTGCCAGCACTGAAAGCTGTTGCTAGCCACCACCCTTCCTTGGAAGCGCTTTCACAGGCGCAGCAACACTGGGGCTTTGCGCTTCTATACGCACCAAGCATCACGGTCCTTCTCTTTCCGTCTCGTAGACACGAGCTGAGAAATTGCAAACGTGGAGCAATTGCTCAGAGATGAAAAGTGCCAGCACTGAAAGCTCTTGCTAGCCAGCACCCTTCCTTGGAAGCGCTTTTGTAGGCCTAAGAACACTGGGGCTCTGGGCTTCTCTAGCCACCTCATCTTCTGCTCATCCTCGCGCGCACTCTAAAGAGAGCTCAGGTGAGACATTGCAAATGTCGAGCAATTGCTCAGAGATGAAAAGTGCCAGCACTGAAAGCTCTTGCTAGACAGCACCCTTCCTTGGAAGCGCTTTCACAGGCGCAGCAACACTGGGGCTTTGCGCTTCTATACGCACCAAACGTCACGGTCCTTCTCTTTCCGTCTCGTAGACACGAGCTGAGAAATTGCAAACGTCGAGCAATTGCTCAGAGATGAAAAGTGCCAGCACTGAAAGCTCTTGCTAGCCAGCACCCTTCCTTGGAAGCGCTTTCACAGGCGCAGCAACACTGGGGCTTTGCGCTTCTATACGCACCAAATGTCACGGTCCTTCTCTTTCCGTCGGTAGACACGAGCTGAGAAATTGCAAACGTCGAGCAATTGCTCAGAGATGAAAAGTGCCAGCACTGAAAGCTGTTGCTAGCCAGCCCCCTTCCTTGGAAGCGCTTTTGTAGGCCTAAGAAGACTGGGGCTCTGGGCTTCTCTAGCCACCTAATCTTCTGCTCATCCTCTCGCGCACTCTAAAGAGAGCTCAGGTGAGAAATTACAAACGTCGAGCAATTGCTCAGAGATGAAAAGTGCCAGCACTGAAAGCTCTTGGTAGCCAGCACCCTTCCTTGGAAGCGCTTACACAGGCGCAGCAACACTGGGGCTTTGCGCTTCTATACGCACCAAGCATCACGGTCCTTCTCTTTCCGTCTCGTAGACACGAGCTGAGAAATTGCAAACGTGGAGCAATTGCTCAGAGATGAAAAGTGCCAGCACTGAAAGCTCTTGCTAGCCAGCACCCTTCCTTGGAAGCGCTTTTGTAGGCCTAAGAACACTGGGGCTCTGAGCTTCTCTAGCCACCTCATCTTCTGCTCATCCTCGCGCGCACTCTAAAGAGAGCTCAGGTGAGAAATTGCAAATGTCGAGCAATTGCTCAGAGATGAAAAGTGCCAGCACTGAAAGCTCTTGCTAGACAGCACCCTTCCTTGGAAGCGCTTTCACAGGCGCAGCAACACTGGGGCTTTGCGCTTCTATACGCACCAAACGTCACGGTCCTTCTCTTTCCGTCTCGTAGACACGAGCTGAGAAATTGCAAACGTCGAGCAATTGCTCAGAGATGAAAAGTGCCAGCACTGAAAGCTCTTGCTAGCCAGCACCCTTCCTTGGAAGCGCTTTCACAGGCGCAGCAACACTGGGGCTTTGCGCTTCTCTAGCCACCAAACGTCACGGTCCTTCTCTTTCCGTCTCGTAGACACGAGCTGAGAAATTGCAAACGTCCAGCAATTGCTCAGAGATGAAAAGTGCCAGCACTGAAAGCTGTTGCTAGCCAGCACCCTTCCTTGGAAGCGCTTTCACAGGCGCAGCAACACTGGGGCTTTGCGCTTCTATACGCACCAAACGTCACGGTCCTTCTCTTTCCGTCTCGTAGACACGAGCTGAGAAATTGCAAACGTCCAGCAATTGCTCAGAGATGAAAAGTGCCAGCACTGAAAGCTGTTGCTAGCCAGCACCCTTCCTTGGAAGCGCTTTCACAGGCGCAGCAACACTGGGGCTTTGCGCTTCTATACGCACCAAATGTCACGGTCCTTCTCTTTCCGTCGGTAGACACGAGCTGAGAAATTGCAAACGTCGAGCAATTGCTCAGAGATGAAAAGTGCCAGCACTGAAAGCTCTTGCTAGCCAGCCCCCTTCCTTGGAAGCGCTTTTGTAGGCCTAAGAAGACTGGGGCTCTGGGCTTCTCTAGCCACCTAATCTTCTGCTCATCCTCTCGCGCACTCTAAAGAGAGCTCAGGTGAGAAATTACAAACGTCGAGCAATTGCTCAGAGATGAAAAGTGCCAGCACTGAAAGCTCTTGGTAGCCAGCACCCTTCCTTGGAAGCGCTTACACAGGCGCAGCAACACTGGGGCTTTGCGCTTCTCTACCCACCAAAAGTCACGGTCCTTCTCTTTCCGTCTCGTAGACACGAGCTGAGAAATTGCAAACGTCCAGCAATTGCTCAGAGATGAAAAGTGCCAGCACTGAAAGCTCTTGCTAGCCAGCACCCTTCCTTGGAAGCGCTTTTGTAGGCCTAAGAACACTGGGGCTTTGCGCTTCTCTAGCCACCTCATCTTCTGCTCATCCTCTCGCGCACTCTAAAGAGAGCTCAGGTGAGAAATTGCAAACGTCGAGCAATTGCTCAGAGATGAAAAGTGCCAGCACTGAAAGCTGTTGCTAGCCAGCACCCTTCCTTGGAAGCGCTTTCACAGGCACAGCAACACTGGGGCTTTGCGCTTCTATACGCACCAAACGTCACGGTCCTTCTCTTTCCGTCTCGTAGACACGAGCTGAGAAATTGCAAACGTCGAGCAATTGCTCAGAGATGAAAAGTGCCAGCACTGAAAGCTCTTGCTAGCCAGCACCCTTCCTTGGAAGCGCTTTTGTAGGCCTAAGCACACTGGGGCTCTGGGCTTCTCTAGCCACCTAATCTTCTGCTCATCCTCTCGCGCACTCTAAAGAGAGCTCAGGTGAGAAATTACAAACGTCGAGCAATTGCTCAGAGATGAAAAGTGCCAGCACTGAAAGCTCTTGCTAGCCAGCCCCCTTCCTTGGAAGCGCTTTCACAGGCGCAGCAACACTGGGGCTTTGCGCTTCTCTAGCCACCAAACGTCACGGTCCTTCTCTTTCCGTCTCGTAGACACGAGCTGAGAAATTGCAAACGTCCAGCAATTGCTCAGAGATGAAAAGTGCCAGCACTGAAAGCTGTTGCTAGCCACCACCCTTCCTTGGAAGCGCTTTCACAGGCGCAGCAACACTGGGGCTTTGCGCTTCTATACGCACCAAACGTCACGGTCCTTCTCTTTCCGTCGGTAGACACGAGCTGAGAAATTGCAAACGTGGAGCAATTGCTCAGAGATGAAAAGTGCCAGCACTGAAAGCTGTTGCTAGCCAGCACCCTTCCTTGGAAGCGCTTTTGTAGGCCTAAGAACACTGGGGCTCTGGGCTTCTCTAGCCACCTCATCTTCTGCTCATCCTCTCGCGCACTCTAAAGAGAGCTCAGGTGAGAAATTGCAAACGACGAGCAATTGCTCAGAGATGAAAAGTGCCAGCACTGAAAGCTCTTGTTAGACAGCACCCTTCCTTGGAAGCGCTTTCACAGGCGCAGCAACACTGGGGCTTTGCGCTTCTATACGCACCACACGTCACGGTCCTTCTCTTTCCGTCTCGTAGACACGAGCTGAGAAATTGCAAACGTCGAGCAATTGCTCAGAGATGAAAAGTGCCAGCACTGAAAGCTGTTGCTAGCCAGCACCCTTCCTTGGAAGCGCTTTCACAGGCGCAGCAACACTGGGGCTTTGCGCTTCTCTACCCACCAAACGTCACGGTCCTTCTCTTTCCGTCTCGTAGACACGAGCTGAGAAATTGCAAACGTGGAGCAATTGCTCAGAGATGAAAAGTGCCAGCACTGAAAGCTCTTGCTAGCCAGCACCCTTCCTTGGAAGCGCTTTCACAGGCGCAGCAACACTGGGGCTTTGCGCTTCTATACGCACCACACGTCACGGTCCTTCTCTTTCCGTCTCGTAGACACGAGCTGAGAAATTGCAAACGTCCAGCAATTGCTCAGAGATGAAAAGTTCCAGCACTGAAAGCTCTTGCTAGCCAGCACCCTTCCTTGGAAGCGCTTTCACAGGCGCAGCAACACTGGGGCTTTGCGCTTCTATACGCACCAAACGTCACGGTCCTTCTCTTTCCGTCGGTAGACACGAGCTGAGAAATTGCAAACGTGGAGCAATTGCTCAGAGATGAAAAGTGCCAGCACTGAAAGCTGTTGCTAGCCAGCACCCTTCCTTGGAAGCGCTTTTGTAGGCCTAAGAACACTGGGGCTCTGGGCTTCTCTAGCCACCTCATCTTCTGCTCATCCTCTCGCGCACTCTACAGAGAGCTCAGGTGAGAAATTGCAAACGTCGAGCAATTGCTCAGAGATGAAAAGTGCCAGCACTGAAAGCTCTTGCTAGACAGCACCCTTCCTTGGAAGCGCTTTCACAGGCGCAGCAACACTGGGGCTTTGCGCTTCTCTAGCCACCAAACGTCACGGTCCTTCTCTTTCCGTCTCGTAGACACGAAATGAGAAATTGCAAACGTCCAGCAATTGCTCAGAGATGAAAAGTGCCAGCACTGAAAGCTCTTGCTAGACAGCACCCTTCCTTGGAAGCGCTTTCACAGGCGCAGCAACACTGGGGCTTTGCGCTTCTATACGCACCAAACGTCACGGTCCTTCTCTTTCCGTCTCGTAGACACGAGCTGAGAAATTGCAAACGTCAAGCAATTGCTCCGAGATGAAAAGTGCCAGCACTGAAAGCTGTTGCTAGCCAGCACCCTTCCTTGGAAGCGCTTTTGTAGGCCTAAGAACACTGGGGCTCTGGGCTTCTCTAGCCACCTCATCTTCTGCTCATCCTCGCGCGCACTCTAAAGAGAGCTCAGGTGAGAAATTGCAAATGTCGAGCAATTGCTCAGAGATGAAAAGTGCCAGCACTGAAAGCTCTTGCTAGACAGCACCCTTCCTTGGAAGCGCTTTCACAGGCGCAGCAACACTGGGGCTTTGCGCTTCTATACGCACCAAACATCACGGTCCTTCTCTTTCCGTCTCGTAGACACGAGCTGAGAAATTGCAAACGTCGAGCAATTGCTCAGAGATGAAAAGTGCCAGCACTGAAAGCTCTTGCTAGCCAGCACCCTTCCTTGGAAGCGCTTTCACAGGCGCAGCAACACTGGGGCTTTGCGCTTCTAAACGCACCAAACGTCACGGTCCTTCTCTTTCCGTCTCGTAGACACGAGCTGAGAAATTACAAACGTCGAGCAATTGCTCAGAGATGAAAAGTGCCAGCACTGAAAGCTGTTGCTAGCCAGCACCCTTCCTTGGAAGCGCTTTTGTAGGCCTAAGAACACTGGGGCTCTGGGCTTCTCTAGCCACCTCATCTTCTGCTCATCCTCGCGCGCACTCTAAAGAGAGCTCAGGTGAGAAATTGCAAACGTCGAGCAATTGCTCAGAGATGAAAAGTGCCAGCACTGAAAGCTGTTGCTAGCCAGCACCCTTCCTTGGAAGCGCTTTCACAGGCGCAGCAACACTGGGGCTTTGCGCTTCTCTAGCCACCAAACGTCACGGTCCTTCTCTTTCCGTCTCGTAGACACGAGCTGAGAAATTGCAAACGTCCAGCAATTGCTCCGAGATGAAAAGTGCCAGCACTGAAAGCTGTTGCTAGCCAGCACCCTTCCTTGGAAGCGCTTTCACAGGCGCAGCAACACTGGGGCTTTGCGCTTCTATACGCACCAAATGTCACGGTCCTTCTCTTTCCGTCGGTAGACACGAGCTGAGAAATTGCAAACGTCGAGCAATTGCTCAGAGATGAAAAGTGCCAGCACTGAAAGCTGTTGCTAGCCAGCACCCTTCCTTGGAAGCGCTTTTGTAGGCCTAAGAAGACTGGGGCTCTGGGCTTCTCTAGCCACCTAATCTTCTGCTCATCCTCTCGCGCACTCTAAAGAGAGCTCAGGTGAGAAATTACAAACGTCGAGCAATTGCTCAGAGATGAAAAGTGCCAGCACTGAAAGCTCTTGCTAGCCAGCACCCTTCCTTGGAAGCGCTTACACAGGCGCAGCAACACTGGGGCTTTGCGCTTCTCTACCCACCAAAAGTCACGGTCATTCTCTTTCCGTCGGTAGACACGAGCTGAGAAATTGCAAACGTCCAGCAATTGCTCAGAGATGAAAAGTGCCAGCACTGAAAGCTCTTGCTAGCCAGCACCCTTCCTTGGAAGCGCTTTTGTAGGCCTAAGAACACTGGGGCTCTGGGCTTCTCTAGCCACCTCATCTTCTGCTCATCCTCTCGCGCACTCTAAAGAGAGCTCAGGTGAGAAATTGCAAACGTCGAGCAATTGCTCAGAGATGAAAAGTGCCAGCACTGAAAGCTGTTGCTAGCCAGCACCCTTCCTTGGAAGCGCTTTCACAGGCACAGCAACACTGGGGCTTTGCGCTTCTATACGCACCAAACGTCACGGTCCTTCTCTTTCCGTCTCGTAGACACGAGCTGAGAAATTGCAAACGTGGAGCAATTGCTCAGAGATGAAAAGTGCCAGCACTGAAAGCTCTTGCTAGCCAGCACCCTTCCTTGGAAGCGCTTTTGTAGGCCTAAGCACACTGGGGCTCTGGGCTTCTCTAGCCACCTCATCTTCTGCTCATCCTCTCGCGCACTCTAAAGAGAGCTCAGGTGAGAAATTACAAACGTCGAGCAATTGCTCAGAGATGAAAAGTGCCAGCACTGAAAGCTCTTGCTAGCCAGCACCCTTCCTTGGAAGCGCTTTCACAGGCGCAGCAACACTGGGGCTTTGCGCTTCTCTAGCCACCAAACGTCACGGTCCTTCTCTTTCCGTCTCGTAGACACGAGCTGAGAAATTGCAAACGTCCAGCAATTGCTCAGAGATGAAAAGTGCCAGCACTGAAAGCTGTTGCTAGCCACCACCCTTCCTTGGAAGCGCTTTCACAGGCGCAGCAACACTGGGGCTTTGCGCTTCTATACGCACCAAACGTCACGGTCCTTCTCTTTCCGTCTCGTAGACACGAGCTGAGAAATTGCAAACGTCGAGCAATTGCTCAGAGATGAAAAGTGCCAGCACTGAAAGCTCTTGCTAGCCAGCACCCTTCCTTGGAAGCGCTTTTGTAGGCCTAAGAACACTGGGGCTCTGGGCTTCTCTAGCCACCTCATCTTCTGCTCATCCTCTCGCGCACTCTAAAGAGAGCTCAGGTGAGAAATTGCAAACGTCGAGCAATTGCTCAGAGATGAAAAGTGCCAGCACTGAAAGCTCTTGTTAGACAGCACCCTTCCTTGGAAGCGCTTTCACAGGCGCAGCAACACTGGGGCTTTGCGCTTCTATACGCACCACACGTCACGGTCCTTCTCTTTCCGTCTCGTAGACACGAGCTGAGAAATTGCAAACGTCGAGCAATTGCTCAGAGATGAAAAGTGCCAGCACTGAAAGCTGTTGCTAGCCAGCACCCTTCCTTGGAAGCGCTTTCACAGGCGCAGCAACACTGGGGCTTTGCGCTTCTCTACCCACCAAACGTCACGGTCCTTCTCTTTCCGTCTCGTAGACACGAGCTGAGAAATTGCAAACGTCAAGCAATTGCTCAGAGATGAAAAGTGCCAGCACTGAAAGCTCTTGCTAGCCAGCACCCTTCCTTGGAAGCGCTTTCACAGGCGCAGCAACACTGGGGCTTTGCGCTTCTATACGCACCACACGTCACGGTCCTTCTCTTTCCGTCTCGTAGACACGAGCTGAGAAATTGCAAACGTCGAGCAATTGCTCAGAGATGAAAAGTGCCAGCACTGAAAGCTCTTGCTAGCCAGCCCCCTTCCTTGGAAGCGCTTTCACAGGCGCAGCAACACTGGGGCTTTGCGCTTCTATACGCACCAAACGTCACGGTCCTTCTCTTTCCGTCGGTAGACACGAGCTGAGAAATTGCAAACGTCAAGCAATTGCTCAGAGATGAAAAGTGCCAGCACTGAAAGCTGTTGCTAGCCAGCACCCTTCCTTGGAAGCGCTTTTGTAGGCCTAAGAACACTGGGGCTCTGGGCTTCTCTAGCCACCTCATCTTCTGCTCATCCTCTCGCGCACTCTACAGAGAGCTCAGGTGAGAAATTGCAAACGTCGAGCAATTGCTCAGAGATGAAAAGTGCCAGCACTGAAAGCTCTTGCTAGCCAGCACCCTTCCTTGGAAGCGCTTTCACAGGCGCAGCAACACTGGGGCTTTGCGCTTCTATACGCACCAAATGTCACGGTCCTTCTCTTTCCGTCTCGTAGACACGAGCTGAGAAATTGCAAACGTCGAGCAATTGCTCAGAGATGAAAAGTGCCAGCACTGAAAGCTGTTGCTAGCCAGCCCCCTTCCTTGGAAGCGCTTTTGTAGGCCTAAGAAGACTGGGGCTCTGGGCTTCTCTAGCCACCTCATCTTCTGCTCATCCTCTCGCGCACTCTAAAGAGAGCTCAGGTGAGAAATTGCAAACGTCGAGCAATTGCTCAGAGATGAAAAGTGCCAGCACTGAAAGCTCTTGCTAGCCAGCACCCTTCCTTGGAAGCGCTTTCACAGGCGCAGCAACACTGGGGCTTTGCGCTTCTAAACGCACCAAGCATCACGGTCCTTCTCTTTCCGTCTCGTAGACACGAGCTGAGAAATTACAAACGTCGAGCAATTGCTCAGAGATGAAAAGTGCCAGCACTGAAAGCTGTTGCTAGCCAGCACCCTTCCTTGGAAGCGCTTTTGTAGGCCTAAGAACACTGGGGCTCTGGGCTTCTCTAGCCACCTCATCTTCTGCTCATCCTCTCGCGCACTCTAAAGAGAGCTCAGGTGAGAAATTGCAAACGTCGAGCAATTGCTCCGAGATGAAAAGTGCCAGCACTGAAAGCTGTTGCTAGCCAGCACCCTTCCTTGGAAGCGCTTTCACAGGCGCAGCAACACTGGGGCTTTGCGCTTCTCTAGCCACCAAACGTCACGGTCCTTCTCTTTCCGTCTCGTAGACACGAGCTGAGAAATTGCAAACGTCGAGCAATTGCTCAGAGATGAAAAGTGCCAGCACTGAAAGCTCTTGCTAGCCAGCACCCTTCCTTGGAAGCGCTTTCACAGGCGCAGCAACACTGGGGCTTTGCGCTTCTATACGCACCAAACGTCACGGTCCTTCTCTTTCCGTCTCGTAGACACGAGCTGAGAAATTGCAAACGTCAAGCAATTGCTCAGAGATGAAAAGTGCCAGCACTGAAAGCTCTTGCTAGCCAGCACCCTTCCTTGGAAGCGCTTTTGTAGGCCTAAGAAGACTGGGGCTCTGGGCTTCTCTAGCCACCTCATCTTCTGCTCATCCTCTCGCGCACTCTAAAGAGAGCTCAGGTGAGAAATTGCAAATGTCGAGCAATTGCTCAGAGATGAAAAGTGCCAGCACTGAAAGCTGTTGCTAGCCAGCACCCTTCCTTGGAAGCGCTTTCACAGGCGCAGCAACACTGGGGCTTTGCGCTTCTATACGCACCACACGTCACGGTCCTTCTCTTTCCGTCTCGTAGACACGAGCTGAGAAATTGCAAACGTCCAGCAATTGCTCAGAGATGAAAAGTGCCAGCACTGAAAGCTGTTGCTAGCCAGCACCCTTCCTTGGAAGCGCTTTCACAGGCGCAGCAACACTGGGGCTTTGCGCTTCTATACGCACCAAAAGTCACGGTCCTTCTCTTTCCGTCTCGTAGACACGAGCTGAGAAATTGCAAACGTCAAGCAATTGCTCCGAGATGAAAAGTGCCAGCACTGAAAGCTCTTGCTAGCCAGCCCCCTTCCTTGGAAGCGCTTTTGTAGGCCTAAGAACACTGGGGCTCTGGGCTTCTCTAGCCACCTCATCTTCTGCTCATCCTCGCGCGCACTCTAAAGAGAGCTCAGGTGAGAAATTGCAAACGTGGAGCAATTGCTCAGAGATGAAAAGTGCCAGCACTGAAAGCTCTTGCTAGCCAGCACCCTTCCTTGGAAGCGCTTTCACAGGCGCAGCAACACTGGGGCTTTGCACTTCTATACGCACAACTTGTCACGGTCCTTCTCTTTCCGTCTCGTAGACACGAGCTGAGAAATTGCAAACGTCGAGCAATTGCTCAGAGATGAAAAGTGCCAGCACTGAAAGCTCTTGCTAGCCAGCACCCTTCCTTGGAAGCGCTTTCACAGGCGCAGCAACACTGGGGCTTTGCGCTTCTATACGCACCAAACGTCACGGTCCTTCTCTTTCCGTCTCGTAGACACGAGCTGAGAAATTGCAAAAGTCGAGCAATTGCTCAGAGATGAAAAGTGCCAGCACTGAAAGCTGTTGCTAGCCAGCACCCTTCCTTGGAAGCGCTTTTGTAGCCCTAAGAACACTGGGGCTCTGGGCTTCTCTAGCCACCTCATCTTCTGCTCATCCTCTCGCGCACTCTAAAGAGAGCTCAGGTGAGAAATTGCAAACGTCGAGCAATTGCTCAGAGATGAAAAGTGCCAGCACTGAAAGCTGTTGCTAGACAGCACCCTTCCTTGGAAGCGCTTTCACAGGCGCAGTAACACTGGGACTTTGCGCTTCTATACGCACCAAACGTCAAGGTCCTTCTCTTTCCGTCTCGTAGACACGAGCTGAGAAATTGCAAACGTCGAGCAATTGCTCAGAGATGAAAAGTGCCAGCACTGAAAGCTGTTGCTAGCCAGCCCCCTTCCTTGGAAGCGCTTTTGTAGGCCTAAGAACACTGGGGCTCTGGGCTTCTCTAGCCACCTCATCTTCTGCTCATCCTCGCGCGCACTCTAAAGAGAGCTCAGGTGAGAAATTGCAAACGTCGAGCAATTGCTCAGAGATGAAAAGTGCCAGCACTGAAAGCTCTTGCTAGCCAGCACCCTTCCTTGGAAGCGCTTTCACAGGCGCAGCAACACTGGGGCTTTGCGCTTCTCTACCCTCAAACGTCACGGTCCTTCTCTTTCCGTCTCGTAGACACGAGCTGAGAAATTACAAACGTCGAGCAATTGCTCAGAGAGGAAAAGTGCCAGCACTGAAAGCTGTTGCTAGCCAGCACCCTTCCTTGGAAGCGCTTTCACAGGCGCAGCAACACTGGGGCTTTGCGCTTCTATACGCACCAAACGTCACGGTCCTTCTCTTTCCGTCTCGTAGACACGAGCTGAGAAATTGCAAACGTCGAGCAATTGCTCAGAGATGAAAAGTGCCAGCACTGAAAGCTCTTGCTAGCCAGCACCCTTCCTTGGAAGCGCTTTCACAGGCGCAGCAACACTGGGGCTTTGCGCTTCTCTACGCACCAAACGTCACGGTCCTTCTCTTTCCGTCTCGTAGACACGACCTGAGAAATTACAAACGTCGAGCAATTGCTCCGAGATGAAAAGTGCCAGCACTGAAAGCTGTTGCTAGCCAGCACCCTTCCTTGGAAGCGCTTTTGTAGGCCTAAGAACACTGGGGCTCTGGGCTTCTCTAGCCACCTAATCTTCTGCTCATCCTCGCGCGCACTCTAAAGGGTGCTCAGGTGAGAAATTGCAAACGTCGAGCAATTGCTCAGAGATGAAAAGTGCCAGCACTGAAAGCTGTTGCTAGCCAGCACCCTTCCTTGGAAGCGCTTTCACAGGCGCAGCAACACTGGGGCTTTGCGCTTCTCTACCCACCAAACGTCACGGTCCTTCTCTTTCCGTCTCGTAGACACGAGCTGAGAAATTACAAACGTCGAGCAATTGCTCAGAGAGGAAAAGTGCCAGCACTGAAAGCTCTTGCTAGCCAGCACCCTTCCTTGGAAGCGCTTTCACAGGCGCAGCAACACTGGGGCTTTGCGCTTCTATACGCACCAAACGTCACGGTCCTTCTCTTTCCGTCTCGTAGACACGAGCTGAGAAATTGCAAACGTCAAGCAATTGCTCAGAGATGAAAAGTGCCAGCACTGAAAGCTCTTGCTAGCCAGCACCCTTCCTTGGAAGCGCTTTTGTAGGCCTAAGAACACTGGGGCTCTGGGCTTCTCTAGCCACCTCATCTTCTGCTCATCCTCTCGCGCACTCTAAAGAGAGCTCAGGTGAGAAATTGCAAATGACGAGCAATTGCTCAGAGATGAAAAGTGCCAGCACTGAAAGCTCTTGCTAGACAGCACCCTTCCTTGGAAGCGCTTTCACAGGCGCAGCAACACTGGGGCTTTGCGCTTCTATACGCACCAAACGTCACGGTCCTTCTCTTTCCGTCTCGTAGACACGAGCTGAGAAATTGCAAACGTCGAGCAATTGCTCAGAGATGAAAAGTGCCAGCACTGAAAGCTCTTGCTAGCCAGCACCCTTCCTTGGAAGCGCTTTCACAGGCGCAGCAACACTGGGGCTTTGCGCTTCTAAACGCACCAAACGTCACGGTCCTTCTCTTTCCGTCTCGTAGACACGAGCTGAGAAATTGCAAACGTCCAGCAATTGCTCAGAGATGAAAAGTGCCAGCACTGAAAGCTGTTGCTAGCCAGCACCCTTCCTTGGAAGCGCTTTTGTAGGCCTAAGAACACTGGGGCTCTGGGCTTCTCTAGCCACCTCATCTTCTGCTCATCCTCTCGCGCACTCTAAAGAGAGCTCAGGTGAGAAATTGCAAACGTCGAGCAATTGCTCAGAGATGAAAAGTGCCAGCACTGAAAGCTCTTGCTAGCCAGCACCCTTCTTTGGAAGCGCTTTCACAGGCGCAGCAACACTGGGGCTTTGCGCTTCTATACGCACCAAGCATCACGGTCCTTCTCTTTCCGTCTCGTAGACACGAGCTGAGAAATTGCAAACGTCGAGCAATTGCTCAGAGATGAAAAGTGCCAGCACTGAAAGCTCTTGCTAGCCAGCACCCTTCCTTGGAAGCGCTTTTGTAGGCCTAAGAACACTGGGGCTCTGGGCTTCTCTAGCCACCTCATCTTCTGCTCATCCTCTCGCGCACTCTAAAGAGAGCTCAGGTGAGAAATTGCAAACGTCGAGCAATTGCTCAGAGATGAAAAGTGCCAGCACTGAAAGCTGTTGCTAGCCAGCACCCTTCCTTGGAAGCGCTTTCACAGGCGCAGCAACACTGGGGCTTTGCGCTTCTCTAGCCACCAAACGTCACGGCCCTTCTCTTTCCGTCTCGTAGACACGAGCTGAGAAATTGCAAACGTCCAGCAATTGCTCAGAGATGAAAAGTGCCAGCACTGAAAGCTGTTGCTAGCCAGCACCCTTCCTTGGAAGCGCTTTCACAGGCGCAGCAACACTGGGGCTTTGCGCTTCTATACGCACCAAACGTCACGGTCCTTCTCTTTCCGTCTCGTAGACACGAGCTGAGAAATTGCAAACGTCAAGCAATTGCTCAGAGATGAAAAGTGCCAGCACTGAAAGCTGTTGCTAGCCAGCACCCTTCCTTGGAAGCGCTTTTGTAGGCCTAAGAACACTGGGGCTCTGGGCTTCTCTAGCCACCTCATCTTCTGCTCATCCTCGCGTGCACTCTAAAGAGAGCTCAGGTGAGAAATTGCAAATGTCGAGCAATTGCTCAGAGATGAAAAGTGCCAGCACTGAAAGCTGTTGCTAGACAGCACCCTTCCTTGGAAGCGCTTTCACAGGCGCAGCAACACTGGGGCTTTGCGCTTCTCTACCCACTAAAAGTCACGGTCCTTCTCTTTCCGTCGGTAGACACGAGCTGAGAAATTGCAAACGTCCAGCAATTGCTCAGAGATGAAAAGTGCCAGCACTGAAAGCTGTTGCTAGCCAGCACCCTTCCTTGGAAGCGCTTTTGTAGGCCTAAAAACACTGGGGCTCTGGGCTTCTCTAGCCACCTCATCTTCTGCTCATCCTCTCGCGCACTCTAAAGAGAGCTCAGGTGAGAAATTGCAAACGTCGAGCAATTGCTCAGAGATGAAAAGTGCCAGCACTGAAAGCTCTTGCTAGCCAGCACCCTTCCTTGGAAGCGCTTTCACAGGCGCAGCAACACTGGGGCTTTGCGCTTCTCTAGCCACCAAACGTCACGGTCCTTCTCTTTCCGTCTCGTAGACACGAGCTGAGAAATTGCAAACGTCGAGCAATTGCTCAGAGATGAAAAGTGCCAGCACTGAAAGCTCTTGCTAGCCAGCACCCTTCCTTGGAAGCGCTTTCACAGGCGCAGCAACACTGGGGCTTTGCGCTTCTATACGCACCAAACGTCACGGTCCTTCTCTTTCTGTCTCGTAGACACGAGCTGAGAAATTGCAAACGTCGAGCAATTGCTCAGAGATGAAAAGTGCCAGCACTGAAAGCTGTTGCTAGCCAGCACCCTTCCTTGGAAGCGCTTTCACAGGCGCAGCAACACTGGGGCTTTGCGCTTCTAAACGCACCAAGCATCACGGTCCTTCACTTTCCGTCTCGTAGACACGAGCTGAGAAATTGCAAACGTCAAGCAATTGCTCAGAGATGAAAAGTGCCAGCACTGAAAGCTGTTGCTAGCCAGCACCCTTCCTTGGAAGCGCTTTTGTAGGCCTAAGAACACTGGGGCTCTGGGCTTCTCTAGCCACCTCATCTTCTGCTCATCCTCTCGCGCACTCTAAAGAGAGCTCAGGTGAGAAATTGCAAACGTCGAGCAATTGCTCAGAGATGAAAAGTGCCAGCACTGAAAGCTGTTGCTAGCCAGCACCCTTCCTTGGAAGCGCTTTCAGAGGCGCAGCAACACTGGGGCTTTGCGCTTCTCTAGCCACCAAACGTCACGGTCCTTCTCTTTCCGTCTCGTAGACACGAGCTGAGAAATTGCAAACGTCGAGCAATTGCTCAGAGATGAAAAGTGCCAGCACTGAAAGCTGTTGCTAGCCAGCACCCTTCCTTGGAAGCGCTTTCACAGGCGCAGCAACACTGGGGCTTTGCGCTTCTATACGCACCAAACGTCACGGTCCTTCTCTTTCCGTCTCGTAGACACGAGCTGAGAAATTGCAAACGTCAAGCAATTGCTCAGAGATGAAAAGTGCCAGCACTGAAAGCTCTTGCTAGCCAGCACCCTTCCTTGGAAGCGCTTTTGTAGGCCTAAGAACACTGGGGCTCTGGGCTTCTCTAGCCACCTCATCTTCTGCTCATCCTCTCGCGCACTCTAAAGAGAGCTCAGGTGAGAAATTGCAAATGACGAGCAATTGCTCAGAGATGAAAAGTGCCAGCACTGAAAGCTCTTGCTAGACAGCACCCTTCCTTGGAAGCGCTTTCACAGGCGCAGCAACACTGGGGCTTTGCGCTTCTCTAGCCACCAAACGTCACGGTCCTTCTCTTTCCGTCTCGTAGACACGAGCTGAGAAATTGCAAACGTCGAGCAATTGCTCAGAGATGAAAAGTGCCAGCACTGAAAGCTGTTGCTAGCCAGCAGCCTTCCTTGGAAGCGCTTTCACAGGCGCAGCAACACTGGGGCTTTGCGCTTCTATACGCACCAAACGTCACGGTCCTTCTCTTTCCGTCTCGTAGACACGAGCTGAGAAATTGCAAACGTCAAGCAATTGCTCAGAGATGAAAAGTGCCAGCACTGAAAGCTCTTGCTAGCCAGCACCCTTCCTTGGAAGCGCTTTTGTAGGCCTAAGAACACTGGGGCTCTGGGCTTCTCTAGCCACCTCATCTTCTGCTCATCCTCTCGCGCACTCTAAAGAGAGCTCAGGTGAGAAATTGCAAATGACGAGCAATTGCTCAGAGATGAAAAGTGCCAGCACTGAAAGCTCTTGCTAGACAGCACCCTTCCTTGGAAGCGCTTTCACAGGCGCAGCAACACTGGGGCTTTGCGCTTCTCTAGCCACCAAACGTCACGGTCCTTCTCTTTCCGTCTCGTAGACACGAGCTGAGAAATTGCAAACGTCGAGCAATTGCTCAGAGATGAAAAGTGCCAGCACTGAAAGCTGTTGCTAGCCAGCAGCCTTCCTTGGAAGCGCTTTCACAGGCGCAGCAACACTGGGGCTTTGCGCTTCTATACGCACCAAACGTCACGGTCCTTCTCTTTCCGTCTCGTAGACACGAGCTGAGAAATTGCAAACGTCAAGCAATTGCTCAGAGATGAAAAGTGCCAGCACTGAAAGCTCTTGCTAGCCAGCACCCTTCCTTGGAAGCGCTTTTGTAGGCCTAAGAACACTGGGGCTCTGGGCTTCTCTAGCCACCTCATCTTCTGCTCATCCTCTCGCGCACTCTAAAGAGAGCTCAGGTGAGAAATTGCAAATGACGAGCAATTGCTCAGAGATGAAAAGTGCCAGCACTGAAAGCTCTTGCTAGACAGCACCCTTCCTTGGAAGCGCTTTCACAGGCGCAGCAACACTGGGGCTTTGCGCTTCTATACGCACCAAACGTCATGGTCCTTCTCTTTCCGTCTCGTAGACACGAGCTGAGAAATTGCAAACGTCGAGCAATTGCTCAGAGATGAAAAGTGCCAGCACTGAAAGCTCTTGCTAGCCAGCACCCTTCCTTGGAAGCGCTTTCACAGGCGCAGCAACACTGGGGCTTTGTGCTTCTCTAGCCACCAAACGTCACGGTCCTTCTCTTTCCGTCTCGTAGACACGAGCTGAGAAATTGCAAACGTCAAGCAATTGCTCAGAGATGAAAAGTGCCAGCACTGAAAGCTCTTGCTAGCCAGCACCCTTCCTTGGAAGCGCTTTTGTAGGCCTAAGAACACTGGGGCTCTGGGCTTCTCTAGCCACCTCATCTTCTGCTCATCCTCTCGCGCACTCTAAAGAGAGCTCAGGTGAGAAATTGCAAACGTCGAGCAATTGCTCAGAGATGAAAAGTGCCAGCACTGAAAGCTCTTGCTAGCCAGCACCTTTCTTTGGAAGCGCTTTCACAGGCGCAGCAACACTGGGGCTTTGCGCTTCTATACGCACCAAGCATCACGGTCCTTCTCTTTCCGTCTCGTAGACACGAGCTGAGAAATTGCAAACGTCGAGCAATTGCTCAGAGATGAAAAGTGCCAGCACTGAAAGCTCTTGCTAGCCAGCACCCTTCCTTGGAAGCGCTTTTGTAGGCCTAAGAACACTGGGGCTCTGGGCTTCTCTAGCCACCTCATCTTCTGCTCATCCTCTCGCGCACTCTAAAGAGAGCTCAGGTGAGAAATTGCAAACGTCGAGCAATTGCTCAGAGATGAAAAGTGCCAGCACTGAAAGCTGTTGCTAGCCAGCACCCTTCCTTGGAAGCGCTTTCACAGGCGCAGCAACACTGGGGCTTTGCGCTTCTCTAGCCACCAAACGTCACGGCCCTTCTCTTTCCGTCTCGTAGACACGAGCTGAGAAATTGCAAACGTCCAGCAATTGCTCAGAGATGAAAAGTGCCAGCACTGAAAGCTGTTGCTAGCCAGCACCCTTCCTTGGAAGCGCTTTCACAGGCGCAGCAACACTGGGGCTTTGCGCTTCTATACGCACCAAACGTCACGGTCCTTCTCTTTCCGTCTCGTAGACACGAGCTGAGAAATTGCAAACGTCAAGCAATTGCTCAGAGATGAAAAGTGCCAGCACTGAAAGCTGTTGCTAGCCAGCACCCTTCCTTGGAAGCGCTTTTGTAGGCCTAAGAACACTGGGGCTCTGGGCTTCTCTAGCCACCTCATCTTCTGCTCATCCTCGCGTGCACTCTAAAGAGAGCTCAGGTGAGAAATTGCAAATGTCGAGCAATTGCTCAGAGATGAAAAGTGCCAGCACTGAAAGCTGTTGCTAGACAGCACCCTTCCTTGGAAGCGCTTTCACAGGCGCAGCAACACTGGGGCTTTGCGCTTCTCTACCCACTAAAAGTCACGGTCCTTCTCTTTCCGTCGGTAGACACGAGCTGAGAAATTGCAAACGTCCAGCAATTGCTCAGAGATGAAAAGTGCCAGCACTGAAAGCTGTTGCTAGCCAGCACCCTTCCTTGGAAGCGCTTTTGTAGGCCTAAAAACACTGGGGCTCTGGGCTTCTCTAGCCACCTCATCTTCTGCTCATCCTCTCGCGCACTCTAAAGAGAGCTCAGGTGAGAAATTGCAAACGTCGAGCAATTGCTCAGAGATGAAAAGTGCCAGCACTGAAAGCTCTTGCTAGCCAGCACCCTTCCTTGGAAGCGCTTTCACAGGCGCAGCAACACTGGGGCTTTGCGCTTCTCTAGCCACCAAACGTCACGGTCCTTCTCTTTCCGTCTCGTAGACACGAGCTGAGAAATTGCAAACGTCGAGCAATTGCTCAGAGATGAAAAGTGCCAGCACTGAAAGCTCTTGCTAGCCAGCACCCTTCCTTGGAAGCGCTTTCACAGGCGCAGCAACACTGGGGCTTTGCGCTTCTATACGCACCAAACGTCACGGTCCTTCTCTTTCTGTCTCGTAGACACGAGCTGAGAAATTGCAAACGTCGAGCAATTGCTCAGAGATGAAAAGTGCCAGCACTGAAAGCTGTTGCTAGCCAGCACCCTTCCTTGGAAGCGCTTTCACAGGCGCAGCAACACTGGGGCTTTGCGCTTCTAAACGCACCAAGCATCACGGTCCTTCTCTTTCCGTCTCGTAGACACGAGCTGAGAAATTGCAAACGTCAAGCAATTGCTCAGAGATGAAAAGTGCCAGCACTGAAAGCTGTTGCTAGCCAGCACCCTTCCTTGGAAGCGCTTTTGTAGGCCTAAGAACACTGGGGCTCTGGGCTTCTCTAGCCACCTCATCTTCTGCTCATCCTCTCGCGCACTCTAAAGAGAGCTCAGGTGAGAAATTGCAAACGTCGAGCAATTGCTCAGAGATGAAAAGTGCCAGCACTGAAAGCTGTTGCTAGCCAGCACCCTTCCTTGGAAGCGCTTTCAGAGGCGCAGCAACACTGGGGCTTTGCGCTTCTCTAGCCACCAAACGTCACGGTCCTTCTCTTTCCGTCTCGTAGACACGAGCTGAGAAATTGCAAACGTCGAGCAATTGCTCAGAGATGAAAAGTGCCAGCACTGAAAGCTGTTGCTAGCCAGCACCCTTCCTTGGAAGCGCTTTCACAGGCGCAGCAACACTGGGGCTTTGCGCTTCTATACGCACCAAACGTCACGGTCCTTCTCTTTCCGTCTCGTAGACACGAGCTGAGAAATTGCAAACGTCAAGCAATTGCTCAGAGATGAAAAGTGCCAGCACTGAAAGCTCTTGCTAGCCAGCACCCTTCCTTGGAAGCGCTTTTGTAGGCCTAAGAACACTGGGGCTCTGGGCTTCTCTAGCCACCTCATCTTCTGCTCATCCTCTCGCGCACTCTAAAGAGAGCTCAGGTGAGAAATTGCAAATGACGAGCAATTGCTCAGAGATGAAAAGTGCCAGCACTGAAAGCTCTTGCTAGACAGCACCCTTCCTTGGAAGCGCTTTCACAGGCGCAGCAACACT
The DNA here is from genome assembly GCA_037962945.1 of Sarcoramphus papa. NCBI lineage: Eukaryota > Metazoa > Chordata > Aves > Accipitriformes > Cathartidae > Sarcoramphus > Sarcoramphus papa. The sequence continues at coordinate 2,421,884 of CM075606.1, read as the reverse complement.
GGGGCTTTGCGCTTCTCTAGCCACCAAACGTCACGGTCCTTCTCTTTCCGTCTCGTAGACACGAGCTGAGAAATTGCAAACGTCGAGCAATTGCTCAGAGATGAAAAGTGCCAGCACTGAAAGCTCTTGCTAGCCAGCACCCTTCCTTGGAAGCGCTTTCACAGGCGCAGCAACACTGGGGCTTTGCGCTTCTATACGCACCAAACGTCACGGTCCTTCTCTTTCCGTCTCGTAGACACGAGCTGAGAAATTGCAAACGTCAAGCAATTGCTCAGAGATGAAAAGTGCCAGCACTGAAAGCTCTTGCTAGCCAGCACCCTTCCTTGGAAGCGCTTTTGTAGGCCTAAGAACACTGGGGCTCTGGGCTTCTCTAGCCACCTCATCTTCTGCTCATCCTCTCGCGCACTCTAAAGAGAGCTCAGGTGAGAAATTGCAAATGACGAGCAATTGCTCAGAGATGAAAAGTGCCAGCACTGAAAGCTCTTGCTAGACAGCACCCTTCCTTGGAAGCGCTTTCACAGGCGCAGCAACACTGGGGCTTTGCGCTTCTATACGCACCAAACGTCATGGTCCTTCTCTTTCCGTCTCGTAGACACGAGCTGAGAAATTGCAAACGTCGAGCAATTGCTCAGAGATGAAAAGTGCCAGCACTGAAAGCTCTTGCTAGCCAGCACCCTTCCTTGGAAGCGCTTTCACAGGCGCAGCAACACTGGGGCTTTGTGCTTCTCTAGCCACCAAACGTCACGGTCCTTCTCTTTCCGTCTCGTAGACACGAGCTGAGAAATTGCAAACGTCAAGCAATTGCTCAGAGATGAAAAGTGCCAGCACTGAAAGCTCTTGCTAGCCAGCCCCCTTCCTTGGAAGCGCTTTTGTAGGCCTAAGAACACTGGGGCTCTGGGCTTCTCTAGCCACCTCATCTTCTGCTCATCCTCTCGCGCACTCTAAAGAGAGCTCAGGTGAGAAATTGCAAACGTCGAGCAATTGCTCAGAGATGAAAAGTGCCAGCACTGAAAGCTGTTGCTAGCCAGCACCCTTCCTTGGAAGCGCTTTC